>CANTUV010000010.1:8890000-13690000 GCA_947685225.1 Garcia nutans | reverse complement strand
ATACAAACGTTGAAGAACTTTTCTTTAAGAAGAACTTGAAGCCAGTGAGGTAATGGATTTGCAGAATCCAGCTGTATACAATTATGAAAAAGAATTCAATGAGAAAATTTGAAAAAAAAACCAAAAAATAAAAAGAAGGGAAATTGACAAATTAAAAATCTTACCATGATTTTGTTTTCGTATTTGAATTTTGATGAGAGAGACAAGGTTTATAAAGCTAGTGGCGGACTTAAGTATAATTGCAGAGTGAGAGATTGAAAGAAAGAGGGAGACAGAGAGAGAGAGAAACGGCGCCTGTCAACTGCTGCTAATGGTGTGATGTTACTGTTACCAATGAAAGAAAGAACATAGCAAGAGAAAGAGAGAAAAGGGGTTGGGCTTGTCATTAAAGAGTGGAGAGTGTATGTGGCTGTCAAGGTTTTTAATTATATATGCCCCTAGCTAGAGTGTGAGAGGGAGCTTTGAAAATGAAACAAAAAAATAAAGAAAAGCAGACAAATTTTGTTTTTTCTTACATGTTAAAGGGAAAACTATAAAGTATTGCACTCGAACCCAAATCCAAATTAACTTTCCTTTTCTATTGCTGTTTACTAAGAGCCCATCCCCCCCCCCCCAAACCCTAAACCCTCTAACCATTTGCTCTTCTTTGTAAATGCCTGTCTGTGCTGGCCTGCCTGAGTGCTAAATGACAAGACTTTGAAACAGCGACTTTTCTCAGTTCTCGGTGGAAAACGGTAAAAGGGGGTCTTCGAAAGTTGCCATTTTTTATATAATTTTTCAAGTTAACAAAACAAATTTTCAAAGGATAAGTCCAAATTTTCTATAACTATATATGTAATACTAGAATTAATGAAGACTAGTGGTTTTTCATAATTTCCCCAGCTGAAGCAATATAGAAATCAAATTATATATATTGTGTTTTAGAGAAAAATTTTCCCCCAGGTTGCGTATGGCAACGAAACATCGTGACCCCATATGAAATTTTGTCCGAGAAACAGAGAGAGTACAATCATTAAAAGGGTTTGCTTCATAAAAATGGAATGATTCAAACCGGATTGTTCAGTTCATGATGTCACACCAGGGCCGTGAAAAAGAAGAAAGAAAAAAATTAGGAGAAACGAAATATCTTCGCAATCCATCAAAAACCCAGTTTTTTCTCTCTTTTCACCATCGAAACACTACTTTAGGTGATGAAAATTTATCCATTTTATCAAATACCTCTTCTGTGTCAATGTGGTTCTCATATATCATTAATGGGTTCTTATTATTGTCATTATTTTTTCAAGGAAAACGATGCAAGCATTGGATTAGGTGGTGATATTTTGATATATATTTTATTGAGAAAAAGAATAAAAATTGGAGATGCAGAAGCTTTGGCAGAACCGTACGAATTAGCACACAGTAATCAGAACAGCTGCTGTGGCTGTGTGTGTACGCAGGATAGCTCTGAGTACACACAACAGCAGTGTGCTGCCCGTTGCCATCACCTCTACCACCTCCCCCACCCCATTAGGCCTCACTCGCCCCAGTGCGCCACCGCATAAACGTCTTCTTTGATTACGTGAATGGACCAACGTAGGCTGAGCTCTCAGTCTTGCCTGATTATTAGTTTTTCATGTCTTCTCGAACTTGAATGTGATATTAATTAGGATAGCGAAACCAAAGTCTTGCTTCACATTTTTAATGAATAATTCTATTTTAATATGTGAAATAATATGATGAAATTTTATTATTTCGGTGGGTAGAGGTCATTCGATTTTTGGTTCAGTTCAATTTTTCTTTCAAATAATTTTTTATTTTTAATTTTCGATTCTGTTACCTTAAAATTATTAAGCCAATTACCTGAAATAACTGAATTTTTTATTTATTAATATATTAAATATAATTTTTAGTAATAATATATTATTTATTATAAGTTTTTTTACTATTAATATTTAATATTTTTAGTGATAAAAATTATTTTTATTTGTATTTTTGCATTAATATTTATAAATTAGTAATGTTTAGATTATAAATTATTATTATTATTTGGTTAGTTCGGTTATAATTCAAAACCGAACCAAATTATTATTATTTGTTTAGATCAATAACCGAACCAAAAATTTTAATTCAGTTTAGTACGGTTATATATTATTATTTTATTAATTTCGGTTCGATTCAGTTATTATTTTAAAAGTCTTAAAAATTTTAATTAATGTAAATTTTGGTTTAGTTCAATTAAGTGAACGTTCACACCTACACTTCCATGGTGATTTGGTCTAATTTAGAGGTCTTATTTCTTTAATGAAAAGTCTCTTGCCTTATTTAGATTTTGTACGAGGAGCATAACCTTATCTTTGTTCGATGGAGTTTTATTCTTGCTAGAGCTGTTATGGAGTTTAGGTTTAATGGATAGAGTTGCCTTCTCTATTTTTTTCCACCTTATTTCTCTGAGTGATGTGTTGTTGATAGGCATGCAGCACGAAGTAAAGCCCAATTAATCAAAGCCTAAGTTTTTTTGGCTACTGTTGTTTAAAGCTCTGATTCTTAGAACTAAAAACTTATTTTATTGTCCGCTGTTCTACTAATTTTATTTAGAATATTTGCAATTATATTGCAAATTGGTTGTCCTTTTTTTTTTTTTTATTTAGGTCTACGTGAGGTGTTTTATTACCTTTGCCTCTTAAATATTGTATAATTCATATTTAATGAATCTTTTTTATTATTATGATAAAAAAAATATTAAAGATATATAAAAATTATAGGTAATTCAAAAAAAAAAAAGAGAGAGAGAAGTTACATTTATAAAAACCTTACAAAATTGATAGAGCTTGAAAATTTTTCATATGGCGTGTCTTCCTAGGAGCCGAACTTAACTTTAAAACAAACTATAACCGATTTATTTTTTATTTCTCTTTTTGAATTTGAGAATAATATTATCCGAAATTTATTGATCGGTGATAGTCACATTCATCCTTTTTTTTCTTAATTTTTTTTATAATTTATTATTTAATTCCATGTCATTTTTAGTTTTATGTATTTTTATTATATATTTTATCTTTAAAATATATATTTAAAAATTTAATGTTTGTTTTTTTATGTTGTTTTATATTTTATAATAATACTGAATGCTAATTAAATTTTATCATGAAGTTTTATTCTTTTTTATTTTAATATTTTATATCATATTTCAATAGAAATATATTATTCTCCGGTAAAAATTGTGTATCCTTTTCAAATTTTTTAAATAGATGTATTTTTTTTATGTGGAAGTTAATTACATATAACAGATAAAATGAGTGCCTCGCTAAAAATTAAATTACTTGAAGCATATTATCATTATCTGCTATTTGCATTAAAGAAGTTTATGGAGTTCAAGGAGATTTAATAATTTTATTAGTTATATGTATTTTATGTATTTTAAAATTACATAATTTTATTTGTGCCTTATATATGTATTTTTTATATTATTAATAAAATTTTATTTTATATCAAAAAATTAATAAAAATGTTATTTCATTGGCTAAGATAATTGACATGTGTTTTTTTTATTGGTTGTTCTAACAGACTTAAATTTTATTCACTCAACTATTATTAAATATTAAAAATATAAAACTTAACAAAATATTGCAAAATCAAAATTTCATTTTATTTTTAATATAAATTATTTAAAAACCAATATATATATACTTATATACATTGGTTCCTTTTGGAATGAATTGCCCTAATTAGGGCTGACCCTGATAACAATTAAAGAAGCTTGACTATTGGAATGTGATATTATATTTATATTTTATGGATGTCACGCTAATATATTCCATTAAATATTACATAAAATAACATGTTAACGTATTAATTTATTTAATGCTGCGTAAGATGCTATGTCAGTCTTTTAACAATGTTTAATTGAACCTTCATTGAAAACTCAATTAAATTTTGAAATGCTTTGCTTTCAAATTAAAGATTAAGAACCACAATAGAAAACCCAATAAAACTTGCAAATTACTCCATCAAAATTGGTTAAAGACTGGAGAGTCTAACACTTGCCATATTTATAATTTAGGGGTTTGAGCTTTAGAAGACAAAAGGGAGAAATCATAAGCCTTGCCTCCAGTTCTAGACTTTCCACTGGCGCAAATCAATTGATTAAGGAAATGTGGAGCTATTATCATGAGATATCTCTCAATCTGATAGTCTGAATTTTTGCTTGTGTGCAAGACAATAAGAGGGTGTTTCTCAAAACTGGAGCTTTTCAGCTTATTGTGAATAAGTGATTTTTAGATTATAATCAGATTAAAAATAAGCAGTTAAGCGTTTCTATAAACTAGCTAATAATCAGCTGATAATCAGTTTATAATCAGTTAAGTGTTTCTGTAAAATCAGCTTATAATCAGTTTTTAATTGTAGAAACTGTCAAAATGACCAAACTGTCCATAAGTTTATTTATTGTATAAAAATAATTTTTTAAATGTCAATTCAAAATTTATTTTGCAATAATAATAATAATAATAATAATAAAATTTAATAATAATAATAATAATAATAATAATAATAATAATAATAAAATTTCTTTGATGGGAACTAAATTGTATAAGGTAGGTAAATTTGGAATATTGAATATTAGGTAGGGATAGTATGGTCTTTTACTTGGTCAAAACTGCTTAAAAAATAAGTGCTTAAAAAAAAAGTAGCAAAACCCAACTTTTAAAAAACTGATTAAAATCAGATTATAATCTACTATTTAAGTTTTCAGAAACACTTAAATAAACAACTTATAATCTAAAAACAGCTTATAAGCAGTTTTGACCAGCTTTTAAGTTTTGAGAAACACCCTCTAAGTAGGTATAGATAGTGACACAAATAACTACAAGACAAAGTTATAGCAAATTGACATGTCATTATCAGAAATTAAAATCTTAGAAAATATTGATTAAAATTTGTTTTTCATTTGAATGGTCAATACTTCGAAAAAATTTGCATCTAATTCTCAAATCTCAATGTTAAAATTGCTAAATCAACTAATCTCAATATATATTCTCATTGGAAAAATTAGGTTTTATCATTATATTTTTTAAAATTTTTACTTTTTATCATAATTTTTTTCCCATTTTATAAAAATATATATAATAAATTTATAAAAATTACAATAAACTGATAATAAGTTATATATATATTTCATGTTTCCAAAAAAAGTATTATATACATTATATGAATATGATGATTTTTTTAACACTAATCAAAATTTCGATAAATTTTGAAAATAATGATAAATTTTGAATCTTTTTTTTTCCTAATAATTTTATAAAAAATCCCTTCTCCTTTGTCTTGGAATGTGGGATTCTGATTCAGTGTTGGGCTTTAATAATTCACTTTCTGATCAGAAACGTCCAGTCAAAATCGAACTTTAACCATTAAGGCCTTTCTATATTTGTTGTTCTTTAGCGGGTCACTGGGCCAATCAAGTTACCCAATTATGATCCTTTTCTTTGAAAAAATTACAAAACTACATTCTTTATCGTATTTTATAAAAATTTTTATTTTTATTTATAATATTTTAATTATTTTATAATAAATTTATTATAAACTAATAATAAATTTTATAAATTTATAAATATATAATAAATTTATTATAAACTCATAATAAACTATCTAAATATGATATTTTTATAAAAAAAATTATAAATTTTGATAAATTTTAAAATATTTTAAAAAAAATATTAAATTTAATTTTTTTTTTATTTTTTTTAATATTTTTAATATTTTTGTAAAGATCCCTTTCTCTTTATCAATTGACTAGCCCACTGACCCCATTATTGTGTTTACTTCTTATTATTGAGAGAAAATTAGATTGTATATCATTTTTAAATTTTTTTTAAATATCCAATTTATTTTAGTATATATTTGAAAGGTATTTTATTTTTGAAATGGAAAAAAGGGGTATTTTTTTAAAATGTTTTTATTTTTTAAGATATTTTTAAAGAACCCCTATTATTTATTATAAAAATAAATAGATATGTATAATTTATTTAATTTATTTTTAGTAATTCCATAGCTAATTTTTGATACCCGTCTATCCCTCTTTCTATATATAAATATATATACATTTATTTATTAAAGCTGACGCGGATAAATTATTAAGTTGTTTATTTTGATATTTTTGGTATAAGGCTATCTGATCTCTTTTTATTATGTTTTATAATTTACATTATCTGGGAAGAAAGGCATTTGGCGTGCTGACAACCAAGAAGAACACAATGATTGCTTGGATTAAATTAACAGAAAGTTTTGTCTTAATTAAATTATTAATTTGTGGGTTTTTTTTTTAAATATTACCAAGTTGGTATAACTATGGCTTTGCACTTAAATAAGGTGATTTAGACTTGAAAACTAAGGTGATTAAGCACCTTCAATTTACGGTTTGACTCCCAAAAGCAATAAATAAATAAAAAAACGAAGTTCATGTAATTACTTATATGTACAATGTTTTATTTAGGAATAATTTATTGTATAGTTTTCTAAATTGACTTTTTTTAAAAACAAACCCCACTTATCATGTCCAAACAAACCCTCTAATCGTGGCTCTAATTTTCATTATTCACCAAACCAATATTCTGAATGGGGCTAAGTTTCCAAAGGTCAACTTACAATTTCAACGAATCAAAATTCCAACCTACTTCCTTGGTTGGTTTTTTACAATGACTTGGAACAAATGCAATCTCACTGTAATTATTGCATGTGGAGATATAACCTAGCAAGTAATTTCAGTGGAATTACTATTTTTTAAATAAAAATGAAGTTATTTAGTATTTTTACGTACGAATTTAAAATTTATATGAATGTAAAACTAAATATATATATATATTTTAAACTATCAATGTCTCGCATATAAAATAATATATTCAATCTTTTTTTCCCTTAATGAATTTTTTATATAAAATAAATAAATAAAAAATGATATGAATATAGATGGGTAAATTGTAGAGTTCCAACTTCCAGGATATGAGCTTGTGAAGACTTGTTTACCACTCAAACATGTCGGCTAAAAGCATCACACCCATGATTTAAAGCTGCATATATAAAAATGTTTAGCAAATTAAATTTCTTTAAAAACAAACATACAGGCAAAAATGTGTTTAGCTTTTACTTACAGTAATGATTGGACCCATTAGCGAAATACCATTGCAAATAGCTACAAGACATGCATGCCAAAATAATTAATATATCCCTAATTTAAGGCAAAATAAAATAAAATTATAAATTATTAGCATGTATAATTAACAATATATTTATATATAATTAACTTGATTAAGAAATGATCAAATTTTGTCTTTTTCAAAACCCATTTGAAAAAAAAAATCAATTTGATGATAGCAAATGACATAAAAGAAGATATAAATGATGTCCTTTTATTAATCAATTATTAGGGTACTTTTAATACACCTCATATTAATATTTTTTTTAATAGCAATAAATATTTCTAATAAAAATTGAAATATTTATTACTATTATTAAAGGATATTGATGTGGTCCTTAAACATATTCTTTTTAACTACCACTATAAATAATAGTTTTTTTTTTTTTTTAAAGTGGAAACATAACTGTTCTATGTTGTTTTTGGTGTTATGATAATTAATTATGATACCAATAATATGATAATACGACATTATTAACCGAAGGAAATAAAGTATAATTAAATTCTTGAGCTATGAAGGCTCTAATAGTATTATATATATAAAATTAAAGTGGAAAAGAAATTGCACCAAACTTCACTTAGGGCCTGTTTGATTTAGCTGTTCATAGCAGCTGGCAGTTGATAGCGGTTGCTGATAGCTGATAGCTGGTGGCGGATAGCTGGTAGCTGATTCGGGTTAGTGTTTGGTAAAAATACAATAGCTGTTGCAGTTTGAATGTAAAATTACCAATAAGCATATCATTATCTAATAAATATTAATTTTTATTTTATTTTAATAGAGTTAATATAGTCTAAATATGAATAAGCTATCAGCTGATATGAAAAAGCTTCGAGTATGAGCTTATTGAAACAGCAGCTGTTTGGGGTTCCTAACAGCTATCAGCTGCTGTTTTAAAATTTTACCAAACATTAAATTTTACCAAACAGCTGCTGTTTGGGGTTTAAACCTCTATCAGCTACATCAAACAGCTAAACCAAACACCCCCTTAATTATTTAATTTAGTGCTGTACTGTATCAAGATTCCTAATACAATGATTTATATAGTCAACATACGATAAAACTTCCACATTAGTTTGTCATTATTTAGTTGATTAGTTTATCATTTGTTTGGTTAATTATTTTTTCTCCAAATTAATGTCATTGTCACTAAATATAGACAAATTGAAGCTTGTTAAACATTAAAAATTATCTAGTTGAGGAGTCAATTCCTCTATAACTATTTTTTAGAACACTTTGTCGTCCAACAGCTTTTATTTATTTATTTATATTATTTATTTATTTATTTTGTTGTTAAGTCAATTAATTTGTGTATTTCTTGGCCATTTTCATCTTTGACTGTTTATAAAATAATTTACTACAATTAGGAAAAAAAATTAATAATGTATGTTATTGTTAACTGAATAATAATTTAAATTTAAGTAATTGTTTTCTAATATTAAAAACAGATGAGTAATAATACTTATAAGACATGTTGATATGACATGAGAGTATATAACCTTAAAATATACTTCGTGATTTAATTAGCACAACGATTTATATTTATTTTGGAGACTCAAAATTAAGATCCTTTAGTATTAAATATTAAATTGGCACCAAAATGAAATATATATATATTCAAAAACTTTGAATTTTTTTTTATAAAAAAATAATTTCAAATTATTATAAAATTTCAAAATAAGTTAAAATATATAAATTCACTGGGAAGCATAATTTTTAGCAATGTTTAATCAATATTTTAATTATATTTATCATTAAAAGATTATTTTTATTAGCATTTGAAGGAAACTCAAACTGCTTTAGTTATTATACATGTATCATCAAATTAAACATGTTACCTATTGTTAAAGTAATTAATCCCTCAAAAAAAGTAAGATATTAAATGATTTTAAATTGATAGATGTATTATTGAAATAAAAATAATTTTTATAAATATATTATTTTAGTTTTTAAAGAATGCATAATATATATAATACAATAAATGAAAAGCTACGAAAAATCTTTAGTTTCTCTTATAAAATGACAATAACTACTATATTAGAATTATAAATAAACTATGAGATTAAATGTTGGCATTGAGGTTCTGATTAATGATTGGTCAGTTATATATAATTAGAAAACGCGCTGTCCACTAGCCGTTTCCCTTATCACCGTTAAGCACAATGTCAAAAGTCAGCGGAACGAGTTGTTATACAAATAAGGAAAATAAAAATAAGAGAAAGTGAATTAAAAAAAAAGGAAAAAAGTTGCAAATATCATTATGAGTTTTAGAGATACATATACATCTTTTTTTTTTCATCTTAAAAGTATACAATAAATTGAGTATATGAAATGCATATTTGCATTATTTTATAAATTTACTATATATTTTCATTTTACTTTATAAATTTATTGATTTTTTTTTAAAATATAAGACATATATGTATTTTTAATTTAAATATCAGAATTATATTTATACTTTTATAGAAAAATAATAATATGTTAAGGAGTGGTGTATACATTGACAGTCTTTGAATAACAATAAAATGCAATTTATTTTTGTTAAATTTGTATGATAATTTTATAATGTCATGTCTCATATGTACAATTTTTTTAAAACAACTATTTTCAAAAAGCTATAATAATACTAATAATAATAGTGGTAGAAAAATAGCAAAGCCAAAATCCAAAACAGACCTTCCTTCAAAGAAAACCAAAGCACAACCCAGAAGAGAAAAGAAAAGAAAAGAAAGGAAAGTAGTAGTAGTAGTACATCTCAAGAATTCTCCGTTATTTTTTCTCGCACTTTCTTTGATTGTCCTTTTCCTCTCTACTCAAAATCGGAAGAAGGGAAAAGAAAAGTTCGGATTTTTATTCCATTAACAACCTAAATCAAGAAAGGCAGAACAAATTCGCTCAAAATTTTCTATCTTTTCTCATGACAGAAATGATGGATGGCTCCTCTACGACTCCCAAAGCTCCACCCATTTCTGAAATGTTCCAGAAGTTTGCTCTCGCTTTCAAGACTAAAACTTTCGAATTTTTTGCCGACGAGACTGCCGCTGATGACCCCTCCTCCGATGTCGACGGCTTCTCCCTTCTTGATTCTGCTGAAGATTTCATTCCTGACCAGAAGGTTATTATTCTCAAACCTGACCAACCCCTCAATCAAAATTTAGAGAGTTCTATTATAACTCCATTGAAGGAGCCTCAAGAATTATCTCGGGAATCATCGATTAGTAAGTCTGCAGGGGTGACCCAGATCAGGCCTTTAAATATCCAGTCGGCTCATACTTTGATTTCTTCGATATTTGCTACGGTTTCTTCATTTGAAGCTTCGTATTTGCAGCTACAGACTGGCCATGTGCCTTTCAACCAAAAAAGCATAATGGTGGCGGATGAAGCTCTTGTTTCGCATCTTCAGAGACTCTCTGATTTTAAGCAATTCTTTTGGGATTTTTGTAGGAATCCTGAATTTGGGCCAGATTTGCCAATTGGGTCGTGTTTGGAAGCTCAAGTACAGGAAAATCAAAGCAACTTAAGAATTATGGGGACTGTTTCGGACCATTTGCAAGCAGAGATTGATCGAAAGGATAACGAAGTTTCTGCTTTACGGAAGAAATTGGGTGAAATTCAAAAGTCTAATTTCAAGTTGTCAAAGAGATTATCTGGTAATTTAAATTTGCAGTCGTCTTGTGATGTTTTGTTGTCTGTTAAGGTTTTCAATTCTGTGTTAAATGATGCTTGTAGAGCAACGCATAAATTCACTAAGATTTTGATAGATTTGATGAGAAAAGCTGGGTGGGATTTGGATTTGGCTGCGAATTCAGTTCATTCTGATATTGAATATTCAAAAACAGGGCATAATCGCTATGCTTTTCTATCATATGTTTGTTTGGGCATGTTTCGAGGTTTTGATGTGAAAGGATTTGGTTTCGATCAGGGAGAGAGTGAAATCCTCTGTAATGGGCATACATCTGACTCTTGTAAGAACCATAGTTCATTGAAGCAATTACTAGAGCATGTTTCAAGCAGCCCTATTGAGCTGCTACATAGGAACCCCAACTGTGATTTTTCTAAATTTTGCGAAAAGAAGTATCAAGAGCTCATTCATCCAACAATGGAATCATCAATTTTCAGCAATTTGGATCACAATGAAGTTGTTTTGAGTTCTTGGAGGTCACTAAGTATATTCTATGAATCATTTGTGAATATGGCTAGTTCAGTATGGACACTTCATAAGCTGGCGTTTTCATTTGATCCTGTAGTTGATATTTTTCAGTTAGAAAGAGGTGTTGATTTTTCAATTATCTATATGGATGATATCACAAGAAGATGCAACTTGCCAGCTAAAACACGGATGAAGGTGGGATTCACAGTCGTTCCAGGATTTAAGATCGGGAGAACAGTTATTCAATCTCAGGTCTACTTGTGTGGATTGAAATGTGCAGAGTAGTTTTTTGCGGATGGACCGTATAGGAAAAATGTTTGCACTACAATCCTTGAGGGTTTGGGTTGTAGTTAAAATGACAGCAATACAAGTATCCGAAGGATTCGCCTCAGAATTTCATCGGATTCCTCAGCTAAAGTATGCTAAAAAGGAATCTGATATATGCAATGCTTGGATAAACCAGCTCTTTGTTGTATTCTTGCGACAGGCACTACGAGCGACTAACAAATGGTACAAAGCTCTTGGTTACTTTGTTTATGTGCAGTCATACTTCCATCTTGGTTGTGAATTTCTCCTTTCATATTTCTTTTCCTTATGACAGGTGCTATGTAAAAATTGCTGTAAAGTTTTCTTTTCTTTTTCGCTTTTCTTCCTTTTTAGATTTTGCTTGCAAGCTAGCTCTCTTCTGACACAAAAACATATTACCAAACTGTGTATCCCCACCTTCTTTTTCTTTGAGTTGGAAGCTCTGTATTCACATTAGCTTCTTTTGATGCACAACAGTTCAACCTCGAATGATAAGTTGTGATATAATGATTCTATTTATATGCTAAGTTGTATCACAGATTTCGTACGAATCAAACATCATTATCTTCTTGCTTTTACTGTAGCCTTTTTCCAATGTATCATCAAGTAATTCAGATTCATGCTGATGCTAATGAATTGCATTTTTTGCTATTGCAGATGATACTTTTTCCAAAAATAATAGAACTAACGCTTTGATGTGTTCGTGAGTGAAAATTTTTGTTACATATTTTCTGGTTTCTGCCTAAATGAAAAATTCTCCTATATTTTTTTACAAAGTATTGATCTTTAAGTTCATGGAATTGCAAACAAATTTTGTGGAACACAGAATTTAATACTAGTCGGCTGCCTGCTGCTTCTTGTCAATATATCTTTTAAACTAAATCGAAGGATTTTTTCTTTAGTTTAGTTGGGTTTATTGAATGTGGATGTTGCTGTAAAATTAAGGTATTGTCATCTATCTGGGTTGCAACATTTTAGTCGCATTGGGTTACGTTCTTGACTGATGCCCGCCTTACACGATCTATGCCCACCATTTCTTGATAGAAATGGACCAAATGGTATTTGCAGCATCTTACTTTGTTTTTCCTCTGCCTGCTGTTTCTGGTAGCATATATGAATCATTTATCTATGGCTGATTGCTGCAAATGGTGGTAAGCGACAGAGTTTTAGATGTGGAAAAAACAGGTTACTGAGTAATACTAATTTATGATAAATTACATCCATCTTTTTTCACAGAGATTTACCAATTCCATTTTCTTTTCATTCTCCTAATTGAAAACTGACATACAACTGAGTGTCACATGATATGACTGGAATTTTTTTTTTGAACCGGGTAAAAATTGCATTAAAGAGAAGAATCAGCAGTTAACAAAATGTTCAAATGCTTAGGATGTGAAGTAACCTAATCAGGCCTATGTTTGGCATCAAACACAGCTAAGGCCACCCAGTCAGCAGGTTTATTACCTGATCTATGAACAAAAGAGAATTTACATTGTAAAAAGTTTCAAGACATCTTCATAATATTGAGCACCACAGGCTCAATTTCAAGAGGACATTCAGATGGATTGTTGAGTGCTTGAATCAATAGAAGATTGTCAGATTCAAATTCACACCTGGGAAAATTATAATGGATTGCCTTCTGAACTGCTATGAACATCGCCTGAGCTTCATTCCTTAGAGGAGAGAATGAATGGATGATGCAGGCTAATCCCTCTATGAGCTTTCCTTGATGATTTCTGAAAATAGCAGCCATACTTGCAAATTGATGTCCATTTTTACAGTTTGCATCCACATTAATTTTTATCCACCTTGGTAAAGGAGGAGTCCAATCCATATTCCTGTTTGAGATGGGATTAGAATTATGATAGCTCGCAGATATTGCTGAATTAGGATGCTCTGACATGATATTCATAAATTCCAAATGCATCTGTATTGCTTTCAGCGAAGTTTTGTTAAGATCAGGCAAGATATTTCTATAGCAACAATCATTCCTAGCTTTCCAGATGTTCCAACAAATATATGCGGCTAAAGAGAGAGAGTTGCCATTATCATTGAGTTTGAATATATTTTTCAAGAAAACCCTACTCAACTCTGTTGTATGCTTTATTCATATCAAGCTTCAGGATCATGTTTTGATTATTTTTTGACACATTA
Organism: Garcia nutans; assembly: GCA_947685225.1. Classification (NCBI taxonomy): domain Eukaryota; kingdom Viridiplantae; phylum Streptophyta; class Magnoliopsida; order Malpighiales; family Euphorbiaceae; genus Garcia; species Garcia nutans. Next base: position 13,676,221 of record CANTUV010000010.1, on the reverse strand, counting down.
GTGTTTAGACAATGAAATGATTCATGGGCTATTAAAACATTGTCAAAAATGATTCTACCCGGGGTAAATGCTCCTTGTGATGGATGGACCAAATCATGCAAGTATGGTTTCAGTCTAGCCACAATGATTTTGGAAATGATTTTATAAGAATAATTGCACAAACTAATAGGTCCAAACTGTTGCACCATTTCAGGGGATTGCACCTTGGGAATCAAAACAATATTGGTGTGATTGATATCTTTTAGCATCCTCCCACTGTGGAAGAAACTCTGAATGGCTCTCACTGTATCTTCTTTGATTAGGCTCTAAAATTTTTGATAGAATTATCCTGGAAAACCATATGGACTAGGAGCTTTTTACGTGTCTAGACCGAAAGTTGCTTTCCTAATTTCCTCCTCTATAGGAATAGAGCATAATGAGTCATTAAGATTGCTTGGCACTACTTTCTTAATACGTCTGCATACTTGATCTTGATCCTCCTGAGGTCCTGCTTTGAACAGATTCTTGAAGTATTCCATAATTATATTTTGCATCTTTGGTAATTCTTCCTTCCAATGTCCATCCTCCCCTTTTAGTCTCACTATTAGGTTAGAGTGCCTCCTTTGAATTGTTGTAGCATGGAAAAACTTTGTATTTTTATCTCCAGCAGCTAACCATTCTGGACCTTTTGAACCAATAACATTCCTCCATTCTCCAGCATTCATCAATTTCATTCAGAATTCTCATTTCTTTCCCATGAAACATGCCATGCGGTGGGTCTGAATACAATTTCTCCAGTTCCTCCTTTAAATGGTCTATCCTTCTTCTGGCATTCAAATGACTCTCTCTATTCCACATCTTCAACTTATTGGCAGTAGCTTTGAGTTTTTGATTCAAAATACATAAGTTAGAGCCCTGGACTGTGCTTGACCATCCTTCTTTAATAAAGTCTTCACATTCCCGTTTCTCCAATCATTTCATCTCAAATCTGAAACTTTTAGAAATCGTTATAACATTAGAGGTGAATTATTGCTCTACTGAATTTGCATCGCCATTCATAATTGGTGAGACGTCTGTCTAGCCTTTGTTGGATATTCACTCTCCCTTCTTGTTTATTAGTCCATGTGAAAATTGGTCCTTTGAAACCAAGATCACACAAGTTCATATCTTCTATCAAATTTGCAAAATCCAAACCACATAAAGGGTAAACTGGGCTACCTCCCCTCTTTTCAAAAGAGCCCAAGATGTGGTTGAAGTCACCCAAACATAACCAAGGGGTATCAGGTCCAGGATTCAAATCAGATACTGCTATCAGAAATTCTTTCTTACCCCCTCTGTAAGGACTTCCATAAACTAGAGTTAGCACAAAGAAATTAAATTGGGGATCATATACATAAACATGAATAAATGATGGACTTGTGCAAATCGGTTGAATTAACCAATTTCCCATCCACCATAGGGCTAAACCCCTAGCTATGCCATGTGGTTCCACTTAAGTACTAAAATCAAACCCATGTCTGCTCCTAAATTTTTCCATAAAAGTACTATTTTGTTTAGTTTCAGATAGAAATACCAAAACTGGGCGATATTTTTGGATGTTGTCTTTTAGTTCCCTTCTTGTCAAAATCTACCCGAATCCTAGGCAGTTCCATGCGATTGCACTCATGGGGAAAGATGATCTAAAATTTGGTTAGGATATAATAAAAGAGGAGAGATAAAAGAGATTTTGGAAAGAGGGCTTTGATAAGGTTAAAAGGGATTAACATATACTCCAAAAATAAAAGAGAGAGAGATTATCCTTATAAGGAAGAATACAATAATCACAAATGAAAGATTCTGATATTGGAAAGATCACAGCCACCGGATGGGTAGAAGAAGCTCTCTATTTCAGTTCCTACTATGCTTTTAGGAGCCAATGGAAGGGAAGTATATGCTATTACATTTTTTTATACATATATAACATTTTTTCAATATTGTTTGTCAATATATGAGAAAATATATTAACAGTATTATTTCATATCCCTATATTTTACTGAAATAATATAGCAATTTTTTAATATTATTATAAAAATTAATTTATGAAGTAGAAGTTTCGTTAGGATTTTTAGAAGATTTTGTACAAAAATATATTAAAATGTGAAAATAATAATAATAATTTTTTTGAGAGTAATAATTATTATTATTATAAAAAAATAATTTATAACTTAGAAGTTTAAATAAGATTTTTAAAAGATTTTGCACAAAATATATTAAAAATTGAAAATATATTAAAAATTAGATTTAAAAATACACCCTTACAACTTTCAATTTTAAAAATATTTTTTATGCATCTAGTATACATATATAACATATTTTCAACTAAATTTTAAAAAAATAATTTTTTTTTTAAATTTTTTTTATAAATTATAAAATATTTTTAAAAGATTAAATCTTTTTAAAATACGTATTGTCTTAGCAATAAAATTGGGAGATTTACAAAACTACCTCTAAAAATAAATCTCTTTCAAAAATACTACACAATAAAAATATTTATATTTTTATAAAGACTTTGGTCAAATTTTTAAAAATACATCAATCATCATTAAAACAATAATTTTTTTTTAAAAAAAAAACCTCATTTCTTATTTCGAGTAATATTTTACTATAAAAATTTTATTTTTTAAAATTGTACTATTAAATAAATATATTCTAATAAAATAATAAAAATTAATATTTCAAAATATATTTTCAATTAATAAAATTTATTAATTTTTTATAAAAGGAAAATTTTAATTTAATTACAAATAATAAATAACATTCAAAAAATTAAAAGATAAAATATATAAAAATATATTAATAAAATTATTAAATTTATTTTTAAATAAATTTTATATATTATACTTATAAAAAATTTAAAAAAAATATTAATTTTATTGTGTAGATATTGTGTATATGTTATATACATATATTTTGTAGATATGTTTATGTTATATATTTATTGTGTATATTATTTGTATGTAAAATTTTAAAAAATAAATTTAAAAAATATTAGGTAAATAATGTAAATTTTGTGTAGATGATGTATGTATATTTGGTATATATATTGTGTATATTTTATATTTTTTGTGTGTATATTAAAAATATTAGAATAAAAAAATATTTATGAATAAAAATAAAATATTAAAAAATAAAAAGAAATCACAAAAAAGAAAAAAAATCACCGATTTTTAACGTAAAAATGAAGAAGAAAAGAAGAAATTCGTACTTTCGAAACAAAAAGAAAAGTTTTCCAAAACCAATCTTTAAAATAAGTCATACTGTATAATTTCCTTAATAAAATGTAAGGAACGTTTTGGGCTGAAGTAGAAACCGGAGTTCAGAGTTCACTCTTAAAGTCCAATAGTTGTAAGCTAACTATATGGGCTAAAGATAATGGCCCATTAGTGCCAAAAGGTGGGGAAAGCGTGCGAAACAATACCAACTTGAACTTTTATGTGTGACTGTAATGTTTCAAAAACATTTACATTCGACATTTCTGTTGAATAAATAAATATTTATAAAATAAAAGATTCATATATTTAATATTATTGGCTTCTATTTATCAAATGAAATTATATAATGGGTCAAGGTCTCCTCTGTTGGTTTAATTTTCAAATTCTGTATATGGAAATATTCTATATATATAATACTAGTTATTATTTTTTAGTTTCAGTACACATTTTAAATATAAAATAATTATTTTACTATTTCAAACTTTTTGTTGCAAGCCCCAAGTAAATGACAATAGTTATGCACTATCTTCCACTTTCATGTAATTGGATAAATAAATTTATGGATGGTGTTATATAAATAGTTACGAGATATTAAATATTTTCAATTTTTAGAATAAGAATTTTTTTTAAAGTGATAATGCTAAGTTGGATTAAGGGTTTTGAGTAAATTTTTTTAGTTAAACTTCTAGCTACTCTTTTTATTATTTTTTTTAATTTCTATTTTATTATATGTTTTATTATTATCATCAAGAAATTAACGATCATAGATGCAAAGTTTTGTAAATTTTTTAACTAATAAATTGAAATATATGTTCAGAACTTGTATATACTTTGCTACTTCAGTCCCTCTAAATAGGACTACTGTTGCAGTGATTCCTCTTTATAACTTAAAACATACGTATGTTTAATCACTTAGTACTGGTAGGTTACTTATATTGTAAAAATTTCAAAACTTTCTTTCAACAAGACAAAAATGTAAACTGAATAATGAGATAGTCGATGTAAGATTCATCATCATCATCATCATCGTCAGTAATCAAAATGCACACACACACACATATATATATATATATAGCAGTGAGAAAAACCATAAACCATTACTAACATAAAAACAACAAAATATCCATGATATTAATTAAGTAGTATCCTTAGAAAGAAAGAAAGCTTAATAAAACAAGTACACTAATAATAACAGTTTAAATTGAAGAGAAAGAAAGAAGAGGAAAAATAAAAGAAACCCTAAAAGTTTCAGTGCTAGTTTTAATTAATTAATTGTTATTCTTAGTAGGGAGCAATACCCACATTTGCTGAAGTAAAAAACCCATCTTTCATCAGCACATCTTCTCCTTCCTAAAAAAAAATAATTAAATAATTAAATTGGTTAAAAAAATTAAATTAATTAAGTAGATTTAAAATCAGAAAAATTAAGAAAAAGAAATGTGATCACTTAGCTTTTTATAATTAAAAAAGAAAAGCTAGGGTTTCAAAAGTACCTGCTGGCGCATGTTAGGTTTCTTCACGGGTTGATCAGGCATAAGTCCGAAATGAATATGTGGAAAATGGGCCCACTGAAAACAAAACAACGAAATGTTTTTTTTTTGTTAAAAAAAATTTAATTCCTTTCTATAGATTATATAAAATAAATGAAATTTATGGAATCTTCCTGAAACCCTAGACCTAGAGAATAGTGTATATATATATATATATATATATGAAGCAGAAACCAAGTGGTCGAATGTAATTAGTCTTTCTTTCAAATTTTAATTTTGTCTTAATTATCTTATTTGTTGGTCATTTTATTTTTACTATTCAAAAAAATATATTTTTTGAATTTTTTTTGAAGTTATATAAAGTATTTTCGTGGACTATCCGAGTTGATAAAAAAAAAAAAAAACAAAACAAAAATTGTGGGATCTTACATTCTTTGCAGCTGCACTAAATGCTTCTCTGTGGGTAATATCAGGATTTCCAGCTTTGATGCGTTGGATCTCGTCCCTGCACATAATTATATTTTTCATCAGTCATGTCAATGTTTATGTATTATGCTTCATCCAACCATGCCTACATATTTATTTATTTATTTTTATTTATGTAGTTGATTTAAGGTTTAATTACTTAATAAAGTTTAATTATAATATATATATATAATTACTCACTTGATAAAGCGATTGTAGGCAGATGGAACTCTCTGTCTCTTCTCTGGAGCTGGAAATGAAACAAAAAAAAAAATACACAAAGACATAACAAAGACAAACAAACAGACAACAAACATTAAATTAAATCACTTCGTAGACTTTGTGAAGCTTTTTCTGATTTATTTCTGATATTATTATTTCATTATCTATTTTTATTTGTCTTTTTCTCTCTTCTTCATCATTACTTCATCATCACTATATCATTTCTAACAATATCTATCAATCAATCAATCCATGGATTATTAGATTTATCCACAGATACTAAATCTACCAGCCCTCCACCCCCTTCCCCCCCCCCCCCCCCCCTCCCCCCCCCTCCCTCCTCTCTCTCTTTTCTGAATGCAAATCGGCCATTTTATAATTAATTAAATGAAACATTCATAATTAGAGTTGAAGAAAGAGTTAAGCTGATTAAAATGGTGTTTTAAAAAAGTAGGCAGATCTGGTGTGGTATCATTATTACTATATACATGACAATGAAGAAGAAGAAGAAGAACAAGGGTGGACATGAGCCTTTTTTTTTTTGCTAGCTACTTGACAATAAAGACTTGAGACACTCCAAGAAACAAAATTTGAGGCAATGTTTGATTATAATGAATGATCTGCATGGCCTATAATCAAGAATAGTTTTTCCTGTAAATGCTGAACAGACGGCTCTAGCTTTCAAAGAACGTTCAAGCAGCTTTAGTAGAACACTTTTTTATGTCTTGTATTACTTGAAAGACTATTAGCTACAGTAGTCAAGACCCAAAGGTGTTGACTACACTACCATTCATGTCTTTAAGAATTTAAAGTTAGGGCATATCAAGTCCACCATTGACCTAAAAACAGGTTTAGAAGAAACAAGGAAAATAATAACATTAGTTATGATAATAATTAAGATGAATCTTACGTCTGTTAACCACAGGTGGCTTAGGAAGCTCCTCATCATGATGAACTCCTCCACGAACTGCCACAATTCCCTCATTTGGGTTTGGTTGATTTATCATCATATGGGGTGGTGCGGCGGCTGCGCTCCGGATCTCCTCCTAATAACCATTAGAATTTAAACAAGGAATTCACTTCCTTTTTCTAATAATTGAAATAATTTGAAAAGGGTATAAAAGAAACCCTAATTAAATACCAGAATATTCTGAGGATTGAAGAAAGAGTGACCAAGATGATGCTGGTTAGCAGCAGGAAGAAGTAAGCTACGCATGTTGACAGTCAAAAGATTGGTGCAGTGACCGCATCGAACCGTAACAGTTTTAAACAAGCTAGAGCAAGGCACACTCACCTGAGAAAGAATAGAAGAAGAAGAAGAAGGAAAATTGACAAAAAATGAGGATAAGAAAGAAGATAAAAGAGTGAAAGAGAGGGGACAAAGAAAAAAAGAACAGAGAAGAGAGGGAGAAAATGATACCGCGAGGACAGTGTCACAAAAGTTGCAATGGACGTAACAGAGCTGGTCGGAGGGAGAAAGGTGGTCCGGTGAAAAGGCAGCTGATGAGGAGGACATTATTATGTTTTTTTTTATTTGATTTGATTGATGGGTAGTAGTAGTGACTGATCAGTAGCAATATAGTGGATAATATACTCTCTTTTTTGATAGACAGATAATAATATATATATCTGATCTGATCTTCTTGATTATTGAGTTGTTACTATACCATATACAGAGAGAATACTAGAGACTAGAGAGTAGAATATAAAGAGATAGAAGAAAGAAAGAGAATGGACAGCAAAAACAAAAGAAAAATTACCCAGTAAATGTATAGAGTAAAAGATTAAGTTATAGCTGAAAATTTCTCATTTTTTCCTTAATTAATATATATTAAAATTTGTACAAACTCTTTTGATGTATCATAAGCAAGAAGCAGAGAGAAGGGTTAAAGAGAAGAGAGGAAGAAGGGAAAGGAAATGAATGGTTGGCATTCCCAATGGCGTTGTAGAGAGAGAGAGAGAGAGAGAGAGGCGGCAGAGGTGGGGGAGAGAGGGACGGAGTTAGAAAGGGACGTTTGCATGGGCTTTGGCTCATTCACCTGTTCTTTTCAACACTTAATTAGAGAAACCTCTTTTTTTTTCTTGGTTCTCTACAATTCCTTGCCTACATTCATCTATTATTAATTTTTTTTTACCTTTTTTTTCAATGATAAAATATAATAAATAATATGTAGATCAAGTCCTAAATGCATATTGTGGGTTTTATGAGAATATTTTTTCCAATTGAATTCGAACATAGTTATAAATATCAAATCGATAATGATTAAATCTTATATATTCGATCTTATATATTTTTAATCAATTTGAGTCAACTTCAAATTTATTAATTCAAATGATATTGATTTTAAAATATTGAGCTTTAATTTAATAATAAACTTTTATATTTAAATTTATTTTTTATATTATTGTGTCGAAAATATATGGTCCGGATAAAAAAATAAGCTAAAATAAAATAACATCGTTTAATATACATAGACATATATATATATATGTAATTATAAAAAAGTCAATTAGATTTGGGTTTAAGGCGAAACTAAATATATATACTAAATTTTTATCCTATTATTAAAATCAAATTGATTAATGATTTATTTTTAAACTTACTGAATCTATTTTAACCCATAGGAGTTTATCGAATTCTGTGGCTCCAGGAAATTTACCTTGCCCTAATAAATGTAGACAATAAAACGAACAATATAAATTTTTGTAATAAAAAAAGCCCTAAATGGCGGGCACCTATATAGATCATATATCATGCATAGCGCTTGTAATTTTGACTTGTAGCACTTTGTCAGCCCTTGTTGCTATTGGGCGTCCCAACCCTAATCTGCTATTAGGTTTCATCTGTCTTTTCACTGCTTTTGTCCTTGCTTTGCTTGCTACATTCTAGCCCACAAATCACCTTGATTTCGTTATCGACCATATATCACTACACTTCATTTCTTCTTTGCATATACTTTTAACTCCTTTTCTAAATAGACAGGGGCACATCGAAAACTAACTTATTAAAAATAGGTTAGAATAATTTTTTGATTTTATATATTTTTTTAAAAGTATATAACTGATCTCGATTAATTTAAAATTATTATTTTATTAAATTAAGGGAGTTTATATATATATATATATAATGGTAAAATCAGACGATTATAGGAGCATAAAATTTCTATCTCTCTCCGTGGCCCGTGATGATTCTGTCTCCGTTATCATCGTCGTTGGTGAACTCTTCAGCCGTAGGCCCGCCCAACCCATTCCCTTCCCTCTCCCTCGCTCCCTTTCTCTTCTTTCTCTCTTTTTCAACCTCACGCTCTTCCTCTCCGTTTTTGCAACTCGAGCCATGAGTGCTCGTCTTCATTAACCATCACCGACAGTAAGAAACACCCCTTTTATATGTGTTTTTTAGCCACTTATAAGGAAGAGTCGTTTGCCTCCCCTCCCCCACGACCCTCAAGTCTGTCCCTATACAAGGTTGACGTTGCTATTCAAACATCATAATAAGTTAATTAATGCTTTTATCAAAAGTTGTTGTGTAGTACTACCTGATTTATATAAATATAAAGCACCTTTTTTTTTCAAGCCATAAATGTAAAGCACGTTAAATAAATAAGATTAAAAAAAAATTTAAAACCACCTGAAAACATAAAAAAGAATTAAATTTCACTTCGATCTGTATGTATATATACATACTGCATTTTGCAGGCTGTAAATAATGATATATTATTAATAAAATATCGTTTGTATATATATGCAGCACTGCATTCCCCGCACGTTCATGGAAATTCAACCTATGTGTATTAATTTCATCATTTTCTTTTGGTTGATATCTGATTTCAATTGAAGACTTCAACTTTAAAAATAAAATCTTATAGTTCTGAAAATATTTTCAGTAGTATTACTCAAAGTTCATTGATCGATGCATTCATAAATTTAGATATATATGGATTTTGCCAACTGAGAAAAATATATATATATATATATATATATATATATATATATATATACGAAAAGACTTATAAATAAGTCTATGTTCGAGATGAAATGAACAACTACTATTATGCTATCCTAGCTAGTTACCCACCATAACCCACAAACCTAGCAAATTAGGATTTAAAAAAAAAAAAATGGAAACATGCTATTAATGTTAAAGAAAAGAAAAGATGGGAGAAACAAGAAGGTGGTTGGACATGGGTGAAATAGTATTTATAATGTATTGATTGTAAAATATAAGAAATTACGTAAAAATATTTTTTTTTTCTTTAAAATTTTATTTCACTGTGTTTTATTATTTTTTTATAGCATTACATTTTTAGATTTATAAAAAAAATATACTTTGTTTTATATTTTTACAACATATACTAGATGTATTGTATATATATATTTGAACATATACCAAAAAAATTTACTAAAAATAACTATATATATTTTTGTAAAATTTGTTATTTTTATATTCTATTTGTAAGTCCTTATTTGCACAATGTATATATAATTTTTTTAAAGTTAAGTTTATGAATTTTCTTCAAATAATTATATACTTGAATCTAATCACCAACTGGGTTAGAAATCAAAAAATATATTAAATTATTCAAATATTCAACTTGTTAATTTGTAATTTTTTCTTTAATAAAGACAAGCAGCCCAAACGTGGACAGGTATACTTGGCAGTAATAAAAGGCATATATGAATTTTGAACAATATTGCAATAGTGAAAAAAGGGAAAAAAAATAAAGTTGCAAAAATCGAGGCTTTTATTATATGAATTTTTGGGGGATTCACCGCTCCATTATTGTAACAATTATAACAAAATCACACAAAAAGCATTAAAAACTTGATTTTTTTTCTTATACATATATTTTTAAAATGATTTGACTACTCACGCCTTTCTCTCTATACATATACACAGTACAGAGCCGCGGATACGTAGTTGTCAGTGGCTACAGAATACACAGATCCTTTAAAATTAATTAAAATAAAAACTTTTTTACTGTTGTTTTGTCCTTGCATTGTTGTAATCTTTAAGGCTACCAAGTGTTTAGCTTATTTAGTTAGGCAACTACCAATAGATTTTGGGAAGAGTTACCTTTTACAAATCTATATATATATATATATATATATATAAGTTTTACAGAAAAAGATGATGGAATTTGGTCTGTCATTTCATTTCCCTAACAATTTTGAAAACTATCACCATCTCCCCCTTCCAATGTTGCCAAAATTTTCTTGCTATATGGTGAAAATGTCAGTCGCTGTTGCAAACTTTCTTTTAGAAATTTAGTTACCGCCCTCAAAACTGATGATTAGATAGGAGGGTTGAGATTTTTTTTATTAATTATATATTAGAGAGTGAGAGAATTTAAAATTCTAACTAAAAATTTAACAAAAAATGACAAAACATTTTTTTTTATTATCAAAACTCGCTTTAATGATTAACTGAGATGATTGAAATAAGTTTTGATGAGTTTTGAGTTTTTAGTGCAGTGCATCATTAAAATTTTAGATAGTATTTTTATATTTTTAAAGGGTCCATCCAATTAAATTCATATTAATTTATAATCTTTGAAGTGTAGAATATTGAATAAATAAATTAAAAAAAAAGGATTTTCTTTAAAAATATCCCAAAAACTAAAGTTATTTTCATTTTTTTAAAATATTATTTTTTAATTTTTAATTTCAAAAAATACTCATGTACTCTAACTTAATATAAGTATCATGTACTCTATTTTTACCCAAATTACTATTATTTTTAAATTTTGACAATATATCAAAAATAATTCTTTTACCCATTAATATATATAATATTGTGTTTTTAGATGATTAAGACATTATCTAATATATAACGTCAAGTGTTAAATCATTAAATAATTTGTAAGACAATAAAGAAAAGATCAAGTGTATATATCATATTATAATAAGCTGTAATTTCTATAACTACTAAGATGTAATTTGGTGTGTTATTTTTATTTAAGTCTCGAGTTTAAGTCTTAGATATTTTTCTCTCATATATATAATTAATAAATAATAATAATTTGTAGATTCTGAGGTGAAATTTTAGGTTTTCTCTTCCAATTCTCTGTACCACTCTTTTTGCAAGACTTTATAGTAATTACAAAATGTATTAGAATTTATTGCAACATTGTTAATCTTATTAGAAAATATATATATGTCCACTGCTTTAACATATCAAAATCTATAATTAAATGAAATTAGTCTGTCTCTACCTGCCATGTGAAGATCACGAGGGACATTTCTCTTGATTTTTGTCTCAGAATGATATAATAATGAAATATATTTATTATTTTTTCAAAAAAATAATTAAATATATTTATATATACAAATACACAGACACAAGTGCTTAATTCTGTGGTGAAAAAGCCATATAACTAGCAAATATTGGACCACATGTACGTCTATATATTATGTCTGAATAGTGAATTGCTCTTTTTATAGGTTTGAATTAAGTTGATCCTTTTTGTTCCAGAATTTTTTTTTTAAAAAAGAACATCTTGAAAATTATAATTCATATATTTATATTTTATTATAAATGAAGAAAATAAGAATAATTTATTTGCATTATATGAGAAAGATGTATTATCATATATTGCATTTGCGAATATAAATAGAATTTATCTTAATTTATTAAAAAAATTAGCAATGTCAAAATAATATAACAAATAAATTAAAGGAAAAACTACGCTATGTATCATTTTTTTTATTTTTTTAAATATCTCACACTATTTTAAATATACCAAATGTTTATTAAATATATAATTTTGAAAGTGAGTATATATATTTTTATATGTTAGAAAATTGGTTATTTTAAAATTAAATGTCGAAAGGTAAATATTTAAAAAAAATTGAGTATTTTTTTAAAATAATTTTATTTTTTATGATATTTAAAAATAAAAAATTAAATTAAAAAATTCAATGATTTTTTAGAATATTAAATGAATTTTTTTTTTCTACTTAGTTTTTTTTTTGGGGGGTGGGGGGTGTGGTGGCCGGTGGGTGGTAGGGGACTGTGTAATTGGGGTGCGTCTATATATAAAAGTGCAGTACTGTAAATATGGAATTATACTGTGAGTTAACTTTGAAAGTGACATTTGCTTCTCCAAATGTTTTTAATTTCTTCAAGTCACTTAATTACTTGTCGGACTTCTCTCAATTTTTTCTTTTCTTTTTTTTTTTTCAAAAAAATATTAAGTTTGCCTATAAAAAAATTGGCATTTCCATCAACTCCCTAATTTTATATAATTTTATATATAATAATGCAATTAGCGACGGAACGATCATGAGGTCACACGATCCCCTCACCGACAGTCAGAAGGAGAAAATTCAAGCCGTGGTGTAGAGGCATAGAAAACTCAGCCCCCGTTGAAGGGGCTGAGTTTCTGAAGAGTTGCAGCGAGGGGAAGACGAACCCCTCGCTGCAAAAATATTTATTTTTTTTATAAATTAGTCCCAAGTGAAACGGCGCCGTTTCACCAGAGGGTAATTTAAAAAAAAAAATCGGCAACCGGTTCAAAAATAAAAAAGGGCTGTGTTTTAATGCAACCCTTCTTCTCTTTCCTTATCCTTCTTCCCTCTCCCCGTTCCCTCCCCAAAATAACCCACCAGCAGCAGCAGCAAGCTAGCCAGGCAGCCAGCTATCACACCGTCGACCACCGCTGACCACCGCTACCATCGGTCACTGCTCGGTAAATTTCTGCCCTCCTTGATAAATTTTTGGTTCCGCCACTGAACGCAACCGATATTATAATGTAATAAACGCACACTTTTGAAATGGGACATTTTTAAAATCAGAAGTTGGAAAAGTGGATAATTTTGAAAAAAAATAAATCTTTTTGAAAATAATCTTATGTTTTGGGTACTTTTGAAAAATTCCCTCTATAAAACTATTAAATATTACAATCCATATTATAAATATTAAATTTATAATAATAATATAATTACAAATGTCTTATTTTACAAGAAAAAAATTCAAATCTTGATTAAAAATTTTCTTTATTTCTTTGGAAAAAAATACCAAAAGATCTTGTAATTAGGTTTTTTTTAATTTTAATTTTTTTCAAGAGATATTATATAGAAAGAAAATTAAAGTATACATCACTTTTTTATATTTTTTAAAATACCTCACTATTTTAGTATATTTTTGATATATTAAATATCTATGCATATATATGGAAAAACAGAGTATATCTTTAACGTAGAAGATATATAAAAGATGCAAACCTCTAAAATAAGATATTTTTAAAATTAAAAATTGAGTGTTTTTGAAAAAAAAAGATATTTTAAAAATAATCTTATTTTTTGAGATATTTTTTTTTGAAAAAAAGTCCATATCTATACTTATTAAAAATTACAAGTCATATAACTATTAAATTAATGATAATACAAGTATAAATGCCTCTTTTTAGTATTTTACAAGATAAAAATTCACATCTTTATTTAAAATTTTCTTTTTTCCTTCAAAAAAAAAGCACCAAAGAATTGTACCTAAATAATATATATACATATATATATATATATACAGCAAAGGTGGTGGGTTGTGGAGAAAAAGGCTGAGAGCTTTTGAATGGCAAACTTAAGGGGTGGAAAACCAATAAAGACGATGATCATATTAATAGAGCTGTGCTGTGCTGTTTCTTTGGGCATCTTAATAAGCCTGAAAGCCAAATTTAGCAGCAGCTAGCTAGGGTTTTGTGTGTGTACCATTTTTGACCGTGACAGAAACTGTCCTTTAGAGACTCAACTTGCAACATCGAGGCAATTTCACAAAAGCCAGACATCAATGTAAGTTCCATTTCTTGTTTATTTATTTTTTTTACTGCTCTCAGTCGTTTTTCTGATTCTCCATAAATGGTATAATTTCAGATGCTGCTTATATATTTTGTTACATTCTAAAGCCCTTTTCTTTTTCTCTATTCTTTTGCTTTTCTTTTCTTAGACCAGAAACCAATCAAAACCCTAAATTGAATATAAAAAAAAAATAGATGTGATTTCTGTCGTTTCTATTTTTTTTTTCAATTAGTTCAAATGAATTTTTGTGTCATAATCAAACTGAAAATGATTAATGGCCATTCTAGCAGTAGTTTCAACTGATGAGAATAAATTTTTTTTTTCTGATATTAATTAAAATTATATTGTTTGTTAAGATCGCCATTTTTTTATAACAATCAATCCTAAGTTTTGTTATTTTAAGATCGTTTTATCAAAACCAGAAACTAATGAAATCCCTAAATTGAATATAAAATATATGTGATTTTTGTTGTTTTTCTTTTAATTAATTAGTTCGTGTGTTTTAATTTCGCAATATATGCTGCTGTTGTGTTGTGTCATGATCAAATTGAAAATGATTAGTGGCCATTCTAGTACGTAGTAGTGTCAAGTGATGAGAATAATAATTAGTTTTTCTGATATTAAAATGATTTTGTTTATTAATATCTTTTTTTAACAATCAATCCTAAGTCTCGATAATTTAAGCTCGTTTTAGTTCAATCAAGTTTTTTTCAGAACAACTTGAATAATAATAATAATAATAATAATGATAATAATAATAATATTCTTTTGGCGTTGATAATTTTTATTTGAAATTAGATACCTAATTCATTTTAAAATTTTATATAAGGAATTATAATATATTTCCAGTGGATTGCCTCTTTTTATTTCAGAACTTTTTATTTTTATAAAAATACCAGAAAAAATAAAAAAATTTCAATTTTATAATATTTTTAAAAATATTTAAAGATTTACCAGAATTTATGAATTTTTTTATAAAAATACTAAATTTTGATAGTTTATTAGACGTTTATTATGAATTTATAAATTTATATAGTTTATTATAGATTTATTATGAATTTATTATAAAATTATTAAAATGTCATCAGTAAAAATGAAAAAAATTTATAAAATATGGTGAAGAGTGTGATTATTCCTTTTTTTATTTATATAGAATGAAGCATAATATCAAAAGGTGATCTGAATTTGAAAATTAGACATTTGGACTCTAAATGTTTTCATTCTAATCTGCAATGCTGTTTTAGGCCGAAATTCATTTAAATAGGCCTAATTCTAGTTTTTATTTGTGTATATATATATATAGAGAGAGAGAGAGAGAGAGAGAGAGAGAGAGATTTTATTTGGAAAAAAAAAGAAAGAAGAAGAAGGTTTAAATCTCCTAGCAGCAGCAGCAGGTACTAAAACAAGGAGACAATTGAGTATTGACCAAATGGCACAAATGTCGGATTATATTGCATGTGGAAGAAGAGACATATATCTGATAAGTTTTGATGACCCATTGGCCCTCCTTCTCTATTGTTCCTTTCCATGAAACAACAATATCTTTGCTGTTTTTTCAATGGCAGACGACTCTTCATCATCAATATCTCTCTCTTATGGCTTCAAATATGGACCGCATTAGCTTTAATGCGTAAAGGTCGGGAGTTCAGGTCCATTCCTCCTGCCTAATTAAACTGTTTAAAGATTTGTACGTTGAGACATAATTTAATAATATGAACATATTTACCTGAATAATAATTTCAGAATCATTCACTCTCTCAGAATATATTAAATATCAACAAAATATATGCCTAAAATTTCATGTTATTCATTCCTTTTAAGCATACGTAATAATAATAATTTCATAAAAATTAAAATAAAAACAAAAAACACATATTTAGCCATCTTGGCAAAAGATGAATTATGAACTAAATTTGTATATTACAATAAGGTTAAAAAAAAAAGCTAGAAGAAGAACAAGTGAAGAAGAAAGCTTGATTCATTGATGGTATGCTTAGGAGTTAGGTGAAATTGTGGCTCGACAAAGATGAAGACAGAGATAACCATATAGCAATAGTAAACTCACAAGCACCATCCAGCAACACAAATGGGCATTGAATGCGTACAGTTTGAGAATTGCATCATTTGCACATGCAAAATCATCGTTTCGTCTTTGATCAAACTATAGGCCAAAATTAGCCATCGGCAAGGATATTTATGGTTACAAGGAATTGCCAATCTTCACTGATAACTCCAGGCAATCCACAAGGCAATGTGTTAAAATATCAGCTTACTATCAATGTCTATATTTGGCCAAGTATTTCCAATAGAAAACATTAAAAAATCAAAATCGTATACTTTTTTGCATAATTGCACCATCAATGGTGCCATAGCCTTTGGTACAGACAACTTGATCCATCCTAACACATTACAGAACAAAATTCGTTTGACAAGCAGTGTCATTTTGTAATTTATGTGACAATAAATCACAATTGTTATTTTGAGAGCCAATAGATTATGAGAAACAACATACAAGCTGCAATAACGGCAGAGAGAATAAGGGTGTCTCTTGATCGCCGCCGCCTTATTGAACCTTCAAAAAATTAAGAAGAGAAGACTTACTAATGGATTTGAATAACATCGAGAGATAAAAGCAGAAATACAAATCGATTCATTTAGTACCGAGTAGGCCGTGGATAATAGGAAATTTGTCACTTAGAAGCTTCACTTTTCCTTGAACATCTCCAAACAAAGCCCTTTGAGAACCTAAGACAGCCCTTGTTGTTTGAGCTTGATTGATAACATCATCTATCTACATAAAGGCAATTCTAGCATTGTGAATTGGCTACCAAAGAGAAAGTCATTGCTACAAAAGGAGTAAACAAATTTATATCTTCAAATTAGCTCTTAATGAACAGTTATGGAATGGCAACTTAGATTATAATAAATCAGAGCACAATAAACAAGCACGTAAAGCTGCATGAGAAGGCGTGCTTGGATGTGTATATGCAACAGGGGGAGGAGGAGGGGGAGGGTGGTATACAGCTCCTAAATTTTAACATTCAGTAATGACAATCAGAGTATTTTTGTCTTATTATATATACACAACCACTGGTTTCACATCCCCTCATATAGCATGGCTGGACCAATGAGGTAGTTAATTCATCGTGTCAGGTTGCGCAAGAGAGTTCGGTTTTCAGTAGCCATGGAAATGACTTTATTTTTTTGTAAGGACCACGCAAAATAGAAGAGTCGCAAGGCAACTTGATTCTGAAGACACGGAAAACAACTTGGATCTCTTTAACATTGCTGTTTGATAACTGACACTTCAGACGAGTAACAAAAAAATAGTTCAAATATTTCAAAGTAACAGTCTGTATAAACTTGAAAGCCTAGGAGGAAACAAAAGGCCTATTTCAGAGGCAAGTAACCAAAGAAATCAGGTTGTACTCTTAACATAATAATCCTAGTAATTTGAGAATGGTTAAGAGGTGGAATTCAAGGGGAGCCTTGGCGCAACGGTAAGCGTTGTCGCCGTGTGACCTAAGGTGACAGGTTCGAGTTGTGGAAACGGTCTCTTGCAATTACAAGGGAAGGCCATGTACAAAGACCCAATGAGTCCGATCCTTCCTCGGACCCCGCGAATAGCAAGAGCGTTTGTACACCAAATTGCCTTTTTTTTTTTAAGGTGGAATTCAGAATGTCACATGCCCAGTTCACACCAACAAATAAAAATGTCAAAATGTCTCGAGGACAAGGGTTTTAAGTTAAGTTGGAGTAAAACGGAATACATGCACTGTGAGTTCAGTCTAATGAAGAAGCAGGAACATGAGGTTAAGTTGGATGGAGTTTTGGTGCCTAAAACCAAGCAGTTCAAATATTTGGGTTCGGTGTTCCAGAATGATGGCCGTATAGATGAAAATGTGGCTCACAGAATACAGGTAGGGTGGTTGAAGTGGAAGGGTGCGACCGGGGTTCTATGTGATAAGAAAATACCTCTGAAAGTGAAAGGTAAATTCTATAGGACGGTTGTTAGGCCTGCGATGCTCTATGGTAGTGAGTGTTGAGCACCAACGGGACAACATTTGCATAAGATGAGTGTGGCAGAAATGAGGATGCTAAGATGGATGTGTGGACATACCAGACTGGACAAAATTAAGAATGTTCATATTCGACAAAAAGTCCAAGTAGCGGATGTCGGAGATAAGGTGAGGGAAGGAAGACTTAGATGGTATGGACATGTTTTAAGAAGACCTCCTAATGCTGCTGTTCGTAAGTGTGAGAATTTGTTGATTGAGGGGGCTAGACGTTGTGGAAGACCTAGAACTGTGTGGAAGGAGGTGATAGCAAGAGACTTACGTGCCTTAGATCTTGATGCGGATTTGATTAATGACAAACTTGAATGGAGACGTAAAATCCGTGTCTTGGAAGGGGCCTAAGGCTGGAGTATCTTTTTTGGTGTCTTTTGAGCTTATTTTGTTGAGGATCCATACAGCCGACCCCAACTTGTTTGGGACTAAGGCTTAATTGTTGTTGTTGTTGTTGTTCTAATCATGTTAGACCAATATTGGTGTAACTATTTGCCATTATATCACAAAAATTGATAGAACTATGAATAACTGATAGCGGGCATTTAGTAAAAGAAACTTCAAAAGCCTTAAAACCTTAATCAATTTTCAGCTACTTCACTTTACCTAAGGCTAAATAGGAAATAAAATCAGATGATATGTGAATTTTCTCACTGCACTGGCATCCATTTTGTGCTTCCACTTCTTGTAGCACCTTGAACTCAATCAAATACTTAAATTTTCCTTATATCTTCATTAATACACTCAGTTATTCTATCCTTGAAATATTGCTATTTAATCATCTCAATATCCTCATCTCTCTACTATTGAGCCACATCATTGCAATTTCATTTTAGAAAATTGCTTACCAAAAAAATCTTACATGAAACATAACCAAAGAAAGCAGCAAAAGCTTACGTGAGCAATGCTTCCATGGATGGCAGCTCTTTCTCGTAGCAACTGCATTCTTGGAGACATATTCCCAGATGCCTGTATGAAGGGACACAACAAAACCTCAAGTTTTGATAAAGAACAGCACATAAAACCAAATGACATTATCTAAGTTGAATAATGCTCACCTTGTACTCACTTATGTCATCTCTAACTGAACTCAGAAGCTCTGCATGTTCCCTCATTGAGCTTATGTTTCCCTTGATTCGTCTAAATTCCTAAAGTAAGAAACTCTATTTTCTCAATGAGACAAAAACAGTTCTTAATACTGCAGGTCATGCTTACAATGTAAGAAAGAGACTACAGATGTGAAATACTGGAGGAAATAACTACTGAAATAAACAGTAGAAAAATTCCTTATTCTACTGTTGCTAGAATCTGCCTGGGCTGCTAGCAATTTTCAAACATATATATCACATTGCTTACTCTCTCTACCAGGTACCCACTTGGGTACCACTATCATGAACTCACCATTATGCCACAGTGGCACAAGTAAGCTAAAAGTGACTGCTAATAACAGGAAAAGAAATTGTCTATTTAGATACTAAAACGAACTTGGACATCCATATTGGAAGAAGATAGAATATTTTCCTTCAAAAATAATAAAGAGAAATGAATACTTGCCTTTAAAAATAATAGAGATGATTATTGCCTTCAGAAATTATAAAGATCTTGTAATTATTCATTGAAAAGTTAATGAATTTATTAGAACTTGAAAAGAAAAAAAAGATCATTTTGAAATTCAAAAAGGTGACCATCCAGAAAATTGAATGAACACTGCTATAGATCATAATTTACTTGTTTTACAACTTGGTTGGCAATCGGATTGAAAGCTAAATTTTTTATTGGTACAATATTCAATTCTACTTGGCGTGTGGAATAGCAACTAAACTAAAAGAGATGCTAGATAATGAAATGTAACAGCACTGCAAGGCAATGGAACTCAATTGCAACTGAAAATGCTAGAAAGTATAATCATTTTAATCATTGCAGACCTGGGTAAATTCATGAAGTATGTCTCTGTGCCTTGCCAACTTTTGAGTAACTGATGTAGTCGGTGCAGCAGATGCAGCACATCTACTCATAGCATCATTTGTATCTAGGAGCTTTTCAAACAATGACTGGATTTCCATTTCCATGGACTTCCATGATCTGCCGGATCCAACAGTAGGCGAACCAGCATCTACATAACCTGAAGCAAAGCATCCATCATAAAGAAGGAAGAAACTTATCACGTTACTTGGAGTACAGCTATGAAATCTGAAGTTAAAGCTATATCCTGTAAGATAATTATCTTAGATGGCATCTCAATTCAGCAGTAAGAATTAAAACTTTACCAATTACAACTTTTTGCCACCAAAAAGAATCAGATAATAAGCTCATATGAATTAAAACTTTACCAATTACAACTTTTTGTCACCAAAAAGAATCAGATAATAAGCTCATATTCCAGATTCCAGAAAAAGTACAGCAAGTATTAACCCAAACCTTAACCTCTTCCTGCATCAGCTAATAAAGTGAATGGGAAGTATTACATTGACTGCAAAAATACATTTATTTAAAGAACAACCTATAATTTCCGTTGTCACTACTTCTCATGGTAGTGAGGGCATGTTTGTTGTACCCTAAGATTGGGAATAGAATCCAATTTAAGAACAGGATTCCATTACAAATAATTTAAATTTTTCTTTTTTCATATTTGAATAACTGTAATGACTCCATTTTTTTTTTTTGATATGATATATACTTTTAAGATAATTGTTAATCTAATCAATAAATTCTAATTATTTAGAAAATGAACTTGGAAAAATATGTCTAAGGTCTTTGAACCCTATTTCACTTCGGTTCCAATTTCCAAAGTGTACCAAACAAACCCTAAATTTAAAGGACTTCCATTCTCAAAGGTAGAGTAAGAACATGCAGCTAAGATGAAATGCTTGGTGCACAATGTAGTCGATTGCTCTGTTACTGCCTCAGTAGAAGAAATGACTGAAGACTATTTGAAAATGTAGATAATGAGGATGTAACCTAAGCATTAAAATGTTGTTCCCAGTTTGGGAGAAGAAAGCAGCTACATGACTTGAGAACTCTAGATGATATGTTAAAGAAGCTAAGAAGATCCGAACCAGATAAGGCACTGATATCAAAATTAGAAACAAGACCAGATTTGTAGTGAAAGTAGCAAAGTCAAGGCAATGCGAACATCTACTACAGAAAGGAATTATAAAAGTACGAGGAAAGTAGGCAAACAACACAAAACAGTCGCAGACCCGTTACTGAATGTGAGTTCAAACTTCCAATTAGAGAAATTATTCAAATCACTAGTTAAATTCAAAGCCAAACAACTCGTTAAGGCACAATTTGGGATCAGAATCTTCCAAAATCAATCTAAAATTAAAAACAAAATGAAGATCAACAAATTCCAGTTGTGAACAACCAAAAGAAAATGTAAAATGTGAAATTGACAAAACAGAAAAATCAAACCTCCTTGGGTGAACCGAGCGCCAAGCTTAGCATAAGAGGAGAGCTTAACGTCGAGATCTCCTTCGAGCTTTCGAGCCTCTCTTCTCAATTCCTCCCAACCCGACTCCTGCAACTCAAGACTCGGATCCGTCATTTTGGATCTTCAGCAATTCGGAGTCAAAATTCTCTGATCTGATACAGTTTCTTCTTGCTTACTGGCCTCTGTGTAGAACTGTAGATTTACTAATCACTGATCTCTCTCTCACACGTACAGTCTTCTCTGCGCTTCGCTTCATTTCACAGAAAACCTGCAACGTCCCATTTCTTATTGGGCCTTTCAGTTGTTAACAAACAAGAAATAATTCTACATTTTCCGTCGGCCTGATAAGCCCAGACAAGAAGCCCAAAATTTATATATATATGGGCCAAATCTTATTCGTGTTAGACTAAGTTGCCTAGCTTTATGGCTTAAGCTCTCCTTGAGAGGTGAATTTAAAAAAGTAATTTAAAAAAATTTTATTCCAAAAATAATTCAATAAAAAAATATTTATATTTCTTAAAAAATTTAGAGCAAAATTTTAAAAAAATCTCACTCCTCTCTGAAATAATAATATTTTTAAATATATTTTTTTTCACTATAATTAATATTCTGCATACAAAGACCCAACAAATTTGATCTTTCTGCATACTTCGCTCATTGTAAAAGTATTTATATACTGAACTGTCTTTTTATTTTAATAAAATAATAAAAATTATTATTTTAATATATATAATTTATTAATATTTATAAAAGAAAAAATTAATTTTAGTTACAAATAATAAATAAATATTAAAATATATAAAAAATAAAATAATTAAAAAATAATTAAAAAAATAAAATAAAAACAGCGTAAAAGAAAAAAAACCAACGCGTTTTTGTAGATGTAAAAAAAGTTTGGCCCGACAGACTTTTTGGAAAGCCAAAACGAAAAGCGGATATGCTGTGTAATTTTTTCTAACTTTAATCGATTGATTTCAGGGCCCTGACCAGTTTCTGTGAAATTTTTATATTTTTTATCGGTTACATTTTTTTTATTAATCAAAATCCTTGTTATGCGTGCCTTAAGCAAATACTTATTCTGCTTATATTCACATAGGACGAATAATGTAATTTTTTTTAACTATAAAAATATTTAGACTTAAATCTAATATTTAAATGGGAGCAATATACACTTCTAATTATCAGACTATACTTTAATAATAATAAGTTATATTTTTATTATTTTATAAAAATAAATAATAAATTTATAATAAGTTTTTAAAAATTATTATATATATAATAAATTCATAATAAAATATATAAATTTAATAAATTTATAAACTAATAATAAAATCTTAAATTTTTAAAAATATAGTAAATTTTTTTGCAGTTTTTATAAAAAAAAAACTTGATTTCTTCAAAAATGCTCTGAAATTAAAATTATTTTTAAAAATATTTAATTTTTTAAATATTAATTTAAAAAATATCAATTTTCAAATATATATATATAAGGATACCAAAAATATTGTCCATTTTCAAATATATATATATTTATATTTAACATGAATTTGATATATTAAAAATACAAAAAATAATATAATATTTTAAAAAATTGACATATGGTATATTTGTTTTCCATTTTAGCATTTAATCCATGAAAAAGAGGTGGAGAAATTAACAAGCGATATCAGTGAATGAGAGTTGTTGGCTTGTTAGAATATTATTAGTTAATAATTTATTCAAATATTGGACCACAGAAAAAAAATAATTATTATATGATTATTCAAATTACCTGTATATATTAAGTTGTATATATTTCCTACCTCACTGTCTTTGATATTGACATTTAATAAACAAGAAAATAATCATGAATACAAAAAAAAAATGAAAATATAATGGTTAGTTTACCTCCTGATAAAAAAAAAAGGATTAGTTTACCCACCCGTATTTTGTATTGAACTGTTATAGATTTTCTTATTTGGTAGGAAATAAACTCAACTCAAATAACCTTAAAAAAAGCAATTAATAATTAATTAATATCTTAATTAGTCATTTATTCAACTTAATTAACCTTATATAACTCATAAAAGACTTTTCAATAAGCCAAGTGACCACTGGAGTATTAATTTTTTTTAAATACCCAGTCATTTTTTCTAGAAGCTCAAAATATATATTAATAAAAATAAATAAAAATAAAGTATAGTTATTAATATAGTAATTAATTACGTTCTTCTTCAACAAACCAACCTAATGCTTCATCTGCAAAACAAGAAAAAATAATAATAATAATAAATAATTTGCCAGAGGTTGATAGTCTAAGAAATAATAATAAATAATTTTTTGTTGTATATTAATAATACTGGGTTATTAATTTTAAAAAATAAGAGATCGACCAGTGCAGCAGGTACAATCTCCGTATAAATATGAAATTACATAATATAAAAAAAAATGTATGATGTGGCTGAAATATAATTAGCCAGTAGCCACTAAACTAATTGATTAATTAATTAATTTTATTATATTATAAATGAGTATTCAAGTGGCGGCAATATATTGCTTTCAACTTTAATAATAATGGGCTAGAAAAGTTTTAAAAAACAATGGACATGGAGTTGGATGATAAGATGACAAAACAAATTATATTATAAATGTTTATAAATACTTAAATTTTTATTTGCATATATTAAACACAAAATAATTAATTTTTAATGAGGATTAATATGTTTATTGATGAAAATTATGATAAATTATACTCATTATTCCTTAAAAATACACTAATACACAGTTTGATCGTTGTAGTTCATTTTATGTTAATGAAACCTTTTAAATAATTATGTTGAGCCTTTAAAAATTCTTCAACTACAAAACTATAGTAATATATTATTAAAATACGAAGTTTATAATTTATCCTGAAAATTGTAAATTTTTGCTACATAATATTGTGTGAGTTATATGACAGGTCATATAAAATTAGTTAAAAATAAAATTGATGAGATATATAAATGGAAAAAAAAATATAAAATTTTGAATTAAAATGTGTTATTGACTACAAATAAAAAATATATGTACATAGAAAAAGAGAAATTACTTAAACCAAATTAAGGAGATGCTAGAATTTTTTTTTTTAAAAAAAAATGAAACTTCATGGTACCATTGGACTTAGACATGGGGTGGGGAAACCAAATCTAAAAGAGGATCATATTAGCTTGAAAAAGGCAACAAAGAGGGCTAATTTTTCAAAACACAAAACCCATTTTTCTGGTTTAGAGCTTGACTTTCATTATTATTATTTTAATTTTTCTATATATTTTTTTCCATTTTGTCTTATATAGCAAATCATAGAAAGGGACGGCCTAAGCACGCGTTATCCATATGATTTGTGCACGTGGCAACTAATCCCACAATTTTTTGGATGTATTCGCATCCAACGGTTCCCTGATTTTTTCCATTTTCTTCCATTGTTTTATACGGCAAACGGGCAAAGTACATACCAAATAGCATGTACGGACTGCGGAGTTCTTGTACTTTTTTGGAATTTTCATTTTGAACATCGATTATTAGCCGACCCTATACTGATGCAAGTGACCTGAAAAAAAATAGTATTACTTTATTGTTAATTAAAAGATTAAAAAAATTCAAGTTGAACTTTTAAATACTATCAAATTTCAAAATATAAATTAAATATCAATTGATATTTATCAAATATTAAAATATAATTTGATGATTAATAGCACATATTATTCTTATTTATATCTTGAATTTAAATTTTATTTATCATTATTCTCACATGTAATTATATAAAAAAATAAATTGATGTTTATCAACTATGTTTGTTTATGTATGAGACGTAAGCAAATAAAATTATATGGAAGAGTTTAAAATATAAATTAAAGGTGTTTATATATATATATATATATTATTGTTGGCGAGCTCTTGTGTTGCCATGCTCAACATCACTTTCACATTTTCTTTTCTCATTCTTTTTATTCCGCCAAAAATGGTTTTCTAATGCAACAATGAAATGAAAAATGCAATTAAATATATATGATGAAAAAAAAAAGATAATTTTCTTCTAATCAGAGAATGATGCTTCAATTTTTGTATCTGAAAAATTCTGAACTACAATTGAAATATTCGAATGTATCATATTCATTGAAAAACTAATTTAATTGTTGGTTTCTAATGTTAATTGAGATTTCAAGTTTTATTTTTTATTTTATCGACATGATATTATTTCTACTGATTTGAGTTTGCTTTTACTAAGATGCTTTTGGAGTTTTTTTTTCCAAATTAATCAATATTTAATTTTTTCTTTAGAAAAAATATCCAATTTACGTACATGTTCAAAACCAGAAAATGACAACTTTCTAAATACTATTTATTGGTACACCGTGCAACTGTAGTTCATTTGATAATAATTATTATTATAGCAATAGTTATATCTCGAGATTATTTCTTTAAGAATAAACAAGAAATTGGAACATTTTTGCCAAAAAATTCCATCACGTAGTGTACAAGTACGGAAAAGGAATAGCTAATTATTTATTTGCCGCAAATAAAATGGTAATAAAGCTTCCACCAGCCGTCCCTTCCTTCCTCAAACTTCCAAAGGCAAAGGGAGGGATGGTTCCTTCCTTAGGGCACTGTTCCACTTTGGAGGAATATCACAGCATGCTTGCCACGTGTCTAATACAAGGATAATACTGGGAATATAGTAAAATCCCAACAATAACAACCCTCAGCGAATTGGTCCATTTTGTTTTCTCTGCTTGAAGAAGTCTTTTTTCATTTTCGTTTTTATTTTTTATTTAACTGTTTACGTGGCGAATAAATCAGTTTCTTGGAAACAACGTCGTTTGTTTTCGTCTACAGTTTGAGCTATACTAAATAGACTAGCAAATGCAATTCCCAACCGTAACTGCCAATCAAAAACGAGAATTTAAATCTCAGTCAAACTAGGAAAGTTTTAGGGATTCATTAAATTTTTGCTAACAATACGAACCTCATTGGTGTAAACTCTCTAATTATTACTTATACAATATAATGGAAATTTCAATCATCTAGTTGAAATGATAAATTAATTAAATAATAATATATAATAACATATTTTTTGAAGATATATATTTATATATTTTTAGATAAATTTTATTATTTTATTAATCATAAAATAAAAAAATATTATTATTTAATTAAATTATATTTTAAATAAAATATCGAATGGAAATATAGTAATTTTTTCCTCTAGTTGTAACTATTTGTTAACTACTATACGGAAAACCCAACCGCAGCTTCCCCCATCTGACCGGTTCTCTATCCGAGCTTTGACTTCTCTTTTCCCTCTCTTTATTTATAACTAATTCTCCTCCAAAAAATCAGAATCGCGTGCCGACCATATCATTAAGGCTCTAGTGATTTTTCTCTTTTTTTATTTTTCTTTTTTCCTTCTATTATGACTTTAAAAAGTTAAAAATTCTCATCGGCTGCCAAACTTATTTCTATTAATTAGATTCACTTAAGAGAGCTTTATAAACAAACGGTTTCGTTTCAATATCCCAAAAAAAAAAGCTCTACTAACTCCTCTGCAGCTTCGCCACTAACACCACCACCAGCACTAGCCGCCGCCAGAGTTAGTATTACTGCTGCCATCTCTAAGGGTGAGTTTTAATACAAGAATTGATTCTTGTTTGAATCCATAAATTGGCAACATATCCGAATGAAAGTCTCGTAGAAATCAATTAATAATATGTCAAACATACCCACATCTCTTTCTGAAGTATGCCTTACTCTCTTCCGTTTAACCATGTCCATCGCCGACCCATGGCCCTTTTCTTGAACCTTACTACTCTCTAACGAAAACCCTTTTGCATATTATTTAAGACAAACCATAGCCTTTGTTGTA
This sequence comes from Garcia nutans, assembly GCA_947685225.1. Taxonomy (NCBI): domain Eukaryota; kingdom Viridiplantae; phylum Streptophyta; class Magnoliopsida; order Malpighiales; family Euphorbiaceae; genus Garcia; species Garcia nutans. Next base: position 13,648,646 of record CANTUV010000010.1, on the reverse strand, counting down.
ATTTCGATCTTCCCTCCCTCTCCAAACAAGTAGTCATCATGAGAAAGATAAGAGGTTTCAAGATTGGAAAACGTTTGATCCGGATCTCCAAATGGATTTTCCGGCGGACCCGAAGCTCAACCAGGTACAATCGGTTAGGCTCATCAGGGCAAACAAGCAGGTCCAAGCCCTTAACGAAGCTTATCGACTGGGGACGCCGATTGACAGCCGGAGCCAAATTACTTTGCTCTTCAAAACCCGGGTCGGGTTACATACCCGTCGGAGAAGACCCAGTTTTCGAAAAACCGGTGACAGTTCCGAAGGGACACCTAGCAGTATACGTGGGTCAAAAGGATGGAGATTTCCACAGAGTTCTATTACCTGTGATTTACATTAATCATCCTCTGTTTGGCGAGCTATTGAGAGAAGCAGAACATGAATATGGATTCAATCAACACGGTGGGATCACTATTCCTTGCCGATACTCGGAGTTTGAGAAAGTCCAAACCCGAATCGCAGCAGGGTCGGGTGTCCGGAAGCTGGCTTGGAAACGCAACCACTATTGAGGTCTTGTATTAGGTGATGACGATAATATTCGATAGATAGATATGTTCTAGAAATTATTTTTATTAGCGTAGTGCTTTTGCTTTGCTTTTTTTTAACTTCTAATTACCTTTTTTTTGTTTCATTTCTCTATGGGATGAAATATTCATTTGTAAATTGATATAGTTTTTGTCATTTTAATTTTCTGTTTTAGTGTGTGATTGGGTAATGATGATGATGATGATGATATTTTTTATACCTTTTATAATAAAATTTTGATCATGCTATGAGATAATTTATAAAATACTAGTTTATTTTAGCAAAATAAACCGAGATTAGTTCATTGAGTTGTGTATGTCACATATTAACAATGAAAGTATATATTTTTTAAATAATAATTTAATTATTCTTTTCTTATTGTAGAAAAATAATTTCAATTTTTTCAGGAAATATAAATATATTTTATTTAGAAGATTACAAATAGTTTTCTATATTCATTATTTAATAGTTGAATTTTAAAATTTTATTTTTAAATATTTTTACACTATAAAAAATATAGGAGTTTGAAAATTTTAAAAAAATAAAAATAAAAATATATTTTACATAATTAAACAGTCCTTTAGTATCTTATTTTTTAAATATTCTATTAGGTAATTTATTTTGAGTCTATTACTCATAAATATTTGTTTATCACTGGATTATATATTGGTGCAGGAAGAAGATTTAGAAATTTATGTTTTATAAGTTAATTTTCATATTGACTGAGGAAAATTATAGAAATTAATTAGAAATAAAAATAAAAATAAAATGCCGCCCCTATGTTAGTGTCCTTATCCCTTGATTGATTGACGTGGTAGTGGCGAATCTTATGGGAAAAAAAATTAAAAATCAAGTATGGAGTGGGACAGTAGCCACTGGTGCACCAAGTTGATGAGCCAATATGGGTCCTTTGAAAGCGTTAAGGCATATATGCCTTATAAAATTAAGCTCTATCAACCAAATGGCTATGTATTAACTTGTTATTGAGGTCAAGTCAACTACTGCAACTCCTTTATAGTATACTTTACGTTTAAAAATGTTGAAAAAATAGCACTACATATTATTTTTAGTTTTTTTTAAATATTTTAATATTTTTAATATATACTAAATATATAACTTTAAAAATAGAATATATCTTTAATATATTAGATATATATTAGATGTTTATTTATTTATGAAGAAATAAAAAATATAAACGTTTGTTTAAGTAATTATATATTTAATATTAACAACCCATATTTTCAGTTTATTCATTAAGTTTTGCAAAATTAGAAAATGCCTATAAAATAGTGGTTGATTAATTATTATTATTATTATTATTATTATTATTATTATAAACAACATGCATTTTGGAATTGTATGAGAATAAGTTAATTTTCTTTATTATCCGTCCATGAACTTTTTTACTCAATAATTAAAGTGTTAATTATTTCTTTAGATATGCTAATTATAATGGCCAGTCAATGATTCTCGTAATTAAATATGATTATCCTAGCTACTGTTGATAATATGGAATGATTAAGGATACATTAATAAAATGATAAATCCCTTGTTAATTATTTTTAAAAAAAAATTAATAGAATAATCAATAATATTGACGAGTTGTGACAATAAAATGATCAAGACGATACTCTTACAAAATTTTCTAGTATTATTTTTATATTTTTTCAAAATATTTAATTTTCAATTATAAGTAAATTTTTATTACTTTGCTAATTAGTAATGACAATAATATTAAGTAATCATATATTTAATAATTTCAAAACAATAATAGACAGATTCTTAATGGAAAATGACGAAAAATAATAATTCAATGTTTTCACAACTTGGGTTAAATTCATAAAATTGAAAAACTCATTCTCAAAGAATTAATTTCCTGTGTTTTCAATTGATATAATGGAAGCATTTGCATATTAAATGAGTAGAATTACTACCAATTTTTTTTAAAGAAAAGTACTACGATCAAGTCACATAAAAAGAAGTTAAGGCGAGATTGGCTGAAAGAAAAGGACAAACAATGTATATTAAAAACTATAAATTGTTTAGGCTCTTTTTTATATAATAAAGAAAGGATAAAACGACATAATTATATATGAACTATTCTCAAAAAAAGCTACTCCAAATATATCATCAAGGAAGATTAATTGAAATGAGATAGGAGGATGGTCATGCCAAATATATTATTTCTGCTTATTAAAGGCCAAATTAGCTATTAAATCTACTGATGCATTGACTTCACGAAAAAATACAAATTGTCATTGAATTAATGATAATGATAAAGCACAAAAATCCAATAATTTGAGATGGGTTTTAATTAAAAAATCAATCTAAAAGTGGTTCATATAATTTCCTGAAATGTAATAAAGGTTTCTGATTGATGTAGCTATCAATTGAAATATGCATAATATGATATGGCCAAAAATGGCAATGTCAAGAGTCATATCATCATCAAAGTTTGATGCTGAGAATAGTCTCCAGATCTTTCGGCTCATTTCACTTTAATCATTCTTCCAAGCACAAATATCTTTTTCATTGAAAAAATAATACTAATATAATTACATTTTTCACCAGATTTTTTTTATATGTTTTATTGAAATAAATTTAGTTATTTTATAAAAATATAAATAAATTTATGGTGAATTTAAATTTAGTTATCAGATATTTAATAAATTCATGATAAACAATGTATATATTGTAAAATTTGAAAAATTTATAAATTAATAAATTTTTTTGATAAATTTAAAATTATTTTGAAAATTTGATAAATTTTTTAATTTTTTTTTTGTGCAATTTTGTAAAAACCCGATATTATTTGTTTATGGATTGCAGGTTTCTGTGTCCCATTTAGCCCAATGAAGATAGAACATATTTGTTCTGAATAAGTCAGTTTCAGGCTTTCAGCCCAAGCAAAGGAAGCAACTAGTTGCTGTGTCAAAAAATTGAAACGGTCCATGCGCTGCTGAACTTTTTCTTGCACTTTTGATAAAAATATTAAAAAAATTAAAAATAATTTTAAATTTATTATATTTATAAAATATTTATTAAAATATCAGAATTTATAAAATATTTACTAAAATACTAAATTTTTATTAGTCTACAGTGAGTTTATAAATTTTACAGTTTATAATAAATTTATAAATTTAACACAGTTTATAATAAGTTTATAATAAAATGAATAAAATATAAAAAAATAAAAATTTATAAAAATAAGGTAGGTGGATGGTGTTATTTTTCCTTTTGTTTACATGCTTATTCTTGTGTAGGGTTCAATTCTTTGCAGGGTGTTCTTCCCTTAGTTACAGATGAGATTGAAGCAGAAATTTCAAGTCTTTTAAATTCTTGGTAGAGTCCCAGATCAATTTAAATGGTAATCTTATATTCTTCAAGTGATACAGAGCAAAATTCTGATAGAAAGTAGTTTTCTACTGTTTTGCAGTTCTCTGTTACTCTGTGAACTGGCTGCTTTAGCTTTGTTCAAATGTTTTCTTTATTTTTTTATTTTTTATTCTCACCATCCAATATCCTACAGTTCAAAGACAACTGATTAATATGTATTTGTACTGTTATGCCATCAAGAAGGTAAAATGCTTACTGTTAAATTTTAAAGGTGCTCCGTATCCAGTTTCAAAATTAAGAACTCTTGATTCAGGAAAAAAATATTCATACACCCTTGATGGTCAATTTTTTTTAATCTTTTGTCTAAAGCAATAATCAGGCATTATTGCAAATTTGTAATGTGATTGACTGTGGCAACAAATTTTCCTCTTCCCATTAGAGTAGCACCGGCCATGTCCTGTGTTTGCTTTTAAGGTCCTGGCTAGAATTAAAAGCAATGGTATATGCTAATCTTTTATAGGTACTTGTTTTGAATGAAGTGAAAAGGGTTCAAAATATTATAAAAATTACAAAATTAAATATGTTGAGAAGACCAAATGGGCCCTTTTCTTGGTGGAAAAAGATTCCTGATGAAATTTAGAATTCTAGAATAACAAAAAAGCAATTCCATATTCTAATTCTCTAATTCATTACAGCAAAACACACAACAAAAACAAAAACAAAACAAAGCCTAAACTAAAAAAAGAGAAAAGAAATGTTGATGAGAAGCCTTCACTTACACTCCACTCACAAAACTTTCCTTCTTCTAAGGCTCACTTCACTCTTCTTTCTCTTAGTTTCTCTCAATAAGAATGAAATCCTTGTCAAAGCTCATATCTTTAATTATGCAGGTTGCTCTCAAGAAAAGTATCAACCCAGTTCTCCATTTGAAGCCAATCTCAATTCTTTTTTAGCCTCAGTTGTAAGCTCATCTTCTCAAGCTTCTTACAATAGCTTTGCTATTGGAAATGGAACTTCAACACCAGCTGAAGCAACTGTATATGGTTTATATCAATGCAGGGGTGATTTAAAGACTATTGATTGTTCAAAATGCATAGAAAGTGCTGTTAACCAGATTGGTCTAGTTTGTCCATACTCTTATGGAGCTGCTTTGCAACTAGAAGGCTGCTATATAAGATATGAGCATAATGATTTCTTGGGGAAGCTTGATACCAGTCTGAAGTACAAGAAGTGCAGTAAAAGTGTGAACAATGATGTCGAATTCTTTCGGCGAAGAGATGATGTTCTTGCTGACTTGCAGACAGGTATTGGATTTAAGGTCAGTAGTTCAGGTTTCGTAGAAGGGTATGCTCAGTGTTTGGGGGACTTAAATTCGGCTGATTGCTCTTCTTGCCTTGCTAATGTTGTTGGGATGTTAAAGAATTTATGTGGATCAGCTGCAGCAGCTGATGTATTCTTGGGACAGTGTTATGCTCGTTATTGGGCTTCAGGCTACTATGATTTTCCTTCAGGTCTAGTTCATTCTTCTTAGTAGAAAACTAGTTTTTATTATTTGCAAATAATTTTATAAAAAACCCAGAACAGAATTGTCCTGTTTTTGTTCTTTGTCCATCTCTGGTAGCTTGATAATGCAGGATATTGCAAGCTTTATGTCATTTTGAATATCAACTAAAATAACACTTTATAGAGCAAATTGACCACTTTAGTGCTTTCTAGACAGAGATAAGAGAAACCAGAGGTTTGAAAAATTTCCTTGCTTGGAGTCAACATGTATTTCTTTTTATAAAGTAAAGCATTAAGTAGCATCAGCACTTTGCTTTGCTTTCTTTTAGGCACTCCCATTTCTTAGTGTCATTTTTGCCAAGCATTTTGCCCTTTTTACCCTTTAATTTCTTTTTTTTAAATTAATTATATGTGAGGAAAGAGACATCTAATACTTAAACTTAAGAATTAGGCAGAAACAAATACACTTCTAACTATCAAGCTATAAGTTTATAACTGGATGGTTTCCAATTTATATCTTTTAAATACATTATAATCTTTTTTATTTTTTGCATTAACTATGGTTAATTAAATTGTGGTGAGGTAGAAAAATTGTTTTCGTCCATTATTCTTTTGCTGATTAGGCCAATTCCACATTTCAATTATGCAATTGGCAGAATTGTATGCTACAGTTTGCCCTGAAAGTTCCATTAATAGCATATAAGATTTCCCAAATTAAAGGGAAAGGTTTATCTTTAAACAATCAATCCCATCCCATTTATTTAAAAAGAATCTAATTGTTCCTTTGTCTTGTTATCATCCAATGAACTAGACAGAACAAAAATTTAATATTTTAGTACCAATCAAAGAGGGAAATTTTTTTGCTTTTCACTTAAATTATTTGCCTCTTCTTCTCATTTATACAATACTTAACAAAGGAAAAGCTTTAAGAAAAAATTATATATGATAGTGGCAGCTTTGTTTAGTCTCTTTATCGACCCAATTTGCAAAGGACTAATTCCATTGCTTTCTTTTTCTTTTTCTTTTTATTATACTATTGTATTAGATTCCTCCAACGAGGATCAAGTGGGAAAAACAGTAGCCATCATTGTTGGTATACTAGCAGGTCTAGCAGTTCTAGTTGTTCTTCTCTCAGTTTGCAGGAGAACAATGGGTAAATTTCTCTTTATGATATTAATAATAAGAACTTAATTATCATGAAAATGATGATGATTATTAAGGATGGATTTCCTGTTTGCAGGTTAATTAAGAAGATAGAGATGGGGGAGTTATGAGGTTCTTTTAAAGATTTAATATTTGGTTTTAATATTCTTGTAACAGATTTGTACTCTGCTTTTTGTTGATTTAAGTAGACTTTAGTTTTCGCACAAAAAAGAAAGTCGGTGTTATTTTCTAGCATAAAATAACACTAATCTCTATCAACTTCAAAAAATGCTGCGGATTTCCTTCCCAAAAGTTAGGATGCTGGCGGTTCGATTTGGAAGAAAAAACTAAACCATCAATTTCAGTTTAAAAAATTTTAAACCTATACTGAATTATAAATAAATAATTATTTAATTATCAGTTATTCAAATAAAATAAATAGTTAATCGATTTTTTTATATTTTTAACTGTTGCATCTTATATATATAAAATAAAATAAAATAAAATAAATTTCATACATAAAAAATTTAAATATAACACATTACAATAATAAATTTTAATAAAAACACACAATTAAAGTACAAAATATATATTTTAAATCCAAATATAATTCTTTAAAAATAATTTAATAAAAATAATTTAATTTATTATATATAATTATATATATAATTTATAATTATTAAACATATAAATTGTAATATAATTATAAATCTACAAAATATATTTATTTGGTTAATTAGACCTAATACGGTTTTTTATCAATAAAAATTGAAATCGAATACTAAAAATATCAAAATTTAAAAATTTAAACCGAATTTATCGACTTGATAAATCATAGTTTTTCAGTTTAATTTGATTAATTTTTTATTCGATTTTTAGTCTGGGTTTTTTATTAGCAGCCTACCCAAATTACTACAAATCTAATCAAGCATGCTGAATTTTCCATAAAATGCAACTCTTAATTAAACTTGACCTTAAAATTAACCAATACTTAAATTTTATTAAAAGGGCAACTATTAGGTTTTTGAGTTTCCTCCTATGTGAAAAATTCAATATTTGAGCCCATTTTCTTTTGGCCCAATAGGCTATTAATGTTTTAGCATTTATAATAACATTATGTTGCATATGAGAGGAGTGAGAGTGTCAGCCGCCAAAGGAGAAAATAGAGAGAGAGAAAGAGAGAAAAGAGAGAGAAAAGAAAGAGTTTTTTTCTGCAAAAGAAGTCAATAGAGCAGTCTCAATTTTTTGGTGATCGGACGGTTATCTGTGCTTCAATCAGGCTGAAATTTGGATAGTAGTTAGAGGACTCATCGTTTTTCATTCTGAACGGTGGAGATCATTTTTCGACGGTTGAATTTTCAGAATTTGGAGCTCGAAGTTTACTGTTCATGTACATTTCTGTAACAGCGACAAATTTATCTTTCTCTGACAATCGGATAGTCATTTGTGGTCGGATTTGGCTGAAATTTTGTGAGGACATTTAGAATTAGTTTTTCTTTAATCTGGACGGTGGAGATCGGATTTAAACAACCGTAGCTCATCCATTGGCATGAACAGTAGTTATTTTGGATGATTTTTCTCCATTATCTTATTTATTTCTTGTTATTTGGTTGATTTGGTGTTGCTATTTTACTTGAGGGTTGTTGTAGTAGCTTGTAGTTGCTGTAAACATTAATTTTGATAGTGTAACTCTTTTACTTAGACCAAGAGAGGTCCCGTGATTTTTATCCTTCACATTGAAGGGATTTTCCATGTTAAAAATTGTTGTGTTTATGTATGATTGGTTTTGTGCATCTTGAGGCAGATTGTTGAATGGTTGTTTGCTAAATTTTACTTAGTCACTCCTCATAGATTCATTCAAGTAGGGAAGAATTAATCTTAGCTCCTTCCATCAAAGTGGTATCAGAGCTAATTCATTAGTTCATTAGTTGTTTGAATGATGGAGGTGAATATGAGTAAAATAGTTTATTTGGATTACACAAATTATCACAAGTGGAAAGGAAAAATGAAAGATTTTCTTATTATGAAAAGATTGCATTAACCTGTATTTGCTTCTAAAAAATCTGAGTCTAAATCTAATGAAGATTGAGAATTTGAGCATTTGCAAGTATATGGTTTTATTAGGCAATGGATAGAAGATAATGTGTTGAATCATATTGCTAATAAAACAAATGCCAAAACCCTGTGAGAAAAGCTTGAAACTTTGTATGCTTCAAAAACTAGTAACAATAAGTTATTTTTGCTTAAACAAGCTATACGCTTGTAATATAGAGAAGGTAGCTCTATACTTGATCATGTGAATGAATTTTAAGGTATTTTTGATCAATTATCTAGCATGGGTGTCAAATTGATGAAGAGATTATTGGACTTTGGTTGTTGAATACACTTCCTGACTCATGAAAAAATTTTTGTGTATCTTTGACTAATTCTGCTCCTAAAAGTGGTGTAACCATGTCGTATGTAAAGATTGGTGTTTTGAATGAAGAGATGAGAAGAAGAAATCAGGGGGCATCTACTTCACAGTCAGAAATTTTGGTTACTGAAAACAGGGGGAGAAGTAAAAGTAAGAGTCGAGATCAAAATAGAGGCAAGAGTAAGAGTAAATCAAAATCAAGGTATAAGAATCTCGAATGTCTTTACTGTGGTAAACCAGGACATATAAAAAAATATTATTTCAAGTGGAAGAAAGAAAATAAGGCAGACAAAGGAAAGTAAGAAAGGAGAGGCAATGATAACAATACTGATTGTGTTGCTACTACCACTTCAGATGATTATTTGGCTATAGTTTATCAAGAGAATATGGTCAATGTAGCCTATGATGATACTGTTTGGATTCTTAATAGTGGTGCATGCTTTCATGTTACATCAAGGAATGAGTTCTTCACATCTTATACTCCGAGTGATTTTAGAGTTTTAAAGATGGGTAATGATGGAGTGTCAAAGGTGATAGACATTGAAACTATTTATTTGGAGACCCAAAGTGAAACAAAATTAGAGCTGAAAAATGTTAGACATGCACCTGACATTAGGTTGCATTTGATTTTCACCAGCAAGCTTGATGATGATGGCTATTGCAGTATTTTTGACGATGAAAAATATAAAATTAGCAAAGGCTCCTTAGTTATGGGTAGAGAAAAGAAGGTTTCGGGCTTATATTGGTTGCAAGCTTCAATCTCTATAGATCTTGTTAATGCAGTTGAAAGTGATAGCTCTTCAGAATTATGACACAAGAGGTTAAGTCACATTAGTGAGAAGGGACTTGATTGTCTAGCTAAAAAAAATTTGCTTTCAAGATTGAAAGGTGCAAGGTTAGACATGTGTGTTCATTGCTTGGTGATAAGTACACAATTAATGATATTTTATTCCCATTTCTTAATATGATTATTATCAAATTGAGTTTAATTTGTTTGTTCAAAGTGCAATTTAAGAATAATTTCAGGAATTCTCGATAAATTGAGGCTTTTGGTCATTTCGGAGCAATTACGGATGAAAGTAGAAGAAAAAAAAAGCAAAATCAGCCAATGGACACGCCTACGAACACGGGCGTGTCGTTAGGCGTGCCCCTGTTACTACATTCAGTGGATATGACACGCCCAGTTGCATAGGCGTGTCACCAAACGTGCCATTTGTCCAGAGTCACAGTAGCTTCAACACGCCCAGGACCACGGGCGTGCTCATGATCGTGCTATTTACCCAAAGTCACAGTAGCTGCGACACGCCCAGGACCACGGGCGTGTCAATGAGCGTGTAATTCATCCAGACTCACAGTAGCTGTCACACGCCCGGGACCACGGGCGTGCCAAGGAACGTGCCTTTTATTCAGACTTACAGTAGCTATGACACGCCCTGGAACACGGGCGTGTCATTGGACGTGCCTTTGGTTCAAGATCACAGTGCCTATAACACGTCCAGGAACACGGGCGTGTCAGTGGTCGTGTCACCTGTCGAAAAGTGAGATTCTTTGCACTGATTGGGGAATAAGTGGGGGACAATAGCTGGCCTCTGTCAAAAAGAAAGAACAAGAAAAGGAGAGCTTGCCTAAATCAGGGAAAAGAGTGATGAACCAAGGGAAAGTGGTAGACAATGGATGGGATTAGTGAGCTGGAAGCATGGGCTAGAGATTTGGAGGAAAATAAAAAGAGAAGAGGGGTAGAAGAACAGCAGTTTTTGCTGGAGCATTGCTGGAAACAGATAAGAAAGAAGAGAAGGAAGAGCCATCTGCTGGAGCAAGGAGAAGGGTCTTGAGCTGAGATTAAAGGAAGAACAACACCATACTCAAGTCCTAAACCAAGTATCAAGAGCTCAAGTGAAGAAATACAGATTCACTGCCATGAATTGTTTGGTTTCTCTTACTCATTTATCTTACTCTGTTTTTGTAGCTGTTAATATGAACTAAACCTTTCTCTATCTACATATTGATGAACCCTAGCCAATTTGTATGAATTAAAACAATTGTATTCAGTTGAATCAATTAATTGAGTTGTTTTATTCTTATGATACTTGTTGTTATTTCCAATTGATAATAGCATGCTTGTTGATTGGTTATTATTTTCATATTATTGACTTGAGAAAGCTTGATGTGAATTGAATACTCATAAGGATTGAGGATTGATTGGGGTGCTAGAGATAGACCTACAAGATCCTTTGGTTTATAGTTCCTTGTCCTTAATGCATGACCTATTTAATTGTGTTTTGAGAAGAGATTCCGGCACTCTACTTAGTAATTAGGGATTAATCCACTCGAGAGAGGCTTTAATCTAAGTTAGAGGAATGCCAATTCAATTTGATTAAACGATTTAGTTGAATGGATTGTTTATAAATATTATTGAGGCTAGGGGGATTCAATATCTGGATAGTTCTATTAATATCATTATAAATCTTTTGTGCACAGCATTTAATTTCCTTTCATTCATTAATTAGTTGATTTTAGTTACAACACATCACACAACTATTAATTCACTAAACAACGATTAAGATTTGCACTAGTACTTGGCCTTGTCCCCAAGGAACGACACTCACTCACTACTATATTACTTGAGCGACCCGTGCACTTGCGGTAATTGCATATAGCTAACGGCACGCATCAAGTTTTTGGCGCCGCTGCCGGGGACAACGGTTTCAATATTAGTAATATAATTAAGATTGTTGATTTAGTTTTCTTTTTAATCGTTTTTAATTTTAGTTCTTGCTGGTTTACTATCATTGTAGGTGTTTCTTATTGTTTATGACCAGATCTAGCTCATCCCAACTACTGGAGTTAGACCCAGAACTAGAAAGAACATTGAGGAGAAAGCAAAAGGAAGAAGAGGAGGCAGATCTGGAAGACGTAAGTTCAAGAAACAATCTGGAAATTGAACAAGAAGAAGTATTCGAAGTGATGGAAGGAGCTGGACCGAGAACAATGCAGGAGTTTGCTAAGCCCAATTTAAATGGGGCTGAATCGAGTATCCGGAGGCCGACAGTTGCTGCAAACAACTTCGAAATAAAGGCGAATGTCATTCAAATGGTGCAGAATACTTGTCAATTCGATGGGTTCCCTGATGAAGATCCTAATGCACATCTTGAGAATTTTCTGGAGATTTGTGACACATTTAAGATAAACAATGTCTCAGAAGATGCAATTAGGCTGAGGTTGTTCCCATTTTCTCTTAGAGACAGACCAAAGAAGTGGCTAAAATCCTTTCCTCCAGGAACTTTTACCACCTGGGCCCAATTGGCAGAGAAGTTTTTAGAGAAATATTTTCCACCATCAAAAACTGCCAAGTTGAGGAATGACATCTCATCCTTTTTGCAACAAGATGGTGAGACTCTTTATGATGCCTGGGAGAGATTCAAAGACTTGCTGAGAAGGTGTCCGCATCATGGACTTCCACTTTGGCTCCAAATTCAAACATTTTATAATGGATTGAATTATGTAAGTAAACAATCCATTAATGCAGCAGCTGGTGGTACCATCAACAACAAGACACCTGAACAAGCAAGGGACTTAATTGAAGATATGGCCATCACCAATTATCAATGGCAAGCCCCAAGAGAGCAAGGAAAACTGAAGGCCGTGGGATCACACCAATTAGATCCGGTGGTGGCATTGACAGCCCAATTAGAAGCATTGAATAAGAAATTTGATTCTTTGGCTTCTTCTTCATCTGGAAAAGTTATGCAGGTGATGTCTTGTGAATGGTGTGGAGGTGGACACCAAAGTCAAGATTGCCAAAGTGGCAACATGTTTGCCAAGCAAGAGCAGGTAGATTATGTTGGGAATATGCCAAGGCAACAACAGAATAATCCATACAGCAACACATACAATCCGGGGTGGAGGAATCATCCAAATTTCTCATGGACCAATCAAAATAATCCAAGACCTCCCCCTGGATTCCAGCAACCCCAACATCAACAAGCTGCCCCTCCAAGAAAGAGTAGTTTGGAGGACATGATGGAGAAATTTGTAGCAGCTTCTGAAACAAGGTTTCAATCAACTGAAACCTCCCTTAGAAATCAACAAGCTTCCATTCACAATTTGGAGAATCAAGTGGGGCAAATTGCCAAATTGCTCAGTGAGAGACCACAGGGAAGTTTACCTAGCAACACTGAGGCCAACCCTAAGGAGCAACTGAAGGCAATTACGCTAAGGAGTGGTAAAGAGATCAATGAAAATGTGGAAAAGAAGAGGGCTGGAGAACAAGAAAAAGAAAAAGAAGATGATCCTCCTACCACTTCGGGAGAGAAAGCTGCACTTGAAGGAGAAAGAGAGAAGCAGCCACAAGCAAGCAGCCCCAATGTGAAGGAATACCGACCTAGAGTACCCTATCCGGCAAGACTGAACAAGGACAAGATTGATGCTCAGTTCGGTAAGTTCCTTGAACTTTTCAAACAATTGCATATTAACATTCCATTTGCTGAAGCTCTGTCACAAATGCCTAAGTATGCTAAATTTTTGAAAGATATTCTTTCTAACAAAAGGAAACTTGAAGAAGTATCTTTAGTGCACTTATCTGAAAAAAGTTCAGCAATTTTGCAAAGAAGATTACCTAAGAAATTAAAAGATCCAGGTAGTTTTACCATTCCATGTTTTATAGGTAATCTAGAGGTTAAAAGTGCTTTAGCTGATTTGGGGGCTAGCATAAGTGTTATGCCCTATAAAATGTTTAAAGAGCTAGGCATTGGTCAACCTAAACCAACACTCATGACCATCCAACTTGCCGATAAATCAGTAGTCCACCCTCGTGGCATAATAGAGGATGTGTTGGTAAAAGTCGGGGATTTCATTTTCCCCAATGATTTTGTTGTCATTGATATTGATGAGGATGTGGATGTTTCGCTTATTCTTGGTAGGCCATTTTTGAATACAGCCCGTGCTCTCATTGATGTTCATGACGGCACATTGACTTTGAGAGTGGGTGAGGAGAAAGTAATTTTTAGGATACATGATGCCATGAAACATTCACTTTCAATTGATGAGGTGGAATCATGCAATGATGTTGTTGAGCATGAGACCGTAAACTGTTTAACTAACATTGTTTCCAAGGATCCCCTTGAGTTGTGTTTATTGCAGGAAAATATCGAGGGTCAAGAAGCAATGGAGCAGCTTGCTTTTCTGGAAGCAAGCAAATCATTCAAATGCAGGGCATATGAAACCATTGAAATGCCCAAGGAAGAAAAGCCAAAACCGTCGGTGATTGATCCACCAAACTTGGAACTGAAGCCTCTTCCGGATCACCTTGAGTATGGGTTTTTGGCAGAGAAAAAGAGATTGCCCATAATTCTGAGTTCCCACCTATCTTCTGAGCAGAAAGAACAACTCATCCAGTTGTTGCAGAAACACAAGCAAGTGATAGCTTGGAAGATAGCAGATATCAAGGGGATTAGTCCATCCTATTGCACTCACAAGATACTGATGGAGGATGAATTCAAGCCAGTAGTACAACCACAGAGGAGACTGAACCCAAAGATGAAGGATGTTGTTAAGGCTGAAGTGATAAAACTACTTGATGCAGGGATTATATATCCGATCTCGGATAGTTCTTGGGTGAGCCCAGTTCAAGTAGTACCAAAGAAGGGAGGGATAACTGTGATCCCTAATGAAAATGATGAGCTGATTCCAACAAGAACAGTTACTGGTTGGAGGGTTTGCATTGACTACAGAAAATTAAATGATGCAACTAGAAAGGATCACTTTCCTTTACCCTTCATTGATCAGATGTTGGAGAGGTTATCCGGCCATGAATACTACTGCGTTTTGGATGGCCTTTCAGGCTATTTCCAAATCCCCATTGCACCGGAAGACCAAGAGAAAACTACCTTCACCTGCCCATATGGGACATTTGCATATCGAAGAATGCCATTCGGGTTGTGTAATGCACCAGCAACTTTCCAAAGGTGCATGATAGCAATCTTTGATGAACTCATAGAAGACATTATGGAGGTGTTTATGGATGATTTCTCAGTCTATGGCAGCTCATTTGAAAAGTGTTTGGAAAACCTTGAGAGGGTTTTGATGAGATGTGAGGAAACAAATTTGGTGCTGAATTGGGAAAAGTGTCATTTCATGGTTCAAGAAGGAATCGTGTTGGGACACAAGATTTCTAGCAAGGGCATTGAAGTGGACCGGGCAAAGATAGACATTATTGAGAAGCTACCACCACCCACATCTGTGAAAGCCATCAGAAGTTTCCTAGGGCATGCAGGTTTTTATCGAAGGTTCATTCGAGATTTCTCTAAGATAGCCCGTCCATTGACAAGACTCCTTGAGAAGGATGTTGATTTTGTTTTTGATGAGGAATGTCTGAGAGCATTCACGACCCTGAAGGAGAAATTGACTCATGCTCCAATCATGGTAGCTCCTAATTGGAATCTACCCTTTGAACTGATGTGTGATGCAAGTGACTTTGCAGTAGGAGCAGTCTTGGGCCAACGCAAAGAGAAATACTTCCAGCCAATCTACTATGCGAGCAAAACCTTGAATGCAGCTCAAGCCAATTACACAACTACAGAGAAAGAGCTGCTAGCTGTGGTTTTTGCCTTTGACAAGTTTAGATCATATCTAATCTTGTCAAGGGTGATTGTGTATACAGACCATTCAGCTTTAAGGTACTTATTCGCGAAAGTTGATGCTAAACCTAGACTAATCCGATGGGTTTTGTTGTTGCAGGAATTCGACTTAACAATTCAAGATAAGAAGGGAGCCGAAAATCTTGCAGCAGATCATCTCTCTCGCCTGGAGAATCCAACCCTAGAGAGACTTGAAGAAGGGGACATTGATGATCACTTCCCCGATGAACAGCTATATGCTATGGTCAGTAAGGTAAGTGGTTTAAATTTTGAAACACCATGGTTTGCAGACTTTGCAAATTACTTAGCTGTTAGGGAACTCCCTAAGAACCTAACTTATCAAGCAAAGAAGAAATTCTTTTCTGATCTAAAGTATTATTTTTGGGAGGATCCCTTTTTGTTTAAGTTATGTAAGGATCACATGATCCGAAGATGTGTGGCATGGCCCGAATCAATGAACATCCTTAGTGAATGCCATGCCGGACCAGCTGGTGGTCATATGGGGGCCAATAGAACTGCTCAAAAGGTGCTAGAATCAGGATTCTATTGGCCCACTTTGTTTAAAAATAGCTACGAATTTGTAGTTCGCTGTGATCAATGCCAAAGGGCTGGAAACATTTCCTCTCGTGATGAGATGCCCCAAAATGGGATCCTAGTTTGTGAAATTTTTGATGTTTGGGGAATTGACTTTATGGGACCATTTCCAAACTCTTTTGGCAATAAATATATTCTGGTAGCTATTGATTATGTGTCTAAATGGCCTGAAGCCCAAGCCTTGGCAACCAATGATGCTAGGGTTGTAGTGCAATTTTTGAAGAAATTATTTTCTCGATTTGGCACGCCAAAAGCAATTATTAGTGATAGGGGTACTCATTTTTGTAATACTCAGCTTGAAAAGGTTTTAAATAGATTAGGAGTTACACACAGGTTTGCTACTCCTTATCACCCCCAAACCAGTGGCCAAGTCGAGAACACAAATAGGGAAATCAAACAAATTCTGGAAAAATCTGTTGAACGATCCCGAAAGGATTGGTCCAAGCAATTGGACAACGCTCTATGGGCTTTCAGAACTGCTTTTAAAACTCCCTTAGGCACTACACCATTCAGATTAGTATATGGAAAAGCTTGCCATTTACCTGTTGAGGTAGAACATCATGCATATTGGGCAATAAAACAGATTAACCTTGATCTAGCTTGTGCAGGTGAAAAGCGAAAATTACAGGTGAATGAACTAGACGAGTGGAGGTTGCAAGCGTATGACAATGCAAGGATGTACAAGGAACGTACCAAGAGATGGCATGATGCTCACATAAAGAAACAGAAAGAGTTTCAAGCAGGAGATCAGGTATTGCTGTATAATTCAAGGATCCGACTCTTTCCAGGTAAGTTGAAATCTCGTTGGTCCGGTCCTTTTACTGTCAAGGAAGTTTTCCCTTACGGAGTGGTTGAAATAAGCCACCCGGAAAAAGGAGTTTTCAAAGTCAATGGGCATAGGCTCAAATCTTATTTTGGAGGAGAAATACAGGCCTTCAAGGAGGTTTTGCACCTCCAAGATTAGGGACATTCGTCCAACCGTCCAACTAATACGACGTTAAAGAAGTGCTGGGTGGGAGACAACCCACCGTCTTTATGTTTTTGGTTTGTTTTGTCATTTTGTTTTAACTTTCTTTTCTTGAAGGGGAGGGTGTTGTTTTACCTAATTTGAAGTTGCAGAGAGAATTTGATTTTTGGTAAATAAATTGATAACACGCCCATGGACACGCCCGTGTCTGTGGGCGTGTGATTAGGTTTCTCAGGCAGTAGCTATTACACGCCCATGAACACTCCCGTGCTAGTGGGCGTGTAAATTATCTTTTCAGACAGTAGCTACTACACGCCCATGGACACTCCCGTGTCAATGAGCGTGTCGTTTCATTTTTTAAAACAGAAGCCATTACACGCCCATGGACACAACCGTGTCCATGGACGTGTCGCATTTATGAAAAACAAAAAAAAAATTTGAAATTTGAAATTTGAACTGGGCACGCCCCCAGGAACACGCCCAGGCTAGTGGGCGTGTAGTTTGAATGAGTGTCACAGAATGAATGACACGCCCATGAACACGCCCGTGTTTATGGGCGTGTAAATTGAAATTTCATCCAGTAGCTATGACACGCCCAAAGACACTCCCGTGTCCAAGAGCGTGTCACGTAAACTGGTTTTTAAATCGAGGGACACGCCCATCAACACGGGCGTGTCTATGGGCGTGTTGACGTTTTCTATATATAGCCCCACGCCCATTTTTCCGAAAAACCAAAAATTTTCTCTCATTCTCTCTCGTTTTCTCTCAAATTTTCTGCGTTTTTCTCGGCTAATTCACACACCCATTCAGTTTTGGCCGATTTTTACTCCCGGGCTTGCATTATTTATGTCTGCTCTCTCGTTTTTCCATCGGATTTGCGATTTCAGGTACAAAATCTAATTTTTTTCGATTTTTCTTTGTTTTGTTTAGTTTTTCTTTCGTTTTTCATATACATTTCTTGTAATTACTTGTGTTTATCATGAAATTTGAAATTTCGTGAATTGTTTGCTTTATTATGGTGTTTTTCAATTTCTGTGGCGTTTGATTTTCATTGTCGTTTTGAACTACCATTTGATTCGGGATTTGTTTGATTTTAGTTTTGTTTTGAATTGTTGTTTCATCAAATAATATATTGTTTTAATTTTGAATTGTTTTGTTAATTATTCATTTGCGTTATTCCGTTGTGTTATTATTGTGTTGATTAATCAAATGATTGTTTCGATTCTCATTACTTGTGATTTATGAATAATATGTTGATCAAATAATCATTTGTGTCATTTTGTTGTGTTATTTGAAATTGAATAAAATGTTGGTTTTGAAATTGTTTGATTAAAACCAGTTACTTGTGGTTTATGGATAATATGTTGATTTGGTGATTAGCTTTAATGTGTGTTTATCGTTCGGGTTGGTTTATTGCTTGCAATTAATTGAGGTATTTGGTTCTAGCGGATTGCGTTGTTTAGCCTGCATGTTGGTATGCTTTCGTTATTGACGAACCATTAAATTTATTCTTGCAGATTTATCGAAAATGGGCCCTCGCAAGCAATCATCGTCACAGCTTCCAGCCAAACGGGCCCGAGGGGAGGGCAGTTCCAGCCAGCCTGCTACCCGCCCAACTTCTAAATTCATGGCGGGACATAAGTGCCTCAAATTCTCCAACAGCGAGGAACGACGACGGTTCGAGTTGTTTGGCAACAAAGAATGGTCGGCACCTCGGTACCTAGACTGGGAGGCTATGGAAATGGTTAATATTGCTGCAGAAGTGAAAGAGATGATTGATCAACCGGGGTGGGGACAGCTCTTCTCTATCCACGAGCCTTCATACCGAGAGCTTACACTTGAGTTTTACTGCACCTTTCAGTTCCAGAAGACCAAAATCTCCATCACTGAGCCGACAATTAAATTCTGACTGGGAGGACAGAGGTTCCACATGAGCATAAACGACCTTGGGGTACATCTCGGGTTATATACTGCAGAGGAGGTCCAAACCACCGATCATCTCAGTTCCGAGGTGGATTTTGCTGAGTATGATGTTGTTCCGCCTCGGATTTGGCATGACTTTGCACCCACTGCAGATAGATATCAGCCTAAGGTCTCCAAAGCATCCAACTTCAGTTCTTTCCCATGCCGGGTGGTGCATAACTTGTTGGTTCACACACTTACAGCCAGATTGAGCAGTACAGGGGTGGTGACCTTGAGGGATCTGTTCTTTCTGCACTGCATGCAACATAAGACCCGGTGCAATGTGGCCCATGCCATCACCCATTTCTTCCATGAGCAGTCTAGGAAGGGAGCTTCAGGTGCTTTACATGGTGGCATGTATGTCACGAGACTTGCTCAACGGCTGGGAGTGTTAGATGGTTGCCTCCCGATGACGGTGGACGGTATGCCCAAGATATTGGGTATGGACACACTAAAGAGGTTGAACAGGGAACAGGTAGCTGGGCTGCGGGCTGCTCCTATGGATTCAGATTTACCAGAGGCAGCTCCTTCCGCTCCTCCCTCCGATATACCACCACCTCCACCGTCGGATTATCCTGCTGGACCTTCTGCTGCTGGACCATCTGATGCTGCTGCACCTTCTTCTTCTGCCGGGCCTTCCTTTGTCCAGCCTCCTGCATTCCGAGATTGGCGCCAGTCAATCAATGAGGAGTGGGATGATGACAGGAAACCCACCGAGTTTGAGCGTCAGATGTGTCGGATGGAAGGTATGATAAATAATATCGCTCTAAACCAGAATATGATTCTAATCCAGCAGGAAGACTTCCAAGCCCAGTTAGATCACGAGATCTTGAGGCGACAGTGGCTAGAGCAATCCATGTTGGAGTTCTGGCGGTATCAGGGATTTCACCCTTCGCAGCCACCACCTCCAACCTATCAGCCACCTGCCCGTGCACCAGCACCTGCACCTACACCTGCACCGGAACCCTCTCCACCAGTTGATGTCTCCGATGATGATGAGACCAGCAGTGATTAGCACATTTTTGTTTTATTTTTATGTCATCCTTTATTTCTTTACTTATTTAATACGCTTTTTAGTTTTTCTTCTTTTACGTGCTTTTGGAGTAGTATTATTATTATTTTCTTTAGCATTATTTCGTTTCTTTATTTATATATATTAACCTTGTTTTGAGTGCATTGTAGAATACTATTTTGATGCCAAATCTCCTTCACCGCACTCTTGGCACCGTACTCATTTTCATCCACTCATGGACTTGGAAAAGGGCAGTAATTATCTCTCTTCATTGTTTCATGTTTTGCGCACACATTGAGGACAATGTGCATCTTAAGTAAGGGGGAGAGGTATACTTTATTGAAATACTTTATTGAATAAATTTCTACTTCATTTTTTTGATTCATTCATCTCAATCAATGCCTGCTAAGTAAGCTAAATTGTTATGATAAGTATAATTTGATGTGATTTCCCTTTACATGTTAAACTAATTTGAAATTTCCTAAATGACAATTTCTTGTTGAGGTTAACTTAGTAATTTCGATCAATTGTTGAGGATCGATTGTAATGGGTATAGTTAAGTTGTGGATCGATGGAAATTGGAACATTACTAAAATTTGAAACCTTAGTTACATTTTTGAGCATAATACAATTCTGTAGATTCTTGAGTCGGACTTGGTACGACCCTTAAGTTTATAACCCTCGAATAAAAATAAATAATTCTAAGGAGCTTTGAAAATTTTTTCCTGTTCCGCTGATTTTGACTACAAATGAGTTAGAATCATGAATAGTGCTAGTAGCCATTTGAACGGTGATTCTGGCTGAGTAACCGGGGGTCGGCATCACAAATGTTTACCTTCGCGTCAAAAGGCTGGTATCAGTTCAAACAAGTCGGGCTCCTTAAAACATATATATATAAAATATATATATATAATAATAATAATAATAATAATAAAAATAAAAATAAAAATAAAAATAAAAATAGAATAATACTAATAAATTTGAGGGTTAGAATGCTTAAGAGAAAACTCACGTTTTTCGCACTTTGTTCATGGCATTTGAATTTGCTGGAATTTTATGCTCAAATTTTTAACTCTGGATTTTTAGGTTTTAGGTATGTGAAATTTTTATTTTGAAACTTCTTGATTCAGCTGTTATGATTGTGAGTTATGTTGATTGAGAAAGTGAGGTTATCCGATTCGAGTATTATCAAAACTTTATTTTTCTTTTTGAATATAGAGGGAGTCTGTCATTTATGCTTATTACAGTAATTTAGTTTGCTTGAGGACAAGCAAAAACTCAAGTGTAGGGGAATTTGATAAGTACACAATTAATGATATTTTATTCCCATTTCTTAATATGATTATTATCAAATTGAGTTTAATTTGTTTGTTCAAAGTGCAATTTAAGAATAATTTCAGGAATTCTCGATAAATTGAGGCTTTTGGTCATTTCGGAGCAATTACGGATGAAAGTAGAAGAAAAAAAAAGCAAAATCAGCCAATGGACACGCCTACGAACACGGGCGTGTCGTTAGGCGTGCCCCTGTTACTACATTCAGTGGATATGACACGCCCAGTTGCATAGGCGTGTCACCAAACGTGCCATTTGTCCAGAGTCACAGTAGCTTCAACACGCCCAGGACCACGGGCGTGCTCATGATCGTGCTATTTACCCAAAGTCACAGTAGCTGCGACACGCCCAGGACCACGGGCGTGTCAATGAGCGTGTAATTCATCCAGACTCACAGTAGCTGTCACACGCCCGGGACCACGGGCGTGCCAAGGAACGTGCCTTTTATTCAGACTTATAGTAGCTATGACACGCCCTGGAACACGGGCGTGTCATTGGACGTGCCTTTGGTTCAAGATCACAGTGCCTATAACACGCCCAGGAACACGGGCGTGTCAGTGGTCGTGTCACCTGTCGAAAAGTGAGATTCTTTGCACTGATTGGGGAATAAGTGGGGGACAATAGCTGGCCTCTGTCAAAAAGAAAGAACAAGAAAAGGAGAGCTTGCCTAAATCAGGGAAAAGAGTGATGAACCAAGGGAAAGTGGTAGACAATGGATGGGATTAGTGAGCTGGAAGCATGGGCTAGAGATTTGGAGGAAAATAAAAAGAGAAGAGGGGGAGAAGAACAGCAGTTTTTGCTGGAGCATTGCTGGAAACAGATAAGAAAGAAGAGAAGGAAGAGCCATCTGCTGGAGCAAGGAGAAGGGTCTTGAGCTGAGATTAAAGGAAGAACAACACCATACTCAAGTCCTAAACCAAGAATCAAGAGCTCAAGTGAAGAAATACAGATTCACTGCCATGAATTGTTTGGTTTCTCTTACTCATTTATCTTACTCTGTTTTTGTAGCTGTTAATATGAACTAAACCTTTCTCTATCTAGATATTGATGAACCCTAGCCAATTTGTATGAATTAAAACAATTGTATTCAGTTGAATCAATTAATTGAGTTGTTTTATTCTTATGATACTTGTTGTTATTTCCAATTGATAATAGCATGCTTGTTGATTGGTTATTATTTTCATATTATTGACTTGAGAAAGCTTGATGTGAATTGAATACTCATAAGGATTGAGGATTGATTGGGGTGCTAGAGATAGACCTACAAGATCCTTTGGTTTATAGTTCCTTGTCCTTAATGCACGACCTATTTAATTGTGTTTTGAGAAGAGATTCCGGCACTCTACTTAGTAATTAGGGATTAATCCACTCGAGAGAGGCTTTAATTTAAGTTAGAGGAATGCCAATTCAATTTGATTAAACGATTTAGTTGAATGGATTGTTTATAAATATTATT
This sequence comes from Garcia nutans, assembly GCA_947685225.1. Lineage (NCBI taxonomy): Eukaryota > Viridiplantae > Streptophyta > Magnoliopsida > Malpighiales > Euphorbiaceae > Garcia > Garcia nutans. The sequence continues at coordinate 13,625,732 of CANTUV010000010.1, read as the reverse complement.
GAGGCTAGGGGGATTCAATATCTGGATAGTTCTATTAATATCATTATAAATCTTTTGTGCACAGCATTTAATTTCCTTTCATTCATTAATTAGTTGATTTTAGTTACAACACATCACACAACTATTAATTCACTAAACAACGATTAAGATTTGCACTAGTACTTGGCCTTGTCCCCAAGGAACGACACTCACTCACTACTATATTACTTGAGCGACCCGTGCACTTGCGGTAATTGCATATAGCTAACGGCACGCATCACTTGGCTGAAAAACAAAAGAGGGTTTCTTTTAAACATCATTTTCCTTCTAGAAAAAATGATTTGCTTGAGCTGGTACATTCAGATGTATGTGGTCCTTTGAAGGAAAAGTTATTTGGTTGTGCACTTTACTTTGTGACCTTTATTGATAATCATTCTAGAAGACTTTGGGTTCGTACATTAAAGCCTAAAGATCAAGTTCTTAGTGCATTTAAAGAATTTTAAGATTTTGCTGAGAGAGAAACTGAAAAAAAGTTAAAATATATTCTCACCAATAATGGTGGTGAGTATTGTGGGCCTTTTGATGCATATTGCGGAGAACAGGGTATCAGACATCAGAAGACACCTCCCAAGACTCCTCAGCTGAATGGTTTGGTAGAAAAGATAAACAGAATATTGATGGAGAGAGTCAGATGTGTGCTTTCAGAGGCTAAATTGCCTAACTCCTTTTGGGGTGAAGCTTTGTACACTGTTGCATATGTGATTAATCTAACTCTCACTATTGTATTGAGAAATGATGTTCCAAATAGGTTTTGGTATGGTAAGGATATTTTCTAAGACCACCTACGAGTGTTTGGTTGCAAATATTTTGTGCATGTTCCTAAAGTTGAGAGGTCTAAGTTAGATACCAAGACTAGACGGTATATCTTCATTGGCTATAGGTAAGATGAGTTTAGTTACAGATGCTATGATCCAATTCAAAAGAAACTTGTCAGAAGTAAGGATATAGTATTTGTTGAAGATCAGACTATTAAAGATATTAACAAGGTGAAAAAATTAAAACCTCAGAGTAGTGGTTTGATTGATTTAGACCCATCTCCTATAACTCATACGCCTGATGCAGTTGAGGTTCAGAATCATGGTGATGTGCAAAATGATAATCAGAATGCAGATGAGGTTGGTGCTACTAAATATGAAGTAGCTGATGATCAACAAGAGGCACATATTGAGGAATCTGAAGTTTCACTTAGGAGGTCTACTAGAGATCGAACACATTCTACCAGGTATTCACCTAATGAGTCTATACTCTTGACAGATGGAGAAGAATCTGAATGCTATGAAGAGGCTATTGAGAGTGAGCAAAAGACAGAATGGATTGCAGCTATGAAAGATGAAATATAGTCTTTAGCTGATAATCACACCTTTGAATTGGTGAAGCTTCCTAAAGATAGAAAAGCCTTGAAGAATATGTGGATCTATAAAATAAAGCAAAAAGAGAATTTGTCATCTCCACGATATAAAGCTAGATAAGTTATTAAGGGTTTTAGTTAGAAAAAGGGAGTTGACTTTGAGGAAATTTTTCCACCAGTGGTCAAGATGTCATCAATTCGTGTTATTTTGGAATTAGCTCCTACTCTTAATTTAGAGGTTCAACAAATGGATGTTAAAACAACCTTCCTTCATGGTGACTTAGAGGAGAAAATCTACATGGAATAACTTGAAGGTTTTGTAGTAAAAGAAAAAAAATTATGTTTGCAAACTGAAAAAGAGTTTGTATGGGCTGAAACAAGCACCTAAGCAATGGTATAAGAAGTTTGAGTCAGTTATGGTTCAACAAGGTTATAAAAAGACTACTTTTAATCATTGTGTTTTTGTGCAGAGATTTTCTGATAGTGATTTTATCATCATGTTGCTATATGTCGATGATATGCTCATTGTGGGTTCTAGTTATTCACGAATTGATAGCTTGAAGAAAGAGTTGAGCAAGTCCTTTGCAATGAAGGATTTAGGGCTAGCAAAGTAGATTCTTGGCTTGAGGATCATTCGGGATAGAAAATGCAAGAAGCTGTGGTTATCTCAAGAAAAGTATATTGAGAAAATACTGCAGCCATTTAATATGGCTAAAGCTAAACCTGTAAGTACCCCTCTTGCCATGTCTTTCAAATTGTGTGTCAAACAATCTCCTTCTAGTGAGCAAGAGAAAGAATATATGCAGAAAATTCTTTATGCATCTGCAGTAGGTAGCTTGATGTATGCTATAGTTTGCACTAGGCCAGACATAGTTCATGCAGTTGGTACTGTTAGTAGATTTTTGTCTAATCCGGAAAAAGAGGATTGGGATGCTGTGAAGTGAATTTTGAGTTATCTCCGTGGCATTGCTAGTTTGAAGTTGTGTTTTGGGACTGAAAAGCCTATTCTCACTGTTATACAGATTTTGATTTAACAGGGGATGCGAATTCAATAAAGTCTACTTCTGGGTATCTGATCACTTTTGTAGAGGAAGCTGTGGCATGGCAATCTAGGTTGCAGAAATGCATTGCACTATCTACTATAGAAGCTGAATTCATTGCAGCAACTGAAGCATGTAAAGAATTACTTTGGATGAAGAAGTTTGTGAATGAGTTTGGCTTTATACAGAAGAGATATGTCTTATTTTGTGACAGTCAGAGTATTATTCATCTCGGTAAGAATCCTATTTTTCATGGTAGATCCAAGCACATAAATATGAGGTATCATTAGATTCGTGATATTATGAATTCTAAGCAGCTTGAACTTGAGAAGATACATACTGATAATAATGGTTCTAATATGTGCACAAAGGCTTTAACAAGAGGAAAGTTTGAGGCATGTTGTAGAGCTACCGGTTTAGCAAACTCCTTCATATAGTTGGAAAGGGGAAGAATTGTTAGATTTTTGGGTTCCCTCCTATCTGAAAAATTCAATATTTGAGCCCATTTTCTTTTGGCCCAATAGACTATTAATATTTTAGCATTTATAATAACCTTATATTGCATGTGAGAGGAGTGAGGGTGTCAGCCACCAAAGGAGAAAAGAGAGAGAGAGAGAGAGAGAGAGAGAAAGAGAGAAAAGAGAGACAAAAGAAAGAGTTTTTTTTCTGCAAAAGAAGTCAACAAAGCAGTCTTGATTTTTCAACAACGAATAGTTATCTGCTCTTCGATCAGGCTGAAATTTGGATAGTAGTTAGAGGACTCATCGTTGTTTATTCTGAACGGTTGAGATCAGTTTTTGACGGTTGAATTTTCGGTATTTGGAGCTTGAAGTTTACTGTTTACTTACATTTCTACAACAACGATCATTTTATCTTTCTTGGAAGATCGGACGGTCATTTGTGGTCGGATTTGGCTGAAATTTGGCGAGAATGTTTATAATTTGTTGTTCTTTAATCTGGACGGTGGAGATCGAATTTGAACAACCGGAGCTCATCTATTAGCATGAATAGTAGCTATTTTGGGTGATTTTTTTTTTCATTCTCTTGTTTATTTCTTGTTATTTGGTTGATTTGGTATTGCTACTTTACTTGAGGGTTGTTGTAGTAGCTTGTAGTTGCTGTAAATAATAATTTTGATAGTAAAACTCTTTTACTTGGACCAAGAGAGGTCCGGTGATTTTTATCCTTCACATTGAAGAAATTTTTCACATTAAAAATTATTGTGTTTATATGTGATTGGTTTTGTGCATCTTGAGGCAGATTGTTGAATGGTTGTTTGCTGAATTTTACTTAGTCACTCCTCGTAGATTCATCCAAGTAGAAAAGAATTAATTTTAACTCCTTCCCATCAGCAACTAGAAAAAACAAATAACAAATTTCAAGAACAAGAAAAGATCAAAACATGAAAAAATTGGACTTCCACGTGTTCGTTTCTTGAATCAAGACTTGGAAGCAATGTTGAGGGAAAACAAGTCCAATGCAATACAAGTAGTCTGTTTTGTATTAAAAGCCTTGGCATTAATTGAGTTAATTAACTTGGTTCTTCTTAAATCATTGATAGTATCCAAACAAATGTCAGCATTGGTGTCTGCTGAGGACAGGGACACATTAATGTTAAATTCTTGGCAAGACAGGTCACAACTATGATGAGGGTGACGAGGGTGGTGGTGGTGGAAGTTCCCCAAGTGGCGGAGAATTGTAATTGATTCTTGAATATTGGCCACAGCTTCAGTTATTTCTTGTAAACAAGGTCGAGCAACCTGAATACCCTTGTTTTGTTTGGGTTATTAACGTTATTCATGGCCTTAAATCTATTGAAAACATTGGAGATATATGATTTTGCATCTTGGGCTCTGTTTAGACTGACTAAAAATGCAGCTTCTGTCAATTTCTTCTTGTCTTGTATGGTGGAGTTTGGAAACAGAGAAAGTTAATGAATACAAAGGGATGGATATGCAGTGTTCTTGCATAAGGCTTTGAGGCCATCACCACTGAACTTTGCCTGAGAATTTCTTGAATCTGTTCTTACATTACCACCTGAAACAGAGAAGACCGGTATCAGAAGTGGCAATAGAACTAAAGAAAGGCTAAATTTGAGCATTTCTTTTTCTGGTTTTTACAGAGAAGAGAAGGATTTGGAGTTGTAAATGGAAAAATGGATTCAAAGTTTATGCATAGAAAGATTGTCAAATGTTAAAGTTCAGAGTTGGGTTTTATATAATTAGAGTCAAAATAATTGTGGATTTGTCCTATTATAATGGAGCTCTGTTTACCAGGCTTTGTTCGTATTATTAGAGTCTGTATTTATATATTTTATATCAAAAAAAAAAAAAAGGCACTAAATATGCATTAATAAAATATTAACCATCAAAATGTGATTTGATGATTTGATAACAAGGAGTGTACACTACTCGCATATATATTTTGAGTTTAAACTCTAAATATTTATTCACCACATATGATTAATAAAAAAATAAAATACAATGATCTTATGATTTGGCAGTACATGTTGCCAATATTTCTGTAAGTAAAAATATAGTTAATCGTACAATATAGCAGTGAGAAAGAGTGTCTGTTTCACAAGAAAAAATAATCTACATACTAAAATTATAATTTCTTATTATTATTTTAGAAAATTATATTTTAAGAAAATAATTTAAATTAAAATTGAACTAAACTAAAATAAAAATTAGAATATGAGAATTGATGAAATTTTGCATAATAAAATTTAAACAAAATAACAGCTTCAATTTCATTACTATTAATTTCTTTAAATTGCACAGTGGAGTTAATTTCGTTGAACCCTTGGCAAGTTGAAAGTGGGCTAAGTTCACTGGGCTGCAAGATATTCACATCAATATCTCATTTAAACTGAAATGTATTCTTTTAGTTTTGTTTTTTGGGCCTTCTATAATTTCATGGGAAAAATATCATCAGATTTTTAAATTTTTTTCATTTTTTTTTATCAGAATTGTTTTTTCATTTTACAGAAATAGACAATAAATTTATAATAAATTTATAAAAATTATTATGCATATAATAAATTTATAATAAAATTTTTATATATAATACAAATCAGAAAAATTTGTAAATAATAAAAAAACTTTAGAAAATTTAAAAATACTTTAAAAATCTGAGAAATAACCACTAATGTTGGGAAATGTTTTTAGAAATTACCCATTGTATATTAATTAGCATGTAAATAGAAACTTCATTTGAAAAAGAAAATCTCTCTTTTTCTTTAATAATATGTAACAGCTAGTAATTTGTCTTAATCTTCTAGAAAAGAATAGTAAAATTTTCAAAATGTAATACTCAATATTCTTTTCCCCTTCAAGACTTAAATTTTTCAATAAAATTTTATATAATATGATAATGATAAAGCTATTGATTAGAACACATTTTTTTTTATCTATATATTGGTTTTGAGAAAAGTCTAATAGTTTTTTGTTGCTGTGGTTAGAGATAAATATAAAAAAAAGAGATTTGAAATTTAATTCTCTTTCAATATCAGACTTCTCCATAACAAGAAAGCTTAGTAGATTAATTGACCAAGCAATTGATATGGATGACAGAACACGACGTTTAAACGGTCAATATTATGAATAATTAGTTATTATTATGCATACATAATAATCACTAATGATGTAATCATCTTAACAAACTGAAACAAAAATACTAGAGAAATATATTAATTTTTTTTAATATTTGCCTGAAATAATTTTTATTGGAATATATTTTATTTTTATTATAATTATTTTAATCACTTTATTTAAAGTGATTGACAATAAAATTACACATAATTTTCAGTAAAACTAGAGTATTTTAATTTAATTACTAACCCATAACAATCCTAACCATAACATTAAAAATTTAAAATGATGATAAAAAACCTCAAATTAAATTCCATATATTGATATTCTTTTTTCCAACTTACAATTCCACATAGAAAATATATAATAATAATAATAGTAATGAAAATCTTTTTATTTTCTTCCTTTTTAGGCAGTATAGTAGAAATTTATTATTTATTGCCCACAAGGAACTCTCAATTATAATGAACAAGTAAAATTACAATTATTAAAAAAAAAAGTATACTTTAAATACAAATAATAATTTAAATAAATTGCATGCAGCAAATTAATCAAAGTCCAGGAGTGAAAGGCACATTAGTACCAGGCAACCAGGAACTTCCTGAAAGTAAGTTATCAACAGTGAACTGTGAAGCCACTGCTGGACTGGTAATAACATGGTAGCCTTTCCATTTAACTCTATTAACAGTAGAAGAACCAGGGCCAGTGTTCATGTATTCACCATAATACAAAGTATTAAGAGCAAAATTGCCACTCCATTCCATCCAGCCAGCAGGGTGGATCAAACTATCAAGAAATGTTTTCATGAAAACAGTTCTTGAATATTCTCTCCAGGGTCGACCCAGGTAAGTTCTGACAGAGCTTTGTACTGGTTTTAAATCAGAAGCTGCTGTTACCCTGGAATTATGAATGGAAATTCCAGTGTTTTGGTTAGGATCAGTCCTGCTTTGAGCTGTAATCGTGTTGGTTTTGTTTGGAGGGTTTCTTGGGTGAATGTTGCAGTTCTGAAGAACAACTGCGGCATTGCCAAATATGAAGTCTACAGTTCCATAAATATCGCATTCTCGGTAGAATTGTCTTTGAGAATGAACGTAAAGAGTGTCTTGATAACCTTCAAAACTACATTTGTAGAATACTGAAAGATCTGCACCTGATCTTAGAGCTACTGCTTGATTGTTTTGTGGACCAGCTGTGTTTCTAAACGTCATGTCTCGAGCTATAAATCCATCTCCAACAACAGCTGAAATTCCAGAAAATAAATAAATAAATAAGATTTTAATAATTTTGTGCATGATTAAATATATAATTTAACAGTAAATATATAGATTCTGAATTGATTTTCCTTTCCTAATATAATATTAGAAAAAACAACTTATATAAGTTTCATAGTTTTACTTTCTATTGCTTTTGACTAACTGATTACTATATATCCAAAAATAATCATGATGATTAATTAATAAAATAAGAAAGAAATAGAAAATTTTGAATGAATCAGATTTTTTTTTCTTTTTAAAAATTCAGAATCCAACTCAATTAATTATTAGAATATTATAGTAATAAATGGCATGTAAAATATGTTTGTTAAATTAAATATATGAGCAAATATTTATTGTTCCGATCATTAATTAAATTGAATAATACAATATATTTTCTGTGTAATAAATTAATCAAAATTGAATTTTCTTTTATGATATTAATATTAAAAAATTGGATAATTTTTTTCTTTTTTATTATTGTTATTTTTGTGGTTGGTAATAAAAATAATTTTGTTGCCATAGCACATCAGATCGTAAAATTTATAGTTTAATTAATGGGATAAGACTTGCATTAATTGGGTGACTAATTATGTCAAAAACTTGCTATTAAAGCAATTGAAAAATCAATTGGCCAATGAGCAGCTCTTTGAACTTTGAAGTCAAGAACCATCAATAGCCTGAGTATAGTATACAGTGTGGTCACGAATAAGATAGACGTTATATTTTTCCATAAACGACAGGCATGGATTTTGTCACTTTTTTTATGACATGCAAAAATAAATACTAAATGCATTTATTATTAAAACATTACCAAAAAAAATTACCACAATATTATAAATAAACTCATAATAAAATTTATATACAAAATTTAATAAATTTATATATTGATAAAATTTTTTAGCAAATTTTATAATTTTTTTTAAACCGGTAAATTTTATAACATAAGTAAAATTATTATTAGGTTTATATAATTTTGTAAAATAATAAAAAAATCTCTAATAAAAATTAAAAAAATTTAAAAATCTGATAAGGGTGTAATTTTCATAATAAATTAATTCCGTATGTTTGACTGACTTAGATTGTGAGTTTAGACAAAAATTATTTAAACAATAACTAGAATCAAATTAATCAAGAAATATAATAATTTGTTTTAGGAATTAATCATACTATTCAACTAAAATTTAATTATTTCAAGAAAATGAAAGAATTAATTAACTGGGAACTAATGAAATTAATTATTGCTTACCAAAGGTAGCTGATCTAAAAGTTGTAGAACCTCCTCCAACACTTCTGCTTCCTGTAACAATAGTTCTTCCAATACCATCACCAACAAACATGATGTTCTTCAAGCTCTTTCCAATCTCAACATTTTCATTATAAGTTCCTGCTTTAACATATATTATAAACCTTCCATTTCCAGACCTTTTTGAAGCTGCAGCAACTGCTTCTTTAATTGTCTGATAATTTCCTGACCCATCTTTGGCCACAACAATATTAGCCTGAGAAGCTGGTGAAGTTGCTTGCAGGAGCTTTCTATCACCAGGCTTGAACCATGTTGGGAACCCTTCTTTATAACTTGGTTCACTATATGGTACGTTATTAACAGCCAAACTATTGCTAATTAACTTAGAAACATTGTTTGACATCAAAGGCCAAATATAATCTGATACCCCAAGCTCCATGAACCCGGTTTTACAAGTTTCTAAATTGGTTAGAGCCGTGCTGAGCCATGTTTGTGAATCAGGTTTTGAACATTTGGTAGTGGTTGTTTGATTGAGCCAAAGAATAGCATATTCATATAGCTCAAGACAATCTTCCCAAGCAGCTTTTTCACGTTCATTTCTACACTTTGTGCCTAATGAGTAAGCATTGGTTTGTGCATGCATGGCTCTCTGTAAGGCTAATTGCATTGAAATTTTCAGAAAATCAGACTCTTGTTTGATTGGGGTGTTCTCTGGATCATTGCTTAAGAAGTATGTACATGGAGCTGGATTTGGTGTTTTGTCACACCAAGATTGAACTTCTATGTGATCGTACCCCAAAACAGTGGGAGAGATTAATAAAAGAAAAGCAAAGAAAAGGGTTGTGTTCAGAACTCGAAACTCCATGAAATAATTGCAAAATCAAATTGAAAAGCTCTTAAATTATGAATTGGGTTACAGGGTTTATGAGTTATTTTGGGGTTTATGTTTCCTAAATGCGTTCTCTTTATATAGAACTAGTGCTCGTGCATGTTGATATCATAATAATATAATTAACTAGTGATGGGATAGCAAATACTTTCTCAACATTATTTTCTTTTCCTTATACCCAATTTATTCTGTATTATTTGTATATTATAATTTGTTATATGTATAATACAATTAAATTTATTGCTAGTATCTGTTAGAAACAGAAAAGAATACTGCAAATAACATACAACTAGCTAGTTTTTTTATAACAAAATAAGTGTGAAATCAAAATATCATAAATTATGCACACCCATCATATATAATTTAGTGATAAATATATACTTTCCTAAATATTATATTAATAATGAATTTCTCCTTTCCTAATAAATTAAATGTTAAATTCTCAAAAAAAGTATTAAATGTTAAAAAATTATATATATGTCTATGTAAAATCATTGATGTATAAGTAATTAAGTATTAGTAATTATTAACATTCAATTTTTTGTTTTGACTCAGAGGCATGAAACGCGTCAGCAATAAACATAATGATTAAATATGTTTTGGTGGTGAAAATACATTAATAATTAAAATTAATCCATTAATTAATGGTCAATTAATTGAAGTTGGCTTTTCCAATTAGGATTGTATATGTTCATTGGATGGCTCATGCGACTTTTACTAATTCTTCTAAACAAACCACAGGAAACAATATATATAAATTTTTATTTTCTTAATTAATTAATATAAGTTGATTAGGGAAATTTTTTTTATTGGGAGGTGATTTTACATCAAATACTAATAAAATAATTTATAAATGGATGAATGTTACATTTAATAAAAATTAATTTTTTATACAAATGAATTTCAATATTTTCATATATATATATATATGTTTGTGTGTGTGTATGCGCCCAGATAAACTAATATATTTTAATATGATATTAGAATTTCATGTTTAAGTAGATTAAAGCATATTTAAACAAATTAAATCTTTATATCTATATCAGAAGAAATGCCAGTTGATTTATTTTATAGGCTTATGGATTTTAACATATATATATTTTTAAATTATATATGTTTTTCATTGAATTTTTTAAATATAATTTTACATATATAAATAATTAATTTAATTGATAATATTGTTGACCATATCTGGCAAGTTCCAAATCCTAACAAGAGACGTGGGAATAGTACTTCCCTTTAATTTATAGTCCATGTAATTAATTAATTTTAGTATCTGTTTAGTCATTTTAATTTGGCTTTCAAAAATAGCATTAAGAAATAAAAATAAATAAATTAAAAAAACATAACTAAAAATTAAAATTATATATAAAATAATATAAAAAAAAATGAGTTCATGATACGTAAACAATTACCTAAATTAATATATAAAACAAAACATGATCCTTAAGTGTACACAAATTGTTATTGGATATGATTGTTCCCACCAACCCCAATTCTAATAAAGTCTAATTAGACCTTAGAATTCCTTGTGTTTGAAACCATAATATAAGATGGTTTTATATGGTTAAATGCACTTTTACTAACTACTACTTGACTTTTCTTTGTGACTCAACGAGATTGAGAGATTAGAACAAGTAATTGAAAAATTATGGGACAATTAAACATATTTATTTGATAGCTACTTTAACTATTAAGTGATTAAAACATGATGTAAATATATATGATATAGTTATCATCTATATTTATCTAAATTCATTTATAAATTATTCATATCTAAGATAAATTTATCTAAATAAATTGAATATCTCACTCATTATTTAATTATCTAGATTATTACTAATTTTTTGTTTTATGAGCAAGAGAGAAATAGCCAAATAATTAGATTTAAATTTAATCTGATAATTATTTGATTATAATTTTGGATGGATAATATACAGATTATTGGTTTTTTTTTTTTTGAGGAATAATATATAGATTATTGTTAGGTGCAAGTTGCGTGCTGTATACATGATTGGTAGCATTTTTCTTTCCTATGAGTATTAATACTTTATCTTATCAAAATATTCTTCTCTTTACAAACCGAAAAATAATTATATATGATAATGAAATATAATAATTATAATGGGAATATCATTGTTGTAAATAGTCTAAAAATTGAGATAGAAATTAACAAATTCTCAAATATAATTGAAGTAATCACAAAATATTAATGATACAAATAGAGAAATATTTTTTATCGGCCTCAAATTCTAAATTAAGAGATCATATTATTTTATTTATTAGTCATTTTAAAAAATATAAATATTTTAGTTTTAATTAATTATATCAAATAGTAATAAAATAACAAAATTGATGAGATAAATGAGAATAATTTGTTTTGGATAAAAATACACATGTATAGAAAAAATATAATTGGATGGAATATTATTTAAGTAGTGATTAAATAAAAATATAAGTATTATAGATACTGCTAAATATAGTTGACCGTTTATAAACTGCGTATTATTATTATTATTATTATTATTATTATTATTATTATTATTATTATTATTATTACCAAATGACAAATGCAGGCCATACTTAATTATTTATATTATTATTGTATTATTATGTCTCTTAATTTCATTTACGCGAGCATTTAGATAAGTAATGACACATTTAATCATTAAATTTATTTTCTTTTTTTTTTTTGATATTTTTGTTTATCTTGCTTAAGATATATTACCAAACACAAGAAGCTTTTCATCCATCCATTTTTCTCATCATATAATTAATAATAATAATTTAACAATTTGTAAATATTTAATTAGTGAATTTCTTTATTATTTGTCTGAATTTTTCAATATACACTTTGGCAAATCTAGTAAATTTATTATTATTATTATTATTTATCATTAAGAGTACATGCTATTACATGGCCCGGCTTTGTACTATAAACCAAATTTCTTTTTCAGATAATATATATAATAACTCAAAATTCTCAATTTTTACTCATTCAATTTATTTTTATCTGAATTTTTATTTTCTTAACCGTTTGACTTAATAAATTAATAATAATAGAGCTAAAACGACATTGTCAGAGAAAGGATTAAAAATTGTTCATGAAACTACGAAGAAATTAGTGGATTTTTAATTTGTTTATGTAATAATCATAACATATCTTCAGTTGGGAATTGTAATATATCTTCGAATTTAAATATAAAGTAAGATCATGTCCTCCAATTTGTTAACATAGTTATTTATGATTTTAATATTACAACTTGCCCTTTTAAAACCTTATAGTTTAGTAATGGGATCCTAATCCTCAGTATGGAAGTGCACGAAACCGGTTCCCTTTCAAAAAAAAAAAAAAATCGACAAATTCCTTTTTTTTTTTTACAAAAAGCAAGTTGATTAATTTTCGGATTATATTATAATTAAGTAGGATATTTTTATTTTTTTCCATATTTACATATTCTGAAATAAATTTAGTGTATGGTGAAAGGAAATTAACCCATTGATTAAACTCATAATATGCACATTACTTTAATTACCATAGGTTTCTATTTAAGAAATTTCAATTAAAAATAAACTAAAGAAATCCATACTTGGAATATATACATGTTGAGGCCTTAAACATTCTTCTTTCCCATTAACTCATTAAGTAATTAATTAATACTCATCTTCATATAAAACTAAATTTTATTTTAGACATATGCCTTATACAAGATTCGGTCCATGTCATTCTCATAATTAAATAATAATACAGCCGGAAATGAGATTGCCAAAGAAATCATTACAGTTTATAAAGTTTATATATATATTGGGTGCATTAAAATATAGCCTAATAATAACATAAATAGTTATTTAGATAACGAACTCAGATTTATTTTTTTCTTCAGATGTTAAAAAAATGCCAGTATTTTAAAAAAATATATCTTAAAAAGAAAAGTTTTTATACTGGAAATTCTTGTGTTTCTTTAGTGAATTGAGAATTTTTTCTTTAGTGAATTGAGAATTTAAGGCTTTTTTTTTTATTTTGAATAATTAATTTACAATTGGATTAAAATAAATAACTTAAAAAATTATAATTTTGCATTATAATAAAGTTAAAATTTAATGCTATGTCAATTTCTCTTTAAAGTATTATATAATTTTAAGAAATTTTAAAAACAGTCTTTTTTTAATTTAATTGAAAATATATCATATGTATACTTCTGACATACTTTATGTATACTTCTAACATAAACATTTTTAAAATTAAAAATTAAAATAAATATATTTTAAAAATATTTTGACTATAATTAACTCTTTCAAAGTTCCTAATTAGTGGTCAGTGGGCTGTGGCCTGTGGGCTTGACTATAGGAGAAAGTAAGTGATAGGGAACGTGTTGCTAAAACTAATTGCAATGGTCAATTTCAATTTTCACTTTCCATGGAATTAAAAATAAATAAATTAGAAAAAAATAGTAACAATATAACTTTATGTGTGCTTGTAAAAAACAAAAATAATCCAAATTTTGCATTAATAGATATACGACACGGAACTTAACCATTTCTTCTCCAATTCATAGTCAAAGACTTGTTTTACTTTTATTCCTAAAATGACAAACTAAATAATAATAATAATAATAATAATAATAATAATAATAATAATAATAATAATAATAATAATAATAATAATAATTTTGACCACTTTTAACAAATGTCAGTGAATTACTTGCATGCATATTGATCGTGGAATTGCATAAATTTGATATATATTTGAATATTCTATTTTAACTTGTCTTGTAACTCTTGTTTACCGTACTATTCTAAAAAACTGAGAGGGATTTTTTTTAAGTATAAAACTGTAAGAAAAAAAAATTACAAAGTTTATCATTCTTTTAAAATATTATAAACTTTATCAATTTTTGTAATTAGTTTATAAATTTATCAAATTCATATAATTTATTATGAATTTATTATATACATATTAACTTATGTAAATTTATTATACATTTTTATAAAATGATGAAAATAAATCTAATAAAATATATAAAAAATTTAAAACATCTAATGAAAAACCTAATTTTCACAATACAAATTAGGATAATATGTATACATGCACGCCTGTTTTATTTTTTTTTTAAAATAATATATATATAAATAAATATATTTTTTAAAATAAATTAATAAAATAATAATAATATTATAGTCCTACAATTTAAGTATATGGACTAGTATGAATATAAATATGAGAAAATTTTTATATGGATATGATTCATATCCCTATTTATGAAACAGATCAATTATAAATTATAATTTAAATTATAATATTTTTAAAAAATAATTTAAATTAATTTTTTTTAAATTACATTTTGTAATTAGCTTGGTCTATGAGTGGGGTTATGAGCCAGGACTATTTAAAATTTTTTCATAAATATGTGTCTAGATTGTAGAAGAGACACACACACACCAGAGGTTTTATAATTAATTAAGTGGGCGCATAATCAAAATCCCAATTAAACACGGTAGCTCCCCCAATTCAAACACATCAATATGGAAAAATCGCATGCATGGAACTCAATTTAATGGACATTTTGACAAGAAAAATACAACTATCAATATTCATTTCACCAATTGTTTTCCTTCACGTATGTGAAAGTCGGCCATTTCTGGAAATAAAATTTGTGGTGGCTGCATGGCCTTGTATAGATTTCAAATCTCAAATTTCATGCATTTGATTATTACCTATTTTTATAAAGTCCTCTTCTTCAAGACAACAACATAATGTGTACTAAAGAGATTCAAAAGAACACAACATTTTCAAATACCATGACTTGTAAGATAAGAACTTCTTATTAAGTCTCTTTTAGATTAAGTATATAATTCGCCTTCACTGTTTACTAATAAATTTTTGGTCTTCACTATAAATTAATCTCGTCAATGTGGTTATTGATACTCATAATTCATGATAAATCGTTATTCTGATTCTAATATTAATCAAAATAAGATATTTATATCGCCGCAAAGAGTTTGATACTATAATCAGAAATATTAACGTAAATATGTCAATTTTAAGTTTTTACCATTAATCTTCCAATCAAAGAAACATTATTATACGCCTTTTGTTTTGGTCCTTATTAGTAAGTTAGTGCACATGTGGCTAAGAAAAAAGCAACTCGATTATAATTTTTATTTTATATTCTTCCCTTTTTTTCTTCTTTATATAAATTGAATGTTCAAACGAAAAACTTTCTTGCTGTATATATTGGATAAACCATGGGTTTTTTTTTATTCAAATACCGTGTGATCAAATAAATTTAAAAAAAATTTATCCAATTCCAAAGCTCTTTAATATTTTCAGATGTGAAATAAGTTATTTCTTATTAAAAATTTAGTTGTTTAGCTGCATAATATATGTTCCTTGTATCAAGAAAATCAATATATGGGAAAATCTAACATGATCATAATCTAACATATCTATATAATTAGTTTAATTTTTTTTTTATATAGTCTAAAATATTTGTTAGTGTAAGAAGGAAAAATTGAAATTATAAATTTATTACTTACGTTTTATATGCACTTCTCTGATGTTTTGGTGTGCATATAATTTAATTTTTAATGCATTACACCTTTTACTTTTACAATTCAAAAACATATATATAGTTGACCCTGACCATTTCTAAACTACCTAATTATATAATTCTATAATTATTCAATGAATCTTTCAAATAATACTAATGTAAAATTCATCTGCTAGCTACTTGCCATTAATTATATATATATATATATATATTTAATTCTCACGCAAGCATTAGCTAAGTGACGATATATGATGTGAACAAAAAAAAAGAAGGTGATGATTTATGAAGTTCTGAATTTAGTTGAGAAAAGCTTAAATCTTTTTAATTATAATATACAAAAGCTTTTCTCTTTAGCAATATTCTTTTTCTTTTTCCTCTAATAACCACTGTGTTTAATCACTTGAGTTGTAGTAGAAGAAAAATAATTATAAAACAAAAACTGTAAAAATTTATAATTCCATATTGATAAAATATAACATTTTCATCACTAAACTTATTATTACTATATATATATGCCTAAATTTAAAAAATTGAGAAAGAAAATTATATAATCAGCCTCAATACTAATATTGGTCTTCATAATTTTCTTGTTTGAAAGAGAAAAAAAAAATACAAGTTATACATGTAGTTTTCTTTGTTAACCTATCCTATAAATATGGATAATTTCATATTTATTAAATAAAAAAAATTAAATGATTTAACTAATTAATGTAAGATTGGGATTTTCAAATTTATATTAAAAAGAATAACACTCTTCGGAAACAAATGATCAAATTTAGCTTTTTGTTGTTGCTTTTTCACTTCTAAATTAACTTATTAGACT
Organism: Garcia nutans; assembly: GCA_947685225.1. Lineage (NCBI taxonomy): Eukaryota > Viridiplantae > Streptophyta > Magnoliopsida > Malpighiales > Euphorbiaceae > Garcia > Garcia nutans. The sequence continues at coordinate 13,608,950 of CANTUV010000010.1, read as the reverse complement.
TTTTTCATTGTGTATTTTATGGCTTTTAGAGGCAGTTCAAACTTCAAAACGATTTTATCGTGTTCAAAAAAAAAAAAAAAAAAAAAAACCCTTCGAAACGACGCAAGCAAATAATTAAAAAAAAATAAACATTGCCAATTTCGTACCATACGTTACTATTCTTCATAGACACTACAGCTGAACGCGCACCTTGCCAAATCACCTCAAGCCTTACTCTTTTTGATATTTTTTATTAGGATAAATTATATTATGAATATAATTTATATCTCTGTTTATAAATCATATTAATTATAAATTATAATTTAAATTATAATATTTAAAAAAATAATTTAAATTATTTTTTAAATTACAATTTATAATTAAACATATTTATAAGTGAAAATATGAATCAGATCCGTTTTAAAATTTTTCATCTTATTAAATTAAATATATATATTCTTGTAACATAAATGAAATATAAATTTATTATTTACAACATACATGCATTAATTGTTATACAATTTATACAGTTAATTAATAACCTTTTATTGCATTATAAGTTGCAAGCATCAACAACGAAACTAAACATTTCGTAAATATTATTATTATCATTATTATGCTTCATGCAATATCCAGTCACGACATGCATGCATGCATACAATGGCATTCGGACATAACACTTGTCTACCTTTTTGGCTTTTACCATCTTCTTCATCTACCCATGTCTGATCTGAATCACCCAAAATATCCTCCATTTTCGAACCCATAAAGCTGGATATCATCAATTTTCCACAGTAGAAATAATGTCAACCATAATTAATCTTTCCAGCTTTTGCCTCCAAGGTAATTTGGATACATTCCAAATGGCTCGAACCCAAATTATCAGAGCTAGAAAATGGGCTCATGATCATCATCAGGGTGATGGTGCTGGTGCTGGTCGTGATCATCATTTCAATGATTGTGTCAAGCTTTATAGTGAAAGTGAATATCGACTCTCGCAATTGCTTGACAGCAGTCTGAACTTCACTCGTGATGATAGTCGCACGTGGCTTAGTGGTGTTCTTGCTAATCATAGAACTTGTTTAAATGGCTTAACCCATAAAGGCTTCACTATTGATAATCAAGACAATTTGACATTTTGGCTTGGCCAAGCTCTAACTCTTTATGGGCAGAGAAGAGAAACAAAGAGAGGTAAGTTTCTTTTAGTTTCTGATTTTTTTGTTGGAAAAATATTCAACCCAAATACCTGAAATAATTAATCTGCCTGAAATTGAATTAATTTTGAATCGTGCATTAAAGATATATTATATTATGCTTCATAAATTAAATAGTTTCTTGTGAATTTGATTATATTGATATTTTTTTACCCCTTATTTATGTACAATTGTTTTTATTAATCACCAAATTATCTTCACAATATAAGAAATAAAAATATATTCATATTTCTTAAAATTTTCAAGTATTAATACATATGTCTATTTTTTCTTTTTTCTTTATTATAAAAAAATAGGATCTAGAATTCTCTAAAGAAAAAATTAATATAACGTAGTAGCAAAATTTATTTTTAATAAGCGTAGTAAAATATTGGGATTTTTTAAAATATAAAAAAACAAAAATAATTTTAAAAATATTCTATTTTTTAATTTTTAATTTCAAAAATATTCTATTTTAAGAGAGCTATATATATAATATAAATATAATATATTAAACATATTTTCCACTTAATTAAAGAAAGTAATATAGGGTAATTTTCTGAAAAAATGTTTTTACAAACCCATGATAAGAAAAAAAGTAAGAATAATGATAAATGATCTTTTCATCATTATTAGTGGGCAATTGAATTTTCTACTGACGAAACTACAAATGACATTATTTTTTTTAAAATTTCTTTTATAATTTTACACTTTAAAATTTATAAAAATATTATTTTTTACATTTTTATAATATATCAAATATCTTAAAATTATACTCAACATGTAAATATCAACTCAACATGTAAATATCAAAAAAATCATATATTTATAAAAAATTTTATTTATATATTATATTTATACATCGTTTATTTACACATTATATTTGCAACTTTTCCCTTTTTAAGTTATTTTTCTAACTTGTCTTTCTTAAATCTCAATCAACTGGCTGCGGTGCAGCTAATTCAGTAGTACAGCAAAGACCAGCGGACAATTGCGGCAGCGGCGGGATTCTAAGTTCATGAACTCCGATGACTTCAAAAGCACATCTTACAGTGGCAAAGGACGGTTCTGGCACTCACAGTACAATCAATGAAGCTATGGCTGCAGTTCATATATTGGGTAAAAGAAGAACTGGAAGGATAATAATATACGTGAAAGCAGGAGTTTATAATGAAATAGTGAAAATCGAACAACACTTGAAAAACTTGATGTTTGTGGGTGATGGCATCAGCAAAACCATTATAACAGGCAATCGAAGTTTTAAAGATGGTTATTCCACTTTAAATTCAGCTAGACTTGGTAAGTCTATTCAAACTATTTGAACTTCAATCAAAATATATACAGTCAATGATTGATAATATTTTTCTAAACTGATTAATTTATAATGTTAGGACAGAGTACGAGTTAGATTTGGCCATGTTAAAAGGGTATTTTTTTTTCAATTGAATATAACCGACACTAAAACATATCAAACCTACGAATCTTCTATATTTTTAATTGATCCGAGTGGATTGCATTGGTTGACCTTAGAGTCATATGAGTTAGGCTCTAACTTTTATATTTAGGCTTATTTTTAATGTTATCGGATAGTATTTAGTCGAGTTGAAATAAATCAACGTTCTTTTATTGATAAAATCTGTAATTGAAGGAATAAAAGAGCAAACAAGAATTGAAGAAAAACTTACGGTAATTCAATATTGCAAGAGAAGCTATAGACTACTAAAAGTGATTTTCTGTTCTAACTGTACGTGTGAACTAACTATATATACACATGCATAGACACTACCATAACAAACAAAGCAACTGCATAACAAACATTGACTTCAGCTCATAACTAATCCCCAACACCAATCTGATATAGCATGTGAAGCTTAACTGGAAGAGTGATGAAAAGTATCTCTACTATAATAGCCCCCCTCAAACTGGAGCATATATGTCATGTATGCCCAGCTTGGAAATAGAAGAATGAAATAAGCCAGCTGTAAGTGGCTTAGTTAAGAAATCTACAAGCTGGTTGGAAGAAGAAACTGGCAGTAAGTGAAGAACCCCTGATTGAACCTTTTCTCTTACAACATGGCTATCAATCTCTATTTGTTTTGTTTGTTCATGATAAATGGGATTATGAGCAATTTGCATTGCAGATGAGTTATCACAGTAGAGAAGAGCTGGAGAATTATGATCAATACCAAGGTCTTGAAGACGATACAATAGCCATGTATTTCACAAGTAGTTGCTGCCAAAGCTCGATACTCAGCCTCAGAACTTAACCTTGAAACAGTTGTTTCCTTCTTAGATTTCCATGAAATTAATGAATTTTCAATAAATATGCAATACCCTGATATTGATTTTCTAGAATCAGAACAAGATGCCCAATCAGAGTCTGAAAAACCTTTCAATTGGAGCTCAGATGCTGTTGAATAGAAGAGTCCTTAACCAGGATCCTTTTTTATATATATCTGAGCATTCTATTGGTAGCTTGGAGATGAATGCCTGTAGGTTTATCTAGGAATTGAGAGAGTTGCTGCACTGTAAACAATATATCTGGTCTGGTTGTGCAGAGGTAAAATAACTTCCCAGCTAACCTTCTATAAATTTGAACATCTTGCAAGAGAGAACCAGCTTCTGTTGAAAGTTTAGGAGAAGCTGCTACTGGTGTAGCCACTGGCTTACAATTGGTAAAACCAGTTTCTTTTTATTTTTAACATATACATATTTATATATAATTAATTATAAAAGAGTTGGCCTAGTTCGGATTTATATGAAAAAAAATTACATAAATCCGATGGACTATATATCTAACAACTTGTAGTTTATCAGATGAATCTGTTTATTGCCACACTGTCGGTTGAGGCAGAACAATATTAATTTTCCCTATATACTATTGTGGACTTTTTCTCGCAATTTTGTAAATAACCCATTAATTATGATTTATGGCTTTTGTAGGAGTGTCAGGAGATGGATTTTGGGCAAGAGATGTAACATTTATGGATACAGCAGGACCAAGTAAACACCAAGCAGTGGCACTGAGAGTGAGTTCAGATCATTCAATCTTTTACCGCTGTAACTTCGAAGGTTATCAAGACACTCTTTTAGTACACTCTTTGAGACAATTTTACCGCGACTGTCAAATACATGGCACCATAGATTTTATCTTTGGTGACGCCTCAGCAGTCTTTCAAAACTGCGACATTTTGGTAAAAAAACCAATGAATGGCCAAGCCAATTTCATAACTGCACAAGGTAGAGAAGACCCAAACGAAAATACAGCAATTTCTATACAAAGATCCAGAGTTAGACTGTTGGGATATTGAGGTGATTACCACTCTATTCCCTTAGACCAGATTAGTAAGAGAGCGAAAATAAATGCGGAATAATAACACAGAATTTGATAACGGAGTTCGGCCAATTATGCCTACGTCTCCGGAGCTGCTGCAGACTTCTATTAAGGAGAAAATACAATGTGTTTACAAACACTCACAACCCTCACTCAATTATGAACAAGAATTTTTCCTCACAAAATTCTCTCAAAGATACTCTCTTCTCTTTACTTCTTCAATTTTTTTTGAGGTTGTATCTTCCAAATGAAGTGGATGGGTTTATATAGGCTTCAAAAACATGGGTTGGTGAAATTAGTCAATAAATTTGGCACCTCCATTTTTGACTTTAACAATTCCCAAATTTAGGCACCTCCACTTTTGACAATGTCCTAAATTAGGCACCTCCATTTTTGATAATCCCCTTGATTAGGCACCTCCATTTTTGACAAAAAATGGTTGGTGCCTACTTCTTTGACAATCTCCCACTTGAAGACCGATTTCAATCTGTTTTCACATCTTGATCAATGCAACAGTTCTTCTACGACCTTGATACTAGTGTAGGCCAACTGAAGCTGAGCACAGCTTCAGTTTATCAATAGTCACCGTCTTCGTCAACATGTCTGCCGGATTTTGAGTTCCACTAATCTTCTCAAGTTTCAAAATCCCATCTTCCAGAAGTGACCTGATAAAGTGATACCGCAACTGTATGTGCTTCGTTCTGGCATGAAAAGACGGATTCTTCGCTAGATGTATGGCACTCTGACTGTCACAATGCAAGATATTGTTTTCTTGCTTCTTGCCCAACTCCTCCAAGAAACCTTGGAGCCAAACCATTTCTTTGCTGGCTTCCGTGACAGCGACATATTCTGCTTCAGTTGTGGAGAGAGCAACTATCTTCTGTAATTGAGAGACCCAGCTCACTGCGGTACCTCCTAGAGTATAGACATACCCTGTAGTGCTCTTTCTAACGTCAACATTTCCAGCTAAGTCAGCATCCACATAACCTGCTAGTGTCGTATCTCCACTTTTAAAACAAAGCGCCTTATCTGTGGTACCTCGAAGATATCTGAGAATCCATTTGACTGCTTCCCAGTGTGCCTTGCCTGGATTATTCATGTACCTGCTAACAGCTCCCACTGCTTGAGCAATATCTGGTCTGGTACAAACCATGGCATACATCAAACTCCCAATTGCTGAGGCATATGGCACCTTCGTCATGTGTGCACGTTCCTCCTCCGTCTTCGGTGACTGTTCTTTGGAGAGTCTGAAATGAACACCTAAAGGTGTGCTCACTGATTTAGCATCTTGCATGTTGAATCTGGCTAGTACTTTGGTTATGTACTCAGCCTGTGATAACATCAAAGTCCCCGACTTCATGTCTCTCTTGATTCTCATTCCAAGAATCTGCTTTGCAGCACCCAGATCTTTCATTGCAAACTGTTTTGACAATTTCTGCTTTAAATTTTTAATCTCTTGCATGTCTGAACCTGCAACGAGCATATCATCGACGTATAACAATAAAATAATAAAGCTATTGTCAAACTTCTTGATGTAGCAACAATGATCTGCTTGGCATCTTGTGAAACCGCTGCTGCTCATAAAACTATCAAACTTTCTGTACCACTGTCTAGGAGCTTGTTTTAGACCATACAAACTCTTCTTCAACCTGCACACTAGATTTTTCTTGTCTGCCTTAATGAAGCCTTCTGGTTGCTTCATATAGATCTCTTCCTCCAAATCTCCATGAAGGAATGCTGTCTTTACATCTAATTGTTCAAGATGTAAATTTTCTGTGGCTACAATTTTCAATACCAGTCTGATTGTCGTAAGCTTCACAACTGGAGAGAAAATTTCAGTATAGTCAATACCTTCCTTTTGTTGAAAACCTTTTACAACCAATCTTGCTTTGTAGCGTTTACTTCCATCATGCTCTTCTTTGATCCTATAAATCCACTTGTTGTGGAGTGCTTTCTTGCCTTGTGGTAGTTCAGCTAATTCCCATGTATGATTTGACATGAGTGAGTCCATCTCATCTTTCATGGCAGACTCCCACTTGATTGAATCCTCCACTTGTATTGCTTCATCGTAGCACTCTGGTTCACCATTGTCTGTCAGCAACAAGTAATGCAAAGAAGGCGAGTAACGTTGGATTGGTCTTGTAATTCTGGAGGAGCGTCTCAATTCCGGCGTGCTTGGCTCCTCTACTTCAGGACTATTCTGAACATCATTTCCAGAAATATCCTCGAACTCAGCAAATTCCTTATTTTCAACATCAATCTTGGAGCTATTTGATTCTGCATTTAATCTGTCTTTGTACATCACATTCTCATTGAATATGACATTCCGGCTTCTAATGATCTTGTGATTTTCATAATCCCAAAATCGGTAACCGAACTCATCACCACCATATCCAACAAAGACACATTTGTTTGACTTGGCATCCAATTTACTTCTTCCAGCAGAATCTATATGTATGTAAGAGATACAACCAAACACTCTTAAGTGTGAAAGGTTTACCTCTTTTTTGCTCCATGCTTCCTCTGGTATTCCACCATCCAGAGGTACTGAAGGCCCACGGTTGATTAGGTAGGCAGCGGTGTTGACAGCTTCAGCCCATAAATTCTTAGGCAAGTCAGCATGTATCCTCATGCTTCTGGCACGTTCATTCAAAGTTCTGTTCATACGCTCAGCTACGCCATTCTGTTGCGGTGTCATGGGAACTGTTTTCTCCATCTTGATTCCGCTGTTTGCGCAAAATTCTCTGAATCTTCTATCTCTGTACTCTCCTCCATTGTCAGACCTCAATCGTTTGACTTTCAAACCAGTTTCATTTTCTACCATGGCTTTCCATTTTCTGAATGTATCAAAGACTTCTGATTTCTTCTTCAGAAAATACACCCATACCTTTCTTGTTGAATCGTCAATGAATGTGACGTAATACAATGAGCCTGCAAGAGATGGAATTGGAGACGGTCCCCATACATCGGTATGGACCAACTCTAATTTTTCTGCCTTGGGTGTCTTGCCAATCTTTGAAAAACTGACCTTCTTTTGTTTTCCAAAAATACAATCTTCACATAGGCCGACATTGATACTTTTCAGTTCCGGCAACTTTCCTTTTGACAAAAGCGTCTTCATCCCTTTCTCGCTCATATGGCCAAGCCTTTGGTGCCATAGGTTTGATTTTTCATCTGCATCTGCTACTGAAATAACATTCTCTAAGTTTGAGGTTACATAGAGAGTGCCAGTCTTCTTACCACGGGCAATGACGAGTGCTCCTTTGGTAATCTTCCATTCACCGCTTTTGAAGGTTGTACCATAACCATCTTCATCAAGTTGTCCTACAGAGAGCAAATTCCTTTTAAGACTAGGAATATGTCTCACTCCTTGCAGCTTCCAGGTATTCCCATTTGACAACTTTAATCGGACGTCCCCTTTTCCTACGATCTTTAAGGTTTCATCATCAGCTAGATGAACCTTCCCGAAATCACCATTGACGTAGTTCTCCATGATTTCTTGGCATGGGGTAGCGTGAAAAGATGCCCCAGAATCTAAAATCCATGATTCAATTGGACTGTTGACACTTAGAATCATGGCATCACCTGCTTCCTCGGTCACATTTGCAGATCCCTGTGCACCGCTATCTTTCTTTGGTGCTCGGCAATCTTTCTTAAAATGACCCTTCTTGCCGCAGTTATAACACTTGAAATCTTTCTTCCCCGATCTAGATTTGTCTCTTCTAGATTTTGATCTGCCACGATATGAACTTTTTTCTAAAGTTCTCCCTCTAGATTCTGTGTGTAAAGCTGAAGAGGTAGATGCTTCACCCAATTCTCTTCGTCGAATATCTTCACTCAACACCAGATCCCGAACATCATCGAATTTCAATTTGGTTTTTCCCGATGAACTGCTAACCGCTGTAACGGTAGCATTCCAACTATCTGGTAGAGATGATAAGAGAATCAAAGCCCGAATTTCAGCATCGAATTCAATTTCTACGGAACTCAACTGGGTTGTGATTGTGTTGAATTCATTCAGGTGTTGGGCCACTGATGCCCCTTCTGCCATTTGCAAATTGAATAACCGCTTCATCAAATGAACTTTGTTTGAAGCTGATGGCTTTTCATACATGTTGGAGAGAGCCGCCATTAGACCTGCTGTGGTCTTTTCTTTGGCGATGTTGAAAGCAACATTTCGTGATAATGTCAATCGAATAACTCCAAGGGCTTGTCTGTCGAGAAGATTCCATTCTTCATCCTTCATGCCTTCTGGCTTTATTCCTGAGAGAGGTTGATATAACTTTTTCTGGTACAGATAATCTTCAATCTGCATCTTTCAGAAGCCAAAGTCCGCACCGTCGAACTTTTCAATTCTCACTTTTCCTTCATCTGCAGCCATCGCTCCCACTCGAATCTGGACTCCTTTGGATCGTTTCTGACTATTTCTGCGAACCACCGTGTACTAGGACACCTTTGTCGACAAATCGAAACTGCCGATAAAATTTTACTATTCACGAAATTCACTATTCACGTGAATAGTAACTTTGCAAAAATTGACAGAATTTATCACCCAAAGCTCTGATACCAGTTGTTGGGAAATTGAGGTGATTACCACTCTATTCCCTTAGACCAGATTAGTAAGAGAGCGAAAATAAATGCGGAATAATAACACAGAATTTGATAACGGAGTTCGGCCAATTATGCCTACGTCTCCGGAGCTGCTGCAGACTTCTATTAAGGAGAAAATACAATGTGTTTACAAACACTCACAACCCTCACTCAATTATGAACAAGAATTTTTCCTCACAAAATTCTCTCAAAGATACTCTCTTCTCTTTACTTCTTCAATTTTTTTTGAGGTTGTATCTTCCAAATGAAGTGGATGGGTTTATATAGGCTTCAAAAACATGGGTTGGTGAAATTAGTCAATAAATTTGGCACCTCCATTTTTGACTTTAACAATTCCCAAATTTAGGCACCTCCACTTTTGACAATGTCCTAAATTAGGCACCTCCATTTTTGATAATCCCCTTGATTAGGCACCTCCATTTTTGACAAAAAATGGTTGGTGCCTACTTCTTTGACATAGACCATCTCCAGAATTTACAGTAGCAAAAAGGTCAGTTAAAACTTTCTTGGGCAGGCCATGGAAGAACTATTCAAGAACAGTGTTTATGAAGACAGACCTTGATGGGTTAATTGATCCAATAGGGTGGTCAAAATGGGATGGTAATTTTGCTCTTTCGACTCTGTTTTATGCAGAGTATATGAACACTGGCATTGGTGCTGCTACTACAAGAAGGGTGAATTGGCCTGGCTTTCATGTGTTGGATATCCCTGAACAAGCTCGCCCTTATACTGTGACTAGGCTTATACAAGGAGAGCTGTGGATCCCTGCTTCTGGTGTGCCCTTTCGGCTTGAAATTTAAGAGCGTCTTCTTATATTATAGGATTGTAATGTTTGTTGTAAACTACAACAAATATAATATACAGTAACGAATTTCTAGTTGTAATAAATAAAATCGTAATTAAAGAGTTATACAAGTTATAAATATTCATTATTTTTAACTATTTATAATTTGATTAAATTAATTAGTTATAAAGTTAACTATTTGTAATAAATATATTATTTAGTTATTATGGTATTTTAAAACTGTAGTTATAAATTTAAATTAGCTATAATATTTTAATTTTAACCATATAAAGTGAATTAATAACTAATAATAATTTTATTGTTATACAAATTTATTGATGTGTGGCAAATTAAAAAATTAAAATACCAATATTGAAACTTTGATGGCTTCTTTGTGATAGCATGAAGCATTTTCATAGAATTTCTTCATTTGTTAGTCAAGGTGTTTTACTATTATCTAATGGTATGTATAGTGACATAAGTTAGCATTTTAATTTGTACAATATTAAGTTGTTACATGTTAATTTTAATCCGATTATTAAAAGAAATATATAATGGTTGATTTTTACAAATATATATATATATTGTCTCTTTTTTTTTCTCAGAAAACGACTAAGGCCGCTAGATATTTTTATTTATAACGTAAATAAGGAATTCCGGAGGAGTCAAAAAATACAATGCCTTTAAGAATGAAAGGTATATTGACAAAATTCTGAAAATTACAGCAAATGAAAAACAAGCGGCTATATCTCGCTAAAAAGTTGGCTGCTTGGTTGCCCTCACGATGGACGTGATTAATAACAATGTTCTCTGAAATCATCAAATGTTTAATCTTGCCCAGAGTCCTTGAATTTGTCGTGTTCGTGCTAAGTGCATTGATAGCCTTAAGAGAGTCACATTCAAAAAGAAGAGGCCTGTACGACATATTGAGACCCCATTTTAATCCTACCAGAATGGATTGATACGCAGATATAGCTTTAATATTATTGAAATAAATCAATATATTTATTTAATTATTTATTGAATAAATAAAATTATAATATAGCTGTTTATGGACTCTATTTAATTATTTATTGGATAAATTTTTTCATAATAATATATCTATGATTACTTGACATTTAATTATAAAATACATTTTTACATTTTTAAAGACAATATATATATATATATATCCAATAAATAATTAAATAGAGTCCATAAACAGCTATATTATAATTTTATTTATTCAATAAATAATTAAATAAATATATTGATTTATTTCAATAACATTAAAGCTATATCTGCATATCAACCGGCATAATGTTATTGCGTTTTGAAGATGTTATGCTTCTATTTTCTTGGGGAATTTCTACTAATGATCGAAAACAAAAAGGAAGTCTCTATTCCATTATTTTTGTAGAAAATGTAGAGTTTTTACAAAACTATCAAAAAATAAAAAATATGATAATTTTTATGAGTTTATTATAAATTTATTATATATTTTTATTAAATGATTAGAAAGTCTTTGATGAACATACAAAAAATTAAAAAAAAAAAATTCCTCCCCCAGGGAACTCAAATGAGAATGATGAAGTTTTCTTGAGGTTGAGTTCCAGTGGTATATTTACGATGAGATTAGCATATAGAGCAATAATGGATTTCGCTTGGCATGAAGAAAGCAAGGATTGGGAAATTATATGGAAATGGCCTAGGCAATTTCGAATATGCATTTTTCTTTGGCTGGCTTACAAGAGCAAGTTAATAATAATCAGGAGAGGTTGAAAAGGCATCTTATTGTAGAAGGAAATTATTGTAGACGTGGCCACAATGTAGAATCAGTTCTACATGTGTTAAGAGATTGTAATTTCTCTAAATATTTGTGGACCAATTTATCAGGTTTGAGCTAGAACTGAAGGGCTGGTTGTTATCCAATCGCGTGAGCAAGAAACTAGGCATAATTCTGAAGAATGAAAATATTATTTTTGGAATTACATGCTCGAGGTCAATTAGGAATGAAATTATTTTTATGGATATTCACAATAGTCTTTGGGAAGTAGCTGCTGACATTCATAAAAAGAAACATGCAACAGTAGAAGCAAGAAGGAGCAAAAGGGATTGTGGCCTTAGGCAGAAGAGCAAAGAGGTGACCCAAGTGGGCTGGATCTTCCTTTCTGTAGGTTGGATTAAATTGATTAGTGATAGAGCTTTCAAAACTTCATCTAGTAGAGCTTTCGCAGGTGGTGTCCTGAGGAATGATAAGGGTGCATGAGTGATTGGTTTTGTAACAAATATTGGTGTCTGCAGTATCACTTGAGTTGAACTTTAGAAGGTGTATCTGGGTTTGTGTTTGGCTTGGAACAATGGCTACAGAAAGATCAAGGTTAAGGTGGATAGCAAGTTTATAGTAGACATGGTTCTTAATTCAAAAAATATTGAAAGATCAAATTATGTGCTGGTATCGAAAATGAAAGAGCTTTAGAACTGAGCATGGGAGATTGGTATGTACCACATTTATAGAGAGGCAAATCATATTACAAATTTCCTAGCATCATGTGCTGCAAGTTTTCTAGTTGGTTATTAGGAGTTGCTATATCCTCCTTCTAAAGGTGTTTGTTGGCTTTTTCCAAGATGCCTTAGCTGTTGTTTACCCAAGATCAATACAAGTTTTTTATTTGTTTAATTAGAAATTTGTTCCTCCTCTCTTAAATAAAACAAAAAATTAAAAAAATTTGATACATGATACGATTTTCTTAAAAATTTATATACACCATAATAATTAAAAATTAAATTTTCTGAGCTTGGCTGAGTCAGGGGTTTTGATCTTTCATATAAATAAAATAGAGAACATGTTTCTAAAATATATTAGTTAATATACCGTAATAACAATGTCATCATTTGATTGTAGAATTTATTTAGCCACTGTTTTTTATATGTTTTATAAAATTATTTAAAAATTAATAATAAAAATATCTTTTAAAATTTTATTGCAAAATTTTATTATATAGAGAAAAAAATTTTATGATGAACTAGTTTTATATTTTTATTCGATTAATTATATCATCTAATTTAAATTATAATATTTAAAAATTAATTTAATTTTTTTTTATTTTTAAATTAGGTGATGTAATTAGATGATTATATAAGCAGAGACATAAATTCAGTCTAGATTTTTCCCTATGAAGCATTTTTTCAATTTAATGACAAAATTCCACTTTGAATCTACTGAAAATATATCAGGAAAAAAGGCTAAAAAAGGAAAAGGCTAAATAATTTACATATTTTATTATTTAATTTATTATACAGCTAAAGTTGAAAACTGGAATTGTTGGCGCAATAATATTGCGACAGGTGTCATTACGACCATATTTTGACTACAAATCTTTGATTTCGCCGGCATCGTGTCCGCCGTCTTTCCTCTGAAAAACCCTAGCTACTCGTGCCTAATTCTTTTCCTCTTTCTAATAAAATTCCCCCACCCGTCACCGGCAATCTGTAATCAATCCAAGGTCCGTGCTCCTTATTATCATATTTAATAATCTAAACTCAAAGACCGCAACTTTCTTTAGTTATTAGTCGATTTCGCAGCGTATTGAACTGATCAATCAATCAATAGATAAAGAAAGAGAAGGTTTTACCTTACGGTTCCATGGCTGGCGGCTCTGATGTGGCGGATCCTACTGCCCTTTTGTGTGTTCAATGCGGGAAGCCTGCTCATCTTCAGTACGTAGTTTTTTCTATTCGTTCATTTGTCTAGTTATTAAGTGAATTTCAAGCGAAGCGAAGAGGACTCTGCATTATATCTTGCATTGAATTTAGATTTTTAGTTCCCAATTTGGCTCACAATGCATTGACATTGATATCAAGCAGGTATGAGTTAGAAAGTTAGGAACTTTTTGTGACAGTGCCGTACATTTGTGAGATTGAGATGTTTTGCTCTGGTTCTAGTCGACTAAGTTTCTATTACTATGCTTAGAATATAATTCAACTTCCAAGTTGTAAAGTTGTGTACTTGCCAATTGTTTCTTTAACTAGCGGTTTTCTTTTTACCTGTACAATATTTTGTTCTTTGTAGGTGCCCCAAGTGCATGGAATTGAAGCTTCCTCGTGATGAAGCTGCTTTCTGGTATGTAATTATTGTCTTTGGCTTTTGCTAGAAATTTGTTAAAAATGCAAAATGGCCATCCTCTGGCACTGTTAATGAATAACTTTCTGATGTTGAATTTGAGAAATCAAGTAAATCGTATTCTTGATTTCTACATTAATCAATTTTCTTCTTGTCAGCACTCAGGACTGCTTTAAGGCTTCTTGGGGCTCTCATAAATCAGTTCATTTGAAGGCAAAGTTGGCCTCACTTGGGACTGGAACTCCAGCTGAACAAAATTCAGATGTACTTAATGAAGGTTGGCTATATTGCTTGAGAAGAGGACAGGCTCGAACTCCAAAAATTCCTCATTTTGATTGGACAGGGTATTTCTGAAGGAGTGTTTCCCAATGAATAATACATATCTAATTCTTTTGTTAGCTTGCAATCTCATTCCTTTCTCCATCTTTTCTTATCTTCATAAAACACATTTGTTCTCTTCTTTGGTGAGGTCAGGGAGTGGGGAACTGGGGATCTTGATATTACTATATCTTTCTTTCTTAACTTTGAAGTATTTGTTATATAGAAAATGGTATTATTGACTAGTGGCTGTGAAATATGCTACATCTTTTGTGAAATATTGAAAAGATAAAGACTCACTTTGGGAATGAGATGCTACCCAGGTGTGGGTGCACAGCTTGGATTAATCAGGTCATCATTGGAATTCAGGGAGGCATTTCTTCTTTTATAGAGACAGAACTAATTGCATTTGAATATTTCCCAGTCCCCTCTTTACCCCCTCCTCCTTTTTTTGGAATAAGATCGCTGCACTTTTTCTTCTTTATGTGACAGCATAACAGAGTTTGTTTTTTGGACAGGACTCTAAGACCGTATCCTATATCTCCCATGCAAGTAGTTCCTGATAATATTGATAAACCTGACTGGGCAGTTGATGTGAGTTCTTTAGTAGCTCGTGTCTCAATTTTTAAGTACAGCTTCTACTTGTTCTTTTGATTTTGAGGAATTTGAAAGGAAAATATGAATACCATTTGCCATAATTATATGTTTATATCCCTGGCCTTTTCGTTGTCTCTTTGTGAAGGGTTATTGTGCCAGATCGTCCCATTGCCTAGAACTCTATTTCCATGCTACCTGCTCCCTTTTCTGTTACAGCCTCACGGTTGACTTATACAGTGCTGACTTACTTTTTTTTTTTTCCACTCTAATTTCCAGGGAATCCCTAAGATTGAAACCAACAGTGACTTTCAGCATGTTGTGGTATTTTTTAAAACTTCTTAAATGGTCCTTGACTTTTTTTTTCAGTGTTCTGCTTTACATCCAATTGGTGTGTAATGGTGTTGGACTTAATTATTAAGTTCCTATATATATGTGTGTGTATAGATTCCCGTATATATTTCATTTAGATTCCTTTTCTTATCTTCAATTGCATATGCTGTAGATCAAAACTCCAGATCAAATTCAAAGAATGCGAGAAACTTGTCGAGTAAGCTATCCCTCCATATCTCAGCTCCATTTATTTTCTATTAGTGTATTTGTCACACTTCTTTGTCTTATAAATGTTGTTTACATGAATGCGCAGGGAATGTCCTGTGTGCTGCATATGCTTATTTTTGTAGTGAGATGAAATCTAATGACTAGAAAACATAGCATTCTTGAGTGGCAACTATGGTTTCTGCTAACAGGAATTTCTGTTAGAAAAAAAAACTGTCTTGATTAGAAAATCCTGATTACATATTGTGAGAATGCTAGTGTTTTAATAGATTGTAACCCATATTTGAAGCATGCTGGAATTGGAACAATATTGGGTTTTAGAGACCACAGATGCAATAAAAATAGCATTTTGTATAAAGTTTTGAAGTTTATATTTGTCTGATTTCAATATATTTCCTTAAATAACATGTTTGAAAGCTTTCTGCAATACCTTATGCCAAGTGATAGTTTTGTTAATTTTTTGGAAAATTATGTTTATCTTTCTATTTTCCAGGTTTTTGTTGTTAAGTTATGATAAAAAGAGCACGGTCTTCATTGGTAGTTACTTAAAAACACAAATTTTCTCCCCCATTCACTTTTTGTCCTCTTCACCCATAAAAAAATCGGGAGTCTCTTTGGACCATGGCTGCCCAAAGAAGGGTCGTTTCTGCTGTATATAAATCACATCCCAATCCCAATTTCATATGTAATCATTTTTTGCAACAATTGTTAATCTCAGATAGCGAGGGAGGTTTTGGATGCAGCTGCTCGTATTATTCGTCCTGGTGTAAAAACCGATGAAATAGATCGAGTGGTTCGTGAGGCACTATTGCAGCTGGTATGTTGATTTCAATGCCTGTTTCCAGTTTTTATTATTCTTCTTCACATGTTTTTTCGACACCTATTTATACTTTCGGTTGCTTGTTTTACAGTGAGATAGTTCACAATTCATGAAGTTTGAGATGCCTGTGTGCCAGTGGCTGCTTTGATTATTATACCCAGCTAATTTTTTTTTTCAAATGTATCTTATTGCAGGAGGATATCTGTCTCCTTTAAATTATCGTTTCTTCTCAAAGTCATGCTGCACGTGGGTAGTCTTTTTGTGTATCTTCTCTATAGATTTTCTTTGGATTATAAGTTGTTGATCAATCAGAATGTAATTGTCTGTTTCAGGTCCGTTAATGAAGTAATTTGCCATGGAATTCCTGATGCAGGGTGCTTGTTAATTCTATTGTGGAAAATTCTCTGGCACACTAAGTACTAGAAGTATCTTTTTAGTGTAAATTCTGAGACAGTGATATGATATTGCAGTCTGTTGTGCATGCCTTGCAATTTACCATTTTAATAACATTTCAATGAAAAACACCATCTAGTTATCCTGGCTGGACTCGAGTACCCTTTTATCCTCGACACCTCATGATTATCTTTGTGAAGAAGTACCTGAATTGAACCTAAATTTATCTTCGTTGCTTAGGAAATTAGAGGATGGTGATATTGTAAATATAGACGTTACTGTCTACTACAAAGGTGTCCATGGTAGGTTTTCTTTCACTTCTTTTTGGTTTTCTCTTATGTGTTAAAAATTTGTAGTGAGACCCAAAGATATTTGTTGAGCATTGGTTGATACATTATTCAGGTGATCTCAATGAAACATACTTTGTGGGTAATGTTGATGAAGCATCGCGCCAGTTGGTTCAGTGTACTTATGAATGCTTGGAGAAAGCAATATCCATTGGTATGTATTATGTTTCTACTGTTTCATCAGGTTATCTATAGCCGGAGAATTTAAAGCTGTATTATCTAAAGCTTTGTGAAAAAAAGTTTCTAATTTTAACATCTTTTTTCCTGTTCAACGTTGAGTCAGTGAAACCTGGTGTGAGATTTCGTGAAATTGGAGAGGTTATTAATCATCATGCTACAATGTCAAGCTTATCTGTGGTAATGTACTTGTTGCCCGATTTATATATTTTGGCCTAAAGGTTGTGGTTGAGTCAATAATTTCGTTTTTTTTATTTTATTTTAAACAGGTGAAGTCATACTGTGGCCATGTTGTTGGAGAGCTCTTCCATTGTGCACCAAATATTCCCCATTACTCAAGTATACTCGGTAAACAAGGCTTTTAATATAATATTTTTTTGTGATTCATTCCTTTTCATTGTCATATGGTATATAGTAGCTATATTCAGACTATATAGTAGCTATACTCTGTTTCTGCTGTATGACTATTTTCTGTTTTTTATGTGGCCCGTAATCTGAGCAGGAAATAAAGCTGTTGGTGTGATGAAGGCTGGACAGACCTTTACCATCGAACACATGGTTAATTCAGGTATATTTCTTTGATGATTTGAATTGGTAGGATATGAGGAATTTCTATGTTGGTAGCTATTCTCAATTGATATACTAAACAGGGGTTTGGCGTGACCGGATGTGGCCTGATGGATGGACTGCTGTTACAGCTGATGGCAAACGCAGTGCTCAGTTTGAGCACTCTTTTGGTAAATGTCTCTTTTTGCTTCAAATGTTTATTGTTCCCTGATAGCATTCTACACCTCTCCAAGTCAGGAACTTGCGTTTAGGGACTAAATTGTTTATGCTGAATTTGCTTGTTTCCAAATGCGCACATTAGCACTACTCGCATATATATTTATTTCTACAGATATGTTATGCAGGTGACAGACACTGGAGTTGAGGTTCTTACAGCTCGGCTGCCTTCTTCCCCCAATGTCTTCGCATGGCTAAATGCATAATTTGCCCTTTTTTCAAGGTATTGGGTAATCACAGGGTCAATGTGTACCCCATAACAATTGCCTCTGGTGGATTAAAATTTCATGTTTGTAACAAATTAGCCAACAAAAACTCAATTTTGAATCAAGCGTGTGGGTATTGATTAGGATGTAAAACAGAGTCATGATATTTTTGAGAGTAGAAGTATTATTATAAATTCGAAATCTGTGTTTTACTCATTAAAATCAACAGACTGAATAAGGTTTTTGAAAGAAACGATTTCATATTTTATTCACCATTGAATACCTGAATATATATATATATATATATAATGTTAATGGTAGTATGGACAAATCCTCAATAAATTCAAGATTACCTATTATATTTTTTTAAAATTTTGAATAAGAGGTTCTCAAATGCTGCCAAAATAAGTTTAGGAGAAATAATGAAAAGAAAAGCAACAATGGAATGAAATTATGACAGCACTGAACATTGAACAAAGGATAAAATCTTAAATAGACTTGTTTTAATACTTCACAAAATTTTCAAACTGGTCATTAATGCCTCGTTCATCTCCTTTAACAGTTTACCGGGAAAAATGATAACTAATTTTTGGTTCTCAAGTCATCATTGGCATAAGACTTTAAATCAAATTCACAAACGCAAGAGAACAGAAGAAGATATCATATTCATTTTGATCTGTTAGAACTTAAAACCCAGTTGATCCAACAAGTGAGGAATATGAAGCATTTTCATCATTAGCTATTGGCATTTTTTCAGTAACCTTGTTTGATACTACATCTCTGCTCCTGTCAGGTCCTGAATCCAGACAGGCAATTTCATACAATTCCAACCTTTTATGCTTTGTAGCCTCAATGTCACCATCCCAGCAAGTGTCAGATATGATTTCAAGTGCTTTTTCTAATTTGTCCTCTGGAACAAGATTCCCATTTTGCAGGAGTACAAGGTAAACTTGTTCAGCAGATGCTTTCCTAATCTGAGTTGGAAAATAAAACAAATAGACAATTGAGGTTTGAATTTATTGAGTTAGATAATCCATAAGAGAGAATTCACATGGAATACCATCTTTTGAAAAAAAAGGAGTTCGCATAAAAAAAGATGTAGTCCTATTCTAGAAAATGAAAAATGTGGTTCATAAATCATAACGCACTGCGTAACAAAATTTTTTTAGGACCTTTGTACCTTTGGATATCGATGGCATAGAAAAGTGAGAAGCTGAGAGAAAGCTCGAGTGTTTACAGGCTCCAAGAGTGAAGCAATATATCCAAGTATTGCAATGCCAGTATATAACTTTGAGAAATCCTTAGATCCTTTCAATTCAACAGCAATGGAATCCAAAACACCAGCACAGAAGATTGGAGTATAAACCTGGAAAAGTTATTTCAACGGGTGCTTAAGTGATGTACATATAAAACACAACAAATCCAATAGATGACATTATCCATGCTTTCAGTGATTTATGCAGAGACACTGATTAGAACCAACAAGATCATATTCAAACAAAGTCCCCTGGAAAATAAAAAAATGATAAGCAAAGACAGTAAAAATGTGCAGCAAAGAAGGCTTGATGAAAGATCCCAACACTAATTATCACTCGCCAAATAATGGTAAGAACAAGAAGAAAAACAATCTGAGTTATAAAATTAAAGCTAAATAATTATAGTCCCCGAGGTTTACATATTACATTAGTCAGTCAATGTATTTTCAGTATCTATTTTTTTCGTCTCTGTATTTTAAAAAATTAAAATACTTAGTCTTTGTATTTTCAAAAACCAAACTACTTAGTCCCCGTGTTTTAAAAGACTAAAATATTTAGTCCTTCCGTCCGTCCCAAAAACAGTTAGCCAATGATTTTAACATTATAAAATGACTTTTTTTTGTCATTCCTTTATATATATATAAAAGTTTTTGTTATTTGTTAAATCATGTTTGTTTTTAATTTTATTTATATTTTTACACATTATTTATTTTAATTTTATAAATATTACTAAAAAATAATTTCAAATAATACGAATAATATATTTTATTATTTTAAAGACGATTTATATATTTATTTTTATTTTATAAACAGTATTAAAAAATAATTTCAAATAATATGAATAATATCTTTTATTGTTATGCAAACGAATTATATATAAAGTAAAATATAAAATGAAATAAACCAACAAGTAATAAAGATAAAGAGAAACATATAGATATATAAAAATGGCAAAAAAGTCATTTTATGAAGTCAAAGTCGTTAACTAACGATTTTGAAAATCAAATATTGATAGAAGGACCAAGTAGATTATTTTCTAAAAACACAGAGACTCAAAAAATAAATGTTAAAAACACAAAGACTAACTAATATAATATATAAAATCTCAAGAATTTCATAATTATTTAGCCTAAAATTAAATAGAACAAAAAGAAAAAGAAGATGTTGAACGTTTTATGCTTATGCTTAAGTTTATATTTAATTTTATAGCTCAGATTCTTTTTCTTCTTGTTCTTACCATTATTAGGTGAGTGATAATTAGTGTTGAGGATCTTCCATCAAGCCTCCTTTGCTGCACATTTTTACTCTATTTGCTTATCATTTTTGTTTTTATTTTTTAACAATTGTCCATAGGCAACAAAAAGGGATAAGATAACTAACCTCCATGTTCAAGAACATCGTTTTGCTGAATAGAATCTCAATTGTCTGAAAATACAAAAAATTCTGGGTTAAGGTTGTGATAATGAGGCTCAGAAAAGGTCTATATTTGAAATCTTGAAAGGTGCCAATTAATATGAGATATATAGGCTCATATTTATAAAAATATATGAAAGTAAAGGCAAGAGAAGCAAAAAATAAATTTCTGCAGAATTCTTCCATGAACAATGAATGGAAATTATTTCATTCCAATGTGTGTAGTTTATATGTACTTCTTATCAAACCAAAGGAAATCCATATTTTTCTAGCAGAAAGCTTCCATCACCTTCAAAGTGGGTACAATGACTCTGTCACATTTCTTGTACTTTTGTAGCACCCAAAGGATGTCGGCAGAAAGCATATGTTCTCTTGACTTTATGTCATTAGGGTCTTCAGTTTCAACTCCTTGAAGATAGTCCAACAATGCAGAGATGGATGCCTTCCTTAAAGAATCTTGTAATCCACCAATTGATATAACCAAACCAGACAGCATCGCCTTGCTATAACAACTGAACTTGAGTAATTTTACAAAACGTGGATATACAAAGGTGGGCACCTGCAAGCAAGTCATACACCTCATAAAAGTACTCAAATATAGATCAAACCAGAGAAGAGATAAACTTGTGTATACTTACACCCCATTTTAAATCTGCTTCATTGGGAATTATTTCTTCTAGGTTTTCCCTGTGTGGTATAAATGGGACAAATATTGTCCTGTTGTACAAAATCCTTTGAAGAACCTTTGCAGCAGATTCTCTTAATTTGTCCATCTTCTCTAGAGCTTGCTTAATAATTCCTTTAATCACACGGGCAGCAAGATTTGCATCAAAAAATGAGAGCATTTGGTTATTCTCAGTGCCTTCAGGAATATCTAACGCAGGCTCAACCCCATTAGATTTTCTAGTGGAATCCATGAGACAGAGGATATAGGTACATGTCTCAAGGCCTTCCATAGCGGCCTCACGAACCCAAGAACCAACATCGCCTCTGTTATCTACAGAATAATCATCAAGAGCTCTAAATAAACTCGGCATTACTTCATTTTTTATCAGATGACACAGAGACACAAGATCCTCTCCAGGACAAATATCGGAACATTCTCTTGTCTGAGTTAACGTCTTGCACACTGAAATGAGTCCTTTGACAGCATTTACTCGTGCTTCAGCATCTCTGTCTTCAGGGTTATCCTGCAAAGATATGCAAGTTAAATATCGTATTTGATTATTGATGGGAAATTTTTAATTATGTTAGCATCTTCCTGGAAGTACACCTCAATTGCACAGGAGTTACAAAGCTTCAAGATCACATCTTTCCCTCGACCAGCCAAACTTTCAAATGGTAAAACACCTAGTGCCAACGCAGATCCTCTTCTTACAGCAACATTTTTATCAGTCAGCTGTTCCAGGTACTTCGATGTAATAATCCCTGGTCCTCCACTTTTTGCACTTACAAGGTATGCTTGAACAAAGTGTTTGAGAGCTTTAACAGCAGCATCCTGTAAATTTTTGTGCAAAGTTTGTTTCAGAAGTTCAATAGTTCACAGCGTAAGAGAATAAACTTGCTAGTAGAACAATTTAAAATTACAAGACAAACACCTGTATTTGAGAATTAGGGTGCTTCAAATTATCATTAAGAGTATCAAGTAAACTTTGTTTTATCTTTTCTGACAACATCAAATGGCACAAGGAGATGCATTCAATGAACCGGGAAACGGCAGAACGCATTATCTCTCCACCTTTCCCACGATAAAGACGAGCTTTTTCAATAGCAGGAACTATACCAGCTATGTCTTTATGCTTATCTGAAAAATGGAAATTTGAAAATTTTGTGAGTTGGTTCGCGTATTAACAATTAAAATAAAAAAGCTATATATTTTCCCTCACCCAAGACAGATGATGTTATCTTTACTTTATACCAGTGGAAACTTCATTCCCCAAAGACATTGCATTGTGGAATTATACAACAACACCAACAACAAAGCCTTAATCTCAAATCAATTGGAATCGGCTATATGAATTCTCTTTTTTCACTCAATACGATTTAAAGTTATCTCTTCTGATAGATATAACATCATAAAATCATTTTGGACCACCTTTGACAAAGTCAGTTTAGGCCTACTTCTGCCTTTCTTAGCTATATCTACTCTAACTTGTTCGGTTTTCCTAACCGGCGCATCGCTAAGTCTTCGTTTTGCATGGCCAAATTATCTCAATCTATGCTCTCTTATCTCATCGCAATCGTTTCACATGCTCTCTTACCTCTGCATTGTGGAAATATCAAGGAAAAAAAAACTTCAAAGGTATAATGTTCAGATCCATACATAAAGTACAGTTGCTCTGATAAATATACACAAAATCAACTGGATTCTAAAAGACAATTCAACAGCCGTATAACAAAGTTACCACTCCAGGTACCCTGTACCCCCTTTATTCTGAATAGTATTTAATTAGCTAAAGTGCTACAATAAGATATTAGAACATAGAAGAATCAACACATGAGACATTTATTATAATATTTATCTAATGAAGTAGAACATAGTCGTTCCGATATTTCTTTATCTACCTCCACAATTTTCACGTTTATAATTGCAAAACACTCTTCAAATTAATAAAATAAAATGTTCACACAAGAACTTGAAAGATTAAAATAAATAAGAGAAGCACAATAATTTGGACTCCTTGCATGTGAAAGAAACTACAATCTAATGATCTAAACAGAGCCATGAACCCATAGGAACCCCAGAGCCATGAACCCAAAGGAACCCCTCATAATAAGTTTCAGTTGCATTTCCAATCAACAAATATATTGTCAGGAAAGAAAGTAAGAGCACCAACCAGTTTCAAGACCATAATCAGACCGATGTAAAGCCAAAAAAACCTCCCCAACAGCCAAGGTTGCACCATGCCGCATGCACAGATCAGAGGATAGAGTACAAGGAATCAACTTCTCCAAAACAAAGTTTGCAAAATATTCAGGATCATACTTGACAAGAGCAGAAAGGGCCTCAGCAGCAAGTTCTCTCAATCCTTTATCCTAGAGAAAACCAATAATCTTAAGACTGCCACAAAAACAAGAACCATATGTATGATAATGAAAACAGAAAATTTGGCCAAAGAATACAAGCAGTGCCAAGTGCTATAAGGATTTTGTCTGAATTATTTAATTCAGTAATTATCTTGACAAAATGCAAAACAATGAACACTCAGAAGTCAATTCCATTATACAACTTAGTATAACATTAAACATGGTTGTAGATGGCCTCTGCACATTAGTT
The DNA here is from genome assembly GCA_947685225.1 of Garcia nutans. NCBI lineage: Eukaryota > Viridiplantae > Streptophyta > Magnoliopsida > Malpighiales > Euphorbiaceae > Garcia > Garcia nutans. The sequence goes on along the minus strand of CANTUV010000010.1, from coordinate 13,584,805 downwards.
TCATCTGTGTGCTTTTGAAGCGAAATAGGTTGTGGGTTTGGGAAAAATAGAACACAAGTTAAGTTGTTTGGCATTATGCCAGAATTGCAATAATATAATATCACTGTTAAAACAGAAAGCCAGGACTTTTAACATAAAATTTTGCATTAACAGTTATTATGGAATGAGACTATTTTTCGCTTTCACAATATGCATTATAGGTTTCCACCACAGGAGCTTTTAGAGATGCATCCCTTTGCTGAGAAATACTTTTGTCTGAATTCCCTCCATCTTTTCTTGTGTTTAAATTCCCTCCATCTTTTCTTGTGTGTTAGTGAACATAAAGTAATTATTTCCATTTGTTTGCATTCATTTTCTATAACTAATTATTTCCATTTGTTTGCATTCATTTTCTATAACTAATTATTTCCATTTGTTTGCATTCATTTTCTACTAAAAGAACACCACCAAGAAGTGAGTCCATGCAGGAGGAAAAAGACCATAAATTCATACAGAAATTAGTTTTGAAGACTTGAAGGTTGAAGAAGCCACAAAACTAAAGTACTATCGTGCACATACCCAGTGACCAATCTTGTTATACAGCAGTTCTTCTGCAAATGGATATAGATATCCTTCATATTGAACAATAGAGACAGCAACGTGGAGACAAGAGTTCACTCGTGACGAAAGTGAAAAATAGTCTGCAGTATTTACTATGTCAATGCCATGCGGATAATTCCCTTGTCTTCCAACGTTCTCCTGAAAAGCAGCGGCTGCTGCTCTTCTGCAATTGACCTAGGATCAAAAGTCATAAACTTTGGCATGTGGAAGCTAATAATGAAATGATGATTTGATATGAGAAAAAATCGCAGAAATATTATCCTATAAAAGAGGGGTTGGCACCTCACGGTCATAGCAGGCCACTGTTAATAGGTGTGGAGCAAGCTGTTCTAGTACTTCTCTTATATCAGTGTGATAATACGCACGGCCAAATGCCCAACAAACATATGCAGCAGCATCGCGTACATGAGACCCAACACTATGTGGGCCCCTTCGAATATCGTAATGCAGTGCCTGTTAATGAAAATTTATTCCTGATCAGTGCCAAAGCTGTGTTGAATGGCAATTGTCATAGATTTCAGCATCACTCAAACATGTACCAGCTAGATGCTTGAGGCATTAATGATAAGTTTCTAGGCAATTATCATAGATTTCAGTATCACCCAAATATGTACGGGCTAAATGCTTAGAGGCATAGCTGATAAGTTTCTTGACAATATCAGAAGTGATCTAGACTATAAACATGCAAGTGAGCAGAAAGAACAGATATTGAGAGGCACATCAAGGGCCGCATAAAACCACAAAAGCTTACAGCTTCAACAATTTAAAAATGTTTGCTTTAGTCTACCAAATGAACGAATTAATTTTAAGTGACAGCAGAACTCATGATACCCAAGTAACAGAGGCAGACTCAAGATATGAATAATTTACACTTAGCATGAATAATTTACATGAAAATCTAGAAAAAAAAATTAAGATTAATTTCTTTCTCATCCTCTCATTTTTCTCTAACTTCCCCTCAACCAAACTAACTGTGAAATGACAACCATGATATCTTAGACTTAAAAAAGTAATAAGCAGGATTGATAACGCAGGAAGATAAATTTCCACAACAATGAAGTCATTAATGAAAAAGGAATATAAGAAAAAAAATTATTAAACATATACAAAATTGAAATAGTCAAACAAAATCTTCAATTGATAAAATGTATTCAGCTTAAAAGAAAGGGAAAAGCTCACAATCAATGTGCAATTATACAACCTTCACAACAAAAGGGACAACTTTGGGAAGACTGACGGGCAATAGCAACCCTCTACGTGCTAGTTCAGCCAATGCTAAGCAAGCTCCATGCCAGGAACCATCACCCTGGGAAATTACAATATTTGAGTATTGTTGAAGCCTCCAAAATTGGGAAATAAAGTTAAAGTAAAGAAGATAATATAGAGAGAGAAACAGCATAAACCTACTTCTCCAGGTGAGAACAGCTCCAAAACAGATGACAAGACCTCTTCTGAGAGGACAGATGTCAAACGGGAAGTTAATCGGCCCATACCTTTTGCAGCAGACCAACGTACAACAGTGTCCTGCAATTATATCGACATTAAATCACCCACAGCACTGACAAAATTAAGAACAAACAGATTCCATATCCTTCCACTCTTTTTCCATATAATATTACTTTCAAACAAGAACAATACAATACACAATTTTTTTATTGGTAAGTAAACCCTATGTCCACATCAAATTTCTAATCATGGTATAGAAGGTGATTGAAACCAAAGGCCTTAAGCAGCAAATTCTAGCTGTAGAGCATCATGGCTAACATTTGAGGCTTACTAGTCAAGAGAAAATTTACCAGAATACTTAAAAAACCAATTTCAAGATGGAAGTATAGGAATTACCAGAATATTTATCCAAGGCCTCCACCTTAGAAGCTACACAATTTAATGACACCTAATCAAGATAAATGCAGTATCTCACTCTTTAAACATACCGTGTCTTTCAATCCAGAAAGTAAAATTTCAATGATCTCTTCTATGATTTCTGGAACATCCATATCTTCATCTTGCAAGTTGTTTGCAGTTTCTTCTGGTCTGGTGAAGTTGATGTCAACAACATGACTCCATTGATCTGCTCTTTTTGATGCACTTGGAGAAATATTCTGTCCAAGTGAGCTGGCTCTGCCCTGTGGATAAGACAAGCATGCTATTTAGTGTTTTACTTGATGGCTTTTGACAATTTTGACAAATAGTGTGAAGTTCGAAGATAATTATTCTAGAAATTGCAATAAGTATTTGCAATGCAATGAACCATCTACTTTGCCCTTGATATACTCTGCAAATACAAAGCAGTCCTGTCTGCTTAACACAACAAGAGCACAACATGAGAAACATAGAAAACAAAAGGGCTCTTCATATGCATCAAAAATTACCAAATGCATTTATAAGCAAAAAAAGGAATTAGAGTCACAAGCTAACAACAACAAACTGACGTCATATCATACACAGGGCAGTGAGATCATCACTTAGCAATTGGAGCAAGTCAATATTGATGTTCAAAAAGTAATCTATTCTAGCATTCTTGCACAGAAGCCAAAATGAAGAATCAAACTTATGCATATACAAACACAATTTAATTTTCCTAAGCAGCACAAAATTATAGTATTTTCATATCTAGAAGATTTATATTTTACAAAGATAGATATTTTTTTCCAAATGATACTTCTCACCCCAAATACGTACTCAGTAAAGAAATAAAATGTAAGAGATCAAGCAATACTAACCACATAACACCAGGATGGAGTACGATGAGGGAGGCAAATCAGTCCTATCCGCTGAGTCAACTTCACCAAATACTTCCGAAGCAAAGGACTACGAGCTGCAGAACCAGATTTGACCAATGATGATGCGTCATTCCAAACAACAGGAACAACATCAATTAACACTTTCCGACTTCCCACCTGACAAAAATAAATGAAATCTAAGACACTAAGTGAAAAAAAAAAACAGTGTCCATCCCAATCCTTCCCAAGTCCACCCACATGCATGCACACAAAAGACACAAGCTAAAAATACAATTATTTATTCAGAGAGGAAAAACAGGATTGTAAAATGAAAAATTTCAATAGGGGTGACAGATAAAAGTTCAGAATGCATTATCTACTTTTAGAATAGTAATCTCAACATTTGCATTATAGCAATAAGAAGTAAAAATTTTTAGAAATCAAACCTTGAAAATGGCAGCCAGAGCTTCCACAACACCTAGTAACAGAAAGTGTGACATGACATCATCGGTGTCAGAAGATAATACTTCATGTGCCCATTCAATGAAGCTGAAAAGAAAGAAAGGAAGGCAGTAAATGAAAGTGGCACAACCAGAGGATTTTACACCCAACTGTAGAAGAGCTTCATGAAACCATCAAACTTCTATTATATCATCTCTCAAGATAGAAGCCATCTGAATTGCAAGTGACTGAGAGTAGCATAAGTATATCCCTTCTGCATTAGCCAAGGCATCTCTTCACAAGCCTGTCCATCACCTTGATACATTCTCTACGTACTTACTATAATTTGATATTCCAATTGGCTATCATAGACAAACAATTTGACCATGCTGACCTAATGTATCAATGAATTACATATAGTCATAATTCCAACTGATGCACTACATAAAATACCAGCATGCCATGGACTACACAAAATACAAGCATGCCATTAGCATACGTCAACAAGCCACCTCCACAAGCACATAAAGAATTCAAATGGCTGTCAATGTACCTTAACAACCGGAGGCTACTTTATTTATGTTCTCTTAAATGAATATCTTGCCTTCAAAATCACATCAATATGCCAAAACAAAATGTGCTTATGAGTTATGAAGTATGAATCAACAGGTTGGAATTTGCCTGAGGTAATGTGCAAACAAGCTTAAATCCATGTTATCAGTTATTACATATGAGTTCTCAACCAAAGTCATTCAACCAGGATAAAACTTCATACTAGACTTTTTACGGAAAACTATAATTCAGCAAGTCAGTAATTATAAAAATAATGAGAAATACCTGGCAAAGGCCACTGGCATATCGGGCCGAGTTAGAAGCTTAGAAAGAAGCAATCCAGCCATGGTACGCATGGGACCAGCACTAGAAAGGTAATCCTTAGAGAACTTCAATATCCTCAAAACCAGTGGAGCAGGCTCAAGATTACCAACATCATTAATACTTGCAATACTGGTATCAACAGATGAGATATCAAATGGAACTAAAACGAGAATCGAAAGCCATAAAAGCATCGCACACTTTGCCTCCATTTCTCCTGTACTTTCTTGTCGCAACGACGTGCCTGAAGCCGTATCGTGGCATTTCTCCAAGAGAGAGACCGCGAGTTCCAAATCGGAAACTTGATGTGGAAAGAATTTGATTACAGCCTTGTATCCACAAACAGTAACCAAGCAATAGATAATGATGGAAATCGGCTTAATTACTTGAAGAATCTCATCAGAAGCAGAGCCTAATTCAATTGCTTTAGTACGGACAATAGACATCAAAGGCGAAATTATCGTCTCCAAGTACGGTTCCACTAATTGGCCCTCTTGCTGATATTTATCCAACTAAAACATCACAATAGATCCAAACAATGAAAAAGAAATTTCATATAATAATGAAGCAATCGTTTAGTATTTAGTTTAGAGAAGAGACGTGAAAGTACAATAGATCTGATCTTGTTGACCGAAGAGAAATCAGAGACACGGCCATTGAAAACGATGTCGTCGAGGAGAGACTTGACGAGCTCCCATTCCTGCAAAAAGTACTTCTGTAAAACTCTTTCCTTGCTACCAAGCTCGTCAGCTTCATCATATTCCACAGTTATTTCCTCGTTTTTCTCTCCTGCCACCATTGTACATACGCTGACTCCTGCTCTCTACTCTGTGATTTTGCGCACGGAGAGGAAAATGACGAAGCACGGGAGCAGTTCCCGCCGCGGTTCTATATCTGAAAATTTTCTTTCTTTCCAAATATCTCTAGGTTTGTTCGTAAAATAATAAAATGGTTTTGTGATTTTGCGTACGGATAGGTAAATGACGGAGCACGGGAGCAGTTCCCGCCGCCGGTCTAAATCAGAAATTTTCTTTCTTTCCAAATATCTCTAGGCGTGTTCGTAAAATAATAAAATGATTTTTTAAAACATTTATTTGACAAGTCGAAAAACTTTTTCCGTTGCCGTGAATTGAACCAGAGTCTTTCGGATAAGAGCCGAATACCCTAACCGACTAAACTACAACAAATCCATTTCAATTTTTCGAAACTCTTAATATTTATTCGAAAAAAAATATTAGTTTTGAGCATCGTTCTTCTATGAAATCTACTCCAATTTTGATTTCCTTTGTAAATCAAATGGTCTCTCTATGTTTTTCTTGACAAACAAATAAGAATCCATGGATTTCATAGTTCAAACAAGAACTATATATAATTTCTTAAAACTTGACGAATTCAGTTAAAGTCTCAATTTTTTTTTTCTAACTTCTTGGTATCCTTCATAATCTCTTAAAAAATGATAGAAAAAAAAAGTACTAAGTGTAATAATTTAAATTATTTTTTGAAAAAATTAGAGAGGTAGATAAAATTCAAAATGAATCTATATATATTATTTTATATTTCATTTTAAGAATAAGTTGAAGGTCCATATTGTTTTAATCAAAAAATATGTCTTCATATCAATATCTCTATTAATGAATTTATCTTTTATTAATATATATATATATATATCATTTTATAAATATTAAAGTCCTCCTCTTAAAATCATGGGCAGTACAATTACAATTTCAATTAACAAAATGAAAAGATAAAGTTCCCTCAAGAAAATGAAAAGATAAAGATTACATGCATACTCCAATAACCAATATATTGATATAATAAGCTTCACATAACTTGATTACGTGTAGTATTTTTCAAGAACAAATTAATTTCAACACTACAAAGAAAATACACATTAAATCGGATCCATGATTCAACCAGCATTAATTTACATTTACAACTTCACAACACTAACCTTATCATCATGGCTTGGTAATGGTGGCACCAGCAGCTCTATACTTTGCAGCATACTGATGAAACAAGGTTAAAGCGTTGCTAGTGGCCTGAGCCACATTCAAAACTCTACTCTTAATTGTGGCCTTCAACTTGCTCATATTCTTTCCTGGAAATTCTTCAAGGCAATAACTAGCATCCGACAAGGCGGCGCTTGTCCAAGTCTCAACATTACTTATATGCCAAAAGACATTATCACTGTCGCCGTTCACGGCTTCTTTCTGGCCACCCAAATGGCCTAGTTCTCTGATAGATTGGCTAAGCTGCTGAACACTATCATTTATTTGGTATAAACAATCTTTCACCACTTGATACTCTTTAGTTTTGGTTAACTTGAGTTGTTTTGCCACTTTGAACATGTATGATTTTGTATACTGAGCTCTGTATAGGCTGGCTGATAAGGCAGCTTGGGCTAGCTGTTGTGGGTTTTGTAGTTTTGAGTTTGATAAACTGGAGAGGTATTGGATGCATAGAGCTGGATAACGGGTAGCTCTACATGAGGCTTCGACATAGGCCCGTGACCGGACTGAGCACCGGGATTTTCTAACAAAGGCCAGCGCAGGCTCTACCATGCCTGAAATGGAAAAGATGGAGAGTAGGAGAAGAAATAAGGAAAGCTTAAGAAAGGCCATTCTATGAAGAGATTGCACCAAGAAATTTAATTCAGTTTGTAGGGAAATAGAAAGAGGCATTAGTTGTACATATAGAAAGGACTTTCACATGGCACGTGCTAACGTACAGTTTACTTACATTAAGCACAAATAATACTGAATTGATCCTTGAAGATAGCTGATAAAATGGAATATGTTTATATTGGTAGATCATCACCAAGGAAAAAAACTAATATAAATGAGTGTAAGATCCTATCTATATACCAAATGAATAAAAAAATTGTTAATTAAATAACTGATTTTGTTAAGTTTTTATTTTTAAACAAAATAAAGTATTTCTCATCAAATTATATTGGCATTAAATCTGACTTTTTTTAATTTATCTTTGAGTCTGGGTAATCAAATGAGTCCTGTCACCAAGATAATGCTTATCTGGATCAACTTAACCCATAGGATTTCTAGGAAAGGAAACACGTGCATTTTGATATTATGTTGGTCAACTTTTTTTTGGTTTTTGAAAGGAAACGCCCATGTCTGTTAGCCAACACAATCCATACATTAAGGTCAAGGAAAGCCATAGAGAATAGAATAATATATTGGTCAAATTTCATTTTCATACTAATGTAGAGTACAAAATTGATTTGCAAATTTGCAAGAGGCGGCACCTCATTAATAATGTGAGACTGAGCGCGAGTGTTTGTCATGTGGCATTGAGCATGAGTGTCTTTTCAGCCAAAATCAACTCATGCAGTCCAAGTTTCTCCACACTCCCAGGCAAAGAAAAGCTTCTCATAAGATCAAGAATGGAGAATTTGTTTCAACACTCTCCTCTCAAATGTCAATTTCAAATTCAAATGTCAATTATTTCTGATTAATACGATAAATATATAATAACCCTTGTTCAAACCATCCAAATCGAAGTACATTATATCATATTAAGTTCTTTACATAATTTTTTTTTTAATATAAATCTGAACCCTAAAAATTAGTTGTTATTTGAAAAACTCATTTCAGTATTAACTAAATTATAAGAATATTTGATGGCAATTCAACATGGAACACAGGCAAAAGCACCTACACAATCTTTTAATTTTACCAGAATATTATACTTCAAATATTGACCAAGCCACACGATAGCTAGAAAGAGAGGAGAATTTTACATGATAAATGAAAACTAATTTCACCTAGTACGGTTTAGAAATACAATTAAATAGTTACATGATAAGCAACGGAAGCACAAAATCATAAAACACACAACATAAAACATTAGGAGAAGATTATTCAGCAACCTTCACACCTGACAGATAAACACGGCTCTGAATCACACTGCCCCCTATCCAAAAACCAGGCATAACCATTAGCCCAACACTAGGCTTCTGATTTTCTTCCAATATCAGATTTTTCACAACACTCTCCATATAAACTTCAGAGAACTCACTACCCCTCTTAACTTGAAAGATCTTAACATTAGGATCAAATGAATATGCCAGCCTGTGGAGAAGCCATATCAACTTGGCCAACTTTAAGAAAGCTTGGTAAAAGGGAGTTCTTGGATGTCCACCTCCTATTACATAATTCCGTTGATCCAAATTTCCAAAGAATGAACCTTCCATCTTTGGGTGAACTACCGCCAGGTACTTGCTCCTGCAAAATTTACCAAAATCAGAATCTGGGTTCTGACCTAGCAAGTCAAATGGATCCATCTCCCTTAGTGCAAGAAATTGGTGAAAGAAGCTCTCTTTGGAGACCGTCGTATTGTCTGATTTTATTGCAAAGCTTTCCTGCTGAAAGCTACTGAAAATTCTTTGGCATATATGAGATTCAAATGCATACTTTTTGTGAGCTCTCTTTGCATAAACAACATCAGGTTCAATGGAGTTAGCAGCAGCATCAAGGTCCCAGCCAGCTGCTTTCATCATGTTAATCAAAGGTTTAGAAAAATCATGAATGGCTTTGAAAGCCGCTTCTACAGCAGAAATGAAGATCTCGGGGGTGAGATCTACAGGATAAAATCCATTTTCATCCCCAGAACCTTCCGATTCTTTGGTTGATAAGCCCCTAAGCTTAATATTCTTTTCCAACTTTGCTTGCTTTTGAGTTGCCTCCTCAATCTGCTGCTGCAGTTGAATAATCTCAGAATCTTTATTCTGAATTTCAGATTGGAATTTCTTCACCATAACCTCATATGTTCTCAGTAGGCTCTGCTGTTCTTGGATCTCAGCAGCTAAGCGAGAGTCCTGAGGATAAATGCATACTGGTTTGGCGTAGTTCTCCCTGTAAAAATGCTTGAGCTCAGAGAGATTCTTCAGCTCAGAAATTACAAATTTGTCAGCAGCCTGAATTTTTTCAGGATCATAGGGAGTATGAGCAGCTTGAAGCTGGATGTATGCAGACTTCAAGGAGGAGATGTTTGTAAATATTTTGGATATCAAGGCTTCCACAGCTTCAGGATTTTGATTAACAGATTCTTCCATCGGTTGAGGGTGGACCTTTTGGCTGTTGCTCTCCCGGAGTTGGTTATCTTTCAACCCAGTGGGTAGCATAGCTACTACTAAAGAATGGATGGTCAAACAGGATTCCTTCAGAAAAAACACCAAAATAGCACAACCTGAAAACTCAGATAGAAGAGTATTAACAAATAAATGAACAAACAAGATGATAAAATAGACTGATGTTTAGAGTACTTAATGTCTGTCCATCTGAACTGTCAGAAATACAAGATTAATCCATAACCAACTGTTATTTTCAAGTATGTCTCAATGACTTGTGCTGTGTAGTTGAGGCATAATAAATAATAGGAACTGAAGATGATACGATATGACCTTTTGGCATCCAAGCCCTTATGATTGTGACAAGAAGGTCTGATGAATAGATTTGGAAGTCCATTCTTCAAGTCTTTTGTAAATTCATCCTAGCATGATGCTACTACAAATGCTACATCCTTATGTCAAACTCTATAAAGCAAGTTTAAGGACAAAATAACCACTAGAGTACAAATGGTTTGGAGAAACATAGGATAACACAATAAAGGATAACACAATAAAAACTAGATAACAGATCAAATCTTGTGTCAAAACTATGTGGGGGCACAAATACCATTATTGTATGCTGGTACCAATATCTTATTCAATTACTCAAATGCAAATAATTAAAATGATTAAGCCCAAGCATGCCCACTCTTATAAGCACTGTAGCAGAGCCTAATGTTATTTCCATCAAGAACATGATCGGATACAAAACCTTACAGTCCCTTATGCTACACAAGATTCACCTGATCACCCTAACATTATTAGGCACTGCTAAACCAACACAAGATAACTGAGCCAGATCACAATGTCACAACAGATAAGACTTCATGATGTGGCACGAAATCTCCAACACCTATCTGTTCTTGAACAACAAATCTGACGAAGGAAACTTGGGCGACAAATAAGAAAATAAGATTTTGGACCTAGTTTGTAGAATATGCTCTTACAATTTAAGCTTGCCGTGCATGGGGGCAGAGATGAAGGGTAAAGATCAAATATGTATAACAAGAAAAATTGGAGAAGGGCCATAGGCCATCAGCCTAGGTTCCTTAGGCATCAAAGCCAATACTCTTGTAAGAGGGTCCTGCTTAGGGAAAAATCAATTTTCTAATACTTTAACTTAGATAAGCTTGCTTCACTATAACTTCCAAGAACTTGACCACCCAACCCAGCAATCTGAACTTGCTTAGTGAAGACCTAATGAGTTTCATATATTATGATCATGTGTCTGTAATATAAGTCCTACATATCCTAAAATCAATTGAAAATATATCATTTTAAAAATAAATATTTTTTTTAAAGCCTGGTGCATGAATGCTTCCGCAATAAGAGGGGTCCGGAAAAGGGTCGGACCCATTAGGTCTTTGTACGCGGCATTTCCTTGCAATTAATTGCAAGAGACCGTTTCCACGACTCGAACCCGTGACCTCAAGTCACACGGCGACAACACTTACCGTTGCGCCAAGGCTCCCCTTCATTTTAAAAACAAATATGAACCAAAATATTTGTTATATTGCTATTGCAAAACCAAAATATTTGCTCGATTAGTATTGCAATTTGAGCACATGCACATTTACGCCTATGGAATTAATTGCAGAAGATGCAATCACAGCTTGGAACAACTATTGTCGAATCAAAAGAACAAACTTTCAACATATCTAATTCATGATGACATTTATTTGGATAGTGCAAATCAAATTCAGAATCAGAATTCTAGCAGTATCACTCTTTTTTTGGACATTTGAATTGCAAACATGATTATTAATTTGTGACAGCAATCTTCATTACAAAGAGACACTCAATTCTACAGTAGGTGACCAGAGCAAGGCCAAATCTTTTAATTAATGTGGAATCAAAAGCATATTCTAGTGACCAAACAACTAATGTTTCTAAAAGTCATATCACTTCCATTTTTTTTTCATAGGTAGAATAAGAAAGCAGCTGATGCTGCTCAAAGGTGCTAAAACATTAATATTTATGCAAAGGTTCAAGATAACTATACACAAAAAAAAAAAAGATTTGATGTGAGCTTCTTACCTACAAAGACTGCAAACTGCCCTCAGAATATATCCAGCAAACATAATACCCACCGACCTGAAAAAGAAATAAAAGAAATTAGATCATTCAGACAGCCATAACATCATAAACATCAATCAGTAAAAATTATTTCTCCAGAATCACCAATGTAGCGAACACATTTTGAACGAGCAGCCGGCACTAGCTGGACAATTTGTACACCGTTACCAAATCCACAACAACCGGAAAAAGATTCTCCCTTTGAACTTGTTAGCCATACACAAGTTTTGCCTGCCTCAGATTATGGGTTTTAAGAGACCATAAACTTATAGCACAAAGCAACAAGACTTGAGCTTCAGAGAAGTATCAAGATCGGAAATTCTCTATCCAGACCCAATATTTCGCAGTACTGATATAAGCATGGTTAATTACCAAAGCTTCATTCTCAAAGAAATAAATGAATCAACTGCTAGCGCAAATCAAATTTAAATATCATTTAACAACCGAATCAAGCCTAATTTGAAGCTTTTTTTTTTGTTGGAGCAGGTGTGAGAAGAGAGATTACTAGAGAATACCAAATTTAAAGAATAAGAAAAGGAAGCTTAAATTAAGGAGGAAAATGATGAGTTGATGATGATGCTGGTGCAATTACTTGGATTTGAAGAGAGAAGAAATGAGGAGAAAGAGAAGATTTTTACCTGGTCGGGAATGTCGCCGGAGAATTGCTGAAAATCAGCAAAAAGCAATAAACCGATCGACAAAACCGAGTTTGGAAAAGTTGTAGCTTTACTTCCCGCCAAAAATAAACCCTAAACTGGCTACGCTCCTTCTTGTTCCTTTCTTTTTTCATTTTTGAGTTTTCCACTTCTATCAGTATTTTCAATTCTTTTTTTTATTCTTTTTTATTTTTTTCCTTACAACCACTCAAAAAAAGAGTCAACGTCAAGTTCATTCCTTTATATATATTATTTTTTATTTTAATTTATAAATATTTTATATCATAATAAATTATATATATTATTCATTAATATATAAAAAATTATTCATACATTTAATAATATTTTAAAATTTTGTAATCAATTGATAATAAATTATTAAAATATATGTTAAATGAATTTATATTTTTTGGATAAATTTTACTCTGGCTAATTTAAATTGGAAAAAAAAAGAATTTGCGAAAAAAACAGCCAACTAAAATATATATTTAAGAAAAAAAGTAAAAAAAAAAAAAAGAAAGAAAGATTAATATCTGCAGCGGCTGTTTCTAGTATTAAATTGTAAAATTACCTCAAAGAGTTTTTTTTTTTTTTTTTTAATTTAAGGCCGAATGATGATGAATCAGGTCGATTTTGCCATCGTACCGAGTAATTGAATACCGTACTACTACGCGTCGCAATTACTTGTAAATATACGAGAGCATAACATCACGAGGTTTGGCAGGGAAAGTGTTAGAATTATGTTTCAAAATCCCAATAAAATTTGAAAGGGGATTTTTTTATTTGACATATGAAAAAAATTCTTAAATTGAAGAATTATTTTCTTTATGGTAGTGAATTTTTAATTTTAAACAGAGCGATAAAATTCGATTAACTAATTAAATTTTTAGTTAATTAATTGAAAATTTAGTTCGATTAATCGATCGATAATATAATTTAATCGGTTCAATTAAAAATTTAAAATATTTCAATTTTTAATTTGATTAATGATTAATCGATTTGGTTCGGTTGATTAATCGATTAACTGAATCATTTTAAAAAAATTAGTTATTTATTATTATTTTTATTTAATTTTTTAATTATATAAATTTTTATTATAAATATACATTTTTATTATACAATAAAGTTATATTTTGTTTATTTTTATAATAAATTTTATTTAGTTATTTAATTATATTAATTTTTTTATAAATATAATTTTATTTTAAATTTTTAAAAAAAATTAGCCTATCCAGTTAATTAACCAAATCGATCAATTTAATTCGGTCAATTAATTAAACTGACCGAAATATAAATTCGATCGGTTCAGTTAGTAATTTTCTTATACTTCGATTCGGTTAATTGATCAGTTTGATTGATTAATTAACTGAACCGGCAGATGCTCACCTTTAATTTTAATATTATTTCTAATTGAGTAATAATTCTTATTTAATTAGAATTAGTAGTGAGTAACATTATAAATAATAGTATTATAGGATCTATATATATTAGAGAGAGTTAGTTAAAAATGTTATAATTTTAATCTTTAATATTAGTGAGCATATGATAAAAGTTTGAGTATTATTTTTTTAAAATTTTGTCTTCTTTATTTTATCTTTGTATTTTTTATATAATTCCAAATTAAATTTTGAAACTATCATAACATAAAAGTTTTGATGTTGTGTTGACTTTGTTTGTGAAGAAAGCTTGAAAACAATGGAAGCAAAAGAAGATATAATTCCATCTTTCTCTAATTGCAAACGCTCATTCTTTCAAGAAAAATAGATGATGAAGACTCTAACAAACAACCCAAGCAGAAGAAAATTAGGTTTCTAGGCAAGAAGGTGAAGCCAGAAAATGAAACAACAGGAGCTAGTTGAGTTGAAAATAGTTCTATTATTGATTTAAAAGATCCTCGATTAGCTGCAAAAGAGCATGTAAAGCATTGTAATCAAATCACTGCTAAACTTTTTAATGAAGAAATTAATGATGTGCCTGCTGTTGAAGTCACTTATAGGATAATGAGAATTTTGTTGAAAATGGGATTCAAATTGAGTCTCGACCAAGAAAGGGAAGAAGGCTACTTTGCTACAGAGGAAAATTTTGTTGAGTATGTCAATTAGAAGGAACTCAAAGATGCATGGCTGGATAGTGTTAAAGTTGATGGAAGATATGCTGGTAAAAGCTCTATAGTAAAAGCTAAGGAGTATGATAAAAGTGAGGCTGCTGACCTTTCATATGAAGACATTAGAATGATAAAAAGGTGCATTGCCAACTTGCTTAAGCCAGGAGAAACGGTGTTGCAAGCTTTAAGAAGGTTAAAAGGTCGTTCAATAAGAGAGAAGAGAATAAATCAGTTGAGACACAACATCTATTTGACCAGCTAATTGAAGATGTAGACAAACTCTTAACTAAGTGAGAATACAAGGTTTATCATGGTAAGCAAGAGGTTTTCGAGGGTAAAGCAGAAAAATATGAGAAGTTGGCTCTAACAAGGGGGAAGAGCCCATCTCTTAGTATGGGTCAGGAAATTTCAAATTACAATATAAGAAAGGACTTGCCTTATTATGTATCAGATCAGGTAGTAACCTATTTAATATCGCCCAATGTTGATATGAGTGCTTCAACTATAAATATATCTGCTGCAAAACCCTTAAGCAATGACGATGATGGATATAACATGTTTGCAGATGATGATAATAATGTTGGACCATCCTCTACTATGGTTTCTGGTCCTAATTCTAATGAAATCAATCAATCATCAAATGACATAAACTCTGCTTCTAAAATGGGAGTTTTGCAAGATGATTATGTATATGATAGGACGTTTGAGTGCTACTACAATAGCAGTTCAAGTTGCTATTATAACCCACCAACAGGATTATGCCTCTATGCTACATCCGGCAAAATAGTGCTCATTCAACGAGAGATACGGACATATGATGAATTTCCTGTAGCTGCAAATGCAAACTGAAGGTAGATGCAAATGCAAACTGAAGGAAATTAACAGTTTTGATGCTCACTTATGGAGCTTGTACGGCAGGCTGCCAAGAAAAAAGTCCATGAGATGGTTAAAATCTCCATGGTAACTGAAAGTTTGTTTTTGAAATTCAACTTTTTTTTTACATTAAACCGATGACTTTGTGACTCAATTACAGCTTAATTAATTAAAAAATTGAGTTTTCATTTACTATTCTATTTTTCTTTTTAAAAAAATTTAAAAATTAAAGTGCCAAAAGGATTAAGTAATTAAAATTTTAAATAATAATAATTAAAATAATACAATAAACTGATAAGTACAATAGTAATAATAATAATAAAAAAGTCCACCCACAGCACCAT
This sequence comes from Garcia nutans, assembly GCA_947685225.1. Classification (NCBI taxonomy): domain Eukaryota; kingdom Viridiplantae; phylum Streptophyta; class Magnoliopsida; order Malpighiales; family Euphorbiaceae; genus Garcia; species Garcia nutans. Next base: position 13,568,987 of record CANTUV010000010.1, on the reverse strand, counting down.
TACAAGGGGCAATTTCTAATTCTATCCATATGATGGTCCAATAATAATTGCATTTGAATTTATAACAAAAGGAAACTACTTTATAATTTTTATATCCCGTAACATAAAAATTAAGTATGAATTGAAAATTGGCACATCAAATAACTAATTTCCACGTCCCCTAAAGAATAAACTTATAACGGATTCCCTTGCCTTATTATAATACTCAAAAGAACAAAAAGGAATAACTTCACTATCTCCAATATTAGCACTATCTCCAATATTAGCTGTACAAATTAAATTGCATTTACAGAGGCTAAAACATATGCTTAACTGTAGTTCCTCCCCCTCCCCCACCCCGCACCAAACAAGCTCATCAACAGGCTAGTTATAATGCGGAATGAGAAATCAATCCTGGATTTACCGTCCAGACAGCAAACTTGGATACTGCAATATATGCATTTTGAATTGAATTAAAATTAAGCATCAATATTAGGTCCAGGATAAGCTGGTAAACTCATTATCCGCTTGTCCAATACTGGGCCTCCAATGGTGAAATGATACAAACTCTGAAAGTTCAATCCTCTCAATCCAAGGACTTCATGCACTGCAAAACAAGAATAAGAGGAAAATTTTTATACTGTGTACTTTTAGAACATGAAAAAACTTAGGGCTTAATCTTACTTCATTGACCAATCATTGCGAAACCAGAAGGAACAACTAACAACATAACCTAAATAGGCTTCCCTATAAAGAAATTGTTGAACAATTTTTGAGCAATGAATGTTTGATTTGACAAAGTCCTATAAAAACTATTCAATAATAAAACCCTTCATCATCAACATTAATATTTTAATGAATAATGGTAAGACAAATAGTCATCGCCACATAGGAAATCCTAGTTCAGAGAGAGGTTAAGAGACCAAAACATACTTGGATCATCAAAGAAGCAACCAATGCCAGTGGCAGAAATGCCAACTGCATGTGTGATAGATCACCAAAAAATCTGCAAGGGTGCCTATCAAGAATAAGAAGTACTTTGACTAAGTCTTTGCTCTAGCTTATATCTCTGCTGCTGTTGGAATTATTTTCTGCTGTAATTATTTTTGTTAATTTCTTATTTTTATGTTGGTTTAATAAGTCAATTTGCTGTTGTGATTGTGTCAGCAAATCTTGGCTATTTTAACTGATAAAGTGTTGTTTGTGGCCTTTAGAATAAGACTAAGTAGTTTTCATTCTTTTCCTAATTATTTCCCTTGTATCTGCAGCAGAGTTCATCAATGAAAAACACTTGAAACTTCTTATTCTCTTGTTCAATTCTCTTGGCTTTGACTGGAACCTATCAGTGGTATCAGAGCAGATTATCTTATTCTCTTCTTTTCTTTTCCTCTTTTCATGGCTACAAACAAAGAGCGAATAAAAAATCTAGAGGTTGGGCTTGGCCAGCTCCAAGATAATTTATCTAAAATGGAACGTGGAATTAGTGATGAGCTGCAACAAATCAAGGCAGCCATTGCTAAGTTCTCTGAAATTGCTCTACCCAGCAGAGATTATTCCGGTAGTACAAGTAATCGTAACAGCCAAATTCATATCAACCAAGATGTGACCAAAGAAGGAGGGTGACCCATGTTCTCTTCCAAATTGGCGAAATTGGAGTTCCCAAAATATTCAGGAGAGGATCCAACAGAATGGTTCACTAGGGTGAGCCAATTTTTTGAATTCCAAGGGACCCCAGAAACTGAGAAAGTATCCTTGGCTTCTTACCACCTTCGAGGGGAGGCCAATGAATGGTGGCAGTGGCTTTGCAGAACCCATAAGGAAGAAGGAAAAGATGTATCGTGGGAAGTTTTCTCTGAGGAATTATGGTCTCGCTTTGGGCCTACTGATTGCGAAGACTTTGATGAGTCTTTATCAAATATTTGTCAAACAGGACTCTTACGAGACTATCAAAGAGAGTTCGAAAGGCTTGGAAACAGGGTTAAAGGTTGCACTTAGAAAGCGCTAGTTGGGACGTCTATGGGTGGCCTTAAACCAGAAATTGCCAACGGCATCAGAATGTTCAAACCAAAAACATTAAAGAACGCCATCAGTTTAGCTCGAATGAAAGATGAGCAATTGCTGCGCCAAAAGAAAGCAATTCGCCCATATTACCAGACGAGCTCTTCGTCTCCGACAAAAACTAAACCATCCACTCCAGTGAAGCGGCTTACCTGGGAAGAGATGCAGAAACGGCGGACTCAAGGGTTGTGCTTTAACTGTGATGAGAAGTTTGTCCCTGGACACAGGTGTTCCAAACCGCAACTCCTTCTCCTGGATGGCGGATTTGACATTGAGGAAGATGATGATGATATCGAACCTAAGATCTCATTACACGCACTTACTGGGTGGTCCTCAATAGGTACTATGCGGGTTGCTATTAAGATCAAGTCCCTCGAATTAATTGTCCTCATTGATAGCGGATCCACACATAACTTCATCAACGAAAAGATAGCTGGATTACTCAAACTGCCAGTGGAGCCGACTACACCTTTTAATGTGAAAGTAGCGAATGGAAGCCCTTTGCAGTGCAACGGGAAATTCAGAAATACTCATATTCTCTTACAAGGTATACCCTTTGTTGTTACATTCTATTCCCTGCCAATTATGGGTTTGGATGTGGTGTTAGGAGTTCAATGGCTTCAACAATTGGGGACGGTTCAATGTAATTGAAAACGGCTGACAATGGACTCTACATGGAAAGGCCAACAACAACACCTACAAGGAATCAGAGATCAACAAATTAAATCTTTTTCCTTGAAGGCGATGTCCAAAGAACTAAGACACAGCAGCTCATTCTTTGCCATTTGCGTGGAATCCTCATTAACAATTTTCCCTGAAGGAATTCACCCAGAAATGCAAATTTTGCTAGATCAGTTTTCGGACATCTATCAAAGGCCGAATCAGCTTCCTCCAGAGCGGGAAATTAACCACCGAATCAACCTCAAAGAGGGAACGAATCCCGTCAATGTCCGGCCGTACAGGTATGCCTACTTACAGAAAGCCGAAATTGAAAAACAAGTTCATGACATGTTGAACTCAGGGCTAATTCGGACTAGCACAAGTCCCTTTTTTTCTCCTGTCCTACTTGTTAAGAAAAAGGATGGCTCTTGGCGATTTTGTACGGATTACAGGGCTCTTAATGCTGTAACAATTCAGGATAGATTTCCAATTCCTACTGTGGATGATATGCTGGATGAACTTTATAGGGCTGCTTATTTTACTAAGCTTGATTTCATCGCGGGGTTTCATCAAGTTCGGGTTCACCCTGCAGATGTCCATAAAACTGCCTTTCGCACACACAATGGCCACTATGAATACTTGGTAATGCCCTTTGGCTTGTGTAACGCTCCCTCCACTTTCCAAGCTCTCATGAACACTATTTTTCGCCCTTATTTAAGAAAATTTGTGTTAGTTTTTTTTTATGATGTTTTAATTTATAGCCCCAATTGGAACATGCATATGGAACATGTGCGTCTGGCTTTTGAACTACTAAGACAGCATAAGTTCTACATTAAACTCAGTAAATATGCTTTTGGACAGCAGCAAATTGAGTATTTGGGTCACATTGTATCTCGTGATGGTGTTCAAGTGGATCAAAGGAAAATAAGGGCGATGCTTGACTGGCCTAAACCCACTAATGTTTCTGATTTAAGTGGCTTTTTAGGCTTGACAGGTTATTACAGGAAATTCGTTCGTGATTATGGAGTTATAGCTCAGCTTTTAACCAATCTGTTGAATAAGGGTCATTTTTCCTGGAATGACGAGGTGGACGCGTCTTTTTCAGCCTTGAAAAGAGCTATGACCTCGACGCCTATACTTGCAATGCCCAATTTTGATGAGTCCTTTATCATCACCACAGATGCCTCCAATAACGGCATCGGAGCCGTATTGTCCCAACAAGATAGGCCCATCGCATTCATGAGTCGCACCTTGGGAGTTTCCAAATAGTCTTGGTCCACCTATGCTAAAGAGATGCTAGCTATACTTCAAGCTATCTGCACATGGCAATCATATTTACTTGGCCAGAAATTTTACATCCAAACTGACCAACACAGCCTCAAGCACATGGTGGAACAACAGATTGTCACACATGAACAGCAAAAGTGGGTTTCCAAACTGTTGGGGTTTGATTATGAAATCATATACAAACCGGGAAAAGAAAATAAAGTTGCAGATGCCTTATCCTGTGTTGTTGGCAGCCCCAGTCTCAACACTCTTTTCCTCCCTCACACTTCTCTATGGGATCAGATTCGAACAATTGTCTCCACACATCCTTATATGATTGGCGTGAGCAAATTAGCCACAGAGAAACCTGGGAACCCTTATTTTTGGCAAAATGGTTTAATCTTTTACAAGAATCGGGTGGTGGTCCCTCCTAATTCTGATTTGACTTGTAAGCTTTTACAGGAATTTCATGATTCACCTTGTGGAGGCCATTCAGGAGTCTTGCGCACCTACAAGCGAATCGCTCAGCAGTTTTATTGGCCCTCTATGCGCAAACAGATTCAAGAATACATTGCTACTTGTTCTGTTTGTCAGACAAATAAGGCTTCCACCTTGTCGCCGGCAAGGCTTCTCCAACCATTACCAATTCCACACCAAGTTTGAGATGATATTGCAATGGACTTCATTGATGGACTTCCATCTTCTTATGGTAAAAATTCGGTGTTGGTGGTAATTGACCGACTTAACAAGTATGCACACTTCTTGCCTTTGTCTCATCCATATTCTGCCAAAATTGTTGCCGACAAATTTATTGATGGGGTCGTTAAGTATCATGGAATGCCCAAGTCTATAGTCAGTGACAGGGATCCAATTTTTATTAGCAATTTTTAGCGTGAATTCTTCAAATTGTCTGGTACCAAGTTGAATATGAGTTCGTCTTATCATCCTGAAACTGACGGACAATCTGAAGTGACTAACAGATGTTTGGAGCAGTATCTTCGTTGTTTTGCATCTCAACAACCACGCAAATGGAGCTCATTCCTGCCTTGGGCTGAATACTGGTATAATACCTCCTTTCACAGATCGATTGGTATGTCTCCTTTTATGGCTTTGTATGGCAGACCTCCACCTGTGGTACCACGGTATGAATTGGGTCAATCCCTTGTTCATGAAGTAGATCAAACCTTGGTCACTAGAGATAAAATCTTGCAGGAACTGAAACTCCATCTTTCGCGTGCTGCTAATCAAATGAAACAGACTGCTGATTTGAAACTTAGAGATGTTGAGTTTCAAGTTGGTGACTATGTTTATCTTAAGCTCTAGCCGTATCACCAACATTCAATATACAGGAGAGCTTCCCAAAAGCTAGCAAGTCGTTATTATGGGCCTTTTCCGATGGAAGAAAGAATTGGGAAATTGGCTTATAAATTGCAGCTACCTGTTGGTTCTAAGATTCATTCAGTTTTCCATGTGTCGCTTCTTAAAAAGCATATTGGTGATGATCTGCCTGTGTCTATTAATTTGCCACCATTGTCTGTTGATGGTGATACTGTTTTGGAACCAAAGGAGGTGTTGGATACCAGGTGGATTCGCAATGGTTCACGATTTGTACAGGAAAGTCTGGTTCTGTGGAAACATTTGCCGCGTGAAGATGCTACATGGGAAAATTCTGCAGAATTGCAGTCAAGGTTTCCTGCTCTGAACCTTGAGGATAAGATTCCTTTGAAAGGGGGAAGCAATGATAGATCACCACGAAGATCTGCAAGGGTGCCTATCAAGAATAAGAAGTACTTTGACTAAATCTTTGCTCTAGCTTATATCTTTGCTGCTGTTAGAATTATTTTCTGCTGTAATTATTTTTGTTAATTTCTTATTTTTATGTTGATTTAATAAGTCAATTTGCTGTTGTGATTGTGTCAGCAAATCTTGGCTATTTTAACTGATAAAGTGCCGTTTGTGGCCTTTAGAATAGGACTAAGTAGTTTTCATTCTTTTCCTAATTATTTTCCTTGTATCTACAGCAGAGTTCATCAATGAAAAACACTTGAAACTTCTTATTCTCTTGTTCAATTCTCTTGGCTTTGACTGGGACCTATCAATGTGCTTCAAGGTACAACACTTGACCAAGGACTCCGGTCTCCCAAAACAGTCGAGGATACATCCACAGGCCCTTGCCATGCAAGGTAGGCTCAAAATGAGCTACCATACCAAGGCTGAAGCAGCCATCACTGCCTATGTCCTGCATTTAAGTATGGTAGCTTAGCAAGAGTAGCAGAAAACACATGTTAAAGCTACCTCCTTTAGTATTTCCCATTTATCAAGACAACAACTGTAGTTAAAGCACAATGTGGAACTTTGAATATGAAACATAAAACTTTTGCTAATAATAGAGATGAAAAACAAAACCTGGACATCGACGATGGCCAATAACATTGTGCAATGTAGTTAACGAATAAAATCTGTGGGAACATTTTTTTTTTACCATGGAACTGTCGAGTTGATCTCAAATAATGAGAAAACATTGGCTATTTAAAGACTCAAACTTATTGTTGTCTACCATAAGGAATGTTAAAATTTTTCTGCTGTAGATAACTAAACAAAATCCAAAAGTTAACTTTTTATTCATTGAAAGACAATTATCTAACATTGTGGCCTTTGAAACCATCCACTGTTAACATGCAATTTCAACAAAGATTGTTAGTTAAATACCAGTTTCAAGCTTCCTCCTTCCAAGCAAATTCTAATTACAATCAGGGGAAGGGGAAAAGAAAAAGAGAGATCACAGTGCAGAAATTTAAAATAACTGTCCAGATACCTGATGGCAGGATAGCTGTTTGGCAATGTGCTGGCAATCACCCCTATCAAGTTCATACAAAGGTAAATCATCAGGGCACCCCTCTGGTTTCTCCCATTTAAAACCAGACCTTGTAGCTTTCTTAAGCTCATGGAAATGATCTTCATTTCTCACCAAGAAATACAACCCTTTTGGCAGTCCAGTCACCCTATGCACAAACAAAGCAGCATGCACCTCAGCATCCCAGGAAAGAACCCGAAATGGCAATGCCAACTGCCACTTGTGGCTTTCTCCACTTCCAGAACCAGAAGGGACACAATGTAACAAAATCTGATAAAATGTTTCTCTATCAATTTTAGTAACTCCATCCATATCCACTGCACTCCTCCTCCTCCTAACAATTTCTCTAACTGTAAAACCCTTATATGACTCTTCACTACAAACTCCACTACACTGAAATGGATCAATTGATAACCTATCTCCTACTGTTAATGGTTTTTTGACGGCCTCTGCAGTTTTATAAATTATATCCCAACATACATGTTCTTTGCTAAGTGAATTTGGCTTCCCTTTCCACTCCAAGCTCCTCAATTCCATTATGACCGAGCTCAACTCCTGATAATTAACATTGAAGTCATCTGTGCCATTAGGAAAAACAAGAAGCAAGCAATCGGGATGCTCAAATTCAATATCAGGAATTTTGCCTTTAATTGGCCCATTTGGAATTTGAAAGCCCTGATACATTTCGAGCCCCGTTAGCCTCTCCAACTCCTTATGCCCTAGCCCATCAAGCAACTTCACGTCCCATCCAAGTCCAGCTGCAGCCATAACAATTGCAGCAATAGCATGAGCCACATCGTGATTACAGTACCTAAACGCACGCTCTCCATATTTCCACGCCTCGCGCCAGAAAATAGATGAAATACCGACTAGAAACGAATTTCGTGGAAAGAATTTTGGCAAAAAATCGGATGGGATTGTAGCTCTAAGCTCTAAAGAATGCTCTTTTGGTGCATAATGAGCCACAAAAGCAGAACTGGAAAGCGATTCAATTGGTAGGGCAATAAGGTAAGCTTCCGTTGGATGTAAATTACCGCTACTGGGGTTAACCCGAAGAGACCAAGTGGAAAAGCCAGTAGTTTTCCAAGCAGATAGCGCGAGAGAATCATAAAACAATTGAGAAATCGATGATTGTGATATGGGTTTCGGAGAAGGAAGAAAATTGAAAACAGAATGATAAAGAAGAGAAGAATCAGCACTTGATAACTGAGTTTGATCATCAATGGGAAAGTGTAAAAGAGAAAGGAGTGGGGCAGAGATGTAACGTCGAAATTGATTGGGTCGGTTAGCCCAGTCAAGGCCGCGAGGTCCTCTGGCATAGTTGGTGAATGAATGTTTGGTCTGGTTATGAAATTTTATAGCTTGGCTTAGCTTTTGAGGGTCTGGGTCTTTGTTTTTTGAAGTATTGTACAATTCTTTGGAGTTAGCCATAGATAGTGATGGCGAGGAGGAGGAAGAGGAGAAAGACATGGTGGAGGTTGATTTTTTGGCGGTGGTAAGATCAGGCAGGAGCTTAACAGTTGAAGGAAAAACGGAAAAATGAGTTTGGTTTAGAGGAGAAGAAAATTTTGAAAACAGGTTCGGCGGCATCGCTTCTTTTCTTGCTGCTTTACCCAAAGATGTTAAGTGTAATATAGCCTCCGTTGATTCTGGAATCATGTGGATTTTTTTTTAGAAAAAAAAAAGAATTTTTTATAAAATTCTAAAAATAAAATTCTAAATATTATAAATTTAACAACCAAAAAATATTATTAAATTTAGCAAATTTTTTATAAATATAAATTTATTAATTTCATATATTATATATAAAAATTATTATAAAAATTATAATTTTTATAAATTTATAATTAAAATAGTTATCATACACTTTTTATAAAACAATAAAAAAATTTTAATAAAATCATAAAAAAAAATTTTGAGGGAAAAATCATAAAAAATTTTAAAATCTGCATAATTTCTTAAAAATAATTTTTTTACATATTTATTAAAAAAAAATTATAATATTTTAAACTTATCAATTCAAAAAAAAATATTATTATATTTATTAAAATTTTTCAATTTCATATAAATTTATTAACACAATATAATTTTTATGATTTATTATCAAATTATTATAAATTTACAATATATAATTTATATAAATTTATTATCCTAATGAAAAAGACAAAAAAAATTGAAACATTTTATAAAATAATAAAGAAATCCTAATAAAAAGATAAAAAATTTTGAAAATTTAATAAGAGATTAATTCCCTAAAAAAAATATAGTAATGATAAATTAAAATAAAATTCTCAAATTGATTGAGTTGGGCTAAATCGTAAATGGCTCTAATCCAATTGGGTAGGCCCATTTATTTTGAATTTGACTGGTAAAATGTCCCAAAACTCTTAACCCTAGGCTACTGTGTGTTTTTGGGTATATATAAAGATTGGGCAAACCGACCACCATGAGCAGGCTTCTTCTGCTAATTGCTGATTGCTACCGTAATTTCTTCTTCTCTTTCTGTCTTTCTTCTTACTTATCCTCTATTTTCTTTAGTATAACTTCGTCAACTTGATGATTTAAATATTGTCAAGTTGATGAGTTTAAATATTTAAATATCTGAAAATATTTTGATGGATTATTATATATAAAATAAAGGGGAAGAAAAGCAAATGATGAGGAATATTGGTTTTTGAGAAGCTCGCATTTTTTTTTCAAAAAACAAATGCACGAGCAGTGTTTCACCAAATACTTCCATGACTCTGATGCTTCTTCTATTCTTTATTATCATACATTCAGTTTTCAGATTTTTTTTTCCCTTCTTTTTTCTCAATTTTAATTTCTGATTTGCGTGTGAATAAATGTTTCCTTTGTAAAATTTGTGCTTATTGGAATTTCCTGAAATCTTCGTAGAAATTTGATTACTTATGTCTTGGCAAATAATTTTGTTTTTTCCACACGAAGGATCGATAAGAAATTCAGAAATTTCCATTTTGATTATTGATTGAAGTTTTTTTTTATTCGTTTTGTTTGTTAGTGATTTTTTTGGTTAATCTATCAATTTTGTAATTTTTTAATTTTATTATTGAAAACAAAAATTAAATTGTTTTAATCATCTTTGTAACATAAATTGGCTTAATTGATTCCAATTCTAATATAAAATTAACCTGCTAATTAATTTTATTTGATTGGGCGGGCGCCCTGGTGTAGAAGCCATCTAATCTACCGGACATACATGGAAACGGCTAATTTTTTACAAAGAACCTTAGATTATATTCTAATTTTGTCTTAGATAAAAAAAATTCTAATTTTGTTCAAAATTATGCAGAGAAACTGTTGAAAAATTTATATTATTTGAATAGTAAAAATTAGAGATAATTTTTAGTTTAAAGTAGAGGTGTCTAACTTAAATATAAGAAATGTTTAACTTTTAATAAAATTTCACTAATCTAATTTTTAAAGTCTATATAAACCCTTAAGATCTTATTAAGAAATCATCCCAAAATTAGATAATTAAACAGAATTTGAGAAAAAAGATTAAAGTTGTGTGTTAGCCATTAAAATACTAATTGTAAGGTTTAGTATGAGCCATAAATACTTGTTAGATTTGAGAGTTAGCTTAGAAAAACACTTATAAAGTTCGATGTGAGCTTGTAAAAACACAAAGTTGAGAGTGAACTTGTAAAATTCTAAGTATATTAGAATACCCAATTGAGATTTGGGAGTAAATATATGATTATTGAATTTGAACCACTATAAAATTATTATTGATATAATTGGGATGTGAATTGTGAGTTGTGAGTGTTGTAAATAATTTATATACCTTTTCTCTTTAATAAAACAATCTCCATGGGATCCGGAGACGTAAGTACAATTGGTCAAAGTTCGTTATCAAATTTGTGTGTATTATTTTTACTGTCATTTCTCATTTTCACTAATCTGACTTATAGAAAAATCTGCGTAATTTTCTCAACAACTGATATCAGTGCTGCTGATTGAGAATTCTGTCAATTTTCTAATTATCAAAAAAGATTCAGAGGAAGTCAGATTATAGTGGGAGTGATGGCTACAAATGAAGGAAAGGTGAATTTGAATACACCATATTCAAGAAGTTTTACTATGAGCACGGGATCAGAATGAAGAAAACCGTTCCAAGTATGCCTCAACATAATGGTGTAGCAGAGCATATGAACCGAACGTTGACAAAAAAAGTCAGAAGCATCCGTATACAGTCAGGTCTACCGAAGCAGTTTTAGGCAGAAGTAGTCAACACAGTAATTTACTTAATCAACTAAGGCTCATCGGTTCCATTGGAGCATAAAATACCAGAAGAGATATAACGCAAAAAATGAGATGCTAGCAAGTGAGAGCTTGCCATTAAAGACAAGATAGAGTCTCTAATCTCTAACCAAACATGAGAACTAGCTGAGTTACCCATGGGAAAGAAGACTCTTCACAACAAATGGATGTATTGGGTGAAAGATGACTATGATGGTTCTAAGAGATACAGAGCCAAATTATTTGTCAAAGGATTCCAGCGGAATGAATGAATTGATTACACTAACATTTTTGCTCCCATTGTGAAGCTCAATACTATCATATTAGTGTTGAGTATTATTGCCATTAAAGATTTTCATCTTGAACAATTAGATTGAAGACTGTATTTTTTTATGTAGATTTGGATGAAGAGATATATATGCACTAGCCATAAAAATTTCAAGACAAAAGGAAGGAAAACATTATATGCAAATTTAAAAAGAGCTTGTATAGTCTGAAATAAGCTCCAAGATGGTGGTATAAAAAGTTTGACTGTTTTATGTACAATGAAGGATTTCAGAGGTGCAACGCTAACTACTGTTGCTACTTCAAGAGATATAACTCCAGTTATATAATTTTACTACTTTATGTCGATGACATATTAGTAGCAGGTTCAGATATGGAGGATATCAGAAGGTTGATGCAGTAATTGTCAAAGGAATTTGACATGAATGACTTAGGTCCGGCAAAGAAGATTCTTGAAATGCAAATCACAAGAGATAAGCATAAAGGACTTTTGTAGTCATCTTAGGCAGAGTATATCAATCGTGTTTTGTAAAGATTTAATATGGGTGATGCCAAGCCAGTCAGCACACTCTTGACTAGTCACTTTTATCCATCTAATGATCAATCCCCTCAGACGGAGGAAGAGAGAGAACTCATGGCTAAGGTTCCTTATGCCTCAGTCATTGGAAGCTTGATGTATGCAATGGTATGTACAATATCATATATTAGCTATGCAATGGGAGTTGTGAGCAGGTTTATGTCAAATTCGGGAAAAAAAAACTCATTGGAAAGCTGTAAAATGGATTTTGAGATATCTACGGGGCACTACAGAAAAGTGTTTGTACTTTGGTAAAGGATAATTAAAAGTACAAGGCTATATAGATGCAGACTTTGAAGGTGAAGTCGATCACCGAAAAGTACCATTGGTTATATATTCATTATTGAAAATACAGCCATTAGTTAGATATCAAAATTATAAAAGATTGTCACTTTATCCACTGCAAAAGTTGAATATGTAACATTGACTGAAGCCAATAAAGAGATGATATAGCTTCAAGGTTTGTTAACTGAGCTGAAATTCAAACAGGAGAAGAATGTCTTATACAGTGATAGCCAGAGTGAGATACATTTGACAAAAAATTCAGTATTTCATTCTCAAACCAAGCATATTGAACTTCGTTATCACTTCATCAGAACTCTATTGGAGGATGATGTGTTAATACTGGAGAAGATCCAATGAATCAAGAATCCAACAGATATGTTGATAAAGACGGTGGCTATTAAGAAATTGAAGTTGTGTTCAACTTCAGTTGGCTTGCAAGAGTAACAAAACTGGAAAGAAATACCTCACAAATCGAGGTATAAAGACATATTGAAATCAGTCTTCAAGTGTAAGATTGTTAAGAAAATTACACCATTTAAAGAGTCAAAGATGGAGATATTTTTTAGTCCAAAATAGAGGTGCCTAACTTAAGTGATGGTAGTAAAAAATAGAGGTGTCTAACTTAGGTAAAAGAGGTATCTAACCTTTGACAAAATTTTATCAACCCAATTTTTAAAGCTTATATAAACCCTTAAGATCTCATTTGAAAATTATCTCAAAATTATAAAATTAAAGAGAGATTGAGAGAAAAATTTAAGGTTGTGTGTTAGCCATTAAAATACTATTTGTAAGATTTAGTGCGAGTCATAAGCACTTGTTGGGTTTAAGAGTTAGCCTAGAAAAACTCTTGTAAGGGGTTTGAGTGTTAGCCTTATAAAAACACTTGTAAAGTTCGATGTGAGCTTGTGAAAATACCAAGTTGGAAGTAAACTTGTAAAACTCCAAGTATAGTGGAATATCCAATTGAGGTTTGGGAGTGAATGTAAGATTCCGAACCACTATAAATTTATTTTTGGTATAATTGGGTATGAGTTGTGAATTGTGAGTGTTGTAAATACTTTGTATATATTATCTCTTTAATCAAATAATCTCTAGGGGGCCGGAGATACAGACACAATTGGTCAAACTCCGTTATTAAATTTATGTGTATTATTTTCGTTATCATTTCTCATTCTCACTAATCTGACTTGTAAAAAAATTTATATAATTTTTTCAATAAAAACATTCTTTTTTGGCGAAATCAGAGCATCAATAATAATAATAATAAACAATTGAATCAGACTGAAAATTATCATGTCATTAAATAATGTAATAATTTTCGACTAATCCCATAGGAAGTGAATTTGAAATTTGATAAAGTGTTAATTTTTGGGTTTTAAAAAAATAATAATAATACTCTTATAATAAAAAGTTATTAAATTAACTAACTTATTAAAATAATAAATGAACTATTTTAAAATTAAAAAATAAAAGGTGAATATTTAAAAATATATATTTTTTAAAAATTAAGATATTTTTGAAGAAATTACCATAATAATTTTGATTTGGGCTATGGGCTTGTAAAACACTAATATTTGCAAATGAGGCCTATCCTTTCCCATTGGATTATTTCTATTCATTGGGTTGAGTGATGAAGCCCAGCGGTGCAATTTAACAGCTAGTAGTCCATCTTGGAGAGCGTGACGTCACTCTCCACACAACCTTTAATCTAATTGCCTCCTGACTCGGCAAATCACCAGCGAGTATACTATTACTACGAAATCATTATTGCATATACTAATTAAATATTAAAAAGTAAAAACATTAAATAATAAAATCCAGTTTTATGCTGCATCCGCTCCTCCACCTGCCTCCTTTTCCCTTATGATATTTGTGCTACACTTATATAAGAAAAGGACAAAACAGTCTTTTTACTTGTGTAAGAGTTGCAATCTGGCAAAAAAGATGAGTGCTCTGATCAACCAATTATTAAATTACATTATCATCATATAAAATCAAAGTATTAATCGGATAATTATCTTACTCAGCGCTGCCATTCTATTTTCTCGTCTCCTTGTGTGTGTAACAGTGAAAAACTACATGGCTGCTTCCTCTTAAATTAGCTCCAATCTCTCTGATCAATTCAAAAGAAGCCATTGCCTTTTCGACTCTGTCAAATGCTCTTTCGTCTCTCTAAGGTATTTATTTTTTGTTTGAATTGCCAGTGAGTGATGAGTTTATTGATTTTATTATTTTAATTTTAGTTTTCAATTTTATTTTTTATTTAAGCAATGTCAGGTGTAGCACGAAGAGGAATTCATTACTTGCAGAACCTAAAAGCGGCGAATATCCCTGCTGAGTTGATAGAGAAGGGACAAAATCGCGTTATTGATGCTTCTCTTACTCTTATTCGCGAGAGAGCAAAGCTAAAGGTGTAATCTTTATTTTGTAATTATGTTACTAACGCTTTAATTATGTAATTTTTAGGTTCAATTTTGCTAATTAAGTTTACTGATTACGTGAAGTCTATGATCTTTATGGTGCTATTTCCCAGGGAGAGCTTTTGCGTGCTCTAGGAGGTTGTGTAGCATCACCGTCTCTTCTTGGAGTCCCATTAGGGCATAACTCATCATTTCTTCAAGGCCCAGCATTTGCTCCTCCTCGAATTAGGGAGGCTATATGGTGTGGTAGTACTAACTCAACAACTGAAGAAGGTAACTAACTGTATTAGTATTGCCCTGCTTTTGGACCGCTATTTGATCAGTATTATTTGTTTGCTTGTTGAATTTATATTTTAATGAAAAGTACTTTAGAATTGGTGATTTGTGCTCAAGGTTTAATTATTTCAGAGTTGAACTTTTCATAAAAGAAAATTTCAATTTGGAAATGCCTGAGGTCTCTTCTTAAAGTGTGTGTCTGAATTTTGTCAATTTTGGAATTTTGTCGATTTCCCTTTCATTTATCAGCTTGTGCTAAGACCATTACTAAAACCAGGGAATACTGAAATTATAATAAATACTTATTCTGGTTATGAAAACAATAAAATACTGTACCTGGAAATTTGATTGCCAAGGATCGGAAGCTGATTTTCATATATCTGTCTGTTTTTCTGCTTCCCTTTTGTGATAATATTGTTTGCTTATTGTGAGATGATGCTTGGGCTGCCTGCAGGGAAAGAATTAAATGATCCTCGGGTGCTAACTGATGTCGGTGATGTTCCTGTTCAAGAAATTCGAGATTGTGGTGTAGATGATGACAGATTGATGAATGTTATCAGTGAGTCTGTCAAGCTAGTGATGGAAGAGGTGACTGTTGTTTTGCATCTAACTTTTCAATTTTTTCAATCATGATCCAAAAATAGCAGCTATACAAATGTTTCCCTTGTAAGGGATCTTCTTTCATTACGAATTATTCAAATTGACAATTTGATTAATTCTTACCTTCCTTTCTGTAATCTGGAAAGCCTGTATGATATTGTTACCACAAAAAAGAGCATATAACTAGAGGATTCAGAAAAGCCTGCTACAGTTCCTGAGTTGCTAGGTTGATTGATCTTTTCTTGCTTAATAAATTCTTGGCTTGATCTGCCACATTTTTCTTTATGGTTTGCGAGTTCAGGCTAGCATGGTGAGAATGACTATGGAAGTCTGCAAGGCTAATTGGTTAGGATGTAAAAGCAGGCTGCTGCTAGGCATTGCTTTTATCTTTCTGCATATGAAGGCCTGTCTTGCGTAAAATGTTGTATTTGCAACTTCTTGTTGACACTTTGTCGTTAAAAGTTGAGTTAGATTATTGCATTAGCTAGTTAAATCTAAACCATTTAATCTGTTTTCTACATTATAATTAGCCAGGACTCAACCAATGTTGGGAAATTGTAATTTGACTGGATCACTTGTGAAATTAGACTGTTAGATGATCATGAATCATAGTTACCGAATAGATGATCTAATTTTTGGGGAGATTTCTGAGTAGATTTGGTGGTTCTTTAAACTTGTGTGAAGACCTTTTCGTTACATTCTGGAGGTGAATTGAGCTAATAATGTGACAGTGCATAACATGCTAAGAATACCAAGAACTATGTCCCAAAAAGCTTTGCCATTTTAGCTTCTGATGGGATTCTACTTGTTTCATGGATATTAGTTTTTTGCTGCAACATTTTTGGTTATGCATTTCATTCTTAGATCTTTTATGTTTGTTCTTCCAGGATCCATTATGCCCATTAGTTTTAGGTGGTGACCATTCAATATCTTTTCCTGTGGTAAGAGCCGTCTCTGAGAGGGTTGGGGGACCTTTGGATATTCTTCATCTTGATGCTCATCCAGATATCTATCATTCCTTCGAAGGAAATAAATATTCTCATGCATCTTCATTTGCCCGAATAATGGAAGGTGGTTATGCAAGGCGGCTCTTGCAAGTATGCCCACTACTTTTCACATTTTTTTTCCATTGCTGTGATGTTCTGTACTAATTTTGCGGATAATTAATTATGTGGGATGTTGTATTTCCAACATTGCAATGAGAGCTCATATTTCTGGAATGTTAACGAATTGAATGCTGACCCTTTCAGGTAGGTATCAGATCAATAACAAAAGAAGGCCGTGATCAGGGCAAAAGGTTTGGTGTGGAGCAATTTGAAATGCGGACCTTCTCAAGAGATCGCCAACTGTTGGAAAATCTGGTTTGGTTTTGTTTTTTCTTTTCCAGATCTCTTTATCTCCTATGTTTACACATGCATGTGAGTTGGCTATATAAATTTGACACTGGAATTTTCTTTGGACAGAAATTAGGGGAAGGTGTAAAGGGAGTGTATATTTCAATAGATGTGGACTGCCTTGACCCTGCCTTTGCTCCTGGTGTATCTCACATTGAGCCTGGTGGTCTCTCTTTTCGCGATGTTCTCAACATACTCCACAACCTTCAAGCCGATGTTATTGCAGCAGATGTAGTTGAATTCAATCCACAGCGGGACACTGTTGATGGGATGACTGCAATGGTTGCTGCCAAGCTGGTAAGAGAACTGACTGCAAAGATGTCAAAATGATAAATCTTACACCTTACCGTCCAGGCTTTCAAATTTATGGTTCCTTGGTGCACCTGGAAAGTTTTTCCATTGGTTCTTGGCTTCCTCCATAGGAATATTTTTTCTTCATTTACTGAAGAGGGCTTCGCTTTCTGAATTATTAAATATTAATCATCAAGTCTCTTTTATTACCTTTTTTTTACCCCAGAAATGAGAGAACAATTGTTGCCAAGTACAACATTGCTCTATCTCTGCATCTTAATGAAATAAAATGTTTACTGGTATCTCTCCTTCATCGCGCAATAAACAATTGCGACTTTGCATCTTGTGTATTGTTTTTATTGTGCATTAGACTACTGCAACTACCTCAATTTGATTTATGTTACTTCCGGTCATACAAATCTGATCCATTTATTTTTGCCATATATTATCACTCATCAGTGATTCAGTCCCATTGCAAGCATTGGGTGTTAGTTTTAGATGTAATTAGGGGGAAAAAAATCCACTCAAAGCTGCAGGTATTTTAAAAAAAATTGCGAAAATTTGTTGTAAATTATCTGGATTTTAACTATAAATAATGAGAAAAAGAACCTTTCTAAATGACCATTATTTAAATTTGGATTAAACCAACCAGGTTCTCATTTCTTGCCGATTGCCTTCGCTATTGTCAAAACCATGCTGTAAGTATAGCTATCAATGACTGTTGAAGACATGGAGATACTGATCCATATATTTTCTGGGGTTTGCGAAGTGAAAAATTGCATTTGTGCGACATAAACGAATGCTTCAGATGTTCCAAGAAGGATGTATCGTGGAGACTGCCACCAAATTCCTAATGAACTCTCTTCCTTTTCAATGTTCATTGCATATTTTAGCCTTTGTTGTCCCACAATGCCTCAATTATCATGGCTACTATTACACCTACAAGCCCAATAAATATTCTTTGTAGTTCACTATTGGTGCAGAACCGAACTTGTCTTGCTCTTGCACCAATGTCATGTCCATAGGAGAAGCTTAAGCAGTTAAGCTTGAGCTTCCATCATGTATGAAATGTAAATCTGTCGCTTAAACGAAGTTGTTCATATATTTTTGTCGTTTTTGTATGAAACGATGGACGGAAACGACTACTCGTTTTTATGTTGGAGCCCACGCTTGAGTGAATTGTCCGGGGCCCAATTAACTAGGGCGGTGAAATTGGGACAGGATGAGCTTATTTCTTCAAGAAATTATAAAATATTTTGTTATATTATTATTTTTTATAATTTCGTAATTTTGAATTTGCATTAATATTTTTTTCTATTTTCGCGATATATATATAGCAGTCTAATGAATTTAATTACCTTCATTACAAATTCAATTCAATAACATTGTTTAGTAAATTTAAAAAATATATATATATTTTATTTTTTCATTGAAAATGTAAAGGAGAGGGAATATGTGATAAATAAAGATAATTTTATGTTTATATATTCTATAATTAAACGTGAAATTTTGAATATATTTGTAAAATTCTACGATGAATATTTAACGAATATTCATCACAGAATTTATAAATTCTTTAAATGTTTATGCATTTCATTTTTAACTAATATTTATAAATAAATTTATGTTTCATTTATAATAAGAATAACTTATTTATAAATTATTTCATTTACGATCGAAGCAACTCATTTATAAATTATTTCATTTACGATTCGGAGCAACTCATTTACAAATTATTGTTAATATTAAAATAATAAGTTAATAAAAAAATTTGAGATGCCAAAGCAGAAAATGTTAAAAATTTCATATACATTTAATTTTTCCTAGTTTGAGCAAAGACATTTGCTGATGAAAAACGGTGTCGTTCCAATTACTAAAGATGATGTGGCTTTAACTCTAATTTGTAATTGCCATTGGCCGCAGGGTCGTGAACTGAACTGGTTCCATCGATAACTCTTTCGACCTGGAAAAATGTTGTCTTCAGCCATTTCCCGTCTAAACTTGCTCTCAAAACCCTCACTTCACAATGCTTTATCATCTTTCAAAACCCCAAAACCGCAAAAAAAGCGACTAATTACACCCAGTTGGTCACCTCTCTCTTTCTACCACTATTCTCTATCTGCCCGCTTTTCCTCTCCGGCGAGGTCCATCTCTTCAAAAAAAGGCGCAACTGAAACTATTGTCTCTAAAGATGATTTGGTTATTCTTGGCATCGAAACTAGCTGCGACGATACTGCGGCAGCTGTTGTATGTAATCAAGTTTTTCTCTTTATTTTTTTTAAATTTATGTTATTTTAACTGGGTGTTTTTAATTTTTTTTATTGATATTATCTGGGTTTTGGTTATTTGTGATTATAGGTAAGAGGCAATGGTGAAATTCTAAGTCAGGTGGTGTCTTCTCAGGTATTATATAGTTTGTTTACTGGAGGTAGCTTGGTAATTCGTTAATTTAAGTTGCTGAGAATGGCATTAGCTCATTTTTTAAGCTTTCACTAAAGGCAGACTTGCTTAAAAAATATGGAGGTGTTGCTCCTAAAATGGCGGAAGAAGCACACTCACAAGTAATTGATCAGGTATGGTATTTAAGTTTGATTTCAATCTTTCATTTTCTATATTTCAATTCATAGTTCTCTGTAATTGGGGTTTAGTCATTTGTTATTCTGTTGTTATCTGTCTAATCTGTCTGATTCCTCCTTATAATGTGTGTTAGTGTTATAGTAGCATGAATCAATAGGGACCTAAACTTGTTCTCTTTAATTGCAGGTTGTAGAGGAAGCCCGTGATAAAGCTAATTTAACTGAAAAGGATCTCTCTGCAGTTGCTGTTACTATCGGTCCTGGTTTAAGCTTGTCTTCGTGGTAATTTGAGTAATTTATCTTTATTTTTCGTTTATTGTTTTTCTTATCGAAGTTATCTGGGGTAAATTGTTAGTCCCAATTTACAGTCTTGTTGACACTAGTCAAATTTCCATTTACGGGAGAATTACTTATGCTTACAGAGGTGTACTAGATCCAAACTGCATGTGCAGCCTTATTAGGATGCAGATAAGCATATTCCGCCAAAACTGCAGATTAACTTGGGAAATTGGGTTTATATTAGTTACTAAGATCAGACAGGCAACATATTCTTATCTCCATCAAGGAAATTGAATTTATAATATGGGAAGAGAGAAAGAAAAGGAAAAAAGAATGTTGCACAAACAGTGTATACATAATAAAATTCTGTATATTGGGGGTGGAATATTATTGTTTTGGGGAAAACAAAGAGTTCCTTAGAAAAATTTCTTTAATGCATTTGTGATGCAGTTGGTGTTCAGAAAGCTCGTAAGCTTGGTGGAAGATTCAATCTACCAATCATCGGTATCCATCATATGGAGGCTCATGCTCTAGTCGCCAGGTACGAAAGTAACAAGTTTTATAAATTGGAGAATAAAGAATAGCCGCACCTTGGAGTAGAAATTTAGAATAGCATTTGTTTAACATATTAAAAAAAGTACATTGCTGTATGTTATTCTTTAACCAGGTTGATGAATTCTTCGTTGATATCCTAACCTATTGGTTGATGTGTTCGGTTACATGCTCATCGGTGCCCATATACCTTTGTTGTTCTAGGTTAGTTGAACAAGAGTTGGAATTTCCTTTTATGGCTCTGTTAATTTCTGGTAAGCACATACACCTCTACCAATTTACAGGTTCCCTTCTTTTCTCTTATTTGGCAAATTAAGTATGTTCATGGGAGGATAATTGGTGCTTAAAAGATCAATGATGTCACATCATCAAACATAAAAATGGGCTAAAGGACATTGTCTTAATATTCAACTAATGTTAGAAAGAAAAATGTTAATTTGTATGATAATATTAGGCAGAGAACATGGATTTGGGAACTGTAGCTCCTGTCTTCTGCCAGACCTTTTAATATTGCTGCAATTCCGTGCATTCATTTGGTTACTTAAGTCAGCATTGCAATCCATCTTCAAAGACAAGCTTGATAATGCAGATAAAATATAGTTTTGCATTAACTTAGTTTGGTTCCTACCCACCTTTCCCTCCACAGGGTTTAAGGTTCTTCTGGCCGCACGTTTTCTGATAATTTCACTTTGCTTTTGATTCTCAGGAGGACACAATCTGCTTATTCTAGCTTGTGATCTTGGCCAATACATACATCTTGGGACCACAATTGATGATGCAATTGGTGAAGCCTATGACAAGACAGCAAAATGGCTTGGTCTTGATATGAGGAGAAGTGGTGGGCTAGCAATCGAGGAACTTGCTCGAGAGGCTGATGCAGAATCACTAAAATTTTCGGTTAGTTATTCCCAAATGCTTCATTATTATTATTATTATTATTCTATCATTATAGTCATGTTTGCTAGAATATGTATTCTTTGTTATTTGAAAATATGATCCAGTGATACTATCTTTTTGTTGTTCTAGTGTGTCTGAAATTTTACTGCTTTCTTTTCTCAGACTCCAATGAAACTACACAGGGATTGCAATTTCTCATATGCTGGACTGAAGACTCAAGTGAGGCTGGCAATTGAATCCAGAATATGTATGTAGAGAACGTTGAATATTTGTTTATTTTTCAGAGAACAATCCCTAAATTAATGCAGAGCTAGTGCTAACAATGAATCAATTAATGTTTTGGTCTCTTTTCTTGTCCTGATTGTTTTGTGTGTATGGGCTATGTCTAGCAATGCTGAAATTCCCATATACTCTGCAAGTAGCCAGGACAGAAGTTCCAGGGCTGATATTGCTGCATCTTTTCAGGTCTTTTTTCGGTTTTTTTTTTCCAGATCAATCAAGTAGTGTAGTGGGCACATAGTTTTTTCCTTTTTAGTGTGTTGCTCTTCTAATACTTTCTCTTACAGCGAGTTGCTGTGCTACATTTAGAGGAGAGGTGTGAATGTGCAATTGAATGGGCAAGGAATATCGAACCATCTATAAAATTCTTGGTAAGACACAATACAGTTTTTTATTCAGTTTATCCCATTCCACATCATTGATTGCTTCTTTTTCTCAATTTCTTTTACTTTCACTTCTTTTAGGTGGTATCTGGGGGTGTTGCGTCAAATCAATATGTCCAAACCCAGCTTGATCAAGTTGTGAAGAAGAAAAACCTGAAACTTTTATGCCCGCCTCCAAGTCTTTGTACTGATAATGGTAAGTTCTATGGTCTTCTAGACCTTGTAAATGGCATGCATGAATAATGGCTTGATTTTCATCTACTAGGTGTAATGGTGGCTTGGACTGGAATTGAGCACTTCAGTGTAGGAAGATTTGATCCTCCACCGTCTGCAGATGAAGCAGAAGATTTTGTGGTTTGCTTTCAATACTCATGACACTCATTTGTTTGTTCCTCATTCCCTACCCTTTCACTATATGATTGAACTTTTTTTGGAGCCATAAACAAGATTACGAGACTGAAAGATTCAAATTAGGACCAGTAAATAGATGTTTGATTTTATCTTTTACAGCATAACTGTTATATAACTATCAGAGGATTTTCAACAATTTGTGCTTAGCTGTTAACATTTAACATATTAGATAATGGTTTGCCTTGTACATTTAAAAGGTCTCACAGTCTTGACTAACAAAAGTTTTGCTTTATGAATTAGTATGATCTGCGACCAAGATGGCCTTTGGGAGAGGAGTATGCTGAGGGAAGAAGCAATGCTCGTTCTTTGAGAAGGGCTCGCGTTCATCCATCACTTTCATCTATAATTCAAGCGTCACTCTAACAGCAGTAATATGTGCATTTTCAAATTCCCATGGTTCCTTTGTACAACTTCACTAGTTGAGCTTCAATTTGAGCTGCCGTTGGAGGAGCATAATGGCTGAACCTTACTACCTGAACCCAGTTTGAAGGTGGATAGAGAGAGCATTTGTAGGCCTGACACCAATTCAGAAAATTATTAATCAGCAAGAGGAAATGTTCTCACCAGGCAACTGGGAATCATTAAATTGCATCTCGGTACCTAAAGACTAGCTGCTGAAATCTCAAGTTGTGCTTTCTGATTTCTCTTGATTGCCTTAGTTGCGCATGTTGAAAGTAAGTGCTCATAGTTTTAGGTATTTTCGCCAACTATTGGCTTGGCTTTCCTTGTATTTGCGGAGCAAGGTACACATAAAGTAGTGTATTCTTATATATATTCACTTGGGAATTGTGTAACAATGTTGATGGAGTTTGTGATATTAACATGTAATTTAATACGCAGATGAATTAATAATTTCTTGTGAAAGCAATTGGCTTTGTAGCTATTATATGTGTGGGTGTGGCCGTGTACTCAGATCATTAGAGATCAATATGCAGCACCCGCACACCGTTAGAGAGCAATTTTGGGAGCTTAATTAACTGGAGCAGCTGTGCTATGAAGTGGGATTATTAAATGTGATATATTGTTTGGTAGGGCCACTGAAAATAATAAATTATACCGCTATATAGAAAGAAACTTTCTTTCTTTACACTAGTAAGTGCTCTTCCATTTGCAACAAAAGAAAAAGGCAAAAAAATTGCAAAATTATGGGAATTAAGAAAGTTTTTCTAGTCCCCATATTTATAAGGTACTATTTGTATCTTAGAATACAGTCCAGATACATGCACTATGCTCTAAAGATGAATTTGGGGTAGTGAGTGCCGTTCCTTTTTTCAGAAGAAAAGGGGAAAAATTCAGATTTTTCTGAAGACAAACTCTTCCCCCTTTCATCTTTGAGGGGGATGCTAAATTATGTTTTTCTTTTGTCGACCGCCCAGCCAATCAAACTCACTATTCCAATATTATCATTATAATTTTGTCTCTTGATCACAAAATCCTAGCTAGTGCCACGGAGGATAAACAAGAGGGTGTTTGGCTTGGTGTTTAAAAATAAGCTTAGAAGTGTTTAAAATTTTAAATAATTATGTATTTATTTTGATTGTTTATAAATGGTTGATAAACACTTATCATATTTAGTAAAAATAGTTTATAAATGCATTTAATGTTAAAATAACTAAAAAGATATGGAGTTATACAATCAAGATAATATAGTAAATTATTTGGTCCACAACTTATGTTTTTAGTTTATAAACTCATAAAATTATATAAATAAACTCATCCACATAAATTTAAAACTTATAAACTGATCTAATAAATAATCAGAGCCAAACACCCTTTTTTTTCTCTTTGTTTCTTTAAAACCTGTTACTTCAGTTCCCACAGGAAGCAAGAAGATCCTGTGAAATATTAACTTTACAAGAACTATATATTATATATAAAAACATATATACTACTTTGGCAGAGAATAAAATATGGAAATGTTTTCGAAGTTACTAAATCAGTCGGACATTGGGAGAAGATTGGCATTGCCAACAAAGAGTCTAAAGTACTTGCCATGTTTTGGAAAAGGCCATGCATTAGATTTTCACGTTAAGGATGAGAATGAGCAAATATGGACTTTTCGCTGCATCATCCGCAAGAACAACCACCCAAAACCTGTTCTTTCAAAGGGTTGGCGCAAATTTGCTTCTGCTAATCAACTTGATGCGGGTGATAAAATTGTTTTCTATAAACAACAAGATGATGATGGAGCTTCAGGTGCAATTTTATTCAAGATTGAAGTGAAGAAGTCGATCAAGCTATTCAGGACCATTGTGGGTTACATCCCATAACAACTAGCATAATAATTATAAGCTAGCATTATCAAGCAACTTCAATGTCAGGTTTTTAATTTCTTTCTGCAGGTTTGTTTTAGAATAAAGACTGTTACAAGTATTTGCCTGGAAAGTCTTCTGTCTTTTGCTGCATGCTTGGTCTTTTCAGCAAGTAATATCAACTTTCAATTTTCTATCCAAAATCAGTTATAAACTTCTTATGTCCCTTGCAACCCAGAAAAAGAAAAAAATCTTTATGCGTGCACTATACAAGTATACATACATACACACACACACACACACACACACATATATTGAAACCCAAGGCCACTTAATACTTTTTTTTGTTCTTTCCTCACAAATTTGATTTATTGTTTGGCATCAATCATGATGTTAAATGCTTCTTATAATATGACATTACAATTATGTAGATGATAATTCACCATGAACGCAATTTTTGAAAGGTTTTTCATTATTATATGGTATCACTGGCAGGGGCGAAGCTAGACTTTTTAGTGAAGAGGGGCAAAATAAAAATATCATATTTTTTTTATAAATTTAAAGGGGGGCAATTAAACATTTTAAAATTTTTAATAATATATATACATGTATAAATAAAAAATTACATATATATACAAAAAAAAATTTCAAAATAGAATGGGGACAGCTGCCCCCCTTCTATCATGAGTCCCTGCGCCCCTGATCACTGGTGGCCAGACCAGTAATTATATATAGCAATGAGTTCGTCACTTTTTCCCCAATTCATTGAAACAGCAAAAAATTCATTTTGGCACTAATAAGAGACTCACAATAACAAGAAAAATTATGTTCCTTAATTACTAATTAAATATTTACAGATCAATTTAAATTTTATTTTTTTTAGTACAAGAAAAAGCAAACGGTCTCAAGAATTTAGGTTGGAAGCATTTTGAAAACAAATCTGCAATTTATTTGGAAGCTAATGAAGTACATTACATGAATAGCCATATTAAACGAAGAGCATAGAAAACTAGCCAGTCAGTATAGCATAATATTTAATTGATTTGTCTTTTCAAATAGGATGTCTAGTTTATGATATACGTAGATAATGAACACCTGGCTGCAGTAGATCAATGAAGCATTTGTAGAATCTCAAACTATAAAAAATTTAGCGCATGCACCACATTAAGATTATCTACCTCAATAATCAACCTTCTAATGTACCTTTAGACCAAACCAGATCTAATGAAGGATCCTTTATTACTAGATGAAATATTCCTAATAACTTTTTTTTAAAAAAAAATTAATTTAGTGATAATTGAAGATTATTTTATGATTAAACTTCAGGATTAAATCATATTAATATCAAAATTTTCTTTTAATATTAAAACAAATTGACTAAAATGCTCTGTAGTTTATCCTATATATAATATGTAGAGCCCACGCGATAATTGGAGAGTATAATTAAGGATTTTTGATAAAAATATAAGAAAAAAATTTAAATTAATCATATTTTTAAAATATATTCAAATTTATAAGAATTCATGATTTTTTTTATCAATTTAACAGATTTACACAGTTTATTATGAGTTTATTATAAATTTTTTTAGAATTTTTATCAGTTTATTAAATTTTATAAGGGTATTATGAAATTATTTTAAATTTATTATATACTTTTATAAAATAATTAAAATACTCTTAATAAAATATAAAAAAAATTGATAAAAAAAAATAGCGAGGGGGATAATTTTGCCAGTAATTAATGTGAATACCAAAAGAAAAGGGCTTATAATTATTTCTTAAAAATTGATTAACTTAAAAATATTTTTCTAAATTGATAAATTATAATATTATAAATTTTTTCTGATAAATTTATTAAAAATCCATAAAATACCTACATTTTAATTGACCATCAGGCCAGTGATCACTGCAACGCAAGTAAGATGAGAAGAGCCTCCTTCCTGGAAATTGCTATTATGCATATATACTTGATCTTGGACTTTTCTATGTATTGTCAAAATTATATATATATTGATGACGAGCTAAATTTTAGGGGTAGTTCTCTGTAGCTCGAGTCCTGATATTATTTGTATATATTATCTAACCTGCAAGATAAGAGAAAGAGAGATATGGATCGGGTTCCGCTGGATGAGACTCCGATGTCTAAGTCAGAGCTCGGTCTGAATGAATGTAAAGAAAAATAAAGAGAAGAGCCAGAGAGAGTTTATCTGTAGGGGTGACCCCCATTTATAGTAAATGCAGGGAGATAGTGTTTGGGACCCTGTAAGTGTAATTTGCGGATGTGTCAAATGATTATCAGCCAGACATATGGAGCTTAGTAGGATTGAGAATGTCCGAAATTGAGGTCTTTATACTGCAGAAAAGACTGGCCATGAGGATGACTAGATAGAGGCTCGGTAAATTTAGGATATCTTCATTAGTCTCTCTCAAGTCATTAACATTTATGTCAAGATTTATTCATGCATATGAGCTCGAAAAAGCTCAGTATAAAGTGTATGTATTGAATCATAAAATAAATTTAGTATGACAATACGCAATGCTCAAGTATGAAACTCGAAAGTAGAGCTCATAGAACTTGGTAAGTCGGTATATGGGGTTATTATCACTAGTCCCTTGCTAGTCATTTGATATTTATGTCAAATTAAAATCTGAAACTCAAAAAGACCAAAACAAGCTCGGTCGGAGCTGCTTGAGAACTGAGAAAAGCAAGACTAAGCTCAAGAAAGGAGCTTGAAAAATAAGAGCTCGAAAGGCTAAGGAAAAAGAGAGCTCGTGGAGCTTGGGAAAAAAACACGAAGCTTAGGAGGGCTCGTGGAGCTCGGGGTAAAAGCCTATTTATCAAGTAGAGCTGCTTGAGAGCTGAGAAAAGTAAGATTGAGCTCAAGAAAGGAGCTTGAAAAATAAGAGCTCGAAAGGCTGGGAAAAAGCAGAGCTCGTGGATCTCGGGGAAAAATGTGGAGCTCGAGAGGGCTCGTGGAGCTCGGGGTAAAAGCCTAGTTATCATGTAGTAGTACGGGTAAAACCACTCGCTAGTCCCTCTTGAAAAAGCTTGGCATTTATTCCAAGGAGTCAGTGCAGATTCTAAAAGAACACATGTCATGTATAGGAGAAGTGACGCTTCAAAAACCGAGATAACGATTTGACAGATTTTGAAAAGATGTAATGTCCGAGGCATTAAAGAGGGATGTCAGTTCATATGACCGAAGTGAACTCTATAAATAGAAAGTATGGTGACAAAAGTAGGTACATAATTCAAAAGAGAGAAGCTCGATTCATCTGATATATTGAGTGAAGGCTTGAAAGCGAGGTTAAAAGAGATTAGTATTAAGTTTGTGCTTTTAAGTTTTGCAATTCAATTCTAGTAGTAATATGGTGCAAGCAATAATGAGTTCGGCTCTTTTAAAAGAGGTAGGAGAGCGGGGCACTCCAAGTGCCATGAGTGAGGGGACCCATCACAAGGAAGGAGCTCGAGTTGAGGTTGGGTTAGCTATAATCAAGAACACCAAACAAATAAACCTAAGGTCTCTAACTCTGATGGACGAGGAGGAAGAAGATGTAGCAGAAGCTTAATAAATTAACCCGAGCTCAGAGAAGGCTAGCATGAGGGATATTCGGTCCTCCATAATAGAAACTGATTTAACAGGGATCATGAAGAAATATCAAATTCCAGAAGAATATAAGATGCTCATCCTTGGAGAGGATGTTCAAGCCTATGAAACACTGCTCGAGAATCAACTGATGATCTATGAAGAGGATTTGAGATCGGGAGTGAGATTCCCATTATGCCCTTTGCCCCGAGAATTCTTGAACTATCACAGGATAGCTCCTGGTTAACTCAACCCTAACGCATGGCGCACTATCATAGGGTTTGAAATTCTATGTGAGTTGCTCTGGGTAAAACCCATATCTCGGGTGCTGAGTGCATTCAGCATACTCAAAATGCGATCGGGTGCATATGAAGACTTCCTTTATTTGCAAGGTCGGTCCGGGCTTGCTATTTTCAAAGGAAAACAGACTCAATCAAAGCTTGAAAAGACTGATTTATTATTTTAGAGTACGAGGAATTTGGTTGTCAAAATATTTGGTGGGTTAATCCGAGTGGCGAATAGGTGACAAGAGCAAAACTGAGCGAAAATGAGTTCACGACATTCACAATTGTGGAGCGAGACATTATAAACAAAAAGAGGGATGTCATTGCCCTAATAAGGGAGTACTTCCCTCTTGGGAAGGCTCCGAAGGAGATCCAGCCAGAAAACTGAATAAGTATATTATGTTTCAACACTCGGATATTATTATTGCTTCTTGTGAATATGTTAATATACTAAATATTATCTCAGTTATACAAAGTCAGGCTCGGAATCAGCAGGTAGAGAACTAAAATGTTTAGCAGAAAGGGAAGCCAAAAGGAACGCTAGGAAAAGGGCTAGGATAACTCGTACAGAGCAGGGTACTAGGACAAGCTTGACTCGAGAGGAAGAGTCCATATTAGATCTAACTCTTCCTACAGAAATAAGACCTGAGATCTAGCCACAACAAGAGGTGGAAGACATCTCACCCTGTAGAGGGATAGAAGAGGGTTCGCCCAGAACCCAGGTGGCAGAGGATTTGTCAAAAAGAGAAGTGAAAGAACCATTAGCCCATCAACATACCCTTGTTTGGTTGGTAGAGGTAGTGAATGATAAATGTACTCCCTACAAGATGTTGGGCCACAAAAGTGCTTAAATATACATTTAAAGCTGTTCCAAAAGAGAAGCACGAGAATGCGCAAAAAAGCTAGGAAAAAATGGCGAAAGAAATGATTACAATGTCTCACATGGCAAGGGATAATTTGAACATGTGAAGTTATACCATACGTTTGGTATAAAAGCTAATTGAATAACATGTTGCAGGTCATGCAACTCGCATACACCGTCAAGGATCGGGTGATGGACATGGCAGCCAACTTTGACCGAGCCCTCAAAGATTGTGATGAAGAAAAAAAAGGCTCAAGCTAGAGAAGACCTTGAAGGCTAAAAATGATGAACTGAAGCACGTTCAAAATGAGCTGAAGCAGGTTCAAGATGCCTTAAAGAAAAACAATGAAAAGTTGAGCTCAACTAAAGAAACCATAAGAGCCAAAGATGAAGAACTACACTCGGCAAGGGAAAATCTGGAATATAAGGATGACGAGCTACGCTTGGCAGAGGACACCCTTGAGGCTATGCTGCCGAGCGGACGAGGAGCAACAAACGCTATGCTTGGGGTGTCTATGCCTACCAGAAAACTGTGTAAGATCAGTTGAAGCAAGAAAATCCGAGTATGGATTTGTCTTGGATGATGAAGATTGACATTGGCAAGCTAACTGCCAAGCATGAGACTGATGATGATGAAGATGAAGATGAGGACTCAGATCATGAGGAGGAAGTCCAGGATGAAGAGTCCCAAGATTAATGTGTAGTTTATTTTTTTAGGGTCTACTAAAACTCGGTCTAGAAATAGTGTAAAGACGGGCTACATATATAATAAACTTTTCTTGATTAATAAAAAATCTTACTTTTGAACTCAAATTTAATACTTATTTTTGTTTGACTTGTTATCTGATATGCTATGTGAATTGCATATTTGGCTCGGTTGTTAACCAAGCATTATATATACTGTGTGATGTTAACATGTTTATGACATCTGCTCATTCTGCTCAAGCCCGAGGTGCATCAGAGACTTCTGTTAATAGTACTGGAGCCTGTGTACTGAGCAGTCTAATAAGTATGGTGGGGTGATTAAGCCGAATTTTACATCGTGTTGTGCCATAAGAACTTGTAAGATAAAATTAAATTGAAAGTTATAAATCAATTACCTGTCCAAGGTATTATCCACAATGGTCGATTAGACGACCTGCTTTTAAGTTCGGCTGCTAGAAGAGCCTTTTTTGCTTTTATAGTTTGGGTGGGAGCTGATCGAGCTTTCTCATCCTATTCATATTCTTGACTCTGATGGACACATCGACCAGCTTGCTGACCAAGGTACTATCTACAATGGTAAGTTCGGTTAAATGACTCGTTTTGAGATATAAATTCCAGGAGAGCCTTTGAATGTTCATAGTTTGGAAAAAGCTAATCAAGCTCTCTAATTCTGGTTAGATTCTTATTTCTGGTGAAGCTACTCAAGCTCTATGTTGCGAGCATAATCTTAGCTATGTTGTTGGCTCGACCATGATTTGAGTTGACAGTTCGACATTTGGGGGTGCAAGTACTTGAGTATTAAAGCTTCCCTTGCTCGGTGATTAAAGGTGTTAGTGTGTGATCAAGGGTATCAGTGCATCCCTTTATTGCTTGGACATTTATGTCATATAGTCTCTGAAGTTGAATTTCAGAGGGTTAACAAAGTGTTTAATTATGTACGTTAATACATGTCTTTTGTACAATAATAAAAAATCAGAAAAATTGGACTCGAGAATACACACAAAGGGTGATATTACATAGACTTCCGAATGTACAAAATTATAGAGATGATTACAAATTATGTACAATAAGAGTATTGATGCTTGGTTAAAACATATAAGCTCGGCTTCAACAAGGGGCTACAACAAAATGCGTGTGTAGGAGCGATAAGTAAACTGAAATGATAAAAACATTAAATAGTATAATATTGTAAATAAAATATGAAAAAACATTAAACAACTCAATATTACATATGAAAAGCTTCTTATATTGCTTGGTTTTAATTTAATTCATGGTTGTTATTAGCTTTTTCTTTCATGATGAGTTCAGTTCATTTAGTTAGATGTGTGAAGGAAAATAATAATTAATTGCTCATAATGAGCTATGGTATGATGAAGTTAAGAGCTCAGTGCATGACCAGGGTGCTTGTACAGAGCTAGGAGCTCGGTGTGCGACTAGAGTGCTTGTAATATGTACAATTAAAATGCGATTAACTTTGCGCATATAGAGCATTTTATGCACGACCAGAGTGCGAATAACTTAGTGCAACTAGGGAACTTTATGCATAGTCAGAGTGCGAATAATTTGGCGCAGTTAGAGCGCTTTATGCACGGTCAGAGTGCAAATAACTTGGTGTAGCTAAGGCACTTTATGCACTGTCATAGTGCTTCTTGCAAGAGCTGTGGGACGTGCTTGAAGTGTATTGTTTTTGCTAGGGAATAGCTAGCTTGTCCATGCTCACCGCACCAATGATGACGAGCTAAATTTTAGGGGTAGTTCTAGCTCTGCAGCTCGGGCTCTGGTACTGTTTGTGTCTGTTCTCTAACCTGCAAGATAAGAGAAAGAGAGTGGCGGATTGGACTCCGCTGGAGAAGAATGTAAAGATAAGAGAAAGAGAGTGGGGCAGGCTCCGATGCGTAAGCCAAAGCTCGGTCTAAATGAATATAAAGAAGAATAGAGAGAAGAGTCAGAGAGAGTTTGATTGTGGGGGTGACCCCATTTATAATTAATGCAAGAAGATAGTATTTGAGGCTCTGTAAGGGTAATTTATGGGTGTGTCGGATGATTATCGGCCAGACATATGGAGCTCGGTAGGGCTGAGAATGTCAGAAATCGAGGTCTGCATACTGCTGAAAGACCGGCCATGAGGATAACCAGATAGAGGCTCGATAAATTTAGGATATCATCATATATATGTATAATGATGACCTTCTCAATTTTCATTATCTGATGAGAATTAAGAAGAGACTCTTTGATTAATTAGATAATCTCAAAATTAAAAAAAAAATCAAAATGGCAAGCTTTTCAAAGTTACATAGCAAAACAGACATTAACAAAAGAATGTCGGTGCCAACCAAATTTCTGAAATTTCTACCAAGTTTTAGAAGTAGCCATGCAATAAATATTGGTGTATAAGATGATGAAAGTGGGCAAGAATGGACCTTCCGTTGCTTTATTCGCAAGAAAAACTACTACTTGAAACCTTTTTTTTCCACTAGTTGGATTAAATTTGCATCCTCCAAAAATCTTAATGTTGGTGACAAAATTATCTTCATGATCAATCAAAAACCTAACAATATTGATAATGGTGGTGGTGCAAAATACAAGATTCTTGTGAAGAAACCCGTCAAGCTATTCAGTGTAATTGTGGATTATTTACCATGACTCACTACTCATTATAATCTAGTGATAAGTGTATATTATCATAAAAAATAAATTTAAGATTGATTTTTCTTTATGTAATGTATTGCATGTTGGAAAAAAAAAAATTGAAGCAGCATTTCTAGGTGTAAAATATATTTATGCATTGTTCATGAGAGAGGTGTTTTTAAGTTTTTAGGTTAGTTATAATTTGCAATAAGAGTTTCTTTTTAATTATAAATTTTCAAAAAGATAAAAATTAATAAAGTTTTTAGTGGAATTGAAGTTGTATTTAAAATTATAAAATTAAGCTTGATTCCATAATCAGAGCTAAATAAAAAAAAATAAATGGTATGATTTATTGATTTTAAATTTTAGAGTTGTTTTTATTTTACAGCTCACTAAAAGAAATTTTGTTTCTTCATCTCTGAATTAAAAACAAAAATAATAAATGCAACGATTTTAAACGATAGAGTTTTTTTTTTTATAGGTCACCCTAAGAAATATTATTTCTTTATCTCTTGTAATATTTTGAACTGGTAAAAAATGAGATATTCTCCTGTTAAAAATGAAATTCTTGCAAAAAACTATTAGGGATTTATTTAAAAAAAGCCCAAAAAAATTTTTAGAAGTACTCCTTTTTATTTTTTTTTTTCAAAAATATATATATTTCAATTTTTAATTTTAAAAATACTTCAATTTCAAAAGTTTCGAACTAATATATTAATGGTGTATTCGATTTTTAGATATATATCTATATATAATATTAAAACAAATAATATTGATATAATATTATATCACATAAAATAATACTAATATTTTTTAAATAATAAAATTAAATTATTATTTATTAAAAAAATTAATTAATTATTATAAATATTTATTTAAAGAGTTTAAATAAAATTAAAATATCATATTTAATATTGATAATAATTAGATATTATATAATAATATAATTTAAATTTTTAAATAATTAATAGAATATTTATCTAATATTTAACTAATAATTAGTTATTTATCTAATAATATAAGTTAGTTTTTAAAATATTAAATTTATTATTATTTAGAGAGTTAAAATATGATTATAATATTTATATTAATAATAATATAAATTAATTATGATTAATAAATTTTTAATTTTTTTACTTAAAATTATTATAAGATTTTAAAATTATTATATATACATTAATTAAAAATATCTGCAATAACGTAAAAATACTATTTTAATATATATTTAATATGTATTTCATGTATTAAAAAATATACAAGTGTAGGATATTTAAAAATATATGTATATTTAATAATTTTCCCAAGCTATTACGGCCTTAAATTTAACCCAGCCCGATGTCATTAGCCTTCTTCTCGGCCATTATTTTTTGGAGGATGGCTTTGTCCGTCTCACTTGGGTTAGACCAGTTTAAGACCTTCGAAGCCCAAAACTTTATATTATTAGCGCCTCGTTAATAGTGTTTTGCTCGCCAAAAACGACCTGCAATGCAAACAGAGTCTCATCGGATCGAAACAATTCGATCAGGAAGCAATGGAAATATCGAGACTACCATTATCAGCCACGCGAAGGGGGAAGCTAGTATCAGCAGGCTACACTTCTATCACTTCTCTTTCTTCTATCTCCTCTTCAGATCTTGCTCGTGGTAATTTAACATATTACCCTTTATTTTCCTCTTTTCATCCATTGTTGATCTTTTCTGGCTTTATGGTTGCTAGATTATCTAATTGTGATGAGTTTTAGTTATTGTGCATTGTCGCTTTGATGGTCTGACGCTGTTACATGATTGAACCTACCAACTGTTTGTTGTTATTACCGTGAGAATGAATTGAATTTTAAGAGGCCTCATTGCTTTTGCTGTGAAATATTCTCTCTCTATTCCGTAATGTTGTCGCTGAAATTTGTTAGTAACTTTTTTTTATGCTTTTACAGATCTAGGAATTTCAGATAATGAAGCACTTGAAATTCTGAAAACTGCATCAAGTAGTAGCAGGTTGGACAGGGTGGAAGGAAGTAATATTATTATCAATGGTAATTGATTTATGCATGATATTTAGCAATTGCATTTGATTTCATCGCATAGACTTCTCTTGAGACAATCCTAAGAGAGAGCCAGCATGAGATTTTGTTAATGAGAAACATTTTTAAAAAAGTGAATGTGGTCTTTTTGCAATTACAGGTGCACAGAATGCCTGGGACATGCTTCATGAGGAATCGTCTTTGACACGCATTACTACGTCTTGTGCGGATCTAGACAACATACTGGTGGAGGAATAGGTTGCAAAGAAGTGACAAAAATTGGTTAGTCATCCTTTTTTCCTTTATTTTGCTGTAAAGCTTTTAGCATTAGAAATTATTAGACTTTATCCATGAGCCATAGCATTAATAGTTGCCCATTATTTTGTTAGTGGGGGATTTTTCCTTTTTTTTGCTATTTATAGGTGTAGTACCGGGCATTGGTAAAACGCAGCTGGGGTATGGGAAATTATCCTTCTCTTTATTTTGATGTGTACATGAGTGTGGCCTCATGTGCAAATAATCATGTGTACTGGACCTTGTTAGAGAAGCATGCTTATGCCTGAATTCATAGGATTCAACTTGCTGCAATGTGCAAATTCCAGCTTATTGTGGTGGTCTTGGAGGAAAGGCAATTTATATAGGTAAATTAATGTTAACTGCAATGGTGCTTGTTTACTTTGTGATCTGATCTGTCAGTAGTCTGCATTATACTGTCATACTTTTGCAATATTTAGATACAGAAGGTAGTTATATGGTGGAGCATGTTCAACAAGTCGCTGAAGCCTGCATAGAGGACATGTCCAAATATAGTAGGTTTTTACACAAGGATTTACAAAATTGTCAAGTGGGCATGCAAAGCAAGGATATTTTGGAAAATATATGTTATTTTCGTGTCTGCAGTTATACTGAGCAAATAGCCCTGATTAATTACATGGACAAATTCATTTCAGAGCATTAATACGATGCTTTGTAATATATGCCACCTGGCACATTACCTAACCAATGGATTGGATTTGTCTGCTTCATGTTTTCTTTTTCTATTAACAGACCTATTTGAATTGGTCAAAGGGAACTTTTATTTCATAATGCTCTCATCGCTTGCATGTATCCTCTGTGTGTGCCAAGGATCTCTATCCAATTTGTTCTTACACATGTTATAGTATGTTCCTTTTGTATTGACTATCCATTGTTTTAACAGGTTAAAGTTGTTATCATTGATAGCATTACTTTCCACTTCCGCCAAGATTTTGATGACTTAGCTCTTAGAACGCGAGTACTCAGTGGAATGGCCCTAAAGTTGATGAGGATTGCAAAAAATTTTAGCCTAGCGGTAAAAGATATTTATTCAATCAGTAAGATTTTAAATTGTTAATCATGGGAAACTTCGCAATTTCATTTCAAATAAAAGAACATTGAAAGCGAGCCTGTATTTGTTATACATGATGTCTTACTTTCAGTGTTTATCCTCTAATCTCTTTGCAATTAATTTCTGATGTCCTTTCTATATGCAGGTAGTTTTATTGAATCAGGTGACAACCAAGCACATTGAAGGTTGTTTCCAATTAGGTCTTGCACTAGGTAAGTTCATTCTCTATGAACTCCCTACCTTTTTTAATGGCTGCTGATGTCCTTTCTTTTTCTTCATAATTTTTCTTCTTTATTTATTTTTTTGTTCTCATTTTATGGTTTTCTTTCACTACATTGATTAGGTAAGAGCTGGTCACATTCTTGCACAAATCGGGTAAGTTTGTATTGGAAAGACAACGAGCGGTGTGCATATATTGATAAATCACCTTCCCTTAGATCAGCTTCAGCATCATATTCAGTAACCAGTAAAGGGATTCAAAATTCTACATCAAACCATAAACGTGTTAGAATGATGCAAAGTTTGATTCCGGTTAGAATTATGTGAAGCTTAATTGAGGTGACAAAGAGGAACTTAAATGAGATTTACCTAGTTGAAATATTAAATCTTAATTATTAAGCATGCCCTGGTTAGGTTTCCACTGTGCTTTATATCACTAAAGAATGCAACTACATCTGATAACTGGCCTTTGGCATTGGTTTGATTTAAAAAGAGTTGATGCCCTATCATTTAGCCAAAGTCTGAAGGAAGCCAAAGCTAGATCCAACGTGTGCTTTCGTTCTGCTTTAAATAATTTGTTCAAGCAGATTTTTCCTCCTTTTCAACATGCTTGTTTGTGCTGTTTGTTCAAGCAGATATTAGGGTTGGTGGCTTTGATTATATTCAAGTGCCTACATTTTTTTTTAATTGTATTCGCCATTTTTTATAACTAAGCAGTCATAATTGGAGGCTTTGACTGGTATCTATTTCGGTGCTTGAAACACGAATGCATCATCTGCGCCGTAATACTCTGGCAAAATTAGCAAAACAAGCAATTTTTGTTTATTTGTTTGAATAAGAAGATGGGATATTTACTTGGATGCAATTCAACTATCTATTTATTACAGAGCAAATATTCCATTTGTAAATTATTAATATTAGTGACGCAAGTAATTTATTATTTATTTAATAATAACATTTAATTTATGTTCTCGGTATACTTGTTAAGCAATAATAATATTTTATTTTTATTCTACTTTTAAAAATACAGCTGAACTCAAATCTTCAAATTTTCATGTGAAAAATATAAATTATTCAATTACTACTATTGATAAGTTGCACATTACCCAGATATGCTTAAATAGTAATTAACTCAAATATAAGCAAATTGTTGATTAGAATTTGTGTTTGAAAAGGAATTGGGAAGAGTATCATCCTTAACCCATTTAAAAAATAATAACAATAAAAGATCAAATTTTCAACAAGAAGCAAAGCAAAGTTACAATGGTGTTTTTGACCATCCATCAACCATAAATCATTTCTAATTTAACTTGCCAACGACCCCCTTCTTGCTGTTGATGATTGAAACTTTGTAGCAAATTATAAATTCACCAACAAAGAAGAAATTATATAAAATGATTAATTAGAAATCTTAATTGAAATAGCAAACAAATTTAATTATAATATATAATTTTAATTCTTTCTAACTCATGATATGTACATCTTTCATATTTTTATAAAAAAAATAATCACATATTGTAATTTAACTAATTCATCATTCTAATTAAAAATAATTATAATCAGAATTGCATTATAATTTTTCTCCCGACAAACCTCCTCTCGCATTGGATTGGTTACCATTAGTCAACTAACATATATGTAAACAAAAGACAAAATATTAAACTTTCTGTTAGGAGAAACCAAAGCCTTTTTTTTTATTTTCCTTTTTTTTTAAATAAAGATGAGTAATAGAGAAAAGATAAAAAAAATAAAAATAAAAAGTTTTCATTGTATAAAACATATATATAAAAAAGAAAAGTATACTGGATAAAAAATAGCAAAATGAAAAAAAAATAATGATGTAAAAAATGGGAGGCAGAGCATTTCCTAGCTTCTGCTCATAGTCAACGGTAGAGATTATATTATCGTTTCTAATTTAACGGTCAGCTAATCTCACCTGTCTCTTTGTGTAGACGAGAAGATCAAGAATTGAAGGTCAGACGCAAGAGTTGTTGGTGTGTCAAAAATAAATAAAAAACCAAAGCGACTCTCTCTCTCTCTCTCTCTCTCTCCATAAGCAAAGCTAAAGAAAAACAGAGAAGAGAGGCTCACCAAAAAGGTTCCTAAGGTGGTCTAAACACAATGGCTTCTACTTCATCTCTAACTCTATCACAAGCCCTTTTGGCTCGAGCCATTGCTCACCATGGCTCAGCTCAGTCCTCTGACCACCGTCTCTCTTTGTCCATTGCACCTTCTCTCCGTGCCTTTTCTGGTCTCAAGTCTACCTCTTCTTCAATCCCAAGAGCTACTGCCTCCCGCCGCCGCCGCCTTTCCACACGCCAACAAACCCAAATCCGGGCAGCTGCAGTTGAAACTCTTGATGCTACCACTGAGACTTCATTGGTTGAGAAATCTATCAATACAATTAGATTTCTTGCTATTGATGCTGTTGAGAAGGCTAATTCTGGTCACCCTGGTTTGCCCATGGGCTGTGCTCCTATGGGTCATATTTTGTATGATGAAATAATGAAATATAACCCCAAGAATCCTTACTGGTTCAATCGCGATCGGTTCGTCTTGTCTGCTGGCCATGGCTGTATGCTACAATATGCGCTGCTCCACCTTGCTGGTTATGATAGTGTCAAGGTTGGTTTTTTTCCCTATTTATTTATTTTGTTAATTTTCTCTTAATAATGAGAAATGGATCTGAATTCTTTTGCCAAAAAAGAGAATCTCAGTTTTGTTGTTAGTTGATCTAAGAGCAATCTGCTCTAGTCTGTGATAATCTATTAGCTCGTTTAAGGTCTAGATAATTATATCATTTTTGTTTTCTTGTCCCAATGCTTGCTTGCATTCAATGTTTCATTACTTGTTAATTTTCTTTTAGATGTTTGATTTTACTATTATGGCTGTTTCTTAGATATCCAGTTATCTACTATTGAAGTTCATTTCTACTGAAGTCTTTGTTTTTCGTTAAATCAATAGGAGGAAGACCTGAAGAATTTTCGTCAATATGGTAGCAGAACCCCTGGACACCCCGAGAACTTTGAGACACCTGGTGTTGAAGTAACAACTGGTTAGATTCTGATTTCAATACTATTGAAGTTCACTCCATTTTTCAAGTCTGTTTGGGTAGCCTCTTAATTCGGAGCTCACAGGGCTGTATATTTTTCCTTGGTAGGTCCTCTTGGACAAGGTATTGCCAATGCTGTTGGTTTGGCCCTTGCAGAGAAGCATTTGGCTGCTCGCTTCAACAAACCAGACAATGAAATTGTTGATCACTATACGTATAATAACTTTCTTTTCTCATTACTCATTGTTCTGTTTCTATTTTGATGTGAATGGCCCGTCTTAAACAATATCTTTGTATTTGTTCTTCTCTGTAGATATGCTATCTTGGGAGATGGTTGTCAAATGGAGGGGATTGCTAATGAGGCTTGTTCCCTTGCTGGGCATTGGGGACTAGGGAAGTTGATTGCTTTCTATGATGACAACCACATCTCTATTGATGGTGACACAGCAATTGCATTCACTGAGAGCGTTGACAAACGTTTTGAGGGTCTTGGTTGGCATGTTATCTGGGTGAAGAATGGAAACACTGGCTATGATGAAATTCGTGCTGCCATTGAGGAGGCCAAGGCTGTGAAAGACAAACCCACTTTGATTAAGGTTTGATAATCCCTCTCTTTGGCGTGTTTCATTGGTAAAATGAATCAATAGAAAGTCTCCTGGTTAGACACTAACAAAACCATGTAGTGGCATGTTTGAGTCAGAGACATCGTAGAAGTTACAACTGCTCTTAGTATTATAATCAAGTCCTTCATGATCCTTCTTTCTTGCAGGTCACTACAACCATTGGTTTTGGGTCTCCAAACAAGGCAAACTCCTATAGTGTGCATGGGAGTGCGCTCGGTGCCAAGGAAGTTGATGCCACTAGGAAAAACCTTGGTTGGCCATATGAGCCTTTCCACGTTCCAGAGGATGTTAAGAAGTAAACAAATTCAGAAAGATTTCTTTTTCTTTCATGCTACCAACCAAGATTTGATGTGAAATTTATAACTGTATTGCTGTTCTTAGGCACTGGAGTCGCCATGTTCCAGAAGGTGCTGCTTTTGAAGCTGAATGGAATGCAAAGTTTGCCGTGTATGAGAAGAAGTACAAGGAGGAAGCTGCAGAGTTGAAGTCTATCGTCACTGGTGAACTACCTGCTGGCTGGGAGAAGGCACTTCCAGTGAGTAAAACTTTGATATTCTTCATTGTTCTTGATTATATTTTTGAGGTTCTCTTTAGTGGGTTTTTTTTTTCTTTTATTTGCATTATTGGAACACATTTATCTTAACAATCATTATGGGCATACGGGTACTACGTTCAGCAATTTGTATCCCCAAAAAATAATGTTTTCTTTTCGCATTCAAGTTCAGAAATTTTGATCGCCAAATTTAACTAATCTTTTTCACTCCCAATCAAGTAGAAAACCGGAGCAGGAATGAAGGCATGTCTCATTTGCTTTTTATCAGACAAGCCCTTATGCAAATTTATGATTGTGTGTTAGCATTAGGTTTTCATTCTAGATTTTAAAGCTTTTTTGTGCAAACTTCCAGACATACACTTCAGAGAGCCCAGCAGAGGCTACCAGAAATCTATCTCAAACAAACCTGAATGCACTTGCAAAAGTACTTCCTGGTCTTCTTGGTGGCAGTGCAGACCTTGCCTCTTCAAACATGACACTGTTAAAAATGTTTGGGGACTTCCAAAAGGACACCCCTGAAGAGCGCAATGTCAGGTTTGGTGTCAGGGAGCATGGGATGGGAGCCATCTGCAATGGTATTGCACTTCACAGCCCTGGTCTGATCCCGTACTGTGCGTCTTTCTTTGTTTTCACGGACTACATGAGAGCAGCTATAAGGATATCTGCCTTGTGTGAGGCTGGAGTCATCTATGTTATGACCCATGATTCAATTGGTCTTGGAGAAGATGGACCAACCCATCAGCCAATTGAGCACTTGGCAAGTTTCCGTGCAATGCCCAACATTTTGATGCTCCGCCCAGCTGATGGAAATGAAACTGTTGGTTCATACAAGGTTGCTATCATTAACAGAAAGAGACCCTCTATTCTTGCACTCTCTAGACAAAAGTTGCCAAATCTCCCTGGTACTTCTATTGAGGGAGTTGAGAAGGGTGGGTATATTATTTCAGATAATTCTTCAGGAAATAAGCCCGATGTCATTTTGATTGCAACTGGTTCTGAGTTGGAAATTGCTGCAAAGGCTGGTGAGGAACTTAGAAAGGAGGGCAAGGCTGTAAGAGTTGTCTCCCTTGTTTCATGGGAGCTTTTTGATGAGCAGTCTGATGCCTATAAGGAAAGCGTCCTGCCAGCAGCTGTATCAGCTAGAGTTAGCATTGAAGCTGGATCAACATTTGGTTGGGAGAAG
Organism: Garcia nutans; assembly: GCA_947685225.1. NCBI lineage: Eukaryota > Viridiplantae > Streptophyta > Magnoliopsida > Malpighiales > Euphorbiaceae > Garcia > Garcia nutans. The sequence continues at coordinate 13,527,074 of CANTUV010000010.1, read as the reverse complement.
ATTGTTGGAAGCAAAGGCAAGGCTATTGGAATCGACCGATTTGGGGCGAGTGCACCAGCTGGTAAGATATACAAGGAGTTTGGCATTACTGCAGAGGCTGTTATTGCTGCTGCCAAACTAGTTTCTTAGGACGAGTCAAATCTTTGTTTTATTTTGTTTTATTTGGAGAGGTCATTTCTAAGAGAGCTATTCCATGACTTGGCCTCTTTTTTCGAATAAAACAAAAAGGAAAAAAAAACAAGAATACCATTTTCTTGCATTGCTCAAGTGATTAGTCGAGCAATGTAGTTTGAAAAGAGGAGAGTTGAATTATGAACATTGTTGAATTTGTAACAAGTCTTGGACCTGTCTTAAGTTTTGTAATTTGTAACAAGTCTTGGACCTGTCTTAGTTTATGCAATCATGTTCATTTTCTTTCTGTGATCTCTTTAAAGAAAAAGAAAATTAGATGGGTAGTTGAAAGTTCTGTTTTTTTGGTTGTTGGTGAGATTACACATCTTTTTTGACAGTGAAACACTATTCGAAACCTGACACGCCCTGATCATCAAATAGCAACTCAAGTGCTTATATGTGGATTACACATTTTGTGATTGATGGTATTGTTAAAAAAGCATAGGCCAATAATTGATGCTATGGAGAAAATCTAATTCCCTTTTTTTCATGGAATGGACCTACCACATTGTGTGGTGATGGCTTTAGGCTAACAAGTTTGTTTGTGGGTGGAGAAGGCAGTTGGCACTCTTGCGCCCGGCTTACCTATCCATATTGTCTGGTTACTACTTTAATACTTGCTCGCTATGGATATTTATTTGCCAATGCTGGTATAGATAGCAGGGCCTGCTTGAAGAACATCTATTATGCTATTGGATGATGCAGACATCAACGAATTTTGGCATATTCGGCATATTCTGTGTGTAATCGTTGTGGTTCTCAACACACCAATGTTAAAACTTTCAAAGACAATAAGCAGTGGAAAATTGAGAAAATATTATTCATTAAAAAATTAAAAAATATATTTTTTTATATTTATTAGTTAATAATTAAATTTTAGAAAAAATACTTTTAATTATTTTCTAAATAAAAATAAAAATACTAAAAAATATCATTATTTATTTCTTACTTTGATTTAAATTTTTAATTAAATTTTTAGTAAGGCAACTTAAAGAAAAATCAGGTTTTTAGATATTGTAATTTGATTAATTGTCATTGCCACATTTTTCTGATGCGAGCTGAATAGAATTTGAAAGATCGAGCTTGTATTTAGGACACGGATTGACATTTGGTCAATAAATTTTCATTGAGATTGAGTTTCTGCTTTACTGTTTAACAAATTATCATTTGGAGAAGAGAGTGGGAAAGGTGGTTTCTTCTTGGAAAAATTATGATTTCAAGTTTGTTGTTTATATGTCCTTGCTTGCACATGATACATTGAGCTGCGTAACAAAACAAGAGGGAAAAGAACACATTTCTCAGGTGCTTATAAATTTTAGCTGCGTAAAACCAACTATTAGCTATACAATGCCTATTAGAAAACTTGAATCTCCAATCTTTAACTGTGTTTTAGTTTCTAGAGTTTCCCCTTGTTTTTAGATACCAATCTTTGTATGGTTCCTCGTAGGCATGCTTATTATTTATTTGATATTATATAGACGAAAGTGGCTCTAGATAGTATGATAATTTTATAGTGTATTCTTAACTTTGAGCTTTGCTAACTCTAGTATAAACAAAAGAGAGTGGTTATATGTGTTGTGCTTGAATTCATGTTCCGAACACATATTTGTTCTTATGTTATGCGTCTTAAACTCAGTTGATTATCTTGGTGATCATTAGAATTTGTTTGCATCTATCATCCAGGGTACAACTGTGGTTGACAACTTGTTGAACAGTGATGATGTTCATTACATGCTTGGTGCATTGAGAACTATTGGACTACGTGTGGATCACAGTAGTGAACTCAAACAAGCCATTGTAGAAGGTTGTGGTGGTCATTTTCCAGCGGGTAAAGAATCAAAGGATGATATTCTACTTTTCCTTGCAAATGCAGGAACAGCAATGCGTCCATTGACTGCTGCAGTTACTGCAGCAGGTGGAAATTCAAGGTGTTTTATCTCGCTTCATTACTACCCTGTTTGTGTTGTTCTTTAATAAATTGTGGCACAATTCAAATCCTACCATGCTAAAAGGATTAATAGGATTTGTTCTTTTAGAACTTGGAAGTTGGGTAATGTCAATTCTAGGTGAACTCAGTTCTACATGGTCTTAACATCTATCAGCATGCATTTTTTACCTCCTTTTCTCCTTGTGCAGCCTTTTGTGCCATGTTCTACATGACATGGATAACTTCTCTGCATCTCATTAAGACACAAACATGAAACCTCCTTGAGTTTCAATCATAAATCAGGGGTCTCACTTGGATATGTCAAAAATCATTCTGACAAAGTTGTCATTTTATATGATATTCTCTGTGGCATTTTTGGAATAAGCATAAGAATTTAGGATTCTCATACACGTAATCCCTGTAGACTGTATTTTTTTAAGTTTTCCAATTGAGTACAATAATCAAATAACACCCACTTGTTTAGAGTATGCTCCTGTTTGTATGATGCCCACCACCTACTGAGCTCCTTAGATTTTTTTTCCTTTTTCTGTTTGAATTAACTTCAATATACTCCAGCTACATACTTGATGGGGTCCCACGAATGCGAGAGAGACCAATTGGGGATTTGGTTGCTGGCCTTAAGCAGCTTGGTGCAGATGTTGCTTGTTCTGCTGCAAACTGCCCCCCTGTTCATGTAAATGGAAAGGGAGGCCTTCCTGGGGGAAAGGTATGGTTATTATTGTCTTTTTACATTAATTTATTGTTTAACTTGTATGATAATTCATTATGCCATTTTTTTTGCTGGCAATCTGCAAGCTCCACTTTAGTCATTATAAGTTAGCTTTAAGTTCTGTGTCAGCGTGGTATGGATGTAAAAATGAATCAAATATATTATGTCCTTATAACTGTGAATTTACTTATTAGTATGTCTAAATAGAGGAATCGGAATCAAAGGAGTCATAACTTTTTCTTGGCAGCTGGTGGCTTCAATTCATTTTTGGTCAGAGTATCTGTTCAGTAGGTTGTCCAGAGACCAGAGAGACAAAAAAAAATTCCTTATGTGATGTTAGATGTATTTGCTTTTTATTTCTTTAATTATTTATTTTTAAATTAAGTTGTTCATCTTCAATAGAAATTTGACTTGAAATGTCTATCAGTTAATCATTTTCCATATGTCTTGTGAAGTTACCTATGTTATTCAGTTACCCCAATTCTTTTCAAATTGGATCCTGAACCTTTTTCTTTCTATCAAGCATTGAACTTGGTTGTCCTGCTTGAAGGGAAATAAATTGAAATCAATAGTGATCTCATTTCCATGTTAACATTAATTAAATTAATCGTTCTTAATTCAGATTTCCCATTTCCTCATTTTCAGGTTAAGCTCTATGAATCGATTAGTAGTCAATACTTGACTGCTTTGCTCATGGCAGCTCCTTTGGCTCTTGGAGATGTAGAAATCGAGATCATTGTAAACTGATATCCATTCCTTGTGTTGAGATGACTTTGAAGTTAATGGAACGCTATGGTGTTTCTGTAGAGCACAGTGATAGCTGGGATCGTTTTTTCGTTCGAGGAGGTCAAAAGGACAGGCAGGTTTCTTCATTGTACATAGACCTGCAGCTTCGAAATTATTTTTTCTCCAAACATAACAACCTGAAAATCAACCAGGTCTCCTGGAAATTCTTATGTTGAAGGTGATGCTTCAAGTGCCAGCTATTTCCTGGCTGGTGCAGCAATCACTGGTGGAACTATCACTGTTGAAGGTTGTGGTACAAGCAGTTTGCAGGTACTGCACTTACGGATTTATTGTCTCTTATTGCATATAGCATTTGATCATGGCAAGTTCGACACTAACAATTCAAGTGGCCTTTGATGTAGCTTCATAATCCCCAATAATTTCTGGGAAGGAAATTCTGCAACATATTTTAATATATTTACACTTGCCAAACTAACTCAATTTCTTTTCTATCTTCAAAATCAAGGGGGATGTAAAGTTTGCTGAGGTTCTGGAGAAAATGGGAGCTAAAGTTACCTGGACAGAGAACAGTGTTACTGTTACTGGACCACCACGCAATTCTCCTAACCACAAACACTTGCGTGCTATTGATGTCAACATGAACAAAATGCCAGACGTTGCTATGACACTGGCTGTGGTTGCGCTTTTTGCTGATGGCCCTACTACCATAAGACCTCCTGGCTTTAAATACTGCAGATTTTTATTGTCTGGAATATAGCATTTAAAAAAATCTTGCATCTTTCTCAATCACGGACAACATCTTCACACATCCGGATAGAGGTATCCTTGATTGGTATACTTCAAAATTTTTTTTTTCTCTTCTCAATCATGGACACTGTGATATCCTTGATTGGTATTTAATTTTTTTTTTCCCTCTCAATCATGAACCACGCCTTTATTCATCACGTTGTTCTTGATTGGTATAACTGTTATCAATAATTTAATTCAATGGTAAGAAATGTAGCCACAAAGAGAAGTTCTTCTTAAAAAAGTTCTTCTTAAAAAAGAAGTTCTTCATTCTTTTGTTCAGCTATTTGCGCCATCTCTTCTTGTTTTTTAATTCTGCAAACCTTTTCTATGTGGCCAAGTTGGCTACATTTTCTGCATCTAATATCAGGTCTGAACCAACATCTGTTTTGAGGATGGTTCGTCTTTTTGCAATGTGAACATTTAGGGTAGTCACCATCGACTTTGTCAGTTACATTGTTTTTGTTGCTTTTGCCTCCTGATTTCAACTGCAATTTGGCTAAAAGGGCTCCTTCAACGAATTCCTCTTTCACTTCCTCTTTCATCATAGAGATTCATTGTTCTTGTGCATACAATTTACTGGTAAGCTCCGCAATGGACAATGTTTTCAAGTCACAAGATTCCTCAATTGCTGAAACCTTAGACTCAAATCTGGCAGGTATGCTTACTAACATTTTCTCTACCACCTTAGAATCTCTGAAATCTTCACCATATAAACGAATTTGATTCACAAGCTTCATGAGTCTTGATGAGTACTCCTTTATAGTCTCCTTATCTTTCTTTTTAATCATTTCAAACTCTCTTTTGAGTGTTAACAATCTCATAGATTTTAACCTCTCATTACCTTCGAATTCTTCTTTCAATTTGTCCCAAGCTTCTTTTGCTGTCTCACAAGTCATAATTTTTGCAAAGATAGCATCAGATACAGCTGCATGAATGGAAGTAAGAGCTTTGGGCTTCTTGGATATCTCTTCGCTATGCTGTTTGATTTGTGTCAAAGTTGGATTTGGCCCCAATGGAGGAGGATCACAACCAATTTCTGTTGCTTCCCATAAATTATAGGCTTTAAGATGGGCTTTCATTTTAATTGCCCAGAATTGGTAATTTTCTCCTGAGAAAATAGGGGGATTAGGAGCAGAAAAATGAGATGAGGCCATTAAGAAATAACTTGGGTAATATAACTCACAGTCCCATAAGAAAAAAGCTCTGATACCACTTTTGTAACTTTATAAGAACAGGAAAAATGAATTCAAATAGAACATATTTTATTAATATGAAAGATGAGTTGCAGAGACTCTCATACATTTAATTCATTCAAAAGAACTACATTTATAGCACTTGAGATTAACAAAAATCCCAAGATACTAGCAAATATCTAAACAAATATCCTATCAAATAACTAAGATGATATGCAAATAAGATATGATATGATTCCTAAAATATGAAGTTGACTAAGTAATAAATAAAATCTGCTGTAGATAAAGCACATAAACCCAACAAAGAGACGGTATAGTTTAACCTTCACAAATTTCATAAATTTAGTGGCTTACATTCTTTAGTAAAATGACCTTTTTTTTGTGGGGGAGGCCTCCTGAATATACTTCAACTATAAAATTTGCGTGCATCTGAACGTCATAAATTCTACAGGCATGTAAAAAATGAATTGATGATTGTAATTTGGTAGTTCAAAATAAATGGCTTTGGCATCTCATCATTGAAAATGGCAATAAATATAACCTGATTCTAAGTTATTAAATTCCCGTTCGTTGGATCCTTGACTTCATGTGTTATATGGGCACATTGACCATGCAAATGGTAGTGGCTATAAATATTTAAAGAAAAAACAGAGACCAATTCTTTGTCATATCAGTTGGAACTCCCATGTTCAACCTTGAGTATATTCGAAGTTCTGAAATATTTGTATTTCTCTGTCATCTGAACAAATTGCTAACAGGACTTGTATATATTTCCTAATATATAACTTTTTAAGCCAATCTTTTGATTTCTTTTATTTCCAGTGGCAAGTTGGAGAGTGAAAGAAACAGAACGGATGGTTGCCATTTGCAATGAACTAAGGAAGGTTAGTTTCTGGTGGATTTCACTTATCTAAAATTAGCAGACAACAAAATACTAGTTTACCGCTTGCTATAATATAATGTTTGGACTTCAAATTTCAGTTGGGAGCAACAGTTGAAGAAGGTCCAGATTACTGTGTGATTACTCCACCTGAGAAACTAAACATTACAGAGATTGAAACATATGATGATCACAGAATGGCCATGGCATTCTCTCTCGCTGCCTGTGGGGATGTTCCAGTCACCATCATGGACCCTGGTTGCACACGGAAAACTTTCCCCGACTACTTTGAAGCCCTAGAGAGGTTCACCAAGCATTGAGCCATACTAGGTTTCCTACTACCGTCGTAGGTATGGCAATGCCGAAGCAACCCTATAAATACGTTTTCCTCTGATCGCCTTGTAATCTTTGAGCAAATAGCTGTTGTTATTGTACCCCAAACTCGGATCGTTTGAAAAGAAAAATTGTACGCAGTTCTTGAGTTTTTCCTACCTAGCTAATATTGTTAATTGCTATAGATAAATTGTACCTAAATGAATTCAAGTTGTTATGTATCAATCAATCAATCCTTGAACTTACGTTTTGATTTCTACAACTTTGTTCTGTTTCTCTATTTCGATACATACATTGGAGTTAAGCAGTATAGATGGTTTGTTGAGCAAGTGGATAGTGCCCTCCAGGATAAGCAGCGTATAGATTGGTTTGTTGAGCAAGTGGATACTGCCCTCCAGGATAAGGCACTGGAAATTGGAATATGACCAGCCAGTGTTTTATCTGGTTTGTCACCTTATGAGCCAATTAATGGAGTTAAAAGAGCAGAGCAGAGCAAACCCATACTGGCTCACACCATTGATTTGCAGCTTCAGAAATTAAGGTCCAGTTTTTTATGATCTTCTCTACCAACTATAGAAGGCTAACTTTAATATTCATACGAGTGCCTAGCCACCATGGAAACTAGAAGGTGCGTTATGAACTTGAAAAATTCACATAGCAGCTGCAGGCCTAGCTGATATTAATTTAAGAGGCGTGGAGCATGTTGCCATTGTATATAAAGAAGAAAACTATTAAGACGTGTAGACCTTATGCATTATAATTTTAACAGTTTCTCACATGGGGTGGTAGTTGGATGTGGCTGTAGAGATTTATTTTCTTATCTTTTCCTTCAAAATATTAACTAATCAATGTCTCTGTAACTAATCAATCTCTTTGTTTGCATGTGGAGACAAAAGATTCATAATCGATTCTCCCCGTAAACAAGAAACTTATCATTATAGAACATAAATAATCAAACAATAGATCATTTAAAGATTACTTTATTGTGCCAATAGCAATAAAGGAATGTGTAATAATTGTATTATATGATTCATTGAACCAGTGTTTGCTAAAAAAAATAAAAAAAGATTATAATGTAAGAAAATTGTGGAACACAAACTTTATATAATTTTCTTTGTAATTACTCTACTTATAGTAATAATGAGCTACCAAAAGAAAAAGTAAACAAAGGTTTTTCCTTGTGATTGCACAGTAATCTGGACATATACCCACCCACATTCTGCTACCCTTAACATCATTAAATTGCAATCTATGTATTCACTAGAAAGTTGCTTTTGCCTTCATTTTAAGTTTCTGTTTTGTAATAAACAAAGAAAATTTGCTTTGGATTAATTCACTAAAATATTGAAATTAGCACTGAAATACAGCCTAACCTTAATAGTATTATTACTATAATTTATGAAACATAATTATAGCCTGAATTATTAATATGCAAAATATAGTATGAAACCCCACCATCAGATAATTACAGATCACTTTGCTGATTACTGAATTATTCTGAAAGCTGGAGAGGAAAATGAAAAAATTAAAAAGGATCAATCAAAGACCAAAAGCAAGTCATAGTGTCATACACTTATAATTGCCATGATTAAATTTTTCTTTTTTAAAAAAAGAAGTAATTCCAGATTTTCTTTATATTTAATATATTACAGAGAAAATAAAATCTATTATGAATCTATTCTTTAGAATTAATTTTGATATAAGTTAGAATTTTAGGAAATTAAGAGATCTATTATATTGCATCAGAACATATCACTGCAACAAACTGAAAGATTAAAGGGCAGGGCAGTTTGAAGTAGTTGTTTTAAACTTTTGAATATTTAAAAAATTCTAATAAAAATTTGAAAATTTCTGATCCCAAAAATCTCTGAAACCTCTTTTAATGGTGTGGAAAATAGGTCCCTCCCTCATAATTAGCACCCATTTCCATAAAACTCATTAAAAAACCCAAACATAGTCACTTATATTCCTAAATAAAGAAAATCCCAACAAGAAAAAGAGTATATGGAATTATAAGAATTTGAAGGCATTTCAACCAATCAAAATCCAACACAAACAGAAAATAGATTGACAGGCTCTTGACTTGTTTAGTAATTTCCTTGCCTATTTGCAATTTATTCATCAAATTTCCTAAATTTTGATATTTCTAACATTAAAAAGATTTTAATTTAATCACTATTTTTAATCAAATCAATGGTTTAACCCCAGTTTTTTATTTTTATTTTTACTGTTCTTGATTCACAGTACATAGATTTTAAAAGTCTCTTTCTTTCTCTCTCTTCTGTGCGCTCCCCCATTTGTATGGCACGGTCTCTCTGATCACCATTTTTGCTAAACAAAGATAAAGAAAAAGCTTTAAGCTTTTCTTGTTCCCTGTCCAAGAGGTATAAACCCAAAACAGAAACTACCACCAACCCATCTCTCTAAGAAACCAGAAAAGAGAAAAAAAAAATTATATATATATATATATAAGATTCCGTTGAGTCTTATACCCACACACCCCCAACATGAAATGACAGCTAAAAAGCAAGAGAACCATCCTTATCATCTTCCTTGCCTCCAGTACCATCGATCTCCATTGAAACCCTAACCCTAACCAAGAAGAAAAAAAGGGGAAAAAGAAGGAGATTGTCCTCACATTTTCAGTCAAGAATGTCCCAGATGAAGCAAATGTCTCATCTTGATCACACTCCAACGCCGGGCAAATTCAAGATGGATAAATCTTCATACCCGTATAGCAGGGTCTGGTGGCATTCATCTTTAGCTAAGCTCACATTTTGGTCTTTAGTCTTTATTGGGTTGATGTCTCTCTTCTTTTATCGATCCCCTTCTTCTTCTTCTACAAATCATCCGTCTTCTGATCCATCTCGCCGCTCCCTTCGGACCTCTTGGGGTGGCTCCGCCTGGGAAAAACAGGTCCGGTCATCTGCCAGAATTCGCTCTCGAAATGGGTTTTCTGTATTGGTCACTGGTGCAGCTGGGTTCGTTGGGACCCATGTGTCTGCAGCTCTGAAACGCCGTGGCGATGGCGTTTTGGGAATCGACAATTTCAATGATTATTATGATCCATCTCTGAAACGAGCTCGCCAAGCGCTTCTTGAACGCACTGGAGTTTATATCGTTAAAGGGGACATAAATGATGTCGCTTTGTTGAAGAAGCTGTTTGAGATTGTGTCATTTACTCATGTGATGCATTTGGCTGCTCAAGCTGGGGTTAGGTATGCAATGGAAAACCCTAGCTCTTATATGCACAGTAATATTGCTGGTTTTGTTAGTTTATTAGAAGTTTGTAGACAAGCAAATCCCCAACCTGCAATTGTGTGGGCATCTTCTAGTTCTGTTTATGGGCTAAATACAAAAGTACCCTTCTCTGAGAAAGATAGAACTGACCAACCAGCTAGTTTGTATGCTGCTACTAAAAAGGCTGGAGAAGAAATTGCACATACTTATAATCATATTTACGGTCTTTCACTTACTGGGTTGAGATTTTTCACAGTTTATGGGCCATGGGGTAGACCAGATATGGCTTACTTCTTTTTCGCTAGAGATATTTTGAAAGGGAAAAGTATACCCATTTTTGAAGCAGCTAATCATGGGACAGTTGCTAGGGATTTTACTTACATTGATGATATTGTAAAGGGTTGTTTGGCTGCATTAGATACTGCAGAGAAGAGTACTGGGAGTGGAGGGAAGAAGAAGGGGCCAGCACAATTGAGAGTTTTCAATTTAGGAAATACATCCCCTGTACCTGTTACTGATCTTGTGAATATTTTAGAAAGGCTTTTGAAGGTGAAAGCCAAGAGGAATATTATGAAGTTGCCCAGGAATGGAGATGTTCAGTTTACACATGCTAATATTAGTTTGGCACAGAGGGAACTTGGATATAAGCCCGGCACAGATCTGCAGACAGGGTTGAAGAAATTTGTGAGATGGTACCTCAGCTACTGTCATAGTGGAGGCAAAAAAGCTGATGCATAACGTATCTAATTCTTTCGGTTCTATGATCGGGTATTTTAAAAAAAATATTGTTGTTCATTATGATTCTTGTGATTGTTTTTTGTTAACATTTATGTCGTCGTTCATTGCAAAATTATTATCTTTCCATAATGTTTAATTGATGCTATAAGGAGGAATATCAAGTCCTTAATGTGGAAGGAGATTTTGTGGTTGGTGGTTATGGTTCAATGGGCATTCCCAAAGTTATATCAAAAGGAAAACCGAACCTTCATTCTCGTCTTTTTCTTTTATGAAATATGTAACTGTTGTAGTTTCGGAATTATAGAATTCATGACTGGTAGAGCACATGCTGATTGTTGGACATGTATCATTTCTATGCAATTTCAATAAAATTGTACGCGGTGATTTGCCATTTCCCTTCGCTTACTGAATGAATTGCATTGGACATTGACTCTATATTTGCACAATAATTTTAGCTGCTTTTACTTCGGTGTCCCTTTTTTAGTGTTAACATCTTTCCTTTTAGAACCAACTTATATCTCATCCACGGCGTCTCCTTGTTTAGTGTTAACATTTTTCCTTTTGGAACCAACTTGCATCTCACTCATGGCATCTGTTCTTGCTTCAAAAAATCAATAACACCTGCACCTGCCCTTTGGTTTTGTTACCGAGTGAATTGTTGATCACAGTACGATGCTACATTTAACTATCAGTTTTTAAAACAAGGGCTTTCCCTACTCTATGTTAAAAGTATGATAGTTGTTTCCACTTCTCTGTAGATTTTAACCTTCTAAGTTAGTCGCAAAGTTTATACTTGGAAGTTGGGTTGGAATTCAGCAGGAGGCTTTTGTTTTAAAGAACAGTGAATTTATCATTTATGGGCTACAAAGTACTGCAATCCAGATTTTGGCTTCTATTAAAATTTTAGTTAAAACAAATAGAGATGGATTTTTTATCTTCAACCTCTTTGCATTTTAAATCTTCCGTCTGATCTACAGTGCACTGCTGTTGAATTTCACCATTCATTTTGTGATCAACTTGCCATACAGAAAATAGTAAGTTTTCCTTGACAACTTAATGTTTTTAATTTTCTAGTGTTTGTTTAATCTTATCTATAAGCAAGGGATTGTTTAGTTCTTTTTTCTGAGCATCAACTACTATCATGACTTTCTCTAGCTTACAGAATGGTGAAAATTTTAGTGCATAATTGAATTTCTCGTGTAAAATTATACTTTTCTTTAATTAAAAAAAGTGTAAAATTTTACTTTGTTCACGAGCTGTCAGCAACAAAAGTTTGCATATACATCGATGACTGCAATCCTGCAATCCACTAACCAGTTACCCTTTTCACGAAGAGAGAGAGAGAGAGAGAGAGAGGATTCGATGAAAAATATACATTCATCGCTCATGAACTCACGAGCATATATTTATTACTAGATTGTGTTTGTATATACACCCTTTTCACAAATTTTTGTTTCATTTCTCATGTGAAAATTTACACTGTAAAATACATATCAACAATGAGATTCAGAATTTGACAAGAGCATCACATGTTTGATCTAGACGTGGGTTTACAAATCTTGAACTGGAAGACAAGAACTCTCCCGAATGCCATTGCAATATTGGGGAAAGCTAACTCAGGAGCTTTCTGATTTGGAGAAACTTCAACTTCATAACAATCTTTGACATTATATTTTGGCTATTTACTCTCTTTTTTTAGGTTCAATCACAAGTACCTCATCTTTGTTTCATAGATTTGTACATTTGTGAAAGGTGGTGCAAGATTGGGAATTGAACCTGTACGGAAATTTATTCCAATTTTATATTTTTAAATTACCATTGTAGTTTATCTCATAGAGATTTAAAAATTAAATACCATTTGCATTTCAATCAGCTTAATTAAATATTGAAAAAAAAATATATCTTCCTGCGTAACGAACGGCAAAATGAAAATTTTATAACAAGAATCGCATTTCAATTTCAATGCTAAGGCAAGCTAAAAGTGACCAAACAATAACATCATTCCTGTCTTTTGGAGACAATTTGGTATCCATAATTTACAGCTAAGCATTAAAAACAAATGTTAAAACTTTTAGAAACATTTCTCTGCGGCAAAATTCTATTCCAACAGTAGTACAAAGATACCAGAAAACACTCTGAATTTTTTCTTTCCACATAGTCTTCAATCAGCTAAGTTAATACCAATAAACAGAAAATTGAACTAAAAGTCTCCAGCTGGGTTGTCAAATGTGAAATTACCATGCTTCTGTCGTAGAGAAAGAACACAAATAAACCCACATCAATTTTCTCCATAGCTTACCATAATCCCCAAGAAATGTGATCAGCTAACACTCAAAAAACAAGTTGTATGATATGGTAAATGATTAGTTAATCCATCAACGCAAAGCCAAACCTGTATTTAACTCAGAAATAAACCCGTCTTGAACTCAGAAATCATATTTAGTCCTCCCACTCATTAAAATGAGGCATAACATATCAGATATGTCAGAAGCAGAACTAAAGAAGTTCCAAGACTCGAACATTAAGCGTTTCCTTGATCCTTTAAAATGAACCACCTACATATTGGAAATAAAGCAAGTTGCAATATGAAAAATATATGCTTTTGAAATAAAATTTGAAGCTCAGTAACTGATCAAGAACAATATTAAAATACCTTGACATCCAAGGGCATTCCTCGAAATTGGCCAGCCCCCTCAGGTGGGGTCCAATTGTATGTAGCACATGGTAGAAATAGTATTGATGCACCACCTATTTCTTCCATAAAAGCTTGTGCCTTGCTAAATCTTCGCAAATCAAAATTAGGGTGAGATTTTATAACCCAGGCAAGAGCTAACTGATCCCCAAGCATTCGAGAGGCATTCATGTACTTGGATGTATAAACTTCTAGTACTTCTTGAAGGAAGATCTTTGCCCTGTAGCCATTTTATATGATAGGCAAATTTAAAATATATTAGCACATGATTTTTCTTCTGTGATGGAAGACTGAGAAAAGGAAAGCAACAGCAGGAGGAAAAAAGAACCACATATAATTGTTTCTTTCAAGTTCTATACTAGAAAGTGGAGAAACAAGAACCCCTCCAAAGAAGATTTCAAGTAAATATATATCCCAGTTGACTCAGATGATTGTGCAAAATACCAAGATTGAGTCTCAACAACCTTGGCATACCAAACAACAAGAAACAATCCAAACTCCTTTTACCATTCACTAATCACAAATAAACAAGCAACAATAGCAAATCCAAATTATGTGAATTATGTACCTTAAAATAGACTCGGCAGTCCCCCTTACTGCTATAAATCCAGAATTTAAAGGCTGCTCCTTGTTGTTCCGGAAGGTGAGGGCCAGATGAAATTCTGGAAATTTGTGAAAAATATGTTCCAAATCATCAACCACAGCTATATCTGAGTCAGTGAAGATGTAATGACTTATATGCCCTGAGTCTTGAGCAAGTTCCACAAGCCTAATGCTTAGAAAAGTCTTTACAGAGAACACAGAATTCAAGTTAATAGACAAAAAGAAATATACAATTTTTGATAATTAAGTATAGCTTAGGAGGAGGATATATAATTTAAAAAAATAAATTGCATCGGATGCTTATTTCAAGTGGATAAACAAAAAAAAAATGTTGCAATGAATCTCGTATCCAGCTTGTTAGTTGGGTGAAAAGGCAAAAATACATAAATTTTCAAGCATGATAAAACAAGAAAAAGTGGCATGCGAAATATGCCTCAGAAAAATAGCAACTAATAAAAAATAGAAATGTTCTACCTATTTATCAATGCGATGTTCTCTTACAATGTAAGATTTGATTCTTTGAAGCATCAGCTTGTCTCGAGAATATTCACCCTGGATGGGATACAAAGTGACTTTATTTCTCTTTAGAGAGAGATCAGACGCTGGATCAGTTAAAATGATAACACTGCTCCTAGGCATCACCACCTGAAATTATGCATTTGGAGAAAGAATTGCAGAAACTCCTTTATTATGTAAAATTGCAAGCACATGGATATGGCTGCAATGGCACGCCTACTAGGCTCATAAACTAAAGCTACATAGAATAGCAAATGCTATAAATTTTAAAGGCTAATAAAATAGAGATAAACCTATCATATATTAAAATTCAAATGCTAACGAGCAATTCAATGTATTCTTTCTATGATTCCTTAAAGATGGTGCAAGATGGCAATGATAAGAAATTACCTGAATGAAATTAATGAAGATATTCAAAATGGCCATTGACCTCTCTGTCTTACTGTATGAAACATTCCCAACAGTAACCAAATTTGATGAACTACTGCCAGAATGAGAATCCGGTGAATTGTTGTAAATTGTAAAGACAGTGACAAAGACAATGCTATCTCCAACATTGAAGCCACTGGAAGGAGTTAGCAAATGGGTCTGGTTGAGGGCTTTGGAGCCTGGGCAGCAAGGAAAACACTAAACATATATAAGAAACTTACATGCAGGTGAGCTTTTCAAATCCAAAGCAACCAATAAACCTTAAATAGCAGCATTAATGAATAATTAGCATATCAAGCAACAACTAACAAGAAAAGGATTAAAAGAAACCTTGGCATTGCAGCCGATTAGGCAAGCCTTGTCCAGCAGCAGGACCAAAAACTAAATGATCAAACTTTTTATTTCGTTTCTTCTGGGAAGCTTCTATAACTGAATTATCACGCAATTCAAGAACTGGGCAAGAAAAAAAATATTGCTTTAAAACACCCAAATTGTAGTAAAAAGAATAAAATTGAACATCAGCATCAAAATCTATATAATGATAAGTAGTCGAGAGAGGGCAATCACCAGAGAAGAGATGAAAAATGATAAGCAGCAGAGAGAAGCAAAAAAGGAAGCGACGCCATCCACTGCATGATTTCATGCTTAATTAATCTTTCTATGGATCTTGAAGTTCAATAACCATAACAAATGCATAAAAAGAAAAAACGATTTTCCGGCAACTTCAACAACAGGGAAAGCGAAGAAAGAAAATTTGAAAAATGATACACTGGAGCTCGGCTGCAATATTACTATTGAGAGCAAGAGCCGACGGAAGTTCCAGATCTGACGGTGATTTTTGTTTTTCAATTTAAATCTGACGTTACCTCTTGTATGATTCTAACGACAAGTCGTTTGAGATTTATATCTGCATTTGTCTCGATATGGTGTAGTTCAAAGTTGACATAAAACTACCAGTCGTTTTGATGCGAGGATTAAAATAACAGAGTCCAACATCAAACACTCTTTCCAGTTTCCACCTAATTATGTTTTGATATATCTTTTTAAAAATAGATTAATATATTAAATATATAACAAGTGTATTCATATAAAAATAATATTTTTAATAATTAAAAGTTAAAAAAATAAATATTTCTCGCAGAAAAATTGATTTTTTTAAAAAATATATATATTTTGAAATATTTTTTAAAATATTCCCAAAAATAAATTGGAATGTGCTAGTAATATTAATCTTATTTATAGTATTACTATTATATATATGGCTAAATATTTTTTATCCCATAATAACAAGTGTAGAACCAAAAATTAGAAGTACCCATGTACAAATTGAAGGATAATAAAGTAATATATTCACAGAATCCGTATGTTGGGTATTACTCAAAAATGAAATAGCTCATGCAAATGAAAGTTTTAACTCTATTCTTGACAAGTCCTCTTAGCAATAAGATTATTGTTGCTAAATTGCATAAATGCCAAGTTAGCATGCCGTCCCACAAAACTACCAATTTATTTGGCAATGGCCATTTGCCCATCTCATTGATCAAGAAAAGGGGCAAATACATAATCAAATTTCAGTTTGAAACGGTATAAGTCTTCTATCTGGCCATGATTCAATCTTTTCGAAGTACTTCACAGGCACAACACCATTGAAACCTTCCGTCAAGATAACTCTGTTGTCTGATATGTAAAGCTTCATTTGATCTAAAATCAATAAAACAAAAAGGGAAAATGCATCAGTGATTCCATTCACAAGGCATGAAATTTGTTATGTGATTGGAAGGTAAGAAGTTAAGATATTGTACCTTCAAGAGCTTTTTTTACATCAAGATATATCAAAACATTAACATCTCTCCTCATACCTGTAAGTGGATAAATCAAGTAAATCACCAGAAGTAATCCACTTATCCAATCTTATTATTGATCTAAATGATTCAATGATTGAATACCGTAGTTAGTAAAACAATAATTAGACATCTGTGACCCGCAATTATATTACATTCCTATGGCTGTTAAAATAATCTTTCTTACTCTTTAATACAACTATTCAACTTAAACTTCGTGTGCTTTAGCATGAATCCACCAATTTGGCATACATGAAAGGAACATCTAGTAAGCATATGCCTAATAAAAGGTCAGATGGTTGCACAAATTTTTACGAAGAATGTCCAAGTTCTAGGGGATGCTCATCCACAGATTGCATATTCAATTTTGTTCTTCCCTCTGTATCCACACATACACAATATGTTCATCTCTAAATTGATGCAAAAAGTTATGAAGATGATGTCAGAGTATCTCCAAATAACAAGATTGCGGAGATATCCTACCACTAATTACTTCACCATCAGTTGGCAAGCCACATGAGAAGTGAACATGCAATCTTTGCATACGCTTTAAGCCAGAGCCCAATATGGATTCTATATTCTTCTTATAGGTTCCATGTACACACGCTACAATTGCAGAAGAAGATAAGCTGTGAAGAAGGAAATAACTTAATCTAGGAAATAAAAGAAGGGGAGAAGGATAACTAGTAGAGCATGATAATTTACCTGGAACTTCATCAGCTGAAAGGATTGGTTTTAACAAACTCTCAGATTCAACTACCTGAACACACACATAAGAAAATTCAATCACATGCTCAATACAACAGCGACCGTGTCTACTGTGGGAGTTGTGAGAATTCAATATAAACATATATAATATAGAACGCAAAAACTCCCCACAAGACACACTAGGCCAAAAAAGAAGCACAAAACTTCCACAAAGAGAGTTAAAATATATGTAAAAAAAAAACCCTTGACAAACATGAGAAAAATAGCCCATATCAATCTTTGCAAGCCAGCCCAGCAAGGCATTAAAATATCAGAAATAAAACTTAAGCGTAACCTACGTCATCAAGTAATGGCTGACAAACACTCTTGCATGCCCTCATTCAGACTAACTTAACTAAATTTGCTCCACAATGCTCCAAGCAATTAATGATGTTTGAAAAATTCGTAAGCACGTTAACAAATTTTGTTATACTATTATAGTGAAATACGCTACTGAGCATATGTTTATAACTGTCCAAGCATAACTAATTCCAAATAGCATAACTAATTCCAAATAGTTCATCACTGGAATAATCATTTGAAAAGTTCAAGCAAATGATACAAAATATTCCAAGGATTTATCACCTTTACTGTGTGTCCTTGGTTTGCACGTATCAACAGTTCCCCATTTTCCTCCAGAAGGCTGAATATTTTGTAAACAACATTGTAACCCTAAAGCTATGCAAGAAAAGACCAATCATATGAGAGGCATTAAATTTCATTACGTCGAACTTTGAGAAAGAAACAGCTGGTATAAACAGTTTCATATCATATAACAATATAGATGTTGGAAATATAATGTCTAGATGTAAGGGAAGTCATAAAAAGCATAATAACAAATAAGGATAACTAACACGCAAAGAAATGAAAATTATAATTACAGTAAGCACTTTTTTCAACAATGGTCAGGTAAGAGTGAAGATTCCTTCAACCATTCTTCAATCAGATGCCAAGCAAGGATTTTAAAAATGACAAACAAAGATACAAATATAAGTCGGAAAAAATAAGTATTTGCTGAACCAACCTCCTTAATGTCGTCAACTGTGTGTGCCTTTAATGGAACATTAGTAAATGTTTTCATATTCAACTTCAGTAAATCTTGAACTCTGACATACCCATCACTCCGCATATTCAGATTTAACTCAGAAGCCATATGGCGCAAAATGCGTGTCCTGAAAAAAAAAAAAGAACTTAACTGAACAATATTGTCCGTCTCAAGCTAAACAAAAAGAAGATTCTGCATCTCAACAGAATAAAATGTTAAGATCAAAAACAAAAGAACTCTTTATTCAGTGCAACTTAAAATTTTCTTTTGCAACATAGACCAACATCAATTTACCATCTCAAAAATCAAAATTAAGAAACTTGGATGAAGGACATAACTAATTTGAGCTTCTAAACACAAATTCATATAAATTTAATGCAATGAAAAGATCTTTTACAGGATAACATCAAAATTAAGCCCCAAAAAAACCCAACTAGAATAACAGCAACGTCAAAAATTAAAGTGCTTACAAGAGTCTTCCAAGAGCATCAATTTTATCCTTTCCGCCTCCACCACCACCACGACCCCTTGATTTTTCTCTACCGTTTTTCATCTCCAAACCTCCTCTTCCGCTATCCCAAAAAAGAAAAAAAAATTATGTTTTCTCTCTAAAGATTAAAAAAAAAGGCAATTAGAGGAAAAGAAATGGAAAAATACCTTAGATTGGAATAGGCAGATGAAGAGAAAGAAGAGCTCATGTTCTTTGCCTTATTTATAGAATTGAAGGCAGGAGACTCGGCGAGTAAAAACAAAGAAGACCCACTACTTGTGTTAAGGCTAGGAGTGAGAAAAGTACAAAAGCAGCTTAGAGTCGAAACCTGCAGCAGCTGCAAGAAGAAATCCACATATGGAACCAGCAAACTACCTTAATGGCGATGGCGGTGTTAAAAGAATAACTGTATGCATTCTATTGGTGAAAAATAAGGGTTCGAGCACCACAAATGGCATTAATAAACGTCTTCGGCCTAGAGATAATTTTAGCCTGAAATTGCCCGATTGATTTACAAAGGGCCCCCAATTAAATACCACCTACATTAAAAGAACAATAACGTTATGTATACTTTTTTTCAAAAATTTATATAATTTTTATATATAAAAATTATACTAAATATATATTTTTAAAAATAAAATATATCTTTAATATAAAAATATATATTTATACCTAGATATTTTAAAAAATAACATAATATTAAAATATTGTTATTTGAGTACTTTTAAAACAGAAAGTCTTTTCGAAAAGCCTAGAAAAAGTTTAAAAAAAATTTATCAAATTTTTAAAAATATTTTTAAATTTATAAAAATTTATATTTTTTTATTATAAATTTATTATGTATTTATTATCAATTTATAAATTTATATAACTTATTATAAATTTATTAAAAAATAATTAAAATATTTTTAATAAAAAAATATAAAATATGATGAAGGGTGTAACTTTTTCTTTTGAAAAAAAGGGACAATTATAAAATTAACTTAAAAACTATTTCTCTTTTTAAATTTTCGGTTAATAAACAAATCTTTCAATTTTACTGTAGACGTCATTTTTATTTTTAAAAATACGTTATGGATCCCACATATTAAAACAAATTGAAAATTTAATTCTCCTCTATCTCAAAAGTTCACGGTATGTGCCACACACAATCTTAAACATTATACAATATTTACAAGTCTATTATCTGCGATGCAATTGACACTAATTCACTTAGAAAATATTTTACAGGTGTAGTTTCAAATATTATTTATATAAAATTATTTTAAATTTTATTAGACTTAGTTATTTTACTAAAATGAGATGAAGTTGTTGGAATTAATTTTATATTAATTAAAATTAATTCTAAATGTGGGCTAAATATATTTAAATATTGAATATGTATTGTAGTCAAATTAAGATAGTCAAGTTATAGTTTTGATTAAATTATAATTGTTGACTATTGAGGTGTCCTACTCGTAATAGGATTATAAGTGTAGAGACCGATAAGAATTTCTGTTTTGTTGAATGAACAAAATAGAAATTAATCATCATCATCAGTTATAAATAAGGGGTCATGGTCTCAGTGAGAACATAACAATTTTGAGAGAACATTACATTCCTTCAGTAGTGCTTCCGCTAAACTTAAAGTGTGTATCCCCTGGAAGGCGACAAACTTCAAAATCGTCTTCAGCTTCAACATACGATGATGTCAGGTACACAATTTAGCCCTTTGCAATTTAATTTGAATAATCTAGTGATCTATGCATATTTTATGTTTTAGGGGAATCAGGTTTTCTTCCCCTTTCAATTGGTATCAGAGCTCTATGCTAGGTTACTAGATTTTCTGATTAAATTGCGGTATTTATTATTGTTTTGATTCTAGAAAATTAATTCAGCGATTGTAATTTTCTAGAATTAATTTGAAATCTAATTTAGTAATCTGAAATCAATTTTGGTTTGATTTGTTTTTTGGATTAAATTACTGTAATTATTTAATTGATTCTGGAAAAATCAATTTCTGGACTTGAATTTATGCTTGTGATTTTTTCTGGAATTAATTAATTTTTGTATTAATTAATTATGTAATTAATTAATTAATTAATTTAAAAAAAATAGACTACAAACTATAAAACGAAAGAAAGAAGGTTTTGTAGTCTTACTATAAAACGATTTTTTTTTTTGGGCCTGTTTCTGTTTTTTTTTTTTTTTGTTCAGGGCTGGCCTGTGTGGTCTGTTAACTTGGCAAGCCGGGCTGCCTTGGCTGGGTTCTTGGGCTGTATTGTTATTTTGGCCCAAAGACCTGGCCTGGCCTAGCTGGATTAGTCTAAAATAGTCCCTTTAGGTTCCAAATTTCACACTTAGGCCTATATAACTTAGAATAATTATTTTAGGACCCCTAAACTTTGTTTTTTAAATTAATTTAGCCTATTTTTTTATGATTTAGTCTCTAATTTTTGTGTTTAAATACTGAATTATATTTTTTGAGGCTGAATAAATTTAAATATTTATATTATTGACAATTTAATTTTTCAATTGTAATTATTTTATTTTAATTGCAATTAATTAATTTTAATTTGTTGACTTGAGATTAAATTTTGGAATATTTAGTCCTTATTATGTTTAATATTTGTAATAATAAATTGGTTTGCGTAATAAGTCACCAAAGTGACCTCTATTATTTGAATTAATTTATTTGAAATATTAGACAGGTGTATTAAAATTCATTGCGGGTAGTTAATCGGCCCAAAGGAATGTTGCTATCTGGTTGAGTTTTGAATACACATGTGGCAATAATATGTGACAATTATTATGTTTTCTATCCATGTGAATAATGAATCGGCCCAAAGGAAGGTTTATTGTTTGACATGACTGAATTGTCAGTATTTGATTGTTGCGTTGAGATACTAATTACAGTTTATGTTTTGCATCCAAAGATGGAAATATTAATATTGTGTCAGTATCTTGTTTCCATTATTTGATCTCTACTTTTGTGAATTGTTTCATTTGTGGATAGTGAGCTTATGTTAATTTTTTGTCACTTTCTATGATGTCAGCTAGCATGCCATATAATCCTAACATTGTCCCTATACTTGAGGGGTCAAACTTTGGTTCATGAAAATCAAGCATCATGATTTATCTGGGTTGTATGGACTTAGACCTTTCATTCAGGATGGACAAACCTGCTCCTCTTACTGAAGAGAGCACAGATGCTCAGAGGGTTCAGTATGAGAAGTGGGAGCGTTCTAACCGCTTAGGTCTTTTGATCATGCAGCAGGGAATCTCAGAACATGTTCGAGGAGCCATTTCTGCTGAAGAAAATAATGCTAAAAACTATCTTGCTGAGCTGGAGAAGGTCTATGTCAAAAATGACAAGGCCGAAGTGGGGATACTTTTAGCAAAACTCACCTCCATAAGGTATACTGGCAATGGTAGTGTTCGGGAGCATATACTGAGCATGTCCCAAATAGCCAAAAGGCTAAAGGTCCTGGATTTGGTTTTACCAGATGACCTATTAGTCCATCTAGCTTTGAATTCTCTTCCACCACAGTATGGGCAGATTAGGACTTCATAAAACTGCCAGCCGAGCAAATGGACTCTTAACGAGCTCATTGCTCATTGTGTGGATGAGAAGGAAAAGTTTTTGGCTACTAAGAGGGAGAGTGCTCATCTGGTCTCTTCAGCAGATAATGGCAAGAATAAGAAAAGAAACAAGACTACTGAGAATAAGACTGCTAATAAAGGTCCTGTTCAAAAGAAGCCTAAGGAATTAAAATGCTTCTTCTGCAGTAAGTCTGGACACTTAAAGAAGGACTGTCCTAAATACGCCACATGGCGTGTCAAGAAGGGTAAGTATCTTGTTTTAGTCTGTTCTGAGGTTAATTTAACTTCAGCTCCTAGAAACACTTATTGGATGGATTCTGGTGCTACCGCTCGCATAAGTGTTTCATTGCAGGGTTGCCTGAGCTACCGAAAGCCAACTGACGGTGAAAGATACGTCTATGTGGGAAATGGCGAGCCGGTGGACGTAGAGGCAATTGGGCATATTAGATTGTGTTTAAAAACTGGTTGTTTTTTGGATCTTGTAGATACTTTTGTTATTCCGACGTTTAGACGAAATTTAATTTCTGTTTCTTATTTGGACAAATCTGGTTTTACTTGTTCATTTGGAGACAATTTATTTACTTTATCTATGGATTCAAAAATTTTTGGTACTGGCTTCTTGAATGCATGTGATAATCTATATATGTTGGATATTAATGATTCTTATAATGAAACCCTGCAGGTAAGTACTATAGGTACCAAAAGGAAGCGAAATATAGATAATTCAGCTGAACTTTGGCACAGACGTTTGGGTCACATATCCAAATCTAGAATAGAATGTCTTGTGTCAGATGGTATCCTAAACACACTTGAGTACACAGATTTGGACTCCTGTGTTGAGTGTATTAAAGGCAAATAGACTAAACAAAAGAGACTAGGTGCCAACAGATCATCAAACGTCTTAGAATTGATACATACGGACATCTGTGGTCCATTTCCTACAGCAACAAGGAATGGCCAAAGATACTTCATATCATTTATAGATGATTACTCACGTTACGGGTACCTATATCTCATTCATGAAACATCAGAGTCTCTGGACATTTTCAAATCTTATAAGGCCGAATTTGAAAACCAACTCGGAAAGAAGATTAAATGCGTTAGATCTGACCGTGGTGGTGAGTACTACGGTAGATATGACGGTTCAGGTGAACAACGTCCAGGACCATTTGCTATTTTCCTACAGGACTGTGGTATAGTCCCTCAATACACCATGCCTGGTACACCCAGCATGAATGGTGTATCTGAGAGACGTAACAAGACTCTTATGGATATGGTTAAAAGTATGATTAGTCATTCTTCTTTACCTGAGTCTCTGTGGGGAGAAGCATTAAAGACAGCAGTCTATCTTCTTAACAAAGTACCAACTAAAGCAGCTACAAAAACATCTTATGAGCTTTGGACTGGACGCAAGCCCAGTCTAAAGCACCTTCATGTTTGGGGATGTCCTGCTGAGGCTAGGCCTTATAGGCCTAATGAGACAAAATTGGACTCCAAAACTGTTAGTAGCTACTTTGTTGGTTATTCTGAGCGATCTCGGGGTTTTAAGTTTTATAATCCTACTTCCAGATCTATTTTTGAGAAGGAAATTGCAAAATTTTTTGAGGATGTTGAGTTTGGGGGGAGAAGTAAGGTTAGAAACATTGTCTTTGAGAAGGGATCGAATCAGGAAGACTCAGTGTCGATTCCTATCATTGCTCCTAATAGTGTTCTGGTTCCTACGCCTGTCACTGTTCCAGAAGCACATCAAGTTCCAATACAAGACAATGTTGAACAACTTCCTCAAGAACAAGCTCAACAACCTCAAGAATTTGAGCCAAAACCTGTGCCTTTAAGGAGATCCACTAGAGAGAGAAGAAATGTTATTCCAGATGATTATGTAGTATATCTTCAGGAACATGAGGACACTGTAGACATGGTGGAAGATGATCCAATCAACTTTCATCATGTCATGCAGGATTCCAACTCTCATAAGTGGATTGAGGCAATGAGTGAAGAATATAAATCTATGCAAGACAATCAAGTTTGGGATCTTATCCCATTACCTGAAGGAAAGAAACCTATTGGTTGCAAATGGATATTTAAGACCAAGAGGGATTCTAATGGTAATGTGGAAAGATATAAGGCTCGTCTTGTAGCTAAAGGCTTCACTCAGAAAGAGGAGATTGACTATAAAGAGACATTCTCTCTGGTTTCATCGAAGGACTCTTTTAGGACAATCATGGCTCTAGTTGCACATTTTGATCTTGAGTTACATCAAATGGATGTGAAGACTGCGTTTCTCAATGGAGACATTGATGAAACCATCTATATGGTGCAGCCAGAAAACTTTGTGTCTAGAGACCCAAAACGACTGGTATGCAGATTAAAGAAATCCATTTATGGACTCAAGCAAGCTTCTCGTCAGTGGTACTTCAAGTTTCATGAAGTAGTTGTCTCTTTCGGTTTTGAGACAAATGTTGTGGAAGATTATGTGTATCACAAGTTCAGTGGGAGTAGGTTTATCTTTTTGGTCTTATATGTGGATGACATATTGCTTGCTACTAACTGTAAGAACTTGCTGCAAGAGACCAAAGTCTTTCTCTCAAAATACTTTGAGATGAAAGATTTAGGTGAAGCTTCTTTTGTATTAGGGATTCAAATACATCGAGACCGTACTCGAGGTATTCTTGGATTATCACAAAAGAGCTATATTGAGAAAGTGCTCAAGAGATTTAGTATGTACAAAAGTAGACCAATTGATACCCCAGTTGCTAAAGGAGATAAATTCAATCTTGATCAGTGTCCAAAGGGTGAACTTGAGATTCAGGAGATGCAGAAGATTCCTTATGCGTCTGCAGTTGGGAGTCTGATGTATGCTCAAGTTTGCACTCGTCCAGATATTTCATTCATAGTTGGCATGTTAGGGCGATATCTCAGCAGTCCAGGAATGGAGCATTGGAGAGCAGCCAAAAGAGTCTTGAGGTATCTTCAGAGAACTAAGGGACATATGCTCACATACAGGCGAACAGATCAGCTTGAGATCATTGGGTATACTGATTCTGATTTCGCGGGATGCCAAGACAGTAGAAAATCCACATCAGGCTACATATATCTCTTGGCTGGCGGTGCTATTTCTTGGAAGAGTGTGAAACAAACTCTAGTAGCTACCTCCACCATGGAAGCAGAATTTGTAGCAAGTTATGAGGCATCCAATAAGGCAATTTGGCTGAGAAACTTTATCACAGGGCTGCGCATTGTGAATGGCATTGAAAGGCCATTAAAGTTATACTGTGATAATAACTCAGCAGTCTTATTCTCCAACAACAACAAAAGCTCTTCTCGATCGAGACATATTGGGATAATGTTTCTGACTGTGAGGGAGAGAGTACAGAGTGGACAGATATCCATAGAGCATATTGGAACGAACTCCATGATTGCGGATTCGCTCACTAAGGCTGTAATACCGAAAGTTTTTCATGAGCACACTGCTCATATGGGTGTCACATTATTTGAGACTATTTAGTTTCAGTGGGAGTTTGTTCATTATGGTTACATTATATTTGTGTATACTCTGTTTTGTAATGGATATATTATGTTATTAATACTCAGTTTCTGTAGAAAATAAAGTATTTATTTTGTTACACTCTGTATTATTATTGATTGATCTCACTAAAGTATGACCAGATGGAAACAGGCATGATTAGATCACATTACATGTAGTTTCCATGCTACACTCCTATTATTGATCTATGTCATTTGAGAGTATTGGTAATGTGATTGATGGTGGTTTGAGTCACGATGAATGTGGCGACTGGCCCTTCAGTCCTTTATCGATATAATCAATGGATGAGATTGTTTGAGGCACCTTCAGTATGACTGCTTTTATGAGCTCATTAAGGTATATACATTTACATTTAATATATGTTAGCCCAAATGAGAGATTGTTGGAATTAATTTTATATTGATTAAAATTAATCCTAAATGTGGGTTAAATATATTTAAATATTGAATGTGTATTGTAATCAAATTAAGATAGTCAAGTTATAGTTTTGATCAAATTAGGATTGTTGACTATTGAGGTGTCCTACTCGTAATAGGATTATAAGTGTAGAGACCGATAAGAATTTCTGTTTTGTTGAAGGACCAAAATAGAAATTAATCATCATCATCAGTTATAAATAAGGGGTCGTGGTCTCCGGGGGAACATAACAATTTTGAGATAACATTACATTCCTTTAGTAGTGCTTCCGCTAAACTTAAAGTGTGTATCCCCTGGAAGGCGACAAACTCCAAAATCATCTTCAGCTTCAACATACGATGATGTCAGGTACACAATTTAGCCCTTTACAATTTAATTTGAATAATCTAGTGATCTATGCATATTTTATGTTTTAAGGGAATCAAATTTTCTTCCCCTTTCAGAAGTATCTTTGCTAAAATATATTATATTATATGACATCATTTTTAATTTTTTAATTATCTTATTTTTTAATATATTTATTATATATTTATTATATATCTTTAAAAATATAGTATATTATTAATAAACTAAATATATATTAAAAATATTTCTAAAAAGGAATATTTTTAAAATAAAATAATAAAAATAAAAATTTAATAGGTATACAATAACTATAACTACATATATTCATCGTCTTTCAAAAAAAAATATTAATATGCAACTGTAATATCTTAGTATATAAAGGTATGTATAATATATACCAATATATACTATAAATACAGGGGTCTATATTTATAAAAATATTATTTTTTAGTTAAAGTATATGTAACATATATCCGCATATATATTTTTTATCTATAAATATATATGTAATATATACATATATAGATTTATTGTCTTAGAGAAAAAATATCAGTATGTAGCTCTTCTATTTTATTATTTGTAAATATATAATAATTATAACTACATATATTTATTATCTTTCAAAAAATAATGTCATAATGCATGCAACTGTAATAGCTTAGTATTTGAAGACATATGTATCATATATTTATATATACATATTATCTTGAAAAAAGAATAACAATATATATTATTATATATATTATATTCTGGTATATAACTAAACATTTATTAATTTTTATACTTTTATTCTTTAAAATTTAATATATATATATATATATATGTATGTGTGTTTGTGTGTTATTATTTTATAATATATATATATATATCTATATATAAGTAAATATTTGTTATTTTTATACTCTTATTCTTTTAAAATTTAATGTGTATATGTTATTATATGTAACATATACCTACATATAAATAAAAATATAAAATAATTATATAATGACATATATCTATGTATACACATATATAGTCACACATATTATTATTATTCTTTAGTTAAAATATATGTAACATATACCAACATATACTATATATTATTATTTTTTATTTAAAATATATATAATATATACTCGCATATAGTAATATATATTCATATATACTATTATTCTTTAGTTAAAATACATGTAACATATGCCCATATATATTCACATATACTTTTATTTTTTAGTTAAAATATAAATAACATATACCGATATATACCATATATTATTATTTTTTATTTAAATATATGTAACATATATCTATATATACTTATATATAATAATATATATCCATATATACTATTTTTCTTTAGTTAAAAAATATATAACATACACCGATATATACTCATATATACAACATATACTCATATATATATTATTATTTATATTGACATATATCAAAATATACTCATATATATATCCACTTATGCCGGTACATAATTTTATAATTATGATTGTGAAATGAATAAATTATTATTCTATCCTTTTTTTACAAATCATACTTAAAATTTAAATATGAGTAAATTAATATTATTTTTTTAATAATTTTGAATAAAAAGATAAATTTAATCTTATTAAACAATAATTTTAATAAATTAAGTTTATATTACTTCTCATAAATTAATGAAAAAATCAAAATAAGACCCCATTATCCAAATTAACTTAAAATCCTTATATAAAAAATAAAAAATTGAGACTATAAAAAAAAAAAAGAAACTACTTAACAGAATAAAGCTTCTAAAACAAAACAAAGGCGTAATAGTATTATTATTATTTATAATTTTTAAATTAATTTTAAATTATTATTTCTCATGACGTCCATTTGGGATTTTATCACTTTTGACTAATAGAATATTGATAGTATTGACTCTTTTCATAATTAAATATTGATGGCCTTTTTTTTGAAAGAATATTGATAGCCTTTCTTCGCAACTGTCTTCTAACATTTTATTGGTAGAATAAAAGCGTCAAAGGTAGAGAAGAGATTGGCGACAACAATAGTTTCAGCAAAAGAAAACATTATTTATTAGAAAAATCAAAAGATAAAAAAGATTAAAATTGAAAAAAAAAAAAGAAGAAAAGTTAAAAGTGAAATAAAAAAAATATGTGTAGTAAAAATAAAAATAAAACTTAAAATGCAGCGGAGTGTGTAATTTTCTCTTGAAAAAATTCCTTTTCATTTAGAAGATATAGCCCAAACTGATAGCCTTAAGCCCAACTTTGTAAAAGGCCTCACCCCACGTTTATATCTTTATTCAGGCAATACAACATTTTATACAAATTAAGTCGGACCAGCAAGCTACGTCATGGTGCATAAAATAAAATAAAAATTAATTAATTTATTAAGAATCAAATTTGAAAAAAAAAACACTTCTGGCAATATTATACCAAAATAAGGCCCAAATTATTTTTAGAAGTAACATTTGAAAACTAATTTTCTTATGGAATTAATTTAAAAAAATGCCGAAAACATAAATGTAAGATATAATTTACTTTTAATTTTATTTATCATATTTGATTTTTAATCTAAGAAGAAAGAGATGGATTTCTTACTTTCAATTTCTCGTCTTATAATTCCTCTTTTTTCCCTTCAATTTATCGTCTTATAATATTAATAATTCCTTTTTTTTTTTTTTGCCAAAGGCACGACAAAAAGGAAAAACAAAGCCTGCAGCTTTTAGCAAAATGTGATTATGTTTTTAATATTTTTTTAATTAGTTATCTTTCTTTTCTTAAAACTTGAAAGAGCTTGAAAAAGTGTAATAATGAATGAACAAACAAAGCGCACAACCCTTTCATCACTCACGACTGTTAGCTTTTTCTTATCAATTCCTTCACAGCAAAGATTTTTCAGCTGATTAATTTGCTAATAAAAGAATGAAAATCACAATGAAATAGGAGGGGAATTCTTTATATATATAATTATATTTTTTAACTAAAATTGTGTAATTTATTATTTTTTTTAATTTTTTTTAGAATATGATAATACTTTGTTAAACGAAAGATAAACCAACAAAATTCTAAACTACCAGATTAAATCTAAATTCTTTATCAATGCTTTTTTAGTCAATCGTTAAATTGAATAAAATGGACTCAAATCTCTCTGCATAATAAACTCTTTTTCACATCACACTTTATAAACAAATAAAAAAATTATTCAGACTATTATTCGTAAGATTGAAATTAAATGAACAAAATAATTAAAACAATATCAATATAAAAAATTATTCATTGAAAAAAAATATAAACGATTCAAAGGAATTTTAGAAAATATATATATAAGCATTTTAAAATTAAATAAGTGAGATATAACTTAATAATAAATATATATTATAGATAATAAATTTAAAATTAATTTATGCGTGTTCATGCTTCAACAGTGAATTGTTTTTTCATCATTTTTGAAATGTTCAAACATAAAAAAAAAATAAAATAAAAAGGTAGAGCGGGGATGTGAAAAGTGAAGATAAAAAAATAATAACATGCTCTGCCTGTGTATATGATATGGTACAAAGGGCACTTTGTCGGTGTCATGGGTTCTGTTTGGTGATAAAGAATCCAAGCATCAAATCACCTACTGCATTTAGCCAGTGAGGATTTTATTCTCTAATGGGCACAGAGCAATAATAATAATAATCATAATAATAAAAGAGTAGCTGTAAAAGCTGAAAAGATTGAAATCTGAGAGATATCGTTTCTTATAACTGCAAAATCAAATGAGCAATCCAGCAAGGATTAATTATGAGAGACTATATTTCAATTATTAATTTTTTGGATTTAAATTAGGTTTTGATGAACATCATGATAATATAAGAAATGATTAGGATACAACAAAAATTAATGGGTGGTTTTAGTACTATTAAGAAACTAATTAATGCCTAAAAAATGAGATTATAATTTTAAGACGGACGAAATAATTTTTAAAATTTTTTGAAATTTTCTAATTGCTTTTTGTCAAATTATAATTTTTATTAAAAAAAATTCTACATAAAACAACAAAAAAAAAAAGAAGAGAGATTACTAGGTGCAGTTTAAAAAAAAAAATTTTTGAGAGTCAAGTCTAGAAATACAGTTGCATATTCGTAATTCTAACTATAATTATCTAATTATGATAAAATTGTTTGTAATTAGAGGGCAGTGGGACCAATTTCCTTGAGAATTGGAGACAAATAAAACACGGACTTTAGGGTCACATGGGGCAAGACAAAAGGTCCATATTCCATAATCAACATCGTTCATTCCACTCAAAAGGGACATTGAAATAGGGTCACTGTCCCTAATAAATCTGGGAGATAATGTATATTACATTGCATATGGTCCCTCCTCTAATTAATTGGCGCATAAAAAGTATAAATTAATTGGTGCACGTAAAGTATACATTATTCTTCATGCAAAAAATGCAATTAATATATAATTAATACCTACCCACAATTGCCCCCTTTACTTATAGGGAAAAAATTTATATTATATTTTTTTATTAATTTTTTTAAAATAATATAAAATTAAAAATTTTATTCTTTTTTAATGTGTTTTACTTTTTAATTTTTATTTTTATTTTAATTTTATTATTTATATTTTTAATATTTTATCACGTGTAAAATAAATTTTCATTGATGAATTAAAAATTACATATGTAAAGTACAAATAAAATCATAGAATTTTAAAATACGTAAGATGTACATAACTAATAAAGTTACTAGATCTCTATGAACTTCTACAACTTAAATAGTGGATAATGGTATTATGCCTTGGATAATCTAGCTTTTAACAAGATATTCATTTCATCTGTCAGCATATTGAACCATTATCATTTTTCATGCGAGAATGACACTTTTATTTAAGAATGATAAATAATCTCTATTAAAGAAATACAAACCTTTATCTAAATCAAACATATAACCTTCAAATAAGAAATGATAAAAATTCTATAACAAAAACTTAAATTGTAATCAATTTTATTTTAAAAATTAATGAAGTTACTGGATTTCTATAAACTTCTACGACTCAAACAGTGGATAATGGTAACATATCGCGGATAATCTAGCTTTTAACGAAATACTTATTTCATCTGTCCGCATATTGAATCACTATCACTTTTCATGCGAGAATGACACTTTTATTTAAGAATGATAAATAATCCCCATTAAAGAAGTACAAACATCTATCTAAAGCAGACATATAACCTTCAAATAAGAAAGGATAAAAATTCTATAACAAAAACTTAAATTATAATCAATTTTATTTTAAAAACAATGAAATACAAAAATAAAAATAAATATTAAAATTTTAATATATGTTGATCTAAAAATTATTTGAAAAATAAAAGATAAATAAGAACACACAAATTAAAAAGATGAATAAAGACAGACAGTAGCTGTCATCAATCAATGAACTGACGGCAACTCACTCTAAATTAAGAATGAAGAAAAACCTATTAAGTTCAGAGAAAAAAAATAGCTAAGGTTTCTAGCAATTTTTTTTCTTTATATATAAAAGTTATATTTTTATATATTAATTTATAAAAATTTATCATTTACATTATTTTTAATGTATATAATATTTTTATTTTTACCTTGTTGTGTCTAACTTATGACTTCGCCTTTAATTGCTACAAATACTATACACCCTCATGCATGGTTGAATTTGTGCTCGTCCTTAGGCCTAAATTTTTTTTTTATTCTAGATCAGGGTATTCACTGTGGGATACAGTGACTAATTTTCTTACTGATTTATATATAGCTCAAAGGGTGGGATAACTGGTCCGAGAATTTAAGGCCGCTTCATATCCAATGCCAATGACACCCCTCTGATTTAGGCCCAAATATTTTAAAGAAATAAATATATGCAAACAGGGGCAAATCCATGGGTTAATTAGAAGGGGGCAATTTTTTTAAATTTATTTTTTGTCTTGTTGCTTGGCCTTTCATATACAAAAATTATTTTATAAATTTATCAACATATTAGTAAGCTATTTTTATTTGTTTAAAAAAAATAATCAAAGAAAATATGAAAAATAAATTTTAACATATAATGTTGATGCAAAAATATCAAAATATATTAGAATTATAAATAATAAAATGAAAATTTGAAGTAAAGAGAAGAACTTAAAAATAAAAATAAATAAAGATATTAACTTTATATTATTTTTTAATTTTTTAATTGTGCTTTTAATTTATTTAATCTCTTAATCGATTAAATAAATTTAAAATTAATTTGTTGAAGACTTTTATTTTTTTTTCTTTCTGAACTTGGAGATAATTTAAAATTTTAAGGGGGCAAATAAAAAATATTGAAAAATTTAATGAATATAAACATATACATTTTATTTATTTTTAAAAATTTACTCCTCTTTCCAGCCACCTAGCTTCGTCATTGTATGCAAATATATATATAATGCTCTTTCTTTTTTTTTTCAGTTCAAATATCACATAAAAATTATTTTATTAAGAATATCATTTTTTATAAATTTGAAGTTATATTAATTAAAAAATTACAAATTTAACCTTATTTATTAAATCTTGTGAGGAGATAATACTTGAAAAGGATTAAAAATTTGGTAAAGGAATTAGTTTCTTTGTATAATATTGACGTATGCATATGTAAGACATAAAATTATGAACTGATATAGTACTTGGGCAGAATTCAAATCTATCCCCTCCCTACATTTTTCTTAGTATCTAGGCAGAATTTAAATCTATTCCCTCCCTACATTCTTTTTCTTTTTCTTTTCTATTATTTATTTATTTATTGAGCAGAACCCCCTCCCAGTAATTTGATAAAAAAGATATTTTTATTTTTTAAAAGAAAATATAATGAATAAAATTGTAAAAATAACTCTATTCATCTCAAATGAATAACTATACTGTTTTAGATTATAGTTTACTAAAGCTAATTAATTAATAAGTTAAATATTTATTATATTAATATTTTTTTATAAATTATTATTTTCAAGTCAAATCGAATAGGGTTATAAAGACGATAATTTTTTTATTTTAATATAAATACATACTCAATTACTCATCTGTTATCAATTGGACTACGTAGTTAATAATTATTATACTAATATTTAATATTACTTCTCAATAGTTAATTCATTAAATATTTGTTATACTAATATCTAGTTATATTACTTATTAAACATTTTTAATAAATATATGGGTGTAATAAGAAAGTTATAGATAAAATAATTAATAAAATTAAATTGATTTTTCTTAATTTCTATAAATAAGAAAATGTTTATTAATATATTTAATCAAGACTCAATTTTTGAATGTTGTTTTAAATAAAAAAAACAAATTAAATTAAAATTTTTATCAATAATGAACCAAACCAGCAGACTCAATTTTTTTTTTTTATCAAAGAGACTCAATTTATTAATGATTGATTTTGCAGACTCAATATTTGTTCTACTACTGTTCTATCAACCCCTTGGGCCCTTTCTTTAGTATTGAATGTAATGAATTTCAGGTCGGATGGTCATAATGGGTTAATCTGATTCTTAAAATAACTCACATTCACATTCAAATTAAATGCGGGTTGATCTAATTATTAACCATCCACGTCCTATAGGATGTGAGTGTATGCAAATAACTGCTTAAGGCAGTTACTGCACAAAAAGGAGTAGACTTCTTTTATCAAAAAATAACGTATAGAAAAAATACAGAAAATTTATCTTAAAAATAAAATCTCTCTTTGAGAAAATTGACTCTCTGCTTGAAAAACTCTTAGACTGTAAAAATTTAAAGTATTTTCTTTTGTGATTTACCTTTCAGTAATACAAGTACAATTCATGGGCATATTATTAGAATTCAATTATTTTTTTAATTGGTAAAAATACTTTGATTTTTCCTTCAATTAGTGTCGGATTCAGGTTTTGTGTTTGTATTTTTGATGTTAATTGTGTTTTATGAACAATTAATAACATATTACATATGATAGAAGCATATTTAGGTTCTTCATTTTTCATGTTCAAATGGCTTATTTCATACATTTTTTTTTGTATAATGATTGATAACATGATTAATTTAGATTTTTAGAAAGTAGATATTACAAGCTTTAAAATGGTATATTATATGCGAATTTTGGCTTAGAAACGTGAAAGTTATAGATTCTCAAATTTGACTGTCTAAAATATAATTTCTAAAATTTTTTAAAACCATGATAAGTTGATATGTTTGAAGAATTAATTCTTTTAATTTATGAATAATTAGGCTGTGAGACTTATATATTTAAAAACTAGAGATTTCAAGCTTTTGATTGGATATTTAATCACAATTTTTGGATAATTAGATTGAAAGATATAATGTTTCAAAATTTGCTCCTTAAAATAATTCGTTTCTGAAAAATTTCAGAAACTAAGTTTTAAGATGACCCTAATTATATGTCATTTTATATAAACGATATGTCACTTAATTATTAGTTGCTCCTTATTATTGCCTTAAAATTACATGTCGCTTTTCTCTATTTAATACACAATAAAAAAAATAGTTTTGTGCTTCTGCTGGAAATCAAACCCAAACAATGAGTATCAAAGGCATAATACCTTTACCATCATACCAACACAATACTATTGGTCCTTGTAATGAATAAAAAAAACATAGAGATCTCTGGCAGATTATTTTTATCCAAAATTATTTTAGAAAGAATTATTTTATTTATTTTATGTAAATATATAAAATAGTTACAATTTTTTTAATTATAATTTTAAACAGAATTATTTTATTTATTTTATGTAAATAAATAAAATAGTTATACTATTTTAAATTATAATTTTAAACAGAATTATTTTATTTATTTTATGTAAATAAATAAAATAGTTATAATTTTTTTAATTATAATTTTAAACATAATTATTTTATTTATTTTATGTAAATAAATAAAATAGTTATAATTTTTTTAATTATAATTTTAAACAAAATTATTTTATTTATTTTATGTAAATAAATAAAATAGTTATAATCATTTTATTTTATTTTTTGGCACAATTATTTTTATTTATTTTATGTAAACAAATAAAATAGTCATAATTAAAGTTATTATTATTTATTATTGTCCAACATTATTTTTTAAAATGAATAAGTAAATCCTATAATGACATAATTATATTATGTATTTGTTATAGAAAATTATGGTGATGATTATTAAAACCCCAATGGTCATTAGAACGATTAGATATCGTCTTAAGATAAATAAAATGATAAGTTCATTATTAAATTTAAGAATGAATTTTGAGAACAAAAATAATAATTTGATTCGTTTAGTGAACCACATCATTAAATTTAATGAAAAACTACAAGATATTATTTGACTAGGTGGTTTATTACCTGATAAACAAAGATATCAAGCTCTTAGGCATGTGATGCATACCTCGGTTGAACAAGGTGTTCTCGATTCATTGTGGGAGAAAAATGATGGTAATAATGAATCATATTGAAATCTTATCAAATGATTCATTGAGGAGTATGTGAGTTGGGTTGATAGAAAGACTTCGATCCTTTCAATTGGAATGTCGATGGGCGTTAATAGAAAACATAAACTAGTAGAAAATTCTAATTTGCTGAAAGTGAGTTATGAATTATCTCAAGACCTTAATGATAGATTAGTTAGCTCTATTCTTGTTCGCAGCATGGTTATTTGAATCTTGATATGTATATATAAATTTATATATAAACTATGTGTTTATGTATGTTTTATTAAGTTTATATATGAATTGAAGTTGAATATATTTATGTATTATTATTTATTAATAATGTTACATGAGTGAGATACTAAATTAAATGTATTTTATTCAAGAACTTGAGTTTGTGTATAATTAATTATTTAATAATATTTTTCATTTTAGGATTTTAGATGACGATTGGAAACTTAGTGAACTTTGGATTCTAAAACCTAATTATGAAATTGTTAATTGCATAATTAATTGTTCACACTTTTCGCTAAGTGCATTTAAAATGCACATAAATTGCATGTATTACTAGGCATTAATTAGTGTGCAAAATGTCTCCATACAACAGAACTTTATGTTGTAATGGCAACCGCATCTAGAAATATAGTTGTTGAGCTTAACAAAGGAGAAAAATTTAGCGGTGATAATTATGAGATTTGGAGTATAAAAATCCAATATGTGCTTGAGGAGCAAGAGGCTCTAGAAGTACTGAATGTATTCATGGAGGAATCAGAACCTGGCAACACGGCCTAACAAGGACCGTGAAGCTTATGATGCTTGGAAAAAGAAAAACTCCATAACTCGCATCACCTTGCTTAGCAGCATGGATGATGATGTGATGAGGGAGTTTAGGAGTATGATAATTCGAAGGACATGTGGTTTGTATTGAAAGAGAAGTTTGGAGGTACGTCTGTTATCAAACTTCGTTCTCTAACCATAAAATTTGACACTTATAAGAAGCATCCTGAACATTCAATGAAAAAACACTTAAGACAAATATCTAACATGGTTAGTAAACTTAAAAATGCTGGTCATACCTTGACAGATGAACAACAGGTTCAAGTTGTCATCCGTTCCTTACCTCAAAGCTAAGAGCACATGAAAATGCACCTAACCCATAATGAGAATATCAAAATAATAGAAGATGAAATGAGGCATCTTGAGCTAGAGGAAGAGCGTCTTGAAGCCAACAAGACAAATACTGATGTATATATGGTTGGTTCTAGCTCTAAGGGTGCACAAGATAAGAAACGAAAGTTTCAAAATGCATTTCAGCATAAGAGAGGAAAAAGGAAAGTTAACAAAAGACAGAAATTTAACCAACATGTCAAATGCAATGGTCCTTTCAAGAAGAAGAAAAGAAACATGGCTAAAGTTAAATGCTATAAATGTGAAAATAAGGGATATTTTGCTTGTAACTATAATGAGTCCGAAAAGGTAAATGACCTTTATGCACTTGTGAGTGCCATAAATGTTTCCATTTCTATTTATTTAACTGAATATTATCCTTTGTGGATTGTAGACTCAGGAGCCACAGACCATATAGCGAAAGACAGAGGTGCCTTCATAGATTACCGACGAATTTCACATGGTGCAAGATGGATATATGTAGGAAATAACTCAAGAGTATATGTAAAAGGGATTGGCACATGCAAGTTGATCATGCGTGGTGGTCGGACCCTATTCCTACATGATGTTTTATATGCTCCAGAGATTCGCCGAAATCTTATCTCTATGTTGGTTTTATTAAAGCTTGGCTTTTGTATTAACTTTCATGAACATGGTTGGAACTTGTTTTTAGGTACAAGTTTGTATGGTACTGGGTATTTCTTAGATGGTTTTATTGTCTTGGATATTGACCATAATATAAGTAATGTGTGCTTTTCTTTATTTACATCTTTTAATTCATGTGTGAATGATGTGAGCGTGTGACATGCTAAACTTGAACATATTAGTTAGCATCAAATGAATAGATTAGCCAAAGAGGGCTTATTGGGTGATATTAATAAAATAGACTTATCTACTTGTGAGCATTGTCTAGATGAAAAAATGGCAAGAAAACCATTTGGAAAGGAAACTAGAGCTGATATTCCATTGTAATTAATTCATTCTGACATTTGTGGCCCTATGAATGTAAGGGCAAGGCATGGAGCTGTTTATTTCATCATATTTATTGATGATTTTACTCGTTTTGGTTATGTCTATTTGATATCTCATAAATTTTAGGCTTTAAGTTGCTTCAAAAGATTCTTAAATCTTGTTGAGAATCAATTAGATAAGAAAATAAAAGCTTTAAGAACTGATCGATGACGTGAATTTTTTTTTTAAAAAAAGCTCGACCCCCGAAATACGATTTTTATGGAGATCGAATCCCTGCACTCTCAATTGAGAGTAACAACAGGTGGCTAGCTGAGCTACCCCAGCTGGTTTTCGATGACATGAATATTTATCAGATCAATTTAAGAATTTTTGTGATGAAAAAAGAATAGAACGCCAGTTGACTATTTCTAGTACACCACAACAAAATAGTATTGTGGAAAGAAAAAATATAACTTTGCTGAAAATGGTTAGGTCAATAATGGTACATGCTAAGTTACCTTATTACCTATTGGGGTAATGCATTATTAACTGCCACTTTTATACTTAATCATGTGCCCTCCAAATACGTTACATCAACACCATATGAGTTATAGACTAACCGTAAACTAGACCTAAATTTTCTAAGACCTTGGGGATGTGCTGCATATGCTCATGAACCTTTCCATAAATATGAAAAATTAGGT
This sequence comes from Garcia nutans, assembly GCA_947685225.1. Taxonomy (NCBI): domain Eukaryota; kingdom Viridiplantae; phylum Streptophyta; class Magnoliopsida; order Malpighiales; family Euphorbiaceae; genus Garcia; species Garcia nutans. The sequence goes on along the minus strand of CANTUV010000010.1, from coordinate 13,487,818 downwards.
CCAACAGGGAGGAAATATATTTTCATAAGATACTCTGAAAAATCCAATGGATATGTTTTCATTGGAGAGCTAATAAGTAGCCACGTAACTAAATTTGAATCACGAGATGTCGTATTTTTGGAGAATGAATTTCCAAAACAGGGAGAGATAGGTCAAGACCTAACTCTATATGAAACTCTGGATCAAATCTCTTCTGCTGTAAACACTCAAGTGGATCCACTTCCAAGTGAAAGCAATTCAAGAGATCACGAATTAGTTTCATCTAATTCTCGATTGCAAACCGTGGTGGATCCAACTACTGATATTGGTTCAAGTGGGAGTAAAATAAGCATTGATAAATCAATTAGTCAATCTCAAATATGACTTATGAGTCATAAAAGTATTCCTTGTCGTCATTTTGAAATTAAAGGGGAAGCTTTTATAGTTACTCCACAAGATGAAGAAGAACTAAAGAATATATATGAGGCTCTTAATTGTCCTACTAAAGAAAAATAGATGAAAGCAATGGGAGAAGAGATGGAGTCTATGAGGTCAAATCAAGTTTGAAAATTGGTTGATCTTTCACAAGTACGAAAAGCCATTGGAAATAAATGGGTTCTTAAAATCAAGTGAAAATATGATGGCTCAGTTGATAAATACAAGGCTTGCCTAGTGGCAAAAGGGTATACACAAAAGGAAGGTATTGATTATGAAGAAACTTTTTTCCCTGTTGTGATATTTACCTCAATACATCTCATATTGGCCATTGTAGTGAGTATGGATCTTGAATTACATCAAATTGATGTAAAGACTGCTTTTCTCAATGGAGAATTAGAAGAAAAAATGTATATGGAACAACCTGTGAGTTTCATTGAAAAGGGCCAAGAAGACAAAGCGTGTCGATTATTAAAATTAATTTATGGCCTTAAGTAGTCCTCTAGATAGTGGTACATTAAATTTCACAATGCCATCATAACATATGACTTTGTTATGTTAGAAGAAGATCACTGTGTATATGTTAAAATATCTAGAGATAAATTCGTTATCTTATCATTATATGTAGATGATATATTAATAGCCGGGAATGATAAAGACTTTGTTGTCTCTGTCAGAGATTGGTTATCATCCAATTTTGAAATGAAAGATATGGGTGAAGCTGCATATATTCTTAGAGTTAAAATTTCAAGAGATCATTCAAAGAAATTATTATCTCTGTCACGAGAGCCATATATAAAGAAAATTCTTAAACGATTTAATATGCAAAATTGCAAATCCATAGATACTCCTATTGGAAGGAGTGAGGCGTTGAGTCATTGACAATGTCCTGAGACTTCAAAAGAAAAAGATAAAATGAAAAGAGTTCCATATTCTAGTGCTGTTGGAAGTCTAATGTATACAATAATGTGTACAAGACCTGATATTTATTTTGCCGTTACAATGGTAAGCAGATATCAATCCAATCCGGGATAAGCACATTGGTCAGCCGTTAAAAGAATTCTAAGGTATCTAAAAGGTACTGTTGATTATCAGTTGTGCTATCAAGGAAGTGATCTGCATATTAAAGGTTACACAGATGCTGATTTGGGGAGGAGATTTAGATGAGAGAAAATCTACATCCGGATTTGTATTCTTGTTAAATAATGGCACCATATTATGGAGTAGCAAGAAACAAATATGTGTATCATTGTCAACAATGAAAATTGAATTTATAGCATTTTCAGTTGCAACACAAAAAGCAGTATGGCTTAAAAGATTCTTGGATCATTTGGAGGTAGTTAGCAATGCTGCACATCCAGTGCTAGTCAAAAGTAATAGTCAAGCAGCAATTGCTTATACAAAGATTCAAAATTTCATTGTAAAACTAAACACATAAATACTAAATATAATTTTGTAAGAGACATGGTTGTACAAAAGGAGGTGAGCATACAATATATATCTATGCATAACATGATAACAAATCCAATGACAAAACCGATTTCTAGAGATGTATTTATGAGACATGTAAAATCTTTAGGATTGCATAGATGTTAATGTAATGAATAATTAATGATGTTTCCCATAATGCTCACAATTATATATATATATAATGTCAATTACCAAAGTGCCTATGGCTTGTTATTATTACATGCGTTCAGATGCTTAGTGCATTTATTAAAGGTATGTCGGGCTTATTGATGATTAGTCCTCTCACACAGATAATCGCCTCTAAAATCATGCGATAATAGAGGTGAGATAAGTTTTAAGTTTATTATCTATAGTGATAATTAAGAGTCAAAGCATAAAACATAATTGTCACCTCAATAAAGAATTAAGATAAAGACATATGAATAATACTATGTCCAAAAGTGAATATTTTTACTATTCATTTCAATCTGTTTAATGTCAAATGTGAGTTCTAGGGTTATTAAAATAGTAGTTTTGCTTAGAGAACTCGATTCAAATATTATGTATGTTTGAATTTTCATCTGTAGGATATTGAAAATAGAGTTAAGACATATGTTCTATGGAAAAGGAGAAAATATTGTAACACGTATTTTATACTATGTGTGCTTGAATCGACCATAAGAGTAATAAAAGAATTGATCTTGACTTTTAAGATTATGTGAGACTCTTAATATTGAGATAAATACCCTCATTAACTTTATCTTTTTCTCCAATTATTTTTTCAATGTTTGCTATCTTAGAATATTACCAATGGTTATGATAGATTCAATCTAATAAGATATTTCAAAAAAGTAAGTTGATTTAATTATTTGAAAAATATTAGATTAGAGGAAGATTATTTTTGATGTCATATTTAATTGTACTCCCCGGTCGACCAATTATGATTGCTTTGTGTTATTATTCATAATTGTGAATACATAAAGATAATAAATTTTGAGATCTTGAAATATAAAATTATGACTAAATGATCTAGGGTACAATATACTTTAAACTACTCATACAATATGCCTAATTTGTATAGGACAGTTATATTTTCTCAACGAATATATAGCATATGGCTCTTTAAGTATGCTGGTCGTACGGTCTATTAGTTAATATAAATATTGCAGAGAGGAATTAGATTTATTGTTGACTTGAGTTCATCATAGGCGAGTGGGAGATAATAGATTTCAAATCGGGTCGCCCTGATGGGTCAACCCGATCCTGAAAATAACCCATATTCACATCCAAATTAGATGTGGGTTGATCTAATTATTAATCACCTATATCTTATAGGATGTGGGTGTGTGCAAATAACTGCTTAAGACAGTTACTGCATAAAAAAAGAGTAAACTTCTTTTATGAAAAATAACGTATAGAAAGAATGCAAAAAAAATTTTCAAAAATAAAATCTCTCTTTAAGAAAATTAACTCTATTCAAAAAACTCTTAAACTATAGAAATTTAAAATATTTTTTTTATAATTTACCTTTAAGTAATACAAGCATAGTTCATAAGCATATTATTAAATTTTAATTATTTATTTAATTGATAAAAACACTTTGATTTTTCGTCCATAACGTAATTAAATAGTGTCTGTAGAAACTCTCTCTTAATTATTATATGGGGCCAAACCATATTTTTTCCATTACAGCCAAACGTGGCTTCATGGAATGGAAAGCACCAAACCAAACACAGTCCATCTTCTTTTCTACTAATAATTATTATTTTTTCTTTGAAAGTTTGGCGTCATATTCCTTTTGAAAATGACTATCCCCTAACCAAAATTTTTCTTCTTTTTTCTTTTCCTAATATTGTCTCACGCTCAGTGTTAATATTATCATATTTTTATTTGTAATTTAAGCTGCGTGCTACGTACCCCAAGTTCATTGGACCTTTTTATGACTTATGAGCTTTTTTTCATAATTGGAAAATTAATGTAGTAATTGTTTCCGAGTCATCAATTAAAGAGAAATTAATCACACTTACTTTATTATAAAGTAATAAATGCTTAAATTCTCACCTAGACAAACTTAAATTTCAACGTAAAAATTATTAAACTCATCGTCATGTGGTTTAGTGCATTAAATAAATAATTTTATTTCAGAAAAATCTATAAATGATATAGATTGAAGAAAATAAAGACAATACTGCAAATATTATAAAGTGATTATAAAATTTTTTAATAAAAATAATATTTATTGCTATTTAATATATGTTATTTATTATTTTAAATTATAACAAATGTTGATATGCTGCAAAATAATTTATAATATGTTATTATTTATATTAGCATGAAAAATATTAAAAATAATGAATATTTAACCACCAAATTTACCAATTAACAACGAATAATTAATACTAACATTAGGAATATGAATAATTCAATTTTTGTTAACTCAATTTTGATAAAATTTTAATTTAATACATATGTTATTTTATGAAATCATAAGGAAATCTACAGCAAGTCTTCTCAGAAACTATGGGAATTTTTTTGAAATTTTGAAGGCGTACCTAATAATTGTATTATTGGTCCAACAACCTTGTGGAAATTTTTTATTTATTTAATTTTGAATTGCAATCATATGGAGTTTCGAGTTAGTTATTAGGCAATTTATGAAATGATAACCACTATTCATAAGTGGACCCTACATTATGGTTTACGTAAAATAAATCCGTGTTAGATCTACTCTCTACTATCTAATACGATAATTATTATTTAAATACATATCAACTTTATATATTTGTACATATAATAATAATAATACAATTCAATCTTTTAGTCAACAAAAGAATAAATTATTTAATATATGCTGCACTAAAAATTGATAAATTTAAATTAATTTTGATCAAAATTTAAAAATTCAAAGACTTTTCAATTATAATAACATTACCCATATCAATAAAAAAAATTATATGTATTTCAGAAATATATTAACATGTAATAATAATAAATTTTTATAATATTTATTTAATTATTATTCTCTATATGTATATTATCATCTGTTATTTTAAAAAAAATTTATTAAAATAATAAAATCATTTTATCCATTCCACTGAAAATATCACCCATGCAGAAAATTTTATTATTCTTAAATTGTTATTTTATAGAATACAAAATTAATTATTTTATAACTATCTTTTTATTATTAATAATTCAATTAATAAAATAAAAATATAATCTTAATGAAGTAATAGAATAATATTTTAGTTTATTAAAAATAATTTTATATGTTATATAAAAAAGTTATTGGCTTAGTTACTAGATGTATAGGAGACGAACATGATGATTTTAGTACAGAGAGTATAGGCTTTGAAAATGTAAAAATTAGATTTACGCTACAGCCGGTTGTTCTGGATAATTTCTCATCCCTCATCAGTCATCGACGGTGAGGAGAACTCAGAAAGCATCAGAAAGTAGACTAACACTGGGGGCCATCATTGTTTCAAATTGTTGCTTATAAGGAAGTGCAGAGGAGGAGTTTGCGAGAGCATTTAGTTAAACTTTCAACACTTAGCAGTTTCCACTTCAAGCAAAAGTAAAATTTTTAGATAGATTATTCCTTCATTAATCAAGTTAATTATAAATTATAATTTAAAAAAAATTATTTTAAATTATTATTTTAAATATTAAAGTTTAAATTATAATTTAAAAATTTTCTAAACTAAAAGGATTGGAAGCTATTTTTTTTTAACGTGTCTTTTCCAGTTTCCACACATTTTCTTTGCCTTTCCTTCTTATTTTCCTCCACTTTCCTCCTAGCCAAGATGCAAAATCTCGCTTTTTTCATGCTTACTTTCTTCTTCCTCTTACTCTCACCAACTTTCTCCTTACCTGAAGAACTCCAACTCCTCTTTCAAATCAAGGCCTCCCTCGACCCCCATAACCGGTTCTTGACTTCCTGGGTACCCAACACTGAACCTTGTTCTGGGTCTTTTGAGGGCGTGGCTTGTGATGAGCAAGGCCTTGTTGCTAATATTTCTCTGCAGGGGATGGGTCTTTACGGCCAGATACCTGCGGCTGTTGGTGGGCTCAAGAGCTTAACTGGTTTGTATCTGCATTTCAATGCACTGAGTGGAGAGATACCCGCAGAGATTGCTGAGCTGACTCAGCTGCGAGATTTGTATCTAAATGTCAATAATCTGTCTGGCCAGATTCCACCTCAGATTGGCAACATGTCTAATCTTCAAGGTCAGTCGTTAAGTGTTTGTAGAATAATACAGCAATCTTTTTTTACTTACTAGCTTTTGTTTTCTAAGGTAGTTTTTGGACTGGGTTTTTCAAAAATTGAACTGCTGATCCTGAAAATGCCAAAGTTCTCAACTTTTATTATTTTTGTATAGTTGCGTAAAATAATTAGCTTGTGGCTAAACAGAAAAGAATGAAACTTTCACATTATTTACAGAGAACAGACACTGGGTAGTTTATTACTCATGCTCAAGGCTCAACAACATTTCAGTGTCCCCCTTCATCAAAACCTGAATGATTATTTGAGTAGTTCAATTTTTTTTTATTTCCATATACTTTTTAAGCTATTGTGAAGCAACCAAGTCATGTTTAAGGCAGCAACTGCTGCCAAGCGGAAAAATTTTACCACTGAGCCTCAGTTAGATCTCTTTGTTTGCAGTTTTGCAGCTTTGTTACAATAAGTTGACTGGTAGTATACCAACACAACTGGGATCTTTGAAGAAGCTTAATGTCCTTGCTCTACAATATAATCAGCTAACTAGTGCAATTCCTGCAAGTTTGGGGGATTTGGGGCTGTTAACAAGGCTGGATTTGAGCTTTAATGGCCTTTTTGGTTCTATACCAGTAAAATTAGCAGATGCTCCTTTGCTACAGGTTTTTGACATTCGTAACAACAGTCTTTCTGGGAATGTATCACCAGGTAATATGGTTTCTCAAATTATTCAATTATCCTTGCATATGCTTTCCTTTATGTATGTTTTCATGTCCTGAAAACTGAGATGGAATTGGGTTTTGACTGTTCTTGTTTTACTTTTCTTGATAAAAACTGAAGCTCTGAAGAGGCTTAATAGTGGATTCCAATATGACAACAATCATGACTTATGTGGAGTTGGGTTTCCTAATTTGGAAACATGTACAGCTTCTGGAAATCTCATCCCAAATAGACCTGAACCTTTCAAACCTGATGGTCCTTTGCAAAAGGATATCCCTGAATCTGCATACTTGCCTTCTAATTGCAGCCAAACTCACTGTTCAAATTCATCCAAAAACTCACAATATGGTGTTGTATTTGGTGTAATCGGAGTGTTCATTGTATTAACGTTTACTGGACTTTTCACATTTTCATGGTACCGTCGACAAAAACAGAAAATTGGAAGTGCTTTAGACACTACAGATGGCAGGCTTAGTACGGATCAGTTCAAGGAGATTTACAGGAAGAGTGCCTCTCCGCTTATAAGCCTTGAGTATTCCAATGGGTGGGATCCCTTGGCCATAGGCCAGAGCACAAGTGGACTTTCTCAAGAATTTCTTGAGAGCTTCATGTTTAATTTGGAAGAGGTGGAAAGAGCAACTCAATGTTTCTCTGATGTCAATTTGTTGGAGAAGAGTAATTTCTCAGCCACCTACAAGGGAATCCTGAGAGATGGGTCAGTTGTTGTAAAGTGCATCACCAAAACAAGTTGCAAATCTGACGAAGCTGACTTTCTGAAGGGGTTAAAGATTCTGACCTCATTGAAGCATGAAAATTTGGTGAGGTTAAGAGGCTTTTGCTGTTCAAAAGGAAGAGGGGAGTGTTTTCTCATTTATGATTTTGTCCCAAATGGAAATCTGTTGCAGTATCTTGATGTAAAAGAGGGCAGTGGGAAAGTGCTTGAGTGGTCCACCAGAATATCTATCATAAACGGTGTCGCCAAAGGTTAGTCTCTCTGCTAGCCCTTGAAGTCAACATAATTTTTACCAGCTTTTTATGTTCTTGTTCTTGTGGTGACTGAAGTTTTATTCCTTCCTAACCAGGTATTGGGTATTTGCACGGCAATAAAGGAAACAAATCTGCTCTATTCCACCAGAGTATATCAGCTGAGAAAGTTCTCATTGACAGACGGTATAATCCATTGCTCTCAGATTCTGGCCTGCACAAGATTCTTGCAGATGACATTATCTTCTCTATGCTAAAAGCCAGTGCTGCCATGGGATACCTGGCTCCTGAGTACACAACTACAGGCCGTTTCACTGAAAAGAGCGACGTTTATGCATTTGGCATGATTGTACTACAAATCCTCAGTGGAAAGCGTAATGTTAACCCATTGATTCGCCATGCAGTGGAATCATGCGCAGTTGAAGACTTTATTGACGCAAATCTTGAGAGAAAGTTCTCCGAATCAGAGGCAGCCAAACTTGGGAGATTAGCTCTGCTTTGCACTCATGAATCTCCTAATCATAGGCCAACCATAGAAACTTTATTACAAGAATTAGGTGGATTTACTGTCACTCCTTGACGTATATTCAGAATTATGGACATTTTGACCCAATTTTCAAACGACAAGAGGTAATTCTTTGATCCTTAACTGACTACTAGCTGATGTCAAAACTCAGTTGCTAATATTTATCCAACTTTATTGTCCTTTCTTGAGGACCGTAAGAAGCTGTAAACATGATGTTTGCACTGTTTTATTGTAATTTGTAGGGAGTTGCAATGAACTGAGTTTAGGCAATGATGATCTCAATGTTAGTTTTGTCAAAGATTATGTTCAGATGATCTCAATGTTAGTTTTGTCAAAGATTATGCTCGCCCTATTCAATTCATCAAGTGATAGCGGATAAGAAAAAAATAATAATAATCTTGGGCTCTTCTTCACCTTAACCCTGCTTTTCAAGGTACAATTACTATCACGGCGTCTGTAAAGAGCTCAAGCTAGAATTTAGCCAAAATGGTCCGTTTGAATTCCTGTATCGTAGATGGGCCTAATATGGCTATATCCTGCACCTACATCTACCTATACAATAGAAAGGTTCACTCTCTCCAGACAGAAAGTTTTGGCTTTTTTTTATTACTTTTGCTCTAGCCTGTGAATATTTCTTGTCCTCTTCGTTTTTGTCTTTTCTTCCCTAGATTGAAGTGTTTAAACGGTAAAATAACATGGCTATTCTCAGTCTTACCACAGCGAGAAGCCAAGAAGTAAATTTCAAGAAAGAAATGTTCAGTTAAGGTGAACCGGTTTGCTCCATTAATGAATTTTTTACTGTAACTTGCGGCTTCCATAAAATTATTGCTAAAATATCATAGAAGATGACTTACAGAAAAATTTTTGGCTTATCATAAGCTGATAGTTCAAAGTACCCTGCAAGTTAGTTGTCCACTCAAACCATTAGGAAATATGAATTAAATAAATCTGGAGCAGAGATTAGCGATCAAAATATAACTTCATTGTCAGTAATGTAAACATAAACTATAAACACTTACATTTTAAGGCAATCATGATTTCTAACGATAATAGGTGACTTCTGAATTGGGCATGACACACTATTCAGCAAGGAATAGATCTCTGTTACTTGAGGATGCGACTTGTCTTGCACAGAGAATTCATGAACACTACCATCTATTTCAATCCAACTGCAACCAGGAATTTTCTCCAAGTTTCTTTCTTTCATCATTGTCCTAACTCTACTAACATCGCTCCAGTTATGAAGGCCAGCATACATATTAGATAGAAGCACATAAGAATTCGACTTAGAAGCATCTAGCTTTATTAGATGTTCAGCTAAAGGTTCACCAGTGCTAAAGCTTTCATGGACCTTGCAAGCACTAGCCAAAATCCTCCAAATCACATCATTCGGTTCAATTGGCATTTCCTTTTCAAATTTTCTGGTTTCTTCTATGCGCCCTGCTCTGCTGAGGATGTCAACCATGCAACCTTAATGTTGCAGTTTTGGCCTCAGTTTGTAAACTCTTCTCATTAGCTCAAAGCACACCATTCCTTCCTTGATCAAGCCAGAATGGCCACAAGCATTTAACAATCCAATAAATGTTATATCATCCGGTTTGATCCGCATCCTCTCCATCTCCAAGAGCAGATCAAAAGCTAGTTCACCCAAGCCATGAATGCCCAACCCACTTATCATAGCATTCCAATGATCTATAGTTTTTTCTTTTATGCCCTCAAAGACCAACATCGCATTTTCTATGCTGCCACATTTAGAATACATGTCAATCAGGGCAACACCAAGTTTCTGCCCCAGGGAAAATCCATTTTCCTTTAGATAGCAAGGTATTGCTACGCCTTTTTCAATATGTCCTAATTGGGCAATTGCAGACAGAGCAATCAACAATTTGGCATTATCAGGAGACAAATTACTCTCAGTTTGCATATCATAGAAGATATCTAGAGCTTCCATGCAATAACCATTTTGTACATACCCACTCATCATGGCATTGCAGACGACAACATCTCTTTCAGGAATGTCTTCAAAATAACTCTTAGCAATATTGATACAGCCTAGTTTTGCATATCCATTAATCTTGTTAGCCCAACTCACCATATCCCTTTCGGGCATCCTATCAAACAAAGCCTGAGCATCTTCCATCCTCCCACATTTCGCACACCCATCAATCATGGAGTTCCAAGAAATCAGGTCTCTCTCAGGCATTTTCTCAAACACCTCCCAAGCAAGCTCAAGCCCATTTTCTGACTGCATATACCCAGTGGCGGAATCAGAAATTTACCGAAGTAGGGGCAGGAATTTACTGAGCAGTGGCCGATGGTCGTGGTGGGTGACGGTAGTCCGCGGTGTGGTGGTTGTCTGGCTGGCATGCTGCCTCGTGTTGCGGCTGGGTTAATTTAGAGAGGGACAGGGACTAATTTATAAAAAAAAATAAATGTATTTGCAGCGAGGAGTTTGTCTACCCCTCGCTGCAAATTTTCTTAAACTCAGCCCCTTTAACAGGGGCTGAGTTTTTCACACCTCCATGCCTTAATCGGAATTTTTTCTTCTGGCTGCGGATAAAAGGGTCGTGTGACTGCACACGACTTATTATCGTTCGGCCGCTGCATATACCCACTTATTATAGAATTCCAAGATATCAAATCTCTCTCCCCTGACGGCATAAGCTCAAACAATTCACATGCCAGGTCAATTTTACCACGCTTGACATAACCGTCTATCATTGAATTATACGAAATACAATCCCTGATTGGCATTGTATCTAACACTTGACGGGCATGTTCAAGGCACCGGCATCTTATGTACAGTGTAATCATACAATTTTGCAAAAACACATCCGACACAAGTCCCATTTTTTCCAAAAACCCATGAACCTGCATTCCTTCCTTAATCAAACTAACTCGAGAACATGCTTTTAAAACCAAAGACAATGAAAACATATCAACAGAAACCCCATTCTCAAGCATCAGAGAGAAACTTAACAACGCCTGTATTGGGTCATCCCCATGAGAGTAAGTTTTAATTATAGCATTCCAGAGAAAATGGTCTTCTTCTTCTTCTGTTTCTACCCGAGAAACATGATGCCCAAAGAAGATCCTGCGAGCGAACTCGCTGAGAAGAGAGTGTGGTAAAGAAGAGAGTGAGAGTGTGACTTTGGTGGTTAAACAAGTGTTTTTTACAATACCAGTGGTTATCATTCTTGCATGGATTTGATTTATATCTTTTAAAGTCTTGCATTTTTGCAACAGAATTAGAGTTGACAATGGCGAATGGCTGTTGATTTATATTGGCACTGACAAGCATTAATTCAAGTTTTTCTATAAATTTAATTCCTTGAAAATCCTTCTTTCTGTAACTCAAAAGTATTCCTTCAATCTTTAAAACGGATAACAGTCTGGAGATAAGGGTTTAACGGTGGTCCAACGTTTAGGCCACGTGTCGTGACACAATGAAAGAGGGTTTATCGGTTCCGAAAGGGCGGTGGTCCACAAGTTAAGCCCAAGGAAGAGTCAGGGCTTAACTGGGCTTACCTTGGGCCAAGACTAAACCCAGTGAAAAAAAATTACAAATGTAAATATTAAAATTTAGTTATGAAAAAATAGACTCCCTACCACATTTTTAAAAAAATTTATTTTTTATCAATAATATTTTAATTATTTTATTATAAATTCATAATAAACTCATTATAAATTATGTAAAATTTATAAACTCTTTATAAACTGTTTGTAAACTAATAAAAATATGATATTTTAATAAATATTTTATAAATTCTGATATTTTGATAAACATTTTATAAATGTGATAAATTTAAAATTATTTAAAATTATTTTTATATTTTTTTTATCAAAAATCCTTTAATTATCATGTATACAATTAAAATAGACTATACTTTAAAAAAACTCTAGCCACTTTTTTTTCTTTGAGTTTTTATAAATTTTTCCTTCTTCTTATTTTGAAAATAGGGTTGTCGTTAGTTCATTAATGGATAATAGCACTGTCTATCTTTTTTCGCCTTTATTTATAATTTATTACTTAATTTATATTCTTATTTCAGTTTTTTTTTATCATTTTTATTTGGTGGTTTGTTCTCAAACATAATTTTCAGATCAATATAAATTTAATATTTATTTTTTTTACATTTTGTTATTTTTTATAATAAAATTAAATATAATTTAAATTTTTTATTATAAAATTTTATTTTTCATTATTTAAAGGCTACGTGTCATCTTCATACGGAGATTTATTATTTTTTAATTAAAGTTATTTATCTTTTTTAAATGGAGACGTCTTTTTATATGAAAAATGATGATAATTCAATATGGTGACAGATAAAATAAATTTTTTATTGATAATCAGATTACCTGTGACATGTTATTATTATTCACTGTTTGCATTAAAGAAGTTAAAAAAATTATAAATTTTATTAGCTATGTAAATTTTACATATTTTAAATTATATAATTATTTTTGTATTGTACACATATACTTTTAAAATTTATTAATAAAAATTTATTTTGCATTCAAAAACAATTATCATAAATACATATATGATGAACTTTTTAAGAGATGAAGAATTGTTATGGCAAATTAAAAAAAAAAAAGAATTGTTATGACAAGGGCAATCTACTTTCTTAATTTATAAATTAATATAACTATTTTTTTTAAATAACATAAGTATTATTTTATTAACTTCAAAATACTTTCCTTTTATGTTTTTGAAGTTTCTATAAATTAAATTATTATGTTTTTGTTTTCCCAAATTTTCCCATATATTGAAATATTCTTTCCTTTAATGAAAAATTAAAAACCATATAGTTATTAAAAAATTATCACAAGTATGATACAACAAAAATAAATAATAATTTCTCAAAAAAAAAAGAGAAAATTATCGCTTTGTATATAAATGCTAATGAAAACTTCGTTTTAATTTCTTTTTTTATTTGGTCATTGTTTTTCTTATTCTTGATTTTTTATAACTTAACATATTATTTTTTTTAAATATAAGTAATAGTTATAATTATATGAAGTGAATTATTCATATTTTATTACATCTTTTAGATATTTTAAAATGATTCAATACATCAAAAACTAAATTTAAGCCATCAGACTCGTAAAAAAAAATAGGTTCAATAAGTGAGAAAATTAACAATAAAACAATGATTACCACCACATACAAATAAAAAGAAAGGAAAACGAAAAATGAATCACATACCTTATACGTATATATGCTCTGGAAGCAGTGTATTTTTTGCACAATTAATAAATTATATATTTGTAATTAAGAAAACAAACAAAATAAATTAACCGATATACTCAACTGAATTTGTTTTTATTAGGTTAAGCATTAGCATCCCATCTAAAACATTTAATAAAAATATATGTTTTAGAAATATATATATTATTTTCTCCATTTTATTTTTAGTGTCGTTCTAATAAAAAATTTTATTTTATTTTAAATGTCAAAATATTAATTATAAAGTTTTAAATTTATTATTCTTTATATTATATACCCTTAATTTTAATAATTAATACTTAAAAAAATATTTGAAGTGATAAGGAGAAAGTGAGTGATTTCAAGAAATGGTTTGAAGTTTGATAGTTGGTGAGTTTATATATATAGATATAATATTATCTTGATTGTGGTTTTATATAACTACGGTAGCATAACTGTGAATCCGCAATCCGATTCATGAACCGGATCAAAACTTAAAAAATTGGTTATTAATTGGAATAAAGATCAAATTATAGAGTTCTAGTTTAGGTTTATGATTTTTTAAACTGAAATCGGAATCAAAATCTACGGTTCTAAATCATAAAAAATAAAAAAATAAAAATTAATATATATGTTAAAACATATTTAATTTTTAGTTCAAAATTAAAATTTTAGAGTCAATATTTTAAATTTTTTCTTGTACTTCAATTTCAATAGTAACTATATAAAATTATGTAGTTTAATATATATATTTATAATAAAAAATTATATTTATAAAAATTTATCATTATTATTACTACTATTACTACTATTATTATTTATTAATAATAAATATTAATGTTATTTTTTAACAATTAATGTTATTTAATTTAAATTATATTATTAAATTTATGATTTATGTATTTAATCTTATAAAAATATTATCAATTATGATTACTTTTATTAAAAAATAAATTATTAAAATTAATTTGAATAGAAGATTCAAGCTAGAATCAGAATTAAAATCGATCAATCTTTTAAAAATTTAAATCTTAATTAAACTGACTTTTGTTAATTAAAATTAAAATTTATATAAATTATAAATTATAATTGGCAATTTTAAATTATTAATTTTAATTAATCGAACCGTTACTGTAATTAATTTTATATGTGGTTGATTATAGTTTAAAGGGGCAGGCCATAATTAATATTTTCAAATGTGAGGTGGATGAAAGCAGCAATTCCTAAGTTTCTAATTAAATAATTAATTATAAACAATTAATTTGTAACCGCCCATGTTAGGTAGACAAACTAAGCAATTAATTAGCATGATCTTTTTATAAGACATAATTACTTGCGCTAAAGTAGATATAATTAACCTTCAAATTTTATTCATTAATTTTGATTGTTAAGATAAAAAAAAAGAAAATTGTTTAATGAAATATAAATTAAACTTGTTATTGATTTGATTAATTAATTAAAAAGACTCAGAAAGAAAAACATAAAACAAACATTTTTTTCTATGAATTTAAGTTAGAATATAACTAGATTTGGGCAGCTTAGCTTAGTATATTAAAAAGATTTTTTTTTTAAAAAAAAGAATGAATTAACTATAGCAGCTATAAACGTGATATTCCTTTGAAAGCGGTATGTATAATTCTTATTACAGCTTAGGTTATACATGCCCCAAAGTCAATGAATCTGATTATATATATATATATATATTGGTTTAATTTGTCAAAAAATATAAAAAATATATATTTGAAATATACACTATCTTTATATATTGTAATTAAGATAATATTTTATGGCACACTGAGATATGTCCTAGCAAAAAATATATTTTTCTTAAATATATTCAAATTTGATTACACCCTCTATATATATAAAGAAGGAAATTTTGCATAATATTAAGCCAAATGTCACAATAATAAATTAACGCTTGGTTTAATTTAATTTAAGGCAAATCTTATAAAAGATAAAACTTATTTTTTATCTCATCATTTATTTAATTTGGAAAATCTAAAAATATTCAAATTAACAAATAAAAAATTCCCCTTATTAGTGTTTTACATTTTAAAATTAAAAAAATTCCTATGACAAACCTAGGATTAATTTTCAATTTTCTATTTTGTTCCCTTTTAATAATATTATTATTTAGCTCTCTTACCTTTGTTATTTTTTATCTTACAATACAATTTATCAGTTTCGGAACCATAAGAATCATAATAATTGTAACAAGTTATATACATATAATGAATTATATATTTTTTTATTAATTTTTTCTATATTTCAATTTGTTTATTATATATATATTTATTTATTGATAGTTCCTCATCAAGGAAGTGAGTTACTAAATCTAAATTTAATCAGGATTTTGTTATAAATTATATATATTTTCTAGTTTGTTATGTTATAGTGTAGCGTCATTTCTGGTCCGTAATTATAGAACATATGGGTAAGAGTAACATTTTTTAGTTGAAAGGTTTAGAGATTCTTGCTTTATTTTATTATAGAAATTTTGTTTGAGATTGATACATTGAAGAATAAATAGTGATTGGTATATTGAAGAGTAAATAGTCTCATAAATTTTTAATGTTGAGCTACTTTTCAATTTAATCAAATAATTTTGATTCAGAGTAATTAAATTCAAAAGTAATAATAATACTCGAGAGATGTATGATTATTGTACTTAATTGGGTGTCAATTGATAAGCCTGCAAGGCTGGGTTACAATTTGAATTGTTAGATTTTAGAGAATGGATTATTGACTTTCAAATGATACTAATCAATATTTGAAGGCATATATGCTTGCTCAATCATGTGAACATGTCAAGTAAAAAGGGGTTAAAATTTTAATTTATAATGATAATAAATAAATTACAAATAAAACTATAAATATAGTATATAAAAAAGTTTTTTATAATTTAATTTGAGATAATATTATATGTATTTTTTACAGAATTATTATGTATTATTATTCATTTTGAATCATATTATATTTTAATTAATTTTAAATTTATTTAAATAAAATTTTATAAAAAAATATCAATATAATTTTATTGTATATTAATTTTTTTAATGTTGTCCCACGTTAATTTTCATACTAGTTGTGATAAATCAATTTGGAGAGCAAGTGGTAAAAATATATACATAAATCAATAAAAAAAATTGTGTTTTTAAAAATTTGATATAGTTAAAAATAAATGTTTTATGCAGTAGTAATCCATTGACTTGGGGAAAGTCATAGAAATTATTATAATCAATTGTCAACATCTCTGTATATATATATATATATAACCTTTTTAACTAGCAGCTATCTCTGCATACGTTTAGTTATTTGTTTTTTTAGTTATTATTTTATTTAATAGCTGATCAATGCCGTTATAACTAGACTCAGATACTTTATTGAGTACCATAAGTACAAAATTCAAATAATAATAATAATAATAATAATAATAATAAAAGAGTACTGCAACGTACAACTTTGACCATTTCAATGTACGCCGTATTCAAATTAAAATTTCTGCATAAACGGTGAATATTGTTCAAGACAATGTCATGGTTATTGTAAGAAAAAAAAAATAGAAAATATGACATATATATGGACTATTTATTCTTAATTTTTCAAATTAAAAAATTATAACATTTGTATTTTTTTACAATTAAGAATTGAAATTATTATAATAATAACAAAATTATGTAGATTTAAAAATTTTAATTTACAATTAAGAATTTAAATTATTATAATAATAACAAAAGTTATATAGACTTGAAAATTTTAACATGATTCCGTAAAAAAGTCTCCATGCATAAGTAAGATTGAGAAAAAAAAACTCCAATGTCACGTGTGTGTGTGTGTATATATATTTGGCGAAACCAAAGGGCACATGAGGCCTATGAACCCATCCACCCACCTTCTCACTCTTGATTCCACCACTATTAATTAATATAATATATATATATATGATATCGGTACATATATATATATTATATGTTGTAATATATTATAATATATATTAAATTCTTGTAATATAACAATATATATAATATTATTGAAGTATAATTTTAATTTTTTTATAAAAATTTTTATCTAAAATTTTCAAAAAATTAAAATTTAAAAAATTTAAAAATTAAATTATATGATAAATTAATAAAAAAATTAAATAACATTAAGTAGGATACTGAGAATGATACGCAGGACATTGTGGGCTCGGAGACAAACTAATAAAGTCGCTAACTCTTTTGTGAGGATGGCTTTATTATATGCTAGTTGCGCTGTTTGGTGTACGGCCCCTAATTTTCTTTACATGATGTATTGTCTGAATATGTTGAAGGTGAAGGACGTCTGAGTCAGGTGCGGTTAGCTTGCTAGCTAAGGGTTCAGAGAGTCTTTCATTTCTCGCTTTTCTATTTTTCTTTTAATAAAGTTACTTTACTTACCAAAAAATAAAAAATAATAGATAATAACAGAAAAAAAAGTATAATTCAAGTTTTTTAGCTATTTCAAATTAACTTAAATATAAATATTAATATCAATTATTTATATTAATTTTTTAATATAAAAATAAAATTAAATATAAATTTTTTTATAATTTTTTTTATTTAAAAACTTTATTTTTCTTCATTTAAATTCTAATTCCGCTACTATATATATATATATATATCACTTTATTAAAAAATTATATCGTAGTTATATTTTTTGATATCAACATAAATTTTTTATTTTTATTTTAGGTCGGATTATAATTTAAATATATCAAAACATACTCAAAGTCAAATTGAACTTAAGCTAATTGAATTTATCTTATTAATTGATCATGGATAATTACACTATCCTTCACTCTATATTAATATGATTGATATGATTAATCATATGTTTAATCAAGTAGATATTTTTTCAAGAGTATAAGAGAAGGACATGCTTACAGGGAAAGAAAATTCTATTCTATTATAAAATTTTCCTACTGGTTAAATAATTAAATAGATAAACACGCCACTATAAACAAAGGATATTTGAAACGTAGACCTGCTTATAATATCTAAGTATGTCTATGTTTATTCTTAATTTGATTTTATCAACTAGCTAAGGTTGTTGGCGATTAGGTAAGTTGTGTCCTTACTATTATTGCAACTTGTAATATATAATATTTTGCATATTATAGTATATATATATTTTTTGAAATAAATGTGGTTTCGGCTGAAAAAAAAAATGAGAGCATCAAACGATAAAAATTTAACATATTTACATATATAAAAATTGAAATTATGGCTATTTCAATTATATATATATAATAAAAATTTAACATATATATATATTTTATTTAACCATTTAGAATACTATAATACCTATAATTTAAATTCGAGACTTTTAATTAAGAGAAAAAAATACTAATACCTCATCTCACCCTTTGAATATGATAAATATATATTTTTATATACACATAAAAATTTAAAATATTTAATGATTGCTATTTTCTTATTTCTCATCTGAATGATATTTAATTTAAATTTATTTGTGGTTATAAAAATAATATTTTAATTAGTGCAATATTTTAATGTGAATTTTCCATCCCTTTCATTATTAATAATTGATTCATAATGAAATCCCCATTTTATTTATAAAAAAAAGAAATTATGACTATTTTTTGAATGCCAGTACTGAAAAAATCAAAGAAAAAAAAGGATTGCAGATTGCTATTTGCAGGAAACTTCAGGTCAAGCCATGAAATTAATTTTTTTTTGTCTTTTGTTTGGAAAAAACAAAAGAAGGAAATAAAATTTAAGGAGACGTGACAAAGTAAAAATAGATAAAAAGATAAGGATTACATTTGACCTTCATTTCAACAAACACAACAAGTAAATGAAGCGTCAGATTTACGCCCCATAAGCAACATGCTTTGATCTAAAGATTATTATTATGAAAACTACTATTTTGATCATCAATTAGCTGCTAATAAAAAAAATAAAAGCAAGAAAAAGTATATAATATATATATACTTTTTTTTTATTTTTAATTAATTATTAGGTTTCAAGTATAATGATTAGAAAGTTTTTTATTCTTTAATCTAAATGCATATTAAATATTTGATGAAATATTTGAAAGAAATTTTTTATTACAACTATATATTAAAATATAAAACCTATATACTGAGATATATATTACATATATTTTCATATACCTTAATATTACGGTTATATTTTGATATTTTTTTATAAAGACATTAAAAATATGTAGTTATTATATATTTATAAAAACTAAAATATATTAATTACATATTGATATTTTTTCTCCAAAATAATAAATATATATAGATATATACTACATATACTTTCATAGAAAATAATTATATATGGATATATATTACATATACTTTAACTAAATAATCACATTTATATAAATAAAGACTATATATTTTTTACAATATATATAAGTATATGATAATATATATTATATATATTTTCAGTAAATAATAATATACGATAGTATATGTTATACGTATTTTTATTAAATAGTGATATATTTATAATTTTATTAGCTCCATATTTTTAAAATTCAAGCTGTAACTTTTGTTCCATAAATTTACAATTTTGAAAATACTATTTCAGTGATTTAAAAAAAATTTGTAGTATTTTTAAAAATACAATTTTATTTTAAGTTAGATTTGCAATTACCCCTTTATTTTTATGATTAAAAAATTTCACAAAATAATTTTTTTAGGAGTATTAGTTGAACTCCAACTAAAAGAAAAAAATTATTTGAAGAAATAAAATCAAAACTTAATTAATCAAATGGATATACATAGAACTAGCTAAAATTTTTTATTCATTAATCACTTAATTAATATGTCATTACTTATCAGTTTGGAATTATCTTAGAGTTTTTGAAAAAATATTTCAACTCTTCTGCAACTTGCAACACTATATATATTTTGAATATTAAAAACTATATATTATATAATTTGATAATATATAATTTATATTTTTTTGAACCATTAAATAATTTATATTTTCATGAATATAAGTAATATATAATTTGGTACGTATATAAATATATGATCCACACGAGGCCATTAAAATCCAACTGCAATTGCAGAAGAAAGCTAATGTCAACGGCTGCAGAAACCAACAGAGCCTCTCTTTCCATTCTCAAATATTCATTTAAAAAGCCTAACAGTCTCACATTCTCTTCACCGTCGTCGTCTTCAACCTCCAAAAACCTAAAAAATGAAGCTTGTTTGGTCTCCAGATACTGCTCTTCAAGCTTACATTTACACTGTTAAATCGGTAAAATCGCTAGTAATAATAGTAACACTAACTAGTTTCTCCTTTTTTTAAAAAAAATTGTTGTGCATTAATTTATAATTTACTTGGCTATAATTTTCAGTGTCGACAGAATTTCAAAGAATCCGGCGTATCCGAGCTTCTCTCCGCCATGGCCGCCGGCTGGAACGCGAAGTTGATAGTGGAATCATGGTCATACGGTGGTCCAGTGGTGACGAGTATCGGCTTAGCTGCTGCTTCGATTCACACGAGTGGTAGACACATATGCATAGTTCCAGATGAGAAGTCAAGATCGGAGTATTTAAAATCGATGCGAGATGCCGGCATGGCGGTGGCGAAGACGGAGGTGATAGTAGGAGAAGCGGAGGAGGTGATGGCAGGGCTAACGGCGGTGGATTTTCTGGTGGTGGATAGTAAACGGAGAGATTTCGTTAGGTTTTTGAGGTTTGCTAAGTTGAGTCATAAAGGCGCTGTGTTAGTACGCAAGAACGCATATGAAAGCTCTCTTTCTTCTTGTGTTTCTGGGTTTAGATGGCATGGAGCGCTTGAGAGAGGAACACGTGTCGTTAGATCTGTTATTTTGCCAGTTGGGCAAGGGTTGGATATTGCTCATATAGCGAGTAGTGGTGGGGTTGCAAGTTTGGAAAGGAATCCTAGCCCTTGGATTAAATCTGTAGATCAGAAGTCAGGTGAGGAGCACATGTTTCGGGCTGACTGATAATGGTGTGTTGTGCGAGCTGCAATGAACACCCATTATTTCACTACTGTCCTTCAAAATGAAATTTGTACAGTTAAAAGGGTGTGAGCACTGTAATTTTTTTTTAAAAGTTCTTTAAATATAATTTTCTATTTACATTACAGTTTCACCAATTTGACAAAAAAAAAAAAAAATACTAGCAATTTTTTATATAAAAGGTAATTAACATTCACCCGATGATATTTATTATTAGAATCACTAAGAAAAAACTTGCACAACTCATAAAACACCAGTTTTAATTTCTTTTTTTTGTTCTCAAAACATTATAAAGAAATAAAGAGATCAGAAGTAAATCAAATTAAAAGGAATAATAGATAATGTGGAATGAGAAAAATAAATAAAAAGGAATATATCTTATGAAATTGAAACGATATTAAAACTTATCAATGAATTTACAATTGAGTAAAAAATAGATTGTTAAAACAAAAACTCATGTCGTTAATCAATGAAATTAGAGAAAGTTACACTTCTCATTATTTTTTTTTTAATTTTACGTGTTTTATTAGGTATTTTATATATAATAAACTATATAATAATATCCTCATAAACTTTGTATATGTTATATGAATTTAATAAATTTATGAAGTGATTAAAAAAAATTCTGTAAAAGGCCCATGGAAGTAAAGTACTAAACTATCTAACTGAGCCGATGCATCCATCCAACTATTTAGGCCTATTAAATTGGCCAGTTAACGATGTGAACTTGAATTCTGAAATTCGAATTTTGAATTTGTCCTGAAATCAGCAATCATCAGTACGCTGTGAATTTCATAAGTCCTGAAAATCAGCCACTGATTAAACTCCAATACATTGCCAGTGTAAAAATGCTATGATATTTCACTTGTGCATATTCCTAAAGTAACTAAATTTAATTCCAAAATAAAAACTTAAACCAATTATTCCTTAATTTTTTTTATCATGAAAGGTAAATATCAATAATTAGCCGAGAAAGTACCAGAAAAAGAAACCCAAGTACAAAGATCTGAGGAAGACAAACAGTAATTCTAGAATACAATAAAATTATTGAGATAAAATAGAACCATCCTGTAAACAATGCCATAGAATCATAGAAATAAGGCCAAACATAGATAGGACCAGCGTTTTAAAGATACTTACGGACAAATGTAAGCTCATCAAAGGAGATGAGACTAAAGCAGTCTATATGCCCCTAACATTTTCAGGTAAATGATAGATTGAGGAAAAAATATGATTTAACGTTCTAAAAAAGGGCAGAAGAGGAGAGAGCTTGAAATTATCAAATGCAAAGAACTGAAATATATAGGCTATAGAAGAAACTAAATAGTCATCCTCCTTAAATCTAAGCAAAAGAGCAACCTAACATAGAAGAGAGGCTCTTATTGAAGCTCACGACCATTTGGGAGTGAGGCCTGCTTCTAGCCTGTATAGAAAAAGCTATGAACGAATTAACAAAAAATATCAGAGAATGAGTCTTGAGCCACCAAGGTAGATCTTCAAAGGGATTGTAGATAAGACCACGCTAGAGTTAGTCCCCTGATGTTAGAGTCATAATCGAACAAAATCTTCTTCCAGCCTTCTAAGAAGACCACTAATGAAGTTTTAAATGGCTGGCAAAAGAAAGATAAGCAAATGAAATGCTGAAATTAGATTTTAAGGTCTTATTTGCTAGAAAAAACTGAAAATCACAGAAAATCTAAGAGAAATAGAGTGCATTCAGCAGCTAAAAATGATCGCCGACCGTCCTTTAACTAAATCTGAGACCATCAAAGACAGGGTAGAGAACAGAGTGAAACTTCCTAGAGAAGTAGACGATAGCCTTGATTTCTAATTATTCCGTAATTCAAATTATATAAATATATACAGATATATGTTAAACAATAATAAATACTCTAATTTTTATCAAAATGTATTTGATTTTAATTAGAATTTATTTTAATTGCTTTATATATTAATTTACAAGTTTAGAGATTTGCCAAATTGAAAAATGCACCAACATTTAAACAAAACACACATAAAAAACAGTGACTTCTCTTAAAAAACATAAAGCCAAATGGGTTTTACATGCCATTTTCTATTTACAACTTGAGTACTTAAAAAGTTACCAAGGGCACGCTGAGGAAGCGGTAACTGTATTTTCTCTTACGAGGTTCATATTCGATTCTATTTCCCACATTGTAATATTCAAAATAAATAATTAGCAAGGAGTAAAAAATATATATATATCCACCATCACTTAGGCTTCAACCTCTTGCCGTGGAGAAGTGATCCTGTAGAAATGTTTTTCACCAGTGCACTTGTCGAGCCTGACAACCCATTTACTTGATCTTCTTCTACGCTCATCCCCATTGCTACCTTTACTACCCATTTCAGTCACCAGCAGCCCCTTTCCAATGGGTAAAAAACGAACCTTCAATTCAATAGGCCATGAGCTTTTATGAAAGCCATTATAGCCCACTATAAGTCCCCTGTTTCCAAGCTTTCCACACTCTGCAGCAGCTTTAAATACTCCTTTCCAGTCATCAATATTACAATCAATAAGCACAAAGTCTGCTTCTTTATAGTCATTTAATAAAAGAGTTTTGGCATCTCCTGTAACAAACTTTACATAATTTATGTAATGGCCTAGAGCTTTTCTTGATTCATTAAAGTCTGATTTTTTTGATAAAATACAGACTACGTGGCCACCTGTTTGATGTGCAGCTGCCACTAAAGATAGTGTGGTCGATTCTGCAATTCTATCAGTTGCAATCACCATTAGTTTTGCATTGTTGCCGGCGGCCAGAGCTGATATGAACTCAGTTATATCTGGCTCTTTACCTCTTTTCCCCTGTAAAAATTAAGAACCCAGATGAGAAAAATGCAAAAAGAACATAACTTTTTTTTTTCTTTGTTTTCACATATATACCATTCTTCTTTTTCAGATATGAAAGATTGCAATTACCATTTTCAGAGCTCTGATATAAGCTTCTGTAGCATTCTCAGGTGACCAACAATCCATTATTGGTGCTGAAAATATGATTTTCGAGTAGATAGTGAAATGCTTCAGATAAAAAGAGGCAGATAGAGTTTTTATATATTGAGAAAGGTGGGAGCTAGTAAGGTCTCTCATGGGTTGTGAGTGCGACATTAAATTAATCATTGTATGCATAGAAATTTGGAAATGGAAACAACTAAGGGAGGTCTTTATTGAAAAAATTCTTAAAATTTTCATGTCAAGTGGCCAACAAATAAGCCATGAAAATTGGAAAAGGAATCAACTAAGGAAGGTCTTTCTCCAAGAAATTCTAGCAAGCCATTCAAATTAGGAGCATACTTGGGAGCACACTTGGAAACTGTTATTGAGGGAATAAAAAAAAATAAAGGTTATTTTTTTTTTTGAATTTTTAACCGTTTTTATTTCAGATAATAATAATGACTCTTTCATATTTGCGGGATAATTATTAATTTTTACATATGATGATATTATTTATAAAAATTAAAATTTAAAAGTCATTTAAAAATTTAAAGGATTAATTAAAAAATTATACTAATTAGTTAAGGATAACCTGGTTACACCTAATTGAGATATTTGATTAAAAATTCATTGACAAAGAGAGCATGAGTACTAACTGGTGGAATTCTATAATCTATTCAAGAACAGGACAAAATAGGTTTCAGCCAAACCACTTTATCCTTTTGACCTCCTAGAAATAGCTTAAGTCACATGAAATACTCTCTTTATTCAAACAGATAAAAATAATAATTAACAATTATAAATTTTATAAAAAAAATTCATAATAATTTATCTAATAACAAAATACAATAAATAAAAAATAAATTTGAGACTTTATAATTAATATTATTTTAAATTTACAAAAGCGTTACTTGAAGCGATATAAAAATTTATCAAACACCCAAAGTAGACAATAAGGAGCATACCATATCATATGGAACCGAGATAGAGAAGAAGCGAATGACATGAAATTCGGTGAGAAAGATTAAAATATATATTGTCTATCCACGAATGAAATAAATACTAAATGGATCTTGCACTACAGTTCTACAACGAAAGGATTATAATAGAAATTAAATTTTAGGTTTTTGATATTGCAACTGTACATTATGAAAGCAGCAGCAGGTGTTAAATCTATGTACTGTCCCAAAACCAGTCAACAGACACCGCAAGCAATGATCAAACATGTCCTAAACTTGTCACATGCAAGCCAACTCCAGCACCACCAACAATCCTGCCACTTCCAAGTTTAACTCAATGCATTTTGTTGTTTAATATTATTTTTTATTTTAGTAATTACACATGAAGAAAGAGAAATATTTAGAATCAAATATGAGACTTAAACCAAAAAATACACGTTTCTGACCATTTAATTAAGCATCCATTGTTGTTTGATATTACTAAGAGTACATACTTCATCAATAATTTTGTGCATGTCTCCAAATTTGATGCCTCTCCCTACATGATAAAAATAAAAGAAACGCCCATTTAGATAAGCACATTGATAAAGACTAAATAAATCCTTGAAAAGGGAAGCAGATAAAGTAAATCCATGGATAAGGAGGCGGCCTTTATTAAATAAAATTTGAAGGGCAAGAGTTTACAAATCCTTTAACGCATATTATTAGTGTTAGCCAGAATAGGATCAGATTCTGCAGATCATCATTTCCTTATTTTGAGCCTCTTCTCCAGTAAATCAAATCTTCAGTTTTTTGGAATGTTTCCTGCACAGGATTACTCACAGTTATTAGCATAGATTATTTCCTTTTTATTGTATGGACTCTTGTATATAAAAATCGATTTGTGCAGTAATAAAGAAATAGAAAAATTACTACTTATCTTCCAATTCTTCTTCTTGTTGTTAATCTTTCTTAACCAAAATTACAATATGGTATCAGAGCAGGATTAAATCCAGTAATCATCATTTACCATTACCTGCACAAGATCAAAGTAACAGTATCTGTTTAACATGGCCGAGGAAGTTTCTTCTTCTATCTCGGATGAAGAACTTACAATGAGGATTGCTAACCTCATTAAAAACAGCACCCATCAGACTCAACAGACCCAACAGACAAACCAGAAGCAAAACAACTCAGACACCCTAACCCTCAGCTTAAAACTAAATACCCAGAATTACACACTCTGGTCACGGATGATCAGGGTGGCCATTGGAGGCAGATCCAAGGCCTATCTCAGCCACCTGACTGGAACCCCAGATCAACCAACCATCGGAGACCCAGATTATGATCGGTGGGAACAAAATGATTTCCTTGTATTCTCATGGCTGATTCAGAACATAGAACCCGAAATCGCTAATAACCTGACAGAATACCCAACATC
The DNA here is from genome assembly GCA_947685225.1 of Garcia nutans. Taxonomy (NCBI): domain Eukaryota; kingdom Viridiplantae; phylum Streptophyta; class Magnoliopsida; order Malpighiales; family Euphorbiaceae; genus Garcia; species Garcia nutans. Next base: position 13,460,967 of record CANTUV010000010.1, on the reverse strand, counting down.
AAAAGATCTGTGGAATGCCTTAGCAACCACATACAGTAGTGGTCGCGACAAATTACAGGTTTTTGATTTACACTCAAAAGTAAATGGAATGAAACAGGGAACAATAAAGCTAGAAGACTTCTGGCTCAAATTACAGGGTGTTTGGGGAGAGATCGAGAGAAGAGAACCTAACCCAATGTCCTGTGTAGCGGACATAGCTCGGTTCAACAACATCAGAAAGGAACAGAAGGTGTTCCAGTTCCTGAACGCCATAGACCACAAGTATGACCAGGTTAAGAGAGAGATTCTACGTACCGATCCTTTACCAACCGTCGAGGAGGCCTACGCCACCATCAGAAAAGAGTTTGCAACAGTAAACATCCTCGGTGGTTCAAACATCACAGATCAGACATCACAGGGTATTGGCGAGGGGTTGATTGCTTCTGGAAGGTCAGATCAGGAAGCCCTTGGGCTCATTTCGAAAAGCCAACAGCGCCGATCAGACTCCCGCTCAAGGGACTCATCATCCCGGCCGGATAAAAGTAAACTCCGGTGCTCACACTGCGGTCAGGCCAAGCACACAAAGAATCAATGTTTCGAACTGATAGGCTATCCAGAGTGGTGGACTGAGAAAAATAGGAACAAAGGTACAACAGGAAGGGCCGCCACCGCCGTGAGCAACACCAACGGTGGTGCTACCAGCAGCGGCGGCAGCAGCCATGGGAATGGGAGAGAAGGAAATGCAATGGTGGCAGCGGCTAGGGCTTCTCCAAAAATGGAAACAGAGGGACTTATAGGTAAAGGACTTGAGTTATTACACTCAAGTCCTCCAACTTATTTTCATTTTTTAATTAATCCCTTATTATTTGAAAAAATTGAAATTAGTCCCTGGAGTATTAGTAATGCTAAAATTGAAGTAGATTTAAAGAGTAATGTTAATTGTCATCCACAGTTGCTTCTTCTGAATTACAATAAGGGACCCATAGTTTTTAATAATTACAGTTTGACCCCTAAACATGAGAAAATAGGTTTAGCAAACCTAGTTCAGAATCAAGATGAGCAAGATGACTGGGTATTTGATACTGGTGCTACTGATACTATGACAAATGATGCTAAAGACATTATTGAACCTTCAGAACCTCAGAAAACTCATGTTAAGACTGCTAGTGGGGAACTCACACCAGTTAAAGGAGCCGGATCAATTGAAATCTCTCCAAAATTGAAATTGTCAAATTGTCTTTATGTGCCATCTTTGTCTCACAAGCTTCTTTCCATTAGTCATGTTACAAAAGAGCTGAATTGCATTGTTCTAATGGCTCCAAACTTTTGTTTGTTACAGGATATTCGGACAGGGGAGATAATTGGACGTGGCACTGAAAGACTTGGATTGTACTATGTGAATGAGGTTGCTCAACAAGGCACTGTGATGCTTGCTCACGGGACTGCTGATAGAGAAGCTTGGTTATGGCACCGTCGTCTAGGGCACCCCTCAACCGGTTATCTAAAACTTCTTTTTCCTAAGTTTTTTAAGTCTATTGATAATTTGAATTGTGAGACTTGTGTGTTTGCTAAGAGTCACAGACAAACATTTCGTCATAATAATACCAGGACAAACACTATTTTTTCCTTAGTTCATTCTGATGTGTGGGGACCGGCACCAGTTGTGGGCGGTCATGGTTTGAGATATTTTTTGATATTTGTGGATGACTGTACCCGAATGACTTGGATATATTTTTTGAGAAATAAATCTGAGGTTGCTAGTAAATTTATGTTGTTTTATAATATGATAAACACACAGTTTAACACAGACATCCAAATTCTTCGATCTGATAATGGAGGAGAATTCATCAATTCTACCCTTCAAAACTTCACCCAAGAAAAAGGCATAGTTCATCAAACTACTTGTCCACATACACCAGAACAAAATGGTGTGGCAGAAAGAAAAAATAGAATTTTGTTAGAAATGACCCGAGCTTTATTATTTGATTCCCATGTCCCTAAATCTTTCTGGCCTGAAGCTGTAGCTACAGCTACATACCTAATCAATAGACTTCCTACGAAAATCCTTAACCTTAAAACACCCCTTCAGACTTTAGCAGAAAAAACTCAAATTCCATCTTCCCTGAACCTTGAACCACGAGTCTTTGGATGTTCTGTGTTTGTCCATGTACCAAAAAGTGATAGAACTAAGTTTGATCCATGTGCTATTAAGTGTGTATTCTTAGGATATGGAGTCAATCAAAAGGGGTATAGATGTTATGATCCTAAGAATAGGCGGATGTTCACAACTATGAATTGTGACTTCCTAGAAACAGAATTTTACTACAATAACCAACCAAGTGGTCAGGGGGAGAGTACAGAGAGTGACACCCTAGGTTGGTTACCTGCTTCTGATCTTCTCCTTAAAGCAGACCCAAAAGAGCAAGTTAACAGGACCACCGAGCTAGACTCTGAAGCAATGGTACAAACTGAGGAAGTCAGTCTCACTGAAGATTTACCTAACCTGACTCCAATATCCGAGGTAAGAAGTTCTGAGCCTCTTGATCCTTTGAACAATGATCCTTGTAATGCTCATGGTGTAACAGAAGAAGAGTCTCCAAGGAATTATGTAACAGAAGAAGCAACTGAACCAGAGAATAATGGCAGATACATCCTTCCACCTAGAAGTAATAGAGGGGTCCCACCAAAGAGATACTCACCAGAAAGGGAAACCTCAAGATCTAGGTACCCAGTAAGCAATATAGGTGAAGGAAACTTATCTAAGACTGCCAGAGCTTTCTTATCCAAACTTTATGCTGAAGAAGTTCCAAAAAATGTAGAAGAAGCTTTGAAGTCTGAGAACTGGACTAGAGCTATGGAAGAAGAGATGAAAGCCCTGACAAAGAATGAGACGTGGGAAAGATGCCAACTTCCAGAAGGAAAGAAACCAGTTGGGTGCAGATGGATTTTTACAATCAAGTACCTGCCTGATGGAACAGTTGAAAGATACAAGGCTCGCCTAGTAGCTAAAGGATACACTCAGACATACGGGATTAACTACTCAGAAACCTTCTCTCCCGTAGCTAAGATTGATACCATAAGAGTTTTGTTCTCTATTGCTGCTAACAAGGGATGGCCTCTTCACCAGTTTGATGTCAAGAATGCCTTCCTGCATGGCGATCTCAAGGAAGAAGTTTATATGGAAGCTCCTCCAGGTTTCTCAGACAGTTTCAAGAGAGGTGAAGCTTGTCACTTGAAGAAGTCACTATATGGCCTTAAACAGTCTCCAAGGGCTTGGTTTGGGAGATTTACTATAGCAATGAAGAATTATGGTTTTGAACAAAGCAACTCAGATCACACCCTCTTCCTCAAACGACGAGATGATCTTGTTACATGCTTAATAATCTATGTCGATGACATGATTATCACAGGAAATGACACAGAAGAGATGACCAGCCTCAGAAAAAAATTGTTTGCAGAATTTGAGATGAAGGATTTGGGAGCATTGAAGTATTTCCTTGGCATAGAAGTCCTTAGATCTCAACAAGGGATATTTATTTGCCAAAGAAAGTATACTCTTGACTTTCTAGCTGAAACAGGTATGGTTGACTGTAAGCCCATTGATACTCCAATTGCAGTAAACCATGGACTACAAATTCTAGAAGATGGAGAATCAACTGACAAGGAGAGATATCAACGACTAGTAGGGAAACTCATATATTTATCCTATACTCGTCCTGATATTGCATATGCTGTAGGTGTGGTTAGCCAGTTCATGCATCGACCTCAGAAACACCACATGGAAGCTGTAAACAGAATCATAAGGTATCTCAAGGGTACTCTTGGATTAGGTGTTGTGTTCAGAAATCATGGCCACTTAGAAATACAATGCTACACTGATGCTGATTGGGCAGGTAATCCTATTGATCGCCGATCTACATCAGGATACTTCACACTGGTTGGTGGTAATTTGGTGACTTGGAGAAGTAAAAAACAGAAGGTGGTGGCTCTCTCCTCTGCAGAAGCTGAATTTCGAGGAGTAGCTAGAGGTCTTACAGAGGTTTTATGGCTCAGGAAATTAATCACAGAAATTGGCTTTCCTCCTATAGAAACATGCAAAATACTGTGTGACAACAAAGCTGCTATCAGCATATCAGAGAATCCAGTTCAACATGACAGAACCAAACACATTGAAGTGGATAGGCACTTCATCAAGGAAAAAATTGAGACAGGTATTGTTGATCTTCCCTATGTCAGATCAGAAGACCAATTAGCTGATATTCTAACCAAGGCAGTCAATGGAAGGTCATTTGAGAAGGTACTGAGCAAGTTAAGTATTAGTGATCCTACTACTCAACTTGAGGGGGAGTGTTAGCCAGAATAGGATCAGATTCTGCAGATCATCATTTCCTTATTTTGAGCCTCTTCTCCAGTAAATCAAATCTTCAGTTTTTTGGAATGTTTCCTGCACAGGATTACTCACAGTTATTAGCATAGATTATTTCCTTTTTATTGTATGGACTCTTGTATATAAAAATCGATTTGTGCAGTAATAAAGAAATAGAAAAATTACTACTTATCTTCCAATTCTTCTTCTTGTTGTTAATCTTTCTTAACCAAAATTACAATAATTAGTCCCAGCAATTTAAAACATGCACAGAGCAAAAACAAACAAGACAACCAAACTCCTTATGAAAAAAACGCTAATAAAATAACCTCAATAAATAAAATTAAACAGGACAACCAACCCACACCAATGAAAAACCGACACGCACGAGCTACAAAAATTATATTTAAAAGAAAAACCAACCCATTTACAAGTTGGATCAAGTTTGCATCGATTATCGCAGCCTACCCCTAAACAAACATAGTAACGTTAAACTTCTTGGGACTTGTGAGACCGAAATCCTTTGTTTTTTTTTTTAAAAGTCAAATTAGCTTTTTGAGAAATTACGAGGTCTATTACCGTAGATTTGGTTAAAATAAAAACATATGCAAACATAAATATTTGTTTCCTTGGCCGTGCTAACACTAAAAGCCTCTTTGCATGAACAAACAAAATCATTTAAGTAAACATTTAGATGGCTACAGAATTAAGCTAATAAGCATCCGCATACAGATGGGTAATTTTGAGAAATTACGAGGTCTATTACCGTAGATTTGGTTAAAATAAAAACATATGCAAACATAAATATTTGTTTCCTTGGCCGTGCTAACACTAAAAGCCTCTTTGCATGAACAAACAAAATCATTTAAGTAAACATTTACATGGCTACAGAATTAAGCTAATAAGCATCCGCATACAGATGGGTAACCAAACTGGAGATATTTGAGTTTAATAAGGAACTTCCTGCCATGTAATGGGTCTAAAAGGGTTAAATATCACCCCACACACACCACTTGAGCCAAACAAAATACAGCCTTATGTTGCTACACCTATAATAGACAATATATATATATATATAATACAATTAACTCCTAAAATGTATCAATTGATTCATTCAATGTTGATCCTGACAACATTTTTGGTTCTCCGCGCTGAAGTTGCTCCTGCATCTCGTGGCTGTGCTACTGATGGAAGTGCCCAACCACCTGAAGTTGCCATCGACTTCTGCTCACTATTACCAGAACCTACATTGCCATCATAATTACAAGAAGAAATAAGTTTTGTCTCTGAAGGACTTACCACAGTCCCCAAAGGAAAACCTAAAAGTCCAACGTTGCCTCCCTCAAATTGGGAGTAAGAGAAACAAAATTGAACATCAAGGATTTGAATCAGTGCCTTGCAAGTCAAAAATCATAAAAACTAACATGATTGCCGATCCAAATCCTCAATCATTTCAAATGACTACCTCTCCAAATATTATCAAGATAGCCCTTCAAATTAATAATCTTCAAAGCAACATTAACATGCAAAAAAGAAACAAGAAATAAAAGCTAAAACACAATCTGAACTAAGAACATCCTCATGTGAAGAAGAAGCCAAGGGTTAACTGTAGCACCATGCATGCCAGATTGATTATCCCAACCAGGTAGCTGTCCTCTGACATTACCATTCCATGCTGCTTCAAACCCGGAAAGTTCATCTAGAAATTTATTTCAAAATTAGTTTCTCTGTTAACCACAGGAAGGAAAACAAAAAAAAACTTCTTTAGATGACAGGAAGTAGCAGCAGCAGCAAACCTTCATTCATATTGTGTAAAGTTTGCACTGTATCAACCTTGCCATCTGAATTTAGCTTCCTCGTGACCGAATGGCCCTATATAAGGAACACAACCATTTCAATACCAAGCACACATTCATTAATATGACCAATAATAGAATTCCTATTGTTTAATCTTCTCTTATCTAAAGAACAATAAGAGGTGACAAGGGATCAAACAACCAGATCACATAGCAGGCAAATAAAGATAACAACTCAAGAAATGATAGTAGGACAACTGATGAATCACATCAGATTCAATAAATGTGCCAGCTGATTTCTTCAAACACAGAAAATTTTCAGGGGTTGCTCTTTCCCCGAATAATCTCCAAAAGAAATATGGGTGGAGTAAAAAAATCAATGTCATGAATAGTAGACAGACAACCTAGTGCTGCAATTAGATTATCACTATGAATATAAAGGATGAAGTCTGCGAATGAGCATTTAACATTGAAAGAGGACTTTTATCATAAAATTTTAAAACCTCTTTAATGGTTTAGAAAAAAGTTATTCAAGGTTCTTTAATAAGTGCATCATGTCACCAACAAGATAATCACCTGATCATGAATTCCTCTAGAGATTCTATGTATTGCTTGACCTGTAGGTTTGTCAGCTTCTTTGCTCTCCTCAATCACTACCTGATTCACAAGAACAACATCATAAAAAGCATTAATAGAAAAACAATTCGATTCATGCAGAAACGAAGTTGCTTACTCCATCACTGCCTGCCCTTCTGGTCCTTGTAGAAGAGTAGAACGGCCCATCAACACCACCATATGTGACTTTGGATGTCTGATAACTGAAATTGCGAGCCCGCGGTTTAGTCCCTTCTATCTTGTTATAATCACTCCTATGATTCACATTCTTGTCCATCTCCTCTGCCAGATAGTCACAGTTGCCAATATTATTCACAAACACATATTTGTTTCAGACTCAAAAAGCTAAATCTCAGTACAAAAGCCACTCACCATCAAGATGATCATCAGGATGCTCAACAGACGGTTCCTTGCCTGAGCCAGTGTGTATATCTTTTTCTTTTTCCCCATCATCATCAGAAAGTAATTCTTCTATAACTACTCCTTTCCCACCACTGGCACCCGATGCATCCCTAATAGTAGAGCTAGGGGGTTCAAATATGCTTCCAAAAGGGCGTGTAAAGAATGGGTCATCAAATGGATCCCTCCCTCCAAATAGACTAGGCATCATGCCAAAGCCCCGAAAATTATCGAAGGGGTCGCCCATACCAAACATATCACTTCTACCTCCTCTTTCTCTCTGCATCTTCTATGAGCTATCCCTTCAGACATGCAATGATAAAACAATTTAAGAATACATATATGGTTGAAATGTCATAGAACCATTTACGTTCAAAAGTTTATAAAATTTTATTCCATTACATTCAATTATGGCGCAACTTCATCCGCGCGAGCATATTTAGAATGGATTTTCAAATAGATGATCACTTAGCTCTCAATTGAATTGTTTTTTGGTTTCGAGTGATCAACAACTGAAGTTAGCAAATAGTAACCTTGAAAATTAAACTGAATTTAGCAAATCCACATCGAAAAATTCAAGACCAGAAAATTACGACCAAGGAAAATTGAAATTAGAATTCTAAGTTAAGGTTATATTAGAAATGAATAATAAAATATATAAATCTTAAATGAAATTAGGATTCTAAGTCATGGTAGGTTTTGTAACTCTTCTTGGCAGCTGAGAAAATATAGGAAAATGGATCAGAAATTTTGAGGTAATTACCTGTCTTCAGCAGCCGATTGCAACTTCTCGATTCTGAGGGCGAGAAAAAAAAAAGAAGAAACTAGAATGGCCTTTACATGGGGAATTCGAGATTTATATATTTGTCTAAAGAAAATCAAAAAATAACTAATAGCATGACACGTGTCCAATACCGCCTCGACAAAGCAAGAACTAGGAACGTTCGGGTTCTTTTTATATATATATATTTTTTCAAATTTAGTGTTATTATTGTTATGTTTTCCCCTTTTTTTTAAATATATTATTATTTTCATCAATTATAATAATTTAAACTAATTAGGTTAATCATTTTTAATTTTTATTAATTAATATTATCACTTAATTTTTGATTTATATATTTTATAAGTTGAAATTGATTAAACCTGATCAAACCTAAGCAATAATAATTAATTTTATAATTTTTTTTCTTTTAAGTAATTATTTTAAAAAATAAAATTTTCAAGCTGAAGGATGATAATCAATTTATCAAATCCTTAAAACCCAATGAAGCTTGCTTATGTTCATTCCTAATAATAATTGCCTTTATTTTGATGGAATGGCTTTGCCTGATAAAGTTTCTAAACAAAGCTAATAGAAGAAATTTAACTTCGTTTACCATTATATATTTTTTTTAACATTGATATAAAAATCTAAAAAAAAAAAATCTTGAATTTATTATTTAAAAAATATAAACTTATCATTGGATGAAGAATATATAATTATGACTAGATAACGTCTCGTTAACCAATTATTATGATCCTCATTAACCGGGCAACCATCCACCGGGGCAAACACAAAAGCAAAACTGTGGATAAACACCTCTCTACATAGGCCAGCAAAAGCCAGACACCGATTTCTATATTTTTTTTCATTCAATGTACAACAAAACCTACAAGAACGTCAACATAACGCCACATTAATAAAGTTACACTCCCTTTTTCTAGCAGTTCCCAAACTCATGGCAATTAGAACAATTAAAATCAGCTCATCATCATGATGGATGCCTTCTCCAGTATTCTGCAACCTAGAATTTGATCTGCCTGATCACCTTCTTAATACAATTCTCTCTCTCTCTCTCTCTCCAGTTATTTCACAAAGGTGCCCGTGGTAATGAATGGTTAGGGGCCATATATTAGCTGCAATATCTTTTATTGGTTAAGACGTGGTGGCACATTTCGACAGGGCTCCATATCTATTGTTACAAAAGAAAATTTTTCCCAGTTCCCACAATATGTGGTACAACTGGTTCCTAGAACTCTTGGGAGTCCAAGTCAGGCTTTGATGGATATTCAAGACCCTGAAGTGCAGGCATTCGTCGCAAATCTTCATCAGAGTATGCTGGGATGAACCAGTATTGTTTATCTGCCCCAAAAACCTGAGATACAGACAGAAACTTTTTATTAGAGAATAACACTGCTTGAAGATTTATCAAGGATTAGCAGTGAAGAAGTTAGTTTCATGATGGATTGAAGCTTCGGAGTTTTAGAAACTTTATAATGAACTGAAATAGAAAGGTCATAGGCGTTTAGAAACTTCAAAATGATTTTTTTAATAGTGCAAATAAAATGATAGTCACTTAAAAACAGCTTAAATAAGAGGCTCGGTCCTGCGATGAACTAACAACTGTTTATGATTCACTATAACAGGGAGCTCGAGTAAGATTGTGCCAACAAACTCCCAACATAACTCTAACCTTCTCCTAACATATTCCTTTGGCACTAATGACATGCAACTAATGTAGCTCAGCCTTTAGACTAGGATGACAATAGGTTGAAAATCCGGAGCCATGCACATATCATGGCAGCTAACCAGGGATAACCACTGGCCATTCTGCACCAACCATGTCTAAATGCTCATTCAGATAATTTTAAAGTGTTATTCAAATATCACAACATGTAGTGAACAATTCTCCTTTTTTGCACTTGCCAAAAGAATTCTTGTTCGCAGCACAGCACCTGACAGTTGTGCACCAAAATGTTAAAAAATCCCCTGGTTGCAGTCAAGACATGCAGATAATGATCATTTGAAATGCAGTTTCACGAGATAGCTATGCTTTCATAATTTCTTTCACAGTTATCAATGCTAGATCTCCTCCTCCTAGCTTTAAGTCACACAGTGACATTGCCCATTTGTAAGTCAATGAGTGATTGATACCAATCATGGGAAGCAAATAAAGACAAGCAAACAAACGATGAACAAACGATGAGAGGCATGCTATGCCGAGGTTTATCATATTTCCCATATGAGTAGTTTGCCTAGACATATTCAGAAGGTAATAATCCCTCAAGATGCGTGCTTGAATTTAGCTAAGAACTGCACACATTTGCGAGTTGGCCAAACAGGAACTTAATGAAAAGAAACAAGCAAATAACAATAACTTGAAATAAAAAGACCACCTGTTCAAAATTTTTCCTTCGACCAAGGTCATAGCGCCACTTCGGCGTGGTTTTCTTCTCATATGCCTGATTATAAGACACACAGCAAATTGATCAGGAGAAACTGTAACAGATTTCATGCTAGTAATAATTTAATTTATTCTGTGTTTAGCACTGAACATTGAGATATCCATAAACCTATGGAAATTGTGCATCTAAGGCCAAAGCCAGATAAACTCAAAAGGAACACAATCAAGTAAGAGGTATAAAAAATGTGCTTCCACTGAAGTTTCATGCATCCTCGCAGTTTCTTTTGGGCACATAAAACAAGTGCAAGAGACTTGGTTCGGTTTATGTTACAAGAAAAAAGGCCAAAGCAGAACATGGATAGCATCTGATAGCAGTGGACCAAGATAACCAAAAGAAAATACCTCAATAGTAGAGGTATTAGCAGAAACCAACGATATGTGCATGATCAAGAATCCCAGCACACTCAATGCAAATGCCAGATTCAAAACTGTAAAAGAGCAATATTAGTTAGATTATAGAACAGAGACTCCTGATCAAGCAATTGAGAAAAACAGGCTAAGTAGACCTTACCAAAAGCAAGAAATGTGGTCGCAAGGGTCCCAGGTGTTCCAGGAATTTCTCCATCACTAAAGAACGCTATAAAGTGTCGCAGCAATGACAAAGTCACGAGACTTGTCTCAAGAAATGTGTAGAACTGCATTAATGTATATAGTTGCAGTTAGGGAAATTTCAGGTGTCATTCCACTAACAAACTAGGTAGAACCTAACCGTCAGAAACATAGTTTATATAACAAGTTATCAGAATAGACTACAATACAGTTATACAGTTGTACAACAGTATAGTGTGCCGCTTGTCTGGGCACCAAATGCAAAAACAAACAAAACTGTTTATCAGACACACATACTCAAGTACTCACAAATGAAGGCATCCGTCCATTAAATCATCAACCAATGAGAACATACAACAACCAGATCATTCAACTCCAACTCACCATAATATTTCTATCATTTAGCAAAGCTAATTAGTTAAACCCAATCATCAGTTATCAGTTTACTTTTCTTGTAATCTAAAAGATTTACATTCAGCAAAATTATACAAATCAATATTTTCACTAAAAAACATGTAAAATAGATAGCTCCTCACTTTAGACATGCATAAAAACAACATAAGTGAAATGGACCAAGGCAGAGAAGCACAACTTACCAAAAATAGAAGAAAATATTTATAATTCAATGCCCCGACACAATTTACAACCCATACACAATGATGGTCCATCTTTAGCACACACCTCCCACCTGAAAGAAACAAAATTTCCATTTATTATTTATGATGAACAAGAGGATATAGAAAAAGAACAACATCTAGAAGAAAACTCACAAACAGAGCAATGGTGGCAACGAGGTGGTTTCAACTGGTTGCACTTCCGGCAATACCGGATTCTTTGGTTGGACGAATCCGTGGGCAAACCACTGAAATCTGGACCATTCAATGGGTCAGCCTCTCCTCTTTCCTCATCAATAGCAGGTCTCCAGTTAGGAGGCACACTACCCGGATCAGTCAAAACAACAGAAAAGTAACTCCATAAAAGCATCACCAACTGCAAATTACACGAAATTAAAAAAAAAAAAACTCCACTTCAGTTCCATTTCCCACTACTTGAAGCTAAAAAGAAAATCCAAGATCGCAACTTTTTCATGTTAATAACAATGCAAGATTATTACACTAGTAGAAATGTCCTGGGTTACCATATTTCCATCACTTGATGAACAAACTTAAACCAAGAAAAAAACAGAAAGATCTCACTTTTTAAGGAACTGTCACTTGCAAATAAATAAAGAACCAGAACAATCAAATGTTATGTAACCAAAGCTCGATGTGCTAGAAAATTTCCCTTAATCAGAAATCACGAAACAAAAGATACCCAAAAAATTTAGAAAAAGAAAAGGAAGAAAGAAAAAGATTTTATCTTACCAAACAATGAAATGGAATCAAGACAGCAATAGCAGCAAAAGAATCAAGGCCTCCAAAGTACAAAGCGGGGCCATAATTGGTCAAAACGACGGCGTAATAGGTGACACCCACTACCCCAACCACCAACAGGATCATGATCGAACCGAGGCCCCGCAAGGCCGTACAAAACTTGAACACATTCCAAGCCATAGCAGCTCCAGATCTATGCATTACTAAATACAACAAAAAGAAGAAATTATAAATCCCAAAGTATTTGTCTTGGAGCTGGAAAATCAGACACCTGACAAAATAATGGAATTCAAAAAAGCAAATAAAGAAAAAGCTTTATTCTTGAATTTTAATTTTGCGAAGTGTGATCTGTGAATCTAGGGTTTATCTGATTTGGGATTCCAGGCGGGGTGTGGAAGAATCCATTTTAGGAGACGAGGTCGTCTATGAAGAGAGACAGAGAGAAAGAGAAAGGGACTGATTTTTTTTTCTTATATATATGTATTTGCTCTTATATATATATATATTATTTATATATATAGTTTTATTTATATTTAAATAAAATAAATAAGTAAATAAAGGGGGGGGTTTTATTTTGGTCTGTTGCAAGATTTTTACAGGCTCTTGTTTTTGTTTTGTTTTTCGTAATTTAAGGTTTTTTTTTTCTTTTGTCTTTACAACATCTAGAAGCCACTTCTCATTTTTCTTTTCCAGCTTTGGACATTAACATTTGCCAATCCAGTTGGATTTTTTAAGATTTATTTATTTATTTTTCCATTATCCAGTATTTCCTAGTCTGTGTATACAGTGGTAAAACGATCAGGTCAAAAAGGAGGAGGGCAAAATTTCTACTCCTCGAGCTGAGAAGGACAGAACCTCCATCTCTGCTATTTTAGCTACTAGAAGCTCCGCTTATAAAGGGCATTTGGCCACCGACGAAGAAGTCGTCAGCCTCCATATAGCCCCGTCTAAATCGTTCAAGTCTGCATAATAATCTAAATTTTGTTAAATTTTTTTTAGAAAAATAAATTATTTTAAATTAAATAAATTATTATATTTTAATAGTATTTTTTATTTTAATAATTATTACAAACATGTTATTTTCATGGGACAGTGCAAGTTAAATGTTAGGAATGTTTATATAATTATACTAAAAAATAATTTTTATTATAAAAATTAAAAATATTTATATTTTTATAAAAAATTAATATAAAATTTTAAAAATATTATATTTTTTATAAAATAAATTTTTTAAATATCTGTGCCCCAACCATAATTAATATTTTACTTATAATTTTTTAAATTTTAATATTAAATAAAAAATATTTTAATAAAAGATTAAAAATTAATATTTTAAATTATTTTTTACTATATAAAAATAATAATTTTATTAAAAAAATATTTTTAATTATAAAAAAAGATGTAAAAAATAAGAATAAAATAAAAATTATTTAAACAAAAATTTTATATATTATAAAAAATAAAAAATATACACAATTTTATTATATGAATAATCAGTAGATGTGCTGTAGATATATTTTATATGTATTTTAAATATTTTAAATATATTATATATGTTATGTGTATATTATATATTTATTATTTAAATTGTGTATATTTTATAAAAAAATTATTAAATATTGTGTGAATATTATATAAATATTGTGTAGATGTTATTAAAATAAAAAATTAAATAAATATTAAAAATATTATGTAGACGTATTGTAAATGTAATATTGATATGTTATAGATATGTAAATATATTTTATATTATTGAGTGCATATTTTATATATATTATATATATAATGTATATATTTATTTTTTTTTGTGTGTATTAAAAATATGTTATAAAAAATTTTTATATAAAAAATATAAAAAAAATAAAATCACAAAAAAATAAAAAAAATTATAAAAATAAAAAAAGTGAAAATCAACGTTTTTTTTTAGTAAAATTGTAGGGAACCACGCATATTTAGCAAAAGTAAAAAAAAAAAAAAAGGTTTTGATTTCCGTATTTTTGAAAATTGAATTGTGGCATGGGATATACAGTGTAAATATATCCCTGAATGTTATTTGCATATCGGAGCCCAGCTTCCCAAGGTTGGTCCAAATTTGGTCCAACTTAGGATTTTTCGGTTCAACCATCTCAGCATATGTAGTGGGCCTTTTTGGATTTTCAAATGGATCCCAATCCCATCTTAGATATAGGAATGTAATGAGATTTTTTACAAAATTTTCAGAAAAAAAATTCATAATATTTTAAAAAATTCATAATTAAAAAAATAAAATTTATTTTATTTTACCAACTTTGTACAGTAAATTATAAATCTATTATACTCATATAATAATTTCTGTAAGTTTGTTATTATATTTCTATGAGTTTATTACATATATTTATAAAATAATAATAAAAATTTCCTAATAAAAAAATTGCTAAGAGACCATCCTCTATAATGAGAGAGAACATAGAGAAAAAATAGTTCAATATAGACTGTATTTTTCCTAAACTTGATTATGGATTGGGTTATAAATTTACGAAGAAAATTATGAACAAAATAATTGAACTTTTAAAAAATTTAATTCACGACTCAATTCATAATTCGATCTGTTTTTTTTTTCATATCTTTCTTTATTGATATTAGGTGTTGTTTCTAACAATATTATAATTAGATAATTGCAAACATTTTTTATGTTTTTATTAATTTTTTATTTGAGCATTACAACATGTGGAATGGAAGAATTGATTCTAAATCATTAAGGAAAATGTACTTATAATGACTCTGCGTCCATATTTATATTACTAATATTAATCCTTATCCAAAGATGGTATATAATTAATAATTATATACATGCAGAATCGTTGGTATTGATTTAGTATAGCTGCTTGAAGATAATTCTTTTGTTCATTTGGGTTACAGCTGCATGACATTTATCAATTAACTAATTCTAAACGGTGGCGTATACGAAAAAGTTAAGAGAGAATATTTTATTTTATTAAGTATGTAAACAAATATAATATGATTTATTAACTATTTTCAGTTAAGGTGCGTATTAATTTTTTCTGATAAAAAAAAAAGTAGGGCATTTTCTCCATTAATATTTTGGGTTTACAATATTACCACTATTAGTCCGTGATGATGTGGCAGTATCCACGTGGATATTTTAAAAATAAAAAAAAATCAAGAAAGATAATAAGAAAAGCTCTTGTCAAAATCAATGCATTATTAATCTATACACACTAACTTAAGAATACCATAAATTCCCAAATTGAAAAATGACGAAAAAATTTAAAACTATCATTAAAAAAATATCATGTCATTATTTGATTAATTTATTATTTCAGCCAAAATAATACAATTGTATCATATAATTTCTTCTCAAATAGATTATCTACATAGATAAGTTTTTAATTTTAAAAAAAATAGGGTCTATTTTTAATATATTAGCTTCATGTTAGATAAGTAAATCTCAAAATACTAACAAAGAGAACTCTAATTTAAAAATAATAATAATAATAATAATATGAATCTCCAAGTAAAAATGATTATTACACACACGTTATTTTTTATATTTTTTAAAAAATTTATTAATAAGTTGTATAATTAATATACTAAAATTATAATCTTGTGAATTATTTTTTATTAATCAATTTAATAGCTTCTCCCTCTCTTGGATTAAAATGACCGCAAATAAGTCAGCCCATTTATCTAGAGGAGCCATAGCTTTTACAAATCATTGTTATTGGCTCTAGTTTGGCTGCATTGGGGGTGCCTAATTACTCGGGTTAGATAGTTCGCTTCTCTTGATTCCTCTTTTATTTATTGGTTTTAATTAAGGTTTATTATATAAAAAAAAATCTTTATTTATACTAAGATTCTTTATTAATGTATGATAAAAATATTGAAGATAAAAAATATTGAAGAGCGTAGGTCAGCTCAACTAACTTAAAGAAAAAACAACGTCACAAAAATATTATTGCTTAAAATGAATGATCCTTGAGTCTTAACTAACGCGGATCTACGAGGAGAAAAAAATAGTACGTTTAATATTTTGCAAGGTCTTCCACGCTATAATATGTTGCAAACAAATTATATTAATTAAAATATTACTAAAAAAATGTCACATATATATATATATATATGCATTGTAGAATCATCAACGTCTAACTTAATGATGAAAGTATATTAATATTCGAGTTCGAATGCGGTTAATGTTAATCCCATCTTAAAATAAAATTTTCATATAATTAATAAGGAAAGTGTTAAAATTAATATTATTTATATGTATTCCTAGTTAATTTAAATGCATTTCTAATTAAACTGTTTCTTAATTACGGATTTATATTTTTATTTCGATAACTTATTATTATTATTATTATTATTATTTATCTTAGATAACTGTGTTGTTTATATATATATATATTATGATGTAGTTGTGATATTAAAAAAAAATCAATTTTGACTTAAATCTCATATTCATATCATTTCATTTTTTAAGAGATAGAGGCTATCCTTAATCCACAAGATGGATATGGAAGAGAAGAAAGGCACAGTCTGCATAACAGGTGGAACTGGCTTTATAGGTTCATGGCTAGTGATGAGGCTTCTTCACCGGTGGCGGACGGAGAAAATATTGAAGAGGGGCTTAATTTTCACAGAAAAAAAATTACAGATAAATTTACAATAAAATTAAACATATAATATTACAGTAGTTTAATAATTAATTTATGCTATTAAATTAACTATGCCTAATAGATGATAATTGCATTCTACGATTTTACATATTCTGAAAACGTTGCATAATAGCCTCGTTTTCAATATTTAAAAAAATATTTTTCTCTATATAACACACTAAACAATCGGTCAAAAAATCATCTTCCATCTTATTGCACAAATTCATCTTGATAATGTTCATTGCTGAAAAAGCTCTCTCGACAGTAGCAGTGGCAACAAGTAAGACTAAAATTAACTTAATAAGCATATATACCAAAGAAAATATAGTGCCATAACCTGTCTCAACCATTTTCTGGGCAAGAGTTCTAATATCATCAAGGTTAGAGAAAGCTACATTTCTTTTAACATCAGCAATGTAGGTATTAAGTAGATCTTCAAGTAACATATGATCGGTGATGGAGAAATTATATGGATATAGTTGAGCAAGACGAAATAATTTGGATAGCTAAAAGTTAGAGAATGAGTTTTTTGGAGAGAGACAAGCAATGCATGAAAGCAATTTCGTACTTTATTCTGTGAAGCGATTTTTCATTTCTTGAAATTAGGTTGTAGCATAATAAATAGTTAAGTATGATAATAAAAAGAAAAAAGAGTACCTGACAAAATATTTCTACTTGAAAGTGGTGGTAATAAGTAATAGGAGTACCAGAACGCTTAGAATGCAAATAACCTGCATTATCTTTCAAATTAGGCATTGTGACATCATGATCTATACAAAAGTTATTAACAATTTTTAATAATTTATCCCATTCATTCTCCCTGAAACTTTACAATTCTTGTTTAACCGTTGCAATCAAATGAACTGTATTGTCAATATTTTGATTTTTTTTAAGGCTTGCGATAGATCATTTATCATATCTAAAAGTTTCCTCATTAAAAAAGCAATGAAAATAAATTATAACTTTTTATTTTATCAAGCAAGCCCACAACTGCCTCTCGATTTTTTTTTATCTAAACTATCCTCATAAATGTTCTCAAAAGCTTCTTTCACTGGTGACCATATAGAGAGAAGACACACAATTATTTTATAATGAGAATCCCAACGCGTGTCACCAGGTCGAGCTAGATTTGTTTCTTGATGTAATTCTCTTCCAGTTTGACTATCACCATTTTCTAGGAGCCGAACTACTTCATCATACTGTTTTTGACGGAGAGCATCCCTCCTTTTATATAAAATTCCAACAATATTTGCAATCATTGCAACATAATAAAAAAAATTACTTACAAATCTATTGTTCCTTGTTGCAACAACAAACACTAATTGAAGTTGATGAGCGAAGTAATGAATGTACCTTGCTGAGAGATTTTCATTTAAAATGAGAGTCTTTAACCCGTTGAATTTACCTCGCATATTAGAAGCTCCATCATAACCTTGACATCTAACTTTACTTAGTGATAATCCATATTTCGCTAAAAAAATCATCGAGTGCACTTTTTAAAGATAAAGTTTATGTGTCACTAACATGTATCACTCTAACAAATCGCTCAACTTGTTAACATATCTCAATACCACAGTATTGTCTCTAAAGCACAAGCACTCACAATTTGCTTTTGGATGCGTAGAAAAGTGAGTTGATTATTTTTAGAATCATTTGAATTAAGTGCATTCTCAACCTCAAAATTTCGTTTACTGTACCAATCGAGAAGTTTTAAAAAATTACCCTGTCTAAGTGACTTTTCAACTAGTCATGACCTCGAAAAGCCAATCCATTTGCTAAAATAAAATGAATACAGTCAACAATAGCTGTTAAACGAATCCGGTAAAAAACCTCTTACTCTTGGCTATAAGAAGATAAGACATAAGACACACTTTATCTTTAATTTTTAAAACCAACATATTGCAACCTAGCATTATTGTGTGGACTATTTGGACCTGCAACATGGTCATTAAACTTCTTTATGACCTTTTTTCAATTGCAAAATTCAATGTGTGTGAAAATATTATCTCCCCGCTTCGCTCCTCTACTCGAGCTAAAAAAATAACACCATAAACAAAACGATGTATCTTTGGAAATGCTATATCCCAACCACTCAAATTTATAAAATCAATTCTCTTGAAAACTCCTCATAATTTTTTCAAATTGTTTATGTAAAAAATTATGATCAAATGGTTGGTAAGGCTCTTTAACTATATATTGTCTTTTAATATCATCTCTAATCATGACATCAATCTCATCAATGGGCTTACGCAATGCTGGATCACTAGCAATATCATCAAAATAAAACTCTTGATGTTCTTGTCTAGCACTAGTTCCCTCCCTACTTCCATGATTATCTATTGTTAGAATATTCGATGATTCACCACATTTAGTCCGTATCTTCTTAGCCTTGATTACAAATTTATCCATACTTGGTTCAATTCATAAATAGTTTATACTTTATATTCAATTCATAATCTTTAGTTTATATTTTTTCAATTAATATTCAATTGCAATTTGTAAAGTAGTTTATATTTTTCAATTTAAAGTTATATTCAATTTAATAATTTACTGTCTAATTTTAATTTATAGATTAAATTTTATTAATATAATTTATATCATACATTTTAATATATAATTTATAATACTTTTAATAATTTATAATCAATTTTAATTTATAGATTAAATTTTATTAACATAATTTATATCATACATTTTTATTTATAATCTATAATAATTTTAATAATTTATAATTAATTTTAATTTATCGATTAAATTTTATTAGCATAATTTATATCATACATTTTAATTTATAATTTATAATAATTTTAATAATTTATAATCAATTTTAATTTATAGATTAAATTTTATTAACATAATTTATATCATATATTTTAATTTATAATTTATAACAATTTTAATATTTTATATATATATTAAATTTTATTTCAATAATTTATATCATAAATTTTAATTTATAATTTATAACCTAAATTTAATAATTTATAATTAATTTTAATTTATAGATTGAATTTTATTTCAATAATTTATATCTTACATTTTAATTTTAATAATGTATAACCTAATTTATAAATATATTAAATTTAACCTAATCATAATTAATATTTAATTTATATTTTATAACTCAACTTAATCTTAAAACTTTAATTATAATTTACATTCAATTAACATCTTCAATTAAATTTATATTTTGAATAATATTAACCTAATTTATATTCAACATTTTAATTTATAAATTATAGTTAATTTAATAATTTAAAATAAAATTAACAATTTACAATCAATTTAACCTAAATTCCAAATTACTAAATCAATTCAACCTAATCACAACAACACATTCAAAAAATTTTAAAAAAATTAACTACATTCTATATTAATTTTTTTTTTCAAAATACATAAACCCTAATCACAAAACAAAACAAAACAACACAAATTAATTCTAAATTTCAAATAAATCACAAAACCACAAAACATTTTAAATAAATTATTAACTTAATTATTAAACAAAATAAACTTTATTTTATATTTTAAATTAAATCTCCAAAATTTCTAATTAAAATACCAAACAAAAAAAAATATAAATACCTCTTCCGACGCCGCGGCTTCAACCGTGGTTTAATTTACAAAATCTTTGAAGCTGATCTTAGTGATCCAGAAAGTTTTGAAGAAGCCATTAAAGGATGTATTGGTGTATTTCATGTAGCTACTCCTGTAGATTTTGAAAATAAAGAACCTGAGGAAGTGGTTACTAAAAGAGCAATTGAGGGAACGTTGAGTAATTTTTTAAAAGATCTTTAATTAAGTGAGTGCGTTGAATATAATTAGATTTAATATTATAAGTATTATTTCTCTAAATTTATATCATTTTTAGTTTATTTATAGATTTTGATTTCTATTCATCCCATAATGTAGGCTTTATATTAAATCTCATAAATTTTATATTGTCTAGATTTTTTATTTTATTTTTATATTTTATTGTCATATTTGTTTATTCAACATAATTATTTTTGTTCCGTTGTAGTTTTATCTCCAGCATAAGTTTGTTTTCAATTTATTATGTATTTTTATAAAATAATAATTTTTTAATAAAATATGTAAAATTTTAAAAAATACAATGAAAAATCATAGTTTTTCCCTAAATAATTTCTCTTTGAATTTAGGTTGAAAGCAGTGTTGCAATATATGGCGAAAACAAGAGGATCTTACACTGTATACTGTGAACTTCATAAAAGCAGGGCCATAGATTTTTTTTTACCGATGTTTTACATTTTTATGGAAAATCACGTTGATTTTCAATTTTTTTTTTCTGCTTTGGTTCTTTTTTTTTTTAATTTTTAATTTATATTTATTTATTCATAATTTTTTTGAGGTTATATTCTCAATATACATAATATATATATATATATATAATACATACATAAAATATATATAACATATATAAAAATACACACATAATAAATAATAATATATATACAATATATATTAAATATTCACTAAACATCTATCATATCTATCAAAAAATTACTAAATATTTAGCAAACATCTACTAAATATCTACAAAATATTTTTAATATTTTTAACTTTATTTTTTTAATTTTATAATTATACAATATATACTAAACATCCATATAATATCTACATAAAATACATATAATAAATACACATAAATACATAACATATACATAATATCTATTAAATATTTATAAAATATATAAAACATTCATCAAATATCTATACAATATCTATATAATAAAATTAATATTTTTAAAATTTTTTAAGTGTATAATATGTAAATTTTATTTTAAAATAAATTTTAAGATTTTTATTAATATATTTTTATATATGTATATATTTTTTGTGAATGTTATTTATTTTTTATAATTAAAATTAAAATATTTTCTTTATAAAATTTTATAAATTTTATATGCTGAAAAATAATTTAAAATATTAAATTTTATTATTTTATTAGAACCTTTTAATAGTGAAATTAAAATAAAATTAAAGTAAAATCTTGATTATAGTAAAAGAAGAAGTTTTTTGAAAAAAAAAACTCTTAGTTTAATGAGAAGTGAGATATTTTTAAAATTTACTCTTAACTTTTTTAAAAAATATAAATATTTTTATTTTTTATAATATTTTTAAAATAAAATTTATATTTTTAGGTAATCTTATAAATATGGAACATTTACATAACTACTTAAAAATAACTTTTATTATAAAAATATTATAAATACTAAAAATATTTATAAATTTATAAAAAATTAGTATAAAATTTTAAAAATACCTCATTCATCATTAAAATATTTTTTTAAAATACCTTTTCTCTCACTACAATCAATATTTTATTTCAAATTTTTATTTTTTTCAAACTTTACAATTAAATAAAAATATTATAATAAAATAATAAAAATTAATATTTAAAATTATTTTTCATCATACTAAAATTATAATTTTTTATAAAGAAAAAAAGTTTAATTTTAATTATAAAAAAATAATTAATACTCACGAAAATAAAAATAAAATAAAATATATAAAAATATATTAATAAAAATTATTAAATTTATTTTTTAACAAATTTTACATATTATACACATAAAAAAATAAAAAAATACATATAATTTTATTATTTAGATGTATTGTGTATGTTTTATAGATATTGTGTATATTATATTTTTGTTCTTTAAATTATATATCTTTTATGTAAAAATTATTAAGTGTTATGTGAATATTATATGAATATTGTGTAGATACTTTTAAAATAAAAAAATAAAATTAAATAAAATTAAATAAATATTAAAAATTTTACGTAGATGCATTATAAACGTGTTACAAATGTATTATAGATATTATAGATGTAATTTATATTATTGAGTATATTTTTTGTTTATATTATATATATACTATTTATATATTTATTTTTTTATATTTATGTTAAATATAGTCTTAATACGTTTGTCGCCTCTCATATTTAGCACAATTGGTCATTTTGTTATCTCTACTTTTTGAGTATGAGATAGTTCATTATACTTTATAACAATTTAATCCTTAATTACTGACATAGCAGGGTGCATATAATTTATTTTCTAATAGCACATGAATTAATCTAAATATGATCATATACTTAGTAAAATCGTAAACATGACATTCAATTTATTAAATTATTACTTTTAAATTTTAGGTTATTCATTAAAATTTTATTATATTAAAATTTTTTATAATATTATATTAAATTATTTTGTAAAATTAATTTAATTATTTTTAATTAAAATTTATGTAGCCCATATTAAAAATAAAAAAATAAGTAAATAAGTAAAAATTTAATTATTTTTTTGAAATAATTTAAAGTATATATTTATTTATAATTTTAATTAAAAATTTTAAATTAGAAAATTAAAGTATACATTTATTTATAAATTTATACATCAAAATAATAATTATAAATAAATTCAATTCAAATAAAAAACTTAAAAAAAAAAATCCTAAAATCACGGTCGACAAGCATCGCCTTTATCATCGTTGATCGCCATCAATCAGCTAATCACCACATTGCTAAATCCAGCATCACCGTCTTGCCTCCAATTGTCAAACCAAGCATTTATGCCTTCATCTCATCAAGACCTAAAAATCAGTCTCATCCGTCCCTAAAACCAAAGAAAAATCATGGCCGACATCGCCTCACTGCTCCAGTCAAAAGCCACAAATCACAAACCCTACAATCAACAAAAATTGAGAAAATACAATGGCAAAATCAATCAATTACCCCTCAAACCTTGAGTAGAGATACTGGTTTATGGTATTTCAAAATCAATCAAGTTTTTGAGCTAACGAGCCTTATAATCAGACTTCAATTCTTGTGTACAAGATCAAACTATAAGCTTTTTAGATCTCATTCCTCCACATATCATATTTTTCTCTTTTCAAGCCTCTCTAAATCCTCAAAACTTTTCCACTCGAAGAAAATCCAACAACCCCAATGGCAATCGCAAGCAAAAACTAGAACTATCGATTCGCTTTTTAAGAAGATCACTGAGATTTTGAGAGTTCATAATATAATTTGTGATAAAATTCTATCAGGGTTCTTAATATCGAAAAAGAAAATTTTGAGAAATGATAATTTAAATGAAGAATTAGAGCCTCACACACAAGGTGTTCTTGGAAATGTCGAGCTAAACAGCGTATTGCAAGTGAAGAAAACTTTGTTGACCTTTGAAGATATTCACATCAGAGATCTGAATTTAATTGATCTTACCCTTATAGTTCATGAAATTACTGAAATTTTACGTGAAGAAAATGGTGAAGAAGATGACAAAGTTTCCATGGATGAGAGATTAGAGAATCCAGGTTTCTATTTTTTTTTATTATTAAGAAATATAATTTTTTATTTTAAATTAAAATTTATTTTTTACATGTTATTAATGACATGTTAGTGTACTTGGGAAAGCATTTGTAAAGCACGAGCTATTCATTATCTGGTTAAATTAAATTAAGGATTCAATTGTTATGAAATTATCAAATATAAATGATTATATGGTTACTCAAAAAGTAAATGGAGCAAAATAGTTAAATGTGCTAAGTACAAGAGTCAATATACTTATTAAGCCTCAAAAATATGATATTAAAAATTTTTTAAATAAAAAATATAAATAAAATAAAATTCTAAAAAATAAAAATAAAAAAATTATAAAAAAAAATCAACATAGAGAAGTTAAATTTGTAAATAAAATGTGCGGGTCCGGCAATGTTGAAAAGTAAACTTCAATTGGACAACTTTAATTGGACGTATACAATGTAATTTACCCTATAAATATGGAGTTTTTATAAAATAAAAAAAAATTCCTTTTTTTAAAAAAATTTGTAGATTTCCTAAATTTTTTAATTTTTTTTATAAAATATCATATTTAGATAATTTATTATAAATTTATGAATTTATTATAAATTTATAAATTTATATAGTTTATTATGAATTTATTATAAGATAACTAAAATATCCTTAATAAAAAAAACTTATAAAAGATGGTAAAGAGTATAATTTTTTCTATAAATATCCCTGAAAACAAAAGTGAAAAATAGCTCACTAAGCATTTCTTAACCCGACTCCTTTTCAAAAATTTATTGAGATAATTTTGTATAGCATTTTTTATTTACAATATTATATATTCGAACTAAATTTATATTAATAAACAAGTACAAATAATAATTTTTAATCATTTTTTTATTTAGTTAATATATAATAAACTTTGATTATTAATATTAATATTATTGTTAATATTCAAAAATATTAAAATATAATATTTATATTTAATAAACAATAATAATGATAATTTATATAAATTTAAAAATTTTTAAGAGTATAAATTAAATTAAAAATAGGCGATAATTTATTAATGCTTTTTTCATGTATTATTTTTTATGAATGTATTTTTAACTCGTACATTGAAATTACAAGAAAAATATTAAACAATGAAAAAATATTAAATTATTTTATTCCATCAATTATGATTTATTATTGAGAAATTTTATCAATAGAGCGGGTCATGTTAGAATTTTCCTTTATTATTATATTGAATTGATTTGTTGAAGTAATTTTGCGTAAGATTTACAATATATTTGCTACTCTTTATAATTTTTATTGTAATTAATTTTTGGATTCAAAATGTAATGTTTGGCAACACCATGAAAATACTAAAGCATTCTCTGCTTTCGAATCCCCCGAGTTTCACTTAAAAAGGCAAGAATTAAGCTGTAACTTAGTTCGCCATGGCCCATGGCCCATCTATTGAACACCTCAATTATGTTTTCATTGCTTTAAGTTTTAATTCCTTAATTGCAAATTTGTACAACACCCAAAAAAAAAAAGAAAGGGACTAAAATACCCACCACCAGTTCGGAGCAAAAAAAAAATTCTGTTGTTTTTCGCTGTAATAAAAACCCATAAAGACTCGACTTATCAAATTGAAAAAGGATAGAAATCAGAGAGAACAGAGCAGATTGTGCATTTCGCCAACTTGTGCTTGTGTGAAAGAGAGATATGGAAGGAGATAAAGGTAAAGTATGTGTTACAGGAGGTACTGGATTCATAGCTTCTTGGTTGATTATGAGGCTTCTTGAACATGGATACTCTGTGCATGCCACCATTAGACCTGACCCAGGTAAGCTTTTAGAGTTTTGTTTTTTCAAATTATAGTATTTTACTCTAAATTTTTAATATAACTGAAATTGGATGTATCTGCTACTAAATTTTGTATTTTTTTTAATAATTTATATGGTTAATAAAAAATTAGTTCCAATTTGTCATTTCTATTGGGGAAGTCAAAAGGCTTTTATCTAATCATTTTTTAATTGGCAAAATTAGATTTTCCTTATTAATTATCTGTGTAATTAGTTTGTTTCAAGTAAATTACTTTATGACTTGATTAGCTTAATACAGATAGGGCTCACTACCCATTTCACTAATCACATTCCCATGTTTTTCAACATTTTAATGTTGTGGTTGATCAGAACGTAAAAGGGATGTTAGTTTCTTGACAAATCTACCTGAAGCATCCAAGAAACTCCAGATCTTTGAAGCTGATCTTAGTGATCCAGAAAGTTTTGAAGAAGCCATTAAAGGATGTATTGGTGTATTTCATGTAGCTACTCCTGTAGATTTTGAAAATAAAGAACCTGAGGAAGTGGTTACTAAAAGAGCAATTGAGGGAACAATTGGGATTTTAAAAGCATGCCTAAACTCTAACACTGTGAAACGAGTTGTGTACACTTCAAGTGCATCAGCAGTTGCTTTTAATGATAAGGCTGTGGATACAATGGATGAGAACTTTTGGAGTGATATTGATTACCTAAAATCTTTGAAGTCTGATTTTGTTCCTTACGGCATTTCCAAAACTTGTACTGAGAAGAAAGCTCTTGAATTTGCACAAGAACATGGATTGGATCTTGTCACTATAATTCCTTCTTTTGTTAATGGCCCATTTATTTGTCCTAAACTCCCTGGCTCAGTGCGTACATCATTGGCTATGATACTGGGTGAGTTTAATTTGTTTCAAAACATTAGTCAATTATCTTGCAATTTGCTATGGGTATATGTTAAATAGCATGTTTAATGAAAATAAATATATGATCTAATTAATATAAAGTGAGCTTAAAATAAGCTCTCCAATTTTAACAGTGAACTTTTGAAGCTGATGGGTAATGGGGTAAGTGCTTGTTTGTTTATGGGTCAGGTTTGAGGAATGAATATGGTTCTCTTATCAATTTCTCATTGGTGCACACTGATGATGTAGCTAGAGCACACATCTTTCTCTTTGAAATTCCTAATGCAGAAGGGAGGTATATTTGTTCTTCACACACTATAGCTATTGAGGATATGGCTAAATTTCTTTCTGCCAAGTATCCAGAGTTCTCAATACCAACAGTGGAGTGAGTAGCTTTTATATAAGTTTTTATAGATTCATTATTGTTTTAACACTGAACTGCAAATTATAATGATTTTGTGATAATTTTTGTTTCTTGACAGATCTTTAAAGGATATTGGAAGCTATAAATCCCCTGCAATGTCATCAAAGAAACTATTGGACTCTGGTTTTGAATTCAAGTATGATTTAGATGAGATATTCGATGAAGCAATTCAATGCTGCAAAGCAAAGGGCTATCTTTAGGCTGTGTGTTTTAGAATAATTCTCTGCATTTCTCTGTATATGCTTATATGTTGAAGTGTAATATCCACATATTCAAATTGCAAAATGCAGAGAGATATTGCTTCCACCATTACAGCAAATAAAATTTCACTTGTGTGAAAATTATGATAATAAAAAAAATGTTAATTTGATCACGGTTGTTTTATATAACTTTTCATTAAAATATATATGTATATATGTTAGAGAGAAGGTACAAATACACCTTCAAATTTATTGCTTGAAAATAAATTAGTCCTATTTTTCTTTTTCTTGGCTTGTTTAAGCTCATATTTTAGAAAAAATAAGTTTTTTTTTATGCCATTTCACTCTAATGTGTATTCTAGCGGTTGAAATTTTCCGTTAGCTTATATAATAATTTAATATTTATCACTTTGTGAGGTGGGGATGTGGTAACCCATCCACTGGTTTTATATTTAAACGAGATTTTATGCACTGGGAGGTGGGGATGCGGTAGCCCACCAACTGGTTTGTTTGGTTACCCAATCTTCTTTTTCATTACCGCAGGTTATGGTAAGCTTATCACTACAATATTTGTAAGCTATGCCGTATTTTCTTATTATGTGCAAACTTTTTGGCAATTGATGTTTTGAATCTATATTTTATTTACGATTCGTCTATTCCAAAGATACAAGGAAGCATCCAAATGGGCTTGCGTTTCTACATTATATATTATTGGTTTGAAGTTTGAATTTTGATTCTCAATATTTGGAGAAAATTTAATATTTTATCATTTTTTTTAATTTCTTGTCATTGACGATCTTATTGTCATTGAAGTGACTCCTCACCTAAGACATGCAGTATAAAATATTATTAAGATAATCCGAGATTTAAACTTCCGACCTAATAATATCATAATTTTTGTACCAATATAATATGGTTGTTATTAATTGTATCGAAAAGCAAAATTTGTGTTAATTATTTTATATTTCACAATAGTCACACAATCTCCATAATTTATTTAAATACCAAAAAAAAAATATATTAAGAGACGCACTTGCTAAACCTGTAATTAAGGCAATCCATCAAATATTAAAGTTGAGTTTTAATATATATGGGCGTTGAATTATGAAAATAATACTACAGTACACACCTATCACGTGTAGTTGAACTTGATGCTTTTTATCATATTAAACTTGCATTTTGTGTATAATAAATTTAATATATATTAAATATAAATTCAATATATATATTATATTAAGTATAAATTTATTATAGCTTTTCAGTATTTGATGTTATCTCATTAAAAAATTCTGGCATTTTTAATAAAATTTTCTGTGACTAGTATAATTAACTTATATTTTATTTTTCAATCAGTTGTTAGTTTGAATAATTTATTAAAATAATAATACAATATTGAAAGAAATTAAAATTTTATTTTTATTATTTTAATACTTTTTTGATTTTTTAACCTTTTTTTTTTTGATATTTTAGTATTTACAATATATTTATTTTTAAATTAAAATATTTTATTTTTAATTTGCAAATAAAGGTCCATGATATTTTTTTTGAAGAAGAATATTTCTCTCCACCAACAGTTCAAACATTGACGTGGATAAACAATTCTTTCCGCCACAATTTTCAGCACATACAATGAATAAGAAAAAAAATAATGGTTTTGTAGTAGAACTTTGGTTAAAATTTAGCAGTCAGTACTCCTCTTCTTTGCTATTGGGAAATTTTAACTGTTAGAATATCTGTTAAAGTGAAGGGCATAAAAAACCTTTTTTTTTCCCCCTAAAATTTGGGCTGAAACGAGTGATGAAAAAAAAAAATGGGACTGATTTATTCCAGCGCAATAAGTTTGAGGATGTATTTATATATTCTTCCTATATATTATATGCTGCTTTAGTGGTGACATTTGAAATAAAATTATCATAATTAAAAAATCAATTTATTTACATGCATTCCTAATTAGTTTAAATGCATTTCTAATAAAATTATTTCCTAATTAGATTTATATTTCTATTTAGACAGTTAGTGTTATATATATGCATGTATATGGTGCTGTAGTAAAGACATAAAAATAAAATCCTCAGTCTTGACTTAAATCCCATATTCATATCATTTCATTTTTAAGAGAGAGTCGATCGAGAGAGCAAGAAAGATGGATATGGAGGAGAAGAAAGGCACAGTCTGCGTAACAGGTGGAACTGGCTTTATAGGTTCTTGGTTGATTATGAGGCTTCTTGAGCATGGATACTCAGTGCATGCCACCATTAGACCTGACCCAGGTAAGCTTTTCTCTATCTTTTAGAGTTTTGCCTTTTCAAATTATAGTATTTTATTCCATTATTTTCAAGATAATTGAAGTTGGATATATCTGCTACTCACTTTTGTATTTCTTTAATACCGATTAATGAATAAAACTTCACTAATCAGAATCCCATTTTTTTCATCATTTTAATATTGTGGGTGATCAGAACACAAAAGGGATGTTAGTTTCTTGACAAATCTCCCAGGAGCATCCAAGAAACTCCAAATCTTTGAAGCTGATCTTAATGATCCAGAAAGTTTTGAAGAAGCCATTAAAGGATGTATTGGTGTATTTCATGTAGCTACTCCTGTAGATTTTGAAAATAAAGAACCTGAGGAAGTGGTTACTAAAAGAGCAATTGAGGGAACAATTGGGATTTTAAAAGCATGCCTAAACTCTAACACTGTGAAACGAGTTGTGTACACTTCAAGTGCATCAGCAGTTGCTTTTAATGATAAGACTGTGGATACCATGGATGAGAACTTTTGGAGTGATGTTGATTTCATTAAATCTTTGAACTCCTATTTTGTTCCTTACAACATTTCCAAGACTTGTACTGAGAAGAAAGCTCTTGAATTTGCACAAGAACATGGATTGGATCTCGTCACTGTAATTCCTTCTTATGTTAATGGTCCCTTTATTTGTCCTAAGCTCCCTAGTTCAGTGCGTACATCATTGGCTATGGTACTGGGTAAGTTTGTTTCAAAACATTAATTAATAATCTTGCGATTTGCAGTACATACTTATCTTTCTTGATTGATCTTAACTGGGGTTTTAGTAAAATGCTAAGGTGAGATCACTCTGCAAATGGGGTGTTACAGTTTAAAACAAATGCCAAAAAAAAAATCTTGACTTTTCAATTGTTTGTTTGTTTCGGGGTCAGGTTTGAGGAATGAATATGATGCTCTTATCAATTCATCATTGGTGCACACTGATGATGTAGCTAGAGCACACATCTTTCTCTTTGCAAATCCTGATGCAAAAGGGAGGTATATTTGTTCTTCACACACCATAGCTATTGAAGATATGGCTAAATTTCTTTCTGCCAAGTATCCTGAGTTTTCAATACCAACAGTGGAGTGAGTAACTTTTATATATGTTTTTCCAGATTCTTTATTGTTTTAACACTGAAGTGCAAATTATGATGGGAGTGTGATAATTTTTGTTTTCTCGACAGATCTTTAAAGGATATTGGAAGCTATAAATCCCCTGCAATGTCATCAAAGAAACTATTGGACTCTGGTTTTGAATTCAAGTATGGTTTAGATGAGATATTCGATGAAGCAATTCAATGCTGCAAAGCAAAGGGCTATCTTTAGCCTTTAGGCAGTGTGTTTTGGAATAAGCCTCTGCGTTTCTCTGTAATGTTTATATGTTAGAAGTGTGATATCTACAGATTCAAATTGCAAAATGCAGAGAGATGTTGCTTCCACCATTGCAGCAAATAAAATTTCCCTTTTGTTCGAAAATGATAATAAAAAAAATGTTAATTTTATCAGAAGTTTCAATAGTACAACCTTTTCTTCAGAAATGTTTGCTACTGCATTATTGTTTTAATTCAAGTAAGAACGAGAAGAATTTGACAAATGTCCAAAAAAAGGGTCAGGAGTGGTCCTTTGTTATCAGAAATTAGTAGAAGAAATTTGATGCCTCGTCAAAATCAAAGAAAGATTATATAATCATAATACTAAAAAAAAAGCAACAGAGAACAAAGAAAAGTGTAACACGTTTCTTTTTCATGAATGTAGAAATCATCGTCATCCTCCATACACAGATAGACAGAGGAAAGGAGTGAGAAGAAGCAGGGCGAAGCTAAAAGGGATAAATATTTTTTTTTGTAAATTTTAATTTTTTTTAATTATTTATTTTTCATTTTATTTTAATAGTATTTTATAAATTTATTAATTTATTAATAATATATTTTTATTATTAAAAAATTAATTAATAAAAAAATATTAATATATATGTACAGAATTTTAAATTTATAAAATTTTTCATAATAAAAATAAAATAAAGAGAAAAAAAATTAAATAATGAATATAATTTCTTAATAAATAATTAAAATAAATGAATTTTTTAATTTATTAAATGTGTTAAAATTAATTTAGTTAAAAAATATAACTCTTTCTTTATTTTTTTATATTTGTATATTATCAATATTTTATCAATTTTTTAAAAAAGTACTATTGCATATAAAATAAATAATTTATTGTATTTTTTTATTTTTTTGTAAAAATTAAAAAAAGAGGGGCAATTTAAATTTTTTTTAAAAAATTAATAAATAATTTAAAATTTTTTAAAAATATTATATATATATATAAATTTTAAAAAAAGAGAAGGGAACATACCTTCGCCCCTGAGAAGAAGAGATGGAAGAAGAAAAAGGAACAGTATGTGTTACAGGTGGTACTAGGTATGTAGCTTCATGGTTGATCATGAGGCTTCTTGAGCATGGTTACTCTGTTCACACCACCATTAGCCCAGACCCAGGTAAGACGCTGGCGTCGGTTTGATATTCAGTGTTTATTGGGGTTCGGTATAAAAAAAAAACTTAACCCTGAAAAATCCAACCCGTATTAAGGCAAATAGAAGACAATTGAAGAAGCTAACATTAAACTATTTCATTTTGATATATGACCAGAGCAGAAGAGAGATCTCACCTTCCTAACTTGTCTGCCAAGAGCATCTGAGAAGCTCAAAATCTTCCAAGCAGACCTTAACGTTCCAGACAGTTTTGGAGTTGCTATTAGAGGATGTGCTGGTGTTTTTCATATGGCTTCTCCTATGCCTACTCATTTTGAAAGCAATGAATCAGAGGAAATTTTTATCAGAAGAGCAATTGATGGAACATTGGGAATTCTAAAGGTTTGCTTGAGCTCAAAGACAGTGAAACGAGTGGTTTACACTTCTAGTACAGCAGCAGTGATAAGAGTAAGACTACACAAGTAATGGATGAAAGCTTTTGGAGTGATATAAATTACATTAAATCCTTGAACTCTTTCGCCAGTCTTTACTGGATTTCCAAGACTTTGGCTGAGAAAAGTGCTCTAGAATTCGCAAAAGAGCATGAATTGGAGCTTGTTACTGTAATCCCTTCTATTGTTGTTGGTCCTTTTATTTGTCCCATTCTCCCTGCCTCAGTGGAGGTAGCATTGGCTATGGTTCTAAGTAAGTATTTTACTGTCAAACTTCTCAAAGATCCTGAGAACTGTTTGTCTTGTTTGCTCTAACAGGTTATCATTTCAGATAAACCAGAACTATATAATTTGCTTCTTGAGGCATCAATGGTGCTCGTTGATGATCTTGTAAATGCACATATTTTCCTTCTTGAAAATCCTGATGCAGAAGGGAGGTACATTTGTTCTTCAAACATGATAACCATTGAAGAGATGTCTGACCATCTTTCTGCTAAGTTCCCAGAGTTCCCAATACCAACAGCAGAGTGAGTTGATTTTCAGAATCATATTCATTACTCTCTTTTAATCAAGAAACTATTGATCAAACTGAAAAATATTGCTTTTCTTGATAGATCATTAAAGGGTATTGAAGGATTCAAAGGCCCTGCTCTGTCGTCCAAGAAACTGACAGATTCTGGTTTCGAATTTAAGTATGGACTTGATGAAATGCTTGATGGTGTTCAATGCTGCAAAGAGAAGGGTTATCTCTAGTTTTATAACTTCGTGCTTACCTATTTTTGATACGGAGCGAAGGTGGGGTGGATGGGGTTAAAAGAGGGAAAGGAGGGTAAATTATTTTGTTTGGATGGAAATAGATTAAGGGAGAGGGTTTATAAGGTTAATTAAAAGTCAAACACGTTTTTTTTTATAAAAATTTTAATATCTTATTTTGAAATATTAGAAGGTGTTATAATTTTTATTTTTTATTTTTATTCTTATGATAAATATTTTATTGTATAAGTACTTGTTACGTATGCATCTTTATCATTTTAAAAAATATATTTTAATAATTTTAAAAAAATTATTATGATTGTATTATTTTTTTTAATAAAGATTTTTTTTATTAACTTAGTAACGAATATATGGTCCCATACAATCAGAAATTAAAATGCCTTTCAGAAATCTTGGCAAAGAAACAAAAGAGTGAAAAGAACAATTGATATTATTTAGCCGACTATATAAGGCAAAGAAGTGAGCCGATTTATTTCCTTCCCGGAAAATATGCTTGAGGATGTATGACGAGGACTGAAGAAGATGTTTGGTCTTGCCAAGCAAACTTGAAGGGTGGGCTGGTTGTGAAGAAATGAGACGATCAAATAGCAGTTTAGAATCAATTTCAATAATCACGTTATTGAGCCCAGCCGCCACACACCAGTTCATACCCATTTGTAGAGTTGTTGCCTCAGCATTGAAAGCATCCGTGGTTTGAAAAACGAAAGAAAAACCATGCAAAAACTGACCCGAATGACTCCTTAAAACAGCACCTCCCGCTGAAAGATGCTTGGTGAAGGAAGCATCAGTATTTAATTTAACATAATGAGTAGGAGGAGGAGTCCATTGCACTAACTTGGGTTTTAATTTGCCCTTGCCAAATCCTTGAGGAAGAAAATCCTCCATGGCAGCAATAGGTCTAGCAAAAGTGTCGTTAGCATGACCAATTTCCCAATTAAGAATAGAAGAGCAAATAGTTTTATATAAATTGGGAAAATAAAATGTATCCGTTCCCCAAGTGAGACCGCAGTAAGCTACCCAAATCGAGTTCAAGATGCAAAGGGAGACATATCTTATAACTTTACCCATAGCCGAGGTAGAGGAAGAAGACATCCACCAAGTTAGAAGCTCAATCTTAAGCGACCTTTTATGAGAAATGTCCAAAACCAGATGAGATCCAAAAATTGTCCAAACCTTATGCACAACATGACAGTGATAAAAAATATGATCCAATGTTGCTTCAGCTGCAATACAAAATGGACAAGCAGAAACCGTTTGAATACCCAAACGTTGCCGGTTCCTTGGAAGAGGGAGAGAGCCATTAATAATTCTCCATCCAAGAATAGAGAATTTTATGGGTAAAGCCGAATCCCATAGCATGCGATAAGAGTAAGTAGCAGACCTATGTCTTCTTGAAATTTCGTATGCCGAAGAGAGGGAAAACATACCCGAGACATTAGGTTTCCAAGCAACAGGTGACACATCCATCATGAAATGGTCCGAGAACTGCTCAAAAGTCCTACATATGCGCTTCCAATTCTGAGAATCAGATTGCAAGAAAGCCCACTGTCCATCTCTGTGATATTTCATGTGCATATAATGGGACCAAACAGAATCATTAACAAGATAGCTCCATAACAGCTTGATAGAGTAGGCAGTCTGAATAGAAGAAAAGGATCGAAAGCCTAGACCAGTTTCAGCAGTAGGATAGCAAAGATTTACATAGCTAACCCAATGATGCTTACGAATAGAACAATCTGTGCTCCAAAAGAAGGCTGCCAACTTTGATTCCAAGGCTGAAATAACTGATTTAGGGAGCATCATAGCTCCCATAGTATGCACCGTAATTGAATTGAGAACATGTTTTATTAATAAAAGCCTACCTCCCCAAGAGAGAAACTTCTTGGACCAGCTTTGAAGTTTAGCATCTACCTTGCTCAACAGATCACAACAATAGGATGCTCTATTGATACCTTGGTAAATAGGAGCACCAAGATATGTAAAAGGGAGATTCTGGAGATTAATAGCAAGGACATCAGTAAACTTTCTGACCGAAGCTAAAGGGCATTTCTTCGAAACATATAGGGCACTTTTTTCAAAATTAATAAGCTGTCTAGAAGTAGCTTGATACAAGTTCAAGAACCGTTTAAGATTCTTCAGGCTGCGAAGATCACCATTAACAAACAAAAGCAAATCATCTGCAAAAGCAAGATGAGAAATCACCGGGCATCTTCTATGAAGTTTATAAGCAGAAATCTTCCCCTCAGAGATAAGAAAATTAAGACCACGGGAAAAACATTCTGACGCTAAAATAAAAAGCAGGGGTGACAGAGGATCACCTTGTTTGACCCCACGCTGAGGATCGAAAAAACCATAGCTTGCACCATTGACCATAACAGAAAGGTGAGTGGCTGCCAAATTATTCATAATAAGAGACACAAACTTGTTTGAAAAGCCAAAACGAGTAAGAACTGATCTCAAAAAATTCCAATCCACCCGGTCGAAGGCTTTGGCCATGTCTAATTTTATAGCAACATTATGGCCCCTGGTTTTCCTGTCCAGATCCTGGATCACTTCATTGGCAAGAGGAATCTGTTGATGAATAGAGCGACCTTTTAAAAAACCACTCTGTTCCTTCGATATAAGTTTATGCATCAATGGAGCCATGCGATTAGCAATCAAACGGGTGCAAACTTTGCTAATAAATGTAGCAAGGCAAATAGGTTTGAATTGATTAAATCGGTCAAGATTGGAAACTTTGGGAATAAGAATTATATTAGCATAGCCAAAAGCCTTTGGAATAGGAATCCCCAGGAAGAACTCTTTGACCGCGCTGCAAATATCCCAGTTAATAAAATCCCAGCATGACCGAAAAAAAGTGCCATCAAAACCATCTGGGCCAGGAGCACTGGCAGGGTCTAGCTGCCAAACGGCTACTTTAATCTCTTCATCTGACGGTAAAGCCATTAAAGATTCATTCTCAGAATGCTCAATAACAGGAGTAATCAGATCAAGCAGATAAGAGCTCACAATAGAACCATCCGTGGAAAATAAGGTGGAAAAGAAACTGACCGCCTCTTCACCGATGGCCGATTGATCAGTTAAAAGATGCCCCGAATATGTTTTGATGATTGAAATACGTTGATGAATGCGAGCCATTTTCACTGAATTGTGGAAGAGCTTGGAATTGGATTCACCTTCGGTCAAACATTTGATTCTAGCTTTCTGCTTCCAGAATTCTTCCTCCTGCCTGAGACAACGAATTAAGACACCTTGCTTTTCTTGCCATTTTGCTCGATTAGTGGTTGAAGGATCTATCAAGTATTCCTGTTCAGCAACATCCACATCAGATTCTGCTGTAGAAACAATAGAAAAAATATTCCCAAAATGTATTTTATTCCAGTTCGAAATAACAGCACGAAGACCTTTAAGTTTTTGAAAAAGCCCGGACATACCTCCCCCAGTGAAAGTAGAACTCCAATATTCTTTGACAGTAGGCAAGAAAGTATCGTTTGACAGCCACATATGTTGAAATTTAAAAGGTCTTGGAGAAGCAACAGTGGAAAAAGAAGTCTTAAGGACCAATGGAGAATGATCTGAAGACGTTTTACCAAGATGCATACAATTAACGCTATCAATAGAATTATAAAATTCCATATTAGCCATGAACCGATCCAGCCTTTTCCATATACGACCATTGGCTCGAATTCCAGTCCATGTATAGCAGTTACCCGTAAAAGGAGTGTCAGCTAAACCACAGTCATCACAACAGGAAACAAAATCTTGCATACATGCCAGACTAGGAGAACCAGCACCTTTATATTCAGACAATTGCTTTACCACATTGAAATCCCCACCTACTAACCAGGGAACTGTCACGACCCAACCCGGGGGCCATGACCGGCATGCAGCCAAACCGAAGTCCGACCACATAAGCCTAAAAAAATATTCATAACAGTCTAAGTGCAAAACAGTTCAATACTTATATAATCCTTAAACCTAGTTCAAATGCAAGCCATCAATATAATCAAATCACAATATAATTATTCAGGAAATCTAATGCAGACAAGTTCTACTTATTACACAATAAGGGATTCGGATTCAATCCGCCCAAAAGTTCAATATCCGGAAATCTCTAAGCAGAAAGACCAATGACACAAGCGGAAAACCTGATCGACTTCGCCAAGAAGAGAAAGAAGATAGACGAAGGCAATCACTCAAAACCTGCAAGACAATCTGTAAGGGTGTGAGCGCTTTATAGACGCCCAGTAAGTCTATGAGAGGCAGAGAAACATCTAACAGTTATATAAGCAGTATATATAATACAATCACAAATTAAGCAAACAAGATGGTGTGTCGGGGTCACCAATCAGTAAACAGTACAGTAATCATATCAGTCACATCCGCCCTTATAACTTCTCAGTACAGTACAGTAATCAGTAATTAGGCATGTAGCCTCAGTAAACAGTATAGGCATAAGCCTCAGTAGCAGTATAGGCATTAAGCCTCAGAACAGTATAGGCATTAAGCCTCAGAAACCTCCTTCCCCTTCATGACACACCATCACACAGCACAAGTAATATCACATTCAATATTATCACATAAATACAATCACATGCAAGTTTCTCTGTCTCCTAAAGCATACGAGGCTGGGTTCGAAAGAATAGTATAGTGAATATATAGAAAGGATAATATATATAAGAAGGGTTTATATATATAAGTTGTTAGCAAGTAGCACAACACAAATAATCACAACACAAATAATCACATACACCCATAGAACTTACCTGGTCTAACAGTCAGCTAAGCAATCCGCCACCCTAAGTCTGAGGTGCTGCTGGACCACCGCTTAACCATTAACCATCAATTAACAACCACCCTTACAAATGTATGCAAGTGCAAATGAGAATGCATGACATGAATGCACACAAATCAATAATTTCCACAACAAGGTTAAACATTTTTGTCAATCAAACATAACTTAACCATCATAACACCACACCTTTAAACTTGCTTTCCAGAATATAAAACATCATTAAAAAAAAATCCTTACAATTTAAATTCATCAAATACCTTACTTAAATATTCAACATACACAAGATACAATTTTACCGATAAACCTGAAAAACAAGTATCAACTTGTAAAATTTAAAACAATTAACCAGTATATGCAAAATTTATAATTTTCAACCAGAAGCTAATTTGGTATCTGAAAAGCATTCTATCAAAATTTCATAATTTTTCGAGACTTAGAAGTCCCTCAACCAATTTTTATTTACAACAGTATACAGCTCACAAGGTATACTGACAGCAGTAGAAAGATTAAATTGTTTCAACAATATAACAAACAGAAACATAACTCAACATATTTTTCTTGTAAAATAGACTTCCAGAACTTCAACATATATGAAAATCAAATCAAAAACATTTTTACACATTTTAATATGAATTTCGAAAGTTACAGTTGATGCAATTGCATCAACAGCACAGTCTGTCAGACAACAGTAGCAAGGTTGAATTTTCCAGAAATATACGATGCTCCAAAATCCCAAAAATTATTTTTCTCATAAACTAGACTCAATTTCGAGCCACATATCCAAATTTCAGATTTTTATCACGTCCCAATATTTAATTAAAAATCGTGCAACATACTGCACTAAAATCAAACTTCAGCAGAGAATTAATTCATCCAAAAACTCAAAGAAAACAATTAATTCACAAACCCTAATACCCAAATCAATTCAATCAAACCTTAATTCAATATATTCATCAAGTTCCAGAACCCACACATTAACCCAATCAATTTAATTCAACACCAAATCCATCAAAACAATAAAAAAACTCAAAACCTAACCTATTTTGTAAAAATCAATTTAATTAAATAATAAATCGAATTTAACAAAATTAATTAAGAAAAATATCAAACCAATATGATATTAATATGAACTAGTTAAATGGAAGTCGAAATAATGCAAAAAGAATCAAGAAATACCTCAAAAACACAAAAAAACTTGAAAAATCGAGCTGCTGGACAAGACCCAAAACGACAGGGGCGAGCCACTACGCCCAGCCGCCGAACGACGAGCTCCACACGCCGAACGACAGGAGCGCCGCACGCCGAACGACCCACGTCTCTCGCCAAACGACACCGGCTACGCGCGCGCACAGTGACGAAACGACAGCCGCACTGTTTTCCTTCAAAAACCCTAATTTTCTTCCTTTTTTTCAGAATACCCGAAAATAAAACACCAAAAACCCTACCCAATCAGATTTTTGGCCTATTTATAGGAAAATAACTTTCCAAAATTATATTTTTACCCCAAACTAATTTATTTTAATTAAAAACACCCCAAAACTCTTTAAAAATTCAAAAAAACACCCAACTAACTTATAAAAATTTACAATTAACCCCAAATTTAATTTATTTAATTTATTTAATTTATTTTAATTAAAAATTTATAAATTTCCGAAAAATTTCCGAAACACAAACCCTAGCAAAATTATACTTAAAATAACCGTAACGACATCACGGTCACCAAAATGACATCAAAAACAGTAAATCGAAACCCGAAAATTTTCCGACCTCCACAATGACCAAAATACCCCCCGAAGCCAAAAACACAATATTATACTCAAAACGACCGTCTCGTCGCCCCGAGTATCAAAAAAATATTCAAAGGGCACAAAATGACTATTTTGCCCCTAAGGTGCAAAATTACCATTTTGCCCCTAGACTTAAAATCATACAAAAACCAAGGGTTTTACAGGAACACTTATATGAGAGGCCAAAGTTTTCATACAATCCCATAGAGAATATCTAGCTGACCTGGAATGAAGTCCATAAACAACCGAAAGTTGGAATGAAAAGGCCTTGGGATGAAACAACACTTGACAAGTAAGGATTTGTTGTGAATCATGAAAGTTGGATACATGAAAGTAAGAATCCTTCCATAATATCCAAATTTTGTTATCTGGAGAGGGGAAACCCTGAGAGAATCCGAGACGAGCAATGACATCAGCACTATTCAGAAAAGAAATCATGGGTTCAATAATAATAACCAAACCAATAGAGTGAGAAGCACAAAGCTTGCGTAATCTGGTGAGGGAAGTATTCAATCCTCTGACATTCCAACTCATAATATTCATTGATGAGAAGTTGGTTTGAAGGTAGTTAAAGATTTGGTTGCTTGTATTTCAAGATTTTTGGCTTTCCTCCGTCTAGTGCTTTTGCGAATAACTTGAGTAAAACCATCAGCAGATATTCCATCCATGACATTCAAAGCTGAATCATCCTGAGAACTTATTGGATTAATGGTTCCCAAATGGGGATCTTCAGAGGCATTCGAATTGTTCATATCAGAATCTGAATTAAAGACATCCGGATCAGACAAGTGTTCAACATTGGATTTTAAGGGCATAACATTTAAAAGAGTTACATCATCAGAAACAGGAGCCACCAAAGGATTTAAGTTCTCAGCTAATGGTTTCTCGACAGCAAGATCAGAAGATTTGTCCTCAGCACAATCAATTGGACAATTATCTGGTGGGTTTTTGGGTTCTTCAGATGCATTAATATCTGCTGCTGTTTCAGAGATGGCAACAACAGGATCAGGAAATTTAGTTTCTTTTGGAACCCACACTTTTGCAGACTGAGGTTTCTGGATTATAGGGGCTTTATCATTGACAGTACCCAAAGCTAAAGAGGGACAATTATTGGAGTCATGACCAAGACGACAACAAGTATCACAGTATTTAGGAATGCCTTCATATATAACTGGCTGAAAAAAACCCACACCACCATTATCGATCCATAGTCTATCAGGCAATTCTTGAGAAATATCAAGTTCAACACAGACGCGGGCAGCTGATGGCCGTGTTAAAGAGGCTGTGGCAGCATCAAGTTTTAGAGGTTTCCCTATCATATTCACAATCGAATAAAGTGCTATCTTATTAAAAAAATGAACAGGAAGGCCTTCAAGGGTGATCCAAATTGGAACAATGGAACTGTCAATATCTCGCCTGTAACTAGCCGACCATTTGGAAACCCTCATTGCAAAACCATGAAGATACCAAATTTGACGTAACCAACAGCGAAGAAAATCCTCCTCCAAATCAAAGTTAATCAAAACGGTTTTAGAATCCAACAATCCTAAAGTAAAAGGGCCCTTGAAACCAATAAGATCAAAAGCCTTCTTAAGATGAACCATATTAGGACGACCAGATGCAAAGAAACCGATTAAGGCAAACTGAAAAGGAGCAGATAAAGAAAAGATCTCTTCAGAAGTAAACGAGATCGAAGGCACCCCTTTAAACCGAGATATAGGTTTCTGTAAGATTGATGATGTAAATGCCTCAACCAACGAGAAAGAGCGATCTACATTCCGAGATATACCCGACTTGAGAGCATCTGCAAAGGAGGGACCAGCCGGCCCCAAAGGAGCCGTCGGTCGATCTGGTGGCAATGCCGTGCTGGCGAAGGAAAAAATCCTAGGAGGAAAAATTGAGAGAAAAAACAGCTAGATGCTGATTGCCTTACGTTTATGTTCTCCCAAGGCTCTGTATATTAACCTTTATCAATCGGTTTTCAAACTTAACAATGGTCAGGAATGGGAGTCTTTTATTTGGTATTGACTGCTTGCCTGTTATTAATGTTCTTGCAAGGTAAAAATGTAGTGTTTAACATCCCAAGTTCAAAACTTTTCCAGCTTTAAACTCAGACAATTTCTCGAACAGGTTATGTGCAATGGGTCTGTAAGTCTGTGTACACTTGAAAGGCTCCCAAGTTCAAGAGACCAGAGAAGTTGTATGCTCCAAAACCAAAGCAACCAAACCAACATCAATACACATAACAAAACAATTTCCAAAATCTCCTTGTACAAAAAAAGAAACTGGGTGTTTTGACGGAAGCAAGAGTAGATCTGAGACCTTCGAGTCTTATTAAAGTTTTGATCTTTTCAAACAGGAACAAGCTCTGCCCCTTCCAACATTATCTCTATGAATTCTTACAAAGAAACAGATCTAATACCTTATTACTGAAGCTGAAAACTAACATGAAATGGCAATGAATACCTGAATCAAAGCAGTGAAAAACCGCAAAACCCACATAAAGATCGATGATCTTGAGGCTGGTGGGGGTGGCGGCACAAGCAAACAGCCGATTGTCTCTAAGTCATCATCATCGTAGATCCAACGTAG
This sequence comes from Garcia nutans, assembly GCA_947685225.1. Lineage (NCBI taxonomy): Eukaryota > Viridiplantae > Streptophyta > Magnoliopsida > Malpighiales > Euphorbiaceae > Garcia > Garcia nutans. The sequence goes on along the minus strand of CANTUV010000010.1, from coordinate 13,418,203 downwards.
TTACGAGCTCGTCGGCTGCTCCACAGGCAAGATCGGTTTGATTGTATTATTTTTAAAATAACATTATAATAAAAAAAATTTTAATTAATTTTATAACTATAATAAATAGTTCATAGATAAAAAATATTTTAGTCAATTAATATTAAATTTTATCTTCACTTATCTTTCATCTAAATAATATAAGTATAAATTTCTCATCTTATTATATTTGATCTTTTCTTCTTTTTAAACACTAAAAAAATAAATATTATATCCTACTTTATTTTATTTTATTTAATCTCTTTCCATCATATTTAAATATAACGTTGTTTTACTGGACTGGTCCTTTAGTTCACGAATATATTTCAAGACGAGATATCGTTTAAGAATAAAGTTATTTAGGCTCCATTGGTATATAAATGCAATTTATATTAATTTTACGTATTTATTAAGAAAAATGTAATTTTTTAAAAAAAATTGACCCGAATTGTTAATAATTTTATCTTATAACTATATTAGGATCAATAAATATTATAAAAAATTTTAATATATTAAAAAAAGCATCATATTAATATGTGTCATATTAGTATTATTTAAATAATAATAAATACTTTAATTTTATTAAAATTTATAATCACTTGTTTAATATGATCAGTGAAAAAATTATACTCATTATAAAATTATTATAAAAAATTTCAACAAAAATAAAATATATTTCAATAAAAAAATAAAATATTTATTACTGTGTAAAGAATATTAATATGATAATCGTAAATATTTTCTATTAAAGAATTTCTTTTTTTATAAATTTCATGATAATATATACTTTATTAATATATTAATTTAAAAAAAAAAGAAGAAGAAGAAAGGAACAACTGTATATTTTAAACATAAAATAACCTGAATTGAAAATGAAAAAGAAAAATTTTAGTACTTTTAGATCTTACACTACTTAAAGTAGTTAATTTAGTAACCAAAAAAGTAGTTAATTTCGAAACTATATTTTGAATAAAAATTTAACGGATTTTTAATGCAAGTATATATATAAGCTTAAACAAAGCCTATAAATTTTAAAGCAACCTTGAATCTCTGGTATTCGAATGGAAAAACGCAGTACGGCCATTCAATTGAGCGAAGTACCCGCCGCTGCATTCAACATTTTCCCACACAAATGTAACGGCCCTTTTCACATTCTCCACCAAATCTCTCGCTCCTCCTCCAGGCCCCATCAACACAAAACGCAATTCTCTTCCACTCCTCTCCTTTTTTATTTTTTTAATTGATCATTAGATTCTAAAATCTTCAGTAACGTCTGTGTTTTCCTTTTTTTTTTTAAATTTTTTTATTATAATGTCGCTCTCTGTTTCTGAATCGCCTTCTCAATGCAAAGAGCACCAATTCTTTCGTCAAGTTAGCCGTGAACGTAAGTTGATTAATTAATTATGAATTTCATGTTTAATTATATTGGCGGAATACGATTGTAAATTGACTTGTGTAATTTGTTTCTCTGGTGTTTACAGGTTTATTGAATGAAATGCTGGGATCAACAAGAACAGGAGATTCGAAATCAACATGGAAGGTACATTTTATAGTGATTGTTCATCAATTATCTTCGGATTAACGCAATTCATTAAATTTGCTTGTTGAAAGTCCTGAGAAAAATTATCTTGGTTTTAAACAAAGAAAAATTGATTTTGTTTAGGTACTCATCATGGATAAAGTAACAGTGAAAGTCATGTCTCATGTTTGTACAATGTCTGATATCACAGACCAAGGAATTTCATGTAAGAATCCGAGTTTCTCGTATGATTGTTTTTGATATCACTAATTCATTTCTTTCATTTTACTGAGCTGCTTGTAATTGCCAAAATATATATATGTATCTATGTATGTATGTTTGTGTATATATATGAATGTATGCATATGTATATGTATATATATGTATGAATATGTATGTATATGTATGTATGCATGAATAGAACCTGATGGAGATTCATTTTTTTGTTGCAGTGGTGGAAGAACTTTTCAAGAGGAGGGAACCTTTGCCCTCCATGGATGCTATATATTTTGTCCAGCCTACAAAAGAAAAGTAATTTTTTTTAAAAAAAAATAATCTTTTTATCTACTTATATATATGATTTAGAGATGAAAAAAAGATTATGAATATACCTGCTCAGAGAAGCTGCGAGCCCACTTTAACTCTATCTTTTGCTAGCATGCAGTGTTGTCATGTTCTTGTCTGACATGTCTGGAAGGGAGCCTTTATACAAGAAGTATGTGTAAGATTATTATAGGTTTCCTAATTGTAGGTTTATTTAGTCGAATATTTATATTTTGTATTTCATTTTTGAAAATTTTCTGATTTTGATTTGGAGCCTCTTCCTTGTTTTCTAGAGCATTTGTTTTTTTCAGTTCACCAGTCCCCAAGGAATTGGTTAATCACATAAAGTGTGATACAAGTGTCTTACCTCGCATAGGTGCTTTGAGAGAGGTCAAGATTTTTCAATTATCTTTCCTTGTTGATTGCTGAGAAATGAGAATGCAATGTGGTTTTCATTTTTCGTTTGTGATGTTCTTCTTTACTTGGCAATGTGCAGATGAATCTGGAATATTTTCCTATAGATAATCAGGTATTTTACCGTATCTGACCTTATTTGACTATATCTTTCTAGTGGGATCTTTCTCCATTTATTTTGGGTTTGATTTGTACTAAATATTATTTTCTATAGCTGTTTTCTTGAAAATTGCATGCATAAAGCATTATTTTGCTTCTTTTATTCTGCTTCTCCATAATAAAAAAAAAATTGGATTTTAAAATAGATACATATTTAGATAGATCTCCTTTCTTATTTCATCTTACCTGGGTTTATCGAGCTTGTTTGCTGTTAAGCAAATATTGGTACCTTCAACTAACACCAGTATTGAACTTTTGACTTCAAATTGTGACATGCATCCAGAGAACTGTCATGACAGAAGTCTTTTTTCTGTTTTGAGACATTGTATTTGGGCATCCAATTTGACTATAAAAATGCTTCTTCAGCAATTGTACTACCAGCCATTGCTCTGCTATTGAAGAAGAGTATTAGTTTTGTCCACTGAGATGGTTTAATGCAGGCTTTTACCACTGACCATGAAGGAGCGTTGGAGGAATTATATAGTGTAAATGCTGAGAACTCTCGCAAATTTGATGCTTGCTTGAATGTGATGGCAACTCGAATCGCAACAGTTTTTGCTTCATTAAAGGTAAAAATTTTAAATAAGAAAATGCAATGATTATGGATTTTTTATGAGCTCTTTTAGACGTTTTATGTTGTATAAATTGAAAACTCCAAGGTACTTTTTGTTTGATTTTACTAGATAAAGATTACTGCAAGGAGTGCTGACTTGTTTATGGGCTCAATGTATAAATTTTATTAATACAGTTAATAGTATTAAATTTGTGAGACATTTTTGACAGTTTTAAACTGCAAGGAAATTTTAGTAAACTGCAAGGAGTGCTGACAGTTTTGGTAACACACTGAACAACTGGTTCGTTAAATTCTCAGACTTCCATCTTAAAAAAGACTTGACCAACAATTTTACGTGGACCAGCAACCACGGGCTTTGCTCTTTATTTGGGTTTGGCTCTAGTTGTATAACATTGTACGCTACAAAATATTGTGCATGCAGCTTGGTTACTTTCATGTGATGTCTGGGACATGATTCTGTTGAAAATTTAGATTTTATAAACTGTCACATTTCCTTTTCTATGTGGCGTACAAAAAATCCTCATAAGTAAATGATTTTCTACTTTTTCAGTTTCCTTTTATATTTTTTGAAAATCCATTGTTTGTTTGGGTTTTCTTAGGAGCTGCCTCGTGTGCGTTTTCGAACCAAGTTTGATGCAACTGCAGAAAGATCATTTCGTGATACAGTTCCTACAAAACTTGCTGCTGCTGTATGGAACTGTATTTTAAAGTATAAATCTATTCCTAACTTTCCACAAACAGAGACATGTGAGCTGCTCATCCTGGATAGATCTATTGATCAGGTTTATCAATAACTTTCCAGTAATAACTTCTCCTTTTCCTTTTTCATTTTTTTTTTAAAAACTTGTTTGATCTGATGGACTGAATGTTTTAGATTGCTCCTATCATACATGAATGGACTTATGATGCCATGTGCCATGATTTACTAGATATGGATGGAAACAAGTATGTGTTGGAGGTAAGTTTTCTTTGTTTGACTTTGTTTTCTAGAGGTTTTAAGGATTTCTTTCCAGCATTTATATATTCTTGTGCGTGGATCAAACATTTGTATGTTAGGTTCCTAGCAAAACAGGAGGTGAACCTGAGAAAAAGGAAGTTCTCCTTGAAGATAATGATCCAGTCTGGCTTGAGCTTCGCCATGCACATATTGCAGATGTATGCTATGCATTCATATTTGTTTTTCCCTTGCTTTAGAAAAATGATTCTAAAAGCTTTTATCTGATAAATGGCACATCAGGCTAGTGAACGTTTGCATGACAAGATGACGAACTTTGTGTCAAAGAACAAAGCTGCACAAATGCAACAAAGTGCAAGGTTAGACTGGTATCACTATTAAAAGTATTTTGCCATGTGATGTCAAAATTTATACCTTCAAAAGGTTTTCTAATTGACTAAATAACACTATGTGGATACTCTCCTATTCTAATATTGCTGCATGAACTGAGTCTTCTGAAATGTCGACCTGCAATTGTAATCCCAAACTCATATGGCAACACTTTTACCAGAATGGTACTGCGCTACAATTTGACCCCTAACTAGTAGTATTGAGGTAGGTATTTGATCATTGAGTTGTAATAAGAATTAGAGGGTGTTTCTCAAAACTAGAGCTTTTCAGCTTATTGTGAATAAGTAATTTTTAGATTATAATTAGATTAAAAATAAGCAGTTAAGTATTTCTGTAAACTAGTTAATAATCAGCTGATAATCAGTTTATAATCAGTTAAGTGTTTCTGTAAAATCAGCTTATAATCAGTTTTTAATTACAGAAATTGTCAAAATGACCAAACTGTCCCTGAGTTTATTTATTGTATAAAAATGATTTTTTAAATGTCAATTCAAAATTTATTTTGCAATAATAATAATAATAATAATAAAATTTATTTAATAATAATAATAAAATTTATTTAATAATAATAATAATAAACGTAAAAGAATTTTGATGGGAACTAAAGTGTATAGGGTGGGTAAATTTGAAATATTGAATATTAGGGATAGTATGGTCTTTTATTTGGTCAAAACTGCTTAAAAATAAGTGCTTAAAAAAAAAGTAGCAAAACCCAACTTTTAAAAAACTGATTAAAATCATATTATAATCTACTATTTAAGTTTTCAGAAACACTTAAATAAACAACTTATAATCTAAAAACTGCTTATAATCAGTTTTGACCAGCTTTTAAGTTTTGAGAAACACCCTCTTAATTTAATGAAAAGTTATGGAAGGTGTAAACTTAGCGGGACCATTTAAAGATGACCACTCCTCAAGCGAGCATGTGATTAAGAGGTTTTAGAGTAACTACTGTATAAAACTCCTAGATATTGTGATTCTTGTACAAATAACCCTTTTAAAGACCACATTGAACAAGTTTTCATCCTTTTATATAAACTAAAAAATTGTAGTTGGCTATATTGGATAGATTTAATGGTAGAGTGTCATATAGTGTTAGTATCGCCCCTAATATTTTAGCTAGACAGGAAATTTCTCCATATTTGCTTATGGTATGGCCAATTCCATTGGAGTTATGGCTTGCTTAAGTTAAATCTCTCTGTGAGTTCAAGATGATCTCACAAGATGGATGAGGTTATTTTTAGAGGTGGAGGAACAAGAGTGGGGAATGTTAATCCCCTTATTCTATATTTGTTTTCAAAAGCTGGATAATTCAATACTGCTCCATTTCCTTGCACTTCTGATGCTGACGTTTCACTTTGTGCAGAAATGGTGATGAAATTTCAACACGAGATATGCAGAAAATTGTTCAAGCTTTACCCAAATACAATGAAGTAGTTGAGAAGCTTTCTCTTCATGTTGAGGTTTGCCTCTTCCTCTTCTTGTATTTTCATCATTTTTCTTGTTATACGAAATAGCTGTGCAGACATAGAGAAAACATGATTAATTCTAGCTGCAAAAAGCACAAATGACAAATTTTGTACTTCGGGTGCTGTAAAAATAGAAGTTTTTACCACTAGGTCACTTGCACCTGGTTAGTGAGAAAATAAAACAAAATAGTAACGCCTCCAAAAGCAAAAGGAGATCTTCTAAATTGTGTACATGTGGAACTAAATTTTGGAATTTAAAGGAACTAGTCTGCCTGTTTGATTACTAAGAGTAGTGCCGAAAGGTCGTTAGTAACTTTGAAGCTCAAGAAGGGCCATTAGTAAGGGCTAATGGAGATGCAGGAGCTAAGGAACTTTGGACTACCATAGTATGATGTGTCCTTTTTTTTTTCTTCTGAAATTTGTTACTTATTTGATTACTTCAATGCAGATAGCTGGAAAAATTAACAAAATTATCAGAGAAATAGGGCTTCGTGAACTTGGGCAACTAGAGCAGGATCTTGTTTTTGGAGATGCAGGAGCTAAGGAAGTTATCAACTTTATAAGGATGAAGCAGGTGAAGAATCACGAAATATTTTGATAAAGATGATTTGCTTAACATCCTAAACTGGGTAAGATAAATTTTTTATCCCAGGACAAATTTTTCTTTGCAGGATGCATCTCCTGAAAACAAGCTTCGCTTATTGATGATTTACGCAATTGTCTATCCAGACAAATTTGAGGGTGACAAAGCCTTAAAGCTAATGCAGGTAGCTACTGAATTATTATTGATCAATGAGTGTTGTTTGAGGAAATCATGCATGAGCAAGACACTTGCAAGTCATGGATTTTTTTTTAGTTAGTTAAATAGGAGGATGTTGGAGTGCAATAAAGCTGGTTAATGGAACACGAGAAATGGAACTTCATTGTGATGCTTGATGTTGCAAAAGAAGATAAAATATTTCATTCTGTAAACTAGGATCAATTAGCTAGATGTTTTTTAGCTTATGCTTTATTACATATTTACATGCCTGATATTAGATAAGGAAGTGGACTTTAACTTTTCTTGCTTATTGAAGGTTTTGATGTTAACCTTTTCGTGTTAAACTAGTCATCTGATTTTTAAATATATGCTTTTTTTTCCTCATCAGTTGGCTAGATTATCAGAAAAAGACGTGACAGTTGTGAATAATATGAGACTGCTTGTGGGATCAACTGTTGCGAAAAAGTCAACCAGCAACTTCTCTCTCAAGTTTGAGAACAAAAAGGTATATGCACATAGCTCATTAAGTTGGTATAGAATGCTGCCACTTTGAGAGGATAAAGTTATTGAAATAAAGTCTAACTATCACTAAATACTCCTTTTGGCTCTCAGACAAAGCAGGCAGCCAGAAAGGATCGAACTGATGAGGAAGAAACATGGCAACTATTTCGCTTTTTTCCCGTGTTAGAGGTATGAATCAATTTGTTAAAACATTCTATAATTTGTTTCTGATTTTAAATGTTGGGGAGGTACACCAAGCAGTGTTTAACAAATGAAGTAATGCTAAATTATCTTCGTTCAAAGTAAAGAATCATTGCCAACTTAAAAATTCTCACCTCTTTTTCTGGAATAGGGGTCCATATCTTGTTTGTAGTCTTACATGAAGCCTATCATAGGGCATAGTGGTCAGTCAACAGAGTGATGCCTCGTTCATCTTTTCTTTTCTTTGTTTACTTTCCCATTTGCTTAGACTGAAGGTGATGCTTAGATTGATTCTTGTGGTGGGAAAATGCTTAAGTCAGATTCAGCTATTGCGGAAATGGTAACGCTGTTGTTCATATGTAGTTGCAAATTTGCAATCAAGCAGGAACACAAAATGAAATCATTTTTGAGAATCTCGTGAAGCTATTCTATAAACAGTGAAAAAAGGTCATTTGCCTTGTTATGGTTGAGGCAAACAAAATTCACTTTAAAATTTATTAAACATGTTCTATAAAAAATTTCTGTGCTTTTGTGATTTATGAATGAATAATATCTGATGATATAATTCTGTTGCAGGAGATTATTGAAAATGTTAGCAAGGGTGAATTGTCAAACACCGAGTATTCATGTATGAATGAAACAACTTCAGCTGTCGAGGTTAAGCCCCAGGTGCAGGAGGCACCAAATAAAGGATCAGCACGGACAACTAATGCTTCTATTATTCCAGAAAAAAAAGTTACTCCTCATTCAATGAGATCAAGACGAACTCCAACTTGGGCACAGGGTCATCATTCTGATGATGGTTGTTCAAGGTATTTTGGCAGTTTTTTTTTATGTCTTTGTCTGGTAATTTCTGTAGCGACTTAAACATCCTGTCAATATCTGTTGAAGGTGATTTTTCAAGAAGATATTTTTGACTGTGCTCTTATTCGGCAATTCCCCCCTAACACGATTAGGTGTTTTTTCAGTGGATGTGGATTGCCTTTTGAAACTCTGATATGCTTCAATTTTTCTGACAAGTCTTCCACTGCCTTTTGCAGTGATTCGGTCTTGAAAAATGCAGCATTAGATCTGAAGAAAATGGGACAGCGTATCTTTGTATTTATCATCGGTGGTGCAACTCGATCCGAGGTAAAATTTCTCAGGAACTTCTCAGTTCAGAAATGATAATTGAATGTCACCTGCTAGAACTTCAAGTTGCTGCTCTGCCACTTCTTTATTGATGACTTTTTGTGAATGTTCTATTGTCAGCTACGTGTTTGCCACAAGCTAACAACCAAACTCAGGAGGGAAGTTGTTCTAGGTTGTACCAGTTTGGATGATCCTTCCCAATATATAACGGTACAATGTGCTTATTAATCATTTATATTTTTTCTGAATAATTATTTGCAAGAATCTGCAGAACATTCAAATCAATTATGGACGCTTATTAATTTTCTCTGTAATGGAAACAGAAAGTGAAGATGTTAACAGAATACAAACCAGTAGACGATGGCCCCAAATTCTTCTAACTCGTACAATGGCACTAAACTGATAAAATTTTCAAGCTCTGTAGATAAATGGAGGGGGAAGATTATATCTGGAGGCAAGCCAGCCACTGTTTACATAAAGCAATTCATTCACTTGTCTTCAGCTTTCTTGCCCAATTTCTTTATTGGGGGACTTTAGGTTGTCCCAGGGGAATTAAATCACTTTTTTCTGTGTAGTACAACAGATTGTAACCCTATTATAGAAAAACGGCTTTCTATTTAGGCCTGTATAAAATATGGTCAGTTGTTAATGACTTTGGGTCAGTGAAACTTATTAATTTTTTTAATATAATCTACAAGTGAAATGCCATAAAAACTAATAAAGAAATGGAATGCAATAAACTTGCAATATCACTCAACATTTTTATGATAAATGATTATTTAAAATATAATGGGAACATATCTAGTTGGAATAGCAAACTAATTAAATAATATGTGATGATATTTTTTAAGAAATATAATATATAATTTTTGCAGATGAACATTTTAATTTCTTTAATTAAAAAATATAAAAAATTATATTATCATCCAAATATGATACCTAATTGAAATCATATTATAATATACAATTATTTTTCATCATGTTAGTTATTATTCCTTTCTTCTATGCAGTAACATATGTTTTAAAATTTTTATAACCTAAAAAAATTATTTTTTGAGTTGAAATTACAATTTAGGCCCCTCAATTATTAATTAATTTATTATTATTATCGAATAGAAGCTTAGCAATTTTCAGCTATATCCAAAACGAGCTGTCGTTGGCCTTTAAAACAATTAAAATAGAATGGCTTCAGTTCACTAAGCATATGTATACGAAGATATCAGCATAACAATAATACGATACAATATACTGAAAAAAATTATTATAAAATACTATACTTTATACGGGTTGATATCTCGAATTTACCCAGAAAATTATAGAATTTTTCTATAATGCCCCCCACCCTTTCCATTTCTCAAACCAGAGGCTTCAGCACTTCTTCGCCCACTGCTATCATCACACTTGTTTATCTCTAATCTCAAAACCCTAAATCTCTCTTTGATTTCTCCAATTACGAAAATGGACCCGATTCTTCCGATTGCGGTTCTTTCGGTCCTTCTCGGAGCTCTGATCGCTTTCTTCTTCTTCAAATGCTACTTCCTCAAGAGAAAATCTGAAATCAAATCCATCGCCAAACCGGAGCTCCATTCCGCTCCTAAGAAGCCCACAAAACCTGCTCAGCCTGTAACCAAGAAATATCACTCCAAACCTCACTCTCATGCTTCTGATAAAGTATGCCACTTTAATTAGAACAGCTACATTTGATTATCGGATGCCACTTTAATTAGACAGCTACATTTCGGTTCTAATTTGAAGCACCCATAAGTTTGAATTTCACGATATTTTTTTTAATTGTGGATGGATATTGAACTGCGGTTAATATGTGAAAATTGGTGTTCATTGCGATGAATTGAAAAGTTAATTTTTTTTTAATGTGAGTTGTTTTTATTATGCTTTGTAGGACCAAAATAAGCGGCATCATTCATTGGATTTGAACACTCTGAAAGGTCATGGAGATTCAATTGGCGGGCTATGTTTCTCTAGTGATGGAAGGAGTTTGGCAACAGGTGCAAGGCCTCTAAGCACATTTGCTTTATTTTCTTTTGGTTATGATTTCCATTGCTTAACAAGTTAATTCAAATTATTAGTAATTGGATCAAAATTCAAGGTATCAATTTTGTTATATATTTTTAAAGATGTGAACCATGAATCTAAACATTGGGTTAATAAGTAACTGGATAAAAATATGTCCCATTTAATAATTGCATCTACGTTCTTTTAATTGCTTATGTATTATCCTGTTATGCAAACAGCTTGTGCGGATGGAGTGATCAGGGTATTTAAATTGGATGATGCTTCAAGTAAAAGTTTCAAGTATGGAATGCAAAGTGCTCTTTAGACATTATTTATCTATTTATTCTTCTGTGTTTTATTTATTCATCATTCTGTTGATTCTATATCTTTTCTGCAGGTTTCTGAGAATTAATGTACCTGCTGGAGGTCATCCAGTGGCAGTAGCCTTTTCTGATGATGCATCTTCTGTAGTGGTGGCTTCTCAAATTCTATCCGGTGCATCTTTATATATGTTTGGAGAAGAAAATGTCAAACCTAATGATAAGCAGCAATCCAAGCCTCCTCTTCCAGAAGTCAAGTGGGAACATCACAAAATTCACAATAAAAATTCTGTTCTGACCTTAGTTGGAACTGCTGCAACTTATGGAAGTGCTGATGGAAGTGCAATTGTTGCCTCTTGTTCAGAGGGTATTGCTAATAATTTTCCCAGCACCATATATTATATCCTATATTCCATGTGTTAAACACATATGTAAGCGATGCAGCAGTTATTCTGATATGAATAGTTTGTTGTGCCATAAATGTTCTGCATATTGTTAGAATTGTTAGAATTCCAGGTCCATAGTCTCTAATGGCACAACCTGGTGGTAAATGCTTGGGATCTCTATCAGGAGGGCTGAGGTATGAATCTTGTTTGGTGGGACCAGGGGTGGGAGGATTTATGAGAAAGGAGATAATTCCCTCCCATCTTGTAAGTCATTCATTGAAACTTAAAAAGAATACCTGATCATCTTTGATTGAGTAGGCTAATTATGAAGGTGAGTCATGTGAATTAAGGCGAAGGAATGTTTGTGGGAAAGGGACAGACTACCATTTCCAAGCAGCTTTGTATAAGAAATCCTTGATAACTGTCACCAACTTTATCTTCTGCCTTGTCAAACATGGATAGAAACATGCATCTTTCAGTCCTTCCCACCAAACCCCCCCAAAAAATTTTATTCTCGGTCTAATGAGAATCTTGCTGGTTTTAACCTTAAGTTTTGCACCTTTTGTGTGATAGGCTGACTTCTAATTTTGTAAGATTGTCTTTTCATTTCCTTTTCCCTTCACCCTTTTTAACCAAACAAGGAGAAAATAGGTTACTTGACTTTCTTCTCACATCTTCATTACAATATTCAAGCAAGGTTCCCCTTCCTTTTCTCTATCCTCTCCTATCCTAAGAAAGTCCGCACTTCTTTCCATGCTAACATTCTGAATAGTGCAAGTTTCTAAGGTTACTTGAGCAGTTATTTGTTGCCTGTATGCATGTGGTGACTACTAGAGTTCCTTTTTCATGTTAAAAGTAAACCATATAGTTATGGTTTTCTATTGTCTTAGGATATCTTGATATCATCTTTGTAGTCTTAAGAAGTTGTCATTTTAAGTTTCGAAACTGAGATTATTTGCTGGAGCATAATTTAGTCTAGTTCACCTGTTGTTTGTATTATTGTTATTGAGTTTCAAAGAGTAATGCTAATTTTCTGTACCTTTTGATGGTACTGCAGCTACTGATATCAAACTTTGGCACGCAAAGAGTGGGAAGCTTTTGGGCAATGTTGATACAAATCAATTGAAGAACACCATGGCTACTATATCACCAAATGGACGTTTTATTACTGCTGCAGCCTTTACTGCAGATGTGAAGGTGAATATATCTCATTGCTGTTGATTTTGGCAACCAGTGAATGGATATTTTAACTTTTTAAGAGTTACCTTTTATGTTAAGTAGATGGAATTTGTGCAATTATACATGCAATGCATAATGGGATATGCTTGCAGGTGGAGTAGAATATATAGCGTTGAAAGGGCTTGGGCAAATTGCATATTATGATATGATATGACTCATATCCTTCGTGTCACTAATATCATCATCCTATGGGAATGATTTTGACTCTCAAATACACAGTTTTGATAGAAACATTTGGGGGTTGTTTAGTTGTGGAAACTATTTTTCATTTTCATTTTCTAATTTCCTTTATCCCATTTCTTAATTTTCCAAATTTTTATTGTCTAACTTTTTTCTAAATAAAAAAATGAAAATAAAAACAAAAAAGAGTCTTAAGAATTGGAGTGAAAAACAAACTCTTATCTTTTTTTAAGAGCGTGTTTTCCATTTAGAAAACAATTAAAAATAGTTTTCTAAAATCCAACTACTAGCTAATACATATAGAAAACTATTTTTTTTTTATTTTCTAAATAGAAAATATCTCTAACCAAATAACAAATTCTATTTCCATTTTCCTTCAGAAAATTTTCTGGAAAACTGGGGTTGTTTTCTACCATTAAACAGCCCCTTGATATTCAAGGACAGGGAATGCCATGATGAGGATAACCCAAAGTTTATCATTTTTATTGCAATCGAAAATCTATTGGATGATATAAAGGAGCCTATCATGTTATAATCACCTTTTTTTTTTTCTCATTTCTACTCTCTTGTTCCCTATCCCCCACTCTCTCCCTCTCCTCTTCTCTACTTATCATTTCAAAGATTTCCTTTCATTTCATGGATGGATTGTGTTGGATCATCCCAACATGCTATGCATGCCTCCAAAGAAGTTATAACCTATTGCTAGAAACTGTATGATACAAATTATATTTTGAGAACCTTGAATGTAATTCCAAGCTGTTAAAACTTGCCACTGTGGTGCTTCTAATTCTGTTTGGCAGGTCTGGGAGATTGTCTATTCAAAGGATGGCTCTGTCAAGGAGGTACCAAAAGTTATGCAGCTTAAAGGACACAAGGTTTGCATGGCAGTTATAGATTCAAATTCTTGTTTTGGTTTAAATTTTTGTTTATTATTGTGTTTTCATTTAATGTTCTTATATTTCTTCATCCATAATAGGCTATTATGATAAGTGGATAAGCTTAATACTTTCATTTCTCAAGTTTCTGTTAATGTTTTCAGAGTGCAGTGACTTGGTTATGCTTTACTCCAAACTCGGAGCAAATCATCACGGCCTCCAAAGATGGTTCAATAAGAACTTGGAACATCAATGGTATGTCCAGATGCACACAAATATATTTGTTAATTCTCTTACAGCAAAGCTGGTGCAATCGTAACTAAAGTGATGATTGCTGGGTTGTTTTTCACTGTGATGCAACTAGCAAGAGAAGCCCACCTGTGTCATTTTAACTATCATGCTCATTAAGCACTTCTTGTCAGAGTTTTAAAAAAATGAAAATTTGTTCAACATTCACTTGGTATACTCGACTTTTTTAGTATGTGCTATAGTTGCAAATGATTTCTTCTTGATAGAATGACGTGTTCAGAGGAAAAAAAATTCTATATATTTTGTAGGAATTTTCATTTTTGAATTAGCGGACTGTGCTTATGTAGAGTTACTTTGCTCACTGTCCCCACCCATTCCCACTGATGTTTACATATAGGAAATAAAGTTCCAAATAAAACAGTGAGATTGCTATATCAGAAATATTTTTCTGATGGCAGTAAATGTTTTGCTTTTGGCCTATGGGTGGATATCTGGGCCTCTAATCCTATTTATTGTTAGGATAACTATCCAATTATGATCATCATGCTGATATCCTTTATTAATATTCTTCAAGTTCGATACCATCTTGATGAGGACCCAAAGACTCTTAAGGTGTTTCCAATTCCACTCCATGATTCAAATGGTGCTACTCTGCATTATGATCGACTCAGTTTATCCCCTGATGGGAAGATTCTGGCAGCAACGCATGGTTCAACATTGCAGTGGCTATGTATGGAAACTGGAACGGTTTTAGACACAGCTGACAAAGCCCATGACGGTATATTGTTGTTCCGCACAGCTGACAAAGCCAATTTTATATTTCAATTCCTTGATATGTCTCTTTGTGAAACTTGCATTAATGGCAGAATATATGCAGGTGAAATCACATGGATAGCATGGTCACCCAAGTCTATTGCAACTGGTAATTTGTCTTTCTTATATAGAACTTGTCAATTAGTTTCTCTTTTTTGAGATGGCAATTAATTTTTTCTGATTTTATATACATGTCTGATTTTGAATCTTAAGGGTTTCAATTTTCAAACACTTGATGCCTCCATGCATCTGGGAAGGAGTGTTGTTTGCAAAGCCTAATTCAATTGGGGCTATGCAAAATATTCTTCTCATCAATTTTCATTTGGCCATCAAGTGATATCCCCTGGTTTTAATTAATAAGGGATTGATATCCAATATTGTGGCTTTACAGGTTATGGAAACGCCATGGTGTTGGCCACAGCCAGTGTTGACAAGAAAGTTAAATTATGGGCAGCTCCTTCATTCCAATCAACCTAAAGATATCTTTTGTTCCACTAATTTCAAGCACAGTGCAAGAAGTTATCAGCCATAGCTTTACCGAGTTTTCACCTTCACAATCCTCTTGGATTAACCACTTAAAAGAAAATTCCAGTAGAGAAAAATTTGCACGATAGGTGTGGAACTAAGAACAGGATTGCGAGTTTGAAATTCAGAATCTAAACTTTTTGTATGGTTAGAGCCTAGAGTTTACCTGATCTGACTAAAAATTTTGTTGACAAAAAATTTTCACAAAATTTTAGATGATGTGTTTGCCTTTTTATGTACAATTTTTCTCTTCTATTCTCTAACATGTATAAAAAAAAAAGAAAAAGGCCAATCAATTTGTTTAGAGATATTCTTTCCATAGGTACCATTTTATATCATAAAAATTAAAAAAAAAGTAATTATTTTTATTAAAAATATAATTTTTTATTTTTTATTGTATTTTTACTCTAATACAAGATATATTTAATAAGTTACATTAAATATAAATATAATTAAAATTTATCATATTAACTCATTAAAATAGTAAATGGACTATAATTATCTAATAAAATTTAAAAAAATTTCACATGTATTTATCACCAATTTTCTGCAATTTGGAAGTTGTAGTTTCGTCTCATCTTCATCAATTCCTATACATTTACAAGGCTACTCAATGATATCTGCATACAAATACTAATTTCAACAACTACTCAAATTTGATATTTCGGAACTCTTGAGTGTTTGACTCCCATCATCTTTTCTCTACCATTTGTTAGTTCTCATTGTTTATTTTCCCCTTCGCGTAATAAATAACAAATGGTTAGCTACAAAAAATTAATAATTTTATAATCTTATAATGAATGTCATGCTAAATTCATGACATTTATTTCACTTAAAATTCGACCTAACCTGTTATTATTCAATTATGATAAAAATTTATACGCGAAAGCTTTCTTGAATGTTATGAATAAATATAAACCAAAAAATTTATCAAAATACCTTTTTCAGCATAGACTTATAATATCTGTAACCCTGAAAAGAAAAAAAAAATTTATCATGCATTAATAATATTATATAACCTTTTTTGTTTGTTAATAATTAGATTAAATTTTCTTAAATAAGTGTTGAGTTAACTTACTTTATCAGTTCCATAAATATAATCACAATATGTGAAAATTGATGCAAAGTTGCTTAGGCTTTGGGCACCGACATAGTGATGATAGTCATGGTACTCTGCCCCTCCATAGAATGGAATATATTTCGTAAAACTCTTTGCTATGTCATATCTGCATTTTCCATATTTCACTGTAAAATTACAATTCTGCAATTGATTTTTTAATCTAATACTAAAGATTACAATGGGTCTGTGTAATTTTTTTTGAATCTGACAGAGTCAACGGTTTGTGATGAATTTGATTAATTCAGAGTGAAATATTGATCAAAATTTACTTGGAGCATAAAACTATACATATTATGATTTTTTTTCTTTTTAATATTTTATCTTACTAAATTAAACCGGCTGAAATCAAAATCGATTTAGATTTTTGAAATAAATTAAGATATTATCATTCAAACAGATTAAAATTTATTTTTCCATTTAAATTTAAATCTGATTGATAAAATTATATATATATATATATATATATATATAAAAGAAAATTCTACTACGAACATGATCTATATCCCCACTCATAGATTAGGTCAATTATAAACTGTGATTTGAATTATAATATTAAAAAATAATTTAAATTAATTTTTTTAAATTATGATTTGTGATTGGCCTGTTCCATAAGTTGGTTATGGACCAGGCCAATTTTAGAATTTTCTATATATATATATATATATATAACAAATATCAATTTTTTTAAAATATTTTATCCAACCGAAATTGGCCAATGCACAACTAAATATTTAGTAAGTTAAAAAAAATATACCCGCTATGAGTCTCAATAGCTTCGATTTGTCTGAGAACAAACCAAAGCCAGTAGGTGATGATGTGGCCAGGAACTAAAGCAGGACCAAGAAATGAAGGAAAGCCAAGAATCAAAATCTCAGCCCAATGAGCATATGGTGCTGCTAATCCAATTGGAGCAGTGTATTCATGGTGGACATGGTGGATTTTCTCATACCCCCATTTACAGTGCAACATTCTATGAATCCAATAATTGAAGTAGTCTTCTATCAGACAATAAACCAATATTTGCCAAAATATTTCCCATCCTGTTGGCAATCTTAAATCTGTTCTGATTCCAATCCACTGCAACAACAAAACCAGTAGCAATTTCATGATTGTTATTAGATAATCTTAAACTAATAGACATTAGGTTTAACTATAACTATATGTATTTTTATGCTCTAAATTACTATAACTATTAGTAATAAATGCTCTAAATTTTTTACCAATCCACTGCAACAAAACCAGTGTTAAGTTCATGATTATTAAACAAACTTAAACTAATTACCAATTAGACATTAGCGTTCCAAGGCACAAGGTAACCATAAACGCATATTTCTTTGAATAATGAATCCATAATTAATTCTCCTCTTTCTTTTCATATACAAATAATTGAAAAAAAAACCAATTAGGCATTAATTTGACAGTTCTTGAGTTATGGATTTGTCGAAATCAAATTTATATAAAAAAAATTATTTAAATAGCAATATATATTCTAAATTTTTTTATTAATTATTTAAAAAAAGATTATAATAAATTTTAATGAAAATGAATTGCATTCTAATAAAAATTTTGTTGTTGCTTGAGAACAAATATTAGTTAAATAAAAAAAAAAAAACCTTACTTAAAAGAATTTAATGAACTCCTATAAATAAATCAAATATCATACAAACCTTAATGGAAGGATAAGAAAGGACTTGCAGAGGGCCAACAACAAGAAGAAAGATCTTCATAACTTGTATATAACAATTGATCATTTCTGAAAATGATTTCTTGATTTTGGGTTGAATCTTGAACTTGTTAATTTTCTTGGATTTACTTAAATCCATGAAAATATATGGTAGAGGAATTACAGAGTAAAAGATGATTAAGAAAAGAATGCTATGATAATGCAAAATATAATCAGGTTTATTAGCAGAATAATTAAACCATAATTTTTCAGCTAAACTTAGCTCTCTTCCTAAAGCTGCCTCTGCTTCTTCCAAAGTTTTGAAAGGTAGCATCCCGTGATTTTATGCACAATAGAAAGAGGTGTTAAAAAGGAAAGAAATTAAAGAGAATGCACAGAGAAGAAGCTTGTGGACTGTATAAATAAAGTTTTTAACACACTGTGCATATTTTCTGAACTATAGATCCAAAATTTGTTTATCCATTCCTATCAATATTTAAAAAAAATAAATAAAGGGATTTCTCAAAAATATTCTTAAAATAAAATTAGTAATAAAAATATCCATTTTTCCTTTTTTTTTTCTTTTTCTTTGAAAGATACCTTTTTCTGATGTATACATTTAGTAGTATACTCTACCTTTAGAGATGAACAATTATTTAAAAAGTGATATATATTGTAATGTTTTGAAAATATATAAGGTTTTTATTTTTTCTGGAATATATGAATATTTTTCATTTTTCTTTAAGATTACAAAATTAAAAAAAAAAATAGCTGACAGATGAAAAGGCGGAAAAGGATTTGTCTTTTGATATGATTTTTGGAGATTACGTGCACTCGGTTCAGTAAATCTTTTATTAACTTTTTCTATATATATATAAAAAAAAGGAAAGTGTTAAGGTTCAAATTCAACATCATTTTATTGAATTATGTGTTATAAATGGTCAATGACGAAAGCGTCAGCTTGAAAAGATGGATAAAATTTCTCTTCAACGCATGTAAAGAGAAGATGGAAGAGCTGAGGGACTGAAATTCCACCTCTGCTGCTCCGGCCGGTAAAATTTTTTTTTGAAAATGCATGTCCGGCGGCCAGCCAAAGGGTCGTCAGCCCCCACACGACCCCACCTGATTTCGCCCCTATGAATGGTAATGGATTAAATAGTTTTAATTTCATATATGATATATGATTTGATAATATAGAAATATTATTTTTTTACATATATATAATAAGAGTTTAAAATATTTATTTTTATTTTTTGGTACTAATTTAATTTTAATTTAGGTTTTATAAAGATAAAAAGTTGATAGTTTCGTATTTAGTGAGATAATTCTTTTTTATTTTAAATTTAGCTAAAATTTTATTTTTCTATGTATATTATTTATTAATTATTTCGTTTGTTCATATTTTTTTTTTAAAAAATTATTCACGAAATCGGAGTGAGCGAGAAAGGGAGGGAGTTCAGAAAACCGCTCATAAGCAAGAAATTTTTATTGCCAAAATCTAGCAGTTGCTTTTGCGTCTGAGACTCTTTTTGAGTGTTGAATCGATTCTGACGACGGAATACCACCGTATTAATATATACCATACAATTTTGTTAGAAATTAAATTAAACTTAGATTTTTAAAAAAATCAAATAGGCATTGCAACTTAAAAATGAG
Source organism: Garcia nutans (assembly GCA_947685225.1). Taxonomy (NCBI): domain Eukaryota; kingdom Viridiplantae; phylum Streptophyta; class Magnoliopsida; order Malpighiales; family Euphorbiaceae; genus Garcia; species Garcia nutans. The sequence continues at coordinate 13,398,530 of CANTUV010000010.1, read as the reverse complement.
TTGGTACTATGTCAACTCATATTAAGTTTGTAAGTATGTAAAAATTTTATATTTAAATATTATAATTAATGTTTTGTTAATTAATAAAATTTTGAGTATTTTTTATTAAATTCACTTTATTTTAGGCAATTAAAAATTTTAATTTAATTCCCACAAAAATAATTATTCTAAGTACCAAATAATTAAATTGTTTATTATTTGGATAATAAAAATTAATTTATGATTAAATTAAACCTTAAATAAATTGAATTACTTTGAAATTAAATCTAATAATAAAAAGCTTAGAGTTAAGTCATTTTTATTGATTCATTATGAAATTTTTAAAGTATTTATTTAGTTCAATTTTTTTTATTAATGGTTTAATTCTCCTTAATTAAGCCTTAGTTTCTCTCAAGTACTTAAAATTAATATCAATTTAATCATTACATCTATTATGGTGATCATCAGTAATTAAATCAATTCATTAGATTTTATGAGAATCTTTGAATAAATCTCTTAAGGATTTAACCTTATTTTTAAATGAAAAACTTCCTTAAAATTGTTATCTCTTTGGACGAATATTATGCTTCCACTCTCGCTCTTTTATACAACACCTCAATTTAATTAATTATTGGCCAGATAATCAAAGCATTAAGATTAAAAATAACAAAATAATCAAATATTAACTTACCTAAATCAAATAAGTATTTGTTATTCCATAATGAATTTAATATAAGGGATTAATCCTAAATAGAGTTCAATTCCTTATAATTGAAATCAAAACACAACTATTATAAATTGAAAACATAAAAACAAGAAAGAGCAAACTCTAGTTCTTTGGATTGAAGAAGAATTTCACTTGGATTCTTTGAATCTCTTCCTTGAATCCTAAATTCACTCTTCTTTCAAAAGAAAGACTAGAACTTAATTAATACAAGTTTAAGAATAAAGATCTAGCCTTACTACAATCTCTCTTGTATTTAACTCTCACTTGTCTATTAACTCACTCTCAATCTAACTTGCATGCTTGAATTCTTGGAGGAAATATATTTATATAGAGTGCTTGGAAGCTTCTTGGTAGTGGCAAGCTGTCAAATACATGAACACAACTTTCTACAGTTTTTTTGGATCTTCAAAGTTTAACTTTTTCGGCTAAAAGTCATAAATTTCATCCCTAAGTTCATGGCTTGGGTTGGAATGGACTGTTCCGAGAGATTTTTCAGCTATAAATGACAGCTAAGTGGGCCACGGTTGTGTCCTTTTGAATGTCACGGTCGTGGCTTTTGAATGGAGGCAGCAAACTCTGACTTTTCTTACTTTTCTTATCTCAGACAGTAGAGAAATGTATCATGCGGTCGTGGTCTACTAATGACACGGTCGTTGCATTCATTTTGCTTATGAAACTTTTATTTTTCTTCAATTTTTGATGTGACATACTCAATTTGAATCCTAAGGTCATGGCCTTGAAGTGTCATGGGCGTGGCTATTAAGTTTTTCTTCATTTTTGCTTATTTTTCTTTAATTTTACACTGCTAATTATTAAAAACCTTGAATCTTGCCTCTCCAAGCTAAAATAATATAATTCTAACTCAAACAAATAAAATTCATCAAATTTAATTGAAAAACAATTAAAATCATAGTTATAATTATATAAAATGTTAATCAAAATTTCACTCTATCAATTGTTACTAGTACCGGTGTTTATTAACAATGAAATCGAAAGAAGAAATCACATTGATGAGCAGTCTTCTCCTCCACTTTTTGAGGAGCAGCAGATTGATCAACCTGAAACTTCATCTTCTTCTGTACTTAGACGCTCACAATGTGATCGCCATCCACTAGCCTATTTAAGAGATTATGAAGCTGGTGATGATCCTAATGATGATGAAGATGTTGTTCATTATGCTTTCTTTGCAGATTATGATCGAGTGATGTACGAAGAAGCAACTGATAATGATTGTTGGGTCAAAGCAATGGATGAAGAAATTCATGCTATTAAGAAGAATAAAACATGAGAATTGTAACACCTGTATTTTTGTTAAATATAATTAAATAATTAATGTGGAATTGTTAATTAATATGTTGGAAGAATAATATGAATAGTATATACTTAATGTATATGCAAAATATATATAAAGTATACATTTTATTAAAAAACAAAAAGTAAAAAAGTTAAAAGTTAAAAGTAAAGAAAGTTACATATATATATATACATATATATATAAGAAAACTAAAATTAATTATGGATAGGAAGAAAATCATAAATATCTAAATATTTCATTTGTTAATTAATTAATAATTATAATTATATATATGTGGTAGGCATGAAAGGAAATTAAAAACACTTTCTTCTTCTTCTCCTTCTTCCATGGCCGGCCATCATTAAAGGGTAAGGGGAGATTTTTACTTCATCATCCACACCAAATTTCATAAAGATTTCAAATGACTCAAGGTGCTTTTGAAGAGCAATTAAGATTTAAGTAAGAAATCTATGCTTTAAACTTACTTTTTATGGAATTTAATAGTATGTGAAATTTGAACTTTTGATAGAAGTGTTTATAATTATTATAATAGGTTGTTTTGAAGTTAATTTAATGTGAATATGATAATTTTATGGTTGGTTGATGAAAATGAATTGGTTAGAATGAAGTTTAAGAAGAGTAGTAGAGAAAACTAGGGTTTTAATGAAATTTTGGTTAGAAATTATTTAATTAGTGTTTGTTTTGAATAAAATGAGTAGAAATATGATTCTAGTGAATTAATTTTACTTATTATTTGGTTAGGAGTGATTTGGCCAAATTCCATTAAAGTGTAGAAGCTTAGGGTTTAAGAGAAGTTAGGCTTGGGAGGTGATTTTAGCTTTATTTTTTGAGTTTTTCAAGTATAAAGAATGTTGATATTCTTTAAAGTGATATTATACATTACTTTATGCATTATTGATAAAGAAGCATGATTTGTACATTGGTTGGATTCAAAGAATAATATTTTATGAAAAATGTTAATGTTTTGTATTATATATTGAAAATGTGAAAATAAGTTACATTATGAATGTGACTAAGGGAGATGCTTAATATGATTGAAAATGTGATGAATGTGACTAAGGGAGATGCTTAACATGATTAAAAATGTGGAAAAAATGATAAATGTGATGAGGACAAGGAAAATGTGATTTAATATGTGTTATTTATTGCCTTGCATGATTACTTGTTCTAAAATGTTGATTTTGGTACTGTCAAGTTAGCATTCCAACGATACGTCATGACATTTTATATGCCTTCGGGCGAGATATATTGGTATCATATTTATTATTACGTCTTCAGATGAGACACACTGATGTCGAATACTTTAGTGTCAATAAAGAACAGCCTCCGGGCAGTATATATATATATATATGACACTTAAATCTCCAGTACTAGACCTTCAAGTCGCGATACACCAAATCAATATTTTTAGAACTTGAATATTATGTAGAGACTTATTAGGTCCAATGTGTGTAAATGTGAAATGTTGATATATATATATATATATATATGAGATAATGATCATTTAAAATGAGTAATGCATTGTGTGCCATGAAAAGTATATTTTAGTTTTCATATGTTTTTCTTTTTATAAAATATGGTATTATCAAAATATATATCACTAAGCTTCGAGCTTAATGCAGTTTAATTTTATTATGCAAGTGACAAGATTACTAAGAGTGGGAGCCCAGATAGACTTGACCAAGTCTAGTTTTTAAGTTACTCTTGAAGTTAAAGATTTTGTCACAAGACAAGTTTCTTTGATACTAGAATGCATATTATGTAAATAAACATCTTATTCGGATTTACTATGTTTATGTGCATTAAATCATTTTGTATATATGTTTACATAGTTATGGTTTTGTAAAGTATTATAAATGTGGACCAAGTACATTATATATGTATCTTGATGATTTTGGAGGAAATGATGAATTTGTCAAATATTGATGTTGATGGGTGAAACGGTAGATTTTGAGAAACTTTATATATTGGGAGTGTAATTTCTTTTTATTGGTTGTATTTTATTGATTTGGGATTTATATATAAAATTTTGATGAATTTTTTTTAGAGATTTTTTTTATACATACTATTTTGATATTTAACTATATATATATGTATTTATCTATTAAATTTTATCGTTTAAAAGTTAATTTATTTTTTGGTAACGAATATGAGATATTTTCTTTTATTAAATACTATAGCATTTTTGTATTATATATATATATATATCTATGTAAATTTTCTATTATTAAATACTATAGCATTTTTGTATTATATATACATTTTATATATACGGATTGTTGTATTATATATATTGGTATAAAAATATTACAGAAATTAACTACATTACTAAAAGGGAAGAAATCAATTAGAATCAAATGGGTTTACAAGACAAAATATAAGTTTAACGGAGAAGTTAAATATTTTAAAGCAAAGCTAATTGCAAAAGGATGCAAGTAAAAGTTAAGTATTAATTACTTTGAAGTGTTTGCTCCTGTTGCTAGGTTGGATACTGTATGTATGACCATTTCACTTGCTGCTCAAAATTATTGGAGAATATATTAAATGGATGTGAAGTCAATATTTCTAAATAATGTACTTGAAGAAAAAATATATATTGAGCAACCACCTAATTATGTGAAGAAATGTGAAGAAGATAAAGTTTATTGATTAAAAAAAACTTTATATGGGCTTAAAAAAGTACCAAGAGTGCAGTACACTCGTATTAACATTTATTTTCTTGATCATAGGTTCCACAAGTGTTCTCATGAGCATATTTTATATATCAAGACCAACAAAAATGGAGGCATAGTTATTATTTGCCTTAATGTGGATAATTTAATCTTCACCTGCAATTATCTAAGGCTTTTATTAGAGTTCAGGAAGGATATATTCGCTCATTTTGAGATGACAGATATGAGATTGATATCTTATTTCCTTGGCATCAAAGTAAAGCAAACAAAAGAATGCATATTCATTTCACAAAGGAAGTACGCATAAGATATTTTGAAGAAATTCAAAATGGAAGCTTGTAAAACAATGCTAACACTAGTTGGAGAATGGCTAAATCTTATAAAAAATGTCAATAGTGATTTTATTAATGCAATAAACCTCAAAAGACTTATTGGGAGCTTAAGATACTTAATAGCAACTAGACCTGATATTGTTTATGGAGTTGGAATTGTTAACATTTTCATGGATCCTCCTCAATAATCTCATTAGCAAGCTACAAAGAGAATTTTGAGATATATTAAAGGTGCACTTGATGATGACATATTCTATTCAAGCGCTAATGACATAAAGCTAGTTGGACATATATATAGTAATTGGCAGGTGGCATTGAAGCAAGAAAAAGTACTTTAGATTACGTTTTCAATATTGGTTCAAGTGTATTTTCTTGGTTCTTGAAGAAACAACAAGTTATGACTCTTTCAACAATAAAAGTGGAATATATAGCAGCTGCAAGTTATGCAACTCAAACAGTTTAACTACGAAAAATGCTTAGTAAATTGCAACATCAATAAGACCGTCGAACGATAATTTATTGTGATAACAAATCAATTATAAGAATTCAATATTTCATGGTCGTAGTAAACATATATGATATTAAACATCACTGTAAATATTTTTACAAAGCATTTTTAAAGCTTATATATTTTTCAAGTTTAAAAAAATGCTTAGAATGATTAAATTAAATTTAAGGGAGAATATTAGAAATTAAATTAAACTTAATTTTTTAAAAAATAAATAAATAAAAGAAAATAAAAAATATCTTATCAACTTAATATGAGTTGACTATGAGTCGGACTATTATCAACTCATATTAAGTTGGTATTTTGCAGCCAAAATTGATGACCTATAAAAGTGACCTTGTGGCCATTTACTAAGAATATATGAGAGATTAAATAAAAAACAGAATATATGAGAGATTAAAAAATAGTAATAGTGTCGTGAGTTTATGAAGTTAATTTTTTTAGGGGTTTAACTTCAATAAGTAACGCATAATGTGTTAATGGTGTTAAATTTTTATTTCTAAACTTTATAATTTGTATTTTGTCAATTAATAAAATTTCAAGTGTTTGTTATTAAATTTACTCTATTTTAGGTAATTAAAAATTTAATTTAATTGCACACAAATTTTTAGAAGATAAACTTTAATTTTTTCACTAATAAAATTACTTAATATAATTTTACATGTAATCACTATTAATTACAAATTATCTTTTAAACAAAAAAATGTAATTACTTTTCTTCTATTGTTATATAAATTTAAATAGTATAATTTTAATATTTATAGTAGTACATTAAAATTAAAAAATTATTTGATAAATACAAAAATTATAGCAAAAAAATTAAATTATAGTTTCAAAAGAAATTATTTTTTATTCTATTAAAATTCAAAAAAAATATTCAGTCAAGATTATAAAACATAATAAGTGGAAATTTAAAGCATTATGCATAATACAAGTTTAGAAAAATATTTAAATAATTGTGTAAATTAGTGAAACTAGAAATTTGAACTTTAATAATGTTTAGAATTTAAATAACGTGACTTTAACTTGAAGTTCAATCAAAGTGGATTTATTTAAATTTAATATCACGCAACACGGATTGAAATGATTATGCTTAGGGCATTGATTAATAAAAGTTAGCTAATAGTAATAGTTTCAAAAGTTAAATAATTATGAAGTCTATGTGATTTTATATATTATATTAATTAATTTTTATATTTTTAATATTTAATTTTTATATTCTTATATTTTTAAAAATTAAACTATTTAATCTTTTTATTAATATTTTTATCCTAAAATCATTAACCAACTACTTTGATATTATAAAATAATTTATTTACTCTTTCTTTATATATATTTATCTTTGTTATTTATTAAGTTTATTTATTTTTAATTTTATTTTAGATATAGATCATCTGCAAAATAATAAAAGATATTATTTGAAATTATTTTTTTAATAATACCTATAAAATTAAAATAAATGATATATAAATTATCTGCAAAATAATAAAAGATATTATTCGTATTATTTAAAATTATTTTTTAATAATATTTATAAAATTAAAATAAATTATATATAAAAAATATAAATAAAATTAGAAATAAGCACAACTTAACAAATAACAAAAAAAATATATATTAAAGAAAAACAAATAAATCATTTTATAATATCAAAGTAATTGACTAATATTTTTAAAATGAAAATATCAACAGAAGGACTAAACAATTTAATTTTTAAAAATAGAAGGATGCAAAAATTAGATGTTGAAAATACAAAAACTGACTAGTGTAAAATATAAAACCTCAAGAACTTTATAATTATTTAATCTAGTTTCAATTAGAATGATTAGGGTTAAATTATGTAACTTAAAGTTACATAACATGAATTGGAATTATGACGATGTAAAATTGATTAATAATAATCTAATTAACATTAAATAACATGGAATAGAATTATGTTCAGATAGTTTAATAATTAATTTTTTTTTGGCCAAATGTTTAATAATTAATATTAGGATTGAGACTGTAAGATCAATCAAGATTATTTTAATTATAATTCAACTGAAATAAGATTATTTGATATATAGATTGGGTAACTTACAAATCATCTTGGAATTTTAAAATCAATACATAAAAGGAAATCCCTGTACTCTTCCCCAGATATACCATAGAAATTCATTGCTTATACTTACCATGGACATCACTGCACGGCATCAGGTTGTGATTGCGGCAGCGAAGCTACAAACTCCGGCAGGGTCTTGTATGATTCATATATCCTACTTAAAGTAGGGAACTTGGACTGCACATGTACACAAGCAAATTAAAAGGATATTGCTTCAAACAAAATCTCATATCGCAATATCACAACTATTAAAGGGTTGCTTCAATTGCTGCAACAAAACTTGATTAATATCTCAGCTTGAATTTTTTATATTTGTCAAGTTTTAATCTTTTAGTTTTTATTTGACTCTTTCAAAATATAATGGTTGATTAGTTGCTGATTTTTAGGAGTTTGTTAAACATGCAAACATGCTCCATTTAGTTGCTTAATTTCAGGAAATATTAGCTGAATTTTTCTGCATATAAGCAATGTTCAGTTTAATAAAAAAACATACAAATTTTTTCAGCACATTTTTTTAACTATTATTATTCCTTGCTTTCTATTACTCCTTATATTCTAAAACACTAACAAATTAATATCAAAGCTTTTTTCTTGAGGGACCTGTGAATTCATCAAAAGCAATAAAAACTGGACAATCAAGTTTAGAAAACTCTTTCACTGCCATTGTACCACCTGTGTTTAATGGTGAAAATTATCAGGTTTGGGCTATAAAGATGGAGACTTAACTGGATGCAAATGATCTTTGGGAGGCTGTTGAGGAAGACTATGAAATTCTTCCATTACCAGACAATCCTACAGTAGCTCAGATGAAAAATCATAAAGAGAGGAAGACAAGAAAGTCCAAGGCAAAATATTGTTTGTTTGCTGCAATTTCACCTGCAATCTTTACAAGAATCATGACTTGTACTTCTGCATTTCAAATTCTCTAACTAGGTTCATCACTTGCATTCCTTTCATAATTTAGAAGACAGCCTTTGAAATATGAAATTTTCTCAAAAAGGAGTATGAAGGAAATGAGAAGATCAAAGGAATGCAAGTGATGAACCTAGTTAGAGAATTTGAAATGCAGAAGATGAAAGAATCTGAAACTATCAAAGAGTATTCAGATAGACTTCTCAATATTGTAAACACGGTACGGTTGCTTGATACTGAGTTTTCTGATACAATAATAGTTCAAAAAATTCTTGTTACTATACCCGAAAGGTTTGAGGCTACTATTTCTTCCTTTGAGAATGCTAAAAATCTGTCAAAAATTAGCTTGGCATAATTAATACATGCTTTGCAGGCACAAGAGCAGAGAAGACTCGTGAGAAATGAAGGGTCTGTTGAAGGTGCTTTATCAGCAAAGGTTCAAACAAATCAAGGAGGCAAAGGAAAGCACAAAACTAACAAGAAGGAAAGTTTTGGTTCACCTAATAAATCAGACTTTCCTCCTTGCAAGCATTGTGGCAAAAAAGGTCATCCACCTTTTAAGTGTTGGAGAAGACCAGATGTAAAGTGTGAGAAATGTCAGAAAATGGGTCATCAAAAAATATGCAAGAGCAACACTCAACAAAAAACCGTAACTCAAGATAATCTTCAGCAGAAAAATATTGCTCAAATAGCTGATCAAGTAGAGGAGCAACTCTTTGTGGCATCCTGTTTTGCAACCAGCAGCTCAAGTGATAAATGGCTCATTAATAGTGGTTGCACAAATCACATAACATTTAACCATAATCTTTTCAGGAATCTAGATACAACAGTGACCACTAAAGTAAAGATTGGTAATGGGGAGTATATTGTTGTGAAGGGCAAAGACACGATTGCAATTAAAAGCTTTCCAGGTACAAAACTTATTCGAGAAGTGTTATTTGTACCTAATATCAGTCAAAGTCTATTGAGTATTGGTCAGTTGCTTAAAAGTGGACTCAAAGTGATCTTCGAGGGTAACCAATGCTTGATCAAAGACACAAAAGATAAAGATATGTTCAAAGTGAAGATGAAGGAAAAAAGTTTTGCACTAGATCCTTTGGAGGAGGAGCAAACAGCCTTCTTTGCAGCAAAAGTCATTGCAAAAATTTGGCACAAGAGGCTGGGTCACTTCCATCATAAAGCTGTATTGAGTATGCAAAAGAAAGAGTTAGTTCAAGGCTTGCCTGACCTTGAAGCTGATCTACCAGATTGCAAAGCTTGTCAGTATGGAAAACAAGCTAGACTTCCCTTCAAACAATCAAACTAGAGAGCAACTGAGAAGCTGCAATTAATTCACATAAACTTGGCTGGACCTTACAAAATTCCTTCTCTAAATGGGAGTAAGTATTATCTGCTCTTCATTGATGATTACAACATAATGTTTTGGATTTACTTTTTCAGGTTCAAGTTAGAAGTGGTTGGTGCGTTCTAGAAGTTTAAGCAATGGATTGAAACACATAGTGGCTGCAAAATACAAGCTTTAAGGTCTGACAATGGGAAAGAATATACTTTAGAAATATTCAACCAGTTCTGTGAAGAAGCTAGAATTGAACATCAATTCACTACTCCATATACTCCTCAGCAAAATGGAGTAAGTGAAAGGAAGAACCATATTGTAATGGAGATGGCAAGATGTTTGCTCCAAGAAAAAGACTTACCAAAAGAGTATTGGGCAGAGGCTGCAAACACATAAGTGTTTCTACTCAACAGACTACCCACTAAAGCAGTGGAGGGGAAGACTCCTTTTGAAGCATGGTATGGATACAAACCTTCCTTGAAAAACCTTAACGTGTTTGGTTGTTTGTGTTTCACTTATGTGCCACAAATCAAAAAGGACAAGCTGGACAAACGAGCTGAAGCTAGGATCTTTGTAGGGTACAACTTGGTTTCAAAAGTTTACAGAGTTTTTCAACCACATTCAAGAAAAATTCTAAAAAGCAGGGATGTTCACTTTGTGGAAAGTGCAAAATGGAATTGGAAAGAAGAGCAATCAGTTCCTAAGCAAGGTTCTATGTTACAGCTAAAGAAAGATGAATTGATTGATGTACCCGTTAGAGGCACGAGATCACTTTCTGTATCTATCAATATAATGTTGCTATTCTTGAACCAGCAAATTTTTGGGGAAGCAAAAAAAATCCAAAATGGATAGCTGCAATGAAGGAGGAGCTGAGCATGATTGAGAAAAACCAAACTTGGCAACTGGTAAAAAGACCTGAAGGCAAAAAGGTGATAGGAGTGAAATGGGTGTTCAAAACCAAGCTAAATGCAGATGGCTCTATCAACAACCATAAAGCCAAACTTGTTGTAAAAGGGTATGCTCAAATCTCTGGTGTTGATTTTTCTGATACGTTTGCTCCTGTTGCTAGACTAGAGACCATCAGATTGTTGTTGGCAATGGCTGCACAAAAGGGCTAAAAAATATACCAGCAAGACGTTAAATTTGCCTTTTTGAATAGTCTTCTTGAGGAGGAGATATATGTTGAGCAGCCTAAAGGATTTGTAGTAAAGGGGCATGAAGATGATGTGTATCTACTCAAGAAAGCCCTGTATGACTTGAAACAGGCCCCAAGAGCCTGGTACAGAAGAATTGATGAACATTTAATGAAGCTGGGTTTCAAGAAAAGTCTTAGTGAAGCTACTCTCTACATCAAAGGTGATGAAATCAATTTTGTTGTGGTTTCCCTATATGTTAATGATTTGCTAGTTACAGAAAGCAATTTTGATTTAGTTCAGAAGTTCAAAAAAGATATGATGCACACCTTTGAAATGATTGATTTGGGAGAGATGACATATTTTCTCGGAATAAAAATCAAGCAGAAAAAAAGAGAAATCTTTATAAGTCAGAAGAAATTTGCAAAAAAAATTCTAAAAAAATTCAGAATGGATGAGTGCAAAGCCATAGCTACTCCTATGTGTCAGAAAGAGAAGTTATGCAAGAAGGAAGAAGCTGAAAAAGTAGATGAAACTCTTTACAGAAGCCTGGTGGGATATCTGATGTATCTTACAGCTACAAGGCCTGATATTTTACATGCAGTAAGCTTACTATCCAGGTTTATTAATTGTGCAACTGAAACTCATTTTAAGGCTGCTAAAAGAGTACTGAGGTATGTGAAAGGAACAATGAATTTTGGAGTTAAATTCTATGCAAGTCAGAATTGCATTTTACAAGGATTTTCTGACAGTGATCATGCTGGTTCTCTTGATGACATGAAAAGTACTACAGGTTATTGTTTTAATCTTGGTTCAGGTGTGTTCTCTTGGTATTCCAAGAAGCAAGAAATAGTTGTCCAATCAACAGCTGAGGCTGAATTCATTGCAGCAACAACCGCTGCAAATCAAGTTTTATGGCTTAGAAAAGTGTTGATTGATCTAAACTTGAAGCAAGAAAGGTGCACAGAAGTATTTGTAGATAATCAAGCTGTCATTGCTATCTCAAACAATCCTGTTTTTCATAGGAAGACAAAGTACTTCAATATCAAGTTGTTCTTTCTTAGAGATCTACAAAAAGAAGGTTATGTTGGACTGAAATATTATAGAACTAATCTTCAGCAGGCAGACATTTTCACAAAGCCCTTACTAAGAAGCAAGTTTGAGTTTCTTAGAGAGAAACTTGGAGTTTGCAGCAACTAAGCAAGGAGGAGTGTTGAAGGGTTGCTTCAATTGCTGCAACAAGACTTGATCAATATCTCAGCTTGAATTTTTCATATCTGTCATGTTTTAATCTTTTAATTTTTATTTGACTCTTTCAAAATGTAATGGCTGATTAGTTGCTGGTTTTTAGGAGTTTGTTAAACATGTAAACATGCTTCATTTAGTTGCTTAATTTCAAGAAGTATTAGCTGAATTTTTCTGTATATAAGCAATGTTCAATTCAATAAAAAAACATATAGATTTTTCCAGCACATTTTTTTAACTATCCTCATTCCTTGCTTTCTGTTACTCCTTGTATTCTAAAACACTAACAACAACAAATAGAGCTTGTCTTTTGAAATTGTGGGCATCAAAATCCTCTTAGCTCACAGTCACCTAGTGTTGAGAAGGGTACCACTACCAGGAATCCTTTGTCACTCAAGAAACTTCTCATTTCAATATGGATGTTCAACACTCTCACAATATTATGGCATTTCTTGAATCATTTTAGATTACGAAAAACTTGGAAATTTTTGAAGCAGTCAATGGATTCAATGGATTATCTCTATAAGCATTAGTCAATGGATTCTAAAATATTTCAAGACTACACCCAATCCATTAATCTTCTCGCATTTCTCGATTACTATGCAAATGGTTCTCTCCCATACATACCAGATTTTTTCTACTTTTATATTTTTTTTTCAGACATACAAATCTGATATCATTCATGTTCAAAAATAAATATTTTCCAATGTTGTTTGGATTATTGAACACAGATTGAGGAAGCTTACAAGAGTTTCGGAGAATCAGTTTGGGTTTATGCCAGGGAGATCTACCATGGAGGCTATTTCTCTTCTAAGAAGACTAATGGAATTGTATCAAGAGAAGAAGAAAGATCTCCACATGGTATTTATTGAATTGGAGAAAGCCTATGATAGAGTACCAAGAGAAGTGTTATGGTGGGTTTTGAAGAGGAAAGGAGTCAACGGCAAATATATCAACATCATCAAGGACATGTATGAGAATGCATCCACTAGTGTGAAAACACCTGGTGGAGACACTGAGGCTTTCCCTATTACTACCGGATTGCATCAAGGTTCGGCCATGAGTCCATATTTATTTACCCTGGTTATGGACGAGCTAACCAGAAGCATACAAGACGATGTTCCTTGGTGTATGTTGTTTGCTGATGACATTATTTTAATTGATGAGACTAGTGCTGGTGTAAACCGTAAGTTGGAAGTGTGGAGAAAAACCCTCGAGGACAAGGGTTTTAAGTTAAGTAGGAGTAAAACGGAATATATGCACTGTGAGTTCAGTCTAAGGAAGAAGCAGGAACATGAGGTTAAGTTGGATGGAGTTTTGGTTCCTAAAACCAAGCACTTCAAATATTTGGGTTCGGTGTTCCAGAATGATGGCCGTATAGATGAAGATGTGGCTCACAGAATACAGGTAGGGTGGTTGAAGTGGAAGGGTGCGACTGAGGTTCTATGTGATAAGAAAATACCTCTGAAAGTGAAAGGTAAATTCTATAGGACGGTTGTTAGACCTGCGATGCTCTATGGTAGTGAGTGTTGGGCACCAACGGGACAACATTTGCATAAGATGAGTGTGGCAGAAATGAGGATGTTAAGATGGATGTGTGGACATACCAGACTGGACAAAATTAAGAATGTTCATATTCGACAAAAAGTCCAAGTAGCAGACGTCGGAGATAAGGTGAGGGAAGGAAGACTTAGATGGTATGGGCATGTTTTAAGAAGACCTCCTAATGCTGCGGTTCGTAAGTGTGAGAATTTGTTGATTGAGGGGGCTAGAGGTCGTGGCAGACCTAGAACTGTGTGGAAGGAGGTGATAGCAAGAGACTTACGTGCCTTAGATCTTGATGCGGATTTGATTAATGACAGACTTGAATGGAGACGTAAAATCCGTGTCTTGGAAGGGGCCTAAGGCTGGAGTATCTTTTTTGGTGTCTTTTGAGCTTATTTTGTTGAGAATCCATACAGCCGACCCCAACTTGTTTGGGATTAAGGCTTTGTTGTTGTTGTTGTTTACATCAAATAGTGACAAACATGAGAACCAATCATGATTACAAAGCTGAAAGTAATACCATAAAGCTCGCAATAAGAAGCATCCCTGAAGCATAAACAGTGAAATAAAACTAGCAATGTTTTGATAAGGAAAAGAAGACCTAGGTACAGAAAATAAATTGAGGGAAAATGTTTTACCATATCAATTTTGAACCTCATTGCAGCCACGGCTATTTGTGGGGCCAAAAACACATCGGCCTGGCCAAAAAAAAATCATCAGGTAATTAGCTTAGCATATAGGTGATTTTATGATATTAAATTGCTATCATCAATCTCTTTTGTCATCCTAAAATTTAAGCTTGGTATATCAATACGAAATATCACTTTGGATATATATATATATAGAAAACTTTGCTTAAGCTAGAAAAGAAAATTATATCCATAAATAAATCTATGGTACAAACTTTGCTTGGATTAACAAATACACCACCGTATACTAGAAGAAGATAGAGGAACTAAAAATGTGAAAGTTAAATCATCCAAGGAAAAAATTCCAGCCAAATGTGTTTACATAGGACAGAAACACACCTTTAGCACCTATATATTGAGCTTTTATCCAAAAAAGAGACTATATATTGAGCTCTTGCAGAAAATGTGCATCAATAAAGCACAACCTCAAAAGCAAGCAGGAGGATCATGGCATTAAAGAATTCAGTCCATCTAATAATAGGCAATCAAAATGCTATAAATTAACTAGAGACCATGTATACTTCTTCTCCAGTGGCATATCTGCTAGCAAAATCTTTCAGCAACCTCTCAAGTGCTGGAAAAAAGCATGAAACAATTTCAGTTAAGGAAGCATAAGCAAGATGGCTATTATTTGAAAATAAAAATGTGTGGATAAAACTCATGATAAAGAATAGGGGTGTTATCAGGCCGAGCTGGGCCGGATTTCACCGGAGCCTGGCCCGAAAACAGTTTGGACTGCTCCTTGCAACCTGTGGCCTGGCCGGGCGGGGCCACTTCGGGCCTAATAGGGTTTAAGTCGGGCCGGGCAAGCCCAACAAGCCTTTTTTAAAAAGAAAAATAATTTTTTTTAGAATAAAATTTAAATTTTTTTAAATTCCAATAAAATTTACCTATAAATATTACTTTAAAAATTTATTATACCAAATTATATCTAATAATATATAAATTATTATATTAATATTTATGATAACTAAATTATTTAGTTATTTCATTATTTATTTCATTATTCAAGTAAAAAAAATATATAAAATACAAAAATTATTTCTCATGGATTAAATTTTTAAGAGTCCCAAACATCATAAAATACATATAATATTTTAAATTTCCAATACCTTTTTATATGAAATTTAAATTACCAACATATAAAAAATAAAAATAAAAAAATTAAACCCCTTGGGCCTACCCGACGGTTTTCATATTCAACCCAAAGCCCGACCTGAGCAGCTTCGGAAATCCGATGCCCGACCCTATTATGTGTTCACACCAGACCGGATTTTTTGGGCTGCAAGTGTTTTGAACACCCCTAATAAAAAATAGACACATATATAGCATCCATTTTTTTTAATGTTTCTAGAATCACGATACTTGACGAGGTTTGCTAGGTCTCCTCCCAGTTGATGCATTACTCAAGTATCACCTGTTTTATCTTATTGTTCCATGATAAATTCAGCCTTGATGCACAGTCAAACATTGTACATCATGTTGTTTATGTAATAATTTCTATTTTCACTTAATCATCAACCATAAATGTTTCAAACCTTCACAAAATGGATATAAATCATTAGCTCCTGAAAAAAAGCACGTAGACACACACATACAGTATATTGTGCCCGTAAGGGAAACGCTTACCAAGTAAACCTTTTTCTATACTGGATTGAGCCCATGATAATGGTTCTTCAGGACCAACTTTTTCTTCAATATATTTCTACAAAAATGAAGAGACATCATCATCATTCCGTCCATTCATGAAAATATGGCAAATGCAAATAATTCGTTGAAAAATTAATCAGCATATACCAGAATTGACATCATATGAAGTGGCTGTATGCTTGAGCTGATGATACTGGCAGCCTGTGATACGATATATGATTATCATGGTTGCACAGGAAGGATGATTGATAAAGCAAATCTTAGAATCTTGCAAATATATATCTACAAAAAATATGGTAAGTGCAATATTGTTTTAGTTCATATTTTATTCTCAAAATGGAAGACATCCAGAAGTCTGTAATTTCAAATTAAACGGTGTCACTGCTCCAACTCAACTGGCCTTGCAATTCAAAAATTCAAGCAATGGGATCGTCAAGTTTGGAAACCTCCATAACTCATAATTTATTATCCATTTGCATGACTTATGCATGTAGCTTCATGCAATATATATCAATACATTTGCTTAAGCTGGATCTCAACATGCGCTACATCATAAATAAAAGATATGAACCTTAGATCAATGCATTAGTATTACATATCCAAATTCTCATCATGACATTGTTAGTTAGATTCCACTTCACAATTACAGAATTAACATTTAAAGAAATAGGTCAGACAACATCTTACCTGCAGATTTAAAGCTCTTCGCTGAGGATCATCAGGCAACAATGCCTTTTGAGGATACTTTTCTTCCAAATACTAGCCAACAATAACATTAATTGCTTTTGTTCAAATATTGGAAAAATATAAACACTTGTAAAACCATCACAATGGGACAAACATGCCGTACTCGTAATAAAGAGAACATCGAAGATCTTGAAGATACAAATCTATCATGCTGTGTAAGATTCATCAACTTCCAAGTGCAAGAAAAATAGCTTACAGCCAAAATTGAAATGGAAATCAATAATAAGATTTTTTTTTAGTGTGACTGCAGTCACTTATCCTATACTGCAAATCTTTTGTCAATATGGTTCCTTATTAATCAGACACATTAAATCATGTAATGCATTAACGTTTCAAGTGAAGAACACTGACCAGCAATATCGCATAAGAGTCTGAGACCACCAGATCACCATCAACTAATACTGGAACATAGTGAAGCGGATTTAATCGTTCAAAATCTGTAACTCAAGCAGAACATTCATCAATCCCTGGATATAACAAATGAAACATATAATAAATAGGCTTAATATAAACTTTTTCTGAACTTTCTGTATTTCTAGGTAAGAGAGGTAAAAAAATTACAAAAATCAATATGGGGCACACCTGGAGAGAACTGCTCTCCTTTTGCAAGGTTCACTGCTTTGTACTCATAAGAAAGCCCTGAATAATAAACATCCATTCAAAGAAACAATCAAATGAAGTCCAGTCCATACGAGTCATATAATCTTTGATAAAAAAACATCTGAAAGATTTTTTTGACATGCAAATCAACTTTGGTAAAATCTTCGAGGTAATAAGATGTAAATTTGAGTATTAGTAATAAATACCTTTAAGTTTTAAAGCAAAGCGGACACGCCAAGCACATGAACTCTGCGAGTAAGAATACAAGACAAGATTTGGCGATGAATTTCCAGAGCCTCTCTGCAAAATTAGTCGTGGTAAGATGATAAAAAAATTCAAATGCTGAAAAATTGAAACCCTAATTGTTAAGAAAGATGATTAAAAGAAAGGAATCACTTGATCGTTGTCTTCCATGGCTCCCACAGTGAAAAGCAGATCTTCAGTTCAGACGCTACAGTTGAGACATATACACAAAGAGAGTCTTGGACTCACCAAAGTAAACAATCCAAGTCAACCTTTTCTGTCGGAACGAACCTACTGTTGACATCAACATGTATAACTCCACGTCAACACAATTTTTATTTGTTATTTTTTTTTCTCTTTCAAATGTTTTGATTATGATTCATTATTATTGGCTAATCAATAATCTCGCAGAATACGTCCTTTTTTGTTCGGGTCAAAAGCCTCGAAACTGAAATGAAAAGGGCACATTGAATTTTTCAAAAAAAAAATTTTTTATTATAAATATAAATTCATATTATTTTTCTATTATATTCTTATTTTAGTATAAAATATATTTAATGAATATTATTACATATATATTTAATTAAGACGGAAAGTGTATTTAATAAAACAATTACAGTCCCATCATTACCTAAAAACAATTTTAATCATATTCAAATGATCTCAACATAAAATTATATATATTACAAAAATTGTAATCAAATATAAAAGTGAATAAATAAATATAAAAGCAATAATATTTATACTACCATCATATATTAAGATTCTATAACGATTACAAAGTATTATAATTGGAAAATATATCCATCTTTTGCCAGATAGATTTAACTTAATTTTCGGAATATATAATAATATCAAATCCTGACATACGATATCTAGTGATTTTTTATATACCCAGGGGCGGAGCTAGGAGGGTCATGTGGGTGCTAACGACCCCCTTCGCCGGCGGCACAGATGTAATATATAGGGGGGTCTGCGCTGCCGGTGGTGAGTGTTGCAGAGAGAACGGAGAGTTTCGCCCCCCTCAGCCCCCTGCCTTGCTGCGACTGCGAGAGAAGAAGAAGAAGAAACAGGCGTGAGAAGTTGAAGACAATCTCTCACGCTTTATTACTATTTTGCCCCTCGGGGCTTTATTTTTTTTTTTTAATTCTATTAAGTGAAACGGCGCCGTTTCTCCTGAAACGTTTACAAAAAAAAATAAAGCCAGCAGCTCGACCGAAAAACTGAGAGAGGGGCAGAGAATTGAGAGAAGAACGGAAAGAGGAGAGGCGGAGAAGACGGCGACGCTGCAACACCGAGCCACCGGAGACGGCGACGCCGCAACATCATTTTTTCTCTTGGTAATTTTGCCCCCCTCAAAAACTCTCTGGTTCCGCCACTGGATATACCATATACCAAAAAAAACCTAAGTATTATCAATTAAGGCCATCGTATATGTACATAAAATTCTCATTGGCATATCTTTGCATCAGCTAAATTGCAGTTCAGGCTTCGCACCAGGAACTACTGTTGTCACTTCTTTTTAACCATAAAGCTTCTAGCTTCATCATCTGTAACATCACTGCTTAGAGAAACAAAATATAGTGCTCCAAGATTAATGGCTAACATTGCAAAATGTTTATTAAGTGAAACTAGCAAAAACAAGAAAATAGAAAGAAAAACCTGTCCGTGGCTTCTGACCTGGAAATCGATGTGCCTCTTTTGATGCTAGAAATTCACAGAAACTGCCAAGCTTTTTTTCCTGGCAGAATCTGAAAAGATGGCGAAAGAAATCATTGAATTGCTTTGGTTCCTGCATAAGAAGAAAGAAATTAACCAGCTATTGTTGGTCTATCTCGACAGTTAATAGCTTAACCTAGGACTACAGCATCATTAATAAATCAAGGTGGTGGTCATCAAACAGTTGGGGAACAACTAAAGTAAATATGTAATATCAATACTACAATCATGGAAATAATACCCAGAAGTTCCTCAATTTTCAGAATAAGCTGTTGAAATGAGAGAAGAGTGGCAAAATAATTGGGCCAATGTTCTTTTGTTTCTCCCTTTTAGTTGTAAACTATATGAAATTTACATGTACTAAAAGTCAAGCTGAGAGCTGGAGGAAGTAAATCTTGATTAGAAGATTAGACCACAGGGCAATCCACTTAAAGATCAGCATCGGAATCAGATAGTACAAAAAACAGTGTCAAGCTCAAAAATGCATACCAAACAAACAGTCAGCAATCATACACGCATTTGGGTTGAATTTTGCAATCACAAATAGCAAATGTTATAACTTGACTTAAGTGTAGATAAATAATACTAGGAAATATTATAATTAAAAGAAATAATTATTTTTTTCAAGCTGCAAGTCCGAAGGGACAAAAGAGACATACTAATGATGCAACCTTTGCGCAGGGCAATCAAACATTCCAGTTCTTTAGCATAATTATCCCCTTCCACCATGCTGTATATTTTATTTTTCATTCCCTCAATTGCTTTACCAACCCAATCTGGGCTCTCTCTCCGGGACATCATGGCTTCAAAATCTTGGACAGGAGTTGAATCACCAATTTTTACAACCTTGACCAAGGGTTTGCTTTCAGCAGACTTGACAGCTAGATCATTGGATGCATCTGCATAATCCCCTTCCTCGTCTAAGCCACAGGGCTTTTCTCGCAAAAATCGCCTGTTGACTTTTTTAGCTGCAAGACAGACCACAATAATTAAAACTTACAATGAAATTGGCAGTATGATACAATTTCCTATACTATTTAAACACTTTGCCAAAAATAACCTTTGGATTTGACTTCACTTCAAAGCTTTTACAGAGAGCATCAATAACAGATTTGTTTTCAGAAAGAAGTTGTGGATCAGGTTCAGTTATCTTCTTAAGAGTTCTGTCTAGTGGAGGAACAGTTGCATCTGGATTCTTTGATTTTAACTCGAGATGATGATAAAAGCGCTGAAAAACATAATATGGCCATTAGTTTCAATCAGAAAAACCACATAGAGAATTCACTGGGGGGCATGGATAAGGTCAAATACATTACTTGATCATCTGTTCTGGGCTTTTTTCTAGCAGTTCTGTCATAAAATGTTCAAGAAATCACACATGCTCCTAACTAATTACCCCAGTGCAGGAAGTCCTGCTCGTATGATCCATCACTATTTTAATATAACTGCCTTGGGCATCTCATCCAACATAAATTAGAATGATCTCTTAATTTATTTACAACTCAAATAAGCAACAGTCTATATGTCCTGCCATTTTTCGAAGTTCTGAGACAGTATTCATCCATGCATCTAAATGTTATAGATAAAAATTATAAGTTGATTAAATTTCATTTAAGCTGTTACTACTGGTTAATAGCAATACCAAGAAACAACTAAATGCCATTATATAAACTCCAACACCTCGTTTATCAAAACAGAACCACATGTCAGAATCTCTATTAGTCTCTGTAATGTTTCTCATGGGAACTATCTCAAATAGAAGCACACAAAACAATTGCAAAGTACCTCCAGAATAGGATTTGGCGTGAAGTCTGGCAGAAGAGCTTCCTCTTTGCCAGGTGGCATAAGGTCTAGCATCCTTACAATGTTATCCGCTGCCTCTTGCTGTTGTTCACTTGGCTTGCATGAGGCAGGAAAATTGCTGAAAGAAGGAAACTGGAATTCCCGGACATCCTCAGCAAAAGGAAGCACGTTGAAATAAAATGAATAAGGCTGCCCAGGAAACCAGCAAGCAATCTTGACTAGGGTAATTAAAACCAACAAGAAATAAAAGCAAAATGTAGAGACAAAAAACTCAGTACCAATGTTTGATATTTAAAACTACAGTATTGTCTTTCTCTGATAGGTTAGGTGTCAAGACCCCCACAATAACGCTCCCCTGTCCTTGTCTCCATACACATCGCACAATTGCAACTTTATTTATTTCCTTCATTGCTCTTGCTAAAGCAGAAACAGCAATAGTAGCCCTCACATTGCCGGGCTCAGCGATAAAGATGTTGACATCTTTCATATAATAATGTCTTGATGATTAATATGTAGATCAGGATAAAAAAGATGTGAGACAAAAGTTATCATTTTAGCATGTATTAAATGAAACCAGGCCATATGCGTCGAACCCGAAGCAACTCTACCCTACCGCAATATGTTTGAAGCATTAGCAAAGCCTAGAAGCTTCACACCCTTTTCTGCTTTGAACTTGAAAGCATCCAACTCAGCAGATGATATAGGAACTACTTGTGGTCCATATCGATAACCCTTGATTCTTTGATCTGGCGGTACAACCTTGCTAGGATTTTCAATACTTTTGTATTCATAATCTACTTTCACTTCATGAGTCGCATATTTATCAGTTGGAGGTGCTATATCAGAATATTTCTTGAGACTAGGAAATTTCTCTTCTGAGGTTTTTTTGTAGACCCACACCTGACATAAATAATGTGCATAAAGAAAAATAAGCCTCAAAGTCTTTATGCTACATTTTAAAAACCAAAATAGCAATAATATATTTAAACCAATATTCCAATGACATAAATCAACACCATGCACTTAAACAAATATTCAAATGCCAAGCAAGAATATCACCTTAATCTTCAATTTGGGACCGATTTCAAGATGACCTCTGAAAATCATAACTGGAGTTATATTTCGAGTTCTAAGTGCACCCAACAATGAGGTTGGATTCCCAACATACACAGTCTTCGCAGATGTTTTCTCTGAAAATAGTTGCAGCAGATGATCATTCTCATTAACTATATTCTGATCCATATCCTCACCCACTCTTTCCCTCACAACGATAGTTTCCATTCTCACTCCATGTGCAGCCATTTGCACAGCAATAGTGCTCACTTGATCTTCTTTGGTTCCTTCAAATGGATCTTTAATAGGATGCCGTGCATCTGTTATAAGACAGAGACGCTTTTTTCCTTTGTTTGTTAATTGATACTTTTTTATCAGCATATCCATACCAACAACAATAGCATCAACATCTATTATAGTCAAGGCACCAAATCGCAGGAGACTTCGCCAAATTAATGAGAGGGAAGAACATAAAAGCATATGATATCACAACAATAAAGCTTCAGCAATTTAAATTAAAAACAAGCTTTTATTGTGAAAATGGCATATATACTGTTCAACTTCACTGCGAGAACAGTAAAGGCTGCCCATCAGCATACTGCATCCACCCACATATAACAGAGGAATGCCACAGAGAGATGTATCATTGGAATTTAGTCTCTTTAATCTAAGAAATGATGATTAAAAAAGCTATAATGATCAAAAAAATATATATATTACACAAAGAACTTAGGGTGATAATATTGCAAACAAGATGGGCAAACCAAAAAAAAAAAGCAGCAATAACAATGTGATGCACTTATGCGGAGAACAAAATCCCAGAAAAAGTACTGCCAAAATAAATGGATACAATCACCGGCAACAGTTCCTCGTGGGAGTTGTTGCAATGCTTCAACAAGATCTCCATCAACAACCTTAATTTTTCGTTAAACCATAACATGCTCATATCCACCCTCTTCTATTGTCAGCTCATTGTCAGTATCTGAAGATTTTAAGACAACAGAACTAATCAATAAGTCCTTTATAAGTAAATCCAATCTAAAATGATTAGAAATGTGCAGACACAAATGTTACATAAAATGCAAAAATCAAGCAAACATAGACAAGCCCAAAAAACAGAAATGGGCCAAGTACACTGAAAGCTATCACTCGGAAATTGGCCAAGTTTAAAATAGAAGCTATCACTTCAACTAAGAATTAAGCTCTCTGTCATCATTAACATGCAGAGGCAAAACATACCTTCAGTTCCAAATATGACAAGTCCAACTTCATCAGAATTTCCGCAAATTAGCTGCATATACAAAAGGAAGGTAGTAAGAATAGCACACTTTTATATAATACTCCACAAGGATCAAAATTACAGATGGAAACTCTATCTTGCACTCACAGACAAGATAGTTCTCCAAATTCAACTTAAACGGAGGAAGAACAAAGAAACTGCACAACATAATAGATTAATCGAAAGCCACTAGGCAAGCATACACATGTTACACCAACGTTATTAGCAGTCCTCCTTTACCCGCAAACACTTGCAGAGAAATTTAAAGGGGAAAAAGAACAGGAAATAAACTAATTGAAAATATGAAATTATACCTTTTTCTGTATGAGCATGGAACATATTTTTTCAACCTCAGGTAGAGCATTGTGCATTGATGGGCCAACATCAAGTAACAATACCAATCCTTCCCGTTTCAAAAAGTAAAATAAATAAATATGCATACATATATCAAATTTGCTAGTGCACCAGTTTAAAAAATTAAAAAAAAAATTATATAAAATCAAGTGGAAATAACTTCTATATTTGTAACTAACCCTACACTCTCTTTCTCATTTTTTCTTTTGCAAACAAGTAAACTGATCCAAAGATTCGCCGCCGCAATTCGCAATAAAACCCTAAACCCTAACCAGAGTACTGTATACATTACCGAATCGAGAAATTACCAATAGAAAATGTAATTTCAAACAACTTCAAACATGTCAGAGAAACCAACAAATAAATAAAATTGAAATAAATGATGGAAAACAAACAGAGTGGTGATAAAATAAGCTGACTATGTATATTTACCCTATTTCAAGCCATTGCAGAGACGGAAACAGCAAAAGCTTGTTGTAGAAACTGGGAACGGAAGTGGAGAAGAGGGATTTTATTTTAGTTTAAGATGAGTTGATGGTACCTACGGCTTATATTGTTGCTCTTCCCGCCTCGGATTGCCAGCCAAGTCAGCCAAATTACAGAAAGGTCCCAATCACTGCATTAGACTTATAAGGGAACTTTGAATTTTTGAGGAAATAAAAAAAAAAAAAAACCTTCTACCTTAATAAATAATTTTCACTTTAATAATTTATTTTATATAATTATTTTAATAAATTATTATTTTTCTTAATTTATTATTTATTTCATTATATATTAATTATATAGATATAAATCTAAGATAAACATAAAAAATATTCTTAAATTTTATAAAATAATAATATTTATAAATAAAATTTATTATCTAAAATGTCAAATATTTATGAACAGATAAGTTATTATTTATAATGTATATTATAATATGATATTATAAATGTTATTTATAAAATTTAGAAAAAAATAGTGTAATATGTTTAAATAAAAATATTTTTTTATTTAATGTATTTTATAAAATTTTAATAAATTATGAAAATAAATAATATGTTATAAGTATATATTTAGTATTTAAAAAATTATTTAAGATATTTTTGAAATACACTAAATTAATGATTTAAAAATTTGTTAAAAATTATAATGTTTTAAAATTTGAGATTAATATGAAGATAGAAATTTAAATAAATATAAATTAAATTATATAATATTTTTATAAAATCATGACAAATTATTAAATAAATAAATCCTTTGTAGTTTTTGTTGCAACCTACAAAGTAGTCTAATTCATAACATTTTGTCTCCCTTCGGTGAAGAATGGTTAATTACACTTAGGTCATTTCATAAAAGCAAATTGCATTTTTTTTGTCATTAAATTTTTTAATCAAAATGAATCGTAATAATTATTTTTGTTTAATGATAAATTGATATAACAGATTAGTTTTTATATTATAATTATTGCTTAATCCAGTCAAGAGAGTATTAACAAAGTTATGAATAAAAATTAAAATCTTTTATCATATATAGATATACTCCTAAAAATAAATTTTTGATTAATAAAATTATTATCAAATTTTAATTTATATAAAGAAATATCTTAAATTTATTTAAAGTGTCATTATATTATTTTTTTTATAAAGATTCTGTAAAAATACTCAAAATTCACCACCTACATATACATATATAAAAAGACTTGCCTGATATTCAATATAGAAAATTAATCTTTGAAATTTTCTCAAAATTTAGTTATGATGGTTATATTGAAATTTAAAAAAAGAAACTGAATTGTTTTTATTGATATAAATTGAATCTTATTATTGTGTTTAATGGATTATAAGTTTTATGACCTTTAATTTAAAATTACACAATGTTTTTTTTTTCGTCGTTCATTTCAATATGTCAAATTGTTATTAGTCTTTTTCCTTTGATAATCTCAACCCTTTCGTTCAGCTATTTAAAAAGAGAGACTTTATTTTTATACAAAAGACTATAAAATGGGTTATGGGTATAGATGATTTGCAATATATTTTTTACTAAAATAAGTCTTATTTTTACATATTAAGGAAATGTTAATTAATGCTGCACCAACTCCCTTTTGACTATGTTTGTCGTTTTATTGTATATTAAATTAATTTACTCTACAAAAACTGTATAATTAAAACAATATACATATAATTTATAATATCTTATAGAAAAATCAGTAACATTTTAAGATATATTATTATATATTTTTTCAATTTTATGTATAAATATGTTATTACAATGTTAAATTAAGAAATAATTACTTACTATTTACATACATGTCTTTTATTTTTATTTTCTGAAATTGAAAACTGACTCGTTACCAAAAAAAATTTAAAGGAAATTAAATAAAATATTATTCTCTTATTTAAAATTTCATTTTTCATGTATTTTATTTTATAATTTTACGTTTTTGGTCTACAAAAATATCTTTTTAAAATTTTTTAAGACATACTAAACATACAAAAAATATATTAAATATATGCTTAACATATATCAAAAATATATTAAAAATAAATTTTATTTTTCAAAATTTTTTTTGCGCAGTACTTATATATTTTTTTATAAAAAAAAATATATTTATCATTTTTTAATTATTTTCATACGATGATTCATCAGTACGAGAAAATGACGGTCCAGTCAAATATTATTCATTATTAAAATTTTGAAAATAAAGAAAAACAAAGTAATGCGAGTCAAAAATGAACAAAACGCGACTATATATAGAAGGCTACCGCGCAGAGAGAGAGGAAAACCCACAAGCGCTCAAGGATTTGGGGAGTTGTCGTCGAGAGACGAATAGCGAGAGAAAGAGAGAGAAAGAGACAACAGCTAAAGCTTTTGAAAATGGCCTCAATGGCATCTCCGGTAAGATCCTATTCTGGCTATTATTACAGAAACAACCATAGCAAACACCACTATGGTTTAGCCCATTCCCGTATCCGCCTCTCTCATCAGCAAAACCACGACGAAAACAACAACGAACACACCGACCAAATTGCTCGAAGGTACCTCTCCCTCCCTCCCTCCCTCCCTCTGTGTGTGTGTGGATATTCAAACATACAAGTGTAAAACAAACCATAATTTCTAACAAAATTGCTACAATTTTAAAGGGAAATTATACTGAGAAGCAGCGAATTAGCTGTGGTAGGGGCAATTTTTAATCTCAGGTATCTCAAAATCTCGCATTTCTATTAGTGAAACCATAGAATATCTGTGATTAAACTTGATTTGTAATTTATTAATTTGTTTATTTTTTTTAATTACAGTGGTAAAAAGCCTGAATACTTGGGAGTTCAGAAGAACCAACAAGCACTATCTCTGTGCCCAGCTACGAAGAACTGTATTTCAACTTCAGAGAATATTAGCGATCTTATTCATTACGCTCCTCCTTGGTAAGGTTGAAAAATTATTATGCTTCTACTTGGTTTTTAGCACGTGGAAAATGTGATCCTACTATCGTTTGTACTGGGCACGACCTAGACGAAAAATTATATAATACACGGATATGAAAAAATATTATCATGATTGTATATATAATTTCTCGACCCAGACTAGTCAATGCAACGTGATTCATATGTTAACTAGTACATTCTTCACAGGAACTACAATGGCGCCAGAAAGAAGCCTGTGAATAAAGAAGTGGCAATGGAAGAGCTTCTTAAAGTGGTAACAATCTTATATCCTGTATAACGATTTCACTACTCTATTAATGCTTTAAGCCTTGGATTTAGCTGAAGCTGAAGCTAGATTTGGATGCTTTTCTTGTAGATAGAATCAACAAAACCAGATAAATTTACACCCCGAATTGCAGAAAAGAATGATGATTATGTGCATGTGGAATACCAAAGTCCTATTTTGGGGGTAAGTTTTTAACGCCTTTCATATCATCATAGTACAACTCTGTGATAGTGGTACTAGTGATCCTGATATGGTTTGAAACAGTTAGTAGATGATGTTGAGTTCTGGTTTCCACCGGGGAACAACTCTATTGTGGAGTATCGATCTGCATCACGGTTGGGAAACTTCGATTTTGATTACAATAGAAAGAGAATCAAGGTGAGATTTGAAATTTTGCTACCCATTGAGACTCTCTTTCTCAATAGCCCATGATATTTGAAATTTTGCTACCCATTGAGATTTGGTTTCTCAATAACCATTCTTTACAGGTATTGCGACTGGAATTGGAGAAAAAAGGTTGGGCTTCTGCAGAGAGCTTCTGAAGAGCGTGAAAGGAAAAAAAAAAACGAATGGACTTCTCTAGGGACAAACAATACCCTTTAGCTGATATTTTTCTGGAACTTTGATGTTAATGGAGCAGCGAAGGATTATAATTGACGCAATCATTCATTGTTCGTTTTCAACTCTAATGATCTTAGAAAGAAAAAAAAATTCCCAAATCAACAATATCTTTCTGTTCAGGTAGGACCAACAAAACTTAAATTGTCTTGCAAAATGTAATGAATTCACATGCAAGTGCATCAAAGATTTGTATTTAAATACTTTAATGACAATGCATGCAGTTATCTTGTGTTAATGCTTGATGCTTTGGTTGTCTAAGGGAGTGTTGTGAGAAATTTTCAAGGTTATCAAATAACTAAAATGATGAATACCAAAAATCAAACGACATACAATATCTGCATATAATTGTTGAAATGAGAAAACCAGGTGGCGAATTTGTCATTCATTAATTCCATCATGATAAAGTATTAATAGTAGCCAACTTAAACATGCTTGAACACATGAATTGCATCATCACAAAACATCCATACTAGAAAATGTACTAGCTCAAGTTGGTACTAATTTAAGGTTGGACCGTACAATAGGATGGCCAATAACAAGATCTTTAGCGGATCAATCTTTCCTAAGTTCCATATACTCACGATGAATGCCATCAGTGTTTAGTACAACGATCTCAAGCTTGTCTCCCTGTAGAATAAACGTAAAAAGGTTAAGGGAAAAGGAATACATGAACTGTATGAATGCGTGTGTACATGTGTGATCATTAAAATATTATCCCCTCTCTTTGCCATCAACAAATTAAATAACTCAGAAATAAAACAAAAACAATGCATAATGCTAAGACAACCACATTCCCCAAAAAGGCAAAAACTGTGGAGTAAACTAAAACTTACAGTATAGATGTCCCTCTCAGTTGCAGAAGCAAAAACCGTTTTCACTAAATCAACTGCTTCCACTTCTGAAAGCGGGGTGACAGCATCCTGCACGGACCATAGAGTTATGAGATTGAAATGTTAAAGACAATCAGAAAAAATATTATTCTACAAATAGGACAAGCAAACAGCATATACCTGGGCAGGCAATAAAAGTGGGCTGGGCGATTTAAGTTGGTTGTCCAGAAAAGGCATGATAAGGGTAGAACCAGAACCTTGTGCACTGTACCCAACCCTTTCATAGGAACCAACTGCATCATATGTGTAAACACATCCCTTTCCTACAATTATGAATGAGAAATAAACATTTTTAATACCAAGGAAGAGATTAAAACGTCAACAACAAGCTTCTGTTAGTTTACCTTCACTGTCAAGGCCGCCTAGAACATTGAAGGCATAATATGGGAAGAAACGCTTATAGTAGAGTGTGTTGGAGAGCAGTTGAGCCATGGCGGGGCAGCTCATCTGCTTATTATGTTGATGTTGGTAGATCTGAATTTAAAGAAAAACAAGAACAAATAATGGTGTCAGTAGAAACCAAGTGTCCAATTATCGAATACAGCTAAAAGCTATTCATTGGAAGTCTGAACACATGTATCTCATACACTGGAAGACACATAGTTATAGATACCACACGTTTCCAAAAAGACTTAGCATGAGAACATCCAGTTTTTCAAGAATATAAGATGCCCATTAAATTCACCTACTGCTGGTGTACCAAAATGCACACTCATGCACAAACATAAAATTTTTTTAACAGTATTAGCCAAAAAGAGAGAAACCATTTCTAACAAAATTTTCTATCTTAAGCAATAAACATAACTTTTTGACATCAGTTATTTCCTTAACTATCATCTTAAAATTTATTGTATATGAAACTCATATTGAGCAGTCAAAATAAACACTTAAAAGCAAACAGCATAGGCAAAGACAAGAAAAATGAAGGAGCTAATAGGTTTGGTGCTTGTCTGTCAACCTCCATTGTATGCTCATGCTCACTCACAATATCATGTTCCATTGTCTATAAAATACAAAGATTGCCAAACTTATAAATGGTTTAAGGGCCCTTGTTTTGCATAAAATAATATGAAAACTAGATTTTAAACAGTTGCATGCATGTCTCACAACAGACATTTTATTTTATTCACCAACATGTTTAATTAAAAAGTATAATAGTAAAAATAAATGCTAGTGACGTTTAAGATTAATATCCATTTAATCACACATAATCACTTATAATGGAAGATTACCAATGACACAGAGCAAGCAATTAATAGATTTTGCAGTCTCACCAAGTGCCTGGCAGCCAAATGCTTTTGTAGTGCTTTGACATCTGCTTGAAAGCCAGAAGATGCCATCACACTTTTGTCAGCTCTGAGAACAACATGGGCACATCCAGTCAGTCTTAAACAAAGAGTGAACACACACACAAAACAAAAAGTTATTCAATAGTTGAGTAATGGATTCTAATACTTCCATATCACCATCAACATTCATTTAACAACAAGAGAAATATCCACCTAACTGCTTACTGTCAAACTTCAGATAGTATGGGCCTTGATATAGGTGTGCAAATAGAGAAACAAAAATAACAAAACCATAAGGCAAAGAAAAAGAAAGCATGGGACATAAGGAAAAGAAAAATCATTACTGTTGCTCAACTTTCGAAGGAACTAGAACCTCAGCAAATAGTAATTTCAAAAAATTTGATTCTGACTTCCAACAAATGTTAGAATACACAATTTTGTAATTTCTAAATCAAACGAAATTGAAAAGCCAAAGATGCAAGCCAAAACTAAAACAATTTAAATTTCACATCGTCCATCTGATATCTACTTTCACTCAGAAAGTTCAGTACCATTTAAACAAGAATACAGTAAAACAGCCTGCTCGGTACAAAAATTTAGAAACAACTCAAAGTATGACATGGTTCAGACATTAAAAGCATAGAACCGAGCAGAAGACCAAACAAACCCGTTCAAAACCTCAAGTACCTGAAACCTGAAATTGCGACTCCCGTATTTGTCATAATATACCACTAAAACCAAAGTTATCGGCAATACACAAATACCCATACTTAGCTGATTAATCTACAACTAAAAAATGGAAATCGAGACAGAAAAACACATACAATTTACAGATTTTGGAGTACTCGCGGGTGAGAATATTGTATCCAGTGGACATTCGAGTATCGGCAGCGATGACGCAATAATCGGCGCCAGCAATTGCAACACAAGATCTGCAAACAATCAATCGACACACCAAATTAACATGACGAATTGCATAGAGAGATGAAGATTTGAATAAGAAAACTTAACTTACCCTCCATTGTTATCGTATGGAGACCAGTTAGCTTGTTGCTTAGTCATGGTGTACGAAACGCGAAAATAGGTAGATCAAATTGCAG
Source organism: Garcia nutans (assembly GCA_947685225.1). NCBI lineage: Eukaryota > Viridiplantae > Streptophyta > Magnoliopsida > Malpighiales > Euphorbiaceae > Garcia > Garcia nutans. The sequence goes on along the minus strand of CANTUV010000010.1, from coordinate 13,366,998 downwards.
AGGACAGATATCAAACAGATAGCAAATAAATTGCAGGAACCAACTGAAGCTTCAAGGTCCCCCTTTCAGTTCTTATGCAGTCACTTGGACCTTGCCCTTGTGTCTTTGCCATCAAGAAAACCAAACTAAAATGCAAGCAAAAAAACGATGTCGTTTCTCTCAATCTTATCGGACCATCTTAACTCTTGACCTTAAGCCCAATCAAAGCCCTCAAAGGAAAAACTGGGCTCCATTTCATTGGCTTAATTTTGAAAACCCCAATTCACTTGAATAAATAAATTGGGCCTCACATCTATGGGCCTTTGAACGACATGTCGTTCACATAGAAATAACTAAATAACATATTATACTAGAATGGCGACAGTATCTTGCATTTTATTAAGGAAAAGCTCTAGTTTTAGTTGGATTTTGTTAATTTTTTTGACTTCTTTATTTTTTGATTAGGCTTCTTAAAAAATTTTAATTGAATTAATCGAAAATCATTGATTTTTTTATTAATTAATATAAATTATAATATTTGTTATTAATAATGTTATATATATAATGCTTGTTGTTATAGCCATATTTTTCTATTATTAATACATAACTTATAAACTATAAACTATAGTTATAAGTTATAAAAAGGGCAGCCCGTTGTACAAAATATTGATTATAAGAAATCAAAATAATATTTGGTATACACACCCAACGTTTATGGTTCCGAATGACCCTAAACCCATTATTAAACGACCTCTCGTCCTCTGAGAATGACAAAACGCTCGAAAACAGTGAAACGGTGAAAACCGATCCTCTAAACCAACGACTAGTCTTTTGATGACGAACGTGGATTTAAAAGCAACGAATAGCTTTCACTTTCCCGGCATCACATCAACGAAGGATGAACAAGAGTATCGAATTGAAGCACAGAAACAGAAAGAGAGGGAAGGGAAGGGTAGGGAAAGGAAAGGAAAGGAAGCAAATAATGGGGGGTCTGTACGCATGGCTGCTCAACTTCTTTCTCCTTATATCTGCCATTGGTCTTATCGGCTTGCAGGTCATTTCTCATTTCTCAGTTTCTCAATTTTCGATTATCAGTTCAATGATCACTAAATTAATTTCGTAAAATTTGATGGGTTTTATGCAAATTTTATTGTGTTTCAGCTCATGTACTTGACGGATCTCGAGTTTGATTATTTAAACCCATATGATTTAGCGTCTCGGATAAACCCCGTTGTTTTGCCGGAGTATTTGATCCAGGGACTTTTGTGCCTCACCTTTCTACTCACAGGACACTGGTTTTTCTGTCTTTTGTCCCTCCCTTATCTCTACTACAATGTCAGACTGTAAGTTTATTCATTTACTTGATCGATTGTTTGAATTTTCTAACAAATTTTATGAAAAAAAAATTCATGAAATTTCTGTTCTTTAGTTAAATTTATTGACTATTAACTTGAAAATGATCACTAACCCATTCAATAATTTTGGAAGAACTCATCAATGCAATACCAAGAAGTGCTAATAAGTAATTGGATTTTGATCAGTTCCGAATAAAAATTGCAACTTTTTTTATTAGTTTGAATACTTTTCTTGGCAATTTTGATGGGTATGTACAAGCTATATTATTCGAGTTTGATCTTTATTCTTTTATTTTTGATGCTTTTATGAAAGTTCTACTGTCCGCTGTTTACTTGTTAAAATTTTTACATTGGGGCAAAACAGGCTCATCAATGAATATAGGAATGATTGACTGAAAATGAATAAAAATAATCTCTCATAATGTTGTTTAATTAATATTTTGTTTGTTGAGGCCATAATTCTAAGTTATTGATGCCACATTGCCGCTAATATTCACATAAAGACATCACCATTATGAGTTTGCCTACGGTCAGGTACTTGCAGGGACAGCACTTGGTTGATGTCACTGAGATCTATAATCAGCTGAATCAAGAAAAGCAGCGGAGGCTGTTTAAGCTTGGCTTTATTGTAATTCTTTTAGTTCTTTGTATATTCTGGTAATCTGATGACAGTGCACTTGAATAATAAACCAAGTATATTGCTGAACCTTTCAAGTGCTTAGGTGTTGATTGACTTTTGTTGATGTGTTTTAGTTTTCTTTGGACAGTTGCAGATGGATTGGATTATTGAGGCATTTAATGCTCATGCAAAGTTCCCTTAGTGAGTTCTGTTTATTGCTCGTTTTTAATAGGTGCTTTAATTAATGAAATTGACACTTTTGACGGTGCAGTCATTTTTATCTGTGTGTCTGTGTTTTTAAGCGTTCTTTCTTAAAATTTATTTTCATTATATGAGCTGAATTTGGTAATAAGAATGAGACCAAGAAAGTTAATCAGCATTCCCTGAGTCCAAGAAAATTAATCGGCATTCAGTTCATTCTTTGTTAAGATATTGGCAAAGAACTTCGGAATTGGATAAGTTGGTTTTATATACATCTAGCTGAAGCTGTGTGAATCTTGCATATTGCAAGACAATCAAGATTGGTGTTGTATATTAGGTTTTATGTACGTGTAGTTAATTTTGTTGGATCTAGCAATAATGTAAGAATTTTGGCTGGGTCAAATGTGGGCAGAATTAGGTGAAACACAATTAAATTTCTTAGTTGATGCATCAATGCTACTAATTTACTGGTTTCTTTGTTACGAGTTAAAACTCTTCCTTGTTATTTAGTTTCTTGCTTCTATTTTTTTTTTTACCCAATTCATAATCTCAAATATAATTTCGTTGTTGTTTTTCACGGGTTTCAGGTTTTTTCAGTGGGGAATCAAGCAAACTTTTGGGCGGGCTTATGCTACGTGCTTCTGTACATTTAGCTTGAGTTCAACTCAAAGCTTGTGCAATCGGTATGCTTTTAAGTTGGTAATCACAATTTAGGGAACGGAAGATTGAAATATAATGCAAATGGCATTAGCCCCATTGGATTTAATTGAATTATTTAGCTTCCGTCAGTTATATTATAGGTTGTTGATTTCCAATGATTTGCAAATAGCATTGGTCTTTGTCCGATCCGCTGTAAAACGAATGGTTGTTGCTTGACAGCCGCGCGTGCTTTAACGGTTTTTCTCACGTCTGCAAATTACCATGAAACGACGACAGCCAAATGCGTTGTGAGAGCCAGCGGTCGTTCAATGACCGCGCAATCTTTGGAAAAAAAAAAAAAAAAGACAAAGGCCCTTATACTATTGCCTGGCGAAAGCCCGACTGAATCGATCGGATTAGGCCAGTTCGGCCCATATTTAAATCAGTCTAATGCAACAACTTAGAGAAATGGGAAGTTTTATATAGAGGAAATTACGTCAAAAGCTTTTTTTAAAATTTCATTTTTATTGTGTTTTGTTTTATTTTTTTTAAATTTTATTTTTTTGGATTCTAATAAAATTTAAAAAAAATATTGACAAATACATAAATATTTATACTATATATATATATATATATATTTGAACATTTTGTTAGAAGAAAGAGAATTGATTTTATATCTATTATGCAAAAAAATATATATATTTATTATTAGATTATGTCTTTTTCGTATCTAATTCCATAAATTTTTTTATTTGCATATTATTTTTGTAAATTTTTTAATCACAAAATATATTTATAATTTTTTTTTTTGGTGCATAGACTTTTGGCAGAAAGAGATAAAAACGGGTGGGAAGTCAAAAAGAAAATGATAAGTACGTGGATAGTGGAAGGATAAAATATAATTAAATTTGTGGTAGATTATATCAGACAAAATAGGCATCTTGTTTTGCACTAAAGTGCACATCATATCAAACAAATGAGCCAATACAAATCCGACCAAAAATTGAACTTTGAATGTGGTATGTGTGTGCTTATATTTAGTTAAATTTATTGCTTAATTATATTATCAAAGTGAAGCTTCACCTTTAACGGGATACATATGCTGCACCAAAAAAAAGCAGATGAAATATTGTCTTTACTTGCAGACAAAAAATATATTATTTCAAATGTTTTATTGAAAATATAAAGAAATTTGAAGAAAGAAATATTTTTTTCATGCTAATATAAGAAAAATATAATTAAGCCATAGGCCTTTGGGATATTAATTATCCATATATTATATACACCCACCTTAGATATAAAAGATTGGCGGTGTGGACAAACATTCTACAAAGTAAAAAAGAAAATTCAGGAAAAAAATATGTAAAACCCAATAAATGAAGGTTTATATGTCAAGTGACATAAACATTAATACATCATCTATTACTTATATATATATATATAGGAGTATACAAAAAGTTTTTAAGCTATATTTATGTTCACTATTTGATTTTATTTCGTTTACAGTTTTTTTTTAATATTTCATATAATTTTAAGTATTAAAAATATAATTAAAAAACAAATATTAGTAACTAATAGAGCATTTAATAATACGAAAATTTAAAAAAAATTTATTTTTGTTTCTACTATCTTGTTGTTTAAAAAATTAAATGAAAAAATAAAAATAACACAAAAATTAGATAGTACAATTATAATTAGTTTCATATTATATAAGGATTTTTTTTTTTGGCAACAACCATGGCAGAAGCGGGCCAACCTGTCTCTTCTACTAGTAATAACAGGATGAATATGCCAAATGCTCTTATACCTAAATGGAGATCCCCTCTTGACGGGTGGATCAAATTCAATTCAGATATATCCTACAATTCTAAATCTCAATGGATTGGAGCTCCTATGGTGGTAGCTAGAGTATAGGGATGGCAATGAACGGAGTAAAGACGGAAAAGCATTTTCCATTCCCATTTTCATTTGGCGGAGAAACATCATCCCTCAAACGGGATAATTCTGCCTTCATCGTGGGAATTTTTGCCCCTTAGAAATTTTCGCGAAAAATTTATTTTTTTTTATTTTTTAAATTAAAATATAATAATATAAATATCATTAATTTATAATAATTTTATAATTAATAACATAAATTATTAATTTTATAATTAATAACACAAAAAATTTTAATTTATTTAATTTTAGAGTTTAAATATTAAATATTATTTTTATTTATGTAGATTAATATAATTTGTATAATATATAATATAATAAATATAAATATAATATATATAATATTATATATTTTTTATATAAAAAAAATTGAATCTCCACGGGTATGGGGACAGAGATTTCTGTGGAGCAGGGAGTACTCTTTCCGTCTTCGTCCCGCCCTGACAGACGGAGAGAGCTTTCTTCCCCTCTCCGTTCTCACAGGAGAGAAAAAGGAAAAATTTACGTGGGAGAGCAGTGATTTCTTGTCCCGTTGCCGATTCTAAACTAGACAATAGAATGAAAGGTTAGTGGATGGAATAGCTTGTCTAATTAGATCCTTTTCTCCTCTTAAAATGAAGTTCAAGCTATCCTACTGACTGTGCAACTAGCAAAATGCTATAACTTTACAAATGCATTTTTGAATTTGATTGCTCTATTCTCATACAAGCCATTAATTCACCTGAAATTTGCCCGTTGGAAATTGAAGGCTATGTCTAGAACATTAGAAGCCTTAACTCTGCTTTTGTGGAATGTTGTTTTATTCATACTAAAAGATCTTCTAATCTTGTAGCAGATTAGCTTGCCAATGCTATTACTCAGATAAATTAGGCCTGATTGGAGTTCTAATTACCCTTCTTACTTGAAAACTTTGTTATTGAATGACTTATGATAATGCATATTTATCTTTACTAATAAAAAAATTATTTTTTTAATTAAATATATAGCTATTCATAATTTAAGTTTTATATTAAAACATAAAGATAAGAATGCTGCTAGCTCTCCTCATTATTTTATTTTCTTATACTTTATGTTTTATTTTAATAATTACAAGTTTCAAAGAGTAAATTTGTCAATATATTTTTTGTGATTTTTTGTTTCTTTACGTGAGTAGTTTGCTATTCTTTTATAGAAGTATTTGTTCTTTAATTATAAAATCATAATAATATTATGCTCATACGAATTTTCAAAAAAATAAAATAATTATGTTGAAAATAATCTTTAAAAAATAATCTAATTATAACATAATATAACCACTCAACAGCCATATTAATTGCTCTTATATCAAATCAATTTTTTTTTATTAAAATATGACTTTTTTTCACTTATAAACATTATCATCATTCAAATTAAATTTTATAAACATAATTTATGATTAATAAAATTTTATATTTTATTTACATTCAGCCATATAATTTATTTTTAAGAATGAAAAATAATTTCAATATTTAATTTATAATAATAGCTAACCTGGTTGACCGGGTCTCTTGCCATGATACAGTAATTGATGTGTTGGATCTTATTTAATTAATTTTTTTAAAGAAATATTTTATTCTATTTGTATGCTAGTTGGGACCAAGATATTGGGTGCAAGTGTCTTAACACAAAAATAAGCAACAGCTTTAAACTTTGATTATTAAGTGGAATAATTTGGAAAAATATCTCTTTCTAAACATACTTAATTAAACTAAAAAATCTAGCTTTGTCCCATTAATTATCTGATCTTATAGCACCTTTAAGTTGACTTCATATTTCTGTCAAATCTAAATTGTGCAAGAAAAACAAGAATATTCATCCATAATTAAATAAAAAAAATATATAGAAAAATAAGAATTATTCAGAAATGTAAAAATATTTATTTTTCCGATGAATTTAAAAATATGTTATCAAATCTCATGTCTATTAAATATTAATATATAATGTAATTAATAGAGAAATGACTCTTTTCACCTATATTAAAAAATTCAATCTCAAAATTATATATTAAAATAACAGAATTTATTTCTATATTTAATTAATAGATTATTTGTTTATATTCAATAATTGTAAAATTTAACAGATCTCACAAAATATTGTTTGGTTAGCTTCACAAAAATGCAAGATATTTTGGATTCTTCAAGAAATATATCAATAAATAAAGCATATAAATCTAAATAATAACGAAAAACAGACAAAAATTAAAGCAGAAATCCAAAGAATTCAAACAAAAATGCCACTAATAATCACGACATGGATGTGTGTGCATATATATATATGTATGTATCATCCCTCTTCTATCACTTTACCAAGAATTTACAAGTTTAAAGAGGCTAGAAAATAATAATAATAATAATAATATGAAAAATCTAATAGAGGTGAAGGTTTTATTTCGTTATAATTAGAGCCCAAGATATATGTTAAAAAATGAGAAATCCTATATAGATTTGATCTATGCCCATTCATAAATTATATTAATCATAAATTATAATTTGAATTATAATATTTAAAAATAATAATTTAAATTATTTTTTTAAAAATTATAATTTATGATTGGTCTAATCTATGAGTGAAGACAACTATTATATCTATCTTATAATTTTTCTTAAAAAATTTATAAATTTGCATGGTGCAAATTTAGAAATTAGTAGATTGATAAAATTTTTATAGTCCAACTCGACTTGACTAAAAAAAGATGCTTTGAAAAAAGAAACTAAAGTAAAGCTACATAGTTGCCATGCTACATAATTGTCATGTACATTAATTATGCTAATAATAGTAAGAAACCAATATTCATTAAGCTGGAGCAGTCAAGCAAAGAAGCCTGTCAGCAAGCAACTCTTCTCTCCATTTCTGATTGACTTTTGCTATAAATTCTTCAATTCTCCTTTCCAAATCTTTATTATCATTTTCATCATATTTATCATCACCATGGATATCTTCTGTTTCAATATCATCACCATCATCTTCCTCGTACCCATTACAGTCTTTTTCATCATCAACATCACAGCTAACATCATAATAATGATAATGAGAATCTTCATATTCTTGTTTCATTTTACTATGATCAATTTCGTAAACTAAAGGAAAGGAATGAAAAAAGTTGTCAAAATCTCCAGCAAAAGCTGCAGGCTTAGAAGAACTTCCAAGAGATAAGCTAATAATCATAAAACTAAGCATGAAAAACAAGGAAATACGACTGGACTTGAAATCGTAGCTGCTGGTAGAGATTAAAAGGTAGTGTTGATGCTTAAGATCATAAACTGATGATATGGAGAGTGATAAACATAAGAGAATTATTAACAGAATAGCAGGAAAAATATTTACAGAAGAGAATTTTCCTTTCATCATTATTATAACCCCAACTGGGTTCTTTTTACTTTCTACTTTGCAGCTGAGTTTTGAGTTTCTATTCAAGCTTATATATATATATATATATATATATATATATAATTGAGATTTCAGAACAATTTTTATTTTTTGACGAATTTTGAATGTAAAAAGAAAGTTAAAGAAATGCATTAAACAATAGGAGGAGGTTTACCGAGAAAGTTACATGACGTCTACTAAAGGAGACTAATTAATTAATTAAGTTAATTATATATGATAATGGTGGAGATGATGATTATGATTTATACGTGTTTATGTCATTCTGTAGACTGTAGATAATCAATGGTTGTGTCACTGTTTTCTAAATAACGGAAATCTTGAGTTTAAAGTAGCTGGACTTGAAATCGTAGCTGCTGGTAGAGATTAAAAGGTAGTTTTGATGCTTAAGATCGTAAACTGATGATATGGAGAGTGATAAACATAAGAGAATTATTAACAGAATAACAGGAAAAACATTTACAGAAGAGATTTTTCCTTTCTTCATTATTATAACCCCAACTGGGTTCTTTTTACTTTCTACTTTGCAGCTGAGTTTTGAGTTTCTATTCAAGCTTATATATATATATATATATATAATTGAGAGTTCAGAACAATTTTTATTTTTTAAAGAATTTTGAATGTAAAAAGAAAGTTAAAGAAATGCATTAAACAATAGAAGGAGGTTTACCGAGAAAGTTACATGAAGTCTACTAAAGGAGACTAATTAATTAACTAAGTTAATTATATATGATAATGGTGGAGATGATGATGATGATTTATACGTGTTTATGTCATTCTGTAGACTGTAGATAATTAATGGTTGTGTCACTGTTTTCTAAATAACGGAAATCTTGAGTTTAAAGTAGCTAGAAATTTTCTGAAATAATTTTTTTTGATTAACTGTGCTTTAGGATAAAATTTTTCATATTAAATTTTAATACAACTATATATTCAAAATTCAAACTTAAGATTTCTGTAATTAAATTAAAATAATCCTTTAATAATTAATTTACGTGTTCAACCGTAATTATGCTTCTTCAATGTTGAAAGAAGAATCACTATGAAGAGAAAATTATAATTATATATAATTAAAAATATATGAATGTCATGCTGCTTTGGAGAGGCTGGTGATTCATTGATCTACATGCACATATATCATATAGAGAAGCAATCGATTTAATAAATGATTAATAAACAAATGAGAGAAGGCATCTATCATTTTATAAAATATAAGCATGCCTTTGAGAAATGTCTCTAATTAGTTTTCTGAGAGCAATACAGAATTGCTTATATTTTTATCCCTATTTACGAATTAGCAGGATAATTTAGATACTTCTCCCCCTATTTCTCAAATTAATTAGCCATAATGCAGAGTAAATATACCATTTTTTACTCTCCCTTTCTTTTTTCTCAATTTTTTTCAGGTTGAAAAAAAAAAAGAGCAATGCAAGTACATTGCGACTAACAAATGCAGCCATAAAAGGCAAGCCACCATTGTTCACATCCAAATACTCAAGCCACAAGACAAACTAATAAAGAAGCATAATTTAATTAACCTAACAATCAGATATCTCTGTCCAGCCAAAAAACAGTATGTCCAGTCCTGCCTAATAATACCTACTTCATGCTAAAGCAATGATTCAATAAACTTGCAGATAATTTCTGATAAAGAGAAGCAATACATATATTCACCGTAGAATACCAGGATCAATCAATTTTAGTCAGTTAGAGACCTCGGCGGCGTACTCAACCAAGCTCAGTTGATGCTAATTATTAACCTTCTGGCAAAGATATATTGATATCAGTTCCTGATTTTCTCATATCCTGCATGGATTGCATGGCAGTCCAGTTTTCTCTTCGGAAGGAAGATGAATTTTGCAGCCCATGTCCACCCATACTATCCTCTCTTTCAGGGTTAGAAGCAGGTACAGGAGTCGCCATGGTTGGCGCTGGTATCGGGTCAACCTTTAGCTTCTTTGGTTTCTGGTCCTGCTGGTTGCCAGGTAGGAAACTACCTACCACAACCTGATAAGGAAAAGGTTAGATAACCTTATAAGTACCATCCGATTTAATTTATTTCTACTTAGATAGTACTCGTTAAGTTGCTATTTCCAGCAATGCCATGGTGGTTATATTTGAAGCGCCTAAAATAGAACCAAGGCGAACCATGTGCCAGTGCATTAGTTTTCCTACTATAGTATAAAAGAAAAGGAATTTACCTGCACAGGACTAGCAGCTATTAGAAGTCCAGCAACACCTCCTCCTACCACACGACCATCAGGGCTCGCCAAAGATACACTCATCCCACCTGATCTGCTCCTTGTCCCTTGACTCTCTGTGGGCATAAATGATCCAGACAACGAGAGTATTTCAAAGCGACCCTGAGAATTATAGATTAGATTAGAAACTTTATGAAGGCAACAGAATTTCGTGGAGAGAAGGTGCTTTTAAACACAGACTACAGCATTCAGAATAGTGAAAGTCCAAGTAAGATTGCCTCTATATTCTACTCTTAATATTAAAGGTCAAGCCAAAACTTTTTTCTTTAACCAACATGCTAGCTCAACTAAGACCAATAGAAAAGTAGTGAAACCTATAGCAGCCCTTTGTCCTATTTTGTCAAAGGTGACATACAGCACTTGCTATATTCACCATTCTTAGGTATGTTATAGATTCATTTGAGCAATTATCCTACAGAAAACAAGGAAACAGCAGATATGTTTTCATTAGCACCACCAAATTTTACATTGAGCTGGCATTCTCTAGACAAGGCAATAAATCATTGTTAATCCAAGAACTAGGTCTGCTATTTAACTAAGGTCACTATCAAGTCCGAAAACATATCCAAACTACCAAGTGTATTGTCAACACCAACGCAAGAAAGGAAGAAGCAGAAAAGGAGTAATCAAGAATGCATACACAAGAAAAGAAGTGCAGAAGGAGAAAAGGAAGAGGAAAGATAACTACTGGGTAATAGTGGTCTTTCTAGGTCCTCCTGTTAATTTGACCATCTTCAACAATTAATTTTCCAAAATAAAAAAATAAAAAATATACCTCACAATCTTAGAGTTCACTTGTGCTATAAGAACAATCCATACATGAACAATTTTCAGTTGAAGTACGAAGGTACAGCAGTTGATTATCTATAACTAGACTTGGAGCATTAGCACAAATCAAATATTATATATTACTCCTTCCGTTCCGCTTTAAGTGTCATCTTAGATATAATTACACATACCAAGGTAATCATTAGTGATTATAAATTTTATAAAAAATTTATAATACTTTACCTAATTACCCCTTTCTATTATTCTTTTACTATTAATTACTAACCTTATAAGTATTTAATACTCAAAAGTCAATTTAAAACTTTATAATTAATATCAACTTGAATTAATAAAAGTGACAATTGAAATGGAACAAAAACAAATTTCTGATAAGACACATGAAGTGGAACGGAGAGAATACTATAAATGCTAACTGAGGTCCCCAATCATACATGCTAGTAGAAAAATTACTAATACATATATCACCTATCAACTAAACGCTATTATGATTTCACAACACCAGCTTCTATAGATAGATATGGGCTGCAGTATTCAGGCCGTGAATTTTGGTTTCAGAAATAAGAGCTTCATTTTCTGTGGTATCAAATTCACATCAGATGATAAAACTTGGTGGAAGTGTAATGACAGTTTGGCACATAAATAACAAAAAGAAAAATTATAACAATAACAGAAAAAAGGGATTCATATATAGTCAGAAAACTGCATTCACTTAATAGGAAGTACAAGAAGCTATCCAGGAAAATTTATTGTAAATGACATACCTCATAGGTCAAAGTACCTCCAGAAGAATCAGGTTGGCGAAGCGTAACATTTGAAATTACCCCATTAGCAGATAGAATGCAAATAGCCCGAGGTCCTTGTTGTGAAAATGATATAACCTTCATAGTAACATCCTTAACCAAAGAAAATCACTAGCAAAGTGAAACAAAGCTTAATGTAGTGATTAAAATTTGCAATTGGTCCATCTTAAAAAACTACCACTATCAAATTAACACTATACTATATGCCCATAACTTGGAACTTAATCCCCACAATTAGAAAGCAAAAAATTAATTTGGTAAATTATCCACATGTGCTAGTGCTAAACACCACATATTGTAATTGAAAGAATAGAAATGGAACTAAGATAAAAATGCTAAATAAAACAGCAAAATTGGAAAGGTAGTCATAGAAGCTCTTTCGCAGCCTGGTTGTTAATCCTTCCAAATATTGGTCACAATTTCCTTAAGTGCTGATATAACTTCCATAAACTTTTTGTTAATGACAGAAAAGCTAGCTTGTCCTCAGAGCAGCGGATGGTCTCTCTGTCCACGTTAAAGTGACTAATGACCTAACATGCAGCTTTACATTGTGGAAGGACTATGACTGTCACACTTATTGTTTATGCCCACTATTCTGAAGAAAGCTAAACTTATGCTATCCATAGCATTCTTAGATGATGAGTTGGAGCTTCCATAAAGGTTAAAAAAAATCCAGAAGCGAAAGCTCAAATCTCATTAGTGTCACATCTCAAAGATGCAAGTGAATGACACAGTAACAGTTATTATAATCTAAAGCATCTGATTTCAACCTTTTTGGAGACATTTCTTGCAAAATGTGACACGTGAAATCCTGAAGTTGCTAAAAAGACAAATCCCAGCATAGATTAGGTTCCCAATCAGCATAAATTAGATGTATCCTCTAGTTTAAAAATAAAACTTTTTATATGTGAAGCAGAAATGATTTCGTTAACATCATAACCACAGTAAAAAAACTTCATATATACTGAAAAAGGTTTTCTTTTTCCCACTAATCAAGTATACCTCTCCAGCATTGACAGTGATGACATGGGGAGTAAAATTCGTACCAACTGAACCAAAAGACCAGTCACCTACAAATATCAGCAAAGGAACAATAATTTTAGAAGTTAGAAAGTAATGTAAGGCATTTTCTTCAAATATAGACATCATTTAGCCCTCTTTATTTTGGAAATGTAGAATTAAATTAAATAAACAATGGAAATTGGCTCCGAGAGGAAGTACAAGCATGCAAAACATTGTGTGAAAGCAACTTTTTTTTCCCTAAAATTCAGACTGTACAAAACTTACATGTGTAATGCAATTCTCATGGAAACAAAGGAAAATACAACTACATTGTTAAATATATCCAAAATCTTTCCAATGAATCATGACATACCGGGGACAGGAAGAGATGCCAAATATATTTTTCAACTTGCCACACTAGTCAGTCTGGCACAAGATATTGCCTATCTCAATAAAGTCCTGCAGGCTTAACAAATTCATCCTGTTTGTGCCACTGGAAGGGCAAGACCCAAACATCTAGGCCAGAAAAGGAATATTCTCACATTTAACGAACCCCACAAAACCCCACCATTTTATTTTAGAACCAGCATTTTACTTCCAAATTTAAACAAGAGCATCTCACAAGGCCCCCACATAAACTTTCAATAACTATTATAAAGAAGTGAAGGAATCTTTCAAGGCAACTTAGAGATCTTCAATCCAATTAAGACAGTACTTCCAAAATTCCAATTGCAGAGCTACAAAGACCCATTCTAATATCAAAAACAGAATGAATCAATAACCTCCAAAATAAAACTAAAACCATCACTTGAGTATCTCTATCATAAATAAATTGCGCCATTCCATCCCATACACAACATACTTCAATTTGAATTAAAGAAATAAGTTCAGAAAAGGAAAAACGCACCTGAATTCTCCATTCCCATTTTCTTGTACTTCTTTTTCTCAAAACCACCAGACCACACTTTACCCGGCTTTCCAGTAGAAAAGTCTCCACCAGGTGGAGCCGAAGAAGAAATTGGCATTGGAGACAATGGCCTAGCTAATGCCCCATCTGGTCCATATTTCCTAGGCCTACCTCTCTTCTTCTTTTCTGTTGTTATATTCAACCCACCTACACTAACTGTAGTTACAGCCACTGCTGGTGACCCAGCAACCTGGATAGGATTTTCAGTTCTTGGCGCCACATGATAAGTAGATGGAGCTTCAGCTCCTATTACAGTAACCCCTGATGCTAATCCTTCTCTCGTTTCCATGCACAAATCCACAAGCATTCAAAATAACTAAAAACCAATCTTTCCAAATCTAGATCTTCATTCCAGCATCTGTAACATACAGATGAACCAATATGAAATGATATTAAAGTTTCAATCGATATCAGAAACATCAAAAACTATATAAATTCACAAAAAGAGGTAACTGGAACTTTATTTCAAGCTCCAACCCCAGCAATTATAATCCAAATTGCTCAACCATTAAAATAAATCATATTCCAAATTTACCTCGAATAAAAAAATATTTCTTTTCAATAAAATTAATTCAACTCAACATTTAGACAATATTTCTCAAGATCAATCTTCGTAAAATCAAATTTACATGAAATCAAGAGAGGGAGAGCAAATTCAACAAGAATGAGTGAGTATGAAGCAGAGGCACAACATTTGCTTCAATCTTCTAAGATCAAAGTCCTTAACTCAAACTAAAAATCCCTGAAAATCACCAAAAAATACAAATAATCTAGCAAAGTTTCACATGACAAAAAATAACTGCTCCACACTAGGTAATAAATTTAAAAAAAAAAAAAACCCACTTCACCCAAAAAAATTTCACTTATTAAACTCGAGCTAAAAACAAACTCAAATTTCGCAAAAGGGAAGAAAAAAAAAAGATCATGACCTGTTAAAGCAACTCCAAGACTCCGATAAGCACTTTTGAAGCTTTAACTGAAACTACTGTGTTGTAGGCCTTTACACATTTGCTCAGCTCAAACACTACTGTAGAAGTTTCTCTCCATTTTAACTCAAAAATAATAGAAAAAATGGCAAGGAATAATACTAATAATAATGATAATAATAATAATAAACAAAGGTCGCTGTTTGTTTGCTGAAAAAACGATTTCTCGAGGAAACGGAGACGGTTTTCAGCTTCCAGGTGTCTGGAAAACCGCTGGCCGGTTTTTTTTTCCCTTGTCTAAACAGAAACCGCTATGAGAAAGCGTAAAAAAAAAGTGAAAAATAAATACCAATAATAAAATTTTTTTTAGAGAAAAAAAAATTAAATCAAAGATTTAAAATAATAATCAATTATTCACTAAACCCGATAAATACAATTGATTTAAGAGAAATTTCACGTCCGTGAGGGAAATTGAATTTTGAAATTTGAGTTAAAAAATGGTTAAAATAGTAATTTTAAAGGAAAAGAGTGTGTGAAATAAGGTAAAATGTAAATTACTTTTTTTTAAAAATAATTATTAATTAGTGTTTTGTATTTAAAGCTGCGAAGGTGGCGTTGGAGGACTACCTTTTTCTTGCCGCTGACCAGCTTTTTGTCTTTTTCGGAAAATAAAAGATGGCTTGTTAACATTTGCCATTGACATTGCCCTAATTTACAACAAATGCCACTGTTCAATAATAGTATTATTAATTTTTTATTTTCTAGAAATTATATTTTTAATAAAAAATGAAATTTAAAAAACATTTATTGGTTAATAATATTAATTATTAGTGCTGATTGCGTCACCTAAGTTGAGTGGGTGTCAGATTTCTAATGGACATTATGGCAAGGAAATCCCGTTTAGATTGTCCATTGTCCATTGCAATTAATTATTGTTTGCCACGCGTAAACCGCATTTTTTTTTACTTTTTATTGGATTTGTGGCTAAGTTAGTATTTTTTTTTTTTTGGTACAATTAGTTAGTATTTTTTTATAATCATAAAATTAATAAATTTATATATTACTATGCAATTAAAAATAAAAAATTGTCTAAAAATTAAAAATTTTATAAAATTATTTTACAAGCATTAAATATAATTATATTGAATTTGATAATAATAGATTTTTTTTGGAGCCAAATTATTAAATTCTATATCATTTACGCACCATGTTTTTAGCTTTGGAGTATCATATGATACCTTAGGCTCGGTTTGTATTTATGTTCGAAAATTAAGAATTGCGATTTAAATGCTAATATCAAAAATTGAATTTTAATTTACAAAAAGATAAATAAACTCCTTCAACTATATTAATTATAAGTGATATGTGATTTTTATTTTAAAAAAATAAATTTTCTTTTTTTATTTGTCCCAAATTATAATAAATTTTTTATTTCAAAAGAATTATTAATTTATTATTTTCTTAATTTTTTATGTAACAGAAGAAATATTTTAATATCAGAAATATCATAATTACGGTCTTAAGTTAATCCATTAACTTTCATTGTTAGGTTTGTTCTAGTAATCGGTCATCTAATTTATCTGCAAATGTATTATTAATAAAAGGGGGTGTTGACCAAATGGCCCTTCCCGTGCAAAGTAGTCAACGATTACTGATATCCCTGACTCTGGGGTTAAGTTTATTTATTTGGCGTTCGAGTTTTTGCAATTGTCCTAGGTTGAACATTCCCACCGGTTCTGTCTCTCAGACCAAATATGTAGTTTAATGGGCCGACACTTTCATTGCACAAACTCACGCTACCGTTTTCTGAGACCTTTGTTTGAGGATCATCGCAAGATTAACACCCAATAGGGCCATATAGTGATAGGAGAATTTACAAATTATATTCATAGTCGGTAGATTATCAATTATTGACTAACATGTCAGACATAATAAATATGAAACAAATAAAAAAAATCAGTAATAATAATAATAATAATACTAAATGCCAAATTTCACCATCTGCCCAAGCCACAAAATCTAATATCCAATCTATTTAAGTATCAAATAATACCAATCATTTCATAGTCACAAACAACTAGAATGAAAAGGTCACCTTTGTGCTTTGTTGATTTGAACCCCACCTCCACTCTCAAGTCCCCACAACGAATTGGTTTTTTTTTTGGTATGCTTTGTAGAAAACTAATAATGAGCCAATTGAAATTGACCTCGTAACAAAACAACAAGAAAAAGAATTCAAAAGAACAGTTTAGAAATTCTTTGTAGTTTCTGAAAAGTCAGAGTGGGCAGGTAAATCCAACTCGTAGTTCTTCAAACGAGTATTCAATTTCTTTCAGACTTTTTTGCTGTTTTAGAACCAGAAGAGAAGTAAGGGGTAGCTGGGGTTGACGCCATCAGCATAGGAGCCGACGTCGTTGTTGGAGTAGTAGTTGGCACAATAGTTGGAAGTGTTTTTGGGGTTCTATACTCTTCATCTCCACCAGAAATCGACTTGGTAGGTGGCTATGTTGGTGTCTTAATATACGGTAATGCAGTCTGAGAAATTGCGTCTGGTATTCCTTTCTGATCTTCTGAGATGTTTGCTATGTTAGCCTTAGAAGACATCGTAAAACGAATCGGAGAAAGGGGCTTTCTAATCAAGCCTGGTTCAGTTGGGGCAGCTTTTGCAGAAGAATTCTTACATCTCTCAAGCAGGCATGTCAAGATTTTCGAAATTTTGTTTAGCTCCAAATTGCTTTTTCCTCTCTGCTTTCCTCTTTAGCATTTCCTCCAATTAATAATTTGAATCTTTTCTTTTAAATTGAACTTAGCCTTCTGCTCGTACTGAGCGAACAAAACCAGATACTAAAACTAAGAAGGGTAAATAGAGCAAATTCCATGAAATATGAACATATCAACCCTGATTGCACTTACTTTTACTGGTTTCTAACTCAATTCAGAGCAGATACTCTTAATTTCCGCTTCAGCCATAGCAATTTCTCGTTCCAATTCAGATCTACACTTGTTTGCCCCATCAACTTTTCTCCTATAAACCTCAAGGAACTATTCTTCAATTTCAAACAACATTTTCTCTTTCAACATCATTTTCTCCAACTTTGTCCCATATTTTCTGAATTCCACAACCATAAACACATGATTCAAAAAATTAAAAAACAAATTCAAACAAATTCAAATTACACACGTTAAATTCAAAAACCAAAACAAAAACCTGCAATTCCAACAGCAACGATCCACAAGTGGTTTCCAAGCTAGCGAACCGATCATGATCATTGCAATTGTTAGCCATGGCGAAATGATGTGTTATGAAGTCAGATACTGACTTATATTTGAAAATTGAAAAGCAGTGTATAAATAGAAAGGATTTGCTGAAATAAAAAAATTAAATTAACTTTTTAAAAGAAAAAAAGGCTTTTGTTTGAGATAAAGTAACGCTTGAATTTTGATGAATTGTAGGAGGGAAATGAAATGGATTGGAACGGGACGGAACGCTACATTTGGAAAAGGAGTAGTAATAATAATTAGGGTGTATACGGGGGGGGGGGGGGGGGGGGGGGGGGTTTGACCCGTCTGAAGCCCGGCCCGAGATTTTTTCGGGCTGCAGTTTGCAGCCTGTGGCCCGACCGAAGCTGGTTGGGCCGACCCGATTTTTTTAAAATTAAAAAAATAAATTTTTTTTAAAAATTTTAATAAAATTTACCTATAAATATTACTTTAAAAATTTATTATACTAAATTATATCTAATAATATATAAATTATTATATCATTTTTTATATATAATATTTTTTAAAAAAAAATTTATCAAAATATAAATTTAAAAAAAAATTAAAAAAATATAAAAAATTTAATATTTCAGGCTGGATCGGGCCGGCCAGAGATTTTTTATCCCAATTCGAGACCCGACTCGAGCATAGCTCGGGTTGAATTTTAAAGCCTGTGGCTCAACTCTAGTATAAGTTTGGACCGAGCCGGACCGAGTCTAGTTGATCAAGCCACAGGCTGCATGAACAGCCCTAATAATAATCCATCTATCAAAACGTAATGTTGACTCTTCATTATTGTAGAAATTTGCAGAGATAGATAAAATTTGGTTAACCTATCTAATTTTTAGTTAATTAATTTAAAATTCAGTTTAATTAACTAATGAATCATTCCATCGGTTTAATAAAAAATTTAAAATATTTTAATTTTTAATTTAATTAATAATTAATTATTTCAGTTTGATTGATTAATTAATTAATCAAATTATTTTTAAAAAAATAATTATTTATTATTTTTATTTAATTTTTAATTATTTAAATTTTTATTATAAATATATATTTTTATTATAAAATAAAGTTATTTTTTATTTATTTCTACAATAAATTTTATTTAGTATTTAATTATATTAATTTTTTATAAATGTAATTTTATTTTAAAATTAAAAAAAATTAGTTTGTTCGATTAATTAATAGAATCTACTAATTTAATTCGATTAATTAATTGAATCGATCAAAATATAAATTTGATCGATTTGATTAGTAATTTTTTATATTTTAATTTAATTAATTTAATCGATTAATTAACTGAATCGGCCGATGTTGGCTCTAAAAATTTGGGTGGAGTCTTCACTTATTGGCTTGCTACGGTGGTCAGGAGCGCATCCTTGCTTTGCCACTTCCCGCGCCGGTCAGTTCATTATTGTAGAAATTTGCTTTGCTATGTTAATGCAAGGTTTTTCTGAATTGTAATTAATTGAAACTGAAAATAAAAATATTTTGAATTTGAATATTTTGGTTTTTGTTTGAAAAAAAATATTTATCCATTTTAATTTTATTGGAGTAAATTGCAATAGTCCTCTCTCAAAAAATTTAATAATTTTAATGGTAAATTAAATTTTAGAGATGATAAAATGTATTAATATATTTTTAAAAGACAGGAGTGATTTACTATTTTGCTGTCAGTAATAAAAAAAATCATTTCATTATATTTCAAATTAAATGGATAAAGAGCCAAAATAATATTTACTATTGAATTAGAAAAACTTTAATTTAGAGTCGTATCAGATTCAATCCATGATAATATTCATGATTTGAAAAAAATATTTTTTTAAGCAAGTTCATGATAATTTGATTATTTTATATTGCGAATTTTTTTTTAGAAAAAAAAGAAACATTGTTTAAGAAAATACTGCATGCATGTGTTTTATTTAAAATTTTCACATAAAATAAATGATTGCATGCAATTTAAATAAATTGACACTCTTTTTTCCATATATTTATAGAATTATGGTAGATTTGACATAATATTTTGTTCCTTTATTTTCTCTTTTCTTTTTTTTCGTTCTCTCTCTTATTTTATCATTCCCAAACATTATGTTATAATAGATTAATATAATTCAAACAAAAGTAAAATCAGTGCCATTGTCCAAATTATATGTAATTTTTCTACACTTTGTCATATGAACGAAACATGGAATAGACTAGGAGACATAAGATATTACATTAATTTTGATTATAAAAAAAATTATATCTACATTACATATTTCTCATTTTTCACGCTAAAAACCATAATCTAAATAATTATAATATATATCATTTTAATAATAGAAAATTCTTTAATTTTTTGTTGAATTTCTAGTCCACTAAGCAATAATTGGGTTGCATTTTGAATGGTGGATTTTAATCCATATTTATAATCACAATCAATGTTCATGTAATAAGTTTTTATATTAAATCTCCTTTCTAATTGCTAAAAATAAAATAGTAAATAAAGGAAATAAGTTTTGTCCATGCACAAAAAAATATAATTATTTGAAATACAAAAAAGCTTCTTATAAAAGTGCCTAATTGAATTAATAATCAATCCATTCAATTTAATCAAAACTAAGGTTTATCTTTGTATTTAAAAAAATTAAGGTTTATCTGTTCCACGCACTAAAAAATATCAATAATGACACGAGCCAATGTATACAAAACATTATTTTAAAATTACTAATTATTGCATTAAAAAAATCATAACTAATTTGAACTTTATTCAGTTGTTTATAAAATAAGCTTGAAATTTTATTTAAGTATTTATTTTTATTGTCATCACAAGGTGGTGATTGCAATTAATAAATATATATTTCAATTTATAATGATTAATTTATTATTTAAAATAAAAAATCATATTTTAGAAATTGTTCACAAATAATTAGAGATGACAAACGATAAGATATTTTAGAATACCCGACTGTCATTCAGGGCAGACACAAGATTTATAATCAGTGAGGGCTTATTTTCTATTAAACTTATATTTTTAGATTTTTATTAATCATAATTCTTATAAAATATTTTTATATTTTAAAATAATAAATTTAATATTAATTAATATGTTTTAATCTCACGCGTCAATGATATAAATTAATAATAAAAATATAAAAAAATCATATTATAATTTTAAAAATTTTTATTGCCAAACATAATCAATAGAGTGTAAATTGAGATGAGTTTTTTTGCATATACAATTGTAATTCTACATATAAATTTATGGATGTAATTATTATATATGCAATTGTAATTATATATAAAAATTTATGGATGTAATTATTGTATATTTGCTATTCATGTACATATATATATATAATAAATTTAATAATATAAAAATTTATAGTACTTAAAATAAAAATAAAAATGAGAAACTTGCATAGAGAGCTTTTATATATTTTTAAAACCACATAGACAAAGAGAGTTATAAAACAGGGAAGGAAAAATTTTATAGCTGCTTTTTATGTAAAAAATTTGACTGAAAAATATAAGATTTTTTAAAAAATAACAATATGAATCGCTTAAAAAATTAAAGATATATATATTCTTTAATAAATAATATATATATTCTTTAATATATATATAAATTCTAGTGGAGCTTGAGCCCCGTGGTCCCTTAGCAAGTCCACCATTGTCGTCAATATTTTGAAAATTTCAACTATTTATTTAATTGATATAAATTGCAATTCAAATATTACGAATATTTTGATTCAAGCGAATAATAACGTTGTTGCTTCAATCTAATTAATTCTTAATGAATTAGTATTTGCAATTTATAAGGGTCATTCTAACTATGTACCAAATCTCTTATTAATAACAAGATAAATAAAGTATTTTGTGAACTCCATATGTTTATAAAATAAATTGTTATTCTTAAATCATAAAAAAGAGATAAAAATAAATGGGTACATTATATGATTTATTGGTATTTAAAATACATAATTTAAATTTAGTATATATAGTTTAGGTGGACAAAACGAAAAAAATTGGTTGAATAAAATTAATTCTTTTAAAGTTTTCTTATTCCCTTTAAAGTTTTTTTTAAAAGGTAATATTGTATAGGATTTTAATAGTTACTGAGGCGATATGAATAGTATTTTTATTATTTATAACAGATTTGAATAGGATTCATGTATATATATTTAAATATTTATTATTTGAATTTAGTTATATATATTAATTATATTTTATTAAATTTTAAATATATATTTAGTATATTTTATTTTAATTATAAAATTATGTAGTATAAAATTATTTTAATAAAATTATATTAATATTAAATTTTTATTTATAATTATTTAATGAAAAACTATAATTTATATTTTAAATTTTAAAATATTTTTAAATTTTTATATTGAAAAGGGTATGTGTATGAATGGGTGGCATGCATAGTAATTGATAGTTTTAAATGGATTTGTGATGATATAATTAATAAAATGATAATTATAATAGAATTAAGTTTAAATTCAAATATTTTAAATTTAAATAAATTTAAATAGAGTAATTTTTTTAAATACTTTATCTGTTATCGATCTTGAAAATAATTTATTTGAAATAAATAAATTTTGTAAAATTTTATAAATTTTATTTTAAAATTTGCATGCACAAATAATATTTAAAACATTAACAAATACTCCTTTCAATTACATGAATTTAATTATATAAATTGACTATAATTAAATAGATTATTTTGAAATATACAAAAAATTTATAATAATTATAAAAATTAATAAAATAACTATTATAAATAAGAATAAAATTTATTTGTTTATTTTTTTTTCTTTTCTGATACTTTTTCAATTAATAGTATTGAATTAGTAAGTAATTCCATTTAATCAATTGCCTTTAGCGAAAGAAATTCACGATTTTTTCCTGTAGCAATGGTAATGATAAAAAAGGTTGAAATTTCGATTATTATTATTTTTTTTTGAAAATGAAATTTCGATTATTTAAAAATTATACAAATTCACAATAGTTGTAATTTTTATTAAAAAAAAAAGGGTAAAGGCATGTTGGACTTTCGAAGTTTGACGAAGAGAGAGAAACTCAATCGAGTGCCAAAATGTCAGGTAGAAACTGAGCAAATTTACAGAGCTAAGGAACTTACTCAGAAACCGCCTCTCCCTCTCTTTCTCTTTCTCCTTCTCCTTCTCCCTCATTTCTTCTTCGTTCATTCTCTTCAATTTGTCTCTATGAATCCCCACAAAACAAAGCACGATATCTTCCGCAATCATCATCATCATCATCATGATCTGGGCCCACCTCCGCAGGTCATCCAAACTCCATCCCAGCCTACCATTCACGACGATCTTTCTCTCCCTGAAATTGTCCTTTTCCGTTCCTCTTCTCCCGACTCACCGAGTCAGTCTTCCTCCGATAACGATGACTCGCTTATTCACCCGTCTCATTCCAATTCTAAAAGCATTGTCTCTGGAAGTACTCATGCGCCGGCTTACATTAACCCTGAGCCTCATATTTCCTCTCAATTTTATACATTTAACGCTGAGTCTCACTCTCTCATGATTCGCTGCATTCTAGAGCACCGGTTAGCTACTCCCGACGAGATCCGAGCTGCTACGCCTTGCTCCGTGTTGAAATCGTGGCGCGCTGTCTGGAAGGACAGGAACGAAGACACTGCTTGTGTGACTGGCTGGAAGCGCATCCAGGAGAAGCTTAAGGCTCAAGTGGACCCTGCCTCCGGTAACGAATTTCTTTGTTTCAAGAACAATTCTCAACAATTTGTTTCTCATATTAACCAATGGCAAGATATTGTTATGAGCTTTCACGGGGATGCTGATTTAAAGCACCTAGGGCTTAGGGAAACCATAGAGAGGATTAAACAAGTGTGGACTGTAGGGGCTAAGTTTTATGGGATTCCCGAGAGTTACATTAGGGTTTGTGTGGCTGCTTGCCCTGTTTGCTTGGCCTCTGAGGGTTCTGGTTCCAGAAATAAACGTCGTCGTTTTGAGTACACTGAGTCATTTGATGTTCCTGCTAAGGAAGTGCCGCATAAGCTACAGCAGCTGGCTGCAAAACATAAGGTTGTGCTTTGTATTAGACAAAAGTATATTAGGTATAAGCCTTTTATGGCTGAGGTTAAGGACTATGCTTGCCATAGAGCTGGTGAGCCTGTGGTCAAGAAGTCAAGGATGTTGAAGAGAGAACCTTATGCTTCAAAAAGGTGTGGGTGTGGATTTAGGATTCGGGCAATAGTTCCAATCACAGATTACAATGAGAAGGATAAGACATTTGTGTATCAAGAAGAGGGGATGGCAGTCTTCAAACTATATGCGGTGCATTCTGGCCATGAACCAGGGCCATTGGATGGGAATGCAAGGATTATGCATCGGGTTGTTGGGCATAAAGGTAATTTTGTCCTGGATCAAGAAATGGACTATGGGGTCCATGAGGACATGGATAATGAAGGTTTTGTGTTGATGGGGAAGGATGAAGGGAAATTGCAGCTTTCAATTTTGCAGCAGGTGCATGAGTTGAGAGATGAAATTGGGTTGTTGGAGGGGAGATTAAGAAAAATACCCGATGAATTGTTAGGTTCAGTGTCACGTGATCTGTTTGATATTGTTAATAAAATTCGGAGCATAGGAGAAGATGGTGCAAAGACAATTGGGCTGCTTTCAGACAAGCCTCATACGGATGATGTGCTAGTGGGGGAGAATGATTTGCCGCACTGGAGTGATCACCATCATGATCGGATATATGGAAATGGCAAGGAAACAGAATTGATTGATGATGATGAAGATAGTTTTGGACGGACACTTGGGGATGTTGTTCCTTGGGATCAAATGAGGACAGAGTGTAGGAGTGATAAGGATCTGATGAGCGAGCCTTGTAAGCCTGAAAAATGGTTAAAGTGTAGTGATTTTGATGAGAAAAGTATTCTTGATTGTGAGGATACTAAACTAGCAAAGCCCATGCAACATGATGAGGCTATAGTAACTGATGTAGGTCTAATACAGGTTGATAGTTTCTACCAAGAGAATCCTAAGTGGTATGATTCTCCTTGTGGGTTAGACTCCAGTGCTGATTGTGGGGACAGTGGTTTCAGACATGGGGAGATTGTTTAGAGCCTGGTTTACCCACTTTAACATAGCCATTGAGTTTATATCTTGCCCATTCATATTTCTGTCTGCTGGAAGTGGGCTGTATATTTGTGTATACTGAAGATTGGAGCTTCTCACATGCTTTTAGGTACCTTTGTTGTGTGTTGTTTTGTAAAGTATGCCCAATTGGGTGTCTGCACATACCTTATTATGACTATTTGTTAACCATTTCCTGGATGTTCATAATTTTCAGCTGGTTCCTTTTATATTGCGCATCATTCAGTTCTTCAAAATTGTTGCTTGTATGATATGTTTGATTTTGACTTCTGGCCCTCTATTTGATGGTTATGTGGGACTTAATTTTTTTTTTGTCCTGCTTTTTATGCCACTTCTGTGATAGCTTTTAATTATTTGCTTTACATGACTACGTTTTTTTTTAAAGAAAATTATAGTAGCAGTTATGGTTCAACTGGTATTTGCCCATTTGCCCTATCAAAGTTCTGTAAGTGCATAGCAGTTGGACATGCATAGTAAGTTCTGTAAGTGCATAGTATGCCCGCTTTGCTATATGCAAATGCAATTGGAACTTACGCACTGAAGTTGAACCTTTATCATGCTGATTAATTCCGCTAATAGTAATACATATCTGCCTTTGATAATGGTTTTGGATTTTGATGGTTTATTCAAAAAGAAGGGTAGTTTATCTGTTCATGTAGCAGGGACTCCTGTACGGGTACAGCATACGTGTTATGGTCTGATTTTGTGGAGGCTAGTTTCACCTCACGCTATAACATTGAGGGTAAATATGAGAACATGCTACTAGCACAGTTTGTGAACTCGGGAGCAGTCATTGGTGCTTTTCTGTGTTTACAAAGAAGAGGCAACTAATCAAAGACATTTGCTGAAACAGGAGATTGTGATCTAGCTATATTACTATGGGTTAATTGCAATATTATCATTAGGGTTTGAGCCTTCATAATTAATATGCAAATCAGGTATATGAGTTAGGAGTAATACGTTGAGCTTTCTTGCTCTGACTATTCCTCTGGAAAAAGTTCAAGCTCAATGCATATCTGGTGTAGGTATCTGTCCTTGAACTAATAAAATGTTTTGCTTTAATCAGCTGGTAGGGGAAAGGTTTTTCAAACCATCATTTGGATAGTGCCACTATTATTATTTAGAAAACCCATTTATGATGAATCCAGGTGTGTTGAGCATGCATGAATATGGTCTGGTTTGTACTTCTAATACCATAACAACTTCCTGCATGGCATGTATATTTATTCTAGCCACTTGAGCTGCAAGTTCGTATATTGATTGCCTGATT
This sequence comes from Garcia nutans, assembly GCA_947685225.1. NCBI lineage: Eukaryota > Viridiplantae > Streptophyta > Magnoliopsida > Malpighiales > Euphorbiaceae > Garcia > Garcia nutans. The sequence continues at coordinate 13,340,450 of CANTUV010000010.1, read as the reverse complement.
AAAAAATCATCTGTTTGGGGTCTAGGTATACAATTTGGGCATGTGATTACCAAAAAATCCAAATTCATCTGAAATGTGCAAATATATTATTGAAATCTTAAAATGGTTCCAAAATGTTTCTGACACATAACTCTATTGATGAAATGTTATTGAAATTAAATTGAAAGAGTGCAGATGTTGGCTATTGAGTTGCTCTGCACATTTGTTTAAGAGCTATGCCAGTTACAATATGGCTATTTTGTCTATTTCTTTTGTTAATGGCTATCAGATAAAATCTAATTATTATCTTCTTCAGTTGGAATTTGTCAATGTGTTCAGTGTTTTCAGAAATTCGTCATAACAATTTCTTTTAGTAAGTTCAGGGGCTTTACAACTTAAAGGATAGGGGAGTGGTCTTGCAGATTTATGGTTCCCTCAAGATCAACTGGGTCTGCATAGGTCAAATGCTGCTTCTCCTATGCTCGTCTTTTTTGATGTGTTTTTTTAAAACTCTTGCTATCTTCTGAGTTATTTCTAAATTTATAGCCGCTAATGTTGCTTAGGAGACACTTATTGCTTAGGAGACACTTATAGCAGCTAATGTTGGCATGTTCTTTTTGTTTTAAATCATCTCTTTCTTTTTTAATAGGCCTGTATAAATGGTAGTTCTTTTCTTTAATCCACTCAAATTTTTTGCTGTATGTTTTATACTGTGTATAACTCTATTTTTTTTTTTTTTTTGAGGTATTATTCTGTCTTCGAAGGCCATATTTTCTGGCAAAAGAAATTCAATCTGGAGGCATCATGGAGATAAAAGAGCAGCATCACTTTGAAGGGGAAAAAAGGTATGCCTGAAGCATAAATAGAAAGATCAGGATAGAGTTCTTTAAAAAGAAAAAAGGTTGAAATTTTCAATTTCATTCCAGAATGGATACCTATTGCCTAAATGCATGCTTTGCTGTGGTTTGAATTTTTCAGGGAAGATGATGCAGTTCGACTTGTAATGCACCCCTAGTGCTTGGAATCTACTATTTGTGTTGTTTTATCCTGTTATTATGTTTTATTTTTTGCATAATTTCTCCTACCTTCGTTTCTATTTATCTCTTCATATTTGTATTTTCAATCCCTATTTTAAATACAATTCTTCTTCGATTCTCCCAGCCTAGAACTAAGAAATAATGATCTCTACATGATTTTGTCAGGTAGAACACGATCATCTTTGAGGTTTGAAATGCATAATTGTGGGGAATATGTGAGCAGCAAAGCAAGTGTAGAGTTTTGGCCACCATTGCTCTGAAACCTTATGAAAATCTCAGTTGCCAACTGTTCCTTCATGTTCTTGCTCTCCTATTGACTTTAACTTGTGTGTTCTAGATATGCTAATTAAAATTAATAGCAGCATTGAAATTTTATCTATTACCCGCTGTACTTAATCAACGGGCGAGCTCGATCAACCAGCGAGCATATTTGTGATCCACTGACAACAATCATGAGAAGTGTATTTAGTTAGAATCAGAATGATTTAGGCGTAGAACTAACGTGGTTTGTTTGTCTTGTGAAACCACAAAGCTGAACTTTAGAATCACCTTCCGATTCCTCATTTTCCCAGTCTCTCTTTCGAGGACTCATGGAATGGGATCTTTTCGTTAATGGCTTAATTGTTTTTATGTGTTAACATGGAACATGCGATACAAGTGGAATGGTTCTATTGCAATCCATACTTATGGGTCATGGTGTTTCGGTCACTCGCACAGTTGGTTAACAAGGCCTCTTATGCCTTTCGGTCAAGCTTGTAATTGGAAGGGCAGATTTGCTCCAGGATTGTTTTTGTTTAGAATTAGAATAGGGTTTTTGAAAGCCTATTGAGATTTTTTAAAAAATATTAACTTTTATTTTTCTCTAGCTTGAGAAAAATAGATATTAGTGAGAAGACAACTGGTGTTTTCTTTCTCTTTTGAGAATGAAAGACAGTTGCATCTTTGCTTTAGAAAAGGGAATGATGCATGGCGGAGTCTTTAAATTTTATGTTATTTATATATTTAACTCATAAAACTTTTTTATTATGAGCTTATGAAATTTATACATCTTTATACGGTGAGGAATTTTTGCAGCAAAAATTTCTTTGTATAATGTTAATCAATTTGATAATGGAAAATTAATGAATTTTTTAATGTTTTTAAGTTAGTGTCATAAAATTTCTCAACAATTTTAAATTTTATGATTAAAAAGCCCTCAATTCGAAAAAAAAAAAAGCACAAAAATTCAAGAAAATATGTATAAATAAAGTTTTCGGGACCTGACATATAAAATGCGATAAATAAGAGGCCGAGGGCTAAAATTGGGTTTATAATCCTTCAAAAATAAAACTATGGACTCTGGTTGTGCTTTTTGATCGCCATTTTTTTTGTTAGTTTCAAAAGTTTCTCTCTGGGCCACAAATGATAGACCAAACTACATAAATTGTATGGACCTGGGCCACGACTAACTTCATTTATCAATTCTTATTTTTCATGATTTTGTAATAACTCAATTCATTAAGTAAAATTCTTATTATAAACCATAATTTGATGTTCAAAATCGTATGTTGCTCTCGCTAAAGTTTTAATTAGAGTCTTTAAGTATTTTTTCCCTGCACGTGTAATTAATCAAAAAAATAAAATTCTTATTGTGTATTACAATTGACCAGAAAAAGTCACAACAACAACAAATAATAACGCTTGCTAAACTTTAATTAACCAGAAAAAGGGTAAAAGAAAGAAAAAAGTACCATTCCATTGCAGTTAACTTGGAATCAAAATACAAAGATGAACTAGCAGCATTAACATATATATAGGACAAGAGGAGATGCCAAAAGCCAGTTCAACAATGGCTACAAAATCAACTAATTAGTCTTCTTATTGAGAGCTTGGTGGCTTGAATCTAACTCCTGGCAAGTATTTTGAGACAAATTCACGAGCTAAAGCTTGGAGATCATCATCTTCAAGCTCTGAATCCAACGCATTATTACAGACACTACTTGTCAGCTCTGTTGATGCGTACTGTAGTTGTACCTGATCAACAAAATGCATTAACACGTTTGAATTTGATGCTACACTTGTTTGGGTTTGGAAGGAGCTTTGTGCAGGTTGAGGTGGCGGCGGCGGCGGTTGAGACAAAGGGAGGCGCTGTAATGTCGAAAGACGAGCCTGAATGTAGGCCAACTCTGCTTGTAAATTCACTACCTATATTCATAACACAAAATTACCAATTGGTTAATGTTACTAACTCATTAACAATAGCTAAAAATAAATGAATTATATTTAATACATTATGTAATAGAATAATCAATTCTAAAGTTATTATTCATCGAAATATACACTCATTATTAAATTATAGCTCGGTGTGATAATATAATGCATAATAAATTTTTTTATCATAATGTAGACTATGCATTTTCTTATTATCTAATATATTTAATTATATAATATAAAAATGAATGAGGAAATCATATACTATATACAGGGCCGTCTTAAATATTTAAGGGGCCCTGTTCTTAGAGAAAAACAGAATAAATTAGACCCTATTCCTAAAAAAAAAATTGTAAAACCTACTATTAAAACCTACTAATAGTAGGCATAAAACCTACTATTAAAAAAAAAGAAAAAAAAATGGGACCCTGTGCAAGCTGGGGGCCCTATGCAGTAGCCCACTTTACACAGAGCCTTCACCGGCCCTGACTATATAATCAATTAGAAGGGGCCAAGTGAATATATGAATGAAATTTTCTAACGAGAGTAGGTGCAAACAAGTACAATGTTCTCCTAGGAAGACCTGTTGCAGCCATTGAGCGGAAAAACAGGAAGAAGAAAAGAAAATAATTATAGCAATTATAATTGATTTATTAATTAATTTTAGATATATACATAGAAGTCTGTTAATTAATAAATGATAGCAAAATGACAAACAAATGTAGCTTCGGGTCTAATTCATCTGCAAACTCGAAGTTCCAAACTCTCAATGAAAGAATGGAAAGTTCTTTTAGAAAAAAATGAAAACCACTTTAAATTATTGGTTAATTAGTAGTTTAATAATCAAGTTTATATATTACATAAAGTTGGTATTTTATAATTTTATTTTTTATCTTAATATTATATTATATCATATTTAACATATATGACTATACAGTGACAAATTCAGAGCTTGAACGAAGGGAGAATAAATTTTTTAAATAAAAAAAATTTGTAGGCGAATGAAAGATAAAAATTGAATATTTAATATTATAAAAAAATTTAACTTTTATTATTTTATATTATTTATTAAATTTTTATATTTTAATTTTTGAACCTATTAATTTATTTAAATAATTTTATTAATTTAAATTTTATAAAAATACTATTTCAAATCTGAACACTAGTCTTACTCAATTCATAATTAAATTACAAAATTATAGTATTGTTCTGAATAAATAATCACAAAATTTTAAATATTTACTATTTTTTCAAAAAAAGAAACACATAGAATACAAAAAAACCAATAATATATATATTATATATATTTATATATAAAAAATCCAATAATTATATACATAAATATATAATTTATATAATTATAATTATATATATTTATATATAATTATTATATTTATGCGCATAATGAGCGGGAGGAGAGAAAGGGATCCATTATCCCACGATCTCTTGCCTCTGCTAGTATTTACATGTCACCAAATTAAACAATAAATTTAATTTATATTTTTTTCTTTAAAAAAATATTTATGACTATTCATTGAAAATGTTGTTATATATTTTTCTGTAATAGTAATGAATTTTGTTCTCTATCACTTTGTAAAAAAAGCAATTATATGCACACCAAAATACAATATAATATTAAATATATATATATATATATATATTTTTTTTTTAAATAATAAATTTGGAATCGATTCTCTATATTTTAATATTTAAAAGAAAAGGCAATTATATAGGCAAAGTCAAAACTAGCAATTAAATTGTATTGAATTGACTATATATTATACGGTAGATTCATATATTGATTAGGATAAAAAATTTTATGGATCTCATTTCGTGATAAGACGAGTCATTTATTTTTTTTCCAAATAAAAACAAACATGAAGCCATTAGGCAACATATTTGGAAATTCAATAAATCAAAAGTCTGAATAATGAAGAACCGTGCATGAAATAATATATATATATATATAGATATAGATATGTATATAGTTATATATAATAAAGTTACTAATTCTTTATAAGGTAAAAGGCTCATAATAGGTAATAAAGAAAAAAAATAAACCTTAACAAGTAAATTTCCCATTACAATCCCATGTGATTATAAAGACTTTATTTTTTTTTTCTCGAGTGCATGCATTAGATTTACCATATGTTAAAACCCAACACATGGGTAGGACCCACAATGATCCATATAAAGAAATTGAAATATTTTCCAAATTGCTATTTAAATTTTATAAGAAACTATATATTATATAAAAATATATGTATACTAACTATATATTTTATATATAAATATAAAATGCAATGTAATAAAAATAAAACGTACCAAAGTCAAAATGGCAAATATTTCAATATTTCTCGAGCTGCTAAAAAATTTTGCTTGCTAGCTCCGCTAAGTAAAACTTAACTTATCCCCTTCATCATATTCTATATATCTAACCATCAACATTTATTAATTTTGATTTCTCTTTCTCATAGTCATAACTTGCATTCACACGCTAAATGATTTTTTAATTTGTTGATTGACTCTTATTCCAATTTAAATTTATATATTTTTTTGTTTAAAAATATTTTAAAACTACTAAATTAAAAATTAATTCATTATTTACATCACCTAAATTTTAATTAATATTAGAAAGAATAAAATTTTTTGACTATATATATTATTGAAATGGCAATTTTTTAACCAAATTAATCGCTAATATTTTTTAAAAATGTATTATAATTTTGCTTGGTATAAATTAAAAAAATACCCTATTTACTCTTATATAATTTTTATATTGGAAGTGTATATATACATATGAAGAAGCTCAATTTGATAGTTAAAATGATTAAATTTTGTGGAAAACCTAATATTGTTAAACCCCAAAAAGAGTAATAATAAAAAATGGTTACTCTATACTCTCTAGGAGCCTATATCGTACGAGTTTCTTTCACTCAATTTATTACAATGTCGAAAAAGGGAAAAAAAAACAAAGACTCATAAAAAATAAAACCCTAATTGTGGAAAACTTGAAACTTGTCCTTTTGGGTCTATAAAAAACTGACAAACCTGTGAAATTAACAGTAAAAACCAGACGTCTAGTTTTACCTCTGCAATGGCACTGATCATCGTCTAATGAGTTATATTTTTTCGTTATAAGAGAACCCTTAAATTAACTTAACTTTTTAGGCATGTAATATTTTACAACTCAAAATTATAGACTAATTTAAATTCACGCGACTAAATCCATTTAAGGATAACGAGGTACCTATCAAATAAACTTAATTAATAATACATTTGGATTTTATTTTTATTCAATTTCTTCTATATAGTTTTTAGCTAAAAGGTTGCATTTCTTCTGCAGATAAATATCTTCGCTTTTAGAAATTAATTCTGAGAACCCTAATAGGCTCAACATGAAACATACCCTAACCAGACTGTAAGTTCAGTAAGTGAGGTTTGCGAGTTTAATTAAATCTCAGTAAAAGATCGATAAATCATGCAAAATGAAGAAAGAAAAAGAAACCCATTATATAAAATGAGAATTACCTGCTGCTGAAGAGTGAAGAGATGGCCAACACAGCCATAGACAGGGTCTCGAACCCTAGACAAAGCTTCATAACAAAGAGTAACAACAGCATCAAGACGTTTATGAACAGGAATGCGAAGAAGAAGCTTAGAAGCATTGCTAGCACCAAACACTTTGTGTACTGCTGCAAAATGAGCTGTGCCTTGATCTGAATCAAAGTAAGGTGCAAAAATGCAACCTTTTAGACATTTTCTTCGCAAGAACTTGCAGGCACCACAAGGTCCTCCTGCTGCAGTTCCACCACCTCCATTAATAATATTATTATTATTACTACTACTACTCATGATCTGATGAAATTCTTAATCTTCCTACACAGGCTATCCAGCTTTTTTGTCGTGGGGTAGAGAAAAAGCTAATACGAAGCTGCTATAAGAAGAGAAAAATAAAAAGAAGAGAAGAGAAGAGAAGAGAAGGAATGGAAATAAAAAGAAAAGGTTGTTTAATATGAGAAATAAGGTTTTGTCTGTTAATTATTAGTTTGATAATTAAGAGGAAATACAAGGTTTTGGTGGTGGGTCAATTGAAAGGTCAGGTTTGGCCCTTTTTTTTATTTGGGTAAATTATATCCGCATCCGTGTGCACAATAATATATATATATATATAGTATTTTTATAAAATCGGATCAAACTGAATTATATTAATAATTAATTTATAATCTAATTAATTTAATTTAAATTTAATAATATAATAATATTAGAAATATATTTTTATTTATAAATAATTTAAAAATATTATCAATTATTCAAAATATCACACTTTAAATTTAATAAATATAACAAATAAACATAACATTTAAAATTTTTTTATAACTTTAAATAATCTAAATATTTACACATGTTGTTTGTTTTTTCTCTTATTTTAGTTTATAAAAAAGGCGTGATATTTATAAAATCGGTTTAATTTGATTTAATTCGGTTCATCCTATTTTCAAATAGTTTTTATATATACTATATTTTTTTATATATTTTTAATTTATGATTAATTAGTCCAATTGATCAGTCCGATCTGAATTTAAAACAGCAAATGCACTTTATGGTCTTGTAATTTTTAATTTGTAACCTTGTTGAACTCTCTAATTTAGAAACAATAAAATTTCAAATTCAAGCTAGCGGATGACAACAAGTATTAATGTATTCATAAGAGACAATCAGTGTTATTTATTTATTTATTATTTATTTAAAATTTTAAAATGAGAGAGTGAGAGAGAGTGTGAGAGGGGGATAGTAGTGTACTACTTTGGTTCAAACTTTAAAGCCACGGCAAAGAGAGAGAGAGAGAGAGAGAGGATTGCGTGAAGCAAACATACATGCGGTGAGTGAGTAATAAAAAAAAAAAACTTGCCAATTCCGACCGCCGCAGAGTTGAGGCCACGTGGGGCTAACATCCCATCACCTTTTCTCTCTTGTCTTTTCCTTTTCATCTTTCTCAGTTTCACAGTTTGGGCATTGACCTTCTTCCCCTCTATTTTCATTTTTTCTAATTTTTTTCTCTCTTTTTTTTTCTTTTTTTCTCTTTTCACCTTGAAAGAGAGCCTGGGGGAGTAGTAACAGTGTTGTGATTTTTCAGTTACTTTTTGTCAAGCTTTGAAAGATTTTAAGTGTTCAACTTGACTTCAATTCTTACTTTTTCTCCAATAAACATGAAAAATAAAATCAATCTTAAATTTATTAATTAATTACATATCAAAATATAATTTAATAATAAATATATTTTCTAATAAACTTAGATTTGAATCCTTCCTTTGCATATTGTAATAAAAAAAATAATCTTAAATTTATTAATCAAGGAAATCTGAAAAATAAATTAATGAATTTAAGAAACGAAATTATAGAAAGGTTTTTTTGATTTTTTTTTACCTGAAAATCGTAGAAAGGTTAAGAAAAGATATTAATCGCATGATAAAATGATTTTATTGAGACAAAAATACTGTGTACGCAGAGACAAAGCAAGTTGTTGAAAGATTTATCTTATAATTATTACTTTTTCTCTTTTATTTTAAATATTATATATTTTTTTATTTTACTTTAAATATTATTTTTAAAAATTTTAAAAAATTTTAATTAAAAAATTTTAATATTATTCTTATTAATTATTAAAAAAATAAATACAATGAAAGATGAAAAAAAATATTTAAATAAATTATAATAAAATTTTTATAAAATTTATAATAATTAATTATATATTATTTTTATATTATATTTAAAATAAAATAAAAAAATATTATTTATATGAATAATATTAAATAGATTAAATTCATTCGAATTAAAAATATTTTATATTTTAATTTTATATTTATTTTTGATATATTTAATATATAAAATTTTTTTAATTTATTTCTTTTAGTATTTTTATATTTATATATATATATATATTTGAGGCGGAGCGAGTTAATCAAACCCAAGCTGAGTAGCACGAAATAACATGGCTTTCATTTCGTGTAAAAATAATTGCTACTACCATTGTTACAACTTAGACGCGCCATCTATTCATTCTCTAAATAATTACTATTATCCTGATGTCGTTGAAATTATAATTTTTTTAATTATTTTTTTAAAATTAAACCGCATAAAATTATAAAAAAGTAATTTTTTTATTAAATTTTAATATATAATTACATATTAAATATTTAAATTTAAATTTTTTTATTAAATTAAAGTAGTTTTTTATCAATTAAATATGCTCTGTAATTAAAATTTTAAATTTTATTTCATATATAATTATTAAAATAATTATTTTTTATTATATAAAAAATTATTTTAAATATATTAAAATAATTCGTTCACTTATTAGTATTAAAATTACTTATCACTTCATTATTTAACTTATTAGTATTAAAATTTGCTTTCTTTTGCAGGGAGGCTCACTCTTGCAAAGTCAGTTTTGTCAGCTCTTCCTAATCACATTATGCAGGTTTCTTTTCTTCCAAAATCTGTTTGCCATGCTTTTGATAAAAAAGTTAGATCATTCATTTGGGGTGATTTTAACATGCAACAAAGAATTCATCTTGTTAATTGGGATACGGTAACTAAGCCAGTGAGACTTGGTGGTCTAGGTGTTCGCTCTTGTGTTGCTATGAACAAAGCTTTTTTTGCTAAGTTAGGTTGGAGGCTCTTGAATGATCCTAATGCTCTTTGGGGGCAAATTTTACAGGGTAAATATGTGACAGGTTCATCCTTAATTGATAATTGGAAGAGGAAGTCTAGCATGTCCCCAATTTGGAGGGGTATTTTGGATGCTATTCCTCTCTTGAAGAAAGGTCTTATACACGTTGTCTGCAGTGGTTTATCCACCAAATTCTGGACTGATTTATGGCTTGGTGATACTCCATTAATTAATTTAGTTACTTCTGCAGTTTCCGAGGCGCATATTGATAGTTTTGTCATTGACTACTGGAGCGGACAAGGTTGGAACTTCCATTTCCTTTCTCTTCATTTGCCTTGGGATGTCTTGCTTTTATTGCTTGCTGTCAGGCTTACAGATCCAGCTCTTGCTTCTGATTCTATTGCCTGGTCTATGACGTCTAGTGGAAAATTTAGTGTTGCTTCAGCTTACCAATTGCAGGTTGATGAACACCATATTAATCCTGGATTTGTTTGGTATGATTTGTGGAAACTTCGTATTCCACAAAGGATACGTTGTTTCTTGTGGATGTTTCAATGGCAGCGGCTTATGACTAATGTTGAGAGACATCGTAGAGGCTTTACTTATGACAAATCTTGTGCTGTATGTGGTTGTGAGGAATCTCTTGAACATCTGTTCCGTGATTGTTCTAATGTCTTGGATTTTTGGAATAATTTTTTAGATTCACACTCTTTGCAATTATTGTGTTCTTCGCCTGCTGATAGGTGGCTGCTGATATCCAACAAGTTTTATTTTCCTTCTATTCCTAATCATGATCCAGCTGCTGTTTTTGCTATTGTTTTATGGTACATATGGAAGTGGAGGAATGACAAAGTATTCCAAGATGCTACGCAATGTAGTGAGGCTTTCCTGCACAAGGTTCTGTTTTGGATCAAGGCTAATCATGAGGCTTGGTTGATTAAAACTCAGGGGTTCACCAAGCAGAATGTGGTTTCGCTTGTCTTCTGGTCTCCGCCTTCTGATTCTTGGATTAAGGTTAATGTTGATGGGGCTTCTAAAGGGAATCCAGGTCTCAGTGGTGCTGGTATTGTCATCAGGGATTGCTTAGGGAGGTGGATTTGTGGCAAGCTTGTGCGTTTGGGAGTTTCTACTTCTATGGTTGCAGAACTCAATGCAGTTGTGTTCGGTCTTCAGCTTGCATGGCAGCATGGTTTTCGTAAGGTTATTCTGGAAATGGACTCTTTGGAGAGTTTGAGGATGATTTCTACTTCTGGTTCTAATAGTCCTCGATTTGCCAACATTTTGGGGCAAATTCAATTGCTTATGGATATGTCTTGGGAAGTGAAACTGCAACATGTGTTTCGTGAAGGTAATAAGGTAGCGGATATTCTTGCTAATCTTGCAGTCTCAACTGATGATGTTGAAATTTTCTTAAATGTCCCTCCGATTCAAGCGAGAGTGGATCTTGAGGCTGACCGGCAGCAGGTTGCATGGCCACGGGTTATTAGAGTGTAATTGGGTATCACCCTCCTTTGTATTAAAAAAAATAATAATATAATTAAAAAATTAATTAATTTTTTTAATTTTATAGAGAATAATTAGTATTATTACACTTATTATTGTAATTTTATCACCAACTTTCCAAGTATAATATCTAAAATTATTCTAATGTTTTATTTCTATATAAACTCTTTACAAATAAGTTTATCTATTACTATCTCCATCCCATTTAAATTTTTATCTTTAGCTAATGCATAATCAATAAAAAAATAATTAAATTTTTTTAATAATATATAAAATTATTTTAAATAGACTCAAATATTTTTTATTAACTCATTAATATTAAAAATATTATATTTTTACTTTATTAATTAATTCATTAAAAATAAGAATATAATTAAAAAACTAATTAATTTTTATTAATTTTATAAAGTAACAATATAAGTGGTATAAATTTTTTTCTACAAAAGCGATAATTTAAATGGAACGAAAATAGTATTATTTATCTCTTTTCATACATGTCGATTGCTGAGAAAATATATTACATGCTGAGAAAAATAAAATAAATAAATAAATAACAAAATAAATTAAAAACTTTGAAATTAAAAAAATAGAGTTATGCATTTATAAAATAAATGTAATGTTATAATATATGTAGATGACTACTTAATTAGATTAATCTTATCCTATCAAGATTATGATTAGTTTTATCTTATTCATATTAGAATTCAATTTAGTTGTAATCTTTTATTCTACTTACACTACTATAAATGCCTCATTATAGGTGGTTCATATGATAATTAATAATATAGAGATTTCTTATATTTTTTATTTTCTATTTATCTTCTCTTTTCTTTTATTTATAATACTTTATCAGCACGAGACTCTATCAAATTTTTTTATTTTAAATATTCAAGTTCAAGATAACCATTTTAATTTTTCTTTGTATAATTCTATAAAAGTATTTATAATTTTTTTAATTAATTAAAATTGTGGAATAGAGCCTTATGAACTGTTCAATTCAATATTTGAAACAATGTTAGCTAATGGTTTGCCATTATATTGGAGCATTTAATTAAAGAAAATATTAGTTTAATGTATGGAATAATTAATTATTAGAGTTTGTTTTCGAAAAAATTATAAACAGAAAAAACCTTGTTGATCCATATATAATATATATTAGATTCCTAAGCTAAATAAAGAATATTAATTAATTAATTAACAGTATATAATTTAGCTATTTTATACATATCAGTGTGAGGATATGGATCAAATATCATACACAATATTATGGATATGAGTTTGTTATAGTGCTCATTTTTTCATTGAAAAAAAATAAAATAAATATTGTATAAGATATTTATTTATATATATAATAACTTAATATAATATATGATATAAGTATATATTATTCTTTAATTTATTTATTGTTATTATTATTTTATTCTATGTGAATATATTAAGGGCGTATTGTTTATTCCAATATACATGAAGTAAGGTTGTTTTGTTGTTTTTTTAAAATATTATTATATGCAATATGAAAATGTATTCGTGTTGAAAGAATTAAATTTTGAGAAAAAAATAATATTTGTATTTACTATAACTTGATATGATGATCTACAATTTTAGAATTTTGATATTTAAACTCTAATTATAATTTTGGTTTATTTGATAGCTCTGCAATATATTTAATTTATAATTTACATTTAAATTTGGTATATTTATAATATTAAATCTCATAATATTTGAATTTGTACCTTTGATATTTTCTGAAAAAATTATCCGTTATGAGTACTTAATAATGAGATTCACCTTGATATTTGAAATCTTAGAGATACTATGAAAAGAAAATCAAGCATCCCCGCGGGATCACTTAGAAGTAATAATTTTCCTTTTGATTACTCAAATGAGAAATTAAAAATTGATTATATCATTATTAATTGTTGCAGTCTTTTGATGAATATTAAATTTTTTTATGCCTCAAATATGCTCCTGCAGTAGCTATATTGAGAGCAAAGAATTACAAAATATTTTGAATTAATTTTTTTTATTTGCCTGTATCTAAATAAAATTTTTAGTTTTTGATGAAAAATAATCAAACTCGTCTAACTATTTTGATATTATTCTCTGAAGTGAATGTGATATATTTTTAATATCACGGGCGAGATCTTGATAAAAAAAATTATAGTGAAAAAAAAAATTCTACCAATTTTAAAATTAAAAGCGCTAAAAAGATATATATTGACACAATTCTCATAATTCTTCATGATTAGAAAATATTTATTATAGTTAATATTAACCGAAATTAATATTAATATGATATCTGATTCTGCAAATATAGTTAAAGACTCTAGAAAAATCCACCTTATATTCTGAATTTGAACAAAATAATATTTCTATGATGCATTGTATTCAAATAGATTATGAAGAAATCTATTAAGTTTTAAAGAATACGTCGTAATGGATGTTCTATTGAAATAAAGTAAAAGAGATATTGAATTTTTATGTGTTAACTCTATGAATTTGAACTAGAAGTTCATATTTAAAAATTTTTAAATTTATTAACTAGATTGTACTTTATAAAAAATAAAGATGATTGAGTTACACTATATGCACCGGAAGTGCATAGATCTCAAAATTTTTATCCTTTGGCATGATCATCTTGGTCATCCATGCTCAAATTTAATTTGACCTATTGTTGAGAATACAAATTAACATCCTCTAAGAAAAAATTAAAAAATAATTTTATTTGATGATTACTTTTGTGCTTCTTGTACTCAAGGTAAATTAATTATGAGACATTTACCAACTAAATTACATTTAGAGTCTCCTGAATTTCTACAAAAATACATGAGAATATTTGTGACCCTATTCATCAATTTTGTAGACTATTTTGAATTTTTACAAAAATACATGAGGATATTTGTGACCCTATTCATCAATCTTGTAGACTATTTAGATACTTTATAATTTTAATTAATGCTTCAACTAGATGATCATATGTTTATCTATTGTCAACTCCTAATATTATTTTTACTAAATTTCTTGCTCAAATTATAAAGTTAAGGTCAATGATTCTTGATTATCATATCAAGACAATTTTTATAGATAATATATATGAGTTCACTTGAAAAGTATTTTATGATTATATTAATATTGAATATTTTATTGCATATGCGCATACTCGATAAGGTTTAGTTAAATTATTATTAAGATTTTACGATCAATTATTATTTTTATGCTTATGAAATTAAAACTTTCAATATACGTTTGAATACATATTATTGTTTATATTACACCTTTAATTTGTATTTGATTGTCTACATATCACGAATTTTTTATTTTACAACTTGTGTTTATCTGAATTAATATGTCTTATTTAGAATTTGCGATATTAAAATTTATTGTTGCAATATATATATTCTTATTGCATCATCTCAAAGAAATAAAATAGATTATCAATATTATTTTGATATCTATATAGGTTTTGATTGTCTATATTAGATATTATAGACATTTACAGATAAATATTTTAGAACAAAATTTTTAGTGAGTTAGTTTTCACTCCACCAGAGGACGATAAAAGTAAAAGGTCAAAAGCATAATAGATTAGTTGGAATATACCAACTTTATCCAATCTTGATACATGCACAAATCAATGTGAACTGAAAATTTAAAAACTAATTCATTAGCATAATGTTACAAATCAGTTACCAGATATGTTTACAAATACCCAGTACGTGTTCAATCACATATTTCAGCTGCTAATATTTTTGCTCTATTGATTATCCTTATGGGACATCTTATTAGTATGACAACTAATAGATATAATATACGCCTAAAGTATCGTAGACTACTTGGTTCAAAATATTAATTCTTGAGTTAATAAGAAATGAATAATTTTAAAATAACACTCCTGAAGAAGTCAAAAGCAAAATAAGTCAATAATCATATATTTATAGAGAAGTAACCCCAGAAGTGGTTTCGGTGCCGAAAAATTATGAGATCTCATTAAAATATAAAAATATGTGAAAAAGAGATAAAATTATTATTGATAATATGTTTGCATATGTTACTATTGAAATTATCAAAATAAGTTTAAGCCTAAAAATATTTAAAATTACCGACATCGAAGTGATTGGCCAAAATGAAAAGTAATCAAGGTCAAGCTAGATTTATTTGCTAAATATATAATATTTGGACCAGTAGTTCAGATATCAGAAGATGTCATACCCATGGGTATTCTATGTAAAAGAAAAAAATCATATGAGATTATAAAAAAAGTGTATTTCATCTATTATGAATGTAATTACTCTTAAAATTAATTTTGTAGCCTCTGAAGGGCTCGACATTATATTATAATAATTTACTCATATAGCTCTTAAGAGAAATGAGTTAAATGAAATTATGATATACAAGACAACTTGTGCTATAAGAATTCTCACAAATTTATTGTATAGATTATGATGAGACATATTCTCCTATCATGGATGTTATTATTTTTAGATTTTTTTATCAGTTTGATAGTCTTTGAAATGCTTGATATATATTTGATGGATGTTGTGACAATTTACTTATATAGTTCATTAGATAATGATATATATATGAAAATTCCTGAAAGATTCAAGATGCATTAAGCATCAAGATGCCTGAAACATATAATATCCTGATAAATATACTATATTGAGTTTAAAGATTCTGATATAAGCTAGGTGGATGTGGTATAGTCGCCTATTTGAATACTTAGAGAAAATGGATGTGAAAATAATTTTATTTGCCATGTATTTTTATCTGAAAGATAAATACAAAATTTTTTATAGTTACAATTTATGTTAATGATTTAAATATAGTGGGAACTCCAGAAGAGCTTTCAATTACTGCAGACTATTAACAAGAGAATTTAAAATGAAAGAGCTTGGAAGAACATAATTTTATCTTGGATTTCAAGTTGAGTATTTATCAAATGAAATTCTTGTCTATCAAACATTATCAAACTTGAAATAATTTTATATGTATAAATCTTATTATTAAGCACTCCAATAGTTGTTTATTCGCTTGATGTAAAAGAAGATCTCTTCGGCCTCTGGAAAGATAATGAAGAGATTCTTAGTCCTGAAATACTATATCTCAGTATAATATGAGCGCTCTTATATCTTGCTAATAATACAAGATCAGATATTACTTTTGCAGTTAACTTGCTTGCAATATTTAGTTCTGCACCAACTAGAAGACATTGAAATGAAGTAAAACATATTCTTTGCTACCTATGTAGCTATCCGATATGAGTTATGTCTTCACATATAACACTTCACGTATAACAATATTGCTATTTTCATGGCGATATGTGAAACAAATAATCAACTGCTACTTCATCAAATCATTCAGAGTTACTAGCTATTTATGAAACTAGTCGAATATGTGTGTAGTTGAGAAACATGATCGAATATATTGAAGGAGCACGTGGATTACCTATAGAAAGTAAAAAGCCAATAATATTGCATGAAGATAATGCATCATGGATTACACAAATCGAAGGAGGCTACACAAGAGTGACAGAACTAAAAATATATCACCGAATGTCTCTTATACACAATAAAGAATGAATAAATGAAAAGTCAATATGTGCAAAGTTCGTTCAAGTGAAAATTCAACAGATTTGTTTACAAAAACACTGCCGACATCAGTAATCAAAAGATATGTATACAATATTAGGATGTGTTCACTTAAAATATTTTAGTTAAATGTATTTTTGAGGGGAAGTCACCTATGAATACTGTACTCTTTTTTCTTCGCTAAGTTTTTATCTCACTAAATTTTTCTTAGCAAAATTTTAATGAGGCTTGTTCATAAGGGTTGTCATCCAAGAGAAAGTGTTATAATATATATGGATGTCTACTTTATTGGATTAATCTTATCCTATCAAGATTATGATTAGTTTTATCCTATTCATATTAGAATTCAATTTAGTTGTAATCTTTTATTCTACATGGTTGACATCTTTGTTCAATAAGATCTTAAGTACAAAGAAAATGCCTAATGAATGGAGACAAAGTAATTTGATACCTATTTTTAAGAATAAAGGGGACATTCAGAATTGCTCAAATTATAAAGGTATAAAGCTTTTGAGCCACACCATGAAATTATTGGAAAGAGTTGTGGAATACCGTTTGCGGTTAGATACTTGTATCTCCTCAAATCAGTTTGGTTTTATGCATGGTCGATCAACTATGGAAGCTATTTTTTTTATAAGAGATTTGATGGAAAAGTATAGAGAGATGAAGAAGGACTTTTTTTTTATTAAAGGTGGACGGCACCACCGCAAACTTTGGTAATTTAAAAAAGTATGGAAAACCCATACAAATAGTTCGTACACTACCCTTATAGGAAATGGGCAGAAAAAACGTTGAAGAAAAATAAAGATTTTTCTATTAAAGATGAAGAAGGATTTACATATGGTTTTTATTGACTTGGAAAAGACGTATGATAGAGTCCTTAAAGAAGTTTTATGGTGGGTTCTTAAGCGTAGGAGAATACCTATATGATATATTCAAGTCTTGAAGGATATGTATGAGGGAGCTACCACCAGTGTCCGCACCGTGGGAGGGGATACTAAGGATTTTTCCGTTTCTATTGGATTACACCAAGATTAAGCTTTGAGCCCTTATCTTTTCGCCTTGGTCATCGATGAGCTAACAAGACATATACAGGATGACATCCCTTAGTATATGATGTTTACAGATGATATTATATTAGTAGATGAGACTCAAGCAGGGGTAAGCCAAAAGTTGGAGTTATGAAGAAGCACTTTGAAATCTAAGGGTTTTAAGCTAAGTAGGACTAAGACTGGGTATATGCATTGTAGATTTAATAACAATAATAGAGAAAACGGCAAAATTATTTTAAACAAAATAGCAGTGCCTCATAGTACTTATTTTAGATACCTTGGCTCTATTCTTCAAGAAGATGGGGGTTGTGAAGAAGATGTAAATCATAGGATTAAAGCTGGTTGGATGAAGTGGAGGGGTGCTACAGGAGTTCTATGTGATCGAAAGATGCTAATTAAATTAAAAGAAAAATTTTACCGCACTGTAATTTGGCCTGCGATGATGTATGGTAGTGAGTGTTGGGCAGTAAAAGGACAACACATGAGTAAAATACATATTGCGAAAATGAGAATGATAAGATGGATGTGTGGTCATACTATGATAGAAAGAATCCGCAATGAGTGCATTAGAGAAAAAGTGGGGGTAATACCTATTGAGGATAAGATAAGAGAGCATAGATTGAGATGGTTTGGCAATGTGAAACGAAGACCTAGCGATGCACCTGTTAGAAAAACTGAACAAGTTAGAGTAGATATAGCTAAGAGAGGCAGAGGTAGGCCTAAACTGACTTGGTTAAAGGTGGTCCAAAATGATCTTATGATGTTATATCTATCAGAAGAGATGACCTTAAATCGTATTGAGTGAAAAATAAGAATCCATATAGCCGACCCCAATTGACTTGGGATTAAAGCTTTGTTGTTGTTGTTGTATCGAAGCGAAACAATCGAAAATGAATAAAAATATTTTTGAATAAATACATTTATTAAATACGTGATGTCATATAACTAACGATGACAAATTTAACATTTTTCTAATTTAATTATATCACTTTTAATGCAACATGCATTTTATTGTATAAATCTGTTGCATTTTATTTACTAGTTAAATAAGGATAAAAGTATATACATTAATTAACTAATTTTGCGTCCCTCATCGTTCAGTTTATGAATTATAAGGCCATGCATATATTGCATATTTGTGTGAACTAATTTGTAGAAGTATTAAATGTTTATATACTCTTAGAAGAATTAACTTCAAAAGCTAGCTTGTATAGTTAGAGAGAACTCAATTATATATAAGCTCATTTAACATCCTATGGTTAATCAATGTGAGATTGTGTATTATACTTATAGCTCTCCTCAAGTAGTAACTGGGTTAAGAGAATTTTTTATAAATCAAGTTGACTCTTATAAATTTACTATCTAGATTGAATTAAGAGAATTTATAGTCTGAAACACTTCACATACGAGGCGAAAGATTAAAAAGTTTGAGGAACATCTTATATTGATAAGAGAGAAATTTTGAAAGATGCAATACGATGGTAACGCAATGGATATCGAATTCACTAGTTCCTTCCATAACAGCAAGTGTTAATTACATAGAAAATGCTGAAGATCTCTGGAAAGACCCTCAAGATCAATTTTCTCAAAAAGATCATATAAGGATTGCTGACTTACAACAGTGGATCATTTCTCTTAATCAAGGAGATTTCTCTATGACTGACTAGTTTACTCTATTGAAAACACTTTGGGAAGAATCGGTTATACTTCAACCAATGACAAGTTGTATCTGCATTCCTTCCTGTCAATGCAATGTACTTGATGTTATAAAGGATTATCAGCAACCAGATCAGATCATAAAGTTTCTGAGATGATTGAATGAGAACTTCTCCATTGTTAGAGCTCAGATTTTGCTTATGGATCTAATGCCTTCTCTCAGTAGAGTTTTTCTTTGGTTCTTCAACATGAAAGGCAGTGGGCTATACCAAAGGGAATTCTGGCTACTCCTAAGCCTCTAGCATGTGCAACTAAAGCTAACTAACAAGTGTATATAAAGTTCTTTCTATTTCATATCAATAACAGAACAGTTACTTCTTCCATTCTCATCACTCTCACATAAATTAGCTAAATATAATAAGAATTTTACTTCAAGAATTGAGAAAAAGAAATAAACTGATTTAGCAGTTACTATAAAATTTACTTTTCACTTTTACCTTTCATCATCAAATTAATTAAGCATTCTTTTTAATACAATTTTTTTTAAAATGTATATAGCAAGGAAATAACTAAAACATTATAATTGAAACTGAATATTTAATATATAGGGATTCCTTCAAAAATATCTTTAAAAAAATAAAATTATTTTAAAAAATTTATTTTTTTCTTTTTTTTCTTTTACGAATACCACTTTTCAATTTTTAATTTTAAAAATACCTCTTTTACAGTATACATCTAATTATACATGTAGTGTACTAAAAATATACTCAATCCAATTACAGATATATACATTTAGCATACATTTATTATATTGAATGTATACTAAAATAGTGGTTTTAAAAAAAAGTTAAAAAAAGTTTTTGCAAAAAAAAGTTAAAAAAAGTGATAATGGGCTTCTTTTTTGCTGTTGGGCTTCTATCTCAAGCAGGAACCCTGACCGACATTGCAAAATTAAGGACTTTTAATAAAAATACATGAAAAATTAAAAAAAATTAAATTTATTATATTTATAAATTATTTATCAAAATATCATAATTTATAAAATATTTATCAAAATATCATATTTTTATTAATTTATGATAAGTTTATAATGAATTTATTATGAATTTATAAATTTTACATAATTTATAATGAGTTTATTATGAGTTTAAAATAAAATAATTAAAATATCTTTAGTAAAATCATAAAAATTTTAAAAATTATTGTGGAGGTTATTATTTTTTCAAAAATTAATACTACTTTTGTCCAGATGCTCAACCAAATAATAATAATAATAATAAACTGTGAAAGGAGAATTGCCAATTCAGATGATTTGGTTGATCATCAATCGTCTTTGATTTAAAACAAAAAATAAATTAAAGGAAAAAAGCATCATAATTAGTTTACAACATATCTTAATTTTATGGAAAATCTTCATCAATATATATATTGCCTAATTGTGATTATTAAATTCAATTCTGAGACATGATAATTGGATTTTGCATAAACTTTTGTACTTTGATATGTATATGCTCCTCATACCAAATAAATAAACTGGCTTTTTATTTTATAAAAAATAAAAAAATTAATTATTTTTATTGATTTTCTTTATTTTATTATTACTATTATTATTATTGTCAAATTTATTGCTAATTAGTATGATTTTTATTTTATTTTAAGTGTCGTATAAGAATAGTGTGAGCGGATAAAAAAAATTATTAGCCATTATAGATTTTATAAAAATTTTATTATAATTTACTTAAATATTTTTTTTCATCTCTCACCCTACTTATTCTCTTTTATTAATTAATAAGATAATATTATAATTTTTTAATTAATATTCTTTTAAAATTTTAAAAATAATATTTGAAATAAAATAAAAAAAAAAATTATACGGTATTTAAAATAAAATAGGAGTAAATACGGATACATGTGCTATTTGTTATTAATTATTAATCCTAAAAGTAACTTAAGCATATTAATTAAAAAGTAATAATTTTTATTATAGTTATTATTGACACAGTAAACTGTCAATTATAAATTTAGAGACAATAACACAAATATCCAAAAAAAATGATTTTTTATTGATATAATGAGAGTATATATGGGATGTATAAGGATATTCTATTAATTATAAAAAATAAAAAAAAATAATTCATTTTAACGAATTATATATATATATATATAAATAGACTTACTCTGTGCAGACCAGTTATTAGATTTTTGAATTTTTGAATTTATTTATATAGATTGCTCCAAATCCATGTCCTAAAAAAAATTAGGCTCAAAGTGATATTTTTGGGTTGGCCTTTAACATTAATATTTATAAATTCAAAAATAATACCAATAATTTTTTAAATTATTGATAGTGAAATTATTTTCAGAGTTATAAGATTTGAAGTTTGAACCAGAACTTTGGAGCATAGTGTATAAAGAGAAAAAAAAAAAGAATTGAAATTAGTTTGGTCAATTATTATAGTAAGATTATTTAACTAGCATAAATTTTTAAGTGTCTTTGAGAAATTATCACCACATTACATTTCAAGCATCATTATTCATGCCAAGATTAAAAACTGTCAAAAGAGCAATCAACATTATTATAATTTCCGGCACATCGAGTTATACTTTAACACAAAATTATTTTTATTTAGACCATAAATTCAATATCGATTATCACTCTCTTCATATAATATTAAAAAAAAACTATTATAATTTCCATATACTTTGACTAAAATGACTACTTCTATAAAGCAATCTCCTCAATTAGATTTCACAATTATTGTTCTCTGTGGTCCAAAATCTCTCTTTGACTCCTTTAATTTTTCATAGTTAATTAATCTCCTTTAATTAATTAATTAATTTTTTTCTTTCAAATGTTACTTATTACTAAATTGTCCAAAATGATCTTATGATGTTACATCTATAAGAAGAGATAATCTTAAATCGTATTGAGTGAAAAAAAAAATTTATATAGCCAACCTCAATTGACTTAAAATTAAAACATTATTATTGTTGCCACTGCCGCTCCCGCGGCCGCTTATTACTAAATTATATAGAGCAAAACACCTGCTTTGCCATATTTCAAGGTGACATCCTGTAATTTATAATTCTTTTTTTTTTAACAGAAAAATTCGCAAACCAAATAATTTATATAATATATAAATATATAATAATTAGTTAATTAGTAATTACAAAAATAATCTTACAAAAAATTTAAATATGATTTCTATGTGTTGACCGCACGAATGGGAAAAACTGAGAGTAGGGTCCTAACAATTAGATTATTATAATTATATACCACTATAAATTAAGACTATATTCGTGTTAATTAGTAAAAGTTTAGGCAAAGCTAATTGAAAGGAATCAAATCATGATTAAGATTTAAGAGACAGATTAATTAGTAATTACAGTCTTAACAACTACAAAATTTGTGTTTTATAAACATGTTTCCTGATAATTGGGCTTTTTCTCTAATTTTTTAGGGACATTTGTTTCTAAAACTTCCTACGTATAATGTAATATGAATAATATTTTTATATGTATACATTGTTTAGTAAATAATATTTATATTATAGTGAAATTAATGTATTTATTATATATATATTTATTTAATTTTTTAAATATTATATAAAAATATTTTAAATGAATATATTTTTTATTGGCTTATTAATATTAAAATTATTATATTTTTATTTCGTTAATTAATTTATTAATAATAAAAATATAATTATAAAAAATAATTAATTTTTTAATTATAAAAAATAATAATTTTATTGAGAATTTTTTTTATAAAGATGAAGGGAGGAAGTACACAAATTTAGACTGAATTTTATAAATTTAAAATCCAATCACAAAATTTCACGATCAAATTAATAAGAAGAACAATAAGAGGGAGCATCGAGCGAGGCCGAACGAGAAAAAGAACACAGTACGAGAACGGCGAAAAACAAGAGGAACTGTTGCAGCGTGAGCATCCGGTCACCTAAATTGTACGGGAGCTTTAGACGAGGACACGTTTCGGTAAAATTAATTGAATTGAAGGCTTCTGTCATTGCCTCCTCTTCACAACACACGGATTGGACAAGGATCGGACGGCGCGGTTGAAGCGCCGTTACGAACTGTTTTTGATTTTACATATTTCAATTTTCTTTTTTTTTTTCATAAATCAGAAAATATTTATCTCCATCCAATTTATAAGTCAGTAACGGCGAAATCATCCAATCACTGTGACAATAATAATAATAATACATATAAAACATAATTTAAAAGAATTTTTCTAACATATGCTTTCAGCACACACATGTTAAATGATATTAAATATTTTTTTATTAAAATATATATTATTTTTATTAAATTTTATTATAATTTTTTTAAATGATTAATAATAAAATTATACATATTATAAAATAATTATAATAAATTTTAACAAAAATAATACATATTTCAATAAAAATTAATCATCTAATATTGATTTAACATGTGTTCTGATTATAAGTACTAAATATAACATCCTTGTATTATATATATATATATAATATATATTTTGTATATATAAAATATGTATATAGAATGCTAGAATGTAGACATTTTAAAATTTAAATAAGTATAAGAAAAATATTTTAATTCTTAAAATATATTGTAAAAGCTAGATTTAACTTTATATTAAAATAATATTATTAAAAATATATATTTTAAAAATTTCTAAGAAAAAATTACTAAAATTTTATCTATAGTTTAGATATTTCTAAAAATCAATTAACTCAACATATCAATAAAAATATACTCATAATATACATATAATCAATCATTTATCTGAGAAAGCTACCTGTCTTAAAATTTTTCAACTATTTTCATAATACTCTCACTCACACACACACATATATATAAATATAAAAGTTTACAATATTTGGTCCAAAAGCTTTACAAATATAAAATTTTCATGTTATGCAAGTATAATGTATATAAATATATCAAAATAAACAAAGTAAATATATACATGCTTGCATAAAATAATGATATTTAGAATCTAGCTCGAGGGCACATAATAAAATGGTGATGGCCAGCGTTTAATTCGAATACAAATCATATAATAGTAATGTCTAGTGTCTAGCTCGAAGATAATTAAAGACATACTATCTCAAATTATCAAATATAACACTATATAACAAAAAATATTACATAAGATTACAATCATAATATATACATTCATACTTTCTCTTATATTGACAAAAATACTATTTTTTCATTCTTTTTGCACTTTTTCTATTAATTTATCTTATTATTATACAATTTTATTACAAACATCATATTACACTCCATTATCATGATATAGCCAATATAAGATTATAAATTGACATATAACACTCTTTCATATAAACACATTCTATAATACTATTAGCCATCGTAAAACAGGTTAAATATCCCTATATTATACAATTCATGTCTCTAAACCTGTAGCTAAGCACTTTACGTGTGAGTTCACACATGAAAATAGCAAAACATCAAAACTAATATACAATGTAATATGTCATACAATTGTATCAATGTATGTACTAACATTGATTTAATGTATTTTCAAGCTATAAATCACTGCTTTTTCTTTCACTTTCAAGATGCCCTGCACCACTAGATTTGAGCATTAACTAATTACTCAATACCTATATAAAATATAAGTATATAAAATATATTGAATCATATTCATACACATTATAACTAATAAAAATCAATTTAGCACATTTTCTTAAAGTTTTCATTTTTTTCTCTAATGTACTTTAATTTTGGAAGTTAATTATAATCAATCCATAACTGAATTTTAAGCTCATTTATATCATTAAAATCATATGATAATATAATTTAAGTAATTAAATTCAATAAATATCAATTCTTTATAAAATCTCTATCAAAATCCTAAATCTCTTACTATCTCTCTCAAAGTTCAACCAAACTCTATATTTTCTTCAATCTATCATTAAAATTATTGTTTCTTCATCAAACTAACATCTTTCTACACAATTTAAACAATTATAAAACACTTCATCAAAAACTTAAATTATAAATAATCTAAAATTTCAATAAAACTCCTTAAATTTTCAAAAAAACTTATGTAATAGTTAAACTTTCTTCAAATTCTCATTTTTTTTGAATTCTGTATAAAATTTAGCGTTGGATGAAAAAAATATTCCCCATTTTATCTCTAAATTCGTCCATGGTGATGGTGAGAAGAAAAAGAAGACTTTTTAATTAATTTTTTTTATCTTTATCCCTTTAAATATTTTTAATTAATTAAATAATTAAATAGTATATTATATTATAATTTTTTTACTTTAATTTCCCACTATAAATACCTTCATCTTATTTTTATTTTTTAATTAATTATTATTTATTTATTTTGACTCTTTCATCTAAAAATATGTATATACGTCTATATTTATATATCATGTATATATTATGTATATGTCATATCTATCCTTATATATTACTGTTTATATCATATATATATATTATATATATATTATGTAAAATTGTAAATATTTTGTATATATTATATTTATATCTTGCATCTCTTTCTCTTTCACATATTAATTAACACTTCAAATTAATTATTTAATAATATTTAAAATTTATGGGTGTTATATTAAAAAGTCCAATATAAAATAATCTAATAGTAATTATGAAAATATATTGAACATTTTAATATTAGGAAGTTTTACTATAAACCGAATGTATTTACATCATACTAATAAAAACTGAATATAATAAGTTATTTTTCTTATTATCAATTTGTTTTCAGCTTATTATTAGTTGAATATATATACACTAGATCTATGTTAGCATTTTTTTTCAATATCATATTTAAATTTAATTATCCTATTTAATATTAAAATAACATAATATATTTATGTCTTTATTGCAAATAAATAAAATTTTTAAGCATATTAAAATACGATATAATAATAAGTACATATTTTTATTAAATAATAAATTTAAAATCAGTTCATAATTTTTTTATATTAAAAAAATCTTTTTAAAAAAATATTTTCAAGTTTGCATATATGTTATATATAGTAGTATAGAAAAACATTGTTCAAACTTGAAAAATGGAAAACTGTTCAAAAAAAAACTTGGAAAATAGAAATGTTACATTTAATTTGGAGAATAAATAATAATATTGAAAAAGAAAAAACAAATGAAAAAGTTGGGTTTAATAAGCAAAGAGAAAGACAGCTATTATTGTTTAGGAGATGGAGACAGTAAGGGAACACAGAGACGTTACTTTCTTTTCAAGCGAACGGCGAATGGGTCCCGCTTTTTTGTGTGAGGTCATATATTACCCAGCCGTTACGTTCAAAATCACCGACTCAAACGTGGCAGTCTCTCACATTCGGGTGGATACTGCTGGTGCTTTGAACGCCGAACTTGGTTTTTTGACCTTTTTCATCCGTTTTGCAATTACCATATGGTATCTTCCTTAATTTGCTTCCCTCTTTGTTTTAGGCCTTTAAATCCCCTTTTCTTTTCCTAATTTTTCTTCTTTTTTTAAATATTATTTTTTATTAATACGAGGATAAAAAAAATTAATGTTTAATTTATTATTTAAAATATATATTTATCAATCATCAAAGACTAATCCAATGGTTAAAAGTATGTATTATTATCATTTATATTACAAATTCAATTTTTAAATATAATTTTTCTTCATATATAATTAATATAAATACATCATTATAACGTATCTCAATGTGTTTTTTAAATATAAATTTAATATTTCTTTTAAATTTTTTACTTGACATATGAATAATAAGATTTTTTATTTTTAAACAATAATTTTATTCTATTTTATAATATAAAGCACTATAAAGACTAAAATAATTCTTTTTAAATTAATGATATCTAACTATTTATGAAAAAATAAAATAATGGATATCTATAGAAAATTTTCTTTATATATTATAAGACGTGTAACTTAAAAAATATATATGTATTTCTTTTTAATCTTTCTACCATTTGGTAGCTTGTATACAATATTATTAATAAGGGTATTTGAATAGGTGATAGTTTAAAATTGTTGTGGATTTAAATTTGAATTTTTAAGTATAAAATCATTAAAAATAAGCATGATGCATAATAAATTTCGATAATATGATCATTTGAAGGATTTTATCATGGGAAAAAAAATATTGAAATCAACTTTTAATTAATAAGTTGTTTTTACTTTTTATTATATAAGTATATCAATGCACTATAGTTAATTCAATTATTTTTTGTAAAGAAAATTAGAAGTCCTCTTCATCCTCGCGTAATATTTTAATGTTTATCATACCAAAAGAAGGAAAAAAATTAAAAAAATTTTCTTTCCATAGTTGTACCTATATAAATAATGAAGAAGGTATAATTGTGTAAAATATCTTAATTATCTATATTAAAAGAAATTCCATATATGGGTGAAACTTAAAATTGAAAACCTCATTCAAGTTATTAACAGGAAAAAAGGAATATTTATTATATAATTTAAAACTGAAATAAAAAAATACTATTCATGATACAGTTTTACAATATTTATGGTACAATGTTTTTCCAAATATATCATTTGTATTTTCAACCAAAAGAAAAATACTATTTATAATATAGTATTTTTGTAAATATAATCTTTGTATTTTTTTAAATTAAATTTTATTTGTATTAATTTTTTTAACACAAATTTTACTTGCTTTTTGTGAAAATAT
This sequence comes from Garcia nutans, assembly GCA_947685225.1. NCBI lineage: Eukaryota > Viridiplantae > Streptophyta > Magnoliopsida > Malpighiales > Euphorbiaceae > Garcia > Garcia nutans. The sequence goes on along the minus strand of CANTUV010000010.1, from coordinate 13,312,070 downwards.
ATCATTTGTATTTTTTAACTAAACTTTGTTTGTATTAATTTTTTAACACAAAATTTACTTGTCTTTTGTGAAATTTTTTTACTTTTCTACAAATGAAAATTTTAATGTTATTGTACAACTATTATTTTTCATTTTTTCTTGCTCATTTATAACAAATTAAAAATTTGTTTGTACAAATTATGACTTTTACATCTTAAAATTTTTATATTGATATTAATTTCAGTGGATGTTTGTTACGTGCTTTAATAAGTTTTTAATTTTCAAAAATCAACTATTTTTTTTCAGAATTTTAATAATTTATTTTTTATTAAGTTTATAATATTATATTTGACTTCTAAATAATATCAGAAGATTTAAATTAATTTAAAAATATTGTATAATTATGCAAGAAAAAATATATGCAGTAAGTTAGATAAAATTTGAGAAAATAAATGTCTATTATAAATAAATAAATATGTATAATAATTATACTAAATATATAAATAAATACACTTTTTAGTCTATATGTATATAGATTTTAACTAAAAATTATGAAATCAAGAATGACTAAAGCTTTTCTTGCTATTTAAATACATTAGAAGATAAAAAATATATATATTGTATTTATTTTAAATGAGCCATTTTTTATAATATAATTGTAAACTTAAGGCTTTATTTATATGCCATAACCATTTATTTATCTACCTTATATTCTATAATTTATTTTTTAACTAATATTTATTTGTATTTTTTTTTTCTTTTCAACATAAGTCGAAAGATCTCAGTTTTTATTATATATAAATAATAACTTGTGAATAGTTCTATTACATATAAATATATAGCTATTTTTATCTAATATTATACCTAAAAAATATAATAAAATTTTGCTTAATTTCTATACTTAGGTATTTTTTTAATATATTTCATGCTATTTGTAGGCATTCCAAAGCAACGCGATAAATTTAACAAGTTTATCATGTACTTCTAATAGCATTATTTTGTGATATATTTATGTTAATCTAAAGCCTAATTAATATTCATAAATATGAAACTACAATTAATAAATAATAAATATTACTAGAATTATATACTATCATTATCATTGTTGTCGTGATCCGGACCATGATGATGATGATAAAAAAAATTCAACCATTGTAATAACTCCAAAGCGATTGGTTACTTATAAGGTGTTTTGTTAATTTTGAGTTATGAAGGGTTTAGTTGATTTGATAAAGCCTTTCTCTTCTTTAGAATAATTTAATCTAATTGACAAGGGAATGATAAGATCCCATTTCCTAACTTCTTTTAATGTCACTAATTGATTTTATCAATAACTCTAATTAAAGGAGGCATTGTATTATTATTTTAAAATTGCTTTTAACCCCCTTTTAAAACAAATTTTAAAAAAAGTATTTTAATCTTTATTGATTTTATGATTTATTTTTATCAGAATTTATTATACTCTCTTTGTACAACTAAAGTCACCGTGTTCAAGTCGTGCATAATTATTAAAAAAATTGTTAAAATTTTTAAATATTATATAAAATTATTTTAAATTGACTAAAATATATTTTATTTGCTGATTAAGATTAAAATTATTATATTTTTATTTTATTAATTAACTCATTAATAATGATTATATAATTAAAAAAATAATTAATTTCACAATTTTAATAATTTTTTTTTAAATTTAAATAAATATAAAATTACTTAAAGAGTATCGATTAATACGACGTCCGTTAACATATCCCTTATGTTAATTAAAACAATGAAAAAGCTTATCGTTTATTTATTAATAACTAAGATCAGATTACTAAAAATGCTAACTAATATAAAATAATACAAAAACAATAACTAAACCTGGGTTTTATTTTGGCTTTATCATATAATAATTATAGAAAAGAAAAGAAGAAGAGGAAGAGGAAAAGCTGAGTCATTTTCAACATTTCTTGAGAGATAAAGAAAGAGAAGTTGGCGTCTTTTGCCCTCTACCCAGCTTAAACCACGCAGTGGCATTGGCATAAGACAATGCCTATTGACACGTTTCGACTTCTGAAATAAAATCAATTATTTCTTTGGCAATAAAAAGCTAAGTTTATATAATTACAGAGAAAGAAACTTTCAATCTTTAGCTAAGATGGAAACAATAAAAATAAATTAAAAGAGAAAAGATTTTTGTTAAAAATCACGAGAAGAAAGAAAATTAGAAAAAAAAAAAGAAAGAAAAATAAAGGGCAGTTGAGAATAATATTAGATAGGCTTATCGCATGTTTGCTTCACGCAAGTAGCTAAATGGAGGAGAGGTTTGCTCTATCGCGTGGCTTTAAAGACTTCATCTAGCATTTTAAATCTTCCATTAAAAAACAATATATATATATATATATATATAAATTAAAAAAAAACACTCAAATATCAGAAACCAACACCCCCACCAACCAAACCCTAGACTTCTTCTTCTTCTTCTCCTCATCTTTTTCAAGAACCCCTTTTGCATACAAACCCTAATTATGTGATTTAAGTATTCTTTTTCTTTTTCCTTTTTCTAAGAATAGAGAAAAAGAGAAGAAGAAATGAGCGCAACAGCAAATCCGGGCAGTAGCGGTGGTGGTGGAAGCAGTAGTAGCAGTGTTGGTGGTGGTGGGAGTACAGGGCCATGTGGTGCGTGCAAATTTTTAAGAAGAAAGTGTGTGCCAGGATGTATATTTGCTCCTTATTTTGATTCAGAGCAAGGTGCAGCCCATTTTGCAGCCGTACATAAGGTCTTTGGTGCAAGTAATGTCTCCAAACTCCTTTTACATATTCCAGTCCATAAACGCCTTGATGCTGTGGTTACTATTTGCTATGAGGCTCAAGCTCGTCTAAGAGACCCTGTCTATGGCTGTGTTGCTCACATCTTTGCTCTACAACAACAGGTACTAATTTTATTACTTAATCAACTTCGTTTTCTACCATCTTCACTCTTACAAAAACTGGCAAAACTTACTGCAAACATTCTTCAATTTCAAATTCTTTGAAAACCCTTTAAAATTGCAAGTTTGAACTTCAGTCTTAGTGCGATTAAAAGAACAATTAATTTGGTTTTATAGAGACTAGTAATAGAACAGGATATATTTTAGTTCTGTGGCCTAATTGGATAGATTATTAGTGAGTGATCTTCACAAGTCCTCTTCTTTGCCTAGAGAAAAAGAGTAGATTTTTGATCTTTTTTTGTTTTGTGTGCTGTGATTCTTTAAGTTTAGATTTATTATAATAATTATTATGCTTTATTACTGAAATCAAGAACGTTTTCTTGATTATTATTATTATTAATAAATGATCATAAACAAAGTTGGCAGTTACTAAAATGGTATAGATAGCCTGCAGTTTGTGTAAATGGTGGGATTTTTTGCAGTTATTAAGGAGATGGTCGGTTTTTTCTTGCTTATAAGAAAGGGTAATAGTTTATAAATATCAACATTATTTTTTATATTAATTACAATTCTTATTGGGTTTTTAAAATTAGAATAAACGGTTTTTGTAGAGGGTAGTGTTGTAAAATAATTAAGAGTGGATGTGAAGTAGTACTAAAAAAAAATACTAATTTGCTTCCATAAAATGATGAATAACACATGGGTTTTTATTTTATTTTCTGTTTTCGAAAGTTCCCATTCTAGTCTGGCATTTCTGAAAAAACACTCCCTTCTGTTTACCGGGATCTTGTCAGCCTATTCACCTTAAAATTTGGTTTAATGGCTTTTTTATTTTTACTTTTATTTTTTTAAATTTTATTTTTGCTTAATGGGTTTTCATTATTTCTAGTAGGATATATAAACTAAAAATGATAATCTTGTGTCGAATTTTTTTCATATAACTAACAATTTTATAAAATAATCTCATTCTAAAATATTAATATCAAAACTAATTAGAGTGGACCGATATTCTATCATTTTCATGACCATTAAATACATAGTGTGATAATTTCATGTGTGATAATAATCACATTTAAAGATATATTTTTTAGAAAAAAAATAATGATATATTTGTATTAGAGATGGGAATCCAGCAAAAAAAAATATTAGAGAAAGGAATGATGGAATTAAATAATTTGTTTTCTACATGGAAACGTAAGTTCCTAGCTAAAAGTCTAGGAATATTCAAGTAATTTAATATGTTGTTCAAATCTTTTATTTTTTAATATGTATACATTTGAAATTCATTTTTTTGAAATTTCAAGTTTCAACTATTTTTGTAATGACACCCTATTTGCAATAAAATTTAAAATTATATATATTCTCTTATTCCCATATTTTCAGGCTCACTTTTTCTTTTTAGTTGTTCCAAAAAACAGTCATTTCTTTTTTTTTTTTCAAATATTTTGCTCTATAATTTTTTTTTCAATATATCTGTATTTAAGGTGCATATTTATCAAGATATTATCTACATTGAGTGAGTTATTTATTGAGGTGTATACTAGGAAAGTTAAAACAATTTTATTTTGTGGAATATATTAACTAAAAAATCAAATTTTCTTAATACATGTCAAAATGGGAATAGGTCTAAAGATATGGGAAGTGCATATATACAAAAAGAGTTAGTGATTAAAGAAATTCAATTATATACTTTTTTTAAACATTAATTGTGTCAATCATTCTAACCTATGGAAGAGATTTGAAATCATTATTTGAGTATATAAATATCGAATTATAAGTAGTTCAACAACAGCCTCATCTTCCAAATTTTCACATCCCGATGAAAATAAAATAATATAGATCAAGATTTACATGTAACTAATTAATTACTATATTTTTCATTCCTTTGTCAAAAGAAATCTTTATTTGGTCGCAACTCCACGTTCTAATGCACATAGTTCAAGCTTCCTTTTAGTATAAACTAAGAGTAGAACTTTTCAACTTGTCCCCAAATCTTTGATCTTAATATATTTATGTTATGATCAATTATTGGTTCATTCCATATAACTTTATTTACGTAAATTAACTTCATTTGCCTAAGTACTTGGCAATAATTTGCCCTTATTAATTTATCATTCTCCTTTATAACTTTTTTTTTTAATTTCTTTTAACAGTGGTACAAAGAGGGAAAATCAATTCCGAATGTATTATATATGAAAATATGCTCTGTTTCGGTGTGCCCTTCCTTCTTTTAATTAGAAAACACTTTAAAATTAAAAAAAAAAAACTGGTTGCTTGATGCATACAAAATTAATTTATATATCTTAATCTATAATTAAATATTTAGTATTCTCTTCGATAATTTTAATTGTTTTCATTGTTTGTAATAGTTTTTATTGTTTTTTTTTGGTGGGGGACAAATTAAATCAGGTGGTGAATCTACAATCAGAGCTGTCCTACTTGCAAGCTCATCTAGCAACATTAGAACTTCCATCACCGCGACCTCCACCACCACCACCACCACAAACATTAGTGACACCACCACCTCTTTCAATAGCTGACCTTCCATCAGCCTCTTCTGTGCCAGCCACCTATGACTTATCGTCGCTTTTTGATCCTATGGCACAGCCCTCATGGGCCATGCAGCAGCAGCAATTACAAGTGGATCCACGTCAATTTGGAGGTTCATCAGCAACAATGAGCGGCGGCGGCGGCGGGGATCTTCAGTCTTTGGCACGTGAACTTCTCCATAGACATGGATCTCCAGCTTGTAGTGGTTCTTTATCATCACCATCCATCTCAAAATGATAGACTGATCATCGACCATAATTGTTAACCAAGTTCATGCCACAGAATTTGTACTAATCGGATCCATTGCTGTCATATAGCAAAGAGAGCTTAATTTTTATGCAATTACACTGGGCAAGTTGTTTGATAATTGGTAGCCCTTCTTCTTCTTAAAAATTTTTTGTCCCTGATCTTTTGCTTAATTATAAATTCTTTTTCTCAAAGTTTTAATGGAATTCAATCTTGGTTATATATATATATATATAAAGTTCAGTAAAGTGAAAGACATGTCACTGAGTAAAATCTCCCTTTAATTAGTTTGTTGATATAACTCTTTGGAGAGAAATAAGAGAAGAAATAAAATATTTTGCTTTATATTTCCATCCATTTCATATATATATATATTTTATAAAGTAGAGTGATCATGGGAAAATTAAATAATTTTATTAGTCGGTTGCATATGCAACAAGTTTAGATAAGTCTTTTCTCATTAAATAAGATTACAAATTAGGATAAATTTATAAGAATCTAAAGTAAGATTTGTTTAATTAGATATTTCATGACCGGAAATAATTGTAAATTTGAATTTTTAAATGAAAAATCATAAAAGTTAAATATAACTATAAATTGCAGTTGCTCAATTATTTTAAATAATTAAAAAAAAATTTACATCAAAAGTTGGTGCGTGCGAGCAATGCTATGGCTATACCGCAAGTGCACGGGTCACCCAAATAATAAAGTAGTGAGTGAGTTATCGTTCCACTGAGGACAAGGCCAAGCACTAGTGCAAATCTTAACTGTTGTTTAGCTAATCAATATTTTTGTGGTGTTTTGTAATTAAAGACAATTAACTTAAATAAATGAACATAAAGATAAATTGTGTGTTATGTAAAAAGGATTGATGATAATGATACTATCTAGATATTGAATTCCCCTAGCCTCAATTAGATTACATGATAGAGTTGAGTTGGCATTCCTCTAACTTAGACTAAAATCTCTCTCGAGCGAATTAATCCCTAATCACTAAGTAGAGTGCCGGAATCTCTTCTCAAAACACAATTAATTAGATCATGCATTAAGAACAAGGAACTATAAACCAAAGGATCTTGTAGGTCTATCTCTAGCACCCCAATCAATCCTCAACCTTTATGAGTAATCAATTCATATCAAGCTTTCTCAAGTCAATAATATGAAAATGGCAACCAATCAATAAGCATGCTATCATCAATTGGCAATAATCATTAAGCATCATAAGAATAAAACAACTCAATCAATTAAAAGTATCCAATCATACAAATAAGCTAGGGTTCATTAACATTTAGATAGAGAATGATTTAATTCATGTTCAAAACACTTAATACAACAATAACAACAATAACATTAAAATAAATTAAAAGGAGAAAACAGAAAAACCCCTTTCAATGTAGCTTCTTCAATCTCCAGGAGCTGCCAATGGAAGATGGAGATGGTGGAAAGGATGTAAATGGAGGATGAAGATGAAGAGTCAAGGAAAGTGTCACTCCCTCCTTGCCCAAAACGTGTATGCCCAGCCTCCTCCTCTCAAACCTCTCTTCTTTGCCTCTGTTCTCTGTTTCTCTGCAGAAACCTCCAGCCAGCACCCTCTGCAGAAACTCCACTCCTCCTCCTTTTCTTCTCCCTCTTCTTCTCTTTTTAAGTCAATCCAAGCTCAAGTTCATGCTTCCCAACTCACACCAGCTCACACCACTCTCTTTTGTTCCCCACATCCCATTTGTTTTGTATTTCTTTTGGCAAAAGTAATTGGTTTGTCTCCCACTTGTCCCTCAATTCGTGCAGAAAAATTCAACTTTTTATGGGTGACACGCCCAGTGATACGCCCATGTCACTGGGTGTGTCACAGCTACTGTGATTTTGAGTATATGGCACGCCCAGTGACACGCCCATGTCACTGGGCGTGTCACAGCTACTGGAAACATCACAAAAGGCACGCTTGGTGACACGCCCATGTCACTGGGCGTGTCAATGCTTATGTATCTTCATTTTGCTTCTTCCTTGCTTGTCTTTTGGCTTAGGATGGGACACGGCCAAGCTTTCTTTGGCTTGGTCATGTCTTGCTTGATTCATGCTCTTTCTTCATTGTTTTGATCAACTAAGGGAGTATTTCCACTTTAACCTAAAACAAATACTTAAAACAAACTTTAAATAAAAATCAAATGAAACATTAACTAAAAACACATATAAATTATACTAAAAACTAGTATAAAATCACTCTCATCAAATACCCCACACCTAAATCCTTGCTTTTCTCCAAGCAAGGCTAAAATCAAAACAAACTAAATACAAAAATTTTATCAAGTTCAAGAGTTATAAAAATGCATCAAGACTTCCCTATCCTTAAATATGCAATCGATATCAAATCGAACAAAATCGATACCAATGGAATTAAGTGGCTTTCCATACATAACCTATGTTGTCACTCCCTCACCAACTCTTAAAAGTGTTTGATCAAGGTGGTGTTTACACTCATAACAATCAATGAAAGATTATTGCCATAGGCTTGCTTATCTATCAAATCTCCACCACTTAATTTCAACCAAGTATCAATCAAAAGGTCTTTTATTGGGTTATAATGGGGCTAAGGTAGAGACATGACATTTAGGAAATGTGAGCTTAATCATTAAGTTCAAGAGCACTTCAAGAATGGAGTAACCGATCATATGTATAACCCAACGATCCCTAACCACCTTCCTCTTATCTACCCCTTGACATTGACATAATTTTTCAAGGGAACTCACTTATTACATCTTGTAACAGATTTCAAACATATTCCAACCCTTTTTACAAGAACAACAATTTTTTTCTTATTATTTTTCTTCTTTTTATTTGATTTTGATTTTTTTTTATGATTTGCAATCTTAAACCTACTAAATTTAACCCCACACTTAATTCAACACAACACTTGGTCATAAACGCTCTTAAAATGCTCTTGACCTAATGAAAGGGTAAGAGTTAAAACAACAAGGTTCAAGGTTGGTAGTGTTGCGAAAAATAAAGAAACGGAGAAACGAAATAGGCTCAAAATTGGCTAACTAATGTTAAAAATAGAGTTGGTCTTTATAAGCCAAAGTGGGTTCACCTAATTGCCTTAATCATCTTGATGCCAAATTGAAATTTTTATTTTTATATAGTCTTAAAATGTATGTCAAAGCAAGTTCTAGCAAGTGATCAATCAAAGATGTCCACACACAATAAGAATAATAAGTTGATGGCTCAATTCCTCACTAGGTTGATGGTAATGCAAAGAAAAACCAACAAAATTGACAATAAGCACCAATTCTACTCAATTCTCAAGTTCATGCTTCAAAAATTCAACGGTCCTCAGTCAACAATTTATAATAATTGAACTTTCCAAAATTCATTTATTCAAAGAAAACATGAAAAATATTAACTAAACTATCACAAAAAATAAATTAAAATTAAAAACACAAAACACAAAATTAAAAACACAAAACACAATATGCACCCCACACTTAAAATTTCACATTGTCCTCAATGTGAGCATGCATAAACTAAAGGAGAGTTTAGATAAAACCTGATTTCCATCGCTCCCATATGCGATATGTAGGGCTCCTTCTCCCCATAATGCAATTGTAGCCCAGGTTTGAGAGGATGGATAGCATGCAACTTCGAAATGTGCCCAATGTATTGCAAAGCTTAGGTAATATCCTTGGGTGAGCAAATGGCCAATGAGAACTCATGAAAGCTGTTTTGTGGTGATTTTTCAATGCTATAGGAACTTGGTAAAAATATTCTTCAGTATGCAACATGGTTATATTCATTTTTTATTCTCTCTCGCTCCAGAGAGTGGGAGTTGTGATCATTGGTTGCATATTTTTCTCCCCAACTAAAACAAATTTCAAGATTTTTGGGGTCTTTTGAAGTTCAACCAAGTGTGGTTGAATCTCGTTCTTATCCTCTTTAGCATTTGGAAGTTCCCTCTCTACAATCTTATCATTTAATATTAATTTGCTCTCCTCGATTTCTAGTTTGGAAATATTAGGCTCTACTTCTAAGATCGTGGCTACCTTAAGCTTATCTACATTATCTTCACTATGGGGCATGTCATAGAGTTCAGGAATATGCATACCTTGTTTTTCTTCCTCCAGCATACATGGGAATGAAATTGGCGGCATAAAAGGATTTGGAGGTTTATGGAATTCTATCCAAGTTGATGCTTTCAAATTCTCCTCTTCCTTTGTTTGATTCAACTCCTCTATATCGGGTTGGATTTCCTTGCCATTTTCCTCTTGATTGGCCCCTGCATCAAATAAATTACAAAAATTGTTATATATTATTTGTTCATTCCTCAAATTCGTGATTACCTCAATTTGCTCCAATTGGCTAGGAGACTCCTCCTTTTGGTATGCTTGGGGTTGATGTGCCAGTTGCTCAACCAGAGCATCCAATATCCTCTGTGTTTCTTGCAATGATTCAGACCTCAACTTATCCTCCAAAGTGGGTTCCTCAAGGTGATCTTGATTCATTGTGAGTTTTTGAATATAAGCATTTAACTTATCCTCCAATGTGGGTTCCTTAAGGTGGTCTTGGTCTGAAAATTTTTCTTGAAAGTAAGAACTTCCTTGGTAAGGCTGAAAACAATTTTGAGGTGGAGTGTACTGCTGATTTTTCCAATAAAAATTTGGGTGGCTCTCCCAACTTGGATTGTAAGAATTGGAATATGGGTCATTACCACCCATCTGCTGGAAATTTTGGTATTGCTGAAAATTTTGGTAGTCATATTCTTCCTCGTGCCGATCTTGGTATCGTTGGAAACCAAATGAACATGTATTGTCACTATGCCCTGCATTGCCATATGCTGCACATATGTCTTGGTGTGGCATAGATTGATTCGTTAATTCCGCAAATTGCCATGCCATGTCAGAATTATAGTCCCGGTCATAAACTCCCACGTGCCTTGAAAACTGCAGCTTTACAAAAGGCACTCAGAAATTTAAAGAAAAACAAACAAACAAACAAATTCAAACACAACAGACAAACAAATTTACAGAAAACAAACACACAATTCAAAGAAAAACACACAAATAATTTACAGAAAATAAATAAACGTTCTTGATAAAAATAAAACTAAATCAACAGTCTTAATTATATTACTAGTATTGAAACCATTGTCCCCGGCAGCGGCGCCAAAAACTTGGTGCGCGCGAGCTATGCTATGGCTATACCGCAAGTGCACGGGTTACCCAAGTAATAAAGTAGTGAGTGAGTTATCGTTCCACTGAGGACAAGGTCAAGCACTAGTGCAAATCTTAACTGTTGTTTAGCTAATCAATATTTTTGTGGTGTTTTGTAATTAAAGACAATTAACTTAAATAAATGAACATAAAGATAAATTGTGTGTTATGTAAAAAGGATTGATGATAATGATACTATCTAGATATTGAATTCCCCTAGCCTCAATTAGATTACATGATAGAGTTGAGTTGGCATTCCTCTAACTTAGACTAAAATCTCTCTCGAGCGAATTAATCCCTAATCACTAAGTAGAGTGCCGGAATCTCTTCTCAAAACACAATTAATTAGATCATGCATTAAGAACAAGGAACTATAAACCAAAGGATCTTGTAGGTCTATCTCTAGCACCCCAATCAATCCTCAACCCTTATGAGTAATCAATTCATATCAAGCTTTCTCAAGTCAATAATATGAAAATGGCAACTAATCAATAAGTATGCTATCATTAATTGGCAATAATCATTAAGCATCATAAGAATAAAACAACTCAATCAATTAAAAGTATCCAATCATACAAATAAGCTAGGGTTCATTAACATCTAGATAGAGAATGATTTAATTCATGTTCAATACACTTAATACAACAACAACAACAATAACATTAAAATAAATTAAAAGGAGAAAACAGAAAAACCCCTTTCAATGTAGCTTCTTCAATCTCCAGGAGCTGCCAATGGAAGATGGAGATGGTGGAGATGATGTAAATGGAGGATGAAGATGAAGAGTCAAGGAAAGTGTCACTCCCTCCTTGCCCAAAACGTGTATGCCCAGCCTCCTCCTCTCAAACCTCTCTTCTTTGCCTCTGTTCTCTGTTTCTCTGCAGAAACCTCCAGCCAGCACCCTCTGCAGAAACTCTACTCCTCCTCCTTTTCTTCTCCCTCTTCTTCTCTTTTTAAGTCAATCCAAGCTCAAGTCCATGCTTCCCAACTCACACCAGCTCACACCACTCTCTTTTGTTCCCCACATCCCATTTGTTTTGTATTTCTTTTGGCAAAAGTAATTGGTTTGTCTCCCACTTGTCCCTCAATTCGTGCAGAAAAATTCAACTTTTTATGGGTGACACGCCCAGTGACACGCCCATGTCACTGGGTGTGTCACAGCTACTGTGATTTTGAGTATATGGCACGCCCAGTGACACGCCCATGTCACTGGGCGTGTCACAGCTACTGGAAACATCACAAAAGGCACGCTTGGTGACACGCCCATGTCACTGGGCGTGTCAATGCTTCTGTATCTTCATTTTGCTTCTTCCTTGCTTGTCTTTTGGCTTAGGATGGGACACGGCCAAGCTTTCTTTGGCTTGGTCATGTCTTGCTTGATTCATGCTCTTTCTTCATTGTTTTGATCAACTAAGGGAGTATTTCCACTTTAACCTAAAACAAATACTTAAAACAAACTTTAAACAAAAATCAAATGAAACATTAACTAAAAACACATATAAATCATACTAAAAACTAGTATAAAATCACTCTCATCAAAAGTGAATTATGATAAATATTAATTATGTTATCTATTTTAACATATTCTCAAATATTTTGTGCTTGTATGTGTATTATATATTCAACACAACTTTCCCTTAAAAGGAATTATATAAGAAAACAAACACTATAAATTAGATTCATATAAATACAAAATTTTGGTGAAATTAATTTCCTCGAGGGTTCCAATTTTCCTTAATAAATCCAATTTTGCTTAATAAAATTAAGTAATTTTTTCATGATCAGATATATAAATAAAGAATTATTATTATGGATTGCACGTCAAAATATAACTTAACGGCAAATATACATTTCCCAGATAGATTAAGATTTGATTCCTCATACTCCAAATTCCAAATTGTAATACTCAAAAACACTGGCGAAGTTACATTGTTTTCTCTTTTTATATATATATATATATAATATTTTTAAAAATTTTTTAAATTTTTTATTAATTTTTTTAAAATTTTAAATTGCCCACTCTTTTTTTTTTAATTTTTATAAGAAGTGAAAAAAATTGCAATAAATTATTTATTCTATATGTAATTGTTCTCTTTTAAAAAATTGACAAAATATTGATAATATATAAATGTAAAAAAAATAAAAAAAAGAATAAATTTTTTAACTAAATTAATTTGAACCCATTTAATGAATTAAAATACTCATTTATTTTAATTATTTTTTAAAAAATTATATTCATTATTTAATTTTTTTTCTCTTTATTTTATTTTTATTATGAATAATCTTATAAATTTAAATTTCTACATACATATATATTAATATTTTTTATTAATTAATTTTTTAATAGTAAAAATATATTATTAATAAATTAATAAATTTATAAAATACTATTAAAATAAAAAAGAGATAAATAATTACGAAAAAATTAAAATTTGTAAAAAAAATTTTGTCCCCCTTTATTTCAAAGCCTGGCTTCTCCCCTGCTAAAAAAATAATTATATCTAAAGGAAATTGGATGGAGCTATTATCAACTTTTTTTTTTCTATTAAAATTATGTAGTTTTAAATTATTATTTAATCATACATATACATAAACCGTTAACTATTTAATGGGTTTTCAATTTTCTATCCTAAGCCAACAAATTCTATTTTTCCTTTTTATTTTTCAATTAGAAAATTTCAAATTTAACTGATTGGTATTTAATGGCTTCATAATTTTCCTAATAGTTTCTATTTATATAAATTATTAAGAAAAGTTTGAGAAGTGAATTTAGGGAATTATATTAGAATTATCAGTCGCTCTCTTTCATATGAATTGATAACTAGATGTTGATATTATTTAGAGAAATTTATTAAATGGATTCAATGCTCACTAAAATTGGTGCATTGTTTTTATGCATATGAAGATATAATTTAATAAATATGGTTCTCCTTTTTTTTTTTTTGTTAAAAGTTATTATTTGAATTTGTATTTCACATCTTTCACATATATTTTTAGTAAGTTTTTAGTAGTTTATGAATTTTCTATTCACTCATCTGTGAAGGATATATAGTCCTGGTAATAAATCACCATGAGGCATGAGCGTTACAAGCAAAACTTATCGAGATTTGAGAAGTGGATCGTAGCAAGGCAAAAAATGGACCAGTTCAATGCATATTAATAGGCCTGCCCAGTAAGAAAAAATTTAAAGGATTTTGTATAAAAGTAATTCAAAAATATTTTAAAAATATTTAGATACCTACTTTTTCAACTGCCAATTTTAAAAATATAAACTTAGACGTATATATTTTAATATTTAGACATTTTGTATAAATATAATATATTATAGATATACACATAATATATATTTTTACTCAAATTTAAAATATACTTATATTTTTAAAATTTTCTAAAAATTATAAGCTATTTTAAAAAAAATGGCATATTAAATATTTTTTCCCAAAGTTAAATGTTAAAGGACTACGTCGTTACAAGTGTCCAATGTGGCCCAAATTCCAATTGCATCGTCGTCGTATGTTTCCAATCCGAATCTAACTATTTTTTTAATGGAAAAATTACACCATTTATTTTTTCTTTTTAACTCTTTTATTTTTATTTTTATTATAGATATTTTAATTATTTTATAATAAATTTATAAATTTATAATAAATATATAATAAATTAGGTAAATCTAGTATTTTTGTAAAAAAATTATTAATTTTTATAAATTTAAAAATATTTTTAAAAATATGATAAATTTAATTTTTTTTTATTTTGTTGGATATTTTTATAAAAACTCCTTTTTTCACGTGATCCCTCCAATAGCCAATTTATTGGATATTTCAACGTTTGACAGTATCATCGCACATAGCAATCTAAACATAAGAACAAAATGTCCGGAAATGAAAGCATCTGAAAAAAAAAGGGTTCATAAATTTAACTCTGTAACAATGTAAGCTCAAGTTATGCAAACAAAATGAAAGGTGGGTCAAGTTGTTTGAAGAACTTGATTAAAGCCAGTAAAATATTCTACCTTTATAATTTTTTGGAACATTTTGAAACTGTCTGAGACTATCAACAAACCAAAAAAACAGAAGAAGAAAGAAGAAAGAAGAAAAAGAATAGAAAATGAATGATCAAAGAAAAAAAAATAGCATAAAAATTATCAATAAATAATACAATATTGAACAAATTTACCTGATTAGTGCGAGAGAAGACGCAGGCAAGCTTATTCTTTTAATCCATTCGATCGAGTGGGCGAAGCCACATGGAGAGAACAAAACGACGTCGAATAAAGATTAACGGGCCTGGGCTCCATGAACTGGGCCTATATCTCTAATGGGCGAGAAGCAGCCCGAGATAGAATAAATATGAGAATTTTTCCAAAAATATCCTAAAAATAAAATTATTTTCAAAAATATCTATTTTTTTAAATACTCATTTTAAAATTTTAATTTCAAAAACTTTATTTTTCAAATATTTTTATTATATTTTTAGTATATTAAAAACATATTTTATTTTTAAAGGCATATCAATATAAAACAGTGCAATATACATTCAACATAAAAAAAACATAATTTTGAAAAAATTAAAAACAGCGCAGTCATCATTTTCCCATTTAAAAAGAAAAAAAAAAGTATATACATATATGTAATAACGGCCATTTCATTACAGTTGAGAACTTGAGAGATGAAGGGGCATTTCTGGCACGTAATATTCAAACTTGGACTTTGATAGCAAAATCAAAATAAAATGAAAAAACGCGATCTAAATCTCAAACCCTCCTTCACCACCACCAGCAGCACCATCTATCTGTGTTCAACAGCTCACTGTCTATTCCTTTCTCTCATCTCTGCAATTTTTTTATGCAAATTTTTATGGAGAAGCAACCCAACAGGGCATAGCATTTCCTCTCCATTTCAGATCTGAATCAGCCTTCGAGTCACGAGCTCATACTGACTCGGGAATGGCTTCTTCGGAAGCCCATTCCCGCTTAAGCCAAGTCGTAGCCCCTGCCTTAGAGAAGATCATTAAAAACGCGTCGTGGCGGAAACACTCTAAACTTGCTCATGAATGCAAATCTGTTCTTGAGAGATTCAATTCTCCACAGAAGCAGCCACCGGTCTCCGATTCTGAGCCCGACGCTTCGATTCCTGGCCCGCTCCATGACGGTGGGTCCATCGAGTACTCCCTCGCGGAATCTGAATATATCCTTTGTCCTCTCATCAACGCTTGTGGCACTGGCTTCCTCAAAATCGTTGATGCAGCCATTGATTGTGTTCAGAAATTAATTGCCCATGGTTACTTGCGCGGCGAGGCTGACCCTAGTGGAGGCACTGAGGCGCAATTGTTGTCGAAATTAATCGAATCCGTTTGTAAATGTTACGATATTGGTGACGATGCAATTGAGCTTTTGGTGCTTAAGACGCTTCTATCGGCGGTTACGTCCATTTCGTTGAGGATACACGGAGATTGCCTCTTGCAGATAGTGAGGACTTGTTATGATATTTATTTAGGGAGCAAAAATGTAGTAAATCAGACAACGGCAAAAGCATCGCTGATCCAAATGTTGGTGATTGTGTTTCGAAGAATGGAGGCTGACTCATCAACAGTACCGATTCAGCCGATTGTTGTAGCGGAATTAATGGAACCCGTTGAGAAATCGGATGCAGACGGGTCAATGACGATGTTTGTGCAGGGTTTTATAACGAAAATTATGCAGGATATTGACGGGGTTCTAAATTCGGCTGCGCCAAGTAACGTTTCTTTGGGGGCACACGACGGGGCTTTTGAGACTACCACGGTTGAGACTACTAATCCAGCGGATTTATTAGATTCAACAGATAAGGATATGTTAGATGCCAAGTATTGGGAGATCAGCATGTATAAGACGGCATTGGAGGGGAGGAAAGGGGAATTGGCTGACGGGGAAACAGAGCGTGATGAGGATTTGGAGGTTCAGATTGGGAACAAGCTGCGGCGAGATGCATTTTTGGTGTTTAGAGCTCTTTGCAAGTTGTCAATGAAAACGCCTCCTAAAGAGGCCATGGCAGATCCTCAGTTGATGAGAGGGAAGATAGTGGCCTTGGAGTTGTTGAAGATCCTATTGGAGAATGCTGGGGCAGTCTTTAGAACTAGTGACAGGTATCAATGTTTGCCCGCTAGTTGTTGTTGTTGTTTGTTTTTTTTTTTTTCAAGTGTTGTCGCGCAATCGAATATTTGGTTCTTGTGCTTTTCGTAATTTTTTTTTTCATATATTTGCCAATTTAACTGTAGTTTTATGATTTAATTTCCTTTATTCAATCATGATGGGTAAAACAATTGATAATTTTATACCTGTCTGTAATCTCTCAGAATATTTCACTCACTCATTGTATTTCATATATTTTAATTTTTTAACTGTAGTGTTGAGCGAGCTGGAAGTCTTTTGTAGGGTTGAGCCTTAGGGAGCTTAACCATTCTGTATAGTGACTTAGCAGTCTTGAATGAACAAGTGCCTGTGCATGTTGGCTGAATCAATTTGTCTCTGGCAACATGGACTTCTCTTTAAAGACTTCTCTATTGTAGCCATAATGGCACTGGAGTGAGTCACAAGCTTTTGCGGGATATCATAGAACGGAAGGTTTCTTCTGGAATAAAATATTGTATGCCTTTTAGTTGGATGGAAAACACAAAAGCTGAACCAAAGACTCTCATGCTGATTCTATTCTCATTTTTTCACTTGTTAAATAATATTTTGGTGGGTTACAAATACCCTTTTTGGATGAGTTTGGTTCTCTACTTTGCCCTCTAATTTACATCATTGTTATTGTTTTCAGCAGCTCCATATGCTGCACTGATGAGCCTTTGCTACCCCGGAAAGTTTAAGCCTGGATTAAAAGAACGAGTGAAGAAATTTTCCCGCTATGTGGTGGTTTTGTAAATGTAGAACACCCCATGCCTCTCTATTTCTCTCTCTCTAAACATTTTTAATGAATGGCTACATCCACCTAATCTTCTTGCATAACGTTGAACTGTGTTAGTTTTTGGTTTAGTTCAGGCGCTTCTGTTGTAAGTAGGTGGTATTATAATTGTGATTTTTTTGACAAAAAATTGATGGCGTCATTATTGCTTTTGTAGTTTTTGCATATTGCCATTTTATTTTGAAGTTTTGAGGTTTCCTTTTTTTCCCTAAAAACAAAAGCCTAATAAGTGGATATCTTTGCTTTGAAACAGGTTTTTAGGTGCCATTAAACAATACTTATGTCTGTCACTGTTGAAGAACAGTGCTTCGAGTCTTATGATTATTTTCCAACTTTCTTGCTCCATTTTCATTAGTCTGGTCTCAAGGTTTAGAGCTGGATTGAAAGCAGAGATTGGAGTATTTTTTCCAATGATTGTTCTTAGAGTTTTGGAAAATGTTGCCCAACCTAATTTTCAACAGAAGATGATAGTGCTTCGATTTTTAGATAAGCTGTGTGTTGATTCACAGATCCTTGTGGACATCTTCATTAACTATGATTGTGATGTCAATTCATCGAACATATTTGAGAGGTATGTTTGGTTTATTTACATAAAGTTCAGATTGATGATAGAAATTATCAAAGGCATTCACGCTAAAAATAGGTTTTAATTTGGGCATCAAATTATTATTATTATTATTTTATTCTTTCAGAATGGTAAATGGACTTCTTAAAACTGCTCAAGGTGTCCCTCCTGGTACTGCCACTACACTTTTGCCACCGCAGGAGGTGACCATGAAACTTGAAGCCATGAAGTGCTTGGTGGCTATTCTGAAGTCAATGGGTGACTGGATGAACAAACAATTGCGCATTCCAGATCTGCATTCTACCAAGAAACTGGATACAGCTGAGAACCTTCCTGAACCTAGAAGTCTTCCCATGGCAAATGGGAATGGGGATGAACCTGCTGAAGGATCAGATTCTCATTCTGAAGCCTCCCCTGAAGCTTCTGATGTTTCAAATATAGAGCAACGCCGGGCTTACAAGCTGGAGCTTCAGGTAATTAATAATGGAGTATTTGGTACAGATGCAGATTGATTTATTTTCTTTGAATTTAGATGCTATGCAGACCACAGAATGTAAATTAAGATTTGTGACAGGAAGGTATATCTCTTTTCAATCGAAAACCTAAGAAAGGCATTGAATTTCTTATCAATGCAAATAAAGTGGGCAATTCACCGGAAAAGATAGCAGTTTTTCTTAGAAATGCATCTGGTTTGAACAAGACGCTGATTGGTGATTATCTAGGAGAAAGAGAGGATTTACCATTGAAAGTAATGCATGCCTATGTTGATTCTTTTGACTTCCAAGGCATGAAGTTTGATGAGGCTATCAGGGTCTTCCTGCAAGGCTTCAGGTTACCTGGTGAGGCTCAGAAGATTGATCGCATCATGGAAAAGTTTGCAGAGCGTTACTGCAAATGCAATCCTAAGGTTTTTACTAGTGCTGATACAGCCTATGTGCTTGCTTACTCTGTGATCATGCTCAATACTGATGCTCACAATCCCATGGTGAAGAACAAGGTATGTTCAAATTTTTTTTATATTACCTCGATATTTCAGATAGCATGGTTGATATGTTCCCCTCATGCAGATGTCAGCTGATGATTTTATAAGAAACAATCGAGGGATTGATGATGGAAAAGATCTACCCGAGGAGTACTTGAGGTCATTATTTGAACGCATATCAAGGAATGAGATCAAAATGAAAGAAGATGATTTGGCTCTCCAACAAAAACAATATATGAATCCAAACAAAATTTTAGGCTTGGACAGTATCCTCAACATTGTGATCCGTAAGCGAGGCGAAGATAAGATGGAAACCAGTGATGATCTTATCAGACACATGCAAGAACAATTTAAGGAAAAAGCTCGCAAATCTGAGTAAGAACTGGTTTTCTTTATCCTTGAAAGCTCTGTTTCTCCATCTGAATATTTTTGTTAACCAGGGAATGGAACTCACTAGTTATGTGAAACATTTTCAGTGGCTTCTTCAATATGTATATGAGGCTTCGTTTGGGCTATAGGTTTTTAATGTTATGTTTTGACAAATCGGGATCCATTGTTGAATTTTAATTAGAGCTCATTGACAATAAATGAGATTTTCTGATATCTCTCTCTCTTGTTGAGATGTATCATTTTGATTAGACATAATTTAGATCTTGCTCTTTATGAAGTGTGTTATTCTTATGATTTGAAGGAACTATCTTGTAGTTCTCATTGATCTGTTCAATGTGGTGATTTGTAGGTCAGTTTATTATGCTGCAGCAGATGTGGTGATACTTCGGTTCATGATTGAGGTATGCTGGGCTCCTATGTTGGCTGCATTTAGTGTGCCTCTTGACCAGAGTGACGATGAAGTGGTGATAGATTTGTGTCTTGAAGGTTTCCGTTCTGCCATCCATGTCACTGCTGTAATGTCAATGAAGACTCACAGAGATGCTTTTGTTACTTCATTAGCAAAGTTTACTTCCCTCCACTCGCCTGCTGATATCAAGCAGAAAAACATTGATGCTATCAACGTGAGTTTTTTAACCTTGTGATGCTATAATTATCAGCTCATCAAATGGATGAGAGTATTATTTGGTGATCTTCCTTTCTCTTAGTTTCTAATTTTAGAGATTTTACTGCAGTAAAAATGTCCTTGTGTTGTATAAGAGTACTTGTCATCCTTTTTGATTATCTTCTATATTAGGCCTAATGACTTAAAAATCATTATCTTTTGGCATTTGTGCAATTTACCCTAAGTTTTCAATTTTTGTCAATTTTACCTAATTAATAAATTCATCGTAATTATATCCGATGAAGTCATAATTACCAAAAAAAAAGTATTTTAATACTAATCCAAATGAAAAAAATAATTTTGATATTTTTTCTTTTTCCCCATTTTCTTCATCTGTATAACTTTCCCTGTATATAGTTTCTCTATATTCTTAGGTCCATTTTCTTCCTCCCAAGCTCTCTACCTCCACCAAAGATTGCCACTCTAAAAGATAGTGGCTGCTGGATCTGCAGCCTGCCACATGCACTGCCAAGGTTGTCAGCTCTGCGTCTGTACTTTTGCCTCTCATCTCTATGGAATACTTTCTTCCCTTCCCACAAGAGTTACACACAAGTAGCAAGTGGGGCAGCAGTGATGCATTGATGACTTCTGGACAGCAGCTCATTCAGAGCTTTGCAACTTAGTTTTGTAATTACGGTTTTAGTATTTTAGTTTTAGAGAGATGCATAGGAAATTAGAGAGAAAGGTAAGGGGTGGGGAAAAGGGGGAAAGAAAAAAATATTACTAAAATTTTATTTTTTATTTGAAGTAGTATGGAAGTGTATATATTTTTCAATTTTGACCTAGTGGGGTAACTGTGCTAGTGAGTTTACAAATTAGGGTAAAACTGACAAAATTAGAAGTTCTGGTAAAATTACAAAAGTATGATTAGGGTTTTTTAGTCATTTGGCGTTTTTATTTAAATATAATTGGAAATGTTACATTTATTTTTCTTCATTACTAGAATTAAAGAATGACAGTGGCTACTTGGTTACTCAATTAAGATTGTGCCATTTATTTCATCAACTGGATCTGTTATTTAGTTGAGTTATTATTCACCTAGAGAAGCCAAGTTGGTGAACATGCAGTTATTATGTGAAATTTGAAACCTTAGTTTCAGTTGTCCAAATCTTTGCAAATCTTTTTAATGGCATCTTGAGAGTGTTGTATTTGCATTTCATCATAGGTAAATAGTTCTTCTCTACGTGAGTGTTATGATCCCTAGTGACGGATCGGGTTATGGGACGGTTAGGAATGTGGGAAGGAGAAGGTGATGGTAATGAAACGGCGGGTTTCCTGCTGCGACCTATGGTTAACAGTAAGGCTCATTAAAGGGACCCTTATACCTTAGAGTTTAAGTACTCCAACTGATATGATTTCCAAGCTGTCCCTTTCATTGACTGTTATTAGCTATTTATATCTTTACATCAATGAGATCATGGCTTGACAACATGGAGCATGACTACTCCTAACAAAAAGGAAAACATGGGAAGGTGGAGGAATCCCCTCCTAACAAAGTGGAAACTCAAAACAACTAACTGTAACTTATTAACAGAAAAATTAGAAATAGTCTTCAGCCTTCATTCTCGACTTCCATGATCTGTACACGTGGCTGCCTACGTGTATAGGTCTGCAATGGCTTGCTAACAATACTACCCGTCCCCGAAGAAAGCTTGTCCTCAAGCTTGAATGATGGAAAACGTGTACTGATGTCTGAAACTTGCTCCCAAGACGAATCGGCAGGAGAAGAATTATTCCAATGAATGAGCACCTCATGGATACCAGCACGGTGTCGTTGACCCAATACATTGAGGGGAACCTTTGGCGTCAACTGCATAACAGGTGGCAGCACCGTATCAAATCCCTGCTGCCCCATATGAAACTGTTTTAGTGCAGACACATGGAAGACTGGGTGCAATTTGGAGTCAACTGGCAGCTTCAATTTGTAAGCCATGGTGCCAATCCGTTCGAGTACTTCGAATGGCCCATAGAATTTGGCAGCAAGTTTCTGATTGGTTCTGGCGGCAAGTGAAGATTGGCGATAAGGATGCAACCGCAAGAGGACCTGGTCTCCTACCTGGAATTCGACTGCTCTGTGATGTTTATCATAGTTCCGTTTCATTCTGTTCTGTGCCTCCAAAAGATGGGAGCGGAGGTTGTGCAACATATCATCACGCTGTTGTAAAATGACATCAACAACTTCAATGGCAGAATTTCCAGGCAAATAGGACAGCAACCTGGGCGGCGGACGTCCATACACTGTCTCAAATGGGGTAGCCTTAAGAGCTGTATGGAAACTTGTATTGTAGCAATACTCAGCCCAAGCAAGCCAGTCGCACCATTTAGCGGGCTGTGAACTTGTGAAACACCTCAAATACATTTCTACTGTTCTGTTAGTCACCTCCGTTTGTCCGTCAGATTGTGGGTGATAAGCCGAACTGTAACACAGCTTAGTACCACACAATTTAAATAATTCCTTCCAGAAAGAGCTAGTGAAGGTGACATCACGGTCGCTGACTATTGATTCCGGCAGTCCATGGAGACGGAACACATTATCAAAAAATAATCTTGCCACCGAAACAGCTGTATACGGATGGGACAGTGCCAAGAAATGTCCATACTTTGAAAAACGATCAACCACAACCAATAAGACATTCTTACCCCGTGAAGATGGGAGACCTTCAATAAAATCAAGAGAGATATCCGACCAAATATGTTGAGGAACAGGAAGTGGTTGAAGCAACCCTGCAGGAAGTAATGCCTCCGTTTTATGACGTTGGCAGGTTGCACAGGCTTTCACAAAGTCTCGCACCATCTGTTTCATGCCACGCCAATAAAAATCACGGGTGATGCGATGGAGAGTCTTCTGATACCCTTCGTGGCCTTGGTTGTGAAAAGAAGCAATGACCAAGGGAACAGAAGGTGAATCATGAGGAAGGAAGACCCTATCTTTAAAAAAAAGTAACCCCTGCTTAAAACTCCAAGTGCTTGCCAATGAACCATCCAGAACTGAGGAAATGAGGAGCTGGACATCGGCGGAATTTTGCTGTTCTTTGCGGATGTCATCGAACAGGTTGACATGTGGCATGGAAATGGCAAGCAGGCTGCCCTGTTCGGCATTCCTTCTGGAAAGAGCATCCGCAACTGCGTTGTTCTTCCTTGGCTTATATTCGACTTTGAAATCAAACGGCAGAAGCTTGCTCACCCAATGTTGCTGAGTTGAGGACAGAGACTTTTGTTCAAGCAAAAACTTCAATGTATAGTGGTCTGTCCTCACCATAAATTGCTTGCCCCAGAGGTATGAATTCCAATGTTTGACAGCCTTGACTAACCCAATGAGTTCTTTTTCATAAGCAGGGAGGCTGATGTGGTGGGCAGCCATGGCTCGACTGAAAAATGCCACAGGTTTGTTCTCTTGGAGGAGAACAGCTCCGATACCTGTGTCAGAAGCATCACATTCAACCACAAATAAGAGATTAAAGTTAGGCAGCACCAAAATTGGTGTAGTAGTGAGGGCTGTTTTCAATATGTCAAAGGCTGTTGTTGCTTCAGCAGTCCATTGAAAGGAATTCCGCTTCAACATGGCTGTTAGAGGAGCTGCGATAGAACCATAGTTGAAGACGAACTTCCGATAATACCCGGTGAGTCCCAAGAAACCCCTCAAGCCCTTTGGAGTTGTCGGTTGTGGCCAATCAGATATTGCAGCAATTTTGGATTTATCCACTTCAACACCAGCCTTGGAGATAACATGGCCCAGATAAGAAATTTGTGTTTGGGCGAAGGAGCATTTTGTGCTCTTCAAGAAGAGGTTGTGTGCTGTCAAAATCTGAAAAACTTGCCGGAGATGAAGCAAATGATCTGACCAAGATTTACTGAAAACCAAGATATCGTCAAAGAATACTAGAACAAACTTTCTCAAGTATTCGCGGAATACCTCATTCATTAGTGACTGAAAGGTGGATGGGGCGTTGGACAACCCGAAAGGCATCACCAAGAACTCGAAATGGCCATGATGTGTACGAAATGCCGTTTTCTCCACATTTGGAGGGTACATGGCTATTTGATAGTAACCAGCCAACAGATCCAGCTTTGTAAAGAACTGTGCTCCCCCTAGTTCATCCAGCAGCTCCTCAATTACTGGTATAGGAAACTTGTCCTTGATAGTTTTGGCATTTAGTTCCCTGTAATCAACACATAAACGCCAAGTTTTGTCAGCTTTAGGGACAAGAATTACCGGAGAAGAAAATGGTGACCGGCTTGGTCGGATTATTCCTTGTTGAAGCATAGCAGAACATTGGCGTTCAATTTCATTTTTTTGGCCATGGGGGTAGCGATAGGGATGAACTACCACTGGTTTTGTACCGGGCTCTAATGGAATCCTGTGATCACAAGATCGGGCTGGAGGGAGTCCTGTTGGTTGCTCAAAAAGGCCAGCAAATTCGGACAGTAATTGTTGAAGCTGTAATTCAGGATCAACGGCTGCCAAAAGAGAATGGAGCTTAGGGTTTTCGGCGGCAGTAGAGTTGATGCCATTCAGTTCCACTAATTGCCCTTGATTATAAAAGGACATCCGCATAATATTGAAGTCCCATAGGATGGGTCCCAGGGTCCGCAGCCAATTGACACCCAAAACAACGTCAAACCCATTCAACTGCAAAGCAAACAAGTCTACCGTGAAAGTAGTAGAATCGAGACAGAGAGGTGTTTGTTTGCAAATACCAGGACTGTGGAGTTGGTCTCCATTCGCTACTTTGACCTTGAACCCATCTCTCTCATCGAAATCGGCTTGGGCTTCTGTAATTTTTGCAACCGATATAAAGCTATGTGTGCTTCCCGAATCTACAAGGATCAACAGCTGAATCCCTTTCCACTGCCCCTTTAATCGCATGGACTGGGGATTTTGAGTCCCTGTTATAGCATGTGGAGAAATTTCAGGCGAGGGCTCGGAGTCATCATCGTCTTGTGGCTGCAAATCGTCGGTTAGGTCAATCAAAAAGAGGCGTTTGCATTGGTGGCCCCGGACGAAAGGTTCATCGCAGTTAAAACACAAGCCCTTCTTCCGCCGTTCCTCCATCTCATCGGTTGTCAGCCGTTTGATAGTTCGCGAGGAGCGCGAATCTGATGCAGGGGCTGTACGCCTGAAATCGCGGCTTTGAGGAGGCTTTGAAAACAGCTTTCGTTCGTACAGGCGAGACATACTCATCGCCGTGACCAGATCCTCCGGCTGATGTAGTTCGACCTCCACTGCAATATACTCCTGTAATCCACTTATGTAAAGTTGAACTTTCTGTGAAGATGTTAAAGTGCCAGCCCATGACACTAATACCTCAAATTTATTTTGATAGTCTTCAACGGACCCCGTCTGCTTAAGCTTAGCCAACTCCCCAAGTTTGCTGCTGCGAATAGGTGGGCCAAAACGCAGATTGCACTGCTGCACAAATTCTGTCCACGTGGGGTCTGGAATGTCCTGGACCAGCTGCAAATACCAGAGTTGTGCGATGCCCTCTAAATGGAAGGAAGCTAGGCCAACCTTCTCATCCTCTGGTGTGGATTGATGCTTAAAGAAATGCTGACATCGACTGATCCAACCCAAAGGATCCTCTAAGCCATTGTAACGAGGGAAATCCAATTTAGTGTACTTAGGAACAACCGAAATGCCTCCAGATGTTTCAGCATTGGTTGTGCCTAAAATACCCTTGTCTCGGCGTGGGCGATTCTGGCTCTCAGCACTAGGAGAAGACAAAGTTTTCTTGGTGGATTGTAAATCCTGGGAAATGGCGTCAAGCTGAACCTGAAGTTGGTCCACCCGTTCACTCCGAATTTGGTTTGCCTTTTGTTCTGACAGTAAAAGCTCAAAGAGCTTGTTGAGTTGTTCTTGAATGGTATCACCCATAACACCTGGCTCTGATACCAAATTGTTATGATCCCTAGTGACGGATCGGGTTATGGGACGGTTAGGAATGTGGGAAGGAGAAGGTGATGGTAATGAAACGGCGGGTTTCCTGCTGCGACCTATGGTTAACAGTAAGGCTCATTAAAGGGACCCTTATACCTTAGAGTTTAAGTACTCCAACTGATATGATTTCCAAGCTGTCCCTTTCATTGACTGTTATTAGCTATTTATATCTTTACATCAATGAGATCATTGCTTGACAACATGGAGCATGACTACTCCTAACAAAAAGGAAAACATGGGAAGGTGGAGGAATCCCGTCCTAACAAAGTGGAAACTCAAAACAACTAACTGTAACTTATTAACAGAAAAATTAGAAATAGTCTTCAGCCTTCATTCTCGACTTCCATGATCTGTACACGTGGCTGCCTACGTGTATAGGTCTGCAATGGCTTGCTAACAGTGAGACAGGTAGTTTACTTTGTCCAAGTTGAATGATTTAGTGACAAGGTGAAATATTTCTGGTTTGGTTTTGTTTATGGATAGAAGGTCATAGTTGGAAACTCCATATCTACAGATTTTCACGGTTGAAGGACAATTATATGTAGATGGCTGAAAAATGCTTTACAGACTGGAATTAGACTGTTATCTAACTAATCAATCACAGCAATATTAGATAACAATAATAATACTATGAATATAAAGAATCGGAAGGATTAAGATGAGGTAGGGTAGAATGCAAGAAAGATGAGAATAGAGGCAGGAAGATAGAGAGAGAGAGAGAGAGAGCAGAGAATAAGTTGGAGAATAATTTTTCATTCTTGTTATCCTTGCATAACAATATTCCACTGATATATGACATTCTCCGCATACCAACAAAATAGGCTAACAAAATTTACTAACAGAAAATACTAACAACTACAATTATCCTTTATACATTCTTCCTCTTCCTTTTTCGATATGCAACAATACCCTCCCTTCGAAACCATTCTTGTTCCCAAGAATGGATAAATTCAGGGAATTGTCCTTCCACGAACCTAATGTCCTTTCAGGTGGAATCAATTATAGGTAAATTGATCCATTTGATTAAGACTTGTCGAACATTTTGCCCATCTCTGATAATTACTCTAGAATTCAAGATTTTCTTTGTACCCATCATAAAACCATCATCCTGAAGTTAAGGAAGTTGAGTCAAAGGAACATCCATGTCCCTAATTTTCTTCTTCAATAGACTGACATGAAAAACATGATGAATTTGAGTGTCTGGAGGCAACAATAAACGATAAGCAACATCGCCTACCCTTTCAACCACTTCAAAGGGACCATAGTATTTAGCAGCCAATTTCAACTGTCTTCTTAATGCCAAGGTTGTTTGTCTATATAGTTGAAGTTTCAGATAAACTTTATCTCCAACTTGAAACTCACGTTCAGACTTGTGTTTATCTGCATAGTTTCGCTGTTGGGCCTGTTGGAGATGCTCTTTCAACTGATTATTGATGGCCGTTCTAGCTTGGAGTATCTCTTCTACTGCTGCCGCCGAACATGTATCACTTGATAGGGTAGGGTTGGGTGGATCAAAACCATACAAAGCCTTAAATGGAGGCATTTTGATGGAAGAATTCACTGGTCCATGTAACTCATCTAGAAGGTCTTCGATGATTGGAATAGGAAATTTATCCTTAATTGTGATCTCATTTAAAGCTCTGTAATCAACGCAGAATCTCCAACTGTTGTCTTTCTTTTTAACCAACAGAGCAGTTGAACCGAATGGGCTTCGACTTGGCTGTTGTTGTGAATGTGTTATTTAGTCTGTAAGGGTAGTTAGGTTTTTGTTAATTGTTTGACCTAATGTGTATATATATCTTGTATTCTTCCTTAGAAAATAACAACAAATAGAGAGCATTCTCTCCAACATGGTATCAGAGCAAATGGGAGAGAAAATTTGGTGAGAGGGCTGTGTTTTTTCCGGCTGAACCCTAAAACTAAGGGCTGCCATTTCTGTTCCGAGGTGTTGCAGGCGTCCAGTAGCGACACAACCTCCCTCAGCAGATTGCCTGGCCGCCGACCAGCCTTCGCCCGAAGTCCCGTCGCCGGAATCCCAGCGCGTGAAGCCCACGCGCCGCCTAAATTTTCTGACTCTTCTCCACGCGCCGGCGCGTGTAGGCGCGTGCCGCCACCTCCGGCCAAAATTTTCCGGCCGGTCTTGCTCCACCGTGATCGCCCTTGCCGTGCGACTCTCGCTATCCGGTCAGTTCCTCATCTAGTTGGACCTTTTTTTTCTGCTCCGCTGTGTTTTTCTCTCGGTGTGGTTACTGCCACTGCTTGCCACTCCAATAGGCTGCTTCCGCTCCATTTTAGATGGCTGACAGTAAGGTGATTCCCCCAAATAACGACAATCCTTCGTTACAAATCAGTCAGTTCAAGTTGGACGGTGCCGGAAACTATCTTGCTTGGTCAAGGTCGTGCTATCTATTTATCAATGCAAGAGGTTATACGGGCTATCTCAACGGCTCTAAACTCCGTCCGGCGAACACTGACACTCAATACAATGTGTGGGAATCTGAAAATTCTCTCATTATGTCATGGCTTTTGAATTCAATGGAACCGAGGATTGCGGCTAGTTTCATAATGCTTGATACGGCAAAAATGGTATGGGATTCTGCTAGGAAGACTTATTCTGGACAAGGAAATGCTGTTTTGGTGTTTGAACTTTGTCTTAAGGTTGAAGGTTTGAAACAAGGGGAGATGACTGTGGATGATTATTATGCCGCTTTAAATGAGGTGTGGAGACAACTAGATTACTATGATGACTTTCATGCTAAATGTGAAGACGATGCGGTTCAGTATCACAAGAAGGTTGAGACTGGGCGTATATTCAAATTTCTAGCAGGATTGAATCCTGAATATGATCTTGTTCGAGTTCAAGTGTTGGGTAGAAACCCTATGTTATCCTTAAAAGAAACTCATGCTTACATTCAGCAGGAAGAGAGTAGGAGGAGAACTATGATGAAAACTCCTATCATTGAAAGAGCTGGGTTAGTAGCATCACCAGCTACTCGCACCATCTCTAAAGAGGATATTCGTTTTTGTGATCACTGTAAAACTCCTGGGCACCTCAAGGAAAAATGTTGGGAATTGATTGGACGACCAACTTATATTGGTGGTCATGGTAGTGGCCGTGGAAGGGGGCGCGGTCGCGGTAGAGGAAGATCAGGGCTATCTCAAAGTGTAGCAAATCAAGTTGAGGTGGCTAGCTCCAGTTCTATTCCTGGTTCTGATACTCTCTCTACAAGTGACTTATCTGCTGAAGAGTTGCAAGCTTTGAGAAATCTCCTTCGACAGGGTACACCATTCTCATCCAACTCTACCTCTCATTTTTCGCAGTCAGGTATGGCACTTCTAGTTAATTCTGTTGATGATTCTTGGATTATAGATTCAGAAGCAAACAAACATATGACAGACTCTTTAGAGAAATTTATAGATTACTCACCATGTTCTAGTCAGGAAAATGTTCGCATTGCAAATGGCTCTTTAGCGCCAATTTCTGGTACAGGTTCTGTTAAGTGTACACCTGACATTGACCTGAACTCTGTTCTTCATATTCTTAGCTTTCCCGTTAATCTCTTATCTGTGCTTGCTATTACCAATGACCTTCAATGTCGAGCTGTTTTTTACCCAACTCATTGCTTTTTGCAGGATCTGAAGTCAGGAGAAATGATTGGTCATGGTAGAGTGCACAATGGTTTGTATCTTCTTAAGAAGAATTCCCAAGCCTTGTTAGGAAAGAGTGGGGATGTGAGTCAAGAAATTATTATGTGGCATAGACGGTTAGGACATCCATCTTTTGTTGTTCTTAAAAGGTTGTATCCTAATTTATTTAGTCGGTGTTCATTTGAAACCTTAGCTTGTGATACTTGTGAACTAGCAAAACATTCGAGGAATACTTATGTTTCTCATGATAATAAAAGTTCTATTCCTTTTATGACAATTCATTCTGATGTATGGGGACCTAGTCCTATTGTTTCATTGTCTAGCTATCGATGGTTTGTCACCTTTATTGATGATTGTACTAGATTAACATGAGTGTATTTGTTAAAAACGAAGAATGAAGTGTTTTCATGTTTTCAATCTTTTCACCAAATGATTTGCACACAGTTTGATGCTAAGGTGAAAATCCTAAGATCTGATAATGGGACTGAATATATGGATAGCATGTTTCAATCTTACTTAGATGCTAGAGGTATTATTCATCAAACTAGCAGTGTCAATACTAGTGCTCAAAATGGGGTTGCTGAACGAAAAAATAGACACTTGTTAGTAGTTGCTAGGTCTCTCTTGCTTACTATGAATGTTCCTAAATAGTTTTAGGGAGATGCCGTCCTTTCGGCTGCATATCTAATTAATCGAATGCCCCTTCGAACACTTAATTTTAAGAGTCCCATAGAAGTTTTACGGGGTCACACCTCTTATACTGTTCCACCCAAAATTTTCGGTTGTGTGTGCTTTGTCCATCATAGATATGGGAGTAAACTTGATCCTAGGGCTTTGAAATGTGTGTTTATTGGTTATTCGGCAACTCAAAAGGGCTACCGGTGTTACCATCCGCCATCCAGAAAATGTTTTGTGAATATGGATGTGACTTTTCGGGAGTTTGAACCTTATTTTTCCCCAACTCCTCTTCAGGGGGAGACTGGAGTAACTGGAGTAGAAGAGGAAATTGATAAACTAAACCCAATTCCCTTGTCTGTTTCTGTACCTGAGCAATTCAGGAACTTGGTGATTGTTGATGGTGAACAGGACAACCAAATTGATCTTGATGAGAGAAGGAAGGGTAGATTAGATAGACCTGATCTGCAAAGGTACACTAGAAAGGAAAAAGGTAAGACCATTATGCATGATTCTAGTGACCAATCATTGCCCCTGCCATCAGTTCCTGATTCAGCAGAGACACCTCTCAATGTAAGTACTTCTGATCCTGATCCAGTTATTGATTCTCCTGACCCTGTCAGTGATTATGATCTTGATGATTCATATGTTCCTATTGCCCTAAGGAAATGTGTTAGATCATGCACTCATCATCCAATCTCAAAATTTGTTTCATATGATAATTTATCTCCATCCTATAGAGCCTTTGTCTTGTCTGTTTCTTCTGTTTCTATTCCACTGAATTGGCAAGAAGCATATCGAGACTCAAAATGGAAGGAAGCAATGATTGAAGAGATGAAGGCTTTAAAGAAAAATGGAACATGGGAACTTGTTGATTCTTTGAAAGATAAGAAAACAGTTGGATGCAAATGGGTATTCACGGTAAAACATAAAGTTGATGGCACCGTAGAAAGGCACAAGGCACGATTGGTGGCAAAAGGGTACACCAAGACATATGGGGTGGATTACCAGGAAACATTTGCTCCTGTTGAAAAGATGAATACAGTAAGAATTCTCTTGTCATGTGCTGCCAACCTTAATTGGAATTTGCATCAATTTGATGTGAAAAATGCATTTCTACATGGGGACCTAGAAGAAGAAGTATATATGGATATACCTCCTGGGTTTGAGGATAATGATACAAAGGGAAAGATCTGCAAATTGAAGAAGGCCCTATACGGTTTGAAGCAATCCCCGAGAGCGTGGTTTGACAGATTGAGTAAAGCCATGGTTTCTTTCGGCTATGCACAAAGTGATGCTGATCATACTTTGTTCTTTAGGCACCACAATGGAAGGATCACGTTGCTTGTAGTTTATGTCGATGATATGGTGGTGACTGGAGATGATATTGAGGAGGTTCGTCGCTTAAAGAAGTTGTTAGCAAGAGAATTTGAGATTAAAGACCTTGGAGACCTACGATACTTTCTTGGAATAGAAGTGGCCAGATCCGGAAGAGGAATTTTTATTTCCCAAAGGAAATATATCCTAGATCTCTTGAAAGAAACTGGTATGTTGGGTTGTAAACCCAGTGACTCTCCCGTGGAAGTCAATTGCAAACTCCAGGCAGGAGTAGGAGAACCAGTTGACATTGGCCAATATCAAAGATTGGTTGGTCGATTAATCTATCTGTCTCATACTAGACCGGACATTGCATTTGCAGTCAGTCGAGTTAGCCAGTATATGCATGACCCTCGTGATTGCCATCTTGAAGCTGCCTTACGCATTTTAAGGTATCTCAAATCTGCCCCTGGGAGAGGGTTACTGTTCTCAAAACATGGGCACCTTGACATTGAAGCTTATACAGATGCAGATTGGGCCGGATCACTAGATGATCGTAGGTCAACCACAGGCTATTGTACATTTGTTGGAGGTAATTTGGTTACATGGAGGAGTAAAAAACAAAATGTGGTTGCCCGTTCAAGTGCTGAAGCTGAGTTTAGAGCTATGGCACAAGGAGTGTGTGAAGTTTTATGGCTAAGGAAGCTAATGGATGAGTTGGCTATTTCCAAGCTTGGAACTTCTACCTTGTTTTGCGACAACAAGGCTGCTATTAGTATTGCTCAAAATCCTGTTCAACATGACAGGACGAAACACATTGAGATTGACCGACATTTCATAAAGGAAAAAATCACTCAAGGTTTATTGAAACTCACTCATGTGACCTCGAGCAATCAAGTTGCTGATGTGCTCACTAAAGGATTAAATTCTAAGCTCTTCCAAACCTTATTGTGCAAGTTAGACATGTGTAATATCTATGTACCAACTTGAGGGGGAGTGTTGTGAATGTGTTATTTAGTCTGTAAGGGTAGTTAGGTCTTTGTTAATTGTTTGACCTAATGTGTATATATATCTTGTATTCTTCCTTAGATAATAACAACAAATAGAGAGCATTCTCTCCAACAACTGTATAATTTCAAATTCTACCATCTCTTGAATTAGCTTCTCAATCTCCACTTTTTGGTAATGGGGATATATGTAGGGTCTAAGATTCACAGGATTTGCATCAGGTTTAAGGGGAATTGAGTGATTAATGGTTCGGAAGGGGGGTAAGGTGGAAGGCTTTTGGATGATGGCTTGGTATTTTGTGAGTAAGCCTTGAAGGGAGCTCTGGAATTGAGGATTGGAGTTTGAGTGGTTGGTCAGTTGAGTGTTGTGTATGGTCATGGCAAAAAAGGTCAGAGGTAGCCCATTCCAGTTATGTTGAACGAGTTTGCAAAACTCTCTGCCACATCATTTTCATCGTGGCTGTCTGTGATGCCTTTCAGCTAAATCATCTTGCCCTCTTTTTTGAACATCAACTTACAATTGTCAAAATCAAACGTAACCGGGGTGTAAGATTTCATCCAATCCACACCCAGTACCATATCATAATCTCTAATTTCTAGCACCCGCATATCGAATTGAAAACGACGGCCCTGCATCAACCAAGAACAACCGAAACATTTTGCACGAACCACAATTTTCCGTTCATCTGCCACTGTAACCGTAACTGGATTAACTTGGACTGTTGGAAGTTTTAGCTCATCCGCTAATTTTGAATCTATAAAACTGTGGGTACTTCCGCTGTTAATGAGTATGATCAAACTTCGGTTCTTAATCTGCCCCTTTATCTTAATTGTATTATCTGTTCAAGGAGATGCTTAATACTCTCATGGTTTGTTTTGATGAAAAATCTGCCTTGTTGTAGGTAGTGTTTCCATTTTGTAACAGCAAATACAATGGCTAACAGTTCTCTTTCATATGCCGACAATGCTTGATTTCGGGTGCTTAAGGTCTTGGAAAGATATGCAAGAGGCTTGCCTTGCTGCATAAGGACGACAGCAATTCCTTTTCCATTGGCATCGCACTCAAGAACAAATGGCTGAGAAAAATCTGATAGAGCCAAGACCGGAGCTGATACCATGAGAGTTTCTTAAAAGCATTGTCAGCTTCTACTTCCCAAATAAAAGCATTTTTTTTAACAGTTCAGTTAATGGCTTGCTCAAGACCTCATAGTTTTTTAATAAACCAAAAAACCCCTTAATTGCTTCACTGTGGTAGGAGTAGGCCAGCTCAACATAGCTTGAATTTTGGACTGGTCAGTGGCTCCACCTTCAGATGAGATAATATGCCCCAAGTATTCTACTGCTTCACAACCAAACTCACATTTCTCCCATTTAGCAAACAAATTCTCCTAGATCAATACTTCAAGGACTAGCTCTAAATGTTGAATGTGCAACTCTAATGATTTACTAAAAATTAAGATACATCAAAGAATATTAACACAAACTTTCTGAGGTATGGTTCAAAGAGAGTGTTCATAAGAGCTTGGAATGTAGCCGGTGCATTTGTAAGGCCAAAGGGTATTACCTCAAATTCATAATGCCCCGAGTGCGTTTGAAGACTGTTTTTGGAATGTCCTGGGGATCCATTCTAATTTGGTGGCATCCCGCCCTTAAATCGATTTTTGAGAAGATGACTGCTCCATAAACTGTTGAGCAACATTGGCAGCAGTAAAAGGATGAGTTAAGGCAATAAATTGAGTAGATTTACTGAAACTATCCACCACTACCAAAATAGTGTCGAAACCGCTTGATTTAGGTAACTTCTCAATAAAATCCATGCTAATCACACTCCAAGCTGTAGAAGGAATAGGGAGAGGTTGCAGTAATCCAGGGTATGGGCAGCTTTCAGCTTTACAACGGCTGCAAACATCACACATTTTCGCCCAATCCTTGACTGTCAGTTGCATCTTTGGCCCATAAAAATAGGATTTGAGCCTGGCATAAGTTGTTTGCACTCCGGAATGATCTCCAATGGCTGAATTATGGAATTGCTGTAGCAATTTAGTTCTCAATTCCGTTGAACTACCAATATAGATTTTTCCTTTATATATTAAGACTCCCCCTGCGAGAGAGTAGCTTAGATGCAAGGAAGGCTGAATAGCAATGGCAGTAATTAAATTTTGCACCTGAGAATCCCCTCTATAACTCTCTTCAATCTCAGTCATCCAAGAAGGAATCACATTAGAGACCATATAATGACAACTGGCTTTTTCTTCACCTCTCCTGGACAGGGCATCTGCTGCCTTGTTATCACTACTCTTAGATTTCTCTTCATTTTCATCATCTGAGCAAACTGAGCCCTCAACTTCACTTGCTCCGATCGAAGTTGATCGTAGGTCCTCAAGTTCTCTATTCGTGTCGCTTGTTGTTCAGAACGAAGCTGCTCATAAGTTTTCTATTGTTCGGCTCTAGAAGCTTGCTGCTCCTTTTGGAGAGCTTTAAAACGCAGAAGAATATCGTTTTGTAAAGAGGTCAGTCTTTCACTCTCATCTATTTCTTTTGTTTCTTTATCGTCGGACCCATAAGGCTGGATGCCTCTCTTAGTTGTTTTGTTCATTCTGTGTATACTTGACCCAGTTCGAATATGCTCTGATACTAATTTGTTATCTAACCAATCAATCACAGCAAAATTAGATAACAATAATAATACTATGAATAGAAAGAATCAGAAAGATTAAGATGAGGTAGGGTAGAATGCAGGGAAGATGAGAATAGAGGCAGGAAGATAGATATATATATAGAGAGAGAGAGAGAGAGCATAGAATAAGTTGGAGAATAATTTTTCATTCATGTTGTCCTTGCATAACAATATTCTACTGATATATGACATCCTCCTCATACCAACAAAATAGGCTAACAGAATTTACTAACAGGAAATACTAACTACTACAATTATCCTTTATACATTCTTCCTCTTCCTTCTTCGATATGCAACATAGGCTTGCTGAATTACTTTTCAATAAAAAAGACTATGAAGGGCACATGCTTGTGCAGACCTCAGTTTGTTTGAACTGTTGCCCTTAAGCTGTGAAATTGTTACAATGTATGTTCTATTAGTCTCTGTCTCTATGACCTTGGAAATTTGATTTCCAATGATTTGAGTAATATTTTCTTGAAATTTATCCCTGTTGGCATTTGCTCATGGATCTGATGTTGGATTTGAATTTTTATTGATAATAGGCAATAGTTACCATTGCAGATGAGGATGGGAATTATTTGCAAGAAGCTTGGGAGCATATTTTAACATGTGTCTCACGCTTTGAACACCTGCATCTGTTGGGTGAGGGAGCTCCTCCAGATGCTACCTTTTTTGCTTTCCCTCAAAATGATTCAGACAAGTCAAAACAAACTAAGTCCACCATCCTCCCTGTTTTGAAAAACAAGGGGCCTGGGAGGATGCAGTATGCAGCTGCTACTGTGATGAGAGGCTCATATGATAGTGCTGGTATTGGTGGAAGTGCTTCTGGGGCTGTCACATCTGGACAGATGAACAATTTAGTCTCTAATTTAAACATGTTGGAACAAGTTGGAAGCTCTGAAATGAACCGCATATTTACACGGAGTCAAAAACTAAACAGTGAGGCAATAATTGACTTTGTCAAAGCTCTTTGCAAGGTCTCTATGGAGGAATTGCGGTCTGCATATGATCCAAGAGTTTTTAGCCTTACAAAGATTGTTGAGATTGCGTATGAATCCTGACTTTTTGTTCCATCCCTCATGAAACTTTTGATTTATAGGCCATTTAACTGCTGCTATTGCATCAATTACATGGTGAATTTGATTAAATTTCTCGTGACAGGCACTATAACATGAATCGCATCAGGCTTGTATGGTCAAGCATATGGCATGTCCTCTCTGATTTCTTTGTAAACATTGGCTGCTCTGAAAATCTTTCAATTGCAATTTTTGCAATGGATTCTTTACGTCAATTATCAATGAAATTCTTAGAGAGAGAGGAGTTGGCTAACTACAATTTTCAGAATGAATTTATGAAGCCTTTTGTCATTGTTATGCGGAAGAGTAGTGCTGTTGAGATCAGAGAATTGATAATCAGATGTGTTTCGCAAATGGTTTTATCTCGTGTCAACAATGTTAAATCAGGATGGAA
The DNA here is from genome assembly GCA_947685225.1 of Garcia nutans. Taxonomy (NCBI): domain Eukaryota; kingdom Viridiplantae; phylum Streptophyta; class Magnoliopsida; order Malpighiales; family Euphorbiaceae; genus Garcia; species Garcia nutans. Next base: position 13,274,914 of record CANTUV010000010.1, on the reverse strand, counting down.
GAGCATGTTCATGGTACTAAAATCTTCTGATTTATAACTTCTATTCGTAATTGTGATGTGGATTGTCAATTTGGATTTGGATGGAGCTTACCTTTTATATTTATACTAGCTTTTGCTACCATGTTCATTCAGGTTTTTGCAACAGCAGCTTATGATGACCACAAAAACATTGTTCTTTTGGCCTTTGAGATAATGGAGAAGATTATTCGAGACTATTTCCCATACATCACAGAGACTGAGACAACCACCTTTACAGATTGTGTGAATTGTCTGATTGCATTCACCAATAGTCGATTTAACAAAGACATTAGCCTTAATGCGATAACTTTTCTTCGATACTGTGCTGCAAAACTTGCAGAAGGAGATCTGGGATCAGCAACGAGGAATAAGGATAAGGAAGCCTCTGGAAAAATTTCACCATCTTCACCGAAAGCTGGAAAAGACACAAAATATGATAATGGGGAGATCACAGATAAGGATGATCATCTCTATTTCTGGTTTCCTTTGTTGGCAGGTAAGAAAACTGCATAAGCCGTATGTCATGTCATAAAGTATTTGATTTATGGAATTTGCGCATTTCATAATTTAAAATCAAGGTTCAAATCAAGAATTGAAATTCTCATGTTGCAATCTGTGAATTGGGAATTGAACCTATTCACATGATTTAATATTAATTGTCAATATCAATTAGAATCCATATCATGAGATGTGACAAAAGTTTTACGTTGGTTGTCACCTACCGCAACCCTCCTCCTTTACCCGGGCTTGGGACCGGCTATACACAAGAAACTCATGTATAGGCGGAGTTACATCTAATTGACTTGGTCAAAGATGGTCCAAAATGATCTTATGATATTACATCTATCAGAAGAGATAATCTTAAATCGTATTGAGTGGAAAAGAAGAATCCATATAGCCGACTCCAATTGACTTGGGATTAAAGCTTTGTTCTTGTTGTTGTTGTCAATATCAATTAGAAACAAATGTATCCATGTAAAACAGACAAAATGCAGAAAACGTTAACTTTCAATAGAGAATAATAAAATAAAGAAAGAGAGAAGAAGGAAGAGAGAAGAGTAGCAGCGAGGAAAAATAACCTTTTTATGTAATGCAAGTCTACTGTCGAGTACATTGACAATTCACCCTATGGATTCAAATTTCTAGGGAGGAAAATACAACTGAATGGTATGATTTTAACAACAATGGCTTGCATGTGCTCTTGCATTCCTAGTTTCTTCTTGATTTAAGGATGTATTTATTTTAACATTTTTAATTATTTGATGATATATTTGTGCAGCCGATCCCAACTTGTTTGGGACTAAGGCTTAGTTGTTGTTGTTGATGATCTATTTGTGCAGGTTTATCGGAACTCAGCTTTGATCCTAGACCTGAGGTCAGGAAGAGTGCCTTACATGTGCTATTTGATAATTTACGCAATCATGGACACCTCTTTTCTCTACCTTTATGGGAACGAGTCTTTGAGTCAGTCCTGTTTCCAATCTTTGACTATGTACGGCATGCTATTGATCCTACTGGTGATGATTCTTCTGGGCAGGGGATTGATAGTGATGCAGGTGAACTTGATCAGGATGCATGGCTTTATGAGACATGCACATTGGCCCTCCAACTAGTTGTGGATCTTTTTTTCAAATTTTATATCACAGTCAATCCACTTCTGAAGAAGGTGCTGATGCTTCTGGTTAGCTTTATTAGGCGTCCACACCAAAGCCTCGCTGGTATTGGTATTGCTGCATTTGTCCGCTTGATGAGCAATGCTGGTGATCTGTTTTCAGAGGAGAAGTGGCTAGAAGTGGTTTTGTCGCTAAAAGAGGCAGCTCATGCAACACTTCCTGATTTCTCTTATATTGCTAGTGGAGATTCCATGGTAAGAAGCCACAAAGCTTTAACTGTGCAAACTAACGGCGATTCTACTGGATCTGCCACACCAGATGATGATCCAGAGAGACAGTTGACACGCCGTCTTTATTCCTCTCTATCTGATGCAAAATGTAGAGCTGCTGTACAACTGTTATTGATTCAGGTATGTTTTATCATGCTGAATTGATGTAAAACTCATGGATGGTATCACACTCATGCATGCTTATCTATTGAATATTGTCTGTATAGCATAAGCAGTGTCGGCATTTCTAAGCATTTATGTCAGTTATAGCCAATATCCTAATTTATTGAGTTGCTGAAATCTACATGGAACAAGTTGTATGGTTCAACATTGCAAGGAGAAGTTGAGGTTACTATTGAAGCATATTCAGTTATGATTGTGGGATATTGTTGATGTTATTTGCAATTATGAAAAATGTTCAGAAATTTAAAAAAATAAAATCTAAAATAATGTAAGTTTGGATGCTTTTAAGATTGAAGGTTTATGCTTTAGCAACATGAATGCTCTTAATGGATGTATAGGTAACTTTCTTCTAAATGATTAATTTCTTAATCAGAAAATTTGAATTTTCTGAGACTGCACTTTTCGGGAACTTCATGTGTATCACTCTCTCATTCTATTTGGCAGGCGGTGATGGAAATATACAACATGTATCGGTCTGATCTTTCAGCGAAGAATACCTTAGTCCTCTATGATGCTTTGCATGATGTAGCATCCCATGCTCACAAGATCAATACTAATACCATGTTACGTTCAAGGCTACAAGAGTTTGGCTCCATGACCCAGATGCAAGACCCTCCACTTTTGCGCCTGGAAAACGAGTCTTACCAAATTTGCCTCACATTCTTGCAAAATCTTATACTGGACAGGCCTAAAGATTTTGATGAGGCTGAAGTGGAGTCTTATCTTGTCGACCTTTGTAGGGAGGTGTTACAGTTCTACATTGAAACTTCACGGTCTGGGCAGACATCTCAATCATCTCCCAGCATGCAACAGCAGTGGCTGATTCCTATAGGCTCTGGTAAACGGAGGGAATTGGCTGCACAGGCACCTCTTGTAGTTGCAACTCTGCAGGCCATCTGTAGCTTGAGAGAGATTTCATTTCAAAAGAACTTGAGTGGTTTCTTCCCCCTTCTTTCAGGCTTGATAAGCTGTGAACACGGATCGAATGAGGTCCAAGTAGCTCTGAGTGATATGCTCAGCTCATCAGTGGGTCCTGTTTTGCTACGATCGTGTTGATCTTGTTGAGGCCATGCTGCATTTTGTGATATGTCATACTTGATTCAATTCTTAGTTTTTTTTTTTCATATTACAATTGTTATTGAAGATAGAGACCCGTAGAGTACGCAGAGTTAGCGATGGGTTTGGATTGTCAATTGGCTTTGGAACTCCATGTAGATTATTCGGAAGCTTATTTGTTCAGAGTTAATAGATATATCATTAGGAGTTTTTGTTGTATGCTAGTCAAGTATTTTCTTTGCCCTCCCCCTTTCTGGTAGACAAGTTTGATAAAAGCAATTTCTTGTAAAAAAAAAAAAGTGCTTACTCATCAAGAACTTAGAAGCTTTCTCAATTCCGATTATTTAAGGCCTTAATTTTGCGGTGGCGATACAAGGCAATGGTAGCTTTTTATTTGGTCATCATCGTATTGCGTGGAGGTTGATTTCTGATTGATTAGAGATTTTCGGATTTGGTTGATTGAATTTTAGCAGTTTTTAAAGTAAACTGTATTGTATGTAACTATCATTGGACCAGTACTAGTTTGATGGCAAATCAGAGTGCAATAATATTCTGCGGATGATGCAGAAATTTTATCCATACTTTGTTTTGTTGCTAGCAAATATAAAGAAAAAGAAAAAAACAAATGCAATGGGCTTTTCTGATTTTTGACTTAGTGTGCTGCAGAGTTTGGACGTTAGTATAAACTTATCAGCATAAGATTGAATCTATCAGTTTTATATGGTAACTAATAGCAATCCGTATTTGACTAATTGATAGCAGTCCCACCTCCACGCTGTTTTGACACTTTTGGTAGTTTTGCAAGGGGGAAGATTCATATATATCTTTTAATTTATAGCGTTGGTATAATTTAATTAATTTTTTTTTTGGCTTAAATAAGCTAAAATTTTTTAAAAAATATTTTTTAAGCCTCTTATTTAACGATAAAGTTAACGTTAAAGAGAAAATATAAATATATTTCTAAATTTATTATGCAGATATAATTTGATCTTTCTTTTACTCAGTTATGTCTAAGTTTTTGTAAAAATAATTATTATGATATAACTTGATATTATTTTTTTTAGACTCAAATATGCTAAGATTTTTATAAAATTATTTTTTTATCTTCTATTTAACGGCTAATTTACCTCTTCTTTGTTATTGTTAGTTAAGAATAAAAGTGGTAATAAAAATTAATTAAAATAATAAATTTTTAGGTAATAAGATTTAACTCTTCTCTGTTAACATTCTTCAACACAAAATTTACAATATTAATGAACTATTAAAAATAATAAATTTATAATTCTTACACATATATAATAAAAAAAATTATATTTTTTACTAGAGTTTTTTAATTCAAAAAGAAAAGTAAAAATTAAAAACTTAAATCCATATGTTATACCATTGTGGACGAAATTTGTTTTTTGTTATTTTCAATGCATCAAAACTGTTTACATAAAATGAATAAGAGACAAAGAGTGATATTATATGTAGAGAGATCCATAATTTTTTTATAGCTATAGTTACTCTATCAAATCCATAAATAATAAAATCTCTAATTTTTTTTTTGTAAAATATAAATTCTTTTTCTTGATAAATTCTGCTCCGGTCAACTCATAATGGCAGTGATTACAAATATCAGTGAAGCTAAGAGCATCGGCAAAGAAGCCTGAGATATATATAATAGATGATATTTCGTCTGAGTTCTCTTTTGTTCATTTCATATCTAGCCAATAATTTAATACGTGAATTTTAAAACTTTGATAAGTTGGCTTGAGTTCTTTAGAAGTCGACTAAGATAAAGATTTTAAGATTTCATTAGCAAAATGAGAATAAGCAGAAATCTCCTCTATTTCTCTTTTTTATTTTCTCAAACCTCTTAAACAATCATATAATCATATAAAATCAAATTAAAATCTTATAATTATAAATAAATATATTTTTTATAATAAGACACTATAATTTTTTTTAATGATATTTAATTATTTTATATAAAAAAATAATTTTTTATTTTAAATGAGATACACATATTCTCCAAATTTAAAAGTCGCAAATTTTTTATTTACTCAAGAGTTAAAATAGTTATTTTTGCAAAAATTTAAGCATAACTTAACATAAAAAAATAAATAAATAATAAGGGCCACGGTATATCTAAGCGATAAGTTTAGCGGTATATATATATATATATATATTCTTTCTATAATAAAATGGTATTAACTTTGCCATTCAGTGAGAATTTAAAATTTTAATTTTTTAAAAACTTGGCTTTCTCTTTCTCTCTGTGCTACAACATTCTTCCACTTCTTGCCTTAGCTCCCTGCAAAAGAGAGCCATAACCAAACTTGGTAAATGCAAGAGCTACAAAAGCAAGAGACTTTCTTCAACTATTGCTTTTGATTTACTAACTCCATCTTTTGCAGCTATGGAAGCTCCTAACCTGCAGTTCAAACAAGTTTTTAATCTCATTGATGCTAATGGAGATGGCAAAATATCTTCCTATGAACTCAGAGAACTGATTCTCTTCCTTGGCTGTGACTATAAATCTAAAGCTAATTTGGAAGCTGAAGATGGGTTCGTAGACTTGGATGAGTTCATCGATATTTTGAATGATTATAATGAGGAAAAAGATTATCTTATGGATGCTTTTCTGATTTTTGACTCTGATAGAAATGGTTTAATTTCTGCTGAAGAGTTGCAGAAAGTTTTAACTACTCTTGGGTGTGAGAAATGTAGCCTTAAAGAGTGCAAGCTTATGATAAAAGGTGTTGATAAAAATGGTGATGGCTTTGTTGATTTTCAAGAATTTTGTTCAATGATGACTTCAAATTGGAAGATCCAAAGAAGTTAATTTAAACTGCATATTAAGTCATAATCTTACAATAAATATATATTTTTTCTGAATAATAAATTAATAATAAATATTTTCTTTTTATATTTATATTAAATAAAATTAATTTAGGTCAATCTAAATTCGGTAAAAGTAATTTAATATAATTTCTTTCAATTCTCTAATTTAATTAATTTTTAGTGTGCTACTCATTGTAATACAGTTAATAGACTTTGAATTACCAATTACATAGATCTGTTAATAAATTGGGGTTTAAATTTTGAATATATAATTATATGGTCTTTGTCATTCTATACTATTTGATTTCAAATGAATGATATATAATTATTAATTATTATAAGTAATTATTATAAGTAGGAATGTGAATATTAAATGATGTAGTGAATTTTAAATTTTAGTTCTTTTTAAATCTTATATAATTAAAATAATTCATAATTAATATTTGTATTTAAAAAAAATCAAAATTTTCAAATAAGTGATTGATTAATACATAATTTATCAAACATGGGAATGTCATAGATCGTCAAAATGTCCAAAGAAGCGTTGGAATGGGACACATTGCATGCAAACAGATGGTAGACGACATCAGAGCCTTACCTCTGTGTTTCTCACTTTTATTTGTTTATTTATTTTTTGATAAGCAATACTAAAATAATTGTTTTTTTTTTTAATTTCTTCGACCGCAATAAATATCATCATTTATCCATAAGCCTCAATCCAACTAAGATTTAGTTTGCTTATTCTACAAACGCTTAAATTGTTTTGAATAATATAAATATATTATTTAATAAAAATCATATACTCATGTACTTTCTATTTTTAAGAAAATATAATTTTTATCAAAAATATAAATATATATATTTTTATTATATCTTTATTTTAATATGATATATATATTTATTAATCTTTATAACAATCATATTAAAATAATAAATAAAGTATAACTTTAACATATCTATATATAAATGTGGGATGGTATTTATCTTTTTTTATTTATATTTAATATATTTTGGAGAAAATTTTTTTTTTTTATAAATTTATTGTTCAGAAAATATGTATGTTTTGACATACTTTTTTCTATTTCTTCTTTATTTCTCTTAATTCACATCAAATATTTTTTTTATACTCACGACCTCGAAGTTTTTTAAATTTTTTTGAAAAATAAATAATATTATGAACGGCATAATTATAAATTAAATTGAGAAACTAAAAATATTATAAATATATAAGTTTATTGCCTTCTTATTTTAAGTGAATAAAATTAAAAATCATTTTTAATTATTCTATAAGATATTCTTTATAAAAATAATTTTCAAAAAATATTAAAATTATAACTAATTTATACCCAAAAAAAAAAGCCTGATTGATTTTCTGATGCAAACTCTGTGGATGTGGAGGCCTGAAGCCTGAAGCCCAAACGTTTCTATATATTAGAATAGATTTCACCATTTATGAATGAAAAAAAAAAGGTACAGAATATATTATAATAAATTAATAATAAAATTATTTGTTTAAAAAATGGTGTGGAATTCCATTCTCTTGTGAAAAATAAAACGAATATCTAACTAATTAGGAGTTTGTATGATAATCCAAACAACAAATGATAAAAATATTAATCTTTTTTTTTCCTCTCGAATTTACTCAAAATTTATATTTTCAATTTTGAGAAGATACATTTTCAATTTGCAATAATTGATATATAAATATATTTACCAATACAGAATTATATAATATATTGTATAGCTAATATTTGAAAAAAAAAGTGATACTATGTTTAAAATTTCTTAAAAATTATAAAGTATTTTTAAAAAATAAAAAATATATATCGTAAACAGTTAGAAAAGGCTTAAACATATTTTATATGGAAGTCTTAATTATAAATTGAACCATTTCCTTTCTGCTATGTATCTCATCATTCTGTTATATAATAATCTTAGTTGGCTTTAATTTTTTTTTTTTTTTTGATAACGAGTTATTTAAAAGCGTTTGAATGAACTAATTAATTATTGTACACGTTTCCATTATTTTAGCAATAGGTACGTCTAGCACAATTATTTTGTTCTTTTTGCTCAACCCTTTTCTATTATAATATACTAAAATTAGGGCCGTCTTAAATATTTAAGGGGCTCTGTTCTTAGAGAAAAACAGAATAAATTAGACCATATTCCTAATTTGAACCAAATTATTTTTAAAAATTAAAAAAAAAAATTGGAGCTCTGTGCAAGCTGGGGGCCTTGTGCAATAGCCCACTTTGCACAGGGCCTTCACCGGCCCTGACTAAAATATATAATTTTATCATGTATTTTTTAATATATTTTTTGGAAACAAAATTAAAAGAAATTACATAAAATATATTTCAAAGTCATCGTTAGTTTGACATATTTTTTTCTGTTGAAGACAGCTTCTTATAGTGCTGTATGAAATTAAAATAATTAGATCGCAACTATCAATTAATTATTTATTATCAAACTGTCTATATAAATAATTACTTCCTCCTGACATTAATCTAAGTGTATATATTGTTTAATTACAGCCCAATTTAATTATAAACTTGTCGAAGTCTATTAATTATAAGGCACTCCCAAATATGTAGGAACTAATTTAATTAAATATAAGGATCCTTTTTCTTATCAACTCTCACCTAAAAAAATTCTACTGATGCTTAACTATATATATATATATATATATATATAAAAAATTAATGATGATTGAGTTTCATAATTGCGTGAATGCATTTGAAACAAGAAGAAAATTAGATGAGATTAGGAATGTTAATTACGTACTAGAAACTGATTGAAGACAGTAATCGATTCTCGCCTTTTCCAAAATTTTCCATAAACCGCAAGATCGAGAGAAACAGAGAGTTAATTGTGGACAGCCTCTCTCACCCTCCAATCACACACAGCAATAACAACAGCTCACCATCGCCTCCCTCACCCTCCAGCAGCAGGCAGCAATTCTCCGCAGCAGCTGCTCGTTCTCACCCAGCAACAGCAAACGTGAGCTCACCCAACATCAGCATGCAGCTCCTCAAGGCGACAGTTGACAAGACCTCAGCAGTATGAGGTGCACGCCACTTGTTCGATGAAATTTCTGAACCAGACCTGCGAACATGGACCACTTTAATTTCAGCTCACATTCAACATAGATTCCCAAAGAAAGCCATAGAGATCTATACTGCATTGCTGGGAAGTAATATAAAGCCTGACAAATTAGTGTTACTATCTGTGGCTAAGGAGATATCATCTACGTCTTCACCACGGCATCTCCTCCTCCTCCGCCGGCTGCTCCTCCAGAGCTTGCCGCGCCGAGAACCTTTGCTGATATACTTAAGAATGGATCCAAGAAATATGAGGTTAATCGGTCGTTTGAACCTGCGATTTCCAATACTCCTGACTTGATAGCCAAGCAACCATGTACATTCAAGGGCTTTCCTGCGGTGTCCTTTTCCAAATCAGAGTCGGACTTGTTTGCTCGGCCATTCAGGTTCGCTCTTGTTGGCTCCTTTAAATCGGGTAGGCCATCAATGAAATCTCTACATAAATTGCTTGATCAGATTGGTTTTTGTGGGAATTTTTCAATAGGACTTTTGGATAACAATCATGTTCTCATTCGTTTTGATCAAGAAGAAGATTTCCATCGATTTTGGCTTAAGCAAATCTGGTATTTTCATGGCTTCGCCATGAGAGTGTCAAAGTGGACAAAGGACTTTCGTCCGGATGTCGACAGTTCAATTATTCCTGCCTGGATTTCATTCAATGGTTTGCCTATTCATTTGTTTGACAAAGCTGCGCTTTTTCCAATCGCCAATTTAATAGGGACTCCATTAAAAGTCGACGCATCTACGGCTCTATTATCTAGACCTTCCACTGCTCGGGTTTGCGTAGAGCTCGATCTTTCTAAAGATTTGCCTGCTAAGATATGGATTGATGATGACGGTCATTGTTTTCTTCAGTCCGTTACCTACGAAGACCTTCATCATTATTGTTCTCACTGTTGTAAGTTGGGACATAAGACGGAATCTTGTTCGGTTAATTTGAATTCTGCTCTGCCTCCTGAGCCTGCAATTGTTTTACCTGAACATAAAACAGAAGGGCCATCTAAAATTTGGGTTCCTAAGGTTACTCAACCATCAGTTACTATTCAGAATACTCATATTCCTCTGGATACATTGGTGTGCCGACTACTAATCCTGTTTCTGATTTGATTCCTGAATACATTCAGACTGCGGTGGAGGGGGTCTCAGTTTCTGTAGGACCTGTTTCATCGGATCAAACTTTAGCTAAGCAGGATGTTGGGTCTACTTTGTCTTCAGATGATATTCCTATTAGAGAAAATAACGTTCAGTTGACAGTTAATGCGTCTGCTAAGGGTATCTTAGAATCATTGCCTGCTATTCCTGAACTTCATACTGTCCCTTGTCATATATCGGAAGCTTCAGAATCTGAATCAGACTTTCGGGAAAGTGAATTAAATGCTCGGTATTCGGCTGAGGTTTCTTTTGAGAATCAGAACATGCAGGTGCCTCAGACCAAAGCTCAAGATGATGGTTTTATTTCAGTTTTGAGGAAAAGCTCTAGGACTCGTAAAAAATCATCCAAATTGGAAGATTATGCTTCCAAGGCTCTAACTTCTTCGATCTCGCCTTCTCTTTAATGCAGCTTCTTTGCTGGAATATCAGGGGTTTTAACTCCTCTTTCACACGTCTTCAACAACTGTGCAATTTCCATCATGTTGGGTTTCTTGTTCTTGTTGAGCCGATGTCGGATTACAATATAAGTAAGTTTGCTATTGCCCAGCTGGGATTTTCTAATTCTTTCTCTTCCCAGAATAATAGCATCTGGATTCTTTGGGATGAATCTCAATTCTTGGTATCTAATTTTACGGATTATCAACAGCTCCTTGCTTGCTCGGTTTCATGTTTATCTTGCTCTTTAGATTTCACTTTGGCTGCTGTTTATGGTAAACACTCTCGCCATGATAGACAAAGTCTTTGGGACTCTATTAACTTGATATCAACTAATTCTGATCATCCTTTGCTTTTTGGCGGTGACTTCAATATCATTAAATCCTTGGTTGAATATCATGGTAATGGAACTCCTGATTTGAGCAGTATTACTGATTTTGTTTCTTGCTGTGATAATAATGGATTGGTTGATATCCCTTTTACTGGCAATAGTTTCACATGGACTGGTGTGCGTAGCAATGGTCGGGTTTGGAAGCGATTAGATCGGTTCATGGCTAATGTGGCTTTCTTTGATAAATTTCAGACTCTTTCCTGCTCTCACCTCAATAAATCAACTTCTGATCATGCTCCCTTGCTTTTGAAGTGCTCTATAGAAATTGCTTCTTCGCCTAAGCCGTTTAAGTTCCAACACATGTGGTTAACACATAAATCTTTTCTTCCTATGGTAAAGGATCATTGGTGCTCCTCCTTTTCTAGAGGGGGTATGAGTGGGCTGTTTTACAAATTAAAGTCTCTTCGGAAGGCTATTAGAGACTGGAATAAGAGCACTTTTGGAAACATTTTTTCCGCTATTGAGGAGGCTGAAACTGCGGCAGATCTGGCAGAGCAGATCTACTTGACCGATCCTACTGATGCCCTTCGATCTGATTGGCAATCTAAACAGGCTGTCCTCATTAGTCGGCTGCATCAAGAGGAGATATTTTGGCGTCAAAAGTCCCGTATAAAGTGGTTGGCTGAAGGGGATTCCAATACAAAATACTTCCATAATCATGTGAAAATGACCAGAAAGCTTCGACGTATTTCTTGTATTAAAGACTCGGAGGGTAACTGGATTACTGATCAAGCTGGGATTGGATTAGCTGCGACTGATTTTTTCAAAAATCTATTCACAGCTGAGGCTATTGCTCCTTCTACTGATTTGCTTTCTTTGTTTCCTTCTTTGGTTTCTGAGGCGGACAACGATTTATTGATTGGCATTCCTTCTGAGGAAGAGATTAAGTCTGCGGTATGGCAACTCTATGAAAATAGCGCTCCTGGGCCGGATGGTTATGATGGTAAATTCTTTCGTGTTTGTTGGGATTTTATAAAGACTGATATGTGCAGTGCAGTTCAGGAGTTCTTCTTAGGTGTCCCTATGCCTAAAGCATATGGAAGTGCCAACATTATTCTCCTTCCTAAGGTTCCTAATCCATCCACATTCAGTCAGTTTAGACCCATCTGTCTCGCCACTTTTGTGAGCAAGGTATGTACCAGACTTCTTGCTAACCGTATTATGCCTTTGCTTTCATCTATTATTTCTCAAGAGCAGGTTGGATTTATGAAAGGTCGCTCTATTCATGAACAAATCCTTCTTGCCAACGAAATGATACATGACCTAGATAGAAAAACTAAAGGTCATAACTTAGTAATTAAATTGGACATGGCCAAAGCGTTTGATCGGGTTGACTGGGGTTTCTTGAAGGCTGTTTTACTCCAGTTTGGTTTTTCGAATAAGATCGTGGATTTAATTATGAACAAGCTGGGAGCCACTCATTTATCGGTGATTGTTAATGGTACAAGTTATGGTTTTTTTCAGCCTCAACGGGGTGTTAAACAGGGAGATCCTTTATCCCCCCTTCTGTTTATTATTGCAGCTGAATGCTTTTCCAGAGGGCTTAATGCTTTAATTGCTTCTGGCAAAATAACTCCATACAAACTTCACAGAAGTTGTCCTGTCATATCTCACTTGGGTTTCGCCGATGATTTACTTGTGTATATTAATGGTGATGTGCGCAGCATAAATGCTTTCAAGAAGTTTCTTGATTTGTATCAGTCAACTTCTGGCCAGCTTATTAATTTCACTAAATGCTCCTTCTTCTGCTCCAGGAAGTGTCCTATCAGTCGGGCCCACAAGTACGCAGAAATTCTTGATATCCCGCAAAAAAAACTCCCTTTCACATACCTCGGGGCGCCGATTTACCAAGGTATAAATAGATTCTCCTATTGTCACGATCTGGTACAGAAGGTTGACTTAAAAATACAAGGGTGGTCTAAGAAATTCTTAACTCCTGGTGGTAGATTGCTCCTCATTAAGCATGTGTTGAATTCTATTCCGGTTCATATCTTGGGTGCTATGTTGCTTCCCATTTCCATTATTAGAGCTTTGGAATCCAGATTTGCATCCTTTTTTTGGGGATCGGATACTTCAACTCGGAAAAGGCATTGGGTGAAGTATGAGAAGTTATGCCTTCCACTTGCTGAAAATGGCCTGGGATTGAGATCTCTCACTTCTCTACAAAAGGCATACTCAATCAAACTGCTTTGGTCTTATTTGAATAATAATTCAGTTTGGTCCGCCTACATGCATGCAAAATATCATAGAAATGGTGAGTATATATATCTGCAAACGGATACTTGTTCTTGGAAAAGAATTTGTAACGCCTACTCTGCTTACTCGGATCATTTCATCCTGGATTCTTCTCCTGCTATATGGAAGCATTCTGTTTTCGGTTCTTTCAACCTTTCTTCAGCCTATGAAATAACCAGGAACCGCAGATCAGAATCCATTGTTTCTAATATGCTTTGGGATAAGGCGATCCCCCTGAAATTATCCATCCTTTCATGGAGAACGATGAATGATGTGCTCCCTTTGCCACATCGGCTTCAAAAAATGGGCATTCATCTTGCCTCATGCTGTCCTTTTTGCTACAACAGTGCAACCTCTCTTAACCATGTTTTTTATCTTTGTCCCATCATGCTGCAGCTTTGGAGGTTTTATGGAGCTTACTTAATTGATGATATAAGCAGGAAAAGATCCTTGCAAATCGAGTTAATGACATGGTGGCTTTCTTCTTCGTCATCCTCGATGCTTGGTCGTCTCAAGAGGTTTGTTTCTCAAACCATTATTTTTTCTATCTGGAAATCCTATTGTCACTGTGTTTGGGGTGAGGAGAAATTATTTTTCCCAAGATTAATGGCACAAATATCAGCTGACATCCTCAACTGGGGCATTAGCAAGTCAGGAGCTCCATTTGCACGTCCCGTTTCTTGCTTCAAAGATTTTCTACCGGTTAATTTTGGTGTGGGTAATCTAAAGCCGAGGATTGTTCAATGGTCTAAACCAGCTCCAGGTACTTATAAGCTTAATGTAGATGCAACTTTCACCAGTCATCAATCGGCGGGAGGAGCAATTCTTAGATCAAATACCGGTCAATTTGTTAGGGGAATCTCCTTCACTATGACAGCACAGAATGTTGTGCAGGCTGAGCTTCAAGCTCTCAAAGATGGTTTACAGTGGTGTCTTTCTTCTGGTTTTAATTGTACCGTGGTCGAGATGGACTCCAAAGTCTTGGTCGAGCTTCTTACTTCATCTCATGCTCTGCATCCTGCTTCTTCGGCTGGCCTTGTTAAGCAATTACTATCTTCTTCTAATCTTGCTCTTCAACATACTTATAGAGAAGCCAACCAATCTGCTCATTTCTTTGCTCTCTATGGTCGTCTCAATAACGTCAATTATGAATTTATTAGTTTTGAATCTTTGCCTCATTTTTTGAAAGGGGTTATCCTTTCCGATAGTTTTTGTCCTTATATTAGATATAGTTGTTGACTGCCCATTTTATAAGGGCTTTGTAAAAGGACTCTTCCATGCTTTTTATTAATAAAAATTCCGGTGGTGCCACCCACCTTCACCAAAAAAAAATAATAAATAAATAAATTAATGATGATTATGACATAATTATAAAAGTTTATATATATTTAATTATAAAATAAAAGAACAAGCTAGAATTGAAAATTTTCTGAAAGCTTAACTTAAAATTTTTTACACCATTAGGTAATTTAATTTTCATGTCATTGCATTGCAGTTGTATCTATGTATAACTAATTAATTCTTTTAAAACGATGCTGTTGGATATTAAAATTTTGATTCTGATAAATGCAAATTCTCCTTATCATTTAAAAAGAAAACGAAAAATTAAAATGATTATAAATATAACACATCATTTATTGATTATTATTATAATAAAAATTCTCTATCCTCTTATAAATATTTTTAATCAAATCACATTAAACTATATATATATATATATATATATATAAGCAGCTAAAGGGATGACAAAACATGATTCTAAATATATCACTATCCATCCATCACATGGGATGATGGGAACGTTATAGTTTGGTCAGCTGTTTAGTGTTTAAAATATTACTAAATGCTCTTTTAATTTTTGATTAATTAAAAAAATTAAATTCAAGACTCAAACACTTTCTATTGGGCCTAATTTCATGGAAGACAACAAAAATTAATGCATGCAACAATATCTCAACCCACTTTTAACACATAATTTTAAATTTTTTTAAGGGTTATACACGTCATATTAATACTGTTTAATCCGTAATAAATATTTTAATTTTCATTAAAATATATTTTATTTATATGACATAATTTTTTAATAAAAATAAAATATATTTTAATAAAAAATTTATTACTTCTTAAAAAGTATCAACATGACACGCCTGCCTAACTATTTTTATTTTTTTAAAAATAAAAATTTAGCAGCTTCTCAAAGAGCAAGAACATGCGACATTATGCAAGATTCCAAGAGATTAATTACTAGCAATAGGTGTCCTTCACATGGAACCGATGCTGTTTTTTTCTTTAAATTTAAATTTATTCTCTTAATTTGATGTGTGGTCCATAATATATGTTTTAGTTTTTGCTTAATTAATTAATTGTTTAACTCAGACAAGTTAATTGGTGTTTAATAATAGAAGAAAGAGATAAGCATTTGTTTATTATATAATATATAATTAAATTATGGCTATACCAGCAGAATTTTCGCCTTTATTTGGCATTTTTTTATGGTAATTGTTTTTTCTAAAGGGACGACTTTGTCTTAATTTCTTGAAGACTTAAAAAAAAAAATTGCTATCTTCACCAATTTCAACATGTTATCCCTTTATTTATGGGTTTCCCGGTGGGCAGCATCCCTGTGAACTCTACCTTTGTTTTAACTTATTACTATTCGAAATCAAATTAATTCAAAATTATTAATTAATATAAACTAGTTTAAATTGAACAATTATATTTTATTGAAATGATTTATATTATATTCAAATTGATAGCAATATAATAGTTTTACCATAAACTTTGTTACTATTGATAATATTACTATCCTATGTTCGGCTATACTTAAGAATTAATGAAATATATAGCATATATATGTTAAAAATATTAATTGGGAACATATTTTACTTTTTATGTAAAAAAAAACTTATTAAAAGGAAAAGAGTGTCATGTTTTTTCTTTTTTCTTTTACTATTAATAATTACTTCAATTAAAAAATTAACAAAATTTTGACTTGGGATTAATTTAGATATGATTTTCTGTAATATTTATATATGAAAATAGAAAAATTAATTTTGAATTTATTATTCAAAAAAATATATGATTATCGTTACTCTGTATTTTGGTGTGTTGATATTTATCAACTCCAAGTTTATATATAAAGATTTTTTTTTATTTTATTTAGGGCGGGGTAATAAAAATGGTAGTGGGAAGAGAGAAGTGGAAAAAGAAAGTGACGGAAAGTTTGGTTAAGAAAACAAAAAAGAAAACAAAAGAAAACAAAGGTTAATTAATTAGAAAACAAGTATTCGATGAAAGACTTTGATTTCAGTACCTAATAATCTAATTCTACGACATTATCAAATAGTGGTGTGCCGTTGACTGCTCAATAAAACTATGCTTTCTTTTATTTATATTATATATAATTTTTTTTTTACATACAAAAGAAGCCCACAGAAGGAGCTTAAGCCACTATTCTCCTCTCGTAAGCTACTCCCACTTTATCATGAGAAATCCAACTTTGCAACTGTAATGGAACAGAATCTAACACTTCAATTTAATTTTATTATATAGATTATATTTAACTTTTTTATTTTGTTTGATAGCTTAATTCTTAGAGACAGATTAGTTAATTTATAACTATTTGTTGTATGATCAGTAATCAGACACTATCTCTACATTTTTCTTAAATTATATTTATGTAATTTATAATTTAATAATAATATATAGTATTTATGAGACATAAGTTAATAACTACTAAAGATTATGATTATATGGCTCAAAAAAAAGATTATACAGATATATATATATATATATATCTGGGTGTGGGCTTTATATAGACTGATATATACAGTGCTGATAGGGATAGTGATGGTGATAGGGCAAACGCCACACTCTACTTTCACACTATCAGATCATTAGTTAGTATTCTTTTTTCTAAGTATGGAATAAAAATATCACAATATATATATATATATAATTAATAGATATTTTAATTTAATATATAAAGAAAAATAAATAAATTTATACAAGCTTCATTAATATGTGATTTAAATTTATAATCTCTCAATAATTTTTATCACAAGATCAAAGTTTTCATATGCCTAATAAGGGTCTTAGCCGCATAAAGCAATAGTATTTTATAGAGACATATAAAGAAACAACTGAATTCATGATTCATGCAAAGAATTAATATAAAGCATTTAATTGTAATAAAAACTATATATAATTTATAAATTATAAGATTATTTAAAGATTGTATAAACTTACTTAAAAAGCTTAATTTATGCTTAAGCGAATGCTATTACCTATTCTATACCTAAAACATCGATAATACATTTGGTGGCATCATAATTTCTGAAAATTTTACTATATAATAATTTTTTACTAATAATATAATATTTATTTATAAATAATTTATATAAAATAAAATATTAGTCCCATTAAATTTTACTAATCAATTAGTAAAATATTTTACATAGAGACGAGTAAGAAAAATTATTTTACTGAAAAAGAAAATAGAAAAATTTCATATTAAAATATAATCATATTTTTATTTCAATAGTCTAATTCCATGCATGACCTATATATAAAAATATTTTAAGTATTGTTCAAATTTTTTTAATAATATTAAATTATAATAAAAAAGGTTAAAAAAATTTTTCAATTCACTTTCTTAATATTTTATTGCATATTTCAAGCATGGTAATATATTTTTTTCCAGTAAAATATAATCTAAGAAATATACATCTATAAAATATATTTATAATAATTAATTTTTCATTACATTATTAATGTTGTTTTTAAAAATATTTTTTTTACTTAAAAAACTATATTTTATAAATTATAATCAATGATTAATTAAATTTTTCTAAAAATTTTAAATAATTTTTTAACAATGCATATAAAAAAAAATTAATTAGGAAACTGTTATGTGCACACAAATCCATCACTAATTATAAATGCGGCTCGTGCTATAGTAGTAGTGTATTGTGAGATCATGTTGTGCTAAGTTATAAAAAAAAGAGTAATGCTAAATATTATACATTAATTATATTAGAAAAATAATTATTTTAATTTTATATTTATTATTGAAGATAATAATAAATATAATATTAAAATAGTTATTTTTTTAATATAATTAATATATAAATATTCTTAATTCAGATTAATTTAATGTATGTATCATTTAAAAAAAAAAAAAAAGAGGAGGGAGGGGGAGTGTCAGCCCCACCCACGCTGCTTATTAACTTGTCATCACACTCTCATTTAAGCCCACACGCCTTGGTTTGTAATTCAACAACATATTGCACCTTTGACGATGCAGTCAATATCCTTCTCTTTCTTTATAATTATACCTATTTAATTTCAGACCACCCTATGGTATACATTATAGTAGTATATGATTCAGGATTTTTCTTTGTCTAACTCTTTAACATTACCACCGCTCATTTAATATGTCTTTTATCATGCTTTATTATTTATATATAATCCTAAATTCATAAGTATTTTCAAAATTAATTACATTCAAATATTCACTTCAATAATTTTTGTTTGGTCATTAAATTAGAAATATGAAATAGAAAGAATATATATATATACATAAAGAGAGTCAGTACTTTCTCATGTTGAATAATGTAAGTAAGAAAATCAGATAACACAAGAATATCTTACTAATCAAAAAGACTTAAATTTATCTGCATTTTTTAAGAAATCTATATAAATATTAACTAATTTAAGAATATATCGAATGCCAATTTTTTATTAAAGAAAATGAGTAATTTAAATATTGAAAATAAAAGATTAATATAGTCCTTAACAAAGACGATAAAACATTGACTGTAAGTAAACGCAAGAATGACATTTACTAAGCAATCTTCAAAACAAACCAAAAATAATTCAATTCACTTTTGAATTAGTTTTCGGACAAAAATAATTACCGAGAAAACATGGTATAAATTGACCACGTTTTACGGAATCATGTCTCGATTTTAAATTCTTTTTTTTATTTATTTTTAAAAAAAATGCTTCACACGGTTAAATCAATGCGGCCCAGCGATTGTTTTTGTCTTCTATTCTATGTATCACTTTCCGTCACCTTTCCATTGTTTTTCTTTTTCTACTTCTCTTTTTTTTTATTCAAACTTTAATGGAAACGGTGACGTTTCAAGTCAATAAAAGGAGAAAATTTATATTTCATTCAATAGACCATTTAACTATTTATGAGAAATTTTTATTATTTTCGAGCAATATAAACTTATTTAGACTAAAGTGATTTTAAACAATCTTGTGTCTTTATACATCTTCGGGGATGTAGATCTAAATTGCATTAAATGAAAATAAAATTATATAACTAACTAAAATTAATTTAGAATTAAAATTTTATTGAGTTGAATTATATAGATATATATTTTATATATATTCATGAGAAAAAAATTTAAAAAAAAAACAATAAAAAATGAATTTTGATAAGAAGATGCTTGGGGAGCAAATAATGAGGGAGCAAAACTGTACTTGAAATGAAAGCAAGAGCAGAGCAGAACAGCACGGCGACAGGTATATTCGGTTACCGTGGTTCTGCACGTGCGCATGATTTGGATGCTTTCAAGCTGGGGACAAAATCCAACGGTGCCTGACGTCTCCTTGTATATTCTACTGACTCTCCTTCTTTACCCTTTTCTCCTTTTATTTTACACTCTAACCGACGGCTGTGATCATCTTTCTTTAGTGTGCTTGCCCAATTTCTTGGAATTTTAGAATATATAAGAAAAAAAAAATCAGATGTATATATATAATAAACAATAGAAAAGAATTGGTGTGAATTGGTGTATTCACATACTTCATCGTATCTTATTCTTGCTTGCTCTTGAATTATTATATATATGAATGATAATGTATTTTTTTAATTGGAAGTTATATATGATATTTATCATTATTATTGAATAGATTTTCTAATCCATTATTCTAAAATGAGTTTTTATGTCATCAAAACACAACTAAACAATTAGAAAAGTGTGCTATATATATTGTACATTTCAAATAAATGAAATATTTTTAATTAGTTGTTGACTAAAATGTGAGATTTTATTTTTATTAATTTTTATAAAATAAATTATTTCATTATTTAAAATTTACTTTGTTATCAATTAATTTTGATTTAATATATTCAAATTATTTTAAAAATTAATCTCGAGTTTAAATTTTGATTAGAGTTAAATAATGAAAAAAACTATTTTACTACTTTCTGTGGGAGATTGTCATTGCTTTTTTAGCTTAAAGTTAAAATAATTTTATTGATTATCTTAATTCATTTTTATGTAGATTTGTCACGATAAGTATATATCACTGGAATATAACAAAAAATACATGTAGTTTTATTATATATGTTTTAATTGAATCATGGACTCAAAGTGTGATAATTTTAATTTCTTCAAAATGATCTAAATATTTAAAACTCACATTAACATAATGAAAACTTTTTATTAAATTAATTTCAGATTAATAGAATAAAATAAAAATCAGCATAAAACATAAATTAAGTAATTAAGAAAAATACAACCATATATATATTATATATGTACCGGCGCCACAATAAAGTAACAAAAGAAAAATAAAAATAAAAATAAAAAAAGCTTCTAGAAGTGATAAGAAAAGAGTTTATCGGTTAAAGAATTAGAGGTAGTACTCACAAGACACTAGGCACTAACTATTAGAATAGGTGATCATGTAATAATATTCTTTCCCTTCCATAAATATTATTTATTTTTTTATATAAATTTTAAAAAAATATAATTAATACTTTAATAATTTTTTATTTTTTTATTTTTATCTTTATTCATATATTTATTTTATCTTAAAAATAATTTAAACTATTATTAATTTTTTATTTAAAATATAAATTTATTAGATGATAAAATAGAAAAAATAACATTAAATATATTTTATAAATAAAAATAAATAATTATTTTAAGACATTATAAAATAGAATAGTGGATAATCCTTATAGTACAAATAAAGTAAAAAATAAAAATAAAAATAAAAACACACAAAAAAATAGATTTAAATTAAATTAATTTGGAGAGAGATAAGAAAATTCACTTATTGAAGAATTAATTACGAGCATGAAATTTATTTTTATGGTGCAGATAATTAAATTATCAATTATATATCATAATTTATTTCGTAGGATGATTATCACATAGGATAAAGTTATTTGATATTAGTAATGTTGATTAATCTATGTATTAGGGTGACGGAGTAAATTTATGTAACAATTATTTTTTTTTTTTTTGTAAAAAGGTGAAAATTAAAGATAATTAAATAGGCAGCTTAATATAAAATTTAATGTCCTTTAAAAGTAATGTGTAGAGTTGATGCATTAAATTGGCTTATTGCATTTAATATTCTAGCATAATTTTCAACGAAATAATTAGCCCATCTTTTTCTTATAATGTTCTAATAAATATGCTTATTTTCCCATTATAATTTTGTTGTAAACATTTAATTATATATATATAAATCAAACCCTCAAAAAATGAGATGAAGATATAAAATTCTCTTATTTCATAATTAGAGATTTTAAATTTGAATATTGACCTATAATTATGAAATACTTTTAAAATGTAAAAAAAATATTTTATCATTTTAATAAATTTAACTAGACGAATCCAGAATAATCTATAATATTTAAGTTGTAGAATACACCTCGATGATTAAAACCAAAATGCTATATATATATAATATAATATTCTCATCATTTGTTGTTTAAATTTTGTTCTTTAAAATTTAGGAATTTAGAGGAAAATAGTTAAAAAAAAAAAAAAGAGTGAAGAGCAAATAGCAATAGCTATTGGCGGGTGAATAAATGAATAATTAGAGGTGGGAGCAAAGAGGAAGGACTTACAAGAGCTCACTATTTTCATTCTAACAGTCTAACTCAGTTTATAGAGAAGGGCCGCTACAAGAGAGAACTAGGGAAGAGACACGTCTCATGATCGGTTTTTTTATTATTATTTTATTTATTTATATTTTTTTAATCATGGACCCCACAATAGTATACACATAAACACTTCAATGCATTTACATCTCGCCCTTAAGACACGCACTGACTTTCCCGACCTTTTTTTTTTTCGAGAGGGTCCATCTCAATTTCCCATGACCCACATGGGACCACCACTCTCCTCTCTTTCTCCCTCCAAAATACCCATTTGACCAGTAATAACTATGACTGTAAAATATATATATATATATTGTAACCGCTAACCGCTAGAAGCTTATTATTATGACAAGAAAGAACTTGCGTTATAGCTTAATTAGCTTAGCTCGGACTGATCAGAAAGTAATGAGAATAACAACGACTCCAACTCTATCTATCTATCTATCTATCTATCTATCTATCTATCTATCAACGTACGTTAAGCTCTTCTTTCTATCTCTCTCTTTCAGTTTCTTCTTCTTTTTAAATTTTGCCTTGTCATTTTCAGATAATTAATATAACGCTTTTTTATCTCATGAAAAGTTACGTATTATTATCATTATAGCTAGAAAAAGAAGACCTAATAAGTTCACGATCGAAGCTTTTGTATGTATTTAAATCGATTTTCTATTATTGGTTTAGAAAATTTTTGAAGGGTATTTTTGTATTGTGAAGAAGAAGAAGAAGGAAGAAGGAAAGAAACGACGGTCAGAAATGAAAAAAAAAAAATGGAAGGACAAAATGATAGGAAACTGCAGGCTTTTTAACAAGACGGGAAGTGGAGGAGAAAGGAAGAGGGAGAGAACATGGAGTGGTGTTGTGGGACCCACCTCCATATACTAAATAAGTAATATTATATTACCGTGGAGAGACAAAAGAGAGAGAAAAAGGAGATTTAAAGTAGGACCCACACACCGCCCATGCGCACGCTGTCTTACCAAAACTGAACCCATCTATTATCGACCCGAATTCGATGCTTTATCTCTCTCTCTCTCTCTCGACCTAACCCTAACCCACAAACCCCAAAGCCCAAACCAGAAAATAGAAAAAAAAATTTACAAAAGAGATCCCAACTCTCTTCTTCTTCTTCTTATTTTCTACGTACTCAAACATGATGGTTAAAGATAAGTTTGATTTAGTAAAATTTTGGTTGGTTTGTTGTTCTTGAAATCCCTGTTTTGGTGTTTGAATAAAATAGATCGATTGTTAGAGCACTTGATTTTCTTTGAACTTTTATTTGTTAATTAGTAGAATTATTAGATGGATCCAGTAGCAGCAGCACATGGGCGTCCTCTTCCACCTCCTTTTCATACCAGAGATCTTCATTTACATCCTTACCATCAATTTCAACAGCAGAATTCTGAAGATGAACAAAGTGGTAACGGCAGCTTAAACCACCGTGGTCAAAAGAGAGAGCACGATGAAATCAATACTTGTCAAGGTCAAGAACTAATAGTTCCTACTGGAGGAGAAGGAGTAATGTCAAGAAGACCCAGAGGAAGACCTGCTGGGTCCAAAAATAAGCCGAAACCACCGATTATAATCACCAGAGATAGCGCCAATGCTCTTCGATCTCATGTTTTGGAAATCGCTAACGCCTCTGATATTATGGATAGTATTTCAACTTTTGCGAGGAGAAGGCAAAGAGGGGTTTGTGTTTTGAGTGGGACTGGAACTGTTACTAGTGTTACTCTACGACAACCGGCTTCTCCGGGGGCCGTTGTAACTTTACATAGGAGATTTGAGATTTTATCTCTTTCAGGTTCTTTCTTACCACCGCCAGCTCCACCAGCTGCATCTGGGTTGACTATATATTTAGCCGGTGGTCAAGGGCAAGTGGTTGGAGGGAGCGTAGTGGGTCCACTTTTAGCATCAGGACCGGTGGTTATTATGGCAGCTTCATTTGGTAATGCCGCATATGAGAGGTTGCCGTTGGAAGAGGAGGAGGGACATGAGGTGGGTGTGCCTGGAAGTGGGCCTTTAGGGTCACCTGGAGTTGTCGAACAACCGCAACATCAACAGCAACAACAGCTAATGCAAGATCCAAATAATCCATCCCTTTTTCAAGGGTTGCCACCCAATCTACTAAATTCAGTGCAACTGCCAGCTGAGGCCTACTGGGGCACAGGTCGCCCTGCAGCTCCTTTTTAGTAACATTAAAGAAACTCATGTGTCTTAATTTCTTCTTTTTCTTTTTCTGTTTTTTTTTCTTCAACTTCTAAATTCCATCAATCTTCGTTCTTCTTCTTCGTTCCTCCTCATTTAAAAGTTCAGTTAGGTTATGTTTTTAAGATGTTGATGATCATATGGGTAATTCATCTGCCTTTGATTGAAGAAGGATCGATGTACAAATTTATGAATTCTTTTCCTTTTCTTTTCTTTTCAATTAATTTCTTTATGGGTTTGTTTGATTTAGCTTAAAGATTAAGCAGCATATATATTTATATATTCATATCATCAAGAGAAGATGGACTTTCTATTCTTTCTCCACTACTCATTCTCTATAAGTTTCAGTTCTGATAACTTGCCTGTTAAATAACCATTCTTTCTTTCTTTCTTTCTTTCTTTGATAAAATTTAAAATGTTAACAAAATATTTCCCAAAGTCTTGTTCTTTCTTTAAAATTAATAAAGAAAAAAAAAGTTTAATTTCAATTTAGATCCTGGTATCAAAAATTAAAGTTTCATTAGATTATTCATAAATTTTCACAGATTTTATATTTTTTTCAAGCTGGGAAGTTTGCTGTTTTATGTTATATATTATTTTTTCCTTAAAAAAAAAAACGTTACTCATAAACATGCATATATTATATAAATTTGAAACTATTTTAATTCTTTCGCACTAGATATTTAAAATAAATTAGTAGTAGTAATTAACTAAGTATACTATACAATATGTTAATTTCTTTTACAATAATATTGATTCTTAATTTGGGTATTTATATATATATTTATGAATTAAGTTAGTGATGATTTGATATTAAGTGTGTTATAAGAAAGTTGGTGGGGGTAAGTGGCAAAAAGATAACAAGAAGAAAGTAAAGGAAAGTTATGGGCTTTAGGGTTGTGTTTGTTTGAATTATTTTTTATGGGAGAGAATTTAGAAATGTGAGTTAGTGGTTACGGTTTTATTAAACATTATGGAAGTGGGTGCAGAGATGAACATTGGGTTTACACGTGCGTTGATCTGTAAAAAAAGTTCCTTTTCGAGGCAAAACTTACACTTCCAGTTATGCATATAAAGCTTACAACAAGCAAGACAAACACAAACACCTCAACTCAAGCGTTAAAAACTCTCTCTTTCTCTATCTCTTTCAGAAACTGTCGCAAACTCAATCCAAAGTTAACTCTCTCTCTATATATAAGGTAAGTATTTCTGAAACTTCTTTTTTTTTACTATTATTTCTCTCTTTTTTTTTTGAAGAAACTGTTCTTGATTCCTTTGAAACCCTAACTGTTGTTTTTTGCACTGCAATTTTATTATAGTACTAGTAATTGATATATCCTTCTTTTTTATTTTCATGGGTTAGTTTTTAATTCTTTTCTTGTGTTCAGAAATTTCTGAGAGTTCTTATTCCTATTGATTAGTAGAAGGCTGCAGTACACAGTACCAGCAGAGGTTGAGTTTAATAATTAGTAGAAATTTTTTGTTGGGTATATATATATATACACACACGCATATATGATATATGTGTACTAATTTATATATTTATACTTTTTATATGTCGCTATTTGGTCTTGTTATCCGTAGTACTGTTGAGATTTGATTTCATTGTTTACAGCTTCATGTCATGTTTTTTCTTAGTATATTTCTCTGCTTTAATTAAGATATTCATTAACGGTACGCTGAAACCCTTTTTTTTTAAGCCAAACTTTTATTCAGGAGAAAGTCTCTTCTCTGTGTCTTGTTCTTCATTATGTAGTAATTATTAAACCCATTTTCTATATATATATATATATATATAATTCCTGCTTCCTCAACAATGAATTAATAAAGCTGTAATTTTATCTTACTTTCTCTAATCATTTTCTTTAAATTTGACGTTAATTAACTAAATATTGTTATGTTATAATGTAATTTTGTAATATTGTTAGTTTATTCCTTTTATTTCCCTCATATTCTCTCCCTCTCTCTATGCATATATAAAAGAGTTTTTTTCCCCTATTTACTGCATGACTCTTTTTAATGGGTGTTATATTGGTACTTTTTTTTTTGAATGCTCTGTTATATTTCAATTTTAATAATAAATTATATATATTATAAAATTATTATAATAAATTTTAATAAAAATGAAGTTTAAAAGTGTCAATCAGCACTTGTTATATATATATAAATAGAAGCTTCAAGGTTTTAAATCATAAGAAAATAAAATATTAAAAATGGTCACCTAGATTTTGTACAAGTTGGAGGGTGATAATTGGGTGGACCATACAAATTGTACTTTGTGAAAATGGAATTCTGGTGGTTCATAATTAACACATCTTGATTCTTTGAACTACTCTTCAATCATTATATCTAAAATTTTTAAAATATTATTAGGACTCCTCTTTTATTATCTTTCCCTTTCTTTTTTTCCTTGCTGTGGCCATGGGCCCATGAGAATGAGCTACCAAAATTATGTGTTTTATTAGGCCACTGCAATCCGATCCAATCCCCATCTCCATATGTAATTCTTCGCATTATATCCAACTTTGAATACCAAAAAACAAAGGAAAAAAAAAAAAACAATGGGCACGGCTCATTGTTTTTCAAAAGTATATAAAATTTAAAATTTTACAGTCTAACACTAAAATTTCATACCACCAAGATATAATTTGATGATTAAAAATATGCATTACTTTTGCTTAAATCTCAATTTTGAGTTCTAGCTATCTCTTATCTCACATATAATTAATAAAAAATAACTAAGATTTCATGGGACTTCTTCGCAAATATCTTTAAAAAATTATTTTTAAAAAAAATTACCTTTTTTATTTTAAAAATATATATTTTTTTAATTTTTAATGTCACAATGCTACTTTTCAGAAATATATATCTAACATATTAATTGAATATTTATTCCATTCAAAGTTATTTAATTGAAACTTGACACAAAGTGTTTTATTTTTTAATAAATTTATTCGATGTGAATTTATATTAATATGCATTATTTAGATTGTAGGATATTAAATAATTAAGATAAAAGGATTTAGTTGATATTAAAAATATAATAAAATAATCTAATAATTAATAAAATTAAAAAAGAAAATCATAGTTTTCTCAAATTTATTGATTTTAAAGTTGAAGCTTCCTACTTATCTGTAAATCTTTGCATATGTATAGTTGATTTGAGATCAGAAGAAATATATATATGTCCCACTTTCTTATATAGAAAGCCCTCTTTACTAGGATTTTGATTTATATATATGGGACCCTTTTTTCATCCATTTCTCAATTTATTTAAACCTCTCAGTCAATGTCACGTTGTGTATTGATTATCTTCTCAATTATTATAATTATTTTTTTGCTAGCTAGCTTCCCCTATCCTCCTTTTTATCTAAAGATATATTTTTTAATTGAAATTCATACATATAATTTCTTTGAAAATAATTTTTCATTAAACTTATAAATTTCATGAGCTTGAAAATAATAGAGTTAAAAGTTTATTCATATTCCAAATTAAATATCGTCTTCATGTTTTGGTGTTAAGCTATTTGACGTAAATTAAGAACGAAAATATCAAATGATATAATAAGAATTTAAAGAAAAAAAAGAGTTCAACAATGTAAATGATCAATACAAAATTAAACGTTTTAATCTTATAAGTTATCTTTTGAAGTTGGTTCTCATTAAAAATAAATATGATATTAGAGTAAAAATTGATTCTTATTACAGCCCCATTGTCTACTTTCAATTTTTTGTCCTTCGTTGGCTTAAATTTAAAAGTGCCCAAATATTAATTTGAGGTGAGTTTCCATACTTCCATTTAAGAGGTGTTTTCTGGTTTAAAAAATAGAGGAAAATTTCAAATTTCCATCTATTATATATCTGCATTGTATATAGACTTGTATCTTTAAAACTATATCTTCTTTGCACATAAAAATTTTTTTTAAAAAAAAAGAAAAATAAAACCATACTAGGAATATTTTGATTTAATGGGTTCAATTAGATTTTCAAAGAACTAATCTACAGTTAAAGATTATATCTCTGCCCCTAGATAGAGCGACGGGAGGGGGAAAGGATTAAAAAGCAAAAAAAATAAAGTAATTTGTCAAAATTTTTAAAATTTTTATTTTTTTATCAAAATTTTTTTAATCATTTTATAAAATTATAATAAATTTACAATAATCAAATAATAAATTTAAATAAATTCATTATGTGTATAATAAATTCATAATAAACTTTTTGATATACTGTATAAAATTAATAAATTTATAAAATAACTAAAAAATTTTAATAAATTTGATAATGTTTTTTATCGATTGATAAATTTGCAATATTGTGGCCTTTTACCTGATAATTTTAAAAAAACAAAATAAAAAAAAACATGAAGATAGAATCATATTAAATGTTTGGGGTCTCCCAACTCCAAATTCTATGGTCTACATCTAAATCCAAAGTGATTGAGTGTTTTTGGCCCTTTTTATATTAAGACAATCCATTCAAGAAAACAATCTTGCAATCAAAATTTAGCCCAAACAAAAATCTCATTTTTAAATGTCCAAAAATAATGGGCTCATCTCATGGACGCCTAGTGTGACTGCGCCTATCCCTATTCAATGAAATTTCACGTAAATTTTGAAGAATTTCGGAAAATGATTACTAGGAATTAATTTACAAACCTGTTGAAGCCTGAAATTCAGCCAACTCCAACCCAAAGCCATGGCCATACAAAGAATTCAGCTAACTCCTCCACCTACATAACATCACTCCACCATTTCATTTACTCTCTCCCTCTCTCATTCTCTCTACCTTCTCTTCCTGTATCTATAATTAAATACTAAATATGCTAGTTCAACATAGAATATGGTTACAACAGATTACAAAACCAGACCTGGCTTTACACTCAAAATTTGCTACAAGATTTCAACTTAAATAATTTACTCCTCATTCAGCATCAAGAATCAAATAGCAGCTTCCCACTCGGCGAATCTGTACAGAAATGTGAAAGAGATCCTTAGCAAATCAATTTGAGATAGGGCTTGAATCCAAGTCAACACTCTATCCGTAACCGTCGCATCTCAGCTCTGAAGGTAGGGCTTGAATTCAGAGTTCGACGAGCAAGACTTCTTATATCCTCTCTAGAACATTCTCGTGAGATACGGACAAGTTCCCAGAGTGCACCTCCACTAATCATGTCCTTCGCATTTACCTCTGAAATTTAGGAAGATATAGTGTTTCAAGGAATGTGTGCTAGAGAATTTTTCTCAATTGGAAAGAGGATCACTGTCACACTTACCATGCTGTGCCAAGTGGCAAAG
This sequence comes from Garcia nutans, assembly GCA_947685225.1. NCBI lineage: Eukaryota > Viridiplantae > Streptophyta > Magnoliopsida > Malpighiales > Euphorbiaceae > Garcia > Garcia nutans. The sequence continues at coordinate 13,245,222 of CANTUV010000010.1, read as the reverse complement.
AGCAAGCTCAATGTGCCGTCTGATTGGTGGAGCTTCATTATTAGCATTTTGTACTATCCATGAAAGTGCACCATCTTCTATAAGAAGAGATCGCCCAACTTTTATTCCTGTAATGTGTTAATCTTATGTCAATGTCATATGTAGCTCATTTTTTATAATGATTTTAAAGTAGCAACTTCAAGTTAAACTTGACTGGAACAAACCCATGTGATACTACAATCACATGGCTTCATCTGTGTATTAATACAACTATAGTGCAGCTGTAATATGTAGAAAGGCTTAGGACTAAATTTGATTCAGATAAGATTCCAGATATAACAATTGCAGGGATCAGGCAGAGGACTAACCTTGGGTGGAGGCTCGTGACTCGCATTTGGCAAAGTTCGCAATCCCACGTGCAACTTGGGAGAGAACATCAGGATGCCCACATCTCACCATTCCTAACAAGGCCTTTATCCCACCTTCAGTCCTCAGTTTCATTTGTAGCTTACCTGCAGGGCATAGAAGGTCCATGGGATACTAAAAGAAAACTAATGAAAATCTAAGCAATGGTGTGGATCCAGTTAACCTTGAAAACATGTCTGATGTAAAGACGCAACAAACAAGTGATAAATTAACAGATGCAGCAAAGGTGTTTCTGCTGATGGAAAATTTAATTTGTGCCTTTACTTCAGAAATTAGCATATCGTATCAGAAATCATAATAAAACATTGTCAGATAATGGTTACAGAAATACAAGTTTTATTGCAGAAAGTCCTTGATGTTTCATTTTCATATTAATTTTTAATGAAATTCCAATAATTTTTTTTCCTTTCTTTATTCCACAGCCAAGTGAACCTTCTTATGTATAGTTAGGAACACTAACAAGGATTGGTGAAAAGAACGAGGAAAAAAAAAGATGATAAATAATGGAGAATGGTACCATTTCCGCACAGATTTGCAATAGCTCCAGCCACCATGCGGAGAGTTTGAGGATCCTCAGCATCAGCTGCTGTCATGGATAATAAACTGATACCCCCTTGAACCATGATATGCTCTTGATTTGCTTCTGAAAAACATTATGGAAAACAAAGTATATGTAGAAATGGAGTTGCATTGCAATTCTCAAGCTTAGCTTTGAAAGACTCTTGAAGACAAGAAAAAAACCAATAATAATTACCATTCATTGCAAGATTGGCAATTGCACCTGCCGCAACCCTGCTAACAGTTTCATCCTTGAAACTTCTAAGAAGCATCAGCAAGGAAGTAAGACCACCGGCTTCAACAATTTTTTCCTGATTTGCTTCTGCTTTGTAAATACAGAACAGACATGAGTTGGCTAATAAGTGCCAAAATGTAGTATTCAAAGATGAAGACTGGGTCAGAGGCATAACAATTTAGCATTCTAGAGGAGAGTCATTATCAGGCATGAAAATATGACAAAAAATTTGCAAGGAAGGGGCAAAAAGAAAGGTAAATTGACTAAAAATCAGATTTTTTTTTGTCTGGGTTTGGATGGAGAATTAATGACCTTCAGCTGCTAGGTTAGCCACCACTTTTACCGCATGAATTCGTGCATTGGCATCTTCTGACTTGAGTAATGACAAAATCTTTTGTAATCCAACTATCAAATTTGTTGATCATAAACATTATTAGAAAACTGGGGGAAAATATTTTTATGATATTATTTTGTGCAAACATTTTTATCACCTTGCTCAAAAAGTGTGGCCATTGGTGCCTTTAGTCCATTCGCAGTCTCTTTAAAGTGGGAATTCCTAACTTGAGACATAAAAGAATCTAAACCAGCAAAAGCATTTCCAGATCCACCTCTATCAAGATATTGCCTTGCCTATAAACAAACAATCAAAGTAAACAGAGTTAATATCTAAGAACTTTGATATTCATTCAAAATGTTCTAGGGCTAATGAGAGACAAGAATGCTATATCTCATAACCAAACAAAAATCAGAACTTTTCAAACACTCCCATTCCAAATAAAAGTAAATAATTACAGTCAACAACAAGCAAAATGAGATTTCTTAACGTTTCTAAAGTCCAAACCAAGTACCTGATCAGCTTCAAGAGTCAACTGCAATAACTGACTTTGTAGAATCATATTTTCTTCTTCTAGTTTCTTTTTATTATGAGCCTCATCCTCCAGAATTCCGTGAAGCTTTACAATCTCTGCATCTCCACCTACCTAATGCATGTAAAGAAACCCTCATATATCGTGATACAAAGATGAATGTTTCTTTTATTCTTTTGCTGGTTCATGAAATGGATGGGAATAGGCATTGTTAGCAGAAAGAAAAAGTTCAAACCCAGAAATTAGCAGAAGCCAGAAAATACTTTACAACACCATAACTGCATAAATTCATACCACAGATTGCATAAAATTCTCTAACTGACTCCTCATCTTGTTGACCTCCTCTTCAGCTGTCTTTCTTAGCTGAATTTCATTTTGAATCAATTTTCTTAACTCGGTAACTTCCTCAGAATGAGAAACACCGGGCATCTGCAAAATAGGGAGAAGGGAATGGAGAAAGAGTTGTCACATTGCAAATACTTAACCAGTCAATGATCAGAAGAATAAATGAAATAAACAATAAGAATGTAATAATGTAATAAATGAAAGAATACCTCTCCGTTACATTTTTCATTGATAAAGCCATCATGATCATGCTTTTTCTGATTGGTCACCATCTTTTCCTCCAGCTGCTTCACTGATTCCACATATTCCATCTGGCACTTTAGGCTTTCCTTCTGCAAATAATAATACCAAACATGAAAATTGTGGCAAGAAAAATATTATAGTAGTTGAAACATAGAGTCGCCGATCTGATCTCAGAGGGAGGCGGTTAATGCAGTCAAGTTAAAGTCCCAATTAATTTGACTGCATTAGTCCTACTCCTATTCAATATAGGATTTAAATAAGAAGTTAAATTAGGGTTATTTAAGTTTTAGTTTTCTAGTTATTTTAGGATTTCTATTTACTAATAGGAATATCTTATTAGGGATTTTCCTTCTAGAATTAGGATTTGTCCTATATACTACAAATGCAGCTTTGTTTACTTTATGATTTCTCATATTATTTTCAATTCTTATTATACTTTAGATGTTTATTCAAAACCTAATTATTTTCTTGTTCCAACCACAATTATTATACTACTTTAGCCCTATTTGTTGAGATCTAATTGCCATAAACCCTCCTGCTGCGTCATTAGTGCTCTATGTAGCGTCCTTGACAAAACAATTTTTAGCTATCTCTTTCACTTCTAATGTTCTCTTCAGGATCTGAATTTAAAATAACCCCAAATTGAGCGTAAGATTATTTTAGGACCACACAAGCAAAAAGCATCAGCCACATCAATCTACACTATCAGCTATTACCATTTTCTTGACAAAATAAGCATGCATACCGATCAAATATTCACATTACAATCTATGCTCTGGCTTACAAGCATATGCATATGAAAAATAGTATAACTAACCTCTAAGGCTTCAGCAAAACTCCTTTCAACCTCAGCAATACGATTTTCTGCTTCTTGATTTATTCTTTCAATTTCATCGTCAAAAGCTTTTTGCTGTCTTTCATTCTCTGCAATGAGCTTGTCCACTTGTAATTCAAGCTTTCTAGATAAACTTTTGTAATCAAACTCTTCCTTTATTTTCAACATATTCTCAACCTTCATAGCCTAAGATACATAGGTAACAAATTCAATCACATGGTCCTTGATTCAGTCCTAACAAATATTTCCACATGCATTCATCATTAAAAACTATAAAGTAACACAAATGCATGCATTAAAAACTATAAAGTAACATAGCTCACCCTTTGTCCAAACAATATAGTGCTTGTAGTCTCTCCTCGATGGCGAGGTGATGGGCCAATGGTGACAATTAATGAAGTTCTTGCTGAGCCTGCAATATGATGAAAAGTGAAGCATAATATATACTACAAATTAGGCCTTTCGACTGTAACAAATTAACGGAAAAAAGGTGACATCATACATGATAAAGAAAAATATATGTTGGTCGTTATGAAGATCAGCTATAAGAAATTACAAGATGATTGTGTATTACATTGATATATTAGAATTAGTATGTCATTATTATGATAGCACATATTCTGATAATAGAACCCGATAAACTGGCGCAATCAGATCATATTGAAGGCATCTCACCTCCAAATGAATCTTTGAGTAACCTAGTTAACTTGGAATCACGAACTGGCACATGAGCACTATTCTCTGCCAGTGCATTTATGCACTTTCCTAACGCACTAAGCGAGAGATTGATAGACTTAGCTTCTTCTAACATATGCCCCTCACTTCCTGCCAAGAAGAAGGAAAGAAGAGAAGTTCACAATACTTGCAAATTCTAACTCCAAAAACACCAGGACAAAATCAGGAAAATCTTGACCACCAAAAACACATCATACATAGCAAATCTCAAAGCTTGTAGAATGAAAATGTATACAAAAATGAAAATCAATATCCTAAAATAACACATTCGGTTTCCAGTAAGTCATCTGCTTATTTTCATCATTAATTGGCACATTGAACAAGCAATCATATTCAGGATATTGTCTTCAATAAAAGAACTGATGACTCATACACAACCATCCTCCACATTTATTTTTATTACCTCTTGCATGGACATGCAGACATAAGAAATGTGTTTAACAAGTTAAGGCAGCTCTTAAAAACCTAGATGCTAAGAAAATTGAAGGCAGCTCTCATATGCACCTGACTTGTGAACACGTTCTGAACCTGCCAGATCTACCAGAACAAGCTTGCTGTTCCGAACAAGTGGCTTCACAGGTTTAACCAAGTGAGAGGAGTTATCAACTTCACTTGAAAAGGAATCTTCTCGTCCTGCAACAGACCTCTTAACATGAACCTGTACTAACAGATTTAAGCATATGCATCAAATAGGCTACCATGGAGAGTTGACACGTAAGCATTAAAAAGAAAAGGAGTTAGTTACTCACCATCAGAATTGCATGGCTACGAGAAGATTCAGTATTCAATTTTGTATTTGCAGCAATTCTGTGAGCTTCTCCTAATCTTAGCAGCTCCACAAAACTCTGCTGGTCCCGGATTTCTACAAGGGTTGCCCCAGGAAGTGAAACATCACCCGTTTTCGAATCCTCCACAATGGTAATATTATCATTAGTTGGATCAAGGAGGTCCTGGATGGTCTCTATATAAAGCTATGCACATATGTTACGAACAAGATTAGCTATTCTGAAGATCAACATTTTGTTTTTTTCTTTTTAACTATATTAAATCAAACTTGGCCACATTAAGAGAAAAAGAGCGCATATAACAACAAAATCATCTTTTATGTAACTACAGCCAAACAACCTGCAAGTATGAGACCGATACAGAATCAGTCTCCAAAGAAATATCTGCTAAAATGTTGTCCATTGCACGAACCATGATCCCACGAGAAGATGTATCATCATCTCCCAGGTGTCCAACAGTAAATGTTTTCCCAGTACCAGTCTGACCATATGCCATTACTGTCCCGTTGTAGCCCTCCAGAACACTCTAAAAGAAAACAGCAAAAAAATTGTTGCTCATTATCTTTGAAGAAAACATGGGCAAGAAGAATGAAAATAAAGTATTGATAACAGTAAGCAAAAGAGAAAAAAAAAATGAAACAAATAATGCATAATGCTTGGTGACAAAAGAGTTGTAGCGGTGCTGAATGATTCACCTATGTTTGACATAAATTCAATCAAAACATAATAAAATTGATAAAAAATACAGAGATTCCTTACTAAGAAAATAAGAAGAAATATACCAAAAACAACAAACCTCCACAACAGGCTTAGCAACAGCTTCGTAGACACGCTTCTGCGAGGCAAATTCAGTGAGGACCTCATCAAACTCGTAAGTGTCTGCATCCCAATTGTTCTTCCGTAGTTTCAATCTCTTAAGCTAAGATATAACAAAAACACAAAATAAGCTGCATGTAAAGATTACAAAATGGTAATTAGTGAGGCTGAAACTACCTCTGGTTGCAATTCCACGCAATCGGAAAAATCAGCATCTGCGATCAACTCTTCTGCATTTCTTGGCCGCAACCTTACCGCTACTCGAACTCTTCCAGGTACTATCCCAATTCCAAAAGTATTAAAAAAACACAAATGCAAAATTTTATCACTACAATTTGCAACTATTAAATTGAATTGACGCCATTAAAGAAAGTTTAATCTACAACAGCAATTGATGCTCTGTACTAATGCGTAACATTAAAAATGGAATCACATTTCAGAATCACATTATCCAAATAAATAAATACAAATGAGAATATTTAAGTAGGTAACAAGCTTGTAGATCGCGTCATTAACTGTATCAAATTAAAACACAAAAAAAAGGAAGTAACCTCCATCATCTCCGGCGGAGTTTGGGGAGAAGGAACCAGGGCTGCTACGGCGAGGAACGACTCCCGATGAGTGCGAAGGATGGAGTCTCGATTTAAAAGCAGAGGACTTTAGATTTAAAGGAATAGGCTTTGCTGCTACTCCTTTTTGAGTGCCATTTCTGTAAGCACTCGACGCCATTAGTAAACTTCCAAATTACAGACGAGAGAAATGACTCCCTCAAGTGTGCTTTAGATTTGGAGGATGTATCTGCGCTTCGGTGGATTCAAAGTTCAAAGCAGAGAAATGATGGAGACAAAGGACCCACTTATATATAAATGTAATATATATATATATATATATGTATAAAGTCTCCAGCAAGAGACAGAGACAGTCCACTGCCTAATGGCCCCACTTTCTACCCTTGAATTTTTTTTTACTTTTTGTTTTTACTTCTTTCACCATGCTTTTTTGTAAATGGGCTTATTAGGATTTTGCAGCACGAATTAACATAACTGGTAAATGTCTTTCGTTTTGTTAGGATCGTTTTTTTATTTTTTATATTATTTTTTTGCTTTTTATAACCAATTTCTGTCGTTTGATCCATAAATTTACAATATTTTGACATTGTCATGCAATCAAACGACAATTTGCTGTCTGAAACTGACGACACGACATTTCAACTCAGAATATGACAACTCATTATAGGAAAACGAGTGTTTAAACATGATGGTGCTGCTTTGTATTGACCTTTCTTCTTCAGCAATTCCCCACCACTTTTATCCAGAAGCGCTTGCTAGCTGAAGTACATTAATAATATTAATTCATTTTAGATAAATTTATGTAATATTATTTGTATTAATTCCTCATTTTTTTTATGACCACTAGTATTAATTCCTCATTAACTACGTTAATAAAACCCCAGACATTTTTTTTTAAGAAAACCCAAGAGTATTTGGGAAAAAAAAAAGGCACCAGTTGGTTGTTATTTCATTCATGGGCTTTCCTATAAGCCCAATTATGTGTCACTAATCATACTGGGCTTCCTCATAACTAAGCCCCATAATATTAAAAATATATATCCTTAACGTACCCGCCTCCTAATTTTAAAAATTTTTATTGATATTTTAATTATTTTATTATAAATTATTATAAATTATATAAAATTTATAAATGTATTATAAACTCATAATTAATTTATTATAAATTTTTTATAAATTATTTATAAATTAATAAAAATATAATATTTTGATAGATATTTTATAAATTTTAATATTTTAATAAATATTTTATAAACGTGGTAAATTTAAAATTTTTTTTAATTTTTTTAATATTTTTATCAAAAATTTTATAATATAATATATTTTTAATATATTAAAAAGTATACCTTTTAAAAAATATATTTTTAAAATTAAAAATTGAAAAAAGATATTTTTAGAATTAAAAAGGGGTAATGGATATTTTTAAAAATATTTTTTTATTTTTTAGTATATTTTTTAAAAAAATCCTTATGATAATTTGGATTTTGTAACAAAACTACTATTTTTTTTAATTTTTTAAAGAAAGAATAAAGCATGCAAAGAATACTAATTGGATAGACATATAATAAAATTATAATAATTTTATCGTGATAATTTAATTTTTAATTTTAAAAATATGTAGTCTCAATTAAATTTAAAAAATAAGAAATAATTTAAAAAAATCGCAAAATGTTTTTAAAAATTTTAAAACGTGACGGCTTTAACTTCTCTATTAAGTAAAATTGGCACACCCAAACGTGCACGTGTTCGGGCCATCTGCTGTCCCTTTGCCTCACCCATTTAATGCAATGCGTTAGGAGATGAGTATTGGGACTCAAACTCTCTCTTCAACGTTGTCCATGTCTCCTTGTTCTATTCACTTATTTTATAGAATTAAATAATTAATAGATGCCAATGCATTTAATTTTAATATTTTTATTTTATTTTAAATAACATTATGCGTCTCCAAATAAATATCCCAAAATTAAAAGATTTAAATTGAGTGGGAAATCTGTGTATCTAAATATTGCAGCATATAGATAAATTCTGTTTTTTTTTTTTTTGAAGATATAGATAAATTCTGTTAATCACTATATTTGATAACTATTTATTTATGCATTAATTGCTTGTTGAAAACATTAATTTTAGTTTTTTTTCTGCTATTTTAGAGTGAATATTCAATTTATTGTGTATATTTTGTAAAGACTCATCAAATTTTTTTTAAAAATAATATTTATATTTTTTCTTTAATTAATAAATATTTAAGCGAGAAATTAGGATCATATAAAATTAAATTCAAAGAGTTAGAACCTATATTAAAAAAAAAACTATTATGTGGACTGTTTTTTTTAGTGTCAATGATCCTTTCAAAATTAAGTCGGATAATATTATACAGATTATTTTTGAAATATATTATTGAGTATTTTTTTGTATATATAAATACATATTTCTAATAAGGAATATAATCCTATTAATTAAGAAATATAATTTTATTATGTTAATTATTTTATTTTACAAATATAAATGTTGTATCATAGTTGTCTCAGTTAAATATTTCTATTCTTTATCAAAGATACTTTTATGCAATAATATCTCTTAGTATTAGTAGAATATAATTGAGTTTTCAATTCTTTCAATTTATACATGTACAATCAAATGGATATTGCCATCAATTTAGTTTCTACCTTTTTCACATCATATTAAATTTATCTATTGATTCAACACAAGAATTATTATTTATATTAAAATTAAGAAATTTATAATGAAAGAAAAATGATAATTTTTTATTTTAATTAATATAACTGTGAGAATCTGATAAGTATATAAATTATTTATAAATATATAATCACAAATTAATCAAATTTTATTTTATTATTCCAATCCCAGAGTATTGGTGAAAACTACTAGATAATTAATTAAAAGCTTGTACATTTGAATTTTAAAAAATGAAAGAAAGAAATTAGAGAGTTATTAAAAGGGGAATTATATAAGAATATAACAAAGGGCTTGAAGATATGAAACAATATATAAAAGAGACTACAAGCCATATATATAAAAGATGAAAAAGAAACTATTACTAGTGATCCCCATACTCTCTTCTTCTTCTTCTTCTTCTTCTTCTCTGCACATAAGCCTACATAAATGGTCACAATTACTATAATAAGTTAATATTAATGTTGTTGTTGAGAGCTTGAAGCTGAAACAACAAAGCCTGGTTCTCTTGATGAAGAAGAAAAGCTCTTTTTCTTAGCTTCTCATTCTCTTCTATGATGCTTTTGTTCTTCATATACAGTTTCAAGTTCTTCACTTCCATTTGTTTCTTTGCAACCTCAACCTTCCTCCTTCTCCAGCTCCTGCAATACCACAGTATTATTAAACTACGCATAAACTTATGATCAATCAGAGCCAAATCAAAATAATAATAATAAGATAACTAACCTGATTAAAAGGCGACATGGAAGGTTTCTTCTTCTTGATAGCTTTGAATTGCTGAAATCAATATATAAGCAGCTGGGACTGCGTGAGCTCAGTTTTGAAGAGTTAGAAGACATTTTTTATTTTTATTTTTTTTTTGGGTTTCTGATCTTTTACTCAGAAAGAAAAGAGAAATGAAAGATGGGTTTTAGCCTTTTGGAAGGAGGATAAAAATTGATAGAAAGAAAAGTGAAGAATGCATGAGAAAAAAAAAATTGGAGAATTATATAGAAGAAGTAATGTGTTTGGTCTTGCAAGAAAATGAAAGGAGAAAAGAAAAAAAAAGGAAGAGAGAGAGAGAGAGGCTTTTTCATGTAATGATGGAAGTAAGGACTGAGGACTCATCATTACAATGGCCAGCCAGCAATACAATTAGATTGAAGAATTGCAGTGTAGAAGATGAAGAAAAAGGCCTCTCTCTCTCTCTTTCTCAGTCTCTATATTATGAATTTTCATTTTTTTTCTTTGGGCTTTTTGATTACTATTTCACAAAGTCTAAAAGGACTAATGGAAACTGATGGAGAAAGGTGTGGGTTGGCACTAGGCACACAGAATAGGACTATTCATTTAACTATCTAACCCTACAAAAACTTATTGTTATATTTATCACTTTTTTTTTAAAAGAAAAAATTAAAACTTTCCCTTTCAGTTTCCAGTGTTAGCTTCTTCTAGTCACCTTAAACATCTTCTTTTGTTAACCCTCACAGCTTTCTCTGCCTCTAATTGAATTTATTATTTTTTTACTCTTATTTATGTTTTAAATGTGTTGGAAATTAACTATTAAGATATAATTTGGTAACCATCAAATTATAGTTTGGTGGTCAAAAGTGTGTATTATTTTTACTTAAATTTTGAGTTTAAATCTAAGCATTTTTCCTCTTCACATGTAATTTATAATATATATATATATATAGTTTGATGGTCCCATTTAAATCTAGAATTCAAATCTTAAATCTTCTTCTCCATTATAATTAATCAAATATATATTATTATCTTTGGCCTCCACGATAATCAGATGTTCGAGATACAGTAGTTTATTTTACGGCAAATGTCAACTATTCAAGTTATTTTATTTCTATAATTTGATGATAACTACGTAATAGATTAAATTAAATTTTTAATGAAATAAAGAAAAAAAATGGAAAAGATGAGGTTGATAACAGCAAGTCAAGATAGTAGGTTTAGAAACTTTAGTTTCATTTCATCCATTCAAAACTCGTTTAGATTTAGTGGACCAAGCAAGTCAAAAGCCTATAATTAACTACATGTGTATATGCATTTAAGGGCAATGCTAATTATGTTTTAATAAAATCCTACCAATTGTAATTTCTAAGTCAACTAATTAGAATTTAAATTTTACTTCATTTTTATCTTAATACTATTTCTATTCTAAATTGATAGATATACTTTTTTTATTTTAATAAATAAATTAATTTAAAATAAATAAAAAATATGTTCATTAATGAAATAGTAATAATTATTACCAATGTCAAGTGATAAATAAATTTTTTTATAATTTTTTTTCATCAACTCGATATATTATTGTTGAATTATTTCAATTAATTAATTAATATACATTAAATTAAAAATATTGAACATAAATGATTATGCCCACTTCAGTTTATTTGCTCATAATTAATAAGTTAACTTGATAGAGTAAGCAAGTACAAAGAGTCAAAAGAGCTAAATGTATTAATCCACATATACACATGGTGAGTAAGAAATTAAACAATTATAGCAAAAAAAAAAAGAAATTAAACAAAATGTAATAATATTTTTCCAATTATGTTGCTTTTTTGACAAGAAAGTTTGTTGCGTCTAAATCTCTCCATTCTATTTATATTATTAATAAAATATTGAGATTCAAACAATTAATCCTAAAACTTGTAATTTTCTCTTAAGTGTAATCATTTGCATTAACATTCAGGAAATTGCTAAAAAAAGTTAATTATTTAATTATTACAGATGATGTATATATTAATTAGCAAATGTAGTGAGAGTCAAATATACCTATCTTTTTTATTATTATGTTACTGATTAATCTTGCTAAGTAATGTTGATGCAGTTTGATGGCTCCGTACGTAGTGCTACCCCATGCACATACTTAATAACAGGGACAAGCCAATAGTTCCAAATTAACATATTCAACTATTAATTCAATTAATTTGGTTAGTTATATCAATTTAAATTAATTAAGTTGATCTATTTTAATCTATATATTTATTAATAAAATTAACAGAATTCATAAAATAAATCGAATCTGATCAAAACGATCAATAATGATCGATTTTTTAAAATAAAAATTTTCAATCGATTTATAGTGATGAAGTTGACTTACTTCTAAAATCTAACCAACATAACTTATGTCTATCTCCACTTAATAACTTAGATGGCAATTAGAGAAATTATATAATATAATTGTTATTCCCACTTATTCTCTCATTTGAAATAATAAACTAATTAAATAAAAACACATAATGATATTTTTTTAAAAATATATTTTATAATTTTTCAAGAAATCTTTCAATTTATCTGTTTATAAAATATAAAAAATTTATAATTGTCTAATTAGTTTATCATTTAAAATAAAATATATAATTTTTTTAAAAAAAATAAATTACCTCTATTTTTTTTTTGAGAATGTTGTCCTTAATTAATTAACCCTAACTTCTTACAAATTCCTCCAATTAATTTAAATGGAATTTTTTGGGGAAAAAGTGATTTAATAACATCAGGGCCATGTGGTAGTGGTGGAATTATAAATTTTTAAGGGTTAAGAATTATAAAATTATTTTTCTTATTATAGTATAATTTCATGGAATTATAGATTAAAAATTTTAATTTTAATTCTAAGGGAGTTCCAAAACATTATAATTATAACTGTGTCCTTCAATTTCAATTTTAAGACTAATTTCAAATTGCAAGTGGAATTTAAATCGATTTAAAACTATCATCCTATCTAGTTTTTTTTTTTTTATTAATTGCATACGGAGGAGAGAAAATATTTAGAAGACTCGAATATAAAATTTAGATGAGAGTAACACATATTTCTAACCACCAAACTACATTTTGGTGGTTATCTTCTCTAACTAATTAAAGCAAAATTAAGTAGTTATTATTTTTTTATAAGATATCAATAAATGAGAGTTTTTTTTTTATCAAATTAGTAAATTATTGTTTCATTATAACAATAAATCTTAACACAAACATGTAATAAAAATACAAAATATATATTTTAAAACTAAATATAATATATTAAAACAATTTAATATATATGATTTATGATTTATATATATAATGTACAAAGTTTATAAATTTACAATATATATATATATAAATTTATAACGTATAAACACATAAACAATTCGATTTTTACTAACAAAAATTTAAACCAAAATTGAAAACCGAAAACATTAAAAATTAAAATTTAAAAGTAAATCATCTTTGATTAATTATAAAGTTTTGTTTAACTCAACCATAATTAATTCGATTTTGAATTTAATCGATTTTTTTAATATATAGAAAGGAAAGGAAAAAAGAAAACAAGAAAAGAGTAGTAGTCAATAGGGTTAGGTTTTAGATGGCTGTCGGTATTGTAGAATGTAATTGAGCGGGGATTTTGGCAATTGGGGAAATGGCTCATTTATTTGGAAAGTGAAGTGAAGTTTGGCCTCTTCTTCTTCTTCTTCTATCTTCATCATTATAGTAATTGCAGTTTTTTGTCTTTTCCTCATTTTTATTTATTCATTTCAACTACTTCATTTTTTTTATATAATATTTTATTTTGAACATTACAATCGTATTTGAAATTAAAATTTTGAAAATGTATATTCTAAAAATTATATTATGTCATTTTTTAAATATTCATTATTTTGTTAATATTCTTAATATATTAAATGTATATATAGAATAAATGATATCTCTGAAATGGGTATTTCAGAAATTAAAAGTTAAAAAATGAGTATTTTTGAAAAAAAAATTAATATTTTTGAAAATAATTTTGTTAGGACATTTTTAAAGAAATTCCTTAATTTTTTAGCTTCCCTACAATCATTTTTTTTTATAAAGAAAAGGTCTAAAATACATTATCTTGAACATCATAATAATTTAAAATGAATAAAAGAAAAGGATAAGAATGTTTGAGGGTTTAAGAATTCAATGATGCCTTGTTTGAATATAACCGAGGAGTGGTTTAGAGTTATATTTGATGAGAAAATGGAATTGGACCACTTAGCCTTCACTTATCTTCTGAATATGTACTTTGCCCCAATTACTTACTATCAAAACATAGTCAACAATGAAATCAAAATCTTCAAAATTTTCAAAATTGATTTAATTCGTTTTTTATTTAATTATTTAGAATTCGGGTAATACTGAAATACAAAGTTTTGATTTTATTTTTGGTTTTCAACCGTCTCCTTTGCCACAACACAACTGCTCGCTGTCCTTCTTCTACAAATCGACATCACGAGCTACCGCTAGACTCGGTGTCCCCACAACACCGTCCTCGGAAAACTATGTTCCTTTTTTCTTACATCTAATGAGAACTTGACAATATATATATATATATATATATGTCTGTGTATGTAATTTTAAGATTAAGAGTGTGCGCGTAATTTTTTACCATCTCACTAAGTTAAAATTTTAATAATTGATTTTAATTGTATTGGATGCAATTAAAAAAGATTTCAATAAATAAATTAAGATTAATAAGTTTTAACAAAAATAATAATAATAACATTTTATAAGTATACTAGTAATCGTATATATTTAATTATAACGAATATAACGTATATGAAAAATATATCACAACAGAGCAAAAAATAAATGCATAACAGTAAATATTATTGTAGTATAACTTAGACATTACGGATTTAAGTCTTAAAAAAGATCTCTTATAATTACACAAAAAGACCACATAAAAACTCAATAAATCTAACCCTTTTCCAAAATCCGTACATAATGAAAACGTTAGTGTACCGAGCTGTATAATCTCAAATGAACACCAAATAATGATAATATAATTTTATTTTCATAAAAATTAAAATATATATCAATCTAAAATTTAAAAAAAAACAAATGATAAGTTTTATTTTAATAGATAAATAACTAAAATTTTTTTGGTTAATAATATAAATAAAACACTCGTGTAGACTTAAAACCTAGTAATCATCATATAACAGTAAAGAGAGATGATGATGATTCGTGCACTTATCACTATCCATCAA
This sequence comes from Garcia nutans, assembly GCA_947685225.1. Lineage (NCBI taxonomy): Eukaryota > Viridiplantae > Streptophyta > Magnoliopsida > Malpighiales > Euphorbiaceae > Garcia > Garcia nutans. Next base: position 13,230,149 of record CANTUV010000010.1, on the reverse strand, counting down.
TAATGTGACTTATATCTCAGTACATAAACATAACGGTTACTTATTTTCAGTTGACAGTACATCAACCATTTCAGTTAATCGTATTAAAATGGGTGGCCTCTTGAAAAGTTCTCTGTTGCACCCCATAACTTTTGCATTTAAAAAAAAGCCTCTGCAAAGAAACGTTACAATAATAATATACATGAAAGTTTCACGAGAGCATGGACAAAAAAGAAGCTTTCAATCCACATACCTTCCCTAACATGCGTCCAATTGCTTTGACAACTTGTGTCATCGTAGAGTTATTGCTCACAAAGCAGGGCAGCTCTATATACAAGAACAATTAGCACGGGGGAATTTTGGGGATAGCAGTAAAAGAATGATAGGGGGAAAAAGAGGTTTTACAATCAAAACATTATTTACATTTTACATCTATTATTTGGCCTTTAATTAACAGGTCAGTTACCTAGGGGAATCCACCTGTGTATCTTCACCGTCTTCATCTATCACATCATGTTTTTTATCCTCATTGAATTGATCATTACCCTCAGTCTCCGTGTCTGAAACCGATTCATCCTTGGCATGTTCTTCAACATGATCATCATTCTCGGTGCAATCCTCAGTGTCAGTCTGAGTTAGAACTTAGTTTTTTCCTTCCTTCTCCAATGTTATCTATAGCACCAAACTGCTCTTTTAAATCAGGTGCAACAATTCCAATCATCTCACTCAATAACATATGTTCGTGATTTGGTCTGACAGCTGCAGCCACAGAAGATGGGGTATTTTGACTCTCAGCCACCTGAATATTAGAACCCTGAAGCCCTGCACCGCCTTTTTCATCATTGTCTCTACTTCCTGGAGATTCATTCTCAGCATGGACAGAAGGAGCAGTGCTGTAAGCCCAGCTCCCAACAACTTCGGAAGCTAGAAGGTCAGCTGTTCTGATTGTGCCTCCTGGTTCTGTATCTTCCATGGCTTTCTCATTCTCAAGGGGATTATTTGACTGGGAATGTTAGGTAGGATCCTGTGAAGTAGTCAGAGCATGCACAATACCTCCATTGATATGGGCTTCATCATCAAGTTGCATGGTGTCCCCAGCTAATTGGCCACACATATTCCCATCAATATTTCGATCACCATAGACACCGAGGCTTTCAGTTTCAAGAACTTGCTCTGTTCCTACAGCATCTAATTCCAGGACAGAAGCTGTGCCAACACCATCAATGTCAGAACCAAATCCACCATTAGCAGGAGGGACACTTGTAAATTCTTCCTCTTGCGTATTTTGGTCTTCTCGACTTCTGATATCACAATCGTGCTTCTCTGTGACACTCATTTCACCATCCGAAGCAACACCCTCATTTCTATCAAATCTCTGAGCTGAAGTAGCAGAACCGGCCCTTGCACCACTGTTACTTTGATACCCATTTATTTCTCTTTTTTTCACTAGGGTGACATTCATATCCTCAACATTCAGGTCAATATCCAAAGATGTGTTCTCATAATTTTCCTCATCTTCCAAAGTCTTCTGCATTGCCTTCAGTTGTTCTTGCTGTTTGGCAAACAGTGCTGATATCTCCTCAGTGGTGGAATAAAACGCCCGTAGCTGCATCTCCCTGTATCACAGCCACCTATTACTATGACATAAACTGCCAAATATTACGACGCACCCTCATTTGCACAAGTTAATTTTTACATATGAAATTATGTGCAATTGCCTCCTAACCATTGAGCATATTTCAGATGGAGACAAAGATGCAATCATTACATAATTTAGCATATTGCCAGAATTATTGCCTTGGACAATGGAGAATGTAATATCTGACCAGAATCAATCTGAATCTGATCAGAAGAAATTATAATGTTCAGAAGAAACAGACAAGTCCCAACCTGACTCCTAGCAGTAAAAAACCAATAAGAGAATATAGAACAAATTGTAAATGCTGGATGGCATAAGTAACTATGGATTATGCTAATGAAAACGATCATTCAAATTTAAAAAATGTAAGAACATTTACATTCCAAGACAAGGAAAAGATATTTAGGCCCATAATATCAATGGATTGCCAGAACCACAATTAAAATAAGTATTTGTAAAAAAAAATTACTCAAAAAATTATAAGCAGCGGTTGGTAGTTGAAAGTGACTCCTCAAGCACAGATCTGCAACTTGCGGTCATCAGTTAAAAGTAATAATCTTTTAAGTTGCTAAATAAATGATCATTCATTGAATTCAGGAACCCCTTAGGGTTTGCATAACACGTGCTTTAATATTAAACATATCAAAGGGAGATGAACAATTAAATTCATATATATACCACAGATGCATGGTTGAATTCTTACCTAAGCATTATTCTTTCCCTGGCACCTTTTAACCTCCGCCTTTCAAATTCAAGATCCCACATAGCGCCATTTATCTCAAGTTCAAGAGCAGACACTTTAGCCCATGCGTCTTCTCTTGCCGCCTGCTACCAACAGGAAGGAAAACCTCAGTTTAATATAAATCAACTTCACTAAGATGCCAACAAATTTTCATTTCCAAGATGATTGACTTTCTTTGATGTAGACTCTGTCCAAATATATATAATAATCATTGCTTAACTCAAATAAATCACCACATCAAGACCCATTCCCTTCCTCTCTCAGAAACCATCTCGTACACAATTCTCCCAATACCTCAAACAAAATGCTATAATGATAGAAATCATTTCAAAGAGTATGTATAATAAAATAGAAAGAATATTGTTTTTTTATTTCAATGTAGTGATTAATGCTGAGTAGAAAACTTAAATCTGATAGTACTTTGACAACAAGACATTCACGTGCATTCAGGGAGGGGTATGGGTCAGACATGATATCATACATGGCAATGCCACTTTGACAATTGACATTTTAAGAATTTGAAGAGAATTTACATATATACCTTTTCACTCTCAAGCTCTTTCCTCAATTGTTTTATTTCTTGCTCAAGTTCTTCAACTCTCTGCTCGTAGAACTATGAAAATAAATATCAGCACAGTATCTATTCGCCAAAAGAGACAACAACAGGACAGAGACAAAAATCTTTAAATATAACAAAATCAAAACATGCATCAAGAGGTATTGTTACTTTTCTTCCATTTGCAGAGTTCAGCTGCTCTTCAACAACTTGAGCATCTAGCTGGTGAACTTTATTATCAGAGATAACCAACTTTTGCCTGGCTTCCTCCTGTTGAAGACAAAGAAAGCAAAATATATATATACATATACATATCAGATCATACACAATGCATGGCAAACATGTCAAGGTAACACCAACCATACCAATTTCGGCCTCAAATTCTCCACCTGTGAACACCATTTTCTCTCTCTTTCCTGATTGCAAATGCAGAAAATTCCACCTTTTCAAGCTTCTGATAAAACACATGATTTCCAGATCATATATTTAAAACTATCAGAAGTTTTTTGAACCTCAAGCTTATTGATTTCCTCTTGCAGCGCTCTTTCCCAATGAGATGCAGCATCAGTCAGTCATTTAATTTCTTCTTGAACCTCCGACTGAACTCTCTGTTCTGCTGCCTTTAAATCAGCAGCAGCCTTTTGTCGTTCTTCTCATCTCTGATCTTGCTCTTCTTCTAATTGTTTCTCAAGTTCAGATATTGAAACCTGTTGACTGAAAACAATATATTCAAGCCAATACAATCTTTTAATATTCTTAAGGAATTATTTTGAATTCTATATCTGCAACACCAAAGTACTATTATACTCTGAAATATAAGAAACAATAAACAGAAGGAAAAGACGATGCATTTCATTATTAGGCTCTCTCTCTTTCATTCTTAATCCTTGGTAAGAATCAAACTTAGAGGCAGACCAACACACCCCAAACGTTTGAGTTGACAACTTGTGCTTTCACTAGTACAGAATGATATCATGAATCAGTAAGAGCATGTCTAATGCAGTACATATTCCTTCCATGTTGATAGTCCAAGTCTCCAACTAAGAAAGACAGACCTATTCATAACTCATACTTCTCTTAGACATTATACAAGTAGGAAATTTATATAAATTTTTTTTCAAAGAGTTATTTAGTAATTCTATATTTCATTTCTCTAAACGAGGATGTAGCTCCAATGGGCATATTTTTTTATCTTTTGTTCAATTAGGAACGTTTTAGGCATGAGAATCTAGAGATCAACATCAATGTTCCTTACCTCTTCATTATGTCATTTGCTTCATTACATGAATGCCTAGAAGCAACGAGTCTTTCGTTTAGGTCTTGCAACTCATGCTTTTGTTCAGCTGATATTCTATTAACTTCTACCAGCTCTTTTCGTTTAACATCCAACGCATATTGCAACTCCTTGAGTTGATCAAGGTATAATTTTGTAACAGAATCTTTCATCTCTCTTATCTCCTGCAGAAGCATAACCACAAATCCATCAAGCAGATATAGCAATGAGTAACAATTTATCAAATCAAAGAACAAGTGATTCGTAAAACACATAAGCAACAACATGTATATATCACCAAAAATCAAAGGATGCTTCAATGTCTTGTAAATAAACTAACAAAAGTGGAAAATGAACTTGGACATCCAAATGAAAATCTCAATAATCATGAGTCTTTCAGTGGATAAAAGTAACAACCAGTTATGCTCCCACTGAAGCAGGGCCACAAAAACGGACAGTGGAACATGCTAACATTTAGCATTAAGTGGCTGCTCTAAGGCCCAGAGCATATAACTAGTTAGTTACAGAGTCGAGAGATTTACCATCGCACTAAATGTTTACTATTGTTTTTGGATATTTGACCTCAATTCACAGTAAAAGCGCTGATAAGAAGCACCATATCACTTGAATAGTAATCACATCTCATGTCACGTTTTTTTCCTACTCGTAAAACAAGCTCTCAGTGTCTCAGACAGTGTGACTTACTAAAATAATGGAACACAAACTTTCCTTTCAAACAATAAAAGTCCTAACACCCTTCACCAGATTAAATAACTGTTGTCTTATGTAAACTCAAACAGATCCATGAAGGCGCTCAGAAAAAGCATACATTTTCATGATGCTCAGCAGTTGCCCGCTGCTCATTGCGCAAAGAATCTATTGTGATGACTTGACTTTCCAATTGCTTCCTCAATTCCTGAATATAGTCAATATTTTAGGGACATCAATTCCATCATATGTTTTAACAATTAAACTTCATGAAAGAACTAGGTCATCAATCACTAATTACAATAAATATGGATTTAAATTAGGTTTACTGTGTTTGAACGTTGAAGGCTGCGAAAATCGTCAAGAGATATAGGACCCTCAGGAGCACCAATCCCTATGCCTTTTAGTCTCTTGTTTTCTAGGACAATCTCCTCTGTACATTCAAATAAAATAAAATAAAATTGTTATTATAACTATGACCTAAGAAGTGTTTTGTGAGACAGAAAGCACATGATGGTGATATGCAACAAAATGATCTTCTTGGATATGCAACAAAATGATCTTCTTGGATTGCATCATGGTTCCACACCACGAGAACGAGATTCTATTTTTAGTAAAATCAAGTAGAAATTACATCTGATGTCTTCAAATTTTGTAAAATCATCATAGCAGGTCTTCAGCACCTAAGTCTATATTCAACTCGAGAAAAGCAAACATAAGATAAGATAGTAATGGAAGGAATACAATGTTTAAGATACTTGGTGATGAATATACCTGATTTTCTCTTGGCAGTTGCCCCTTCCGTCAAAGGAGTAGGTCGATGAACTTCTCGATAGACAAAGGTAAATGCGAGTTCTGTAACCATGTACGGACAAAAATCAAATATGATGACCAGCTAAAGTTTCATGCATTTTATTTAACATAATGTCTCAAAGAAATGACCCCGAGAACTCTGTCAAATACAAGTCTCAGCCCTAAAAGCTCGTAGGTTCTACTGAATTCATGGTTTAGGGATTTCCAGCTTCAAGAAAAATTCAGTAAAAGCTGCAAGGGGTAGGAAAATACTTTTTCATGTGCCCCTTTAACTTTGCTCTTTCAGGTCAAATTATGCCAAGTCATTGAAGCCTAACGACAACCACAAGAACGTAGAGGGTGAGAAGGACTAATTAATGAAGATGGAAGATAAGTTGCTCAATAAAATAAATAAAAATACAATGGAACCTCAAGGTCACATACCCCAGGGATGAGGATCCTTACCAGAGAAAACAGGTTAAACATAATGGGAAATAAAACAGAGACAACTCTGAAAGGCTCAAATACAAGTATAACATACTCAATTAATTAAAATGTACAATGATGAATAAGGAGTGGATCTAAAGGAGGTAGAACCATTCTATCTGAATCGTAGAGGAATTTAGAAGACATTACCATGCTGAGGTGAAGGAGGGGGGGGGGGGGGGGGGGGGCAGCTAAAGATATAACATCTCCATGCTGGAGTTTTGATTTAGGGCTGTTCTTACTCAATTTCTTCCAATTGTGATATGTACCATTTGTGCTGCAAGCTCAGATATTTTAAGAAGATTGAGATATATATATATATAATAAGAAGAACAGGATCAGAGTGTGAGAGCAATGTACAGCCTAATATCTTTCAAGAAGACAGAAGTCGATGGATGCCACACATCTTCAACACAAACATTTTCTCTATATATTTTGCAGTGTTTTCCACTGACTGCAGTTGATTCAATTCGAAACCGCTTGTTCTCCACCAATCTGCCAATGCAATGCTCATTCCCAGTCAAAAGCAAGTTGATACCCTGTAACAATCATTTCATTAGTTTGAACTAACAAAACCATACATATACTATGTAACTAAGAACCTCAAGGATACAAATAAGCTCTGGAGACTTTCTGTTACAAACCAAACCCAATAGTATAATTCAACCAAAATTTTCACAATCACAGCTGCAATAAACCAAAAAGAACTACGGAAGTGTCTCACAATATAGATTCGAAGGGTTTTTAAGAAAATTGGAAGACCAGGCAAATTATACTCTTAAGAAGAAGAGCACCAGCTGGCGTTTGCGGGCGTTGTTGGAAATAGCAGTGAGAACACCCCATACATTGGGGTCAGGGTTGGTGAGAGGCTGAGAAGAGATCGTAGAGGCCACCGAGATTATGAAGTCCTTCGGACTCAATGGCTTCTTCGCCGACGTATTTTGAGGGTTTTGACGAGGCGCAGGATGCGATGTACTCGTCTGCGAGTTTGGACCATGACTAGGCTTTGGATCAAGTGTCTGTCACTGGCTTATCGTTTTCTACTGCCTTTGAAGCGAGCAAAGATTAACCACAAGGTTTTCCTCTGTTATCGTCTTCTATTCCCATAGAAGCGAGCAGAGAGTGTGTGGCAACGTGGCGGGGATTTTGAAACCCTAGCGTTTAGTACCTGTTATTTTGCCAGCTTGACAGTATTAGAGGGAGGCTTCCACGAGAAGATTTCCAGTTGAATTCTCTCCGGCCACAATGATGCGATGCGTATGATACTATGCTTTTGGCTTTTGTATATTGAAGGAATTCTTAAAAAAAATATTTTTTATTATAAAAATAGCATAAAAACTAAAAATACTTATATTTTTATAAAAATTAATACAAAATTTTAAAAAAACTTATTTTTTAATAAAATAATTTTTTTAAAAAATATATCTTTCTCTACTATAATTAATATTTTATTTAAAATTTTTATTTTTTAAATTTTAATATTAAATAAAAATATTCTAATAAAATAATAAAAATTAATATTTAAAATTATTTTTCACCATATAAAAATCACAATTTTTCATAAAAAATATATTTTTAATTATAAAAAAAGTAACACTTTAAAAAATAAAAATAAAATAAAATATATAAAAATATATTAATTAAAATTATTTTTAAATAAAAATTTTACATATTATACGCGTAAAAAATAAAAAAAATATACATAAAATTTATTATTTAGATGTATAGTAGATGTGTTGTAGATATAGTGTATATGTTATAAATGTATTGTAGATGTTATATGTATGTTATATATTTTTATTTAAATTATGTATATTTTATGAAAAAATTATTGACTATTGTGTGAATATTGTTGGAATAAAAAATTTAAAAAAATAAAATTAAAAAATATTAAAAATATTATATAGATATAATATTGATATGTTGTAGATATGTAGATTTAATTTATATTATTGAGTGTATATTTTATATATGTTATGTATATGTTTATTTTTGAAGCTAATGTCAACAGTCAAGACGAGTAAATACGAGCTTCATTGAAATGCTAGTCTAGTAATTTACCGCTAAGGTCTTTCATTTAAATACGAGCTTTATTGAAATGACTCATTTCATGATACATGCAGTACATTATGCTTATAAAATATTGCTTAAATCTGAAGTTCGAACTTGCAATCTCGCTGTACACAATTATGAGTCTTATCAATTCTTTTAATTCAGATGGGTTATATGTTTATTTTTTTTTTGTGTATATTCAAAATATTATTAAAAAAAAATTTAGATAAAAAATATAATTAAAATAGAATTGCAAAAAAATTACAAAAAAAATAACGTTAAAAACGAAATTTAAAAAAAAGAAAAGAAAAGGAACAGTTATATTTATAAAACAAAAGCTTCGGATACAGTAAAAACGAAAACGCAAAATCAAATATAGTGCACAGTATAATTTTCTCTATATTGAATTAGTTGGGGCCCAGGCCATCGATTTCTTCTAATAAAGTTAAGAATTATTTTAATTTATACAAATTATTATATATATAATAAATTTAAAATAAACTTTATATATTATATAGATGTGATAAATTTTAATAAATATAAAAATATTGATAATTTTTTTATTTTTTCTAGTAATTTTATAAACCTAAAAGAAAATACACCAGCCAAACAATGTTATTTATTCTTATTTTATTTTCTCCGCCAGACAAAGATCAAATTTGGATTTAGATGGTAAAGGCAGGCAAGACTGCAAGTAATTAGCTGATAAGATAAAAGATCAAATTTCGATAATTTGATCTTAAAACCTCAGATAATTTTATCATCTAAAACAGAGATTGAAAACCTCAGATAATTTGTTGTAATACAAAATTAAACTTAAATGTTATGTTCCTTGATTTTTCAAAAAAGAAAAGAAAAAGAGTCTGTACATTAAACTGCAGGTAACATCAGCGGTCTCACATTATATGAATATTCAATTTCAATGTTACCAACATGTCAAAATGTTGTCATAATGCCATCCAACCATATATTTTGAGATGGGGCTAGCCAGCAAGTGGATTAGCATGTATTGTTACTCTATTGATCCTTATTTCTGCAAGAGGTCGATCGCCCAGTCCTGTCTGGGTCTGCATAAAACCAAATAGCAGTCAGTAAGGCTTTATTTGATAACATTAGGCAAAGCTGAAATTCATGTCAACTGAAAATTTTGGACAACTGTCTCTTTACATCCACAAAAGAATCCTATTTGGGATTCGAAAAGAGAGATAAGTTCAGGAACTTTAGTGGTAATACCACAAGAAGTTATATGCCTAGGATTGCACACAGACAGAGCATGCATAAACCGTTGGCATAATGCAACCACTCAGAAATTTACTTTTCTAAGCCTCGTCAATCATTATATCTCCAAACAAAATATAAATTACAACTGGCATAACTTTCACAGCGTACCTTCTCCATGAGATCAAGGACTTCAAAACCATGAATTACTCTGCCAAAGATGGTGTATAATCCATTAAGATGGGGTTGCTTTGCGTAAGTTATGAAAAACTGGCTGCCATTAGTATTAGGGCCACCATTGGCCATTGATAGGATACCTCTTGCATTATGCTGCAAATAAGTAAATATGTCATTAGGATTATCAGCGTTTGACTATCAGCATTAGAACATGCACTACTCTATATTGATAAGTAGTCTTTAGTAGCAATGTAGACCTTGTTTGATACAAATGAATTCCATAAAATCTTGTGGAATTTATTTAGAATTTCATGCTTTCATGTTGAGCATAAATGAAAATGTTCATTACACTTCCATGATTTTAATTTTATGAGACCTAACATAACTAGATCAAATTCCATCATTTGTAAATAAATTCCATACTTCAAATTCATTATACCAACCAAAGAGGTATTATAGATTAAAAAGTTGAAACTATGCCTGCTAAAAAAATGGCCCCCAGATTCTAGCGTATCAGGGCCTGATATCAACTGAAGTTCCTGGGCAATCTGAGGTACCAATTATGTAAGCCAGCTTGGGCAAGCTACGTCTTGTTCAAAAATAAAAAGCAAAGAGAACAACATACCAAAACATCCTCGTTTAGTTTAGACTCCTACTACCCTCCTAAAGGCTCAGAGTCTGTTAGCAAGGCTTCTTAAATAGAACAGATTGTCTCAAGAGGGAACAAAAGTGAGTTATCATCATTCCACCCCAATCACCACCATAAAAGGAAGTGAAAAAGGGGGTGGACAGAGTGCAAGAACAGTAAGACGCAGCACAACCACTGTTCAGCTGAGACCAATAAATGGGTGACATAAAAAGGCAAAAAATAAATTGGAATTAAATGAGATATGGTCTTCAAATGTTCAAGATATCCAAGTTTAAGAGGGTGTTTCTCAAAACTTAAAAGCTGGTCAAAACTGATTATAAGCAGTTTTTAGATTATAAATTGTTTATTTAAGTGTTTCTGAAAACTTAAATAGTAGATTATAATCTGATTTTAATCAGTTTTTTAAAAGTTGAGTTTTGCTACTTTTTTTTAAGCACTTATTTTTTAAGCAGTTTTGACCAAGTAAAAGACCATACTATCCCTACTTTTTTTTAAGCACTTATTTTTTACATGGTAATTTTTTATTTGTATAATTTATTGATAACACCAATACTATTATTATTATTATTATTATTAAATAAATTTTATTATTATTATTATTGCAAAATAAATTTTAAATTGATATTTAAAAAATTATTTTTATACAATAAATAAATTCAGGGACAGTTTGGTTATTTTGACAGTTTCTGCAATTAAAAACTGATTATAAGCTGATTTTACAGAAACACTTAACTGATTATAAACTGATTATCAGCTGATTATTAACTAGTTTACAGAAACGCTTAACTGCTTATTTTTAATCTGATTATAATCTAAAAATCACTTATTCACAATAAGCTGAAAAGCTCCAGTTTTGAGAAACACCCTCTTAAATACCTTAAGTGACTCTCTGATCTCATCATTGAACTTCTTGCCCCATATACTGGTCCCTCCTTTGCCAGTACCTGTTGGGTCTCCACCTTGAATCATAAAACCCTTAATGTTTCGGTGAAATATGGTTCCATCATAATAACCACTAGCACATAGCGCCAGAAAATTCTGTATCCAACAAGTCATGACAAGTTTGGGATTATTAGATGTGCTTGTATATAGTGCAAAATAGTGGAACACTGGATCAACCCTATTATAATTAAGAGGCAAAACTAGACATAAACCATTCCACAAGCTGTTTCTCTCTCAAACACAGCCAAAGATCATCAGCAATGTAGGAAAAAAATCCAAAAATAAAATGCAACAGCAAACTATGAATCATAAAGAAAATTATAAACCTACAGTGTACTTTTTCACAATCCTCCAATATAATTAGACCATTTACACATTTAAAAAAAAAAGTTCACCGGATAACGAGCCGTGCTAGGGCTTCAAACTTCAAAGGGTTTAAAGATTGGAACCGACAGTTATAGAAACCAAAAAGAACAACTTCGAATGAAAATGCCACTTAAAACCCTAAACACGCACAAAATTTCAAGCTCGATTCTTTAGTTTAGCGTAATAAGCTGACCTAAAACATTACTCGCACAGAAAATTTTAGAATAAAAAAAATTATTAAGGAAGGGTACTAACCTCAGCTGTTTTGGGGACCTCATCGCAGGCGATTTCGCACTTAATATCACCGAGATTTGTGTGCAATGTAACCGACTGCAAAAAAAAAAAGGACAAAATACAAGCTCGTTCTAAGTTTTTTAAAAAAGAAATGTGTAGTAAAGATTTTTAATGAATTTACGCAGAGAGAACTAACCATAGCTCCGGGTTCGTATAAGAAGAGAAGCTTAAATCATTCGCTTGTGGACGACTATGATTATTTTTGCAGCGAGTCAAGACCTTTCTACACCGACAATGGAGCACGAGCACCTACCACAAGTACGCTCTTAGTCGTCGAACGACGGAGTTAGGAAGCTAAATTATAATGAACAAATTGTCGTTTAACAACATCCCCTTATTACTCGCCCACAGTTTATTGAGCACATTGTCGTTTAACGAAAACCGACCGTGTATAATCCGAACGACTCATCGCAGCAGAAACCCCCACTTTATTGGTCATTCGAATGCCACGTCTCCTGCCTTAAACCAAAGCATCCGAGTATTCTAAGGCAAATTGTTACAGTATTGATTAATTTCCAGACTCATAAATCATACTAATTATAAATTATAATTTAAATTATAATATTTAAAATAAATAATTTAATTTTTTTTAAAATTATAATGTATAATTAGCTTAGTCCATAAATAGAGCCATACACCAAATCTATTTAATAATTTTTTATATTCTAAAACCTTTAATATTTTTTTTCCAGTTCATTATGCAAGTCATAGCGAAATAGAATTTTTAAATCATTAAACCATTATTTATTAATTTAATTTTTTAAATTATTAAATAAAATTTATTAATTAATAATAATTATACTTAGAATAAAAATCATTGGAATTATTCAAATAGAAAATTTTGAGATTATTTATATATGAAAATGAAGAATAAAATTCTATTCTTGGAATAAAATTATTCTATTCTAAATCCTGCAGCATACACAAACACACCCGAAATTCTATCATCTCCCTTTACTTTTGATTGTTAGTTTTAATTGATCCACAATTGATTGATTGAAAATAAAAAGTATAGAGGTTTTCATTTGCTGGTAAGATGGGGACATTGAAGATGGAGTGCAGAACCTTAAATTCTTCCCCTTTCGCCGTATTGGATCTCGATTGTACTGATTACTTAATGCTAAGCCATTCAATCTTGATCAAAATAATAAACTACTATAAATTTTGGAGAAATAAATGAATATGGAAGACAAATCCAGAAGGAAACAAGGTAAAAGAGCGAGAATATATTGTTAACCCCAATGGAATTAAAAATATATGCAAGTACCTAAACAGAGGGGTGGGGAAATACAAATAAGAACTTGAAGCAATTTTCACTATCCATCCTCGAGGAATTCTCTGTGTACATGCATGCACGACGTGCTGCAGTATTTGTAATTATACCTATGAAATGGAACTTTGTCAGCCAGTGATGTATTACAGCAGGAGCACTTTATGTCATTTGATGATCCACTTTTCGGTTGCTCAACATTAATCATACTAGTTCCGCCACTGCCTTGAGCATTGAGAGCTGCAGCTGCGGCCATTCTCCTCTCAGCAGCAGCTGCCCTCTTTTCTCTCTCAGCAGCCTGATCCCTCTTCAGTTGGTCCTAGATCAAAATAACAAAGAAAACCAAAAATGGGCAAAATTTTTAATAATGTATGCTAGAACTAATAATTGTGTTATGTTACAAATGAGAAATCAAAATAAAATCATCCAAAAGCATAATCGAACAAAGTTTTGCTACAAGTGAAAAGGGGAATAGCTGGTGTTCCTTGCAAAATAAAATCCCCCTTCTCAACCAATGACCATTATGAACCCTAGTTTCATTTCAAAAATATGATTAAAAGTTAAAAAAAAAAGATGATAAGAATCTGACCTCTCTAGATAGCGGTGGTTGTCTGCCAGGCTGACACTGTCCTTTGACACCTGAGGGTGGCATGCCTTGATTCTCTGCAGTTGTGGTGTTCTGGGATACAGTAGTCTGAGCCTGCAATCACATCGTGTAAGTGTTAAAAACTTGTCATGGAAAGGGACAGAATGATTGAAATTTTATCATTCCTTGCAAGTTGCATTACAAAAACAGGTCATTAAGAATGTTTTCTAAATAGTTGGTAAGACATTTTTGGAACTATTACATCAGGTAATGCTGACATCATACATTATAGACAAGTACTTTTTTAGGTAAAAGGAGGTCAAAAATCATTCTAGTGTTTTTGAACTAATCAGGCCAGTCTACTTACAAGCTCTTGGTTTTTTTTTTATCATATTTTATGTTATAGATGTGGAGCTTATTACACACGTTTTACTTTTGGATCAAAAGCAACGCAGAGGTCAACAGCCAGCATAAGTAAACCATTGATAAACCAAAAGAAACTTCCATAAATGTTAAAACTGACAAATCTATAACATGCCTTTGCCTTTTCTCTGGCTTTATGCAGTTTCTTCAACTCTTTTGCTCTCGCTTTCTTCTTGGCATCTTTCTCTGCCTGAAAACCATAAGACAATCTTAAATCAACTACTTCAAAGAAATTTTTCAAGCAAAACAAGCAAAAAAAAAACAATGCTTCTAGAGATCTTATTGCTGTTATGAAATATCTAAAAATGAATTTGCTCTTGGAACTCAATAACAATCATCTCATTCAAGATTAACTGAGAATGGTTTTGCACAACAACATATGGGCCAATGCTTTGATTAGAAATGGCAATGCAACCAAAAGCTCAGAGCAATTACACCATTAGATTAGTTTAGATATGGCGCACTGCTTTACTCAGAATCAACCTAATAATGCTTCTCTTTGTTTCCACCAAAAAATATTAGCACTCCAACAATCCAATATTTATAGGACATCTCAGAAGTCTCAGCTTATGAGGGATTCAAGTTGTAGCGAAAGAACATAAATGATCAAACATTCAAACTCCCCCCCCCCCCCCCCCCTTCTTTCATAAATGCTAATTTGTGATATATTAAATATTATTTTGCTTATTATCTTTTCAATATGCACATCTATTGTGGGGCATCCAAGGAAATGATCTCTTAATTTGAGAAGAGGAAAAACATTGTTACTGCTGGGAAAATCTTATACATATCATCAAAATTATTCTCTCTCTATCACCTAATTCTTATTTCTACTCAAATTAAATAAGCATTTATGTAGAGAACAAGCAGCAGGTGGAGAAAATTCAGACAGAGAATAGTATACCTGCTTAGCAGCTTGAGATTCCTCCAATTCCTTTGTCAATGCACTAGGCACTTTAGCAGTATGCCAATCCCAGCGAATAACATTTGAAGCCATAAAGCGTCTGAAAGTATTTCTGACTTCCTTCTCATCTGCCAGAGTATAAGGGGTCCGCCCCCTTTCATCCTTAACACAAGGATCAGAACCCTGTTCTAGGAGTGCCAAGACTTCAAGAGCATTGCCAGACCGTGCTGCTTCATGCAAAGGTGTTGTTACCCCAATCATTTTCTCTTCACTTTCGCTTTCTCTTTCAGTTGATATTAACAGATCATCAGAGTCTTTATCGTTTGAAGAAACTCCAGTAGTATCCCTATGATCAGGGCACTCCTTAAAGTCCTCTTTTCTGGAGTCTGGGCCATCATTAGTAATAGCACTTTCAATTAGCTGAAATTCCTCTTTGGTGGCTGAGGGAACTTCCTCCTCATCCATTTCATAGGCAACTTGCGTCAATTGATTATATACACGCCGAGCTTCTTTGAAAGTAGGCCTTCGAACATTTAATGTTACATTTCGAACAAAACATTGCTGATGGCTAAAATATGGTTTATCTCCATCAAAGAAGAGTTGACGATTGCTTGAAGGAGCATGAAGGAAAACAGACAAAGAAGCATCAAAATAAGGCTTCCAAGCAGCAAATAATTCTCGAATATCCTGTAACATTATGAGTGAATGCTAATTAACCTTCCAAGAAATTTGAACCACAAAAAAAAAAAACTGTGTGATGTCATGCAAATCAACCTGCATTCCAAAATCTTTGAATTAATATATAGATTAAAGATCAAGAAGTTTAATGCTATACCTCTTCATATCAGGATAATTTAGATCTAAAAAAATTGGTTTACAAAATGCTAGTTAACTAGAACACAATTTCTTGGATTTCATTACATGGACATTTTTTTTTTCAGTAACTCATTCAAAGCAAAAGCCAAATTACTGTCAACATATTAATATCAGAAGGGCAATAGTGAAAGCAAAACCCAAATGATTCTACAAAAATGACAGCAAAAAGTCCACCATTTGATACCTTCTTTAACGATAGTTCATTATGCCGACGAAGTGAAGCTCCAGCAGAATGTGCAGCCCTGCCACTTGCATCTTTCAATGACTGTTTTTTACCAGCTTTGGCCCTTACAACATATCTGAATCAAAAGAGGTTTAAAATTTCAGGAATATATATATAAATATATTTATATATATACTTTTCATTGTACCCTGCTTAGAAGTTCAATGTTGCAGACATTACTTCTTCCTTAAAGGAAAAGGTTAAAAGAACAATTTTCACACTATATTTGGTCAAGGGATTGGATAAAAAAAGATGCAACAAGTTCAGTAGATTAGATGACTAGTGCATAGAGAATAATAAAAATATATTGACCTGTGGAATGTTTTGTGTGCCACAACTGTATTACCATCAAAGACACAGCCAGCAAAGTGCCCCCCACTTGAAAGCAAAACAATCCTCAAACGCGTCCTATCTCTAGGCTCTTGAATCAGAAATTTCAATCTTTCGACCACTTCACTCTCTTTCAAGCATCGCACATCATGGTCAAAAGGAACTTCTTTGTCAATCTCATAGGAAACACTTTCAAACTCATTCAGAAGTATACACTTCCAAAGTGAAAATATCTCTCCTGTGTGAAGACGGACAAATAGCTTCTTCTTAATGCTTTCAATCGATCCCTTTTGCATATCATCGCGAGATAAGGATCCTTTATCAACTTCATCTTCTGATCCTGATATGCTTGATATATCATAATCTTTCAAAGAATCAGATGTCAAGTCATCTAAATCTTCCTCATTCACAATATCTTTCCCCGCAATGCTTAGCTTAACCTGTAATCAACTATGATCATGAAGTTTACCACATGCGAAACCAAATACAAAATTTATCATGAATAATGAGAAAGAAAAGGAAAAGAACAATAACAACCATTCGCATCATTTGAAGGAAGCGAGCACAAAGTATTTCAATCCAAAAGACCAATATGGAAATATATAGTACAAATCAAATTTAAAACATAATAATACACTTATAAGTCAATATCTGAAACAGAATATTACTCTTACAAGTCAATATCACTTTTATTTGATTATTTATCTTCTAATCTCAACTCTTTGGCTATAAGGAAACACTGCCATCTTTAGCTTTGAAGATGGGTTTTCAAGTGAAGGATTTCAAATTGCAGATTTCAACCATTTCTGCCTCTTTTGTTGATTACCAGTGAGTATAAGTAAAATTGATAGGTGCACTAATCATTTATTTCCATTAGCACGTTTTAGTATTACTGACTAATCCTGGAAATCAAACTACAAAGTCAATGTAAAGCAATGAATAAGTAATTGAAACACAAAAGAGGAAAAATACTGAATTTCCCCTTTCAGCTAGAGTCCGCTACTTCAATGTACTTCACAGATTCTGAGAAGGCAAACAATGAAACAATTGGGAATACAAGCTAGCTAACGTGGCATTCCATTTCCATGAAATCGTCAATTTTCACAGTGAAATAAGCACTTTTTAAGACAACAGTAGCGTCCATTTGAGGGGGAAAAAACAAGTCAACAAACCCGTTGAGAAGAGATATTTTACGTTAATTCGATGAATATCGGATTTGAAATGAGACCGCTGGACCAGAAGCGACTCGAATTCGGACCTGCAAGTGTTACAAGTCCATCTAAGCATCACGGCGCCGTTTTTGGAACTCTTATCTTCTTTATCATCTATCTCGTCTAGGTTTTCACAGGTTGTTAGATTCTCGAATTTCTCTAAGGTCGCGGATACCGAAGCTGCGGAGGGAGACAGTAAGCGGCATCCGTCGAATAAGTTGGCTGGGACGTCGAAGATTGAACGATACCGTTTCTCTTGTAGAACTGAACTGGTGTTTGTGGCGGCGGCGGAAGGACGCTCGGCCGCCATGGACGTCCGTGAATGATAAGTTCCTCCACCGGTTTGTATTGGCTTATCAACGCGGTGAAGCTGATTTAATTTCCTTGAGTTGAAACGACGACGACTCAGTTTCAGGCCCTGGTTTAGTGGTTTTATTTTACTATGCATAGTTGTTATTTGTTATTTAAATTTGAACAATTTTTCTATTTTAATATTTTAAATTTTATTTTTTTTTCATCATAAATTCAATCAACTATCTCAAATCTAAAACAAAAATTTTATCAATACATATATATATGTATATATGTATAATTATATTTATATAACATTTTAATTGAGAAATTAGAAATACTCACTTTAAATTTTTAATCAATCAAATGCTAGCAACCACTTTATTTATCATTCCTAATATCTTTTTTTTTAATATTTTCTTTTGAAAATTCTCAACTTTTCTCTTTATTTTCTAATGAATGAGAGTATTTAGGATTATATTTCAATCAAATCACTTAACAAAAACATAAAATCCATTCGTATATTTAATAATAAAAAATAGAGTTAAAATACTAACAAGAATAAGGCTGTCCATATACCAGATTTATAATAATTTATCTTTTTTTAATTAAATTAATATAAACATGGACATCGGGCTCTATAATTATTATCTTATATTCTATTTTGGATTTTTGACAAAAATATTAAAAAAATAAATTTATCATATTTTTAAAATATATTTAAATTTACATTAATTATTTACTAATTTACTAAATTTATATAGTTTATTATGAATTTATTATAAATTTATTATGGATTTGCAATAAATTTATTATAAGTTTATAGATTTACACAATTTATTATAAGTTTATTATAAAATAATTAAAATACTCATGAAAAAAAAAATATATATATATATATATAATAATAAAGAGTGTATTTTCTCATTTTTTTTATTTTGAAATAAAACCATACCATTGAAAGAATGAAGGGAAATACAAAACCAAAATTAAAAAACAAACTAAGCCTAGCCAATAAATAGACTTTTCCCATACACTCTAATTCATGATCTTTAAAATCTGGCTATAAAAGAAATTAAAGATGAGATAAAAGAGGGTAGATCACTCCAAACATGAAGACTATCATGGAAATAAATTGCTCTAACTATGATGTGAGCAAGCTTATTTGATTGTTTTCTAACTCAAAAGCAATTAACACCTAGAACTCGGTTTAAATGCATAGAACAATCATAAATAAGAGAGGCAAAATTGGAAATAACATCATTGCTAGAAGAGAAAGCATTAATAGTCTCTTGGCAATCCATCTCAAAACTCATATCTTTCCACCCATTATAAATTATCCAACTTAATACCTCGTAGAGACCAATAACCTCTACTACTCCCATGGCCCAGATTGGATTGCTCAGAGTTGAGATTGAGTGGAAATTGAATTGTTCAGAGCTGAGATTGAGATTGAGTGACAATGTAATCTCATTATACTATACATACATATAACTTATGTATCCAATATATATAAAATACACATGCAGAATATAAATAGTTTAATCTTTTAAAAAATTTTCATAATTCCATAATAAATATTTAAAGGCTTAAAATATATTATAAATAATAAATAGATGTATTTCTTTAATAATTTTAGTACCAAAAATAATTATTTATTATAAAAATTTTTGAAAAAATTTATCTGCATTTAGAACGTTCCAAAAAATATACAACTCAACATACATAAATTTCATAATCCTAATATAAATCAACATTCAATATTCCTCAAAATATCTTCCAATTTTCAAACATATATTTCAAAAATATCTAAACATATATATATCATTATTTCACATAATACTCAATTTACCAAATTTAATCCAAAATTTTTATAAATCACATCATTTACATACTTATAAACATAATATACATAATTTAAAACAAAGTTTACAAAATAAAATAGTTACATACTTTCAAATGGTCCTGGTCCTTTCGTGATGCAAAGATATTCTAGAAAAATCCTAAAATTCTATATCTGGTCAGATTTAGCAGGGTTATCTATCTCAACCATGTCATCTGCTTGATAAATAAATCGAGCTAAGCAAATTGCCTAGTGATATATATTTTGATATAAATAAAAACTTAAGAATAGAGCAATAATGTTATTTTTTTAAGTTATGAGTTGGTATGCACTCTCATGTATCAACACAAACGCTTATCACTTTTAATCTATCACATTACACATTCACATACATTGGACTCAAATGACTCTATATAATATTCAAGTTCCAGAGATATTACTTTGAACCAATATTTGATACTCAGTGTCCAGCCCGAAGGCAAATAATATTGACGCACAGAGTCTGGCCCGAAGACAAATAACTGATATACCGTACAAACCCGAAGACAAATAACGACATACCGTACAACACCAAACACAATACTCTGAAAATTAATATTACATAATCATACATAACACATACAATTTCACATTTTTTTTATTGTTTGTCAATTATGCCAATTTTCATTCTTTTTGCATTTTTTTTTCATTTTTTTTCATTATTTTTCACACATTTTCATCAACTTCATCAATTTACTTGGCACATTCTCAATGTGGCTGAATCATGCCTACATTTGACATAATTACATACTTTTCACAATACACATTATTAAATTGTCTTAGTCATCTTAAAATGGCTCACTCAATCACACATTATGCATTTCATAATATAAATATATATTTATGCTCTTTTATCTGTATTCACATATCAAAATAGCATACTCGTCGCTTTCACATATAATGCAACATGTCAATCAAATGTATATAAATATAATTCAATTAAAATACGTACTAACATCTTAGCAAAAACATTTCCAAGCAAAAAATCACCCTTTATTCTTCATTTTCTAAATGTCTTTCGCTAATAGTTTTAGGCAATTATTATCTACTCAACATCTAATTATATTTTGAATTTAAAAAATTTATTAGTATCACATTTTTATATATTTTGGCTAATAAAATTTAATTTAATACATTTTCTTCGAATTTTTATTTTCTTCCCTAATACACTTTAACTTTGAAATTTCATATTAATCATTCCAAATTACATTTTAAACTAATTTCTATTATTAAATTCATAATTCTACTCATTTTAACAATTCAAACTTTATATTATGCATTTCTATATAATTTTCCAATTTTAGCTCAATTATACTTTAATTATAGAAAACCATACTAATCAATTTCTATATTAGTTTTAAGTTCATTTTCATAATTAAAATTATATCATAAGATAGTTTAAGCAATTAAATTTAATTAATATCAATTATTTACCAATTTGCCATTCAAACACTAAATTACCTTTTTTCTTATTTCAAACTTACATTAAACCTAAATAAATCCATCGTCTAACCTTAAAATCTTCATTTATACACCAAAATAACATCCTACATACCCATTTAAATAATTATAAAAATCTATATAAAAATTATAAAATTTACATAATTAGATTTTTCAAGAAATCTTCTCCAAATTTCAAAAAAACTTATCTATTAGTTGTATTTTCCTTAAATCTTCCTTAACTTATTGTAGAAACTTATAGGATTTGATTATTAGAAGGTGCAAATTTTTCTCCTTCAACAATGGAAATATCGGCCATAAGAAAAGAAAGAAAAAGATGAAGTCATTTTTTTTGTTTTTACTTTTCTTTCTTTTATTTTCAACTATATATATATATTAATTAATTATTAATTAATAAATATCTAATTTTTCATCATCTTCCACTACTCAAAAATTATTTTAATTTTTAATTTTTTACTTTAACTTTTATTTTTACTATTTAACTTTAGATGTTATGTATACTTAACATATATCCCACATATATATTTTATATTTTTCACTTTTAGCACATTATTTAATCATCTAAATTATTAATTTAATGATATTTAAATTTGCGGTTGTTACAAACAATGAGAAGAATAGGTAAACAAGAAAATGTATGGGTAAGGGTTTAACTATAGTTAAGGAGTGAAGGTTTAAGAGCCATGTGGAAAGCATGCAAGTTTTGGTCACAGCTGGACTTTAAAATATGAGGAATCAGCAGTTTTGAAAAAACAAGAATGGTCTCTTCGCTTTTTTTTTTTTAAGTTTTTAGTTTAATGCCACGTCGATAATATGATAGTGATTAAGAATTAAAAGAACTAGTCAATTCTATCTGTTCGATTAGTTGCTGATTCTTTTACGGCGAGCTTCTAGATTTCTCAGAGCACCAGAGTGGAGCTTGAAATGGTGAAGTAGATATTGAATGCTTAATAATAGATTTCGGTTCACAATCAAATGAAATTAGAATGTTATCCCTCTGATCAGCGATGGACCTAGGGGGTGAGGGTCGGGGTGAGGGCAAACGATTCTTTCTCACCAGCGGTCAGAAGCACATATAGAGAATGTGCTTTTGGTCGCCGATAATGACAGTAGCCAGCAAGGAGACGAGCCCCTGACTCGTTGCAGAAGCAAAAAAAAAAAAACGAAAGCAAAAGGGAGGGAGGGACGGAGGGCGAGGGGCGGCTGCTGGCAGGGACAATTAGGGAGCCTCGCCGACTACCACCAGCTCCGTCGACCAGCTGACGGTGGAAAGTTTGCCCCTCTTTTAGTGAGTGTCTAGATCCGTCACTGCCTCTGTTTGAAATTCAAATACCTTCATCAGTTTATTAGAAAGTTATTTTTTTAACAACGGATATGTGAATTATCTTTATTCGAATTGCAAGATTTTGCTTTTTTCTCTTTTTTTTTTTCATTTTGGAAAAAATAAAGGACAATATGATGCTGATTTATAAGTTAATTTTTTATTATTGTTTATTTATTTTTGTTATTGATATCTAAATTTTGTATTATTACATTTGAACAAGATTTCTTATTGCATTTAACTAGGGGTGGATATTTAACCGACCGACCGAATTTCACTTTGACTGAAATTTTTTAATACTAAATTGATTAACCGAACCGAATATTTTTTTATAATAAAAATTTATATTTATAATAAAATATTAATATAATTAAATAACTAGATAAAAATTATTAAAAAGCTAAACAAAACATAAACTTTTTTTTGTAATAAAAAATATATTTACAATAAAAATTTATATAATTAAAGTATTAAACAAAAAATTAATAAATAACTCAATAATTTTTTTTAAAATTTTCAGTTAACAGTTAACCGATCAAATAGAATCGAATCGATTAACCATTAACCGAAACTAAAAATCGAAATCATCTAAATTTTTTATCGAACCGACTGAACTAATTATGGGGTTGGTTAACCGATTGTGCGCACCCCTACATTTAACATAACCCTTTATTAGAAAATCAATATATGTACCAATAAGTAATTTATGTGAGTAGTTTGACACTCTCATATCTTATGCAAGAGGCTAATTTTCGATTATTGCGAATAAAGTCAATTACTATTTATTCTAATGATTTTATCTTTTAATAGACAAACATGATGCGAAGTATTAATTTTGATATAGTGAGTTCAGATATACTTGCTGCTGTAACAAAAGAAAATGAATATAGATTGTTATATATATATATATATATATATATTCAGACACTCAAATGATACATTAAAATGGTAAAAAAAATTTGATAATTTTGGTAAAATAAAATAAAAAAAAAACAATTCCATTGATACTGTTAACAAACAATGCTAGAGTAAGACTTGCCTAATTTCTTTATTCTCTATCTTCTGTTTGTTTCAGACCTTTTCATATTAATATTATATGTTGGTTGGCTGTCACAAACACCTATATTCCATATGTTTTCAATGTTGGTTGGCTGTCACAAATACCTTTATATATACATATACATATACATATATACATATACATATACATATATGTATAAGATTGAAATATATCATGATTACTTGAATTGTACTGTTTTATTCAATTTTAAAAAATTATATTCATTTATACCCAATATTTAAATTTATGAAAAAATATTTAATTTTTTAATTTAAGTATTTAATATATAAAATTTGCTAATAAAACAAAATTAATTTCAATAATAAAAACAATTCATCAACCAAAAATTCGATAACTAATTTTGATATAATTGATTATGTGCTTGTCAATGTCTCTTTTCTCAAAATAAATACTTGTTTTGTCCTAAAGATTAAAGTGATAAATTCACTCTCTATTTCAAATAACTAAAAATAATAATTAGTTTTATTAAAAATATATATTTGTATATAATTTTTTATTATATATTTATTTTAGTATGTGATATATTTAATAAATAATATTAAATAAAAATATTATGGAGATTTAATATGTTAAGTAATTTATTAAAATAATAAATAAATTATAATTTAGAGTTGATAAAACAAGTGAGACTATTCATTTAGGATGAACAGAATAATGAATAACGAGCGAGGAGACTCAAATGGTGCTTTTCCAGTATTATTCCGCCATACAAAACAGCTGTTTATATTATGAACAATTGAAAAGAAAAATAAAAGTGAAAGTGGATCGGTTGGTTTCAATATTATAATTCTTTTATCCAAATTCAAATACATATTCTTAAGAAAAAATAAAATCAAATGAAATGAATTATTTCCATTTTTCATCTCATTAATTAAATTAAAATTAAAAATAAAATATCAATGAAACCATTAAGGCTAATATATGATTTATCCGTAAGAATTATAGGTCGCAGCTAGATCTGGTCATGAATAGAGTCAGGCCCGGCTTGATGCAGATAAAATTTTATACAGTCAAGCTCGAGCCCAAGCTCAGCCCAGTTCAAAAAAAAATTTATATTTTTTATTCAAGCTTAGTCCATAAATTATTTATATAGTATCCGGCGGGCATTTAATTTAATTAAAATAAAATATATATATTAAATATTTAGTAATTAATAAATATATTTTAATATATTGAATTATTATTTTATAATATATAAATGTTAAATAATTTGAAACTAAACATAATTTTTAAGAAACAATGAATAATTATATTTATACAATATGCTAATTATTTAAATAATACCTTTAAAAATATTAAAAATATAATATTTTTATAATATACAGATTGGGCTGGCCCGGGCCTGATTAAGTAAATATATCCAGGCTCACCTGAAAATATGAATATTTATCGGATTCAAACTGTGTTGGACTTGTGTAAAAAAATATATATCTAAGCCTGTTAAAATTTACAGACGCATAGACGAGACCAGACGGATACCCGAATTTTTAGCCCCGCAGCGTATAAGCGGAACAAATAAAAAATAGAAGCCTGTTATCCACTGACAGCTGAATGCCACGTGCCCATTAACATCTCAATTACCTATTGTAGTCGATTGAAGAGGGTGTTTCTCAAAATTTAAAAGCTGGTCAAAACTGATTATAAGTAGTTTTTAGATTATAAGTTGTTTATTTAAGTGTTTCTGAAAACTTAAATAATAGATTATAATCTGATTATAATCAGTTTTTTAAAAGTTGGGTTTTGCTACTTTTTTTAAGCACTTATTTTTTAAGCAGTTTTGACTAAGTAAAAGACCATACTATCCCTACCTAATCTTCAATATTTTAAATTTGTCCACCCTATACACTTTTAGTTCCCATCAAATTTTTTTTACGTTTCTTCTTAAATAAATTTTATTATTATTATTATTATTGCAAAATAAATTTTGAATTGACATTTAAAAAATCATTTTTATACAATAAATAAATTCAGGGACAGTTTGGTCATTTTGACAGTTTCTGCAATTAAAAACTGATTATAAGCTGATTTTACAGAAACACTTAACTGATTATAAACTGATTATCAGCTGATTATTAACTAGTTTACAGAAACGTTTAACTGCTTATTTTTAATTTGATTATAATCTAAAAATCACTTATTCACAATAATCTGAAAAGCTCCAGTTTTGAAAAACACCCTTAAACTCTCACCGTGAATAGATATGTGGGCAGTGTGAGCGTGCCTATTTATTTATTTTCAATTTTTATTTATTTGTTGGATAACGCAAGACTCAATGAGCTATTAAAGTATTAAGAAAAAACCTTCAACTATTAGAGGTAATTTCGGGACCTTCTCTTGATTTTACCACATATCCCAAAATCTTTAAATTTCTATCTATCACAATAAAATCTCTTAATTTTATTTTTTTCCACCAGAACTCACGTCTTCATTTTCAGACCAAAAAAATATTTACATAGGAGTTATATATTCGACATGGTCAGTTAAATCGATCAAGTTGGCAATTGGGTGTGTTAATTTTAGATTATTTACTCATCCTGATGTCTGACCAGTGACTTGTCCTCTTCGTTGCAAAGTTCAGATTCAAAGTCGCACACAACCAAAGGCAGACCCTCAGGAATTGCAACAACAATTAATTGCGATTCATTTAATTGATATTTTTAAGAAAATTTCATTAATTAATTATTATAAGTACAATTATTTTTTATTTAATAGTAAAAGTAAATACATTAGGAAATACTTCTAGCATATTAGATATATATACAATTAAATATCTCACATTGATAAAATATAATAAATGTGTCATACTTATAATAGTTTGAACAATTCTCACCTCAAGAGCTAACTTTTAGAGTTGAGTTAAACCCAAATTTATTTTCTTAACATAGTATCAGAGTCATAATCTAATATCTCAATGTTGACTATAGCTTCAAAAGATTTCACAAAGGAACAAGAAAAGGCAACCGCAACTCCAGCTCTCATTATACTTACCAAAGCCAAAGGTCAGTCACCTGCTTGCTCTATATAACATCTGATTGATTTTATTTTTTAAAGCAAAATATTGTTAACAGGGACGCAGCTACATGTTGAAGAAGGAGGGCAATTGCCCCCCTTCTGTTTTTGAAAAAAAAATTATATACATAATTATATTTATTAAAATTTTAAAAATTCTCAATTTCTCCTTTAAAATTTTAAATTACCCTCTATTTTTAAATTATACAATAAGTTAAAAAAATAAATTCCTATAAATCATTCTTTTTCAAATAAATATATATATTTTTAAAAAAATTGACCAAAAAATAATTGACACTCAAAAATAAAAAGAAAAAAAATTGGAACAAGAAACAAACTTATTGAAAAAAAATACAAAGTTGGAATTTTATTATTTTTTAATATATATATTTTTAATTCTTCTCTTTGATTTGATTTGATTATTTATAATTCTAATATTGTGTGATAATTTTTGCTTCAACTATTTTGTAAGAGATTATATTTATAATTCAATACTTTATTTTATTTTTTTTATGTATTATTAGATGAATTTAGAAACATATACATATAAATATTAATATTTTACATGATTATAAAGTTGTTATTTTTTTTAAAATTATAAATTTTTATCAAGACATAAAGACATTTAAAGAGTAATTATTTTTTTTAATTTTTATATATGAAAAATATTTACAAATTATTTTATTTTTTTTGAATCAATTTATATATTAGTTTATAAATATATAAAAACGTGATTATTTATATTATTTTTAATACACATATGACATTTTTATTTTTCCCCCTTCTTTCAAAAGTAATTGTTTTTAACTTTTTAATTCTTCTCTTTGAATTGAATTTATTATTTATAATTATAATATTATATGATAATTTTTACTTCAATTATTTTATAAGAGATTATATTTATAATTCAATACTTTTTTCTTTATTTTAATTTTTTTTATGTATTATTAGGTGAATTTAGAAGCATATACATATAAATATAAATATTTTATTTAATTATATAGTTATTTTTTTAATTATGAATTACTATCAAGATATAAAGACATTTAAAGAGTAATTATTTTTGTTCTTTTTTAATTTTTATATATGAAAAATATTTACATATTAATTTATTTTTTTAATCAATTTATATATTAATTTATAAATATATAAAAAATAATTATTTATATTATTTTTTAATACATATAAGATATTTTTATTTTTACCCCTTTCTTTAAAAGTCTATCTTTGGCCCTGAAGTTGAGTACTAGAGGGAGGTAAAAGAGCTGTGCCGTGTTCCCGCTTTCTTTCTCATTTGCCATTTAAAGGCGCAAAAAAAAGGCAAAAAGCAAAACCTGAAAATTAAAATTAATTAATCAAAATATCTATAAAAAATTCTAAAATTATTTCCCATTGCTTCCCCGTATATTCTTTTTTCGACGAATATTTCATGGTTGCCAGCGGTGTTTTAATTTTATACGTGTCGAATTCTTATTCGATGGATTTAACTTACTGGCTGGGACCACTCCTGTGGACAGAGACGGGGCTCCAAATAGTTGTGCGATGCAGTTTTGGTCCGCCTCTCCGTCCTCCCTGCGCGTTATGGTGGAATGGAATTTTAATTGGACGGTGAAAGTATTTGTTACTGTTCCGTTAAACAATTTCTTCTTCTCCTTTTTTTATAATCCTAAACAAAGACTAGGTGAGCGGGGATGGCTCAAATATATAAATATAAAAAAATATATATGAATGGTGTATGATTTTTTTTTATTTTTACTATTCTAATTAGGAGCGCAGCTATATATTGAAGAAGGGGGCAGTTGCCCCTTCTGTTTTTGAAAAAAAAAATTATATACATAGTTATATTTATTAAAATTTTAAAAATTCTTAATTTCCCCCTTAAAATTTTAAATTACCTCTCTATTTTTTAAATTATACAATAAGTTAAAAAAATAAATTTCTATGAATCATTCTTTTCCAAATAAATATATATATTTTTAAAAAAATTGACAAAAAAATAATTGACACTCAAAAATAAAAAGAAAAAAAATTGGAACAAGAAACAAACTCATTGAAAAAAATACAAAGTTGAAATTTTATTATTTTTTAATATATATTTTTTTAATTCTTCTCTTTGATTTGATTTGATTATTTATAATTCTAATATTGTGTGATAATTTTTGCTTCAACTATTTTGTAAGAGATTATATTTATAATTCAATACTTTATTTTATTTTTTTATGTATTATTAGATGAATTTAGAAGCATATACATATAAATATTAATATTTTACTTGATTATAAAGTTGTTATTTAAAAAAAAAATATATAAATTATTATCAAGACATAAAGACATTTAAAGAGTAATTTTTTTTCTTTTTTAATTTTTATATATGAAAAATATTTACAAATTATTTTATTTTTTTTGAATCAATTTATATATTAGTTTATAAATATATAAAAAAATGATTATTTATATTATTTTTAATACACATATGACATTTTTATTTTTCCCAATTCTTTCAAAAGTAATTGTTTTTAACTTTTTAATTCTTCTCTTTAAATTAAATTTATTATTTATAATTCTAATATTATATAATAATTTTTACTTCAATTATTTTATAAGAGATTATATTTATAATTCAATATTTTTTTCTTTATTTTATTTTATTTTGATGTATCATTAGGTGAATTTAGAAGCATATACATATAAATATAAATATTTTATTTAATTATATAGTTATTTTTTTAATTATAAATTACTATCAAGATATAAAGACATTTAAAGAGTAATTATTTTTTTTCTTTTTTAATTTTTATATATGAAAAATATTTACATATTAATTTATTTATTTAATCAATTTATATATTAGTTTATAAATATATAAAAAGATAATTATTTATATTATTTTTTAATACATATAAGATATTTTTATTTTTGCCCTCCTTCCTTCAAAAGTCTATTTTCGCTCCTGACCGTCCCCATAATTTTCAGGGATAAATAATAAATAATAATGTTAAAATTTTCATCTGTTAATTGTAACAGAGTCATCTAGACTTCATCTATTTTCCATTGCTTGATTTGCTTCGTCTATAACAGAGTCAGCTAGTTAATTGTAACAGTCATACAGCGACGAAACAACTTTAACCAAAGGAGGCAAAATTTATAAATAAAAAAAAATATAGATAAATTTATATTTTATTTTATTTTTATATTAATAAAAATAATTAATATTTATTTTTATTTTTATTTTTATTTTAAATAATTTAATATTAAAATTTTTATTATTTTTATTTTAATATTTAAATTTTACTTTAAAAATTATAAATGAAATGACACAACGTATATTATTTCTTAAATAAAATTTTATATTTTAAAAAATATTTAAACTAATTATTTTTAAATAAATTTATATAATAAAATATATTTTATAAAATAATTAAACAAACTATAAAACTATAAATTCAAATTGTAAAATAATTAACCTAATTACAAATCTTAAAATTTTAATTTATATCATAATTAAATTATAGGATAATTTACCTAATAATAAAAATTTTAAATTCCAATTCATAATTAAATTTTAAAATAATAACCTAACAATTAAAATATTAAATTAAAATTTATAAATTAAACTTTAAATTAAATAATAATTATAAATAGTTATAATACTCAATAAAATGATCAAAATAATAAATTAAAAATTAATTTTAAAATTTAAAGTAATTAATATTTAAACATTAATTTTTTTAAAAAATAAATCCATATACGCATATATACAATAAAATAATTTTTATTAGGTAGTTTTATTAGGTAATTATTTTATGGGCATTTATATAACTACCTAATAAAATAATTTTTATTATAAAATTTAAAATATTTATATTTTTATAAAAAAATAATAAAAAATTTTAAAAATACCTTATTTCTCAATAAAATATTTTTTTTAAAATACCTTTCCCTCAGTACAATCAATATTTTATTTCAAATTTTCTTTTTTTTTTTCAAACTTCACTATTAAATAAAAAATTATAATAAAATAATAATAATAATTAATATTTTAAATTATTTTTCATTATATAAAAATCATAATTTAAATAGTTATAATACTCAATAAAATGATCAAAATAATAAATTAAAAATTAATTTTAAAATTTTGATGTAATTAATATTTAAACATTAATTTTTTTAAAAAATAAATACATATACACATATATACACATATGCATATATAAGACTATATCTATTGGAACCAAGGGAAGACAAATGATCCCGCGCCCCATGGTTCCGTCCCTTACTTCATC
This sequence comes from Garcia nutans, assembly GCA_947685225.1. Classification (NCBI taxonomy): domain Eukaryota; kingdom Viridiplantae; phylum Streptophyta; class Magnoliopsida; order Malpighiales; family Euphorbiaceae; genus Garcia; species Garcia nutans. Next base: position 13,199,125 of record CANTUV010000010.1, on the reverse strand, counting down.
CTTTCACAAGGACAAAGCTACACATTAGAGAAGGGGGCAACTGCCCCCTTCTAATTTGAAAAAAATAATTATTATATATATTTATATTTATAAAAATTTAAAAAATTTTAATTTGCCCCTCTCAAAATTTTAATTTGCTTCTATATTTTAAAATATGCAATAAGTCAAAGAAAATATATCTCAATTAATTATTTTAATACAATTAAATATGTTTCTCTTGTAAAAAATTAATTAAAAAATTGATACTCTTCAAAAAAAAAATTAGACAGTAAAATTTTTCAATCAAATTAACTTGAATTCATCTATTGAATCAATGGATTAAAAAAATTAAATTCTTGGGACTAATTAGATTAAATAGCTACATTATTTAAATATAGCAAAAATATTGTGGTTAAATTTAAATTTATTATTATAAATTTAAAATATTATAACAACAATAATATAAGATGATATATTTGCTATAAATAATTAACTATATAACTAACCAGTTTAACTTAATTATATAACTAAAGAAAAAAAAATTTACTACAAAATTTTATAATTATATATGAGATTTATTGTAATGATACAATAAATAAGAAGGAAAAAGGAAAAGTAAGAAATAATACAAGATTAAATTTTTTAATAATTTTTTATTTTTTTAATTTCTTCTCTTTATTTTTTATTTTTGATTTTATTATTTTTATTTTTAATATTATGTGATAATTTTAATTTTAATTTTTTTTAAAAAATATATTCATAATTTAATTTTTTTATTTATACTTTATATATTATCTCATTATATATATATATATTAATATTTTATTTGATTAATTTAATTTTTTATATGAAATATGCAATCAGTGTGAAAATGACCCCCGGTCGCATTAAAGTCCCCTCTCTGGCCTTTTCATGAAAATTGAAAGGCTGTGGAGGATTTGTCAACGTAACAAAAATGGGAAAGTAACTCGACACAGCGACACCAGTTCTAGCTATTTTTATAGCGATTCAAACTCATAAGGCTGGTACAACTATACTACAAGACTGAGCGCTGGGGAAAGGAAGGAACAACCAAAACAAGAAGAAGAATATGTCTGATCCTGAACTAGCAAATACTACTAATCATACCTTTGATACTCAAAGGTTGGTGCAACTCTCTACCTCTTTTAAGTTTCTCAATTTCAGTTCTATTTATTGGAATGATTTTATAAGTAATCCAGTAATTCCTTTTCCGAATTTGCTTTTGTATCTTAATCAGTGAACTTATTTGTATTTTTCTTCTTATGGGGGGTTCAAATGTAATGATATATTCTCTGACTTTACTCGAAGCATACTTGACCTGTTTCAGTTCCTCTGTCTTTGGAACAGAGAGCTCTATTTCATGACGACGGATGATAGCTAGTTTATGTCCTTGAAATTTGAGCTACTTGGTTTATTCTAGTTATTGCCTTATTTGATATTTTTGTCCAATTAATAATCTAAATTCTTGTTTTTATTAAAATAACAGAGGAAGTGATTTGAACCCAGCATTGGACATCAAATCGCATGGAGCCCTGTTTTTCCTAATATCTACGCTGGCTCTTTTCCTGCAAGTTAAATTTCAATCAACCAATCACTCCCCGTTTGACACACACAGTGGCATCATGTTGACATTTATCGTTACTCTGTTGATATATGTCATATCAATGATGGTGAAAATTAGCCTGCTTGGAGCTCAGAACTCTACTTATTATAAAATTATTAGCAAAGTTAATCTGCTTATTGGAGTTCTTGCAGCGATTTTGCTATTATTAATTCTTGCCCCAGTTGTCGGTTGGATCATTTTTGCCATATGGGTCCCTTGTTTTGTTATAATACCTTATGATTCGTGTAGAAAATTATGTACATGGCTATATCAAGCAACACGTCCGGAATTGAATCGGCTATACGAAGCAACATGTAGAGTACTAGGTCGTGGATCGACAGTGGAACAAAATCAGTTGCCTGTGTAGGGAGTTGATGATGTATTAAAATGCTAAAATGTTTGAGGAATATATTGTGGACTTTGGGTAAAGAAGACTAAGAAATTATGGGTAATTTTTCATTTTTCATTTACACTTCATGAAAAACTCTTAATATGTGAACCCGGTTAATAAAAAATAATTAAAAAAATAATAATTTTATTAGACATTTGCGTGTGCATACTTTCATACTTATTATATAATTGAATTTTGCTTTTCATGTAATTGAATTGTCGTTAATACATATGTATGTAATTGAATTGTCATATATATATATAAAAGCCTTGCCGTAATTAGTAGATTATGTTTGCAATATATATAAACATAGGAAATTTTAAATTGATGCTATTTTACTTTATTTTTTTGAGAAACCCACATTGTAATCCTAGAAATATAATTTTGACAAAAATATATAATACAATCTTGATTTTAATCAAGAGTTTGTATTTAAAATGATAAGTTAATTGAATAATAATATATTTTTATGTTTTACAAATAGAAAAATTAAAGGGGTTTTATCTGAGAAATTATAAAATGCATAATAATAATCTATTAAAATTAAGATGGGTTACTTGCGAAAGCGGCAAGTTGCTAATGTATAAATTCTCAATAATAATCTAGACAAAAAAAAAATTCTCAATAATAATAAATAATAATCTGTGTTTAGACTCCGAGTTAACCGCCTGTCCTTTTGATGCTCTCTATGAAACAAAAGGAGAACAACCAATTAAATTTTGCCAAGACAAAATTATCCTGCCCATGCAAGTTCTTTTCAGTTTCCCCATCTTAGAATTTTCCTTCCCCCATTAAAAGATGCACAACACTCTGGCAGGGAGTCTCACAATACAGCTGATGCTCTTTCGAAATGGGCTGCTTCTTTTCCCTTGGGCTTCTTTGCTTACTTTCAAAAGTCCAACCCATTCCAACCTTGTGGTTATTGCTTGGTTGGGAGCAAAAGATGCGAGTGACTGCAAAGAAAGAAAAGAGAGTTATTCAAAAATATCCTAAAAAAATAAAATATTTTTAAAAAATATTCACTTTTATTTTTTTATTTTAAAAATTTTCATTTTTTAATTTTTAATTTCAAAAATATCTCTTTTCAAAAATATATTTTTAATATATATTTAATATTTATAAATATACTATAGTTTAAAAGATATACATTTAATATATATTTAAAATACTAAGGTTGTATCAAAATACTGGTATATTTTTAATGATATTATGTAGTGTAATTTTATCAAGAAAGAAAACTCAAGCTTTTCTCTATAACCTCTGAAGCTCACATGTTCTATTTAGATTCCTATCAAAAGTTTGAAACCTTAACCTCACAAGTTTAGGGATGAATTAAATATTATTAAGCTAAAATTTATGTCATTAATTTTTTTTTCTTTTGAAATATTTGAAATTCATACATACACATATATGAATTTATCTACATAACAACTAAGGTAAATATATAATATGAAATTTCAAAGTTTAAAATATACCCAAAATGTGAGGATTTTTGGAAGAAAAAAAATTATATATATATATACTAAAACTCTTAGCCCTAATAAATAATTAAATTTCAATTTTACCTCTATTTATTTTTTTTTAATTTTCTGACTGCTTATCGTTTTATGTTATTATTATTATTATTATTATTATTATTATTATTATTGGTATTTTTAGTACTATTACTTTAGAAGTTATTGTTTAATCAAAGTGCATTTTTAAAATTTTATTTTAATTTTTAATATATTTTATGAATTAATATCTAGAACAATGACTTTTAAATTTTTAAGCTTTATTATTATCGTTATTATATTTTAAAATTTTAACGAAAAATATAAATTTAATTATTTTAAAGATCATTCAAAATAAATATATTATTATTATAATTAAATTTATAATTTTTTATTATTTCACTTTATTTTAAATAGATTTTTTTTCATTTAAAAATATTTTTATTATACTAATTTAATATAAATATAAATATAATTATTTATTCTTCTATCATTCTTATATTTTTTTAACCATATGATTTTTAGTTAAATTTTAAAATTTTTTATTTTTGTCAAAAAAAAATTAATAAGTAATAAATTTTCATTATTTTTTTTGTATTTAAAATATTAATTTTATTTTTAAAATTTTTAAATAAAGTAATAAATTTAAAAATTAACATTTTAATTATTTTTTATCATTTCTCAAATCAATTTAAAAATATCTTAATATATTAAATATATCTTATTATAAATATTTTTATAATATATATATATATATATATAAATTTTTAATATTATATATATTTATATACAATATTAATATATAAATTATTTTTTTTCACTTAAATATGATATAAAATATATAAACCGAAATATAAGGCAAATCAAATTGAATGTTCGTCCTCATTAAAAATAATTATTTTTAATTTTTACCCTCGGTAGCCAATATATCCATTATTTTTTTAATCTCGTCCCTTTCCTATTAAATTATTTCATAAATTTATCCTTATTATTCAAGTTTAAGCTGTAATTCATAATAAAAATACTGAGTAATTGATAAATCTTAAATTTTTTAATAACAAATCTTAGCAATTATAGTCGATTTTTTTCTTTTTTTTTTTCTGTAAGTTGTATACTGCTAAAGTTGTATATTTCATATTAGCAAACATTTCATAATTAACCTTACAATAAAAGCCAAGGTCAATAGTTATTTTCAAATCTTATTATATATCAAATAACTCTTTAAACAACTAAATATTGTAGTTATTATTATTTTTATTATCCAATTGGTCATATATACTAAATTTAGTATATATATATATATATTATTTATATTAATATTTAAAATTAATAAAATTATTAATATTTTTCCATTTCCTCACACGCAAGTCCTAACCAGACACAGAAGGTCCTTCAGAAAGAGGTCAAGACACTCCATAGCCACTGCCAAGTCCACCTGTCAACAAATTTAAGAATGATAGAAGAATAAATAATTATATTTAAATTTATAATTATTATAATTATATCATTCTTCAGAAATTTAATCATATACTAATTTAACATTCTATCATAAGGGTCTCACCGAAAAGAAAAAGATGATGACGTGTCATCCTTTCAACACTGTTTATATCAGTCAAATCACTTTGACATTCGCGTGTACGACTTCAACAAATAAAGGGAGGCAACAGCCGCAGCCCACAAGCTAAAACCAAACAAAACAAAACAAATGCAAAACTCGAATCGTGTACTCCACGCTCTGTTAGTTCGAGTAGGTATTGTTTGTTCTTCTTTCTTTGCATGTTTTTAAAGTAAATACACGCATTTTCTCTGAAGGTTTAGCAAGCGCGAAAAGGCTGATATCTGTCAGAACTAAGCCTGTCACCGCTTTCATGAGCCCATGTTTATTAACTAGTAAGGCGTTTGAGTTCTCTTTAATCACATTTCTTATAATCTATGTGTGTTCTTTGATCTCGAAGAAGCTCGAGCTCCATAGCCATGGAGGGTGAAGCTCGTTCTACTTGTAATATAATTATTAGCTTTTAATTTCTTATTCGCTGACTCGACTTTTATTAATTCCTGTTTTTTCATAACTGAAATGGCTTATAAATCTTAAAATTATTCGTAATTTTTTAATTTTGATTTTTTTGAGCGAAGGCGGTGGGGCCCAGAAGATTGATGATGAAGTACGGACGCTGATGACGGAAGCAAAGAAGATTGTTAAGGTGGAGGAGGAAGAAGAAGAAGAAGAAGAAGAATCACTGTGGCCGATCAAAGGAGGAGGTATCGGGATTAGTGCTGAGCATGGCTCTGTGATCATCGAGCAACAAGGAAAGCCAAAGCCTTCTCTGTTAACAGAAGCCCAGCTGGATGAGCTTCGAAGACAAGAGGTGATTTACAAGTACATAGCAGCTCGTCTACCTGTGCCTACTCCACTAGTACTTCCCATTTGGAAGAGCGTTGCTTACTGTTTTGGCTTCGAAAGCGGTGGAATCTATAGACTATATCCAAGCTGTAAGTCTTCTTCATAATTTCACTTGTTTCATTAACTGGGCTACTTTGGAAATTAGAAATGGTGTCTTGTTAATTTGTTAACCATGCAATTTTGTTATGTTTGGCTCCTAATTCTTTTTGGGGTTTCTGTATTTTTAATAAATATTGTCTTTTTAATTTGAGACCCTGGATTTGTTCTAAAGCAGTGATTTTTTATTTTTTATTTCTTCAGTTGTGGGATTCAGTTCTCTGGAATTGGATTATAGAAGCATGATGGAACCAGAACCAGGGAGGTGTAGAAGAACTGATGGGAAGAAATGGAGGTGTGGGAAGGATGTGGTTCCTGGTCAGAAGTATTGTGAAGGGCACATGCACAGAGGCCGTCAGCGTTCAAGAAAGCCTGTGGAAACTTCTCTAATTGTCTTTGCTTCTGATGCAACACCACCCAATAGTTCAAGCAGGAATTTGGAAAATAAAATCATCAATTCTTCCAGTTTTGGCCTTGTTGTTCCCTCAAATAAGCCTGGTGTAAGCTACAAAAGTTCTGGCTCTGCCTGCTGTAGTGTTGATGCTGGAAGCATGGCCACATCGAAGACTACTGATGTTAGCACAGCCATAACCCCTAAGGGAATTGCTGGCTGCATAAATGCTGCAGAGATCACGATCAACAGCACGGTTCATACAGACTCCTCCATCACCACATCAATTATAGGAACTAACAAGTGTGGCAGTACTAACAATCACAAAATTGAAGGCGTCATAGATAGGAATGGAAATTGCAGTAATTCTGTTAGTTTTGGGAATTTAATCAGTAGTGGCAACAACAGTAGAAACATCAGAAATGCCCAAGGTGCTATATCTCAAGGATTGAACTTCTCTCCAAAAAGTGTTCTTCAAGGTAGTATAAGCATATCAGGGTGGAAATTGCTTTAAAGGGTCAATTTTATGATGACTCATAGTCCAAATGAATCATTAATATCATTATTGAATCTTCATATATTAGGACTTGTGAAATAACCATGCATACTTGATGGCCTGTTGTTAGCCTGTTAGGAATTATATATGTATATGTATATGATAAGAGCTCCAGATTGCTTACTTTCCAATATATATATATATATATATATATATATATAGGCTACAATGTACTAATTGTTTCTTAGGTGCAATTGCTTTATGAACCCTTCAAGCACCAGTCTAGTTGGTAAAGCTACCGAGTAGGTCTTGTTATTGCTTAATTAATCGGTCTTCAACGTGCTGCTTTTCATTCAGCAACTTTGACTTGAGGATCTTTTGCAAAAATCATTCTTGGGCTGATTTTAGAATATTTTGTTTGTATGGTTAGTGTAATCTGGATTTAATTGTTCTTTTTTGCCATTATTTTCAGTTCAAGGTCGCAGGGCTGCCTGCTTTTGCAGGAGTGGTGCTGAACTTGAACCACAGAGGTGTAGAAGAACAGACGGAAAGAAGTGGCGATGCCGCAGGGATGTTGTTCCTAACGAGAAATACTGCAAAATGCACATGCACAGAGGAGCGAAGAAGCGCATGGAAGCTTCCCAGTCACCTGCTCTTCTCAATGCTTCCCTGGATACCTCCAGGGCCGCTCGTCTGCATTCTACTGCCATCTTACCGGACAAAGGGGATAATACAGATTTGAACACTAATCTCTCTATCGCAATCTCTGCAAATCCTCAACTTGCAACTAATGATGATACGAGTGACAACACTATAAGCATTGGTAGTGAAACCATAATTGCCTCCTGTGAAGATGGAGACATTTCTTCTTAGGTTGCTGTATGGATGCATGATCATGAAAGAAGCTTCTGTTGTCCTGTCAACATCCTGAGATCAGTTTTGGGAGGCATGGAGTTTTTTGTGTTTCTAATATAATATGAAACAATGAACATGTAAACACTGGACCTCTTTTCCTCTTTATATTGTACTGAAACTTCTTGGGTTATTACCTTCAGCTCCAATTTTAAATCGAAAAGCAAGGCATGGCAAATTGGGCGCAGGTTGAGAGAACAAGTGGAGACAGAAAATAATGCCTAAACGCTTCTTAGGTGATAAAGGTAGGATGTCGTTTACTAAGGATTCCCTGGTCATTTGTCCAAAACGACAGAAAAATTACTCCTGGTAGTTTTAAATGGATCTCTTTTGTTACAATCAATTGAAAGAGGGCGATTAAGCTCTCTACTGTTAAGAATTTTGCATCCGCCAAGTCATAGCAAAGAAGGTAAACTCTACAGCAGTTTTTAAATGACAGAACAAATTTTTGAAAAGGAGAAGGAAAAATGAAAAAAATTGAACGAGAATCCAAAGAAAATATTTTCTTGATTTATAAGTTTGCAAAGACACAAAACCAAACTCAATCTAATCCAAATTTCTAATATACTGTTTCTTCATTTACAGAAACTATTAACTCGTCATCATGATATTCATTCGTCTTAAGATCTTTTTTCCTCTCATTATAGGTTAGGGTATCTTTATTGTTTCCCAAACAATATTATGGCTCCATCTGGGTATTATCCAGCGAGCCATTACATGGCAAGGAGTGATTCATTTCCTCGGTGCAAAATGCTGTTGGTTTCCAAATGTACCAAAAGGTCCAAACCAAACAGTGTCTTCAAGCTTTATTTAGGGGTCAGAGGAGGTTTTGCCATGGAAACTAATCTAAACATGATTCAAGCTCAGCCAGTGCTATTTACAGACACCTTAATACTGAGTTGGGTTTTTTTTGGTTGGTTACTCTCTTTGGTCAGAGATGGAGAGAGTCCCAAATACCAGAAGATTTCATATTTCTATCTCATAAAATGGAGAAGAAATTGGCTAAATTTGTCTGGATACATGCTCCGAGTTACCCAATAGTTAATCATTTAGAGTCAATTGCAAGACGAATGATTCCATTCGAGCTTTGAATGCAGGATTAATGCTTGGCAAGGAATTTAAAATTATGGATTTGAATGTAAGAATTGTACACTGGGAGCTTGTTCTGATGCATACGAGGAGAATATGTATCACCAGCCTCTATATTTCAGAAAATTTGTCAGAATTACGGCCAGAAACTTATTTTGAAACATTACATCAACTGTTTGAATGGAAAATGCTTACTAATAGGTTTTGAAGCTAAATATTAGAAAATTAAGAAGACCAGTTGCGCATATTAAACGACTTTGTATGGGGGTGGAACAGGCCATATTAAACTTTCAATCAATTGTAACTACTAAAGTTCAAAGCCAATTATTAACCATAATCATAACAAAGGCCACAAACAAGAGATATGTTTAGTAGTCAAAAGCATGCACATACTTATACTTGTAGCTATGTCCCTGGACAATTTGCATGCATCTAACTCCATAGTTGAACAAGTAAAAATGAACAAAAGTGAGAAAGCTGTGCATATTATATATAAAATTATACATAAATCTCAGGGTTAGGTTTCAAAGTGGAGAATCAGCTACGCTAGAGCTTGCCAGCTTTAGAAACCATTTCTTTTTCTCCAAATAACAATGTCAAGTACAAAATCTAATTAGTTAAGCTAGAAAATGTTACTTGGAGATTCCTGTAGGATCTGCATTCTTGATTATCCAAGGATGATCCATGATCTTCTGAAGGGAAAGCCTCTTTGAAGAGTCCTTTACCAGAAGCTGCAAAAGTTTTTTTACAGATTGCATAATCAGGAAGGAGATCAAATATTACATTTTGTCTTCACCCCACACAAACTTGGAAATATTCATGGATAAACTTACTCGGGAGATGAGATTTTTCGCTTCTGCAGACACTGGAGGATCAGAAGGGAAACTCAAATCAACTTTCGTGATCCTGCATAACTTAACCCATACTAAACTTACAAGTTGGTTCAAAGTATAAATTGGTCTACACAAATGTATATCACATAGCACTCTTTACCTTCTGAAAGTATCCCTCTGGCTTTCAGCCTCAAATGGAGGGGCACCGTACAGGAATTCGTAACAAAGTATCCCCAGAGTCCAGTTATCAACTGCATAATCATGAGCTTTATTCTCCACCATTTCTGGTGCTAGATAATCCAAAGTTCCACACATGGTGTGTCTCTTGCTCCTTGATTGCACAGACCACCCAAAGTCCGCAATTTTCAATCGGCCCTACAAATATTTGAAACACTCCTGAAATTTATTAACAAAAAATTACCATGCAAGTGCAGTTTTAGCAAATCAATTCAATCACTGAGAAGCATGAGAGGTAAAATTCATTAGCAGAATTTGTTTCTGTACTGAAAATTTTACCAATGAATTTCCGCATTATTATGGTCAATCAGAATTTCTACTCCAACCACTTGGAAGAAAAAAAAGTCCCTATACCATGGGCAAAATAATGATGTCAAAGAGATTGTAGCCATCACATCCATTATGGTGTTGGCATTATTTCATAAAATAGTTCATACTATGTCATAAGTTCAGGAGCTCATCAATTTCTAGTTGATACAGAGAAAGGGCCAATCATTTGTATATCTTCAAATTTTAATTTGTAGACGCAAAGCAAAAAAAGCTAGGCTAACGCAAAATTCAGAAAAATGCTCATCGATACCAAAATAAAACCACAACAATCGTACCTCATGATCAAGCAACAAATTTTCTGGCTTAATATCTCTGTGAATCACATCCTTCTCGTGACAGTAAGCTAACGCATTTGTAAGACTTGCAATGTACTGAAATTCACGAGAAACAAACATTTTATTTAGCCATTGATTAAATAGCAGATAAAAACACTACCATTAAAATTACAGCAAATCTGTCATGGTGTGCATAGGGATTTTCACCGTGGCAGCTTGCTTCTCACTCAGATAACCTTTCTTTTTAAGCTCTCTATAAAGCTCACCGCCGTGAGCATATTCAAGTATCAAGTAAATTCTCTCTTTGTCATGAAACCAACCATAGAGACGCAGAATATTCGGGTGACGAAGACTGGTCTGAATCTCCATCTCTCTCTTTAATTGGTGATGAATCCTGTACTTCTCTAGTTGTTCCTTGAAAATTATCTTGAGTGCCACTATATATTTGCTCTAGTGATAGCAAATAGAAAAGAAAAAATGGATCCATGGTCAAATAGATTAGAAATTTACCTCAATTTCTCGGTAACCAAACGGAAAATGACGCAAGAAAATAATACCTTTACTTCTCTGGCGAGATAGACTCTCCCAAACTTTCCTTTCCCGAGAGGTTTTCCGATCTCAAAGTCTTGTAAGGACCATTGTCGTGTCTGGTTCTCTTCTTTCTCTTGAGATCTGTAATTCATTTGTTGATACTAAAACAGAGGTAATTGAAGTACGAGAGAGGAAGAACCTGACGACGAGATTTGGACTTTCCTCAGAGAATGAGAATTTGAAATTTTTTGAATTGCGTTTAGATATAATTATTGACCCGCCCTCCAATTAAACGCACCGTTTTGAGAATTGCATTCTTAATAAGAGCCCAAAAATTGGACATTGTGTATTTGCCTTAAAAGTTTTATTTATTTATTTATTTATGTCTTAAGTAAGAATGAATTTGCAAATTTTTTAGATGCTTATGTGAATTTATATTATATTAATTGAAAAATTAGTATTCCCTAAGCCATATTATCTATAATACGCATCTTATTTCTTTAAAAATATATATATATTAATAGCTGTTATATTATAATTCTTTAAACAATAATAAATACTCTATTTGCTATTTAAATGTACCTTATTTTTATTAAAATTTATACAATAATTTTATAATTTATGTAATTTTCTTATTGATCACTTTAAAAAAAATAACTATAACAAATTGCAATAAAAATAAAATATATTTCAATTATAACAAATTTCAATAAAAATTAAAATATTTATTGCTGATTAAAAACTATCAATGCGACACTTTTTAAAAAGACCCTTTTTCAATTATACTTGGTACCTGTACATTTGTACAGCGACAAATACTTGCTTTCAGTTAAAATATTCATTCCAAAATGCATAAAACTAGAGTTCAAAAATATGAAACGTGACATCTGCACGGTGCAGCAACATTAGAATGCCCTTTTATATCATGCACTTGTATTTGCCTTTTATTAGACAAACACAAACTGATTTCAAACATATCAAAGTGCAGTGCATGTCACAATGAGAGAAATCAATTGGCGCTTGATCCAAACTCCTCATTCCATCGTTCAAGCTCTTCCCATTTACTTTTGCTTAGACTGGGTCTAATGACTGTCATTGCCTTTTGAAAGTCTCCATACCTAAGTCGTCTCACCTGGTAAAACAAATAATCAATTACTTGCAATAATCATTAAATCCCGTATCTTGCTCTTAACATGATGAGAGAGGGTTCATAAACCCCATAATCCATCGTTATTAAAAGGTTATTATATCATTATCCATCCGTCCAAGCATATTCATAATTACTTAAAAAGACTGGCTTGCAAAGTCGTAAACAAAGACATGTTGTAGCTGGGAATTACCTGATTGGCCTTGGCAGTGAGAATGTCTGCACCAAGCTCTCTAATAGGCATCATTGCAGCTTCTTCGCATAAAGCTTGGAGATCGCTTCCAGAATATCCTATAAAAAGGAAGAGTTAAAAAGATCTTATAAATTTCTAGTTTGTAAAGATGTATTCCTGTTTCTATTTATACTTGAGATTCATTTTTGACATAGAGTGATGAGTGGCACGGACCCATTGGCCACAAACAAGCAACTGAGATATGAACAAAACTAAAGATAAGGACACCAACCGATTTTGGCTATTGGCTAAATCATTTTCCTAATAAATTAAATCTGCAATCCACTGCCCTTCAATGATGTTATATACAAAGGCAAAAATTACCTTCTGTCTCTCTGGCAAGTCTTTGAAGATCTCCATCTGCCACCATTATAAGAGGTACATTACTAAAGTGAAAGGGAAAGGATACAAGCTACAATACACATAAATAAACTTTCCAATTGTACTTTGTCTATCGCAGGCAACAGATTTAGGATGCATGCTAGCAAATTAGACAAATAAACAAAAGTTATACAATGCCGAATATAGTTCTTTATGATATAAGAGACGGATCACACAAAATAAACAAATTTACAAGCCAAAAGGGAAAACTTAAACACATCCCTTGGAAAATTATAAATTTCTAGTTTCACAAAAACAAACAGAAGTTGTACAATGCCCAGTATAGTTTTTATGATATAAGAGATGGATCACACGAAAGAAACAAATTTACAAGCCAAAAGGGAAAACTTAAACACATCCTTTGGAAAATTATAAATTTCTAGTTTCACAAATATCTTATGCTACACCATCTTAAAGCTTATAACAATTTTCTACATAAATACCTATTCTCTGGTTTAGACACTATGATTGCACTGAATCTGGTGACCAGCCATTCTATCTTTCATACTGAATTTACTGTTAACTGATTTTTCTTAGAGACGTCCCAAGCATGTCAAGTTCATATTTATTTAATTGTTTAACCCAGCAGCCATCACTTGTTTCCCTGGTAAAAATTTCAGGTAGCAACCACAAGGATGCAGGTTTGAGTTTTGACAAACCATCTCAGATAAGACATTATGATTGCACTGAATCTGGTGACCAGCCATTCTATCTTTCATACTGAATTTACTGATTTTTCTTAGAGACGTCCCAAGCATGTCAAGTTCATATTTATTTAATTGTTTAACCCAGCAGCCATCACTTGTTTCCCTGGTAAAAATTTCAGGTAGCAACCACAAGGATGCAGGTTTGAGTTTTGACAAACCATCTCAGATAAGACATTATGATTGCACTGAATCTGGTGACCAGCCATTCTATCTTTCATACTGAGTTTACTGTTAACTGATTTTTCTTAGAGACATCCCAAGCATGTCAAGTTCATATTTATTTAATTCTTTAACCCAGCAGCCATCACTTGTTTCCCTGGTAAAAATTTCAGGTAGCAACCACAAGGATGCAGGTTTGAGTTTTGACAAATCATCTCAGATAAGACATTTTGAAGGATAGGACTTCCCCAATTTTCCATGACAAGTGCACTTTATCATATTCGGGTGATGGCTTTCAAATTATTTTCTAAGATATACTATTAAAAAGAACAGCTATTGAAGGCATGATGATATCACTTCTCAAATAATTCATTTCCCTCACCTGTTTTTGCCTACTGAAAAAGAATATGGTACATACCAAACCAAAAAAGCAGGCAGAAAGTATAAGTTGAAGGTGAGGGCATATGCATACCAGATAAGGAAAAAGCTCGGCCCTTGAGTTTGTTTTTCAAAAGAAGCCTCCTAACGTTTTCATCTGGTAGCGGTACATATATTCTCTTAACCTAATTCAGGTGTTGGTAATAAAGTCAGCAGCAAAAGTTAACAAAACAAAATTGAAGTGTATAAGTTGATTAAACTAATACAAACAAAATGTGAACATGAAGAAATTACATAATCTATAGTACACTATACTAGCTGATAGCCATTCTTTTAATTAGAACCTTTTTTTTCCCTGAAAGATGGAGCACATGACCACCAATCATATGCACAATCCGCAATATGCTGTTGCCAAGGCTCCAAGGAATCTTCTCAAGGAACAGAAAGTAGTCAATTGGCAACCAAGGAGGTAGTTTGACACAAAGTAAACAGAAAATTCTATGCATCACTTGAACTAAATGTAAATAAAAAGGGAAAGAAATTCAATTAAGGAATTAGATCTGGGCCTGGTACATTGATGAATCAGATGTGGGCTAGGTACAGGCATAAATGTCTCAAATGGACTTCAGGTTTCACAAAAAGGCAACACCAAATTCATGTGATAACACACTAACCAGTCTCCTAAGAACTGCATCATCCAACTCTTGTGGCTTATTGGTAGCACCTACAACAACAATAAAGAAAATCAAATTTAACAAGAATATTAGATAAACAAATCAAGCATATAGTAACGATACAAATCAGGAGCTAAATAATGTTATATATTCAGGTCCAAGCATATGACCACAGTATAAAATCAGGACAGGTATCGCAGTTTAATCATTCTGGGCCAAATACTAAAGGCCATTTATGACAGAAAAATTTCAGAATAATCTACTCGGTAGTCAGTTTGATGTCAATGCCATATAAACTTATGCCATGAACTACAAAGCAAGTGTGACAGTATTCTAGTTTCCTATGTAAATACACAAAGACATTAGATTTACTAACTAGGTGCAATGAAACTAAAAGATTAAATGAAACGATCACTTTGTGAAGGTCCCAAAAGCCGCATCTATGAACAAAATAAAAGAAGTTGCAGCAGCAAAAGGGCACAAGTTTTAGAATTTGCTCTCTTGATTGAAAGTGACAATTTAGAATTTGCCAACCAATGACACACATGCAAACAACAAACTATACTCGATCGAGCATATTTATCGAAGTAATTAAACGCCATGGAAGCAAGATGTACTAGGTATAAGCCTTAATTGGATTAGATAAACTTACCAATAACAATTACTAAATCATCAGGATTTGAGGTTACACCATCAAATTGTATTAGAAACTCAGACTTCAACCTTCTGCTTGAATCATTCTCATTAGCCAACCTTGTTGACATAATACTATCAATCTGTTAACAAACAAGAAAAGGAAATGATTACTCATTTTAGAATGCAGGTTACAGCACAGACAAGAAGATGATGGCAGTGACAGTAGTATGCTGATGGTAGCATCTACAATGGTGGCAAGGGCATACATGGTAGTTGAGTGTAGATAGGATTTCTTTCAAACTTGAAGCTACAGTAGCTCTATATAAGAGAAAATAAGAATGGGTTGCAAAACTGACCAAATAAAATTGGTCCTGATGTTACCAAGTTAAAAGGAATTAGAAGCTGCACTAACATGAACATTTCAAGTGAGATACAAAGAAGACAAATATTGGTTCTGATGTTACGAAGTTAAAAGGATTAGTAGCTACACAATCAATTGCTCAACAACCACCAAATGCCAGCAAACTACTATACATAAGCATCCACTGTTCTTAGGGCAAAAAGATAAAAGGAAACAGGATCTTATATAGCATAATGAAACCAGAAATTTATTGTTTTTTACAAGTTTGTAATAAAATTAAATTAAACAGCATAATCAAGTTAACAGAAAGAATAGTGTACTTCATCCATGAAAATTACTGATGGCTGTCTGGATATGGAAACCATAAAGAGAGTCCGCACAAGTTTTTCAGCTTCTCCCACCTAATACAGTAGAAGCATAACTTATTAGGCATTCGTCATCAGCAAGGGAGAAGAAAAGAAGAGATGAACTGCACAACTAAAATTATAAAGAGAAAAGAAGTACCCATTTTGATGTTAGGGAAGATGCTGAAACATTAAAGAAGGTTGCCTGTGACTCTGAAGCAACAGCTTTGGCAAGCATTGTTTTCCCATTACCAGGTGGACCAAAGAGAAGTAAACCTGAATAACAGGGATTGGAAGTTTTGATGTAACATAAAAACAAGTACTCTACTGTCATATTTGAGGATGTAGAGATCTTCTTTGTTACCTCGAGCTGGCTTCCGAAGCCCGGTGAACAAGTCTCTTCTCCTAGCCGGCAAAATAACCATTTCCATTAGACTTTGTTTTGCCTTCTCAAGTCCAGCTGCAAACAATTTAGATGAATGAGTTTCTAATCTCAAAATTCAAGAAGCACAGCCAAGAAGCAGAAAATTAAAGAAAGAAATACTTAGGGTTACTGACCAACATCATCCCATTTAATAGAAGGACTTCTATCCACTATTGCAGTATTTATCATTTCTACTAATTTTGCTTCATAGCCATTTCCAGAATCCTGCACAGGTTTTGCGCTTGCAGCTTTATTGGTCTGAATCCTGATCACTGGATTGCTTCTAGTAGAACGAGGAGACTTCTGTGGCAGATCTTGTCTAAAATTTGACGTTGATGAAACTGCAGCAGTATGTGCATGAGGTAAGGTGTTCTGCAATATTTTGAGGAATAAACAACATATGTAATTATAAAATCAACAACAGTTAGTAATTCAAAGTTCTAAATTTTGCATACCATTCTTCAATAACAAAATAATAAGCACATAAAATCAGAAAGCAGACAACCTTTCTAACATTAGATGTCCAGTTGCTATACCAGTCAAGGCTAGATTAACCCCATAAATGAAACTCAATTTGCCATTGATATAGACAACCCTTTTTTACTGAAAAAGGAAAAAACTTTTCACCTCTAAAACACAACTAGCCCCGGTATCATCACTGTAATGCATCAAGTGCGTGTTTAAGCATTTCAATCTTATTCCAACACAAGAAATATATCAATTTTTAACTTTTCAGATGAGTGAAGCTACCTTGAAAGGAACTACTAGTTCTGTTTACAAGACACAGAGAAGTGGCCGTTTCCCATGGTAAAATTCAGTTATTTATGTTTTTTACGCTTAGATTGGACATAAGATAATAATTTAGTAATGCAGGCAACATAATGGCTTTGGTCATTCTGACAACTAAACCCTCTGGACATTTGAAAACACAATTGTTATTCTAAAGTATCAAAGTATTTATGTCGTCAATGACCATTAGATGAGACAAATTTCTGGAGACCAATATATCAAATTTGGAACTTTAAGTTTGAAATTCACCAGAAGTAAGCTATACCTTGTTCGAGGATGTGCCAGCTGGAAAAGCACCTGAAAAGACGAGTAGAAACAGGATGAACAATCAACGGAAGTATCAGCACTCTTCTGGAACCAATTCCGTTAAAAAACAATAATGTCCACTAATTCAAAAACGAATTCCAAACCTGCTCGTCGATTTAATGTTTGCAATCTGTCTGAAACTTGACCCTGCCATTTTGATATTTTCTGACGATAAGATGTAACCTTCTCTTTTTCACTATTAACAAATAAAAAAACTTAGAAAAAGGCAATTATAAAAGAATTTCAGAATTGGACAATGCTTTCATCTTCATATAATTAAATAATACCTAGAGCTAATATAAGAAGGCACGGGCGTTGAAGTTGCTTCGATGAGTATCCGTTGAGCGTTCTTGTAATGAACAATTGCATCATCAACCAAACCCCATTCTTCAGCCCTTACAGCTTTGGCGATTTCTTCTTTAGCCAAATCGAAGAAACCTTTGATCTTATAAGCAGCGCGTTCATTTGTTACCGAATTCCCAGCTACACCTTCCATATTTCCAGAGCTAGGGTTTTCTTGTTGAAATTGATATGAAGAACTATAGGAAGAGAAGACCAAGCCTAAAGAGTCAATTATTCCTTTCAAGAAACTCATTTCTAGCCAGAGAAAGTATCAGAAGCCAAATCAGACATAGAAATTTGGTAGCCATTGGGAGATACTGTGAAATAAGTTTCAGCGGCTGATAAATTCATCGTCAAATAATTTGATCATAACCTTTTTCTTTTTCGGCCACTGATCAATAACTAAATTCAATTGATACAAATCACAGGATCCAATTTCGGATTGTGAATTCAATTTATATAAATCACAGCCATTGTAGAAGAAATGGCAAGCCTCGTCTACAGTTTTCGTGTCTTCTTGAATGGGATTTTGCTAACCCAGCATTAGTTGCCTCAACAATAAGCCATTTTTTCAGTTTCAATCTTCACAGTGATTGGGCCGTGGGCTGCACATTATATATGACTCTATCTCAACCCTGTCACCGAGACACCGACAGAATTCAATAATCAAGTAAACATGGCGAAAATTATATACAAGCTGAGTTTCATGGGGAAAATGATATTATTAAATGGGTACTGATAAATATATTAACATATTGTTGTCGGGGCTATCTCATGGGTCCTCTTCACCCTATGAGCTTAAATCGAGTGTTGTCTATATTCAGGCTTTAACCTATAAAATAAGAGAGAAATAGATTGAGCTCTACGGGAGAAATTATAAAATCTAAATCAGTGTTTGATATGTCAATATAAAGAAAGTAATAATGGAGAGAAGATAAGAGGAGAAAATTTCTTATATGTGAGGGTTTACCTCTATATATAGTTAGTATGTATAGGACAAACCTGCATGTGTCAGAAAATATTTAAAAAAACATACTAGGACGTCTATTATATCGTGACTATGTATCTGCTATGTCAGAGAATGTCTATGGCGCTCAATAGGACAAGGGCCTTCGTTACTGAGGTTGAGTTTTATGAAAAACTCGTCCAAAGAGTGACCGGTCATGGGACTCGGTCCACGAGCTCAATTAAAAGATAGATAATATCACTAGACCCCATTTAGTTAAGACATTTATGTTAGATGTAAAGGTGCTATGCAATAGAGGTCGGATGAACTCGAATAACATTGCTGACTCATGAGATAGATATATCACAATATGCAGTGTTTAAATGTGAAGCTTGAAAGGGGGAGAAAACCTGATTCCCCTAAAACATAAAACATGCATAGATCACTAGATTATTCAAATTAAATTGCAAAGGGGTAAATTGCATACCTGACATCATCGTATGTTGAAGCTGAAGACGATTTTGGAGTTTGTCGCCTTCCAGGAGATACACACTTTAAGTTTAGCGGAAGCACTACTGAAGGAACGTAATGTTCTCTCAAAATTGTTGTGTTCCCCTGGAGACCACGACCCCTTATTTATAACTGATGATGATGATTTCTGTTTTGGTCCTTCAACAAAACAGAAATTCTTATCGGTCTCTACACTTATAATCCTATTACGAGTAGAACACCTCAATAGTCAACAATCCTAATTTGATCACAACTTTAATTTGACTATCTTAATTTGACTGCAATACACATTTAAATATTAAATATATTTAGCCCACATTTAGGATTAATTTTAATCAATATAAAATTAATTCTAACAATCTCCCACTTGGGCTAACATATATTAAATGTAAATGTATATACCTTAATGAGCTCATAAAAGCAGTCATACTGAAGGTGCCTCAAATAATCTCGTCCATTGATTATATCGATAAAGGACTGAAGGGCCAGTCGCCACATTCATCGTGACTCAAACCATCATCAATCACAGTACCAATATTCTCAAATGACATAGATCAATAATAGGAGTGTAGCATGGAAACTACATGTAATATGATCCAATCATGCCTGTTTCCAACTGGTCACACTTAATTGAGATCAACCACAAAATAACACAGAGTGTAATAAACAAAAGTGAATACTTCATTTTCTGCAGAAACTGAATTAACATATCCAAAACTAAATAGAGCATTCAAAACATAATGAAAACATAATGAACAAAACTCCTACTGAAACTAAACATCCTCAAATAATATGACACCCACATGAGCAGTGTGCTCATGAAAGACTTTCGGTATCAATGCCTTAGTAAGAGGATCTATAATTATGGAGTTCGTTCTAACATGCTCTATGGATATCTGTCCACTCTGTATTTTCTCCATTTACAGTCAGAAACTTTATCCCAATGTGTCTCGATCGAGAAGAGCTTCTGTTGTTGTTGGAGAAAAAAACCGCTGAGTTATTATCACAGTATAACTTTAATGGCTTTTCAATGTCATTCACAATGCGCAGCCCTGTGACAAAGTTCCTCAGCCAGATTGCCTGATTGGATGCCTCATAACTTGCTACAAATTCTGCTTCCATGGTGGAGGTAGCTACTAGAGTTTGTTTCACACTCTTCCAAGAAATAGCACCACCAGCCAAGAGATATATGTAGCCTGATGTGAATTTTCGACTGTCTTGGCATCCCGCGAAATCAGAATCAGTATACCCAATGATCTCAAGCTGATCTGATTGCCTGTATGTGAGCATATGTCCCTTAGTTCTCTGAAGATACCTCAAGACTCTTTTGGCTGCTTTCCAATGATCCATTCCTGGATTGCTGAGATATCGTCCTAACATGCCAACTATGAATGAAATATCTGGACGAGTGCAAACTTGAGCATACATCAGACTCCCAACTGCTGACGCATAAGGAATCTTCTGCATCTCCTGAATCTCAAGTTCACCCTTTGGACACAAAATATTAACTGTAATTGGTATCTCAACGCAGTAATCAAATATTGACAATTCAGTCCTGTCAAATAATAAACCTTCCTTTGGGCCGATTTATTATCCACATGGATGAACACATAATAATTATCACATATTTATTACCGCAATGTATTCTCAATTCAGCCAGATAGCAACCTTCCTTTGGGCCGGTATACTACCCGCAATGAATTTTAATACACCTGTCTAATACCCAAATAAAGTAATCTACACAATGGAGGTCACTTTGGCGACATATTGCTTCAAACAATTTATCCGAAAATATTAAACACAATCAGGACTAAAATTCCAAAATTTAAACTCAATTGAATTAAATTTTAAATTGAAATTTTAAAATTAAATGTTTTTTTTATTTACGATTTAATCGAATATCAAATCAAAATTTCATAAAGATTTAATAAATTTATTAAAATCATTAACTGTGTTCTTCTAAACCAAAACGAAGAACAACATCACTGTTCACGAAACACTGTTCACGAAAACACTGTTCACGAAAATATTGTTCACCAAAAACACTGTTCGCAAAAATTGTTCACCGAAAACACTGTTCACGAAAAACACTGTTCACGAAAATACTGTTCACCGAAAAACACTGTTTACGAACGCAGTTAACGAAAAACGCAGTTAACTAATTAAAACGAAAAAATAATTATGTGAACAGTATTAATTACACAGTTAATTAATTAATTACATAATTCGAAAAACAGTCAACGAAACAATTACAGTATTTTTTTTTAAATCTTTAATTAATTAATTTACATAATTAATTAACCAAAAATTAATTAATTCCAGAAAAAATCACAAACCAAAATTCTAATCCAGAAATTCGATTTTTTCAGAATTAATTAAATAATCTCAGTAATTTAATCCAAAAACAAATCAAACCAAAATTGATTTCAGATTACCAAATTCGATTCCAAATTAATTCTAGAAAATTACAATCACCGAATTAATTTTCTAGAATCAAAACAAAAAATAATTTAATCAGAAAATCTAGCAACCTAGCACAAGGCTCTGATACCAATTGAAAGGGGGAGAAAACCTGATTCCCCTAAAATATAAAACATGCATAGATCACTAGATTATTCAAATTAAATTGCAAATGGGTAAATTGCATACCTGATATCATCGTATGTTGAAGCTGAAGACGATTTTGGAGTTTGTCGCCTTCCAGGAGATACACACTTTAAGTTTAGCGGAAGCACTACTGAAGGAACGTAATGTTCTCTCAAAATTGTTGTGTTCCTCTGGAGACCACGACCCCTTATTTATAACTGATGATGATGATTTCTGTTTTGGTCCTTCAACAAAATAGAAATTCTTATCGGTCTCTACACTTATAATCCTATTACGAGTAGAACACCTCAATAGTCAACAATCCTAATTTGATCACAACTTTAATTTGACTATCTTAATTTGACTGCAATACACATTTAAATATTAAATATATTTAGCCCACATTTAGGATTAATTTTAATCAATATAAAATTAATTCTAACAATATGCAGTGTTTAAATGTGAAGCTTGGTAAAAGAGTTCGGTAGGTGGAGTAGTATCACATATAATTTAGTGTTTATTTTATAAGTTTTTAATGCTTATATATACATTATAATAACAACATAATATTTTTATATATAAAATGTCTCATTTATTAAGACACAATATATTAATAACATATGTAGCAATAACACACAATATATTAACTTAACAATACATACTCTTTGGCAAAAAAAAATAGCAGCTATTAGTTTAATATTATTTAGTAATAACAAAAATAAAAGGTAACGTCACTTATACATTGATTTTAGGCAAAATATGTATTTTTTCATTTAATTAAAATGTTTCTTTCCTCCTTATTTGAACATTCATGATATGAAAATATAAAATTTATTTTAATATGATAAGCAGTAATGATTTTTATTGCTATATAACATATATGGTATCAATATAACAAAATTATATTATATGTATCTGACAAAAAAATTATAAATACTTGTAAATAATATATAATTCACAATATAAATAATGAATTTAAAACTATCCAAAACTGTATCAATAATAAAACAATCCAAATCAATCAGTTTAATTTTTTTATATTTATTTTTTTATTATTATGTAATGGTGGTTTATTATTAATATGCAGTGTCAAATATTTTATTACTAAACTAAGTGTTTTAAGTACTAAATTTTAAATATATCATATCTACGATTAATATTTACTACTCATACAATCAACAAAAAATATATAAAAATATTAAATACAATATTACTTGAAAATTTTAATATGAATATATAATTAAAGAAAATAAAAAAATTATCTTATGAATCAATTCGATTCTATAAAAAAGGTTATTAGAGTTAATAAATTAAATTAAATTTTAATCACATTAGTAATAATCACTTTTATTTTTAATTAATTATATAAGATATTGAAAGTTTTAACTTTAAATTAATTTATAATTTATATAAATTAAGAAAAGAGAAAAAACATAAAAGTAAATAAGGAGTTGACAAGGAGACGAAAATTAAGAATTGTTTATAATATATATATATATATTAATATATAATTTTAAAATAAATAATATGTTAAATTAAAATTTTAATTGTTTAAAAATTATATAAATCAAAAATAAAAATGAAATGAAAAATAAGAAATGTATACTTATAATAAAAATATATATATTTTTATTTTCGGAAAATATTAACAATTCAATGTTAGAAATTTCCTAATAGATTTAATAAAAATGATTAATATTTTTATAATATTAAAAAATAGTTGGAAGGCATGTCAAATATTTTATGTGGGTGAAAAATAATGGCTTTGATGTTGTAATATTGGAATTTTACCCTATAAAAAGTATGGCATATATATTCTGCATGTTTGAGGCATATTAAATATTATATATAAATTCTTTATTTTCTTATTAATTTGTACTGTAAATTAGTAAAATAATATAAAAGATAAAAGATAAATTTAAAAGATAATAAACAAAATAAAATTTTGTCCATAATCAATTCTAATTATTATTTTTATCATGAATTAACAAATCATATGTTTTGAGAATCTTTTTAATTTATCAAACATTCTATTGAATATTATAAATAAAATATTACTACTTTTTTGCATTAGTATAAATCAAATTAACCTGTAACATGGTATTTTTATTTTTAAAAATGATAATTTTTAATAATAGAAAAATTAATCCATCATTTAGTTATTTAATTATATATTTAATCATTAGTTTTGATGTAGATTTTTTCTATTTTATTTATATTTCTATATATTATTAATTATATATTTTAAAAGTTAAATACGATATTGGGCCATCTAAAAATTTAAAAAATATTATATAAATATATTAAATTCATTATTACATAAACTTTATACAAAAAAGACATTAACAAATAAAAAGGGATAAAATGAAAATATACATGTTAATTTTTTTAGAGCAAAGGAAAATTTATAAATTTATCTAAAAATAATATGAGTAAGAAGTTTAAAAATATAGAATAGTAAAATAAAGATATCAATTTAAAAGTTAAAATAAAATGGTAATAAAAATTAAAATTTGAAAAATTAAAAAATCACAGTTTTAAAAATTAAGGCTCATAATGTTCACTAGGAATTAAAATAAAATAAAAAATTATATTTAAATTATTTAATTATTTCGTTTCAATTAATAAATAAAGATAAAAAATAAATATAAAGGATAAAAACATAAAAAAAAGAAATATAAAAAAGCAACAAATTAAAAATAGAAAACAAATAATAAAAAAATGAAAAGGAAAACAAAAATGAAAAAAAATAATAAAATGAAAAGAGACAAATTAATAATATATTTTTAATATTATTTAAATAATATGCAAAAATAGAAATATATTAATCATATGTTTTTAGTATTTTTAAAATACTATTAATAAATAATAGTGGAAAAAGTAATTCATCATTTAGTTATTTAATTAATCATTTAATTATTAATTGGACACAAATTTTTTCAAATCTGTTTATATTTCTATATATTTATAATTTTTATATATTTATATATTGTTTATTATATATATTAAAAATTAATAACTTTATTGGCCCATTTAAACATTAACAAATATTTAAATAAATACATTATATTCATTATTACATGAATTTTATATAAAATGACGTCAATATATAAAAAAAGGCAAAAAATGAAAGCATACTTGTTAATTTTTTTAGTGAAAGAAAAATTAGAAATTTATCTAAAAATAATATAAACAAAAAGAAATATGAAAGTCATAGAAAAATAAATAAAAATCTAAATAAAGTTGATATAACAAAAATATATTTAAGTGAGTAAAATAACTATTAAAAATAAAATAATATAAAATTTCAAAATCAATTATAATTAATAGCAAATTCATTTAAATTATTTTTAAGATAATTAAATTTATATTTTAATTTGAAAGTTAAAATAAATTATTAATAAAATTCACGATTTCAAAAATGATGATTCATAGTCTCCATTATAAGTTAAATTAAAAATAAAAAGATAGAAAAGACACTACATTTAAGTTATTGGATAGTTTTATTTCAATTAGTAAAAATAAAGATAAAAAAGTTAAGAATAAATATAAGGGTAAAAACATAAAAAAAGAAATATAAAAAAGCAAGATATATGTAGAAAAAGAAAGAAAAAAATATAGAAAAGAAAGTAGGGGTAAAAAAATACATCAATTAATAAAATATAACCCTTTAAACTTATTTCAATTGGTCACTTTGCTCCCTCAACTTATAAATTAATCAGTTAACACCTTGAACTCAATTTTTTATAACATTTAAATACAATTTCATTGATATGTAGTTGCGTAAATGTCACGCACGCTGCTATGCATTTTCAAGCAATGAAAAATTACAGTTTGCTATAACGTGGATTTGCTCCCTCTCCATGTTAGAATAAACTCAATTGCACAAAATTAAAATTTTAATCCCTAAATTAAACCCACTCCAATTCAAATCCCTAATATATAAAATCTTATATTCAATCCTCAAAATCCAACAATTTGATTAAAGCATTGGCTGAATTTTTTAACAGGAAAAGGCCAATTTTCTTCATTAAAAAAATTTCATTGCTCATCAGTTTGAAGAAGAATAAGTATTAAATTCATTCCCAAACCGAATATTTCTCTCACTCTCTCTAAATTCGTTCCAAAACTAAATCAATATCTAAAATATACTTGAAGTGTAGCATTTGTAAATTCGCTAAAACAAATCAAATTAAATTAATTAAATAATTTGAGGGATAAATAAAAGGTTGGAAATGAGAAAATATCAAATATAGATGTGAAATGTATGTAGGATATAAATAACATATAAAAGTTAAGTGGAAAATAGTAAAAGTCAAAGGTAAATAGTAATAAGGTTAAAAGTTAAAATAATAAATGAAAATTAAAAATAAAAAGATAATGAAAATTTGAGATATTTATTAATTATTAACTATTAATTAAATAATGTATATATATGTGGTTATAATTAAAAAAGAAAATACAAAATCAACTTCTTCTTCTTCATTTTCTTCTTCATTTGGCCGGCACCTCCATTTAAGCTTAGAGGTGGACTTTTTCTTCATCAAACCATTAAATTTTATAAGGATTTCGAAGGATTAGAAAGAGTTTTGGTGATTTCTCAACTAATTAGTAAGTATTCTTTTAGAATTTTGAGGTTTTATTAAAATATTTAATTATGTGTAAATTGAGTTTGTGATGAAGTGCCTTATAATTATTTAATTGAATAAGTAAGATATTATTTTGATGTATATATATGATTTTTATGATTAAATGATTGGTTTATTTAAGTTTGACGTGAGTTTGGACGAAGAAGAAGGTAATTTAGGGTTTTGGTAAAATACTTATAAAGAATGTTGGTTAATGGGATTTAATTGTTGAAAACATGTTATAAGATGGTTTTAATGATGGAAATAGACTTAAAACTCACTTAGAAGTTGATTAATATGATTTTTTAGAATTAAAGTATATTTGGCCAAAAATTTAAAAAATTGGATAGAATTGTAAAAAGCTTAATATAAAATTTCACACTTGTACTTATAAGAAATAACCTATTACTACATTATACTTTGTGATGGTCCTATCACACACTTATACATTCAAAAAATGATATTAATAAGAACTTAAATCAGCTAAAGAATGAGCATGCAATAAGCGTGTACTACAGGTGCATAAACTTTTTATTTTTTTATTTTTACTTTTTGCTGATATATGTATATTGTATACATAAATATAGCATTTTCTTAGGTTTTATCTCGAATCTCAATCACTTGTTCTTAACCAAGAATGAAACTTTACTTGGCTCAAAAAAAAAAAAAAGAAATGGAACTTTATCGATGCAACCTAAAATAATATGCCAAATTGAATTCAATACAAAGAAATTCCATAAATGGGAAAGAATTGTTACAAAAGAAAAGAAGAGTCATTCAAAAGTTTTAAACATTTCTCTAAACCGAGACAATATTATTTTAAAAACTCAACTCCACTTTGGTTGAGAAGAGTCTATTACATTATAGATCAATTATGACTTATTGAGCCATATCATCAAACAGATAAAGGGGAAGAATTTAACAACTTCAAATTTTGAAAGCTACATTACAATTTCCCATCTCATTTATATGCTCAAAGTCAAAATCATAAGCATGTATTCAAAGATCTAACTTTTGAAAGAATAATAGAAGTAAATGATGAAAATACAAGAACTTGTTCTTTTAAGCTCTCTAAATTAATAACGAAATAGAAATGCACTGAAGCTCAATTTTGTAAGAAAAGTTCTAACCTTTCTTTCACTCATGGCTCGAAGAAGAGTCGAGAACAAAATCATCAGAAGTATAACCATCAACAACGACACTATGATCGGGGGTTCGGATATGAAAAGGATTCAAATTACTGGCCAGAGAAATGGTGATGCTTTTTTTCCTAGTGTCATGGCTATTGTGCAGGTGAGAAAGAGAAAGCAAGAGAAAAACAATGACAGAGAGAGACAAATAGAAGTTCTTGTTCTTACCCAGTCAATAATACGAATTTGTAAGCTCCATTAGTTCATAAAATGAGAATAATATATTGTAACATGTCTCAGAAGACATGCGACTCAATTTGAATTGAATTTTGTTGGAAAAATTACAGTTTTACTTAGATTAGATTAAAGATTTTGAGAGGAAATCAAGTTTAGAGGTTTTAATTTCTTTGGATTGATGAGATTGATAAAATAAGAGTTTTAGATGGAAAAGGGCATATAGCGGGTCCAATACACGCTAACGGATGCGCTGAAAAATTATTGGCCCAAAGATTTAATAATACCATTTTTAACAATTAGAAGTGCGTGATATGACACTCTTAAAGTATATGGTGCTAATAAATTTTTTCTTATATGTATTGGTGGTAAATTATGTATCAAGCCATTGTAGAATTTAAAGTTTAAATTGTTAAAATGAGTACAATTATGATTTTAATGATAGAAATTAACCGAGAATGTAGTTTGAAATTGGATAATATATAATTTCAAAATTAAAGTGTAATAGGGTAAGAAAAATGAAATTTTATTAGCTAAACTACATGAAGATGTGATGCTAACAAAATATTTAAATTCAAAATGTGATTATGTGTTGAGTAGATAATAATTACCCAAAACTAGTAGTGAATGACATTTTAAAAATAAGGGATAAAGGGGTATTTTTTAGCCTGGAGTTTGCTTTGAATCAATGTATGTATATACTTTGTATATAATGCATTAATTTGCACTTATTTGGCATGTTACATGGTTGTTTGATTTGATGACTAAGTTTTTTTTATTTGAGAAATCACATTAAAGTGCATAAATACATGTTTAAGCTTTAAAATGTATAATGTGTGATTAAATGAGGCATTTTAAGATCGCTAAAAGCATTGAAATACGTGTTTATGAAAAATATACAAGTATACTTAAGAAATGTATAATTCGGCCTTATTGAGTTTATGACAAGACAATTGATGAAATTAATAAAAATATGTGAAAATAATGAGAAATAATGAAAATTGACATAATTGTCAAAGAATGAGAAAAATGAGAAATTATTTAAAAAATGTGTGTAACCTTATGTAATATCAATTTTCAGAATATTGTGTTTGATATTACGGTATACCGATTGTTGCCTTTGGGCTATACAATGAGTGTCATTATTATTGTCTTCAAGCCAGATGCTGGGCGTCATTATTATATTGTACTCGGGTTAGACACCAGGTGTCACTAATATTTATCTTCTGCTCAAACATTGGGTGTCAAATATAAGTCCAAAGTAATATCTCTAGAACTTGAATGTTATATAGAGTCATTTGGGGCCAATGCATGTAAATGTGAAATATGAATATTTGACAATGTTAAAAGTATGACTTGCATTATGGAATTGCATGCCAAGTTGAGATTTTGAAAAGAAAACCATTTGTGCATTAATCATTAGTTTTTGGTTTATATCAAAGTATGTACTATTAGGCAGTATTGCTTTGTGCAATTTGTTTATCGCGCAGGTGGCATAGTTGATTTTGAGAGTTCTGTGAGACCAGAGAAGGTGTAGAGTTTCTCTGCTCATTTTGAAGTTTTATCTCTACTGCTTAGGATTAGGACTAGTTGCAAACACGTAATGAGTTCATTTTAGAAACTTATTTTTTTATTATGTACATTAAATTTATAAATATGTAAATGATGTAAATTATTAAAGTTTGGTTTAAATCTTGAAAAATATTAATATGTATACATATAAATGTATGTTTGAGTATTTTGAAGAAATGATGGAGTTTTGGGATGGTGGAATGTTTGAAATTATTGGAAGTGTGAAATATTTATGCAGGTTGTGTAATTTGAATTTTTTTTTGAAAATATCTAAATTATAGACAAAACTCTGATATTTTTTTTCAAAATTTTTTATATAAAATATTTATTTTGGCACCTAAAATTATTGAAGTATAATTTTATTTACTTTTTAAAATATATTTGAAGTCTATAAATATTTATTCTGAAAATATAAAATTTTTTAAAAAGACTGAATTGTGGTATTTTTATATTTTGTATGTGTATTTTATATATACCGAGTATATGTGTTGTATGTATATAGGTATAAGGGTGTTACATAAAGAAAATATTGACTAAATTGGTTGAAGAAAAATCTATTCTCTCACCTCATCTAAGAAGAAAAAATTCAATTCCTTAAGCATTGTGGAAGAAGAAATTAGCACATCTTACCTCAATCTTCATATGATCCAAATTGTTGGCAAATATTTTACTTCATTTTTTTTCAAGAGCATTTTAATAGATTTTGTTTTTTTTCTTATAAATAATATGCAAGAGCATTTTAATGTGTTTATTTGCTTTATGTGATTTATGGGCAAAAGTACTTCAATAGGTTTTTATTTGTTTTGTTTGATTAATGAGTAGGACAAAAAAGAGAATTATTATTTGGTTAATGAATTTAATTTGTTTTGTTTGATTAATTAGGATTTTAAATACAATAAGAAGAGGATGAAGAAGATGGAGAAGGAGGAAGGAGAGAGGCGATGTTCTTTCTGTATTTATCAATGGTTCTAAATGCTCTTACTTGCGTCTGCTAACATATTGCTCACTTATCCGCTGATTTGGCAAAATTGTATTTAAATATTATAAAAAAATTGAGTTTAGGAGGGCTAACTAGTTAATTTGTAAATTGAGAGAACAAAGTGATCAATCGAGATAAGTTTAGAGAGCTATATATATATATATATTTGGCCATAAAAAAATAACCTTGTTATCTATATGAAAATATATGGCCATGATTCAAAAACATTTAGAGTAGATATAGCTAAGAGAGGCATAGGTAGGTCTAAACTGATTTGGTCAAAGGTAGTCCAAAATAATCTTATGATGTTACATCTATTAGAAGAAATAATCTTAAATCGTATTGAGTGAAAAAGAAGAATCCATATAGTCGATCTCAATTGACTTGGGATTAAGACTTTGTTGTTATTGTTATTGATTTAATAACAGTGAATTGCATGTCCTTTTTAATCTTGGGTTAACTCAATTTTAATCAAATCCTTGATCCATTGAGTGGCAAAATGAAAAATAAAAGGAAAAATTTTGATTTAATAGAAAGTTTACTGTCACAAGGAAATTTTTTGACAACTTTAATATATATAAATAATATAATATAATATCACTTTTTGATTTTTTAAATATAATTAATAATTTTAATATACTTTTAATAAAATAAATAAATATATATATATATTGAAATATATTAAATATATATCTATCAAAAATTAAAAGCTAAAAGATTATATTTTTAAAAGAAAGAGAAAAAATAAATACATTTGAAAATAATTTACTTTTTTACTATTTTGAAAAAATCCAACAAGAAAAGTTCCACCTTCCATACGATTTTATAAAATTTTTCATATTTTATTAAAGATATTTTAGTTATTTTATAAAAATATATAATAAATTTGTAAAAGTTATTATGTATAAAAAAAATTCATACTGAATTTTATGTGAAATTGGTAAATTTACAAAGTAGTCACAATTATGATAAATTTTAAAATAGTTTAAAATTTTAGTAAATTTTATAATTTTTTTATATTTTTATAAAAAATTTTAAAGAATAACGCTACCATTTTATGACCCTACCCAGTTGTTGGAGCAAGCTTTAGCCCATGATTCTGTCTCTTGGGTTGGACTATTATACCCAAACGAGTCGAATCTTTTCATCCACCCAATTGATTGAAAAACGACATACTAGGCATAATTTCTCTGTCATTTTCATTGACAAACGACAAAAGAATATCTGAACCATTCATGATCAGGTTCAACCGTTGGACTCCGCCGAGCCACCTCCAATCCAACACAACCCGGCAATTTGCAAATAACTGCAGAGAATTAAATTGTGAGAGGTAACAACATGCAAATTGCAAAGTTTATGATTATCTCAAACTAGCTTCTTGCTGAAATATATAGAAGTATATATTCTTTTTTCCTTTCCCCATGGTTTTTGGGTTGATTTAATAAGTCCATGGAGGAGAACATTATTTATTGTGACTATTACGTTACGTCTAGAAGCTGAGCGCTTTATTGGGTCTTTTTCCTATTAGCAAATGGCTGTGAAAGAAATGCTCAACTACATTTTGTTGTTTGCTTTGTATGTATACTTCAATCTCTCTCACTCTCTTCAACAAGTGTATACAATGCATGATCTCAGCTGTGGTATGTATTCTCTTAAACCCAATACATTTTTTTTTTATGATCATACCTCTCTCTCTCTCTCTCTATATATATATATATATGATTGGGTAGATCTTGATGAGATGCAGACATGCCACACACTTATAAATCAGCAATTGAAACAGTTGCTTTGCAAATTGTCTTTAATTGATTCTGTTTTAAAATTGAGCCAATTGATAAACGGGAACAGCTATGTTGGTGGTGTACATGGTTTTTACATTGATATTGCTCTGAGTTTGATGTTGTATTCAGCTTAAGCATTATGGTGAATTCTTAAGATGAAAATGTTTCTTAGATACATGAACGGAGTCAGAAAAAATTATTAGGAGTGACAACCATCCAAGATAAATAGTATAAATAGGTTAAAAAAATTAAGTTGTATTTTTTTTATTATGAGTTAGAGTTAATTTTTTCTTTGAAAAACTTTTTTTTTGGAAAAGAACCACTAATAATAATTAGTAAATAATTAATAATGAATAATTATAATTTATAAAATAATAATAAATAACTTTTTACTTTAACAATTTTAAACAAATATAAATTAAAAATTGATATCTCTTACCAACAATAAAATTAAACAAATAAAACTCAAATATAATTAATGCGAATCCCTAATTTTAAAAAAATTATAGATAATAGAATCTCTCTTCAAATAACTGAATACTAAAGAAAAAAATTAAACAATTATAGAAAAAAATAAAAAAAAAACAAAATTGCTATAATTCTAAAATTAATACCGAGCTTTAAGTAGAAAAAAAAAATCAAATTGACAAAAAAAATAAAATAAAATTATAGATTATAAATAAAAACTAAAAAAAGACTGATATATACTGTGAAATTATGGTCCTAAATTCTAGTCATGGTTAATGACTTGATGAAATTACTTAGCTTGTAATTTACAAGGTTAATACAATAAAAAATAGTACACCTATTTTATAAGCTTTTTTTTTTATAAAATAAAATTTTAATTTTAGATTAATATATATATATATATTTAATTTTAAGCTAAATAAATATATTTGGATTAAAATTTTAGAGTTACAACAAATTTATATATAAAAAAATTTATTTAATGAAAGTGGCTTATTTTTAAAATTATAATATATATATAGAAAATAAAAAAAGGGAGGGGCCTCGGCCCCCCAAGTTTCATGATAGCTCCTTCCCTGCTTAGATAACATTTCAATGTTACCAACTTCACTTAATATAATTTAATTGGAGCTCAGTTATATGATTTTTTTTTACTCGAAGTGATTATTTATTATATTTTAAGTGAGATATAGAAATGTGAGATCATTTTGAGCTATTATGTCCAAATGGATAAACTTTAGACAACATACTTATTTTCATTGGTAATGAATATGAAATGGCTTGATATGGTTGAGTGCAGTATGAGCAGTTGTTTCTGGTATGTTTCAACTCTAATGCCATCATGTTGTAGCATCAACTTTTACTAGTAGGTTCAGACCAAAAAAAAAAAACCTTTACTGGTAGTTGGGAATTCTGATATAATGTACTATGCAATATCATATCTCATATTTATTGGATTAACTATCAAAGACAAGGACATATGGCTGCATTTTAGAAGATGAAATGAAAGTAAAAGGGTAGATTTACTAATCCACTCATAGTTGAGATTGCATTGTTATCTCCATGAAAGCCATTCATCATTGAGCTTGTCCTGTATTTATCATCTCTTTCTTAAGCTTATCTATTCAGCACTCACCATTAGGTACTCCGCAAACGGGGGGTAAAAAACTGTGTTTTTTGTGCGAGATATCGTCATGCAGAAAGCTTGGTTCTATGAGGAGCATGGTCCCAAGGAAGTCCTCAAATTGGGAGACTTCCCACTTCCTACTCCCCAGCATAATCAGCTACTAGTCCAAGTTCAAGCTGCTGCTTTGAATCCTATTGATTCCAAAAGGCGTCAAAAGCCCGTTTTTCCCTCAGAATTTCCTGTAAGTAGGAATCACTAAGAATCCTCCTGTAGATTGTAGCAGATAATTAAAAACAGGAACAAAAATTGGAAAGAATCTCTTACGAGTTAATTTAATACATGCATGTTCAATGAGAGTAATATGGTCAGACTGGGAAGAGTAAATTTAATACATTTGCATGTTCAAAATGAGAGTAATATGGTCAGACTGAGAAGATTGGAGAAATTCATAGAATGTCACTATACGGGAACATAATTAGGATGAAAATTTATAGTTTCTCATCCCTAGTAGGATGGTTTCCATGTCTCTTACTGAACCAGCGTGACAGTGACATGTATAATGAATGTTGTGCAGGTAGTCCCTGGCTGCGACATGGCGGGGGTGGCGGTGGCAATAGGGAGTGGTGTTACAAAATTTTGTATTGGTGATAATGTATATGGAAACATCCAAGATTTTAATGCAGAGGGACATTTAAAGCAGTTTGGGACGCTAGCAGAGTTTATAGTTGTGGAGGAGAGATTGGTAGCAGAGAAGCCGAAAAACCTTTCATTTGAGGAGGCTGCCAGTTTGCCATTAGCAGTTCAGACAGCAATGGAAGGTTTCATAAAAGCAGATTTTAAAGAGGGAAAGAATGTTTTTGTAGTTGGTGGAGCAGGTGGTGTGGGGAGTTTAGTTGTGCAGCTTGCTAAGCAGTTGTTTAAAGCTTCTTATGTTGTTGCTACAACAAGCACTCCAAAGGTGGAATTTGTAAGAAGCTTGGGGGCAGACGAAGTTGTTGACTACACAAAGATAAGATATGAAGAAATTAAGGAGAAATATGATTTTGTTTATGATACAATCGGTATCTCTGCGCATCCTTCTTTTAATTTCTTCTTTGTTTCTCATTGTCCTAGAATGATCTTACGGCTACATCTATCCGAAAATGAAGCTCGTAATTGCTCTTAATAGAAGAAGATAATCCATATAGCTGATCCTAATTAACTTGGGATTAAGGTTTTGTTGAATTGAGTGTTGTTTCTCATTGTCCAACATGAAAGTTTGTCAGTTCTTTGTGCTTTTCATGTCAGCTAAGACCATTATTGGGATCATAAAAAATTTTCGTTGCTCTTTGTTTTTGTTAATCTTCAGGTGACTCCAAGAATTCTTTTGTGGTAGCTAAGGACGATGCACCAATTATCGACATAACCTGGCCACCATCAAATCCAAGAGCTGTTTTTTCAAGCTTGACAGTTTCAGGAGAAAACCTGGAGAAACTCAGGCCATATCTAGAGACTGGTAAGCTCAAGGCTGTGATTGATCCTACTGGTCCATATAAATTTACGGACGTAATTGAAGCTTTTGGATATTTAGAAACTGGTAGAGCCCGTGGAAAGGTTGTTATCTCTTCCTTCCCCTCACAACATCTTCCTCACATGCACTAACAAATCTTCAAACTGCCATGTTTTCTCTGAAATTTTACTTTTTTTTATTTGTTTATTTAGAAAATAGTTAGAAATGAAAATTTAGAAATTT
Source organism: Garcia nutans (assembly GCA_947685225.1). Taxonomy (NCBI): domain Eukaryota; kingdom Viridiplantae; phylum Streptophyta; class Magnoliopsida; order Malpighiales; family Euphorbiaceae; genus Garcia; species Garcia nutans. Next base: position 13,163,475 of record CANTUV010000010.1, on the reverse strand, counting down.
AAGAAATAAAAAAAAAAAACTCAATTCAACAAAAATCAGCTACGTGAATTTCCAAAAATGTTCTTGGTGAGATTAATATAAAAAAGTTAAAATTGTCAAATATCCAGCCCTTAATTTTATTTGTTAATTGCGGCCACAGCTGGATACCTGGATCGACGACACTTCTTTCCAGCCCTTTCGATTGTCGTAAATTAATTGGCTTGTAATGCTGCATTTCATTTTCTACGTTTTTGCTATCAGCTTACGTCAATCCTTTTCAATTGTATTTTTATTCCGCTGAGTGAAAATTTCTGAATTAATAAAGATTCTTTTTTATTTTATATGACTTAAAAAATAATTATTTTTATTAAAAATATAAATTTATATACATTTTAAATATTTATTTTGGTATGAGATATATTTATTAAATATTTTTAATAATTAATAGGTATAATATAGAAATTTAATATATTAATTAACTTATTTTAAATAAGAAATATATCTATCAATGAAAAAAAAAATAGTTTAATGATTAAACGCTTCTATATTGTTAAGATATAAGATATTGTGGACTTGAACTTCTATACATATTTCCTAACTTTTAAATATATATATATATATATTAGCCATGGATTTGAAATTTTGCCAGGACAAATGGTGTGAGACTAGATTTTAATTCATGGATTTATTTTGGGTTATTTAGGTTTGATTTAGAATTTGAATGTAATTTATACTTTTATTGAAGATTATGATACCATTCATCCAATTTCTTTTGGAATTTTTTTTTATCATAATTTAAATAGAGCTTCAAGTCACATGACAATAATAATTAAAATATCTATTTTGAAGAAATTAAGATAGTGTAGTGTTTGAATATTTCACATGATATTAATTTGTTTGTTGTAGTTAATATTTCACGTCATTTGAAATATGTTAATCTTCAACTTGAACGTCACTGATTGAATAATTCAACTAGAAAACATTTACATTAATTTAAGAAATAATTTTTGGGTCATTAAAATTTTTATGTAGTCATATTTTCATTAACAGTCATATATATATATATATATATATATATATATACACGTATGTATGTATACAATCCAAAATATGGAGAAAGAATAAGCATACCATGTCACGTCATGTACTTTTACAAGATAAAGATCAAATGTAAATTTGACAATTATTAATTCCTTTACACAAAAATGTATTTATCATATACTTTTTAAAACTATGTATAATAGTCTTATACAAATTTAAAAAATAAATTCAGATTGATAGCAAAATAGTGCAAGGACCGTAGAAGGAGCATGTTTGATTGCATTTTTGTCTTTTTATTTTTTTTATCTCATTTGAAATAAATAAATTTTCATATTTTTTTTAAAAAATACAATTTAACTCTAAAATATGAAATTCAATTAATTTTTATATTATTTAAAATAAATAAATTATTAGTAAAACATCAATAAATAAATTTTACATATGTAAGTTCAAAAATTAAACTCTAATAAATAAAAAGAAAAATATGTTACCTCATCAACTAAGCTCATTCTGATAATATTTTTTCTCTATTTTAATTTCACTTTCAGAGATATATAAAATTTGAGAATTTATTTTCATTATTATTTTTTTTAAAGTTGAAATGAGCTTCTTATATTTGTTCTATATGATAAAGTTAAAGATTTATATTCATATAAAGAAACAAAATAAAACCAGCAATGAAATTATAATTTTGCTTTCCTTTTTACTACTTCCACGATTAATTAGAAATGGAAATCCAAATCCTCTTTACCATCTTCATCTTCTTCATAGGACTTCCAATTCTTCTTCTTACCTTCACTGCTTTATTTTACCTCATATTCAAACTCTACGCAGGCAAATCGATAAAAAATCCTAACTATGCACCAGTAAACGGCACCGTATTTCATCAGTTATTTTACTTCGCCAAGCTTTATGATTATCAAACAGAAGTAGCCAAAAAACAGAGGACCTTTCGGCTTCTGAGTCCTGCTGGAAGCGAATTGTACACAACTGATACTAGAAACATCGAACATGTATTGAAAACGAATTTCGAAAATTATTCGAAGGGCGAGTATAATCAGGATATTGTTACGGACCTCCTTGGCCAAGGTAATAATAATCTTTATCTTCTCCTCCTATAGTTTTGCTATTTCTTTCAATATGAATTCATTATGAGTCTATTATAATTAATTTTATATATTTTTTATGTGTTATATTCGAACTTATTTTGACACTCCTAATACAAGATAAATATGAATATTTATGAAATTGTTTATTAAGCAATGATAATTAATTTTATATATTTCATTTGTTATATTTGCGTCCATTTTAACAATCCTAATATGAGATAAGCGTGAATAATAATGAAATTATTTATCGAGCAATTATAATTAATTTTATATGCTTGGTGGTCCATTTTGTCAAATTTTATAAGTTGTGTATTTCAGGAAATACATCAGGTAAATGTAGAGTACATTAAACTTATAACAAGTTAGCTTTATAATATAAAATATATTTTTTTATAAAATTGTCAGAAAAATAAATAGAATTACAAAATTTATTAGAATTTATAATTACTTTATAAATTTATCATATTTGTATAGTTTATAATAAATTTTTTATATATTTATTATGAGTTTATTATTGACATAATAGTTTCTATAAGCTTATTATGATTTTATTAAAATATATCTAGCAAGATATGAAAAATTTTTATACATATGATAAATGATGTAATTTTTTGTATAAAATGATTTAAATTGTTTTGGTTAGATCATCTTTTTAAATATAAATTTATCACTCTCTTCGCTCTAAAATAATAAATACACTTCTCATCTCATATATATTAAAAAAATTAATTATTTAGTTAATAATTAATTTTTTTTCTATAAACTATCAATTTTATCCTTCATTTATACTAAATAACTATTACTTATTATAAATATTAAAAGTTAAAATAGTTAAAGATTGAGTTAAAAGTAATTATAATTTAAAAAATATAAATAATTAAATAAAATATTATTGATTATAAAATATTTAAATAGAGGTATAATGATTAATTTATAATGTAATATAATCCAAATAAAGTAATAAGATGAGACATTAAAAAAATATTCCTGTTATTTTAAAATGAAGAAAGTATATTTTTTATAATTAGAAGATGAAAAATAGGTTTAATATTCCCTCAAAATCAACTGAATAATTAATATTTGATAAGTATATAATAATATATAATTGTCTCTGTACAATGCAAAATAATATTTTAATTATCTTTTTAATTACAAATCCATTAAATTTTTTGGTAATTAATAAATGTGAGTTTTTTTTTTGAACTAAAGATGTGAGATAGATTGAATCGATTTATTTTTAACACTAATTTATTATGAGTCAAATATAATTAATTTAATATATTTCGTTCATTGCCCTTGTCCCTAACTTGGACACTGTTGAGACCAGATAAGCATGAATAACAATGAAATCTTTTTATAAAGCAACAAGCTTTTTGATTTCAGACCAAGACAAGGGCTCGAAGACTTATCTTTCTCAAATCAACAACGGTCAAAGTAAATGTAAATCAAGTAATCAACCAATAAATATCTTGCGCCAAGCACTAAAGTAATAAATATATTAATATTATTTTATAAAGAACTTTATTTATGAAGAAAAAAAATTAAGCATAATTAAATAATAACTTTATATAGATAATAATTATAACTCTTTTTTTATTTAGTTTAAAATATCTATTATTTAAAATTTTTATAGAATATAATATATGCATATAAGTTAAGCGAGAAATTTTTTATAAAATAATTATTTAATATTAATAAAAATATAAAAAAACTAAAAAAATAAAAAAAATTAAATTTATCATGTTTTTTAAAATATTTTCAGAATTATTAAAATTTATAATTTTTTTTATAAAAATACCATATTTATATAATTTATCATGAATTTATTTTAAATTTATTATGAATTTATTATATATTTATTATAAATTTATAAATTTATATAATTTATTATAAATTTGTTATAAAATAATTAAAATATTTTTAATAAAAATAAAAATATATATATAAAAGGTGCGGAGTGTTTAATTTTTTCAAAATAAAATTCAAATAAAAACAGACCGCCCAACGACGGTCCAACTCTGAAGCCCACCTCGCTTAACATTACCACAGTCAGTCTGTCACTAACATCAAATTTTTTCGATATTGTTAAAAAAAAAAAAAAGAAAGAAGTCAAAATTTCAAAATTGTAATCAATAACCATTGCAAGCTGGCAACGACTAAGACGACTAATACCAAAGTCTCTCCCAGAATAACTGTGTAAGGCACCGAGCAGGAAGGCTCCAACTTTCACTGGTCTCAATTTTCTTTTTACAATTTTTTTAGGCGTAGTAAAAAAAAATTTATATGAGGTTCTTTTTTGTTGATAAGAAAATTCAGACAATTCATTATCTAAATTATGGCTCATATTTTTATTTAATTTATTTTAAAAATACATATTATTTCAGACCACACAGTAACAACATTTACAAAGATTTTTCTTCGTCATTTCTTTAATTATAAAATATAAAAATATATTATTATTTAATTGAATTGCTTTTAAAATAGGATATCTAATTGAAATAAGAGTTTATTTTATAATTTTCCCACTTTATTTATTTGAAATTTATAAAATTTATTTGGCTGAAGTTGCTTTAGCTGATGTGGTTGTGTGAGGCATATAACTAGACTGAGCCAACGCAGTGATAATCATGTCTTCTTCCTGCAAAGAACAAAATGGATGTTCTCTTAGTCATCCTCATTTTCATTGCAATTCCTCTTCTCTTCGTTCTCACAACCTTCTTGTATATTTTACTCAAACTCTACACTGGAAAATCCATTAAAAACCCCAATTATGCACCAGTGAAAGGCACCGTGTTTCACCAGCTCTTGTACTACAACAATCTCTACGATTACCAAACTGAAGCTGCCAAAAAACAGAGTACCTATCGGCTTCTTGGCTGGGATGAGAGCGTTTTGTACACAACTGATGCAAGAAACATCGAGCATGTGTTGAAAACTAATTTCTATAATTATTCAAAAGGAAAGTATAATCAAGAAGTGCTTACTGATCTTTTTGGTGAAGGTATATTTGCTGTTGATGGAGATAGGTGGAAGCAACAAAGGAAGCTTGCTAGCTTTGAGTTCTCTACCAGAGTTCTTAGAGACTTTAGCTGTTCTGTTTTCAGAAAAAATGCTGCTAAACTTGTTAGACAAATTTCCCAGATTGCGATTTCTGATCAGGTTTTTGATATGCAAGTAAGTTCACCATCATCTAGTTAATTTTCTTCTCTTTAATTCCCAATTTTTGTTTGTGGCCAAAACTTGGTTTGTAAAATTGAACTGTAATGAAGTTAAAATTGGGTTCTTGAAAATTTGTTTCTTTTCAGTTAAAAGATTTGAATTGAGAAAGTAGTATTCATTTAAATTGAGATGTGATTTTTTTTTATTTGTAGGATATTCTTATGAGATGCACTTTGGATTCCATATTCAAAGTGGGATTTGGAGTGGAATTGAATTGCTTGGAAGGGTCAAACAAAGAAGGAACTATTTTTATGAAAGCCTTTGATGACTCGAATGCCTTGGTTTACTGGCGTTTTGTGGATCCATTTTGGAAATTGAAAAGGTATTTCAACATTGGAAGTGAGGCTTTAATTAAGAAGAACATTAAAATCCTTGATGATTTTGTGAATAACGTTATTACTGCTAGAAGGAAGCTGCACGCAGAGCAACGATATGAAGTCAGTATCGGTTATCTTTATCTGCAAATTTCCAAATATTCTTGAAATTTGATTTATTTTATGATCAAAACTGACCAAATTTTTTTGGGTAATTGAAGGATGCCAAGGAGGATATATTATCAAGGTTTTTGGTGGAGAGTGAAAAGGATCCAGAGAAAATGGATAATAAATACTTGAGAGATATAATTCTGAATTTTATGATTGCTGGTAAAGATACAAGTGCAAATACTCTGTCTTGGTTCTTTTATATGCTTTGCAAGAACCCTGTAATTCAAGAAAAAATTGCACAACAAGTGAGAGAGGTCACACGTAGTGTTAAAGAAGATGATAAAATTGTTGTTGTTGAAGATTTCATGGCAAAAATAACTGATACAGCACTTGAGCAAATGCATTATCTTCATGCAGCATTGACAGAGACTCTTAGGCTGTACCCCGCAGTTCCCGTGGTAAATTTTGCTCTAACATCCACTAATTTTATATGAAGTTGTTTTGACCAATAAAATAGTGTTAACATGGCAATTTCATTATGTGCTTAAGGACGGGAGGAATGCAGAAATTGATGATGTTCTTCCTGATGGGTTTAGAATGAAAAAAGGAGATGGGTTGTTCTATATGGCCTATGCCATGGGCAGGATGCCTTACATTTGGGGAGAAGATGCTGAAGAATTTCGGCCAGAAAGATGGCTCAAAGATGGGATTTTCCAACCTGAATCCCCATTCAAATTCATTTCATTTCATGTAGTCTGATCTTCTGATCTTCTCTTTAGCTATTCAATATTGCTCAAAATTGTATCAAACATTAATTAGTCTAAAATTTTTGGTACTTTATTTACTTGCAGGCTGGTCCTCGGATTTGTCTGGGAAAAGACTTTGCTTATCGGCAGATGAAAATAGTAGCAATTGCCCTTCTTCGATTCTTCCGATTCAAATTGGCTGATGAAACCAGAAAAGTATGTTATAGGACTATGTTTACTCTACACGTTGATGAAGGTCTTTTTCTTTGTGCAATTCCCAGGGCAAGCTCATGAAATTGGAGTACCTGATGCATTGAAATATCATCATTTGGGGTCAAGTTTAAGAAAAATTATATGCTACAACCGTTGTAGCAATAAATGTCTACAACGGACCAATGGAATTCTTACACGTAGATTAAATGATTTATTTCATTGGTCCGTTGTAAGCATTTAATCAAAGTGTAAGAATCTCATTGGTCCGTTGTAGGCATTTATTGCTACAACGGTTGTAGCATATAATTATTCCAAGTTTAAACCCTTCTTTTTATTATTACAACAAAATAAAAAAAATTAATATTAGGTTTATTGTTTATAAAATAGATACTTGCTACTAGATTATATTTAAGGAAAATAAAAAATCGATGTTAATTTATTATTTATAAAAGGTTACTTGCTGATACATGTGCCGCTCTTTTTTTTTTTCCTACTTTTACAGTTTCACATTTTAATGTTGCTTTTATCATATAAATGGTATCCTCGTACTTCCGTACTAAATTAATAAATTATGGCTACGAATTAATGTCTCTTTCTTTTTAATTAGATGAATCTTACGAGACTACAATAGCGCAATTTAAAGGCTTGGATCCACCTTATTCGAATAATTCTCTTCTAATGATGGCTAAAATGTCACATTCACGACTAGGCGTGACCAAAAATCCGGATATTTGATCGGCCCGATCCAATTTATTTGTCCATAAATTTTACCGGGCTTAAATATATATTTTCAACACAAATTTGATCCGATCTAAATCGGATAAATATTTATTTTTTTTATAAGCGGGCCTTAATATGCTTGCTTGGCCCAATCCGGCCTGCATATTATTATATAAATATTATATTTTAAATATTTTAAGAGTATATTTAAATAATTGGTATACTATATAAATATAATTATTCATTATTTTTTAAAAATTCAGTTTAATTTCAAATTATTTAATATTTATAGATTATAAAATAATAATTTAATATATTAAAATATATTTATTAGTTACTAAATATTTAATATATTTTTTTTATTTTAATTAAATTAAATATGGGTTTGGCCGTGCCAGCCCGGGCTATATAAATAATTCACGGGCCAAGCTTAGATAAAAAATATAAATTTTTTTCATGCTGAGCCGAACTTAGACTCAATTATATAAAATTCAACCTGCATTAATTTTGGATCAGGTCATAGCCAAATCTATTCATGACTATGTTTTATTTTGGCATCCAACAGCTAGGCATTAACCATTCAGGTCACACAAAAATAAATTTTTTTTTGCAGTTTATCTTTTTGAAGACAAATCAAGTAAAATTATAAGGGTGATAAAACTTTTATTATCAAATTTTAATAAAACTACATATATAAATAATCAAATTTGAGACCTCTATCTAAAGTGAAATAACATCTTATTAATTGATCTATACGTTTAATGACAATAAAATAATCTTTTCTATTGTAAGTCAAAATAGTTTCTATCATTATTTGTTATTCTATTGCAGAAAATTCTTTTCTATCTATAATATGGCAAAATAAAATCATACATGATACGTCTCAATGTAATTTAATGATAAGCATATAATAAAATGTTTCTCGAAAATTAAAAAATTAAAAATAACATAACAATGTTAGTTAATCAACTGATGATATAAATATAGAGTTCGAGATTAAAAAGGTCTGCAGATGGCATAAAAAATTAAATTATAGTTGGGAGCATTTTATTTCAAGTTCATCGTTATAGTCTTTCTAGCTCGCTTGTTAATGGATGGTACCCCGAGTCCTGGGCCTCCTGGCGGGCTTTGACCAATTACATGTATATATGTATATTGCATAACTATCTTAAAAAAAAATAATTTTTATTTTAAAAATATTAAAAATATTAAAAATATTTATATTTTTACAAAATATTAGTGTAAAATTTTAAAAATAACTCATTTCTCACTAAAATAATTTTTTTTCAAAAATACATTTTCCCTCACTATAATTAATATTTTACTTCAAATTTTTATATTTTTCAAAATTGACTATTAAATAAAAATATTATAATAAAATAATAAAAATTAATATTTTAAATTATTTTTTATCATATAAAAATTATAATTTTTTATAAAAGAAAAAAATTTAATATTAATTATAAAAAGCAAATAACACTCAAAAAATATAAAAAAAAAGTAAAATATATAAAAATATATTAATAAAAATTATTAAATTTATTTCTAAATAAATTTTACATATTATAGACATAAAAAATTAAAAAAAAATGTATACAATTTCATTGTGCAAATATTATATAGATGTATTATAGATGCGTTATGGATATTAGATGTATTGTAGATGTTGTATGTATATTATATTTTTATTATTTAAGCTATATGTATTTTATATAAAAATTATTAAATTTTATGTAGATATTATGAGATAAAAATTAAAAAAATATCAAAAATATTATATAGATATATTATATATTTATTATAGATATTTTATTAGTATGCTATAGATGTATTATAGATATTATAGATGTAATTTGTATTATAGATTGTATATTTATATAGATATTGTGTATTGTGCATTGTGTATATGTTGTGTATATATTATATATATTTATTTTTTTTATGTATATTAAAAATATTATATTAAAAAAATTTTAAACAAAAAGTATAAATAAATTAAAATTGAAAGAAAATGAAATAAAAAAATTACAAAAAGAAAAAAAATAAAAATGAACGTTAAAAACATAGTTTTGAAAAAAAAAAATTGGCATGCGTATTTATGAAAATAAAGCATAGGGTGCACTGTATTTTTGAAAATGCAAAATATTTTAACGTGCTATTATCTATATCTATATCTATATATATAGTTGTTGTAAGTTGATTTAAATCAATAAATATTTTTAGTTTTCTTTTATGAGGTGATTTGACCCAATTAAATAACTATTATTAATAAAAATATATATATATTTTTAAATACTTTTCTTTTCTACTATTATTTGTCAATTTTTTTATATAATACTTCGTTATTAAATTTACTCTTTATTGATTATAATGTTTATAAAAAATTTTAAATCTTAATTTATTCTTTCTTTATAAAATTTTTTATTAATTTATATTATTATTATGTTAAATTAAAATACATTATTAATTATTAAATTAATTATTTCATAATATAAAAATATTGTGCAAGAACTATAATTAATAAAAATTTTAGAACCATAGATTCAATAGAGGTTAGTTTTTGTTGATTTCAAATTCTGCATTCGCCTGTGTGCAGGGGCGGAGGTAGGAAGAGTAAGTAATGCGGGATGACGGACTCTCCCTCTCCTCCTCCTCGTTATATATATATATATATATATATATATATATATATTTATTTATTATTATATAAATTATATATTATTGTCCTCTCCCTCCCCCTCATTATATATATATATATATATATAAATTTATAAATAATTATAATTATATAAATTATATATTTATATATAAATTATTATATAAATATTTATATTTATATTTATATAAATTCTATATATATATAATATTAGATTTTTTTATATGTAAATATATATAATTTATATATATTATTGACTTTTTTGTATTCTATATATTTTTTTAAATTAATAGATATTTAAAATTTTGTGATTATATATTTAGATTAATATTAAATTTTTATAATTTGACTGTGAATTAGTAAAATTAATATTCTCATTTGAAGTAATATTTTTAAAAATTTTAATTTAATAAAACCATATGCTATAGCTTAAATACGTAGTCAATCCTATTTTCGATAGGAGCAGTTGACAATTGAATTCAATTTTAATCTCATCTCAATCATCATTTGTCGGGATTATTCAAAAATTAATAAAAAATTAAAATAAAATTATATTGAGAAATTTAATAAATAATATAAAATAATAAAAATTTAAATTTTACTATAATGTTAAATTTTTATTTTTTTATTTTTTATTTACCTATAATTTTTTTATTTTATCTATAAAATTTACTTTCATTCATTTAAGCTCTGATCCCGCAATAATACTTAAAGGGTTTTTATTTTAGAGTAACATTTTGAGGAGAAAAATATATATTTTTAGTACTAAAATGATTCTAAGGAAGAAGTATAAAATATCCACCTTCAAATGACCATTGCATAATGGTTGACCCTGAAGTCCATTCTAATTTCACAGCTGGGAAAAAATTAAATTCCATCGCACTCACAACTGCCACTTTGATTTTTTTTAGTAGGTTTAAATTCCTTTGTCAAAAAGAAAATACATGAAATTGTCATTATCAAATTTATCTCCTTATGATTAATTTATATAATTAATTATTATTGGATCAGTAATTGAGTGGTGAACGTCTTTTTTCATGCCAGGAAGACAAGGACTTGTTGCAACAGGAGGAAGTGGAAGACTGACTTATTTATTTGGTTGAATTTCTCTTTGTTTTCTTTCATGGAAAAGCTAATTTTCTCCCATTAAGATTTCATATTGAAATTGGTTATGATTGAATTCTTATAAGTTCTTTGTAATATGAGCTTATTTTTATTAATAACTTGTCATAGTTCAGTGCAACATTTGGACATAATTTATTATTGTAATAAAAAATATTATGAATAACTGTTTGAAATTAAATGTATAATCTCATTATAAATATGACTTTAAATTTTTTATTTTTAATTATTAATTTATTAAATATATGACATTTTATCTCATATGTTAATAGTTTTAGTTAATAAATTTTGATTTAATATTATTAACAATCATTAATATAGTTATAAGAAATAAAACTAAAATTTAATCTATTTTTTCTATTTTCACATATTAATAGTTTTATTTTACAAATTATGAGAGACACAAATACTCAATAAAGTTATTATGTGACAATTTATATTTTTTAATTATATAATTTTAATCAATAAATTTATTATATATTGTTGAAATTATCAAGTGTGAGAGAAATCTCTCATTAAAAAGAGATTGGATTAATAAAAAAATATATAAGTGAAAAAAATTTATTGATATGCTTTAAGGTTTTAGGTTCAAGTATGGTATAAAATCTATGAATATATTTTTTTATTAAGGCCATCAAACATATCTTCTAAGTAAATGGATTCTCCGATCCAATATATAATATCAGAGTCGATGATTCGGCAAAAATAATTATGAAGACGTTACTCATATTTCGTGATTATTCACATTCCTCCACATGAAAGAACAAATATTACTTTTGGTGAGTGAACAAGTTAATAAAAATATAAAGAGCTCTAAGTGAAGTCGTATATACTTATATCCAAGTCTAAATCTAAAATACTTATGCTTAAGAGGGAGCCTAAGCCCAATACAAGAGCTCACACTTAGAAAAAAAGATTATTGAATTATTAAGTATGAGAAAAATCTCACATCGAAAAAATATGAGATTAATGAAAGATGTATAATTAAAAGAAGATCAAATATTTTAATATTTTGAATTGAAGTGTGATGTGAAGTCCATGAATATATTCTCTCACTAAGGCTCATCAAACATATCTCTTAGGTAATTGGACTTCTTAACCTAACATATGTAGGACTTATATTTATATATTAATAATTTTATAAATATTTGACATTTTATTTTCATATATTAATAATTTTAGTTTAAGAATTTATTAATAATTGATAATAATTATTATTTCATTAATAATTTATTAAATACACAACCTTTTATCTTCTTATATTGAATTTCAGTTAAGGAATTTATTAATAATTATTAATTTATTAATAATTTTATTAAATCTATTAAATATATAACTTTTGATCCTCATATATTAATATTTTTAATTAATAAATGTTTATAATTTTTAAATTTATTAAATATATGAGCTTTTATTTTATATATTAATATTTTCAGTTAATATATTTAATAATGAATAACTATATGTCATTTTATTATTATATTATATGTATATATTAAGTGGCAGTGTAGATTTATTTTATTATCCTCATATACAAATGGCTTAGAAAGAGAATAATTATAATGCGTAATATTTCTATATTATATATATACATTATAATTTCTATTTTTTCTATTTTTAATTTCATCAGTCAATAAATTTATTATTTATAGGATGTTTTATATTTTTATATTAATAATTTATTAAATATATGATATTTTATTTTTATCTATTAATGATTTTAATAAAAAAAATTTATTAGTAATTATTAATTTATTAATATATATGTATGCGTGAAAAAGGTCTGAAGCCATCTTGAGAACGTTTTAATCTCAAACTATATTGCTAACCACCAAATTTTTCTGAAATTTCTTGTTAATAATTAGTTATCTATACACATATATTACAATCGTATTGATTAATATTAATATTTTCTTTTTTATTTTTTTATTATAAAAAAATTTGTTATATGCTTATCATGTTTTATTTTCACAAAAATTTTATTTTTTTTATATGGCACGCATAGACGTTATATCCGAAAATAAAGTTTTTTTTTACCAGAAAATAGAAGTTAGTTGAGTATGAGACATTTTCGTAGTGATGTAATAATGAGAAAGAGTAATTCGTAGCCACAATTTAGTGTTACTGTAAAATGTAAATGCTAAAAAGGCAACATTGACCTATTAAACTGTAAAATTCTTATCACACTGGGAAGAAAAGGTTGAGTTATACGTATAGTTTAACGATAAATATATTCCTACTGAATAATTCTTATTACACTCGGTAAAAAAAAGTTGAGTTAGGCCTAGAGATATGATTTAACGGCAACTACATTTCTACCAGATAACAAATTCAAGACAGGTTCTCTCTCCTTAATTATAATAATAAAAAGAGAGGTTTAACTCAACCCAATGGTAATATTCCAATGTATCATGTATTCAAATTTCATTAGCATGTCCTGCGAATTGCACAGAGAAATAGACCTCCATCAATGTGAAGTGTGAACATTGTCCTATAACACACTTTTCTGGTTTCATCAGCCAATTTGAAGCGAAAGAATCGAAGAAGGGCGATTGCTACTATTTTCATCTGCCGATAAGCAAAGTCTTTTCCCAGACAAATCCGAGGACCAGCCTGCAAGCATATGAGATACCAAAAACTTTAGACTGTAATTAATGTTAGATAAAATTTTGAAAATATTGAATGGGTAAAGAGAAAATCAGATTACATGAAATGAAATGAATTTGAACGGGGATTCAGGTTGAAAAATCCCATCTTTAAGCCATCTTTCTGGCAGAAATTCCTCAGCATCCTCCCCTCAAATGTAAGGCATCCTGCCCATGGAATAGGCCATATAGAACAACGCATCTCCTTTTTTCATTCTAAAGCCATCAGGAAGAACATCATCCACTTCTGCAGATCTTCCATCCTTAAGCACATAAAGAAATTGCCATATTAACACTATTTATTAATAGTTTTATTGCATAAAATTACTTGTTTTTCTGGTCAAAACAACTGCTTATATGATTAATGGATGTTAGAGAAAAATTTACCACAGGAGCTGCAGGGTATAGCCTAAGAGTCTCTGTCAATGCTGCATGAAGATAATGCATTTGCTCAAGTGCTGTATCAGTTATTTTTGTCAAGAAATCTTCAACAACTTCAGTTTTTTTATCATCTTCAACACTGCCTGTGACCTCTCTCACTTCTTGTGCAACTTTTTCTTGAATTAGAGGGTTCTTACAAAGCATATAAAAGAACCAAGACAAAGTATTTGCACTAGTATCTTTGCCAGCAAACATAAAACTCAGAATTATGTCTCTCAAATATTTATCATTCATTTTTTCTGGATCCTTTTCACTCTCCACCAAAAACCTTGATAATATATCCTCCTTGACATCCTACAAATACCCAAAAAATTTGGTCAGTTTTGATCATAAAATAAATCAAATTTCAAGAACATTAGTAAATTTGCAGATAAAAATAACTCACCACATTTCGTTGCTCGGCTTGCAGCTTCCTTCTAGTAGTGATAAGATTACCCACAAAATAATCAATGATTTTAATGTTCTTCTTAAGTAAAGCCTCAGATCCTATGTTGAAATGTCTTTTCAATTTCCAAAATGGATCCACAAAACGCCTATGAACAAAGGCATTCGAATCATCAAAGGCCTTCATAAAAATAGTTCCTTCTTTGCTTGACCCTTCCAAGCAATTCAATTCCACTCCAAATCCTACTTTGAATATGGAATCCAAAGTGCATCTCATAAGAATAGCCTACAAATAACAAAAATCAAACCGTCAATTTTTACAAATATCCAATTTTAAGTTTTAACTTCACTACAGTTCAATTTTACAAAACAAGTTTTGGCCATAAACAAAAATTTCGATTTAAAGAAAACAAAGGTAACTAGATGATGATGAACTTACTTGCATATCAAAAACTTGATCAGAAATCGCAATCTGGGAAATTTGTGTAACCAGTTTAGCAGCTTTTTTACTGAAAACAGAACTGCTAAAATCTCTAAGAACTCTAGTAGAGAACTCAGAGCTAGCAAGCTTTCTCTGTTTCTTCCACTTATCTCCATCAACAGCAAATATACCTTCACCAAAAAGATCAGTAATGACTTCCTGATTATACTTGCCTTTAGAATAATTACAAAAATTAGTTTTTAACATATGCTCGATGTTTCTTGTATCAGTAGTGTACAGAATGCTCTCTCCCCAGCTAAGAAGCCGATAGGTGCTCTGTTTTTTTGCCAGTTCGGTGTGGTAGTCGAAGATATTGTTATAGTACAAGAGCTGGTGAAATACGGTGCCGTTCACTGGTGCATAATTGGGGTTTCTTATGGATTTTCCAGCGTAGATTTTGAGTACCAGATACAAGAAGGTTATGAGACCGAGAAGAGGAGTTGCTGTAAACCTGAGAATGATTAAGAGAACATCCATCTTAATTTTTTTTGCAGGAAGAGGACATACATGGTTAATCTCCGCTTTGGCTCACTCTATTTATATGATTCTGACAACCACATCAGCTCAGGAACTAGAAAAATTATATTTTTGAAAAAATATGTATTTTCATGCATGGCATGCTTACGTAGTACAAAACATTTACCTTTTCTACTAAAAACTTGTCGGCAGAGGCGCACTTATTTGCTTCATTTAACATGTGTGTTCATTCATCTTTTTTGACTTTGCATGTCATCTGACCAAAACTTAATTCATAACTCTCCAATCCTTAGACATATCATATTATTATTCTTATTCAAATATATAATTAGAATTACGTTCATATTATATAATTTTTGAAGTAACTTGAATTAAATAAATTCTATAAATTTCAAATAGGTTAAATAAAAATATAAGCAACAGCACGTCTGTAATTAATTTAATAAGGACTATAGTATTTTTTTTGGCACCAAAGTGAATGAAAATGCCCAATACTCATATGACTATCAATTTAATAACTATCATACTTTGGGGGTTGGGGGAATTTTTTTTTGATAAAACAAGAAAATTCATTAATTTAAAAATAAAGAGTTCAAATACAAAGTATCAGATAAAATACCAAGACAGTCATTCTGATACCATATTAATTTATTAGAGGAGAGAATTAAACTTTACAACTACATGAGTAGCCCTATTATTAAAATAATAAGTAAATGACCATACACAAATGCATAATTTTCGGTTCAAAGAGCGATGGTCTGAAATAATTATATGCTACAACTGTTATAGCAATAAATGTCTACAACAGACTAATGGAATTTTTACACGTAGATTAAATATAATTATTCCATGACGCCACGTGTCATATTTAATCTACGTGTAAAAATTTCATTGGTCTGTTGTAGGCATTTATTGCTACAACAGTTGTAGCATATAATTATTCGATAGTATGAGAAAATAATTTTTAGTCGATTTTGAATCACTATTTTCTTTGACAGCTTATCGATTATATTTTTACAAACAAATTCTATTATTAGATCTGTAAAATTAAATTTTATCGTTAACTTTGACCCAAAACCAACAGCCATGGCTTCACTTCAAGGCTTTGTCGTTTGAGGGCCCAGACAGTCCGGTCAATTAAGTCATTACTATTTACTTCCAACGAAGAAAAGTATGGATGTGCAATAAATTACTTTCTTTTCTTCAAACGACTATTGCAATTTCTACAAATTGTCATTAAGTCATGGTTGACCCTGAAATCCGTTCTCATCTCTCAATGGAAATTTGAAATGCATGCCATTTTGATTTTTTTAGTAGGTTTTTTAAGTTTCTTTGTCAATAAGAAAATACATCAAATTGTGAAATTTATCTCATTAATTTATATAATTAATTATTATTAATTATAATAATTATATTTGCATTTTTTATTTAATATTATTTGATAATTATATTTATTAAAATATATAATTAACTAAAATAAAATCCCATACGATATTACAATATTTTTATTTTTCAAATTTTATAATAATTTTAAATAAATAATTATTTATCTACAGTTATAAAAAATAAAATAAAAAATATATAATATTATGATATTATTATAATATTTTATATAAATAATATAAATTATTTTTTAAACTAGATAAATTCAACACCATCAATAATAAATAAAAAAATAATTAGAGCAAAAATCTAAAAAGTAATATATATAGATTTAAAATGTTTATTTGATAATAATTAAAATTATACCTCAAACTAATTTGAGTCAATTGTCAAACTATGAATAAGAAAATCATAAATTTAAGTGTTGGTGAAAACTTTTTGTTTATAAATTTTTATTAAAAATTTAAAATATATATGTATTTTAAAAATTATATAATTTGTAATTTTCGTTAGATAATTAAAATAATTTATATCAACTATCAAATTAAATTAAAAATTTAAAAATTTTAAATTTATTATTTATTAAAATAAATAAATAAATAATTATTATATATTTATTTAGAGAGTTTATATAAAATTATAATATTATATATATTTAATAATGATAATAATTAATTATCCTTAAATAAGATAATAATTCCGTAAAAGAGACTTGTGGCGATAGGTGGAAGAAAAAGATTCAGATATTTGCTTGGTTGAATTCCTCTTTGTTCACGTTCATGGAAATTTGAAATGCATAGCACTGCCATTTTGATTTTTTTTAGTAGGTTTTTTAAGTTTCTTTGTCAAAAGAAAATACATCAAATTATGAAATCCATCTCATTAATTTATATAATTAATTATAATAATTATATTTATATTTTTTCTACTTTTAAATTTCATCAGTCAATAAATTTATTATATATAAGATGTTTTATACTTTTATATTAATATTTTATTAAATATATAATTTTTTATTTTTATCTATTAATGATTTCAATTAAAAAATTTATTAGTAATTATTAATTTATTAATATGAATATATGTGTAAGAAAGGTCGGAAGCTATCTTGAGAACTTTTTAATCTCAAGCTATATTGCTAACCACCAAATTTTTCTGAAATTTCTTGTTAATAATTAGCTATCTGTACACATATATTACAATCGTGTTGATTAATGTTATTATTTTCTTTTTTATTTTTATTATTATAAAAAATTATTATATGCTTATCATGTTTTATTTTCACAAAAATTTCTTCTTCTTTTTTGTGTAGCTTTTGGTGGTTAACGAGTAGACGTTATATCCGAAAATAAAATTAGTTTTTTTTACTAGAAAATAAAATATTATGAATAACTGTTAAAATTAAATATATAATCTCTTTATAAATATAACTTTTAAATTTCTTATTTTCAATTATTTACACTAACTAATAATTTAAATCAATAAATTTACCATATGTAAGACTTTTTATAATCATATATTATTAATTTATTAAATATAAGACATTTTATCACATATTTTAATAGTTTTGATTAATAGATTTTTGTTTAATAGTGTTAACAACCATTAGTATAGTTATAGTTACGGGAAATGAAACTGAAATTTAATCCAATTTTCTATTTTCACATATGAAAGACACAAATAGCCAATAAATTTATTACGTGACAGTTTAAATTTTTTTCATTGTTTAATTTCAAGTAAACAAATTTGTTACATATAAGACTTATATTCATATATTAATAATTTTATAAACAATTGATATTTTATCTTCATATATTAATAATTTTAGTTTAAAAATTTATTCATAATTGATAATTATTAATAATTATTATTTTATTAATAATTTATTAAATATATAACCTTTTATCTTCATATATTAAAATTTTAGTTAAGAAATTTATTAATAATTATTAATTTATTAGTAATTTTATTAAACATATGACTTTTAATCCTCATATATTAATATTTTTAATTAACAAATTTTTATAATTTTTGAATTTATTAAATATATGAGCTATTATTTTTATATATTAATAGTTTCAGTTAATATATTTAGGAAGGAACAACTTTGATACATATCATTTTATTATTATATGTATATATTAAGTGGCAATTTAGATTTATTTTATTTTCCTCATATATAAATGGCATAGAAAAAGATAAATAATTATGACACATAATATTTTTATATCATATATATATATTATGATTTATATTTTTTCTATTTTTCAATTTCATCAATCGATAAATTTATTACGTATGATATATTTTATATTTATATATTAATAATTTATTAAATATATGATATTTTATTTTTATCTATTAATAGTTTTAATTAAAAATTTACTAGTAATTATTAATATATTAACATGTATATATGTGTTAAAAAGGTGGGAAGCCATATTGAGAACTTTTTAATCTCAAACTATATTGCTAACCACCAATTTTTCTGAAATTTCTTGTTAATAATTAATTATCTATATGTTGATAACTTTTTAATCTCAAACTATATTGATAACCACCAAAATTTTCTGAAATTTCTTGTTAATAATTAATTATCTATACACATATATAACAATCTTGTTGATTAATATTATTATTTTCTTTTTTTATTATTATAAAAAATTTATTATATGCTTATCATGTTTTATTTTCACAAAAAAATTCTTTTTTTGTGTGCCTTGAGTGGTTGACGCATAGACTTTATATCCGAAAATAAAACTTTTTTTTTACTAGAAAATAAAATTTAGTTGTGTATGGAACATTTTTGCCATTAGAATTAGGCGGACCTAGAACTTCAATATATTTTTTTAAAAATATGAATGCAATAATGAGAAAGAGTAATTCGTAGCCATAATTCAGTATGAATGCAAAATATAAATGCTAGAAAAGCAACATTAACATATTAAAATGTAAAATTCTTATTACACTCTTAAGAAAACATTTTATTGCACGTAAATATATAATTTAACAGTAAATATATTCCTACAAAATATTTTTTATTATACTCGAAAAATAAAGTTGATTTGGACGTAAAAATATAATTTAAGAGTAAATATATTTCTACTTAATAATAAATTTAAAAGTGATTCTCTCTTTTTAATTATAATACTAAAAAGAGGGGTTTAACTCAATCCCAGCGGTGATACTACAATGTATCATGTATTCAAATTTCATGAGGTCGTCCTAGGAATTGCAGAGAGAAATAGACCTTCATCAATGTGAAGCGCGAACATAGTCCTATTACACACTTTTCTGGTTTCATCAGCCAATTTGAAGCAAAAAAAAATACATTGCTACTATTTTCATCTGCCGATAAGCAAAGTCTTTTCCCATACAAATCCGAGGACCAGCCTGCAAGTATATGAGATACCAAAATAATTAATTATTATTCAATAAGATAATAATTCCACAAAGGAGACATGTGGCAATAGGTGGGAGTGCAAGACTCGGATATTTGTTTGGTTGAATTCCTTTTTGTTAACTTTCATGGAAAAGGAAGACCAGTTAGTGTTTGCTTGGAGAACACCACGAAAACAGAAGTGTCTGCACTCTGCATAATATTTATATTATATCCAAAAATTGTAAGTAAATAACAAAAACTTAAATATTGATATCCATCATAATATTGAAATCTCGGGATTATAAAAATTGACAACAAAATTGAATCATATTTAATGAGTCATCCATTGCAACCATGATCACGCACTAAACTGAAAATTTCAATTAGCACTGACCAATTACAGGGATGATGTTGCAGTTACATTAGGAAGCTGAAGCCCTGATCTCGAGGTCCATCCTCTACGCTTCCTGTATGCATCAATAGCCTGTAACCGAACCCTTTCTTGTGAAGCTTCTGGGACATTTTTCATTACTTTAGGAATGGCAACTAGCTTTGGTGGAGCTTGGACAACATCTCCAAATTGAATCTGCTCTCGCCGCCCTGGAAAGTCCAAAGTGTCTTCTGTTCTGGATTTTTGGTGCTTCTTCTTCTTTGCTTCCAAATACCTACATTAATATGATAATCAAAAGCAAGATAGTAAAGAACACTAAGTTAAAACTATATTAGAATTAGATTCTTTCAAACTGATAAAAGGACGATCAATTGCATAAGAAATGAAATTGAAGTGTTAATCTTTAAATGCTTACTTTGTCTTGCGCTCGCTTTTTCTCACTGGCTTTCTTGTCTATTGATGCTTCAAAACGAAGATTATTAACTTGCTTTCGCTTTCTTTTCCTCTTTCTCTTCTCATCTACACTTTCGTGCACAGTTTCATCAATATCATCATCATTATCAATTTCATCTATAATGTAGGTTCTGCCGCGATTGAATCTTTTGGAGGCAATTTCTAGACATATCATTCCATCCATAAGTAAAAAATAAAATTCAGAAATCAAAGAGGAAAGCAGAACCTATGATATTACTGATAATTCCATTTCTACAGGGTACTGGAAACAACAAAGATTGATTCTTTGCAAGTAATGAGCAGCTCATATTTTTAAAAATTTCACATTCTAAGAACACTTGAACTAGCAAATAGGCATATACTAGCAATAAGCAGCTCATATTTTTAAAATTTTCACATTCCAAGTAATGAGCAGCTTAAACTAGCAAATTCTAAGAACAATTGAAGGCTGGCCAATCAAGTCGCAAAATTTAATTTCATTCTATAAAACCATAAACGCAATTTAGACAAAACTTCGAGCAATTTTAAACCATGATGGAAACCCTAATTCCAGCTCCAGTTCACGAAAAAATTAAACAATTAGTGCTTACTTTTCCGACATCACTGTGTCTCTGTTTCTTCTTTTCTTCGCTGGACTTGGAAAGTTTAGCTGACCCTAAAAGACACAAATCAAATCGATACAAGCAAAGTTTCTGCGAATATAAATATAAGAACAGGGGAAAGAGAGAGAGAGAGAGAGGGGATGAGAGACTTACTGTTATGAAGACGAGGCGTGAAAGACATGATCTTACGAATTTTGGAGGGAAGAGCGTCCAATTGAGAGGGATCGGGTGGCGGGGGGAGACGGTTTTGGCCTCGATGCGCGGCCAAGTAGTTTTTTTTCTCTCCTTTTTCTTCCTTTCCCACCCATCCCTGTTTCCTTCCGTCTGTTCTAAACCCTAATTCTCAACTGATTTAGTTGACTGTCCACACTCACTTGGGTGTAACGACAAATGAGCCATTAACGACAGAACTTTAGCGCCATTTTGCAGTTTTTATATTCGTCCAACCATAAATTATGATCGTTTGTGCTGTCGTTTCGTCCAAAATATCCCAACAAGAAAAGAGCACAACACAGCTAGAAACAACCAAAGCTATGTACAATAAGATATAAGAAGTTACATTTCATTTAAAATATTTTATAATAAAATAAAATTATATTTTAAAAATATATATATATTATTATTTTTAAAAAATAATTATTTTTTTATAATTTTTATAAAATAAAATAATATCTATCAATTTAAAATGAAATAAATATTTTTTAATATAAATTATTTTTTTGGAATTAAATTGAGTAGACCACAACAAAAGATACTGGATGATTAGAATAAATAATATTTAATTATAAAAAAATTATAATTATATAAAAATTATTTATTTTTTTAAGAAAAATATATACAAACAATAATAACAAATGGGTCCTTAAATATAAAAGAGTTTGAGCAGTTTTTTTTTATTATTTTATAATTCCTTAAATATCTCCATCATTATTGCAAGCGCTTTTATTTGATTACATTTAATTATTTGCACTTTCAGGAAAAAAATACTACCAGTAAAAAAAATTGTTCGACACGTTTATACCAGCAAGGCGTATCTAAATCGTGATTAGAAACAGATATAATCTGAACAGAAACAGGAACTCGAAACAAGCCAAACAAGCAACAAGAAAAAAAAAAGAAGCAAAGAAATGGAATAGATAAAATCATATCACCAAACAAAACCGAGAAAATGGACAAACGGTGAAATTGAAAACAAGGAAATTGAATGCCAAGAAAGAGAATTGAAATTGAATGCAGAGCCAGAGAGTCCCGTGGAATAATTATATGCTACAACCGTTGTAGTAATAAATGTCTATAACGGACCAATGAGATTCTTACACGTAGATTAAATAATTCATTTCATTGGTCCGCTGTAGACATTTAATCTACGTGTAAAATTTCCATTGATTCGTTGTAGGCATTTATTGCTACAACGGTTGTAGCATATAATTATTCAGTCCTGTGGCCTACCAGACCTTATTATTCATTTCAATGCTTTTTCTTTTTTCATTTTTCCTTTCCAATTTTCTGGAGCAATTGCCCAAACAATAGAGACTTTTAGATAAAGAAAAAAACCAATTATTTTTAGAGAGAGAGAAGCTCCAAATTTTTTTTTTTTCGGTTTTTGATATTCTTAAAGCATTTACTCAATACTTTCATTTCCTCTCTTAAAAACTGATCCTCTAATTTTAATTACCTATTCTGGTTCACTGTGTAAGTTTTTTTTTTTGTGTTTCTCTGGAATTTTCTGTTTTGTATTGATTTTCTGTTTTAATTTTTTTTATCAGGAGAATTTTCTGTTTCCAAATTCCAAAGAAAAATGGGATTGATTTCCGGGATCTTTCTCGGAATGATCTTTGGGATCGGAGTTATGGCCGGATGGAAACACATGATGAGGTACCGCAGCACCAAGCGAGTTGCGAAGGTTCGTTAATTTTTGCTATGCAAGTTGTTTTCAGCTTGTCTTTTTCTGGATGAATTTGATTATTTATTTATCCGAAATTAAGTTTATTATTATGCTTCTGCTTTGTTCCATTGAATTGCTTAGCGCTTTAGAACGTGTCTCTGAGAGTCTCAAGAGTGCTTCTACGTCTAGCTTGTGAATTGCCTCGAATTTGAGTTTTGTATGATGTTTAAATCTGCACAGAGAATTTAGAATCGCTTTTGTCTATGTTTAGCATATTCAGGAGTGAAAATTTTTTGAGTTTAAAGTGTTGGTGAGTTACTGAGTTTATGCATTTTAATTGAGTATTATAATGGAATCACTTAATTCGCTAGCTTAATTTTTGCTTAAGAATTCACTATTAGTGGATAATAATTTTTATTTTTATTAGGACTGTTTTCTCGTCTCTTTGAGTCATAAGATAGATCACCTACAAATTATGTAGCATCTTGAAGTTGAAGTTTGAACTTACACGTTTTGCATCTGTAGGATTCTTAATTTCATAAAACTATTTATGATGACTTAGGACTTTCTTTCGGTGAAGATTTCATATAGAATTTTTCTGCATTATTAGAAGGGATTGTGTACAAGCTCTTTGAGTGGCATGTTGTTAGGTTTTTTTAATTTGGGTGAAGATTAAGGGTTTTTACATATAACAAGAATACTACCAAAAAATAAGAATTGCATAGGAATAGGAAGCAAGCCTCAGAAGCACATTGAGTTGTTAAATGAAGAGTGCAAGGTAGTGCTGGCTGTGGTCATTGGCTCACCATTTGCTTACCGACTCAAGTGTCTTTAAATCCTTGCACTCTATGCATCATATTCAACAGCGGGCTGATGCATTTTATCCATAGACACTTTGATTATTATATCTAATCTACTATCTAGTTCTTGTAGTTTTTGCAACCTTATTCCTTGAAGTTCCTTATCGTATGAAACCATTAAAATGTGTTTAAACTTTGTTTGTTTATTATTCAACATGTCTATTTTATTCTGCAGGCAGTTGATATAAAACTCCTTGGGTCCCTAAACAGAGATGATCTGAAGAAAATATGTGGTGATAATTTTCCTGAATGGATATCTTTTCCTGTGTTTGAACAGGTCTGCCTTTTACTTAAATGTTCTAATGTTTTGGATATCACGGTTATAGATGAAACCCTTAGCAATCCTTTATATGCAGGCAGGGATATGAGATTTTAGTTTTCCAGGCTAATGTGAATACTTTGGTTACTTAAATATACTGTTTACTGTTTTCATAACAAATAAGGAATTTGTTTATCATTTTATCTCCTGATAGAATTAAAATCATAATGTAAAGGGTTTTCTTTCTTTTTTCCATTTTACCAAAAATTATAGTTTTAGTTGGTTTTATAACTTGTAGGTTTCTTAATATACACCTTCTCTATGTCGAGATTTAGAGTTGAAGATTATCTGCCCTCTTTTAACCTAATCGCTACCAAAACTTCAATTTTGCTTCACCAGATTGTCTGCAGCAATTGAATTAGCTTGAATATTGTATTGTATAATTTCTGAGTTCTCGCAATATATTGTTTTGTGCAAGAAAAGTAAATTTTTGTTTGATTGGATTCGGCTTGTTACTAAATTTTCTTCTTCCTAATCACAATCAAATTTGTCATAGTATACTTTGTTGCATAATGCAGGTGAAATGGCTGAACAAGCAACTGAGCAAATTATGGCCATTTATAGCAGATGTAAGCCTTTTGCTTTTCTTGTCACTTATTTTAGTCTACAATTAAGATTTTGTTGCTAGTGGGATATTTCTTTCCCTACATAAAGGTAGATAATCTTCATATTAAGTAAAATCTTTGATTATTCAATTCCTTTTGCTATCTTCTTTTCTCTTTGACAATAATGGTGGCGGAAATGAAAGATAGGCATTTTTTGTGGGGGAGAAATGTAGATTAAAAATTTCAAAAACCTTATTGGCTCCATACAATGAGTTTTCTTTTCTTAAATGTTCTGTCAAAGTTGTTGAATGTTTTTGTATACAGGCAGCTACAATGGTGGTTAAAGAATCTGTTGAACCACTGTTGGAAGACTATCGACCGCCAGGAATTACTTCATTAAAGTTTAGTAAATTTTCTCTTGGAACTGTGCCACCCAAGATTGAAGGTATGAATCAGTAGATAGTCCTTTATGGTGTATATTTGAACACATTGCCCTTGTATTGCTGTGTTCTTATATCTTTGGGATATTTTATAATCTGTTTGGCAAACATTTTTTTTTTTGATATTGATAACATTCAATTGTAATCCAATAATGTAAAAGTGAGTAGGGGTTCCTGAGGTTCCTTCTCAGACACATCTAGACTCCTACTTAAACACCATGAAGGTGAATGCACATTGCTAAGGATGTCTTTAGAGACACTGGTGATGTGACCATTGAATTGCACTTCTTATTTCTTTTTAAATATGTCTGTTCTCAAGTACATAGTTAATGCAGGTATTCGTGTTCAGAGTCTCAAGAAGGGTCAAGTCATTATGGATATTGATTTTCGATGGGGCGGTGATCCAAGCATCATTCTTGGTGTTGAAGCTGCACTAGTTGCCTCTATACCCATTCAGGTTCACACGTAAATGACTTTGGCAATAACCAAATTATGTTGATTACTCTTGATTCAATCAAACCTTTTACGAGAATATTTATTTCTTTTCATGCTGCACAGTTGAAAGACCTTGAAGTTTATACTGTTATTCGCGTTATCTTCCAACTAGCTGAGGAGATTCCATGTATTTCTGCTGTTGTTGTTGCTCTACTTTCTGAGGTACAGTTTACAAAGTTTCAGGCTGCATTTGTATATTCTTATTGAATCTGATATTCTTGGTTGTAATTCTTTATTAGTATTGAACTTTTATTCAATTTTGTGCACCACACATGATCTCTTTCTCTCATTTCATTAGACGGCTCATTAGTACTTGGGCTGCAAAGTGAGAGGAGGCCTCCAATCTCTTAAAACTCATCATGTATAATGGAATTTGAACGCTGTGTAATTGCTTTCCCAATTAATGACTTGTAGTTTACCCTTTACATTTTGAAAAAACTAGCAAAACGAAGTAAATGCATTTAAGCAAATATATTTTTCTGTTATTTTTCTTCATTAATCCATCATGCGTTCTCCATGCCATGGTGATGATTAAACCCACATGAGAGCTTACGTAATTGATGACTGCTATATCCATATAAGATAGCAATATCATGTTATTGTATCATCAATTTATTTGGCATCATTGACCTAAGCAGTGAAAGATGAGTTGTTCTAATAGAAATAAGAAACTCTACAGGTGATATGCCTTTAATTTTTTACTGTGTTATGTCATATTTAACTTGGTAGCATTTGATTATACTATTATATCTTTGAGTTGGAGTGACAAAATTTATACACAATGAATTCGATGAGGCATGTGTTAAATGATTGTAGGTATTGTTATCAGTTTAAATTGTTTTGGAAATAACCAATTCTCAATTCAACGATCAGCCATGTTGTTAGTTTAAATTGTTTTGGACATAACCAATTTAATTCATCAATCAGCCAAAGCCCAAAATTGATTACGTTCTGAAAGCTGTTGGTGGAAGCTTAACAGCCATTCCTGGACTGTCGGATATGATTGATGTGAGTTCTCCTTTGGTATCAACGTCACTTTTTCCCCTTTTTGTTTGCTTATTGATTTGGTTTTCTTATCATTATGCTGTTTGCATAAATTTTATTAGGATACTGTTCATTCAATTGTCGAAGACATGCTTCAGTGGCCCCACAGGATTGTTGTTCCAATTGGTGGTATACCTGTTGATATAAGGTATTATGAGCCTTACAATTTTTTTGCTCAGTTCCACGGGTTATTAGATTTCATCACATGCATTATCACCCAAACATTGAGAGGTATCAATGTACAAAGGAATTCATTATCTCATACACTTCAATTCCATCACAATGATCAGTGCATAATTCAGCACGTACATACTCAAAAAGTTCTATTTAGTTTTAATTCGATGTTCAGGACCAGAAAGTTACTGCCACAGTGATACACTTAATATATAAAGATTTTCCACTATTTTATCGTCATTATATTAGTACTAGGATGGCTCACTCTGTTAGAGAAATGTTAATTCATCTTTTCTGATGGATTGGGGTTGGGGTTGGGGGATGCTCTGCAGTGAATTAGAGCTCAAGCCACAAGGAAAACTTACAGTGACTATAGTGAAAGCAAATGATTTGAAGAACATGGAGATGATCGGGAAATCTGATCCATACGTGGTTTTACATATTCGGCCAATGTTGAAGGTTAAAACGCATGTTGTTGAGAACAACCTTAACCCTGTTTGGAATCAATCATTCGAGTTGATTGCAGAAGACAAGGAGACTCAGTCACTTGTCCTTGAGGTCATAAATTTTTTATACGGTGTCTCTTTTTGTTTATGCACGGTATTTCACCATCTCAGAATATGATGCTTTTGTGCTTTCTCACAGAAACTCTATATCTTTGTATTGTTGACAATATACAATTTTATATTGTTGTTTCGGGAAGAGTTTGCTGTTATTTGATATGCTAATAATGTGATGCAAATCTTTGAACAGATCTTTGATCAGGATATTGGACAAGACAAGAGGTTGGGGATAGTTAAATTGCCTTTAATTGAGCTGGAAGCAGAGACTTGGAAAGAACTGGAGTTAAGACTGCTACCAGCACTTGACATGTTGAAGATTAAGGATAAGAAGGATCGAGGAACTCTTACAATTAAGGTAGGCACGTAAGCAATCATATTTGTCTTTGTACATTAAGGGACCATGCTTCAACGATTAAAGCTGTTGATGATGGTACGATGACTTTAGTTCCACTCAACAATATATTGTTGTTATTTCTGAATCCCATTGTTCGATATTGTTTCTATATTAGAGAAGAATGACAATATAGATTTCTCCATTGTTTTCTCAGTCATCTCATCTTTAGGACTCTTTACAGTGATCGTGTCTCATTCTCTCTCTTTCCTTGTCTGTTTGGTTTATATATATTTGGGTTGGACTTGCAGGTCTTGTACCATGAATTCAACAAGAAGGAGCAATTGGCTGCTCTAGAAGAAGAGATGAGGATCGTGGAAGAAAGAAAGAAGCTAAAAGAAGCAGGAGTTATAGGGAGCACAATGGATGCACTTGACGGAGCAGCATCACTGGTGGGTACTGGTCTTGGTGCTGGAGTTGGCCTGGTTGGAACTGGCCTTGGCGCTGGAGTTGGGCTTGTAGAAACTGGCCTTGGTGCTGGAGTTGGTATAGTGGGCACTGGCCTTGGAGCAGTTGGTAGTGGCTTGAGCAAAGCAGGAAAGTTGATGGGTCGGACATTCACTGGACAATCCAGCAAGAGAAGTGGCTCCAGCACTCCTGTCAATATTGTTGTGCAAGAAAATGGTGCGGCAAAGTCACGGTAGCTCTGCTGCAGAATAATATGTGAATTTTAGCCTTGTGCTTGCTCTTCCATGAGTATAGGTTGAAACAACTTATTTTGCACACTGTTCTTTAGTATTTTCTCCAGTACTGTTTCTGTTAATTCGGCATAGATACTTCTCCATCCTAGTTTCAACTGTACCTTCGTCGTTACCTCAAAATTCTTGCTTTAGCATACGTGAATTCATAGCTTAAGTTATGTGTACAAAATAACACGATTCTCTGTTTTCTGGTGAAAGGTGATTTTCTTAGCGGAGTATCTACGCATTTTACAATAATCATCATTTATGCCACTGTCTGACCAGCTCTGGTAGTGACTAAGTTTATTTTTATATTAATTTGATTATTTGAGATTTAACAGCGTTAGAGTGTTATTTCTGTGTGATATGAGATCACGAATGAAAAGTTATGTACAACATATCCTATAAATTTGATCTTTCTCTAAATCCGTCTAATGCGGGATTATTTATGCATTGAACTATATTTTTATTGGAATTTAATAGTAGAAACTATGGTAAAATTATACCACTGCATAGGTGAAAGTATAATTTTATTTTTGCATGGGTTTCAAAAAATAGAATATAATTTTGACAGAGATGTGAGTTAATTTTCAAATATCACTGCCTGAAAAAAGAAATTGCGTGGTGGTTTCTGGTTCTGGTGAGGCATTTGGATCTGTGTTTCCAATTTCCATAGTTAAGATAAGGATATGATACTCGTGATGTCAACCAAATGAAGAAATTGGCCCCCTGTAAATGAATTTCAACATATGTAAATAAGCAAGCAAGCTGTAGTCTTAAGTATCTATGCTGTGCATCAGATAGTCAAATAAATAAACATATTATTTATTTCGATGGAATTGGAGAAAAAAAAATAAAATAAATTTTTTTAAATTTTTTATTTGAATATTTAATTAAGAAGAAAAATATAATTTTATTATAAAAATAATTCCTCTTAAATGATCAAAATAATTTTTCTTAAATAGTGAGAACTGAGGAGAAATAAAAACAGAAAAATACTGTATCAAAAAAATATTATTATACTTTTTTTTATTTTTATCTTTGATTTAATGAATAAGAATAAAATTATAAAAATATATTTTATAAATTTATTTATTTATTTAAATTATAAAAAAAATTATTTCTCTTATTATTCAATTATAGTTATTAAATACATAAAAATAAATTTATTTTTTTTTCTTTTCTACTCGTTTATCAAAGGGAATTTTATTTCACCAGTGCAAATTAGTAATCAAACAAAGCATAAGTGTCCAAATTACAGAACTCCTTTGTCTTTTCAACTGCAAAACTTGGTGCGCTGCTCTGGATTCGTCTGCTGCGTATCATACACTATCTGGCATACCAGACTTTCCATGTTGTTTCCTGGATTGGAAATTCCTTTTTCTATTGTATCATTTGGTATGGTTTACCATTTAAATACTGTTAAATATTTTCTTTTAAAATTACAATTACTGTGAAGAATTCATTTAAATTCATAAATTTAATTAAAATAATAATTCAATATTTATTATTTTTAGATAAAGTGAAGGGGTAACATATGATTTTATATCATTGTAAAATGCCGCTTAAGTTAAAAGATAAATTTTACGACAGTGAGTTCTGCCTATTAAGATTTATGATAGAAAACGTTAATTATTGAAAGGTGATAAGATGAGTATTGTTAAAATGAAAATACTAAAAATGAATATTGGAATGATAAAATGGCGATATTACATATATAAAAAGTTTATGATAGTTTTTATTGAAAATATAAATTTAAGTAGTTTAGGTTAGATGTAAACTAAAAATATCAAAAAGTTATTTAAAATGATTTTATATTTTTATATTTTTCTAAAAATTTAGTTTATAATTTTTTAGAATGAAAAAAGAAAATTCATATAATTAATTTAAATTAATTTGAAATTAAGATTTGATTGAAAAGTTTATATTAGATATTATTATCTCTGAAACTGTCAATTTTTCAAAAAATATATATACGTATATATCCCATTAAAATCGTCATTTTATTAAAAAAAATAATTAATTTTTTAATTACATTTTTATGATTAATAAATTAATTAATAAAATAAGAGTAAAATAATTTTAATATCAATGAGTTAATTGAGAGTATAATAGTCTATTTAAAATAATTTTATATAAAATTTAGAGAAATTAATAATTTTCTTAATAGGTATAAATGAGTTTAAAATGATGATTTTATTTGAACTAAAGAGTATAAAGGTATTTGGCCTAGCAAAAATTTAGCTTATATATATTTTAAAAGCTAATATGAGCGCTTGAAAATTATAAGTATTTAAAATTTTAAGTAAGATTAAATGAGTTTAATATTGAATTAAATAAACAAAAAGGAAGAACATATTATTTTGTTTTAAACCAATCTGGGAATTAACAAAACTCAGCAGCTCCCCGGACAAGTGTGGGTTAGAAGATTTAGAATTTGTAAATAAAAATAAATAATAATAATAATAATAATAATAATAATAATAATAATGAGGTGGGACTCTCGTGATCTCACTGCACTTTCTCGTGTTTTATTCTCTGAATTTTTTTTCTTCATGTAAGAGCATCTCCAACGGCAGCTTCATATCGCCATTATAGAGCAATTTAGGTTAAAAATTCACTCCAACTATTCACTATTTATTGTGTCAAAATGAATAGATGCTACAGTGCTGCGCCAAACATAGCGCAGCACTGTAGCTGCGCTATGTTGAAATCTGGAAGGAAATGGTTGGATTGATTAGGAAAAGAAGAAAGAAAAGAAGGGGAAACGAAGATGGAGAGACACAGAGAACACAAAGAAAGGAAAAGGAAATGTTGAATGATTTTTTTAATTATTATTAATTAAATATTATAAAATTTTTTAATTAATATAATAAATATAATTTGTTATGTATTTATTAATTATTATTAATTTATAAATATTAATTTTAATTAATTAATTTATTTCATTAATTTATTTAATTTTTTATTTTAAGTAATAAAAAAATATAAAATTTTAAAATAAATTTTAATAATTTTTTGATAATATTAAAATTATAAAAATATAAATTATAAATTAAATAATACAACACATACTTAATTAAAATTTAAACAACTTCAAAATACAACACACACTTAATTAAAATTTAAACAACTTAAAAATACAACACACACTTAATTAAATTTTAAAAAAATTAAAAATACAACATAAAATGAACGAAAAATAAAAATAAACATAAACATAAAATAAATTTAAGTAAAATTAAAAATACATATCAACAACTCTAATATTCTGGTAAATCATCTTGTGACCCAGTTAATAAATTAAAATATTGACCATATCCACCTCCAGATCATTCACCTCTAGATCCTTCAACTCCAAATCCATGTTCTTGACCTTGAGTTCTTTGACCTTGTTGAGATCTTTTTTGTAAAATCTTTTCTTTTTCAGTACAAATATATTCACGTAAATTTGGATCAGTTATAGAATTCAGATCTGTGAACATAATTTTACGTTCCTCTTTACGTTGAGCTAAAGCCAACTTCCGTTTTTCGATTTCGTGATACTCTCCCCTATCTTGGTTCCCTTTTTTTAAAGCTTCAAAAAGTTGATCAGCATTTGAATTCATGGTTTTGATAAGGGCGGAAAATTGTTCATCATTTTTTCTTTTCAATTTTGATTTTTTTACCCCTGTAGGACGTTGTGATGAACTTTCACTAACATTGTCATCATTTATATCAAGGGAGAATGAAGATAGACCTGGAGTGTTAGGAGACTCCGAAGCAGGAGAGTCTGATTCAGATGATGCAAAATTACGATTAGGGCTTGAAAATGTTGATGCAACATTATTAACACTAATAAATTTTTCAATGTCTTTTAGAATTAGCCAGACATGCTCAAACTTAAATCTCTTGCCCGTATCTTGTGAATATAATATTCTTGCACGGTTAACCTGTAAAAATATTAATATTAGGATCACTTCTTTAAAAAATAATTAGAAAATAAATGTAGAATACTCACAATATCTTATTGTGAAGCACCACTGAGATTGAGATTTTCAATTTGTTCCATACATCCTCTAAACTTACCAACCTCTTTCAATATCACTTGCATGCGACATTGTAGAGATCTTTTCAATCTGGGTTGCGTGATGCAAAACTCCGTTTGTGCCTTATTATATTCCTCTTCAATTCTGGACCAAAATTGGTCTCTCGATTGATTGATTCCTATAATTGGATTTTGAGAAATGTCAAGGTAAACACTACATAAGTGTTTATCTTCATCATTTGTGTATGATAAAGTACGATGTTTAGAAGACATATTAATGATTTGGCAGTTATAAACAAATTAAAATTTAGAAGATTGATGGATAGTGATAAATGTTTACAAGTACGATAATAAAAGTGAGGATGTAGTGGGGTATTTATATAAAAAAGTGAAGATAAGATCAGATTCTATGACAGATATCCAACGGTTCATACGAAGATAAAATTGAATTCGACGGTTGAGATTAGATTTGCTAGATATCTTATCTTCTGGCATGGAAAATAGTGAAGATGAGATCAGATTCTATGACAGATATCCAACGGTTCATACGAAGATAAATTGAATCCGACGGTTGAGATTAAATTTTTTACATATCTTATCTTCTGACACGTTGAAAAATAAGATAAAAATTTCAATATAAATATATTGATGATAATTATCTTAAATACAAACTGACTCTGTTTTACTCTTTTTAAAAATGAATTTCAACTTCGGATCTTCATCTCATTATCAATATTATACTTCATCTTCAAATTCAGAATCAGAAAATGATGAAGAATCACAAATACTGAATAATGAAAGATGAGATGCAGAGCGAATGGCACTTATATTGGCTCACACCAATAATAATGTAGCCATTGCCCATTATTATAAAGACCAACTAAACAGTGATGTGCATCATGGAGGATCGGCTGCTGGCCACGTAATGATCAATCGTGATCGTGAAAATGCTAATCGTAATCTCTTTAACGATTATTTTGCTGATAATTATCTATATAATGATGTTATGTTCCGTGGAAGGTCTCGAATGGGCAGAGGTCTCTTCCAACGTATTTTTAATGCCGTAGTGGAACACGATAACTACTTTGTACAATGAAGAGATGCAACTGGTAAAGTCGGATTATCGGGTTTGCAAAAAGTAACAGCTGTATTTCGGATGTTAGCGTATGGAATGCCGGCAGATGCAACAGATGAATACATTAAAATTGGAGAATCTACAGCAATAGAAAGTATGAAGAGATTTTGTCGTGCGGTTGTAGAAGTATTCGCTGAAGAATATTTAAGGTCACCTAATGCAAATGACGTGACGAGATTGCTTCATATTGGAAAATCTCGTGGTTTTCCGGGGATGTTGGGTAGCCTAGATTGTATGCATTGGTAGTGGTAAAATTGTCCTGCTGCTTGGGCAGGACAATATGCTGGTCGGAGTGGATCTCCAACTATTATTCTCGAAGCCGTAGCTGATTATGACCTTTGGATATGGCATGCATATTTTGGTATGCCAGGTTCTAACAACGATATTAATGTGTTGGAAGTATCTTATCTTTTTGCCAATATTGCTAAAGGTATTGCTCCTCCAGCTCACTATGTTATTCGAGAAAAAGAATATAACATGGGTTATTATTTAGCTGATGGCATATATCCAAAGTGGTCCACACTTGTTCAAAGTATTCATGAGCCACGTGGTCCTAAAAGAAAATTATTTGCAATGAAACAAGAATCATGTAGGAAAGATGTAGAACGTACATTTGGAGTTTTGCAATCACGATTTGCAATTATAGCCGGACCTGTAAGATTTTGGCAGAAGAATATTTTGCATGATATAATGAGTGCATGCATTATTATGCATAACATGATAATTGAAAATGAACGTGATGTTCATGCAAATATTTCGGACAGTATGGAAGTGCCGACTCCAAATGTTGAGCTTGTAACCAATGAAAATGACCGATTTGAAGCATTTTTATCGCGACATAGAAAAATTAAGGATAAAGATGCTCATTATGCACTTCGAAATGCATTAATCGAACATATATGGGATGATTATGGTAATTCAGAAATGTAATATAAATATTTGTACTTGTACTTGTATTCCTCTTTTTATTAAATGTAGTATTTATTATGTATGAATAAAAAATTCTAGTTGATATTAATTTTTATTTTTAATTATTTTATTTTATTTATGCTACATTAATAATTAATAATTATATAAATGATTAAAATTTATGATTATTTATTATTTTATAAATAAATAAAAATGATATAAAGAATATTCTATTTTTAGAGAGAATATATTTTTTAAAAATAAAGATAGTGTAAATGGTTGGAGATAATAATATACTGTTTGCTTTATTTTAAAGTTGAAGCTGCTTTATTTTAGTGCGATGGTTGGATATGGCCTAATAAGCTGTTAAAAGCTTTTTTTTTATTTTTTTTATTTTGGTTTCTGTGAAGCCAGATAGTTTTTTATTTTTAGAGAAATTTTTATGGTTTTCGTTGAAGACATCAAAGGCAGATTCTTTTTACGAAAACCTGCTTAAAGTCAAGAACTCATTGTTCAAAACTTTTATAAAAAAAAAAATATTTTTTAAATTCATTTGCTTTTTTTACCAGGAGAATGAGAAATCAAATTTTATCCAATATATTAAATTTTCAAGTATATTAATTTTATTATTTTTAGAATGTCTTGTTATTAATAATATTTTTTATTTTTATATATTTTAAATTTTAAAGAAATTATTATCTTAAAAAATATTAAATTTGTGATTATTTTAGTAAATTTTGCTACGTGTTAGACTTACCTTATCACCATTTGAGTATTGGTAGATTGATCATGAATTGGACTG
This sequence comes from Garcia nutans, assembly GCA_947685225.1. Classification (NCBI taxonomy): domain Eukaryota; kingdom Viridiplantae; phylum Streptophyta; class Magnoliopsida; order Malpighiales; family Euphorbiaceae; genus Garcia; species Garcia nutans. The sequence continues at coordinate 13,127,337 of CANTUV010000010.1, read as the reverse complement.
CATATTTTAATTAATATTTTTTATCATTTTACAAAAATATATAATAAATTTATAAAAATTATTATGTTTATAATAAATTCATAATAAATTTTGTATACATGGTATCAATTTGATAAATAAGTAAATTAATAAAAAATTTAAAACTATTTAAAATTTTAATAAATTATGCAATTTTTTTTAGCAATTTTATAATAAAATTTCCAAAAATTATAGAGTGCAGAATATATCTTAAAAAATTTGAAAATTTTCAAACATAAATCTGACCCACCCAAAAGGAAATTTTATAATATGGTGTTTGCAAATTTAGAAAAAGTCAAAGCAAAGTTGGGAAAAAAGTCAAAGCCTCTAGTTTAGAGTGAAAAGAACAATGGGAGCGAATGAATGTTCACTGCACCAATGCAGCTATGAATAAAACAAAGAGAGAGCCTTTGCGACAGCACATTCTCAACACAAACAAACGACACACGTGACAACTGCCTATGCTGCAACTGCCAGTTATCACTTTTAACTCCCATTTTTTTTAACAACTAAATTTATATAAAAATTGTTGGCAGCATATCAATGGTATCAATAAAGATGCTGATGGTTTCAGTTGGTCTTTATCCAATTCCGGTTCTTATGATGTCAAGACAGGTTATGAAGCATTACTGAATTTGGATATGGGGCATCAGTGCAGAGTATGGAAAAGAATTTGGAGAATTCCAGTGACTCAACGTATTCGTTTCTTTTTGTGGGAAGTAACTCATGGAAAGATAATGTGTAATATGGAAAGGAAGAAGCGTAAGTTTACAGAGGTGGATGCCTGCCCTCTTTGTAGACTGTGCAGTGAAACGATTTTGCATGTCTTAAGAGACTGTCATGAGGCGAAAAAATTGTGGCAGGATCTTGGAGTGGATAATGTGGTGCTCAATTTTTTCTCGCATGTGACGGTGAAAGATTGGATTGCTATTAATGTGCAGATGGAGTCTCAAGGGATTAATGGTATTCCATGGAACATTATGTTCTCTGTGACTATCTGGTGGATATGGCGCAACAGAAATAATAATGTGTTTCGTACGAGGAACGTTGGCTTTAGGCTGGATAGGAATTTTATTACTACCCAAGCTAGTCAAATGGTTGAAGCTTGGAAGACTAGAATGAAGCAATTCCAGCTGCATCTTCCTATGGTGCATCTGATATCGTGGCAGTATCCTCAGTTAGGATGGGTTGCTTTTAACACAGATGGAGCTGCTAAGGGTAATCCGGGATTAGCTGCTTGTGCAGGGGTGGCTCGCGACAGCAATAGGAATTGGATTGTGGGGTTTTGGAATAAAATTGGAAGATGTAGTGCTTTAGAGGCAGAATTATGGGGAGTTATTTTTGCATTAAAGATAGCTTGGGAGAGAGGTTGGAAGAAGGTGGTGTTCCAGTGTGACTCTAAGGCTATTGTGTCCTTTTTGCAGGGAAAGGAGGCGAATACATCCAGAGTTAGAAACCTTTTGTCCAATTGCAGAGAGATGATCAAGCGTGTATGGGATGTGAAGTTTATTCACATATATAGAGGCAAATTCTGTTGCTGATGGTCTTGCCAACTTGGCTTTTGATGATTCTATGGGACTCAAAATTCTTGCAGCTCCTCCTGCGAGTTTATATCAGTTTTTGAATGCTGATAGGATTGGTGTCTTGTGGCCTCGCATGATGTAATTTGGGCTCTACCCCTCCGTTGAAAGAAAAAAATAAAGATGTTGAATTAGTATTTAAAATGTGTAATTAAAAATTGAAAATTCTAAAAAAAAAAAAGAAAAAAAAAGATAAACATGAAAGATTTATAATGAATCAGACAATTATTCTTACATTCACTCTTCAATTTTAATTAAAAATTTCAATGCAATTGAAATTTCATAAACTTACTAGGGTTTAAAATTTTCGCCAAATTTAATGTTTTACGAGCCCACACGAAATCTAACTAAGAGTTTTTTTAAAATTAACTCTCAAATGTTGTGTTTATAATTTCAAGATAAAGTTTTCACCCTAATTTAACACTTCAAAGTTTCTTATAATTTTAGTTCATTTTAAATTATTTATATGTCATATAAATGCAACCCATTAGAATATTTTAATTTATTTGTGAAGATCAAAATCAAGTTTGATCAAAACCTAAATCAATGTAAATATCCTTTATTGAGAATATTTTCAATAATTAAAATTTTTAAAAATTAATATAAAGCGAAAATATCCTTTATATTATATATAATTAATGATTTAAATTAATTTTATTCAATGTTTAATTTAATAATATGATCCAAATAATAAATTCATGTTTAATACTCGCTCTTATATTAAAAAATAACTATTAATAATTAATTGATAAATAATAAATATATAGAAAATCACATATTTTAATGTCAAATAATCACAAAAAAAATTATTCTTTTTAATGCTTTATATGAGTTACTGAAAGAAACATAGAGAACTACAATTAATATTCTGCAACTGTTTATAATAAATAATTAATTTCTTTTTATTAATGGGTATGAATTTTATAAATGGTCATATCAATCTACAAATTATTATACTATATAATTATTATTAATATTTTAACAAGATAATTTATCTCTATGTTTTTTTATCAATAATTTATCTCTATGTTAGAAAATTTATTTATAAAGTCGAATAGAAATGGTAATCAATTAATAAGAAAATTTTAATATATGGTTTTTCAAAATAAAGACCAATACATAATTGATTCAAATAGCTATCAAATTAACCTTAAAAATAATTAAAACAAATGTCAAATCAATTATAATTACTGGTTAGTTTTTTTGGATTATTATTAATTATTTTTGGATTATTAATTATTTAGTTTTTCTTCTTACAAAAATTCCGTATGTTGAAAAGCATCACAAATATATAATTGGTACTAACTAAATGATTAATTGCTGACTGTGAACAACTCAATCAAACAGCGCCTTAGTCTATTTGACCCCGCAAACGTGGTTAAACAGTAAAGGAAAAATCTAAAAGATAATTGATCCACGTGATCTATATATGTAACGCTCATGACACAGCGCGTGTATAACACATCCTGTTAAATATATAATATAGTTATAATAGAATACTAAATTATAACTTAAATAGTAATTAAATATTTATTTTTTAAAAATTATTTAAATACTTTTTTTATAAATAAAGATTTAAATAGATATTTAATATAATTTAAATAGTAATTAAATATTTAAATTTTTTGTTAGACTATTTAAGTACTTATTTTATTAAAATAGAATTAAATAAGTATAAATTTAACAACAGTTATAATCTCCGCTAAATAATACTATTTTTAATAAATATGAGACATATTTTTTAATTTTTATTGAATAAAAATTAATATTTTAATATTATATATTTTATTGTAATCGAATGATATTTATTGTGTATTGAAGCTAATATTATGAGTTAATATTACTATAATTATTATTATTTTATACTGTTATTATAAAATTTTTACTATAATTTTAATATTATTGTAATAATAATAATTATTAATTAAATAAATATGTATCACCATAAAAAAATAAAAAATAAAAAAAAATTTATTAATATAAATTACTAAAATAATTTATTAATTTTTATTAAATAAAAATAAAAAAACGAGTCAAAAATTATAACCGTAATTAAATTTTTATTTATTTAATTTTATTTTAATAAAAAATATTTAAAAAATTTTAAAAAATTTAAATATTTAATTAATACTTAAATTATAATTTAATTACTTATTTAAACTTTTAACAATAAAAAAATATTTATATAATCTAAAAAATTTAAAAATTTAATTACTATTTATTCTACAGTTAAAGCATCTATTTGAATTTTATCCAAAAAATAATAATTTTGTTACTAAATCTGAGTCACATAACAGTTTGATATAAAATGATGACAAACGAACCGAGTGGTGACACGTAACGTAAAAAGTCAAAGTAACTGCCCCCACAAGCATCGATATCTAAACGTGGGCAACAAAACAAAAAGTATCGATATCTAAACCACGTCGCTGTCAATCCAATATTTACCTTATCCTTCGATAATAGAAAACCGAAGCAAAAACACTTAAACATTACTGTCTTAAGCAGAATAATTATATGCTACAACCGTTATAGTAATAAATGCCTACAACGGATCAATGGAATTCTTACACGTAGATTAAATGATTCATTTCATTGGTCCGTTGTAGGTATTTAATCTACGTGTAAGAATCCCATTAGTCTATTGTAGGCATTTATTGCTACAACGGTTGTAGCATAATTATTTCTTTGAGCAACTCTACATAGATAAGCAGAGAGAAGATGATATTGAATTCCTAATATATCTCTCCATTTTGGTTCTAATTACAACCATGCCATCTCGCCAACTGAGACCTCTTCCGGCTTCTCCGCCGCTGAATAATATTCTCAACCACCACCAACACCACCACCATCACCACCGTCTTTACCTCCTACCTTCAGTCCTAGCTGGAGCTCTGAGTTTTACTATGTTTTCTTTTATTATTCTCATTTTCTTTTTTTACCGTAAAGTTTCGCGTAATCGTACTGCTCCGTCAGACCTTAAATCTCCTTATCATAACCACCACCAACACCGTCAAGACCGCCAGCAGGAGGAATGTCGCTGTTTCTCTTACTCGCTCCTCCGGACAGCTACGGGTTCGTTCTCTCCGTCCAACCGGCTTGGCCATGGTGGATTTGGCTCAGTTTATAAAGCTGTTCTTCCTTCAACAAACCAGCTTTTAGCTGTTAAGGTTATGGACCAGAATGGTTCACTCCAAGGACAGCGGGAGTTCCATAAGGAGCTTTCGCTCGCTTATTCTCTCAATTCTCCTTATGTTGTTTCTCTCTTAGGATTCTCCTCAGACCGCCTTAGACGGAAGCTCATTTTGGTGTATGAACTCATAGAGAATGGGAGCCTCCAGGAAGCTTTGCTAGATCGGAAATGTGAACAACTTATGAGCTGGGGAAAAAGATTTGATTTAGTAATCGATGTTGCTAAAGGACTTGAATATCTACATCATTTCTGTAATTCTCCTGTGATTCATGGTGATATTAAACCTAGTAATATTTTGCTTGACGCTGATTTTAATGCCAAGATTGGTGATTTTGGACTTGCGAGATTGAAGACTGAGGAGAATGTTGTCGAAAAGAAGGAATCTTTTTTACTTGCAGAGGATAATGGGTCGATTATGGAGGAGATAGAAAGTGTGGTGACTGGATACGAGGAGAGTAATACTGCTGTATGCATTGATCGATCGCCAGAGAGTTTTGCCGTTAGGGTTTTAGATTCAGATGCTTCCCCGGATATGGTTGCTGCTGTGTCACCGGAAATGGCAGTGGATAAGGGGAGTGTTTCAGAGACTGGGTTCGATAATCTTAGTATTGATAGTGGGAAGGATTTGATTAATGGAGGGAAGAAAGGTGGGTCAAGAAGGGACTGGTGGTGGAAACAGGACAATGGAGGCGGGTCAGAGTCAGGGAGAGTGAAGGATTATGTAATGGAGTGGATTGGAAGTGAGATTAAGAAGGAGAGACCCAAAAGCGAATGGATTGCCTCTCCTAGCTCAGTTGATAACAATCTATTGAGAACACAAAGCATGACAATTGAACAGAAGAAGAAGCACAAGAAAAGATTGGAATGGTGGGCATCTTTGGATGAAGAAAGAATGCAAAAGAAGGAGAAAAACAGAAAGCCTAGGGAGTGGTGGAAGGAAGAGTTCTGCGAGGAGCTTACAAAGAAGAAGAAGAAAAGAGGACATGATTCGAGCAATGGAGGAGACTCATGGTGGCAGAAGGATGATGATGTAGTACAAGAAAGAAAGAAGAAGAATAACAAGAGGAGCAGAGGCAGTATTGATTGGTGGTTAGATGGGCACGGCGATGAATTGAGAAATGGGCGTAGAAGTAGTCAAGATTGGGCAAGTGGGGAGATACCGAAAAGCGGTGGTGTTAGTAGCACACCCAGTATGAAAGGAACTGTTTGTTATATTGCCCCTGAGTATGGCGGCGGTGGGGTGTTATCAGAGAAGTGTGATGTGTACAGCTTTGGTGTTCTGCTTCTTGTAATGGTTTCTGGTCGGAGACCTCTGCAAGTGACTGCCTCACCAATGTCGGAGTTTGAGAGAGCTAATCTAATATCATGGGCTAGGCAACTTGCATACAATGGGAAGCTTTTGGATCTTGTTGATCCTTTAATACATTCATTAGATAAAGATCAAGCATTGATATGCATTACAATTGCACTACTTTGTTTGCAGAGATCTCCGACCAAGCGGCCTACTATGAAAGAAATTGTGGGGATGCTTTCTGGTAAAACAGAACCACCTCACTTGCCATTTGAATTCTCACCATAACCACCGTCCAATTTTCCATTCAAGTCCCGGAAAAAGGCCCGGTGAGTCTATTAATTTATGACATCATTAAAATTGACCGTAGAGTGTGTACTACTGTAGTTGTTTTAGGTCAGTTCTAATTATTATGTTTGTAGAAAATTGTTGCCAAAGTGGAAATGAATATACATGTGTTTTCATGAATATTAGGCCTTCCCTTTTTTGCTTAGATTACGTACAAACGCTGTTTTAGTGTTTGACTTGTTAGTGAGTGTTATGATTATAGGCATTGTCACTCACTCTTGACTTTTGCTTCTATAAATTGTTGAATTTTAGGAATCCCAGGACCAATAGTAAAATGTGAAGAGGTTGATTATAGAGTTAGCTTTATCTTTCCAACTAGTGATCCCACCATAAAGCTCTGAATCAACATATTTTTGCTCTTTAAGTATTGAAGCTTCCTTGTTGCTAAAGTTCAGCGATTTGCTAGCTTTTTGTGGCTTTTTGGACCTGAAAGGACCCGGAAGATTATATATATATCCTTTTTTTTTTACCTGCTACCTTTTAAAAGTTAGCCCATTTTTAAGCTGAGTAACATGAAATTCAGTCAAGAGGGGACAATTCTTGGCCCAGTCTATCCTTTTGCAAACTGATTATACTGACATTATAATTCTTTTTTGTTTGCTTGCAATTTGTAAATATAAATTTGCACATAAACAAGCCTGTACATACCTTAAGCATTGATATGGGTAGAAGAGGAAAAGCCCAGCAAGGTATTGTTGCTAACTCTAATAACTAAGCCTTATCTCAACTTAATTGGGGTCAATTATATAAAAAAAATTTTTTTCTCAGAGCGATTATGATTTATATCTTTCGACTGATGTAGAGCCATGAGATTATATAAAAATTTAATGTAGGAATTGAAGCTCAGTGCAGGAATTGAACGTGGAAACCACATTAACCAAGATTCTTAGAACCACCCAATTCTTTAAGCAAAAGGGTGAATGCAATGTTCTGAATCTGATGCTTCTCACATTTCAGTAGTGAGGAATATAATCTGGAGATTCATTAGACATTGTAAAAGATGAACAATGAACATTACTAAGTACTACACAAAGCACAGTTGGGTTAATGTCCTATACAGGTTCCATTCTGGCTCTTGGGCCTGTGGCTAATACTATTATAAAAAACGATTCTGTATATAGCTGTAAAGCATATTTTAGATATATAGCTCAACCGTAAATCAGTTGGCAATAAATTTAGACGCAGTAATGATAATAAGTTTTGGTTTTTGGTTTTGTTTGAGCTATTTTTTTCAGTTGATGTTATTCTTGGGCCGTCTGCTTTCCACAAGAATTTATTGACCCAATATTGTAGGCCATTTAATTTAGGTTCCACTTTTGTCTGCCCTGCGTTGCCACAGTGTTTGGTGGGAAAGGCATATGTGCCACGTTCTAACTGTAAGTATATTTACATTTTTTTGAATAATAGATTTAGATTGGTAAATTAATAATTTAATAATAGAGACACTTTGTGTGAAACATTTTAAGTATAAGTGAATAATTTTTTTGAATAATAGACTCAATTTATAACTCCATACTAATATTAGAAAAAATAGTAATTGGCATGTAATTTATCTAGTGCATTATATCATCGTATACTCTATGCTATAAATACAAAATCACCACACTTACTAACCGAGTAATAAGTATTAATTGGAAATTATGCATTTGTCTATTTCCAACCGCAAACATCTCAATTCTTTATCCTCCACAAACACGTATGAAACTCCTACTATTTCATCTTACATCTGTATAATTAAACGAACATACCTCCATTTCTTTACTGCAAAAACAGCACCACAAAAAATGGATCATTACGCATTCCTCAACATTTCAAGAAACCCAGATGGTTCTCTCACCAGAAAACCCCCTTTCCCCGATGTTCCGCCTGTAGAATATCCACTCTCCGATTTCCTAACACCCCAACTCGCTCTTTCTTAAGATGTCTCTCTCAATCCCACCACCAAATCTTATATTCGACTCTGTCGCCCTCTTCACATTTACCCTGACGCCAAGCTCCCTCTCATTATTTATTTTCATGGCGGTGGATTCATCCTCTACACTCCTGCCTCTGTTCCTTTCCATGAATCATGTAATCGCATGGCGTCCAGTTTCAATGCTTTAATCCTCTCAGTCCATTATGGCCTCTCACCGGAACACCGTCTTCCGGCGGCTTACGATGACGCCATGGATGCCATTATGTGGGTCCGCGATCAAGCTAAGGAAACTAGTGGCTGTGATCCTTGGTTGAAAGATCATGGAGATTTTTCAAAATGTATATTAATGGATAGTAGTGCAGGTGGGAATATAGTGTACAACGCAGGTTTACGTGCACTTGATCTTGATATTTCACCGATTAAAATCATAAGGTTGATAATGAACATACCGTATTTTAGTGGGGTTTTAAGGACTGAATCAGAGATCAGATTGATAGATGATAAAATCTTGCCATTGCCAGCCAATGATCTGATGTGGTCACTTACATTGCCTAAAGATGCTGATCGTGGTCATGAGTATTGTAATCCAATAGTTGAAGGGTCCCATGAAGAGAAGATCGGACGGCTACCAATGTGTTATGTTAGAGGGTATGGAGGGGACCCACTGGTTGATAAACAGAAGGAGTTTGCAGATAAACTGGAAGCAAAAGGAGTGAAAGTGAAAGCTTGTTTTGTTGAGAATGGTTATCATGCAGTAGAGCTATTTGAACCTTCAATGGCCCAATTATTTTATGATGATGTTAAGGTTTTTATTAACAGTTTATTTTTATTTAAATGTTAATTAAGGGTTAATAATTATGCTTTTCATTTTTCAGAAAATGAAAAATAGAAATGTATTTCACTTATTGATTGGCCAATCCAATGACATATGAAGCCAATTGTACGAGGAATAATAGCTCATGAATATTGTATTCTAATTCTAGAAAGAATGGATAAAAGAATTAACCATATTTAAAATAAGATGATAAAAACTAATTAAATTACAAATATATTTTAATTAAATATATAAAATATGTAAAAATATATATTTAAAATAAGCCAATTGTACGAGGAATAATAGCTCATGTAAAAGAATATATTTTAAGATAAAATATATAAAAATATATATTATTATTATTTAATTGAATTGATAAATAATAATAAAGTCATGTGTTAGAAAATTAGTAACAAAGCCTTGTCGATTGTATATGTGTGAAAAAAAAAACACATGAACATCAGTATTTTAATTATTCCTTAAAAATATATGATATATTTCAGTTATTTTATTGCTAAATGACATATGAACAGCTCATGAATGTATTCGATTCTAGAGAGAGGAAAAATAATTAATCAAATATTTGTACTAATTTAGTTATACGTTGAGAATAATTAATTAATTTAATCTATATAATTAGTAGGGAAATGAGAATATAAATCCATTACTTCAATTTCACCATATACTAATTGAATTAAAATATAAAATAATATATATTTTTTAAAAGATAAAAATAAATATATTATTAATAAAAAATAAAAGCGTTTACACAAGGTGAAAAATTCATTCACTCTCCATATTTTGATTCAATCTTAACAAGTGAGTGATTATACTGGTAGAATGATAAATGATATACTATTTTTTATATTAGTTTCAACTTTGTGAATCACCTTTTTTTTTCTTAGATAAATTTAGCTTAAATCAATATTTAACTTTAATTTTTTATTTTATAAAAAAAAAAGATAATTCGGTGCACAAATACTCATGCAATGAGCGGGGTCCAGAAAAAGAACGGACCCATTGGGCCTTTGTACGCGGCCTTCCCTTGCAATTAATTGTAAGAGGCCGTTTTCACGACTCGAACATGTGATATCAGGTCATACAGCGACAACACTTACCACTGAAGCTAAAGATTAAATAGTAAAATTACTGAAATTATAATAATATCGTTCGACTCATTTCTGCAACATGAGTGGTCCAAATTAATTATGACCACATAATACTGATAATTAATGTATTAATTATTTTGATGGTAAACAATCTTCTATTTTTTTCTTTTTTCTTTTTTCGTAAAATGAATGATTAATCTAAATAAGGCCCGATTTAAATGGGAAAATTGTTTGAAGTTGTCAAAAAATATTTTTAAGCAATCTAATTAAAAACAAAACCATAATTCAAAAGCTTGCACAAACAGAAAATTAAAGGCCAATTGCAATATTATTTTTTTTCCCACAAAAGAAGAAGAAAAAAAAATGTCGAAATTTGATCCATACGACCATATCAACATGAGTTTGAACCCAGACGGCACCGTTACTCGACACCACACATTCCCGACGGCGAAAATAAATTCCAATCCAGCCTCTGGCTGTTCAATTCTCTCCAAAGACATCATTGTCAACTCTGAAAAAAACACCAATGTCCGACTTTACCTCCCCATCAAATGTATGGAAAATTTTCAATGTCCACCGGTATTATTTTACTTCCATGGCTGTTCTTGGGTTCAATTCTCCGCCGATAACCTTGCTCTTCACCTTGAACGTCAATGGGTTGCCGTATAATTCCTGCTTTAATCATTCTTGTACTTTACAGGCTTTCCCTTGAGAGTCGCCTCCCTTGCCAATACGAAGATGCAGAGGAAGCAATTCTTTGGTTGAAAAAACAAGCTTTGGATCCAAATGGTGATAAATGGATTAAAAATTATGGAGATTTATCTAAAAATTTTCTTACTGGGTCTGGTAATGGAGGTAACATAGTGTACAATGCTGTTTTACGAGCTATTGATATGGACTTAGAACCTATTAAAATTGTTGGGTTAATAATGAATCAGCCATTGTTTGGTGGAAAACAATGAACACAATCAGAAGTTAAATACACAACAAATCAAATTATACCATTGCCAGTGCTCGATTTGGTTTGGAAATTAACAATGCCGAAAGGAACTAATCAAGATCATCGATTCTGTAATCCAATATTGGACGGTCCTCATCAAGATAAGGTAAAATTTTTGCCTCCTTGTTTGGTTTTTGAATTTGTAATGGACCCTTTGTTTGATCGGCAACAACAGTTTATGAACATGTTGATGAAACATGGAGTGAAAGTCGAAGCTCATTTTGACAAAATTAGGTTCCATAGAAATGAAATTGTTAATACAAGAAGAAGAGTTGAATTGTTGAATTTTATCAGACAATTTGTTTATTCTCAAATTTCTCATGAGATTATGGAACCAAATGGTAATAATGATACTAACACCCAACTAAATATTTGATCTCTACAGTCAAATTAATTGATTTTATTTTAGTAATGGAAAGCTCAAGTTGAATTTATATCATAATGAAGTCTTATTCTTGAATATAATTATCTCGGAAATGAAATGATTTAAGAAGACACGAAATTTTATAGTTCAACTTTTTTTTCTTTACATTTAATACATTATTGAGATGAAAAAATTGACCCTTAATATATGATTGAAAAAAAATATATTTATTGTTAAATTATATATCCATATGTTTTTTATAGAAAAAATACAATTTATAATTGTTAAATTTTTCTATTGATATGAGCAGATAATTATGAAGATGAATGTTATTATTACTATGTAATTGATTATCTGATTTTGATGCATAATCTGATATATAATTGATTATATATATATAATGCTTATTTTATACACACGCGCGCGTGTATATATATATATATATATTTTTAGTTGCATGTGGAGAAAAAAGAATATCTAATTTAAATTTAAAATTTAAGCCAGAGTAATACATATTTATAGTCGTCTATACCTTAGTAGTTATTTTGGATATTTATATTAATTATTAGCTTTTTTTATTACTTAATAAAGATATTATATTTTAGTTAATTTTGATATATTATGATTTTTTTACGAAGAAAAGTACAAATTGATGCATTTTTCTTAATAAAATAGTTATAAAGAATATCCTAAATCTTAAGAAATTATAAATCCTAAAAAAATAATCTATGTTAAAGCAAAATTAATTGAAATATAAAAAATGAAAAATAAAATAAAATGGTTTGAATCTAAATGGCAAACATTTTTTAGAAATATGTATTATCTAGCTTAATAATTACCTAATAAATTTAGAAAATTATTTTATAATTTTCTAAATAAAAAATATTTTTAATTAAAACAACAAATATTTTTTAAATAAAATATTTTTTTTTTCAATTTTTTCAAACCCTAAGAATTAAAAGCAATTATTTTTTTTTGAAAAATAAACAATAATTCAAATTGTAATTTTGAAATTCAAACTTAACTTCAAAAACGCACTATTTTTTTTTTGAAGCTAACGCACTAATTCATTTTAATTTCAACCATACAATATCATTGTTATTCTACTTTTTTTTAAAACAAATTTAATATTTAATATAATAATAATAATCATATTATAATTATTTGAAAATTTATAATTTTTTAATATTAAAACAAATGAATATCTATTTCCCTCCCAATTGCGAGAAATAAATAGATTTTGCAATTTTTTTTAAAAAAAAATCGAAGGTGAAATTTGTGGATTGGTGTAGTAATTGGCTTTTAAGCTCACCAACTTGGACTTTTTTTTTTACCTCTCTGCTTCCATGCGAAGGAAACTAATTACACGTCGGACTGCCAGACGTGTATGTTTGAATTGCCAAATTTACGCTAAACTAAAATCAAAATTACCAAAACCTGTTGATCGTGTACATCGCACCATCAAACTGCACATGCTTTCGATGTCGTTCAGTTTAAGTCGATTTATAAAACCTATGATGGCTGGGAAGGAATTATAAAGCAGAGATATTTTTAGGTATGAGCATATATACCCAATCCAAATCATCAAAAACTCGGATCTCCTTTAAAAGAAGAAAAAATAAAAAATAAAAAAACATACCTTTGCTACTTCGTCTTCTTCTCTATTTTTTATCATTTGAGTCGCTGTAAAAACCTCACCGAAACTCCACTACTATGGCCGGTGGCGGAGGTGACGCGCCGCCCATGCAGCCGGCGGAGAATGGTGGAGAATTTCTGCTTTCTTTGCTTCAAAGACCTAATAATCAGCAACAAACTCCACCGCCGCCACCACAATCTCAATTGCAACACATTCCAATTTCTCCGTTTCAATCGCTACAACAACATCAGCAACAGCAGCAGCAACAACAACAATCTCTCGTTCTGGATCCTGCAGTTGCAGCTGTGGGCCCAAGTATCCCTTTCTCGTCGTCTGTTTGGCACACCAATGGACCGGATGTTCTCTCTCATCGTTGGCCTCACAGTCTTTCTTCTCCTCCTTTACACCCTAGTGTCCTCGGGTTTCCACAAAATCATTGGCCTTCTCCTGGAAACAATTTAACGAGGAGTCAATTTCAAGGAAACCACAAAGGAGTGTTAGGTGATGATCTTCAGGTATTAGGGTTTTCGAGCGCCGAGGTTATAGCTAATAATTCAATTCATAATCTTGTACAGCAGAAGCAGCAAGTGGAGCAGAAGGTACAGTTTGGTTCGTTTCGCAGTGATATTCAAACCGCTGAACCATTACTAAATGTAAATTCGAAGCTCGATACTGCGAAGGAGCTGGAAGTAGGATTACCGATTAGAAACTTAAACGGATTGGAAAGGAATCGAATTTTCGATCCACAATTAAACCTGAATTTAAGAACTTCTGATTTGCGCGAGCAGGATAGGAGAGGAGGCAGTGACTGGGGAAAGCAGTTCCGTGGAAGGAATTACAGGTCGCAGGAAACTCGAATGCCACCTCCAGGGTTTTCAAATAAGCCAAGAGGAGGAGGAGGGAATTGGAATAATGGGAGACAGTTAGACCACAGTGTGAACAAGGAAAAGGGAAATCAAAGTGAATTGAGCAAGAGGAATGTGTATTGTAGTAGTGTAGATAATAGGTTAAGGAGTGGCGATCGCTTACGAGATTCAGAGCTCACTAGCCGGCTTGACCACCCAGTCCCACGTTCTGGGAGTAATCATCATTCTGTTTCAGTATCGGATATTGAAAAATCTTTGCTGAACTTGGATGCTGACGACGGAAAGGATGAAGGTCACGAATTTGATGAAGTTGGCGAAGAACTTGTTGATTCTTTATTGCTTGAGGGCGAATCTGATGGCAAGAATGACAATAAGCAAAATCGACATTCTCGTGAGAAGGTAAACTCTGTTCTCTTACATTGTTCGTTTCTTTGTAAAGTTCTAAACTTTTGCATCTCTATATTATCGTAATAGTCATGCTCAAAACATTTTACTTCTAAATTGTAATATTAATGTCAAACCTCCTATAAACTTGATTGTGAATGAATTAAATGAGATGTATGAGTCAGGTCAGCGCTGGTAATTGTTGTTTCTATCTTTTATCACAAAGTATTGAATTCTACAACTTTTTGGATTCACTTGTGGTTTTTTATGATTAGGAGTCTAGATCAGATAACAGGGGACAGCGAATACTCAGCCAAAGGATGAGAATGCTTAAAAGGCAAATGGAATGTCGCAGAGACATTGACAGACTAAGCCCTCCTTTTCTTGTAATATATGAGTCATTAATACCGCCTGAGGAAGAAAAGGCGAGGCAGAAGCAATTGTTTACGTTATTGGAAAAACTGGTTTACAAGGAATGGCCTCAAGCTCGATTGTATCTTTATGGTTCTTGTGCCAACTCATTTGGGGTTTTGAAGAGTGATATTGATGTCTGTCTTGCCATTGAGGATGCAGATATTAACAAGTCTGAAGTGTTGCTAAAGTTGGCAGATATATTGCAATCAGATAACCTCCAGAATGTGCAGGTGAATATATTGTTTTTCCCTTTTGACAATAAATGCACGGTTAGTATGGTAAATGTTCCTTAACAGAAACAAATTGCACATATTTCAATTTTTTTGTTGAAGGGCACATGATAGAGAACGTGGACTTTTGTTTTTCCCCTATAGTTATATTGTTGTTTTTCATTTTTTTTTTGTTCCTTACCAAGTCTATTAGTTTCTTGGGTTTACATATATAACCATGGCTTATTCTATGTGGCTTGAAATTTGAGAGGGTAAAACTGTGCGTTTGTGTGTATTTTTTATTATGCAGTACGCACATTCATAGTGCTTCGCCTTGGGTCATCTATTTAGTGAGTTGTTAGGTTGGGAAGCTTGTTATCCAATTTATTCATCTTCATTGCTCATTCTAGATATGGGCTCATGGCCTGGTTATGGATCATTTTTAGGTAAGATGCTAGTATTTAATAACTGATCATTTTTTAGCAATTCATTTGGAAAAAAGGAAGAAAAATTAAAGGAGAGGAGTCCAAAACAAGGGGCAAAATTCACATAAAAACCATAAAAATACACTAGATAAACATAATTAATGAAGTAATGCGGCTAATTGCATCAATTTAGTTATTATTTTGATATCTTGGTGATATCAATCTTGGAGCTATATATCTTGTCATATCTCCTTTTGAGAATCATGTTCCTTTCCTTTCGCATTTTCTTGATTTTGGAATGTGAGCCTTTATATCACTTCCGGCTGCTTGACGCCAATTAGTTTTCTGGTTGCTTCCAAAATTCTTACTTTTTCTGCACCTTCTTATGCTGGAACTAATGCATACTACCTTTTTAGGTCGCTAATCTGACTTTTTTTTTTTCGGTTTTCTTCTTTATTGTAGGCACTGACACGAGCTAGGGTCCCCATAGTAAAGTTCATGGATCCAGTGACTGAAATCTCTTGTGATATATGTATAAACAATGTTTTGGCTGTTGTAAACACAAAGCTTCTTCAGGATTATGCTCAAATAGATGTGAGGTTGAGGCAGTTGGCTTTTATAGTGAAACACTGGGCAAAATCGAGAGGAGTTAATGCAACTTATCAAGGAACCTTATCGAGCTATGCGTGAGTCATCATTTGAGAAATATATTGGTTTTCCATACTTGGGAAAACAAAGCTATATATTTTGACAGATTTTTTAATGATCTCTACACCTCTTTCGTTGTGGGTTGGTTAGCTAACTTTTCTTTCTTTTCAGGTATGTTTTAATGTGCATTCATTTTTTACAGCAGCGTAGACCTGCTATTCTTCCTTGTTTACAGGTCTGTACTCAAAATTCTTTTTTTAATTAGATGTTATGATTGGCACATAATTGTTGTTACCATATTCAACTTCTCACAAAGGTTTTACACCAATGCTTGACCCTGCATTTGTTCATTGACGTACCTTTTTTTTACCTATCAATTCTCTACTTTCTATTATAGATGCTTTGTTCCTAAAGTTAAGGTTGTGGAGTATGTTCTCAGTACCTCTTAACCCACTAATATTGCTCTAATGTCACTGAAATTTACGATATCTTAGCTCAAAATGCAGATTTTACTGTCTAATGGAGCCAAGTGTGTCCTGTTTCGACTAAATGAACAAATAGTCCATCAGGCAATGGCTTGTGAAGGGAATTCCTCAAAGCTATTCACAAGCTCTGACCTTTTCTCTTTTATTTACAAATTTTTAGGGCTAGTGCTGGAATTCAACATTTTTTCTTAACTTTCAATCTATTTGGCTATTTATGGTATGCAATTTTATTTCATACAAGTGAATTGTGTTGCCAAGAAGGTTTCAGTGGACATTCTCCTTTCACACTGTGTCGGTTTAAAGTTCCAACTTTAATGTCTTGCATTAGTATTACTCGGTGTATTTTTTTGGTGTAGATATTTTTATTCTTTGCTTTTGTTAGTGAATCTGTGTAAATGTGTTTGGATTACACGTATATTCATGCTTATGCTGTGTCTACTAGGAAATGGAGGCAACATACTCTGTTACTGTAGATGGTGTTAAATGTGTTTACTTTGATGGAGTGGAAAAGCTTCATGGTTTTGGATCCCATAACAAGGAAACAATTGCTCAATTGGTGTGGGCATTTTTCAATTACTGGGCATATCGTCATGATTATGCAAATTCGGTTATATCAGTACGGACGGGAAGTATAATCAGGTCTGCTATCTTTGCTGGGAACTTGTTTGCTCAATCATGAGAATGAAATAAAAAATGAATAGATGCAAATACTATTCCATGGTTGTTCCCCAACCTGCTTTTGGGCTCAGGGATTCTCCCTCTTGGTCCTGCAAAAATTCCTGGCTTGGTGATAGTTTTTAAGCCTAGGCTTGACTTAGTCTCAACACTGTACTGGGCTTGGAAAAATACTTTCCTTGAGGTGCAGCTTAACCTGTTCACCCTACTAAATATTTAATTTTTTATTAACTTGGACTAGCTTGGTCAAAGTGTGTGCTTGAATTGTTAGGTTGTGGCGCATACAATAAAGCTCACCCCACTATGGGTTGGCCCTTAACCCAGCTTGGCTCAGGCCCCAGGCATTGATCAGATCTAGTTATTCCTTTTATTCTTGAACAGCAGTCAGTGTATATGTTTATCATTAACGTCAGAGAAAAGGCTTGTCTTAATGTTGATGAAGTTGAGAGGTTGAACTAAACCATTTGAAAAATCTAGACTTTAATTGTCAAAAAATTTGATGGTTGAAAGAACATGTGAAACAACTGGTTATGTATGTCTTGATTATATGGGGATAGATAGATGATACTGCTGTTTGGAATGAGTATATTGTCATCACTGAAATTTTTCAATGTAGAAATCAACTAAGTTATATCCTGCAATCAACTAACTGTTCCTCACAATGTGTATTTTCACAGCAAACGAGAAAAGGACTGGACAAGGCGAATTGGGAACGATCGTCATTTGATATGCATAGAGGATCCCTTTGAGATCTCTCATGACCTGGGTAGAGTAGTGGATAAGTACAGCATAAAAGTTCTGAGAGAGGAGTTTGAACGAGCTGCAGATATAATGCAGTATGATCCAAATCCTTGTGCGACACTTTTTGAACCTTATATTCCTAGTTGATCAATATCTGCTTGACGAAGCATAATATTAATTAATTGTAATTATGTTCAAGTTAAACGCAAGCTTGTAAAGTCCTTTCTGTCATTCTGTCTCCTAATTTTTGTTTCCATGTTTTTGTATTATGTCTCTAGTAATTTTAAGGGAATTTCTGGTTTTTTGTGAATTCTTTAATTGCAATTTTAGTTTCTAGGCTATTTTAGCTGACTAAATATGCCGAAAATTCTCTGAGAGATAGAACCAGGTGTTCTACTCAAGAATTAAAGGAGGAATAAGCCTACCAATGTGAGTTGGCAGAAGTAGTAAGAAATTTGTTGTCTGTTAAATAAGATTTTGAGTTCAAGCATTGTGAATGAAAAAAATTTCGTTGCGACTAGTTGAATAATGTTTTAGATATCGAATGGTTTAGTTACCGAATGGTTTAATAAAAATAAAAGGAGGAATAATGTTGACCAGAGTTAAGTGAATTTGTATCTATGGTTTAGTTTTAAGAATATTATATATTTCTATATGTTGTTCCATGTATGTATACAAAGTGTATATGAAAAGTGTTTTAAGCTTAAATATATATATATTTTTTGATTTTTTTCTTCTTAGAATGTATTAAATTTATAAAAGGGCAGCTCGGAGCATGAATGCTCTCGCAATGAGCAGAGTCCGGAAAAGGGTCGGACCCATTGAGATAAATTATCTAAAAATAAATCTAAAAAAAGAAGGATAAATTATTAACATCTTTATTTAATAAAAAAAACCCTCATTATTATGCATTTTCGTCGAAATGCAAACATTTCATAAATCTTTTTTATTCTTAAAAATAATAAAGGAAAATTGTTAGTTTCTCAGAATAATTAATGTCCTAAAAAAATCTGCAAGCTAAATTGAAAAAAAAAATAACAAATTTGTTTCTAATAAAATTTATAGTGATAATAATTTATGTGACAATCAATTTAATACTATTTTTAAAACAAATAAAAATCTAAAATAATTAATGATTGGATTTCGTTGAATGGAGATCAACTTGCATTGTAGAAAATGACAAAGAATAGAGTTACTTGTAATAAAAGAAAGTTAGTAATGTTTCCATTTGCTGCGCTTCTACAGTGGCCAAATGGCCTTAATCCATTTTGAGCTCCCGAAGGTACTAATTCTCGATAAGCCATCGTCTTTCATAGTCATCGGATAACAACCCTTCACTTCCACCAAATTTCATTCAGTGCTTAAAAGCATACGAATCGCCAATTCCTCTCGATCAGTTCTTAAGTCACACATTGCCAATCCATTCAGGCCGTCCTTTTCTCTAGAAAAGATACTGTCACTGCTGATATCTTGCAGTTACTGCCTACTGTGCGAGTTTTGGTCACCACCAGTTATGGCCTCAATCAGATTGACCTTCTTGAATGCCGCCGACGTGGAAGTGGCCGATCTGACAATTGGTTTATTGATAGATGTTTTAAGGAAGATTTCAGGTAGTAATCCCTACGTTAGACAAGGGTTGTGGCCAACCAATGGGGACTATCCACTTGGCATTATGGTTAGTTAAATCTCTTCTGATGAGTAACATTTTTTTTCCAGCAATAATTTTATAAACAATTCATACGCCGAAAATTGTAAGCTATAAAGTAACTAATTCTGCTTTGATGAGAGGTTTGACAGATAATTAATGAAGAGAAGGTACTATTTTTTGAAGATCCTTGACATGAAAATTGAAATAAATATCATTAACAGCATCTTGATTGCTTGCTTGCTGATGCTTTTACATGTTGAACTAAATGCAGGCCAAAATGATTTTTTAGTTGTAAATTTTATAACACTAATAAAATGTAGAACTACTGCCAGAACACGTAAATAAATTAGTAAGGGACTATTCTAACCTAATAAAAGGTTTTAGATTCAAGTTTTGAATATTTAGCTGTATTAAAATTGGCTCAAGTGCGTATGTAACATTTTGGGCATAATTCTCCTCCAATTAGGCGAAGATTTTGATCAAAGAACTATTCATTAATCAACAATGAAGAAAAGTGCAGACCAATCCAACGAGATGGTTTGAGCCACTCTCCTTGAGACAAAAATACATAAATGGCTGAACAATCTGCACCAAATGCATAAAAAATATAGAAAAGATAACATCCTAAACATAATAGCATAAAGTATATGGTCGAGGGCAAGAGCCAAACAATGTTGTAGCAATTTAAAGAATTGGAATGAGTAGGAAGAAAAGACTGCTATCAAGTCTTTGTAGGAGAATAAACATTCGGTACACAAAATGAATATGGCCGATTATGTTGATAAACGCAGATAAATGTGTAAACAGATAATAATATTTAAAAAATTTGTTGAGCGAATATCCAAAGAGTCTAATATAAACCTTATCCCCTGCCTGCCCTAGTTAAAGAGCACGACAAGGTTACCACAAAGGGAGCTTGGCTGCCTTCAGGGAAAGAGACTTTACTGAGAGAGGTTCATTAAATGTAAACAGAAAAGAGTTAGTGACACCAGTAATGGAAGAGATTGAGCTGCTTCTTATTTCGCAAAAATAACAAGAGCAAATATTTATATTAAAATAAGAATTATTAAAATTTTTATTTGAAAAAAAAAACCCTCATTATTATGCATTATTTCCTTCAATGCAAACATTTCATCAATTGCAACATTACTTATTTTGAAAAATTTTGATTTCAAAAAATTCTTAAAAATAAAAATAATTATTTTTGTAAGTTGCTATGAATAATTAAAATTCATAATGATAATAATTTACGTGTTAATGAATTTAATACTATTTTAAAACTAAAAAATTCCCAATCCCATTAAATGGAAGTCAACTTGCATTTCAAAAAGGCTAAAAGTGCAAATAAATTTCTAAAGTTAAATTCAAAAAGTTAGATCAGAGAATTAAAAAGTTAAAAAGTCCAAATCAATTCTTCAACGCTAAGAGTTCACACAGTTAATATCATTCCTATCAAATTAAACTCCTTATTCACTCTATTAATTATTTTTGTATTCTACCATTTGTAAATTCTTATATTGCTTTATTGATATATATATATATATAATAGGATTAAAATTAAGTACCATAATTATGCTAATTGAAATAAGCATCAATTTTTTTAGAATGAATTTTATAAAGCAAATATTATTTCATTTCTTCTAAGTTTTCGTACATATTTACTTTATTTATATATGTATAATTGTTGTACAGATCTAATTTTTATACATAAGTCATATTGCGGATTTTAATATAATTACATATTTAATTTTATATAAAAGTCATATTTATCAAGTTTTCTTTATCAAATATAGAAAATATATATTCATTAAAATATAAATAATATCACTAATTGAAGCAACTGAGATAATCTGTCAGATTATTTTTTTTCTCCACGGCATGAGAAAAAATTTATATATTGTTAAGAAAATAGTTTACAGTGTATAATTGGATTGCCAATTAATGATATTAGTCTTAAAAAGTCACATAAAACTACAATCAAAAGTAATACAAGAACTTACAAATGGTAGGCTGCAAAAAGAATTAATAGAGTTAATAAGGATGAGCTTATTTTAGTAGAAAGGGGCTTCATTGAATGAGTTTCAAAATTGAAGAGTGGAGTTAAATTCAAAATAACTTTAAAGATTTAATTGATCATTTTGTAATTATTTGATTGCTTATTTGCGCCTTTGGTCTTTTAAAAAATGACAAAGAATTAAGGTAATTAAGAAAGTGTTTGGCTTGGCATACCAGCTTATAAACTTTAATATAAGCATAATTTATAAGATAAAAAAAATAAATTGAGGATATTAATTTATTATTTTAATATTTATAAATACTTAATTTATAAGTTAGTTTGATCAAATAATTTATTCTATTACTCATATTTATTTTAGTAAATATTTTTAAAAAATAATTTTATATCTTTTTTAATTATTTTAATAATAAATATATTTATAAATTATTTTTTACTAATTATATTAAGTGTTTATAAACTACTTATAAGCACTTAAAATTAAAAATATCAAAATGAGTCATGACACTCAAACACGATACGCAAAATATATAAAATTAACTGATCAGTGTTGACCTTAAATCGATTTGTATTATAAACGGGTTGACACATTTACGACACAATTTTAAATAGATTAACACGCGAACATACTATAAACAGTTTAATTAAAAACATATGTTTTTATATAATTTAAAACTATATTATTATATTATTATTTATTATAAAAAAATAAAAATAATTATTATATATTTATTATATTATTATAATTTTATTATTATATGATGTATTATTATTTATTTATAAATATTTTATTTAATTTTTAGTTATTCTTATTAAAAATTTATTAATTTTATCTAATTACTAAATTATTTTATTAATTTAATTATTAATTAATTTAAATTTAATTTTTTATGAATTTTAAAAATTATTTTTCTAAATAAATATTAAAAATTAAAAAAATTTATAATTTAAATAATATAATATTATATATTTTATCTCTTTGATATTTTTTCATATTAAATTTTAATACTAAAATATAATACACATTAATTATTTATTTTATATTAATTATATTATATATTTTATTATATATTTTTTTTAAAAATTAATATATTTATATTTTAAAATTAATATAATTATAATTTTATTTTATAAATAATTATTTAATTAATTATTTAAAAATATAAAATTATTTTATCGTGTGATCCGTTATTCATTTAATTTTTATATCATATTTATATTAATATAATTAATAAATAAATAATATTTATATACACATTAATTATATTATTAGAGTAAATTAACCGTATAAATACGACCACCGCATCAACCCATAACTTATTAAGATTTTAAATGCTTTAAAAAATTATTTCGAAAATAATAATGCATTTATAATTTAAAACAAAGTGACCAATAATATCTTGCCACGTGTACGAAACCAATTAAAGCTTTTATTTGCCGCAGCACTGCAGCAGGCTACATCGGCGACACTGCTACTGGCCAAATGGCGTTGACCCATTCTCCAGAACAGGAATCGGAAACTGAGCTCCCATACTACTTCTCAAAAAGCCACCGTCTTTCAGCGTCATCGGAGAACAAACCTTCACTTCCACCAAATTCCAGTACTTAAAAACATACGAATCGCCGCTTCCACTCGATCAGTTCTTGGCCACTCATGGCCAATCCGTTCAGGCCATTGTTTCCTCCGGAAGTGCTCCTGTCACCACTGATATCTTGCAGTTTCTGCCTTCTGTGGGCGTGGTAGTCACCACTAGCGCTGGCCTCAATCAGATTGACCTCCCTGAATACCGCCGCTGTGGAATTGCTGCCGCTAACTCCGGCAATGTTTATTCTGCTGATGTAGCCGATCTGGCAGTTGGTTTGTTGATAGACGTTTTGAGGAAGATTTCGGCTAGTAATCGCTACGTTAAACAAGGATTGTGGCCTACCAAAGGGGACTATCTTCTTTGTATCACGGTTAGATCTCTTCTTGAGGAATAACATTTCTTTAATTTCAACAATAATTTTATAAACAATTCGTAAACGGAAAATAGTGAGCTTTAAAGTAACTAATTTTGCTTTGATAAGAGGTTTGACTGGTAATTGTTGAATAAAAGATACTATTTTTGAAGACCCTTTACAAGGAAATTCGAATAAATTTCATTAATATAGTCTTGATTGCTTGCTGATGCTCTATGATTGCGATTCCAACGTGTTTATGTTGAAATAGATGCATACCAAAATGATTTTTAAGTTGTAAATTTTATACAGTAATGAAAAATTATGGTTCGATTGCAGCATTAACATTGCCTTTTGTTATGTGTGTTTATTGGTGATTCCAGTTGAGAGGCAAGCAGGTTGGAATTGTTGGATTGGGAAACATTGGATATGAAGTTGCTAAAAAGCTCGAGTCCTTCGGTTGCTGCATCTCTTACAACTCCAGGAAGAAAAAGCCATATGTTTCTTACACTTTCTAACAAAATAAATATAATTAGTGGCGGAAGCATGTGTGGTCGTGTGGGGTCGCACGACTCCCATGGCTGGCCGGCCGAAAGCATACTTGAGGAGAAACGGAGAGCTTCCTTAGCTGCTGGTTGTACAGCCATTGCAATAGAGCCTCCCTTTCTTAGTTGCTGGTCTGATTTCCTTTCTTTCGTCTTGCACAACCTTACCAACTTTGTCTCCGACAATCAACCGGCTAGTAATTTCGGCAACGACGGTGGAAATTTTGCGCTCCTTTTAGTAAGTCGCTAGTTCTGCCACTGTCTATGATCTTGCAGCCAGTTGTGATGTCTTGATCATCTCTTGTGGGCTGACTGACAAAACCTTCCACTTGATCAATAAGGAAGTCTTGTCTGCATTGGGGAAGAAAGGGTCATTGTTAACATTGGAAGTGGGGCCATTATTGATGAAAAGGAAATGGTAAGGTGTTTGGTTGAAGGAGAGATTGCAGGTGCTAGATTGGACGTATTTGAGAATGAGCCTAATGTTCCTGAAGCGTTTTTTTGAGTTGGATAATGTTGTGTTATCTCCACATTGGGCTGTCTTTACATCAGAATCTCTGAAGGCTTTAAGCGAACTGGTGGTTGCAATCTGGAAGCTTTCTTCTCAAACAAACCATTACTTTCTGAATGCATGGATGATTGATAGTTAAACCTTATAGTCACAGGTTAGTTTTTTGATATTTTCTGACCTATGCTTTGTTAATGAATAATTGAATTTTAAAGAAAGTTGCATTTGGTTATCTCATTGCTAAAGAGACTCATCCTTAAGCACTCTTATTCATGCAGGATACAAAAGAATGATATTATCACAGAGTCATGGAGGAGAAAATATCATGTGCTGCATAAATCTTCATTCATTACTAGTTAAATGAATATTAGCGTGTGGCATTCATGGTCAGTTCTTTAGAATTGAAATCACCAATCACAA
The DNA here is from genome assembly GCA_947685225.1 of Garcia nutans. Classification (NCBI taxonomy): domain Eukaryota; kingdom Viridiplantae; phylum Streptophyta; class Magnoliopsida; order Malpighiales; family Euphorbiaceae; genus Garcia; species Garcia nutans. The sequence goes on along the minus strand of CANTUV010000010.1, from coordinate 13,102,149 downwards.
TAATGTTTGGCTGGGATTTTAAACAACAATGTTTGATGTTGTGCTAGTGGCACATAATCATGTAGTTGGGATATAAACTATAAAGAAGTATATATAGATGTATGAGTTAAACATAACATTGCTGATGCTTTATAGCTAGTAAATTCAGAAAACTTTTGTTTCATCCGCGGTTTCCTTGTTACCATGATCTTATTGATTGTATGTCAACAATGAAGTTTGCTGTGTTGTTTATCTACATATGATCGAGGGTTTTTTATGGTATGCGTTAAAATTGAGTTGGGGGCCTGTTCATGTCGGTTTATTTTTCCAACACAAACATGAACAATTTATTAATCATGTTAAGATATCTCAAAATTTATGATATGAAATTTAGAAGGAATTATACGGTTATGATGCACATGATGGATTTACTTAAATGTATTATTGACAAGTCCTTAGACTCAATATGTCTAAAACCTAACATGATCTATATAATTTGTATAACATTTATAATTTAAAATAATATTATATTATTACATAATTAAAATTAGTTAAGTGCTTAAAAGTGCTAAGTGTTATAAGCAGAAAAAAAAATGCTGTTAGAGGTATTTTAGTTATTTTATAAAAATTATAATAAATTTGAAATAAATTACATAAATTTGTAAAGTATTAATAAATTTTTGTAAATTTGAAAATGTATTGAAAATTTTGTAATTTTTTATATTTTGTAAGTTTTGTGAAAAATCCTTAGTTTTTTGGGCTTAGTTTTCTTCCTATTAGGCCTAATATATTAGTATCAGTATTATGAGAATAATTTTAAGACGATTATATAACTATTCTAAAAATAATAATTTTTATTATAAAAATTAAAAATATTTATATTTTATAAAAAATTAATGTAAAATTTTAAAAATATTTTATTTTTAATAAAAAAAATTTTAAAATATTTTTTTTCTCACTATATCTAATTATCTAATTTTTACTTGAATTTTTTTAAAACTTCAATATAAAATAAAAATATTTTAATAAAATAATAAAAATTAATATTTTAAATTATTTTTTTACCATATAAAAATCATAATTTTTCATAAAAAAATATTTTTAATTATAAAAAAGATAATACTCAAAAAAAAATAAAGGCAATATAAAATATATTAATAAAAATAATAAAAATTATTTTTAAATAAAAATTTTACATATTATAACATAAAAAAATAAAAAAATATGCACAATTTCATTATATAGATGTATATTAGATGTACTGTAGATATATTGTGGATGTTATGTGTATATTATATATTTGTTATTTAAGTTGTATATATTTTATGAAAAAATTATTGAATATTGTGTGAATATTATATGAATATTGTGTGGATGTTATTAGAATAAAAAATTAAAAAAAAATAAAATTAACTAAATATTAAAAACCTAATGTAAATATAATGTTGATGTGTTGTAAATGTGTAGATATAGTTTATATTGTTGAGTGTATATATTTATATATATTATGTATGTATTGTGCATATATTATATATATATTTATTTATTTTTTATATGTATATTAAAAATGTGACATAAATTTTTTTTCTTAAAATAAATTAGTAAAAAAATTATAAAAATTACAAAAAAAAATTTAAAAAAAGAAAAAATAAAGTGTTTTGCAAAAAAAATATAATTAAAGTTAGCATATACGTATTAACGGGATTGGTCTGAATGGTAAACGGCTCGATATCGCTTAAGCATATTTTAAAATTTAGTTTGAGTTTGTAATTTTATATATACAGCTATTTTCGTACGAAGACCCATTCATCATTGCTAAATGTGCTACCTGAGTTGAGTTTAAATTAACCAAGACGAAGCCTCAAATAGCGGATGAACACACTAAAAAAAAATTTTTGCGTGTAGGTATTATTGAAAAAGACATTTTTACCGTACAAAATATAATTATCTCATTAGTTTTCTACTTTTTGGCCCATTTGGCCCAAATATACGTAGCATTGTCGTCATAGTTCCCTTCATCTTGGCGAAGATTAACAAACTGGAGAATTTGATTAAAAAAAATGAAAAAAAGGGATTTTTTTTTCAAAAATACCTAAGAAAATAAAAGTATTTTAAAAATATACATTTTCTTTTTCTATTTAATTTTTTTATTTTTTAATTTTTAAAAATATCCTTTTTAGAAATATATTTTAAGTCTATATCTAGTATAAATGCATACTATATTTTTAAAGATGTATCTGATGTATATATTTAGTAAATAAATGTATATTAAAAAAGTAGCATACTTTTTAAAAAAAAAACACTATGCTATGCATAAATGGGATTATCATTCTTAACTTGGTTAACTATTAATAATTCTTTTTATATCAATAATATCTCTCATTGAAAACATATTTGGAAATTCATGTATTGAATAATAAATAATCCAACTACTAATTATCAATAATATTTTAAAGAAATATAGAATAATTTTTATACATAAACAATATCTCTTATTATAAAAATATATGGAAATTAATTTATTAGAAAGTAAATAGTCTAATTACTATTTATTAAAAATATATAAATATTTTTTATTCATAAAAATATCTTTCATTTTAAAAAAATATATATAGAAATAAAATCTACCATTAAAAATGAGATATGTTAACTACTAATTAATAATAATATTATTTCAAAGATATATAAAGTAATTTCTATTACAACCGCCAGTTTTATTATTATTATTATTATTATTATTATTATTATTATTATTATTATTATTATTATTATTTTATAAATAAACTTTTCAAAATCAAGCTTAATAGGACCATAAGGAAGGTAAAATACCCTCTATCTAGTTTTAACTGTATTATTATTATTATTATTATTATTATTATTATTATCATCATCATCATTATCACTATCATTATTATTATTATTATTATTATTATTATTATTATTATTATTATTATTATTATTATTATAGTTTCTGAAGTGTATATATAATAAGGATTTGAAATGAGACTAGTCCATCACTGCATTTCAAAAATGGCTCATACTCAGGCAACAGACAAGCAAGAGACTTTAGTTTTTGATTCGTCTATTCTTCAACATCAATCCGACATACCTTCTCAGTTCATTTGGCCTGAACATGAGAAACCAAGCCCAGGATCGCCGGAACTTGTAATTCCTCCTATCGACATTGGAGCTTTCTTGTCCGGAGACCCTTTGGCTGTCGCAGAAGCTTCTCAACTTGTAAAAGAGGCATGCAAGAAACATGGGTTCTTTCTAGTTGTTAATCATGGAGTTGATTCAGAACTTATAGCTAAAGCACATAAATATCTGGACGAGTTCTTTGGTATGCCATTGGCAGAGAAACAAAGAGCTCAAAGAAAGGTAGGAGAGGACTATGGATACACAAGTAGCTTCACTGGTAGGTTCTCCTCAAAACTTCCATGGAAAGAAACACTTTCTTTTGGATATTCTGATAAGTTCTCCAACAATGTCCAAGAATATTTCTTGCACGTTTTGGGTGAAGACTTCAAAGATTTTGGGTAAGAAGAATGAATCTATACATATTAATCATTTTATTCTAAATATATATCTTAAATTAATTGCAATTTTCCCTGAAAAATATAAATGAAAATATCTTGAGTACTTAACTGTTGATGGTTGGATATGGGAATCAATTTACTTGGAAAATCTTCTTTACGAGTGTAGTGAGAAAACATAATTTGTGGGTCTGATACTATATTAACCTAAAATTTTAAGTATCGGGTTTATGAATTCCTTTCACCTATATATATATTTTTCACTAAATCCAATACTTTTTGATATGAGCTTTTTCACAGCTTGATATTTCAATACCTATATGATACAACTATGATTAAAAAAATGACACATGTGACTATATATTTCTAAAAATCTATTTTATAATTTTTTAAGCGAATCATTTAATTTCTCTGGTGATAAAGTATAAAAGATATATTATTACTCAATTAATTTGTTATTACAATCAGAATGCTTAGTTAGAACTACCATCCTATCGTATAGTTTCTCATACTTACGTTTTTATTTATTTATTTTTGAGTAGCAAGGTGTACCAAGAATACAGTGAAGCGATGTGCACTCTCTCACTTGAGATTATGGAGCTTTTGGGGTCAAGTCTAGGGGTAGGAAGAGCATATTTCAGAGAATTTTTCAAAGGAAATGATTCGATAATGAGATTAAATTACTATCCACCATGTCAAAAACCTGAATTAACTCTAGGAACAGGGCCTCATTCTGATCCAACCTCTTTAACAATTCTTCATCAAGATGAAGTTGGGGGCTTAGAAGTGTTCGTAGATGAAAAATGGCACTCTGTTCGTTGCCATCCACCAGCATTTGTTGTCAATATTGGTGATACATTCATGGTAAACATTATTTTATATTGATTTGCATAATTTTTATCATATTTAGCATAGTAAATATTATATGTATATATATATATATATATATATATATTTGATGCAGGCATTGTCAAATGGGATATTCAAGAGTTGCCTGCACAGAGCAGTAGTAAATAATAAAATAGCAAGAAAATCTATGACTTTCTTTTTAAATCCAGACATGGAGAAGGTGGTGAAGCCTCCAAATGATTTGATAGATTGGAAGAATCCAAGAATCTACAAGGACTTCACATGGTCAACCTTGCTAAAATTCACTCGGACACATCACAGGGCTGACATGAAAACCCTAGAATTGTTCTGCAACTGGTTACATCAAAATAATAATTGATGAATTAAAGAAGGATAGAGGAGGACAATATATATATATATATATAAATAAAGACCGAGAATAAGGGGAAAAGTGCTTAGTGTTAAATGTGTTTGGCTATTATAAAATAAAAGTTTTACAATAAATTTGTTCTTTTACCTTGTTCAAATCTTAATAATTCTATGTAAGAAAATAAAATAACAAATTGAAATCGACTTATCTTTAAAAGCTTATAAAAATTGCCCTTGATGTGGTGTTCGAATCAATCTATTTATATATAATTTAAATTGATTTATATATATATATATATATTAATTTTACGTTGAATTCCAAATTAAATTATAAATTTTGATAGTAATTTTTGCAATATCTTCTTAGAATAATATTGATTGTATATATCAAAGTATGTTTAACAATATATTTATGCTACGAGCTTAATTATACACGACGTATATATGTGTGTAAATAAATAAATTAACATAAAAATGTTAAAGATAAGAAATTAATTTGTCACAACCAATACTCAAATAAATTTTAATTGAGCTTTGGATATATATATATATATATATATATATTAATAAAATATAAATTCATACAAAGTGTAAATTGTGGTAAATACATAGCAATATATCTCAGTATAATAGTTAACAAGTATGAAAATAACCACCAAAAAATGTTAATATTTATAATGGATTTTTTAAAAAAGAATTGGCATCTGAAACAATCATATTAGCTGCTTTATATCTTACAAGTTACAATTCAAGAAACGAAAAGACATTCGTTTTCTTCCTATATTTGGGCCATTTTATGGCAGGATTATTGGATATTTTTATGATTAGCATAAGATTTAATTTTGGAACATTTATAAAATTATATAAAAAAATTTATTTTAAAAATATTATAAAAAATAAAAATATTTATACTTTTATAAAAAGTTAATGTAAAATTTTAAATATATCGCACTCCTCAGTAAAATAAGAATTTTTTTTAAAAAAATATATCTTTTTTTTACTATAATTAATATTTTACTTCAATTTTTATCCTTTTTTTTCAAACTTCATTTTTATATAAAAATATTCTAATAAAATAATAAAAATTAATATTTTAAATTATTTTTTCATAGTATAAAATTTAATAAATTTTATAAAGAAAAAATTTTAATTTGATTAAAAATAACAAATAAACACTAAAAAAATATAAAAAATAAAAATTATTAAATTTATTTTTAAATAAAATTTACACATTATACATGTAAAAATAAAATTAAAAATATTAATTTCTCAATATAAATATTATATATATATTTAATAGATGTTCCGTGTATATTTGATAGATATTATAGATATTTAGTTAATATTATATATGTTATGTATTTATTATTTAAGTTGTGTATATTTTATTTAGAAATTGTGAAAATATTGTATGAATGTTGTGAGAATTAAAATTAAAAAAATATTAAAAATATTTTATAAGTTTTTGATATATGTTTAGTTTTGTAAGTTGCCTAGATATTGTTGTTTTTATTGTGCATGTATTTATATATATTATATATATATATGTTATATTTATTATGTATATATTTATTTATATTAAAAATATGACATAAAAATACTTTTAAAGAAAAACCATAATTATAAATAAATATAAAAATTAAAAAATAAAACAAGAAAAAAATAACATGAAAAAATAAATAATAAAAAATTTGCCGTGTTTTTGTATAATTGAAAAAAGTATAGATTGGCCATTGTTTTGAAAATGAAACTTCAAAACGATGATGTAGGTAATGTAATTTTCTATTTAATTTTTGAGTTATTTATTGTTAATAATAATAAAAAAATTATAACAATTGAAAATGTAGATTAATTAATAAAAAATTATTTTAATTTAATTAAAAATTTTAAATTTATCTATAGTTTTATTATTTTTACAGTCATAATCAGTTTAAATTGAATGGATGAAAAAAAGAAAAGAAAAAGGGAGATTACAAAATTGACAATGAGATCATATTATAGATAGGAGGAGGCAGTTATAATATTAATTTATTAGAGAGCATTAATTAGTATTCTCAAATTCGATAATTATTTGAAAAATAAACTCAATAGTGTCCTATCAACAAGACAAAGCAGCACCCCATGCATAAACAAACAAAATATATAAAAAAGGAAAAATCATCAGAAAATTTATTTCGTTTTGTAGAAATTATGATGAAGATTTGAACCATATAATTAGATGAATTTGTATAGATATCAATATGTTGTTTTGTCTTTTAGTATGTCGAACACAAATAAATACGAAAAATTATACTCTTTGCTGTTTTTTATAAATTTTTTTTATATTTTATTAGTGATATTTATTATTTTATAAAGGAATATAATAATTTAAAATAAATTTATAAAAATTATTATGTATATAATAAACTCATAATAAGTTATAAAAATTTTGTAAATTAATAAATTAATTATAAATTATTATAAATTTAAATATATTTTAAAAATCTAAAAAATTTAATTTTTTTTAATATTTTTGTCGAAAGTTCAAATAAATACTGATGAGAGAGATACATATATATAATAATAATTTTTTTTTTGAAATAAAAATATTATTAATATTAATATTATTAATTTATATATGGTTTTAGAGTGATTAAAGGGATATTAGTTGTTAATTAATAAGCAATATTTAAAAGTAAAAGAAACATCGTAGAAATCGCTTAGGATGCAATCTTTGTTGTTGTTTGTTTCATTTTTTAGCTGGTGGTTTGGGAATGAGCATGCAATGCACACTCTAAACGACAGCCTAATCAGCCTCAATAATATTATATACATCAAACATGTCACATCATCATATAATTAAACGTACCTAAATTCCATGGATTAAATTAATTAGAATTTCTGCCATTTAATTTGATAGTTTTCATTGTCTATCCATAATTTATTATATCCATAACATATAAAAGCGGGATCCAATATATTTTAATAAGATGGAGATATATCATCTTGTGATTCTATTTTTTTTTATATTAAGATAATAATAAAATAAAGAAAAGCATTTTGTAATCCCATTTCCGACTTTATCTTTTTATATTTTCTCTATTTTATTATTTGGCTTATTGATTTCGACATTAGAACTCGTGAGATCTGCCCTATAAAATTTTCTTTTACGTAAGTAATAATTTGAGTATTTTATATTGATAAAATATAATAAATATGTGCTCATCATAAAAATTTTAACAATTCTCACATCATAAATTAACTTTTGAGATTAAATTAGATCTAAATCTATTTTTTAATAAAGTATCAGAGCCATAATCTAATCTTTTAATGTTGGACTATTCGTAAAAATCTAGTCCTACAAACTTTATGCTCTAAATTTTTCGTATGTACTCGATTCTGGGTATGAAGAGGGTGTGTTGAGTATTTCATATTGATAAAATATAACAAATGTATGCTTCTTATAATGACTTGAGCAACTCTCAATTCATGAGCTAACTTTTAGAGTTAAGTTAGAGACAAATTTATTTTTTCAACAGGTTAAGTTAGACTCAAATCTATTTTTTCAACATCATAAACTTTTTTTTAAAAAAAAAATTATGTAGTAGTATTTTTAAATTTAAGAAAGACATAATAATTTATTAATTTAACATGGTTGTTAAGAAGTAAAAATTTTGAAGTACACACTAATAATTTGATCTTGTAATATGTGATATAAGAATTATAATTTCAAATCTTAATAACTCATTTTCTTTAAAAAAAATTCTTATGCATTTGTATGTATAAACTTTTGTGGATGATAACTCTCCAAGGTATGTAGAACTCTATAAATATTATCAGTATATGTATAGTGAGTATAAGAAAACTAATAATTTTTTTGGCCAAATATATATATGCATTCGGTGTAAGTATTTTTTTTTCGGTACCATATATATAATATAAAGTGTTTTTGCTTGTTGAAGATTCCTTTAAGACAAGAAATGTCCAATAAACTGCCCCACAATATATAAATTAATTAATACCTTAACCTACCAAAGGCAATTAACGTGTCTTATTAATGTTAATCTTAATATATTTTGATATTTTTAATTGAGCATCATATTCTTTTTTTCAACAAATGCTTCTATCCTGTGGTGGATCTGATTGAGTGCTTAATTAATTTCTAATTTTTTTCAAAGAAAATTCTAATATATATTAAAAAAAATTTAATTTTTTTAAAAAAAATAAATTTTCACTTTTTTTTAAAAAAAAAATCATATCACCATTTACAAAATTAAGAAGATATATAAATCCACCATTACGGTAACTAAAGAAATGAATGAATACGTGGTCCATCATTACGCACATAATTAGAATATTTCCCATCCAAAAAAAACCATCATTACTCACATAATTATTTAATATCTTATTATTTTTTTCCAGACCTTTCTACTTTTTTTTAATAATTAATTTCCCATCTTTTTGATTAAATAATCAAAATAATGACTAAAAAGAGAATTACTGTATATTAAAATGAGGCTCCTATATATAGCTAAATTTTTTTAATTAGCATAAAGAAGAAGAATATAATTAAAAAGAAGAATATTTGATGGATGGGTCAAGTAGTGGACTGCCCTTTTCAAGAGGAGAGGTACGTACTGGCAATATTGTAGATATTATTTGTGTTTCAGTAAGCAAAAGAAAAAAGAAGAAAAGAATTTATAAAGGGAAAAAAAAAGTATCAAAACTAATTAAATTGACAAGAAGAATATGCAAATAAATTGCATGATACTCTTTTTTATTTAATTTGGCCACTCTTTTTTACTTTTTGGTATTTTTGATGGGACAAATTATGACATCTTGTGCATTGAATCGATTTTGTATGGTATTTCAATAATGCAATTATTTTTCATAATATATATTCTTTTAGTAAAATTAAAAAAAAAGAATAATAGGGAGAGTAAGTTGGTAATTAATATAAGTTAAATTATGGGTTCGATTATAATTTAATTTTCAAAACATATACAACTTCAAACTCACCTCATTAAAAATGTAAAATATTTGACCGTTAAATTATATTCATCGATTATAATTTAAAATCTAGTTTTGGAATGAATATTAATTAGTTACATATTCAATTGTTTTTTTATATCATTACCAGTACTTGGGAAATATAGTTTCAAATTTAAATAATTCATCATGAATTAATTCACATATTACTAGTGGTATATAATTATTGTTTGGTATGTATGTATATATATATATTTTTAAAAAAACAATAAATAAATAATTTTCATCATTGATCAACATCATAAAATTAAAGCTGAAGTATATTGGCTCAAGTTGGTTAAGACTTTTGCCTTCTTTCGCATGAAAAAGATTGTTTCAACTTGTATTTGTTTGTTTGCCTTTTGACGAGGTCATTTTTTTTTTCCTAATTTTCTCTTGCCAGTAACTCCTTCTTTTAATTTCTATATTGCTGCATTTGGTCCATTACTAGTGGACCTCAGTTTTCATTGGTCATGTCATTTGATTTATTATTTAATTACCTTTTAATTATTATTAAATTAATAGTTAACTTGAATTTTTCTTAAGAAAAAAAAATCAATTACATAGTGAACAAATTGGAGGAAATTACGTCTTTTATTATATTTTTCAAAATTTTGTTTTTTGTTAGACATTTTTTAGTCATTTTAAAAAATTATATAATAAATTCATAATAATATGATAATAAAATTATAAAAGTTATATATATATATATCTAATTGAGGAATTGTTGAGAGTAACCTTTCCTATTATTATTATTATTATTATTATTATTATTATTATTATTATTATTATTATTATTATTATTATTATATATGTCGACTCTTGCTATATATAATTAATTAAATCAGCATTATTTCTTTGTAGAGTTTCATGGCATATGCACAACTTAATATATGTCACTCTTTTTATCGTTCAACACCCACTTATAGCTTTCTCCAAAATAGTAAAATAAAACAAAAAACATACAAATTATTCAATTCATTAATTTTATAATAATTACATACTTAATACATATAAAGCCATTCGTATATTATAACATCAAATTATTTTGTATATTAAATATTCTCAACTTAACTCAATTAAAGTTTAATCTAAAATTAATTAGAATCGGTTATAATTTTTTTTACACTCTTTAAGTTATTATAGTTACATTTTCGAAAAAATAAAAGATCATTACTAATTATTTTTTTTATATATTTATCATTTTACTTCTCATTTTAAATGCACTTATCTTAAAATGTTGAGTCACTAGCTTATCAAATTATTCATCATATCAATGATCAAATATTTATATTTCTTTTTCTAAATCTCATGAAGTTAAATACCTTGTTTTATTTATTAATTTGTTCACGGCCAATTTTGAAGGGTCAATATATAAAGGATTCGGCGACTCGAGTCTTCAAAATTGTTATAGAATCAGTCAATAATGCGGTATATCTATCTAGCTATAGCCTCATTATAATATTTATATAAATGAATCTCTACAGCTATATATATATATATTATTTGTTTAGAGAATATATATATAAATAATAGCCATATGCGTATATATATAATAATAATATATATACACACACATCACATGTATTCTCAAGAAAAATAATGATAATAATAAAATCAAATATAAATATAAGAATTGATGAAATAAATAGAAGGCAGGTCCATCACACGATGTAACATGTATATATCTCAACCAGAATTGGTGCTGGTGGGAATTTAATTGGCATCCTAGAAAGAGAACCTCTTTTTCTCTAAACTAGGTCCTCCACTTTTTTTTTTTTTTTTACCCTTTAAGTAATTTTTAACATTCTTCTTATAGATAATGTCTATTAAAGATCAGAAATATTAGAATCAACATGTATCAAAGTTAGTAATTTTTCAGTTAATAAAATTATAGTAATGTTTATATTAATATGCTAAAATAAAATTTTATTTTTTAAAAAATTTATTTCAATTAGTAATTTTTGTTGGCTCTTCCGAGCCTAATTTATCTTGGGAGATATATTTGATGGTCTTAGTGAGAGAATATATTTTTAGATTTAATACTACATTCTATCTTAAAATTTTAAAATATTGGGCATATTAGTTATTTTCACTTGTATACTTCTCATTAATTTCATCAATTTTTAATATAAAATTTCTCTCACAGTTAATAATTTCAACAATCTCCTTTCATCCATTTTAAATGTAAAATTCCTTTCGTACTTATAATTTTAGTAATTATATTATTTTTCTTATTAATGGGTTACTTTCTATATGTATTTTCTTAAATAAGAGATATCTGTGTAAAAAACCTATTAATATAAAATAAATAAATATTTATTCTCACAATATTTTATAAAAATAATTAAATATTTAGTTTTTTTTTTCAATGATTACATAGATTCGACTAATTTTTCAAGAACTAGAAACAAAATTAGACATCTCAAATATTTTTTAATTAGAATTAAGTAAGATAAATAAGAAAAAAAATTGAAAGTAATATAATAAATTATAATAAAATAATTTATAGTTGTAACTTTCTCGTTCTATTTAATACTATTAATTCTTTACATATTAATATCTCTCGTTTAGATTATAAAAAAAAATCTCTAGCGTTAATTTATTATTAAAGAATATATAAATATATATATGCTTACCAATAATTTATGTCTCGGTGTATATTATTATAATTAAAATAAAGTCTAAATAAATATAAAATTTCTGAGATTTTACATATTATACTAGTCAGTCCCTATATTTTTAAAATTTAATTTTTATATCTTTTAATTTTTTAAAAATTAAATTATTTAGTCATTCTGTTAATATTTTCATCCTAAAAATATTAATCAATTACTTTGATATTATAAAATAATTTATTTATTTTTTCTTTATATATATTTTTTTCTTTATTATTTGTTAAATCATACTTATTTTTAATTTTATTTATATTTCTTACACATAATTTATTTTAATTTTATAAATATTATTAAAAAATAATTTTAAATAATACGAATAATATTTTTTATTATTTTGCAAATAATCTTTATATATCATTTATTTTAATTTTATAGGCATTACTAAAAAAATAATTTTAAATAATATAAATAATATCTTTTATTATTTTACAGTTGATCTATATATAAAATAAAATTAAAAATAAAATAAACTTAATAAATAACAAAGATAAATATATATAAATGAAGAGCACATAAGTTATTTTATAATATATTTATCTTTATAAGAATATATATAAATTAATAATATATTTATCTTTATAAATATATATATATATTAAAATAACTTATTAAAATATTTATAAAATTAAAATAAATTATGTGTAAGAAATATAAATAAAATTAAAAATAAGTATGACTTAATAAATAATAATAAAAAATATAAATAAAGGAAAATAAATAAATTATTTTATAATATCAAAGTAATTGACTAATATTTTTAGGATGAAAATATTAACAGAAAGACTAAATAGTTTAATTTTTAAAAACTGAAGAATATAAAAATTAGATATTAAAAATATAGAGACTAACTAATATAATATGTAAAATCTCATCAACTTTATAATTATTGAGCATAAAATAAAATATATATAACTACTGAAATTTAGTTTGGTGACTATAAATATATACTATTTTTAGTTAGTCTTTAAATTTAAATTCTAAGTATTTCTCATTCCTCGTATAATTAATATATATATATATATATTTATATATATATATAACAATGACAAAGTATGAGACTAGCTAGCACTCTCAAAGGTAGAAACGACGCAACCGTGAAAACAATAAGATTCCAATAATTTTTTTTGCTCAAAAAAAAAAAAAGAACGGCCTTTTTGGCTTTTTCTTTCTTCTTCCTTTCTACTTGTTATTATAATTTAACTCTCTCTCATCTCTCGCTTGCCTTCATAGCTCTCATCTTTTCACTAATCAAAGCTTTTCTTCATATTCTTTTCCAATCCACATCTCTGCATTTCAAACATGAAAATTGCAATGTCTCCTCCTCACCAAACGTACAAAGATTCACAGCATAAAGAAACTTTGATTTTTGATGCTTCAATTCTTCAACATGAACCCAACATACCTTCTGAGTTCATTTGGCCTGATCATGAAAAACCTGGCCGTGAATCTCCGGAACTTGTAATTCCTCCAATCGACATTGGAGGGTTCTTGTCCGGAGACCCTTTGGCTGTGTCAGAAGCTTCTCAAATTGTAAATGAGGCATGCAAGAAACATGGGTTCTTTCTAGTTGTTAATCATGGAGTTGATTCAGAACTTATAGCTAAAGCGCATGAGTATATGGACCAGTTCTTTTGTATGCCACTTGCAGAGAAACAAAGAGCACAAAGAAAGGTAGGAGAGAACTGTGGATATGCTAGTAGCTTCACTGGCAGGTTCTCCTCAAAACTTCCATGGAAAGAAACACTTTCTTTTCGATATTATGATGACGATAAGTTCTCAAACATTGTCCAAGAATATTTCTTGAACGTGATGGGTGAAGACTTCAAACAATTTGGGTAAGAAGGATGAATCTTTATATATATATATATGTGTGTGTATATTTATATATATCATTTTATTCCAAAATTTAAAAGTTAAAATGAAACTATTACACATGTACCTATATTATAAATTTCTTGAATACCCATGTATTATTTACAATTTTTGAAGGAGGGTTTTCCTACAATAGTAAGTATTGTCGCAATATGACCCGTGGTCACATGATCAAATTGCAGAAGCAGTATTTTGTAATTATAAAAGAAAGTTGTATATAATAGATTTTATGAGTGTGACTTTTTTTTTCAGATTTTGTGTATTGCAGAGGTGTTCGTGCACCAAACTGCTTTTTATTAATTATAATTTTTCCTTAAAAAAATTTTTTTTATGTATTTATTTATTTTATTTTTGAATAGTAAGGTATACCAAGAATATTGCGAAGCGATGAACACTCTCTCACTTGGGATTATGGAGCTTTTGGGGTTAAGTCTTGGGGTAGGAAGAGCATATTTTAGAGAATTTTTCCAAGGAAATGATTCGATAATGAGATTAAATCATTATCCTCCATGTCAAAAGCCTGATTTAACTCTAGGAACAGGGCCTCACTGTGATCCCACCTCTTTAACAATTCTTCATCAAGATGAAGTTGGTGGCTTAGAAGTATTTGTAGATGGAAAGTGGTGTTCTGTTCGTCCCAATCCACAAGCATTTGTTGTCAATATTGGTGATACATTCATGGTAACTATTTTACATTAATTAGTTCGCATTTTACTCATTCAAAATTATGTTAAGGTAATAATAATATTGCAACTTGGTGCAGGCACTATCAAATGGGATATTCAAGAGTTGCTTGCATAGAGCAGTAGTAAACAATAAAAAAATAAGAAAATCTTTAGCTTTCTTTTTATGTCCAAACATGAAGAGAGTGGTGAAGCCACCAAATAATTTAGTAGACTGGAGTAATCCAAGAATTTACCCAGACTTCACATGGTCAACCTTGCTAGAATTTACTCAGAAACATTACAGGGCAGACATGAAAACACTTGAAATGTTCACAATCTGGCTGAAACAAAACAACAGCTAAAGAGTGACGGAGGTTAATTAATAGAGCTATTAATTTAAAGGGTAGAATCTGCAGCAGGAGAAAAAGGCAACAGAAACACCAAAAAAATTTGAAGGCCAGCTGGTTCTGTGGATTTGGTTTTAGTTGTGATAGTGTTGGAGAGAATCATAGAAAATGAGAGAAAGCAAATTGTTGGAATAAAGAGCTTATGGCTCCACAGCTTTTCTTTTCTTTTCTTTTCTTTTTTTTTTTCTAAGTTATTTGGAAAAGATGGATTCCTTTATTACATGTACTTTTGTTTTTGGCCTGCATATATATTCTTCTTCACTTAATGTTTTGTATGTAACTATAAGATCTTCCCAAAAGAAAAATCTGTCTCATATTGGATTTCAAGTGTGAGAGATTATCTCATATTGGATATTAATGGAAGATATATAAGTGGAAAGTACTTATAAATCTAATATTTTAAGATTTTGAAATAAAATATGATGTCAAATTCATAAGTGTATTGTATCAGTATAGCCCATAAAGCATATCTAGCAAATAAATGAGCTTGTCGGCGCCAACATATCATGCAATCTATTTTAAAGATATTCAACTCTTTTTTTTTTATCATTAGATTATGCATTAAGTAAATACTTTGTGTTAATTATGAAAACATGATAAGATATGTTTTATCAAAATTCTATTGTAACTTCTTGATAACTAAGCAGATTATATCTAGTTTATCCTTTGTATGACTTTTAGTATAAATACATAGGTTGTAATCAAAGTTTATAAAATATACAAAAAATATCAATAGCCCGTTCTTCTCTTTCTTTCTTTTGATTTTTACATGGTATCAGAGCTCGTCTTCCTCTTCAAGTACTTCTGCTGCTTTAAATTCTACAGCTACCACCATTGCAACATTATCACCTTCCACACCAGCTTTAATCTTCTTCTCTGCAAATCACTCCTTTTCTATCAAACTAACCACCAAAAATTATTTGGCTTAGAAAACCCAATTCTTATCGATTCTCAGTCATCAAAATCTCCATGACTTGATTGATGGCTCTTCTTTTCCACCTCCTTCTACACGGCCAAACTCTACCAATTCTGAAATTATAGAATCTAATCCTGAATATGAAATATGGTTTAAACGAGACCAAATGCTTCTTTCATGGCTGTTTTCTTCTCTCACATAAGAGATTTTCCCTTATGTTATTGGCTTAACTACATCTCGTGATGTTTGGATTCCATTAGAAAATGCTTTCGGATCAATCTCACAGAATCGTCAATTGCAACTTCACATTGAATTACAAGAACTCAAGAAAAATGACCTCTCTGTTTCTCAGTTTTTACAAAAAGCTAAAGCTTTATCTAATGAGCTTCGTGCAGCAAGCAAGCCTCTTTCTCAAGCAGAGTTTAATGCGATAATTTATCGCAATATAGGATCAGATTTTCACAATATCATTACTGCATTGAATCTTAGAACTGAACCTGTGTCCTTCTATGAGCTCCATGGGCAGCTGGTTGCTCATGAGATACTTCTAAACGGCTCCTTATTGCCACAGGCTAATATTGTTCTCAAAGGATCTGATTCTTTACTGCCCACTCTAGCTTCTTCAAATAATAAAATTCGAAACAACAATCAGTTTGTTTCAAATCGAAATGGGCAATCCACAAATAATTCAAAGCCACGAGATCCATGTCAGATTTGTGGTCTTCGAAATCACATGGCACTTACATGTCGTCGTCGTTATCAATGGAACAATCAAGGAAATTCAAGCAATCAGTTCTCTGCTCCTTTTCCAAATATGGGTTACTCACGTCCATATCAGCCTCAAGCAAATTTTGCATCTCTACCACAGGGTCAATCATGGCATTTAGACACTGGTGCAAACCACCATGTCACACCAAATTTGCAGAGTCTCGGTTCTATTAATGAATATAATGGGAATGATTATCTTCATGTGGGTAATAGAAATGGTTTGCAAATATCTCATACTGGTAATGCCACTTTTCACTCTTCATATGGCTCCTTTAAACTTCAAAATGTTTTACATGTACCTTCTATTGTTAAAAACTTAATGTCAGTTCAGAAATTTACCAATGATAACTTATGCTATTTTGAATTTTGGCCTAATTTGTTTGATTAAGGATCAACTCATGGGGAGGGAGCTGATGCAAGGACCCAGTGAGAATGGCATTTACACTTTGCGTTCCATCAAGCAAGCTATGGCTACTGAAGTACCATCCTTGGATGAGTGGCATTTGCGTCTTGGCCATCTTAATCGTAACAAGTTATCTTCTTTAGTTTCTCAAAATAAAATTTCTAGTTCCACAAATAATTTAAGTCCTTGTTCCAGTCGTTTGTTAGGGAAATTGTCTCGTGTTCTTCTTGTTGCTATTGAACACAAAACTAGTTCACCATTTGAAATTATTCATTCAGATATCTCATGTCCCTCTCTTGTTTTATCTTATTATGGTCATAAGTATTTTGTTCTTTTTATTGATGATTATACAAGATTTACCTATGTCTATTTTCTTACAAATAAGAGTGAAGTTTACAATGTTTTCTTACAATTTGAACAGTTTGTGGAAAGATAATTTAAAAGGAAAATACATACTTTTTCATTTCGATTGGGGGGTGAGTATCAAAAATTGAACAACTATTTTTTAAAGATTGGAATTAACCATCGAAGTGCTTGTCCTTATACACATGAACAAAATGGTACAGTTGAGAGAAAAATTCGACATTTGGTTGACACAACTCTTACACTTTTAGCTCATGCTAAATTACCCAAAAAAATTTGGAATTTTGCTCTTGAACAAAGCAATATGTTCATAAATGTTTTACCCAGGTCAGCTTTGAAAGAAAAGTCACCATATCAAATGCTTTATCAAAAGGACCTAAATTATTTAAATTTTTTGTCCCTTTGGATGTGCAATATATTCACTTCTTCGACCCTACAATGCGCATAAATTTTCATATCGCACTTCAACCTGTGTCAACTTAGGTGTAAGTCCTAATCATTCTGCTTATAGATGTTATGATAAAGAAAGTGGTCGACTTTATTTTGCAAGACATGTTCGAATTCATGACAGTTTTTCCATATGATAATTTGTTATTAATGTTTCCAAGGATGAAACTGCAGCTCCATGGCTTACTCTCTAAAGTGTTCTGATGTCTCCTGTGGTCCTTGCATCAGCCTCATCTTTAGATAATGGTTCTAACTCAAACTCTATTATTCCTAATTCAAATTCTAATTTATTATCAACTCACGATCCTATCATCTCTACCCAACCAACATTATCCTTATCACAATCTTCTCCAACCTCATCACAATCACCTGATACCCCAATCTCACCAACCTCTTCTGCACCCACATCAATATTATCCCGATCACCTATTCCAAATTCATTCGAAAAACAAGGACTCCATTTAGCAGTAGACTCACCAAAATATCTGAAACCTAAACCCACACCTATTCGTACTCACCCATGACACTACGACCGAACCCAAAACCAAAGAAATATGCCTTTCTTGCAAAAATAAAAATAAATTATCTAGACCATGAACCCAAAACCATTACTCAAGCCAAACCATATGTAGAGTGGAGAACAGCAATGCAAGATGAAATAAATGCTCTGTTACAAAATCATACATGGACTCTTGTTCCAAAGCCTGCTAACAAGAATGTGGTTGGAAATAAGTGGATTTTTAGGATTAAAAGGAAACCAGATGGTACCATAGACAGATATAAGGCGCTACTGGTGGCTAAAGGCTATTATCAACAATCCGGTATTAACTATCATGGGACATTTTCTCCTATTATCAAATTTACAACAGTTCGGACAGTAATATCGATTGCCACAGTCAACAATTGGCCTATACGACAAATTGAAATATCCAATGCCTTTCTTCATAGATATTTGGATGAAGAAGTTTACATTGAGCAACTTCCAGGATTTGTTAATATGGCAAATCCAGATTATGTTTGTCGATTGAATCGCTCCTTATATGGTTTGAAACAGGCTCCTCGCCAATGGTTCAAGAGACTTTCAGATTTTCTACACACACTGGGTTTCACATCCTCTAGAGCAGATACAAGTCTATTTACACTTTGCCATGGTAATCTGAAATTTTTTATTTTAGTGTATGTGGATGACATTTTATTGACTTGTTCAGATAATACAAAACTGGAGTGTTTTTTGAAAGCTATCAAGGTTGTTTTCCCCGTCAAAGATCTTGGTCCTCTCTCATATTTTTGGGAATTCAAGTTAAAAGCCATGCTAGTGGTCAAGTTCTTACTCAACAAAAATATTTAGAGGGATTTCTTGCTGAGACCAACAAGTTAAATTCAAAATCATGTACCACTCCTTTACCTGTGACGCCAAATTTAAGTAAGACAATGGGTGAACCTTTTCCTGAACCTACCCAATATCATCAAGTGATTGGAGCTCTGCAGTATCTAACACTTACACGTCCTAATATTGCCTTTTCTGTTAACAAATTGGCCCAATTTCTTCATTGTCCTACCACAGTTCATTGGTAAGCTACAAAGAGATTACTACGGTATCTTAAGGGCACTTCTAAATATGGGTTGTTCATATCCAAGAACTCCAATTTTCAACTTCATATATTTTTCGATAGTGGTTGGGCTAGCTGCACTGATGATCGACGATCTACGGGTGGGTTTCTTGTTTATCTTGGACGTAATTTAGTATCATGGAGTTCCAAGAAACAACCAACGGTAGCACGATCGTCCACCGAAAGTGAGTACAAAGCCTTGGCTAATGTTACTGCTGAAGCATTATGGCTTCGATCTCTCCAAGAGGAACTTGGAATGCAAATTACTCAACCTATTCAACTTTGGTGTGATAATGTGGGGGCAATCTACTTGTCTTCTAATCCTGTTTTTCATAGTCGAGTCAAGCATATTGAATTGGACTGTCACTTTGTTCGGGAACAAGTTAAAAGGGTGCTTTGCGTGTTCGTTTTATTGCTTCTGCTGATCAACTGGCTGATATTATGACCAAATCTTTAAGTTCAAAGTTATTTCTGTTTCTTCGTGACATGCTTCGGTTACTGTCCCCTTCACCATCAGCTTGTGTGGGGATGTTAAGTATGAAAACGTGATAAGATGTGCTTTATCAAAATTCTGTTGTAACTTCTTGATAACTATACAAATTATATCTAGCTTATTTTTTGTATGACTCTTAGTATAAATACATAAGTTGTAATCAAAGTTTATAAAATATATAAAAAATATATAAAAAATATTAATAGCCCGTTCTTCTCTTTCATTCTTCTCTTTCTTTCTTCTGATTTTTACACTTTGGAGGTAGATCTATTAGAAAGTTAATTATAACGAAAGCTTATAACTAATGGCATGGACAAAGTAATGCTAATTATAGTAAAACATTATCATACCACATATATATGGTAAAGTTTAGAATCAATATTCTCTTTTAGTTTCTCGAAGGATGGTCAAGATTTGAATTATTCCACCTTAATTGGCCATGTAAAGCTTAATTTAAATGTCTATTTGATATCATAAATTTTATTCCTTCCAAATGATTAGTGTTTTAAGGTTTATGCTAATTTTATCAAAACTAAATATTGTGTTACATATATTCATTGCAAGTGAAAAATATATTCTTTCTTTTTTTTTTTTGGTACTCTGAATACACATTTTTTCGCTACAAAAAAAAGCTGAATCTCCCACTAGACTAGTACAATTAATTAAAGAATACTAAAATTAATATCCCCTAATTAAGTTATGATCTTAAATTTGAATTATTACAATAATAGGAACATAGATTTATTTAAGAGAGAAATATTTGTCGTTAGACTATGTCACAATATTCTTAGATTTAAATTATTGATTTTAATATAACAGAGCTTTTGAAACTTCATAAAGCCAATTGGGTTCACATGTAAGATATAAGGCGTTCGAAACATTATAATATCACTCGAAGCTGTTTTTTTTTTTTTTTTTTTTGGTTCCTAAATATTATCCTTTTTCTTTTTAGCATTGATACAGAGAGAGTGAATTAATTTTGGTTGCTCGGGAGAATATACATCTTTATTGCTAGACTGAGTCTCAGTGAGTTTATAATTATGAAAATTTATGATGAAGTCAGCTAAATTAATATGTTCTGGGGAAGTAAGCATCCGGTGTGTATATATGGAACATTCAAAATCTTCAAGGAAAAAAAATATTTATAACTTCTATATATATATTTGTGTAATTACTGTTGAATTAGTGCATACTACTTAAGAGAGGTTCATGGACTTGATTACAAAAGACAGTACATAGGAATAGGAGAAAAGCTTTAAAAACCAATGCATAATATTATTGAACAACTCTATATATTAATTTTGTCTTCCAAAATTATACAAATATAATTCCAACTGTTTGGATTTTAAAATAATAATATGGGGAATATTTTCTATTGCAAGTAGCTGTAAATGGTACACCTTGATAATATTGTTAATGAGTATATAATTATTTTTTTTTTGGGAGGATTTCTCTTACAAAAATAGCATGTTTGAAAGCTACTTTGGCTTTTACCTTAATGTTGTTTGCCCCCACAATACTCTTTATCTTTGAATAAGTAAAATTCTAGGTCAAGCTCCAAATTTGCTGGACTTTTTGACACTATATATACATATATTCATCTTCCATGTGCATTTTTCATTATTAATAATTTCAATAATTTTTTTATTAATGCTTTAAAAAAATAATAATTTTTTTATTAATTACAAAAAAAAAAACATAAATTGTATCTGAATTTTCAATTTTAACCAAAAAAAAAATTTGGATATAATTTGTAATGTTATCATGTGTCAGCCAGTATTTAATAATTAATATCAAAACTAGTGAAACAGGTAAATATTAAGCTATTAACTACCTGAAAGTTTGGATATGTATAGTTAAAACCATTTAAAAAAAAAATGATATGACTCACGATTGAAAAGAAAGAAATTTACTTATCCTACTTTAGCAATCTTGTATATTATTATTAAAGAAAGAGAAATGTTCAAATCGCATATATCAGATACCATGGAATATTAATTATGATTTAATGAAATAAATGAAATCATTTTGTGAGCGGTGATAGAATTGGGCGTTGGCGCCTGAAAATCGTTTACTTGGAGGTATGTTTAATAGATATTAATAAGAGTATACACTCGTGGATTTAACATCACGTGTAAACAGATATTAAATAGAGGCAGGAAGACAATAAGAAGTGGTAAGTAAGTCAGTGAATGAATTTGTGGCAGAGTTTGATATAGCTACAGGGAATTTGCAGGTAAAATTGGATCATTCTCAGGTTAGAAAATGTTGAAGTTATATTCTACCAAATGAATCTACGAAAGATCTGCCTGCAAAATCACTGGTTGAGAAATGTTTTGTTTTTTATAAAAATAGAATTGACCAGTCGACAGGTGCCTACAAAACCAACCACTGCACTCAATGATTCTTAGCTAAAGGTTGTGTAAATAAATAATATTATATTTTGGTAGAGCAGGTTCTGGCAATCTATGAAAGGATGAGATTCTGCCATTCTGGAGACAAATCAGACCAAATTATTATCAGGATTTTTGTCCAATATATATGTCATCCGTACATGTTTCTAATTTGTTTGCCAAAGGGGAATTCTTGGTGGGGGCAATTACTCATTAGTCGTAGAAATAATGGCATGCCAATAGTTTTGATTGTGATTGTGATTTTGATTGTGCATGTATGTATTCGTGATAAAAAGTTTTCTTCCTCTCTCTCTTTTTTTTTTTAAAAAAAATAACGTCTTTACAAGATTCGGTTAAGTTTCGATGCATTTCCTGCTTTCCCTCAATTTTTTAATAATTTTTCTTTCTCTTTGCTGTAATAGCAGGAACCAAATGGATCTGTAATTAGCACACTAATGCCTTCCAGAAAAAAAAGGACCTTTTAGTTCCTTTTCTTTTTTTAATCAAACACAATAATTTAAGATACTTAAAAGGTTAGGTGATTTGACAATGTAAAATAAAAATTTAGAAATACGCTTAATAGAAAATTTTGGCCAAGAGAAATAATAATATATCTAAATTAACACAAGAAAACATGGTTTAAAATAATTTTGCAGTTTCATATTATATATAATCTATAATCACCTAGAACAGAAAAAATAAAATTATACAGCGGATTTTAATAGAAAAAAAATACTTGCTAGAAAAATTTCAATAAGAAGATTAGAAATAGGCCTAAATTAACAAAGAAAAAATAGTTCAAAATAATTTTGTAATTTTTATATAAAATGTAATTTATAATCACCTATAATAAAAAAAATTATATTTATATAATCGATTTTAATTAATTTAGATTTAAAACTTAGTAAAATTGAGCTGGATAAGGAAAAAAAAATCAGTATTCTAATGAACTTCAGTCCCCTTTTATAAGTCAAATTTCCACAGCCATTTCAAAACTGAGCAACTTCATCACCAAAAAGAAAAAGATTTAGGCTATCAAAATTTTAACATTAGTGTCATATCAATCCAGCAAGGAGAAAAAATAGAACAAGGATTCATGCGGAGAACCCAAATTGAGATGGCGACTGAATCAGGTTGGTCAGGTCATTTCATGTTAGAATCATTTTTCAAATCCAATCAAGTCATTTAAATTCTAGTCAGACAAACCTCATCTGGTTAAAGATTGAAACTTGGAAGGCAAATTGAAAATTAAAAAAAATATCATGATATTAGTAAGAACATTGTCGAAAGAATACAGCACATTCACATCTATAAAAAAAAGCTTACTATTCCAGTCCAAAATTGAACACGGCTCTAAGAAATGAAAAGGGGTAGAAAATAGGGGGGTTTTACAGGTTAACAATGCATAAAATCTATCACCTAAGTTCAAATGGGTAGCTAGGGATAGTTAAAACAAATTTAATGAATTACAAATAAGAAACAATGCGGGACTTTGAAGGAAATGAAGCACATAAATATTCAACTGCATTTCTTCTCCATGTGCTAAACCAGTCCACTGATATTTATATTTTGCAGTGTGTGAGAGAGGAAGGCCATTTGGCTGTACCTTAGTTTCATTTAATGAAAGTTCATTCACTTAGATTGCAACTGCGAAGGTATGGATGATCATACTTGATGTACTTGGTCCAGTATGACCGATACTTTGTCATTGTTATCTCTAGCCATGGCTTCATGTTGCCATTATAGTGGATAACTGCTGCATTATCAATCTCTGATCGACCAACACTTGGATTGTAACCCAAACCAAGCACGTGCCATGACTTCTCAAGCGGATGTGTCAGACCATAAAATGTAATCAGACCTGGAGGCAACGTCCCAAGCTTCCACAGCACCCTATCTTCATTCTGATATCCAATACAATGATGAAGAAAGAAATTCAGAACAAAAAGAGGTATTCCACTTGCTTCTTAACAGTATAAAAACAAGAGTGGCATCCTACAATTTTAACTCTAATAGCAACAAAGTAAAAACTGTATCTCCAATACAACTCATGGAACAAATATGATAAAATCAAGCAATATACCACCAAATTTTTGAGCTTAAAATACCAATCTAATTGAAGAAGTACTAAAAATGTAATGCACAGATTTTGAGATTAAGACCAATTGTAGCTTCACCATAGAGCATGTCATTACATGAATGGAAGTGTGCATGTCAGAAGAGACACTTGAAGAGAACTGCCGATGATATGAAGTTTCAAAAACTCACCATGTTTTGCCACTTGTGATATATGCCAGTGATATCCCTCTTTTTCCACTCCTTAAGATCAAACATATTCATTCCATATGCCCACCCACAAGCATTTGGATCAAAGTTTCTTGCTATATGAGGATTTGTGAAGTTTAGGTACTTGTCAAACCGGTGAAAACTTTCACCACAAGTTTCCACTGCCCCATTCACTTTTCCACCCAGATTTACTGACCATAATCCAGTTAAATCTTTCTGAACAACAATGTCATCATCAAGAAACAGGATCTTATCTAACTTGGGATAGACTTGTGGAAGATAGAACCTCAGGTGGTTCAGCATTGAAAGATACTTTGGATTCCTATACTTGAGATTCGAAGAACCAGAGGAAAGAGAGGTTGGATGATTTGCCTTGAAGTAATACTCTTTCATTGCAGCAGACTCAAGCTGCCGAAGAACTGGACAGTAAGATGAGTTAAGCCACTTGAACTCATCAACATTTTCAACATGGATAGTGGCTGTTCCTGGAGGGTTCAAAAGAAACCACATATTCATTGCTCCAAAGTTAAGCTTATCAGTGACAAGATGGAATACATGTTTGGAAGGATCCTGCAGCACGGATAAGAAAAGTTATACCATTTGGCAATTCCTTTTTAAAGCAAAGTTGTAGTTGAGTTGGAACTATTTTGTTCATAGGAGCACCTACAGTATTTCAGAAAAAGTTCAAAATGTTGCAGTATCACATAGATTCCTCCCACTCATAGAGCAATTGTTATTAAAGGGAATTTCAGTTAGGGTCCAATAACATACTGAACTAATTATCCAGAACCACATGTATCAAAAGACCACACAGTAAGTCTTCAGTAAGTAGCTTTAAGGAAAAATCTATTTCAAGCCCATCATTAACCAATAAAAATTGAGTAATAAATAAGCATTATGAGTTCATTAAGGTAAAAACTACTAATATAAATAACTTTGATGATTTAGTATTGGAAATGACTTTAAGTGA
Organism: Garcia nutans; assembly: GCA_947685225.1. NCBI lineage: Eukaryota > Viridiplantae > Streptophyta > Magnoliopsida > Malpighiales > Euphorbiaceae > Garcia > Garcia nutans. Next base: position 13,076,141 of record CANTUV010000010.1, on the reverse strand, counting down.
TTTAAAGGCATAAGTTATCATAAATTTTATTGTTCAAGTAATTGATATCAAAATATCAATCTTTAAGGATCACATTCTAAAATTGAATAAAGTTGGAAGGAAAATATCTACACTAATGCCCTCAGAATTAAGTGTAGTTGATGCATTAATTCTCTCCTCAGGAAAAAGAAAATGCAGTTAAGAGTCAATTCACAGACTAAGAAATCACCTTGGCATTCATGATGGTCGAGTTGACAACTACAGATGCGGCCAAGACATTGTCAGAAAAGAGAGCATAATGGTAGAGATTAGGATTTTCCAAATTCTCTCTTCGGGGGAACTCTCTCTTCTCTGGAGGAAGAAGATAGTATTCTATTGTTAGGCACATAGACAAGCAATGGATTCCATTAGGAACCGTTTTGGCAGCTAACTGACTCAAGAATGTGCTCTGTTTTTTTAAGCTCCTAACTCGCTCATCTGCAGTTTGAAGCATTGCTCTAAGCTTTCCCGTAACCAACTTGCAGTCATACAATTGCTCTCTTGCTTTTGCTAGAACTTGGCCCATAGCTTGCATTTTTTCATGTGCACTAAACATAAAATCATGTACACATTAGAATTTTGAAAAAATAAATGCATTAACCAACATAATTAGACATGGAAACAATGAAAATAAACAGATTATAGAAAACATTCATGGACAGTGACGTATAAGATTGTGCTACCTGTTATGCAGATCAGAATCAGCTGTTGCCTCTCCTACAGCACGCTGACTCTCTTTGAGCCGAACCTGTAGCTCTTTGAGCAAGTCAAGTTTGTTCTTCATGTTTGCAATACTGATATATACCCTTGCCATTATCATCTGGTCCCGCATTAAGCGCACTGTTGAATCAGAATTCTCGTTCTCATTTTCTTTCCTCCATATACTGTACTTGCCCAGAACAGCAGAGTCAACAGATTTAGAACGTTCAATGGCTACATTTTCAAGCTTTAAAATCACTTCATTATCTTGTCGTACCAAGTCAGCTGAACGCTTTTCCCGTCTTCTCTCTCTTAATTTCTGCATAATCTCATGGAAATAAAAACAACACGGCAGAAGCATGACCAAGTTGAAAGCTACAAAACCAATGACCTCTTTGAACCCTGGATTTTTCAGAACTTGGGTAACTACTAAATAGTACATATAAGAAAGATACTTACCCTTTGAGCTAGTTTAGCAGGTGTGTCAATGGTGTGAGGGTGATCATCTGCAGGGGGGTAAACAGATAATATCAGATCAAAATATAGTGAAAAGCTATTTGCAAAAAGTTCAGTGGAAAAATACTTCTATCCATGGAGTCATCCCCTCTCCCCCTGGGCACTTCTTTCTTGGAAACTGTAGCTGGTTGATTTGCCTAGAAAGTGATGATAACCCAAAACAATCAATAACAAGAAGCTGAAAGCCTACATGATTTTTACATGTAAAATTTGTTGCACGAGACATAAGATTGCATCAGATAAATGTTGCAAGTTATACTTATCCTCACCTGAAAAGTGGTATTCTTGACTGATGTTTCTACCCCTAAAACTTTCCATGAAGCAGATAAATTGTTTTTCCTGAAAGCATCAATACTTAAAGGTCCCAAATCAGCTGTGCTGGCTGTGATAAGGTCAATGACCTAAAAGGTTGATTCAATTAAGAGGCTGTGTGATTAAAAATGAGAACATAAAAGCATACCACCACCATTTAAAGAAATTGAATGATACAAACTTCTCACAAACAAGTTATCAAGAACTTGAACTTGCCTCTTTTGAGAGAAGAGATTTAGTATGCTGCAAGGCCAGCCGCTCTCTCCAATCCAAGTCCTGCAATATTCAACCGACTTTGTCTTTTTTACAATGAATACAGAAAGCAGCATGTACAACTCTTATCTAAGATATAACAAGGATAAGATGACAATGATTTGAAGAAGCTACCGGCTTACTGGAACCGAGTGTGATATTATTTTGATCTGCACAGGCAACAATAATTAATTTAAACATGTGACTTAGGCACAGTAAGAAATTAGCAAACCAGAATAACATTCAAATTTTATCACACAGCAAAAGGGGGTGTTCATGTCAGACTCAGAATGCATAGTAACAAATAGATATGTATAAAAACGAAAGTCAATACACGAGTCATAAAATAAGAAATGATATCTCACGTTCTATGGATGATATTGACAGAACTGTAATGTCTGCGAATCAATTAGCCAAGATATCATCTAACTCGAAGAAGCACAGGATAGAGATAGACATAGATTATATCCTCTTAATACATAAGTCAATTACAGTACATCTAATTTTGACAAAAGCCACAAGCTATAGAAAGCAACGTTATTTCCCCTATTTCCAGAAGAAATTAAAGTTTCAAGAAATTTTGTCTACAGTCTCAAAGAAAACATAGTGCCATTGCAAAATATGGCAAGAAACTAACTTTACAGTGGCATAGTGGCTCGCATTTAAATGGCTACAGGGGAATAGAAATTGAGTAGATTGTTTAGCCTCAAATGCAGCTTGGACAATAACCAAACAAATAATTTTGGAATTCATTTTATTTTTTAAAGGATAATTGCACAATTTCAGTGTCAAAGCAACCACCAACTACAAATGATTCCTGGAGATGGAGAAAAGAGATCTACTAAAAACTGAATAAAATGTTGAAGTTAAGCAGTTAAGTAGTGTAGACAGCGTTTACCAATCGAAGAACTTGTATAAAGACCTCTGCCGACAAAGAAAATCAACGGCGTGAGAACAGAGAAGAAAATGACAAATGCAATCGGAAAACGAGATCCACCGCCACCAACTCGGTTCTTATGAATGCCGGCACCGGATAATCCTCGCTTCAACGCCATTGTCTATAAAAACCTAACATCAAAAAAACCAAATCAAAACATTAAAAAAAAACTCGCTAACATGATCAAAACAATAAAAAAAAAAAAAGGAAAGTAGACAAAGAGAGTGAAGTGAAAATGAGAAGAGAACTAGCGAGAATAATACATTTGAAGCAAAGAGATAATGACTGGATTGTGACAGTGAATGTAGGGGAAAGCGTGTAGATGAAGCAAAATGCAGAAAACTGAGTTATGATTTGGAGAAAACTCTTCTTCCAAAGACCAATTTTCAGTTCCCTCGCCGTAAACGGAAGAGAAAGATTTTTATCAGATTAGAAACACCGATCTTCATTTTCGGATTTTGCTTTTTTTTCTTTTTTCCCTTCTCCTTATCTCTCCCCGCGTGATTGCTGATAATTTTTACTATTTTTTATTTTTTAAGTTTTTAAGTATATATAACACTCGCAGAAAGAACCAACCAGGCCGACGATGTCGTTTTAATTGCAGTTTGGACTGTGACTGTGGGTCGGACCTCGACCCACACACTCTCTGGCTTTTTTTTATTAACAAAAATAACTCCGATAAATAAATGATAATTTAACTTGTATTTTTATTTGTTTTTAGTAAGCATAGCCTTGGTTCTTTAGAGGTGCAATAGAAAAGAAAATAAATAAAGGGGGAAAAGGAAAAGAAATGAAGGAAAAAGAATTTTTTTTTGTTTGGTTATTAAATTAACATAGAAAAGAAATAAAATTTTATAAAATTAATTTTTACAATTTTATTTTCATTATTTTAAATTGATAAAGAATAAATTAATAATTTTTTTATTTATGTTTTTTTTATTTTTTATTTCTCTTCTTTTCTCTTTAAATTGGTGAAAATTTTAATAAATTTGAGAGAAATAAAATGACTTGATTTTTATTCTTTTCCGCTCATTTCTTTTCTCTTATTTTTATTCAAACAAAATAAATAAGAAAATGTAATTTCCATTATCCTCTTTTTTTATCCATTTCCCTCAATACAAACAAAGGCAATGATAAATATTACTCTCGCCATAGCCGATTAAGAAACACAAACAATATTTTACAAAAAAAAAATTAAAAAAATTATTATTTTTATTTAAAAACTAAATTTATATAATTTTTTCTATTGTACCTTTACTTTAATATAAATAAAATATATTTAATAAATAAAAATAAATATGTACAGAAAAATTTATCATATTAACTAATTTATTATTTATTGTTATTTTACTTATCAATTTACCCTATTAATTTTAAAAAATATACCTATCAATTTTGAGAGTATTAATTTTTATTTTCCTTACTAAGAAAAATTACTATACTGTGAGAGTTTATTACGAGGGTTTCTAGTTTCTACCAAATCAATGAAATTGATTTTTCAATATCTTCTAAAGTCACCTGATTTTAATACTAAAAAGAACATATTAGAGCATAAATTATCAATAAAGAGTTCAGTTTCAATTGGAGAACATAATTTTGTAATTTGTTTTCACTTTATTGATGATGATACATATCAAATCTATAGAATAATTTATCTTTTGATAGAAGATTTTCCCAAGGTAGAGAAATCCCATTATCTTGGCAGGCGGGACAGTGAATTAGAGATAAATATACCCCGTAAATCCAAATTAAGTAAAATCAATATTTTTTTTATTAAAATTTTTTTATTTAATTTTAATTAGTTGAAATGTATAAATCCTCGGCCATGTAAGAATTTCATAAATTGGAGACTATCTTTCAACCACACCTGCGATTACGATAGACCAAAATTTGAAAGAATAACTAAATTCAACCGAACTATTTATATTAAACTAAATTTAATCGGTTTAAAAATATACTATGTATCAACTCAATTTAGAAAATAGAAAAAACTTTATATTTATTCGGCAGTAGGATTGAAATATTTTTTTAATTTGAACACGGACCCGACCAACTTTTTAATATTTATTTATAAAAATATATATTTTTATTATATTTTACAACTTAACCCGGGTAGCCAAAAATTTTATTAAGTGTGATTAAAATTAATACTATAAAAAATAACTTATTCAAAATAAAATAATTAAAATTTATCTTAATATTAGATCGTAATATATAAAAAAATATTTCCAAATAAAAAAAAGAGTCATGTAATTCAAAAGTAAATAAATATTTCATTTCACACTTTAAAATATCAATTTTTTATGAGAGCCAATTTTTTCTCTTTTTCCATTTTACTTTCAAAATCAGAGTTCTTTTTTCTTTTTTCAAATAACCAATTATTTTATTTAAATGAATCTCTTAATAAAATAAGAAATATGATAGATATAACCTTATTTTTAAATTGTAAATTATTAATTTTTTTGAGTTATAAATTATTAATTAATTTTAAACTTATTTTTATTGGATAAATTTAGACTTTAAACTTTAAATTATTAACGAATACTTAAATTATCTTTTTAATAGGATCAATTTAAATATTTTAATGAATTTAATTTAAAAAATATATATATATAAAATATCAAAGTATATATTTTTTTAATAAATTAAGTGAAATCCATAACACATTGGCTACGCCCTTGCCTGAAATACTTCAATATTAGACGCTAACTCATTTAAATTCAATCCAACCAAACCTGAAATTAACTCGGATCAATAAAAAAAATAATAATAATCTGAGCAGCACCAATTTTGTTTTTTTAATGGTTGGTCAGGTTTGATCGGAAAAAAAAAACCTTAAATCCGACTGAATCCGACACACACTCGTCCTTAGGTAGGATCAACATCAACTTATTGGACCCAACCAGCAACCATCAGTCCATCACAGAAGTGGATAAATAAAAATATTCTAATATTTTAATAATAACTTTGGCAAATTCAACATTGTTACTGTCTTACCAATTGTCCCTTAATATCCAAATCAACCTCATGACATGACGCAACAACCAAGAACAAAGTTAAAAAAAATGTTAAACTTCTCTACATAATTGCAACATCCAAGTAATCTCCAATCTGTAAAAGGGAAATTTTACATGTTAGCTGCAAATCCAATGTGTGTATCAGGTCAGAATCAGATTAATACATGATGTCAAGAGAGATGTCCTCTTTTTACCTGGAAGCCAAGCTCAGCCAATGCTTTCCCATCATCTAATTTCCCATTTCTATTAGAGACGGTCTTTCCCACCTTCATGAAGCAAGTTTTTTCCACAATTACAACCTTATTTAACACTTTTGAATAGTGAATATATAATATTGAGATTTTATTTTATCATCCAAGATATTCTTTACTTTCTTTTTTCCGTTTTTATTTTTTGGGGTAGTGGGTGAATAAAGGAAACAACAAGAAAGGAGGAACGCGTAGACTGACCTCTCGCACCACAAAACGACCATTTTTATCAGGATATACAAAAGCAAAGGACAGTCTTGCATCTCTCCTTCTTGCTGCTGGAGCCACCTCTTTAACCTGTCAAAGAGGTCAGAATAAGCAAATCAACAATGGAGCCAAAATGCCGACAACTTAAGTTACTCGGTGCAGGACAAAAAAATTTACACACAAAACGAGAGCAAATTATACCATCTAGGCATTTACAGTGTAATTGAGTTGATGAAAATAACAGGGTAAACAACAAAACAACAGTCACTTTCAATGCCATCTCTTAGTGGCTCATTTACACCTCTGTGCAGTACGCAATTGGAGAGAAAATATTGAGCTCCACAGCTCCAAAAACAAAGCCAAACCAAACTTTCCCACAAGAAGCAGAACATTCAGCAAAAGGAAACAATAAAGAGAATGAGATTGCTGGAAAAAGGAAACAGTTTCAAAAGTAACTAGGAGTGGAACATTCACAAATTAGCATTGAGAGTGAAATTCACCACAAAGTGAGTTGAGGATATTAATAAGTAATGTTAAGTAACTCTTTTGACCAATACAATACCTAGTAGATACATAACTTACATCGACTTCTGATTTCATAATCAATGACCTTGCAATTTTAGTCTCCTCCAAAACTATATCTAGACTCTAGAGCTTTGCTGTGAATGCTGAAATCCCTAAAAACTGCCAAGTTTCAAGGTCCTCTTGGAAATATACTGAAATTCGACACACACTCAAAGATGTGAGCAACTTGAGTTTTATTGTGCTCCCTACCTCTGGCCATACTCATACTAAGGTTCAAGGCGTTCAGAAACTTCCCATTACACATTATTAGTAATGGAACATGATGTTGACATACCAGGTCTGTCAACTCTCGAAGAGTAGCATCCTTCCATGTATATATTTGAACCTCATCCTTGGGCTCCTTGCCTCTCACTGCAAAGTCTTCCTTGGAATGATGGCTCCCTATCTGCAGGAGATTCAGCAAGTCAGAGCTTTGTATAGATTTCCAATATGGATAATAAAGTTTTTAGAGTTAATGACAATGAATCATCACTCTTTATAAATTCCATTTACTCGAGAACTAACATGCATGTAATATTTGAACACTCGACACAATGGAAGAAATGCAATATTCAATGAGGCCGGCTCTGTATCTAGTCCGTCACATTTTTTTTCCTTAGTAATAATTTCCAGTTCCCACATGCTTTTTCAACAAGTTGTGTATTTCAAGACTGAAATATACAATTTTAGATAAAATTATGGACAAAAGCTCAGAACAGTGAACATACCTTAGTGAAAACGCGAAGCAATAAAGGACAAGTCTGCATTTCCAATAGCAAGGAGGGAAAAAATAGCATTAGAAGATCTAAACAAAAAGATTAAAATAATATACAAATTCAATACATAACTCATGCAGATGCAGATTTGTTAACAAATCGGTAACAGTCTAACGGATGTTAGTGACAGCCACGAACCAAAACCACATAGCAAGATCTGATGAACTAAATTAACTTCAAGAAAACATATTTTCCTAGTCAAGCAATAAAGAGGACAAATCCATGCCTATTATAGACTGGTTGCTGAGATAAGAGACATGTTATCAAGGGGATGGGATGCTCAGTTAAATCATATATACAGAGAATCGAATGTAGTAGCGGACTCCTTAACGAAATTGGCGGCATCACTTCCATTAGGCTCCCATCGACTCTCCACTCCCAACCCAGAGGTACAGCAATGGCTTCAGCATGATTTATATGGAGTAACCTATTTACGTCCTAGCCTACGAATTTTCCTTCTTTTGCAACCAAAAAAATAAAGAGATTTAAGCCATATAAATTGAGCCGCAGAGCAGAAAGAAAGAGAGTTAGGCATTGACACCCTAGAATTTGATCTATATGTATAATCAACGATGAAATGGATTTTCTTATTTTGGGCAAAAAACACATGCCGTCATTTGAAACCCTAGAAAAAGCAATTAAATGAGTATATTGTACCTTCTCGCGGTCGACAGGCTGAAGAGGCGGAGGACCTCGAGGAGGAGGACCCAACGGCCGTCCTCCTGGTCTCTTTGGTACTTCAGATACTCCCGCCATCTCTCTTTCTCTATATATCTAAAACGCCAAAACGAAGATTTCTAGTATGTTCTTAAAATACTAGCAGAGTCTGCTGTATTAGCTTTCTTCTCTGTTGAAATTGAATGCTTGATGTCGGCATGGATATTTGGATGTTGAACATGGGCCTCATAAATATGCTTGGGCTTAGCTCCAGTTGGAATTTTTTCAGAAAATCTTTTTCTTTTTCAAAAATAATCATTTTTCAATTTTTAATTTCAAAAATGTCTCTTTCAAATATATAACAAAATAATTTTGATTTTAAAAAATTTGATAAAAGGCGTTATGAAATGCAAAATTTAATGGCACCTTTAATAGTGATTTGGAAGCTGAAAATTATGCTTTAATGACTATTTAAATAGAATCATATTATGAATTACTAATGATTCATTATTATAGATAAGGAATTAGTTCCCTTAAACTTTAAGAAATCTATAATTGGGCAGAACTAATTTAATTAGGCATATATTATATATGTTTTTTCTATTAATTATTAATATATATATGAGTGGGAGTGTTTTTTTTTTCTAACAACATAGAATCAGTATTTGGTATAAATACAATTACAATTAGACTTTTATTAGCATATATAAAAAAATGGAGATTAATTAATTCTTTATGCAAGATTGACCTATATAACCTAATCCTATCACGAACTGAGTTTATATATACACCTAATTAATTAAAATTAAAAAAAATACAATTGCTTTTTTTTATTATTTTATTATTGGCTGAATATATGCATATTCAAATTTCCTTGAGCTAAGAAGATGCGTTGGCTTACACTTAATTAATGCGCCTTTATTTTTTACTATGTAGTACTATAGAGTGTTTGCTATATTTTGTGGCTTAATTTTCTCTTCCCTTTATTCATATTTGGTGTTTGCCGTTGAAAAACCATAATAATTTCCTTATTTTTAAAATTCTTATTATCCTCTAATAATATTTATATTACAATAACCCAAGCGGGTAGCTCAGTTGGTGAGCACTTGCTCCCTGAGCCTCCAGGTCATGGGATCGATTTCAGGTGGAGTAAAATACTCCTTGGGCCAGCACCTTAAACGGGGATTTATCCCTTAAGCCCGGGTGCGAACGAAAATTAGTTGGACTTTATGGACCGTTAAACGAACATGGGTCTAGACACCTCGTGGAATATACTCCAAAAAAAATATTTATATTACAATCAAAGTAACTGTAATACTAGTAATTAACTTTAAAGTCAATTGATTTGAGCCGTCTTTGTACTGTCAGATAAGCTATAGTAATTGTAATTAAGTTTTAACTTATATAGTGGTACAAGAATATTTTAAAAAATGAGAATAAAATAATAATAATAATAATAATAATAATAATAATAATAATGGGTTAGCCCAGCGGGCCACCTGTTGTTACTCCTACGAAAGGGCAGGAGGTTCGATCCTCAAAAACGCATTTTCGAGGGTCGAGCTTTTAAATTAAAAAAAAATAAAAAAAACAAAAAAATATAATAATGGGTATTTAAAAAAAATCATAATAAAAATTTGATATGGGGAATCCTGTCCCAATTCAAGGTCCAATATTACTTTAGACAACAATGAATGGAAAGATTAAAACCATATGAGCCGCACCTCGCACATGCCATGAAAGGGAAAGGACCCATGATTCTATACAAAGTTTCTGCTTATAATAATTAATAAGTTCAAAGCCACAACATGTGGTGCCAAATACGTTTGTTTATAAATTTACAAAAATATTATCGCAGACCGGATATATAATTCATTTATAAATTCAACCAATAATTTTTTTAATTTAAAATAAAATTTTAATAAAATCAGTTTTTTATAGGTTATCATTTAATTGATAATTTATTATTAATTAAATTTGTAAGTGAGATTATTTATCATGTTAAATTTTCCTATAATTTAGATATTTTCACTTACTAATTATTTTTCCTCTTCCAATCACCTTATCATACTATAAGATTATTAATATAGGAAAAATCAAATGAATAATGAATTTGGAAAAAAGACAGAGGATAATTCCAAGCAAAAGTCCCATCTGACTGTGTACTCTTTGTTCCCCCTTTCATTGCAAGGAAACAAATAAATAATGCATCCATTGGCTTAAAGCTATCAGAAAAAAAGCTCAGCTGATAGTGAAGGTTTTTGCAAGAAATAGAAATTTGCACTTTACTCACCCGTCAAAAGCTTTCTTTAAATGGCACCACCACCACCCTCTAGGGCGGATTTAGGGCCATCCTCCCACAACCCCACCACCACCATAGGTAGTTGGATCTGTCCACTAAGCAAAATCATATTCACATGCGTTGCTTTTAATGCTGTGAGTGAATTCAATTTTGTTTTTTTACCTTTTGCTTTTTTATTTTTTTCAACACTTATCCTATTTGCAGCTCTTTATAGTTAGTTTTTAAATTTGGTCAATTCAGAGAGATCCATGCTTAGCTTTATTTTTACATATAGTGATATCTATTCACATGGGTAATGCCTATAATGTTAATCTGTTACACCCACCTATATTAAATATTAATGTTTAACTAGAATCATTATCATTCAAAATAATAAGATTAATTATATCAAAAAAATATATTGCATAAAAAACTTTTCTTTCAACTTAGCTTCTTTTTTAAAGATAAATTTAAACATACATTAATTATTCCTTAACATCTTAAATTGCTAATAAAAAAAACCAAATAATTTTTTAATACATTTATTTATTAAAAAAATGAGTTATATCTTTAAAAAAAAGGTCAGATTTACATAGTAACTAATGCATGCTTAAATTATCAGTAAAAGAAAAAAACAAACATGCTTATAAAGAGAAAAATCATGGGAAAGTCAAAATATGGTTCAGAGAGTGGTAGCCATAGAGGTTGTTGGTTAATAAGGATAAGAAAATATATCCCAATAATAATGGTGAAAACATGCCCCGGATAAGATCAAAGTAGAGACATTCATGTTTAATGTTGAATTGATGATGATCAGTAGAAGTACGTAGAAGGTGTGAGTGTGACAGAGAAATGTCGAAGAAGATGAAAAACACTAGCTTGCAAACTCATCAATGGATGGTGCCATGGTAGGGGCTAAATTTTGTACTTCCTCCTTTGTGAAAGATACGGATGAGCAAATGGGTTTTGTAGAATAATATAGCGGAAAAATTATGAATCCAATTATAAAACTAGACTCGATAAATTAATGTTTATTGCCTATATTACAAAAATAATTACAACTCACAAATTATTATTCTCACACCACACACCTAACATAAATTATTTCTCTTTTTCTTTTCTTTTTCTCTTCTGCTCTCAATTCTTTTTCTGATATTTCTTTACAAATTCAATTACACTTATATAGGAAAACTATTTACTAATTTTCTAATGAATTTTGTTTAACATAATTTATAACCATAAATAATAATAGTTATTGCTTTCTGCTTCTCAAATTCTTAATACTAAAAATATATTAATAATAATTTAATATAATTAATTTGTGATATATTTAATACTCCCCCTAATCACAAATTTCTTCTTTTATAATTGTCCTTGAAACCATACCAAGTAGTTCTCGAAATTCTTCCAACTTATTATTCGGAAGTCCTTTGGTGAAGATGTCTGCTAGTTGATCTTCCGTCTTCACCTTCATTACCTTGATTTCATCTTTTAATGCTTTCTCACGTATGAAATGATATTGTACCTCCACGTGTTTAGTTCTTGCATGAAACACTGGGTTCTCAACTAAACTGATTGCGGATAAGTTATCACAATACAACGGTATTGGATAATCAATTGATTGATGTAAGTCCCTCAATAATTGTACCAACCAAGTACTTTCTTGCGCTGCCATTGTCGCTGCTCGATATTCTGCTTCTGTGGTTGATAGCGAAACAGTTGGTTGTCTTTTGCTACACCAAACAACCGCTCCAGAACCCATATTAAATATATAACCAGTAGTAGATCTTCTTGTATCATAATCACCTGCATAATCAGCATCACAATAACCTTCTAACTTCCAGTCAATATTGCTTTTGTAAAATAATCCAAAATCAAGTGTCCCTTTAATATATCTTAAAATTCTTCGAACTGCTTCTAAATGAGGCTTTTTCGGATTTTGCATGAACCGACTTACTACTCCAACTGCAAATGCTATATCTGGTCTAGTTAGCGTCAGATATATTAAACTTCCAACTATTTGTCTGTACATTTTTGAATCTTCTAAATCTTTTCCTTCTGAGATGCTTAGCTTGCTGTTAATTTCAATTGGAAGAGAAAGTGGTTTACAATTGAACATGTCGTATTTTTGGAGTAAATCTTTTGCATATTTATTCTGACATAAAAACACCCCTTCTTTTGTTCGTTCCACCTCTAGTCCAAGAAAATGATTTAATTCTCCAAGTTCTTTCATCTGAAATCGAATTGATAAATTTTCTTTGGATCTTCGAATTTCTGTCTCGTCATCTCCAGTAATGATGAGATCATCAACATAAACCAATATGATTACTAGTTTTCCTTCTCGAGCTTTAATAAATAAACTAGAATCAGCTGATGCAACTATATAACCACAATGAATAAGAAATTCAGCAATTTTTCCATACCAAGCTCTTGGAGCTTGTTTTAGTCCGTATAATGCTTTCTTCAACTTGCATACATACTGAGGATGGAACTTGTCCTCAAAGCCTTGTGGTTGCTCCATATAAACTTCATGATCTAGCTCTCCATTTAGAAAAGCATTTTTAACATCCATCTGCCACAGATTCCATGACTTACATGCTGCAAGAGCTAATAAAACACGGACAGTTGTAATCTTAGCTACAGGACTAAATGTCTCATCATAATTTAGTCCATATTCTTGTGAAAATCCTCGAGCTACCAATCGAGCTTTATATCTTTCAATTGATCCATCTGGCCGAGTTTTGATCTTATAAACCCATTTGTTTGATATGGGTTTTACATCTTTTGGCTTCGGTACTAAATCCCATGTTTGATTTTCTTCCAAAGCTTTAAATTCTTCCGTCATGGCTTCTACCCATTTAGCTTTTTGTGACGCCTCTTCATAATAATTTGGTTCTTTTTCAATTTCCACAAATGCAACATTAGCATATTTAGGATTTTGTTTTCTCTGCCTTTGTGACCTTCTTAATGGTGGTGGCGGCGGTTCCAATGATGATGACTCTTTAATTTGTTTATCTTCTGGAATAATTATTGATTGGCTGTCTTTCTCTGTACCTTGATAAACACCTGTCTGCCATGGCTTTTCTTGTGGTATTAACTGTGGTGCATCTCCGACATTTTGTTTCAATCCTTCTGATGATTCTTCAAATCTTTCTTCTATCTCTTTGGATTGAGGTAATGCCACATACTCTGAACTCCACCAAGATGATGTCTCATCAAACACGACATTGCGTGAGACATAACATTTGTTAGTATTGGGGTCACAACATTGCCAACCTTTTCTATGCTCATCATATCCCACAAAGATACATCTAGTTGCCTTTTTATCAAATTTACTTCGAATAAGATCAGGCACGAACACATAACAAACACACCCAAACACTTTAAAGTGACTTACAGTAGGTCTCAATTTTCTCAACATTTCAAATGGAGACATGAACCCTAATTTTGGTTGTGGAAGCCTGTTAATTATATGAGCTGTTGTCCTCATACACTCTGCCCAAAATCGACCAGGAACATTTTTAGCATGTAGCATGCTTCGGCAAACCTCTGCAAGGTGCCTATTCTTTCTTTCAGCAATTCCATTTTGCTGTGGTGTACCTGGACAAGTCATTTGTCGCCGAATCTTGTACTGACAAAGATATGAGTTAAACTCGTCAGATATATACTCACCTCCATTATCTGAACGAAGGCATTTGATTGTTTTTCCAACTTCACTTTCTACCATTAACTTAAATTCTTTAAATTTTGCTAGAGTTTCAGATTTTTCCTTCATAAAATAAACCCAAACATATCTGGAATAATCATCAATAAATGTAACCATATAGTGCATACCATTTATTGAGGACTGTTTTATTTTTCCAAGCACATCTGAGTGAATCAACTCTAATGGTTCTTTAGCTCTAAATGTTGAATCTTCATATGGTAGTTGATGTGCCTTTCCATACTGACATCCTGCACACACTATATCAGTACGAACATCAAGATTTGGTAGTCCTCTTAGTGAAGACTTATTCATCATTAACTTTAATTTATGATAGTTAACATGTCCAAATCGAGCATGCCATAAATCCACCGTCTCATTACTTCTTGTTTTGTCAACATAAGCTTCCTCAGCAAACATCACATACATGGAGTCTACTTTTACTCCTTCCATTTCAGGTGTATCAATAATTTTTACTTGTTGACATACCTTAACATTTTCTGGGCCAAATACAACAAATTTACTAGTTTCTGTCAACTGTGAAACTGATAAAAGATTTTTCTTCATTCCTGATACTCTGTAAACATCATCTAATTGCACTTGCTTTTTATTATGATCCGAGTCAATCTTTATATTACCAACATGAGTGATTGGTAATCTTGCATTATTTGCGGTTGTCACAACTCGCTTGCCTTTATATTCTGAAACATTCAATAGCTTGTTCTTAATTCCTGTCATGTGACTAGAACATCCAGAATCAAATATCCAGTCTTTCTCATAATCTACTTTATGAGAATCAATAGCACTAGAAGCTTGCTCTTCTTCATCTGTTATTGCCATAAGACTTGGTAGTTCAATTACTTCAGAATTGAGATATTCTTTCTGCATCATTTCTGTACTTGTAAATAATGCTTCAAGATCCCATTCTGACTCATTTTGGTGACTGCTACTTGTTGTTGCTGCATTACTCTCTTCATTCCTTTTATTATACCAGCATTCTCTTGCGTAGTGTCCTTTCTTGCCACAGAAAAAACACTCGCCATTTTGCCGTCTAATGGATTTAGACTGTTGATTATTCTGAAATTGTCTTTGTTGACTTCCCTTTGATTGAGAATGTCCCCATGTTTGAACCTGTCTCTGATGAGCTCCCCCAGAATTATAATTTCTTTGTGTTCTTCTTCCTATATGGCCACCAGATTGATTTCTCCTTCTGTTAGTGAAGAGTGCCACCTCCTCTGTACTTGATGAGACTCCAGCCATTTGTTTTGCTAGAGTTTCTTGACTTGTTAGCAAATTCTCTAGCTCCTCAATCGAAGGTTGTGTTGGCCAACCTTGAATTGCAGTAATAAATCCTCTATATTGAGGTTTAATCCATGAATGATTATCCGCCTCATTCTATCATTGCTTATTATGGATGCCTCATCCAATTCAGTAATTTCTCTGCAAAGACCCTTTACTTTTATGAAGTACTGACTAATCGTCATGTCACGTTGTGTGGTTGACATTAATTCACCTTCTAATAGTTGTAGTCTTGCATCATTCTTCTTTGTGAAACGAGAAGCAAGTAAATCCCAAGCTTCCTTTGGTGTAGTAGCTTGTCTAATGTGTTCCATCAATTCATCTTCTATAGTAGTCTTGATGGCGAACATAGCTTTTCCTACTTTAATTTTTCATCTTTTTAACGTATTATCTTCTGATGATGGTGTGGTCTCTGTTCCAGCAACAATCTCCCAAAGATCTTGACCTTGCAAGTATGATTCCATGCAAGTCTTCCATATATTGTAATTATTGTTATTAAGCTTTTTGATACTGCCAACATTACTTGACTATGTCATTGTATCTCGGTCTTAGCAGCCTCGCAAATTACCAAGATAGTTTGGTTCCTAACTAATAACTTTCACAATTCCAAACTGTGAATAAAGACAAAATCTCTATGCCAAACCGTTGGCTCTGATACCAATTATAAAATAATATAGCGGAAAAATTATGAATCCAATTATAAAATTAGACTCGATAAATTAATGTTTATTGCCTATATTACAAAAATAATTACAACTCACAAATTATTATTCTCACACCACACACCTAACAAAAATTATTTCTCTTTTTCTTTTCTTTTTCTCTTCTGCTCTCAATTCTTTTTCTGATATTTCTTTACAAATTCAATTACACTTATATAGGAAAACTATTTACTAATTTTCTAATGAATTTTGTTTAACATAATTTATAACCATAAATAATAATAGTTATTGCTTTCTGCTTCTCAAATTCTTAATACTAAAAATATATTAATAATAATTTAATATAATTAATTTGTGATATATTTAATAGGATATTAACCCGATCCTACCATCATTGTGAACAATCTAATCGACCATGTCAATTTAAATTTATTAGATTAATTAATTTCAGTTTGAAATTTTAATAAATCAGTATTATTAGTTCGATTTTTGGTTTATATATTTTACAAGTTAAAATTAATTAAATTTGATGAATTTAATTGATGATAATTGATTTTGCAAACTTTTATTCTTCTAAGTGATTGGGTTCATATGATAAATTCTCAGACCACAAATAATAGTGATCAGTTTGACATATTCCTAAAATCCGACCATTGTAGATCTAATGAAAGATATGAAAGTATTATCATATTAATATATTAAGAAAATCAATCTTCAATATTTGCTTCACCTCATAAAGATGAACATCATTGCACAGATAAATACTTATAGAAAAAAATTATGCTTCTCAATAAATTTTGTAAAAATTTTTTATAGTTTAACAAAGGTATTTTGGTCATTTGATAAAAATATATAATAAATTCATAATAAATTTATAAAAGTTATTATATTTATAATAATTTTATAATACATTGTATGGATATGATAAATTTATAAATTAAATTTTAATGAATTTAAAAATGTTTTAGAAAACTAATCAAATTTATAGTTATTAAATTTTTCTGGCAGTTTTGACCCTACTCATAGTTGATGAGTCATGAGCTACTTAAAACTAAAAATAAAACTACTTACTCCTATTATATATATATGGACAATTTTAATATGGATCGGGTCCATGTCTCTACTTATGGATTAAACCAATAAAAAAATGTGATTTAAAAATAAAAATTAATTAAATTTATTTTTTTAAATATTATAATTTAAATTAATATTTTTTATTTGTTTGGTCCAAAAATAGAGATATGGAACAAATTCATGATAGAATTTCTCATATATATAGATATACATAGGCTGACCCTCTTGCTAGCTATGTGTATATTCATTCTCATAAAAACTTTAAACAAATAAAAGAAAATATATATTCTTATAGCTAGTTTAATAAGAAGGTTATCACTGCAACAAATAGTAAGTATAGCTAATAGCATTTCCTATGACATGTTTGATAGCAGGTAATGCGCCATATTAGCTATAAAATATATTATTAATAATTAATTATAATTTTATTAGCTATAAAAAGTAATAGTCTTTTAAAATAAATTCTTAATTTTTGTTTCAATTCTTATTTCTCATAATAATAATTTACTTTTAGTCATAATTTTTTAGTTCTAATAGCTCATCAGATGTTGCAGCTATATATGTAAAATAAAATTTCTGTAGCAATAGTTCTCATTATTAGTTATCAAAATCAATTTGTTGTAAGAATATACAATAATAATTATGAAATATATTTGTGACTAATTATAATTTTGTTAGCTATAAAATATTGTTTCTCAAGTAATAATTAGCCTTTTAGCTATGATGACCTTTTAATCCTAATAGCTAATTGAAATATTGCGAGAATTTTTACATTGAAAAAAGATGAATTTAATAATGAATCCTAATAGCTAATCGAAATATTGCGAGAAATTTTACATTGAAAAAAGATGAATTTAATAATGAATATATAAGTGAAAAAAATTCATAAATCTATTATTGTAATATTATATGTTAGAGTACAGTGTCAATTTTAATAGCGTATTTTCTTACAAGACCCATAAAGAAAATCTTCTAAGTAAAGACGGATCTAAAATTTAATTTCAGACTTTCAGTGAATACAAATTTGTATGCATTATGAATATTTTTAGTAAAATTATGCATCTTGTATTGCTAAAAAATTATAATATATTTTTATCTTCAATATATGAGAAGAGATCATTGCATATACTATAATACTAAAATAAAAAAGATTATATTTATGATAAAATTTGTATTTATAAAAAAAACTTCAATATGAATATAATAAAAACAAAAATAACTAGCTCAAAATCTAATTTATATTTAGCCAAATTCAATTTATATTTAATTTTGAACTTAATTCATAAAATTCATGTACTATAATTAATATTAGCAAAATTTTTAGATAAAATATTATTTTTAGCTGGAGAAAAAAAAATATATATAAATATTTAAAAAAAAATAAGTGGGGCAAGTGCTCCATTGACAATCCACCTTTGCTCTTAAGTAAGTGGACTTTTTAGCACCAACAAGTGATATATAACCAATGATTCCGCTGGAATAATTCAATAGAAACATTTATGGAGGTAAAAGTTGGATTCCATTTATTTCTTACTACAAAGCATGACTATAGATATTATTTACTATGGCTAATGAAATAACATTTTGCTATAAATTTATTATTTTTATGACAAAAATGCTTATTTTTTTTTTTACCAATATATTGATTTTTATTGTGACAAAAAGTATCAGTTCTTAGCCATTAAGAAAAAATTATATGAATAATTTTTAGTTGAGCCACTTTTAATTATAATGAGCTACAAAAAATTGCAATCATGGCTAAGGCATTTTAGCTATACAAATTTGTTATTTTAACTACAATGTACTCCAAGGTTAGATATGTATAATGATGTAGTGTATACATAAAACAATGTTTAGAAATCTTTATTTATAAAGAAAAATAAAAATGACAGAACCAATTAATCGAATATTTAAAAGATGCAACAGTTTTTAAATTTAAATTTGACCCACAAATGTATCTACTTAATACGTACCCTCTCACCATAAATATTGAATCATACAATGTATAATTATATTAAAATTCCTAGGTAATAGTACTGATTTTATTTGCCTTTATAAGTTCCAACATTTTCAGTTAAAAAAAAAGTTTTAACATTTTAGATATTGGAAAAATAATTGAAAAAACTAGTATGTTCTATATTATAAGAAATTTTTTTTATAACTATATAATTAATCATCCCCACAAACTATGACAAATATGTATTTTTGCTGCTTAATCATTAATTGATTGCCCAATTACAATGTTATTCTCATTATATATGTCTTAGATAAACAAGGGATAATATTGATGTTGATATATCAATATCAATGCACATTAATGGCTTTGTTGGTTTGTTGGTAAGAATATTGGTAGCAACATAGAGTAGCTTGGCTCCTTTTTTTTTTAAAAAAAAAAACATTTTATGTAAAAAGAAAAAAAAAACTAAAAAAAAAGAAAAAAAAGTGAAAATATAAAATTCTCAGAATGAAATAAATTATAAAAAAGTTATAAATTTATAAATATCTATCTATATATATATTATAGTTATTTGATAACAATAATTTTGGAAGGAAAGTGGTATGTGGTTTGACGCTCCAAGGTAATTAATATTTTCAACCTAATTTTTACAATTTTCTTAATTTTTTTTAAAATACATGAAACTATAAATTCATCAATTCTCCAAACATTCACTCAATTTTGGATTCATTTGACAATAAAGTAAAAAAAATTAAGAAAATATTACCCTAGCTTGTTTAAAAACTTAAATATTGCCCTAGCTTGTTTGTTTAAAAAATAATAATAATAACAACCAAGTATATGAACTTTTTAGCTTTCGGCCATTCATATTTTAGCAAAGTTAACAAGCAAAATTATTAATAAAATAAAATTATATATATATTTTTATTTTATTTACTTATTTAGGCTAATTGGAATAAAATTAACAAAAGCAAAAGGCTGTGAGAGAATGGTTGAATATGTTATGAACTATTTTTACTCATTAATTAAGTAATTAATGAATCATTAGTAGGTTTGGTTGAATATTTTAAATATTTGTGCGCTATGTTTATCGGATCATTATACAACCACAATAATCTTGGTTAATTAATATTACCTTCGTGCCAAATTAATAAATATATTTTTTCACTTATTTTAAATGATACCGATATATTTATTATTTTAATTAATTGGTTTATATATTAAATTTCTATCATACATATTAGAAATATTTAATGAATATATATCTTTTATTAATATAAGAATGAACGTATTAGAAAAAATATATATATAAATTTATATTTTTAATTAAAATAATTATTTTTTAATTATTATGAAATAAAAAATGATGTCTATTAATTTGAAATGGACAAATATATAATTAGAATTAAAAAAAGAAAGAAAGATAAATTTCAAGAGAAGTAATGGATGGGGGCAAAAGGTCTGGCTTAATATAGCAGTAGATAGAGACATTGTTGACTAAATAGATAATCTCTAATAAAACCCTAATAAAAATAGGAATAGTTTAGGTGAAATATTGATGGGAAAACTTTGCTCAGAATAGCAGCCCTATCAGTTCCTTACTTTAATTCCTAATTTCTTATTTTTATATATTATTCTCTGTAGCCACCCAGTCAACAAAAAGCAGATCATGAGGGTTCTTAATTCTTAAGTTCTTCAATTCAAAGAAAATAAAAAATTTAAAATTTGAAATTAATTAGTTAAATAAATCAATTAATTATTATAAAAACACAAAATGAAGTGGATTCCTTTGATTGCATTGTAATTAATCAATTTAAAGTAATGAAACAAGTCATTTAGATCATTTTTGACATTTAATATATTTTAGGAATAGAAAAATCGATTCTGAATATATTATCCTAATCAATATATATTTATTTTTATATTATATTTTTTTATGTTTAAATTCATTTGTATTATTGTTTAGTGAACATCTCAAATGAAGTGGATTCTATGAGTAAAAAAAAATTAAATTTCTTGATTTATATGAATAAAAAGAAAGTGACTTAATTATCATATTAGAAAAAAAATACTAAGTTTTGACAATTAATGACAGAGAATTTTGATTAGCAAGAAAGAGTTCAAAATGAATAGCCTCAAAGTACTAAGAGAAAACGCATCGAAAATAAATTATCATTACTTTAGACTTTAGAGGATGAGAATTACTAGAAAATTTGTGATATTTGCCATTTCAATATTATTTCATTGAGAAAAAATAAAGCCAAAGAGATGAAGCTGCGTTCGGTGATTCCATCAGTCGACGTCGACATTTTTCCCCACGTGAATTAATCACTTGATATGTCTTAGTCTTGGGACAGCTTACTAAAGGACATGGAGAACAAAGCTAGCAAATCACAACCATTCATATAAAGTGGCATCATAAAATAGTTTTAATATATATATATATATTTATAATTTACTGAAATTTTAAAAAGAAATTTCATATTAAAAAATATATGAATTTACTAAGAGATATATAAATAAAAATAATTTATAAACTAAATATTTTAAAATTTTAAATTAGAGTATGATGTTAAATATACAAAACGTGTTCTCTTGCTAGGCTCATAAATAATATATATCAAGTAAGTGGACTATAAAATTTTTTATAACTCATATATCTCATAAATTTAGACTAAAATTTTAGTTATTACTCGATATTTGATTTATTTTGGCTCATAATGGATGTTAAAATAATTATTCTTGTCCATACTAATTTAAGAGCTATTTTTTAAGATTGATGCATTACATAATAAATCTACCTCTGATTGATTTAAATTTTAAACATATATGTTAATACTCTTTCTGTTCCATTTCAAATATTGTATAAGAAATTTTTTTTTTAATCTATTGTAATTATCACATTTATAAATTTAAAGTAATATTAATTATAAAATTTAAAATTTATATATGTGAAAAAAAAAGCTAGTGATTAATGAGGAGATAATAGTTAAAAGAAGTAATTAAGTAAAATATTATAAAATTTTTTATAATATTTATAATTATTAATGATTAGCTTAGTTTGTGTAATCTATATTAAAATAAATAATATTGGCATAATATTATAATACGTGTCTCTCTCTCTCTCGTCTTAACAAGTATTCTAATTTTTTAAAATAATACTTCCTCAATTCCTTTTTAAGTGTCCACTTAATTTTTTTCCCTCAATAAATGTTCATTTAGAAAAATAAGATATAATGATCCATTTTTTTTTCAATATCATTCTCATCATCTCAACACAAAACCAATTGGCTTATGTTAAAGTCCAATCTACACCACCTTATATGTCATTGTATTTTATTATACTTTTCAGATGTGAGATTCATTTATATTCTCCAACACTCTCCCTCAACACAGGCTCTATTGGGCCAAATATAAAGTGACCATATAAATGGGTTTGGAACATCATCTCAACACAAAACCAATTGACTTATGTTAAGGCCCAATCTACACCATCTTATATGTCATTGTATTTTATTATACTTTTCAGATGTGGGATTCATTTATATTCTCCAACATTCACTAAGATTTGTCTAATAGTTTATTAAATGCATATTTATTATTTGTGAAATGGTATTTTAGTAAAAAATAATGCTAATAAATAAATTTTTTAATATTGGGGAAATAGCAAAAGTGAACACTTAAAGAATAAAGGAAGAAACTATTATTTATGATAATAGAAATTTATTTAATAATTAAAAATTTGAAGAGTTTAAATAGAATTAAAATATTTTATTTGACATTGATTATTATTATATTTATTTAGAAAATTTAAATAAAATTATAATATCTTATTTGATATTAATAATAATTAGTTGTTATCTAACAATATAAATAAATGAAAGGAACATAGATGAAATTTAGTTATTCTCTTAATATTATTTTCTTACATGATTTTACAGGATATGTTAATTTTTATATTATTTTTATTATCTTGATGAATTTAGGTGTTATTATAATGCTAAATTAATAAATTAATCCTATACTACTTCTTCAATTGACTCAAAATTGCTTAAAGTATAATTTTTTAGTTTAATTTTATCTTGATTTGCTTAATTTATATTCATATTCTTTATTGATTATCTTTTTTTTATTCCCTTATTTGCAATCACATTTTAAATTTAGTATTTTTTATATTAAATTCAAGATAAGAATTTGTATATTATTATTTTTTTATTATTGTAACTATTTTTTATATTATTTTTTTATTTTGATGAATTTAAATTGTTAATATAATAATAAATCAAGTAATTGATATACTTGCTAATTCACCGGTTGATCCAAATTCATCTAAGGTACAATTTAATTATTATTAAATAAAATTATGTATAAAAATAATATTTGTTATTATTTATTATTGATGGTGTGATTTAAAAAATAATTTTTATTATTTATATAAAATATTATAATAATATCACGACGTTATAAATCTCTTTGTATTTTATAATTTAATAATTATAGATTATTTATTTAGATTTATCAATATATATATTAATCTTATTTCTATAGCTTAGATAAATAATTATTTATTTAAAATTATTATAGAATTTAAAAAATAAAAATATATGTGGCATCGTATATAGTTTTATTCTAATTATTTTTAAAATGATATTTAAAGTAGAATGGAAAGAATATTATTAATGACTAATATTATTAATCTCGGATAATTAAAGGTAAAAAAATTATGAAATTATAATCTTGTTATATTACCAAAATAAACCTCAGAGATTAATATTGGTTATGTACTTAATAATATTGGTTAGTAGTTATGCACTTCATTATATTTTCAACAAGTTGCTTCATATTGTTGCATTATAAGTATATTTATATATGTAAATAATGTATTATGTATATAACTAAAATCATACA
Source organism: Garcia nutans (assembly GCA_947685225.1). Lineage (NCBI taxonomy): Eukaryota > Viridiplantae > Streptophyta > Magnoliopsida > Malpighiales > Euphorbiaceae > Garcia > Garcia nutans. Next base: position 13,052,054 of record CANTUV010000010.1, on the reverse strand, counting down.
TTCAATTCTTAGCAGAAATATACTAATTAAGTATTTTGCTTAAATCACTCATAAAAATATTTGAAATCAACTTGATTTGAATTAGTTAAATTCAATTTTTCCTTAAAAAACTTACATTAGATTAAATCTAACTTTGAAACTACAACATGGCCTAATAATTTATTTATTTTTTAATCTAATTTATAATTTTTTTGAAAATTGATATGAAAAGAGAGATTCAGTTATCAATCTATTTTTTTAAAAGAATATATATTTATTATTATATTATATCTCCGTATACATAGTTAATTTATAATTTATATTTATATTTAATACTAAAAACAGTTTATTAATTTTAATTTCATATTAAGTTTTCAATTTTATTTGAGTTTTATTTGCAATAAGAAATAAATTTATTTAATCACTTGAACAAATCTCGTTAAGAAGTTGCCAAGTAGAAAATGAGAGAAGTAAGCCCTGTAAGAGAGCGCGTGTAGTTACGGTTGAGTGAGGAGCGTAGAAAACGAAAATGTTACAGAGAAACTGAAAGGAACTGTGAAGTACAGAGAGAGAGAGAAGAGGAAGAGTTGCTAAAAATTAAAATGGAAAAGAGAATAAGAAAAGAAGAGAAATAATACTGAGTTTCCATTTTGTTGTAAAAGAAGATCTCTACTCCTTCTTCTTCTCTGTTCCATATCTGTTGTTTATGCTGAGACTTTCACTCTAACTTCCACTTCTCACAGACAAACTAAACCAATTATATTCTATCACCATTTTTGTATAGCGGTCACTCATTCAATATATTTGTGTATATATATATATATAATATACTTGCACATATATATATATATATATATATATATATAAAGATTACTGATCATATAAAGAAAGTTTACAGAACATGGGAAGAGGAAGAGTAGAGCTGAAGAGAATAGAGAACAAGATCAACCGTCAAGTGACTTTCTCCAAAAGAAGAAATGGGCTGTTGAAGAAAGCTTATGAGCTTTCTGTTCTTTGTGATGCTGAAGTTGCTCTTATCATTTTCTCCAGTCGTGGCAAACTCTGTGAATTTGGTAGTGCTGGGTATGTTTGTTAAATTCTCTCCTCTTAAAAGGTTCAAACTTGTATATTTCTTCTTTCTTTTTTATCAATCTAGCTCCATTAATGGTTTCTTTCTTCTCTGTTTATTTGACTATCTGGGTTTCTTTTTCAGTTGCTTCTGATGATTTTTTTGTGAGCTTCTCCTGGGGTTTCAAATATGTTTGGATCGATTGAAATTCTGCTGTTTTTTCAGGTCTTTCCCCCGTGAATGATGGACACGTTTCATCTCATAGTCCTTCATGAAACTTTTTTATTTTTTGCTCTTTTCTTTGGGTTTGGCGTTTGGTTTTGATTGGAAGTGAAGGGATATATTATATAATCTACAGTGGTAGTATCATTTATTTTATTTTTCACCTGAAATAAGCACATCTAACCTGTTTGATTGAAATCAGGGTTTTTGTTTTTCTCCAAGTCCAATCAAACTGATGAAGACCTCTGTGCAAGATCTAGGATTTTCTTTTCTTTCTTTCGGGTTTTCTTTTCTATCTCCAGATTATAAAGGTTACCCTAATCAATCAAACCCAGAAATTATTAACTTCGTCTTCATCTCTTTTGATCCTTTGATCTTCTGGATTTATCAAAGCTCGTCTTTTTTCCTCCATAATCAATTAGAATTGCACATGGTTGGAAAATCACCATTGGATTTTCTTCTGATCTTCATCTTTAGCTATTTTGTCGCACTATTTCTTTATCATGGGTGTAAAATCAAACACCATCAATGTCCAAAAGGCAAAAGCGATGTCCTTCTATTAATTTTCTTCTTCTTCTTCTTTAATTTTTTTTTCTTTGAAAAAAAAGGGTCTTGGAGTTCAGTCTCTTTCTCTCTCTCTCTCTTCACGCATGAAACTATAATCCATTATTATATCCATTTTATTTTGCCAGAAAAGCCAGAGAAATATAGTCTTCCATAGAAAACAAGTAGGTTTCTCAAAATTGCAATGCTTCAGTATTACTTTTAATGCCAAAATAAGTTGGGGTTTCAGACTATAAGCTACATACTGTTTTTTGCAATATATATATAAGATCCAATCTAACCATTAATTAACTTGTTTATATTTTCTAGCAATATATATATACATATTTGATTTACACTGAATTAATGAAGCTTGTTAATTTAATTATTTATTCTTCGTTCTGTTTGTTTCTCTGATCTATTCTTCTAGCTCAGGACTAGAGGGCAACTGATGATCTTTACTATGGAATTCATTAATGATCTGAAAGGCATAATTTAAAAAAAAATTATTGCAAAATTTGCATTCTATTCATTCTGAATTTTCCATGAATTTTGCTTAATCTTAATATTATGCTTGTAACCAAACAAATTGGAGGCAAAAGAGCTTTGTTGTTTTATATATCTTCTTTATTTTAATGGTTAACCGGGAAAAATAATATGTAAAAATAATTGAATTTTAATTTAATTTTTCTAAATTAGTATTGCAATTAAAATCCTAAAATTAAGATAACATAGTTTATTTTGAAAGGTTTTTTAAATAATTACAGTTTTTTTTCGAAATTTTGGAATTTTTTTAACCATAGTACTGTAGAATTTAAAGTTATTATTTTTTTTTTTCAGTCTTGAGATATTCTAAAGCATGTTATTTTCTGAGTTATGAAAGAGAAAGGAAAAGAAGCTGTTGTTTCTGGGAAAAAAATACTCATAAATAGAAATATTTTATGGAAGATTATCTTCGGAGGCCACATGAAAAAATGAAGAAAGCTGAAATGTTAATTAGTCAGAGTCACAATATAAATATTTTAGTGTAAAAGTGTTTTATAAGCAAATAATAATTTTGAAAATTTAATATTCTCTACAGAATTTTCTTTATTTTTGTTTTTCTGAACTGAGTTTAATTTGAAACTAATACTAACTAGCTACTATATATTAATGCTCTTACTATTTTACACAACTAGGTTATGTTGAAATTTTTAAAAAAATCATTTTTTTGTTATATATGTTTCGAATACTGAAATTCCTTAAAAATTCTTGAAAACTTTTTAGGAAATGTATAAAAAAATTCTCAGTTTTATTTTTTTTGAATTTCAAGAATTTATAAAAAAAAAAAAAACTCTTAAATATTTAAATAGAAATCGTTCTTCTTGGGTCTCATTTACCCCTAAACTATGACTCAACATAACATCATGGGAAAATAAATCTTAAATTATTTTTATTCTTCTTCTTTCTCTATGTTTATCAATTCTTATTACCATTATATATAAAACGTCTACAAAGTTCAATTGGAATACAGGGTTGAAAGAAACTGAAAAAATTAATGCTTTTTCATATATATATATATATGTGTGTGTGTGTGTGTGTGTATATAAATAACATTTTCTTTGGAGTTTCATTTCCTATATATATATACATATTACTAATAACTTGTAATTGCACAGTATAAGGAAAACCCTTGAGAGGTATCAACGATGCTGCTTCACTCCCCAAGATAACAGTATCGAACGTGAGACCCAGGTTTGTAATAATTTTTTTTTTAAAATTACATGTGTTGGGAGAAGAACAATTAGGGCTCAAACCCAAGAACTAAGTGAGAGCACTTAAATTCACAATGAACTCATTCGTTGTTCAATTGATTATGATACTGATCATTATTATATATGGAGTACAAAGAATGCATTTTGATTTCTGTACTCATAGCATGTGCATGCAGTAATATTCTAATGCTCTTTCTTTTGGTCTTGTGTTTTGGTTAAACTAATGTAGAGCTGGTACCAAGAGGCAACAAAGTTAAAAGCAAAATATGAATCTCTTCAACGCACTCAAAGGTTGTTAGACTTTTGATTTCCTCTCATATTGTGTCTCTAAGACTACAAATCAACTGATCTTATGTTGGCATTGCAGCTATACATTACTTTGTTCATATTCTTAATTAATATTTAATAGGCCTAGTAGTCAACAATATATATATATATATATATGTGGATAAACTGCTGTATATACCAACTTATTTTGATTTTTTTATAAGGCATTTGCTTGGGGAAGATTTGGGGCCACTGAGTGTTAAAGAGTTACAAAATCTTGAGAGACAGCTTGAAAGTGCTCTTGCATTGGCTAGGCAAAGAAAGGTATATATGGCTTAATATTCTTGAGAAAATTGCACTATTTGTCAATTTTTCAACTTTTTGTTTTTTAAATATCCCACTGTTTGTGTTTGGTATATTTTTAATACAGTGAATGTATACCAAGCGTATACTTTTAAAAGTGCAATATATTTTTAATATGCTATATATGTAATACATATATACCTCCAAAAAAGGATATTTTTGAAATAAAAAGTTGAAAATTGATATTTTTGAAATAAAAAAATAAATATTTTTGAAAATAATTTTTATTTTTTGGAGTTTTTTTAAAAATCCCAATATTCTTTGGTAGGCTAACCTCCTCTAAATAATGTATAATTTGCATTTAAAGTTCACGTTTTGATTCATCATTTTTTTGTTATTCCTTTTAGCATTTGTTCGATATAAATAGACTAAAAAACAATTATGAACTACAGAATTCCCTTCTTTTTTTTAAAATTTTTTTTCTTGATAATCAAGTAATGCTCTCATGTATTAATTATTAAATTAGCTCTCATCATATATACATATATTTTGTTCTTAACCACGCAGACACAGATTATGATCGAGCAAATTGACGATCTTCGCAAAAAGGTAAATAAAGTCGAAGTCATGTATAATAAAAATGACTGATAATTAAGCATATTTTGTTGAGTGTTGAATTTTTAGACTTCATGACAATTTTCTTTTCTTCGATTATTGGAGTGTTTAGCCTTTTTTAAATTGATGGACTTCTTTAAATTTAGACTTTTTGACAAAATGACTTAGGTCATTTTTGTCTTTTATACTATTCATTAATATTTTCATTTCCTTTTTTTTTATTTGGGAATATTTTTTACTATCAACACTCCCTCTAGTGCAGTTGAGCTGAATTTCATATTTCTTTTGAATTTTAGATATCACTTGGACTTTCTTGCTTCACATCCACAGGCTTGACTTTGACCAACTTCAGTCTTCAGCTTGATGATTGAATCTTAACTTCTTCTTTAGATTTAGAGAATTTAGCTACATATTTTTGTCACAAACACTTATCTTAGCTTTTTATTAGGCTCAAAGGATCAACTTCAAATTTATCCACAACCTATTATTTTATAATTAGGCCCTTTTTATGCATGACCCATTTCTGTCTCAAAGTGCAATATGCTTTCTCATAGTTATTGTCATTTGGACTTGACTTAGTCAGCCAAGATTTTCGGCCCGTTATGACATTAAGACTCTGATACTATAGTGAATTTTTAGACTCTATGAATAATTTTCTTCTTGGGCTTCTTTAATCATTAGAGTGTTTAATCTTTATAAATTGATAGAGTTTTTTTAAAGTTGGGCTTCTTGACAAAATAGCTTGGACCATTTTTGCCTTTTATACCACTAATTAATATTCTCATTTCCTTCTTTCTGTTTTTTTTTTTTCGATACGGGAACACTTACCACTGCCAACATTGAGTTGATAACTTGCAATTAAAGAAAGACAGACCCTTATTCAAATGCTTAACAGATTGCAAGCAAGTCTGATTTCTATTTTCAACTCAACTCTGCTCAACTTTAATTCTAAATTAATTGGGACGATTTCATGAATTTTCTTTTTCTACTTTGAGAGATGTAAATTCATAAATCATATTGGAGCCATAAGGCCAATCATATAAAGTTTTTTTTCTTTTAACAATTATCAGCTTCTGTTAATACTTCTAATTTTGGCAGGAACGTCACCTTGGAGATTTGAACAAACAACTGAAATTTAAGGTTAAACTTAATTAAAGCACACTTAATCATATAATTAAGCTTATTTATGGCAGCCACGTTATTTCTAATTCTATTATCCCCTTGTGTGTATATATATATATATGTATAGCTTGAAGCAGAAGGACAAAGTTTTAAGGCCATCCAAGAAATGTGGAACCCTGGTGGTGCAGCAGCAGATGGAAATAGCAACTTCGCTTTGCTTAATCCTTCTCCATCCCATAATAATCCCTTGGACTGTGACCCTGGACCCCTACAAATTGGGTACTAAATACTCCTAATTATTTAATAATTAAATATAGAATCGTAGGTAATTAATAATATAAATTAATGCATGGATTTATGTATACTTATTTTTGGTGTTAAATTAAATTAAACAGGTATCAACACTATGTTCAAGCTGAAGGACCTTCTGTTGCAAGAAATATGGCTAGTCATGAGACTAACTTCATGCAGGGATGGGTCCTTTGAAAGTTTCAACTCTTAATTTGAACAAATTTAAATGTTACAAGTTTAACCAAATTTATTATATACTATTATATATATTTATATGTTTGATTAATGTTGACTGACTGGTTTTTGTACTGAGATTTGTGCCATATATTTACATATGATTTGATATTTTTAAGATTTGATATATTTACATATGATTTGATGCTTTACTTTATGCGCATTAGTTGCCCATTATGAGACATGCTATTTAATTAATTAAGGAAGGAGAAATTTTCAGTTTTCATCTAAATTTTCAAGGTGATTTTATTTTTAATATATCTTGATTTTTGTCTTTTGTATATGAATATTCGTTTTTTTTAATTAATTGGTGTGCCAAATTGAAAAATTCAAAAATAGTCTAAAGTTATTGTTTTCTTTTTTATAAATAGAATATAAAAATTTTATAATATATATATATATATAATAAAAGCTAAATTTGAAATTCTTATGGAAAACTTTTGCTCAATTAATTTTATTTTTAAAAATAAAATTTAATTGTATAAAATTATCATATTAGTTTTTTACATTATTATAATATATTATAGGATCTAATTAAAATATATAATGATCAATATGCTTAGTTTAATTAATACTCCGTTCAAAAAAATATACAGTATATTTTTTTATATACATAATTTAATTTTATTATTTTTAATGAAATGAATTTTAATCATATGTATATATATATTTATTTAAATATTAAAAATATTTTAAACTAATATTTAAATATATTGAAAAAAATATTTTACATAAATTAAAAATATTTTAAATAATAATAAATATAAACAAAATATAAATAATTTATTTTTTTAAGTAATATGAATCATATATATATATTTACTTTAAATTAAAAATATAATAAATTAATATTTAAATTTAATAAAAATAATAATTTGCACACATTAAAATATTTTTAAAAAATAATAAAAATATAAACATAATCCACATAATCAAGTACGAACAAATGCTGCGGGACCAAATTAAAATAAAAATTCTATATTCTACCCAAATTAAAATATATTGCTATCACTGTTTAAAAGAACCCGCGACGCGATGTCAAGATTCATGGCGGACGTGTAGATTAGTCGATAGGAAAAGTTTTATCGCTGATTTATATGTATGCCGGGCGTCGAGTGATAGTATAAATGTTATTTTTTTTTATGCAATTAGTTTAAATATTATTAACCAGAAAATTTTATGAAAATGTCGAAAAAGCTCATACAATGGGGATATCAACGTTAAGGGAGTGTACCCCTAAAAAAATAAATAAATATCGAGTCAAAACTGGATGGATTTTTAAGAGTAGATTTCGGGCAGAGGAAAAAGCTATATTAGAAGCGAAGAAGCGGCAAAAAATGTTGGGAATTCAGTTTCTTGTTTATATAATTGCAGCATTGTTAAATGTGGAAATTCAATTTCAATTTGATTTACGATCCTGCAAGGACTCGAGGAGAGGTTCAAGATGGCAGGTTGTTGCTTTCCTGTTAGCCTTGAGCGCTCCTTAAGATCCACCTCCTCGCGCTTATCCTTCGCCAATCACTCCTCAAGGAGATTGCGAAAGATCGGCTCCAGAGGTTTGTCTTTTCAATTCAATTGTTTAGGGATTTTGATTTTTAGTTTAATGTTCAATTTATGTCTGTTTCTCGAGTTCTTTATTTTTTAATTTTGAGAGTTCCTTATATAGGGTCCAAGAAGGAACGAGTCCAAGATCAGAATTCACCAGTTGTCTGCTTTGGGGAGATTTTAGTTGACTTCTTGTCAAATCAGTCTGGAGTTTCGCTGGCTGAAGCGCCTGGTTTTCAGAAAGCTCCAGGTGGAGCCCCTGCTAGTGTTGCTGTTGCAATAGCAAGATTAGGAGGTTATTCAGCTTTTATGGGCAAGGTAATATTTATCCTAATCAATTCATAAAATATTGAGATAGATAAATAGTAAACTTTCTTGGATTATTTTTTATTATACCTTAGGCTTTTGTATGTGACAAAACTTGGTGTTTGTAAATAACAGGTAGAACATAAAATATGAGCACAAGAAACTAAAAGATTATGTATAAAGAAGCAGAAACAAGTCCAAACACGATCAGGAGTTTTTTGTATGAACATAGATTTGTTCACAGATTCTTAGAGAATGTTTGCTGAGTGGTATATCCATTATCTGAATGTTCATAAATCAAATGCCCAAATCATTTTATAGAATATAGCTTGGTGCTCCTTTCTAGTTATCCTCCTTTTCAGCCACTCATCTCAGTGTATGTTTAGTCAACTGAATGAATTCTTAACCATTTGGATCTCAGGTAGGAGATGATGAATTTGGATACATGTTGGCTGACATTCTGAAGCAAAATAATGTTGACCATTCTGGCATGTGTTTTGATCCAAATGCAAAGACTGCACTGTCATTTGGGACACTGAGATCTGATGGTGAACATGAATTCTTGTTTTACCGTAATCCTAGTGCAGATATGCTTCTTAATAAAACAGAGCTTGATGAAAGCCTAATAAAAAAGGTAAATCAACATTTCTCCATGTAAAAGCATGCTTGGATTGGATTGACCAACGCTATTATTCCAAACATGCCCTGGAGCCTCAGTTCTTTGTTTTTCACATTTTTTACAATTGCCCAAATGAAGTAACTAGTGCTGGATGTGTCAGTGTATCACTTCAGTAATACAGCTTGTACTGATATATGCTGTTCCCTTTTCTTTACTTCTGATGCAGGCATGTATATTTCACTATGGATCAATTAGTTTGATTGAAGAACCTTGTAAGTCAGCTCAACTTGTTGCCATGGACATCGCTAAGAAGGCTGGCTGTATCCTCTCTTATGACCCAAATTTGAGATTGAAACTATGGCCATCCAAAGAAGCTGCTCTCAATGGCATCTTCAGTGTATGGAACCAAGCTGACATTATTAAGGTACATGGATCAACAAGATCCCCTTGTGAGAAATTGCCACTCATATGTTTATAGTACAACCGAGTTAGAGGGAGAGCCTTGATGCAATAATAAGCTTGCTTATTTGTCACTGGAAGCTCATGGGTTCAAGTTACGGAATGAACCTCTTTGCCAGAAATTCAAAGGATAGGTTGTATGATAGATGGCCCTCCCCAGGCCTTGCAAAGAAGGAAGCCTTGTGCACTAGGAGCACTCTTTATATTATGAGTGAATCAAATATTAATTTTGGTGCTTGTTTGGAAACTGCAGGTATGTTTGGAAGAAGTTGAATTTTTAACTGAAAGTGATGATCCTTTTGATGATGATATGGTGATGAAGAAGCTTTTCCATCCCAATCTTAAGCTGTTGCTTGTCACTGAAGGTTCAACAGGATGCCGGTATTATACACAGGTCAGCATCCAGGTGTTGGTTAAAGATGGTTTTAATTTATTCTTTGGTGTTTCCGAAATTGCTTTCTTAGGCTTTCAAGTTTAGCAGCTTTTACAGTGTTCCAAGTAAATAATGCACTAGTGTCCTCAATTAATTTTTTTTTTTCGCGTCATGCAGGCATTTCAAGGTAGAGTTTCTAGTGTTGAAGTTGAGGCAGTCGATACATCTGGTGCAGGTGATGCCTTTATAGGTGGATTTCTGAGTAAATTGGCCACAGATCGAAATTTATACAGGGTATTAATAAAATTTAACATTGTTTTTAAGCAATATTATAGTAATGATTCTTATTTACTCTACCTTTGTGATGGTGATATTGATACAGTTAAACAGAGAAGGGTTTGAGTGCGTCTTACCTTAGATACTGCATAGTGCAATTAGAACTTGTTCGACTGGTATTTAGAGATAGCAAAGATGTTAAGATACATTGCATCAAGTATTAGTCAAGTTGCAGAAAAGAACTTAACTGGTCCCTTGAATATAGATTTAACATCCTTGAATTTAATGCATACAGAAAACAAATTTCATGGCTGATCAAATTCCTTGTAAAAATCCTGCCTTCTGATGTTGGTTGAGTTATAGAATGTGAAGGTAAGGGTACAATGGGGAACATATTGCATTGGCATGTAACTTAACCAGATTGGTTTCTTTGGAACTGAAGCAGGCAGTTGTTCTGCTCCTTTTGATAATAATTTGCATTAGATGGGACTTGTAAATATTAGGCTTGAACATAGTGTATGATGTAGCCTGAAGTAAAAGGGGACAAAATAATCTGTTGTTAAGAGGGTTGGATTGACGTGTTTAATTGGAAAATTGGATTCTTAGTGAAATCCAGACTTCATGCATCACATGATAGAGATCCCCGTCAGGTTGAGTTGAGCATATTATGATACTATCCTCCTCCCCCCTCTTTAACCCCTGCTCAGGATCTTAGATGATAAGTATAAATATTCATCATTTTATGAAATGGCATTTTAATCCATTTCTTCTTAGTTCTTTCCCGACTCATCAAGGAACTCTTTCTGATTATGCAAGTTTAGAAAACTATATTGTATATGTTAAATACATGCTGACGGAAATTTGAATTTTTATTGCAGCACCAAAGGAAGTTGAAGGAAGCTCTCCTCTTTGCAAATACCTGTGGTGCTATCACGGTTACTCAAAGAGGAGTCATTCCAGCTTTGCCCACAAAAGAAGCAGTCTCTGAAATTACACCCAAATCCAATCAATGATAAAGATTAAGATGGTGATTATTATAGGCAGAGATGTCTATTAGCATCAATTGGTTCTTATTATAGGCAGAATAATTTCATTTCCCGTCAATCTACATTGACTGGACTCTGGAGAATTTACCAAGTTATTCTTTTGTTAGCATGAATCTGTGTGCATACTGCTTTTATATATATATATATATATATATATATATATATATATATGTGGCTGCACACTTATTTCTGGACTTTGCAGCAGCATCGCTGTCATATTGAAATTCATTTTTTCCTTTGAATGAAATTTATGCTCTAGTTTTCTGCTGCTTATGTTCGTTTTTAACAAATTTCCCCCACAAACAGCTCTTATATTTAGCACCAATCAGGGCACTTTACACAGTTCATACAACTCACACAAAGATTTGAGGAAAAAACAAATAAAACTGTAGCAAAGTAATATATAACTGAAGGGGAAGTTTTGCAAAAGTAATACAAAATTTCTAAAATGATACAAAATATACCATTATATAATAGCCCGGCTCTAAACTAACTTCAAATAATGTGGAGTTTTATAGCTCAACCTTGGCCTAAAACGATTGACCCAAATGATTTAAATAGCTTTGAGTCGGCTTATATAAATCATTTTCCACTTTCTTATATAATTTTTCTTCCTATTTGTGACGTGCTAGCTTAAGCTTCTCAAACTAGCAGGTCACCTGACTATTACAAAATATATACAGCAGAAAAGAATAGAATATGGAGAAATATAGAATTTGAAATAAAAAGCTAGATTTTTATATATTTTAAAAGTTAACAATCAAATTCAAGTCATGTTTCATGGAAAACAGCAGCATCTACATATTACACTTACCATAAGATTGCTCTTTATTGTTATAAATATAGTTATATATAATGAGTAAAAAGCATCAATCATCAAATTCTTGGCTGAAAGCGCTGCTTATTTCTTGTTTCTGGTAGTCCAATGAAAAGTTCTGTCTCCACATCTGAAGTTGTACTACTCTCTTCACATGCCCTATTTTCTTCCACCTGTTTCAAGCCTTGCCTTGGTTGAGCACCGCACTGCAAATAGGGATATCAAAATGAGTGATGATATCCGAACACAATATGTAAAATAGATAAAAATATTTTAAATGGATAGATTTATTTATGACATAATTTTAAACGGATCGTTAATAGACTAACACGCGAACTCGCTACATCCTATATAATTGAAACGACGTAATTTTTATATAATTTAAATCTATATTATTTTATTATTATTTATTTTTAAAAAAATAAAAATTATATATTTATTATTTTATTATAATTTTATTATTATATGATATATTATTATTTATTTAAAAATATTTTATTTAATTTTTATTATTCTTAATAAAAATTTATTAATTTATCTAATTATTAAATTATTTTTTAATTTAATTATTAATTAATTTAAATTTAATTTTTTTATGAATTTTAGAAATTATTTTTCTAAATAAATATTAAAAATTAAACAATTTTTATAATTTAAATAATTTTATATTTTATATTTTATATCAAATAACAGTTTTTAGTTTAGAATTTATAATATAATTTATAAAAAAATAGAATAGAAAATAAAATAAAATTTTTAAAAAATTTTATTACAAAATTTGTATTAAAAACTATATATTATCTTCTTAACTTTTTTATTAAGTTCTAATATTAAAATATAATACACACTCATTATTTATTTTATACTAATTATATTATATATTTTATTTTTTATGTATTTTTAAAAAAAATTAATACATTTACATTTTAAAATTATTTAATCATAATTTTATTTTATAAATAATATTTTAATTAATTATTTAAAAATATAAAATTATTTTAAATTAAAAATATTATATAAATTAAATGGATCGTATCTAGTTATATAATACACGTATAATCCATTTAAGTAAATGTATTATACATATTGTATAAGTATAATTCGTTTAATTTTTATATTGTATTCATATCGAAATAATTAATAAATAAATCATATCGTATTAATCTTAACCGTATCAATAGAATGGATTAACCCAACACAAATATGATCGGGCTACCTATTTTGACCCCCTAGCTACAAATAAAAAAAAAATTATGGTTTCTTATTAATTTTTATTTCAGATAATGTTAATCGGTGCATCGCAATTGACTTGAACTCTGCAGATTTTTGAATTATAGGATACTGATTAAGATAATGAAAATTAAAATTTCGATCCAATTAAATTTATAAAAAGAAAAAGATTTATAAAATTCGATATGTAGACAATTCATACTTGCAACATCCAATCCATAAAAAAGTTGTTTTATTTTTCCTTCAATTTGTTAATTCTGCTACCAAATAATAAATAATTTATCAGAAAAAAAATATGAATAATTATAAAAATAAATTTTCACCTTATCAGACAGCCTTGCATTTTCAGCAGTCAATAGTTTCTCCTGAAATATATATATTAATTAAAGTTATGAATGAATAATTAGTTAAAATCACATTAATTGGTATCAAACATTTTAGTTACCTTCTCTTTAAGTTGCTCAACCTGTTCTTTGAAAACTTGATTCTGAATATAAACAAAGAAAGTGAAATCACTTAGAAGAAGAAAGAAAATCAGAGGCAATATTAATGGTGTTTTGAGTTTTGTATTAGAAGAACCTTTCTAGCTCTAACACAGCTTACGCTTCTCTCCAGCTGTTGTTCTATCTGTTGCAGTTCTTCAAGATTGCATGAACCCAAACCATCTCCTAGTAGTTTCCTAATTTAACAATCTCAAATTCATTTTTTATCTTTCTAAAAACTATATATGACTCGAACTATACAAAGATTAATTTTAAAAGAAAACAAAAACGAAAGGGTTTTGAAACCTTTTTGCAGTTTCAAGGAGTTCTATCTTCTTGATCATGCTGGCTGCTTCAGTCTTCAGTTGCTGCCATTTTATGAAAATTCTAGCTTCAAATTTTTTGAGTATTTATACGAGAGGAGGAATCGATTCTAAATTTACTGTATAGGAGAATATACACTTATCATTATGATGTATGTCGTGTGTCAGTGTGCAATGTCCTTTTTTTTAGCTAATTTCTCTTCGGAAAATAAATTTGGGTGATAATATAATGGTAGAATAGAAAAAAAAAAGTATATATGAAGAGAGATTGTAAACTAACCTGCATGTTTTCATCTGTAATTTTCTTGCTTGTTTGTTTATCTTTTACATGCTTACGATAACGTTCAATTGTCTCCTGCATGCTGAAATCTTCAAATATTAACCCAAATTAAATAAATTTAAGTTCTTAATATAGATTTGGAAGTATCAACTGTAAAAAGTTAGCTGTTAGGAGTGAAAAAATATTTTTACGGTAATTAAATCATAAATTTCTATTTAATAGACCTGAATTTACCCATTGGATTATATATTATACGTTTTAAAAATGGTAACTCTCTAACTATTGCATCAACCACAAAAATAAAAGAAAAACAAAAATTAGAGGTTCAATAAGGTTTAGGTCTAAATTCAGAACTTGAGATTCTTTAACTCACAGGTCACAATGGCTGCCCAAAATCTTCTTACTTCCATTATACAAACAGCAAATCGTTGCAAGCCCCAAAACACCATTTCTGGTTTTATTGTCATTTATGGTCTTTGTCAAGGTTAGAACTCAATCAGTTAAATCAAGTATAGAAAAAGCTCTGAAAAAAAGCCAGAAAAATATGAATATATATGTATATATATATATATATATATATATATATATATTGAGAAATTAAAAGTTGCAAAATTGATTCTTTTTGAAAGAAAAAAAAAAACAAAACCTATATTTTGAAAATGATTTTTATGTTTGTGGTATTTTTAGAGAAATCCCTTTTTATTTTTGAGAAATGAATTTCATGAATTGTTTATTATAAGCATGTAAGTTGATAAAATATATATATATATATATATATTTTAAATTGAATTTTTGTAGTATTTGATTTTTTTTTTGATCTCCCATGTTGATTTGGAAATATCATTGACAAACTCCTTTTCTTCTTCATTTGGTTAAGATGGTATTGTCACATCATCTTCTATCCTTAGGTACATATTAACACAACCAAATTAATTATGTTGCATTAATTATGTTTGAAGTGTTGATAAAAATTGATTGCTCAAAAAAAAGTGTTGATAAAAATTAATAATCAAGAATATTTTTTTAATAAAAAAATTGAAAATAACTTTCTCTTCTATGAAAATAAAGGAAATCATTTCGAAAAAAAAATTATTTTAATAAGAAAGTAATATACAAACACAAACTTATATACTGTTTCAATACATATTATACAAAGCATTTTATCACATTTTTTTAGCAAATTATTCCTTTCTATGGAAGTAAATCCACGCAGTTATCACTAAATAATTTCTTTCTGTATGGAAGTTTTTATAATTAATTAATCAATAGGAAAAAAAACTACTAATTTTATTTTGTTTATTATATGGATTATCCACTTATATAAAAATAAAAATGAAAAATCCATCAAAAAAATAAAGGCAAAAAAAAATCCACTATATATACTATTCTGATATATATATAGATAGATACATAAATTTTGGAACGGCCAACAAAGGCAAAGCAAAGAGTTAATCATCATTAATTAACAACAACAACAGAAATTAATTTGGCTAATTAAATTAAGATGGATAGAATATAAACTTAGCTAATATACCTAGTTATGATGTTCAGAAAGACTAACCAAAAATTAATTAATTAAGATATAGAACATTAGTTTGGTGGGACAAAACATATACAATCCAAACTAGTAAGTAATTAACCAAACTAAGCTTCATAAGTCTCATAACATATATTACACATATTTATGTAATGCATAAAAATTTAAAATTCATTTCTTTAAATCTTATGTTTAATTCGTTTTAGAATAACATAAAAAATATATAACTCTTAAAAAATAAGATTTACATTTTAGTTTGATTCATACATAAGAAATTCAAAATTCATCTCATATTTGAACAATTCTAATTTATATTGAAATATATAATAATCTAATCAATAGATTTTATTTAATTATTCAAATAAAATAAATTAAATAAAATTTTAAATTTATACATCTATTCATATTTTACCCTAAAAGTGAATATAATCAAATAAATCATTTAAAAAAATCTTAAAAGAAAAAAACATGAACACACGTAAAACAATAGTCGAACCCTAAACCAGTACAAGCATTTATGGGTTTGATTTTTTGGCAGCTCATTTTCCACTTCCACATGTATGTTTATAAATGGTAAAACATGAACTTAAATTCCAAAATTTATCACTTTGAAAATTTTATAGTACATATATATATATATATATATCACCTAAATCTATTTAGTGGAGCAAAAAGTACCTTTATATAGGTGCCCTAGTACTATATATATATATATATGCACATTCTGCAAAAGCCAAAACGTCCTCTCTCTCTCTCTCTCTCTCTCTCTCTCTTTGTGAATAAGTATAACACTTTTATATCACATTTGTTAATACACCCTCCAAGAAGAGTCATCTAAATTTCAACCTTGTAATTAGGTGCAGGAAGAAGGTGCCAAAACAATGGTTCTAAAATGCAATTAACAAACTAATGAGTCTTAATATTAGCTTAATTACTGCAATTTTCCTTTGTTTTTTTTTTTGGTTCAGAAACTACAATTTTCCTTTGGTCTTAACCCTTTAAAAAGTATAGCTTCATTTCAGAAAACTAGCTATGGTGATCATTACTATTACTCATTATTCATTAACCTTGTGACCACACTAACATCAGCATTAAGTTTACTTCATTAGGCCTTAATTTGTATCTTTCTTAAGTAAAAGAAAATGAGCAAGAAAAAAGCAGTTAAAGTGTTTGAAATTCAGAAGATATATTAAATAGGCAAAAACAGTATTTTTAATTATGAGATTAAGCTGCTGTGCATTGCAGCATTTATGTATATTATGTGGGGAGAGATCATGCTTGTTTCTTTTTTTTTAAAGAAATAACATTCAAAGTTCATAGAACAATGACCAGACACATTTAGAGTAAAACCATGGAAACTTTATTATTATGGCATGCATTTAGTAGAATGATACATAGGACAAGAATAAAATAAAATTGTTGGATATACTGATTTGCAGAACCCAGAAACTATGTAAGAAATAAGAAATGAAATCCCCATGAAATTAAATGAAAGAAAATGTACGAGTATATAAATATAAAAGATTTACCTGGAGCTTGCAAATTCATAGAGCTTGCCTCTAGGAGAGAAGACAATGAGAGCAACCTCAGCATCACAAAGAACCGACAGCTCAAAAGCCTTCTTAAGTAGCCCATTTCTGCGTTTGGAGAAAGTCACTTGCCTGTTTGTTGCGTTCTCTATCCTCCTCATTTGAGTCTTTCCTCTCACCATGATCTCTCTCTTATCTTAACACAAACAGCAAGTAATAAGTCATGACAAAACCTCAATATATAGCCATGTAAATATACTATATAAATCTAATTACAAAACTAGATTTCTGTTATATAATGAGATTGTTATTTCTTACCAGATTAAATAGGTTTTGTGTATATGCTCAATGTCAATACCCAGAAAACCTTGTTGTTTCCTTAGGAAATTAAAGAAGAAGAAGACCCAGATACATGTCAGAGAGCTAAGGAGAGTTGTAATCAAATAAAGAAGAAGATAAAGAAAATTAATCAAGCTACGATCAGAAGAGAGACAACTCACCAAATAAGCAACGCCCCTCCTCTCCCCCCAGAAAATTATGTTGGAAGAGGAATTAAAAAGTTAAAAGTCAAGACAGGAAATCTGAAGAATTCCTATCAGAAACCCAAAACACCTAATAAGATTTCATGAACATATTACTAATAATAATTGATCTACAGAAAAACAATAAATGTTATTGTTGCCGTTCAATTCTATGTACCTTTCTTTCAACTAAATTAAAAAAAGATTAAAAAAAAGATTATGTATGAAAATAAAGAAAAGGGGATAAAGAAGATTTGGAAATCTTACCAAATAGGAAACAAAAACCAGAAAGAAATCTTGCGAAAGAGAAGAGACCAAACACCAAATAGATTATAAAAGAGAAAGAAAGAAGAGAAGTAAAAAACAAAGGAAAAATCTCTGATGTTTTGTGAACAATGACCGGACCAGAAAGGTTATATAAATATATACATATATATACACTATAAGATCTAGAAAAGAGCTATTACACAGTGATAGAAAAGAGGTAGGAGAAGAGGGTTAGCTGTTATTTTTATGTCTAATTAAGTGATTGATTGATTCTAGGTTCTCTTTTTCAGTCAAGGACCAAACAGCAATAAGCACCTTCGCACTCAACCACCTTGTTCTCTTTCTGTCTAACTCTTTTCAACCTTTTTTTTTTATATAATCATACTGGCTCATCCCCATCTATTTAAAGAAACTTAAATTTACTCTCTCTCTCTCTCTCTTACCTCGTTACACTATTGTTCTTTGAAAGGAAAAAACAATACCTCATTCCTGCTTGTTTTGGCAAATCCCATGACCAATTCTGTAAAGAGCTACAATTTTAGCTAAAAAATATTATATATAACTAGTAAGGTAGAGAAACAGAAACTAAATAGAATAGAAGGGAAAGATCCATAAAAGATAAACTAAATCTTTTCTAAATTATGAACAACCGTGGAGACGATTTTTTCTCTTTAAATTAGAGGTATCGAATGTAAATTTTGGGTATGAAATATTTTTAAAAATTGAGAGAAATAGTTTTACCTCTTTAGAGGCTTAGACGTTAATTTATATTATTCAGTAATTTCTAGGTGATACAATATTGAATTTTTTTCATAAAAATTCTGAAATTAAAATAATAAAAAAATATTATTATGGGAGTTTCCTTTTTAACATTTTAATATATTCTAAGAAAAGAAAACTAAATAAGTTTATTATTTAAGAAAATATATAATTTCTGTTAAATTAATAAATTTATTAGTAAAAAATATATATTTATTATTAAATTATATTTATATTGTATTGCGGATGGTAAATTACATTCGTCGTTCCTGAAAAATTTATTAATATACATCGCCGTCCCTAAAATTTAAATTATACACTAAAAATTTTTAAAGTTTACACTTTTTTAGTAATATAATTCTCAAAATTATTTTTTATCTATTCAATTAACGGCAATCTGACATGACATCAACGTCATTCTGCATAATGTTTATGTGGCACTATTTAAATTACCACATCAACTTTTAAAATAAATAATTTAGTAATCAAAGTAAATTTTATTTATAATCCCCGAAGAATTTTTTTAATATCATTCGTTATTTCTATATTTTTTTTAAATAGAGTAAAATCTAATGGAGGTGGGGATTTAATTCTTGCATCTCTAACCTTAAAACCAAGTGCCTTAACCATTTAAGCTATATTTATTTATGCAAATTCAGTTACTTTATTTTATTTATATTTTATCTATAATCTTTTGAAAAATATTTAATAATGATTAAATTTTAGAATTTTATAAAAATTAATAATTATAAAATTCAAAATATTATAATTAATTATAATTATAAAAATTTAAAAATTTATTTAATAATCATTCTATTAGAAAATAAAAATTATAATTAAATAATTAATTATTTAACTTAATTGAATAATTAACTTAAATAATTAATAATGAAACTTTAGATTATAATAATTAATTATTATATCAAAATATAATATTATTTGTAAAAAATTATAAAAAATATAATTATTATTGTAATATTTTTATTTTTGTAAAATTCTTTTTATTAGTAATTATTATTCACATAAAAAATTATTTATTTTTAAAATTATTTAAAATTAGATAATTTTAAAAAAATGAATCTTTTTAATACTTTACCAATAGATTTGTAGATTAATTAATAATAATATAATTATTTTATGAATTATTTTATAATATATAATTTTTTAAAAGATTATATTTAAATATAAATAAAATAAATTAACCAAATTTATATAAATAAAGTGCAGCTTGAATAGTTAATATATTTAATTTGAAGGTTAAAGATGCATTGATCAAATCTCTCTACCTTCATTGACTTTTATTGGATTTTTAAAAAAAATTTAGAAACAACGTGTGATTAAAAAAAATTAGAAACTATAAATAAAATTTATTTTAATTATTAAAATATTTGTTTTGAGAGATGTGATAATATAATATAATAATTTAATTAAAGTTATATAAAAATTATCTAGGACGATGTTGACGTCATGATAGATTAATATTAATAGAGTAGATAAAAAATAATATTAAGAATTACAGTGTTATAAAAATTTAAACTTTAAAATTTTAAATGTGAAATTTTAATTTTAGGAACGATAAATATTAATAAATTGTTCAAGAAGGATGAATGTAATTTATTGATATTGTGGAATATATTTTTAGTGAATATTGATAAAAAAAAATAATAATATTAAAAAAAAAGTGAAAGAGAGAAGAGCAAAAGAAGAGATAAAAAGAGAGAGAGAGAGAGAGAGAGAATAGTACATAGGAAAAAAGTTACAGTCAGTCCGTACAATTCCTTCTAAAGACAACCAATGAGGGATCGAAAACGCATAGAGATGTGGTTATCCCACAGCTTCCTCTTCACATGCACATGGGACCACTTTCTGGCCCCCACCACTACTTTTTTTTTAATGTTTTTGAGTGACTCAGATATTATTTTTATTATTTTATCTATTAATAAAATTATATATAGAGAGAGAGAGAGATACTCATATGTTTTCTGTGTTTGAGAATTGATTCATTTCTTTACTTTTTTTGGATTTTTTTTTTAATTTCATCTTTGGATTATTTTGTTCCACTTCCGTCATCCAAAATTTTCTATCCTTTTTTTTATTTTTTTTATGTCAATAACTTCTATCTCATATATAAACATAT
Organism: Garcia nutans; assembly: GCA_947685225.1. Lineage (NCBI taxonomy): Eukaryota > Viridiplantae > Streptophyta > Magnoliopsida > Malpighiales > Euphorbiaceae > Garcia > Garcia nutans. Next base: position 13,031,149 of record CANTUV010000010.1, on the reverse strand, counting down.
GCACTTTGTGTTATTTTTTATTATATTTTTATTCAATTAATATTTTTTAAAAAATATTTTAATATATTTAAATTATTATTGTTTATTTAGGTTAATTTTTTAATAATTTTAAATATCAATATAAATAAAAACATATTATATATTGTAACTAATATTTATAAAAATATAATATTAATATGATTTGAAATCAATATCTGGATTAACTCTAAATCAATATATATATTTAGAGTTATATATTGTAACAAGATAACTCTTACAAAATTAGAAATTAATATATGGTCTAACGCTAAATATATATATATATATATATTTCAGAGTTGATTGTATATTTTTCATAGCAATATTCAAATAAAATTATATTTTGAAATATTATTATTATTATTTAATATATAACAAAAGATTTTCTAAAATAACTTTAAAAAATTCAATTATTTTAATTGCAAGTTGGCTTATGTAATGGTGCAGGTGCAACACACAACCTCAGCCACTCGTCCACCTACTCTGATTTATTAATTAATATCTGGATTTTTAGGGATTTTGCCGTCATAATAAACATTATATTTTTCTTCCACACAAAATTTATGTGATTATAAATAACCGATTGGAATTGGAACCATATTAGAAGACTTTCTCAATTTTAACATATAAATTAAATAATAAAAAAACTTATTTAAAATGAATATATTATAATATTTTTCTACAAAATAATATACTTTGATTAATAAATCTTCATTTAATGGTGCGCTAAAATCACCTTTAGGATGAAAAACCACTTAAAAATAAAAATTATTATTAAATAAAATAATAGACATAATTATATATTTTTTTTAAAAAATTAAATATTAATAATTAGATTTATAATAATAGCATACCAAATGTCAAATATTGCTCAACTGGCCACCTGATGTTACTATTCTAGCAAGAGGTCAGGGTTCGAACCTTCAAAACCGTATTTCAAAGGTTCAAGCTTTAAAAAAAAAAAAAGCATACCAAATATTAGCCTAGTGATAAATGCATCATTCTATATAATTCAGGATCAAATTTTCTCTCGTCAAATTATAATACTAAAAAAAATTAAATATATAATAATAAAATTATTTAACCACCGAATCTTAATTTGATGGCCAAATAAGTTTCAAGTTTAAATTTTACAGTGTTTTCTCTTTTCACATATAAGTAATAATAATAATAATAATAAAACTACTTTTAGTCACTAAATTATAAAAATGATGTCAGTCGAGTGAATATTAAAACGAAATTGATTTACTTCTTAAGTTCCTATATTAACTTGAACATATGTATTAGTAATATAAAATATTGTCATGATGAGGTCCAACCATCTACATAATGATAAGTAAATAGCTAATTAACTAATAATATTAAGAGTTTAGTTCGGTAAAAATGATAAAAGTCAAGTCAGTAGCCATGTATTTGGAAATAAATGCTTCGAATATTTATTAACCAATGGGATTCTTACACGTAGATTAAATGATTCATTTAATTGGTCCGTTATAGGCATTTAATCCACGTATAAGAATTTTATTAGTCCATTATAAATATTTATTACTACAACGATTGTAGCATATAATTATTCCCAATAGCGAGTATTGAAGATTGATTGAAGAACACATTTATTATACACCTCATTTCTAGAAGTTGATTAAACTCAATGTGAATGGTAACAACACACATCCAGACAAAATCTATTACTCTTGTCGTCCCTTTAAATTAACTCATACATATTTATTAAAAAAATAATTATTAATTTTTTTTAAAAAATAAAATATTATATATAAAGTAGTAGAATATTATAAAAAAATTATTTTAAAGAACTAAATTGCTCTCCATTGTCATATTAATATTAAAATTACTATATTCTCATTTAATTAATTAATTAATTAATTAATAAGAATATAATTAAAAGATATAATTAATTTTTTTATCGTATAAAGTGATAGCTTTCGTGGTTTTTTTTAAATGTGATAATTTCACAAAAATAAAAAAAATAATAAATTAATATTATTCTCAACAACAGATTCATAATCACATTCTCCTTCTCTATATACGTGTTAAAAAAAATTATATAAGCTTTCTTAATATTAGATATTAAAGTATGTAACAACAAATATATATTTTCTGAATAAATTTATAATCGAGTTTTTCTCCCCAATATAATTTTAAAAAAATAGATATTAAAATTCGTAAATTTTCATGCTGATCCAATTGATATTTCTCTAGTTATTAGCAAATGATATTAGTCAGATGTAGTATGAGACGCTAGATTTCAAAGCAAATATAATGACTTAGTTGATATTCTCTAATTATGTTTTCTTTCTTGTGTTTGCTGTAAATTTAATCTTTACTCATAAAAAAAACTGAAGTGCTAGATTTCATAATTTTCAGATTTGTTTACTTGTTTGTGTTGAATTCTAATGTTTGATTAATTATTAAATATATATTGTTTGTTGGTGAAAAAAAAATCATTGAATAAGAATTGTTTGGCTTCAATGAATTACATAAATAAATCAAAAGTTCTGAAAAATGGAAAACGTAGTTAGCACAGTATTACAAAAAAAAATTTACAGTATGATTAGTGTGTGTATATATTACATAATAAGATGTATAAAATTAACATATTTTTATTTAAAAATAAGAGTATTTTAAAAATTCATATGATATTAACTAATCTTTTAATAAATGGACAATATATATATTTTACATAATAAGATGTATAAAATTAATATATTTTTATTAAAGAATAAAAGTATTTTAAAAATTTATACTCATTTTACCCTAAAATAATATGGATACTTTTCATCTCACACGTACAAAGAAAATTTTAATTATTTAATTAATAGATATTTTTTTTTATAAACTATCTATTTTATTCTTCATATATACTGAATGATTATTGATTATTATAAATATTAAATATTAAAATAGTTATTGATTAGATAAAGGTAATTATAATTTAAAAAATATAAATAAATATAATATTATTAATTATAAAATATTTAAATAGGAATATAATGATTAATTTATAATATACTATAATCTAAATAGAGTAATAAAATTATATATATTTTAAAATAAATAAAAAAAATTATTTTTATTAATTTAAAACGAAGGAAATATGATTTTGACTATTTTTTTAATAAATGTATAAAAAATAAAGTGGGGCATCAATTTAGGAGAAAATTATTACATGATGATTAAACATATATAATATATTTGATTTGATATTATGTTCAAACTTCTGTAATTATATATAGTGCATGTTTAAAACATTTTAAAATTATATTTTAATTTTTAATTTTTAATTTTTTAGTTAGCATAATTTGGAGAAATTTAAATTTTTTTACTTATTGAAAATCATAATTTATTGAACTCTAAACGTTTCAAATATAAATTGCTAAAATCGGTTCAACCATAATTGGAAATCAACACTGAATATATTTGGTAAAAAAAAAAGTAAATGGCTTTTTACCATTCACTGTTAATGTAAATTATCCTAAAAAGTTGAATTAAATTTATGCGAAAATCATGCATTTATAACTTATTAGTTAGTTTTTGTGCACCTACTCCCAACCAACGACCAAATGAATTTTTCTTAAATGAATTCTTTATATAAATTTATATCTAAATTAATTTAAACATTTAATTAGCTTAAGATTGTAATTTTATACTTCATGATAATCAACTTTAATTTCTTCATTGGATTCGACAATAAACAAATATCGTTTCCTCTTTAAATGGGAATTGTGAATGAAGGGCATCCCTAATTTTTTGTTTGAGCTTATTATTATTATTATTTAATTTATTTTCATGAAATAAAAAAAAATATATGTAATCTAATGAATGGTTTCATATATTCTCTTGATCTGATTAAAATTATTATCTTTAAATCATATATATAAAAATCATTAAATTTTTTAAATATTATATAAAATTATTTTAAATAAACTAAAATATATTCTATTAATTTATTAATATTATATTATTAATTTATTAATTAAGTAATTAATAATAAAAATATAATTAAAAAAATTAATTATTTTTTATTATATAAAATAATAATTTAAAAAAATAAATTTTTTCATAAAAATAATAATTTTAACAAAACGATGGAATATAATCTTTTACATGTGTCATAAAAATGAATCTCAAAAAGTATACTAGTATATCTTAAGAGTTACTATAAGTCAAACTGCATGGATGATTAATAATAACATAACATCAAATTTACATTTAAAAAATTTTGAAATTGAATTTTTTTTAATAATATTATGTTCATATAATATATATTTATAAAATTTATTTAAAATGATACTGTATATATATATATACAATTATTATCAGGTTTTAGGTGCAGACATGTGTGGGTTTGTGATTTGTGTATTTCAAGGTCTGTCTCTCTTTTTAAGCCTTAAACTGACAATGTTAAGGTTTGTTAAGGGGGAAGGGACCACCTTTTCTCGTGGTCTTTGGTCCCTTTTTTTTTTTCTTTTTATAAAAAAAAATATTATGTTTTTTTTGAAATAAAAACAAATTATTAATATTAAATAATAAAGAAAGTGGTAGGGATTTTTGATCCTGCGATCCATATTTAGTATTCAACTTCGAGATTCGTGGCCCTTCCCGTTTGCTAAGTTATGCGTCAGTCCCAATGTTTTTGCTTCCATCACCACACAATGTGTGGTTATTTTTTTAAGTACGTTGTTAAGACATTAGACAATATTATTTTAAAGAGAACCTTATTTTTAACTCAATTATTTTACTTTCTTAATTTCGAATTGATACATAGTTCTTATTTTATAAAAATAATTTTTTTTTCATTTGGTATATTAAATAATATATTAAAATGTTAAATGTATCATAATTTGAAATAAATAAAAATTATGTTTATCAATTTAAGGTGAAGAGAGTATTAACTTCTTTGGATGGGCTCAAATTACATTTATACATATTTCTGTTAATATATCTATATATAAATATCGAACAGAATACGAACTAACAAAAATGTTTCTGAAATGTGTTTTCATTAAACTTATATAGAAAGCATGACCCATGAATGATTACTTAAGAAATATCATTGTATTTGTTAAAAAGAAAATCTACGTAAAATAAAATGTCAACAAGTCCAACTCAGATCACTTATAAGATAATAATTTAATTATGTTTAGCATTAGCCATTAATCTTTAAATATAAAATGCATTTTTCTCATTTCATCTCCCAATAGTTTAGAATAACAAACTAATAACTAAAGTACAATTAAATGCCCATGTTTTCAAAATTATCACAATGATTAGTGCGGCCAAGGTCAAAAAATACCCTTAGCCCTCTCTTCTATCTCTCTCTCTATTCAAAAGGAAACCAAAAATATCAGGAAGTATGAACTGCACACAGAGCCCAACCTGCCAATCCAAAGTGCAGAAATACAAGCATTAGACAATTTCCTCCAACATGGCATCACCAACTTCAGATGAGCCTTTGTGCACCAAACAAGGTGAAAAAAGTGCTATCAGTAGAGGATTCTTTCTCAGGCAACTCATAAAATTATCCTTGCTGACACACCCATCACCACTGGCATCAAATAATCTGAAAAGCTCCTGGATCTGCAAGTAATCAAAGGTGATTCATGTTTTGTTATCTTGCATCGTAACTCCTTTAGACATCTAAAGATGAAATATGCGCAAGGTTTTATGCAATTGCAAAAGCAAAATTTGAATTAGTTAAATAGAGAAGCGGTGCATTATCAATTACCTCATCATCATCCAAGTCTGGGATTGCAAGTCTAATGATGTGTCCCAACTGGTTCAAATACAAAGTAGAAAAAAAGAAGAAGTCAGTATTGACCTAAATAAGAATAGGAAAATGAACAGGTAAATGAAAGGAACAACTAATGATATACTTGTTTTTGTGAAATTTGATCATTCCTTCTATTACTGCATTTGGTGAAAGCCAGCTCACAGGTTTGCCTGAACAACTGTCGCTTCATGACATGGGCTGAACCATATAAGAACTGCAAGCCACAAACAATAATATCAATGGTTATACCTCTTGAAGAAATGAATCGTGATTTTTTATTTAGATTTGAATCACTGAAACTATACTATGAACTCCAAGTGCAGTGAAAAATGCGAGATAACTAATTTTGGCAAGTCCATCCACCAATACACTTACCATTCCAGTAGAAAATCTAACGACTCTACAAAGAAATGCAGGTGTGCAGGACTGCACATATTCATTTGCACCAAGTTAAAAAAAAGGATCAAGTGAAACTACCTGCTTGAATGTGATCGATCCATTCTTTTCCACATCAATAAACGCAAAAATCTACAATTCGGTAAAAATTAATGAATCAAAAAAGTTTGAAGTCTGCATTTGTACACGAATCTTAAAAATCAGCAAATACAGGACTTCACAAGAGGAACAATAAAAAATAAACCCAGCATGAAAGTGACAATCCATTTTATCATGTTCAATAATTTTTATCAACGCCAGAAAATGGCTCAGGTATTCTGTCAATAATCAGAGAATAGGGCAGAAGGTTTAATCAAAATGTACAGAGTAGAGAACAGTTCTACAGTAAAACTCCATCCAATAAAAGAAAATATGGATTGTTGAAAATACTGTAAATTTACTACTGGAATCCACTAAGAATTTCACATTGAAAGAAAACATTAAAATACCTAAAGCTCTGACAGAAGTATCACTCAAGCGTGAGTGCAGGCACATGGGTGTGTGAGAGAGAAGGGGAGTAGAGAAGTGACGACCACATAATTTGTGGATTCATCAAATTAAAGCAGAAACCGTTTCAAAATCATAGGCTTAAAAACAGATATTCATTCTAAGCAAGAACGCAGCTTTTTAACCTGTTTGAACGATTAGTCAAGAGATAATACTACAAAGCAATTCACATTTCAAACATTAAAAAAGAAGATTTGACTTTTTTAGGCGAACTAACCTCTTCTGAAAGAGTACATGTCCTCAGTCTCATAACCCTCAAAAAGTCATGAAAGTTAACGCAACCACTGCAGAAGAAATAAAAAGGTCACTACATATCTTGTGTTTCCACTGAAAAGGAAAAAAAAAAAGGCAAGTACCACTACTAATTTTTAACAACACTCTTCGTGAGTCATGACCAATAAATTTTCAGGGTCAAGCATTTACCAATAATATTAATGCATAATTTAACACACAGCATCATGTAGAGAACATATTTTACGGACAATATAAATTGAAAGGTCCCATAACAAATTGCAGTGCTGTCTCAGAAACAGATGATAAAAGATATCTCTTCTTCTAGGAAGGACAGACATTCATACATATGTTAATAGAAGAAAACCAATAATGAATATCTTGATTGAGGAAAACAAATGGCGATTACTACAATAATTTATAAAGAACAAGGGAACTGAAAACAAAGATAATGAAACAGGAAGGCCAAGTATAAAATGTAATTCAGACACCAGATCCAAACAAGTAATGCTCCAACACTATGAAACATATCCTTAAAAAAAGCATAATCAATATTTCCTGTAACAACTTGCATGAGAAAACTTAATACCTTGAGTCCGGATTCATTGAGAGAAATGTATCAAGGAAGTCCACAGCTTCCAAGCTACTTATTCCATATAACTAAAAAACAAAATAAACCAACCATTTTCAGTCAATTTTAAAAAAAAAACAGTAAGATAAAATATAATATGGCATTGCCACTATGCCAACCTGTGAAGGTCCTGTTTACAGAAGGTATTAAAATTAAATCAAAATTCATGAAAAATAGCATGCATAAATTTGAAACTATAAATAACATGTAACTGGATATGCATGCTATTCTTTCCCAGTGAAAACCTAAAAAATTTGCTACTTGTTTCTTATTGCAACAAGTGACATTTCAAACTTATGGCATTTCAGTGCAAAGACTCACTGATTCCACCCTAGCCATTTCAACCATATAACTTGATGGCTTCCCCTGCAAAAATAATGTTGCAACAGTAATGAGTTATTAAAGCAAAATCATTCACAACACAGGATTGCTCCAGCTTAAACAAAACTATTAGCTTAACATCCATGAACCATTCAGCGGGAAGTAACAAGTGGTATAGAGATAAATGAGACACAATATCATTATGATGCAACACTATCTCCTGTGTGGTAAACTTGACACAACTTTCCTTTCTGTAGAACTTTGAACCAAACTGGTGCATGCAGATGGGAGACTAGACTGACACCACCAAGCAATGAAGACATGGTTGCTAAGGAATTGGAGATAATTGTTTGTAGAGCCAGGTAGTTGAAAGAATTTGAAACGGCCAATTGGCATAGCATGGACTGGGACTGGGATTGCGTTAGAGCAACATTGAGTCAAATTGAGACTTGAACACTTGAAATTAGTTACATGTCAAAAAAAAAAAAAGGATTTAATGTAAATATACTTTCTAAATTCATTTATTTACAGCTACCACATAAAAGTTAGGGGCTAAGATTGTGCGAAGAAAGCTTGAGCATCAATAAGATCATGAATTAATAAGACAACTCAATGTTCTAAAGACAACCTTGCATCATCTCTATCACATGCAATCAGCCCAGGACCATTATTGATTAACATTTTATAATCTGGAAAAGTGCAGATATCTTCAAGCAAAATAATTTCAAAAGACAGAAAGAGAAAGAAATAAGTACCTGATTTGACTGGGCTGCTTTCATAAGAAGCATCAAGTCCCCATAGGAATGAAATGTCTGTACAACATTAAGGGCACTTGCAATAGCATGGCTAGTCTGCATACACCAATATTTATCAGATAGTCCACATTAAACATCTTTAATGGAACAAATTTACATGTATTTAGAGAGGTAACTACTTCTATCCAAATTGTCAATTCAGATCCCATAGGAATGAAATGTCTGTACAACATTAAGGGCACTTGCAATAGCATGGCTAGTCTGCATACACCAATATTTATCAGATAGTCCACATTAAACATCTTTAATGGAACAAATTTACATGTATTTAGAGAGGTAACTACTTCTATCCAAATTGTCAATTCAGATCCATGATGGGCAGAAGCACACGCCTTTGCATGTCAATATAAAATTATATCGAACAATAGAAGACTAACAGTTTAAATGGATTAATTAGCACTGCTACTCACCCTCTTTGCAAAATGGGCAGGATTTTCTTTACAGTTAACAAGGGGCGAGACTATAGGTAGATACTCTACCTGTTCAATTCAGAGTAGACAATCTTAATTAATTAAAACCAAAACCAAGGATCAAATTTAACAGACAGGATAGCAATACCTCCATGAAATTGTGAAACTGTGTGAACATCCTAAACATGAGCTTTGCCAATGATATATGGCCCCTAAGAAAAACGGCAAGGCATAATAAGCAAGATTAATAGGACAAGATTAAGCCAGTTGAGCTGAGAAGAATTTTCACACAGAAGAAACCACATACCAAGATTGGTCAAAGTGAACATGGGGATATCGAACGATCACTGGTTGGATTGCATAACCAGGAATAAATGCACCAAGTTGAAAAGAAATAACAACTTTTCCATTAGTTGTTGTTCCCTCAGGAAACAATAGAACTCGAGGAAATCTATCGCACGAAGCCTTTCTCTGTATTCATATCCTTGAAAGCATAATTCTGTATCAAATAGCTTATAAATTGATAAAAATTATTTGAATTTTATCTAGCAAAGTGAGGGCAAAGGACTTCCATATATGCATTGGGCATTTAATAGTATCTCTGCCAGAATTTTGTAAGATTATATTATATTTTCTTAACCAATCCTGAGGCCCCATCAATTTTCAATTCAACAAGTGACGAGGTAACTATAAACACATTAAATGATAAACCCAACACATCAAAAAAATAAGTACAGACAAATAAAACTGCAGAAACGTTCTACCTTTATTTCATTGACCGCTTGTTTCCTGGATGATTGTGAGAACCTATTGACATATATCACCTGAAAAAACGTAGCAACAACAAAAACCATAACTGTAAAAAACAAAGATAAGTGCTTATTTGCATGCTTAATTGCTTATTCACGAAACCATAAATAAAGTAATAGTCACCTGCATTGCTCTGATAATAGTTCCAACAAAAGGTATAGAATCATGTGACTCGGCCGCAACAATTGTAGGAAATAATTCATAAAAATAGAAGATAGGTTCAATATACGATACATGATTTGATACAACAATTGGAGCAATATCTCTAGGAGCAGGCTTTCCTTTCCTTTTTATCCACTGGTAGCTGTAGCGAAAAGGAGAATTTAATAGACAAATCTAATAAAGCAAATCAAAGTCAATTAATATTTTCTAAGATTTGTAATTCTTATATAGTTATCTAAATTTTCTTAAATAACAAACAGAGCCATAGAGCTAAAAGTGAAATGAACATACCCAAAACTGAAGAGAATGCATCGGGCACAAACCCTAGTGACCCACATTAACCTAGAGCACCATTCGGGCATAGGATTATGCTTATCCTTCCAACCCTCGAGAGCTAACTTAGTAGCAATATATCCAACCGATAAACAAAAACCAAAAACCACTAATCGCACAACAGCAATCGGCAAGCAAGCCAATATCTTTATAACCTCATAAACCCCTTCGATGTTAGGCGTTTCGTTCCGGAACGGATCCACAGTGGACGGTGAAGGTACAGATAAGCCATCCGCATCCGAGCTGAGAAATCGGAAGGGATTACGATAATCGTGGTTTAGATGTGAAGAGTGATTGTTGTTGTTATTGCAGTGGTGATTATGGGATTGAATCGAGGAGGATCGTTGGCCGGAGTGATTATCGTGAACGGTGAGAACTATCTGAGGTTGATCGGAGTTTTGAGGAGGAAGGAGCGGGGAAGAGAGACCATTGTCGACCATTTTGTGTGAAAACTTGAAGAGATCGAAATGAGTAAAGTTTCAGAGGCGACAGGTTAAATTTTTACCACGATTTTGGAGGAGGAGAGGTCATCAAACCGGACTTTTTATTATTATTTTTTAATTTAATTTTTGGTAATAAAATTATGGCCACGTGCACTTTGACTTTTTTAAGATTTTATGAAAGAAAAGATATTTTAATAGAAAATATTAAAAATTTATAATTTTAATTATAAATAATTATCACAGAAATAAAAAAAATTAAAATAAAAAGGTTAAATTATATCATTTTTTTTAATTATGATAAACCATCATATCTATAATTATTAATTTTTATTCCTTTTCTAATTTAATTTGAAAAAATTTTCCTTAAAAGAGTTGTATGTAATGAATATATAACTACAAAAAAGTTTCTCTGTTTTTCTTACAACTGATTCTAAATTGAAATTGAATAAAATTTTAAAAAGAAAATTAAGTAATATTTAATATAAATAAAGATTTCCCCAATTACATTGCTCTCCAATGATGACACTATATATTAATAATTTATTAATTAATTCCTTTTCTCAAAACTTAGACGGATAAAAAAAAACAATATCGTTTATATTTTAAAAAATATTATACTTTTTGAGCCATTTATAAATATATATATATATATGAATAAAATAAATGAACAGACAAATCAAAAATCAAATAAACAGATATGGAGGACATGCGATGCACGTGGAAGTCTTCAGGGCTATGAAATTTTACAATTATTAACATCAATAAATAATCAGATAAGTCTGCATGGAAACTGCGAGAAACTAATAAAACCAAATGACAATCGAAAATAGTCCCCATTTGCTTTGCTGCTGTTGTATCTGAAAGTCAGCAATATTTCTTCACATGCCACATTATCTATCATTAGCTGTTAGTTGATATCCTTTGATATTTATCCAAAACCATCTTACTTTTAAAACCATTATTAAAGCTCTTCATTTAACACAAAATATAGCGATAAGCTCAACATATCCCTTCTGCATAATAAACTTATAATACTAAAAATAAAAATAAAAAAAAACTGACCACTTGTCAACATTACATATTCTGCACCACAAAATTGCAATATTCAATCAATCAATAATGATAAAATACAATATGCCAACTTTTGTTTCATTTTCATTTTCTTTTTAGCCCATTTTTGGGAGGGTGAAGAAGAGAGGAAGGATAACAGGTCTTTCCACTTCTTCCAAGTTATCATGATGATAATAAGAGTATCCTCTTAGATCTGCTGCTCGCTTTTCAAATTTCCCCAATTGCATGCAGAACTCAAGCATCTAGTCCAAATAATAATATTATTAATAACAATAAATAAATAAATATATAAATTCACATTAACAGGAAAAAAAAAATAATTGTGAATGCATCTCTCTATATGATTAAATAAATTTAAACTCATTGATAATTTTATCCATGCATTAAAAAGCCACCATTATTTTTTTAGTCATACAGAAGTCATCATAATTTTCTCATTCAGTGAATGATTTGAGCCTTAAATCATATATATTATAAATAAAACAAAATTTCCATGAATCAAATTTAAAATAATAAAAAAAATGTATTTTTCCAAATGAAATTTAACAGAAGTTATTAGAAAATAAAGATAGATTCATCAAAAAAAAAAACATAAATACTGAAGCAATAAATTTAATAAAAAAGTTGACAATATAAATTGAACCTATAATGCATTACGTAATAAATTTTCATAAAATTTTTTATATGAATTAAGAGAAAATTGGTAAAGCTAAACAGGTTGTACTGCAGTTATCAACATGTTAAATAATAAAAAATAAAACATTCAAAATCTAATTCAAAAGATCTCGATACATTAAAATACATAAAATAAAAATTAGTTTCATTTTACTGAAATATGAATATAACAAAAAAAAAAAGGCAAAGGCATTGCTTATTAAAAAAAATTAAATTATTATACTAATAAATTCAATGCAAATATTAATTTAATTTGAAGGATACTCTATAACAGCTAAAAAAAAAGAAAAAAAAAACTCTCATTTACCATATAGAAAATTAGAGGGAATAATTAAGAGTAAAAAAATCATTGCAGCCACTCACCGTATAATCATTTTTACATTCCCTGTGTTCCGGTTTATATATATATATATAGAAACTACTCATCATTGCCAGAGTAGAACGCCGGACTGCTGCATTCATCTCAGCTATGATTCTCTTCACTGAAAACCAACCCGCTCTCGGGATCATCAAAAGATTCCCTATCAGTAAACAATTGTCCATCTTCCGGAGGCCTAAAGTCCTTTCCTCTCCAAACAACAATCTGCTCCTTCTCAAATGTTACAAGGACACAAGGAACCAAGTCCTGCTACAATATTTAAACTGTTAAAACCACAAGGGAAAGAAAAAAAAAAGTGCAAACACACATAGACATGCTGGAAATCAAGCTCCATATCAGCAGACAAGAAAAACAAAATTAATGAGATGAAAGAAAATCACATCTCAGGCAAATTTTCAAGCCATGTACTTCATGATATGTTATCAACATGACAAAGGAAACAACAGAAGAAAATGACAAAATTTTTGCTCAAATCCTTTCCAATAATAAAGATTAGCCAACTTGTTCTTCAATAAGGAAAACCTCAATGCCTAGAGAAGTAATTGAAAGCACATAAATCTTCAGTTTCGAAAAATATGGTTTGAGCATTGTAGTGCAACAAAACAGACCTGAATAATACAACAAAAGAGAGCATTTCAACATTTAAAAAGTTCTGAATGTTTTAATTTTAAGATGATCAGCCAGTCATTTAAGGTTCATTCACTGATACGACAAATGTGCTATATTTAGACTCCTTGAATTACAAAAATCAAGGAAATAGAATCAAATAACTAAATCAGATTTAAGTTTTACCCTAAGTTTGCAGCCTATTTTCTTGTAATCACTCTTCTCAAGCCCCTGGCAGTCTATTCGCACTAGCTCATTGGTGTGAAAAGCATCTCTGACCATGGGTACCAGACTAGCATAATAACCATTTTTAGCTGCAGTTGCAACAAGAGAATTAGGGAATAGACACTAAGCATTGGAAACAAGAGAGGAAGAAAACAATGTACCAAGTTTGGTTAAAGCAGGAACACTTAGTCCTCTCTTCCTCATTTCCTTCGTTTCGTTGATGCTCAGGCCGTCAATTGTAGTTTTGATTAGCCTGGGATATATGGGTTCATGAGGTCTCCACATCATCAATGGAATCACAGGCTTTTTCTTGAAATTATAGTTCCTGCCTCTATATAATATCAGTAAACCACAGTGTCTCTGGATGATCTTCCCGAATGTTTTATCCTGTGACAAACAGATAAAACTAGCAAGGAACTTTTCTTAAAAAGAAAGATGCATCTGCAGACATACTCCATACATTATACATCTATAATTCATGTCACGGGTGTGGCAAACCACGGTTCACAAACTCATGAAAAGCAAAAAGAACAGGTAAAGGAAAAAGGATAGTTATTCAAATGGAATATGCCGAGAAATGGAGGAGAGACAATGTCTGATTAGAAGGAAAGAAGAGACCTCGAGCTGGGTGCACACATTTTTCATGTCAACAGTGGGAACGCCTAAACATTTAATCCTGACTGCTTCCGCATATTTCCAATGATTATGAATATCATTCAGCATGTTGTGGGTTAAACCATCTCTCCCTACAAAATAACATGATGTAAGAAATTCAATGTGCTAAAATTTACAGATATCTACTGTAGTATTCTGATAGGAGTTTAGTTACTACAAGGGGAAATCAATTACCAGCAAAATTTATGAATATCTTTCATAATGCATATTGATCATATGATCAATGTCAAAAATGTAAGCTTTGAAATGAAAAAAGCCAATGCTAACTTATGAGTAGTGTCAGCAAACAGGTGTTGAATCCCAAGGTTGTTATGCACATGATACATTTATAGACACACTTAAACATGCATATTTGAAATCCTATTCAATCTTTTGAAAGCTTAATCTATCAGCAATGGACGTCACTATACATGTGAATACTGACCATATAAAGTTCCACTCCCCTCGAGCGGAAACCAAGTATAGGAGCGCAGTTTTGACCACAAAAGAACCAAAAATGGGAGCCACAAGCTTGCTCACCTGTAACAGTACCAAGGCTCTAATAACCACCCAGCATGATGTCATTTTCCATTTCTCTACAGGTGATTTGTCAATCACTGAGAAACAGTAGACTAAACATGCGAAATTATAATTTCTCGTGATTCCTCCAATTATTAACATAATATCTTGAATTTTTTATATTTTATTAAGCTTTGTTTACAGCTGATTTGAGTGATTTTGCTGCTCTAAAGATTCATGGCAGCATCTATAAATATTAACAAATGCTTTAATTGTTAAAATTCTCGAACTTTCGTAACATCTAAACTAAATTAATCAATTAATCAATTTGATCAAAGAAACATTATCACAGAGTCTGTAAACAAAATTGCATTATCACCAATCACAATCCTTTAAACCCTATATTTTCCGATGTATCCAGAAACAAAAATCCCTTAAACCCTAAACCCTCTGAATTCAAAACAGTGAACACAGTAAAAAATTTTAAAAAAGAACATACCAAGATTAATTTGACTCTTGGTTCTATTCCGTTGACACTTCTCGACCAGAAACTTCCTTTCAGCATTGGTAAGTGGCGATCCTTGAATTTTCTCTCTCATCAATCTCCTCTTCTGCTCCAACTTAGGATCCTCCATCCCGTCCAACGACTTTACTTTCGGGTCAACGGCGGGAGCGCAAACACCGGTCCATACTCGGTCCAATCGGTCTGGACCAAATGGCGAGTACTTAGGCTCCCGAAGACCAATGGGTCTTACTGTCTGGCTGCTTTCCGTGTAACTATGTCGAAAATCAAACGGCACATCAGAGTGTAAGGGCTTTGAGCCCGACCGCTCGAGCGAGGAAGGCGGACGATACAAAGGCTTCTTCTTTTTCCTGAAAGTCTGATTAGGATTCTCAGGGTTTTGAGGAGAGAGAGAGGGTGGAGGTTTAAAAGCATAGTGGTCATGAAGTTTTGAAGAGGTGGAGACGGAAGAGAAATGACGAGCGAGTAGCGTTAACGAGAGAGAGGAAGGCGACGGTGGTTTCTGGCGGGAGAGGCGCGTGAGCAGTGCCATCCAAGGCTAGATTTCCAATTTCGTCAAATTAGGTTTTTGAGAACAATGTTTCGGTTATTAGATGCAGCAGAAGGAAATTATAATAATAAGAAGAAGAAAATAAAAGAATATGTTAAACTACATTTTGAATTTCAATTTTATTGTTACTTAATTTTAAAATTCATTATATATATTTTTTCTTTTGATTTATGTCCACTGCACGGACAACATGCATTCTAAAACAGCTAAAAAATTTATTAAATTTATTAAAATTTTAAAATATTTTTAAATCCATCAAAATTTATCATTAATTATAAATTTTTCAAATTTATATAATTTATTATAAATTTAATATATATTAATAACTTCTATGAATTTATTATATATTTATATAAAATAATTAAAATTTTCTAATAAAATATGAATAATTTTTATAAAAATTGAAGAGGTGTGTAATTTTTTTTTAAATTAAAAAAAAAGAACTAATAGCTTTTATCTTATGACAAATTGTCAATACCAATGAGGACCATTCTAATAGTATGCTTAGAAGTAAATCAGTTTGATTATTATGACAAGTAAATCATTAATCACTTGACAATAACTAAATAATTTTTCTTAAAAGAAGCTACACATGTTTTACAGTTCAAGTTGATATTTAGTGCAAAAGTTTAATTCATCCTCGTACTTTACTTGCAATTACAATTTTATTCTCAAATTTTTATTTTTTGTCTCAATTATGATTTTATATCTTAAAAATTTGAAACAAGTCCAATTATTAACGATGGGCCTTTAAAAATAGGAAATCTTTTGAAAAATCAATGTATAAAATTCAAAATATGAAAATTGAGTGAATTGCATTCATTGTCCTTCGTACTAATATTTATTCTTCATCTTCGACGCTATCAACTCCTAATAATTGATTTGAAACTTAATAACTGAACTTAATTGACACAAATTTTTATAAGTATAATTGGGATAAAATGAAACATGGGGCAAAATTATATTTAGAGATAAAATCTGAGGGTGAAATTGAAAATATTTTTTTTTGTCTCATATTTAATTAAAGATAAAATCCTTCTTAAAACAAGTAAACCTATTTGACAAAATTACCTCTTCAGGAAAATATTGTCATGCTTAAATTGTAATTTAAGGAAATGGAGATTGTGACGTTATTTGCTCTTTGTATTGAAGCAGCTTCTTGTTCAAATTTTGAAAATACTAATTACAATTTTGTAAAAAGAATTATATATGTATTTGGAAATCTTTTCCAATTAAAATTAGGACTATTCAAATTTTTTGAAGCTTATAGAATTAGACCGAATAAAATATATTATAATCGATTTACTATATATTTTCAGATGAAATTATATTTATATTTTTAAAATTCGAATTTAATCGAATGGTCAAGTTGAAATTTATTTTTTTATTTGACCTTGAATCCGATCAACAAATATATATTATATATATATTTATAATACACGGTATATAACCCTATACAATCCAACCGAATCCAACCCATAAATTTATATATATTAAATACATTATAATATATATTATATATATATCCGATTTAATTCTATCTAATAAAAAAATATATGAGCCGGTCGAAAAAAATATTTTTTCTGTCGAAACGGTTTGAATTTTTAGTATTTAATAAGATGCGGTTGGATTGAAATATATTCTAAACATGATTACTGATGCCCACCCTTAGTTACATGGAAATGGCAGAAAATGCCTATACTCTTCATATATATAAAATGCGTAATAGTTTGTGTCCACTACTATAGTCCTCCCCACGAATCTGAGTGATTAGAGGATTGGCAAGTTCATGATTACAGCTTTTCCTTAGACAATTGAAATAAGAATTGTCTTAGAAGAATATAATATCATTGGGCAGTGGCGGAACCAGATTTTTATTTATGGAGGGTCGGAATGCAGCTGTAGTCCGATGAAGAAAGAGTGGCCGGTGGGGTGAGGGCTGCTGCTGCTGGGGAAGTGGGGTGAGGGCTGCTGCTGCTGGGGAAGGGAGGCAGAGACGAGATTTTCTATTCACAAAATTTCATTTTAAATCAGTCCCTCGCATTTATTTTTTTTTTAATTTAGCCCCTATCGAAACGGCGTCGTTTCGATAGGGGCTAAATTAAAAAAAATTAATACGTCCTTGACGAAACGGCGTCGTTTCGCCAGGGACCAATTTAAAAAAAATATATACTTTATTTGCAGCGAAGGGTTCTTCAACCCTTCGCTGTGAGTAACTGTGCAGCTCAGCCCCCTCAATGGGGGGGCTGAGTTTTGCACCACCCACTGGCACCACCGGTGGCCTCTCCTTCTTGCCACCGGTGAGGGGGGGTCGTGTGACCACACACGACCCCATAGTAGTTCCGCCACTGTCATTGGGATAATATTAATAAAAAACCATCAAAATTTAGTGACAGTTTAGTGATGACAATCTAATGATAAGTGTATATTTTACTACATTATTGACTCCAGGTCGATTCCCTCCTTCCCAATTATAATATCGATATGAAAAAAAAGGAAAGAAAAACAAATTAATATTCAACATATTTAGTTCGCCAAAAGAAGCAATCCTAGGCTATCCATGATATTGACCAGAGCATTCTTTGTTATCTTCCTTAAAAGGTTTCTAACCCATGCCATATATATACCTCATCAAACTCTAAGAAAATCCTGAAGATGTTAAGTATACGTTTCTTGTTCTTATCCCATTTCAAGCTTTCTTAAACTTGTGCTATAAATACACAAGAAACCCTGCACATACATATTCGTGTTGGTTCAAACCATGGCAAGACAGAAGTTTATTATCCATTATCTCCCTCTTATCTTGATCTTGACTTTGACAGGCCTTGTTGCTGCAACTGGTGATGAAGAGAAGGTTCGCATATATATATCAATAAAGCAATAAATTTTCAGGGAAATAAAGTTGAAGTATTAATGAATGTTTGTTAAAAATTGAACAGGATTTCTACATTGTTTTTCTTGGAGGTGATGATCAATTGAACAGTGTCTCTGCAGTGTAAACGCATATAGATGTCCTCTCATCTGTCAAAAAAAGGCAAGTTCATTTTCATTCATTTTCTTTCTTTTAAGTATCACCCAGATGCTGTTTTTCAATTATTTACCTTTATTTTATGTGAAAATTACAGTGATCTTGAAGCTAAGGAGTCCATTGTTTATAGCTATACAAAGAGCTTTAATGCATTTGCAGCACAGCTATCTAAGGATGAAGCTACCAAATTATCAAGTATGTTACGTACTTAATTGTATATGTTTAATTTCTTTTTATCTCTCTTTTTTTTTAATTAAATTAATTGTTCAGACATGGACGGAGTTCTTTCTGTGTTCACAAATCAGTATCACAAACTCCATACTACCAAATCATGGGATTTTGTTGGACTTCCTAACACAGCTAAAAGAATATTGAAAATGGAGAGGAACATAGTTGTGGGATTACTGGATACAGGTTTTTCTATATACTTGATCAATTTCTCTGTTCTATTACTATAATTTTGATTATGATTTTGTAAAACATAATCAATTGGCATTTCTGTGCAGGGATCACTCCAGAATCTGAGAGCTTTAAGGATGATGGATTTGGCCCTCCACCCAAGAAATGGAACGGCACTTGTGGACGCTTTGCAAATTTTTCAGGATGCAATAAGCAACAAAATTCTCTCCTTTTCATTGTAAAATTTCTAAGCACTTATGTAAAGGCATGAACTTTAGGACTTATCTTTTCAACAAACATGTAAGGCATGAACTTTAGGACTTTTGTATATAACCTGAACTGAACTTGTTTCCCTTGCTTTCTTCAATTATGTATCTGGGTTCTTAAAGCAAACTTATAGGAGCCAGACACTTCAAGTTTGACGGAAATCCAGACCCAATTGACATTTTATCTCCGATCGATGTGGATGGCCATGGTACTCATACATCATCAACATTAGCTGGAAATTTAGTTCCTGATGCAAGCCTTTTTGGGCTAGCAAGAGGTGCTGCTAGAGGTGGAGTACCAGCTGCAAGAGTAGCGATGTATAGCTGAAGCTGGTATAGATGATGGTGTTGATGTTATTTCAATATCTATTGGTGGAAATACTGCTGATTATGTATCTGATTCATTAGCCAGTAGGTGCATTTCATGCTATGAGGAAAGGTATTATTACTGTGGCCTCTGATCGAAAAAATGGACCATCTTCTGGTACTGTGGCAAACCATGCTCCCTGGCTCTTGACCGTGGCTGCTAGTGGCATTGATAGACAGTTTAGGAGCAAAATTGAATTGGGCAATGGGAAGATATTCTCTGTAAGTAGTATGATAAAGAATAGACCTTAAATTGCTTGTTTGCAAGCATAAGAACGTTAATTTGACATGAATACATAATCTTGGGTACACAGGGAGTTGGGGTGAATACATTTGAACCAAAGCAGAAGCTATGTCCACTTGTTAGTGGAGCTGATGTAGCTAGAGACCCTGAAAGCAAAGACGATGCGAGGTACTTGTTTATTATTCGAGCAATCATGCAATGGAAACAGATAATTTAGAAGGGAATAATACTTATTCGAAATGATGCTTCAGATAAAGGCAAAGCTTGTTGACTGCAAACTAAGGATGTGGGGTTCTGATTCTGTTGTTAAAGGAATTGGATTGACGGGCGCTATTGTTGAAAGTGAACAATATCTTGATGCTGCCCAAATTTTCATGACACAAGGAACCATGGTCAATTCGACTGTTGGCAATACAATCAATGATTATATACGTTCTACAAAGTAAACAATGTTCTATTTTGTTCTATGTCCGAATTTTCTTTCGCACTTTTTAATCTGTCATTAATTTTTATCTTTGCTCAACATATATCACCATCAGCAATGATACATAGATCCCATGAAGTAAAAATCCCTGCTCCCATTTATTGCCACATTTTCATCTCGAGGACCAAATCCTCTAACAGAACATCTTCTAAAGGTAATTTGATTCAATTACGTTTCTGTTTCATGTCTTTCCTGTTCCTATTGTAATGACTAATAAAACTAGCTATGTTCTGATAAGTTACACTATTGCAGTCTGATGCTGCCGCACCAGGAATTGACATTTTAGCATCTTACACACCATTGAAGTCCATCACCGGGCTCAAAGGTGATACCCAGTATTCAAAATTCACATTTATGTCAGGAACTTCCATGTCTTGTCCCCATGTTGCTGGTGTAGCTGCTATCAGTTTGGACTGCAGCAGCTGTCAAATCTACTATTCTGACCATAGGTAAAAAATCCCATGTACAATATTTGGCATTGAAGTTAAAAATATTCTTTTTTTTTAATATACAAACAGTTTGATTCTATGCTCATTTCCATAATGGCTTACAATTCCATGAAATATTTCTGAAGCCAAACCGATGAGTTCAAGAGCTAACAACGATGCAGAATTTGCCTATGGTGCTGGTCAAATAAATCCAACTAGAGCCAGAAGTCCTGGGTTAGTTTATGACATGGATGAGATATCTTATATACAGTTCGTGTCATGAAGGCTACCGTGGATCATCTCTAGCAGTTTTAATTGGCTCAAAATCCATAAATTGTTCTTCTTTGCTTCCTGGAATTGGCTATGATGCACTTAATTATCCCACCATGCAACTTAGTGCCAAAAATGGCCGGCAGCCAACCATCGGAGTTTTCAGAAGGACGGTAACAAATGTGGGTCCTTCTCCTTCTATATTCAATGCCACCATTAAAGCTCCTCAAGGAGTGGAAATCACAGTAAAGCCCATGAGCCTCTCCTTTTCTCGTCTCTTGCAGAAGAGGAGTTTCAAAGTTGCGATCAAGGTGAAACCCATGTCAAGTGGACAATTGGTGTCTGGTTCACTTGCATGGAAAAGCTCTCGTCATTTTGTAAGAAGCCCAATTGTTGTTTTCAAGCCGTTTGAATAGTATTCAAATTAGACGTCGAAATATAAGGGAAAAAGAAAAAGAAAAAGAAAAAAAAAAGCTGGTTTGTGTTTGTAATCTTTCTAGTTGCATTATATTGATGTTGTTTATTAAGCTCTATGTTTGAATTCATTGATTTCTCTTGAATATAATAAAATTTGATGATTTTTTTTTTGGTCTTGTTAGCCGTGATAGTTAACAAAAAAAAAATGTAATGGGATGTATTACAATCCCAAATCGAGATGTAAAAAGAATAGGGGAGAGATTTTCTCTATAAAAAGAAACCAATACTTAAGGTTTTAAACACACCAAAACACAAGTGTTTTATATTAGAGATTAGAGTTGAGCTCTTGGAGTCTCTTGGAGTATAAATATTCAGGGTGTTTTGGGTGTCGGGTAGAAAAATATTTTGTATTTGTGGTTGTAACAATTTTCCACATAGTAAATATTTTTCTTAGTTGTCGTTGACAACGGCCGTGGTTTTTCTCCATTTGGGAGTTTTTCATGTTAAATTTTTATGTCGTTATTCTCTTTAATTTCTCAATTGTTATTTTATTTTCTCCTTTTTTCCTGCTTAAAGACGGTCCGAGGGGCAGAAAAATAGCGATTTTCCCAACAAGTGGTATCAGAGATTAGGTGTTATAATTTTTGTCAAAAATCTTAGTATGCTTTGTGGTTACAGCTTGGTCTGATCTTCCACATCAGAAAAGATTTTTGTTAAAAAATTATTTTTGTTTTTAAGCTGTTGGAGCCTTTGGAGCTGGTGGAGCTTTGGAAAAGGTGGAGCCGTTTTGATTTGGTGTGCTTGAGTATTGGTCGTGAGATAAATAATTACATGTCTAGGTAAATTCTGTCAAACGACACGAATTTAGTCTAAGGCAAGTGGATTTTAAGTGACACTCCTCCTCTTACCTGGAAATTTACCTGGTGTAATTGTTTATTTCTAGTCCTTTATTAGCACAAAGTAAGCATGTCGACGATGAGATTTGATATTGAAAAATTTGACAGGAGAATGAATTTTACACTGTGACAAGTGCAAGTCAAAGATTTGTTGATCCAGTCTGGACTGCATAAGGTTTTGCAGGGTAAACCGACAAGTGAGACTCAGAAAAATCCAAAATTAGCGACGAAAAATGGAGTGAGCTAGATTTAAGGGCTGCAAGTCAAATCCGCATGTGTCTAGCAAAAAATGTTCTTGCTAATGTGGTTGGATTATCTACGACAAAGGAGCTGTGGGAGAAATTGGAAGAATTGTACCAATGAAAAAATATATCCAATAGGTTATATTTGAAAGAGCAATTTCACACGTTGAAAATGGAAGAAGGTACAAGGCTATCAGATCACCTGAGTGTCTTTAACGGCATCGTTTCTGAGTTGGAAACTCTTGGAGTGAGAACCAAAGATGAAGATAAAGCTCTCCGACTCATCATGTCACTTCCTTCGAAATATGAGCATATGAAGCCTGTTTTAAAATATAGTAGTAAGGAAGTGGTGTATGCGGATGTGGTTAGTAAGTTAATTACTGAGAAGAGAAGATTGAATGAAATGGAAAATAAAACATATGAAGATTCAGCTTTGTCTGTCGGTAGCAAGAAAAAGAACAAAAGCTCCGGAAAGAGAAAGGTTGTCTGCTGGGGTTGTGGTCAAACTGGACATATGAGAAAGTATTGCCAGAACGGTGGAGTTGACTCGGCTAGAAGCTCTAACGTTGTTGTTACCAATGTAATCTCCTATGGCGAAGGAGATGATGCGTTCTCTCTGTAGTTGAGAGATGTGTGTCCTCATGGCATGATTGCTACCCGTTGAGATGCCATAAAAGAGGATAGATTATTGGTAGCTGGTCCACGGAAATGTGTGCTGCATTGGTTGACAGTTGATGCAAGGTGCGTGGTGGAAAAAATTATGTCGATGGCTAATGAACTCTCGGAAAAGTCAACAAGAGGGTTGCACCATAAACTATTAGCGGGATCTCGACATGGCCGGTGAAAAAATTCTTGGAATTGATGAAGTAATTCCAAGTGGTGATACTCTTTTATGGTGGGGTATGATAATTCTTGTTATTAGAATTATGATTGTCGGTAATAGACAATGTTGTTTTTTTTATCAAGGTGGAGGTTGTTAGCCATGATAGTTGACAAAAAAAAAATATAATGGGATGTATTACAATCCCACATCGGGGATGTAAGAAGAATAGGGGAGAGATTTCCTCTATAAAAAGAAACAAATACTTAAGGTTTTAAACACAACAAGTGTTTTATATTAGAGATTAGAGTTGAGCTCTTAGAGTCTCTTGAAGTATAAATATTCGGGGTGTTTTAGGTGTCGGGTAGAAAAATATTTTGTATTCGTGGTTGTAACAATTTTCTACATAGTAAATATTTTTCTTGGTTGTCGTTAGACAACGGCCTTGGTTTTTCTCCATTTAGGAGTTTTCTACGTTAAATTTTTGTATCGTTATTCTCTTTAATTTTTCAATTGTTATTTTATTTTCTTATTTATTCCTGCTTAAAGACGGTCCGAGGGACGAAAAAATAGCAATTTTCCCAACACGTCTTTGTTAATGCAAGCTGCAAAGAAAGGAACTTCCTTCTTTTCCCCTGTTCTGAAATCTTGCAAAACAGAGTACACAGGCACCCAAAACACTCTTTTTTTTCATCTAAATTTAGGATTTGCAGCTAAAACTGTAATCGTTATTTTATAAAAATTTTAAAACCCTTTTTTTATATTTATCTAAATATCATATTTATTAGTAAAAAACCATGTCAGTTGTGAGCTTTACTAAATTAAGGATTTCCATAATTTACACAGAGGCAGAGCCTGTTATATTCCAGGCTGGCCCTTCTTTGAAAATTTTAATTTCTAGGCCAACACAAATCAAATTGTTAGGAGAGGAAGAAATTGAAATCTAGGGCCAATTTTTAGTGGAATTGAAACATGAATATTCTTGTAAATTATGGATGACTAGAAGGTGCTCTGTTTTTGTTCTTTCTCTCTTTTCCGGAAGCTTAACAGAGAAACAGAGAGATGGAAAAGGATAGTATTTTAGATGCAACTTTAAGGAATCTTGCAATATTTTGCGGGGTTATAATGGCCATCTTTTTACTGGTTATTGGGATCATAGAACACAGGAAGGTATTGGAAGAAACCAAAACTACAAATATCCATTTCATGGCAACATTGTTTGTTGTAATTCTCGTTATTTATTTTGGTACTTTCATAATTTTTGGAATCATACAGTGCGTAGATGGCTTGAAAATAATGTTTAATTCTCATAAAATTGCACCCACCAATACTCCAGAGCCCTGAATTGTTGGCTCAACTCCAACCATGAATTTTTAGGTTGCCTTTTTTTTTTCCATTTTTAATTTCTTCTTCTCTCTCAGATTTTGATCAATTCTACTATTTGTTGTTTGTATATTGTAATTTGTAGACCTGGTTTATCTATTTTTACAATAAACAAGAACATGTTGAAATTGAAAACAACGTATTGCGCAAGTTATTAAATTTTATTTATTTTTTTAACATTGAAATAGTTGGATACTAATATTTATTTCATTATTTTTCATACCTGAGCTCAAGGTAGGGTTGATAGACGGGATCAACAACAATAGTTACATGGAATATGGTAAAATTTCTGGATATAATCATAGAATTATCATAAATGAAAAAACATCACATTCACATAAATAAACAACATTTGTGTATTATGTCTTAGGGCATCATAAGTGGAAAAACCACAGTATTATAGCAAGGCAGGCCGACTTTCTTTTAGTATTGGTACGAGGAGAAGAAATCGATCATAGATCTGATGTTCAGAGAATATACACTTATTGCTCGATTATATGTTTCAGTATGCAAGGCCGGCCCAACTTGCTTGTTCTTAAAAGAAATTATTTGATTAAAAAAGGTGCTGGCAGAGATTATTGGGACAAAGAGAGGTTGGAAGGAGATAATCAAATGAGGCCAAGTTTCAAAGGAAATAGCAAATATGCGCATAATCTATGCAAATTTGACTTGTCCTCCTAATAAAGAGACGCATTTTTTTGTGATGTACCCACAACAATATGTGGCATTTGACCTCTTTATTAATTGCATTCCGTTTTCTGCATACAGCTTACGTGCCATTTCTCTTAAAGGGAAAGCAACCAGACAAGCAAAGTGCTTCAAGGCTAAAAAAGAACCTTTATTCTCTCTATCTGCCAAACCCACTATTGCCTCATGCCCCCAACAACCAGCATGCAATGAGGGCCATTATTGCAAGAAGTTTCTTCTCTCCCAAACTTAATGTTTATTATGCTTCTATCTTTGTAGACCAAAAAATTGAATGCTCTGTCCCAAAAAAAAATGTAAAAGAATCAATTCAATATTGGAAGAGTCATGACTAATGATCATGATCTTAAGAATATGTGTTTATATATATGATATAAATCATACAATACCAATCCTTTACAATTGGAGTTTTCCACTTTGGTAAAAAAAAGTGAGAGTATCCTTGTGGAATTAAGAATAAAAATAAAATTGTACACCGAATCATAACTTAGCAGTGAGTGCATATTTTTTAAGATATAGATTTAGGATCAATTTTCTCTTCTCCAAAATATATCAAATGACAAAAAAATTATTAAAAGTGCATTTAATTTAGAAGGTTCTTAATTTCTAAACTTTAATGCAGCATTTTGCACCATTAAAAGTGCCAACTAATAAAAGTAATTTGATGATAAAATTAAGTCAGCTACTACCTCTCATCAGTGTCATCACAAAGAATTGCACCAAAAAACTATTTATTTTGGTGCAATTTTCTCACAATATTTGCCACTATGCTTTATTTATGTGATTTCAACAAATGTTACCAAAAATCATCAAACTTTAGTATGTTTGCTTAACATTAATAGATGATTTTTGAATCTTTCTGGTCTCTCAAAAACAAAATTGGAATAATTCTTGCATTCAAAGCTCGATACTTACCCTATGTTATTGCAAGAAATTGTTTCACAATGCTTTTAGTAGGCTTGTCCCACAACCAATCTTTCTGTAGCTCGTGGAGGTATATGTATAGCTTTAATTACTCCACTTGAATTCATTTTTGAAGGCGTGCACTTTCAATCAACACAAACAAATTCAAAAGGAAAAGTGGGGGATGATGATGAACACAATGAACTCAAGTTTTTCAACTCCTTCACGTCACTTACCTACTCTCTTTTTTCAACATTTCCTGTTATATAAGCTGCACAGTACTCTTTTAGTTACTCAATTCTTTTTATACCTTGCTTGTACATTCTTCTCTTAGGTTAAGACATACAGACAGGTACCGGATCCTCCGTTCCTTCTCTACATTCTTCATTCATTACTTTTCTTTTTTGAGTATTACAATGCGGATGGAGAATCAATACCGAGTCTATTGCCCAAGAGAACATATATGTACTTGCCATTGGGCTGTGTCTCAATTTACTTCTTCATTCGTTACTTTATTCACATGATTTATATACTGTTGAACTTTGTTTAAATTGAATTATATGTAATGTTTCTTGGATTACTTTGGGTTCAAATCTGAGTTTGAACTTGTAATGTGATAATACTTAAAATGACCCCAGTACCTGTGTGTTAAAGCATATTGGTATCGAATTACCTGCAATTATATGCATTGCTCAATGAGCTCTAATATGGTTGTGGTTAATTAGTTCGATATTGAAAACCCAATAGTCTACTTGCATCTTTTAGTTGAATTGCTCTATTTATCTTTGTTATATTCAACTAGATAATTGCTAGTTGGTAAATTTGTTAACCTTATCTTTAGCTTAGTAATGAACTGTTTATTTTTATTCATCTTTTTTTTTCCTATGTTTGATTTTTTCGTGTTTTTCGTTAGAATTTTGAAGACAATGATCTTGAGGATATCCTTGCTGTTGTTAGCCTTAATGGCTACATTATCGATTGCTTCAATTGACAAACAGACATACGTAATTCATATGGACAAAACCAAGATTCCAGCTTCATACCACTCTCCAGAGAATTCAAAAAAATGGTATGAAGAGATGATCAATTCTCTAACTCAATTTTCAATGCGAGATCAAGAAGGAAAAGAAGAAACATCGTTTCCTCAGATTTTTTATGTCTATGAAAAGGCTATTTCTGGTTTTGCTGCAAAGCTTTCTAAAGAACGAGTCCAATCCTTGAGCAAAATCAATGGCTTTCTCTCTGCCATTCCTGATGAAATGCTTTCTCTCCATACCACACACTCCCCTCAGTCTCTTGGACTTCAAAATGGTAAAGGACTATGGAACTCTCAAAGCTTGGCTTCAGATGTTATAATTGGGATTCTTGATACTGGAATCTGGCCAGAGTATGAATGTTTCCAGGACACAGGCCTATCTGCAGTACCCTCTAAATGGAAAGGCATGTGTGAAAATGGCACCAAATTTTCACAATCAAATTGCAACAAGAAAGTCATAGGTGCAAGAGCGTTCTTCAAAGGCTATGAGTCTCTTGTGGGAAGATCAATGAAACAGTTGATTATCTGTCCCCTTGAGATTCACAAGGCCATGGAACACACACTGCAGCAACTGCAGCTGGTAATCTTGTAGAAAATGCTAGCTTTTTTGGCTTGGCAAAAGGTGCCGCTCCTGGAAGGAAGTATACGGCAAGAATTACAGTCTATAAAGTCTGCTGGTCATTAGGCTGCACTAATACTGATTTATTGGCAGCAATAGACCAAGCTGTTATGGACGGTGTTGATGTGTTATCTCTCTCTTGGAGGTACCGCTAAGCCTTTTTATTCTGATAATGTTGCTATAGCCTCATTTGGGGCAAATGGGGTTTTTGTTTCTTGTTCTGCAGGCAATTCTGGCCCCTCTAGCTCAACTGTTGACAATACTGCACCTTGGATCACGACAGTTGCTGCTAGCAACACTGATCGAAGCTTTACAACAACTGTCAAGCTTGGCAATGGAAAAACTTTTGTTGGATCATCTCTATATTCTGGCAAAGCAACCAAGCAATTGATGATTGCATATGGAGCAACTGCAGGAAATGTCCAATCAGCTAAGTATTGCATTCGAGGCTCACTTAATAAGAAACTTTTGAAAGGCAAGACTGTTGTCTGTGAAAGAGGAATTTCTGGCAGAACTGCAAAGGGAGAGCAAGTGAAACTGGCAGGAGGAGTAGGAATGATACTAATCAACGTTGAAGGTCAAGGTGAAGAGCTGTTTGCAGATCCCCCTGTTTTACCACCTATTTCTTTAGGAGCCTCAGCTGGTAATGATAGGATTTAATTAAGCCAAAGTAGATGCAATTAACCATGTACACGTATATAAATACAATTATAATTAAATCTATGAATACAAAATAATTCTCCATGTAAAAAATAATGAGAAACAAGGGAAAAGATCAGCAGAAGCTCATCTTGATCCATAAAAGAATTGATTTTCTAGGGTTTGTATCTTCTAAGTTTTGATTAGGGTCTGATCGTATTTGCTCTAAATATGGGGTAGACAAACTAACAACTCTAATCTAACTCAGGAACCACAACCCCTCATAATGTCCTTTATATATTAGGTCAATTAGATTTTTCATAAAACTCTAATCACCATTATTGGACTTCTACATATATATGGCTCATACCAAATTAAATGTTTTTAGAGTCCAAAAAATAAGACCACTTTATTAACTTTATTAAATTAAATAGCCTATAATATAATTATATTAATATGTAAATTAAGATTAAAAAATTCAACAATCTCCCACTTGGGTTACATATTATACCTTAGGAATTATATTATACTTTATGCGCGCAAAATTGACTATAATTTCTTGAAACATTTCCTTAGGTACAATCTGTTCCATCTACTATATTGATATAGAACCAATGAGGTCTTTGTTACATTAATTCGTAACTCGACCCATCAATGATCACAATATCAATATATTCAATGACATAGAGCAAATATGAATGTGTAGCATGAAAATTACATGTAATGCGATCTTAACATGCCGATTTCCAACTGGTCCTACCTTATTAAGATAAACTTTAACTTAATAACACAGAGTGTAGTAAATTGAATATTTTATTTCTTCAGAAAATAATATTCATAAATAGTATAATATATCTAAACAAAATAAAGCAACTTAAAATAAAATCATATACAAACTCTCACTAAACCTAAACATCCTCAACTAATGTAACACCCATATGAGCAGTGTGCTCATGAAATACTTTTGGTGTTACTCTCTTAGTAAGCATATCCGCAATCATGGAGTTTGTATCTATATGCTCTATGGATATCTGTCCACTCTTCACTCTTTCTTTCACAGCCATAAACTTTATGTCGATGTGTTTAGATCGAGAAGAGCTCCTGTTATTATTGAAAAATAAGACTGCTGAGTTATTGTCACAATATATCTTTAGTGGCCTATCAATGCCACTCACAATATCCAGTCCAGTGATAAAATCTCGAAGCCATAATTCATGACTTGATGCCTCATAACATGCTACAAATTCTGCTGCCATAGTGGAGGTAACTATAAGTGTTTGTTTAACACTTTTTTAGGAAATAGCTCCCCCAGCTAATGGATAAATGTAGCCTAAAGTGGATCTTCTGTTGTCTTGGCATCCAGCATAGTCAGAATCAGAATATCCTATGATCTCCAAGTGATCTAACCTCTTGTATATGAGCATATAATCATTTGTTCTCTGTAAGTATCTCAAAACCCTTTTGGCTGCTTTCTAGTGATCCATCCCAGGATTACTTAGATATCTACCTAGCATGCCAATAATGAATGCAATATCTGGACGGGTGCAAACTTAAGCATACACCAAGCTCCTTACAGCTGAAGCATAGGGAAACTTTTGCATTTCCTTTACCTCAAGATCATTCTTTGGGCATTGACTGAGACTAAACTTGTCTCCTTTAGCTACTAGGGTATCTCATGATTTACAGTTTTGCATATTAAATCTCTTAAGCACTTTTTCTATATAGTTCTTTTGTGATAATCCAAGAATATCTTGAGAATGATCTCGATGTATCTGAATTCCTAACACAAAAGAAGTTTTACCAAGACCTTTCATCTTAAATTTACTGGAGAGAAATTCTTTGGTTTCATGCAACATTTTCTTATTATTGGTTGCAAGAAGTATATCATCGACATACAAAATTAAAAAAATAAACTTACTCCTATTGAACTTATAGTACACACAATCTTCAACAATATTTATCTCGAAACCAAATGAGAGAACTACTTGATGAAATTTGAAGTATCACTGGCGGGAAGCTTGCTTAAGTCCATAAATGAATTTCTTTAATTTACAAACCATACGCTTTGGGTCTCCTGGCATAAAGTTTTCTGGCTACATCATATAAATGGTTTCATCAATCTCGCCATTGAGAAATGCAGTCTTAACATCCATTTGATGTAACTCAAGATCAAAATGTGCAACAAGAGCCATGATAGTCCTAAAAGAGTCTTTAAAAAAAACTGGAGAGAATGTCTTTTTATAGTCAATCCCTTCCTTTTGAGTAAAGTTTTTAGCTACAAGACGTGCTTTATACCTCTCCACATTACCTTTTGAATCCCTCTTGGTCTTAAATATTCATTTGCAACCAATGAGTTTCTTTCCTTCAGGAAATGAGATAAGGTCTCAAACTTAATTGTCTTGCATTAACTTATACTCCTCATTCATTGCCTCAATCCACTTTTGAGAGTTTGAATCCTGCATGGCTTGATGAAAATTGATTGGATCATCTCCCATTAAACCCTCAGTGTCCTCATGTTCCTGGAGGAATACTATATAATCATCTGTAATAACATTTCTCCTCTCTCTAGTGGATCTCCTTAGTGGCATAAGGCTCTTGAGGTTGTTGAGTTTGTTCTTGAGGAATAACTTCATCAACCTGAATAGAAAGTTGTTCAACATTGTCTTGTATTGGTTTCAAATATGCTTCTTGAGTAGTGATAGGTATAGAAACCTGCACACTATCAGAAGTAGTAGTGGAAATCAAAATTGAGTTTTTCTGAGTTGATTCCTCTTTAAAAACAATGTGACTGACCTTATTTCTCCCTCCCAAACTGATAGGTGTCGAAGCCACCAAAAATAAATAACCTGCTCTTCCTACAAAAGAAAATTTGTAAATAGGGTGAGAAGGGTCGAACCCAAGGGACTAGCCTTGCCCAAGGCTAACCAGACGTGCTACCTGCTGTGAGTGAAAATTAAAAATAAAATGGGGGAAATAACTTATGTAAAAAGGGATGAAATTAAATAGCAAGATTAATTAAGAAATAAATTAAAATAGCAGAAAATAATTAAAACTTAAAATCAATGGAAGTGAACTCAGTCAAAGACGATTCGCGGTATGAAGTTCTCACGGATTGATCACGGGCTAAAAATAATCTTTTTAATTCATATTCACAGACAAGTTATAGCCTTCAAGCTAGCGTCTCCGAACAATCTTTTCGTTTTGAATAGGTTAAGCAAGACATAGCGCTATGAATAACCCCTAACCAATAAACAACCCTAATACTAGCGACAAGATTTAATTTATTGATTGCAATAAACCCTAGAAAGACCTTGCCCTAACCAACAAACCTACTAGCGAGATTCATTTAGATTAGATCATACAATTACTTGATATAACCCAAAAGATTCTACCCAATCAAATTATACCAATCACCACTTGTATCAACTCGAATAAACAATTACGGATTTAATCTCATTGATTAGCTATATGTATCCTATCAATTAATCAATTGGTCAGATCAATCAACTAATAAAAATACACTAAGGATGTATTTTCCCAATAAGCCACAGTAAAAGTATGAATGCAAAAGAATCAAAAAGAATAATTAGGCACAATCAAACCTCACAATCTTAAGAACTTCAACCTTGAATTAATCCTTGACTGAAATGAAGAGTTTAGCCACGCATGGCCATGGAAGAACAACAAAAATTCTGTAAAAGATAATGAAAATTCGGAATAATCAAAGAGGAGATAAAAAGTGTCCTCTCAAAACCCTAAAAATAACTTAAATACTTAATAAAGAGTGGGGCCACCCTAATATAACAAAAAAAGCCCACTAAAAACTACTTAAATCCTATTACAAGTCGGTTTAGAAGTCCTCAAATACCACTAAAACGCGTGGGCCCGTCACTTAATTAAATCAGCCCGTTCAGGTCTGTCATAAAGAAAATTCAGCTTCATGTCCTTTGCTCCAATACTTCCAATCCAGCTCCAAATAAGCCTCTTTATTGCAAATCCATCGTTCTTGTCCAGAATAATAAAAATCAAGTAAAAGCTCTTCTTTTCAATGTGAATAACATCAATTAAGCACAAAAACAAAGTAATAAACATGTTGGATTTGCAGCCTATCACAAATTCAATATCCTCAAAGAATGTTGCATTTTCCAAATCAAAAATTGACTTAGTAGTGGGATCATAAAACTTATAGCCCCTAGATCACTCTGAATAACCAATAAAGTAGCTGCTAACCATTTTGGAGTCTATTTTTCTTTCATTGGACCTATAAGTCTAGCCTCAGCTGGACATCCCTAAGTATGAAAATGCTTTAAACTGGATTTTTGCCCTGTCCAAAACTCATAAGGTGTTTTGGCAGCTGTTTTAGTTGGTACTCTATTAAGGATGTAAACTGTTGTCTTTAATGCCTCTTCCCAGAGTAACTCAGGTAAGGTAGAATGACTGATCATACTCCTTACCATATTCATAAGAGTCATGTTTCATCTTTCAGCTACACCATTCATGCTGGGCGAACCAAACATTGTGTACTGTGGGACGATTCCACACTTCTCTAGGAAGTTAGCAAAAGATCTTGGACGTTGTTCTCCTGAACCATTATATCTGCCATAGTACTCACCACCGCGATCATATATGATGATCTTAATGTTCTTGCCAAGTTGATTTTCAACTTCAGCTTTGAAAGCTTTAAATAAGTCCAAAGACTCTGATTTCTCATGAATGAGATATAGATGCCCATAATGTGAGTAATCGTCTATGAATGATATAAAATATCTTTGACCATTCTAGAAAGCTGTAGGAAATGGCCCACATATATCTGTATGTATCAATTCTAAGACACTTATAGACCTATTAGCACCTAATCTCTTTTATTTTGTCTATTTTTTCTTTGATACACTCAACACAAGTATTTAAATCTGAATAGTCAAGTGTATCCAATATTTCATCTGACACAAGTCGTTCAATTCTAGATTTGGATATATGACCCAAACACTTGTGCCATAGTCTAGTTGAGTTATCCTGATTCAGCTTTCTTTTAGTACCTCTTGTTTTCACATGCAAGATTTTATTATATGATGCAACAATGTCAAGCATATATAGATTATCATAAGTACTTAATGAACCAGTACCAATAACATTTGAATTTAAAGAAAGACATAATTGTTTATTTTTAAAAGAACAAGAATATCCAAATTTGTCCAATACAGAAACAGAAACCAAATTTCACCTAAAAGACAGTACAATAAATATGTCTTTTAAATTCAAATAAAAATTAGTCATTAATAATAACCTAAAATGCCCTATTGTCTCTACTTTCACCGATTTGTCATCTCCCACATAGATGTATCTTTCACTATGACTTGGCTTTCGGTAGCTAGGCAACCTTGCATTGAAACACTTATGTGAGTAGTAGCGCCAGAATCTATCCACCAAGCGTTTTTAGGTATTGAAGATAAATTAACTTCAGAACATACCAAAGTAAAAAACATACCCTTCTTAGCACACCAAGCATGATATTTGGTACACTCTTTCTTCTGATGTCCAGTCTTTCCACAAAAGAAGCATTTATCTACCTTAGCCTTTTTTTGTTCTGGACTCTTAGCAGCTTTTTTTTTTCTTCTTTTTTTTTTCTTGCCCTTATCTGCTGAGGAACTAGTTAGATAAGCACTCTGAGATTTCTCCAACTTCATTCTTTCTTCCTCTTGTACACAGTGTGCAATGAGCTCATTAAGAGTCCATTTCTACATTTGGCAATTGTAACTGACCTTAAATTGCCCAAACTGTGGAGGAAGAGAATTAATTACCAAGTGCACAATTAACTCATATGGTAAATCCAGCTTAAGTGCTTTCAGTCTTCTGGAGATATTAGGCATGCTCACAATGTATTCCCTGATATTTTCATTGCCAATATACCTCATGGAAGTCAGTTTCGCTAGAAGCATCCTTGTTTTCGCCTTATTATTTTTCTCATAGATTTTCTCAATCTCGACAAGAAAATCACTAGCCTTAGTAATCTCAGCAGAAATAGTACCTCGAAAGTCATCTGGAATGCCGCGTTTAATGATCATTAGACTCAGCGATTAGAGCGTTCCCACCTCTCAAAGTTATGTTTTGCCTCAATGAAACTTTCAGCTGTAAAAAGGGCAGGATGCTCTTCTCTTAATGTCAAGTCTAGATCCATACAGCCAAGATAAATAATGATATTTTTCTTCCAATTCTTAAAGTTTGACTCAATAAGTACTGAATACTGCTCATATTGAGCGGTATATTGGCAGACATATTAACTGTACAGAGAATAAAATAATAAATAATATGCTCACATTATAATCCAAAAATAATCTCTAAAATTTTAAATAATTATGAAATGCATCTCGAGATACCTAACACAATATTAATATCAAGTCTTTGGATAGTAATACTAACTTGTAAGTGGTACCCTCGGTGTAGTGATTAAATATTGACAATAAATTTTATCAAATAATAAGCCTATCTTTAGATCGACTTTTATTCACATGAAAACCTTATAATTGTCACGCATTTATCACCACAAATATATATGTATTTCCGTCAAATATTATTCTTTCTTTTGGCCGAATAATACCTCATGAATTAACACACATATAAATATCATAATATTTTTAATAAGCTAATTAAGAGGTCACTTGAGTGGCTTCTTATTTCAACTAGTTCTATTAAATGTTTAACAAATTTTAATTATTTATGTATATAGATAAATATATCCAAAAAATAATTAAAATCTAGAGATAATATAACCTAGCTAATTTAAAATAATTTTAAATTTTAAATTATACCAACATAGTCTAAATAAAATTTAGATTAATTAATTTTTAGCCTTTCACAATGGCAATTTCTGCAATTTGCCAATGAACTGTACTAATTTATTTATTTTAATCCCTTAACAAACCATTCAAGCTGCAAAAATAATTTGTAGCACATAAAACCAAAATAATTGGCCATAAAAAAATGAAATGATAAAATAATTCACGCCTTAAAGAAAAACAAAATTATGGCCACTGCTATTATTATTTATCATTTAATTACACCCTCAAGGTCAAAGTTATTATTTAATAACTTGGCACAACAGTAAAAAAAAATTGTTGCACCCAATCCGTATATACATGTGTTTATGTATACACATATATCAACAAGAAAAAACAGTGCACAATGAACATACTTTATTGCGGCAATTTGTTTTATTGATAAAAACAAACTGATGTGCTATTCAATGTTCCAAATCACGGGCACATAAACTTTGCACGTGGAGCACATATCAATATATATAAAATTATCGCAAACCACGATGCTTATTATATATATAAATCATATATCAATTTCTTGATCCATATCTGGTATCTTGAGTCCGAGCAAAAAAAATTGATAGTTTAATTAATTAAACACCGAGGTATAATCAATTAATTAAACTCATAATATATAACTCAATTAATATAAATCCTTAAAATCTTAATTTTAATCATAATTTTTTTAAAAAAAATCTATAATGGAGAGATTTTAATACCACTTGATAAAATTTAATTAAGCTAAAGTACATGTGATTAATCATATGCACGTATATAAAATATAATTATTATTTAATTCATGAATACAAAATAATCTCCATATAGAAAATAATGAGAAACAAGAAAAAAGATCAGCGAAAGAGTATCTTGATCCATAGAAGAATTGATTTTTTAAAGTTTGTATCTTCAGAGTTTTGATTAGGGTCTAACCGTATTTACTCTGAATATGAAACATGCAAACTAACAACTCTAATCTAACTCAAGGACCACGACCTCCTCATAATATTCTTTATATACTAGGTCAATTAGGTTTTTCATAAAATTCTAATCATCTGTATTAGACTTCTAAACATATATGGCTCATACCAAATTAAATATTTTTAGAGTCTAACAAATAAGATCATTTTATTAGCTCTATTAAACTAAATAGCCTGTAATATAATTATATTAATATGTAAGTCCAAATTAAGATTAAAAAATTCAACAGGTAAAGCTATTAAATTGTCTGCAAACTCAACCAAAAGACCTGCTTCGATTACTTCCAGAGGGACAACACATGGTAATCCAGCGCCAGTAATGGCTGCATTTTTATCAAGAGGGCCTAGTTCAGTTGGACCAGATGTTATAAAGCCAGATGTAACTGCACCAGGAGTGAACATTTTAGCAGCTTGGCCACCTATGACTAGCCCCTCATTGCTCAAGGGCGATAAGAGGAGAGTAAAGTACAATATAATTTCAGGAACTTCAATGTCATGCCCTCATGTTAGTGGCCTAGCTGCACTACTCAAGTCTGTGCACAAAGATTGGTCACCAGCAGCAATCAAATCAGCACTGATGACCACAGCTTATGTTGTAAACAACAGAAATGCTCCAATTGCTGATTTTGGGGCAAATAACTCTGCATCAGCTACCCTTTCGCGCTAGGCTCAGGGCATTTTCACCCTGAAAGTGCTTCTAATCCAGGGCTAATATACAATATTACCACAGAAGACTATTTAATCTATTTGTGCAGCCTGAGTTACAACTCTTCTCAATTAGTTCAAGTATCGAGAAGAAGTTTCAGCTGTCCCAACAATACAATTCTTCAGCCTGGTGACCTTAACTACCCTTCTTTTGCTGTAAATTTTCAAGGTAATGCTCATAATATCACTAAGACGTATAAGAGAACTGTGACAAATGTAGGAACATCTTTGTGTACTTACACTGTACAGGTTGAGGAACCTGAAGGACTATCGGTAATCGTCGAGCCTAAGATTTTGAGTTTTCGAAACCTGGGAGAGGAACTGAGTTATTTATAACTTTTGTTGGATTAAGAAGAAGAGACACTACACAAAGATACTCTTTTGGATCCATTGTTTGGGTGTCAGGAAAATATAAGGTGAGAAGTCCTGTGGCTGTAACTTGGCAATAGCTTTGCTATTGACAAAATGACGTATGTAGTTACAGACCAAGCAGAAAATTTATTTCAATATTAGACTTTGCTCAATTCAAAATCTCTGTAACATTGCAAACACTTCATTGTTTGCAGCTTCTTTTTCATAGAAGCTAAAAAAATTAAAAAAAAAGATGTTCAAAAAAAAAATAGGTGTTATATATTTTAAGGTGGATTAATAGTTTGTTTTCTTTCTTTTATTTCTTTAAATATTTGAAAATTCGCTAGTTATAAATATATCGCTATGTGCCAAATTGATATGCAAATTTTCTATTTCATAAGAATTAAGAAAAATTAGTAATTTTTGTTGAGGTGCAAAATTATATTTCCTTTTTTTTATTTTACATATATATTTATTAAATATTTTTAATATTTAACATTAAATATGAATATCATAAATATTTAATATATAAATAAATTTATTAAAATAATTAATGGGTTATAATTTAAAACAAAAAAATAAAAATGTTATTAATTTGAAGCATAAAACATAATAGAAAAATAACGAGAGTAAAAATAAAATGGTGAAAAAAAAAATTGAAACTCTAGAAGGTCAGGCAGTTTAAGGTAAGAATATGGATCCATCACAATAGTCAAATCAAATGCTTGATAAGGCAATTAGTAACTTTCTTGAATTTATTTTTTCTATGTTATTATGTCGTGAAGAATAAAAAGAAGAAGAATCCTTTAATGCAAGAGAAGTATTGGAAACTCCCATTAAACATCACCCAGGTCATAATGTCCTCTCTATAACATTAAAACTTATCATGTTCAAAAATAAAAATAATAACAATAATATTGACATTGTAATAAAAAAAAAATCAAACCTTAAGTTTTATTATGCCAATTTTTTTTCTTTTTACATTAATATTTGAATAATTTCTATAAATATTATTAATTTTTTTTACACTTATTAATTTGTTTTTTAATATTAGTATGAAGATGAAGAATTAATCATAAATCGATTATATAGAAAAATATATATTTAGATTGTAATTCGATGCGTAAGTATTATTAAATATTTAATCATTAATTATATATATTACTTTGATTTAGTAGAAAAACTGGCTAATTGCATGTTAATTGAGTATTAGTTAATCTTATTATTATAATTATCAAAATGAACTCTTTGAGCAAGATATTTGGCAAACCTTAAATAAAGATATTATAATAAACAATAACTATTTTAATATTTGCTCCATTCGTTTTAATTTAAATATCATTTTAAAAAATTTATATATATTAAGAAACTAACTAAATTTATTAATTTACTTTTGATTAATAGCCTCTCTCTAACATTTATATCTTATTAATTTTTCATTGATTAATAATAGCATTAAATATAAAGAATAAATTAATAAATAATATTAAAATTTTATTTTTATATTGTTAACTATTAAATATTTTAAAATAGAATTAAAATCTGAACATGATATTTAAATTGAAATGAGGATTGTAATATTTTGATGACTTTGATGAAAGATTGAAAGAATGAAAGTTGAAAAATAATACCGATAATAATAATAATCCCTAAAACATGGGAAATAAACGACTTAGGTGGCTTCTCATATTAGATTAGTCCAACAATATTTTGATATTTTCCCAGATGGCATAAAAACATTTTTGGATTATATTAATTGAAATCCGTGCAAACACGCAATTATAAAATTATATTAACTTATTATTTTATTTATAAATTAATAATATTTTAATTTTATTTATATATCTAAAATAAAATATGATCTCAGATATTTTTCCGCATGTATATGTAGGAAAAGATATTTTTATACATATATTGCTGAGTCAAAAAAATATTAAAAAAATACAAAATAAAAATCGTAATCTCTTTAAATTTTTTATAATAATAAATTATTAAAATAATTATTTAGATTCAAAATTACTTTAAAAAAATTTATTTGAATATATATTATTAAGTTAAATTTATTTTAGGACTTCGATCATTCTCATCTTATATTGATAAATTATATATATATATATTAGGATATAAAAATTAATATGTCTTTATAAAATAGTCATAATTTTATAGAGATATATGTCATTATCTCTGTCCTTTTATATATAAAAAATAATTAACTTTTATATTTTTGAGGTGTAATTGTCTTAACCTGCAATGTTTAGTCTAGACTGAATTCAATAGGTCTGATTTATATATTGATTAATGAAAGGATTAAAATTTTAGAATATTTCTATAAAATTATTATAATTTTATAAAGAGATATTATATCTCTGTCTTTTTGTAAGTTAAAAAAAAGTTAAACTTATTTATTAAATAAAACATTAAAATAGTATAATAAATACTCTGTGTAGAATTTTTAAACTGCATAATGAGTAGTTTATGATTGACTGATTGTTGATATCTTAGCATTGTTTAGGAACTAAAAAAAGTACAAATTCTTCATAAAATTTACCGATTTCTAAGTTTTGGAAAAATTTATCTAGATTTTTTTTTGCTATCTATAGAGTTATTTATTTATTTATTTTGATATATAAAAATTATTGCATTTGATTTAGCTATTTATAGTAGTTTATGGTTGACTGATTGTTGATATCTTTGCATTATTTAGGAACTAAAAAAAAGTACAAATTCTTCATAAAATTCTCAAAATTTTAAGTTTTGAAAAATTTTATCTAGATTTTTTTTTTTGCGATCTATCAAGATTTCTTTTTGATATACTAAAATTATTGCATTTGATTTAACTATTTATAGTAGTCATTAATTGTTAACATAATTTGATGCATATTAATATTTTTTATTTGAACAAATTAAATTATTTAAAATATATTATAGATTAATAATTTTTATAAAAATTACTTAAATATAACAATTTACATTATCAAAAATTAATTAACTAAACAAGTTCGATAACAAAAAAAAAAAAAACTTTATCAAAAGAGTTCAATATGTTTTTAATTTAATCAACTATAATAATGTGTTTAGTTGTATAATAAATTTAAAAAAGTTGACTATATAATTATATTTGACCAATAATACTGTATTTATTTAAAAATAATTTATATAAAATAAAATATTAAACTCACTAAATTTTACTAATTAATTAATAAAATATTTTATTTAAAAAAATATAAAAAATATTTTATTAGAAAAAATAAAATAAATAATTTTATATTCTTAATTTAACATATAATAAAATTAAAAAAATATTATAATAATAATTTAAATATTATTTAATTTTTTTCTATAAAATTAAATTACAACTAAATAAATTAATATTTTTTAATCTATTTTTTCTCATTACATTTTATAAATACAATAATATAATTTTTTTAATAAAATATAATCTATATAATATATTTCTATAAAATATATTTTTAATAATTAATTTTTTCAATAATTTACTAAACCCACTGCAACGGATTTATTGTTTTTTTCTTCTTCATGTTTGGGGTTCCAAGATCTACCATTCCCCCATTCTTAATTATAACACCTAATTCAATTCTTCAAGGTAAATTCTTTTTCGATTTTCCTCTTCTTCTTGTAAAAAGGTTAGATCCT
Organism: Garcia nutans; assembly: GCA_947685225.1. NCBI lineage: Eukaryota > Viridiplantae > Streptophyta > Magnoliopsida > Malpighiales > Euphorbiaceae > Garcia > Garcia nutans. The sequence continues at coordinate 12,989,396 of CANTUV010000010.1, read as the reverse complement.
TTCTTCTTCCTCTGTTGTTTATGTTTCTTGAAGGCATTGAAGAAAAAGAAAAAGATTCAGTCTTTTTGATAATTTTGTTCATCTGCATATGTTTTGGTTATTAACAATCTTTCATTTGATTTCCATTTTAAGAAAACTCAAGATTTTGTTGTTTAATTATTAATGGAGAATTATGGGTCTTCTTCTTCATCTTCTTCATATCCTTATAATAATCTTTACCCTTACCCTTATCATCATCATCCTTCTCCTCCTCATGCTGAAAATCATGGCTACCCACCTCCTCCTAATTCAGATTCATACCATGCCCATCCTCCATATCCTTACCCTTATGCTCCTTACACATATCCACCACCTGGATACACATCACCACCACCACAGCCGCCACATTCGACGAGCCATTCAGGCCCTTTAGACTATTATCATCACCATCCTCCGCCTGCGCCTGTAGCTGCAACTGGTCCTGTTCCCTATTCATATCCATACCCGCCATCTCCAATTCCACATGGTTCTCTTTCACCAACAGTTCAACAACATCATGGTAGTTTCAATTACAGTTCACCCCAGTACCCTTATCAACAACAGCAACCAGGCCATGATAGCGCCTCACATGGACAAACCTCTATTTCCGCTCATCAAAGACATGAGAGTTTCCCTTCTATGGCAACTGGGTCATCAACAAATCATGGCAGTCATAGTGATGCTACTAATTCTTACTCTTCTTCTTCTGCATACCCACCTTTGGATGGTCTGTTAAGTGATACGCATTTGAATGATAACAATCGCCCTTCTGCCCCTGCTTCCCCGCCTTCACCTTCAGTGCCACCGGTGCCTGATTCCCCTGTTAGTTACCAGAGTTCTAGTTTTGGGCATGATAGACGAGAGTTTTATGGTTATCCTAATGATTCTTTTTCAAGTTATTACGAGGGAGCGTACTTGGGCCGAGTTGATTCTTCTGGTAATTATTCTGCTCCTCTTCATGCCCATTCAAGCTCTTTTAATGATTCACAGCATAGTCAAAGTACACATATTGTGCCTTGGCAGGATAATAAAGGGTCTTTGAGGGTTTTGCTTTTACATGGGAATTTGGATATCTGGGTTTATGAAGCCAAGAACCTTCCAAACATGGACATGTTTCATAAGACAATAGGTGACATGTTTGGTAAATTACCAGGAAATATAGGCACAAAGATTGAAGGACAAATGAATCGCAAGATTACTAGTGATCCTTACGTTTCAATTTCAGTAGCTGATGCGGTAATTGGAAGAACTTTTGTGATTAGCAACAATGAAGATCCTGTTTGGATGCAGCATTTTTATGTTCCAGTTGCACATTATGCTTCTGAAGTGCACTTTCTTGTTAAAGACAGTGATGTTGTGGGTTCACAGTTGATAGGAGTTGTGGCCATTCCGGTCGAACAAATATATTCAGGGGCTAAAGTCGACGGTGTTTACCCCATTTTGAATAGCAGTGGGAAACCATGTAAACCAGGAGCTGTCTTGAAATTGTCGATACAGTACACCCCAATGGAGAAAATGAGCAATTATCATCAAGGTGTAGGTGCAGGTCCTGAGTATCATGGTGTGCCAGGCACATATTTTCCTCTTAGGAAAGGTGGAACAGTGACACTCTATCAAGATGCCCATGTTCCAGATGGGTGTCTTCCAAGTTTGAAACTGGATCATGGGTTGTCTTATGTGCATGGGAAGTGCTGGCATGACATTTTTGATGCGATACGTCATGCCAGGCGTTTAATTTACATTACGGGGTGGTCAGTGTGGCACAAAGTTAGACTGATTCGAGATGCTGGTAATCCATCATCAGAGGTCACATTGGGAGATCTGTTAAGGTCCAAGTCCCAGGAAGGAGTGAGAGTGCTGCTTCTTGTCTGGGATGACCCTACTTCAAGGAGTATTTTGGGATATAAAACAGTAAGACTCTTTTATTTGTATATTTATGTATTCATGTTACATACTGGTATAGTTTTCAGTGATTTGTGCTCAGAAATATTTCTGTGCTTGTCATTTACAATTTGTGTATTATGGGCCTGTATTGTTAAGTTCCAATGCAATGCTGTAATTTTTTGGTTTATGGATTTCCAGAAATGTGAGTGTTGGTTGTTATTTTCTTTGTTAAATCAGTCCATAACTGTGCATTTGTTGGATTTTAACTTCTTATGCATGCTTTTTGCTCTTTGCTTTTGACGTTCTTGATGCAGAATCCTGTGGAGCTCAAAACTTTTGTATATTTTATTCTCAATGATTTCTGCTTCTAATTTGTTGTAAAGTCAGAATTTTTCTCAAATTACTCTACCTATTATTTTGTATTGAACATTTCAAGTGCATCATTTTTTTACTGACCCTTTATAGAAATTTGCCAATTCAGGATGGAATTATGGCAACCCATGATGAGGAAACCCGTAGGTTTTTCAAACACTCATCTGTGCAAGTGCTTCTTTGTCCTCGCATTGCTGGGAAAAGACATAGCTGGGTCAAGCAAAGGGTTAGTTAATCCCTCAATAAGTGAAATTTGAGCTGTCTAATTCTTGATATGTTGAGGCTGTCTAAAAATTTGCATAAGAAAACTTTTCTGTTGCATGGTTAATCAAGCTAAATTAGGTGCAAAAGAATCGAACAATTTACTTTCACATAATTATTTGGGTACTGAAGTATGGTGAGCTTTTATTGTATTCGGCTTCGTGTTGCTAATTCAACAGTCTTGTCACGATTATTTCAGCATCATTAGTTGATCTATGATCTCTACAATCCTTACAGCCTTTATAATCTAAAATCTGGGTCAGACATTACTCTATCTTCCTCTTTATTTTTTTAATGTGCATTACTCTATCTCCCTCTTTATGTTTTTAATGTCGTTTTTGGTTCATCAGTATTTTGACAGGTCTTAGTCTATCAGCTTCTAAACTTGACATGGAACTCCATACATGATATGGATCTGTAAACTTATGTTATCTTCATCATCTACGTGGTTGAATAACCTTTTCAAAGCAACTAGTTGTATTTGAGTGCAATTTCACTTTTCACATATTACTTTGTATGGAAAGAGTAAACATTAAAGTTCATCTTCATATCTTCGGCAATTCTAATTGGCAAATTAATATGAAGTTAATTCTCTATATTGCTTTCTGTTCACCATTATGTTATTCTCTATAAACTAAGTGATGGCAAAAAAAAAAATTTCTCATACCTATGAAGTGCATTTTGCTTTGGAAAGTGAAACAGCTGGCTGCTGAGAGGCTTTCTTTTTTCCATTAAGCAATTTTTTAGAATTTGATGAAGAAACTGAAATTTCCCACTAAATTTGACTTGCTTTAAATTTCAGGAAGTTGGAACTATATATACACACCATCAAAAAACTGTAATTGTAGATGCTGATGCAGGCAACAATAGAAGGAAAATAATAGCTTTTGTTGGTGGACTTGATTTATGTGATGGACGATATGATACGTCACAACATCATCTTTTTCGGACGCTACAAACTGTGCATAAGGATGACTATCACAATCCTACTTTCACGGTAACTCTTAAATTCTATGTCACTGTGATGAACATCTTGTTCAGTGCTAAAGTTTCATTTAACATGCCATGAAAACAAGAGAAACAGATGTTTTGAGGGGAAGCATCAGGATCATATTGCTAGAGTATTAGCAGTAATTACAATATTATTTTGCTCTTCTTTTTAAAACGAAACCAGTTTTTTCTCTGTTACTCATATAACTGTTTTATGCAAACAGGGTAATCTATTTTGTTGCCCGAGAGAACCATGGCATGATTTGCATTGTAGAATTGATGGTCCGGCAGCATATGATGTTCTAACCAACTTTGAGGAGCGCTGGTTAAAGGCTGCAAAACCCCGTGGGATTAAAAAACTAAAGATGTCATATGATGATGCTCTTCTCCGGATTGAAAGAATTCCAGATATAGTAGGAGTTTTTGATGCTCCTTCTGTTGGTGAGAATAACCTTGAATCTTGGCATGTTCAGGTATTATCTCGAATCCTGGGCCAGATGATCAAGGATTGAGATTGGATGCAGTTAGTTTTTGTTTTTAGGTTATAATTTTGTTTGTCCATAACAGATACTTTCCCCTTTTTGAAATGCAGATTTTTCGTTCAATAGATTCTAATTCTGTGAGAGGCTTCCGAACGATCCACAAGAAGCCACAAGCAAGGTGAGAAAATATTTGGTAATACTAATTGATTTCCTCTTGTTTCTGTTTTGACCCTTGTGTACATGTCTATGTGCACCAAACATAGCTGCTGCTTGTGGAAGCTGATTGTTTATTCTATTTTTTTTGCAGAACTTGGTCTGTGGGAAGAATGTCCTTATTGACATGAGCATACATACAGCCTATGTGAAGGCCATTCGTGCTGCCCATCATTTTATTTATATAGAAAACCAGTATTTCATTGGCTCTTCATACAACTGGAGTTCATATAAAGATTTAGGTGAGGAAATTTGTTCTTAATTTTAGGAACCATTTGGAGATTCATTGTGACATAGGACAGGAAGGAAGTTTGAAATAGGTCTGTATTTGGAACTAATATGAGGGTTAGGATGGATAGAAAATATGGTTAAAAATTAGAGTTTTGTAAGGACTGAGTTTGGGGAAAAACATTAAGATTGAAGGAATACTTTGTATTGATTGAAAACTGCCTGAAACATTACATTCATAGGCACATATACAGAATTAAACAAGTTCTAGACCTTTAAGACAAGTTAAGGATTTGAACTAAAATCTTCCTCAGCCAAAAAGAGACTGTATTAAGAGTTAAAATTAGGACAGATTTCCAGCAAAGTTGAAAATTACAAAATTGCCCCCTGGTTTAAAACTAATAGACCAGCTGTATATCTATTTAACTAGATGCATAAATTGAATCCAGAAGTACTAGTAAATAACCCTAAAGTTTCTCCAACAAATTCCACAATGAATCTTGACTATAATTCTAAGCTTGAGTTCTTGAATTTGTAGTTTCTTCTCTTCCTATTTTCCATCACATTGCTTTCGAAATTGCAAATCAGTTCAGACTTTGTGGTTTTGCAAAGGTGACTTGGTATGAAGTTAATTGGATATGATGCCTAGTTCATGTATGTTGACGCATGGCAATATCCCTTCACTACTGGTCTAGTAGCTTGCTCTTGGTTAACACAGCTAGACCAAAATTTTGGTACAAAGGGCATTTTTTATCTCTTCCATTGTGAGTAAATGTTGATATCAAGCGATCTTGCAGGTGCTAATAACTTAATTCCAATGGAAATTGCTCTGAAGATTGCCAATAAAATCAGAGCAAATGAGAGATTTGCTGCCTATATTGTTGTTCCAATGTGGCCAGAGGGTGTTCCAACAGGTGCTGCTACACAAAGGATTCTATTTTGGCAGGTGGGGGCAACTACTGAACTGCAAATAGGAACCTATGTTCTACAACTGCTAGTATTCCTATTGTCACTGCTACTAATGCAACTTTATCTACAGTAGAGTCTAATTTACAAATAGAGGCTTTTCTTTTGAGTAACTATGTTGAACAATGGAAACCATAGTGTAATGCTGAGGCATGCAACTCCATACTGCTGTGTTTTGCTAATATGGAAAATTGATGAACTGATGCAGCATAAAACTATGCAAATGATGTATGAGACAATATATAAAGCTTTAGTGGAGGTTGGACTGGAGAATTCATACTCACCTCAGGATTATTTGAACTTCTTCTGCCTTGGTAATCGTGAGTTGGCAGACAAGTATGAAACTTCAGTTGTGCCAAGTCCCACTGCTGCAAACACTCCTCAGGTATGTTTATTCCTCAAGCCAACATTACTTCGAGCATTAATATTGGGCGCACTTGCTCTACCAACATGAGAAGCGTCCCAATGCATGAAGTGTTCTATGAATTCCAGTTATGTAGGGTGTCTCATCTCATAAGTAAATTCTTTGAGTGTGGCAATATGATAAAATTTGCCAGTGATTTTGATAATTGGTACATTCTGCTTTATTCCCCAAAATAATTCTGTATAATTGGTCAAATTATCGGTTCATGTGGAAACTGTGTAATTTACCTAGATTATAGGTTGTGAACAGGTTCTTTGTTCTCTTCTCACTGCACTACTTGCGAATGACTGCTATAATGTGACATTTCCAGGCACTCAGTCAGAAAAGCCAGCGGTTCATGATTTATGTCCATTCAAAAGGGATGATAGTTGATGATGAATATGTACTGTTGGGATCTGCAAATATAAACCAGCGTTCAATGGAGGGCACAAGAGACACTGAAATTGCAATGGGAGCATATCAGCCTCATCATACATGGGCAAGAAAACAATCTAATCCATTTGGACAGGTATCTTTAGTTAGAAAATATGTTCAATTTTTGTTCCTAGGATTTAGCAAAAGATGCCATCTCATCCTGGGAATAAAATGGAAATAATCAATAGCTTTGCTGCTGGTAATTCACCACTCAGAAAAGACTACTGTGAAAAAAAAAAGAATTAAAATTTTTTACACTGTAAAGCAATTTTATTTTCATAGAACAGTAATAATTAATGAGTAGCATTTTAATTGAAACATTTTACTGAATTGCTGAAGTAATTTTCTCAGCTGCATACAAAACTTAAAAAAAGACTAGTGCTTAATACATGTTTTTGTCTGACAATTCTTGTATGCTTCTTTTTTAACCATTTGAATGGTGTTCAATTGAATGTTCAAATGAGGACAAACAAGGTCAACAACTTGTCATTTGATTTTGTAGTCATTATGAGTTAAATTTTAGTGCTTTTTGTTATTCATTTTGAAAGGCAATATGAATAACATTCTAGTAAAATGGAACCAATTGCATAATCATTTTACTTTTATCCATATTGTATCCCAAGCCAAAATATGGGTAATATGGTTTAGTTTTGTGTCATTCCCATCAAACATGGAAATTGAAATTGGAATGGCTTAAATTTAGGACATCTTGGAATGTGAATCCCTTTCCGCCTGCTTCATATTTGAAGCAGAGGTGTCGGAACCAGGAAGTTTTAACATGCTAGAATTATTCATACAGAAGGCTGACTGTAGCACCTATTTCAGTTGCATGAAAGTGTTTTTTTTTTTTCATGCATTCTTATGTAATTAACTATGTGTGACATATTGGTGTCATTCTCAGGAAAGACTATTGCCAAACAAATGATGATTTGTGTTTTATACATCACTCTTGCAATTCCAAAAAATGAAACATGTTTACACTTGCTACTTATTTTGATCTTAAAACTAATTTTCATTGCTCTATGAAATACTCGAATTCTCTTAACACTTCCTTTGAAATTGTGTGCCTTTTAGGTATATGGATATAGGATGGCACTATGGGCAGAGCATATTGGAGCTATTGACGACTGCTTCAGACAACCAGAGAGTCTTGAATGTGTTAGAAGAGTTAGAACGCTGGGGGAGATGAATTGGACACAATTTGCAGCTGAGGATGTTACAGAAATGAGAGGGCACCTGCTAAAATATCCAGTTGAAGTTGATAGGAAGGGCAAGGTGAGGCCTATTCCTGGATGTGAAACTTTCCCTGATGTGGGTGGTAATATAGTGGGCTCATTTCTTGCCATTCAAGAGAATCTGACCATCTAAAATAGAATAAACACATGCAGCAAAGTATAATATACAGTTTTGAGACATGGCTGTTGTACTTGTTACTGGTAATTATCATTAAGATGGATTAATTATCATTCACACACACCCTGGAGTTTGTGTTGTAAATCTTCCACATAGTAATTCTTTTTTATTTGTGATAAGTGAAGAGATTGGTCCTGTATATTTGTATAGATACAATTAACTAGATAAATTATTGAAAGTTTTACAATGAATTTTGGGGCATCTCTAAATTATAATGTTTGAATCTGAGATATTCTCATGATTTCCTAATTGCTTTTGAGGCATATCCTTATTGATAGATTTGACATCCTATTCCAGACAACAAATAGTGTAATAATAAATGAATAAAATATCAGAATTTTCAGACGAAAATCCGCATCTGTTTCGGGTAATTGACAAAACACACAACCTACTGCATTTCTATATACATCAAAATTGTTTATACAGCGAAGGCAGAGAGTACCAAAGAACTAGTGGAAAGCAGGAGAGCATAAGATACATTTAAAAGCTTCCTTCTTCATGGTGCATTTACAAGCCTTGCACGTCGAGTTTTTGGATCAACCTCCACTCTGAGACCAATTCCAGCAAGCTCAGGCACATCAACGGTTCCTTGAATTTCCAATTCAGCTACTGCTTGTTGATTTTCTGTATTCCCTTCCAATAAGTTCCTCACTGACCAGATGCCCCATTCCCTTAAAAATGGGTTATCTTCATCAGTGACACACTGTTGTAACATTAGAAGAATTTTGTTCTTCTGCCTAATCTCATCTTGCACAGGCTTTCTTTGGAAGGCACAGTTGCCAATGACGGCAACAATGTCTCTCCGAAATCCTTTATAAGGGCAACATTTAGAGGAATGTGAAGGAGCTGCTTCTTGGTTTTCATTCTGTTTCATGGCTTTCATGATAATTTTAGGAGGCTCAAGGTTGCCTAGCACAGATAAAAGTAATTCAAGAAGTCCATTTGATAAAAGTGTACTGCTGATATCTACATAATTCTCATCAACTCCAGCCTTACTGCCCTGGGCACACACATCTCTTAAAATGGTCAATGAGTACCCAAGAACATCAATTGCAGCAGATCCTGATGGAAGACCAGATTTGCCTTTTGAGACAGAGTCAAGAACCCCAATTGATCTCTTAAATATTCCAAAAATAAACATTGCAAAATCAGTTGAAACAGTTATCTCCTTGAGTCGTTCATTCAAGATCTCTGATGCAATGCTCAAAAGGTAAGCTTGCTCGGATGAAAAATGATCACCAGTTGAATTTATATCTTCAGTGTTTTCAGAATCACTGACACAATATAATCTAGAGAAGAGTTGAGGAAAGTGATCTTCCTCCAGACAGATTCTTGAGAGAAGCAACTTCAACCAATCTTCTCCAAAACCAACTGGCAAAAGAAAAATCCATTAAATTATCATAAAATACCTTTCAACCGTAATCCATAAAAACAAAAAATGCTTAATGAAAATTCAAAAAACTTGCCTACAGATGCAGTCCTCACAATTTCAACCACAATAGGCAAACCTTGATCTCCACATAGCTCTGCAACCAGGCTAGAGTTTCCATTACAACAAGTATAAACAATCATACAGAGAGGATCAGAAGTATCACGACTTCTGAGTTTTGCAAGCACAGAAAACTCATCTGGAAAGAAGCAATTCCAAACAGATTGTTGAGGTTCTTCTCCAGCCAAAGAAACATTGACCAAAACCTGCAACCCCATACGGATAATCCCATAATCTGGCTCAGAAACAAGCCCTGGAGATTTAAAAACAGTTGAAATCATCCCAGGTCCATTAAGTGCAATAAAAAGACTCTGATTAGTGATTTCTCCAGCACAGAGATTTCTAAGGAGTTTTATAGAGAGAGTAAGATATTCATGTCCAGAAGGGTAAGGAATGGATTGGGTAAGTTGAAGGACACCAGGAAGAATATCCATAGAAGCAAGGTGTAAACGGCCATCATCAATTCTAGAAGTTGCTATAAGAATTTCTAACACTTGTTTAAGGTTAGAAGAAGATTTTGAAGCCCTAAACAATGGTTGGAGAAGATTTTCAGGCAAAGAAAGCTCCACCAGTCGACCCATAGAAATTTTCAATAGAACTCTCTTATCACAATCAATCTGCGCAGAAACAACAGCAAATAATGGCTAAGAATGGACATAGAAAAGAGCTTACTTTTATCATAAAATTAAGCCATTAACCAACCAATGAAAAGGAAGAGCTGTTTTCAACGTACCTCACAAAACCCCAGCTGGACGAGAAAGCAAGTCTCTCTGTATCTCTGTATCTGAAATGAAAAAAGGCAAGAGCTTTAAAACCGAGTGCTACTTGTAAATATCAAATAAAAATTTTGGGAAAAAAGAAAAAAGGACGCCGTTTTAAGGAGGAAAAGAACATTATTTTCTTTCCCAATACAGTAAGTGGCGTGCTTTCTCTTCTTCGCCATAAAGGTCTAGGGTTTTGAACTTGTGCTGAAACATTGAACATGCAACTTACTCTTGAATTCGGGTATTAGTTCTCTTTTCACTTTGTTCCCATCGTTTGAAACTGTTGTTCGTTGAAATTTCTGGTCCTTTATCGGGCTTGAATTATTGCTGTTTTTAGTGCGCTTTGCCAGGGGGTTCTCTTGAATTGATAGGTTTTTAATTTTATGGAATGAGGATTATTAGATAGTCTTCATCTTCGCTTGATTTGACTCTCATGGATTGTATAAAGTCGATATCTTGATTGCTATCCTTGAAATACAAAGAAATATTTTCCCTTTTTTTTTGTTTGATTAATTTATATTAAAGCACTTGACTGAAACTGATAGTCTTTTGATGACCCTTAAATCTTTATGATCTTACTTGTTTGATGCAGTGGGGGGCTAGAGCTTCTTTGTGATTCAGTGAAGATCCACAATGTCAATATTGAACCCAAAAATGGAGCAGAGAAGGTGAACTTTTGTTTTACTAAAGGAATGAAATTGGTGCCTTTTTATCTTAAATAGGTTAACATCATCTTGATGATTCCTATCATATTTTGCAGTTAACCATGAAAGACTTGCTTGCTTGGGTCCGCACTAATTTGATCTAGGAGAGGCCTGAAATGTTCATGAAAGGGGACTCTGTGTAAGTTCTAAGCTTTTACACTAGAGTTTATGAGCAGAAGTGTGCAAGAATAGTCTTGGCATAAATGGAAGTGCAGTTTTATCCCCTTTTTACTGAAATTTTATTGAAGAGGGGATAGCTGGAGAGTTGTTTAGATAGAATTCAGAAGCTTTCAAAAGATTTAAACAATTGCTAAAGACTTGATCAATTGGTCATCATTGTGTTTTTTGTTAATTATGCCAAGTTATTGGTTTGTGGCTCAGGAAACCTGGCGTTTTGGTCCTTGTGAATGATTGTGATTGGGAGCTTAGTGGCCAGCTTGATACCACACTGGAAGAGAAGGATGTGGTCGTTTTTATTTCAACCTTGCACGGTGGATAGAGTCTCAGATTGATTGCTGCTGTTTTTGGATCACAAGCAATTGCAACTTTGTTTATGAGCTTTTTACTATAGATGTTATGTGAAAGCTTACAGGAAGAATGCTAAGCTCTTGGCTGTTGTTGTCCTGAACTTATTTTTTATGAATTGTATGCTTTGTTCGTACTATTTCGCACTGAAATTTTTTGATAGACATAAATGAAAAGATAAAATAGTAGCTGGCGTATTTTCATCATCTTTGAAGAGTAGCTGTTTACTATAAGCACTTTGTGATTCTGGAGTCCGCCCAAATGTGTATCAGAGCATTGTTTCATTGTGGCAAATGACATGATGTAATGAGACCATTTACATCATTTGCTACACCAACTATTTCAGAAAACATATTTTCATGATAATCACATACAACTCATCCATAGGCTTCGTTGAATTTGACAAGAAATAAGAAAATGGATTTTCTATCATAATGATCCATTGTTACATAAAATAATGGCCTAACATAGTTGATTTGGCCTAGTGTATTGCATTCTAAAATCCCAATTATTGTTAAGTGAGAGGTACAAAAGAAATTCAAGAATAAATTAATTAGCAAAAAAAGAATTCATAAATAAATATATCTTCCCAGGACATGATTCTTAATTTGCAAAAAAAGAATTCATAAATAAATAGATCTACCCAGGACATGATTCAGAAGTAAAAATGAGGATCCACATTTCTTGGCAGTTGAAGTCAGCAGATGCCATTTAATGGTGAACTTGGAATATATGGGCGTGCAGACAATTAGGCAATTTGCTTTCCTTTTTGGAGTTTCTCTAATTCTGCTTCAGCATCCCTCAACTGTTGCCTTAGTGTAGATATCCTTTTTTCTAACTCTTCCACTGTGCCTTTACTGGTAGAAGGCTGATATGGCGTCTTAAAATGAGTTGAGAAAGCTTTAAGTGCTTCAACCCCAGTAACCTATTATACCAATGTTTCACTTAATTAATGGCTGGTGAATTTTATACACAGGCATATATATAAAGCTCACGAGTTACCACTGCAGCAAAAGAATTCCAACAGTAATGGCAATTGGCAAGTATAGCATCATGAGAGGCAAGAAACCAAAGGAAATTTTACTAATTTACTTTGGAACATGAAGAAAAACAAATAAAAACAAGTGAAACATGTTGATAATCAAAGAATTAACATACAATTAGAAATTAAAGATGGTCTTATCTTATGCAGCTTATTAAGCTTTTGAATCGCATATAGATTAATTTAAATGGAATATGTCATTATGTTGTTTACCTCTTCTGGCAGCAATGGCAACTTGGTGATGTAAAAGTCATCATATAACATGTAGAACTGATCAAGATACTTTTGTTGCATCCGCATTCTTGCTTTGAGCAGTTTGGATTCAACTTCTACATTAATTAATTAAAGTATCTTATTTAAGATAGATTAAAGCAGAAAAAGAAGGATAACAATTAACACAGTACGCGCACCTTCTTCATCGTAAAGTACTTGATTAATGATAATATTATGTGTGTCTATCTCAAATTTGGTAAGTTCCTGGACCAGTCTCTCTGTTTCATAAAGAGAGAGGAATTCCGGAATGCAAACACAGACAAAAGTTGTCAAATCCTGACAAAGTAAAGAGATACAAGGGCCTTAAGAGATGAAAAATGTAGCAAGATAAAAAAGAATTAATCTTAAAAAAAAAGGATTTTCAAAAGAAAATAAAAATGGCAGCTTAATGATAACAATTTTAGACACCATAAAATTTCAGGAATCATAGCTTTCATATTGGATATTGAGATTGTTTGGATCAAGTAAAAGAAACACAAGAGGCAAAATATTATTCAAATAGATAACCACATTAGGAAGCAACATTTTCCTCATTCCTTAACAATAAACTATAAGAGAAAAGGACCAAAAACCAAAACTAGATAAGGATTATTATACTATATAAGCTAATGGCCTATATATAGATAAATATCCAGGTGACATCTTAGCCTTGAAGCAATTACAAAACCACTTCAAATATCTATCTGAATAAGAATCTCATGGCCTGATTTTAACTTCTTTATGACGACAACTTAAATGGTTCAGAAATATGATATTGTAAATGATCTAAATGAACACAGTGAAAAGAAATACCTACAAACATGCTAAAATTAATTACGTCATAGTATCTGCAACAGCTTAAAGAGGTCATTGCTAGGATATCCTGCTTCACCAAAGGAATGCTTTAAAAGGTAAACAGTGTACTTCCAAGTTTTGAATGAATCATTTTACATGTGCAACCTTTTATGCTTTCCATAACTGAATCCCATCTCCTTCTCTGTCTTTCCTCCTTCTCCTCCCCCTCAAACAAAATAAATAAATAAGCAGAGAAGGGGCAAAATGGCTGAACATCATAGTATGGATATTGACACCTTTTTTTTTCTAGCTTTAATTAACTTTCAACTTCCTGGGCGTTAATTGTGAGCTCGCAGGATTCATTTATTACAATATAACTAGCCACTATTATTCTTTCATGAAATTCCTCCATTCCTTGCCTATTTAATTATTACGATTTAGAGTTCAGGCATCAACTGTCAAAATCTGCCATTAAATTACTTTGAATATCTAATTAATGGAAGGCTTTGAATACAAGAGTAAATATATGATCAATTACAAAAATTTACTGCCAAGAAACAAGTAAGAAAAAATTAATTGTACAGAAGAAAATCCACATGACAGGAAATCTTACTGGGTCTTTGAATTGCCTATTGACTTGTTCAATCAGATCTTTCATGCCCTCAAGCCTTCCCAAAAGGGCATCTTCACCAAATTCATCATCAATACCAAAAAGACGGGTCATCTGCCATGGACAGTGTTACTTCTTATCAAGTGCATCAATGTATTAGTAACAGTCTGTGGTTACAGAAAATAAAGGATACAAATGAGAATTAAGGTTAAAGCTTGGGTTATCATATCAACAGTCAAAGTGTCATGAGCTTTCACATTCTTTCCAAAGCATCACCTGCAGTAATGAATGACAGCAGACAAGAATGGCCAAGCCCAAAGCACACAAGGGGCCAAGCCTAAAGCACACAAGGGCATCTAATGGTTTGCTCATTTAATGATCCAGTGCAGCAACATCAGAAAACCTAGCCTTTCTGAATTCAGTTCTTCAATCAGGACTTCCAAACAAACAAAGACACCAGACAGCTATAAGTGACAAAGAAGACTGTGGACATAAATACCTCATGCCTGGTAGCATATTTATGATAGAATTATGTCACGACTGGAAAGATAGCAGCTTTAACTTGGAAAATCAGATGGATAAAAATGAATAAGAAATACACATGGATTGGATCGAAAGAATGAGAGCATAGCCTCGCTCAAGTATTGGTAAATACTAAATAATCAATGATGGGTTCCGATGTTTGTTGAATGGGGGATGAAGAGATATGATAAAAGACAAGTACGAAAATCAAGAATGCTTTGATGATATGATAGAGAATTAATAAATGGAATTCAACTCATCACAGCCCTCAGACAATATAAAAGCAATGACAAATAACAAATTTGGAACCCAAGAAAAATTAAATGATCTGCATAAACAGACAAAAATTCAACCAAGTTGGTTCAATGAGTGTTATTTCATCTATTACCCAACTCCACCTCATCATATGGAGAAAATAGAAAATGAAAGGCAATAACAACAACATTTAGATTCATCTATATCCTTAAACTCACATAGTAAAAGGAGCTAAACCAGAAAAATAACTATTTTCAAATGAATTATGAAAATCAACTCACTATCTCCACAAGTGGAAAAGGGCACAATCAAACCTTCAATATAGTGATAGAAAAGCATAAAAATGTGCCCTTGCTTGAGTTTTGATGATAATACTCAGGGATGTACCTGACTTAATAAGCCACCAAATTTATTTTTCAAAGACATCATTTTTTGAAGCCCCTTCTCTAAAGTTGCTGGAAATTGTAATAGCCGGAGTGTATGACCAGTTGGAGCTGTATCAAATACTATAACAGAATAATCCATTGTTTGCACCAACCTGCAGGAAATTGTTGGTTATAAAGCATTCACTATGGGTTAACAAAAAAAACTTACTGTTTGGTATCAATATTGTTTTTTTTGGTCCAATTATCAAAATTGAAACATATTTATTTTTGCTAATTAATGTTTTGAAAGAGAAAAAGAGGTTGCCTCCACACGTGAAAACCACAGAAACCGGTTTTTGCTTGTTTTCTCAACCTATTTTCCAAGAAACAACTTTTTATTATTGGACGATCAACACCAAAAACAGCAAATAGAATTGATACCAAACAGCTAGTTGACAGCATCATATCAAGGAAAGCCTATAAAGAAAGTTATCCCAGGCAACTCTCAGCAATGCATTAGGAAAATGAAGAAATATTTTAGTGACAATAACACAGAAAAATGCCCATGATTAAATGGAGTGATGCATTGATTTGCATTCAATGTTGATATACAGTTGTAAGTTGAATATTGTTCATTAAAATATAATGAATAATAATAAGTTTGGCTCTTAGGACAAGTTTATGCAACTAAGTCTTGTGAATTAGACCACCTAAAAGATATTCTCAAAATTGCCAGGGGAAACTTTCAACAATAAACATATAAACACTAAATGCATTTGCCATTTGGATCTTGCAACATAATAAAGTTGAGGGAAACACAGTTCTCACTTCAACATTTCTGCAAAGCTCATAGCCTCATCAATCCCCGGAATTGCATTGGCTAGCTCAGAAAACACACTGTCCATTCCATCATTACTTCCAATGTCCTCGTTTTCAACATTAGGATCAACTTCCTGTGAAGGATATTAAAACCAAACAACTAGGTCTTGAGATACAGAAACAAACATTTGAGAAAAAAAAAAGGGTAACAGCTTTCCAGAACGATAAAACATGAGAAGAATGGGGAAATCCAACATATGTTCATGGATAAAAGTATTGAAGGACAAAAAAACCGTATTCTGCACAAAATCTTTAGCGAAATCAACAACAGAAAAAATAAAATCACTAACTGGGTATTGCTCGACGCATCATGAACGATCAAATTCAAATACAAAACAACAAAAAATCAGAACCCCAATAGACGAATTAGAGTACCATAGCATATAGATTGGTGAAGCCATTGACCAAAGTGGGGGTCTTGGTGAATCGCTGTTGAAACGCATCGCTAAGATTGTGAGCTGGGTCTGTGGATATGATCAAAACAGAGGGTCTGACACTAGCCAGAAGGATCGACAGAATAGAACTGCATGTGGTTTTTCCGACACCGCCTTTGCCTCCGACGAACACCCACTTGAGGGAATCTTGCTCTAGAATATTCTGCATGGAACCTTCTGGAATCTCTTGATCATTTAATGCCATTTTTTTAAATTTTGTAAATAATAATCCTCTCTCTTTCACACTGTCTCTGCGCGTGTTGTTTCTCTCTGTTTCTGCGTTCTCTCTGCTCTTAATTTCGAAACAAGAAGCGGTACTGGTCAGAGAATTTTGTCGAGAATTGTTACAATGGCACATGATAAGCCAAACTCTGCTAAAGTGCACTTGCAGGTGTTTAAATTTGTAATTTTTTTTAATTTTAATTTAATTTTTCTACAACGAAATTTTTTTAGCTATTTTATGTTTAATTAAGCCATTAATTAACAAGTATCTTCAACCTGTTTTGCAAAAAATAAATAATATAAATAAATATTAACAGTAGAGTTATTTTTTTATAATTGAGAAATAAAAACTCAATGATAAACATACAAAATTATTTTTTTTAATTACAGGTGAAGAAGGGAACCGTCTTTTAATTTTTAATTATATGATTGAATTTAATTTGTAGAAAAAAATTTAAAAATTCGAATATTTAACTGTAAATTTGTATTGGTAGTTCAGATATTATATTATTATTATTATTATTATTATTATTATTATTATTATTATTATTATTATTATTATTATTATTATTATAAGTGAATTTGCAAACCCGAACTGAGTGAAAAAAGAAACATATATTGATATTGGCCTAAAGAGAGCATATATCATTAATTGATTGTTATTTGTTAATAATAATTCAATTAAACTGAAATAATTAAACCATTAATTTCTTTCATAATTAGAAGGCATGTAGAAAAAAATTTAAAAATTCGAATATTTAACTGTAAATTTGTATTGGTAGTTCAGATATTATATTATTATTATTATTATTATTATTATTATTATTATTATAAGTGAATTTGCAAACCCGAACTGAGTGAAAAAAGAAACATATATTGATATTGGCCTAAAGAGAGCATATATCATTAATTGATTGTTATTTGTTAATAATAATTCAATTAAACTGAAATAATTAAACCATTAATTTCTTTCATAATTAGAAGGCATGCAGTTTTTCTTCTTTTTTTTTACATTTAAGACATTATGGAAAAAATAGAATCGATTTTGAATATGTTCTCTTGTATATTTACCTTACCGTTAGATTACATTTCGGTACGCAGGTAACAGAGTTAATTCGTATGTCAAAACATTTACATTAGATTAGCAGTGACATTTGAAGCTTGGAGAACATATTAAAGTGCATATGTTCTTTTAAGCAAGTCAAGATTAAGCTGTACAAAAATATATTCATATATGAACTATGAAGAGAACTCTAAAGCGAATCAGTAGAGAGAGTTATAGGTGAAGCAGGTGGCAACAATGGAGGAAATGCAGATAAAGAGTGATGGAAGTAGAGTGGCATTCAAGAGGCTGCTTTCGCTCATTGTTCGCGATTTAAGTGCACGCTTGCTATTCCGCAAGTTTCAACGGTTTTGTCCTGTAGCATAAAATGTTATCGTCTCCACAGGGACTGGTGAATATGAGTACTGAAAAATTGACGTTGTAATTATCAAGAGGATCGATGTGTGAATTTCTTTTGTTATTTTAATTTATAAAAAAAATAAATAAAAGGTAAATAAAACAGACTGAATAAAATAAATGCAGAAAAGTAAATGACTGAAATGTAAAGATAACAGAAAATAAATAATAAAATAAAATGGTTAGATTAATATAAAATTAATATTAAAGTGCTGAAATTAAATGAGAGTAAAAGCAGGAATTAAATTGCATGGTTTACTAAAATTAAGGACTAAAATATTAGTTATACATAAATGCTTATACTAATATAAAATGTGGTAAAAAGAAGATCAAATTCAGTTACTCCTCTTCTTCACGTTTCTTCATGGTGAAGAAAATGTGAAAAGTGATTTTCATATATATATATATATATATATTTTGCATTATTATTTTCTAGCAAACCAGAAATAAGATCACACTATTGCACTAAATTTTTATAGAACTTTAAAATAAGAAATCCAAATATTAAGAAAAACTGAATTTTATTGAATTCGAATGACGAAATGCTTGCTAAGATTGTTTTTAGACAAAGAACAAGAAGGAGCTATTGGTTGAAGCTCTCTTTTTTTTTTTGTCTCTTAACAACCCAAATTCATAAAGAAATTTGAATAATAAAAATAAAAAGTTTTGGAATTAATATTTGTAAAAAAAAAAATAAAAACAAAAGCATTGAAATAAGTTTCTAATTATTCTAGGCAAATAGGAGCAAGGAAAGCTTGCTCTCTTGAAATCTAAATAAGCTTAACAGAGATTAAAACTTGAAAAAGACATTGAAAATTAAGAAAACTTGGGAAAAATGAAAGAAAGACGTGTGTAGGCTCCCTTGAAGGCTCTCCTGCTTGCAATTTATAGAGAAAGTTTGGTTAATAGGACAAAACTAATGATGACGTTCCACCGCCCAACTTTTTGCTCAATTTGTAAACAAAAATATTATTTGTATATTGATGTCCAAATTAACTGCATGCTAACTTATCTCCATATGAAAATCTCCACCGTTCATGCCAACTTGCAATTACCCAATTTTGATTTGCTATTATAGTCCATGTTAACTGTATGCTCGGGAATTTGCATGCAAATTGCACTTCACCTTTTCTTTGCAATGGACGTGGGCTTTATCTGGAATCGGTTTCCTCCGCATGTGGCTACGGTGTCATTCAATTGTCAAACTTGATGATGCTTGCTTCAGATTTATTTTCTCAATTTATAATCGTCCGATTTGAATTTTTCCTAAGATATTTAGTAGTTTCTTGCTCCTTCCGATCGTATTTTATTAATTGTCAGGATTCTCCTGATAAATCGATGCTTGTCCGGACTTTTCTTCAATTCATCTTCTTGTTTCTGAAATAAAATTCAAATTAGACAATTATTAGAATTTGATTAATTTTGTCTCAATTTAACTCAACTGTCTTTAATTTTATACCACATTTGATGAGTTTTATATGAAAAATATTGTGTAAAAATTCACTCATCAAATTCCCCCATACTTGAATCATTGTTTGTCCTCGAGCAAAAGAAATTTTAGCATCGGTCTTCTTTTTATAACCAACTTGATTTTATGAAAGCTATTTTTCAGTGCATCCTCTTTTATAAGTAGACTGTCTAGTTAGCTCACATATTTTAACTGCACTCTAATCTTTCTAGACAAAAAAAACTCGAATTTCCTTACACCTTCATCTTTTAGAGTTTGATTTATATTAAAGCTCAATTTTGAAAATTTTGAGACACTTCTCCTTTATTTATTTTTGAAAAACAAGATTTTATATGCTTGCCTTAATTACCCTTCTCCACTAATGATGAGAACATTGAACATTAAAATGATCAAAAGGTCTTTATTCAAGGTTGTAATGGGGCTGGGGGGTTGTAATATAGGTTTAAAGAAAGAGGGATATAAAGGCTAGAAAATGAACATGAAATAATCCTTATTTTGCTTAGTATCCGGGAAGATGATCTCTCTTTCTTTCTTTTTTTTTTTTTTTTTTAAGTGCTATTCTCATAGAGAAACTAAATAACTATCATTATTTCTTATTTTAGAGATTAGCCTTTGAATTTTTAAGATCGTTGTGTCACTTCAAATAGTCATTTTTGCTCAGTTGTTATGTTTTCCTTCTATCCCTCATTATTTTTACTTCCAAATATGTCTTTACTTAGAGGGTTGAGCATTATTGAAATTTTCTCTATCTATTTTCTTGACGATTTGTTGATTTAACTTATAGAGAAAATTTATATATGACACTTTTCTCTTTTTCTAATCTCCAAAGTGCATGACAAATTGACTCTTGTTCTCTATGCAATTATTTATTTATTTATTTTTATATATATATTTTTTTCATCATTTTTTTTTCAAGTACAATTTGTTTTTCTTCTTTTCAATTTTTTTTTTCATTTTTTTTTCTTCCCTACTTTCTATTATTTCATAAAGGATTATCGTCATGGGAAAATTAAGTCTAAAGGATTTTATTGGCTTGGTGATATATATATATATATATATATATATATTGGTTTTTATGAAAAGAAACGGTAAATAGGCTAGAAGGGGCTAAACTATGGAAAATATTTTTGGGTGGTTAAATGTAGATATTATGTGGTTAAAACAAGAAAATTGCCTAAATCATTTCATCTCAAAATTCAAAATTCTCAATAAATTTCGCCTCGAAGGGTTTCTAAAGCAAGTTCTGGTAATCTTTTTAAAGGAGATTAATTTTAAAAAAAATAAAAATAAAAAAAATAAAACAGGAGCTTTAATTTTTGTCGTACCCTTAAAGAATTCAGCTTATCAGAAACCAAATTAGTTCTAGTCAAAGAGTTTAATGCAATAAAAAATTTACTTGCTAACTTTTCGATCTCAAGAATAATTTTTGAAGTTCTGGAAGGAAGAGAGGGTTTTATCAAAAATTCAAAGTTCTAAGAATTGTACCGTTGCTTTAATCTCTTTTCGAATTGAAAGAACAATAAAAGATTCAAGTTTTATCAAAATTTTGAACAAGAAAAATGAACTTTTTGAAAAATTTACTCAACTTATTTTCATGCTTCTAAATTCTCCCTCCCACACTTAAATTCTACATTCCTCAATGTGATAAAAATAAAGCGTAAAAAAGAAAGTAGAATTAAAGTGCGGTATACTTACATTGAGAGCTGGAAATAGGTTATAGAGATTCTAGTTCAAGCTTCACAAGTATCCTCAGAAGTTCATAATCAAAATAAAAGAGCAATCCAAATAATTTCGAAACAAGCATGCTGGTTTAATTTTTGATTATTTCCTCATTCAAGACCTTATTTCCAAACTAGCGCTTAAAATGAAAAATATATATTTTACTTCATAAATAAATTTGTTTCTTTTTTTTTTTTAATAAGAGTAAAATAAATGAAAGACAAGCATAAAGTTCTACTAATATGAACATATGTATCTTACATACTCCTCTTTTTTTTTTTTTTAAGATTATTATTACTAACATTACTTTTAACTAAACAAGTACTTGGTACAGAATTCCAAAAATATAAACAACAAAAGTTAGGCAAAAGCAAAATGCATCCTTAATATGTACACAAAAACAAAGTTAGAAGGCTTAATTGCAGGAAAATGCAGGTAAAGCAGAGATTCGGAGACTTAAGGTAAAGGGGATGGGAAAGTGCTATAATGTCTCACAAGAGTGCCAATTGAAGCAGTTAAATGCCTAATGTTTGCGTCCTGCTGGAGCACAGTGTGTTCAAGGCTGAAATTTTGGCATTTTGATTGGTTAAAATGGTGGAGATCAGGTCACTTTGGAAAGATTGAGGGTTTATCATTGGTGGAAAGGAAACTGATATACCTGAGTAGGTGGGTACCTGAGACACAGGATTCTGATTTGAAGTTTCTCCACCGCACGATAATTGTAATTCTAAAGATGGACCTTCTGGTTGTCTTGCTTCTCTGGGAATAGTATCAACTTGATGAACTTGTGTTATTGTTTCCAGAATTTCACTCATTTTTCGCTTTCCCCTTTGAATCGGTTTACGTTGTAAGCTTATAAGATTTGAAGCAAGCTCAACATCTACTTCTTCCAACTCTTGTTCTCTCATGACTTCCATTGTCTCCTTGCTAGGAAAATGCAGAGAACGTAGAGCATGGTCCAATGTAGCTTCCTCATTAAGAGAGTCTTCTTCCGGATCGTACTCAATTTGCCGCTCAATAATTTCTGGACCTACCACTAATGGTATAGGATTACCTTCTATCTCCCCTTCATAATTAATGAAGTAAAAGTAGCGCCCTTTTTTCTCTAACAAACTTGTATTAGCAAAGCTACGCATCACAAATTGCTTTCTTGCTTCACTTCCAAATGTAACATCATTATCAAGGAGTATATTAAATCCTAGGCTCAACACAAGAAAAGTAATATACCCACCATTCGTAATATCTTGTGAAGATGATTTTTGAAGGTTCATGGTATATTTTATAAACTGCTCTCCAATAGCTATTGGCTTCTTAGTAAACACACACCAAAGAAAATAAAGCTCTTCCCTAGTTATATTTGCGGGCTCTCCCGGTCTCACAAACAATGACATGGTTAAGAATCGATGAACCATCCTAAGAGCTCTATTTTCTAATTCAATATCTAAGCTAGTATTAGGTTAAACTCAGATTTAGAATTGCTTAAAACCTCCCAAACACTAGCTTCATTAAAACCTACCGAAGGATCTTTGATTGCATTCGAAATTCCACCTAAAACAGAGTTTAATTTTGAAACTTTAAGACTTATTGGGCAATCTCCTAAGGTGAATGAAACAGTAGGCTCAAAAGGTATCGTTCCTTTATTCTCTGTAAGTTTAAAACTTCCAACAAACTGTCTAGAAGTTTTCTTAAATGTAGAACATCTTACCTTTGCTAAAGTAGCTAAACCAACTTCCTGTAGCATCCCATGATACTCTTCTTTTACTCCCATAGCTTCTAAGACGGTATCGGGTACGTACCGCGTCTGTTGGAGGGCTCGATTATGGCGGGAGTAAGTTTTAAGAGGAGCTTTGGATGATTCTCCAGTTTCCCTGCTTCTTAGGTTCATGATTCTTTCTTATTAAGCAAGAGAGTCTTCTTTATTTTGAAGTGGTAAGGGAGTTGAGAAAGAGGATTAAGGAAATTTAGCTTAAGTTCTCAGTTATGGCTAGCAAAAGAAACGAATGAGTTCCGTTGGGTAAAAGAGTGCTTACTTGTATAAGCTTTTCATGCAATCTAGTGTATGCAAGAGTATACTAAGAAAGAATGAAACTACCTTAAGTTTTCTGATGATGTATTCTAATCAAAATTTCCTCATATCTTTTGAACAAATACGTGGTAAGTTGTGGTAATTTTGATTAAGCAAGAGAGCCTTACCTTGACATGTGTCCAAAGTAGTTGCATTTAGCTGTACAGCTCCCCATGTGGTCACCTAGCTGCCTGCCTGCACAAAGTAATAAGTTTGATTAAATTTTCTCTTTTTTTTATTAATTTTTTTTTATTTTTTTTATTTTTTTTATTTTTTTTATTTTTACTTAATAGGTAAGTATTATTAACCATATCACTTATTTTCATTTCTCTCTCTTTTTTTTTTTAAACTACAAAAATGAAAATATATATTTTACTTCGTAAATATCTTTTTTTTCTTTTTTTTATCTCTTTTTTTTAAACTACAAAAAATGAAAATATATATTTTACTTCGTAAATATATTTTTTTCTTTTTTTTTCTTTTTTTATCTCTTTTTTTTAAACTACAAAAATGAAAATATATATTTTACTTCGTAAATATATTTTTTTCTTTTTTTTATCTCTTTTTTTTATACTTATATATATATAATGTTTACATATTAATTATAAATATATTTATTTATTTATTCAGTACGACATCGGACTGCGGAGTCAAAATTTCCAGCCGGTTCTGTAAGAGAAAACTTATTATGAGAAAAATTATGCCCAGCTAGGTATGGTTTTAGTCGATGCCCATTAACTTTGAAAATTTGGCCCTCGTGGTTTTCCAATTCTACCACCCCATACGGGTAGACTCTATGTACTCGGTATGGTCCAGCCCATCTCGACTTTAGCTTTCCAGGGAACAATTTGAGTCTGGAATTAAACAGCAACACTTGATCATTTTCTTGAAATTGTTTTGCTCTTATGTGCGCATCGTGCCATTTCTTAGTCTTTTCCTTGTAAATGTGGGCACTCTCATAAGCTCCCATCCTAATTTCTTCTAATTCATTTAGCTGTAACAGTCTTCTGTCTTTTGCCAAATTGAGATCAAAATTTAGAGCTTTGACAGCCCAATAAGCTTTATGTTCAATCTCAATTGGCAAATGGCAAGCCTTGCCAAAAATGAGTCGGAATGGCGTCATTCCAATTGGTGTTTTGAATGCCATCCTGTAAGCCCATAATGCATCATCTAACTTTAACGCCCAATCTTTTCTTGATATTCCAACTGTCTTTTCCAAGATCTGCTTGATCTCCCTGTTGGAAATTTCTGCTTGGCCGTTTGTCTGCGGATGATACGGTGTTGATACCTTATGCACTACTCCATATTTCTTCAAAAGTACCTCAAGTGCTTTGTTGCAAAAGTGTGTTCCTCCGTCACTAATTAGGGCTTTGGGAGTCCCGAATCTAGTGAGGATGTTTTTCTTTAAGAACTTAATCACCACTTTTGCATCACAAGTTGGAGTAGCTATAGCTTCAACCCATTTTGAAACATATTCTACTGCAACTAAAATGTATTTATTGTTTTGTGATGTCGGGAATGGTCCCACGAAATCGATACCCCATACATCAAACAGCTCGATCTCCAAAATACCGTTGAGGGGCATCTCATTTCTTCGCTTCAAATTTCCTGTCTTTTGACACCTGTCACAAGAAACAATAAATTCTCTAACATCTTTAAACAAAGTAGGCCAATAAAAACCTGATTGAATAATTTTTGCAGCAGTTTTTGCGGTAGCAAAATGTCCTCCATAAGGTGAAGAATGACAATGGTATATCACACTTTGAACTTCTTCTTCTGGTAAGCATCTCCGTATAATTCCATCTGAACCAATTTTATACAAAAACGGCTCTTCCCAAAAATAATTTCTTATTTCGGAAAGGAACTTCTTCTTTTGCCGATAATTTATCTGTGGTGGAGTTATCCTGCAAGTTAAATAATTAACATAATCTGCATACCAAGGGATTTCAGAAATTTGTACTACAAAAATTGTTTCTCCAGGGAAGGAATCATTTATAGGTACGAGAGATTCTTCAGCACTATCTTCTCTGAGTCTGGACAAATGATCAGCTACTACATTTTCTGCTCCTTTCTTGTCTTTAATTTCATAATCAAATTGCTGTAGGAGCAATACCCATCTAATGAGTCTAGGCTTGGCATCTTTTTTATTTACCAAATATCTGATGGCCGCCTGGTCAGAGTAAACAGTTACTCGTGATCCTACCAGATAATCTTTGAATTTATCCAAAGCCCACACTACTGCTAAAAATTCTTTCTCTGTGGTGGTGTAGTTTGCTTGAGCTGTATCCAATGTTCGGCTTGCGTAGTAAAGAGCAACAGGTTTACCATTCTTCCGCTGTCCTAACACAGCTCCAAGTGCAAAATCACTTGCATCGCACATTAGTTCAAATGGCAGATTCCAATCCGGTGGTTGAATAATTGGTGCGGAAATTAAAGCTTCTTTCAACCTGCAAAAAGATTTAAGACAGTTTTCATCAAAATTGAATGGTACATCTTTAGCTAATAAATTGCAAAGAGGTTTAGAAATTTTAGAGAAATCTTTAATAAATCTCCTATAGAATCCTGCATGTCCAAGGAAACTACGGATATCTTTGACAGATTTTGGTGGACTCATTCTTTCAATTGCTTCTACTTTTGCTTTATCCACCTCGATTCCTCTTTCAGAAATTATGTGTCCCAAAACAACACCTTCTTGTACCATAAAATGGCACTTTTCCCAGTTAAGCAGTAAATTCACTTCTGCACACCTCTGCAATACTCTTTCAAGATTAGCCAAACAAATATCAAAAGAAATACCATAAACAGAAAAATCATCCATAAATACTTCCATGAATTCTTCAACAAAATCAGAAAATATAGCTGACATGCATCTTTGAAAAGTAGCAAGAGCATTACAAAGTCCAAAAGGCATTCTCCTAAAAGCAAAAGTACCAAAAGGACATGTGAAAGTTGTTTTTTCCTGGTCTTGTGGATGAATTGGAATTTGATAAAATCCAGAAAATCCATCAAGATAACAATAATATGGATGTCCTGCTAATCTCTCTAAAATTTGATCAATGAAGGGTAATGGAAAATGGTCTTTTCAGGTGGCAGCATTTAATTTTTTATAATCTATACACATTCGCCATCCCGTGACAACCCTAGCTGCTATTGACTCATCTTTTTCATTTTTGACAACAGTTATCCCTCCCTTTTTAGGTACAACGTGGATAGGACTTACCCACTGACTATCTGATATGGGATAAATAATTCCTGCATCTAGCAACTTAGTTATTTCCTTTTTTACCACTTCTTTCATATTTGGATTTAATTTTCTTTGTCCTTCAATGGAAGGTTTATATCCTTCCTCAAACATTATTCTATGCATGCAAACTGATGGACTAATGCCTTTTATATCATGAATATTATATCCTAACACCTTCCTATATGCTCTTAATAATTCAATTAATTTTAATTGTTGATCATCAGAAAGAGCATCATTTATGATAACAGGATAAGTAGAGTTGGGTCCAAGAAAATCATACCTCAAACCTTTGGGTAAAGGTTTTAATTCTACCTGTGGTGTATCCTGTTCATCGAGAGAGGTGTTGCTTTGTTTTTCCAGCGGCATTTCCTCGATCTTAATTTCTTCCAATTGCTCCTCTTTTGATTTTTGCTCTGCTTCATCTGAGAATTCATCATCAAAAGTTTCTTCTAATTGGGCATCAAGAAGAAGTTGTTCGACATTGAGAAAATCTTCTTCTTCCGTGACATCAATGCGATAGCATTCTGATAATCCTGCTGGATATTTCATTGCTTTGAAAATGTCAAATATCACCGTTTCTTCTCCAATATGGAATGTCAATCTCCCATTGCGCACATCAATTAATGCTCCAGCTGTGGCTAAGAAAGGTCTTCCAAGAATCACTGAATTTTTATTATCGTCTTCCATCTCAAGAACTATAAAGTTTACTGGAACGTATAACTCTCCAATTCTGACTGGTACATCTTCGATAATACCACAAGGGTATTTCACCGATCTGTCAGCTAATTGTAACATCATTCTTGTTTCTTGCAATTCCCCCATCTTCAGTTTTACAAAAACTGAAAGAGGCATCAAGCTGACACTGGCTCCTAAATCACAAAGAGCTTTTTCAACTTTCTCTGTTCCGACTTCACAAGGAATGCAAAAGCTTCCAGGATCCTTCATTTTCTTTGGCCATTTATTTTGGATCATGGCGCTGCTTCCTTCAGTCAAAGTGACCGTCTTGACTCCTTCGAGCTTTTTCTTGTTTGTTAACATATCCTTGAGGAACTTGGCATATGTTGGCATTTGTGTGATCACATCTGTGAAAGGAATGCTAACTTGCAGCTGTTTCAACATCTCCAAAAATTTTTCAAACTGTTTTTCCATTGCAACTTGCTTCAACCTTTGAGGAAAAGGTACTTGTGAGGCATAATCTTTCACTTTTGCATCTATTGCCTCTTTGTATAATCTCCTCTGATCAGCCTCCCTTTTTTGCTCCTCTTCTTCCATTTCTTTTTTGCTTTTGGAATGTTCTGCTTCATTGGCTTGCATTTCAAGTTCCATCTTTCTTTCTTTTTCCGAAGGTATTTTTGGACCTTCGTAAGTTTTTCCATTCCGTAGATAAATGGCACTACAATTTTCTTTAGGATTTGGAATGGGTTGGGTTGGCATTTTTCCAATGGCTTTAGTACTAGAAGTGCTGGCTTGTTGGAAAATTTGGGTTTCGAGCATTTTCTGGTGGGTGGCCATTTGGTCAAACCGGGTGGTCAATTGCTCAATTGCTTTGCTTTGGGAGAGGAGAAGGCTTTGAATGGTAGGGTCTAAAGTTGAAGGTGGTAGTGGAGGTGTTTGGTTATTTTGGGGGTATGGGTGTGGATTTGGATTTTGAAGTTGGAAATTATTTCGGACGGGAAAACCAGGTGGTGGCCTATTTTGAAAGTTATTGTTCTGTCTGGGCTGGTTCTAATAAGATGGCTGATTTTGGTAATTTTGGTTGTTGGGATATTGGTGCATGCCATTTCTTGGTCTAGGTGGAAAATTATTTTGAACAAAATTAATTTGTTCAGCTTCACGATTCATTTCTGTAACATGATGGCAATTTTCATAACTGTGGTCTGTTTCCCCACAAGTTACACACTCCAATTGGATTGCTGCAACTTGCTTTGCTGAAAGTTTATCGAATTTATTAGATAAATTCTCAAACTTGGATAACAAAATTGTCATCGCATCTATATCAACTGCTGAAACTGTACGCTTTGCTGGTCCACATTCGTCTCTCCATCTGTAACTACTGGCTGCCATTTCTTCCAATAATTCAAATGCTTCTTCGACAGTCTTTTTCAAAAATGAACCTCCTGCTGCTGCATCCAAGGCATTTCTGGTGTTTGGCAAAACTCCGTCGAAAAATTGCTGGATGAGGAAAGATTTTTGATATCCATGGTGTGGACATTTTCTTTGCAAATCTTTATATCTTTCCCAAGCCTCGTAAAGATTCTCATCATCTCTCATTTGGAAGTTGGAAATTTCACTGCGGAATTTTGAAATTTTTCCAGGCGGAAAATATTTTCGCACAAATGCATTGCTGAGTTCTTCCCATGTTGTGAAAGATCCGTGTGGCATAGAGTGTAGCCACAGTCTTGCTCTGTCTCGAAGAGAAAATGGGAATAATCTGAGTTTAATTGCGTCTTCTGAGACTCCATTGATCCTCAGCGTGTCACAAACTTCGATGAAATTGCTTAGATGTTCATGAGGATCTTCATTTGCCAATCCATAGAAGGGCAATTGCTGCACCATAGAAATTAAAGATGGTTTAAGCTCAAAATTATTTGCATTGACAGGTGGCCTGACAACTGCTGTCTGTAGTCTTCCCAAGGTTGGGACATTCAGATCCATCAAGGTTACCCTTGGTGGATTTTGCAGAACAACTGCTCCTGCTGGTAGATCTTCTCTTCGTTCATCCATTTTGCTAGGAGTGCTGCGGCTTCTCTTTTGATATCTGGGATTTTCTCTTTTCAGTGCTCTAGCAGTTCTTTCGATTTCACGATTTAATTTCGAAGGATTTGCGTCGCTGCTCCTGGTCATAAATCAAAAATAAAAAAAAGGAAAAATAAAAGTTCTTGATTAATTACGTTATCAATTTTAAACCAATATCAATTTCTGTTGCCAGTCCCCGGCAACGGCGCCAAAAACTTGTTCGCGATTTAAGTGCACGCTTGCTATTCCGCAAGTTTCAACGGTTTTGTCCTGTAGCATAAAATGTTATCGTCTCCACAGGGACTGGTGAATATGAGTACTGAAAAATTGACGTTGTAATTATCAAGAGGATCGATGTGTGAATTTCTTTTGTTATTTTAATTTATAAAAAAAATAAATAAAAGGTAAATAAAACAGACTGAATAAAATAAATGCAGAAAAGTAAATGACTGAAATGTAAAGATAACAGAAAATAAATAATAAAATAAAATGGTTAGATTAATATAAAATTAATATTAAAGTGCTGAAATTAAATGAGAGTAAAAGCAGGAATTAAATTGCATGGTTTACTAAAATTAAGGACTAAAATATTAGTTATACATAAATGCTTATACTAATATAAAATGTGGTAAAAAGAAGATCAAATTCAGTTACTCCTCTTCTTCACGTTTCTTCATGGTGAAGAAAATGTGAAAAGTGATTTTCATATATATATATATATATATATATATATTTTGCATTATTATTTTCTAGCAAACCAGAAATAAGATCACACTATTGCACTAAATTTTTATAGAACTTTAAAATAAGAAATCCAAATATTAAGAAAAACTGAATTTTATTGAATTCGAATGACGAAATGCTTGCTAAGATTGTTTTTAGACAAAGAACAAGAAGGAGCTATTGGTTGAAGCTCTCTTTTTTTTTTGTCTCTTAACAACCCAAATTCATAAAAAAATTTGAATAATAAAAATAAAAAGTTTTGGAATTAATATTTGTAAAAATAAAAAATAAAAACAAAAGCATTGAAATAAGTTTCTAATTATTCTAGGCAAATAGGAGCAAGGAAAGCTTGCTCTCTTGAAATCTAAATAAGCTTAACAGAGATTAAAACTTGAAAAAGACATTGAAAATTAAGAAAACTTGGGAAAAATGAAAGAAAGACGTGTGTAGGCTCCCTTGAAGGCTCTCCTGCTTGCAATTTATAGAGAAAGTTTGGTTAATAGGACAAAACTAATGATGACGTTCCACCGCCCAACTTTTTGCTCAATTTGTAAACAAAAATATTATTTGTATATTGATGTCCAAATTAACTGCATGCTAACTTATCTCCATATGAAAATCTCCACCGTTCATGCCAACTTGCAATTACCCTATTTTGATTTGCTATTATAGTCCATGTTAACTGTATGCTCGGGAATTTGCATGCAAATTGCACTTCACCTTTTCTTTGCAATGGACGTGGGCTTTATCTGGAATCGGTTTCCTCCGCATGTGGCTACGGTGTCATTCAATTGTCAAACTTGATGATGCTTGCTTCAGATTTATTTTCTCAATTTATAATCGTCCGATTTGAATTTTTCCCAAGATATTTAGTAGTTTCTTGCTCCTTCCGATCGTATTTTATTAATTGTCCGGATTCTCCTGATAAATCGATGCTTGTCCGGACTTTTCTTCAATTCATCTTCTTGTTTCTGAAACAAAATTCAAATTAGACAATTATTAGAATTTGATTAATTTTGTCTCAATTTAACTCAACTGTCTTTAATTTTATACCACATTTGATGAGTTTTATATGGAAAATATTGTGTAAAAATTCACTCATCACTCATGTACCCAGTTAGTGTTATTGTTCCATCTGCAATTACTCGAGCCAACGTTCCAGCTTCTGTCGAAAGCAATCCTCCATTGTATGTCCCTCGAGAAAGTCTCGATGACATGACTCGAGATAGAAGTAATAAGTTCACACCTGCATCAATCAAGAATGTCAGCCAAGAAACCGAAATCTTAAAAGTACTTAGTAGCACCAGCAGCAGCAGTTATCTTTTCCAACTTCAACTTGGAAACAATAATATTATGTTTTCCTTTTTCATATTTCACTGTCAGAAAATTACTTCAAGAACTTCAGCTGATACGAATGTGATCAGTGCTGATCCGACATATTGAGGCACAGAATAAGGGATAAATATATCGAAGCTTAGCAATATACCTATGCCCACCATAATTTCAGATGCCAGTAGAACTTGCCTGCAGCCAAATTTTCCAAAATGTGAATGATCTGGAAATGAACCTGAAACAAAAATGGCATCATGTTTCATTGATGGCGGTAACTATTGATCAAAATTTGCAAGATACCTTATTCCTCCAAGATTATCAGGTGCTTTAAGGTTTTCAATGTCTCATATGCATCTAGTACTAAAAAACTTGACTGCTAAATTAAGCGCACCAAAGGCAACAATCAAATGAAAAGAGCATTCCATCCACAAGAAATTCTTGCCCTCTAGCATATAGAGAAGTTAGGTCACCTTACTTTGCAAACAGACTTTTATGATTTAAACCAAGTAACTTTTAGGTCATAATGGAGCAACCCAGGAGCGAATTACTGTATTTTCTTTCAGTAAATTATGCAGTTTTCATGGAAGATGCACTACATTATATACAGAGAGTTCCAGATCTTATAATCTTGCTCAAGAAGGAAACAAGTAAGAAGCTGAGTTCTTTCCCCACTTCTGAATGTTTACCTCTCCTCAAATATTTTGCTGATGTAGCTTCCAACAACAGCATTTACTGGAAGTACTGTTAATCCAAGACATGCAAGAAAAATTGCTACGGTGCTGGTCGACCAGACAAAGTAATATTCAGTAATGACACTTGATTCAACAAGTAAAATCTCCATTGCATATTTGAGCATAAAATAAATGAATAGCTGCACCTGGTAAGTTGCAACATGATTCAAGCATAGGCTTGTGTTAAATGTCCATAATATTTTAGTATAGCAGAAGAAATAACCATATATGAGCACAAAAAATAAATAAGCTTAATACAGAACTGTCTACAGCAATAAATTGCTACGGTGCTGGTCGACCAGACAAAGTAACATCCAGTAATGACACTTGATTCAGCAAGTAAAACCTCCATTGCATATTTGAGCATAAAATAAATGAATAGCTGCACCTGGTAAATCGCAACATGATTCAAGCATAGGCTTGTGTTAAAGATCCATAATATTTTAGTATAGCAGAAGAAATAACCATATATGAGCACAAAAAATAAATGAGCATAATACAGAACTGTCTACAGCAATAAAAGCATAATATCTTTATCATTTTTATGCTAAATATGATTGCTTCCCTCCATAATTAAGCTTTAGGACCTTGGCATTGTCATGTTATGTATTGGATTGATAGTCACAGTTCGCCTCAATATAAATACTATGTCTAGCTTCACGTAGATAATCCTGAATCCTTAACAAAAGAAGTAAACAGTTATTACTTCCCTTCAACATAAAGTTCCAAAGTGCTTACCATCCAATGATTTTGCTTGGACAACATAAATTAGTCACTGTAACAGATGCATATATACAACTATATGGTGGAAGAAGAACATAGGCCTTCTCGTGTTTTACTTGGATTATTGAATTAAATATTACTTAATTAAAAATACTAGGAGAGTCACGGACAACAAAGGCAAAAAGAGAAATATAAGTCAAAGTAGGAGTAAGATCTGTCACCTTCACAGAGGGTGTAAGCAAACGATATGCTGATACAATTGATGTGACAGGTTTATGACTTCCCTCAGAATCTTCATTGCAATCCTCAAGTTCTTGCACTTGGTCTTCATCCTGATGCTCGCCTTCTGATTTTAAAAGCAATGGCTGGGTAAAATCACTCTCTACAGCACGCTCATTTACTAATGGTCCTGCATAAAGATTATTTAACCCTCAAGTATCGTGGCTACAAAACAAAAATGTTACTTGCAAAATTACTAATCGCATCAATAATTGAAAACTGGATTGTTCAGTAGGTTCCACAGTGCATCAACATAGCTGTCTCATTACCTAATCTTATAGGGAAAATAATTTCGTCACAATGATCAGTGTTCTTATGCCAACAAGGTATAGTCTGCTCCAGTGGACTAGTTTGTGAATGTGAAAACAGAAAACATGGTGAAGAGACCACAGAGCAATGTTCTTATACTACAAGGCGATGTTGACTTGTTTTCTACTGCCATAGTTTGATGCATTAGCTGTAAACATATCAATATATACTCTACAGTAGTTTTATGTGATAAATCCAACTACTGAAAGGAATCATCTTCCCTGATTCCTGAGATTCTCGACTTCCCTTCTGAGAAAGGATCTGTTTCCATAGTGAAAACATAAAACAAACTGCTTCTAAATATATGAAAAGAACGCACTGTCCCCACCAAGAGAAAAAGAGGGAGAGGTGGGGCTAAGAGAGCAAGAGGCAAGAAATTGGAAAGTGTGGCAAGGGAGTTGTTATGGTGAACAGTAATCTGAGCAGGGCAGGACCAGTTCTAGCAGCATCACTGAATTGATCAAATCCAATATGCTTCCTTGGGTCAAATGATATATATCACAAGGGCTATAATGATATGACATTGATTAATCAGTATTGATCTCAGTGGAGGTATGGAATATGTTGATGAAAATCAATGCATTTTTTGCCTGAATTGTTTTGTGATGCGTAGATGAAAAAATCAAGCGGTGATATTTAACATGAAAGAAAGTGGGAAAGTGGTTGCCCTGATTTATCTTAAATGAAGAGGCAGAGATAAAAGGTCACAACGTTCACAACTAATAATGCAACCATTATAAGAAACCCCATAATCAAATTCACGAGTGAAAAACATCATCATGATATGAAAAGAGCAAGGTAGACAAAAATTTAGTGAAAGTTCAATCGTTGACAAACCAGTATTAGATTGTTGTGGCACAAATTCTTTATTCTCACGAGAAGGTTCTCTAAAAGAAATCCACAACCACAGTAGGTATACAAGCCACGAAAAAGCCATTATCCAGCCAGGTAAAGTGTCCTCATTAAATGTTACTTTGTAAATCTTAAAGTTAGTTTGAAATAAGCAAGCAAGAGCTGGACCACATGCCATTCCAAGTGCACTTGCACTAACGAAACCTGCAGAAGCCTGCATTCGCAATGTAATTGGTACACAATCACTGATGTAACGCCTGTTAACAGCTCTTGCCGAGCCTAACCTGAAATATAGATCACATCAATTCATTAATTGATATAACAAGGCATTAAATCACTAAAAGATAAGGTGCAAAATGCAATAGTAATCAATCACATTGATATTTCACTGCTCCAGTACTCAGAATATCAATGAAATCACTCACCCACAGAAAAGTCGACCGATCAAAAGGACTGCTATCGAATTAAGATCATAAGCCAGCGCGTATAAGGTGTTCCCAACTAGAAGAACAATGCTACTAAACACAAGAGGTCTCATATATGACCTATTTGACCATGCGCTGAAATATATCGAAGAGAACACCTGTGCAACAGCCATCGACCCAATGATGACACCACAAACAGTTGCTGCAGCTCCAAGGCTTAGGGAGTAGTTGTCTGCGGTTGGAACAATAACATATGTATTGACCATATAAAGAAACGTATTTACCAAGTTCAGGAGAAGTGACATAAAATGATAATTCTGCTCAATGAAACTGTCTTCAGATGGAGTTGGTAACTCGTCTTGTATAATGAATGCATGCTTTCCCAAGTACTCGAGGAAATTTTTTGAGTTCGATAACTTGTTTACAGCTGCTTTAATAGAATCAATCACTGGATCCTGCAGAATTATTCATCAAATGGCAATTAAATATGTGAAGTAGTTTCAGAATTAATAGCAACAGGGGTAACACTACATGCTTAAGTTTGATGATTGGTTATAACTTCTTTAGTACTGTAAATATGGGGCAGAATAATAAAATCCAGGGAATTAAATATTAAAAGAGTATACAAGTCGTGTTAAAAGGATAACAACTTATTGCACAGTTTTCTATTTCTATTTAGTTTTACATTTGGCTCAATATTTAATGTTCTGAAATTATGAACATTATTTCATTGTTCTAAAGATAATGTGATGCCTGGTAAGGCAAGTGTTTTTGAGATTTCACTTTATTGAAATGATTTAATAGTCCATACATTGGGGAAATACAACCTCAATAATGCTACAAATGCTTAGAATCATCATGCTACTTGTAGCTCATTTTGACTTAGAATTACATCAACTGGAATAGGAATGGCAACGGGACAGGGCGGGAGCGAGGGCGGAGAGAGAATCTCAATGTCCAACCCCACCACGGTGGAGAATCCTCTTCCCCAACTCACAAACAGGGGCAAATTTGCCCTCATCCCCACCCACGCTAGTATGGAGATCCTTGCACAGAATTTTTTTTTTATTTTTAATATTAAAATTTAACAATATAAAAAATAATAATTTATTATAATTGTACACATAAAAAGATAATAATATAATAATTATATGCAATAAAATTTAAAAAATACTACTTGATAAAATATATCAAGTTAAATTTATTTCACATATACAAATAGTTAAAATATAATATACATAATATAATTTATATAAAATAACATATAAAAAATATATATATTATAGTGTATAATATGTATAATATAATATATATATATATATATGTATATAATAAATATATTGTATGTATATAGCATGTATATTTTATTGGGTCCCCGCAGGGATAGAGACAGGGATCCCCATAAGGCGGGGAGTATACTCTCAGTCCTCACCTTGCCCCATTTCGGCCAACAGGGAGAGATTTCTACCCGTTTTTGTCCTATGGAGGAAAAATATGGGGAGACTCTGCTCCATTCAGGGCAAATCCTCGTAATGAATAGAGATTACCCGCCCCAGCACCAACCATAAGATGGATGTGAAAACTACATTTTTTTAATGCAAATTTGGATGAAAATGTCTACATGGAACAACCTGAAAGGTTTACAAAGAAATGAAAAGAATATCTAGTTTGCAAATTAAAAAAATCCATTTATGATCTTAAACAAGCTTCTAGACAGTGGCATATAAAGTTTAATGATACCATTACATCTTTCAAGTTTAAGGAAGACATTGTTGATCAATGTAATATATCTGAAAATTAGTGAGAATTTTGTTAGCTAGTAGTGTTCTTGGTTCGTTACACAAAATCAAGGAGCATCTCTCTGAAAATTTGCATATGGTTGATATGGATGAGGCAACCTATGTTATTAGTATAGAAATCTTCAAAGATCGATCTCGAGGATTGTAAGATTTGTCTCAGAAAGGGTATATCAATCGAGTTTTAGGGAGACTCAATATGCAAATATATTCGGCCAGTGTTGCACCAGTTATAAAGGGTGACGAACTAAGTAAACGACAGTGCTCAAAGAATGACTTAGAAAGAGAAAAACCTGCACTAGACCAGATATCAGTTATGTAGTTAGTATGCTAGAAAAATACCAAAGTGATCAGGGAATTGAACACTTGAAAAGCAGTAAAAAAGGCTATGAGATATCTCTAAGGGACAAAAGATTATATGCTCACATATAAAAGATCATAACTATTAGAGGTGATTGGATATTTATATTCGAATTATAGTGGTTGTCTCGATAAGTCAAAGTCTATCTCAGGTTTTGTCTTTATGCTAGCAAATGGGGCAATTTCGTGGAAATGTGTAAAGCAGTCTGCTGCTACCTCATCCATAATGGAGGCTGAGTTTATAGTATATTTTGAAGCATTAAGTCGTGCTTTGTAGTTGCAAAATTTTAGTTCAGGGCTTGGTGTTGTCGACTCTATTGCCAAGCCACTGAGAATATATTGTAATAACACTGCAGTTATTTTCTTCTCTAAGAATAAAAAATACGCCAGTGGATCGAAACACATAGACTTAAAATATTTAGTTGTTAGAGAAAGAGTTCAGAAACAACAAGTATCAATTGAAAATATTAGTACCACACTTATAATTACTTACCTCCAAAGACATATAAGGAATATATTATAAGAATGAGTCTTTTGAGTAATTCATAATATGTATAACAATAGATATTTTAGTAGTTATGTAATTGATATTTTTGCGCATTAAAGTATATTTTTGTTCTTCCCTGTTTTTAAGCTATGGATACACTTTTTGTTACTTAATCAATAGGAAAATATCTTGACAAGACAAATTATAGGGATTCTTTTGGCTTGATAGACTGAGTTTGCAAGGATTATTGATGTGTAGTACATAGAAAGAAATATAACATTGAAGTCATGTGTCCATTATGACTTGCATTTATAATCTAAGATTATTTCAGTATTATAGTATAGTATTTTAGGTATGTTGGCTAATTTTATCAAAGTCGTAATTACGTGTCAAATTCTTTTATTAAGTTCAACAAATGAATTTTAATATAAAATGTATATATTATATATTATAATTTTTATAATCGTTTTAGCGGATCCAGTGAGAGAACGTTAATTCCACGAAAATTAATTAGATAATTCACTAGCCTAGTGTTTTAATTTTTAACTTATTCACTTATAATATTTATAGCAAACTAATTTACCGAATAAGTTACAAATAACTGTTTATTAAGAAAAAATACTCTTAATGGAGTGGGTACCTTTTTTATAGAAAAAATAGATAAAATAGTTATCACGTTCAGTTTTTTAATGAACGGTTTCTGACCCTTTTCTCTTATTAATAAAAGAACACAAAAACCTTTTTTGAGGATTTGTATTTTCCATCATTTAAAGTTATAAAATCTCTTTGTGCATATCATGTTCAGTTTTTTACTCAACGATTTCTGACCATCTTCTCTTATTAATAACGATTTTTGACCCTTTTCTCTTATTAATAAAAGAGCATAAAAACCTTTTTTAGGGTTTGTATTTTTTATCAATTACAGTTCTAAAATCTCTTTGTGCATAATAGATAGATAGAGAAAGAAGAGTGTCTATAATTAAAAGTTTAAATTAAAGAGGCTCTTTAATTCAACAATAGTTGCAATATCTTTAAATGATGTGTATCCCTAATTTAATAATTTTTCTTAAAATATGTTGAATTCAATAGAATGAAACTTATGTTATTTCCGCATTAAATTTCTTACAACAAAAGCTTAGGAAACTAAAATGTATTAAAAAGAATAAAAGAAGAGCAATACTACTGTATATAATTTTCAATAGATATGAGAAAAAACCGGATGGCATAACGAAGGCTGATCATATATTGATACGTAGCTTTCCTCATGGTCCTGAAGTTCTGCAAGATTGCGAGATATGGCTCCAACAACAGCCCCAATACCCTGCATAACCAAAATTAATACAAAACTACAACTAAACAGCATTAAAAAAACGACTGAAATGACTAACTTAAAAAAAATTTAACGAAGGATAAATATGAAGAATACTTATTTCATTTAGGCATATTACCACATGCTTGAACACTTGTCGCAGCTGGGAATAAGGATGGTTTGCACGTGTCTTGACATAGTAATCAGTGAATTTATTGCCAAAGCGTTTATCAAATTTCTTCAGAATCTTTCTCAAACCGGTAGCATTCATTTCAACAAAGAAGAGAAGCTTTAAGAGATCCTGTCCAACTGCTCTATATGCTTCACGCAGTTCAGAAATTTTTGACCCATCAGCTGATTGCTGCAAAAGAATATCCTGCTCTTCTCCAAGATTTAATAATCTACTTGCTAGTAGTCCTTGTTGTTCTATCAGAAACAAGACAATCTTTTCAATCTGAAATTGTCAAAAAGAAAATAAAAACAAAATAAAATTTCTTGGGTGCCATAACTTTCCATTACTAGTTACATAAAATTGTGAGTCAAATGTAATTCATGAAAAGTGGTAATTATAGACCTGACTGTCTAGCATTCTTGAGAAGTCTTTGAGAACATATTGTTGATTTTCAGCTCCAATTTCAATTTGACGTGTGTACCGGTTAACTTTCTTCTTCAGTAACTTATAGTTAATGTAGTACCTGAAAACAATAAAAATATCATATAAACTACAAAGACTGTAATCAATCTTTACAAAGTAAAAAATCTGAAACAGAACACCTAATTGTAGGAGAAGTATTATAATCAAAGATAAATATACATACGCTCGCCATTCTTCGATTTGATTTTCTTTCAACTTCTTCCCAAATTCAACCATCTTTATTCTTTATTAGTTAAGGAAAGATAAAGCCAATACACTGCAAATAAATAGCCAACACTACAAACTTAGACTCGCAGAAGAGAAAACAAGACATTAAAACATAAACCCAGAAGTTCAAATTCCTGAAAAAAGACGACAGATTACAGAATCATTACCAAAATTGGGACTAGAAAACTGAAAGAGGAAAACAAACAAACAGGTGAAGCGGCTATATATATATACATGTATATATGAACTGTGGAAGAGTATTAAAAACAAAGAAATGGAAATGGAGATGGATATGGAAGAATCGAAAGAAAATCGTCGAAGAAGTGAATCTTGACAGAAAACGAAAGAAAATTGCGCGAAATTCGTAATATAGTTGAGAGAGGTGTGGTCAATTTACGAGGAACGGCGAATGGGTACGGCGGTCACGTGACTTTCAGAGCAATTATCCATCAGCCATTTATTTATTTATTTTTCACTTTCTTTCTTTTATAATTGTGATCCTTAAAATTTTTTTGCGGGGACTAATTTTTTATTTTTTACCCTTTTTAAAATCAATTCTAAAAACCATTTAAATATTATTAAATAAAAACTCATCAATCGTACGATGGACACTTATCATAGACTCCATATATATAATTGAATTATATGTAACTTACACATTGAGCTTGAAGTTGAAGAACACTGCTTCTTTAATTTCTTATTATAAGGACTGAATTATTATTTTGTGTGTGAATTTATATATATATATATATAGTAGTCATGAAAATGGATTCTTTAAGTTATTATTATTTATTATTAGGGAAAATTATGTTATTTATCAAAAATATTAAATTTTTTTATCATATTTTTAAATTTTTTATTTTTTATTAAAATTTTTATTAATTTATAAGCATATATTAAATACATAATAATATAGTAATAAATTTACTAAAATTATTATGTGAATAATAAATAAATTTTATAAATAATATACAGAAATGATAAATTATATAATTTAATAAAAAAATTAATAAATTTAATATTATTTTTTATTTATCTAAAATTATTATCTTCTGTTTATATATATAAATTTTTTAAATATTATATAAAATTATTTAAAATATTATTTATTAATTTATTAATATTATTTTATTATTTTATTAATTAAATTACTGTATAATAATATTATTAAAAGTAATTAATTTTTTATTGTATCAAATTTAAAAGGGATAAATTTATTTTATAAAAGTGATAATTTCATATTTAAGAGTAGTATTTTTTTAGGTTAATAAAATATTATATTTTTTTTTTTTGGTAATTTTATAAAAAAAATTATTATTAGTATAAGTTAATGTATATGATGAGAAAAAACAACTTATGAGAAACAAACACGTTGATCGTTTTTTTTTTTTTAATATTGTTTTGTCTCTTAGAATAACTGAAGGGCCACGTAAAATCTTTTAAATTAGTCATAATCAATAATCATATATAATAAAAGCAACTTTCTGTAGGATGTGAAATATTACCAAATTTTAATATTAATTTAATTAATTATACTCATCTATAATTATCATTTTGTAATTGTACAATTTTATGTGAAATTATTATTACTTAACTCAATTAAATATTCATTTAAATTATTTAAAATTAACTCCATAAATTATCATTTTTCACTCTATATAATTATAAATTACATTTTTTATAATTTATATTTATCCTATCCTCTTATGTTATTATTTATCTAAAAATATTTAATTTTATCATAAATATTATTAATTTTTTATATCACTGATCAAACTCCGTCAGTATATATTATTTTATTTTATTATTTTTTTTATAAATTTTATTTTATTATTAATAGATATTCTACTATTTTATATTTTTTTTAATATGCCTATTATTAACTCTATCAATTTTGATATATTTAAATATCTATTTTAATATTTTTATTTTAATTATTTTTATTTTATAAATATATTGTCCGTTCATCCTAACACTAGAAATAATTATTATTGGTTAATATTTTTAAAGCATTAGTTGAAAAAATTAATTGATTATTAAGATTTCATATATGTAATTAATTAGATTTTTTAAAATTAGTGTTAGCTTAATTTAGTGGCAATTACTATAGTATATTATAATATTTGGACGTGTATATATGTCCATTATCACGCAAGATACGCATTCATTTACAACAAACAGGAACACGTCAGATCATTCAATTTATTATCAGACATTTTCTTTTATTTATTTATAAAATAACCTATAAAATGATAAAAGATTAAATATTTTTTTAAATATTTATTTTATTTTAATTTATTTATATAAAATATAAATAATTTATAAATTAATTTAAATAATTATAAATAATATTTTTATTATTTTTAGTAAATTTAAATTAAATTCAGATATAGATCATTAACTATTGAAATTCAATTATAAATTAATTATATTTTATTAAATTTTAATTATATATTTATTAAATTTTATTTTAATTATAAAATTATATAATATAAAATTATTTTTAATAAAATTATATTAATATTAAATATTTATTTATAATTATTTAATTAAAAAATATAATTTATATTTCAAAATTTTTATATTTAAATAAATAATTAAATAAATTTGAATAATAAATAAGTAATATTAAATGAGTTTAGAATGAATATAAATATAATTATAATTAAATTTAAATGAATTTAAATATTTAAAATAAATAAATAAATTTAAATTTAAGTGGTATAATTTTATAAGATATTCTATTAATTATCAATTCTACATACGGCTGTCAGACATTCACTATTTAATTTACCGATGGTTAAAAAACATGTTTATGTATGGTCCACACAACACACCATTTTATATATCGAATATTCTACTCATCCAACTGAATATTCAGCATTTTAATTAATTATAATTTAATATTTCTCCTGTCCTATCGAAATTCACTTAAAAAAATATCCCATTAAAATTATTATTTTATAACATCTTAAAAAAGTTAATTTTTTTCATTAATCTTAAAACTAATGAATTAATTAAAATATTCTAATACAATTTCAAAAAAATAAAATAAAATATTCTAATACATTGAAACTATTTCTTTATTAATTATAAAAAATTATTATTATTATTTTAATAATTATGCAAAAATTAAAAATAGCGATTTTAATAAAGAGGAGGTGATAATATCTTTCTATTTATTTAAATTTCTATAAATTTATTAAAATATTGCCTAATTAATAAAAAAAAAGTCACATCTCGAATTAGAATAAAAACAAAAAAAATAATTTGCCTTTGAAATAAATATATTCTTTTATGATATATGGATAAAGAAAAAAAAAAGTTAAAAAGTGAAAGAAAAATGTTTTTTGTGTTGCCTAAAAAAAAGGTTGAAAGAGTGTTGCCAAAAAAAAAAGGTTGAAAGGTGAAAAGACGCGTACATGGTTGTTAGTTCAGATTTGGGAAGGATTCTTCATAAGTGGAGAACAGAAATCAAATTACCAAATTAGCAACAAATCAAAGCGATTAAAAGTGCAATTCCTCAACAAATCAAGTGCAAGGTAAGTGATGAGGCCAGGATACCATTGACTTTAGTTTTAGAAAACCCAGTACAAAGGATAAACTTAATTATCCATGATCATGACTCCGATGCTTTGAGAGGACACTGACAATGAATCCAACACCACCACCTATATTTTTTTGTATATATATATATACATATAAATATAACACGCAGCCTAATACACGAGCACTCCCACAATGTGCAGGTTCAGTTAGGTACTGCATCCATGGAAAGATACTGAAAAATACAAATAATGAACATGCTGCAGAGAATTGGAAATCAATTTCATTAGTCATGAGGAAGATAAATACAGAAATATTCTGATAGTTTGACAATGGTAAAGCCAACGTCCAGAAGCCAGAACATCAGTTACAAAAAATGTCATGGGGTTATCAATTTGACAACCCATTTGTATCCCTTCCTCTTCCCTCTATATACAAACTAAGAACAGGAGGTTAGACAATTTTACAGGGAAAAGCACCATTCATTCACAGATATTATGCTACTTGCGGAACCATTCCACTTGATTCTGCCAATTTCCATAAATTTAGCATTCCTGTTCCATCGCCGGTGAAAAAAAGGCCACCTGGTCCTACATGAATTGCTCCAACTTCACGTTTTGAAAAAATCCTCCCCCTCTCATTGAATCTAAAAAAGAAAAGAATAAATGTTATTAAGACAGGGCGAAAGATGTACAAGATTTGTCAAATTATAGGGTCATGAAGTTTACTCACGATGGGAGGTCATACAGGTAAACAGAATTGTCATCACAGGAGCAGAATAAAATTGGTCTGCCTTCTGTATCATACATCCCGTTAAGGGTAACAGCACCCTGTAACAAGGAAGAATTTACCATGAAAATTAGTTTATCGCACCATTACTATGACAATCAAGCAATGAATAATAGAGATCCATAAAATAGGACCAATACCCCTTTTAACACATGCTTCCAGCATCCACCTTTTTAACACATGCTTCCAGTTTCAAGTTTTTAAGTTACAGCCCATTAACACACAAAATAGTGTAGCTCCAGAGGATAAGAAAGATTT
This sequence comes from Garcia nutans, assembly GCA_947685225.1. Classification (NCBI taxonomy): domain Eukaryota; kingdom Viridiplantae; phylum Streptophyta; class Magnoliopsida; order Malpighiales; family Euphorbiaceae; genus Garcia; species Garcia nutans. Next base: position 12,945,401 of record CANTUV010000010.1, on the reverse strand, counting down.
GAATCGAATGTTTAAAACTGGGCGCAGTATTTTCAAAACAAAAAAATTAACTACATAAATTACATAGCATTTGTAGTTCAATAAGGCTCCTTATGCAGCAAAAAATATGAGTTTTATCATCCAAAGCATCAATAAAAACAAGTGCCCACATCGTAAGTTGTTGTACACACTTGGTCAATCACACGAAAAGCAAATGACATGCAAGAAAAAAAAATTGTCCTCGTACATCAATGTAAAATTGGAAATATAAAAAAAAACTTACATGTTCCAAATCATGTGTATATATCACTTCCAAGGTGCCCCTTTCAGTAGCAGCCCAGACTTTTATTGTCTGATCCAAAGAACAAGATAGCAGATACTGATCCCAGCAAATAAGAGACATCACAGCATCGTTATACCCATTCAGTGTATGAACACAGTATAAGGTAACGAGGTCCCATACCTGAGGCAAAAAGAGGAGGTTAAACAAACAAATTAAAATAGCCTCATGCACAACAAGATATTATTATTATGAGAACATCACAGCATAAAGGATAAATAGTAAGGGAAAAATCCTAACACCACCTTACCCTTATTGTACTGTCCATGGAACAAGAGTACAGCCTCTTATCTCCAACAGTTAAGCAAGTCACAGCACCAGTGTGGCCCTTCAAAGATTTGATGCATTGAAAAGGCATTGGGTTCTCAGTACTGCCCTTCCATGCCAAAATAGAACCATCCTGCAAACTCATTAAGAGAAAAAACACTTGAATACTTCACTGAAGATCCAAGACATTGGTAATAAAGAATATTACATATAATAATGAATAACCATACACACCAACACCCATGAGAGGGCAATTTCTAAACTACTATGGATATAGGCATTCCACACCTTGCCCTACACTTGTGCCTTATCCATAAATTTAAGGGCAAAATGATGTTTTGGCAAAAGCTATATACATCAACATTTACATGTTGGCAAACAAAAACAATTAGGGAAAGAGAGAGAGAGAGAGAAACTTCTAGTTACTAAAATTGGTAAAAAAGTGAACAGCTTAAAAGATCACACTGATTACCTCGGCCCCAGCAAAAAGTATATCAAGAGCAACAGTCATAGCATACACTTGGCCCACTAGTCCATCAAGACTAAAGTCCAACTCTGTCTCAATGTTCCATGCCTGCAATATCACGTACAAAACCTCAATAAGCTGAGAAGCAGAACCAAACTACAGAGATGACGCATTGCAAGTAAGAAATGAGTTCACCTTAATAACATATGGCAAGCCAACAAATATCCATGGTCCTTCACTATGTAAACACCCAATTCTGTCACCCATATTTATCACTTTTGTTGACTGACCAGTGTGGCAATCCCAAATGCGTACTGTTCCATCACTGCTACCTGAGTAAAGTTTCTCAGATCGTGTAGGAAGTACAATCCCAGAAACAGCCTAATGCGCAAAAATCATCAATAAAGTACAGTTATCATAAATATAGATTTCATAAATTTTATGAGGAAAACTGAAAGAAATAAACAACATTCCTCAAGACGAGTTTATTTCTATCCAATATGAAAGAAATTTACTTCAGCCAGGTTGCATATAATTAAGCACTTTCCACATACATGTTATGTCACGTGTTGCTTTGTTGAATTATAACAGTTCATGCTTAATTTATACAAAAGCATTGAGAGCACAATTTTCTATATGTTAAAAGAAAACACATACTAGATCCTATAAACTGACACAATAAATCATTAACAAGTCAGTCACCATAATAATTACCTGGGTGTGCCCTCCAAGTTTTGCCAGCATTGAAAACCAATCCCCCGTAAACCAAGAATGCAAGAACTGACATCCGTCACCTTTGACACAACTGCTCGACATCCAGTGCTCACAAACCTTTTTTGAGCTCTTCTTAATTGTTTCACCTTTAGGAGCATCACTTCCAGCATTTAAATCTGATAAATTCTCAGGAAACTTCCTGGATACTCTTATCTTCTTCATATTCACCACCTGGGTGCCTGGACTGGAATTTTCACATGTCTGTCCATACTCAGAACCACCAAGTCCTAGTGTATACTTAGGATTGGAGCATTTCCTATGTGGTTCCTCAGAGGCGTGGAGGGAGCTCTTCCGAGCACTTTTATCTTCAGATCCACGACGCAAACCCATTGAATTATAAAGGGCACGTCTGGAGCTCTGTCTTGGTCGTTCCAACAGTGAAGCATTGGTTTGTTTAGGAGTTCTATGGTAAACATTAGGAGGTGGTGATTCCCTGTGCATGAACCTACAGGGATTTCTATTACACTTGCCCACCTTCCAAAAATGACAAACAACATTGCTATGTGCAGGTCCAGGTCCTCCTCCAAATCGTCTATGAAGGGTTGCAATCTTACAATCCATGCTAGAAAAACAAAACACAAATAGCAGAATGATCAAACGGAACCACACAGATGCTATACCAATCAATATTCACAATTTCTGGTTATTCAGGTTTCTGTGACACTGCGATGACGATCAGACGAAATCCCTGATAGGAGTCAGAAAAAGCATAACAGAAGAAGATCCCAAATAAAACTCCGGATTCTTCCAGTTCCAGAAATTAGCTCATTTCCCCAAAAATACCCTAATAAAAGAAAAGCTAAAGAGAGATCCATCATCCAACCAGAAACTAAAGAGAGATCCATCATCCATCCAGATAAAACCCTAAAACTCATAGCACAATGAAATCCACACGTCTCTTGATTCCACACAATCAAAAATCGAAAAATTGCCAATGTCAAATAGGAACAAACCAACAGAAGCCATTATACTAATCCGTAACTATATATAAGCCAGAAATTGGATATCCAATCGCCGATACTCCGGCAAAAACTGATAAAAATAAAAATAAATCTAAAAAGGAGACCCTAAAAATCCACCAAGGACAAGCAAATAAACCGGAATCAATCATCATCGCAACCATAACCAATTCCTTCGCGATAAGAACTTCTTCACGGTCCATTAATCGTATATAAAAAAGAAACCCAAAAAAATTGGGATATACAGATTGCAGACACACGTACAATAAGAAGCAAACCTGAGAATATGAAACACAACAGAAAGGCCGATCGAGATTTTAAAAAATCCTCCGACGATATGATCGATTGTCGAACAAGTGATCGACACTGCGAAGCAGCGAAGACAGTAACGTAGTTGTGTTGCGCTTTAAAACTTTAATGAAATCAACCACCCCTCTCACTATATATGTATATATCTGTCTGCGTTGGGGTGCTAATTATAACTTTTTTGGTGGGCCGGGCCATGAGGATGTAATTCAGTGATGAATTAAAGGGATGTTTACAAAAATAACCTAAAATCTTAAACGATTTTCAAATTTACTGTCTTTAAAATAAAATTTCAATTTTACGTTGATAATAAGTTGCACTTGCAAAAAGACGTAAACTGTTTTTTACGACCCTACACACTGGCAACATTGCACCGGCTTCACGCCTCCGCCAAAGTTAAAATGACCAAGTGAACAGATTTATATATATATAAAGCTTTGGCAAACACACTAATGTTAAGTGGTTTCTTCACTGCTCCGTCAAGTGTCTAATGACAATTTTATAATTTATTTATTAAAAAATACTATTGAAGCTAACACCTAAAATTAAAACCAATATAATATTGATCTTATTTTTATAATTTGAATTAAATTTATTTATTTTAATTTAATTTAATTTTTTATATATAAATATATATTATATATAACTATATATAATATATATCTACGGATATTATTATTCTTTTTAAAAATACGGTGAAGATTTAAACATTAAAAAATATGGAGCCTGTAATTTATAAAAAATATTATTTTTTAATTAAATTATATATAATATATATCCAGTGACGGAACTAGAAAATTATTAAAGGGGAGCTAAATTTTTATAGAAAAAAGTATAGATAAATTTATTATAAAATTAAACATTTAATATTATAGTAGTTCAATAATTAATTTATATAATTAGATTAACTACGCCTAAGAGATGATAATGGTATCATATAACTTTGTATATTTAGAAAATATTGCATAATAATTTTACTTTTAATTTTTTTAAAAAAATATATTTCTCCACATAACACATTAAACACTCAATTATATATATATATATATATTGAAAAAAAATATTAATTAAATAAAAATTTATTTAAATTTATATATATATATATATTATATAATTAACATATATATAATTCATTTAAATTTAAATATATAAATGAATTTATATAGACTCATATATAAATATATAATTCATATATATATATATAATTAATGTGTGTATATATATAAATGAATGTATACAAATTCATATATAAATATAAAATTCACATATATATATATAAATTTAATGTGTGTGTATATATATAGTTGTACATATATAAAATTAATGTGTCTGTATACACATATTTATAAATATAAAATTAATGTGTATGTATATATATATAATTATACATATAAGCGTACATATATAAAATTAATGTGTATATATATATATAAATATAAAATTAATGTCTATGTATATATATATATATACAATTATAAAATTAATGTGTATATATATATGTATAAATATAAAATTAATGTCTATGTATATATATAATTATACATATATATGTATATAATTGTATATATACACACTTTAATTATATATACACATATACCGATATATAAATTAATTAAAAATTTTATTATTTTCCTTTTATGCTATTATTTTTGGCTTATGATTGTTAATTTTGAGTTTAATTATTACTTTTAAATTTATTATTTTAAAATTTAATCATGAAATCAACACTTAAGAGAGACTAAAATTTTGTATTGTTCAACTTGATTATTAATTCACATTGGATTATTATTATTGTAATTGTATAATTCGTTAATATATACCTACATATATCTACAAATATTACTCTTTAATTAAAATATATGTAACATATATTTTACATATACTTACAAATGCTAATTTTCAATTAAACTATACATAACATATATTTATATATATCTACATATATCAATTTTTAGTTAAAATATATGTAACATATACCTATATGTATTTATGAATATCATTATTCAGTTAATATATATATATATATAACATACACCTATATATATATCAACATATACTATTATTTAATTAAAGTATATGTAATATATATCCACATATGTCTACAAATAATATTTTTTTCAATAACATATACCAATATATATTGTTATTGTTTTTAGTATATCTAGTTATATGTAACATATACTCACATATAAATATATATATAATAATAATTATATACCGACATATATCCCCATATATCAACATATACCGATATATACTCATATACATCGTTATTTTTTAGTTAAAAAATATGTAACATATACCAGTATATACACACATATATAACATATATTATTATTTTTTTACAATATATATCCACATATATCTAGTTATATGCAACATTTACAGACATATACCTACATATATATATATCATATATATAGTTATATGTAACATATATTGATATATATATATCCACATATATTAATATATATCGACTTATAATATTATTCTTTAGTTAAATATATATATATAATATATCGACACATACTATTAGTTAAAGTATATATAATATATACTGAAATATACTAATATATATCCACATATACACATGTATATGTAATATATATATATATATATATTTGCAACATATATCCACATATATCTAATTATATATAATATAAACCAATATATACTCATATATATACATGTATATGTAACATATATTATTTTTTTGCAATATAGACATATATATATATATATCTAGTTATATGTAACATATAATAATATATATCCATATATACTGATATATACCGACTTATATTATTATTTTTTAATTAAAATATATATAATATATGCCGATGTATACTGTTATTCTTTAGTTAAAATATATGTAACATATATTGATATATATCAAATATACCCATATATATAACATATATTATTATTCTTTTATAATATACACTCACATATATGTAATATATACCCATGTATATCTAGTAATATGTAACTTATATGAACATATAAATAAATATATAAAATATTATATACCGACATATATCCACATGTATTATTATTTTTTAGTTAAAGTATATGTAACATATATCAATATATGCCGACATATATTAATATATACCAATATATATGTAATATATACCGTTATTATTTTATAATATATACCCACATATAGCTAGACATATACCCATATATTTAATATACACTATTATTTTTTTGCAATATATATCAACATATATCTATTTATATATATAAAAAATCAATATATACTATTATTCATTTAAAATAATACAGTTTTATAATATTTATTTAAATTGTATATATGTATAAAATGTTTTGTTTTAATTATTTTGGTGTATCTCTATAATTTTTTTTTGTTTTGTTTAAATTTTTTTAATGTTATATATTTACTTTTATCATATATGTGTATAAATAAATTGATATAATCTATTATAGTTGATGGAAAACTAAAAAATTAAAAAATCACAATAAAAATACATTTAAAAAAAGAAGAAGTCATATCACAAAAAAAATAATTAGCAGCTTGGATGCCAAAAAAAAAAAAAGAATGGAGCCAATATCACAATAAAAGATTGCTAATTTCTATAATGGTTCATTTCTTTCATCCAATCTGCCACATAAATTGAAACTCTTCTTCTAAAGTTAGCTTTAAACTCAGACCAAGCCAAGGCAGAAAGACTAGCCAAGGTAGAAACGACAACCTCATTAAGGCAAGAATGACACTGAATTCCTTTTATGTATGCAAATGAACATAAATTCTTGAAAAATTTAAAGAGTACAACAAATTCATAGGGTTATTAGTCCTCAAAATAAATATTATTTATTAAAATAAAAAAAGGATTAAGCAAAACAAATGGTTTATGCTCATATCACTCCCTCCATAGCGGATATTAAATCCTCTATTATTAGGAAATTAATATACCCATTATTTAATAGTTTTCATTTGTATAAATATAATATGGAGTCTTTATTTAAAAGAATAATTTAAATATATGATTGCCTTTGAATGAAACGGGATAAAATTTCAGTGTTTAAATAAAGACTCCCTCCACAACTGGGTAAAATGTTTCTTCATTTCTGTTTAATCATAGATCCATAAGTGTTTTGATATTTTAATCATATAAAGTTAACGCTTTTTAATTGTTGAAATTAATAGGTCTATTAATAGTTGCAGATTTGAATCATTACAGTGAAGATCACAAGGAAGAATAAAAAAGAAAAGAAAGAAAAAAAGAAAGCATAGATACTGTAAATTTGAAAAAATAATTTTATAATATATGTAAAGTTAAAAAATGAAAAAGTTAAAATAAAAAAAATAGATTAGTAAAAATGAAAATAGAACTTCAAAAGTAGTAGATAATGTAATTTCCTTTGAATTAAATAGGTTCAACATTATTCTCAAAAATTTATAATATATTTTTTATACATTATAAATTTAATTATTCCAATAATTTAATTATTTTTTATGAAGTCTTATTTTGTTACATAATTGCATTATTTGTTTTTTCAGAAATATGAAAATAACATTAAGAAATAACCCACAATACAAACCATTCTTTATCTGAATGTAAGAGGCAAGATGAATATACAAATCAACATATACAACATTCAAATTCTACTAAGAATACAAGTTTCATACTTAAAAAAGTCATTTTTTTTTTACATAAAAACGTTTTAAACCAATAGAAAAAGTGAATGGCAAGAACAATAGCCCAAAAGCACCACAAATGATCAACAATAACTTAATTAACCTCATATGTGACGTCTCTATGGCGCGTATTGTTTATTTTTAGGCAAATTTCACATCGACTAAGTGCAGGGTGAGGAAGTATTAGATAAGGGTGGTCATGCTTTGACTTGTACAATCCGTTTTGAGTCTGAATGTAAGTTTGGGCATGTGAACAAAATCGTAAAGGGAAAAAGACTGGGTTGTAATTCCAAAACAAACAATATTGTACAAGCCGGGCTGTTACGATTTAGTATCAGAGCCAAGCCTTACTCCTTTATCATATGTTGGGACAAACTTCAGCGAGGATGCTGAATCTCTTGGGGGAGATAATTGTGATGTTCCCATAACGCGCACTGTTCATTCTTAGGCAAATCTCATAGTACAGGGTGAGGAAGCAGTGTATAAAGATAGGCATGCTTTGACTTGTATAACGCGTTATGGGTTTGGAGGTAAATTTGGACCTGAAAATAAAATCGTAAGGGAACAAAAAGTTGGACCGTAATCCTAAAACGGATAATATTATATAAGTCGGATTGTTACATTATATATTAGAGAAGATGAGGAAAAATAAAGCCAAAAATGCGATATCTAAGATTCGTGAACTAGTAGCTTAGATAAGGCATAATGAGCTGAAGGAAGAAGGCCGACAACTTTAAAGATTGATCGAAGATCAAGAGTTTCGACCCAATGACAAGGGGCAAAAGACAACGCACATCGAGTTGTAAATGCCCAGCGAAAGAGGAAAATTCTTCTTAAAACAAAATAGTCATCGGAAGTCCTGAGTCTCCGTGTCAGCTCCATTTGAAGAGAATACCTCCAAAGATGCTCCACAACCAATAAGAGTCTTTGGACAACAAGAATATTTCACGGGTGAAAAAGCAAAAGGCCAAGAAAAGCTAAATCTAAAAGAAAACATACACAAAACCATAAAAAATAAAGAAAATAACAATAAAAAACTACAAAAAATTAAAACATAAGAAATTAATAGAGGTATAAGGTTGTTTACCGTCCCAAATGGTTGTTAAACAATTCTAAATTAAGGCGAAGAAAAACCAAGGGCGCCGCTAGCTAGAGAGAAAAAATAACTTTTCAAAAACCCTAATTGCATGATTTTTTTTAGGAGATTATATATTGCCTCATTATTAATATTGTCATACATATTTTTCTATACATAGTGAGATAATTTTTCATAATATTTAATGAAGCAATTAATTTAACATGTATAAAAATTTTAAAGAAAATTAAAATTTGAGTCTCTACTCAAGCCAACAATTAAAATTTGAGTCTCTACTCAAGCCAACTTAAAAAGATCCTTAGAAACTGGCAAGTCAAAGACTTATATAATGTTAATATAGGTATATTATTTTATTATTAAGTGGCTATTTTAAGATAATTATAATTTATTATTATGTATTTAATTAATTATTTTTTTAATATTATATACTTACTGCGTTACACATATTTTATCATTTTAAAATTTAGAACTTTGCAAAAAATATTATAAAAAATATCCAGTAATTTGTTTAAAACGAGTTAAACGACAACATCATTTATACCATCCATTGCAAATGATGTAGTTGCACGATACTAATACTCTAGATTATCAGTAAGCTACATGTCGTTTTTCACAAAAAAAAAAAAAAAAAAGCAAAACAATACTACGCCGGGCGTATATTTTATTTTTCTAAAGAGCTTTTTATAAAAACTACCTATAAAATTAATTTTTTATAAAAATACTATCGATATAATTTTTTTAAAAAAAGATCTAAAAAAATTATAAAATTAAAAAATACTGTATATCATCATATTTTTTTGATTTATAAATATTATAGATATATTATATATATGTCATAAAACTCTTCAAAAAATATAAAAATTGAGCTTATTTTAAATATTATTTTATAAAAATAATATCTTTAATAGCAAATAACATAATTTTTTATAAAAAATTCATAAAAAAAAACTGGAAGATATCATTTCATAATATAATTTTACATGTTTTAGATATATATTATATATATATTATAAATACATCGAATATATATTGTGTATATATTTAAAATTTTTATATATTATTTAATTATAATATATATTATAGATATGTATTTTATAATTTTTATATATTGGTTAATTATAATATATATATTAAATATATTATGGATATATTATGTTAATGTTGTAGATATATTATTGTTTATTTATTTTATATATAATATATATTATATATTATATATATATATATATTTTATGTGTATACTAATAAAAATTGTTTATAAATAAAAAGATATAAATACATATTACAAATAAGAAAACAAAAAAAATAACAAAAATTTTTTTATAAAAAAAACTAATGTAAAAAAATAAAAAAAGTGACGGGTTGTAAATATAAAAAAAAATAATCTGCGTTATATTTGAAAACTTAAAATGTAAAAATGGTATTATGTGTAAACTTCTCCTTTTAAACCCTAAGCCTTTAAAATTGTAATTCTTATTAGTAAAATAGTAATTTTATAGTAATTTACAATAACTATTTATGGATGAGATTAAAATAGTAATTTTATATATTTAAATAACTATTTATCCTCAGTTATTCTTATTTCCCTTCAAAATGGAGAGAAATATTTTAAAATTAAAGGATAAATAAAAAAATTAAAATTTTTCTTCTTTACTCTTACTCACTCTCCTAATATTACTCCAAATGAGAGAAAGTAAAACAAATTTCAATTACTCTCTCCCTTTACCTCTAAATACTCCCATCCAAACAAAGGCTAAAAACAAAGGTCTAAACAACTACTGTACCTTTCTCAAAATAAAAAATACCAAACACAACTATGGCGGATTGGCCAGAAAAAAAAACACATAACAATGGCGGGTGCAGAGGAAGGAAAGGTTGACAGGTTCATCCACAGGCTCGAGGTCGGAATATTAGTACATCTCTTACAAAAAAAAAAAAAGAAAAGAAAAACTGATATGTGCATTACTCTTAATATTTATTATATTTTCTGGGTATTTGAATTCAGGCAAATAAAGTTGAGCTACGAGGCTGCACCATCAAGTACTGTGGTCCAGATAAAGGGTTTGGTATTTTTTCATCCAACGATGTCTCTGATGGTAATTAAGTCTGAAAATACAATTTCATTAATACCCGTTTGCAAAAGGTTAATTCTTTTGTTTGATTGGGTTTCAGCAATATATCTGAAAACAAAAAAAAAAGGAAAAATTTCAGGTGTTCTGCTTGTTGTTCCGCTAGATTTAGCTATAACTCCCATGAGAGTTTTGGAAGATCCTCTTATTGGACTGAATGTAGGGCTATGTTTGAAGAAGGAGAAGTGGATGACAGGTTCTTGATTATTTTATTCCTAATGTTGGAGCGACTTTGAAAGAACTCTTCTTGGAAACCGTATGTATCTATTGCATTTCTCTCTGTATTTTGGAGGAATTTTATTTTTAAATTTCTTGGCAGGAATGATTTATTTTTGGTGAAACTACGTTAAATTAGGTACCTTGACATGCTTCCTGCCACTTTTGGAAATCCATTATGGTTTACTGATGATGAGCTACTGGAGCGGAAAGGGACTACTCTATATCGGGCGACGGAATTGCAGGTAAATCATTGATGGTCTCTTGGTCTTGTTTTTGTTAATCCCAGAAAACTGTATAGCTTGATTATAGTCTGACTGCTGAAGGTGTTGTCGACCTTACTGGTTGAGCACTTCATAATTTCACCAATATAATAACCGTGTGGTTTGGAAGCAAGTTGGGCATCCCATACCTCTAAAATAGACCAAAACCATCGATTTCATGCTGGAATAAGATATATACGGCGCTCTTCTAATAACACTTCCAGTATGAGTGATGACATTAATGCATAATATGGTTAATTGATTGGGCTCTTTGAACGTAACTGCACAGCATATGTGACCCAAGCCAGATTTATGTTACAGAAGAAAAGGTTGCTGTCTCTGTATGATGACAAAGTAAAGGGTTTGGTGACGAAACTTCTAATTCTAGATGGGGATTCAAAAAGGTGCACATCAAGTTCATATTTACTCCCTTTCCCTCTCTTAAATTTATGGCATTTTTTTTTCCTGTGGTCGCTCTTTGTCATAATTATATTGGATTGCCCTAGGCATATGCAAATATTCGCGCACACAAATTTAAAGCTTTGCTTGGTAAATTTAATGTATGGTGCATCGCTATTTTCAATGAATCACTGTGTGATATATATTGCATGTATTATGACTTACGGAGGATAACATCTTCTGTGCACAAACCTGAGATTTTTGTTATTTCTTCTTTTGCCAGTGAGGTGTGTTTTGAAGATTTCCTTTGGTAAGTATCTTCTGAATTTGCTTCTTTTCATGTGGCATTTTTATGTTCTTGAATTGTGTGCATTGATTGTTATTACCCTTTTTCCCATCAATTTTGCATCATTACCATCGTGCTAGGGCAAATTCTCTATTTTGGAGTTGTGCTTTGAGCATTCCCCTTCCACATTCTTATGTATTTCTACCAGTTCAAGAGGATCAAGGTACTTATTATTCAGTTAACAACTTTGAGCTCTCACATGATGATAATTCCAATGAGACTTGTTTGACGAGGAGGCTGAAAGAATTGAGATTATTGTTTTCACTCTTTGGGCATAATTTTCTAATTGGTTTACTTCAATTGAAGGATATGCTGGTGCATATAAAACTAGTATCTAATTCTCCTCATCTCAGGAATCCAGGTTCATGGCCTTGACAGCTAAGTCAATGGAGTAAGTTCCACATCAGTTCAAGGGGATACTGTCTGGGTAGAGGGTATTATCCCTGGCATTGATTTTTGCAACCATGATACAGTTTTCTAATAAATATGGATATCTCAACTCAAATTTGGTTGTCTGAAGTATTTTAACTGATGTTATTGGTATTTCAGTAATGTTGGCAGGAATTTTCTTTTCCATCTCTAAGTTTCTTAACAATTGTTCAAGAGCAAATATTTTGTTTATTTTATGAATTTTTACTGAATGAGTAATAGAAGTTATTTTCCTTGATATTTTTATAATTGTGAGATATTATGGTGGATTGGGAAGTTATTTTGTGAGATAATCTGGTGGATTGGAAGGTTTTCTATGTTTTTTTTCTAATCACTAGCTGCAAACACAGCTATAAATTTGAAGGTGGCAGCAACATGGGAGGTTGATGGAACAGGCTTGGCAACTGGAGTTCCTTTCTCCACGTACCTTCTTTCTGGTACCATTCTTTCTGATCTCTGTAGATTTTTTTTTGCAGTCAAATTTTCGTACCACAATTAATTTTATTAGATACAAGTTTTAGATCTTAAGCATTACAATATTCTAATTTGGCAATTGCTGATTATACAAATTCTATGTTCTCGTCATGACATTTGCTTATCACAATTGGAAAGTTCAACAGACTGCCTTCCAAGTTGACAAAGAGATTTTCATTAGTTATGGTAACAAAGGCAATGGGGTATTTTCCTTTTGCAGTGAGAGGATGCTTTATTACTGATTCAAGAATGTTTTTCTTTGTGTACTATATGATAATTGTGTCTGTGCGTATAAATGTTTGAACACCTCTGGTTTTTTCATCAAGATAATTGCACTCATTCCCCAGTTTGTCTCCTTATATTGCACTCATTCCTCAGTTTGATTCCTAATCAGGGCATTTTATATAGTTCCTGCTGCATCTTTGTAGTATCTGGATCATCCTTTGAATATACATCGTAATTTGATGACGATCCCCTTTTTCTCCTTTACCCTTTTTTCCCTTTGACATGCATGATGTTAGACTTTTCACTTTATTTTGGATGTGCCCTTGGCAAGGGCAGTTCGGTTGACTCAGATATTCTGATTCATTCAATTGAAGAATAGCTAAATGACTCTACTTTTGCCATTTTATTCACATAGCCTCTTAGGTCTCACCTTTTTATGTTAAACTTCTGCTGCCAGTGCACTATTCCTAATTCAATCTTCCTAGTTGGTGCCTCCAGTCTTTGCTGAATTAGAGATGCTCAGGCTTTTAATTTTGGTGATGCTATTCAAATGAATATTAGGTGCTTAAAATTCCATGTTTTCTATAATGCCTTACACTTGAAGATAGAAAGTCTGAAAAAAAATGTAATTTTATGAATCAATATCCTCTATATTTAAAATAGATTTTCTCTTCCCACAATGCATATTGGCCTTCGTTATTCTTGCTTATATTTCTTGCAATGATTTTGCATTAGGTTAAAAAGCTTTAACTTTCCTTGTATTACCTTGTATTTTGGATTCAGCAAGTTGCTGTACCTGTACGGATTTGTCATTGACAATACTCCGGATGACTATCTCATGGTAATGTTTTTTTATATTTTATTTGAATGTTATAGCTTATGCAGTTTCTATTGTGGCCTTTTATCGTCCTCTTTAGTTTGATTTCCTTGGAACTGTTTTTTTTTTCTATGTCAAGGGTGCTCAACAGCCAGTGCGCTATACCAGCTCATCACTTGCGTGCATAATGTAAGCAGGTCCATTATGCTGGAGAAGCAATTCCGAACATTCCCTTCTCAGACTCCAAAATGCAGCTTCTGGAAGCACAGGTCAACTTTTTATGACTCCATTAGTGGTATGTTTGTGTTACTAAAATTATGTTTCTTCTCGTTTTCTCTCAACACACCCACACAGGCTAAACCCACCGTCCGCCCATAAAGAAGGGCTTTACCGATTAATGGAATGCGGTTTCTTTTGCCAAAAAGCTTGCTGGATCATGGGTTTTTTCCCACAGGCACCTCAAACAATAACATTGGTAAATGCAAATCAGATCAAATTTGCAACTTCAGCTGGAGTGGCCAGCGCAAAACGCCCTATTACATATAAAGTTTCAGCGCAAATTTGTCTTTCCTGAGGAATTTTTAGCTTCATTGAGGACCATAGCCATGCGGGAAGATGAGCTATATAAAGTTTCTTCGATGCTTGAAGAGGTGCATTGAACTGCTACAGAAGGCCCAACAAAACCCAGAACACCAAGGAAGGTGGGAGAATAACTAACACACTTTCGCATATGATCTTGTTCGTGTTCATGCCATATTCCTATGGGGTTTTTTCAAAAATGCCTTAAAAAATAAAAATATTTTCAAAAATATCCACTTTTTCTTTTTAATTTCAAAAATATCTTTTTTTTTTCAATTTTTTATTTTAAAAATACCATATTTTAAAGATATATCTTTGGTATACATTTAGTATACTAAAAATATACTCAATTTTCAAAGGTATACATTGAATATACATTTGGTATATCAAAAATATATAAAAAACACAGGATAATTTTGAAAAAAAAAAAGTTAAAAAGTGTGTTGTACAGAATAATTTCCTCTATTCCTATTAAATCACAAGATACATTTTAAGCTGCTTTATGATAATATTTTTTTCCTGTACTATGTTGATTATTCGAGTACCTCATCTTGCTTCTTACGAAGAATCATGGGCAAGAATTGTTGCAATTCTGTATTTCTTGTACTTTGTACCAGTTCTGAAGAAAGTGCTCCAACCCAATTCAATTTGAGCAGAAACAAATGGTCGAGCACAGTATATAGACAAGGGCAAAAGGAACTCACCAGATTATTTCTCAAGGAGGCAGAGCATGCCTTAGAACTATCTTTGAGCGAAGTTAACTGAATGAGCTCCTCGCCTGACTACAACTCTATCCTTTTTATGGAAATCATTTGTACAAGGAATGGAAGAAGAAATGATATAATTCTTCTGTTGAAAATCTAATAGCTCCCAAGAATTTGTTATCAATTCTCCTTTACATTAATCTTTCACAAGCGTGTATTTGTTTGTTATTTTGTGTTTTTTTGGCTGCTCGTTTATAGGACAAATCTTGTTTTTAAAACCCCATTATAATCTTGTTATAATAAGCTACAAGAAAAAAGAAAGTCTTGCTGTTCATTGCAATTTCTTTCCTGTAAAGAAGAAACTGAAGAGGTCTTAGCTCTACAAAAGGAAGACAATAGGATTGTCTGTGTTGTGTGTATATAAAACGATGATTATTGTAATTGCCGATTATCTCTGTCTTTTATACATGTTTATCCAAAACCACTAGCATACTTTCTTAAATAAAGAAGATGGCCAAAATTTGCCAGCCAAACCAGCATCTAGGATAAGTAAATAGCCTGAAATTAGCCTGAAATTAACCGACTCGAGCGCCAACCCAACAAATTTTACTAATTATATTAGTTTAAGCTAACTAGGTTGATTAATTTTGATTTATATATTTATTAGTAAAATAGATTAAATTTTACAAAATCTATTGAATCGATCAATAATAATTGATTTTTAAAAATCAAAATTTTTTACCGATCAATAATGGCATTAGTCGAGTTGGCTGACTCTTTAAAATATAACCAATCGATTAATCCAACCGATGCTCATTCTTACAAGCCTCTTCAGTTTCCAGTGTCTTCTAAATGGGCTACGTTCCGAAGAGTCCATCCAATGGTATAAGCTGCAGCAGCTGCAATGGCACCATTGCCAAGTGTGATGGCAGCAGCAGGACCATAACTTTTAGCAGCTATCTTAGCCTTTGCTATTCCAAATAAAGCCAAAGCTAGAGCAGCCAACACACAAGCACCAATAAACTTCACCAAGTCACTGCTAGTAAATGGGATTAGGACAATGAAAGATAGAAGAGGCAAACTGCCAAAAACCAGAAAAGCTACGAAAGTTATTAGAACATTCCTCCATGGCTTCTCTGCTTCATCTGGAGGTGGCATCCCTTTCTTTGTTGCCATTTTCTCATCTACTAGAATTCCTTTGTACTTTGCAAGTATCTCCACCACCTAACACAACATTTTCTTTAAACAACCAGAGAACATATCAAATCCAATATTAAAGTGTGAATAATAACTTATAACAACAAAAAAAATAGTCACAGCCTAGCAGTAAATATTTTTTTCCTGAATAATAAATTTAAATTCGATTCTTGCTCTATTGATCCCTTCTCATATGTTAATATTCAAAAGAAACTTATAAACTGTAAATAATATTACTGTTGTTATTGGAGATAATGATCCCACATTGGTAAGAAAGCCAAAGCTCCAGTCACATATAAGGCTGGACAATCCTCATACTGTCAACTCGGGTTTTCAGTGTGAATTAGGCCCAACTCTAATATGGTATCAGAGCCCGGTTGGGATACAGCTGAAAAGTGGACTGTGTTGTGTGGGAGGCCCTCGGTATGACCTCGCGATTGAGGATCTGTCCGCTAATAGTGCCTTGTGTCGAAAGTCTTCCTGATTGGTGGAGTTAGGCGGCATGTCCCGTTGAATGATAACGACGATACAAAATATTTGAGCGGATGAAATGGATTATCGCTTGAGGGGAGGCCATGAGTATGTGGTCTTGGTTCGAGGGGAGGATTGTTGGGATAACAAACCAAATCCCACATTGAAAATATGAAGGAAGCTCACCTTACATATAAGTGTCCACTTGAACTCCATTAGTATGAGGCCTTTTAGGAGGTGTCCAAAAATAAATCCGTGTGGGCTCAAGCCCAAAGCGGACAATATCATACTAATGTGGAGTTAAGGTGATGCTAGCAGGACCTACAATATGGTATCAGAGCATTCATGCCCAAACGGGCTAGATCCTGGGCCGAATCCTCACAAGACCGAAGCTGATGGATTGATGCCAGTCGATCCGCCCAACTTGGTAAATGGGCTCGTGGTAGCAAGTGTCAACCGGGTCGGCCCCCGGTTGCACTTGAGGAGGAATGTTGGAGATAATGATCCCACATCGGTAAGAAAGCCAAAGTTCCAGTCACATATAAAGCTGGGCAATCCTCATACTGTCAACTCGGATTTTCAGTATGAGTTAGGCCAAACTCTAATAATTGTGGCATCGTTGATGTCCTCCCAAGTGATTGAGATTTCTGTATCAAGTCAAAATCTAAGCAATCATTATTAACAACTTCTTCTGTTAAACCCTTTTCTTTGATAGCCATCTTCTCAGTGGTGCTTGAAACAAAGTCTCCTAACCCCATTGATATCCCATCTGCCACCAAGTTTGCAAACCCCATCACTAGCACTTCAACTGCAAATATAAATACGATATACATTCAAAAATTGACTAACAATTAAAACCCATTATTAACAACTAATGACAGTATTATTATAATAATTTACCAGAGGCTCTTTGGGTGGCAGAGATAGAAGAAATGAGAGAGAAGCAAGTAACAATGGCATCAAGCCCTGCATAAACCATACTCTTCACATACTCTCCTTTCCATAGCTCCCTTGGTCTTCTTTTCTCTTCTTTTTCTCCTCTTATTAAATGAGTCTTGGTGTCATCTTCTTCTTCTTCTTTAATGGTGATTTCATTTTCTTCTGCCATTTTTTCACTGCTAGTAACATCCAAAATTTCTGTAATTTATTGCAATTTTTTACTGTTTACTCTCTCATCTTTTAAAATTTTCATAGCCTTGTACTTAGGGGGTGTTTGGTTTAACTGATTGAGGCAGCTGATAGCTGTTTCAAGTCAATCAGCTAAAGAATAGATGTTTGGTTAACTTTTTTATCAGCAGCTGTTAGCTGTTTGAAGGCTCAAACAGCAGCTGTTTGAAAAAGCTCCTCCTCCTGGCTTTTTCTAAACAGCTGCTGATAGTTTTTTTATTTGACAATATTAATCCTGAATTATTAGATAATATTAATATCTGTAACCTTTAATTTAAACTTATAACGTGTGATTATTAAAGTATAACGATATATGCCAAATCAATGATTTATACGTCAATCTTTTATATATATATATTAATTAATCGAATTGATGAGGATTGCAATATATTTTACAAAAAAAAAAGCTACTAATATTTTTTTCAAAAAAAAAGCTACCAATAAATTTTACCAAAAAAAAGCATCAATCTATTTTTATTGTGGCTGGTAGATTATATTTTTTAAATTTATTATAAATATATTTATTATTCAAATTTTCAAAATTTGAGTTTATTTAAAATTATACCCTTATTGGTCATTTTACACAATAACAACAACAGCTTACTATATTTTTACTAAACGCTCATTATTCATCAGCTAACAGCTATCCGCAACAGCTACCAGCTACCAACTATCAGCTGTATGAAATCGCTAAGCCAAATAGCATCTTAGTCTTAGAGGGTGTTTCTCAAAACTTAAAAGCTGGTCAAAACTGCTTATAAGCTGTTTTTAGATTATAAGTTGTTTATTTAAGTGTTTCTGAAAACTTAAATAGTAGATTATAATATGATTTTAATCAGTTTTTTAAAAGTTGGGTTTTGCTACTTTTTTTTAAGCAGTTTTGACCAAGTAAAAGACCATACTATCCCTACCTAATCTTCAATATTCCAAATTTACCTACCTTATACACTTTAGTTCCCATCAAAGAAATTTTATTATTATTATTATTATTATTATTAAATTTTATTATTATTATTATTATTATTATTATTATTATTGCAAAATAAATTTTGAATTGACATTTAAAAAATTATTTTTATACAATAAATAAATTCATGGACAGTTTGGTCATTTTGACAGTTTCTACAATTAAAAACTGATTATAAGCTGATTTTACAGAAACACTTAACTGATTATAAACTGATTATCAGCTGATTATTAGCTAGTTTACAGAAACGCTTAACTGCTTATTTTTAATCTGATTATAATCTAAAAATCACTTATTCACGATAAGCTGAAAAGCTCCAGTTTTGAGAAACACCCTATTAATACAAGTACAGTATAGTGTGTTTGCGTGTCCTGATGCATGCTATTGTCTTGACACGTGGCTTATAAGGACATACCTCGGTCAAAATTACTCAAACACGTGGATTCCTCTTGTCACGTCGTCGTTTTTCGATTTTAACCGAATATAAATTGACTGCAATTTGACTGATTTGCTTGCACCAATGAATTTTAGCAGTAGTTTTTTAACATTATTTAAGCTCAAAATAATTTCATCATAAAGCATTTTTAAGATTGTTAATTATTTAAAACTGAGAGTCATTCTTTAAAAAAAAGCATTTACTCTTAAAACTGAGAGTTATGCTTTCTTTTTACGATTGTTAATAAAATATTTACTCTTCGTGTTAATGAAATTGTCACCTTAAAAAAATATCTTAGAAAAATTATTAATTTATGAAATAAAAAAAATAATTTTTTAACCATATTTTTATCATAAATAAATTAATTGTTAATGTAGCAATCTTTATATTAATGAATTAATTAATAATATTTTAATTATTTCAAAATAATTTTTTATAAAATTAAAAGTATAATAATTATTTTAATAATTATACATGAACTAAAGAGGATTATTCAAAGCAGTACTTTCATTGAAAAATAGTATTTTTCAAGAAAATAAAACACATAACTCAAATTAATTATACATAACTCAAATCAATTGGTTTTTTTTTTAAAGTTTAATTAATTGAAATCGGTTAATATCTTGCATTGCACATAAAAAATAAAAATTCTAAGTGCCAAAAATATAAAAATTCTTTCGTATGTAAACGATCTAATAAATCTCTATTTTCTTCTCTCAAAAAATTGTAGAAAAAAGTAAAGATATATGACAATGGTTATTCTTGTTTTTCCCCTACTTATGTGAACAGATAAACATTAAGTTAAGCAAATACAATATAGTTTAGACAAAAGGCCTCTTCTCTTTCTCTTTCTCGTCTTGATCTTGATTAATTTCTGATTGAACAAGAACAATCTCTTCTTCATTAGAGGAAGATTTCTGAAACTTGGGTTTTGCAGATATTGAAGAGTTAGAGATTCTTTTGGCAGGCTTGTTGTTGTTATCAGGTAAAAGCTTCAATGTGATTCCCATGGCCATCAATAGAAGACCAGTCCCGTGCTGTTCAGTTAATGGCTTGGTGAATATTATGTATGATAGCAGTAATGTCACCGCCTTCCTTGCCGTCGTCACCTGTGATCAACCAAAATCCAAAATATATTATAAAAAAAAATGGAGAAGTCAAATTTTACATTAATAACATTGAATATATACGCATTAAAGAGCCTGAAAATGATATAAATGAAAGTGTATACCATAGCTGTAGTTGCAGCACCAAAAACAGCAATAAGTGAAAGTACTGAAACTTGCCCAATGAAAGTAGCCATGGTTTCAAAAACCAATACACCATACACGTATGGATGCTGCATTTCATTTAATTTATCAGCTATAACAACAACAGAAAAGTTATTAACTTTAAAATTGTAAGAGGATCTAATATCAGGTTGAAAGGCGTAGTCATAGTAAGAGGGTCTACGATCAAGGCTGAAAGGCGTTGTCAATGGACAACAGGTAAAGTTCAGAATTGTAACGTTCAAAATTCAGATTGTGGGTTAGTAAATGATGTGTTTTATTACCTGATAACATGAATTCCAAGCTTGGAATAACTCTCCTGTGAAAATCATGGGCTTGCTCTTCGTTCTTCATCTCTATCGTGTTTGTCTCCGTGTTTTCAAGAAATTAAAATGATGAAATTAAAAGCTTGAAATTTGAAAATGGGATATTTAAAAGCTTAATCAACTATGGCGAAAAAGCCTGAATTTTGTTCATTGATACATTTGCATGTTGACTTGAAAACAACCACTTTGGAAATGCCTTTGTTTTCGTTACGTTAACCATTACAATTAGTATTACAGATGGATCATGGATGACCTTGACTTCACTCTTTTGAGTCTTGGAGAGGTTATTTATATTCTTTTGCTACGCTCCCATTCCATACAGTAAATTGTAAATATATATATATATATATATATTAATTTTTTTCACAGAAGCCATAATAATTTTATTTTTTTTATTAAAATTATTTTCCAATCTAATAAAAAATAAAAATTATAAGTACACATCTAAACACAGTCTAAAGATAAATATAAATTTTGCAAAAATAATTAAAAAATGTAAAATTTATAGAAGTAATGTGCAAATAAAAAATTTATAAAAATACAGCATATTTTTAATATATTTTTAGTAGATATTAAATATATATTGAGTAGATTTTTAATATATGCTATACAAATATAAAAAATTAAAAAACTATTTTTTAAAAAAATAATATTTTCCGTAATTTTCTCTATATATTTCACTATAATAAACTCAGAATTGGATTTTTTTTCCTCATATATTAATAAAAAAATCATAAATGGAAAATAAATAGAATATCTCACTTTTAATATGGGGATTTTCCTTACCAATTCAGAACATGAATGATGAATCTGAGTAATAAAATAAAAAATTAATTACTTCCTGAAAATAGCCTCTCAGCCCCTCAGCTTTTAATAATTAATAATAGATTTTTTTTTATAAATGGTGAAAATAAAGTGTTAATTTTTATTTTTTACTTGGCACTATAGGATGAAGTGGACGTTATTTTTCCTCCAATTCACTAACGGCAATTATGTGACGCCATAAAACATAATCTCCTAACATTTTTCTTAAAAAGGGAATAAATCAAAGAGAGAGATTCGATCCCTACACTTCTCATATGAAAAAGGAGCGTTTTAACAATCAAACTATATGTCAAATTGTATAAATAAAATTACTTTATTTATATTTGTACTATAATTTGCTGAAAAGTTATAAATTACAAACTAATTTCATATAATTATTAATTATTATTATCTAAAGTTTAAATATTTATAATTAAAATTATTTTAAATTATTATTATAAATTATAAATTATAAATATTAACAATTATTTAAATATTATAATTAATTATAAATATTAATATTTATAATTAATTATAATATTTTATATTATTATTATTATTATAATATTATTAATCATAAATACTAACAATTATTTAAATTTTATAATTAATTATAAATATTAATAAATTTTATGAAATTACTTTGAAATTTATAATTTTTTAAAAAATTATAGTATAAAAATAAATAAAATAACTTTATTTACACAAATTTATATATAGTTTGAATAGTTAAAATACTTATTTTTTTTTATGAGAAGTGAATTCCTGCACTTCTCTTTCATTTATTCTTTTTTTAAGAGAAATATTAAAAGATAATATGACCCATGATATAGTATCACATCATCTTATAATATGACGTGACAATTTTTTATATCTCTGCATAGGATTATTGTTAGTGAATTAGAAAAAAAAAATAGCATTAAAATAACATCAGAATTATAGTATTACAAAAACATAAACTTCAAGGATTATTAGTGTAAATTTTGAATATGAGGGACGATAATGTACGTCAATAAATTTTTTAGAAACGACGAGTATAATTTATTCTTTTTTTATAATAGTCAGTTTTATGTGGATAGACTGGAGCATTTCTCACCGAATCCTTATCCCTCTGTTAATGTATTATTGTGTTATTTATCACTATATTTATTTTTTAAAATATTTATTTATTAATGTTAAATAATTTGGGTGACCAAACTTATAAAATAATCTTTCAAAACCAGTAGAAAAAAAATAGATTATCACAATTAATATTTTGCTAGAAGTATTTTTTTTTAAACTATATTTTCATAGTCGAGTCAGATAAAATTATAAGGAATAATAATACTATTTTTTACTGTTATTAACTTTTACCTTCATGATATATTTAATATTAAAAATTTAAAAT
Organism: Garcia nutans; assembly: GCA_947685225.1. NCBI lineage: Eukaryota > Viridiplantae > Streptophyta > Magnoliopsida > Malpighiales > Euphorbiaceae > Garcia > Garcia nutans. The sequence continues at coordinate 12,921,947 of CANTUV010000010.1, read as the reverse complement.
TGAATATATTTATTATATTATTAATAATATAAAAGAGAATATATTATTTTATTTATTTTTTCAGATATTACAATGAGAAAGAAGAAATTAATCATGAATTTATTATTTAAAATAGATACGTCTTTTTGTTAAATCATGTCTCGGGATATAATATTATTTTATTTATTATAATCTAATATTTATGAAGGGAATTAACCTATACAAAAAATACGCCTTCGTTTCTGGAATTTTTTAATACTCTTAAAACAGGAAAAAGAAAAAAAAAGTGAATTAGAATTTCGTCAAAGTGAATGGTAGTTGGACTTTATTAATGTTATTAAGATATAAAATTATACATTTGCAAGTTTAAGTAATGATTAGAAAGACCCAAAAAGTCATAAATCAAATCTATAATCCATTAATTTATTAAACTCATCCAAACCAAACTTAATAATCATGATTACTTCGCCTAATTAGCTTATTTAGGATTACATAGTTTTGTAAAGTGAAAGTATTTTGGTAATAACATTAAAAGATATAAAATAGTATATTTTATTTTATTGTTATGCATAAGTCAAAAATAACTATTATTATTATCATGAAACAGAGGAAATAATAAAATGTTCAAAGTTATTGCTATAAATTTTATAGTGAAAGAACAAGCATATAGTAAAGAAAAATAAAGATTCAAACTTTTAGCTTTCTTTCTACTTAATAAAAAAAAGTTTGAAAAGATTCATTTGAGTCAAGTTTTTCGATAATTCAATTTTACAATTGATTTTCTAACTAATCTTCTTTTATGAGCATAGCTTACATTTATGTACAATGTATATATATATATATAATCATATTATTGTATAGTAATAATTATTATATCCAATCACCTATTATGTGATACGTTGGCTACTCATTTTGGTTCATAAAACGGCAACTAATAAATTTTCATCTATAAGAGGTGAATTTGGGATTGAGATAAAATGCAAAAGTAAACTCTCTAAATAGAAATTATCATTAAATTACATATAACAAAAAAAAGAGTCAATATTTTGTCATAAAAAAGAGTGAACAAATTACAAAACAATTTGTGTAGGAGATCAAAATATTCTGGGCCAGCCATTATGTCTTTCAAAAGCTGCTAAGAGTTTGGAACCCAATTTACTTTACCCAGCAAAAGCTCCCTCCTTCTTCTCAATAATAACTCTTTTTCAACTCAAAATAGAATATACATATATATATATATATTAGTTGTATCAGTTTAAATATATATATATATATATATCTATATATTTATTAGTTGTGCTACTTGGCAATGAAGATTATATTATTCATATATACGCTTGGCAACAATGTTGGATCCACATTTCAGCTGGAAGTCAACGAACAGTAGTAGTGAAAGGGCTCTGAGAAATCCACATGTTGTTGATATTTGAAAGCCATATCAAATTATTAATGTTGATCATATCTCCTCTTAACTTTTCCTTTTCTGAATCACAGCAGCCCATGGTTTTTATTATTAACCAAACCACAAGGGCAGCTTTTAAATTTATTTATTTATCATCAATTGAATTTGACTTGTCAAAAATTTTAAACAAAAGTTTTATTTCGATCTAGGTAAAGCAACTAAACGTGCCTCGCTCGCTAAATTACAGGTCAAGTTTAGATTTTGGAAGCCAGCTTCTTTTTTTTTTTTTTTCAAGTTCAACCATGCAATTAATTTCTCATATTTGAAAGAAATTTTCCAGCAATAATAGCTGATTGATCCACTGTTAAAAAATTGCCATGAAGTAAAAAATAAAAAATAACCGGTGGTAATTAATATTATGCGAAGGAACTTCAATGCCATCTCTTTCTCTTTTATTTATGTACAGCATTCTACAAAAATTTTCAGCACAGGCCAGGGCTAATATTATACAATGCCATAGGAGGAAGATGGGCAGAGCATAAGTTATGCTCTAATTTAAATCAAGATTTGTAATGGCCAATTACACTCTGTAGTCTCTCTTATTATAATCTTAATTAATCAGAATCACTAAGCTTTGACATGACGACGAGAACTGTTGTTTGTTTAGTTTAGCTCTCGAGTTCGAGTCCGAATCTTAAATGTATTATATCAAGCAATAACTCATCAAGCAAAAGACCCATCATCCCATTCTCAATTGCCATGGCTACCTCTTCTTGCTCTTCCTCTAACTTGTTCCATTTCCCTTCTCTATCCATATCTCTAATGCAAGCCTCTCTATTATCCCATTTAATATTCAACCTCTTATTTTCTCCACATAACCAAGATTTTACTGTGCTTAATATCTCACTTTCAATTCCATAATTTTCTGCTTGGTATCTTTTTCTCCCCGGTTCCTCTCTAAAGAAATCAAACAATAGTCTCTCTAAATTTATGTCCTTGTAGTCTCTTAATGAACTTGTCTCTTTAACAATATGATTCAATAGTTGCCATTCTTGTTCTTGTTCTTCATTTCTGGTATTTGTCTTTTTTTCTTCTTCATATTCTCCAGAGTTGCTGTTTTCTTCCATTGACATCCATTTTTCTAAGTTGACAGGCTCAATTCTAGCCAGATTCTCAAACCGCTGGATCTTTTGCATAATCTTCTGTTTTTTCCCTGTTATGAATACAAATTTAAACGACAATTAGCCTACTCTGTAAACCAGGAATTTGAATAACAAGAGTGGAAAATTTTTATGGTTCTTTTCATACTCTGCATAGTGGCAAGGCTTTGATCAAAACATAAGCTTGAGTACTCTTCATCTTCTTCGAATTCAATATCAATTACTGAAACCGGGCTATTATGTTGCTTCTCCTCTACCTGTTCATTCAATATCCAAAATTAATCTTTTAAATATACCCAGTTTACTAAACTCATCCATTAACAATTTAGTTACAACATAAAAACATAAAAAATTAATAATTAATTGCATACCAAATATAATCTACAACATAAATAAGTAACAATTAATTATATATCGACCACTAAATATATATTCTCGTGAATAATGTATTAGTGTCAATTTCAATACTAAAAAAATGACATTTAAAAAAAATTATCATTCAAACATGTTTCAATAGTTTGATGTGATGTTATGACACTATTGACATGTGGTGAAGCAATACGGCGTCGTATGTTAGTCTGAATTATAATTGATTTAATAGCCGAGGGCAAGGGGGTAAGCTGCAACTTCTGTTTTGTCCCATCTGAAAAAAAAACTCCAGAAAAAGACAAAACTCTAAAATAAATGTGCCGTACAGGACAGACAAGGTCAACCAAAATGTCGCTAAAAGACACACCATCACCGGCATTTAAATCATAAACTAACCAATCTAAGGACCCTCACCTGCAGACAAAATATATTTTGTTAAAGATGCAATGCACTGGACTCACCTTCGGTCCCACTTTTGTTTTTGTTTTCTTCTCTGTTGTTGTCGTCGCCTCCATTGAATCCTCGCCGACGCATGGTAAATTTATTTTACCCATTTCAAACGCATCGTTGACACAATAACCATCAGAATTACTGTTCCAGAACGGTAAATACTCTGATGTGAAATCACTGTCACACCAGCTTGACCCATTACTGCTACAAGTGGAGCCAGTTATGGTGGTCGTTGTGCAATGATTTGGGGAGAATGATAAACCTGACGGCGGAGATTTCTCTTCGACAAGGTCTCGAAATGATTTCCATCTTATGATGTCTTTGATTGTGACTGTAATTTTGGTTTCACTTTCTAATAATTTGTTTTGACTATTGATTTCTCTGCTGCTGCTGCTGCTGTTTTTAGACAGTTTCCGAGAAAGGCTCTTGGGTAAAATCGATGGAGATTTAACGGCGGCGAAGCGGAAATTATTCTTGATTGAATTAACCATGGCTTGAAATGCAGAAGTTGCTCGAGGTTTCAACAGCTTTTTCCCTTGATTGAGATCTTTGGAAATGAGAGTTGCAATGGTGAAATCATCAGTTGGGGTTTTAGGAAATGATAAATTTGAATCATCTAGGAGAAAATCTTTAAGCATTTTAGGCCTGTGTTCACTTTGGAAATGGTGTGTGTGTTTGAAATTTGAATTTGAAATTGAATCATTTGAAAAACCCATTTGTTTTGAGAAAGAAGAACAACGCACAGAACTTGAAATGGAGAAATGAAAATGGAGTGAAGAAGATCAGTGTAGTGGGAAATGAAAGCAACAAGTGAGGGTTTTAAAAAAAGAAATTTAAGAGAAGAAAGTGAGAGGTAACTTCTGGTTGGGGATCTCCAGATAAGAAATTTCTGCCAAGGATGAACCTATATATGAAACCTGGTATGGATAGATAATATATAGTTTTAAATTAAATTAAATCAGAAAAATGACAAGAGCTGCACTTGCATAACCAGGCAGGATGCTTCTTTTTTAAAAATAATAATATATGCGCTCATATGCATTTTATAATAAAATTGTTAGAATATATAAAAAATAAAATTATGATTATAAAATTAAATAAATATGAAGTGCTATTGTTAATCCATTTAAGTTGTCATTTTTAATTTATACATATTTATTAAAAAAAATTAAATATTTTTAATATTATATAAAAGTATTTTAAATGAATTAAAATATATTTCATTAATTAATTAATATTAAAAATATTTTACTCTCATTTAATTATTTAACTCATTAATAATAACAACATAATTTAAGAAAAATATTTATTAATTTTATAAAATGATAATATAAATAAAACAAAATTTTTTTACAAAACAGTTGAGGTCTTTGTACGTGAGGGGGTATGTCTCTCAGCTTAGTTTTGATTCATTCCTTCATTAATTAAGATGATATAATGATAAAAAATCATGTGGTATACGGGAGTAATAATAAGAGTACTAATGAAGTGTAGTACTTTTTTTTCTTAAATTATTATTACATTCGTTACATTTAAATCATTATTTTTATAAAATAAAATCATCTAATTTATATAATTAATTTATAAAATTAATAAAAATTAATCAATTTTTTTAATAATATTTTTATTATTAATAAATTAATTATTAAAGTGAGAGTATAATATTTTTAATATTAATGAATTAATAGAAATATTTTAATTTATTTAAAATAATTTTATATAATATTAATAAAATTTAATGATTTTCTTAATAAATATATATGAGTTAATGAATTAATATTATAATATATTTATTATTTTAATAAATTAATTAATTTTTATTATATTCTTGATTAATTTATCATATTCTTATTTAATTTTACTTATTAAAATATATAATAAATATATATCATATTAAAATATTGATATAATCATGATTGATCCTAAGATTTGAGTTGTCCGAGTCAATCCAATTTTAATTGCCCATTGATTATTAAATATTAAAAAATAACATAATATCTAAAAAAATTATCAGTTTAGTGTGTTTGTATAATATATATATGGTTATCTATTGTTTGTGAATTTTCTATGTTTGTATGTGTATATATATTTGATTATTATATACATATTTTTTATTTGATTGTCTATATATAATTTTTTTTACGTATAAATAAATTTTTTTCTTTTATTGAGCTCGTCCTAACTAGATATAATAGAAAAAATATACGTACGATATAATTTTATATTTTTAATAAAAATAATTTTTTTATTTTTATAAAATAAAAAATAATATATTTAACAATTTAGAATAAAATAATGATATATTAGGAAAAAAAATATATGTAAAAATTCTAATATTAATAAAAATAATTATTTTTTAATTTTTATAAAGAGAGTAATAAATTGAGGTATAGGGAATAGGGGTGTAATTCGGTCGGTATGGAATGGAATCGCCTTTATTTCAATTCCATTCTAAAATATTTCGGTATTTAGAATTTTATTCCATACCAATCCAAATATTATTCGGACTTAAAAATTTCGTTCCATGCCATTCCATTAAAATTCGGTATGGTATTCGGTAATTCTAAAATTTTTCCATCAAAACTAAAATTAAAATAGATTTAAAATAAATCTGAAAATGAAAACATTATATAAGTTTAAATTTCAAAGTATCTAAATAAATTCATAAAATTATATCATTCAAGTTAAATTACTAAATAAGTACTTAATAATATTCTTTTTAAAAACAAATGCACTTAATAATTTAAGAAAAGTTTTTCATCTCAAGTAATCCTTTGAACCTCTATATCTTTCCAAAAAATTTCTTCACCGCATCATGGTAGTCTTGATAAATCTGAATATTGAAAAAAAAGAATAAATAAAAGGTTGTTAAAATTTGTATTAAATAAAATATTTAAATTAAAATTATGAAAATTATTATATGTACCTTCCTCAAGTTGTTGAATACCTTCTTGTGATTCTTCATAATTGATTGGAAATGGAGAAACACGGAGCCAATCTTGTGCACATATAAGAGCCTCCACGACTTTAGGACTCAAAGAACTTCTAAAATTATCAAGTATACGACCTCCAGCACTAAAAGCAGCTTCAGAAGCAACAGTAGAAACGGGAATGGCTAACACATCACGTGTCATCTCTGCAATTATTGAAAATCTAGAACCATTGTGCTTCCACCAAAGTAAAATATCAAATTCATTTACATCCTCAATGCAATCTTCTTCAAGATATCTATCTAACTCATATTTGATATACCCTGTATTTTTCTCGCATTTATGCTTATTGTATTTTTCTTTCATTATTTGTCTTATTTTTTGAGAAGGTTGAAAACTATCCACCATATCATTAGAATGCAGATTTATTTCAGTAACTTGTGCCCCAACCTCATTTGTAGGTGAACCACCAGCACCCTTATACTCTTCAAACATGCAATTAATTGTCTCTCTCACTTTTTTAAGAATACTAGATGAGGTATAACAATAAAACAATTGATTAAGACTCCATTCTAATAAGCTCATTTTGAAGCGAGGATCAAGTACAACTGAAATAAAAATTATCATGTTCATTTTTTCAGGCTTTCCCCAATACTTGTAGTACTTATCTTTCATTTTTTCAGCCATAAAACTCATGTTCAAATCAGAGCTATTATTCAACTCATGCAAAAGATCATTTACAGCAACCATCTCATGAAAAAAATTATTAGATGTGACATATAAAGAGCCAGAAACACGCAAAGTCAACTCATAAAAATTTTCTAAGAAAGTTACCAACCTACCAACATTAACCCAATCATCATCAGAAGGCTTTCCACCCCCATCTCTATCTTTTAACTCACTTTCATAACGAGTATCCTCTAAGTCATACCTATCAAATGCATTTTTAAACTTGTAAGGAGCATCCAACATCATATAGGTAGAATTCCATCTAGTAGAAACATCAAGACACAATAATTTTTTACTTTGAATTTCTCCTCTAATGCACATTTTTTGAACTTTTCCAATCTAGATGGAGATTATTTTATATATTTTATAGCTTGTCGAACACGGAGAATTGATTCTTTTGCCTCATTCAATCCATCTCCAACCACTAAATTAATTATATGAGCCACACATCTCATGTGAAGAAAATCACCTTTCAAGACACTACCACCCCAAGTATTAAGTCTAGTTCTTATATAATTGATTGCTGTATCATTCGAACTTGCATTATCAACTGTGATAGTAAAAACTTTTTCAATGCCCCAATCTAATAAGCATCTCTCAATTGTTTTTCCAATTTGCTCACCCTTATGACTAGTAATTGGACAAAAATTTATAATTCGCTTTTGTAATTTCCAATTGTCATCAATATAATGTGATGTGAGACACATATAATTGATTTGTTGTATAGAAGTCCATGTATCAGTTGTGAGACATATCCTCCTTTGGGGTAAGACTTTTTTAAGTTCTATCCTTGAATCACAATAAACTTGGTAGCAATCTTTAGCAACTGTTATTCGTGAAGGAACACGAAAAGAAGGATCCACAACACTAAAAAGATATTTAAAACCTTGTCCCTCAACACATTTAAAAGGAAGTTCAACCACAATTACCATGTATGATATAGCCTTTCTCAAAGCAATTGGGTCCAAGCATGCTTGAAACTTTAGATTACTCACACCATCATTTTCTTTTGTGACACAAGGAAAGTTAAGTTGGGTTTGCTTACGATCCTTAGGCCTAGTATATGGATATTTAGGACATCTGTCTAAATGTGCCAACAAACCGCTTGTGCCTAATAAGGAGGTGTTATATCCATATTGTAAATTACAATGTTTGCATTAAGCTACCATACCTTTTTTAGGATCATTTTTTCGAACAAAGTGGTTCCAAGCTACAGATCGAGGGGCCATCTTTTTTCTTTTTGTAGTAATCTTTTTAGAATGAGCATTTGCTTCATTAGTAGGTTGAGGGTTCGCACCTTCTCCGTCTATGAGAATTGGTTCGCTATTTTCAGTCATCTGATATTGAAAAATATATATACATATATATATTCAGTAATACTCACAAAACATTTAATAACATAAAAGGAAAAAAACTATTACCAGTAACGTAAAAATAATTTTTATTACAATATCATAATGGTTGTTACAACTTTGGAGGAAAAGCATAATATAATCCTATATATATATATGGATCTAATGATTCTAAATAATATACTATATATATATAAACTGACGCTGGCAATAAAAGTTGATGATTGTGTCAAGAACCCTAACCTATATAAATATAATCCCTAAGCCACCATTAGTTGTAAAGCAAATAAAATAATAATTATCATAGATTGTGCCAATAGGTAGGATGAAAAGCCAAGAAGAAAGAGTCAGTATTCTAACCTTTAGGATTTGTAGCAGACTAGCAGCTTTTCTGTGTTTTTTATTTGTTATCTGTATTTACAAAGCAAAGCTGCCAAAGCAGACAATTAATATATATTAAACCTAATAGGGTAGGGTTAATAAAATATTGTATAAAATTGAATTACATATTTTAATATTAATATTTAATGATTTTATTTAAATATGTATTATTAATTATATTATTAAAAATCTTATAATAAAATTTCGGTATATGAAATGGAATTTGAAATTTCATTATAACATTCAATTCCATATTTCATATTCCAAAATTTTAGAAAATACATTCCATTCCATATTCCACATTCTAAAATTTCAATTCAAATAATAATTTTGGTTTGGATTTCGGTTTAAATCGGTAATATTCCAAACCAAATTATACCCCTAATAGGGAAATTGAGGTTTTCTTTTTTTTTTTTTTTTTTTTGTTGGTATGAGAAAAATAAGGGTTGGTGTAGTAAGCTTTGATGATATGATCACATGGTGGCCACTTGGAGCGTTCAGGCATTAGTGATCTCGTGATCTCTATAATTTTCATCTTTTGTGGGGTTGGGGAACTGACTGGTGTCTGCATTTGTGGGACCTCATTTTCGATGGTCAGCCACTTGGAATATGATGCTATTATTTGTTGTTAATGGGTCAAAATTTTTCTTACTTATGTTTGATTTTCATTAATTTATCTCATACACTGCAAATGGTTATTCAGCTGTTACTCTATCTTTTCATTGGAAAATCATTTTTATATGCAATTTAAGAATATAACGCGAAAATAACAGTCTAATATATAAATATATTTTTTTTCTAAATAATAAATTTATAATAAATTTTTTTCTCATTATCAATATTAAAAAACATGAGTTAGTATCATTAATTATCTTTATACTTTGCACTTAAATCATCAAAATCTTTAAATTTCAATTTGAGTTTTTTTAGAAATTTAGAGTTTGAAGTTTATAATTTAGGATAAATTTGTCGTTTTCATCATTATCTAGTCACTCAAAAATAGAATCAAATATTTTAACGGAAAAAATTAAACATTGAATATTTTTACTGTAATAATAATTTGAAGTTTAAGAATTTTGGTGATACAAGAAGTGAAGTACGGAGTAACGGATGACATTAACAGAAAAACATGTAAAATATGAAATATGACACGCAAGTCAAGTATTGGAGCAGAGCGACGACGTACAAGGCGGCAAACATGGCCTGGTGGGCAACTTGTCTCGTAATTAGTACAACAAAACGATGGAAGAAGATACATACGGCAAGTGATGAAGAGATTGCTTGGGATATGCTTAACTGAATTGGTCCGGCTGGTCAAGGAGCTTGCACATGTGGCCATTTTCTATTTGCCAATTATAAGTGCAAGGATCTCACTTCATGGGATATGTGGACTCCCTAGTCAAACACGAATCCTATGTGTTATGTTGATTGCAGATTTTGGATTCTGTTCAACATTTTCTATTAACCTTTTATAATTATAACTTAAAGTTGTGTATGAAGATATATAGTAATTATGAATAATAATATAGTTTGATAATGTATAATATAATAATAATATTGACAAAAAAATAATGTATAATATAATATAATAGTATATATTATAATATTATAAATATTATTTATCATGTTTTAAAAAAATATATTATATTAATTGTAATTTTTGATTTTGTTCAATATTTTCTACTAATTTTATATAAAACTCCTCATTAATTATTTCATAATAATTATAAATGACAATGTAATTCAATAATATGTGATATAATATAGTAGTGTATAGTATCATATTATAAATAATATATAATATTTGAAAAAATGATATGGTGAAATATGGTTAAATAAAATTTTTATTTGGTTTAATGATGTTTTATAAAATTTTAATAGCTTATGAAAATAAAAAATATTTTATAGATTTATATTATTATTTAAAATTTTTAATTAAAAATAATTTTAAAAAATAAAATTTTAAAATTATATAAAAGTATTAAATTAATAATTTAAAAATTCATAATTTTTAAAATCATGATATTACAGCAATAAAATAAAAATAATTATAAAAATTAAATTATATCATATATTACAAATAAGGAATAAAAACTCCCCTCAAAAAACAAATAAGGAATAAAAACTAATATATTATGAACCCATGTCATTTTTTTTTCATTTATTCTTTTTGAGAATGAGGAATGAAAGATTCAATTGATTATCTAATCTATAAATGCTTATTTATTTAAAATTAATTTTCATTAAATCGCAATCCATCAATATCAATTTAACGATTAAAATTAGATAATATGATAGATCATATATATATTTTCTAACAATTTTATAGACAATATGATAGATCATATATATTTTTCTAACAATTTTATTATTACTTGTAATTTCATTGTTCTGTTTTTTTTTTTGAAAGGAAAAGGTAAATTTTATTGTTCTATTATATCATATTTTCACGTTACATATTGTTCGTATTAAAATAGGGAGTGTCTACATAAGTAATAAGTGACTTATTATCCCTTAAATAAGTAAGGTTTCAGATTTAAATTTTATGAATGGAAAAAATTATCACGGAAGAGCCGCCTCCTTCAAAATCGACAGCATTCGAATTCGATTAATCGGGTAATGTGTCGGATTCGTAAAAGAAAAAGAGAAAATCTGTAGCCTAATGATTTGTGGTTTATAGTAGAATTAATTAATTAATCGAATAAAAAAGCTTGCCAATTCGGCATTGCTCCACTGCTTCATCTTCTTTCACTGTTCTTACCACAAAAGAACCCTAATTAAGTTCTGTTGATAGTGTTATTCATTGATACCTAGGCTCGTTGATTGAACCAGTTTTCTATTTCTCAACTAGCAAATATCTAATGGGGGTGGGAGGCAAATTCTGGGATTTACTTAAACCCTACGCCCATCATCAAGGACCCGATTTCTTGAGAGATAAACGGGTCGCAGTCGATCTTTCCTATTGGGTTGTTCAACACGAGACCGCAATCAAGACTTATTTGAAGAAACCTCATCTCCGCCTCACCTTCTTCCGTACCATTAACCTTTTTTTTCCAGAGTCTCCATTCACTTTGATTCTCTCCTTTAAAAGCAAACTCTTTCAGTGTTTGTGGTTTGTTTTATAATTGAAAGTGAGAGACTTTTTATTTTTGCAGTTTGGTGGATTTCCTGTTTTTGTTGTTGATGGGACCCCGTCACCTTTGAAATCTCGGGCTAGGATTGCTCGGTTTTTTCGGTCCTTCGGCGTTGACGTCTCGACTTTGCTTGTGGCTGAAGTGGGTGTCTCGGTCGAGAGGAATCGAGCGTTTTCCAAATGTGTTGCAGACTGCATGGTTAGTTGCTTCTTTATGTTATCACGATGGCTATAGGCATTGGTTAGTCACTCAATTTAGTTTTGTTTTATGGGTTTTTTAGTTGCTGAAGTGGTTTTGTAGGAACTGCTTGAATTATTTGGAATTCCAGTTATAAAAGCAAATGGTGAAGCTGAAGCTTTGTGTGCTCAGCTAAATCGGGAAGGTCATGTAGATGCGTGTATCTCTGCTGATAGCGATGCATTTCTCTTTGGAACTAAATGTGTGATTAAATTCATTAGACCTAATGCAACAGTAAGATTTTATCAATTTCGCTCGCTATTTCATTTACATACCAGTAGCTCATATTATGCTGTCAAAATTCTCCATCCATCACTAACTACTTGTAATAGCTGAAAGCTTGGTTTTCTGATTTCCATCTTTACCTAAAATAACTAGTCCCTGTGTAAATCTACGCCTTGCATAATTGGAGATACCATGTTGACTCATAGTAATGGGAACAATGCACGCATAATATTGAAGTTAAATTCTCCTCTAGTTTAAAACTCAATTCTCAGTTTATTATTTATTGGGCTACACAATTACATTGGAGGGGTAATATGAATCCATCACAGATGCATATATATGCAAGTAATTGGTTTTATATATGTGGTTTCTTCTGTAAACATTTTTTTTTGGTCGCATGAGTTATTTAGAATGGAAAATTGGTTGCTTTTGTTTGTTGGTTCTTTTCCATTTTGGAAGCATAAGAATCTCATTGTGTGTAGGAACCATTTGAATGCTACCAAATATCTGATATTGAAGTTGGTCTTGGGTTGAAGAGAAAACACTTGATTGCCATTTCTCTTTTGGTTGGAAATGACCATGACCTAAAAGGAGTACAAGGGATTGGGGTTGATACAGCTCTTCGTTTTGTCCAAACTTTCAGTGAAGATGAGATATTGAATGGGTTTGCTTCTATATCCATTCTAAATTTTTATTTTTTCTTACCATTGAGCTTAAGATTATTACCTCATAATTTAAGCATGTTTTGTACAGTTTAGATGAAATTGGAAAAGGAAATACTTGCATATTTCAAGGTGTTTCAAGGGTTGTGGAACATTCTATGCTCAATCAAGATGAGAACTTGGCTAAGTCAAAAACTTCTCATTGTTCCTTTTGCGGACATCCCGGGAGCAAAAGGGCACATTTTAATTCTTGCTGTGAGTTCTGTGGCACCAGGTACGGTGAGGCTTGCACCAGAAAACCAGAGGGGTTTTAATGTAATTGCTTCTGCTGTAATAAGGTTTACCTTTATGTTTTTCCCTTTTTGTTATTATTGAGATCTTATATTAACCTTTGCTTTTTATTTACATGATGAATGGCTTAACTTTTTTGCTTATGCAATATTAATATATGATTAGTTCTACCATTATTACAAGCATTTCATGATGTTGCATCTCAGGATCGCGAAGAAAAGGAGCAACAAAAGCATGAAAATTGGCAGATAAGAGTTTGTAACAAGATTACCATGGAGCCAAATTTTCCAAATGAAGATATCATTGACATGTATTTGCGCAACAATCATGGAGAGTTTACTGGTAATGAATTTTCCTTATTTCAGGTCTTCTTATTAAGCCATTAATTCTAGACTGGAGAATATAGCTTATAGTTTTTCTGATCATATGGATTGTATGCAATACAAGATACTTATGAGATCCCCAATCTGGAGGAGTTCTGTTCTTTGTATGGTTGAGAAATCTGAATTGACCCTTGTAAGGTGTTTTATTTTGTTTTTTTTTATTTATTTATTTTGGAGGCGCAGCGGTGGTGGTAGTTGGGGGTAGGCTTCAACATTGGTATGAATGGCATGATTGGAGGAGTTACATGAGGATAAATTTGAAATTGTTTCTCTAAGGTTGACTTGCCTGTCTTAATTTTGTCTTGCTGTGATAGAATTTCATTGTTCTTCTACTGTTTCTTGTCCAATATTGACCCTTGAGTAATTTCCCTGTACAGAAGATGATGGTCCATGTTTATCATGGGGAAGCCCAAATACAGAGATGCTGGTTGATTTCTTGGTATTTCATCAGCTTTGGGAACCATCTTACATTCGGCAGAGGATGCTTCTTATGTTGTCCACCATATATTTGAGAGAAATGGTTGGAAGTTCAGAGAAAAAAAAATGTTATATGGGCAATATGAATTTGATTCTATTCAGCGTGTCAAAATAAGATATGGGCGCCAATCTTATGTGATCAAGTGGAAGAAAGCTTCGCCTGCAGTTTGCAACGATATCCATACAGACTCTGAAAGAATCAGATAACCAACAAGAAGATATAATAGAGATTGATGATTCAATTGATCAGTTGGAAGATCCAAGGGTTCCCCACAGTTGTGTTGATGATGGGAATTGGTTCCTGTTGACAGATGAAAATATGGATCTGGTTCATGGTGCTTTTCCAGTTGCAGTTGACATATTTTTACATGATAAAGTATGTTTTTGTTTCATCTCTCTCTCTCTCTCTATCTTGTTCAAATTTTCTTTAATTTTATTTTATTTTTCAAGATATTCTGTAGTGAGGTCTTGCCCCGAGACATTTACTTAACTAGACTGGGCTCAAATTATAGCAAATAGAAGTAGCATTATACACGGCAAGATTTAAATCTCATGTTAATAGTTGCATGGGTTAGTTTTTACACTAGAACTTAGATGAGCTCATAAGTCTAGCGCTACGATGTGATGTAAGTAGATGTAGTGGATATTGCCAAGCTGAGGGAGGGAAGCAGTATGCTTAAATGAGTGGCAGATAATTGCTTTTGGGGTCCCATAACTAGGAACTTTAAGAAATTGACAGTTCACCCACTATACTCTAGCAGCAGAGTATTCATAAATGAGTGTACATGGGAACATGAAATGAATGAGAATGAAGGGTTAGAAATACAAGTAGAGGTGGAAGCATTTTGGAGAAGTTATTTATAGCATTTGATTGCAGAAAGAATTGCAGAGATGTTTTCTGTGTGGTAATGCAGTGGCAAAATAAGGATGTTAATTTCAGTTGAAAAGGATAACAACAATGATGAGACCAAATCTACCTGACTAAACACAGGTTGTATTTTCTTTATTTGCTACTGAGTTCTTTGTTTGCTTTAATGAACTTAGGCTACAGATAATTGAAATATCAAACTATGTTTTACACTTTTTGTCATTGGTTCATTGTGTTGTGTATCACATACAAGTTTCCTGGAAGTGTTATTGCCTCTTGATGCACTACATAATTGTTTGTTTTTGTGATTGAATACTAGCAGGAAGTGAAAGAATCAGAAGGAAGGAAGTGTTCAATCTTAAAATGTCAAAGGTCCAATGGAAATTCAGAATCAGTGAAGTCAAAAGCTGTCCAACTGAATATGACTGATTTTTATCGTTCCACCAAAGTGCAATTTCATGAAACTGGAGGTGAAGATGTAGCCAATCCTTCTGAAAATCACAATGATGTGAGATCAAAAGAAAAGAGGAAAGTGTCAAGTCAAAACCTTCCCAATTCTGTGAGACGCCGCCTTTTGTTCAAGCAGTGCACTGCAAACTAAACTGTAAAGTTTATTAGAGATAGAATATTGACCTTGTATGGATAAAGGAGGAGTAATTTTGTAAGTAAATGCTAGTGAACCTTACTATGAAAAAATTTGCAAAAACCAGGGGATCCAAAATAACAAAATGGATATCAAAAGTTAACTTACTAAAGGTCTTTTTATGCAAATGCTTCTTTGGATGGAAACTTTATCTGATGACCTTGACTCTTATCGGACACAGCATATATAGCAGTCTTAAAAAACAGAAATGGCAGGCCAATTATGTTTCTTGACTTCAATTTAGATTATCAATGGTAATGATGCCTGTATTGCCTTTTCATGTTTCTTACTTTTTATGCTAATTTTCAAAGGCCGGTTATTGCTAACTTAGAAATTTGGTATTAATAGACTCCTAATATGGAGTTCTATTTGACCATCTATCTGTACAATAGAATACTTGGAAAGTTTTACATGAACATGCTGAAAAATTCTTATATATTTGCCGCTATATCTCTTAAAGCTGCATCGGCTCAAACAAATATTTTCCTCAGATTAATTTTCCAAAGAACATGACTATTAAAGAGGTTCTATCAGTCGACAGCAATGAAAATGTTGAAACAAGTCCAATAGGTGTCAGCATCTTGGTTGTGGGTTGTGATTCCACATGCCTTACAATTGTATCAAAGATGCTTTATAAAGTTGGATATAAAGGTATGCAATGGAGATCTTTCAATTTCTTGATTTAGATTCACTTCGATATAGAGTTTATACATCATTAGAAATTCGGTTTCTGTCTTCTGAAATTGAAACTCAGCTATCCTGTCTTCACCTGCAGTTACAACTGCTAAACGAGCTGCTGATGCATTAAGCATTTTACGCCAGAGACAAGATGAACTGGACCAGTGGCGGAACTAGCGACTTACCAAG
Source organism: Garcia nutans (assembly GCA_947685225.1). NCBI lineage: Eukaryota > Viridiplantae > Streptophyta > Magnoliopsida > Malpighiales > Euphorbiaceae > Garcia > Garcia nutans. The sequence continues at coordinate 12,905,408 of CANTUV010000010.1, read as the reverse complement.
GGAGGGCAAAATTTTCACCGTCATTGCCGGAATTACTGGCCAGTAGGTTATCGGAGACAAAGTTGGTGAGGCAGTGTAAAAGGAAAGAAAAGAAAGCAGACCAGCAGCCAAGGAAAGGAGGGCTCTGTTACAGCGGCTGTATAACTAGCAGCCAAAGAAGATCTCCCCTTCCCCTCACATGTGCTTCCGGCCGGCCATCCAGGGGGGGTTGTGTGACCCCACACGACTCTACCTAGTTCCGCCACTGAACTGGACTTTATTCTCACAGAGGTTCACTTGCCTGACATGGATAAATATGAGCTTCTTGAAACAATGGGAGGAATATCCTGCTTGCCGATTGTCGGTAAGTAGCTCTGATTCTATTTTTTTTCCTCTGCAATTTGATCTTTATGTACTTAGATTAAATTAAAGACTATAACAATGCTTGATTTTTATTGGGGTTTACTCTGATCCCTCTTGTAGTTTTGTCAGCTGATAACAATGGGAATGCCACGTTAGGCTGTCTGTTCAAAGGGGCTATGTTTTATCTTGTGAAACCGATCACCACGAACAATGTAAAAAACCTTTGGCAGTTTTCATTTATTAAGAAACGAGAGCAAAATGTAGCCATTGAAGAATCGGTGAGGGAATCTCCTCCTGAGAATTCATCAAATGAGACGTCTGAGTGCCTATCATTTTCAGATGCTAGAGAGCTAAGCGCCCAGAAAGGCAAAAGACAAGAGCTAGAGGGGATAGACAAAGATAAAGAGGGAGACCATGCCCCCAAGAAGCCAAAGCTAATCTGGACTAATGAGCTGCATAACAGATTCTTGCAAGCAATCAGGATATTAGGCATTGATAGTATGAGTTTCTAAACATCGCTTAAATTCATTCATCTGATCCCATAAATTGTGTTGATAATAAATTAATAATGATAGCTCATTGCTTTCTTGATCTTATTTTCAATTTGTAGGTGCTCATCCAAAGAAAATACTTAAGCATATGGATGTTACAGGGCTAAAGAAAGAAAATATTTCAAGCCATTTGCAGGTTTGTCATCTGCAAATACTTCTTGAAAAGTTCTGTTCTTTCTTTCGATATCAAGAAGGTTCTGTTTTTATTTTTTATTTTTGGCTTCGTTACAAATGTTATATTTTCAGAAATATCGTCTTTCTTTGAAACGGGAACAAGAGGCAATCCAAAAGACCAAGTTCAAAGATTTCCAACTTTCATCATTCATCTTACAGGCAGAAAATTTTCAATTCATGAAGCCCCAATTTTTTATGACAGCAAGTCAACCAGAATTCAGAAACTATGACAAGAATCAGAAGAATCTTGATGGTTCCCTTGGTTGTGAAGACTTTCCCATTTATGTGTACTCAAACCACAGTGATAGTTCAACTCCTAAATGTAGGAATTCCTCTCCAGAGAATGATCAGATGTGCTCTACTTATACCAGTTTAAATGTAGTCCGAATTCATGTCAATAACAATGAAGAATTAGGAAGCTTTGGCCAAATGGAAAATGATAACATGGAAGAATATTTCAATGACGAAACAGCTGTGCCTAACGTGGGAAATTCCTCTCCAGAGAATGATCAGATATGCTCTACTTATACCAGTTGTAATGTTGTCGGAATTCATGTCAATAACACTGAAGAATTAGGAAACTTTGGCCAAATGGAAAATGATAATGTGGAAGAATATTTCAATGATGAAACAGCTGTGTCTAATGTGGGAAATTCTGGATTTGAAAGTGTGACTGATGGTGTTGAACTTCTGGGAAATTCTTTAGAGCAGCAACGAGAATTTCCACTGACACCGCTGTCTCCTCCACCACCACCACTTCTATGGGAGCAAGAACAAGATGAGCTGTTTGACATGGCAACAAGGCCTACTCAAACGTTTCTTGACGAAGCTTTATAATAATCTCGGGTAAACCAATAATTTTTCGACTTGGGTCCTTGTATGCTTACTCCAGATTATGAATTAACCTTAACTTAGCAGAGCAAGATCCTTAAATATGTATTTAAACATGGGTGAAGCTGCAGAATCCAAGGAAAAGATATGGTCTTTCTATAGAATTAGAATACTATGTCAGTTGGATGGAAACAGTTGTATGTTTTTGGTTTGTAGTTATTTTGTTGCATAAAATACTAGAGCTGTTGCAGATTTACTTTAAATATGAAGACCGTTTTAAATGATAAATACATACACAAGTTAGAAAAAAATGACATACCCAAGCTGTTCTTTTATTTAAGTTGACAGGCAGATTCTCATATTCTCATCATACACCCATACGACTATAGCACACAAATTCACAATATTTTACACATCACTCTTCAATGGAAGTACTGTTGCATTATACTCAGCAGAAATATCCCAGTTCATAGCCACACCAAAATTGAGATTATATTTTGGCTTTTTGCTTGGATAGAAAACTCCAAAGTGTTTTTCAATCTCCGGTTGCTTCTTATTTTCATCGAACATGGCGAACAGGTAAGTCTCAATAGCTCTGCCAGGCTTTTTAGGTGTACCTCCTTTAACATGCTGGATCAATTTAGACAGATAAGTTTTTGCATTATCAAATGTGGCTGGAGATGCTCCGGCTGATGGCCAGCCACTTTCGGACACAACAACTTCGACAGAGCTACCACCAGCCCTCTCAAGAGCAGAATACAGTGAATCCAACATTGCGTCAAAAAGGTTCCTGTAACCGCGCTGACCATCCCATACTACGACAGATGGTGAAGTAAACAATGCATAGGGCAATGAAATATCCCTCGGATTACCAGCATAACTAAAGTAAGGATAAATATTAGCAAGCAATGGTGCCTTGACAGAGGCTAAGAATCTAATAATTGGGTCTAAGTATGACCTGACATCATTCCTGAAAGCACCTGCTGAAGGAGGATAGGAATTTCCTATCAGGGTCATGTCAATTGCAGTTGAGACTTTAATTTGGTCCTGTAGGCCTAATGATCTTATGGCATTGTAAATGTTTCTCATGGCAGGTAAAACAAATTTGGCAAACTTAACTGTATCTCCATTTACAGGACTAATTTCATTCCCAACAGCTATATATCTAAACCTGACACTTGGCCAGAAATTCTTAACATTTCTTTGTACCCATGAATTTGCATTAGAAGGGTTAGACAGGCCTTGAAGATCAGAATTTGGAACACCTAGTATCAGTTGAATATTGGAGCCTTTAAGAGCTTGCAATGCTGCTTGATTCGGATCGTAAATTCTCATTCTCTTGATGTTGTATTGTTTATACAAAGATATTACCTGTGATGCAGCTGGAAGGTTATTCCCTAGCATTCCATAGCAAACTCCAACCTGAGCATCTGAGTTTGTTGAAAGAAAGTCAAATTTTAGAGACTTATTATAAAAAGCATTAATAAGTAGTACTGAATTCTCAGAGCAATGAGGTTGCAAATTCAAATTCCAATCAGAACTAAATATCTCAAAAGAAAAACACATCGAGATATAGCCTGGTTGTTCATATTCTCATGGAAAATAAATCTAGCATCGATTTCTACCAAACAAATCTAAAAAAAATTGAGAGAGAGAGAGAGAGAGAGAGACCTGCTATACCAAGACTTGCCATGAAGAGTATAAGAAAAACCATTATTGCAGCTCTTGAAGATAAAGAAGAGCTAATACTAATTCTTGAGAAATTAGCCATTGTAAAGAAAAATATGAAAAACAAGAACCCATTCGAATGCTATATATAATGTTAAAAGGAAGCGGGTTCAATGTTCTATTCTGAATGAAGAAAATTGTCTCATGATAATACCAATGTACCTTTTTTTTTAATGTAATTCACCATCATCTTTGATTTTTTCTTTAGGTAGATTGATGTCTTTATCATTCATGAACCCTTTGAAAGATAAAAGGATAAACTAAGACTAAAATCTCTCTTTATGTATATACGGACAAAACATTAAATTTAAATTTAAAAAAAAAACTCAAGAAATAGTCAATTACTTGTTCCATGCAAATATCTTATCTTGCCTTTATTGATCTTTCAGTGAGAATTAGCCTAACTCTTAGAGGACTAACAATAGTATAATTAACTACCACATCGATACTTGAATCCAAATAGTCAAGCCCGGCATGCTGCTTCAAATGGAACTGTGTGTCCTTGTTTTGTTTGATCATTGTCATTCAAAAGTCAGAGGAAGCAATGGAGTAGAAACAATTGAACAGAACGACAGCTATTTGATATAAAAGAAATTAGTCATGATGGTCGTTTGAGAGTGAAACGACAAAAGAAAATGCCATCCCCTTTATCAATTGCAGACGACATGTCACGATCAATAATAGGCATTATCAATTAAAAAAGAGAAAAATTAATGGGAGATTTGCAAACCTACTTTAAAAAATAAATTTTATTTTAAAAATATTAAAAAAATAAAAATATTTATACTTTTTAAAAAAATTAAGTAAATTTTTAAAATTACCTTACTCTTCACTAAATAAGATTTTTTTTAAATAACTTATCCTTCGCTATAATTAATATTTTATTTTTTATTATTTTTTTTAAATTTCACTATTAAATAAAAATATTATAATAAAATAATAAAAATTAATATTTTAAATTATTTTTCAGCATATAAAAGTTATAATTTTTTATAAAAAAATTAATTTTAATTATAAAAAATAAATAACATTAAAAAAAGTAAAATATAAAAAAATATTAAATTTACTTTTAAACAAAATTTACATATTATACACATAAAAAATACAAAATACAAAATTAATTTTATTATATATATGTTTAATAGATATTTTGTATACATTTCATAGATGTTGTACATGTTGTATTTATGTTATATATTTTTTTTAATTAAATTTTTTGTATTTTATGTAAAAATTATTAAATGTTAAGTGAATATTGGATAGATATTGTATAGATATTATGAAAATAAAAATTAAATAAATAAAATTAAATAAATATTAAAAATATTATATAGTTGTGTTGTAGATGTGTAGAAGATATTTAGTAGATGTTGTAAATATAGTTTATATTATTTATATATTATTTATATATGTTGTGTATATATTTATTTTTTTTGCATGTATATTAAAAATATGACATTAATTTTTTAAATAAAAATATAAATAAAATAAAATAAAAAAATAAAACTAGAAAAAACAAATAAGAAAGTGCAAAATATAGTTTTGAAAATAAATTAATGTATTTTAACACATTTGAAAAAAGCAAAAATATGGCCGTAATTTTGAAATATGAAACTTAAGGGGAAATTTACAAAAATAAATTGAAAAAGAAAAAGAATAACAAAATTACTACCTAAAAAAGAAATTTATAAAAATACTACATCCTTCTTATGTGATTATATTTATAAGGTCTTTTTGTTTTCATCTTTCCTCCCCTCATCTTATCTTTTTATTCATTCAAATCTACAAAAATGAACGATATGCTAAGAGGCCCAACACCAACTTCATTGAAGGTTTGTCATCTGGGTTAATAGATCTTACATAATTGGAGGGTTATCATCATCTTGATTTATGTTCATGCTTGGTGGAATTGAGATTGTGCTTATATATCTTGCATTAGATAAGAATTGAGCTAACACTGTATATAAATCTCTTATATAAAATAGTATATAGAAAGTATATTTTAGGTGTATGTAAATTTCTTTTACGCGGTATATCCCAACTGATCCTTTATTCAATTTGGTCCTCGTACTGCAATATAACTTGGGGAGATGGTAATTTTCATGTGCCTGCTGTCATTGAACAGATTAGAAACTTAGTTTTTAAATGGTGTGTGGCTAATTCTGGTTCAAAGGTTTCCAAAGCGTTCAGGTTGTTTCCTGAATTCTGTCCAGCAGGTATTGGCAAGAAGAAGAGGGTCACGCTAGTTTTATGGAAGATACCGAAGCTGGGTGAATTCAAGATCAATGTTGATGCCTCATTCTCTCGTACAAAGGCGGCTGGTGGCTCGATTCTTAGAGATGCAGGTGGTAATGTACTTGCTGCATTTTGCTATCCTTTGGAGGCTTCTGGTCCAATGGAGGCTGAGGTTCAATCCATTCTGGTAGGATTAAAATGGGGTCTCAACATGCCGTACAGGCCTCTCCTTCTTGAATGTGACTCTCTTGAGGCTATCAATGCTCTTAGCACGGACACGACAAATTCAAGGACTCTGAGCAAGATTAAACATTTGATGAATTCAGAGAACATTGTTATTAATCACGTCCATCGTGAGGGCAACCAGGCAGCCAATTTCTTAGCGAGATATAGCCGCTTATTTTCCATTTGCTGTAATTTTCAGAATTTTGTCAATATGCCTTCCATTCTCAAAGGCATTGTAATTTCTGATTCCTCCGGGATTCCTTATTTACGTTATAAATAAAATTCTCTGGCGGACTTAGTCGTTTTCTGAGTTGGTTTCAGTCGCACAATCGCTGAGCCACTCTTTAAATTACTAAGTTTGTCCAGGCTTTCATAAAAAAAAAAAAAAAAAAAGGTGTATGCAACTAATATTATATATACTTAATGCAAATTTGAAAAAAATTAAAAGTGTTAACTTCTAGAAATGGTATATGTTAAATATATTTTTGGTATACCTAAAGTATATGTAAAATTTGTTGCTTTCAAAAATAAATGGCAATAGTTAAATGGCATACATTTATTAAAAAAAAAGGGATACAAAAGGTATATTTTGGATTGAACAATCAGTGGCAATTGAAATCTCTCAAAAGAAAAAAAAATCCTAATTAATTCTGTTGGATAGTGTTATAAAAAACTACTTCAACTTGAATTCAAAATAAATGGAGTACTAGCCTTGCTTTCCGATTGAAGTTACAGAATCAAATCAAATTTATAGCTTCAGAGCATGAAATGCCTTTCAAAAACGCCAAAAGCGATACATAGTCGAAGAGAAGAAATTAGAGAGATTGAGATAGCAAAGGCAAAATAAATAGGTTATGGGCTTTGATTAAAGAAGGCTCCATTAATAGAGGAAAGCTTCTGGCAAAAATACCATGGGGAGATGAGAAACATGGAGTATAAAATATCGTAAAATTATAAAGTGAATAATGTATAAAAAATTACAACCTTTGGATTAAATATCATATCTTATATAATTTTCTCGAACTTAAAAGAAGAGCGTAGAGGATGTTATTTCCTCAAGGTTAAAACGGTTTGATCCAAGCCCAAAAAGGCCCAAAACACAAAGAATCAACGTCGTTTCATCAACTGTTTCTCCTTTTTTTTTTTTTTTGCTATTACCACACCAGACGAAGACGCCAACATTTTTCAGCCCAGAGAAGGATAGAAGAAGAAGATGAGCTCCGCGCATCATCTCCTGCAACTTCTCCCTCCAATTCCTCCTCTAAAGCAAAAGAACAGAACGAGAAAACCTTCACCCCCGGCGCACAATAGCCACGTAGGCGTACAAACACGAACTCTAATGATAACTTGTGGTGCAAAAAGAAGCCCAGACGACTACCACTCCACCCTCAGAGCCCTCAATTCTAGAGGCCGCCGACCCAGAAAATCCCTAGGCCAGGTTTTTTTTTTTTAATTTCACCCCGTATTTTCATCTTTCTTCACAATTATTATGGAATTTTTTTACCCAATTTGCCACGTGTAATATATTTACTAGTGCAGCATTATATGTTGAGTTCTCAAGTAAACAAGCAGCTCGTTGGAGCCGCTATTGTACAAGAGGGAGATGTGGTTCTTGAAATTGGACCCGGAACCGGTTCTTTGACTAACATTCTTTTAGAAACCGGAGCCACCGTGCTTGCTATTGAGAAAGTATGTTTCTTGCTACAATTTTGCTATCAATATCTTAAAATTTTATTATTTTTGAAGAAATGAACTGTATAATGATGACTTGATCTGTAGGATCCTCATATGGCGGCTCTTGTTATGGAAAGATTTGGTCATACACACCGTTTGAAGGTAGCCTTTTGCTTTCACTAATAAATTCCCATTCAAATTTTATGTTTCTTTTTGGCCCAATAACATAATATTGTCAGGTTTTGCAAGAGGATTTTGTCAAATGTCACATTGGTTCCCACATGTCATCTCTGTTGGAAAGCAGAAGTTCTTTGAATGGAAAACCAAGATATGCTAAAGTAAGAGTTCTACTTTGTGATTCGTTTGTTTGCAACGTTTGCTTAGAAACAATTGCTAGTTTTTGCTTCAAGGTAGTTGAAATTCAACGACATGTGAGACCTGGGAAATTATACTTCTCCTTATTTAGCATTGACCAGTAATAGTGTAAATGACTTTACTTTTTTGCAGGTTGTCTCTAATATACCGTTTAATATAAGTAAAGATGTAGTCAAACAACTGCTTCCAATGGGTGACATTTTCTCAGAAGTTGTTCTTTTACTGCAGGTGAGAATTCCCTCCTCTCTGATATTCACTTCTTAATTATGTTGTGACCACCTCGCATTTCTTTGTTGTCTTATGTATGTGAATTCTGTACTTTTGTAAAGCAATAAAAGATGTAATTTGTGAAACAGACCCTCTGTGTTCGAGCGCAAGTATGGATTAGAAACCTGAATTTTATTAAGTGGATCACTGTCAGTCCTTGTGGAAGGACAATTAGATGAATGAATGTTGATGTGAAAAGAACTTGTGAATAGGAAGATCATAATGTTTAAAGAGATTGAAAAAGAAGGAAAATAAGAAGGCCTTTCTCTTTGGTATCTTGGGGCGTTGATGAACTGACATGGTCCTGTTGATTAACTTCATCAGTGGGATCATAGAGTTCAAAAATTGGCAAACTGACCCATGGAGAATTATTGCTGTTTTCAGGAGGAGACAGCTTTACGTTTGGTGGACTTATCCATAAGAACATCAGAATATCGACCCATCAATATATTTGTCAATTTTTATTCAGGTACCTCTGCATTACTTGCCTTGATTCAAGTATTCTACTTTTGAGCTTTAGTTTTTAAGAGCAATTAAACCTGACAAATAAAATTGAGAATTTTCATCTGCCAAAGATCAGGAAGAAATAAGTTCCATTTTTTTTATTTTTTTTATGTTGATGCCTTTTTTAATCTATATTTTTAAATGAAATGTTGAGTTTTGGGTTCTACTTTTATTTCTCATGTTAAGTTTTTGTAGATCCATGTCAACTTCTTAGATTGTTCCTGAAATTTCACATTCAGTTGGAATGTTATTGAAAACAACTTATGGTTTATATTTACTTCATGCTTTTCTACTGGGCCTGTGATTATTTGTACGAGTATTCTTTAACTTCTTTAAGATCCAGTTTCAGTATGCTGGTTTTGTTTTGCAGATCCTGAATACAAATTTAAGGTCCCCAGGTCAAATTTTTTCCCTCAGCCAAACGTTAGTAACTCTTTTTAATAAGGACGCAAATACATGCCTTGCACACCTTACTTTCTGAAGTGTAAGCATGGACATAAAATGCACAGAGGACTGATCATACATCATTATTGAAAATGTTTGCATTTTCCATATAAGGTTACCTGTCTTTCTTCGAAGAATGTATAGAGAACTGATCCTTTTTTTTTTTTCACTTTGTAGGTTGATGCAGCTGTTGTTGCTTTTAAGCTAAAGCCAGCTACTAATTATCCAGCAGTTTCCTCTACAAAAAGCTTCTTTTCAATGGTGGTTACTTTTTCTAATGCATAATCATTTTATTTGCAACTAGAAGCTCCTCGTGGCATATAAAAAGCTCTGTTTTTTAATATTGGTTTTCACGGACAGTATCAGTCATTTGTTCTGCCTTACTCAACGGGGCTGGTCATTTTAAGATTTAAAACCTTGACTGCTTCCCAAATAGGGATATTTTTAGTTATGGTCCGCCCTCTAACTATCGAATATGTGTGTCAAGTTCAATCTTTCATTCTGAGCTCTTCTTTGGCTCTTATTCAGTCACTACTGTGAATATAAGGTGAATTCTGCATTTAATGGGAAACGCAAGATGTTGAGAAGATCACTTCAGCACATTCACACGTCAACTAAGATTGAAGAAGCTCTTGAAAATGTTGGTCTTCCAGCCACAGTAAGCGAGGCAAATGGCTAATATTCTATGAACATTGTTTTATTTGCTGATAATCATCACATTCCATCTGGCAGTTACTTTTTATGCATGGTACTGATTTTAAAAATGCCGCTACTCGTACAGTCAAGACCAGAGGAGCTCACCTTGGATGATTTTGTGAAGCTGCACAATTTAATTATGACTGTATAGGAGTATGACCAAATCATGTTTATTGGAGAACAAGTTTATGAAGTTGCCCTGGAAACAAGCTAACAGAGACCCACTTCTGTGCCTTATTTTTGTGGTTGTGCCAACTACCATTTAACAATAAGTCTTCAGGATGAAAACCAGAGCTGAAAAATCCGTAGCAGCAGGCAAGCTTTCGATGTCAATCATGGCTAGAGACTTGCGAAATGCCATGAACTGAGAATGAATAAATTTAAGGTAGATTGCAGAGGCAAATCATGCTTAGTCTATGTTTACTAAGTAGAAATATTCTCCAATCAAATCCAATTAAAGAACACAGCATGTATAAATATTGTCCTGTATGCTGAATACTATAAGCAAGGAACTTGAAACCGTACCATTCAACAATTGAACAATAGAAGTTGTACATAAAATCAATGTAATTCCCTTGCCTGTATCTGAACTTCTCTAATGGCCTAAATGAAAATTCTACTAGTTTCTAGCATGCTCTGGGATTTTGAATAAAGAAACAATTAGTTCGAATTTTGTTTTTTGTACTCCCAATTTCAGCTGCATCATGTATTTTAACATAGCATTATAAAAAATTGCAAAAAGGAAGGTAACAATAAACTATATCTGATTCGATGAAAAAGAATTGGCAGCTCCATGATCAGATCTCAATGCACCTAAGCACTTTGTTCTGTTTCTGTTCTGCTTTCTGGCCCCATACCCCCAAGAAAAATCCATAATTTTCAGCTATGAAACAGGTAGATAAGATCCAAAGCCCTCAATCTAGTCTCATGAGGATCAAAGCCCTTAACTGCTAAAACGTCTAGATCACCAAGCAATCTCCTTTCCTCCGCCAAAGACGACGGAGAAAGTGGCCGCTTGGCCCTCTTATTCTTGATAAAGCAGTCCCTCATCTTCTCCTCCACCTTGTCAATCGTTGCCTTCGAATTCTCTTCAGTTCCAGCTTCGTAATCATCGCCACCAATTGGCATCGGCTCATCCCCATCTTCATCAGCAGCGGCCATACAAGCTCCAGTGGCGGAGGAAAGAGAATTCTCACGGGCGGCGGCGGCCGTTGGAGGAGGGAAAGAAAGAGGGAATTGGGTATGGGAAACGAATGAAGAGAGATTATGGTGGGCTTGGTGAAGAGAAGAGTAGATTTTGAGAAGGTGGTTTGGGTCAGTGGTGGAAGGAAGCTGTTTAGCCATGAGAGTTGCTTGTTCTAATGACAATATCAGGTCAGGCAATTGGATAGGTGATGCTCCTGATGATGCCAAGTTGTTCATACTTAGCTAACAATTTGCAGAGTTTTGGATTTTTTTTTCTTTTTAGGGGCTTGAAGGGCGTAATTGAAGAAGGTCTGGTCTTCTTCTTGAGGTTGTAAAAGGATTTGAAGAAAAGCCATTTTTTTTCCTTTTCTAGCAATAATAATTACCTTTTCTGTTTTACTTCTACAAAGAGCAATCGGTTTTTTTTTTTTCTAGAAACTTCCACCATAATAACCGGCAAAGTTTTGTCCAGGTCTCCACCCAAAGAAAAAGAAACGAGGCCATGTTTAATGTAGAAATTACTTTAAAAAACCTTATAAATTAGGGTTTATTGTAAAAAATTAATTTTAAAATTTTTCAATTTTAGCATAAAATTTCTAAAAATTATAAACTTTTCTTTTGTGAGCTAAAAATTATAAACTTTATTTGAATTTTATTATATTTATTGAAAAAATTAAAATTTGAACTGTAAAATTACGTTGACATAGACTAAAATAGATAAAAAATAAATTAATTAAAAAAAATATACATCAACTTTAGCTATTTTTTATCATCATAAGCTTTTCCAACTATGTATTGCGTTGTTATTTAACATTTGCATAATCTTTATCACCATGAACCATTAGTGTTATAGAGACACTCAATAGAACAGGAACAGAATGAAACGATCTCTGGCAATAGCATATACACAGATGCAATTGAAGTTATTTAAAGCAACAGTTTAATAACAGAAAAATTAAAAAACCTATGTCTATTGCATGTATCACTTTCAAATACAGTGCCTAAACTTTTAACATCCGCAGATAGTCATCTATTATGGACATTGCTGATGATCAATACCCAGAACCAAAGAGATTGTAATGATGAAATTCAGGTAATGATACAACAAGTAAAGCTCTCTCCTTTTCTCGAAGCCTGGCTGTTTTGGCATCACCTGATGAATAGAATGAACACATAAAGGATATAATTAAAAACCAAACACACACTAATTGGCCTTGCAACAGAGCTAACCTGGGTTTAAGACACTATATGTGAGTATATTTAAAGAGTGTCATATTGCTTTTAGAAAAAATTCTTAGTACAATTTTCGCCTAACCTTCATCTCCCTCTTTAATCATGCGTATGTTATATGACTGACTGCCTTGGCATTGAGCACAGCCAGTGGCATGTTTCAGATTATGGGTCATTTAGCAACAAGACCAAGGCAGATCGATGGCTGTTGTGCTGCAGACCAGGTTTTTTAATCAAAGTCTAGATGGGATTTCTGGGAAAAAATGCACCACGATTCCTAAAACTCAGAATAGTTATTATCTGCATAGAAGCAGTGATACCTCAAAATAAGCATTGTAGAATGATCCTCCAAAACCAGCGCACCATGACATTCCAAATTCTGCCGCACTATGCCCATCTGGAGATGAAGCAAAACAACATAGAGAAATTACTCATCGGAAGAGTAGCTTCTGCAGGAAATTCATGCTCAAAGAAAGGCAACAAATAATATGAAAAAAGCTTAATCTCAGTTTAAATTTCTTTCTTGGATTGTTAATTTCATGGCCATAACCATCTGAACTGATATTTTCATTCTTTTCATGCTTGCCTCCAGTATAAATCTAATTAGTAAGAGCACATATTTTTCCATCTAACATGTAACAACATGCACACAAGCAAGCATAGATGTTTATGTGTGTGCATATAAAGACACTATAGAGTAACAGTCATGTCGCTCAATGATATCATCAGACTCACAATAACAGGCTGGGTCAAGTATAACAGGTTCGCCATTTTTGTCAGAGCTGATATTCCCACTCCACAAGTCTCCATGAAGTAAGGATGGCTCTATAACAATGTCTTCAAAGAGAGGTGCCATGTTCTTCACTAGTCTTTGCCCCGCTCATTGTACGTCACACAATTGTCTTAGAAGATACAAATACCACTTCCACAAAGTACTTAAAAATTTGGGACTCCAAGTAACAAAGGCATTCAAACTAAAATAAGTAGCTTTTCTGCTATTTGTAGCAAGGAAATAAAGCAAGAATGACAAGAAATGCTCAACAAAAGTACTTTTCTACTGTTCAGTACTAGTTAATTATTCTAGAATGCCTATAAAAAACTTCCAAGATCACCCGTGTTCTTCTCATGCATTATCCCAATACCATATTTTCAAGTATGTTAGCCAGTTTCTCATCGCTAAAAATAGTATGTAAAACAACTGAACTAAAAGATAACTATTTCAATCAAGGAAAAAAAAAACATTTTTGGTAGATGCTTGGGTCGCCATATTGATCCAATGCCAATTTCAGTTGGTACCCCAATCTGTGCACTCCGTAAAACTCAATCCAATCTGAAGTCCACGCATTTATCTGAGGAGTACTACAAATTTAGATATGAATTTGTTACAACTCAGAAGTGTTTTGAGTTTCTAATTGTTGTTGACAGTCATATGTTTTAAGAATTGCAAAACAATGAAAATGATAATGCGCTAAAGGAATGAACCTGCCAATCGTGTTATCAACATCAAAGCCAAAACCTTTTTCAGATTTCCCAGCCTTATGCATTCCAGAAAGCTTCCTCCCTAGGACAGACTAGCGATAGGTAAACAGTTAAGAAACCAAACTACAGAGCACCAACAACAATATCAATTAACCAAAATTCCCCTACCCACCTGATCGCCTCTAAATGCACCAAATTCAATAAATTCCATAATGATATATGATCCACCTGTTGGTAAAGGTCCGACCTACAGTGGCTAACAAAATGTTGCACTTAGTTGTCATATTAATAAAAACAAAACTAAGAGAATAAGCTTCCTTTTCACCTTAAATGGCCTGGGCACGCGAATTGTTCCAGTTTCATACATAGCACCTAGGCCAAGAGCTTCTCCCTCAAACATGGATGGTCCAATGGTCCTAATTCAGCATTTCAACAAATAACAATCTAGTCTAAACACCATAAAAATTAGTTTTTTTTACTGATATTTTTAGTGTACTTGAGTTGCCTATTTGTTTTGACGAAGAAAGAACCGGCATCGGTATCATAACGACTTGCAAGATTGATACAACCACCACCAACAGAACTAATTCTTGTAATCTGCGAAGCCTTTCCTTCCGACAGAATCCATTCACGGATTGGATCTTCGCTCATTGATGCAACTGGTAAATATCCAAACTTTAGGCACAATCAGTAAATTTAAACGAACTACACGAGAGCCCATTGCACAATAACACCAATATCAAAGATGGAAACAGATAATCCGTTGTGGGCATTTCTCATTTTTTGAAAAATGAGCATAAAAATCCATTCTTTACTTACCGGAAAAGGGTTTGTGTTTGGTGAAGTGAAGTTGGGGAAGACGAGGCAAAGAAGGAAAGCTAAAATTGAAAGGGCGAATTCCCACGTGCAACACCACCATTATCTCCTTTCTTCCCCACCGTTTCGGGTGTCCAGTTTTTATTGGCTGTGCTTCAAAGAAGACACGAGAAGGGTTAGTGCTTGTTTGTATAGCATTTCATAAATTAAGCATTGCACGACGCCGTTTGGACAACTTTAGAGTAATTTTCCCCAAACCCAACAGAAGAAACGTCAATGGCAGATCCAGCTCTTCACCATGAGACCGAACCCATCAAGCAAATCACCGTAGATTACACGCCAGAGGCCTGTATCCTTTGCCCAGTATCCAACTCCATAAGCCTCACATATGATCACCGTGGTGGGTCGCGGTGGCGCAGCACCACCCGCTTTCTCTATGGCACCTTCAGCTCCCTCATCCAGTGCCCCAAAGGCAACACCAGTGGGCTCAATTCCAACATTTATCTTTCGCCTTTTGAAGGTGATAAATCCCAAGACGAGATCGATTTCGAATTCTTGGGCAAGGACAAGACCATTGTCCAAACTAATTAATATACTACTCACCTTTTCTCTGTCTGGATCTTTAATTACTTACATTCTATTGTTATTTTTCACAATATGTAATATGAAATTATTCGTTCTAAAATAAACTTTGTTGTTCATTTAAAAAAATGAAATTTTAGGGGCACAGACGTTTTAGATTCCCTAATTTTCTGCAGTAAATTATTTAATCTGTTAGGTGAATAGTGCTTAGTGAAACTATAATTTAACAGATAGTGGTTTTGGATGAATTCTTGATGGTACTTCATGTAGCATGTGAAAAAATTGAAGAAGGAAGACTCTGTCTTGCAATGACTATTTTAACAGAAAAATTAATTGATTGTAAGCAGCGGCAGGGAACAGAGAACAAATTCATGACCTGGGGTTTGATTGCTCTGATGGGTTTCATGAGTATATGATCAAATGGAGTCCAAATTCAATAGAGTGGTTGACTGATGGGAAGGTGGTGAGAAAAGAGTAGAGGAAAGATGGCGAGACTTTCCCTGAGAAACCTATGTTCTTATATGCTTCAGTTTGGGATGCAAGCTACATTGACGAGGGAAGGTGGGCTGGTCCTTGTTTGGGATATGATGTACCCTATGTTTGCGTCTACAAGTACATTCGTGTGCCTGTTGGGACTGCAGTGGAATATTGCTCTGATTCTTGATCTTGGTTTGCATTTTGCTGGTGTGAGTATCTACTACTTGATTTCCTGAGGATGTTCATGTGCCACTTTGAATTCGTTGGTGGTAATTATCCATTTCTTGGTCATTTAAGCTTTTGATTTGGTAAGTAGTGCATTTGAACGACTTTTCTTTCCCATGATTCTCTAAAATAGATTCTATTCCACTTAAATATTCAAATGTTTCATGACAACAGTCTGAATGACTTTCTGTTGTGTATTCAAAAATAATGTACAAAATTTTGGCAGTTCAATAATGTTTGCTCTTTTTCTTCATTTGAAACTACAAGGCAATAAAAAAGTTTAAATTGTGATTCTGATTGGAGATTTTGCTTCTTCTATACATGTAGAAGGTTCTGCATTAATTTGTTCAATATATAATATTTCTGTTCATTTCATGTATCTCTGCGCAATTTAGAGAAGGGGTCGAGTTGGGTATGTTAAAAGGTTTAATTGTTTCATAATAGTTGATCTTCATATTAGGACTTAGGAACACCCGTGCAGTGTGTCCTAATCATTTGAAGAAATCAGTATTTAAATTTTTTAGCTGCTTTCAGTGGTAGTTTTGCCAATCTTTCAGAAACTTGTCTGATATCTTTCTGCTGCATAATCACTTGAAATAGAGATTTCAAATTAAATTATTAGTAATTTAGTTTCTTGGTTTCGTGAGTAGAGTATCTACCTCTACTTAGGATTTCTGTCTTAACAAGTTTCCTGTGGCTTGTGATTTGAGGTCATCTATATCTTTATTCTTTTTTTTCTATTCTTGCTTCACAGGTTTTGTCTCTGTCTGCATGGACAAGATCGAACTATGGGCTGTGTTTCTTTGTAGAATTATTAATTCAATTAATATTTGCTTATGGCAGGTAGATCAATGGCTTTTTCATCACTGGAGATGCTAATTTGCTTTAGATGAAATGGTCTTTCAATGGGAATCCTTGACTTAGTAGTCATCCGAACCACATGATGCCTTTGTTTGCCCCGTTGGCCTTCCTCTATAGAAAGCATTAGTCAACTCCATTAGATTGATGCAGCGTCTTTTATATTGTAGATGCAGTCCCACTTTCATGGAAAGTGGCTCTACACCTGGCCATGCTCATCTTTGCTTAGCTCATTCCCAACTATTGTGTTTTAGCCTCATAAAAAGCATTAACTTGCTCTATTTCATGATTTTGCTTCCCATTTCATTGTCAAAGTTTCAATTTCCTTTTTTATATGTCTAATGATTAGTGGCCTCTGCTGTTTGATTAGAAATGTTAAAATATCAATTTCTTGTATAGTCCTTTCCCCAGTCATTAATATGATGTGGAATTGCTGCACAGAGACTTCCATTGTCAATTTTTATATTCAATTCTTGAAACATAAGAACAATAGCAAGCATGATTAGTGGAGATTGGTATTATTCCAACAGTAATTAGCTTTTGATTTTTCCCTGTGAATTCAATTGACAAGTGCTGATAATTATTACAAGAATCAGCTAAACATCTTTTGCTATTTCTTGACTAGGAATACACTACTCGCTTGCTTGTTCGTATAACAGCTGGGTATGGTTAGATATTTTTTTTTACTGCAAATTAAGTGATGACCGGTTCTTTGTTTTCCTGCTTTATTATTATTATTATTATTATTATTATTATTATTATTATTATTCAGAATGATTTCTAATCTTTGATATTGCATTCCCACAACTTTTCTTGGTATTGGGTATTCAGTGTCTGTATCTTTTGCCGAACCTGGAACCTGGCGGTGCTAAGAAGACTTTTTTTGTTTTGTTCACCCAAATTTAAGGTTGTGTTGTGGTAAGTAGCTGACAGATTAGCTTGTGGTGGTAGGGCCAGTTTCTTTTGTTTTGTTCAGTTAAGAGATTAAGATTAGTAGTGGCTGATAAATCAGCCAAGGTGTCATAGTGGACAGTGTTATCTTATGTTGGACTGTGCTCAAGAAATTATATGAAAATGCTGGTAATATGTCAACATCTGCCAACGAAAGGTCAATGATCTTCTCAGAACTCTCAGGACAGTAGGTTTATTGGTAGGAAATAGCTAAATTTCAAGCAAATGAAAGGGCTCTTTCGCTCAAGTCATCAGTTCCTCCTTGTAAAGGACGCTGCAAGTCTCATGCTGATCATTGTTGATTCCCGTTCTGGATCCATGTTGTCTCAGAATTTCTAATTGCACATAGTAGTTAAATGCCAAAGTTTATTGCTAAAAAGGGATTAAACTTTAATTGTTTGATTGTATTGATACAAACTCCAATGTGCTAATCAGTGTATTTTAGAGGTAATCGATCATCAATTTATTATTTCAATGGGTATGCATTTATCGTTATGCACGTAACTAATTAGTCTTTTAATTATATTTGGGTATTGCGAATTGGCAAATATATAATTAGATTTCTTTTTCTCTCGAAATTATTATTACCAAGGAAAGTTGTTGAATTTTCGAGTATTGTTCTTCTCCCATTTGATCCACCAAACATAAGATACATTTTTTTTGCTGTCCATCCAATCGCAATTCATCAATTGTGCATGACAATAATCGTACGACATCGTTTTAACAAATGCAGAAGGGATCCAATGGTTGGGGGAAAAAAAGAAGAATAGGTGGAGCTATCCAAAGTAAGTAAATTGTTTAGATTCTCTGCTTTTAAAAGAAAATTCACGCTTTGCTACTCGCAGAGGAAGAATCTTTAGGACATAAACTGAACTATCTACTTCTTACCGTTGAAGCCTTTTTGCCGCCCAAACTGACTACCTGCCTCGATCACAACCGTCCGATATTCAACCTTTTGCTGGGTCCCTCCTTTCTGTTGGACCCCACTTTCCTTCCCTGTGCAATTCCAAAGATCAAGAAAACGAACCCATCTGCTTCTTTCCACATCCTCACCATCCATTCAATTGCCCTTTTCTTTCTGAGTTCACTTTGAGTCCACCCAAAGCGATTAATATTCCATATGGGTTTTTCATTTTCTTCTTTTTTTGTGTGTTTTTTTTTTCTTTGGGGTTGTGATTTGGCACTGAAAGTTGAAAACTTTTGAAAAATAGTCATTTCTTGACGAATCCTGATCTGGATCTTTCTCACTCCACTACTACTCTACCCTTTGTCTTCCATCATCATAATTGTTTATTGAGCTTGTCTGTCTTCTAATTTTAATCTTCCTTTGTTTATTTGTGTTTATATAGTTATTGGAGTAGTGGGTGTGTGTTGATTTTGATAGTTGGGTTTGGCAGATGTTTGGTTCAGGGATGAATTTGATCACTACTGTTATTGGGTTTGGGATGAGTGCTACATTTATTGTGTTTGTTTGCACAAGAATAATCTGTGGGAGGCTTCGAGCGTCTGAATCTAGGCAAATGTTCGAGATTGACTCCAGAATTGACCTGGAACAGGTATATTTCATTCCTTTGTCACCATGTTTATTTGCCTAGCTCAAGTCTTTCTTTGCTATATGTAGCTTGAAATATGGATGCTATTGCCAATATAACTTCGTTTTGCTGATAAATTCCCGTGATTTTCCCACACTAACTTTTCCTTGAAAAGTTATAAATTCAATTCGTTTAGTTTCTGTTCACTTGAGTGCTGGGATAATTATCTTGAATCTTGAAGGATAAATTCAAAGGTGATAGTTCCAAATTGAGGAATTTCTGATTGGTATTTGTTTTGTTTTTGTTCTACTCCCTGATATGAAGAAATCCGAAAGGAAGTCTATTATATAATGGCTATTGAATAAACAAGGAAGTTCATGTGATTTCACTCTGTCAATGTTGCTAAAATATTTAGGAGATACAAGCCAACAATTGGGATTTGGAAGCCAAAACTTTGTCAAATAGGCAATTTAAATTTGCCTTCTCTGCATGTTAAGTTTCATTGCAAAACTCTTGAATGGAATATTAGCTTTTTTTTCCCCTTAACTTTTTATTTTTATCCGGCAGCCAGAACATCGGATTAATGGTCTTGAACCAGTGCTGGTTGCTGCAATTCCCACTTTGAAGTTCAGCCGTGAGGCATTTAGTTCTGTGGAAGATTCACAGTAAGTTTTGCCACCAAAAGTCAAGATCTCTCTCTTTTTTTATGAAAATGCAAAGTGTTCTTTTTCTCCTTGTGAATGAAATATCTCCAATTATTTCTTAGCTAAATGTTTTAGGCAAGGGTTCCTTGTTTAGAACTGATATCATAAAGTGACAGATTTCAGCTTGATAAAATTTAAAATAGCATGATACGATAGAAACAAGATGAAAAGAAAAACATTCATATGTTTTGGTTGGATGGCTTACATCCCCAGTCACATAAGCCACAATGGCTACTTATAATATATAATGGATAAGAGCCATATGAGAGTTATAATGCATATAATTTGTGTTATTAATTTATGATAATAGTCATCTAATTAGACATGGGACACTCCTTCCCATAAGCACCTACCAAACCATTGATTTGCCAATCAATTATATGATTGATTTTCTGTAAGAGCCCTCAGCTGCTTTGAGATTCTGTGTCCACCAGTAGAATAATGGAAACATTTCTTTCTTATGACTTCCTGTATTTTTATTACTTCATCTACTTCTGATCGGATTGAGGTCCAATACGAGGATGTTTGTTGATTTAACCAATTCCCATTCTTCTTTCTTCCCTGTTAGTCTGGAGTCCAGAAAGTATGTTTATTGTTATTATTTGTTGTTCTGTTAGTTTCTGTTGCTTTTATTCCAAAATGTCAAAGAGTAAGGGAAGTCTCATTGCTTTTGAATTCAATATACTGATTATTACTTTCTTTATTGAACATAGATTAGACTGAGATTTTTTACTTTGAGATTTTTCTTTTTTTTTTTTTACTTTGAATAGGTGCTCAATATGTTTAGGAGAATACCAAGAAAAGGAAGTTTTACGGATCATGCCCAAATGCGGTCACAACTTTCATCTGTCTTGCATCGATGTATGGCTAAGAAAACAATCTACTTGTCCAGTTTGTAGATTCCCAGTACAAGACACTTCAGAAACAAAATATATGAGACAAGCAATGATAAGTATGGTCCGATCTACTGGTAGTCCTGAGACCTCAACCGAACATTCTCGCCAATGGCTATTACCTGGTCGTGAACGTTCACTGGGGACTGCAAGTAACCAAGGGCATCTCGACATTGTTCCTGTAAACCCAGAACTTGCTGCAGCAGAATCACAAACAAGATGAAGCAAGGAAATCACTGCGGTTAAGTCGACAATGCATTCATTTTGGTTCTTAAGAGCTAGTGCTTACTTTTAGATTGAATTCCGTTGTTGTATTAAGTACATACAGGTTGAGATTTTTGTGTAAATTTGTACATAAAATTCCTGACTACTGAGATACTCATTCATTGTGATGTAACTGTAATAATCCTGAAAAGTTTAGACAAAATAGTCCAAACCATGCACGTTTCTCAACCTACTTGACCATCTTTTTTTTTTTTTAAATCATGAATTCAGCAACTTAGAGTTACGATTAATCCAAAAGCCATAGTAACCCTTCTCTTCCCTTTGAATACCAAACAAGATAACCTTCATAATTTGACATGTTATGCCACATCTTTACATAGATATCTCTTTTGTCTCTATTTCTGAACTGTACCATGACATGTGGAACATTTATATGACTCAGGTTTCCAAGTGTTTTCACAGCCACAAAAATATTTCCGAACTACAGGTACTTGTCCCCAGATGTACTGTCCCTGGACTAGGGGCTCCATTGGAGCACCAAACCAAAGAATTCTCACAATTGCATGACCCCATTTGGTTGGATTTTGTTTTTTTTTTTCTATTTCACTTTGAAAATTTTAATTTCATGCACTAACATATATATATATATATATGTATACATATTCCATAGTTAAATTATTAGGGATAAGTGCATAATTTCTAAGTAGTAAATTCAACATCGGTTCTTTATTTTTATTATAATATTCAAAAATTAATATGAAAAATTTTCTTATTCTAACAAAAAGATCAGTACAACATCTTGATCTTATCATAGACATTTTGAAATGAATTCGCCTAACCACCAAACCCTTTTGTCTGATTTACAATATAAAATAAAGTTACTACCCTTGGAAGCAAGTTTTGTTGGTTTATGATTGGAGGTTTACAAGTAAAATTGGAGTAAAAGAAGCCAATGAATAAATCAAGAAATAGAAATTAATATTTTTTTTGAAGGATAGAAATTAATATTCTTTTCATTAATTATCTTATTATATTTAAAAAAAATGCCGATTTAACAAGTAAAAAAAAAAAAACTCTGACCAGTTATAGAGTTGAAGATTGATTCAACCATTTTAATGATGCAATCAAGACAATGACTGAAATTATAATTTTCAGTTGATACAATCGAAGCTTAGATAAAGAAGAAGAAGAAGAAGATCAAAATTAATTAAGTACAAGGCGTTAGATTCGTTGAGTGGGTAACTAACAGGGAAACATGCTGATGCTGTTTTTCTGGACATAAATTAAATTATAATTAACCATATTTAGGGTTTCAATTAATTCCAATTTTCTGGGACAATTATATGTATATATATGTATATGCATATATGTATGTATGGAATATGTTAATGTCGCCATGTTAACACCTTTTAAGCAGCAACAAATGCTATATTTTTTTATTAAAATACATTTTATTTTTATTAAAATATTATAATAATTTTGTAACGTGTGTGTATTTTTTTATTAATAACTTTAAAAATGTAATTGCAATAAATTTTAATTAAAATAAATGTATTAAAAAAATTAGAATATTTATTATTATTTAAAAATGTCAATATGATACCATTAAAAGGATTATATATATATATATGACCTATTAAAGAAATACTACCATAGACTAGTAATATATACATCTAGCTAATAAATAAATAAATAAAACTATCATTTTTTATATTAAATTTTTTATATTTAATTTTTATCATATTCTAAGTGCATATAAGAATTTTTCTCCTATTGATAAATGAAAATGGAGGATCAAGTAATTTTGGCATGTAACACGTGTCATTCCACACGTGTTTTATGGGCAAAATCCACCAATAAACGGACAAACTTCTCATTTCTCGTACCAAGAGGAATGAAAGCTTAGGGAATCTAATTATTAATAGCATCCCTTTGATGACTATTCTCCACATCTAAGGGCCATAACCAATTTCAATATCAAGTCAAGAAAATTTTGTTTCCTAATATTCATTCATTAATTACTATCATATAATCATTTAATTATTCTTATAATTATACATCTAAATATTATTAATTATCCATAACTTTCTTTAATCATAAACATAATAAATAATAAGTTAATATTATTCATATCGAACTTATATTTCTAGTTTGATGAATATTTATACTAAAATTAAAAAATTTTATAAAAAGCGAATAAAATATCTATTTTATAATTTATATGAATCAAATTTAAGATCAGATGCTGATGCTGAATATGATTTGAATAATATATATTCAACTGATAACTAATTTACGAGTTAATCCCAGAAATTAGAGAATTATGATTGATATAATTTTTTAAATCTGACGCGTGTATTTGATTTGATAATGTAAATAAACGCTTCATTTATTTTAATATAAATAAACAAAACTTATGTATTGGTCGGGAAAAAATGACAATTTGGTGAGAAAAATAAAACCAAAAGAAAAGACAGAGAATGGGAATTATGGAGCCCACAAATCATTCTATCTCGAAAAGGCAAAGTCCAAAGTTGAAGTTGCACGTAAGAACCAATTAATTAACTAACTTTGGCGCCGGATTTTAAAAAAATTGAGGGATCCAACGTTCCAAACCCGTTCTTTATTTACAATCTGACAAACTTGTCCGACTTTTTTTCTGTTTCCTTCCCTCTGTATCTTTCCATCATTAAGCCCATAGCCTTTAATAATTGACCTCTTTATTTCTTCTTAAACATCCCCATTAGGATTAATCCAAACCAAGCCAAGCCACCGTGCATATGTATCAATCAATACCCTTCAACTCATATTGAATTTATCAAAAATTTATATAGATCAATATCAATAAACTTAAATTAGAATTCTTGACACAGAAAATATCAAAATTTAAGAAAAAATATTTTATCACTTAATAGATTTACTCTACATGAATTTAGATTAGTACATAATTTATAAATTATATATCATCAATATCTTTTAAGCCACATTAAATGTATTAAAAATATATATATCCATATTATAAAATTTAACTAAAAATCTCGAATTTATGTCTATAACACATTTAAAATTTGAAAAAAATATTATACCTCTTTATGGGTTTGCTTATGGCAAATTCATATTAATTCAAAACTTCTAATTTGTATATTATATAGTTAAAAAAAGTATATATCACTATTTTATTATGAAATATTAACTTGATCAAAAAGAACAAATCCAAATAATTGAGAGGGGTATCTAGTGACCAAGTTGATGGGTATATATAGTAGTAACGTAAACAATAAGCCACCCCCATATGGTTTCCACATGCAAATAAATTAGCTTAGAATTATAACATCCAAATATTCTAGTTAATCATAATTAGTATACTAAATCTTGCTACTTGCAAAAATTTTATTAATGGAAGGTCTTGAAACAGTGAAGAAACAGAACCACACTACTACTGCCATCACCAAAACAATCAACTTGGGCGCACAACCAAATAACAAAGTATGCGGATCATCAGGTCGTAGATTTGTTGGAGTAAGGCAAAGACCATCAGGAAGATGGGTAGCAGAAATAAAAGATTCATCTCAACGAGTAAGGCTATGGCTAGGAACATATGATACAGCTGAAGAAGCAGCTAGAGCTTACGATGAGGCTGCTCGTGCTCTGCGTGGAGAAAATGCTCGAACCAACTTTGCTACTTCATCATCTATGAGCCCCAACAATATGCAGTCTGGTTCTGATTCTGGTTCTGGTTCAGAATTATATGATGGAAGGCACAGCAATAATAATAATACTCTTAGTTTCTCTTCATTGAAAGCAAAATTGAGCAAGAACTTACAGAGTATTATGGCAAGATCAACTGAAAGTAAGTCAACAAAGAATCGAGTGAGTGACCATTTCACTTTTGCAAGTATATTTCACTTCAGGACTCATCAACAATATCAGAAGCCAGTTGATATAAAGAACATTGAGAAAGTGGTGCAACCGAGTATCATAGTTCCACATGTTGCGGATCATCATGATCAGCAGCCATGTTGTTGGGAAACATCATCAGGTAGTGTTTCTGATTGTAGTAATGAATGGGTCGGGTTCAGACAACATGGGTTTGACTCAGATGGATCAGATATTGGAGAAGTTAGTATTGGAGACAGAGGATTTGTGGAGCAAATGATGGGTTGGATGGATAGCCCGGATCAGATAAGCAGTGAAGGTTCAAGAAGTAAGAGGTTTAAGGTTTCTTCTTCTGTTATGGTTCCTCCAATCTTTAGCACTGATCATGATCATTCTCCATCTTTATTTTGTGGGTCTCCATTTCATGGTGAGAATTAATCTTTATATATATGAAGTTTTTTTCTTTTTTTGTTCAATAATACTGAAACTGTGAGAACTCATGGAGAAGCTAATAATTAGTAGCTATAATTTAGTTGAAGTTTTATTTTAATTATGGTGTGGAAGATGAAGTTTCTTTTAAGCATATCAATGTACAGTGAGCAAGACAGAGTTTGGAATACAATAAATTAATGGCTAAAGCTAAGCCATGAAAGGCCTTGCTCATTATATTGGTTGGCGGCCATTCTCTCTGTAATTTTATTTTGATCAAGAGAAAATTACTAGTAAACAAATTAATTTTCTTCTATATATGTTAGTTTTTTATAAGCCAGAAGGTTATTGCAGGAGTTCGTACTTTGCAGTACACTTATTGTACTGTATATTGTTAAATACTAATTGTTAGATATATAAAATTGTCCTACTTTCATGATTTCTTCTTTTTCTTATTCATTGAATTTTATTGTCTTGAAGTTTGAAGCTAATATAAAATTTTAATAATTATATTTGATTATTTGGTCTTCCTAAATATTTTTATAAAGGTTTATATCGAGGTCACTCAAATAAGATCATATTTTCTTATAAAAATAAATTTAAATGAACTTTAATAAAAGTTTTTATTATATAATTGAGATTCGATTTTTATCTTTTTTAGATGAATATAAACACAATAATAATCCTGTTTCCATGTTGGTCATTTCATCTACACATATAGAAAAGGTAATTATTTTTGTGGCTGTTTATCCTTAATTATAGGTGATTAAAGAAGAAGTACAACTAATCCTAATTTAATTAATCATGTAAAGAGTGGATAAATTAAAAATGCAATAGAAAGTACAATTCTAAATTCTGTAATGGTGTCATGTCACTCTCTATTCTTGCACGTGTTTTCCATGGGATATTGTCGTGATTCATGTTAGGTAGTAGATTAGAGATATGAACGTGGTTTGAGATTATGAAAATTATATAAAATATTGATTTTAATTAGATATTTTATTTAAAATGATAAATTATATATCTTTTATATTTTATTATTAAAAAAAATATCGCCATATATTATTACATATCTTAATCCGGGCTTCTATCAAAAGTATTGGGATATTATCAGGGACGAAGCCAGACATTTAAAAGAAGAGGGCAAAATAAAAATATTATATATATATAAAAATTTATACTCTCTCCGTATCATTTACATGGAAAAAAGTAAGATGGACACGAAAATTAAGAAAATTTTACTTTTTTCATCTCTATTTACTTAAATACCCCTAAAAAAATATCCCTCAAATTAAACTTTTAAGGCAAGGGTATAAATGGTATTTTGTCTCATTCCACTCCCCAAAATTTACCTAAAATGACATATTTTCTATATAAAAGATATACCAAAAAAGAAAATTTTCCCTATGTAAATGATACGGAGGGAGTATATACATTTTAAAAATAATATAAATAATTAGCTTTTTATATATTTATAAACTAATAAGTAAATATTTTTCATATATAAATATTAAAAAAGCAAAAAAAAAAGTTACACTCTATGTGTTCTTATATCTTGATAGTAATTCATAATTTCAAAAAAAATAACAATAATAATTATATAATCAAATAAATTATTAATATTATATATGAGCTCCTTAATTCGCCTAATGATATATTATAAAAATAAAATAAAGAAAAAAAGTATTGAATCACAAATATAATCTCTTAAATAATAATTGAAGTAAAAATTATCACACAATATTAGAATTATAAATTATAAAATCAAAATCAAAGAGAAAAAATTAAAAAATATTAAAAAATATAAAAATATATAATATTGTATTCTTCTTGGATGAGTTTATCCCTTTTTTAATTTTTTTCTTTTTTAAATTTTGAAGAGTGTCAATAATTTTTTAGTTAATTTTTTAAAAAAATATACATTTATTTGGTAAAGAATGATTTATAGGAATTTATTTCATTAATTTATTGTATAAGTTAAAAGATTGAGGTGGTATTTTAAAATTTTAAAGGGGGTAATTAAGTTTTTTAAAAATTTTAATAAATAAATATATATATATATATAAATTTATTTTTTTAAAAAAGAAAAGGGGGGCAGTTGCCCCTCTTAACCAACAAATAGCTTCATCACTGGATATCATTGGTATGGATGTTGCGGCTGCTAATTACATATCTTTGGGAAGGTTCTTTTCCATTGGAATTAAATGAAACATTATTGGTACTTATTCCGAAGAAGGATAGGCCACAAGTGGTGACTGATTTATGGCCTATAGCTTTGTGCAATGTTTTGTACAAGATTTTGAGTAAAATGATATCTAATAGGCTGAAAACTATTTTGCCTATTTTAATTTCTCCATCACAGAGTGCATTAGTTCCAGGAAGAAGTATCCATGACAATTCCATTGTGGCCTTTGAATTGATGCATTTTTTCCAGAATCATTGAACGGAAACTGACTCTTATGCTGCACTTAAAATGGATATTAGCAAAGCCTATGGCAAGTTAGAATGGAGCTATATTTCGGTTGTGCTTCTGAAGTTTGGTTTTGCACCACAATGGGTGAGACTTGTTATGAACTATATCTCATCAGTGACGTATTTCATTCTTTCAGAGGGGGAAAAGTTAGGGCCAATTGTTCCTTCTCGAGGCCTGAGGCAAGGGGATCCTATCTCACCCTATATTTTTATTTTGTGTGCAGAAGGGTTGTCAAGAATTATCTCCAATCATGTTAGCACTGGCCAATTGAATGGCTGTATTATTAAGAGCGGTGCACCGGTCCTTGCGCACTTATTTTTCGCATATGATAGTCTACTTGTATTCAAAGCAAAGTCGGCTGACGCTTTAAAGGTGCAGGAAATAATTGAACTTTACGGGGAAGCATCTGGACAAGCAATTAATCTTACAAAATCATCGGTTTGTTTTTCTTCGAACACCTCGGGACAAGCTAGAGCGGAAATTTGTGCAGTTCTTAGAGTGGAGGAGAAACCAGACTTGGGGTGTTATTTGGGATTACCTACGAAGGTGGGGATAAAGAAGAAGCAAGTTTTCAGTTTTCTCAAAGATCGGCTATGGAAGAAACTGAATTCCTGGAATAAAAGATGTCTTTCGAGGGCTGGTAAAGAGATTATGTTAAAAACGGTATTGCAAACTTTACCTAACTATGTCATGAACCTATTTCTACTGCCGAAAGGAGTGTGTGTGGATTTGCAGCAGATTATGACTAGATTTTGGTGGGCAAAGGGTATGAAGCATGAGAAGGGAATTCATTGGATGAGTTGGGACCGAATGAGCTTACCAAAGTATGCAGGAGGTCTTGGGTTTAAGAAATTACGTGAGTTTAATTTGGCTATGTTGAGTCGGCATGCATGGAGGGTTTTTACACGACCTCAATCCCCTGTTGAAAAATTGTTAAAAGCCAAATATTTTCCCCATAAAAGTTTTTTGGAATCTGATCTTGGGGCAAACCCTAGTTATACTTGGAGAAATTTGTGGGAGTGTAGATCATTGATAGCTGCTAGTGCATGCAAGAGAATTGGAGATGGGAGAAACACAAGCATTTGGAGTGATCCTTGGATACCTTCCCTACCTATGTCTAGGGCGGTTACTTTACAACCTGCTGGTATTGATTTGTTTTATGTTTCAGATCTCATTAATGGTTCCTGCTGGAATGAGGGTCTGCTGCGTTCATTTCTTCAAGAACAGGAGGTCGCTGCTATAATGGAGATTCCTCTATCCCAAAGAAGGAGAGATGATGCGTGGTTTTGGAAGCTTGAGAAGAAAGGCAGATTTTCTGTTCGAAGTCTTTATAGGTTCCAGACAAGGGTAACGTGGAATGTTAATCAAGCTGAGCTGAAGAATGTATGAGCTCGGATATGGCGAACCAAGGTTCCACCGAAAGTTCAAAATCTGGTGTGGAGAGCTTGTCATTCTGCAGTTCCATGTCGAGCCAATCTGTTGCAACGGAGGATGGAGGTACCTGATATTTGTGCCTTTTGTAATGGGGGAGGAGAAACAATAATGCATGTATTAGTAGATTGTAGTTTTGCAAAGGATTGCTGGCAGTTTTTAGGGGTTGGGTTTATTCAAGCTACGGGCATGAGTTTCGTTCATTGGTTGTCTAATTTGTTTAATTTAGTGAGACATGAAGATGTTCCTTTTGTCTTAATGCTACTGTGGGCGTTATGGGAGCAACGTAACCAGGTGGCGTGGCATAGCAGAATTAGAAACCCATTCCAGGTGGTGTCTTATGCAAGGAGGGCATTGAATGATTGGGTTTTAGCAAGAGGAACAGTTATTAATGATCAAACGAAGCAAGTGACTGTGTGTTGGATCAAACCTCCTACTGGTTGTGTGAAAGTGAATGTAGTTTCTGCCATTTTTGCAGGGAGTAGTAGCACAGGTTTGGGCATGGTTGCACGTGGAGCTTCAGGTGAGTTTATCTCTACTTTGCAAATCAAGATGTTTGGCAATGTTGATCCTTTGGTTGCAAAAGGTTTAGCAGTGAGAGAAGCCCTAAGTTGGATTAAAAGAAGAAATTGGAATAATGTGGTTATAGAATCCGACTCTCAGTTGTGTGTCTTAGCCTTGAATGATCCTCATTATGAGGATGAGTCTGCTTTTGGGTCTTTAATTTTTTATTGTAAGTTTCTTGTTACAGAGATTGCGAGTATTTGCATCTCATTTATTCGTAGATCTGCAAATAGGGCGACTCATGAACTAGCAAGAGCATCTTATTTTGTGGCAGATCAAGTGCAATTTATGGAATGTCCACCTTATATTGTCGATGTACTGAGATTAGATAATTAATGAAGATATCTATTTTACTTCAAAAAAAAATACCTTATTTATTTTATGTGGAAATTTGTTTTAAACATGTTGGAGAGTTTTCATTACTCTTTTTTTAACCTTTTTTGCATTTTACATTTTTTTTAGAGTGATGAGGAAAGATTTTTAAAAATTAAGAGCTAATCCATTTAGGATACCTAATACTAATTAATGAAATTATTAAGCAACAATCCATGCAATTCAGAATTCAGCAAACACTTATTTAAGAATATACACACCAACTGAAGTATAATTTTTTTTATTAGTGAAGATGAAAGAAAAATGGGGCTTATATTCTCCTATAGGGATCTCCATCTCAACCTCAAAAAGATTTATTAATATATAATTTTTTACAAATGTTATCAATCTATTATATATATCCATCTATAATTTTCTCTGATTTTAATAATGCAATACTTCTCTTCCACATCAAACCTCTCCATTTAATAATTCTAAGATTTTAAATAATTTTTTCAATTTACATTTCATAAAAAAAATATTTTACAAGAAGATATCATCTCAATTCTTATTAAGAAGTATTAATTTTTTAATTCTTTAAATTTATGTCCCTCTATATATAATAGTTTTTATTTTTTAACTATAATATATACACATGAGCTTATAATATACTAATCTGTATTTTTTTAATATCTGAATTTTTTTCTTTTATTATATTGATTATAATATCTTTTGAAATTATCTCTATATGTATTGGATGGAGATGAAAATAAAGAAAAATCATTAGCCATTAATCTTAAGCTTATAGTATTCATGTATCGATCCACATCAATCGCAATCATTATCAATTTTATAGTAGTAAATCAAATGTTTGTACTTTCTCCAATCTTAGTATTCTACTTCATATAATACATATTATATTTGTATGACTGAGGCGTGGTGAATTTGTAATTATCGAATCATAAATATTTTGGGAAATTACTATTATTCGATCAAATCATAAATAATATTTATTCTCATTTGTCGGATTGAAAAGAAAATTGACTTGCCATATTATTTTGGGATTTTTTTAAAAATATCCCAAAAAATAAAAATATTTTCAAAAATATTCATTTTTTTAAAAAAAATACTTTTCAATTTTTAATTTTAAAATTATTCCTTTTCAGATATATATATATATATATCTAATATATTAAAAATATATTTCATTTTCAAAATAAACTTTTAATAAAACAGTAAAATATTTTTTAAAAAAATGATATACAATATGATTTTACTTATTATCTTTATGACATACAGTATGATTTTACTTATTATCTTTCTCCTAAACAAAAAATAAATATGGGTCAATAATTCAGATCTAGGCCATACATTTCAGGCGTTGGAAGTCCATAATGGCCCTTTTTAGAGGCTTTGGTGCATGAAATATAGGGTCTTTATAAAAATAAAAAAATTAAATTTATTATATTTTTAAAAATATTTATAAATTTATTAAAATTTTTAATTTTTAATAAAAATATTAAATTTAGATAGTTTATTATGAATTTATTTTAAATTTATTATTGAGTTTATTATATATTTATTATGAGTTTATGAATTTATATATTTTATTATAAATTTTTTATATAAATTTATTATAAAATTATTAAAATATCACTAATAAAAATAAAAAAAAATATTAAACACAATAAAAAGTGTAATTATCCTATGAAATATTCTCCCACAAAGCCCACAACAGCCCAATTCAGTGATAATTAAAATTTTAGAGTCTTTATAAAAATATAAAAAAATATATAAATTTATTATTTTTTAAAATATTTTTAAATTTATAAAAATTTATAAATTTTTTTTATAAAAATATTAGATTTATATAATTTATTATATATTTATTATGTTTTTATAAATTTATATAAAAAAATAAAAAATTATTATTATTATTATTATTTATCGGTGTGCCGTCACTTTGAAAAAAGAAATCTCTTATATACAATTGTACAAATCAATCAAATAGTTAATAAAACGAATTTGT
Source organism: Garcia nutans (assembly GCA_947685225.1). NCBI lineage: Eukaryota > Viridiplantae > Streptophyta > Magnoliopsida > Malpighiales > Euphorbiaceae > Garcia > Garcia nutans. The sequence continues at coordinate 12,873,091 of CANTUV010000010.1, read as the reverse complement.
TTTCGAACTTTTTTCATTCATCACTAGGGCTGTAATCGAGCCGAGCCGAGCCGAACTTTGCAAAGTTCAAGTTCGGCTCACTATAAAATAGTCAAATTCGAACTCGAACTCGAATCGAGCTCGAGCCGAGCCCGAATTTATACCGAACCAGCTCATATATCATGTATCTCGAGCTTGAGCTCGAGCTTGATTTAAATAAGTTTAACGAGCTCAATAAACTTATTTTTATTTTTATTTTCATTCACTTTTTCTAAATTTTTATAAAAGATATACTAAAATTTATGTTTGTATGAAAGATGAATAATATAATTGTATATTAATAAAAATAAAATATTATATTATTATAATTTTATATTTTATTATAAATTACTAAGCTATTTTATATTGTATATTATTTAATTTATTTATTACATATACCATATATTAATAAATTATATAAATTAAGTTAGTCAAAAATTAATATATTCACATATATAATTTAATATATATAAATTAAATTATATATATTTTTAATCCAATACACTAAACGAGCTAGCTTACGAGCTTAACTCACGAGCTTTTTAAATGAGCTAGCTCGCGAGCTAACGAGCCGAGTATTTCATAGCTTGAGCTTGGCTCATTTAACAAATGAGCAGTTCGAGCTCGAGTCTGAACGAGCCGAGATCCAAGCCGACCTCAGTAGCTTGGCTCGTTTACAGCCCTATCCACCACATGCTCACACCTTCGGCTTTCCAAATTTAAAAAAAAAAAGTTCATAATAAATATTTTTAATTTACAGTCTATTAAAAATATATATTTTTTTAAATGATAAATTGAAATTAAATTTTTTCTTTTTTTAATATAATTTGAATGCAACAGTGAAAGAATACATTGAAATCGAATTATATCTAAAAAAAATATTTTTTTAAAAATTAAATGTAGAAATATTAATAAATGCAAAGAGATTGACTGAGTGGGACTCCAAATTGACACATTAATACTCAAAATATAAATGTGGCGATGCGAACATCAGAAGGCATGGAGGGTAAAATCATAATAAACTTTTTTAAAAAAATTAAAATTATTAGAAAAAAGAAAAAAGAGTGAAAAAATCAAAAAATTTAATAAAGCATAAAGAGAAAAGCGTCACATTTCTGTTACGCTGTTCGCAACCAAAAGACACCCACGCCTGCTTTGGTGCCTTCGCTCGGTTCCCTCTCCAGCTGTATCCCAATTTTTAAAATCAAGAACCCAAAATTTAAAATAATTAAGTTCCAATTAAATAGGAAAATATGAAATATATAATATAAAAATAAATTATCTAATTTTAACAGTTAATTGATAATTTCGAATTTTATATTAAAAATTCAAATATGATATCAAAATATAATTATTTTTATAATCTTTTTATCTCATAATTTTAATTTTAATTTTAATTTTTATCTCGTTATAAGTTTTTTCTCACGGGTGATAAACTTTTAAATATTTATTTTTTATTTTTTTTAAATAATATTTATTTTTAATTGATAGGAGGATATTACAATTTTATTACTTTTAAGATTGATACTTTTATATTTTTGTTAAAATTTTTACTAATTTTAATATTTTAATTATTTGTTGGAATTTTTATTATGATAAATTTATTGATATTTAATTAAATATTAAAAATAAATAAATTTTATAATGCAAAAGAAACTTGAAGTAGAAAGAAAAAAAATAAATGTTGAATAATAAGGAGAGGCATAAAAGGAAAATGGAGAATAAGATCCTGAAAGCTTGGGAATTTAATTCAAATGTGGACACTTCTATTAGCTGATTCTGATCGGTCAGGAAAACAACAGAAGATTTCCATTTTCCTCGAGGCTTGCAGATTGTCGGTGCTCCCACTAATGAAAAGAAAGGGCATTTTTGGCATCATGAAAAATTATATTTTTCATGTCTGTAATGTAATTTTTTTTTTTAAAGAAGCTGCATACAAGATAATTGTCGTATTAATAGATTCCGAGGGCGAATTACATTGTGAAATATATGTTGGACTTTTTAAATTATTAATAAACTATATTGAATTTATTTTGAATTTGTTTGTATAACATTATAAGATAATTTAAATTTTAAATTTAAAACAAATTATTAATATTTTATTTTAAATAATAAGAAATATTTTTCATATTTCATACCAAATATTTCATTCATCATTGCATGTATCTTCGTACCAATAAGATAAATAAAATAATATCACTACGAATGTTATTTTGAAATATAATAAGATCTAAATTATTTTAATAATGTTGCCATCACTTGGGGTGCAAATTCAAACAATGTTGAATCTATTGAAAAATGAATTTAAAATCAATAGTCGTCTTTTGGTTTAGGTACGGACCGTTGGAGAATATAAATGAATCTCACATCTGAAAAGTATAATAAAATACAATAACATATAAGGTGGTGTAGATTGGGCCTTAACATAAGCCAATTAGTTTTGTGTTGAGATGAGGTTCCAAACCCATTTATATGGTCACTGTATATTTGGCCCAACACTCGCAGAGCCCATATAATTTCTACATGGTATCAGAGCTAATCAGGTAATGGACTAACCGCCAGATTATCCTGGACTCCGTTGTTAACCTAGGGCCTCAGTGAAAATAGGCCTAGACAATTTGTGATGAATCTAAAAAAAATAGATTGTCATCCATGTTTGGCAAGTGACAATTGGACTAGGCCCAGTTGCACTTGAGGGAGAGTGTTGGATAATATAAATGAATCCCACATCTGAAAAGTATAATAAAATACAATGACATATAAGGTGGTGTAGATTGGGCCTTAACATAAGCCCCATTTATATGGTCACTGTATATTTGGCCCAACATTCGCAGAGTCCATATAATTTCTACACAGACATATGTTTCTTTTCTTTCTTTTTTTTTCATCTCAAATATTATTTTGATATTTAATGATCCTTTGCAAAATCTCTAATTCAATTTAAAATATTATTTTGATATTTAATGAACGCCGAGACCTAAGCATAATGCAAATACACCTCTTATAAAATTAATTAGACTCAGTATATTTTCCTTCTCAATGTAATGTTCAAAAAAAATTTAGAAATTAATGCTTCATATAGTTTTTTTAACTTTACAATTTTAAAATAAAAAAATTATTAAATATATATAATTATTTTTAAATTTTGAATACTTTATAAATAAAAAAAAATTCAAATATCAAATACTTTAAAGAATTTACACATCAACAAATGCATTTTTTCTTTTTTAAAATGTAAAAAAAAATCCTATATTACAGTAATTATTTATCGGCGCAAGCGTGGAGATATTTATTAGAAATCATTCAATTATAAATCTATAACTCATGAAGAAGAATGTCGGTGATTTATTATTAACAGGCTTATCAGTTTGTTGGCACGTCATTTATGATTTCATTAATAAACTATCGTGTCTTCTTAAAGTTATAATCATTAAAATCATGTTTTATAAATTTTGTATTTAATTAAAAATTTTAAAATTTAATAATATTATTAAAAATATTTCAATTTTTTTAATAAAAAATAAAAATTATTCTAAATACAATCAAAATTATTAGCTTAACGGATAAAAAAAATAAGAACATTGCAAATAGAAAATAGATATCTTAAATCATTTTTAAGATAAATTTATAATATATTATCTTTTGAATCAAATAGTTAATTTTATTTATTTTTTAGATAAAAATAATTGAATAAAAAAATTAGTATTTGAATACTTTATTTGACTAGCAGGTGGTCAAACTAAACTAATTCATAAAATGTTTTAATTTATTAAATATGTTTGTTATAAATATTTTTACACTAAATAAGTATTAAATTTTAATATTTTTATTTATCACTGAAAAAAGAAAATATTATAGATCCAATTTTCTTAAGAGTAAAATTCAGTTAAAAAAATGAAATGTAACAAATTAAAATTGATTCCAAAATTAATGTAAACAAAATTGGTTATTATATGTGAATTTTTTTTTTCTTCGTTCTGGCTTACAAGTCTACCATACACGTGGCACAACGACAACGGTAAAACACTCTTATTACCGGCCCCACTTCACACGTGGACCAGTTTTCCCACCTCAGCTCCTCGGTAACGTAAAAGTTTGAAAAGGGTATTCAAATTTTACCCGATCGCAACGGTCTATTCCTCTGCACTATCTTCAATCATACCGTACGATCACTAATGATTTCGTCATTTAAGCCTGTCTATGCGAAAGACGAGCTATTTCTCTCTCTAAAGATCGTCCTCGTTTCTCTCTCTAAAAATACAGCAGGGTGAAATAATTGTTTTTTATGCACTTTTTCAAATTTTCATCCAATCTAAGCAGACAGAGAGCTCTGACACATTTTCCTTCTAGGCGACAAGAGGAAGAGAGAGAGAGAGAGAGAGAGAGAGAGGCAGATTATTTTAAAGAGGTGTTTGATTTTTGAATGCGATTTGATTGTCACTATATCATGCTCTGTCTGTCTGGTAGTGTTAAAGCTCGAATAGTTTAGTTGGGTTTTTTTCAAACTACTGCTCCACCAGAAGCATTGGGTCCTCCTATTTTATTTATTTGGTTCTTTTATTTGATTTCGACCGTTTTGTGTCTGCTTCTTCATTAGGCAACAAAAACAGCGTAGCTACTATCCTGGGTTCTTTTCTGATTCTTAAAAAAACTTTTTTTTTTTTAATTTTGAAAATCAAATTTCCGGGTGTTGATTGCTGGTCTTGCAGTGAAAGATTGAAGTTTGATAACGAAGCTGCAGTGGGTCGGTCGCTGATTTTTTGAAGCATCTTCTCACTGTTGCAATTGAGGAGAGATTTGAAGATCAAGCTATGTGGGTTGCTTTCTGTAGAAATTAGAAAAGGACAAATTCTAGTTCCTGAGGCTTAAAGGTTGGTTCTTGACATGGATTATGGTTGCTTTTGTTGATCCCCACTGCCAAAGGAAAAAAAGAAGCTTTAGTCTGATTTTGTTCTTGTCTATCTTTGCTTTTATCTTTGACCTTTTTTTTTCTTCTTTTCCGAGATTTTAATGATTAATTGATATTCTTTCTGGTTTCATTCTCTTTATTTTGTTAGACTTTCCTTATCGAATCAGAATATACTGTAGAGGGAAAGCAAATGATGAAGAGGCTTTGAATGTTGAGGAGAGTCAAAAGCAATTTGAGGTATTTTTTTTTGCAATTACTATATTAAATTGTCTTATGATATTGAGTGGGGTTTGGTCCATTGATGCCATCTTGATAAATTTAAATGCACTCGATATATATATACAACTGTTGATAGAGACTACTGCCGTCTCTTCAAAGGAAAGTCTCTCTCTTTCTTTATCTCAACCAGTCCTAGCTCTATTTATGTTTTAAGGATAAAAATGGTAACACAGCTAAGAATCCAGCTCTCTCTATTAAAATTCTAACCACGGGATGTAGATCAGGATCATCTTACCATAACCCAGAGGATAAAATTTGATGCCAAGTTCCACCTTTCTTCAAAGTTGAAAAGCAAAGTTGCAGAATTTTTTTCTTCACTTCCCACTATACCCTTCACAATTAGTAAAATACCTGGTAGTTTTCAAAAGGGTATGATGGTATTTGTGGAAACCATTTAGCCAATTTTTTTTGTTAATTATTATGGACGGCTGAATTATATTATGCAGCCAGTTAAAAGTTAACTTCTTTGATTATTTTTCATGATTCGGTTCACAATATTTTAAAGTTGGTGCTGTATGTTAAGTATTGCCATTATTTTGGATTTAATTTTTAGTTGGCATTTAATGATCAATTGAAAAAGGTATGGAAATGACTCGTGTGGGCATCTTTATATAGGCATTTTGATTTTGTTGGTCGGGTCTTGTTTTCAGTGAAACAAGCTTTGTGTGATTATGCAAGATTCTCGAAACTCTTGATATTGGCCTATTTGTTTTTGTTTTTGGTTTCTGTTTTATTTTATTATAACTAATGCCCTTTAGGTTATAATTTATTTTTGATGATTGCAACTGCTCCACTGCTTTTGAATTTTCTATGCAAATATCATTTCTCTATCTTTTCTTCTCATCTGGGTCATCATTTTGTAGTTAGTTTTCTCTTAATTCAGTTGGTGCATCTCTGGTGACCAATCTGATCTAATATCATAAAGAAATCATGGTGGAAGATAGAGGAAAAGAAGTTATCGCAGATATACAATCAGTTGAAGAGTGGTTATCACATGCTCAAGAGCTTGTTCCTTTGGCACTTGGTAAGGCAAAAGAGGTAAAGGGCTTTCCTGGTAGATGGAAGATGATAATTTCCAAGTTGGGGCAGATCCCATCACATTTATCAGACTTATCGAGCCACCCTTGCTTTTCCAAGAATACACTTTGTAAGGAGCAATTGCAGGCTGTATCAAAGACGCTAAAAGAAGCAATGGAATTGGCAGATTTATGCATGAGTGAGAAGTATGAAGGAAAACTTAGGATGCAGAGTGATCTTGATGCTTTGTCAGGGAAATTGGATTTGAATTTACGAGATTGTGGGCTTTTGGTCAAGACTGGGGTGCTTGGTGAAGTTACTTTGTCTTTAGATGTAGCTGGTTCATCCACAGAACCTGATGCTGCTATTCATAGCAATTTAAGAGAATTGCTTGCTCGCCTTCAGATCGGGCACTTGGAGGCGAAGCATAAAGCTCTTGACAGTCTTGTTGATGTCATGAAAGAGGATGAGAAGACTGTTTTGGCTGTTTTGGGGCGGAGCAATATTGCTGCTCTGGTTCAGTTATTAACTGCAACTTCTCCTCGTATCCGGGAAAAGACTGTTCCTGTAATCTGCTTGCTTGCAGAATCTGGGAGTTGTGAGAATTGGCTTGTTTCAGAAGGTGTTCTGCCACCTCTAATTAGACTTGTGGAATCAGGTAGCACAGTTGGCAAAGAGAAGGCCACCATTTCTCTCCAGAGATTGTCAATGACAACAGAAACAGCTAGGGCGATTGTTGGACATGGTGGCGTTCGATCCCTGATTGAAATCTGTAGAACTGGGGATTCAGTATCTCAGGCTGCAGCTGCTTGTACTTTGAAGAATATATCAGTTGTCCCAGAGGTTAGACAAAATCTAGCTGAAGAAGGGATTACAAAAGTCATGATCAACCTCCTTGATTGCGGAATTCTATTAGGATCTAAAGAATATGCAGCAGAATGCTTGCAGAATCTCACTGCCAGCAATGATAATCTAAGGAGGATCGTTATTTCAGAAGGTGGAATCCGAAGCCTATTGGTGTATCTTGATGGTCCATTGCCCCAGGAATCTGCAGTTGGGGCATTAAGGAATTTGGTTAGCTTAGTCTCCATTGAAATGTTGGCATCTCTTGGTTTTCTACCACGATTGGTTCATGTCCTCAAATCTGGATCACTAGGTGCACAGCAAGCTGCTATATCTGCAATTTGCCGGGTTTGTAGCTCATCTGAGATGAAAAAATCGGTGGGTGAAGCTGGATGCATTCCTCTGCTTATCAAATTGCTAGAGGCTAAATCAAATAGTGTTAGAGAGGTTTCAGCACAAGCAATTTCAAGTTTGATGTCCCTTTCACAGAATTGCAGAGAAGTTAAAAAGAATGACAAAAGTGTGCCAAATCTGGTACAATTGCTTGACCCAAGTCCTCAAAACACTGCAAAGAAGTATTCAGTGTCATGTTTAGCATCTCTCTCTTCAAGCAGGAAATCTAAAAAGCTGATGATTTCCTATGGAGCCATTGGGTACCTCAAGAAGCTTTCTGAGATGGATATCCCAGGAGCTAAGAAACTACTAGAGCGGTTGGAAAGAGGGAAATTAAAAAGTCTATTCAGCAGGAAATGAGGAAAAATTGGAACTTTATTTTGTATGATAAAATTTTTTAACTTTTTCCTCATGCAATCTGTTTCATTATCTGTATGAAACAAGTTAGTCAATGATGAATCAAGTGCACTCAAAAACAGTGCTAAACTATGGAATCAATGTTATATTTATATAAATATAAATAAGACTTCCCTATGCGTTTATTCTTTGTTCTCTCTGCTAGGGCAACCTTCTGTAATCATATAAGACATTGTTAACTGCTGTCCCTGTAATTGCAGATGAAAGCATATTTGCTTTAAACACTCCTGATAAGTTTGAGTGTAAAGTTGCTTACTGTTATAGTAATTTGTAATTTCCATTGCATCCCATAATTGCTTTAAACACTACTAGTTACATGTAAAGATGAGCATTTTCTTGGATAAGTTACTTAAAAACAGTAGGAAATCTTGCAATGTTTGTAACCTTAGTCTGCATTAAGTTCTGGCTTGTTTGATTTTGATTGTTGAATGAGTAGAATAGAAGAAGATGTCCACATCTCAAGGCAACGGGAAATGTGGGCTTGAATTTATTTCGCAACCTAATCCTGTGTATATTAAATCAAGAGAATTCAGTGTTTCACTACTAAAGATTGAAGAAAAAGAAAACTGATATCATCAAGATATTGTTGGTTACAGGCTTACAGCACTAGTCAGTCGTTCCATACTTTTTTTTTATTTATATTTACTTTTTATTTATTTGCTGTTATTAGAATTTAAAATTTAAATTTTTTTTATAATAATATAAATGAATAAAGGTGTACAACATGCTTAATATATAATTTTAAAAAATTACATCACAAATTGAAGATGAACCTAGGGCGGACCTAAACTGTAACTAAGGGGGCGATGGCCTCCCCTATTTTTTTTTTAATTTTAAAAGTTTAGGTTAATTTTTTTTAAATATATATAATATATATCAAGATTGGGGAATTTTTGCGACTCTCTTTTAATAAAGTTCAAAATCTTTAATCCAATTTTTAATTTAAATATTGAGTTCAAAGTCCTAAATTTTTTAATCCAATCTCCTATATAAATATTTAGTTCAATAAGGTTAAATTTTAAAAATTTATAAAAACACTTTTAAAAAATTATAAAAATATTATGCATAAAAAAAATTATAAAAATATTATGCATATATCAAAATTTATAAAAGTATGGTATATTTTTTAATATATATATTAAAAATATATTTATCATATATTAAAAAATATATCATACTTTTGATATATTTTATTAGATTATTTTTAATTATGACTAATAATTTAGTAAATATATGATCTTAATTTTTTTTATTTAACAATGTATAACTATTTAAATTTGACCTCCAAATATAATATTTATTCCTGCATTTACTCCCGAATGAATCACTCACTTTTTATTAGTAGAAATAAATATAGGTGTGATAATATGTATAATATTTAATTTTAAATATATATTAATATATTTGCAAAGAACGACCAGCATAATTTATTCAAAATATAAAATATTTTTTTTGTCCTATAAAGATTGTTTATTTTTTTTATAAATTTAAAAAAAATATAATTAATATTTTAATAATTATTATGTTTCTCTTTTTTATCTTTATTCATATATTTATTTTACCTTAAAAATAATTTAAATTATTATTAATTTATTATTTAAAATGTTAATTTATTATAGAATAAAATAAAAAAAATATAAAAAATATATTTTATAAATAAAAATAAATAATTATTTAAAGATATTTTAAAATAAAATAATAAATAATTTTTATAGGACAGAAAAATAAAATTATAAAGTCAACTAAAAATTAGAAAGGTGATTAATTATAAATGTCCTCTCTAATTAAAAATCTTTTAGCAATAACTAATAATAATTCTAATAATCCGATAAACTCGAAAAGGAAAAAAATGTGACTGCGATCTTGGAAATAAATGAATTAAAATAATAATTCTAATAATCCGATAAACTCGAAAAGAAAAAAAAATGTGACTGTGATATTGGAAATAAATGAGTTAGGAGCCGTCCATTTCTAAACAATCTCGGGATACGTATACTCGACCGCCTGCACTAACTCTTTATATACATGCGGTCTCATGCTATCAGATAAATCTCTATCAACAGCCTCTAGATTTCATTTTAATTAACGGTGTTGATCAAAGTAATTGCTCTGGCTGATCATGATTTCTTATGATTTATGACCAACGGTCAACGATCAAATAGTATTCGAGACCAGCGCGCATTAGATGGATAAGTAAATAAAAATAAAAAAATCAGATCAGGTCTTGTTTGGTAGCTTGGGGAAAGAGAGAGCCAAACAAGCCCTTATCACAAGTCTATCGCAGAGAAGCGAAAGCAGACATTCATTGCTGACGCAGAGCTCTCTCTCTCTCTCATCTCTTGTTTGTGTTTAGAAAGAGAGAGAAAGTGAAAAAAAAGGGAAAATTGTGCTTTTCGAGGCGAACTCTATTCGGTACCATTTGGTAACTTTCTTTCTCGTATTCAATTTGCAAAACCATAATTTCTTGATTGCTTCTTTTTGGTATACATATATAGACATATTTCTTTATTTGATTCTATGTTATTGCTTATTATATTTTTGAATCTTTTTGTTTCTTGCGGAATTGGAGTATGTTATCAATCCAACTTCTATTCTGTTATTTCGAGCCCTTTTTTTTCTATGTTTACTGGCTGAATAAGAAGAATTGAATTTTTTTTTTATTTGGGTAGCTAATTGTTTAGACTCTGCTTTATCAAGTCAAACGGAATGAATCATTTTCTTGATTTTCAATTGTTTAATTCTATTAAAAAAAATTTGGATTTTGTTTTCAGTTTCAGTGTAATTTTGTTGGTTTTTCTGATGTAATTGAGCAGATTCCTGATGTTGTTTTGGTAGTTTAGCCTAGAAATAGTATAAGTAATATGTGATGTTCAAAGGATTATGTGTACGTTCACTTGCAGAGTTATAATTATTTGTACAGTAGCTGAGTGGAATGACCATACTAACTTTTTCAATATTTGTACGGTTTTACTTGGTTGTGTTGGAAATTTCTGTTTGGAGAATTCCACCTCTTCCCTCCCAAATCTACAATTTTCTTGCTAAAAGCTTATTTTTCAGGATTTGGTTAATCAACTTCTGTGTCTTTTACTGTTAGCACGTGTTTTTTTCATATTTTGTCTTTGTTATTCTGGAGCTGTAGTGATCGATTACCGGGGTTGATTTCACTATCTTTTCAGGATAAAAAATGAGTACATTGGATGCAACAAGAGCAGAACTTGCTTTATTAGTTTTGTATCTGAATAAGGCTGAAGCCAGAGACAAGATATGCAGAGCAATTCAATATGGTTCAAAGTTCTTGAGTGATGGACAGCCTGGTACGGCCCAGAGTGTTGACAAATCAACAAGCTTGGCCCGCAAAGTTTTTCGACTCCTTAAGGTTAGCTTTCATTGTATATATAGGATCATAAACTATTTAGTCATTTCACCTGGAGCTGTTGGTCAACTAGTTGCCTGGACCCTTTTGGTTAAGTTTTCCTTTTGGAAAAGCAAAAAGCTTTATAGGCTTGATGGTGATTGAAAATTTTCTATGCAGTGGTTTCCTGGTAAGAATGAGAGGAATGAATTTATTGATCCAGATATATTAACAGATTCTTCATCCTACCAGTTTATTGCATTAATCCTCCAATATATTTTTTCTTTCTAGCAAGGCTTATACTACTTAAAATTCTCTATTTGCAGTTTGTTAATGATCTGCATGCTCTTATTAGTCCAGTCCCTCAAGGAACTCCTCTTCCTCTTGTTCTTTTGGGAAAGGTATGAATGGACTTCGATTTTTTCTTTTTAAAACAAAAATCTTAATTCTTCTCCCTTTTGACTTCATCAATTTGCTGCTTATTTCAGTCAAAAAATGCATTGTTGTCAACTTTCTTATTTCTTGATCAATTTGTTTGGCTAGGCAGAACTGGTATCTACAAGGTACGAATGCTCATCTGTATGTTAGGTTTTGTATATTCTATGTTGGATTACATGACTTGGTAAAGTTTCCTTTTTTAATAGAACAAAGAACGCACTGAGCTGATTGGCCGGATATCTCTTTACTGCTGGATGGGATCCTCAGTCTGCGCGACCTTGGTTGAGGTTTGTAGCTTACCTTTTTTTTTTGTTGGATCCCTGGAAAATTCACTTCATCTGGTTATAGTCCATCTCCCAAGTGGCCCACACCTCATAAAATAACTAAAAACAGGGTGCAAGATAGAAATACTAGGAAGAAAAAAACTAGGGTGAGAAGAAATGGTATTAACTACCTGTAATTTCCTTTACCATGTGTGACGTCATTTTTACATCAGATTGGAGAGCTCGGAAGGCTTTCTGCAGCAATAAAGAAGCTAGAGAAGGAGCTTAAGAACAGTGATAAATATGAAGTATGTATAGCATGTGATTTCACTAATGGCTGATGACTTCAGTTGCTCCTATATTGTATTCTATATTGTATTCTGTTCTTACACCTTGTTATTTTACTGCAGAATGAGCAATACCGCGCTAAACTTCAAAAATCAAATGACAGATCACTAGCACTTGTTAAGGCAGCAATGGATATTGTAGTTGCAGTTGGGCTACTTCAATTGGCGCCAAAGAAAGTTACCCCTCGTGTAACAGGAGGCTTTGGATTTGTTACCTCTCTGATCTCATGCTACCAGGTATATCTTCCATTATGTAATTAGGTGTCTTGCTTACATTGAGGCAATCGAAAACTCCGTTGTATCCAAAAAAAAAGTTATGATTTTTTATTCAGTATTTCACTGTTTGAAAATTTCCCAAAATTGTGGATGGGGATAATTTGTCTTTATTGATGGATTTTTTGCATTCTGTTATGCAGTTACTCCCAGCGCGTTCAAAAGCCAAGACTCTATGAAGATACAAAGTCATCGTTCACTTCAGGAACTTGTGCTTTAAATAATTATTTGAACTTGTGAGATAAAATCCTTGGTGGTGTAAGCTTTTGAGCAAATTACCATATTTTAGGTAACTTTTAAGGTTTCTTTGCCAATTAACGCCAACTATATAGAACCTTTGTTGTCACAGTTCATTCTGTTCATTGCACTGGTAATAATATAATCATTCTGGTTAGTGTTTCAAATGTACGTGGTGGTGAGCGATAAATCATATCGGCTGACTTCGTACGTATTTGTGTGTGTTTTGGGGTAGGAAAGAAGCAGGGTAGGATGGCTTAAATGATGTGCCCGTATATCTTTTTTAGTTGTTTTTCTTTTAATAATAACCGGTGAAAGTGTCCCAAAATAATATTTTGAATTACAATCATACGCTCAGCTTGACCGTGTCATGGAACCATATAAAATCTTGAAGTTGCCCATTTTTTAGAAAAATTGTAACCAAAATAAACGCTAACACAAAACTGTATCGGAAAAGTTTCAATTCATCATGCGCCATGGCCAAGTTTTCACCACAATTTGTCAATATGAATATCAGTACAAACTAAAATTTAATAATAATTATGAATTTAGTACTGAATTTAACTGAGAGGGTAGCAACAGATTATAAGCTCAGCTAAAAATGTTATGTTATTGTCCAAGGTCTGTTTGCAGTCTTTATCATTATTATGTTATTACGTTGTACATACTTTTGTTATTCAGTCTAATATCGCCATAGACCAGTAGAACTGTTTATTCCATCAAAGGGGCTCAGCAGCCATCTCTTCATCCAACTCTTCCTCTCCTGGCAGCAGATTCACAGCCATCTCTTCATCCCACTCTTCCTCTCCTGGTTCCTCTCCTGGCAGCAGATTCACAGCCATCTCTTCATCCAACTCTTCCTCTCCAGGCAGCAGATTCACAATCTGCCCCAAACCTCTCTCCTGCGCCTCTGAATCTACATCTGGGGATGGACAAGATCCATTTTCAGGTAACCTCGGTGGCATATAACCCAGTGATTTTAGTACAAACTGTCCCGAAGGTTCAAGTATTTTAACACTGAATCCAGGTGATAATGGTCTTCCCGTAACTTTAACGTGCGATACACTGCAAAATGACAAGCACATTAAAAGTAAAAACCACATATTGTCAACCATGCAAAATTTTCCTTGGAAAAAAATTAAATATAACACGATCATTCTCATCCCAGGGCTTTAACAAGTGCTTTCATTCTAACATTGTCTATTGAAATTCATGTGTGCGCGACAGAAAAGAAAGACAAATCTATTTAGGCACAAATCATAGCCGGACAAGGAGTTATTATTCTAGCATTAGGGAAAGGCTATAACACCAATGAAGAGAGTAGAAAACAAACCATATATAAAACAGGCCATCCGTTTGTTGTCTCTGAACCCTACCCAACAGCTCAACTTGCAAAATTCCACCAATGCAAAGAACAGGCTCTGGAAGCTTGAAGTTCTGCAAGCGATTCTCCTGTTAATGTAGAAGAGATTAGGAAATCAATATTTCTATTGAGAATTGAAGCATGAGAGGAAAAGTGTAATTAGCAGATTCGATTTGATAGCATTTTGAAATAAAAGAGACACTATTATAGCTAGCAAGAAAACCATAAAATTCCATGCCATAGCCAAACGAAGAATGATGGTCAGAGAACCATCAATCACTTGCATAAAATGCTTGGCCTACAGAGGTTGTACCTGATATATTTTAAGATCCTTAGAGCCATAACAGAGCATATAAAGCCAGAACCAAAAAGAAAAGAAAAAATTTAACAGTTACAACTTACCTGAGCCATTTCAAACTCTGGCGAAGTGCAAGTCCAAATGAAATTGTCACCAGCACAACTGTCACATGATTCACCCATGAGGTCATCCACTGGGGCTTTGGCATGACCCATCCGAAATCGCACTGATTTGGCCGAATATATAGGTGAACCCCACTGAAAAAACGCTGGACACAATAGTGTACTTTATGTCAATAAAGGGCACTGTAAGAATGAAAACAGAACAAATTAACAAATTCAATAACTTGATGAATTTCAGAATAACCTTGAAAAGGTTGTACACTGATTTCAGTGATTACACAAATATCAGCACCTAGCTTATATGTAAGTGTCTCAGGCAGTGCAGCATTACTTTGTCCTTCACTTGACCAATATGAATATCTCCTTGCAACTCTTTCCCCTGGCTCCAGAGTGTTGTCAATGCTTTCCCTCGGATAATTATCAGTGCTAGAAGCACTAATTGCCTCAGAAATGCACTCTCTGAGAGCAAATGATGTACAACTTTGAGCGAAACAAGCATAAACTCTGTGCTCCCTTTCAAGAGTTTCCAATTCCATAGATTTGCTGCATCCAACTTCTGAAGGATTTTTCCTACCACAGTTTGCTTCAATGATATGATCTACTCTATGCAAGGAAGGAAACATTCTGAAGCACAATTGCTTACAAAGACCATTGGCAATCACTGAAAAACATTTAAACCCAGTTAATGACAAAAGTAACAACATCAAAATTCGAAGAATCCTACAATTTCAGCAGACAGTGAACGCCATTATTTCAAAAGCCCTAGTGATGATTTTCCTCATTGACATGACAGAAACAGAAAACTAAGACATACTTTTGACAGAACATTAGAGACCAAAAGGCAAAATAAAACAATATGGAAGATTCTCATGGAATCAAACTTGTAGAATGAACAAAAGGAGAATATAAATCAACCAGGGTTAGCACACAATGCAAATATGACAAGCTCTACAAGAAAAAGATAAAATGTCAAATGAAGATGCACTTCTGAAATCATGGATCTGTAAGCACATAAACAGAATGAGATAGCATTAAACCAATTAAGTAACAGAAGAGGAGACCAACATAGTGCTGATAAAAAGAAATCCTCACTACCAGATGAATATGCTGTTTCCTCAACGGCATGATCACCAAATACCTTCTAGTCAACAGCTAATATAAACTATAATTCAAATCTGTAGCAGTCCTAGCTTCTTCAATCCTCCATCTAGAAATGAATTCTCCCCATTTTTTATTCTCTTGAAAACATTTGGTTGACCAATTGGCAATCTAAATGTGTATGTTGGTGCTGGCAATCATGTGAAAATGACGTAACCACCAATGGCTAAAAGTCAGTTATTAATGCTTACTCTGTTTAAATTTCAGAATCTACCAACTCACCATCGTCCCCTAATGTATTGAAGGTAATATAATTATTTGCAAAATGGCAAGACTATGCACAAGAAAGGGTCTTCTATAGCCAAAACGTGAAACTCACCAAAATGTCTGCAGGAACGTGAAACAGAACTAACACGGACAAGATCAGATGGATCCTCCAAGCACATGAGGAGCTTCATCAATGAGTCATAGTCAAGCCAGTTGAAGAAGTCCACACATATCTCCATTTTAAGCAACTTGCAAGTGCCCGTTGTCCTCTTATAATAAGCAAATTATGGCTCTGTGCAAATAAGACAACTAAAAGAAACCTACAAATATAATAGAACCTTGCTTTTCTCTGATCCTCAAACCCTGTTTTCAAGCATAAAATAGCATGTCAAAAGCTCAAACAAATAAAAGGGAAAGAAATTTCAATATAGTCAAAATTAATGGGGTTGTGCAAATACAGAGAATTTGGACCAACTCCGATTCATCATTTCTAAAACAACTCAGGCACTGCATTCAATATTTACTAGGAAAACAATGAAGATCAGAAGCTCAGGATATCCTCTCAGGTGGAAAGTTGTCCACTAAACCAACCAGTTGACAGTCTATCTCCAAATTCGAACAGAAAAACACAAAAATGCACTCACGTCAATAAGAACTTGACTTGAAAAATACCCAGAAATATGATAAATGGGGCATTATAACATTGCTCACTTCATTCAACACTATCATTAAATTTCTGCACTGAGAATTAGATTCCTAAATGGAAAGAAAATTAAAAAAAAAAAAAAGCTTAGGTATTCAATTCATTCTTTGGCTAATAAATGAACCAACAATCAGAAAAAATCAATAATCAAAACCATAAAACAAATGACCAAAAGGAGAATTGCATAATCTCAAAAAAAAAGGAGATTTGCATCAACAATAGATATATAAAAAACCCAAGACCCAAAAAATAAAATAAATAAAAAAGCAAAAAAAAAGAATAATAAATATGAACTGCAAGAACAAATTCAAAGAGCTTTAGGGAAAATGTGAAAAATGGTAAAGAAAAAAAAAGAGCTTTAGAAAGAAGATGACAAGAAAGCACAAAAATCCTACCTTTGTAGAAGAACAGAAGTACCAAAATTCCAGAACCCTAGAGAGAGAAAATTACCAAACTATCAATTTGTCAATACAAACAACAACGGCGTACAAGCGGAAGGCTGACAGGTAACTTTGAGATTCCTTAGCTAACCAACAATTCCATTCTACTTTCATTACTTTTTTTTTTAATTTATAGTAGTAATTTTTATAATTTTATAATTTATCTTTTTTATTTTAATATATTTTCTTTCTTTTGCCTCCTTTCGCAGCGTTTTTTTTAGGTTGTGCAGCAAGCGGACGTCCTTAGTGCCTTATCATGAACCGTCGTTTTGGATTTGATAAAAAAAATTAGTTTTTTCCTTTTAATTTTGCTAAAATAAATATTTCAATAAGTTAATTTTTTTTATGATAGAGTCCATGTATTTTTCTTATATAAATTTTAAAGTGATAAATTTTATTATTGGAAATAATTAAAGAACAAAAATATAATTAGATTTTAATAGTATATATCATTAAGTGAATTGAATTTTTGTAGTATATTTTCTTTTTAATATGTTTTCATTTATTTTAAAATAACTTTTTTTAAAACTTCAAGTTATTAAATTTTGAAAAATTTTACATTTTCAAAAAGCAGAATAGGCAAGAAAGATACTTTAACTAGAATGAAATTTCATAAAATGATTTTTTTTATCATTATTAACGGTTAGACAAAAAGAAAATAATTCAAATGTTAGACTTTACTTAATTTAATTTACTATTTAATATGATTTAATATAAAATTAAATTAACAGCTCAACTCAATAAAACTTTAATCTCAAATTAATTGATATCAGCTAAAAAATTTTAACGCAATATTACTAGATAAAAAATTTTCAAAAAAAATATAGAATTACAACATAGCCATCTAAATTAAAAAATTTTACATAATCATTTTAATAAATGAAATATGAAAACATTTTGAGCATACTTCATAAAAATTAATAAATTCTTACATATTCACAAAATACAATATTTTTTCGTTCAAATTAAAAATTCTACAAAACATAAATTAACATAATTGAATAATTGTTTAGTAATTATTATTAATGGCAATTATTGGAACGGAGGCAACAGAGCTCAAAAGAAGGAGGTTGAGAACGATCGCATTAAAAAAATACTTGATTTTTTTTATATAAATAAATAAATATTAATAATAAAAAAAACATAATTGAGTTGGTGGGTTTGAATTTGATGTGGGCACGTTTGGGTGGACACTCGTCACCTTTTCAACCTTTTTTCTCCAAGTTTGTAGAAAAAGAAATGTTAGAATAGTACATTTTTAAAAAATATTAAATAAAAGATTCAAAATGTTAAAATTAGCACATAAATTTAAATAGTCCATTTTTAACAAAAATTTATATATTTAATTAAAAAATTTTAAAAAAATTTAAATCGGGCTAATAATAATAATCCTTTAAAAACTTATTTGAATATCAGCTTTCCCTTTTTTTTTTAATCTAACTTCAATGAAGGTTGAAATTTTCTTTTTCATCCATTTATAAAAATATTTAAAAAATAAAAACATTTATAATTTATAATTTTTTAAAAATATTTTAAAATTTATCAAAATTTATGATTTTTTATAAAAATATTATATTTATATAATTTATTATGAATTTATATAGTTTATTATGAGTTTATAATGAATTTATTGTAAAATGATTAAAATATCTCTAATAAAAATAAAAAAAATTATAAAAAAAGTATAGATGGTATAATTTTACCTAGAAATATTCATGATCAATATGTTATTCAATAATTACATATTATCAAATCTGATTAATTAGAAACGAACAAAATTCACTTATAACGAATCAAAAAACAAAAATTTACCAATCTGGATCTACTCAGGAATTTCAAATCAGCTACGCAAAAATTCATAGCTAAAAAAAATACTACAAAAAAAAAAAAACACCAACCAACAGGAAGATAAGAAAACAATAACATGTACATGCAAAAATTGGTTATTACCAGACCATACTCTTCTATGTTGTGCTTTTGTTACTGTAACTGCTGGGGCAAATAAAAACAGAATCTAAACAGAGCCCTCCTTTAAGATGAGTACAATCAATCTGAGTCAATGAAAATTTGATCATGGTCGATTCATTTGGTTGCTCAACAACAAAATCTCCAACATGGTAGTTAACCCAGTTTCTGAAATTATCAACAAAACATTGGGATTCAGCATGTTGACCATCTGAAGTTGATAGCTCGAACTTGGCAGGTTTTATATCCCAGCCACAGATATGATCATGACCAATCCAGCTGCGACCCATTCTCTTTAAGGGCTTGCCTAGCTGCAGTCTGAAGAACATGCTATATGTTCCTGTTGGAATTTATTCAGTAATTTAATTTATAAATATATTTATAATTAATAACTAAAAAAGGAATGCATACAACAAAAATATTTAATGAATTTTTAAAATAAATAAATATAATATGATAAATTATTTAATTAAATTAATTTATAAATAAAATATTATAAATATTAAAATAATATGCTAATTTCTCTAACTTATTTTTTAGCTTATAATTTTTTTTGACTAACTTATAAATCATGTCAGATACCTTTAATTTTAATTAATTAGACATTAAAATATAAAATAATAATAAATATATATTTTTAGGGGTAAATTCAAAATTGATCCCCTCTCACACATAATTGCATATATTAAAAAAAAATCAGAGTCAACTAGTCAAAGTTTTTTTTTTTTATCAATAAGCTTAAGAGATGTTGAAGCACTTAGATACAGTAAATATTGCGGCAGATGGAGAAAAAGAAAATCTTTTTACATCTGTGTTGAATGTCATCACGTGCATTTTTATTATTTATTATATCACTAAAATACAAATTAAGCTCTATTATTGAATAGAAAAAACAAACACACGGCTTATAATTTTCAGTTCAGATTTATTTATTTATTATTATTATTATTAACATTGGAGAATGTGAGTCTTACGCTTCTGAGTGTTCATTTTGTCAAATTCTTCATTCGGTAGAAGTCTAATAAATAATTAAACTAGGAAATTATTTGAGACTTTTGAATGAAGGAAATTATCATATGACGCTAATAGAAATTCAAATATTAATTTTTTGAAAAAAAAATATCAAATAAAATAATTTAATTTTAAAATTTTAAAATATTTTAAAATCAATAACGCAATTAAAATTTTAAATTAAATATTTTTATTAACGTTTTAAGTGATTTCAAATTTACTTCACTTTTAAAAAATGATAATACTTATCTTGTGTCTTTTTCTGAATTTAACAAATTTGAGATCATTAATCATTTTTATTCTTTTGGGCTAATTTATTTGATTTTGGCAGGATGAACATAAAATTAAATTTTATTTCAATAATATTACAAAAAATAAAAATATTCACTTTTAAAAAAATTAAAGTAAATTTTTAAAAATACCTCACTCTCCATTAAAATAATAATTTTTTAAAATATATTTTTTCTAACTAAAATTAATATTATACTTCAATTTTTATCATTTTTTAATTTTACTATTAAATAAAACATTCAAATAAAATAATAAAATTATTATTTTAAATTATATTTTTAGCATTTAAAATTATTAATTTTTATAAAAAAAAATAATTTTGATTACAAATAATAAATAAACACTTAAAAATATAAAAAACAAAATATAAAAATATATTAATGGAATTATTAAATTTATTATTAAATAAATTTTACATATTATACATAAAATATACACATAATATCAACATAATATATAGATAACGAAATTAATAATTTTTAATATACAATATATACATAATATATACATAACAAAATTAATTTTTTTTAATTTTTTTATACATCTATTATATATATTGTAGATATTTTATAAATATTGTATATATATTATATATTTATTGTGTATATTATATGAATGTGTGAATATAAAATAAAAAAATAAAGTTAAAAAATATTAAATAAATTTTGTCATGTTTCGATAGATATATATATATATATATTTGATAAATATTGTTATTCGTTGTGTGTTTATATGTCATGTATATATTTTTAATTTTTTTATGTATATCAAAAATATAATGTAAAAAAATTATTTTTAAATAAAATATATATAAATAAATAAAAACAGAAAGAAATAAACAAAATTTACCGTGAAAAACTTGAAAATAATAATAAATAAATAAAAAGAGGCGGCTTCATTCAAATGAAAAAAGCAAAAAAATTCTAGGTCCGCAGTTTTGAAAAGATGGAACTAAAACTTTCGTATACATTCCCTATTAAATTTGAGAAAATTACACTCTAATACATAATTTCCTCGCTTACTTTGCAATTATGCAGGGCCCAAATAGAATTTTCTCAGATATACGAATGTTGCTTCGACTTTTTGACTTTCTTTTTTTTGTAATGTAATTTATTTTATTTATATTTTATATTTAAAAAATTTTTAATCTATATTTTTAATATACAAATAAAGATAAATATATACATAATATTTATAAAATATATACTCATTAATATAAATTACATCTATAATAAATTATTTTAAATAATTTATTTAATTTTATTTTATATTTTACACGGTATTCATATAATATTTAATAATTTTTATATAAAATACATATTATTTAAATAACAAAAATATAATATACACATAATATCTATATAATAAAATTATATATATTTTTATGTGTATAATATATAAATTTTATTTAAAAAATAAATTTAATAATTTTTATTAATTTATTTTTATACATTTTACTTTTTTATGAGTGTTATTTATTTTTTATAATTAAAATTAAAATTATTTTTTATAAAAATTATGATTTTTATATGATGAAAAATAATTTAAAATATTAATTTTTATTATTTTATTATAATATTTTTATTTAATAGTAAATTTTAGAAAAAAAAATAAAAATAAAAATAAAATATTAATTATAGTGAGAAAATATGTATTTTTTTAAAAAAATTATTTTAATAAAGAATAAGATATTTTTAAAATTTTATTTTAACTTTTTATATAAATATAAATATTTTTTATAGTATCTTTAAAATAAAAGTTATTTTTTAAATAGTCTTGGAAATGTAACATAAAATTTTCAACTATTAGTTGGGCTTTTTATGGACTATAACGAGTACTAATCTTTTGTATTTTATACTTAAATAAAGAGATGGGTAAAAATTTTTAAATCTGACCAAAAAATGACTAATTTGATTGACCATATCGATTTAAATTGATTAAGTTTATCAGTTTTAAATTATATTTATCAATAAATCTGATTAAACTTGATAAAATTTTACGAATCATACCGAACAGTCTCATAATAATTAATTTTTAAATATATATTTTTTCGACCGATGTGGTCATATTGGCTAACCACTAAAATTCAACTAAATATTATTAAAAAATTAAAAAATAGAATTAAATAAATATTAAAAATATTATATATGTATTATAAATTTGTTGTAGATATATTGATGTGGTGTTATAAATGTCATAGATATAATTTATATTATTGTGTGTGTATTTTATATATGTTATATATATTACGTATATATTATGTATATATTTATTTTTTTGTATATTAAAAATATAATATTAAAATATTTTTTAAATAAAAAATATAAATAAGATAAAATTGTAAAAAAAATAAAATTTATAAAATTGTAAAAAATAAAAATTACAAAAAATTATTAAAAAAAAGAACATTGCAATAGTAAAAATATAAATAAAATAGGCGGGTGGATATATTTAAAAATTAAACTTTTTTTAACGTATACAGTATAATAATCTTTTTTTTTTAATTTAATATATTTTATCATGAATTTTTTATTATTTTACAAAAATATATAATAAATTCATAATAATTTTATTAAAATTATAATATCTATAATAAACTTTATATATTCTATATAAACATGATAAATTTATAAATTAATTAAAAACTTCTGATAAATTTAAAAATAGTTTGAAAATTTGATAAGTTTACAATTTTTTTATTGATTTTATAAAACATCTTTATATATAGGTCTCATTCCATAGATTGTAGAAGGCAGTTTTTGACTATGGTAGAAAAATATGAAATCAAAAACTCAACTGATTAAAAGTAGAGGGTTTTTTTTCACACATCCAGGCATGTTCTAAAGCTATATATATATATATATATTCAGATTAATTTTCCTCCTAGAATATATTAAATTAAAAAAAAAAGTGTTTCCTGGACCCAACCTATGGCCCATTTGACTGAAACGGGTCTTTGGACCCCACCCAAAAGTCCACAACCATCGCCATTCCCCACAACGATATTCTAGTTCGGACGTCCCTTGTCAGTGAAACAAATCCAAAACCCCAATGAAATCAAAGCATAATTCCTCTTTTTCCCAAAACTTCTTCTTCCCTTTTTTTTTCCCTAATATATAAACAATTTAGTGCGAAAGCACAGGAACCTTTTTTTTTTTTAATTATATATGGTAGAGCGAGAACACATAAAAATTTAAATTTAAGATTTAGATAAAAATAATATATATTTTTAGTCATCAAACTATATCTTAACGATTGAAAGGATAAAAATTTTGATGAGATTATGAAACTTAATAATTTATTTATTTTTAAAAAATATAAGTAAATATTTTTTTAAATAAAATGATATCCCAAACTTAAAATAGTGCATTAAAATTTAATCTTAATGTGATGATAAATCACATTAAGATTTTGATGAGGCTACAAAATAATGCATTAAAATGATATCCCAAACTTAAAATAATGCATTAAAATATTTTGATGAGGCTTTAAAACTTAATAATTTATTTATTTTTTAATTATTATATCTATTTTTTTTTTTAATTTTGTTATCGCAACAAGCTTCTTTGTGCTTTCTTTCCATTAAAACAAAATAACAAATATACTGTATTATCCTGAAAATGCAGCTTAATAAACAAGTTCCCAATCGGGTGATTTTCGCGCTGTTGATGCGAGTGATTATTGATTCTTTTCCATTTCGTATGCCTTAAAATAATAGGGATATTTTTTATCTTATATATATTAAAAAAATTAAATTATTTAATTAATAAATAATTTTTTTTCTATAATCTATTTATTTTATCTTTTATTTTATATTATTACTTTTCATTTATGCTAAATAGCTATTAATAATTGTAAAAATTAAAAATCAAATTAACTATTAATTTGAACAAAATAATTGAAATTTTAAAAAATATAGATAATTAAATATAATTGTTAATTATAAAATATTAAAATAGAAGTATAATGATTAATTTTTAATATAATTATAATCTAAATAAAATAATAAAATTGTATTTTGAAATAGGATAAAAAAAATATCTACGACACATTAGAACCAACGGAGTAATTAGTTTTATTAGGAGTGTTTACTACTGCAATTCCGCCTTAGAACATTAAAACATTAAAACATTACAACATTTTTCCCGATATATAAAAATATATAATGTTTGTTCAAAAAAGATATATGAAATATAATGGAAAATTGTTCATTGAAATATTATTTAAAAAAGATTAAGAAAATTATGTTATTAAATTAAAAAAAATCCAAACCAGCCAATGAAAAATATATACAATCCTTTCCCTTGAATATAATATATATAATATTTATTTGAAGTCGAAAATTGGCTCGCAAGCATATAAAAAATTAATAAAAAATTAGCAATATTTCTAAATTTAAATATGAACGAATAATAATCTAATATATTTGAATTTAATTCTTATAATATAACTCAAAAGATTAAACTCAACTAAAAATTGATTTTATGTTAATTGCTGTGGATTATATATATTCTTAATTATTTTTTACTTTAAATAATTATATATGATTTATATATATTTTTTAAAAATATGATCAAGAATAATTCTAAATTATTTATTTTCTAAATTAGTTTCAACTATCCCTATCATTATTCTTTATTATATTTACTTTAATATATTTAGTTTTTTTCTCTTAGGCCTATCATTAATTCGAAAGGTTAAAATTTTAATATTAATATTTTTTAAAAATATATATAACGTAAATAAAATATTAGAAATTTAAATATGTAAACGTATATTCTTAAAAATATAATACGAATGAATAATGATTTATATTTATTTTAAATATATTAATTAGAATATCTAATTAAAATTCAAAATCTTAAAGTTGACTTCCCATTCATTTAATTTAATTTTCCTTTGCCTTAACATCTCACATATGTATATTATAATATTATATGTAAAATTACTTATATATTACTACAACTACGTGCGAACCATACATTTGAGATCCCTTTCAATAATTTCCTAATAAAATATTTAATGTGCTTTTTTTTTAATTTTAATTATTGATAGTATTCCTAGCTTTTTTTTTTTCGATTCTGAAAAATATCACAATTTTCTTAGTTTTATGATTTAATTCCAATAATGTTCATTGTTCAATCTTTTTTAGAATGAATTAGTTCAAATCTACAAAATTAAATTTAAATATAAAATATTTTATAAATTATAATTAGAAATCGAGTTTTTTGTTTAATTATTTTTTTGTCTTCTTCCTTCTTTTCGGTTTTCTACATTATCGCCCGTCTTTTTGTACATTTTCCACTTTTCAATCCAATGGACAATCTACCCTTGACTCCTTAGTTATTAAAAATTTTCTATGCCTATTACTTCAATATCAGAACATTTTATATCATTAAAAAATATACCTTATATACATTTATTATAATTAAATAAATATAAACATAATTTTACATATTTTCTTATACATATACATATATATATTTTTATAAAATATTTTTATATTTTTACATACTATCATTAGATATATCATGTAATTTCAATATTGCTCTTCAATATTTAAAATAACGTTATATTATATATTAATTTCATAATTGAAATTAATTTTAAAAATTATTGTTAATTTTACCGTTTACAGCTAGGTAGTGGAAATATTGGTTCTATGGATATTTGGTCCATGATATGGAAGCTTCGGGTACCTCAGCGGATCCGCTGTTTCCTGTGGGTATTTCAATGGCAAAAGCTTATGACGAATGTTGAAAGGCAGCATAGAGGTTTCGTTGATAACGGTTCTTGTGGTAATTGTGGAGGAGTTGAATCCATTGAGCATCTTTTCCGTGACTGTCCTTTAGTCTCTCCTTTTTGGAGCAACTTTTTGGATAATAATTCTTGGAGTTTGTTGCGGCTTCATCCACCTGTTGAATGGTTAGTATTATCCAAAAAATTCTATTTTCCTTCTCTTTCTGATTATGATTCTGTTGAGGTCTTTGCCATTTGTTTGTGGTACTTGTGGAAATGGCGTAATGAGAAGGTTTTTAAAGATAATGCTCAATCTGTTGATAGCTTTATGCATCAAGTTAATTTTTGGATTAAAGCAAACCATGAAGCTTGGTTAGGTAAAACACAGGAGGTTTGCAAAAGAAAGGTTGTCTCATTTATCTCATGGACTCCTCCTCCTGAGTCTTGGGGGAGCTTCTAAAGGTAATCCTTGGCTTAGTGGGGCTGGTATTGTTATCCGTGATAGCTGGGGTAAGTGGTTGTATGGTAGAACTGTACACTTGGGTATTTGTTCTTCTATGGTGGCAGAGTTAAATGCACTCGTTTTTGGTCTAGAGCTTGCATGGCAGCAGGGTTATAAGAAGGTAATTTTAGAGATGGATTCCTTAGAGTGCTTAAGGATAGTCATGGAAAACAATGGTAAAAGCCCGCGGTTTGCTAATCTTGTTAGACAGTTTAATTTGCTTAAGAATATGCAGTGGGATGTGAAATTGCAGCATGTGTATCGTGAATGTAATAAGGTTGCTGATATTTTTGCCAATCTTGCGGTTGCGGCTCTTCGAGTGGATGATTTCCTTGAAGTTTCCCCTATGCCAGTTCGTGTTGAGCTGGAAGCAGATCGACAACAGGTTGCCCGGCCTAGAATTGTGTGAGTTTAGTTGGGTATCCCCTCTTTTGTATAAAAAAAAAAAACCATTTACTTACAAATTTTTTTATCAATATAGTGAAAAAACACACTCAATAAATCTGACGTCATACTTCAACTCAAAATCTCAAAATATTAAATTAATGAATTCTTTCTAATTAATATTTTTATCATTAAGTCTATCTATTTTTTTGATATGAGATTTCTCTTATACTTTGAATTTCAACGACTACAAATTTAATTTTAAATTTTTTTAACAAAATCAGTTAAATTTTAGAATTTTTTTTAATGCGAGACATTTGTTTTGCCTCTTCCTTTTTAATAATACTAGACAATCCTACATTCAATCGTAAAAATTTCTAATACGATAACTTGTTAAATGTTTTAATATAAATTTAGGAATATTAATTTTCAAAATTAATTTTTAAAATTAAAAAAAAAACTCATTTTTGTATTAATTAAATCATAATATTCAATCACATATTCATATTTGATAAATATAGGATTTAACATTGATGTTTATTTCTTTTACTATAGCCATGATTATTATTATAATAAATTTTCAAGAAATAATTTAAATTAAAGAAAAATAAAAGAAAGTAATAATTTAAAAAGGGAAGAGAATCAAGGCTCAAATACACCTACCCAAAGAGCACAAACATTCCATGAATAAATTCAGACGAAGCTTTATGTGGACGCAGCCAGCCGAGTAGAAAAACCAATTCACGAGTACAGAGAGCGTCTAGGCGCGTGATTTTCATACTATCTTATCTCACCTTCTTCCATTCCTTTCTTCTCATTAAAAAAAAACGTCCTCTCTGTCTCTGGTTTTCATCTCCATCTTCAAAACTTCATTCGTCACTCACATCTCATCATCTCTCTCTCTACATATATGTATATATAAACATATACATACATCATCTTCTATATATCTCTCTAGAAGCTCCTTCTTCTTGTTTTTGTCTTTACCATCAATTTGAATGAATTAATAACAATTTCAATGGCGATCCCAATAATCACATCTATTCTCTCGTTAAAAACAAAGAAAGCTAACCTCTATAAACTCACACTCACTGTAATTGTCTCCACTCTCTTTTACTTTATCGGTTTCTATCAAAATTCTCGCGGTAGTCTCCCTCTTGTTTCATTCTCTTCCTCCTCCGGCGCCGCCGTTATCCTCGCCTGTGCTCCGCCAATCCGTAACACCACTCTCGACTTTTATCCTCACCACTACGCATCTGATCCTACACTTAATATAGCGCGTGAATATTACCTCCCGCCTTGCGATCCTAAATACTCAGAATACACTCCCTGCGAGGACCATGACCGATCCTTAAAATTTGACAGAGACAAACTTGTATACAGAGAAAGACACTGTCCGGAGAAAAAGGAGATTCTAAAGTGTCGTGTTCCGGCGCCGTTTGGTTACAGAGTGCCATTTAGGTGGCCGGTTAGTAGGGAGTTTGTTTGGTACGCTGATGTTCCTCATAAGGAGTTGACAGTAGAGAAGAAGAACCAGAATTGGGTTCGGTTCGTAGGTGACCGGTTCAGGTTCCCAGGTGGTGGGACCATGTTTCCTCGTGGAGCTGATGCGTATATTGATGATATTGGAAAGTTAATAAATCTTAACGATGGTTCGATTAGAACCGCCATTGATACGGGCTGCGGGGTACGTAGAATCTGACTTTGTTTCCTTTTTTTTAATTAAATATTTACAGTTAAAACCGACCGGTTCATATGTTAACTGGTCGGAGTTGTCTAGAAACGGCAATGAATGGGTGCGTTGAAAAAGAAAAACACAAGTTCGCTATTGTTTAGCATCGTAGATTGCGTACTACCCTACATTTTAGTTTTACAGAAGGAAATAATAATAATAATATTTATATTAATATTTAAATAAATTAGAAAGATTATTAATATTATTATAGTAATTAATATATATTAATTTGGATTGCCAGTTTCAAATTAATCATAATTAGTAATTAAGCATAATTAGTCTAATAAGAGTCCAGTTGTCATTTCTGACCTAGTATTATTGCATTTTAGTATTTATATACTGTGGACTGGCTTATTGGAATTAATTACTAGATGCTAACTAAGTTCAAAAACAATAAAAAAAAAGTGGTTTTTAGTAACAGGATATTTAAATTGGTTATAGATTTATTATTGATATTAATTTTTTGAGATTAATATAGATAAAATGCAACTAAAGAAAATTATTATTATTATAATATATATGTATATATATTTATAATTTATGCATTGGCATTTTGACAACCAATGTTGTGTATTATCTTTTAAAAATAAAATGATTTTATTATTTAAGTTTTTAATAATTTGTGGTTAACTTTATTATTTATTTCAGTAAAAAATTATTTTAATTATTATTTAATAAAAAATTCTTTATTATTTTTCTTGAAGCAAGATTAAGGAGAAATATATAATTTACTTATTTTATTTAAGCATTAAACTTTTTTAATTTATAGGATGGATATAGGGAAACTTGTCATAAAGTAACGTCCAAAATTCCTCCAATTGCAAAACTTGCTTTCTCATAAGTACATTTTTTAATGTGTTTTGAAATTGTCATTTCAATTGTTATTTGTTATTAAACAAATTGACGATAACGTTTCCATCCAACATAACGTATGGATTTATTTTGGCCCCAAATCAACCTTCTTATGATAATGAAACTTAATTATAATTAATAATTTCTTATATTTTAATGATTTACAAGTCACGGATTTGGTAATTTTTCATTTTATTATGTTGCTAATGATTTCTTTATAATTAATCATTGAATTGTTTATGTTAAGCTAAAGAAAAGTCTATCTATTCCAACTACTTTAACGAACTTACCAAATTCTACATGTTCATAAAATTATTAGAGAGTGGACTTTTCACTATTTTTTTTTCAACCTCGTATGTAATATTTAAATTGCAAGTTAGAGTAGACAAGAAGGATTTTTTTTTTAATTTAATTTTAGAATAGACAAGTTATGGTTTAGAAGTTAGGATTTATTTCGCTTAAATCTCGAGTTTGTATTCTACGTCCTCAAATGTAATTAAACAAAAAAGAAAAAACATATAAGGTATGCTTTATAGATTTATATAATAATATAATATAATATATAGGTTGCAAGCTTTGGAGCTTACCTTCTTTCAAGAAACATCATAACAATGTCATTTGCCCCAAGAGATACCCATGAAGCTCAAGTTCAATTTGCACTTGAACGTGGAGTTCCTGCTTTAATTGGAGTTTTTGCTTCCATTAGACAACCTTATCCTGCTAGAGCCTTTGACATGGCACATTGCTCTCGTTGCCTCATTCCCTGGGGTGGATATGGTATTGAAATTGAAATTAAAGCATCATTATTTAATTTTATTTTAAAAATTTATAATAATTTAATTTGGTTTATGATTGTTTTTATGTGTAGATGGGCAATACTTAATTGAAGTTGATAGAATTCTTAGACCAGGTGGATACTGGGTTTTATCAGGGCCACCAATTAACTGGGAAAATCACTGGAAAGGTTGGAGTAGAACTCCTGAAGATCTTAATCAAGAACAGACTAAGATTGAGACAGTAGCAAAAAGTTTGTGCTGGAAAAAATTAGTTCAAAAAAATGATCTTGCAATTTGGCAAAAACCCACTAATCACATCCATTGTATAGCCAACAGGAAGGTGTTCAAGCAGCCTCTTTTTTGTGACTCGCAATCAGATTCTGACATGGCCTGGTACTGGAAATTAATTAATAATGTGTTTCTGTTTCTTCAATTTTAATTCTTCATAGTTTCTTGTTTTGGATTTTAATGTCACATGGCTGCCTTTGAAATTAATTGATTTGCTATTTGGATTGACTTAGGTATATGTCCTTTCAGTTGAACGAGTTAGACATATATGTATGCATTATCATTTCATATAGTCAGTGTATGTAGTGTTGTTTCTAGCATTTGTTTTTATTATAAGCAACACAGGACTTTAAGACCAATAAGTTTCTTTATCAGCTACGTCTCTCCGATAATATAGTTCATAATCGCTTAATGAGTTAGGCATAATTGAGTTAAAGTGAGTTGTATTATAAACATTTTGGAAATAAGAGATTATGAATTTCTAATAGTTAGTGAATTATGAGTTTCAGCATTCACAATTAGGTAACACTAATTAGTAGTGATTCCAAAAACCAAATTAGATAATAAAGGTAGGTGCCCAACTGGCCAGTTGTCTTTCTTAGTTGAAGTTTCTTTTTTTGGTGAACCTGCCCAACCACCTAAAATCCTTACTTTATATGTGCTTTTTTCTTTGTATAATAATATAATTCAGAAACCCCAATTTAATTTTGTTTGTGATTTATGCTTAATTTGTAGTACTTAAAAAAATGTTATGCTTAATTTGTAGTACTTAAAAAATGTTCTTTTTCTTCTTTTAGGTACACCAAAATGGAGACTTGTTTAACACCATTACCAGAGGTATCTAATTTAAGAGACATAGCAGGTGGGCAGTTAGCAAAATGGCCAGAAAGATTGACTTCAGTACCTCCAAGGATTAACAATGGAAGTGTGAAAGGAATTACAGCAGAAAATTTCATCGAAAATACAAAGTTATGGAAGAAAAGAGTAGCACATTACAAGGAAATTGACGATCAACTAGCTGAGAAAGGAAGGTACAGAAACTTACTTGATATGAATGCTTACTTGGGAGGCTTTGCGGCTGCATTAGTGGATGATCCTGTGTGGGTTATGAACATTGTCCCTGTTGAGGCAGAGATTAACACTTTAGGGGTTATTTATGAACGTGGATTGATTGGAACTTATCAAAACTGGTATGCTTATTATTATTATTATTATTATTATTATTATTATTATTATTATTATTATTATTATTATTATTATTATCTTTCTAGTAGGAACCTAGTAGAAGTATTTTTGGCTTAAACACATAACTGATATGTCTCTTTGTAGGTGCGAAGCCATGTCTACTTATCCAAGAACTTATGATTTTATTCATGCTGAATCAATTTTCAGCCTTTATAAGGAGAGGTAATGCAAGAGCAATTATAAAAAGTTATATAATATAACCGGATTCCAACTAGACATTTTAATTATCTAATTAGTTTGTTATTTCAACTAAAATATTTAAATGAAATCACGATTGTATTAAATAATTAATTTATTGATTATTGTGTTACTAGCCAGTTGCTCATTTTTCATATATGTTAACGGCATGCTGTGTTTTGTTGACTAAATAAATTGCTAAATCTTGCAATGCAGATGTGAAATGGAGGATATTCTGTTAGAAATGGATAGGATTTTAAGGCCAGAAGGTAGTGTAATAATTCGAGATGATGTAGATATATTGTTAAAAGTCAAGAGTATCGTAGATGTGATGCAATGGGATGCCAGAATTACAGATCATGAAAGAAGTCCACACGAAAGGGAGAAGATTCTTTTTGCAGTTAAGCAATATTGGACAACACCAAGCCCTAACCAGTATCAAGAAGATGAATCTAATTAATTAATACAGATATATAGCCTTCTCCGCTACACTGTTTTCAGTATTTGAAATTCTTGATCAGGAATTGATTTATTAAATCAAAACCCTACTTTTTTTTATTTTGGGGGCGATATTGTCACAAACACAGAGACAAATGAAGGACCTATTTTTGGTGAATCTCCCATTTCTTCTCGGACGACTTGCATAAAAATCCAATTTTCCATTTCTTGATCCTAGATTTTTTTTTTTATATGTAAAGCCATGCTATTAAGACAAGTATTTGTATCTGAACAATTAAATAATATTTATAAGCAATCAAGCATTAGCATGAACTTACCATTGTTGAATGCCTTCACGTGTTGTCTATTTGCCTGTATAAATGCATAATCATATATTACCCACCAATCACCATCGAAATCTTTTATCAATTAAATTTTAGTTTTATATAAGCAAAAAAAGTACATATGCACATTCAGAGTTCATTCAGCAAATTACTCTACATTGTAAATTCAGCAAATTCAAATTAGCAAATAAAACTATGCCAGACTGAACAATTATATTCAAAGAGATCTAAAGCTTTGGTTTCCTGTTCAGCCCTTGTCATTATTAGCTACAGCTCAGTTTAACAATAAAAGAAAGGCACACAATATTAGCGAAATCTTTCTGTATTTCTACCATTTTGAGAAAGCTATATCAACTCTAGAAACAAGGCTTCCTGTTTGTTCGTCAGACCGAGTTTGTTAAAGTTTAATGAGCTGTCATCTACACAAAAAGTACGCCTAGGATATGCCCTCGCCTGTTCAAAACCAATTGAAGTAATGAGTCAGAAACTCAGAATCACAAACCATCTTAAGAATAACAGAATAACACTTAAGGGAAGGAAGATTGGGGGAAAGCTTGAAGAAATGGAACAAGCTAACTCTAAAATCCCTAATAAATAGCATTGCTATAATGCCGATTGATAACGACAAAAATGCTAGACCCCGCTTTCACAATATGCACGACACAACCCAGCACGTCTACAACCAATTTAAAGGTAATAATAATTCTCCAGTAACAAAACATGGCTATTTTATTTCAGCTAACTAATGGTTCAGTTAATGTTATATAAGTATAATCAGATAATGCTTACCACCCTGTAAGTTCCAGGCTTCACTGTTCCGCCAACATTGATAAAATCAAAAAGAAACTACAAGAGAAAAAAAATCAGTTCAGCCAGAAACAAAATATACAAACTTCCTATCATTTGCCTAAAGCTACCTGAAGCTTGTCAGACTTGAGAAAGCAACGACCACGGCGGCTGCCATCTGGCATACGAACAAGCAGAAATATTGCATTCTCATCATTGACAGCCGGTTCTGATGGATGTGAAGCTTCTTTTGCGGCTGGCAATCTCTCAGATTTCTGTTGTCGATGAGATATATAATCTCACAGAAAAAAAAAAGCAGCAATTCCATAACTTGGTAGACACACTCACTACTTCTCTATCAAGCATCTTGTTTTCAGATTCCTTGACTGTACATGTTTCTTTTTCTCCATTAGCCAAAAGAGATGCAAGATACTTAGCATCCTGCATGTAAGATTTGACTAATGTGTTAGAAATGGAACTTTCACTAAATAATGCAGCTCTGCAAGCAGAAAGTTAATACCTGCTGTGACGGCGACGGTTGACTGGATACTTGTTGTGGATAGAGACTTTTATTTTGTGCACTTTTTGGATGAGGAGAATGTTGAAATGAAGTCCCTTCAGGAACTTCACCAAAAATTGCTGCCTCAAGAAGAATTGCTTCATCAAGCTCCTTGGAAGAAATGCCACCCCACTTTATTGCCAAAAGGATGAAAACCAAATAATCAGCACTCAGCACAGAAATAACAGTGCTTGGTTTAGTTGTTTCTTTTTCCTTTATTTTTCAGCATGAGCCAGTTATAAGTTATTCTTGGACTTTTGACTCACCATTGACTGTTCTTGTAAAATTTCAGCCTTCCTTTGGAACGATGAGCTTCCTGGATTTATTTTCAAAGGGAAAAAAAATAAGATTATGATAACCTAAAGAGTAATATTTTAATTTTGAATTTGTCTTTCTAAGCATGATCAGGTGTGTGTCTTATGAACAAAGAAGGTCACTCACCTGCCACCTGCCATCATTATTTTTCTCTGATCTTCCAGTTGAATTGTGGCCTACCAATTGCTGTTGGTACTCTACCGTTTGCCTGCGTATTGCATTTTCTTGTTCTGCTGTCTGAACACAGATCATGTCAAAAGGAACCAACAACCTCCAAAATAAACACAATTTTTTTTATAAACGCAAAACCTTCAAGGACAATGATATTGCATGAGCAAGTTCATCATCTTCCAGGTTAAGCTGGCTTTGTGGAGTACCAGATGCATCCTACATCACATTCCAAAAGAGAAAAGACACGTCCTGCATCAATAATTATGGCAAGTACTAAAAGATGCATAGCAAAGAAACATGTCAATAAGACATAATCGCTTAAATAAAAATTCAGAGAACTGTATTCTACACTCTAAAAACCCTCCTTTGCCTCCTGCTTTGAAGCCTCAAGGCAAATTGAATCATTTATTCTTCTGTATCACCACCATGCAAATGTGCTTCATGCTCTCTCGAGACATTTGCATGAAATTGATGACCATGAGATAATGAAGTTTGATCTGTATCTCCAAAGGCAGGCCTGGGTCCTGAATGATAAGGCTGCGCATAGCCATTGTTGAACTGTTCCGCGTGTGAATATAGTGGCTCATGACTAGTGAAAACAGAAGAATTGATTTGGTTCAAGAGATTTCTCCTATAATTGGGATCAAGTAGTGATGATATTTTAAAACTTCTAACAGCAGAGAGAAGTGGTAAAACCCCTCATGAACTAGCTTGCATTTGATTGCTTGGATGTACAAAATCATGTTGAGGAGACACACCAGGCACTGGAATTGTACTGCATAAGAAAGTACAGATATTATTTAGTGAAGAAGTTAGAGCAAGTAACAGAACTCAAGGAAATATCTGGAAAATAGGAAAATGAATTTCACGTGTATTGCAACTGTACATTTGCTACTTATATACAGAAAGTCTGTGACTAACTCCCAACATCTGCAACTAATTGAAAACTAACTACTAGCTAAGCTGAATAATTAAATATATCTACATCCCCCCCTCAAGTTGGAGGTTGCGAAAATTGCAGCAAACCCAACTTGGACAAAATGTTTCGAAAAAGAGGATTAGGCAGTGATTTTGTTAGTATACAAGCCAACTGTGATATGCTAGAGACATGCTGAGGCCGAATCAAACCAGTTTTGTACTTCTCCCTCACTAAATGGCAATCAATCTCCAGATGCTTAGTTCATTCATGGAATACAGGGTTCTGAGTGATGTAAATTGTTGCCTGATTGTCGCAATACAATTTGATGGGCAAAGGGACTTCAATTTTGAAATCTTCAACAAATAAAATAGCCATTGAATCTCACAGCAAGTGGAGGCAAGGCTCCTGTACTTTGCTTCAGCTGACGATCTGGAGATGGCGGTTTGTTTCTTGGATTTCCAAGAAATTAAAGACCGTCCCAAGAAGATGCAATAACCACTGATCGATCCCCTTGTATCTCTGCAAGCAGCCCTGTCCGCGTAACTATAGGCTTCAAGAGAATGTGAATTGAGTGAAGGATAAAAAAGGCCAGTAGCTGGAGAAGCTTTAAGATATTTAAGCACATGGAGGGTTGCATTCCAATGAGTATCCCTTGGTTCCTGTACATACTGACTGAGCTGATGAACACAAAATGTAATGTCTGGCCTTGTAAAGTTGAGATACAACAATCGACCCACTAGCTTCCTGTATGAAGAAGAATCAGGTAGCAGATTACCTTTGTCAGCTTCAAGAAGCAAACTTGTCGGGAAATGGAGTAGCAACTGGCTTAGCTCCAACTACCCCAGTCTTATTCAACAAATCAAGAGAATATTTTCTCTAGCTAACATATATTCCTTCTGAGGAATGTGCAATCTCTAAGCTAAGAAAATATTTTGCAAAACCTAGGTCTTTAATGGTGAAGGTGGAGTGCAGAGAAGCTTTAACATTTTCTATCAACGAAACTGAAGTACCGATGATTAATATATCATCAATATAAACAAGTAATCCCAAAAACTCTTGATCATTGGCATAAGTGAACGAACATGGATCTGTTGTAGATTGCACAAATCCCAGTTTAATCAAATGATTTGTGAATTAAACATTCCATGGTCGAGAAGCCTGCTTCAACCATACAAAGACTTGATTAATTGACATACTTGGCCAAGTTTCGCAATATCATATCCATCTGGAGATGAAATGTATATATATTCTTCAAGATGTCCATGGAGAAAGGCATTATTTATGTCCAATTGACAGAGAGGCCAAGATTTTGAAGCTGATAAAGAAAGGAAAACTCGAACGGTAACATTCTTGGCCACTGGAGAGAAGCAGTCAGTACAATCAATGCCCTCGATCTGGTTGTAACCTTTCGCTACAAGACGTGCTTTGTAGCGATCTACTGAGCCATCCGGTTTCAATTTAAGCTTGAAAACCCATTTTGAGCTGATAGGTCTTTTATTTTCAGGTGGGTCAGTTAAAACCCAAGTTTTTTTTTTCTCCAAAGCAGAGAGTTCAACTTTCATAGCTTCAACGCACTGCAGTGAAAGCTTTGCTTCATGATAATCCCTTGGTTCACGAGTATGATCAAGGTTAGCAAGGAAGGTAAGATATGTGTTGGAGAAATAATTTGGTGTGGAAAATGGGTAAGCTGGGATAATGGCCGAAGCAGAAGGAGTTAGTATAAAGGGAGATTTAGGGTTCACAACATCAGCAATAGTATTAGACACAAAATCAGAGAGCCATAATGGTGGTTTTCGAATTCTGGTACTTTGTCTTGTGTTTGGCTGAACTATTTCAGGTTGAATTGGAGAATCAGAAGTGTGTACTGGTGAGAGAAGGTTTTGAATAAGTGGTGAAGGTATGATGTCTTGTGTTTGAGAATTGGTTGTGTGTACTGGTGAAACAAGGTTCGAATTAATTGTGGTATCATTGGCATTTGATTGAGAAAAGGAAGGGTAAAGTGGAGATATGTCATCTGTTGCTGAAACAGGTAAAGGTAAGGATGAAGAGATATTTGCTGATGCAAAGGGATAGGCATCTTCTCTGAAATGAGCATCTCTGCTCATGAAAATTTTGTGTGAAATCAGAGAATAGAGTTTGTAAATTGATAGCCCAAAAAAACAGCAGGAATAGCTCTGGGACTGAGTTTGTCCTTGTGAGGAGAAACATCAGTTGCACAGGACAAGCAGCCAAAAGATTTCAACAAAGAATAATCTGGAAGTTTTTGATGAAGAACTTCAAATGGAGTCTTCCAGTGTAATAATCTTGTGGGCAATCTGTTAATCAAGAAAGCAGCATAAAGTATGGCCTCTCCCCAGAATTTTGGTGGAAATCTTGACTGAAATAGCAAAGATCTTGTTATCTGCAGAAGATGCCTGTGCTTTCTCTCCACTACACCATTCTGTTGTGGTGTGTGAGCACAGGTGCGTTGGTGTTGGATTCCAAAATCAGTCAGAAATGTGTGAAATTGTGTATTGATAATTCTCCACCATTCTCAATTCGAACAATTTTCACTGTGCTGCTACATTGATTCTGCACCATTTTGATGAAATTGGATAAAATAGTAGCTGTTTGACTCTTGTGTTGTATTAGGAACACCCAAGTTGATCTACTGAAGTCATCAACCACAGTAAGGAAATACTGTGCACCAGAGAGAGAAGGCAACTTGTATGAACCCCACACATCAGCATGTAATAATTCAAGAACTCTTGAGTTGTGAATAGAACTTGCTGGAAAGGGAATTCTTGTTTGTTTGGCTAAAGGACAAACATTGCAGATTTCATCATAAGCACAATTGCAGAAAGAAAAGGAAGATGTTGCAACACCCCATCACTTGGATGTCCCAACCTGGAATGCCATATAGAAAAAATACTGACTGGTTTATCAATGGTATTTACAGAAGTACAAAAAGAATCATTGCTAGGAGCAATGTTTTGGCTAAGAACACTGTTCAATGTATTATTATTCTTAGTAGTAAGAAACATTATTTCTGCAGCAAAGTTGTTGAAAACATCAGCAGAGAAAGAACTGGTATCCAAAAAATAGAGGCTACAATGCACTCTTCCCACAGCAAGAACCTTTTTATTCCTCAGGTCCTGCAAAATGCACTTGTCAGCATAAAAGGTGAAGAAAACTGAATTGAACTTGCAGAGTTTGTGTACTGAAAGAAGATTATAATGAAATGATGGCATAAACAAAACTTCTTCAAGTAACAAGTTGTCTGACAATTGAATTTGACCGACTTGTGTAACTTGATTAGTTGAGCCATCTAGCAAATGAACTGAACCTTGTAATGGTAAAGAATAAAGTCTTGAAAAATAAGATTTGTTGGAACACACATGGTTTGAAGCACCTGTATCTACAATCCAGCATTGAGACTTAGAAGATGAGTGAGATTTATTAACAGATATACCTGCAAATTCTGTCAATTAAGCAAAATTAACAAAATTCTCATTGACAACTTCTTTCCCTTTCTAGATCTTGGCCATCTCCTGTCTTATAAACTCAGACATCCATAGTTGTTGATTGTCTTCACTCTTTGCTTTCTCATCTGCAATAGCCATATGCACTTGTGCTTTCCTTGTTCCAACCTCTCTTTTAGCTTTCAGGTCTTTGTACCAATCAGGGTAACCTGTCAATTTGAACAAGAATCTCTTGTGTGTCCATTGATTTTGCAGTAGTCACAGTAACGCTCCTCCTTCCTATCTGGATATCCATTCAATTTGCAACAAAATTCTCTAGTGTGACATGTAAGTTTACAGTAATCACAATAATTGTCATCTCTTTTTGTGCCATCTCTCCTCCTTGAATTGTTCTTATGGCGATCCACTCCTTTAACTAACATCACACTACTGTCAATTGTATCTTCAAAGATTCAATGCACTTGTCTATGTGATTCAATGGTCTGGATCATTGAATATGCCTTATTCACGCTAGGCAGAGGCTCTAACATTAGTATCTGGTTCTTTATAGCATCATAAGAGTCATTCAATCCCATTAAGAATTGAGTCAGTTTGTTAGTTGCCTCTAAACTTCCCATTCTTCTATTAACAACACAAGTGCATTTCTCACATTCACAGAGGGTAGCTTCAATCGATTCAAATCATCCCACAATTTGCAAAGTTTATTGAAATAGGTTGTAAGATCAGAGTTACCTTGTTCAATCAAATTGATTTGCCTTTGTATTTGATAGATTCTCGGACCATTACTCACATCAAATCTCTCACTTAATTGATCCCATAGAGCCTTTGCAGTTGGACAATAAAGGAAGTTTTCTGCTAATTCCTTCGACAGAGATCCAAGAATCCACGATGTTACCATATAATCTGACTTCCTCCACTTTTGAAATTCTGAGTTGTTTTCATCTGGCTTACTTACTGTACCATCAATATACCCTAGCTTATCCTTGGCTCCTAGGGAAATCTGAATGGCAGTGCTCCATGTCAGATAGTTGTTCCCTGTGAGAGGTGCTGTTACAAGTGAGAAACCTGGACTATCCAGATTCTGCACTAGAGTTACTTGTTCAACAGAGGTTGAAGTCGAATTTGATGTTTCTGAACTAGTATACGCCATTAATGCAATATGGAAGAAACAAGAACAAAATCTAGATCAAAACCAGGAAAAATAGCAAAGAACCAAAAACAGAGTGTCAACAAACCACGAATTTGATGAAGAAAGAAGTGAAGAACAACAAATCAAGAATCAGAACTCAACGATTTTAGTCTCCATGATCGAAACTCGATGCTCTGATACCATGAAGAAGTTAGAGCAAGTAACAGAACTCAAGGAAATATCTGGAAAATAGGAAAATGAATTTCACGTGTATTGCAACTGTGCATTTGCTACTTATATACAGAAAGTCTGTAACTAATTCCCAACATCTGTAACTAATTGAAAACTAACTACTAGCTAAGCTGAATAATTAAATATATCTACATTTACTACTAATAGTGATATTAGTGATACCAGATACAACCACGCCACTTGTATGATTTCACAATAACGTGCAAAAAAATCGAGAGGAAAATTGACAAAATTGTATAGAATATATATAAATAATTGCACTTTCACAATAGAATACCATGCATAGGTCTTTCCACTTGATTAAAATGTGCATTCACAGCCTCATCAAGATTGCCTCCATGTTCCTAGTTACCAAACAAAATGAACCAGACACTCTTCTGTTAGGGAATGTGGAAATTAAGATACACACTTGATAATAAGCAAATTATATGCAAGTGTCACTAGGTAATGGTACATGTCAACAACAACCAAATGCAAAAATAGTGTGAAGAAGATGGGAATTGAGACTTGATATCTTATGTACTCTACAAAAGAATTGACGACTTTCCAAACCATTTGATGCAAAAGAGAAGGACTTACCACAATGCATAAACATAATGCTGATTGGAATATGTAAAGAACGTAGAAAGGTAGCTTCGGATATATTAGATTCTCAAGTTATTATTAAATCCTTCAAAAGAAACATAAACAAAGGAACTTTTTCAGACAGGTGTAAATCCTTCTTCATTGTGTTTGTATATTCGAATCTTGAATCACAGACCACACGCAAATACAAAACATCAACTAAGATATTTGAACCAGTAAATTAAATTAATACAGAGCTTGTGAATCTGGTGTGGTTTATCCGTCACGCAAATTGAAGTGAAACTATAACAGTACAAATGATTTGATAAAGATAAAGTCCACTGGTTAATTTCAAAGAACGACAAAATGTGGTCGTAATTAACTAAACTACTGACAATATACGGCTGCAAAACTGCTTAAATTGTCAATTTTACTAGTACATTTCAACAGATTGTAATGTGTAAATTATAACGCAATTATCATCCATTGCCAAGGTAATCAGTATTATTTACTTAAGCATCATACAATGCAAATAAACAAGCATTTTGCACACATCAACAGACCTAAACCAAAACAACTGATAACGAAAAGAAAAGGCAGAAAAAAAAAACTAGAAAAAAAATTACCAGAGTCTTTCAGATATTGAGAAAAAGAAAAAAAAAAAAAAGACAAATCAAAGAATGGAATCAGACAACACGTAGTGAAAAGAATTCGTGAATATTTTTGAAATTAGAGTAAATAATCAAAACCACAAGAGAAAAAGAAAATGCACCTCCAGTTTTCGAATCGCGTGTGGCTGTGACGCGCCAGTGATTCTCATGAAAGTCTCGATTGCATCTTGAGTTGATCTTGCCATTGCCGTCGAGTTCGAGAGAGGAAGAGTTGGAGAGATTGATCTGTGTGATTTGTGGTGGTACACTGCTACGGAGAGAAAGGAAAGATTACATGTACAGAAGTTTGTTGCGAGTAGTAGAAGGAGAGAGTGATACCTGTGTCCCTGTGTTCTCTGTGTGTGCGTGAAGACACGACGCTTTTGTTGCGCGCCTTTATTCAACTTTATCGCCAAAATAATAGTGTAAGAAGTGGAAATTCTGGACATGCCTTTATTCATGCATCATGTTAAAGTTCAATTTAAATTATTATATTAAAAAATTAATTTTAATTTTTAAATTATATTTTATCATTCACTAAAATTATGATGGGTGGAGATATAAATTAGATCTAAATAAAATTTTTATATATTAATTAACTTTTTATTTTATTACATATTACTACTATATTAATATTATTATATTGGCATGTGTCATCTTTTATGTTTTCCTCGTAGGATCGGTTAAGCGTTTATTTTCATCTTTCTCTATATTTTTTTATTTTTTTTATCTTGAACTAATAAATAATAATTTTTATTTTATATGAATAAAAAATTAATTATTTTTATTAAAAATAAATTTATATATTTTTATTATATTATTATTTTAATATAAAATATATTTAATAAATAATATTAAATATGAATAAAATAAAAAATTTACCATATTAATAATAGTAATAATATTAAATATGAATAAAATAAAAAATTACCATATTAATAATATATTTTTATTAAAATAATAAATAAACTATAAACATCAATTATGGTGTATTATTTTTTATATGAAATTACTTCATTATGCATTTATAGTCTCTCTTCATTTTTAGTATTTTTTTATTTTTATTTTTATTTTTTTATTTTAAAAAGCTCGACTCTCGGAAATGCATTTTTGAGGGTAGAACTACTGCCCTCCCGTAGAAGTAATAACAGGTGATCCGCTGGACTAACTCAGTAAATTTTTTATTTTTAGTATTGTAATAAGAGAAATGGAGAAATGGAGGTGGTACGGTATTGGTGCATATGCAAAAATAAATATAAAATAAAATAAAATAGGGCAGTTGAATATGGATCTATTTAGTTAAAATAAACATATCATTATATTACATCTTGACGTGTATGAGTTTCTAACCATTCTATTTCAAACTCCTAGTTACATACAAAATAATCAATTTCTAATTATATATATATATATTGAATTAAATTATTAATTTCACTATTTTTCGAAAACGAATAATTCACTTTAAAAAATATTACTAATAATTGAGAATTAAATTAATTACTTTGCAATATTTGATTTTTAAGTTTATGATGATTGCTATGTATTAAATTATTTACACTTTCTTAAATATTCCATCTATTTTCAATGAATAGGTTACTTTATAATAATTAAGAAAAAATTAATTAATTCTATTAAAAGATATAAATTTACATGTATTATACATTTATTTTAATATTAATATATTTATTAAATGTGTTTAGTGAGTTATAATTTGAACTAAATAAAAAAAGTGTCTATAAATTTAATCGCTAAAATATAGTTTAGTGAATAAAAATATATATTACTTGCGTTTAAATCTCAAATTTAAGTTAGAGTGTTCTTTTTCTCTCATACATGTAATTAATTACAGAAAAAGACAAATTGCCTCTAAATCTAAAACATTGTATGAATTAAATTAATGATTAAATTTGAAAAAAAAAAATCCAATTTCCCATTTAGGTTAGTGTACCTGCGACTATTTTTTTTCTTATGCACGTTTACATCCATTGACAATAAAAAATTCCATCATATCATCATTCTTTTTGTTTAATGAAAAAATGTAAAAATTATAATTATAGTTTTGTTATAATAAATCAATAGTATTAGAAAAAATATATTAATTTAACTATCTAAAAACAAATTAAAGTTGTGATAATTTATTTTCATCGGATGATAAAATTTTAGCACCTTGTTTGATCTATTAAAATCTGATGATCAAATTGCAACCGAAGTCATATATCTTAAAATTTTAGCACCTTGTTTGAGGAATTATTGACTGATAAAATCACTGCAAATGAGGACAAAACCCCATCTATGCAATTGCTACTAAAATTAAAGATATCTATAACTGACTTAGCATAGCAAATAAATGAGTTTTGCACAATAGCTTTGAAAATTAATAGGGATCTAAACTTAAAGGGCTGCAATTATTTAAACCAAAACCAGAAACAAAACAAGGATAGTTGATATTAATCCAACATATTTGTTATACGAGAGCACCATAAATTCACAAGGAGAGCTAAAAACAACTAATTAAACTTGCAGCAGAGATATCCAGGATCAATCCAACAAATTTCTATACGAAACAAAAAATCATAAATTTACAAAGCTAGTATCAACTAAATTTAACACCAAGAGAACTAGTATCAATTCAACAAATATGCAATTTTTCAATAATCTGGCACCAAAAATAAGCATACCATACCAGTAAACATGCATATCATACTAGTAAAATGCGTATACCAACAAGTTGAGTTTTTCATTTATAGATATATATGAGAAGAGAAGAATTTTCACAAAGGTGAATTTAAGTTTAAGGTTCAATTTTATGATTTAAAACAGTGAGTTTTGAATCTAACATTTTCCTTCTCTCTCATAAACATCATACATGGCCATAAATTTGTTTAAAATATGCTTAAACTGATAGATTCATATAGTTTAAGGGGTTAGTAGTAAACTCCTTTTTTTTTTGGAACACCATGAATTAGAAATTGTATTAATCAAAAATCAACGAAATACAAAGGTACAAGAGGTTCAGACTAACTCCGCCCAACAGGCCTCTCTGGTCCGCCCAACTTATGATTATTTGGACCTTGCTCAGATTCGATAATATTAAAAATAAAATTAGAAACGCAAGACCACCAAAAAGGATAAGTATTATGAAGTACCGCTCTAGCAAGAGAATGGGCTATGTATAATAAAAAACGTGGCTTTGTTATGGATTTTTCCTATAAAAAATGGTGCAAGAGCCAATATTTATGAGATTCAAAACGACGTCGAAACTGCTTTAGAACAAGCTTGGTTAACATCTACCGTTACTCCGTCAGGCAGCAAAGGCAAAAATATCACCAAGCAAAACTAGTCTAACGCAAAGCCCTATCCCCAAAAT
Source organism: Garcia nutans (assembly GCA_947685225.1). Classification (NCBI taxonomy): domain Eukaryota; kingdom Viridiplantae; phylum Streptophyta; class Magnoliopsida; order Malpighiales; family Euphorbiaceae; genus Garcia; species Garcia nutans. The sequence goes on along the minus strand of CANTUV010000010.1, from coordinate 12,828,094 downwards.
TCCGGCCATTCCGATGGAAGCAGACGACGAGATTTACGCTAACGGCGAAGACGGTCCCAGCCGTAATAGGCCGATTATTAGCAGCGAACAGCTCGACCTCGAAGCATATGCTGGGTTGTACACTGGGAGGACCAAAATCACGCGCCTCCTATTCATAGCCGACCACTGTGGCAACACGGCGATGCAGTTGGAGGCGCTGCGAATGGCCTATGACGAGATCAAGAAGGGCGAGAATACGCAGCTGTTTCGTGAAGTCGTGCAGAAAATTGACGGGAGACTTGGGCCTAATTATGCTATTGATAGCGCGTGGTGCGAGTTGGTGGATCGCAGAGCTGAGCAGAGGAAGGAGAGACTCGAGAACGAACTCAATGCGTACAGGGTATATCTCTGAGTAATGCGTACATGTGTGGATTTGTGATTGAAAATTAGGGATATCTCTTGCAACAGAAATATTTGGCAATTGGTTTTTTATTTTATCCTGCAACAAATGAGTGATTTTGAGTCCTAATATCTAACGTTGGAGCAGTAATTTCGAACACTGATAATGCATTTAGCTTTTGGCCATTTTATGTATAATCTATCCTGCGTCCTTGAGGTATTCCTTCTTGGTTTGATATGGGATTTTTTTTAAATTTTTGACTCGGGTGATTGGTTGATATGTTATTTTGTTATTGGTACCAGTTTCTAGCAGCCGTAGAGTAGTATGCTATTGTTGAATTTTTATCCTGTATCCGCAGAGCGTTGTAGCTTTAAAGCGTCGAGAATTTTAGGATATATTATGCAACAACAATAACAGCTAAGTCTCAGCCTCATGTGGGTTAAGTTATGGTAAATTTGGAGAATATTTAGTAGAGTATTGCTGTATGTAGATTCTTGTGATGAATGCAGGTGTTCTTTGGCAGTAAAAATACTGTTCTCTCAGGAAATTTTCTTTTTGGTTGTTCCAATTGAATTTTCCATTGTTATTGAGATCCCAACCAAGCTTCATATGTTTCTGTTGATCATATACTTTGAATTTTCTGTTGTTCCCATTGTTAGATTGATATTCATATTTTCCCATGTTGATAATTTTCTAGATCCTTCTTTGATGCACGAGGTTATTTTATGTTTCAAATTTTCCTTTCTGGCTGCAAACTTTATATTCACTTTCATGCAGACAAATTTGATCAAAGAAAGCATAAGAATGGGATATAACGATTTTGGAGATTTCTATTACGCACACGGTGCACTTGGGGATGCTTTTAAAAGTTATGTTCGCACCCGTGATTATTGTACTACATCAAAGCACATTACTCATATGTGTATGAGTGCAATTCTCGTCAGCATTGAGATGGGTCAATTTACTCATGTCACAAGCTATGTCAGCAAAGCAGAGCAAACATCTGAGGCACTTGACCCCATTACAGTAGCAAAATTGCGATGTGCTGCTGGATTAGCTCATTTGGAGGCCAAAAAGTACAAGCTTGCTGCACGGAAGGTTGTTATACTTACACACTTTCGTTTCTTCTGTATGTATGCTGCTGATCTTTAACTGTGAATTTGTGCTCAACTTGCTTTTGCAAGTTGCTTGTATTGCAATTATTGAGCATTCGGTGATTCCAGAACTTCTGACTAGATATGGATGACCAGTCTGATTGAGATAACTGTACTGTAGGCCTTTGTTCTGGAGCAGCAAGTTGGCTTTAGATGCGTAGCTGTTTTTTCTTAATTAATTACATGATATTTCAATTTTCTGCATTTTTAGCATGGACCACTCTTTCTTTTTATGCAATATATTGTTATTTTGGGACTTGATTCTTAGGAAGTTTCTGGACATCCTAAACAAACAACAATCTAATTTTAGGATATACCAGCTAGACAACTTCCCCTAGAGCATTTGAGACGTAGAACATCTGATAAGAAAGCTGAAAGTCTCCTGTGCTATTGAGGCATATTATTCTTTACGGTTCCCACGATCTGTTTTGTGTCTGGCAAGTTGAGCATCTGTTTAGCTTTTGAAAGTTGGGTTCTTGTGAACATTGAAGATAACCAAAGCATCATGTACTCAAACTTTAGTCTGTCAGATTAACGTTTTTGCTTAATTTTCTTTTGATTAGTATCAAATTTATGTTTATGTGATCAGTTGTACAAGTTCTTTTGTTCTTATGCAATCATTATCTGCATATAGTTCCTGGAGGTAGCCCCTGAATTGGGAAATTCTTACACGGAAGTCATTGCACCTCAAGATGTTGCAACATATGGAGGACTTTGTGCACTTGCAAGTTTTGAGCGAACAGAGCTGAAGGTATTTCTTCATCATCATCTCTATTTTTATGATGTCTGAATGGAAACTTCAGATGCGATTTTTGATTTAATATTTTTAATTGGTAGAACAAAGTCATTGACAATCTCAACTTCCGCAATTTCTTGGAGTTGGTGCCTGAAGTGAGAGAGCTTATTCATGATTTCTACTCAAGGTAAAATCATAGCATTACAGGTGATATCTTTCTTGTTAATTTGCTATCTTCTGCTTATCATAGAAAGATAGAAATGAGACATGATGTATTGGAAACGTGTAATATGAATGAAAGTTACTTGTATATTTAACTCCAACAAGATTGGTAAACATTTTATGTTCAGTTAGAACTTAGAAGTTAGCAGATGTGAAATGTTGAATGTTAAATTTTCTAAAGTTGCTCAAAGTTCCTAGAAAAAATCACCAGTTATGAGGGGTTGTTTATCTTTGAGGATGCACATTCCAGCTTGTGACAAGCATCATTGATGAAAGCTGAATGTTGTGTTAAACCATCTGTTTGCCATTCATCTGTCTCTTTAGACTGAGGAAACTGAAGAAGGAAAAAGATTTCTTTTATCTTCTCGCTCATTTCCAACTGTCTAGATGTGTTGGAGTTGCCTTCAACACAAACTGTCTCTTTTCTTGATGTTAATCAGTTTGGCTCTGATTTTTTATTGCCTTTTCCTCCCTTTTTTGTTTTGTTTTTGTTCTCGTTTTTGTTTTTTTTGGGTTCCAACCTAGTTAAGTATCTTTAACTATAAGCTTCTTAGTAAGTGTTGTACTGAAGTAGCGGAGTCTTGAATTGTGACACGAGTTTCTCCTCTCATTGTTTTTGTTGCAGCCATTATGCTTCATGTCTGGATTACCTGGGAAATCTCAAAGCAAACCTATTGCTCGACATCCATTTGCATGATCATGTTGAGACATTGTATGATCAAATTCGTAACAAAGCCCTCATTCAATATACACATCCATTTGTGTCTGTTGATTTGCGCATGATGGCAAATGCTTTCAAAACAAGTGTTGCAGGGCTAGAGAAAGAACTCGAAGCCTTGATTACTGAAAATCAAATACAGGTTTTGGTTCCCACATCCATTCTATCTTCTTTTTGTATATATTGGGCATATTTTGTGGAAATATAGAATTGAATTTAAGAAATTGGTTACTATGTATCTGGTTGCTGGATTTCTTGTCCTTTATAACCAGTGTCTCAATAGTAGTATTTTAGTCTGGTAAAGTATAAGTGCTTTCCTCTTTTTTAAATTATCATAATGCTTCTGCAGGCACGGATTGATTCGCACAACAAAATTCTCTATGCGCGACATGCAGATCAAAGGAATGCCACTTTTCAACGGGTTCTGCAAACTGGCAGTGAATTTGATCGGGACGTTCGAGCAATGCTGCTGAGGGCAAATCTTATCAAGCATGAATATAATCTTAGGGCTTCTAGAAAACTTTGAATTTCTAATTCTGTTGAGAGCATGGGACAATGAAGCATGACAGGCATTGTTTTGATTAGGTTTATTGAGTTGTCCCAGATTTAGTTTCCATTTAGGGCGTTTCGAAGCTCTGAATTTGTTCTTGAGGTGGGATGACGAAGCACGGCCAACATTTCTTGTTTAGGTTTTGCAGAGCTGTCCATGGTGGTAGATTGAGTTATGAGGGTTGCAGGAAGGACGCCATATGCAGCAGTTTCCATTATTTGATGGCAGCTGTGTTGTATATACTTGGATTTGTCTTGGAAATTGCAATTTAATAATTTTTCTTTAAAAAAATTTTTGCTGCATAATTTTTTTTTTTGTATAATCTTTTCAATCTTATCCTGTTTATACATGTGGGTTGTGACTTGATTGCTTGCAACAGTAGCAAAGAGAGTTTCAGGGAAAGAGTGGCTGTAGTTGAGGTGGTTGGGGTCCCTGTTGTCATTTCCTAGGTTTTCTTCCTTGTCCACAAGCTAACATTGAAGTTGATCACAAATTTTAATTATCTAAATATTCATTTTAGGTTAGGAGTGCTTGATTTTTTTTTTATTTATTCAAAAATAATTTAACATTTAGAAAATTAGTGTCGTCGTGTTTGATTTGATTCAATCTGGTTCACTGATTTTGATGGTTTTGACAAGTTTTATATAAATTTAACTTTTTAAATATTTTAAATTAGATCAACTTTAATTTTCGGTTAATTCAATTTTATCGGCGGGTTTAATATGATTTTAAAAACATTGGACATCATCCATTTCGGTAGAGAAATTAAAGTTGATTTCAATTTTAAAAACACGCTTGGCATTTGAAGCAAATTAGGTATATGCGCACACAGTTTAATTTGATTTCAAAAAGTGAATAACAGTTATATTACTCCCCTCGCCTTGAAATAATACAAATGTTTTTTTTAATCTCAAAATATAATTTTATTATTTTATTAAAATTATAATTATATTATAAATTAATTATTATATTTTTATTTAAATATTTTATAATTAATAATATTATATTTAATTATTTATATTTTTTAAATTATAATTATTTTGATCCACTCAGTAATATTTTAATTTTTATAATAATTTTTAGTTATTTAGTATAAATAGAAAATAAAATAAATAGATTATAAAAAATATTAATTAACTAAATAATATAATTTTTGTTAATATGTATTAGATAAAAAATAATATTAAAAAATAATAAATATTAATAATAAATAAATATTAATTACAATCGCTTCAAAAAGTGATTGTTTGATAATATTTTTTATATTAATTAAAAAATATTTATTACATAATAAAAATATTATAATAAATATTTTTTAATCAATAAAAAAATTATTAAATAATAATTTTTTAAAATAATTATAATTAACATTATTTATAAGAATAATATTAATAATATTAATAATACAACGTCAGTCTGTCAAAGTTAATTGAGTATGTTAATTTGGAAAATTTATACTTTTCTTCTGCAACGCGAGTGCAATTTCATGTTCATAACATTGACTATGAGAAGATGACAGGCAAGTGCATTTAGCACTCCACCTCTCTCTCTCTCTCTTCTTCTCGTGTATGGCGTTGCTTGTCACTTGCAGTTGCAGATACTGAGTACTATTAACATTGTCCTGTGTGTGTTGAGTTGAGTTGAGTTGGTGGACTGACTAACGAATTAATAAAAGCTTCAAAATTCCAATCTTTACACTAAAAAATTCCAACTTTTGAATAATTACTTCTTTCACCGTCAACACTCTCCACCATTACTCTACCAATTAATAACTTCCAAATTTCAACTAAAAATTTCAATTTCAGGTTATGATTTAATCAGATCCAGAACGCGTTTCAAATGGGACACCTTAATCTACCTGCGTCCAAGCGAAACCCTAGGCAATGGAAGCTTCTCGATCTTGTTTCCGCTACATTCTTTGGCTTAGTCTTACTTTTCTTCCTTCTCGTCTTCACTCCTCTCGGTGACTCTCTTGCTGCCTCCGGCCGACAGGCTTTGCTCCTCTCTTCGCCGGATCCGCGACAGCGTCACCGCCTTGTCGAGCTTATTGAGGCTGGTCGCCATCCTCAGCCAATCGAGGCTTGTACTGCTGATGCTGTTGACCATATGCCCTGTGAGGATCCTAGACGCAATCGCCAGCTCAGTAGAGAAATGAATTTTTATACAGAGCGTCACTGCCCTCTCCCTGATGACACTCCTCTTTGCTTGATTCCACCTCCCAGTGGATATAAGATTCCTGTCCAGTGGCCCCAAAGTTTGCATAAGGTATACCATTCTGTTAAATTTTGAAGTTTGTTTGCTAGAATGTGGAGGAAAACATAGGAAAATATCAACTTTTTTATATATTGCTAGTCCATTACTTATTTATAAGATCAAACTTGGAAAGTTAAGTTGATTTCATGTTTGTTCTTATCTTATCTGGTCATTTGATCTGTAGTTGGAACATAGATCTGCTAAACCATTTTTGTGTTATGTTCAGGAAAGTAAATATATTGTCATTGTTGTGTGTTTTTACTATTCCTTATGGTTTCATTACTCAATATGCAGATATGGCATGCAAACATGCCACACAACAAAATTGCAGACAGGAAAGGCCACTAAGGATGGATGAAAGAGGAGGCCGAGTACTTCGTTTTCCCTGGTCGGGGTACAATGTTTCCTGAAGGAGCCATACCATATATTGAAAAACTTGGACAATATATCCCTATAAATGGAGGGATTTTGAGAACTGCCCTTGACATGGGATGTGGGGTAGGAATTCTGTTTCCTTACCTGCCACTTTCTAGCTCTTAAATGTAGTGGGGCATTTCAAATTTTTATGATGGGATTCTTTTTCAGGTTGCTAGTTTTGGAGGATATTTGCTGAAGGAAGGGATTTTAACCCTTTCATTTGCTCCCAGAGATTCACACAAATCACAGATACAATTTGCTCTGGAAAGAGGAATACCAGCGTTTGTTGCCATGCTTGGCACTCGCAGACTCCCATTTCCTGCTTTCTCACTTGACTTGGTGCACTGCTCTCGGTGTTTGATCCCTTTTACAGCATACAGTTAGATCTCTTTCATGTAGCCTTGTGTTTGTTTCTATGCAAGCTCCTGCTACTAATTCTAACCATTAAATCTCTTTTTGCAGATGCAACTTATTTCATTGTTAGATCGATTACTTTGCCCTGGAGGATATCTAGTTATCTCTGGTCCTCCTGTACAGTGGGCAAAACAAGACAAGGAATGGGCAGATCTCCAGGGTGTGGCTAGAGCATTATGTTATGAGTTGATTGCGGTGGATGGAAAAACTGTTATCTGGAAAAAGCCTGATGGAGATTCATGCCTGCCCAACCAAAATGAGTTTGGGCTTGAACTATGTGATGAAACAGATGACCCAAACTATGCCTGGTAATATTTTAACAATTCATCCTCAGTTTCTGGGATTGTGTAGGAAGATTTTTAGAAACTTTGATTAAGATAACATTGTTTGCATATTTCATATGATAAACTTCATTTACACTGATATTCAATAAATTTGCCTTTTTACACTGTTCTAGGTTTAGTTTACTTTCAAGAACCTGGTAAGAATTATAAAGTTAAGCTAATTTGTGCGGCAGGTACTTCAAATTAAAGAAATGTGTCAGTAGGACGTCTTTTGTCACAGGGGAATTTGCTCTTGGAACATTGCCTAAGTGGCCAGATAGGTTAACAAAAAGCTCCTTCAAGGGCCATGCTCATGAAAAATGGTTGATTTGTTTGAGGCTGACACACGACGCTGGATAAGGAGGGTGGCATACTATAAGAAGTCATTGAATATGAAGCTAGGAACTCCAGCCATACGTAATGTCATGGACATGAATGCATTTTTTGGGGGTTTTGCGGCAGCGCTTGCATCTGATCCTGTGTGGGTGATGAATGTTGTTCCTGCTGGCAAGCTGTCAACTCTGGCTGTAATCTATGACCGTGGCCTCATTGGACTTTACCATGATTGGTGAGTTAGTTTTGCCTTTCAAGTTTGAATTAGGAATGCATAGAACATAAGTTATATGCTTTACTAATGATATCATGTTCATCACACTTTTTTTTCAAAATTATTTTAAATTTTCTTTTTGAATTTGTGCCCGGAGGGTTTGGTTGTGAGTAGATAGATAAAATGGTTTATTGTCTGAGCTGCTGTCTGGGCCATGCATGCAGCATCTTCCTCACCTGTGCTATCTTTTTAACTGGTTAAAATTATTAACATGTATAGAAGTGTGTCATTGAGCTAATTTATCCATATCTAAAAGGCTCATATCTCCTCTCACTTGAACCAAATATTTGTTGATTACTCTGAATCACAACTAGTTGTCCAACTGAAGAATCTGTTGATGGTATTGAACTTATCTTTGGTAGTAGGCGAAGTTGATGTGAACTGAGTATTGATTCATTACTTTGTTCATACCATACCTAGTTGTCCATTTATAAAAAGTGTTGACAGAAGTGAACTTTTCCTTATGATTAGACCACACTCGGTTATTTCCTTTAACTATGATGACTTCATGACAATGTTATTGATTAGATCTATACTCGGTGATTGGTGGTAATAGGTGTGAGCCTTTCTCAACATATCCCCGTACTTATGATCTCATCCATGTAACCAGCATCGAGTCCCTGATAAAAAGTCCAGCTTCAAGCAAGAACAGGTACAATCAATCTACATTCTCTGCATTTTTGTCATTTTATTAGTACTATCTTGTTTTTCTTTAATCATACAGAGAAAGTTGCCTGCTTCTCTTAAGATTTAGTGTTTTTTTCTTTTTGGGTGTTTGTATGTTTAAGGTTTTTGACCTGATCTATTTTTTTTTCTATTGCAACTAATGGCGGTTTGTTTTTTATTTTCACTACCTAATCAGGCAAGACGATTCCTTTCTTATTGAAATAACTATAAAAAAGATTTATATGCCACATTCACTCAAGGGGAAAAAATAAAATAAGCAAACAAATCAGAATTAAAGACTCAGAAAAACATCAATTTTTCCACAATTAAAGAGAGTCAGAAACCATGAATATCGAGGAGAAACTAAAAACAGGAATTCTTATCTGAGTGCAAGTATTATGCTTCAGCTCCATGTTACATATCGTCGGAAGAAGAAGAAAAGAATGAATAGAGAGAGAATTAGCAGCCTGCTGAGCTGTGAATAGGACAAGGGAATATTGTAGGAGTAGCTGTGAGTGTAGTGGTAGTGGTAGTGATGTCAGTCCTTTGTTTGTTAGTGAGAATCAAACCTATATGGTTGTGCAGTTTGTTAAGCAGTGATTATTCAGAATGAATGAATGAATTATTCCCTCTCTCATTCTCTCCTTTCCTCTTCTCCTTCCTCCTCTCTTCTTTCTAACCTACTCCTTCCTTATGTACTCTGTCTCTTATTTATCTAACTATTCTCTGTTATTATTGAGGTGTGTTCTACACTCCATCTCTCCAAACTACTGTCGCGTGCAAAATAGGAAGAGATGACCAATTTGAGCAGACGTGAGAAAGTAATAAAAATGAAGGAGAGGAATAACTTGTAAAATTTTCAGATGGAAATCATCAGCTCATAGTTCCAGAATGAGTAGACTGAGATGAGGTTTAGATTCTGAATACCCATAACAAGTTTAGACAATCTGAATCTAGGACCTGGTACACCTAGAAATTGGAATCAAAATGGAATAGGATTTCAAAATCTCAAACATATAGTAATTTATTTTTTAAATAATTAAATAGAATTTATTGATCAGATTAATAATTATACTTAAAAATATATATCGTAGAAGTAGAAATTGGAATTTTGTAGAATTTTTTAAATGTAAAAAAATGGAAAATTTTAGATTAATTGCATACTGAAGCTAAAAATGGAATCCTATTCCAAGTATCGGATTTATTTTGAATGCTAGGGTATATCAAGCATGTTCTAAAGGAAATGAATACTACAACTAATACTACTTGAGATAGCACTTTCCTTTTGTTCTGATTGCTGTTTATGATACCTCAAGTCTCAGACTTCAAGCAGAGATGTATAGTTTACCACATCATTATAGTTTTCTTTACATTGTCAAAATTCCATGCAAGGGAGGTTTCCAGACTCTGCTCATGTCTCCCTTGTTTCACACACCCATTGATACTAACAGTCAAGCTAGCAACAGAGTAACACTTCTTCCTTGTAAGCCTGATCTTGAGCTTGCATTCTTTATTCAATGCTCTCCCCCAGAGCCTCAAAATTCCTCCCCTTACAACTTAACAAAGGAAAACAAAATTTCTTTATTAGCTTGTAACTAATGATTGATTTCAAATGATATGTTGTTAAGATCCAATTGCATCAAATGAAACACCTGAGTCTGCCCACTTCCAAGTGAAACCCTTGGCAATTGATGCCACTTGATCTCATATCTGCTGCATTTCTATCTTCATGTTGCTCTTCTTGCTTTGTCTTCATACCTCTCAGCAGCTCTTGCTGCCTCTTACTGCCACATTCTGCAGCTTGCGAAGTACAATAGTATGCCTGATTACCTAGGATGTACATGCTTCATTTAATTGATTGAGGTTTATTACTCCCTGGAAATTGAGTTGCACAAGGTTATTTAGAGATGAAAATTTACCAATAGTGGTAAAAGATGAGTTTCCAATTTACATGCATGTATGATTTGCATCAATGCAACAAATAAAAATGGTGAAGTAAGGCTGTTGGTTTATGATTTCAAACTTGCATAAACCAACTCTAACCAGTGCTCAACTTGTTGTTCTGATCTGTGTTTACACTTCTGATGTGTTTGTTATGATTCTCTGAGGTCGATACTTTGTGTTTTCAGCCACACAAATTTATAATTAGCTCAATATATCTTTGTTCATATGACCCGTGGGATCTAGTATTTTTTTATTCACATGAACTGGCAAGAAATTCACACCTTCCCCGTTGATTTTTTTAGGGGGTGGGAGGATTGGGTGGTTGTCTTAGTGTTGTGGAATTGCTTCATTTATTTTTTACCATTTTGGCTTTATGTTCTACCCATCGATGTACAAACTGTTTAGGCAAATATAAAAAATAAAATCCTGCACAAATTTACAATTGATTTTACTGCAGATGTAACCTGGTGGACTTGATAGTGGAGATGGATAGAATATTACGTCCTGAAGGAACCATTATAATTCGTGATTCTCCTGAAGTCATCGACAGAGTAGCTCACATAGCTCAAGCTGTAAGATGGAGGGCTACTATACATGAGAAGGAACCTGAATCACACGGGAGGGAAAAAATTCTGATTGCAAGGAAAAGCTTTTGGAAGCTTCCTTCAGCATCTCACTGACACATTTGTTCTTTGTAATGCAGCATTTTTTTTTTTGCCCCATTTCTTAATTCTCATTTCTCACATTGAAGCCAATGTATAATCTGCATGCATAAAATGGTTGCAGATTCGTTTCTTGCTCTTCATCTAGTTTATTTAAATCAAAAGATGTATAAAGATGGAAAAGACAATATAGTTTTTATGTTTAGAATAGGTATACTTAATACTACTTGCAAAAGGTTTAAAATAACATAATACTAATTGCAAAAGGTTTTTGTGACTGCTACTTTATGTTTCGTGCTTAATACAATAGTAACTATGTTGCATACTGGAAATTTGTAACTATTACTGGAGCTAATGCCCATTAGAATAATAGATACTATTGTATTGTAAAATTCAAAGGGTAACGTGTAGCACGAAGTTGGAAAATAAAGCAGAACTTTAATATTTGAAATGGTCTCCGAACTCACTGTTCGAAAGGAAAATGTTTTCATTCTGACTACTGAGTCCCTTCAGAGTCAACTCGCCATAAAATTTTTTCTTCTAATTGAAGATTTGGCCGTCAGATAACTATGTTTATCTGTTTCAGGAAGCAGTCTTTTCACGCTCGAGATATTATTGCCAACTATTGTTGATTTTCGCATTTCTACATTGCTAGAAAGTAGAATTTTGATCTATTGTAGAAGGAAGGGAAGAAAACAAAAAGTTCGATTTTTTGAGGCTTGGCAAACTCAAACTGCAATTCTTTTTCTTCCTTTTTCTTTTTAACATAAAATCAAAGGTGAAATAAGTTCTCATAAATTATAGTTTCTACAAAATCTTGAAAATAATCATATATTAGCAATAGTTTATATTTTCGTGGACGGTAGACTCACGATCAATTTCTCTTCTCTTACATAAATACTTAAAAAACAAATCAAAACTCATTTATTTTAACTAAATATTCATGGTTAAGTGGGTGTATTAGACAAGGCGAGGTCTTCGACTAGTACTAGTAGCGTACCCTATCAAAATTCAAACCTAATTAAATTTTAAATCACTTATATCCGTTTTAAATTTATTTAGCATTATTCGTTTGTTACATGTAACCATTTAATTACATATTTAGATATAAAAATTAAAAATATTATAATGTAAAACTATAATTTTTGTAATTAAAATAATTATAAATAAAAATATAATACTAACATAATTTTATTAAAGTAATTCTATATCACACAATTTTATAATTAAAATTTAATAAAAGATATATAAAATATAATTAGATTCAAATAAGGGGTACTTAGTAATATATATCCAAACTCGACTTAAATTTGCCACGTCTTATAAATAATCTATATAAATAGATTAAAATGAATTGAACATTCAAAAAATTTCATCCCTAGTGACTTGTGTGTCATTGAATAGAGGGTGTTAGCTAGCCATTAGTTGAACAAAAAACAAAGGCCTAGTTTAGTGGTTGGATAGAGGAAAGGGAAATGGAGAAGCCCGTGTAATAAGCGCGGCTGAGGGAGAAAGTGACAGTAAGACACAAAATGAATTGGATTGGGTAAGGTGGACCTCTGCATTTTGCAATGGAGTTTTCACGTGTGACTCTATACAACACCCTCTGCATTATTTACTCCTCTCCTTCCAATTTGGTTTCCAATTCTTAATGCCTTCATTATTACTCCAACGATATTCAATTTTATTTTCTTCTTTTTTTTTTTTATTAAATGGTATTTTCCAAATCTATATTTTCTACAATTTTAAATAAATTATATCATAGTTACAATTCTATCTGTTTTAATAATTTCTATTTTATCAATTTAAAGAAAGCTCTCATCAAAATAATATAAGAAAAAACAACTCAATATGAGACCCTTAATACTCTCTATACGCTTTAAAAAGGAGTTTATTAAAATAAGTTAATTAACAGTAGTTTTAATACGAGTTAATATGACTAATAAAAAGAGTTTATTTTTCATCTAACTAATTACATTTTCTGAATATACATCTCAAAAATACAAAGCGTGTGGTGAGAGAAAATTTTATAAAATTTAATTTGGAAAAAAATGTCCCATTTTTTAATTAAAAAAATATTATTATGAGAATGTTTAAACTAAATTTAGAAAAATTAATGAATTTTTTTATTTTTTTTTAATATTAGCGTGGGGGAGGAAAAATCAATTGTCGATATATTGTCCAAGAAAAAATACACTTATTACTAAGTCGCGTATTGATTGCATTGTCTTAATTTAGTAAAGCATGAATATTATTGTAAAATTTAAAAGATAATTGAAATCTAATTGAAAAATAATAATAAGTGAAGAAATGAAAAGGGCAATGATAGTGAAGTTGGATTAGGTAATGGTTTGAACATGTTGGAAGGACATTGGCAAATGGCTAGTGAAGACCAAAGTTTTGGAAGTCTTGCAGGCTTATTTTCATTTGTCACAACTCACAAATTAATACTGAAAAAATGGAAACACTTAAATTGGACCCTCAGCTGGGGAGGTGACCATTTGAAATGACTAGAGAAGGACCAGCCAAGTTATGGATCTGTCAGAATCTTTCCTTTCATTTGAATTAGCTATTAGTTCAATCATCAATGATCCTTTGTTTTATATATACACACTACAAGTTTCATTTGCATTTGCAGATAAATATGGATCTATTCATTATGACGCTGCTTAAATATATGAAAGAATAATTTAAAGGCATTTTAATATTAATCTGCAATAGTGTATATATATAATTATATGTTAATTTTCTTGCTTATATTTTAATTCCCAATTAATGTGGCATTATTTTTAGTACTCTCTCAAGTCACAATTGGAATACACTAGGCCTAATGGGAGTAAATACTAGATCGACTGGGTTTTGACATTTAATTTGAAAAATCACGTAAAAAATTATTATTTTTTATATAAATTATTCTTTTAGAGTTGAGTGGACAAAAAAAATATAAAGATAGTCTATCAATTTTAATATAATTATATATTTAAAATTTTAATTTAAAACTTTTGATTAAATTAAAAAAGTTTTCTACTAATTAATTTACACGCTTAATGTTTTAAAAATGGAGGAAACAATTAATATTTGAAATTTTTGCAGATTAGGATGGTAGTTCGTAGCCCAGAGTATCTGCGACCCAAAAGGAATGCCATTAAATTTTAAACAGTGGTCGGGTCTCTACGGCATTAAAATTAGTCAAAAAGTAGCACAGTCACCTAATTTTGAAGGAGTCATATGTTTTAAAATGATTAATCAACTTTAGATTATTAGCATCGAGGTTATTCATGTTACTAAAAAGTTTTAAATTTTAATTAATTAATAAAAAATATATATTATATGAAAGAAAGAAAGATAGTGGCCGCTAGAGTATGGTTCGAGTTCAAAAGGGTCAAGAGGTTTTTTTAGACCAAACTTGATCATACAAAAAAAATATTGAATCGATTCCAACTAAATTTCTTATATTTTTTTATTGATCTGAGTCAATTTTAAATCTAATATGATAATATTGATATCAAATATATTAATTTTTAATATTATACTTTCATATTTAGATTCACTTTTAATATTATCGGATCGAACTATTAAATAAAATAAAATAAAAATAATATTATTTAATTTATATATATAATTATAAAATAGTAAGTCAAATTTAAATCAGATGAAAAAATTTAAGTTTGACCGATCATACATTTTTTATCTTTTTTTTATTTTTAAGTCGAACTAATATGTAATTTATTTTTAAACCGATCAAATCCCTCTCATAATTTATACAAATCGATGGGATGCAAAAAATTTATTGCCTCCTAATAGCGGGGTCTATATCCCTAAAAAAGGTCAGTTTGGGGGGTGGGGGGGGGCGCAAATGTCTACCTGTTGAAATAGTGGGAGACAATGATAAATTTTTTTTAGAAGCATAGAATGGGATTTGAAATTAAAACACTACCTGGAGTCATGGAATTAATTAAGGGGGTTGCTGCACAGTATGGACAGCAAAATTAAAAGAATTTACGGACTCATGTTCAGATTACAACCTATTGAGAGTGAAAGGTCATGTGGGTTGTGGGCCTTCAGATTGTCACCACCACCTTCTCACCCAATTCCTCCATTTTCATACCCTAAAATTCTTCTCGACATTTACTCTTGTTTTTATCTTTGATTACTATTCCCATTTTCTTTAAGTTCATACTTTTCGTAGATGATAAATTGTCATAATTTTATTCTGAAATGTATATGATTATTATTGTATGTGTGTATATATATTTTTTAATATATATATATATATATATATATAATAGACTGAATATATGACTTTATCTACATGCCTAATTAATATTAAATTGTCAACTGACTGATAATATAAAAAAAAAATTTGATTTTTTTTTAATTTTTGTTTTAGACTAAAAAATCATTAGTTGGATTTGTAAACGGAGTTATACACTACGGTCCGTGATACTCTTTCTTTAAAAAAAAGATTGATAGTTTGTCTTTTGTTTACATTATCTTTCTTTGCATCATCTTCGTATTTTTGCCCTTTTATCAAACATAGTCTTTTCTTTTGTCCACCCACACCGTCCACAAAATCTACTAATTAGTCGGTAGTCAAATGCATATTTCCTTGGATAAATCATTTTTTTTTCATTAATATTGTATTCATTTGTTAAGATTATGGTAATTTAATCACTATAAAAATTTTAGGAATTAATTAACAATATCAATTTAACATCATTTAACAATTATATACTTATCACAGTAAGTTGATATTGATATTAAATATTAATAGATATTAAATAAAATGAACAAATGTCTATAATAAATTTAAAAAAAAAAGAATTTTGGTTATTAGGTATTTTTTTTTAAAGAATCAAATGGAAAAATATTATTGCTCATAAAAAATAAGAGCATTTTCAATGAATTGTTTGCTTCAAAAAATAATTAAATATGTAAATTTTTTTTTAATGTTTGCTTCAAAAATTATTTATAAATATTTAATTTTGTGAAACCAATTAGAAATGTATAAAAATTAGTTAATTAACAACTTATGCAAATTAATTATAAGTGGTCTGGGAGGCTAAGACTCGTGCATGGTATATAAATGCATGTTAAAAAGAGGGTGTCAAAATTAAAAGGGTAAATGCAAAGAATATTTATTGGTTATTTGAAATTTGTATAAATTAATTACTTCATCTATTATAATAAACGTCTCATAAAAGTAATATTGGCAAAGACAGAGAGAGTTCGTGTACTGTGGGCTTATAAATTTTTCCCTTTTTTATTTACTACTACTACTACTATTATTATTATTAAGGCTAGCAAGTAGCAACAACTACACCATGTTTTCTAATATTACTTGTTTTTTCAACGTTCTTAAATTCAAATCGAATCAATCCGGTCAGTCCAATAAGAAAATATTTGAATCGAACCACTAATAATTTAGATTCAAATAATTCTAATTGAAATTATAAACTAATTAAATAATTATAAGTATTAATATTTTTTAAATGATATATCCTAAAATTTATAAGGTGAATCATATAATTTCTTCGGATAAATAAATAAAATTATTTAATTAATTTGTTATTTTAATTAAAATATTTAGCTAAAATAATTATTGTATAATATAATTTTGTTTGAAATAATGTGATTTATTTAGATAATTCTCAATTAGGCATAAATTTATTAGTCTAGAATTCATCTATAATAACTTTTTTGCTAGATGTGATCATTGATAATTATTATTTTCTTGTTACTGAATTAAGTGGCATTCAATTTAGTTTTATTCGTCCAACGAACATGAGCTCACTTGTTAGTCTAAATTTTTAGAAAAATATTAATTATAATTATTTTAAAAAAATATTAATTATAATCATTTTTAAAAGATTATTTAATAATTTTTTAATTAATATAAAAAATTTTATAATCAATATGAAAATGATTATTAAATAATTACACTTCAAAATAACTATAATTTGCATTCTCCGGACTTTTATTTTAATGGCTGAAACATAGAGACCATAGGTAGCGATTCGTCTTCTTTTTGTTATTTCGGCTTTCGATTCTAATTTAAAATAATAGATATCCATTTAAATAATAATAATTTACATATATATATATATATATGTAAACTTTTTGCAACAATCGAAATAATCCATGAGTCAGTATAAATTCATGTGTAATTGGAAAAAGTATAATTATATATTTAATTTAATTAAGCTAAATTTTTAGTTTTTGACCATTTGCCTTTACTTACTCTGAGTCCGAGCAGGGGACGAAATTGTTGTTTTTTTTTTTCATTAATGGTGACAGTTTTTCTACTGTTTAAAGATGATCGGGTTGTAGAGGATGGAAAAAAGGCAATTCATTTATGTTCTATATATTATTAATTTCATAAGTTATAGTTTTGATGAGTATGTACCCATTGTTGGGTAATAAGTTATTTTCTTCTGTCCATTCAGTTCAATTTTATATTTACATTTCAATTCTAGTTAGCTATCAAAATCTGAATTTCTCATATCATAAACCATAATTAAAAAAAATGTATTTAGTAATTATAAAAAAATTATTTGCAATCCTAATAAAAATTAATTTTAGTGTCTCATCATGAATAATCATCATGTATTCTCTCCAGTCCAATTCAATTTGAAAATTCATTATTGAAACAAATTTATTTGCTCGTTGTTTTTTCATATAATGGATTATTTTGTCCCATAACATAAAAAATTATAGACATTATATGCTTTTTTAACAACAAAAATTTATAAGGATATCCTTGAGAAAGTCAATAGAAAGCTAATAGATTGAAATGTCAAGAATCTATTATCAGTTTCAGAAATTCTCATTTAAGATTCAAGCCACTGTCCATCAATTTTCTTCGATAAGGGAAGTAGAAACCTCTGTTAAATCAACTGTTTCGCAAAAACGAGAGAGAGTTATTAGTTGGTGCCGGCCTATGGATGGTTTTGTTAAGTCACTAATGGTGTATGTAAAGGCAACATGAGGAGGAACGCTTCTGCTGGGGTCTTGTTTGAAATTCTCTGGGCCATTGGAAATTGTGGTTAATGTAGTTCGATATTCCGGCTAAACTTTGAGGATTGTATCATGGTCTCTTGCTAACTTGGAATATGAGAATCGGGAAACTACTCGTAGAAGATGATAGCTGTTTATTTCAAGGATCAGAGAGTTACGATGTTGTGCATATTTATCTCTAGGAGGAAGCATCAAGAATTGCAGCATAATTGAATTGTTAAAGTTGACCAGTGAGGCAATGTTCTAAATTTCCCAATTAGAGTGCACGCAATTCTGCATATACTCGAGGGCTTGAAGGACTGGTTGTAGCATGACTTAGTGGGAGTGACCTGCTGCCGATGCATCCTTTCTTGTGTTTAGATGTTGCATTAGTATTTCTACCAAATGATTGATAATTGGTTCCTCTTTATTAATTTCCACGTTATAATTTTATATTGCCACCTTTTTTTATACAAAAAAAAAAAAAAACTAATGCAAATATCTCAATATCAAAAGCTCTATATATAGAATATTGTTTGTATACCTATTTAGTAACATACTTTAATTACACAATCAAGCACTTGATATTTCCATTAAATTTGCCTTATTTAGTGAGATTTATTAACAATTATACAAGTAGTATTAAATATAAAATTTTTAACTTTTATTATTGTAGCATTGATAATTGAGAATAAAAGAAGTTAAAATTAAAGAGACGCGTAGAACATTATTAACCACTCATAATTTTGACCTTTCTATATTAAAAGTTTACAACTTTAATTTTACTACAACAAATTAATGTCTCATTAAAAAAAATTAAATAAAACATATTTAATATTATGCTAATGACAGGAAATATTAAAACATATATTTAATCAAACCTGCATTACATAATAACTGATCAATAAGTTACTAATAATTAGTATAATAATAATTAGGCTTCTTTAATAACACTAATATATAATTCTTTATCTATAGAAGATAGTAATTACAGCCTCTTTAAGAGAAAAATAAAATACAGAGGAACATGAATAACAATTATGGGATTTGATTTATTTATGGGTAAATTGATATTTTTATAGATTTAAGAATATTTATAGGATTTCTTCAAAATTCTCTCAAAAAAAGAAATTATTTTTAAAATATATATATTTTTCAAAAATATTATTTTTTTAATTTTTAATTTTTAAAATATATTTTTTTTTCGAGAAATTTACGCTCATTATATATTTAAAATATTTAAAATATACGGTACTTTTAAATATATATATTTAATATATTAAAAATATGTCAAATAATGAGATATTTAATAAAAAATAATATATAATATAATTTTTTAATATTTTATTGAATGAAATAAAATTCTAAACAACTAGTGAAACTAATTTATAAAAATTTATAGTAACTGAGATTAAATCATGAAATATTCAAAAAGTCAATTTGGTCATCATTTCTTATTCATCTTCCCACTAGATTTTTATAATCATTTACTATCATTACAAATGGAATATTCACAATTTTATCAGGGTAATTCAGTAAAATTATTAAAAATATAGGGTTTCAAAAATAAATTTGCCTACTTGGCACAAAAAAAAAGATAAATAAAACAATGTCTTTTTTTCAAATTTTTAAAAAAATATTTTATTATTTTAATATATTGAATGCATAATTTTAATAAATAGATTTTTTAGAAACTAAAAAAAATTACAAGTGATATTTTTTGTTAAAATTATAAGTGATATTTAAAAAAAAAGAAAAATAAGCATTTTTAAGAATAATTTTATTTTTTTAAAATAAATCTCAAAAGATTATAATTGGCCCAGAAATGCAACAGTGGCTCTCTTTCTTTCTCTAATTCGTCAAAGTTTTTTTTTATGCCAAATTTGTCAAAGATTTTCCTTTTTTTTTAATGCATTTTTATGAGGATTAATCTAATTGTACGGTCACCGGTAATAAACGGCGTGATTGTTAGCGACATAAATATATTAATTATTTCCATAGCCATTTGTGCTTGGGATTTAATTTGTTGTTATTATGTGTTTGAATAAATACTTAACAAGTACTTTTCAAAAATAAATAAATATATAAATGATTTGTTCTAAAAGAAGAAAAAAAAAATATTTACTCTCACAATAACTTTATTCTGATTTTAGATATATTTTAATTAATACAATGAAAATAACTCATCATGTGGAAAAAAAATATATATTTAACAAAATTAACAATGAGATAATTATATGCTATTTTAAGAAAAATAAAAATGTGTCACAGATAAATTGTAGAAACAATAAAAGCAACAAATATATAATGATTTAATTAGGAGAAACTTAAAATATTTATCTATTGATTTTACAGTTCAGAATCTTAGTATTAAAATTTTACTTTAGCTTTCAGTTTCTCTATTTTCTTATATTTTATTTATATTTATGTTAATTTAAAATAATTTTTCTGTATGTTTTGTTTGTTTAATAATAAATTTATCTTGTAATGCAAAAAAAAAAAAATTTGTTTCATACAAGTACATTTTTAAATTTAATTTTCTTTGATGCATTTTAAAATTGTGATGTTGGAAATATTAATCGTAAAAGATAAATTTTATTTGCATATCAATGCATGATTTGCCATATCGTTCTAAATTGTTTTACAATTTTGTCAGTTGCATTATTTAAAAAATTCATGAGTTCATTGAATTGACAAGTGATTATTGTTTTTGTTTTATTCATCAAGAATTTATTTATTAGCATTATAAGTGAAAAAAAAATTAGGATAAAATCTATTACCTCTCTCTCTATATATACATATTTATTGTTGAAATTATACTTTACAAATAAATTTTTATTATTAACATCTACTTAGAATATACAAAATACATTTTAAATTCATTAAAGTGGGAAATTTTAATTTTAATCAATGTATCCAATAATTTGATAATAATTTTAACGATTATAAAATTAAAAGAACGTATAAAATAATAGTTTAATGATATTATAAATGTCTTGATAAAAAAATGATATTATAAACGTTTTTAAAAACAAAAGATTTTGAGTTTGGGTAAGCGTCAAAATGAGTGATTACTAAAAAATATAACTTCAGAATAAATTTCTATTGTTTTGGGCTTAAAGAGTTGTAAAAAAAAATATTACAATTTTCATCAAATTTTTAAAAATTTTACATATTTTTTCAAACCCTATTTAATTATTTTATAAATTTATAAAATAAATTTATAAAATTCACTATAAATATAATAAATTTATAATAAATTATATATATTATATAAATGAGATAAATTTATAAATTAAATATTATGATATAATTTAATAGTAAATATGTATTATTAATTTTATTTTTATTAAAATATTAAAAAAGTAAATTTAAGAGAAGTAAGATTGAGTAAGTGAATAAAAATATAAATTTAAATTTTATTAAATATCTTTTTAGAGAGAGATTGAAGCATAAATATGTGATCTCTGCTCTAAATAATTTCGAATAGAATTAATTTTATATCTTAATAATTAAACGGATAGATGTAAAAAATATATATAGATACATATAAAAAGTAAGTTTAAAATTATTAATAAATTATTTAATTTTTAAATTATTTGATAATTTTTAAAAAATTAAAAAAAACCCTAAATAGATCTTATGAGTGGGAGAGGGAACAGATCTAAAAGCTGTCTGTTAAAAGCGACTTAGGTTTTTTACTTACAGAGAGCTTTCTTCTTCATCTTCTTCTTCTGATAACCAAAAGAAAAAAGGGTGAAAAGAGCCAATTCAATATTTTCAATTGTTAAATTCACAGACTTGGAGAGAGAGAGAGAGAGAGAGAGTCAACCGACCCTTTTTGGAGCTATGTATTATTTGTAAGGCTTCGAAGAGTCCACCACACATTGTGTTTTATCTTAACCTTTATTATTATTATTATTATTATTATTTCATCTTCTCTCTCGTTCTTGCCTTTTTCACTTTTTTCCCCCTTTTCTCGTCTCTAAAAACCTTTCGTTTTCTTCTCTTTTTTTTTTTTATAATAATATAATGTTTTGCTACTCTTTTCAAGTTTCAGTATAGTGAAGCATGCAGAGAACAAGTTATTATATTTCTTTAGCACAGAGCTAGCTAGGGTTACCCTTCTTTTCTTTTTTCTTCTTTTTTTTTTGTCAACGCTGTTCGCATCTCTCTTTATTTCTTATGTTTGTGCTCTTTCTTTAAGCAGCTACAGAAAGTTATTATCTTGTAGAGAGAACAAAACAATAAGAAAGAGAGAGAGGGATAGAGAACGAAGTGCTAAGCAGGACTAGTACTTGGAAAAAAAAAGGTTTTTGCTTGACTTCTTTCTCTTTCTTTCTCTCTTAAAAAATCAATTGATTTCTGTGAAGAGGAAGTCGGAGACATTTGGACATTATCCTTCTGTCTCCTCTACCTCTTTACCTTTTTTCTCTTTTTTTTCTTTGTTTTTGTTATCTGGGTTTTGTCTTCTGAAAATACTGTGTTCTCAAAGTTTAGAGATTTTTCCTTATTTGGGTCACTATATATTTGTTTGATTTGCAAAGTTTTCTGGGTTTGCTTTAAAAAAAGATTTATTTTTGTGGGGATAAAGAGATGATTAATTTTGAGAAATGGAGCATATCTGTTGACGAATACTGAGTAAGAAAAATGCTTGTAAATTTCTAGAGAGAATAAGAAGCAAATCTTGAGGGAAGCGATATATATTTTGGGAGAAGATAGAGGATAAAAAACAGGCTGTAATCAAGGTTCATGAGTTTTGGGGGTTTCCTTGAAAACGGTAGCCCTGGTGGTGGAGGTGCAAGAATCGTGGCAGATATACCATACAGCAGTAGCAATATGCCCACCGGTGCAATCGCTCAGCCACGCCTTCTATCTCCTTCTCTCACCAAATCCATGTTTATTTCTCCTGGACTCTCTCTTGCTCTCGTACGGGCTCTCCTTTTTCTCTCTTCGTTTCTTCTAAATACACTTATTTTTCAGAAACACCTAGGTTCGATCGATGATTTTGATTTCTCTTTTCATCTTCTTTTTGTTTAGCAACAACCCAGCATAGATGGTCAAGGTGAACATGAGAGCAGATCTGGTAGTGATAATATGGATGGAGCTTCTGGTGATGATCAAGACGCAGCCGATAATCCTCCAAGGAAAAAGAGATACCACCGACACACTCCACAGCAAATTCAAGAACTGGAAGCGTACGGTTTTTTTCTTTTAATCTTTTTGCAAGATTTGATTTTATCTTTTCTGTGAATTATTATTGCACGGGATTTTTGTTGTTGCAATTTTTGAAAAACATAAAAATCTGACAGTCTGTTCAAGGAGTGCCCTCATCCTGACGAAAAACAAAGAATGGAGCTTAGCAAAAGGCTTTGCTTAGAGACTAGGCAAGTCAAGTTCTGGTTTCAAAATCGCCGAACCCAAATGAAGGTAGAGACATAGACTAAGAGCTACCCGTATGGTTGTTTTCTTTTCCCTTTTGAGCTGTCTGCACTGATTTTTCTGTTTTTTGTGTGATATTTCTCACCAGACCCAATTGGAACGCCATGAGAACTCATTACTCAGGCAAGAGAACGACAAGCTTCGGGGAGAAAACTTGTCCATCAGAGATGCTATGAGAAACCCAATTTGTTCGAACTGTGGCTGTCCTGCAATTATTGGCGATATTTCACTTGAAGAGCAACATTTAAGGATTGAGAATGCTCGATTGAAAGATGAGTTAGATCGAGTCTGTGCCCTTGCTGGAAAGTTTTTGGGTCGCCCCATTTCTTCATTGGCCAGTTCGATTGGTCCTCCAATGCCAAATTCTAGCTTAGAGCTTGGTGTTGGTAACAATGGTTTTGGTGGTTTAAGTACTGTAGCTACAACACTGCCTTTGGGGCCTGATTTTGGAGGTGGAATTTCAAGTGCTTTAACTGTGGTGACTCAAACTAGACCAGCAAGTCTTACTGGTGTTGATAGATCACTCGAAAGATCTATGTTCTTAGAGCTTGCATTAGCTGCCATGGATGAGTTGATTAAGATGGCACAAACTGATGAACCTCTTTGGATTAGGAGTTTGGAGGGTGGTAGGGATATTTTAATTCATGAAGAATATATGAGAACTTTCACTCCTTGCATCGGTATCAAACCAAATGGGTTTGTTTCTGAAGCTTCCAGGGAAGCTGGCATGGTAATCATCAACAGTTTAGCTCTTGTTGAGACTTTAATGGACTCTGTAAGTTTTTGATTAATCTAACAAAGTTATTTTCTTTTTCTTTTTCATTTGATTCTTGAAGTATAATTTTAATTATAATTAAATTAGGAATATGTTATGGAAAACTGATTTTGGGTTTCTTTACTTTTTTATAGAATCGATGGGCAGAAATGTTTCCTTGTATGATTGCTAGGACCTCAACCACTGATGTGATATCCAGTGGAATGGGTGGAACTAGAAGTGGTTCACTTCAGTTGGTAATCCACTGTTTTAGTCCCTTTGGTGCTATTTTTGGAATATGATTAATATGATAGCTGCCAAATTGGTTACTTAAGCCCTTTGTTTTAACAATTAATTACATCAATTAGATTAAACATTGTTAATTAATTATCAGATGCATGCTGAGCTGCAAGTTCTATCTCCTTTGGTACCCGTTCGTGAGGTCAATTTCCTTCGCTTTTGCAAGCAGCATGCAGAGGGTGTTTGGGCTGTTGTTGATGTGTCCATTGACAGTATCCGAGAAACATCTGGTGCACCAACTTTTGTTAATTGCAGGAGGCTTCCTTCTGGCTGTGTGGTTCAAGATATGCCTAATGGCTACTCAAAGGTAAAAAAATGATGATTATCTCACTCACTTGTCTACTACATTTTGTAGCTCTATATTGTTCAGTTGGAAAACCAGTTTTTGGGTTTTGTTTCAGTTTTATTTACATTTATTGCATTTTCTCCAAGTGGTGTTTTTCTTCTTTTATCCATTAATGAGTTTGTTGAATTAATTGCAACATTGGAGCTTTAGTTAATAGCATATACAAGGTAAAAACTCATTTTTTTTTTGAAAAAAAAAAACAAGGTAAAAAATCATTAGCATTTTTCTTTCCCAAGCCTAATTAAAACTTAGGGCTTATCCATCCAAGAGAAATAGTATACTATTTTTTTTTGTCTAGTGATTACTCACTGAATACCCACACTGTCATCTGAACCTTCCTATAGTACTCAAATCTTCTTGTTAAATTTTATAATAATTCTTGGGATGATGTTTCTTGATCTTCTGGTCTCAAAATTATTTAATTTGTTTTACATTCAAGTTTCAACAGCTAGCTAGCTAGGGTTGCTTAATCTTTTAAAATATTGCTATAGTAGTACACTAGCAAATCGAGAATACTATATATTATTATTATTATTATTATTATTATTTGATGAATAGAAGCCTCCATTACTCATATTTTGGTGCCTTGAACACATTTATTTCATATCCTTCACAAGTAAATGCCTAGTTATCTTCATCACTTTGGGTTAAATAAACAATACATTTGATGTTTCTATTCCAGTCTTTAATGCTGTCTTGGTTACTTGTATTCTTATTAAATATATAATTTTAAGGTTAAGTTTGATAAATTATAATACAATGTAATGTTAAAAATAAAAATGCATTTGATTATTTTAGATATTGTCTTATTTTATGACCTGGTTCCAGCTTTTATTATGTGTATATATTTTTTAAAAAAAACTTTTTTAGACCTTGTAGTCAAACTCCAAGACTGGCTTTTTTTTTTATAGGATCCAAGACTGGCTCTTTTGTTTCCACATGAGTATGCATTCTTTTTTTATACAAAATTACATACAACAGTACACATCTCGATGTCACCCTTTACGTTGTACCTTGTTCCTTAAAGATCTTGTTTATATATATATATATATATATTTATATTTGATGCCTATCTTTTCATTGAGCCCAACCTGCAGCCATTTCCGAGATTTGCTTCCCTCCGTTTTTCTATAGTTTTTTCAGTAAGAGACACTGTGCATTGACCCCTTTCAAGATTTTTATAATAATAAGCAAGAGAATCTCTCACACCCCCATTTTAGATTTATGTTTTTAGAGTTTGACCAGCTGCAGCTTCCATTCCTTCCATGGAATCAGGCAATTTTTCATCTTTTAATTTCTAATCATTAGCTGACAAAATATAGAAAACGTAATCTTTAACCCTTAAAAAAATTAAAAAGTTGTTAACATGTAGCTATCAATAATCGATAATGACAATCAAATCTATTGCAGGTTACTTGGGTTGAACATGCAGAATATGATGAAAGTCAAATCCACCATCTTTACCGGCCTTTAATAAGTTCTGGCATGGGCTTTGGTGCTGAGAGATGGGTAGCCACCCTTCAACGGCAATGTGAATGTCTCGCCATTCTCATGTCTTCCACTGTGCCTACAAGAGACCATACAGGTTGATGTATCTATAAACCCTATAATTCATTACATTCTAGTTAATGAATTTCTTTTTTTTTTTTTTAAAGAAAGAAAGTGTTTTTACTGGTTCACAGCAATTACTGCAAGTGGGCGGCGAAGTATGCTAAAGCTGGCACAGAGAATGACTGATAATTTCTGTGCTGGGGTTTGTGCTTCGACGGTGCACAAATGGAATAAGCTAAACGCCGGAAATGTGGACGAAGATGTCAGGGTTATGACCAGAAAGAGCGTCGACGATCCCGGCGAGCCACCGGGTATTGTATTGAGCGCTGCTACTTCCGTTTGGCTTCCTGTTTCTCCTGAAAGACTCTTCGATTTTCTACGTGATGAACGGCTACGAAGCGAATGGGATATTCTGTCCAATGGTGGTCCCATGCAGGAGATGGCCCACATTGCTAAAGGCCAGGATCACGGCAACTGCGTTTCACTCTTGCGTGCCAGCGTAATTTTCTCTCTTTTTCTAATTAATATTTTAAATAAAATATAATTTAACGATAAATATACATATTTTTAATGGATAATTTCATATTATATATATTATAAAAATTAAAAAAGAAAATAGTTGTAATTGTCTGATGTGTCCCTGGTTGTGAGAGATAAAAAAAGGTGTATTAAAAAGGACGAGATTGGAATTTTGGAATTATCTAAGTGGACAGAAATTGGCAGATGCAGATTTTAGGGGGACAGTTGTTTGATTCGTAAGCTTTTAAAAAAGTCAAAATGTAAAAACCTGTCACCTTTCTCTTATCAATCTTTTTTCTTTCCTGTTTTCTGTGGTTCATTGTTTTGATTATTATTATTATTATTATTAATTTTTTTTTTCAGAGGGTTTGACTCTGTCCTTTTCTACTGACAATGGCACCCTTCGTAATCTTTATTAAAATTTAAGGGTTATTTTATTATTATGATAAAAAAAATTTTGCGATTTTTATGTGCAGGCCATGAACGCCAACCAGAGTAGCATGCTTATTTTACAAGAGACATGCATAGACGCGGCTGGGTCGCTTGTTGTATACGCGCCCGTTGACATTCCCGCGATGCACGTCGTAATGAACGGTGGAGATTCTGCTTACGTAGCTCTTCTTCCTTCGGGATTCGCTATTGTTCCTGACGGTCCTGGTTCTCGTGGGTACCCTTCTACTACAACTAACGGTGGCCCAGCCAGTGGTGGTCGTACTAATAATCACCACCAAGGCCAAAATAGAGTTAGTGGGTCCCTTCTTACGGTGGCTTTTCAAATCTTGGTGAATAGTCTGCCTACGGCCAAACTGACGGTGGAATCGGTGGAGACAGTCAATAATCTCATCTCATGCACTGTCCAAAAGATCAAAGCTGCTCTTCAATGTGAAGGCTGATCGAACAAGGTCGTTTTGAGTTTTTTTTTTTTTATTTAATACCGTTTAACATGACACGATCGGAGTTGTTTCTCTATTTATGTAATGGTGTTGTAATGTTTTGTGTGAAGAGTGTGAAAAAGGAGTGAGTTGAGCGAGTCGAGTGAGTGAGACTTGAAAACGAAAAAAAAAATCAGTTTGAATTGTGCGGGTGTTGAGTCAAGAACGAACCGCGCATGGTGGTTCGGGTATTGACTCAGATCAACCCCTGAATTGGCTCAATTATTATTATTAGTTAAAAAAAAAAAAGAAGACTGAAAAATGAATAGTTTCTCAGACGAGGACTTGTTTTGAATTAATTATTGATCAAATCTCCTTAATTTTGTTGTGCGTGTTATTACCAGTGTTATTATGTTGAGTTTTGTGCTAATCTAATGTTTTGAATTTTTATTAAAAACAATAACTTTTATTTTTCTAATTATTATTATTTTTTGCAATGAAACATATGAATATCTAAGGGTATTGTGATTTTGATCAAAAGAAAAAGGTATTGTGATTGAATTATACGCGCCATGAGATGCGATTGAGGTGAACGAGTGACTGAGAGAAAGGTATTTGTAGTGGTGGTGGTGAGCAATTAATGACGGGGGCAGTAGTTGTTGGGGGGAGAAGGCGCTGCTGCTGTCATTTAATGAGAAGGGGTTTGGGCGTACGTTTACAGGCCAATGAAAACGAGACACGTAGTCAGGAAGAGGTTTGTAGCTGACACACAATAGAGTGATGGTAACGGTGTGTTTGGTGATGTATGGATTTTGAGCTTAAAAATGCTTGTGATGGAGAGAGAGGGTAGGAGAGGAGATGAGATGAGATGAGATGATGAGATTTGTCTTTTGATCCAATTCACAAGATAAAGCTTTGGAATGGAGCAGAACTTGTCTTTGGATTTTGGATAATTTTTAATATTTACTCTATTCTTTTTCTTTCATTTATTAAAGAAATACCAAGACTCAAGTTTTCTAAGTGTTATAATCGAAAAGTTAAAACTTTAAATTAACTTTGATCATATTTTTACATTTGATAGATGGGAGATTACTCATATTTGAAAAATTTTAAGATGAATTTAAGTTATGTCTCAATTTATATAGATCAAACTAATAATAAATTATAATTTTTTAAAAAAATAATTAAAATTATTTTTTAAAATATTATAATTTAAATAAAAATTTATAATTGACCTAGTTCATAAATAAAGATATAAATAAAATTTATGGTAGAATTTATACTTATATTTTTTATTATTATTGTTACAAGATAGTTCAGCAGTTTTTTTTTTCAAGTGTTACCTGTACAGTTAATGCTTAATAAACATATAGTGTATTTACTATTCCAACCACGCATAAACACAATTTTATATTTTAATGGTTATTATTTGAGTCATTCAGCTCTACTTGATACTATATTAATTTTTTATATTATTTTTTTAATACTCTCATTATTTTAATTTAAGTATTATTTTAAATTTTAAATTTTATTTTAAAATATTTAATGTTCAATTATATAAAAATAAAATTTTAATATTATTTATTAATTTTTATTTTATATTTAATTTTGCTAATAATAAGTTAAAAAGTTAATATTTTTTTTTGGTTTTACTTTAAGTATTATATTAAGAATAATTATTAATAATTATAAATTTTATAAAAAAATTTATAGTATTTTATTTAATTATCCTTTTTAATTATTATGTATAATGAGATGGGTTATTTTTAAAAAAATATATTTTATTTTACTAAGAAGTAAGAAATTTTTAAAAATTTGATCCAATTTTAACTAAAAATGTAAATATTACTTTTGCAGTATAAAAATATTATTTTATGAATATTTTTGTAAAAAATTTATAAGTTATTTTATTTTAATTTAAGTTTAGTTAGTAAATTTAAAGTTCAAATTGATTTATTCATAGTTAGTCTAATAATTAAAAGATTAACTCTTAATTAAATAAAATAAAATTATTTTATCATACATTATTGCAACCTTAAAGGTCAATCTCTAAATTAAATACATCAGACAAATTTTCTATAATAAAAATAAATGAATGGGAAACTGAAGGAAATTAAATTATATTTGATTTCCTAGCCCTGAAGCAATTATTGGGGAAAAACAAAAGCTGGCTAACGGCTAGAAAAAGGAGATCTAGAGGCACAATAATAAGAATCCAAAAAGAACCAAGTAAAATTTCCGAGTTTTATATAATAGAATGTAATAATTTCAGTGCTTACGTAATAAATTTGCCAAAAATCAACAAAGAAACTGTTTTTTTTTTTTTTTGCACTGAACAAAGAACGCTGGTAATGCAATGATAGAATATCATACCAAATAATAAAATAAATAAAAATAACAGAGACTTTTTTGTATAGATGGTGGGCGGACTTCGATCTATATATAAAATCAATAGTAATAATAACAATTATTATTACATCACACGCCCCCTAAAAATCTGAGGCAGAAAAATAAAGCCAAAAAGGAAAAAAAAAATCTCCTCTCCTTGACAATTTATTTCAGTTTTTTAAATGTTTTTGCATGCCCAGAAGATAGAGAAAGTAATATATGAGGGAGTGTAAGAACACCAGATGAGAAAATTCTTTTCGAGTATAAACTAGTTAAGAGGTATTATCACTGAACTTTGTGTCTTCTTAATTCTTAGTGATTATATTTTATATAATTAAGAGTTTACATACAACAAAATCATATTTATATGATGAATAATAAATTTAATATTGATTATATTTATATTTATATTAATATTAAAGAGTTTATATTATATATATATAAGAGAATATATTTATAAATTTATTGAAATTTATTGAATCAAATGATTTGTGATAGATACAATTCGAAATGAGATATTAGTTGAAAACGATTTGAATTCTTAAAATAGATTCATGTATTATCAAATGACTGGATTATATTATATTTTTTTGTTTCAACTTGCAACGGACTAACTAATATGTAATATTATATATATTATACATATGTTTATAATAAATATCATAATATACTTATATAAAATGATGTCATTTAAAAAAATTCATTTGATCCAATCAGCAAAATTAGACCTAGTTTATCACAGAATAAAAAATATATAAAATCCCAGTTGAATTAGATTTGGTATTTTTATTATTTAATTATGTTCTATTAAATTAAAATATATCTTAAATCCATCCTCACAATGTTATGCGAGAGAGAAATATAAAAAGAAAAAAGGGAAGGGAGAAGGACGCACGTGAGAAAGAGATGGTGAGTTATAAGTAAGTGTAGAAAGGAAGTCGATAAAGTCAAGAAAATGAAAGGGCAACCCGATGTGGGAGATTTTTCCCTTTAAAAAGAGTTGCAATAGGACATTGTTTTGGGCAATTCTGTAGTATTGGGCTTATTTTTTTCAGAGTAAGAAAAAGTCATTAATTGATTTTATATCTCCTGCGACACAACCTTCTTTCTACACTTCCTCATTTCTCTTCCTCTACTCATCACTTGCATGTGAGTGGGTTCCACTCTATCAATTCCTTCATACCTAATAAAAAATATTTTTTAAATACTTTAACTTTTATTTGATATAATTAGAGACGAGCATCAATTAAATTTATTCATTTTAAAAAATCGGCAAACTCAATTATTATTAATAGATTAAAAATTTTATTTTTAAAAATTAATTATTATTAATTAAATTTAATTAATTTTACTAATAAATATTTATTTAAAAACAATTATTTTAATCAATTTAAATGGATATAATCCATCAAATTTATCCTTTTGACAGCTGAATTAACAGATTTTCAGCTATTTGCTGATAGCTAAATATAATCATTTTTACTAATTAATTTCCTTGTTCACCTTTCTTATTATTGCATTATTATTGGTGGGTCCATTTTATTAGTGAGGTATAGTGTATGCATTATATATTTCTTTTGTAAAAAATTTAATATAATTTCCCAAATTCCTTTTGTAAATTAGAAACTTAAAAAAAAAAATACTTTCTTGGTTATTATAGCCCAGTAGGTAATATTAAAAACTTAACCTTTACAATTATTATGAAAAGCTTTAGTTGAACTTTTCCAGACGAAATTATTATAAATAGATTTTTTTTTGTATGAGATTCTGTTAATGATACGCCGTGTTTTATCAAAGAGACACAAAAATGACTTGATTTAATGGATAGAAAAGAAGAATTAATTGGACTGTCAATACAAAAATACCCTCTTTTGAGGTGTTTTAATGTTCACATTAAAAAAAATCAATGAAAGGTGATATTTGGTTGCCCATGACTCGATTGATGTGATTTTGCATCTTCATTCAAAAATGATAATGCCAAAGAAACACCTTTTTTTTCTTGAATTATAAGGGACCCAACTTTTGACTTCAGGAAAATTACAATCTTTTTTTTTTAAAAAAAATTCCTCCATTTTGCCGAACCAAAATTAGCCCTTTCACCAGCAAATTCCAATTGAAATAAATATTATTGTGGCCCATTAAAAGTACTGATTTCATTTCCCATTTGCATGTTTCTCAATAATAATTACCTTTTGCGATAAAAAAAAATTACCTTTCATTGAAACGAAAGATATATAAAATTAAGATTTAAAAATCATATGTGAAATGTAAATCTCTTTTTACACTCGAAACAACTTTATTTCTATCAATTATTTGAAAATTATAAAAGAATATTTTTATGAGAATTCGGCCTCATTATTGTTTATCGTTTTTATTCTAGTTCATAGAGTTCTAGGAGCAGGACAAAGTTTGGCCAATGTTTAGAAATTTTTTTATTGTTTTTAAACAATTATTATTTAATAATATTTAAATAAAAATTAAATATTAAAATTTATTTAACTAATTACATATATAAAGAAGAGAGTCATCTAAAATTTAAATTCGTGATTTAAACAAAAAATAATATATAATTTTTTATTAGTTAATTTAAATTTTAATAATTAAATATTAAATATATTTATTTACTTAACAACAATAAGTCGTAAAAGCTAAAAATTTATTATCCATCAGCTATCAACTAGCGGCTAAAAGTTATTATGAATAGATAAATTAATCTTATAATACTTAGTAAAAAAATAATTAGAGTCATAAATTTATTTAAATAAAAGGCTTATATATTGATCAAATAAATTTAATTTTTAATTAAGCAAAATTACAAAGTAATGGATTTTTTTTTATTATTTTGCGATCGTTTAATCCAGAATAGACGAAAGATTTATTTTTGTGGATATATAGATGATAAAAGTGTAAAGTCGAATCTGTCTGCGTCAAGAAGAGGAATAATGAGTTGAAAAATAGAAAAAGGCATCAAGGTGGTGAAACGTGTGCATTAATTTATTGCCTTTGAATTCAATAATATTGAAGATGATGATAAAAGAAAGGGACTGTTAGGTTTGGCAAGACAATTACAGAAGCAGACAATAGAATGGATGCTAATCTTTGCTAGGGATGAGTAAATAGGCCAAACCAATATGATACGACAACTATTACAGCCGGCTATGCTAGTTTAAATTTACTATGTCGATTGGCTTTAATTTGAAATTTTAGCACATATTATCGGTTTTATTTTTAATACGTGTGTTTTATCAGTTAAAAAATTAATTAAATTCAATAAAATTAACTCAAATTGATCAAACTCGATCGATGGTGATCAACTTAACATACTCTTAAAAGCCAAACAAACATATTAATACTCATTTATGATATTTTTTTATTATTTATATTATATTATTTTCACACATATTGAAGAAAAAATTAAATTATTTAATTAATAAATAAATTTTTTTATAATTTATTCATTTTGCCATTCATTTCTATTAAATAGCTATTGATTATTATAAAAATTAAAATAACTGCTAATTAGCTCAAAATAATTATAATTTAAAAATATAAATAATTAAATATAATATTATTGATAATAAAATATTTAAATAAGAATATAATGGTTAATTTGTAATGTAACAATAATTTAAATAAAATAATAAAATTATATTTTAAAATAAATAAAAAAATTCTATTTTTTTAAGGCAGGGAAAGTATTATTGTAATTCGATAATAACAAAAATTTAATATTTCCGACTTACCCATGAATGTATATTCATGTACACATATATTCTCTATCATATTTATTTACAAATATTCAGCTTCTAAATATGTATATATATATTTAAACAAGTTCATTAAAATAATATATAATTGAATACAACAAAGAGAATTGCCTGAGTATTCAAATTAATTTCATGGGACGGACATTATTTAGAACTAAAGTGAACATTTCTGACAATTTTTGGGCTTTTATTTGCCTTCTTCATCTTATTTTGATTACTGGGCCCATCAGGGTCTTCTAGCCTTTTGAGTGAGCCCAATTTCACAAAAAAAAAATTTGTTGAAAAAATTTAAAAAATGTAAAATATTTTTAAAACTTATTTTTTTCAAAATAGTTCATTTCTCAACTTTCAATTTTTAAAAATATATCTTATGCATAAAATAAATTTTCAGTAAAATTTAAAAATATATATATTATAAAGATTAAATTTCACTGTGCATTTAAATAAAAATGCATTTAATAAAAAAAAATGCATAAATAATGAGAAAATCAATTTTTATCTTATCAGCAACAATGCATATCTTCAAAATATTGATCAAATATGAAATTATAAGCATCCGCCTGAAAGAATGCATTGAGAAAGCAGAGTAGCAGACACAGCATGTGAATGGTGGGCTCTTCTTCTATTTTTCAACACATTTTTCATTTGATGAGTGCAAAAACAAAGCTTACTATTTTTTTTTTTATGTTCTTCGATGGAAATACGAAAGTTCACGTGTGCTCTGTCTTTCAAATCAATCAAGGTTCTGAAGTGGGGATCACAATCGGATGACAGTATAGCTGGATTAATACGTTTGCAGATATAGTATATATATATATATATCTCTTTAATATTAATAGTCATAACTGATGTAAAAATTTCATTTAAATATGAGAAAATTAACTATATAATAATCACAATCACACCATTATTCATTGTTAATATTTATTCAACAAAATTGACGATGATACTAGTTGTATCAAATATCACATTCACGATAATTCACTATTATTATTTATTTCAAAGAAATGATAATATTGTCAATATCGCAATCACAATAATTCACTGTTACCATCAATAAATGCATATTAATTGATAGTTATATATATATATATGTGTTAGCTTTGTTATTATTATTTTTTTTTTGTGTGTTCCATTAGCATTTGAAGTTTCGTCGCAGCTAATTTGGACTCGATTCATATAGCGCATTTAGTAATAGTGAATGAGTCTTTCAATGGAGACAACGACATATATAAAACTATAAATTTGCGACCTATTTAAATAATATCGAGCGGCTTATCACTCGGACTAATTCTGTCGGTTAGCTTTGTTATTTTAATAATTGTATAGTAAGTTGGTTTGGAAAAGGGCAGAGAATATTTATAATAAGGCAAAACAATTGCAGCAATTGTTATTGTTGAGTAGGAAAAAAATATTAACCTGTAAATTAATTAAATTAAGCTGTAAAACAATAGCAGCAATGTCTTGACAAATCATTTAATCAATAAACAGGAGATTTCTTTTCTGGACATAATGAATCTGAGATGTAGAATTTTGGATCCAAGATGCAGCAAAGGATTTATAAAATTAGTTATATATATTCATATATATTCAACGAGTTCACTTGAGAATGAAAGATAATGTGACAATCATATTCATATTCTTCCAAAACTTCAAAATTAACAGACACTGACGATTTTCCAGTTTCGAATTGGACGAGTGGGACAGAAGAAGATTTGCCTAATGTGACGGCTTTTTCGATAATTTTTTGCCAAAAACCGGCGGAGCAGCGTTACAAAAATGGCTCCTTCCAACGTTTAGTATGTGTCCCTGGATTTAAAACTGGAAAATTGGAAGTCCAAATTAATCTCTCTCGTGGACATCCACAAAACTATCTAAAAATAAATAAAATTTATTTTAAAAATACTATAAAAATAAAAATATTTATATTTATAAAAAAATTAGAGCAAAATTTCAAAAATATTTTTATTCTTCACTAAAAATAAAATTTTTTTCTTTAAAAAATATACTTTATCTCATTACAATTAATATTGTAGTACGACTTTCGTTTTTTTTTTCTTTTTCAAACTTCAATATTAAAAAAATATAATAAAATAATAAAAAATTATTTTCAATATATAAAATTTATTAATTTTTATAAACAAAAAATTTTAATTTTAATTCAAAAATAACACTAAAAAAAGTAAAATATATAAAAATTTATCAATGAAAATTATTAAATTTCTTTTTAGATAAATTTTATATATTATACACATAAAAAATTAAAAAAATATATTAATTTCATTCTGTATATATTATGTAGATGTTTGCTTGATTTTTGATAGATGTTATAAATGTTCAGTAGATATTATATATATGTTATATATTTATTTATATATTTTTTATATAGATACTATATGAATGTTGTGTGTAAATATATAAATATAAAATAAAAAAAATAAAAGTTAAAAAATTTTAAATACATTTTATATGTTTGGTAGATATTTGATATATATTATTATTTGTTGTGTGTAATTTTATATATATTATATATATTGTGTATATATTTTTTATATGTATATTGAGAATATAATTATAAAATTATTTTTAAATATAAAAATATAAATAAAAGTAAAAAATCAACGTTCAAAAAAAGTTAAATTTATAAATAAAAAGCGCACCAATATTTTGAATTTTTTTTTTACTGCCATAAATATGAAACTGGACCACGAAAATTGCGTTCGCACAACGTAATTTTCCCTATCTATGTAGGGATATAATGGGCTTGCAGGCCTACAGAAAAATATGGACCATGCTCGTAATTTATCTTTTGTTTTCTTTTGATTTTATGCGTAGAATTAGATTTTTTCAACAAGAAGTTGGAAACCAAAAATTTTATTAAATTTAAATATAAATAATACATTTACCAAAAGCAAATTGAGGGATAAAACAAAAGGAAAGTAAATAATTTTTTATTTTTTAATAATATAGAGGTTGGAAATATGTTTGAGAAAATTTAAAACTGTATATTTAAAAAATATTTTATTTTTTTGAAATACTATATTATATATTTTAAATTGTAATGAATATATTATTATTAAATTAAATAAGTTTTCTTTAAAATTACTTTTATTTAACAATAGATCCTTATTAAATACTGTGATTATTCTTGGAGTTAAGAACGAAAAATCATTTAAAAAACAGAAATATGAGGAATATTCTTCCATATATCATGTATGTATATAGATATAATCTAATTTTTTCATAATAATTTATTTAATTATCCACTTATTGGTCTTTTTCTTTAACTATTGTATTTTCCCGCGTAATATTATTAAATAAATTTTGACTTGTATATTATAAAGTTATATATATATATATTTATAGAGTGGAATAATATGCGTATCTGAAGAATCCAATGTGTCGAATAAAAGTAGTAACTTTTCAATTATATTTCTTTTTGTTTCTTTTGGTGTTTTTTATTATAATACTATGACATGTATCAATCATAACAAAAGCCTCTAGTTTCATATGTAAAATGTTGAATGCAAAATTATCAAATATATTTTCGAAAAAAGCTGTGTGCCACTAGCAATGAAATCATAATTTTTTTTTATTTTGTTTTAAAGGCAGTCAAAATTTTCATATATTATACATTTACAATCATTTTAAAAATAAAAATATTTATATCATTAAAAAAATATTAGAATAATTCACGAAATATAAAATTACTTATTTAAATAAATTTTGAAATTTAATTATGCCTTAATTTAATTTGAAACAAATTAATTAAATATAATCATTTGAATTTTAACAAATATAGACTAATTTTTGGCTAGATCGAGGATTTTTTTTTCACGGTAAATGAAGCTGAATTTAAAAGTATAAAGTAATGACTAAAGAAGAGTTTATATATAGTATATTGGAAAATTCAGAAGTACTGATCTACTTATGTTCGATTTCTTTTCTACCATATAAAGAAACCTTTATTAAATTGAACAAAAAAAGAATAAAAAATAAAATAGAGATATAAAAGATAAAGAAAAAAATTATATTATATGTCATTTTTTTAAAAAAATTTTCACAGTATATTTGAATATATTAGATATATATTTATTAAAGTAAAATATATTTTTAATATATTAGATATATACTAAAGATATACCTATTAGAATATATTTTTTTAAAATTATAAAATGAAAATGATATTTTTTTAAAAAATTAATATTTTTAAAAATAATTTTTTTTTGAAATATTTACAAAACTACTTAAAAAAAACTCTATTCCAAAAATATTATAAAAAATATTTATACTTAAAAAAAAATTAGAATAATTTTTTTAAAAATATCCTACTCCTCACTAAAATTAGATTTTTTTAAAATATATATTCTTTTATTATAATTGATATTTTACTTCAATTTTTATATTTTTCTTATAAACTTTAATATTAAATAAAATATTTTAATAAAATAGTGAAACTTCATATTTTAAATTATATTATATGCATATATAATCTATTAATTTTATAAAGAAAAAAAATAATTTTGATCATAAAAAACTCACCAAAATAATAAAAAAAAGTAAAATATATAAAATATATTAATATAAATTATTAATTTTATTTTTAAATAAATTTTACATACTATATATATAAAGTTAAAAAATATTAATTTCGTTATGTAAATTTTGTATAGATATTTAGTAAATATTCTATATGTTTAGTAGATATTATAGACGTTTAGTAGATGTTATGTATTTATTTATATATTTTATATGTATTTTATATAAATATTATGTAAATATTATTTATATATCATATAAATATAAAATATAAAATAAAGTTATAAAAATATTTAAAAATATTATATAAATATTTAATAGATATTCGGTAAATATTTAATAGATATAATAAATATTTGGTAGGTGTTTAGTGTGGACTATATATATTATTTTTTTGTTATATATATATATATTATATTGTTTATATTATATATATATATTTATTTTTATTTATATATAGAGTATAATCTTTAAAAATTATTTATGAATAAATAAATAAATTAAAATTAAAAAAAATCAGCGATTTAAAAAATAAAAATTTCCGTGAACTAAAAATGAAAAGTCATGAGGAAATAAGTGTAAATAGAGTAATTTTCATTTTCCTCTTTTGAATATTTAAAAAAATCGTAATAATAAATAATGGGGAGTTCTGGACCAGAGACGAGAGGCCCACTTAGAAAACTGCTCATTGTAATTTTTTTTTTTGAACAGATACTGCTTATTGTAATTTGATCCTTAATTTCTTGGGAAAATTAAACTGTATACCATATACGCAAAATCTTTGCCTTTTTCATGTATATTGTATACGCTAAAATATTTACATATTTATCTCTTTGTTTTTTTTTTGTTTTTTTGTAATTTTTTTTATTTTTATTTTTTATGAATTATTTATATTTATATTTTTTTTAATTTAAAAAAAATTTAAAATTATATTTTTAATATACATAAAAAATAAATATATAAATAATTTACATAATATATATACACAATATATATAAAAAATACACTAAATAATATAAATTATATCTACACATCCACAACACATAAACAATACATCTATAATAATTATACAACATATCTACATAATATTTTTAATATTTATTTAATTTTATTTATTTAATTTTTTATTCTTAGAATATCCACACAACATTCACACAATAATAAACAACTTTTTTCAAAAAATATACATAATTTAAATAACAAATATATAATATATACATAATATTTACAATACATATACAACACATCTATAATATATATATATATATATAACACAACTACTATACATTTAAATAATAAAATTCTATATTTTTTTAATTATATATATATATAATATGTAAAATTTTTATTTAAAAATAAATATAATAATTTTTATTAATATATTTTTATATATTTTATTTTATTTATTTTATTTATTTAGTGTTATTATTTTTTATAATTAAAATTAAATTTTTTTATAAAAATATAATTTTTATATGGTGAAAAATAATTTAAATATTAATTTTTATTATTTTATTATAATTTTTTTATTTAATAGTGAAATTTTAAAAAATAAAAATTTAAAGTAAAATATTGATTGTATTAAGAGAAAAAATATTTTTGAAAAATAATTTATTTTATTGAAGAATGAAATGTTTTTATAATTTTATATTAATTTTTTATAAAAATAAAAATATTTTTTTAATAATTTTTTTTAGATAATTATATGAACATTCTTAATTTCTTATTATGGTATTTTCCCAAACAAGCTGAAAGTAATAAAGAAGACTAATAAAGAGCTAAACCAGAGTAATTAATTAATTAATGTAACGGCCAAAAGAACCGTCAAAGACCAGTCAAACCAACCGAATATTCCGCTCTCATCGATCTTTGTCTTAAAAATCCCTTGCTCGTAAATACTCTAAACCACAAGGGCATTTCATAAAATAACTTCAACGTGCAACCGTTGGATCACATAATTACCGATCAACGGCTAGAAATATCTGTTTGACTGAAGTACAGTTAAAAAAAAGAAGAAGCTTGGAATGGCTGGAGTTTGGCCTTTGGTGGAGCTTTGACTACAGAAAAATCAGAACCAGGGAAAACAAATAAATAAATAAATAAATAATCGAGACAAATGGAGGTTCACAAAGGAAAGAGTTTTTTTTTCTTTGTTTTTTCGGTAGAGAGAGAGAGAGAGCAAATTCAGAGAAAAAAAATTAGAGA
The DNA here is from genome assembly GCA_947685225.1 of Garcia nutans. Taxonomy (NCBI): domain Eukaryota; kingdom Viridiplantae; phylum Streptophyta; class Magnoliopsida; order Malpighiales; family Euphorbiaceae; genus Garcia; species Garcia nutans. The sequence goes on along the minus strand of CANTUV010000010.1, from coordinate 12,787,370 downwards.
TTTTGATGAGAGCTGTGTTTTGTTTGTTTGTTTGTTTTTTTTTTTGAAAATCTAAAAAATTCCTTCTCTCACTCTGTTGAAAGCGGAGGAGAGAGAAGGTTGAGTATCTATCTCTCCTCTCTGGTCTGTGTGGGAGGTGATTGATTGATTTTTTTTGGGGATTGTAAAGGAGATTAGGGTTTGGTTTTAGGCGAGACAGAAACCATGAATGCGATTCGTCGATTGAAGAGCATTGCTTCTTGTCGCACTTCTATATCTTCTGATCCTGTAAGTTCATATCCCTTTTTTTTACTTAATTATTATTATTACCTTAATTTTGGAGAAATGTCTGTTTGGTAGCTGAGAAAATGGGTTAAAGGAAATAGAAGGTTAAATTTTATGGTCGAGTTAATCGCGTTTGAGCTTATGGATTCGTGATCGGGTAGTTCTCTGGGGTTTTAACATTTTCTTTCTTCATTTTTCTCCTTCTTAAGATTCACGATGGAGTTCGACAATAATTTTTGAGCGATTTGATCTTTTCTTTTCTTTTTTTTTTTCATATGAGTTTTGATCGATGGGGATCAAGTTTTTGGTTTCTTAGTTTTTCTGAATTTCTGGGAGGCAGTGAGCATAACTAATGCTTAGTTTTATTTAGAGGTGAAAATATATTAGTGTTGGCGTTATTTGCTATAGGTTTTTGGCATTCTCGGCGTGTGTTTCTTTCTGCCCTTAGGATTTCTTATTGGTTGGCCGAGCAATTTTTGTATGTGACGTTGTATCTCAGGTGTAACGTGTACTTATATTATCATTGATGCTATTTATATTGGTTTTATTGTAGTAGTAATTTTTCTAAAATGATGTAATATCTCTTTTGGATTGTTAGTGTACTTGGCAATGGATGTGAAAATTATAGATTAGAGGTTGGCTTTTTGGAAGAGTCTTGTTGTTGCGTCTGTTGATGGGTCAAATATCAATTGTTGGTTCTTTCCTGGGAATGGTTACTATGTATCTTTATTATCTTTTTTCCTATTTTTTTTAAATATAGCTGAAGGTGAAAGTGTGTGCGTGTGATGCTAGCTTCATGATGGAGAAAAGTGCTGGATAACTCATCCATTTTAGGTGGTGTCATTATGTGATTTTGACTATGAAATCTTATGATTGATTTGCACTTAAAGAGTATTAAGTGCCAAAAGAGAATCATATGTAGTCTTATATACCAGCTCTTCTTTCTAAGTGCCAAAATAAAGTCACATTTAATCTTTATAAAATTATCTGTGGTTCTAACTGCTTACTGAAGGAAGTGCGAATCACTGTGCAACTTAAATTTCATCCTTGTCGTTATGGATTTCTGGAATCAGCATATAAGTCAGCTTTTGCTACATTATTATTGGTCATACACTGATGGAAGATTCCATGTAATAACTTCAGATTCTTGTTCAAATAATCAAATTGCATATAGGCCTGAACCTACCAATTCGTTGCAGGCTAGATGTGTGTGCTAATTTACATAGCATTTTGTACGTGGATCATATCACAGTGAAAGAACATGTGATGAAATGCATAGATGTGATTTTTTTCTTTTCCCTTTTTTCCCCTTTAGGGTGGGGACTCCTTGACAAAAAGGGTGAAGGTCGAGCAGGACACTGAGCAGAAGATCGATGGGGAGTCATATCAATACAGGAGAAGTGCCACAGGTCTGGAGCAGCATATGGCTTCTACATCAGTAGAAAATGCTGCGAGCACATCCAACCCATCTTCGATCGTTAGAACGGAAAAATCAGGTTATGATCAGCTTTCCAAAGAAATGCATGAAACGAGGATCAGGGATGAAAAAACCACCAATCATGAAGAAAAGGTAAATTTTTTTAGTTTGACTGCAATAACCACTAAACTTCAGCATGACTGAGGAGATTAGCTAAATGGATTGAATAATGTGTCAGATACATTAACAATGAATTCACAAAATAGTTTCAATTGGTATTTAATAGTCATTACATGTTTGATTTGAACTATGAAGGATATGGGGGCTGCCATTGTGAGTGGTAATGGAGCAGAAACTGGACATATAATTTCAACTACAGTGGGTGGTCGAAATGGACAGCCAAAACAGGTTAGTTACATTTTTTTCTGTTTAACTGTTGTTACTGAGTTGCTGTTCCATCGCATGTTTTCTTTGCCTTGTCCTTAAATTTTTCATCATTGTGCATTTTTTTATATTAAACTTCGCTTCAAAATAGTGATGGCTGAAGAGCATATACTTGGCTTTTCAGATATTACTTCTTAAAAATATTTTGATTGTGTTGCACAGTTATTGTGCACTTTAATTACATATTCATATTATAAACTTCTGAGTGTGTGGGCGTGGTTACACTGGAATTGTAAATCATATTCTTAGTTCCTTATTTACAAGCTTAAGTTTTTAGGTAAAGTGCTTTATATGGCATAGTATCGAAGTCTGTTTCACCGAAATGGTCAGAGCTTTAATTCTATGAGCCCTCATATTAATAAGTTTTTACATGTTGGGACATGTTCGAGCTGTAAAGTTTATTCTTGATACCTTGCATACAAGAATGATGTTTTAGTTTGAATTATGTATTGGTCCATCGGGCATTTCATTTTTCATTCTGTCCCAGTTAGATGATGAGATAACAAGATTGAAGGTTAATGATCCTTAAGTTCCATGTTGCTATATTTACTTCAGAACTTCAGGCCTATGTTTTGGTTGATATAGCATAATGGTGTTTTGGGGATAATACTGATAAAATAATTACTATATCTTTTGTCCCAGACAATCTCATTCATGGCAGAGCGTGTGGTTGGCACAGGTTCATTTGGTGTTGTCTATCAGGTATGTGGAACTCATAAAAACATATCAGCCATTCAGATATATTTATGGTTTTATGAAACTTCGTGTATATTCTGTAGGCTAAGTGCCTGGAAACTGGTGAAGCAGTTGCAATAAAGAAGGTGCTGTAGGACAGGAGATACGAGAATAGAGAACTTCAGATTTTGCGCTTGTTTAACCATCCCAATGTTGTCGAACTGAAGCATTGTTTCTTTTCGACTACTGAAAAAGAGGAACTATATCTTAACCTTGTCCTGGAGTATATTCCTGAAGCTGTCCACCAAGTATGTAGGCACTATAATAAGATGAACCACTAACACATGCATTTAATATATGTGCAACTGTATACATACCAGATAAATTTTGTAAAGTGCCTTTCTGCCATTTTTTGGTGGTTGTCAGATTCTTATTTTTTTAAGATTTTTAGCTAATTTGGGTATAGTTTTATGCAACATAAATATTCTTGTTCTTTTTTGTAGATTTGTCGAGGTCTAAATTACTTGCATCATGTAGTTGGTGTGTCACCGTGATATTAAGCAACAGAATTTACTGGTAAGATTTTCTTATAGTCTTTCTCCCACTGCTTGAATACCTTGAAACATTAATCCTTGCACAAATTTCTATTTACTGCCTGCTGCTGAAAGTTCTATTGATTTCTATAATGTGGATTTGTGCATTTCTTGCTTAAAAAAAAATCAGTTTAAGTTGAGACTACTTGCCGCCATGACTTTTATGCCTGTTACTAATGATAATCACTATTTATATCATGAAAGTTCTATGGTACCACTAGAGTGTAGTGGCAACAACTTGCCTTCTTGAAGTTTGATGCTTATATATATTTATTTCAACATTATTGTTCTGAAATTATGATACATTCTGCAGGTCAATCCCCATACTCATCAGCTAAAGATATGTGATTTTGGAAGCGCAAAGATGCTGGTAAGTTTATTATTATTTATTTTTTTTCCCATTTGGAGTTGATGTATTCTATTTATGTAGAGAACTAATGACAATTTACCATTCTATCTTTAGGTGCCAGGTGAACCCAACATATCTTATATTTGCTCAAGATATTATAAGGCACCAGAGCTTATATTTGGGGCTACGGCATATACAAATGCAATTGATATGTGGTCTGCTGGTTGTGTCTTGGCTGAACTACTACTTAGTCAGGTCGGTTTCTCTCATCTATTCATTTTGGTCTATCCTGGGGTGTTTGACTGAACATTTATGGCAAATTGTTTATGCCAGAAATTTCTGTTTTCTCACTCTAATGCCATTGGGTGCGCATATAGTTTGGTACTATATGCTGCACTGTTTATCATGTATAGTTCTTTTACTTCATCCCCCTGAACGGAACTCAATAATCTGGATTTCATTTCTCTTCCTGGCCATAGGGTGCAGAGAGTGGAGTTATCCATCATTTTATAGTTTTCAACTGTTTTCGGTCTACACATTATTCTTTTTGTTGTCTTTCCTCTATAAGAATTCATTGCAACTTCGTAATTTCCACTGTGTTTTGACCCATTTTTTTCTTAAAATTTTTGCAGCCTCTATTTCCTGGGGAAAAGTGGTGTTGATCAACTGGTTGAAATTTTTAAGGTTTACTATCCTGTAGCTTTTCCTGTTCTGAGTTATATTGATTATATTTTTATCAAATTTATCAGTTTCACCCCTAACTTGGCTTTCTAAAATTAGGTTCTGGGAACACCAACCAGGGAAGAAATTAAGTGCATGAATCCAAATTACTCTGAATTTAAGTTCCCTCAGATTAAAGCTCACCCATGGCACAAAGTATCAGGATATTCTTACCTGATAAAATTAACATTTATTTTTATATATGGTGGATCCCTTATTAATTTCATAATATGCAGATATTTCACAAGCGAATACCCCATGAAGCAGTGGATCTTGTATCAAGGCTGCTGCAGTATTCACCAAATCTACGTTGCAGTGCTGTAAGATCATCATAAAACCCTAATGGAATTGATTAATTTTGTGAACTATTGGACATCTTCATTTTTTTATCTGCTTGTCCCATTGAATTTGTCCCATTTTTCTTGTGTTACTTTGTTTATGCCTTGTAGCAATTTTGTTTACTCTTTGAATCTGCATTTTGTGGGAAATCTAGTAACCAAGTTTATATTTCCTGACCCTCAGTTGGAGGCATGTGCTCATCCTTTCTTTGATGATTTGAGAAATCCCAATGCATGCTTGCCTAATGGACGAGCATTACCGCCCTTGTTCAATCTCAAGGTATGCTACTACTATGCCATTATTATCCATCATTTTCACCAAGGATTTTCTCTTTGCATTGCTCATTCTAAATACCACCGCAGAGTTGGCTGGTGCATCTGCTGAACTGCGCCAACGTCTCATTCCAGAGCATGTGAGAAAGGAAGATTGCTAACCTGAGATGGTAAAATGTGTAGACAATGCAACTCAGTTTTTGCATACTTTGAAACACCCACGCAACCCGTTCTACCTGCTCCATTAGTTGAGGCTCAACCATCTTTTGACCTTCATATGAATGGTTAAGATAGTTAATCAGAGAGTTTTGACAAGTTAATGGCTGCTGGATATGCTATCTGAAAGACGTTGTGGAGCTGCGGATTGAAGTAGCTGGTTCATAAGTGGGGTACTTGGCTACGAGGTTCCAATTTCCAAGATTTAATTTATTTTAGAATGTGGTGTGTTATATTGGCTGAGTAAGTTGAGTTGTTGCAGTTATGTTATCATGTTTATCATTTAGAGTGTATGGGCATTCGTTGAGAAAATCAATTAAACAGATCATTTTAGATAAATTGTTTTGTATGTACATCTTACCTGGTTCCATGATGTGTTGTAGTGGAAATTCATATTTTGGATTTTAGCCCATTTTTGCTTGCACTTCCTTTGATATTAATAATTTCTTTTTCATAGTCGCCCACATAAATGGAACGGAGCATTGCTTTGGCGCTGTTAAGGTCTAGCATTTGTGGGAGAACACAAATATTATTGCAATTATTATGTACCAAAATGGGCACATCATTAAAGAAGATGAGGGAGTTTCAGTAAGAATGAGAGTCCAACGATATTGTTTCCCTTTTGTACAGCAATTGCTATCAGTCTTATCGCATGGACCTTAACACTTCTTCTATAAGGGTTTGTGTTATATTTCCCGTTGAGTGTCTGTTCATTGTTTCTGAATTGTGAAACCAGCTCTATCATATTGAAATCTGTGTGAAAAAGTCTGCTGCTTGACCGTTTAAATGGTGTATACGTCTCTTCCTAAATTATACACAACGTAACAAATGAACTTGAAAATAGCAACTTGAATGCACTGAAGCTGCAGGACTAAACTGGCAAAACTAGTAACAGGAACTATCTGTTCTATTTCAAGTCCATAAAAATGGCAGGCTTAGAAGGGTCAACTTCAATCCCCTACCAGTAATCTCCACAAGAACATTTTCCTTCTCTGAAATGATGAAAACAATTTGAATCCCTCAAAATAATATGGCGAAGATATATCTTTGAGATATATTTCACAGCAGTATGACAATCTCCACATACCCGGAGATTCTTGAAAATAAGTATTGGTGCTCCCTCTGGTGCAGAAAGAAGTGCAAAAGCAACTGCCAACTTCTCACCGTGATAAGCTAGACCAAGCTCCTTACCTTCTTTATCCATGTCATGAAGTGCATAATTCATGTCAGGCACATAACCAACTTCCTTGATCAACATAATTACCTCATCAATCTTTAAATCTCAGTCATCATTGGATGACTTCTGTCTTCTGACATGAAGGTGTGCCTGTTCAACTCAATCCAACTGTAACCTGGTTCTTTGTTTACACCCTTGGCTTTCATTAATTTTCTGATTCTTGCAGCATCTTCCCATTGACCAGCAATGGAGTACATGTTAGATAGAAGTACATAAGGCATAGAATTCGTCGGTTCCAATTCGAAGAGGTTCTTTGCTGCCCTCTCTCCCAGTTCCAGTTCCCTGTGCACTCTGCACGCAGCAAGCAGCGATTTCCATACAGTTGCATCTGGTTCTACAGCCATTTGGTTAAGTAATTCTTTGGCCTCAACAAGTCTTCCTGAGCGTCCAAAAAGATCGATCATACAAGTATAGTGTTCAGTGCCGGGCTTGATTTTATATTTGCTCTTCATTAATTCAAGTAGTGGCGATCATCTTCCACAAGGCCAGCTTGGCTCCAAGCAAATAGTAAACCAGTAAAGGTAATGAAGTCTGGTTTTGTACCGGCAGCAATCATTTGATCATAAAAATGTAGGGAATCCTTTCCCCTACCATTCTGTGCATATCCAACTATTAAAGTTGTCCAATTGATGACATCCCGAGTTTGCATGGAGTCAAAGACACAATATGCATCGTCTATGCTCCCACATTTTGCATACATTGTCACAAGAGAGTTATCTACTGATAACCTGCATGATCCAAGACCAGATCTAATAGTGAGTGCACGTACTTGCTGACCAAATTCCGTGATTGTCAATACTGCACAAGCACTCAGAACACTGGCCAGGGAAAATTGGTCAGGAGATACACCTGCAATTCTCATGTCACAAAACAAATTGATTGAGTCTTTATAGGAACCATTATATGAATATCCTGTAACCAGGGAGGTCCATGAGATAACATCCTTGGCTGGCATCTGGTTAAATACCATAAATGCATAATCTAATTTTCCCTGTTTAGCATACATAACAATAAGAGCATTATTGACGAGCTTGTATGCCCCAAATACAGTTTTGATTATTAAACAGTGGACAGAGTACGCATTATGAATATTTTTTGTGGATGCAAAAGAATTTAGCACAGATGGGTATGTGTAATCATCAAACTTCATATTTCTCGAATGCATTTCACAAAACAAAGATAAAGCTTCCTCTTTAAGTCCCTCCCTCGCACATGCCACTATCATAGAATTCCAAGAAACCGCATCATTAACCTCCATATTCTCCAATGCCCTCTTTGCACCATTCAGGTCCCGACATTTTGCATACATATCAACCAAAGCACTTTGAACAAAAATATTGGCTCCAAAACCACTCCTAACTATGCAACCATGCACCTGGATCCCAAAATCATGAACTAAAAGTGATCCACAAGCTGTCAAAACACTAGGAAAAGTAAATTGATTAGACTCCACTCCTTTAGCTCTCATGCTCCGAAAACACTGTATTGCTTTAAATCCATCCCCATTGCGAGAATACCCGGTTGTTGATTTATTCAACCTATAAAATTAATGGGTTTGGTAAGTTTATAATTTTAACTAAATTAAAATTAATGAATTTGGTAAGTTTATAATTTTGATTAAATTAAAATTAAATGGGTTTGGAGAATTTACAATTTTAACTAGGGTAAAAAGAAAAGAAAAAAAATATTTAACACATTTTTCTAGCCACCATTATAATAGTCAAAATTAGGCATAAGTTAGGCACAAATTAATATGTTCACACATATTTGAAGGCCTAAAAATAGCCTTCATCTTATTTACTTCAATATACATAAGTGAAATACAAGAGAGGAGAAATAAGAGAGGAAAAAGATTTCAAGTAGTTTGTGAGATAAATATTAGAGAATTATTCTCTAGTTTCTTGGTGTGATCAACCAAAGAGTGAAAAATTTGCTAGAGAGGTATTTTGAAATATTTTCTCTATTATTTGTGATCTTATGTAGTCAATTGAGGATTACTTGAGAATTTGTTGTACTTGATTTATTTGAATTAGTGAATTTTATTTCAGAGTTTGCCCCGTGATTTTTCCTCTACACTGGAGAGTTTTCCACGTTAAATCTTGTCTTTCTTCTTGTGGTTATTCTTTGCTTCTTCCTATTGTGCATTCATTTACACAATTAATTATTAACTAAGATCCCAATAAGTAGTATCAGAGCTTGATTCTTTAGGTGCAGAATTAATTGTGTAAATTAGAATGGAGGAATTCACAGGCACCATGATTAAACTGTCGGCTTCAAATTACTTAATTTGAAAGTCGAAGATGGAGGACCTTCTCTATTGTAAAGACTTGTATGATCCTAAAAAATTAGGATCTAATAAGCCATGCGGAAAATCAGATGATGATTGGGAGAAGATGCATAGAAAAATTGCCAGTATTATTCGACAATGGGTAGATAATAATGTCTACCATCATATAAGTAAAGAAGTTGATGCGCAAAAATTATGAAAAGATTTAGAAACCATGTATGAGAGAAAAAATGCTCAGAATAAAGCTTTTTCGATTAGAAAGCTTGTGAATTTGAAGCTAAGAGATGGACGATCTATTGCAGAATACTTGAGTGAGTTTCAAGACTAGTAAATCAGTTAAGCATCATGAAGATAGCCCTGAATTGCAGACATTATTGCTCTTGAGTCTAATTATTTTCTTGAGTATAATTTATTCATTAAAAGTATATATTATTTTCTTGAGTCTTGATATATAATTAGTAATAAAAAAGTAAAATATAATAAAAAAAAGAGAAAGAACAATAAAGTTATAAAATATAACTTTTTATAACTCTAATTGCCTTTTTATTTAATTTTTTTATATATTTTTTTATAGTTTAATTATTGAACTGTCGTCAGTTTGTTAATAGATAATAATCTCTTTTATTTTTTAATCTATTATTAAATTTTAACATTATTTTTTTATTTTTAAATATTTTTTTATATAGTTTATTTTTAAAATAATTTTTAAATTAATATACATCTTAAATCTAGCAGTTGTGTATTATTTTCATGTTTCTTTATTTTTAGAATAAAACTAAATACAATTTAAATTTTTATCATGAAATTTTAGTTTTTTTATTTAAAAATTATTTATTATTTTTTAATAAAAATTATTTATCTTTTTTTTATTGAAAGTTATTTATTTTTCTCTAATAAAAATATTTTTTTCGTATGAGAGATAACAGATAGTAAATAAAATAAATAATTCGTTGAAAGTTAAATTAACTGTAGCATGTTATCTTCATTTGCTATTTATATTAAAAAAATTTAAAATAATTTTATTAATTATATATATTTTAAATATTTTATGTATTTTAAAATTATATAATTTTATTTATATTTTATAAAAATAATTTTTATTTGTTAGTGGGATTTTATTTTGTGTTAAAAAAAATAATAAAATATAATATAGTAATAAAATAAAATGAAACGTCGACCAACAAAAACGCTCTTTTTCAAATCTCATCGTCACTGTAACTGTGTCTGTTTCCTCTAATCTAATCGAAATAAATATAATTGGTTTGTACAAAAATGTTCTTTTTCTGATGCAAATGATCGCAGCCAAATTCCTAAACTATAAAAAAAATCCCCAAAATTCCAAATTTCAATTCGATTTGAAATTCAAAAAACTAGGATTTAAATTTGTAAAACTTTAAAAATCCAATTCAAATGGCTATTTAAAATCAAACCCTCCATTTTTTTTTTTAAATTGAGCTTTCTGTGATTTGAATCTCTAAAACATGCACACGACAAATCCTTCAGTGTTGTCTCCACCGTCTGACTCTCTCGACTCCTCGCCACTCCTCACCCATTCGATTGCAGACCACTTCCTCCGAAGTCGACGTCTATTACGGCGTCCTCCACAGCCTCTCCGTGGTGCGGCTGCTAGGCTCCTCCGACGGGCCAGCAGCCGCCGCATGATGTTGAGGGAACCCTCTGTCCGGGTCCGTGAAAATGCAGCGGAGCAGCTCGAGGAGCGCCAGAGCGACTGGGCTTACTCGAAGCCGATTATTTTGCTCGATGTGTTGTGGAATTTGGCTTTCGTTGGGATTGCTGTTGTAGTGTTGGAGTTGAGTGTGAAGGAGGAACCTGGCGAGCCGTTGAGGCTGTGGATAATTGGATATGGTTTGCAGTGTGTGTTTCATATCGTGTGTGTGATCTTCGAGTACAGGAGACGGCTTGATGGAAGAGATGCGGGATTGGAAGCGAGTGGTGGTTGGGGGAACAGGGATTCCAGCTCGGGATCAGGGAGTGACGGAGGAGATTCTGAGGACTATGGGGCAGAAGAGCGGGGCAATGATGATGAAACTAGGTAGGGTTTTGCTTTCTTATTTCTTGGTTCGAAGACGTGTTTTTATTTTTCTCTAAATGGATAGATATCTTGTCCTCTATTACTTTTATTATTCTCTCATGGGAATAAAGCTAATGACTTTGCTCAGATGTCATGAATTTGATTATGCTTGCTTGGTTAAGTTTTTGGGTTCAATTTTCTAACTTTTTAAAACCTGTACTTTTATGGATTGTGGATATGGGAATCCTCATGTTTTCTTGTTGCAGTGTTTTAAAGCACCTGGAGTCTGCAAATACAATGTTTTCATTTATCTGGTGGATAATTGGATTTTACTGGGTTACTGCTGATGGCCAGAATGTGACACGTGATTCACCTCAGCTATACTGGTTTGTTTCAACATGATTTCTTGTATGATGAGGTTTAGATTTTGCAATGAACTATTTTGCATGTGTACTGACTCATTTGCTGGTTTTTTTCTGCAGGCTTTGTATTACATTTCTTGCTTTCGATGTAATTTTTGTAATTATCTGTGTTGCTGTTGCATGTCTCATTGGTATTGCTATTTGCTGCTGCCTTCCATGTATTATTGGAATCCTATATGCCATGACAGATCGGGTATTTCCTCAGATCCCTTTTTTTTGCAGTTCAATTTTTTTTTCTTGTCTACATGTGCCCAACATTACGCATGTATACGCCAATTTTAAGAGGCAACACAGTCGACAGTAAATTGAAAGAAAATAGGTGAACCTCTCAACTGAAAGCACATTTATCATATAGGATCCTGCTGAGATACTCTGTAGTCTGCATGATTTTCTCTGACTAAAAACATTGTTGCTTACTTTGGAGGCAAAACAGATTTAATTGTCTCTTATTCTTTTCTTCTTTCTTTGGTTCGCCATTAGTTGATTTCACCACTCAAATTTCTGTAACTCTTGAATTGAGAAATAATTAAATATTCAGTTGTTGTCCTGGATGTATTTAAGATCAAATTCCACGAAAGACTTCATGGAACAAAAGACAACAAGGGGAACATTGATATTTTCTTGTACCAGTCGATGCTAGTTTCGTTGTGTAATTTTTCATGTGGATATATCATTTGTATTTGGCATTCATTTGTTATTTCACTCAATGCATGGTGAAAAATGCATAGGTGTTCTAATTTTTGTGTGTCCTCCGGTTTGTTAGTAGCCAACCTATCCACAGAGTGCTAATATTTTTGCTCCATGCTCTTGATATTCTCTGCCTGATTTTATCCTTGACTGAAATACAGGAAGGAGCAACAAAGGAAGAGATTGATCGATTGCCAAAGTACAAATTCCGTAGGATAGGGGATTTTGACAAAGTGAATGGTGAGATTCAAGCATCTTTTGGAGGGATGATGACTGGATATGAAATTGATACACCCACTGAACGTCTTCTCTCCCATGATGATGCTGTAAGTAATTCAGAAGCATAAAATTTTTCACTTGTAATGATTTGTGTCACTCTTAAATGCTATTGCTTTGTGACTGGATAATGTGATAAAGCCTGGGTTGGATTTGGTCTGTTTGTCCTATGAACAAAATTGAACAAGAAAAAAAAAGAAAACAATTGGTTCGCAACTGCTTTATAATTAATCCAGTAGTAAAACTCCATAACTGGACCTTTTCTTTGTATAGATTTTGACCATTTGCTACCTCATCCTTTAACCTCTCATAACTTCTATACAGAATTATATGGTAAAATCTATTGTGTAAGAATAGTCAAAGAGTGGACCCTGATTTTATATCTTTTGCATATGGGGGGGATTGGAGCTCCCATTTTTGTTCTTTGTTTCAACATACTTTTAACATGCCTTTGTTATTATAAATTGCAGGAATGCTGCATTTGCCTCTCTGCCTACGAAGATGGAACTGAGCTGCGTGAACTTCCTTGCAACCACCATTTCCACTGCTCATGCATAGATAGGTGGCTTTACATCAATGCAACCTGCCCTCTCTGCAAGTTTAACATTCTAAAGGCAGGCAACCAAATTGGCCGAGAAGAAGTATAGAATCTATACTTTCCATAAAAATGAGACAGAGGTTCTTCCCTATCTGTGTTATATCATGTACACGAGACATGACCATGTTTATTGGCTTTGGGGATGGTTTTAGCTGGAGACAGCATCGTAGCTGACCCCATTTGACAACAGCAACCGTCTCATTGTATAACTATTCGTAGTCTTTCTTAGACACCATGCTCAATGTATATGATAATATTTACTACTGTTACCCATTGAAAAATTGGATTGAACTAGCATGAACAGATACAAATAGCTTCCTTTGCAGCAGCTCAAAAAGGTAACCCAGCTGAAAAATAATAGCGAGCTCAGTTGCACCTTTTTCATCGTTAGTTCAGAAGATTTGTTATAGACCCGACCATCACTTTGTGCGATTGCCGTCATTGCTCGAGTTTGTTGCACTGGCTAGGATTCGAATCCAGGTCTGGTTGCGACAAGGTTCCATTTCACCACTAGGCTGCTGGCCGTTGTTTGGAAACTTTGCTACAAAATTCTACATAATTCTTCTCCCCTTTTTTATTCTGCATTTTTGCTAAAGGCGACTGAAAAAATCATGGCGTACTTGAGTTTCTATACTGGAAAAATCTTTAAAAGTGTGGAAATATCAATGTTTTTTAAAAAATTTTCTAAAAGTCAGTTAAAAATAATTCTGAAAGTAAGAATGTATGATTATAAAAATATTTAATTTTGTAGGTTTGTGAATTATTATTATATAAAATATTGACAAAAAAAAAAAGTTAAAGCTCAGATGTGCGTGTGTATCATCTTGATAGAGATGATGGATGTGACAGACCCAGTATCACAGGGTACACAGGTGTCATCACAGCTCCAATGCACCAGCCGGGAATCGAACCTGGATCTGTACCGTAGTAGGATACTACTCTACCACTAGAGTACTGGTGCTTATGGTATACTTTTCAACTAATTTTTTATATATGACAAATCTATTTTTTCCCTACATAGAATCCATTGTTTAAATCTCTCTCCAAACTCCAAAGAGGAAGGAAGAATTAACGATAATTGAAGTATTACCTGTAGTCTCATAATTAAATCTCTCAGCTAAAAATAATAATAAATCTCAACCGTACAAAGCTTATTAAGCTTAATAAAAAAAAATTACCATTTTTACACTATATATATATATTTAAAAAATTCTCTCAGCACTTTGGGATATTTTTTATTAATTAAATAATAATATATTTTTTTATTATATATTTAAAATTATTTAAATTTTTTTAATTAATATCGATAATTAACTTAAAATATATAATATTATCTATTCTTTTTTACTATTTATTTAAGATTAGATAAATTTTTTTAAAAAATTATATTAATAATTAATTAAAAATAAAATACTTAAAATTTATAGACTAAGTCAAATTATGAATGCTCTTCATGTTAGATAATGAAATGTAAAAAATTAAATTGAAATAAAAATTTTATTTGATATATATGCAAACTATAAAAATAAAAAAAAATAAATATTATAAATAAAATCAATTTAAAACAAATATAAGAAATAGTTCTAGATAAAAATAGAGTTCATACTACATATATTTTTATTGAGATTACTAAATAATTTGATTGATAAATAAAACATATAAATTATTCATAATAATAAATATATACTTAAATTTATCTAAATAATAATATATTATATAACAACGTTATTATAATATTTTAGAATATTAATAGAAATAAAGGAATAAGGTGGTAGATAAAAAAATATTATCCGTTGAATACAGTTATACTACAGACCTACATTATAAATGCATTTAATTTATATATATATATATATATGCAAAATAAATAAATAATTTAATTTTTTTAATTAAATTATAATACTTTCGATATTTATTTAATTTACAATAATAACTGTATATATTTAATAATTTAAATTGTATTGATAATATAATAATTTTTTTTCTTTCAATTACTAATTTATTAAATTAATAATAATTACTGAAAATAAATTTTCATATAATTTTTTTAATAATAGATTGTTAAATATTTAGTTAAATTATAATAGTTAATATGATTAAAATTAAAATTTTAATTTATTTAAATTATAAATTATATATAATTTTAATTTTTTAATAAGGTATTATAATGATTATAAAATTATTTTAATTATTTATATTATAAATCATTTTAAATTATAATAATAAAAAAATAATACAAAGTTATATTATTTTTATATATTTATTTAAAATTCAAATATTATAGTAATTTATAATATATTCGTTCACATATTATTTTTATATTAATTAATTAACTATTTTGTTTCTTTAATTTTTCGATTTTTTGATTATGTATACATATACATGTGTCTGTTTATGAAGGTGCATTAATGAGTAATAAATTATTTTTTGCCACTCATTTATTAATCAATTTTGATTCATTATAAGTTTTTCAACAAATAAAACAAAACATACAAAATAAAATTAATTTTCTTCATCCATATTCAAAAAATATGTATTTATTAATTATTTATTTATATTTTTATTATATATATTTCCTCTCATTAGTTAAATAGAACATACAAAATTAAGAAAAACAATCTTTTCTTTACAAATAAAATAGAATACACAAAATTAAAACAATTCTCTTCATCTATATTTAAATATAAATATTTATTAATAGATTATTTATATTTTTTATTATTGTTAATTACAGACTCATTATAATATTTTTTATTAATATTTAATTTATTAAAATAAAAACACTTCACATATATATATATATATTAAAAATTGTAATTAATTTTAATTTTGTTCCTGTTATAATCCAAATAAATTTAAAGAGAATTGGATACGGATAACCAAACTAAAAGAATTGATTCAGAATTTATTTATTTATTTTTACTAGGATTCTATTTTGTATTCAAATTTCAAAATTTGAACTAAAGCCCCCTAAAAAATAATTATGATTGAATTCCGCAGCCAAATTACTTCGCCAAAGTCCCCTAAAAAATAATTATAATTAAATTCCGCAGGCAAATTACTTCGCCAAAGTCAGAAGAACACCAACAAAATAGGAAAAAAGCAGCACACAGAGGTAAATGGTGATAAAGACAGCCCCCTTTTGCGCTGTAGATTCCTAGCACTGTCTTTTTAAGTCTTTCTATATATTTTGTAACGACCAGAAAATTCAATTTTGGCGAATCTTAAATGTGATATTTCTTGGGAGTGCGCTTGTTTACGATTTAAAAAATCAAAAGAACATTTGAGTTTTTCTGTCTGACTAGGCTACCAATTTTAATTGAAAATTCAATCTGTATATGAAGTAATTGAAAGCACAAGTAATGGAACGCCCCCCCCACCACCTCCCCCCCTTTTTCGGCATTTCATAATCTTTCTCATCTTGGATTTGGTAACAAACAATTGCTACTAATTAATTAACACACACCTAACAGTATAATTTAGGTGGGATTTTGACAAAAATTTTCAATACAATGGTTAGTACAGCTGCACCAAACACATTTGCTTAATTGTTTAAGTTTCATTAATTCTAGTAATAAGTCAACTAAAACTTAGTCTTCTAAATTGATCTTATATTGCATATTAAAATATAATTTAGCGGTAAAATATATACTCAACCCATTAATTTACTCATATTCTTTTTTTAATTCCTCTAGTCTTATAATTTTTTTAAAAAAAGAGAGAATAGTGAATTTTATTGCATATCAAAACTCAAAAGCACCAACAATCATAGGAGGAACATTGACCCATTAGCATAACATTTAACAAAATTATAATACATGCCATAAGCAGTGGAAAAATTTATAATAAGTGAGTCACCACATTAGCATATTTTTAACAAATTTAAATTAAAAAAAATATTTTTATACATTGATAATTTTATAGAATGAAAAATAAATTTTAATATTTATTGAAATTAATATATATATCATAAGATATGATAAAATTTTAATTTGACTATTATCTATCACAACTCTTCTTTCTTTATTTGATGCTTGAACCCATTATATAATAAAATCATACAAAATATTAGAGAAAAATTAAACTAAAAATTAAAAAATAAAACTTCAACAGTTACATTATATGTAAATTTAATATTAATGTAAATTCATACACTAAGAATTTTTATCAGAAGAATTTTCATCAGGATAATATTCCATTGAAAGTTAAACCAGAAATTAAAGCCTCCGAACGAAGAAAAGCTTCAAAAATTACAAACATGCAATAGATTTCTATTTGTCTTAATCAGTTATAGTTGCAGCCACTCCAAACAGGAAAACTAGTTACAACTCCAAAATTCTTTTCACTGCTAATCGCCAACGCCGGCAGCTTGGACGGAGTACAAACTGTTTTATTTTCCGGCACCGTCTTGTTATTTGACAAGAAGTATTCCGGCAATTTCACCTTTATAGAAAGGTTAATAATACCGTTTCTTTCACCTCTACCACCTCTTAATCTATAACTCAAGAAATTCAAATAATTCTCCGGTAGATAACCTCCCATGAAATCTGTTACCGGAATTCTCGCAGTCCCAATAATTCTGTCACCAGAATTCAACTTACAATGTACCTCTAAGTCTATAAAGCGTTCGTGCAATGGCATGTCAATTACGAGCTTCTGGTTCCAAGAAGGGTAGCTCCCTCCATCTGTATCAAGCTTGGTAGTGCGATAGTTTAAATGGTCAATTTTAACCATTACGTAAGAGTTCTTCTTCACAGATCTTCGATCAATTCGCAAGTCTTCACATGATAACACTGTAATTTCTAAAGTACGGGACGTGCTTTCCATATTTAAATAACGCTGCTAATGACGATCCTCTCCTTTTAATCAGAGATTTCGGTTCGCTCGAATTGTGATATGAAGTATCTCTAAAATTTGAAAAGAAACGTTTCTTACTCAATAAACTTATTTAACGCGAATCTCTAAACTGTAGGATACTAAAAGAACAACGGATATGAGGAACTGAAGATCATTAACACTATATATAGAGATAATTAGTTTAGAAATCGGAAGGAAATCAAATAGCAAGGAGAGAGAAGGTTCTGTTTGTTTGGAAGAAATTAAAAAAGAAACGAAAATGAGAATGAGATTTAGATTAATTATCAAAAGGAAAATAATTTAATTATTGAATCCAATGCATGCCAGAGTTTCCATGCCTTTTCTTTTAGAAAAGAACTAAAGAAGGAACAAAAATCAGCTTTTTTGTTTTGTTTTTTTTTTAAATTATGCTTTTGAATATAAAAGTAAAATAAAATAACAAAGATTGACACGAAACCACTGACTTTAAAATTATAGCAAAACTCAAAGGAAACCATCATTTTTTTTTAAACCAAAATTTATTAATGGATATCCATAACAATAGCTTGACAAATTTTAATTTCTTAAAAAAATAATTTGAATTCAAATTTTATTGAGTAAAAAATATTTTAATCAAATAAATTAAATTAAAAAAAATTAGTTTATCCATTGTTTTTCAAATTAAAATTAAGATTATTTTCATTAATATTTACTATTCCTTTACTCCAAAATATTATATGAGAATACCATTTGTTGGAACATTCATAGAATTCCAATTGCGTGGTTCTTTCGGTAGGATAAATTCCATATATTATACAACAATGGATAGAATATGAAATTTTTTCTCTTTTAAATTTTTGTCCCGATTAGTGAAATTTGAATATATCATAAGCTTATCTTAGGTATTTTGATTACTAGATTAAGCTACCAATTGTTTTTACATGACTAAGTATTCAAAATCAATTTCCTTACTCAATACTAAAAAAAGAAAAGGGAAAAAAAAAACTCCGGTTGTTTAATTAAATAATATATTATCTACTTTGTTGTTATCTTCTACCTTGAACGTGTCTTTAAAATAAAGCATATCCAACCAAGTTAAATCTAAAAATATAATAGACATCACACGCTTATTAGATACATTCCATAATAAAATCATAGTTGATTTTATTGATTAATATATTGTCTAAATAAACACTTTTTTTTATTGATATAGAAGATGGAAACTTCCGATTCATTATCAGATCTAATAATAATATATTTTAAAGGAAAAGTATACAAACATAAAAAATGCAAGAAATTTCGAGCAAGTTGACCATTGTAGATTAAATTGTTTTCTTTACATGCGGCTCTTTCCTTTTTCATTTCATTTTGAGTCCACCGATTGGTTTATCTTGGAAGTGAAATGGAAAAAAAATAATAATCTAAAATATAATTCAAAAACTATATACATAAAATATAAAATATACCATTAAATATAGAATTAATGGTTTAAGATTTGTTTGGGTCATATAATTACGTAATCTTAAGTTCGTAAGCAGCAATGAAGAAGAATTTATTTATTTAGGAGTATTGGAGAAGGTGAGAAAGAACTTAATTTGGAAAACAAGCAAAGTCTTAATAATTTGTTCAACCAATTCATCAAATATTAGGAAAATTCCATTTTATATGAAAAGAAATAGCTTATATTACTCAAATTAATTGATCGTCTAACCTTACCTAATATAAGGGATGATATTTATTAATTCTAATACATGTGAATTATATATAACTACCGATAATATTTGATTGATTGTTTGGTTTCATAATTTGATATTCTACTAACAAAATTAGGATATATACACTAAGTCTTAACTTGATGGTCTGAAATATTATTACTCTCACTTAGATTTTGAGTTTAAATTTTAAATATTTATTTTTTCAGTATATCATTAATAAAAAAACAAATTTAGAATATGTTGAATGACTTTTTGTTTAAACAGCACTGAAGTTGAAGGTTAATTAAAATTCTAAGCCTGATAAAATAAAAAATCTATATTATCACAATTTTATTCATTAGGGATCAATTCATGGTAGCTAGCTCAAAGTACCTTCAACTTAATTTTCAAAATTTTCTCTCAAATTCAAACATCAAATACGATAAGTTAAAAACAATTTACACTTAAAATTTTATTAAGGTAAGAATTAGGAGGTGTGAAGAAGTGAATATCGCGAGCTACTTAAAAGAAGTTCTAAATTTTTGGTGCAAGAGAGCATTATATATGTACTTTATCAGTATAAGAACATATATATATATATATATATATATATTTGTTAAAAAAATATTTATTAATATTTTTCTCAGACTTTTATAAATAAAACTTTTTATTATCAAAATATTTTTTTAGAAAGAAACGCACATTTAACAGCTTTAAGTTAATAAATATTAAAATTAAATCTGGTTTTAGATTATAACTTTAAAAGCTTGTGGGCTATTTAGTTGTATAAAATATTTTCTATTTTCATTTTCTATTTTTCTTTTCTATTTCTTAATTTTTTAATTTTCATTTTCTAACTATTTTTCAAATAAAAAAATAAAAATATAGTTAGTTTTTTTTTTTTTTTAAAAAGTCTATAAAAGTCAAAGTGAAAAATATACTTTTTATTTTGCTAGAATCAAACTACAAGCTAATAAATATAAAAAATTATCTCTTAATTTTTTAAATAAAAATTATTTAAAAAAAAAAAAAACTAAAATTATTTTTTCCAACCGAACGACCCTCTCTTCTAAATGCTTAACTTGGAACATAAAAAGCGTTTGTATGCCATCCGAAAGAGGGTGTAGTTTTGTTTATAAGGTTGTTCTCAGGCGGCCGCCATTTGTAAAAAATTATAATAATTATACTATGACTTTTGAGTTATGAATGTCGAGTCGTTGGTATTTGACCTTTCACTAAATATATGTAATTTAAAAGGATTTTTATCAAAAAATATATTAAATTATGAGAGTTAAAACATAAATTAAAATTTTAAATTATATATTTTTATTTTTAATACAATTTAATTAAATTAAAATTTATAAGCTAATTTTTTTTTCATTAACATATTTATTACCAAAGTATAATTTATAATTTTGGTTTGATTAAATTTTTTTTATTAATGTATCCATTATAAATTTTTTTATTAATGTATGCATGGCCAAATCGAATAATAATAATAACAACTATTAAAATTATTATTATTATTATTATTATAAATTTTAGTTCTGTAATATATTAAAATATTTTAACATTGTCTTAGAAAATAATAATAATAATAATAATAATAATAATAATAAAATTATAATGCTAATAATAATAATAATAAATAAAATATTAATAATTAAAATATTAATAATTAAAATATTAATATAATAATGTTAAAATATTATTAAGGTTATAATTTTATAAATTATTGACACGTTATGAGGGGCACGTGTGAGTGTATCTGAGATTTCTTTTTTTATTTAAGCATAGTTCGATATTTATTATTAGAGTTTTATGATGGCATTAGTATCAATATTTATTCACTAAAGTTTATCTTAAATTGTGATTCAATTCAATTCATCCTCTATTATTATTATTATTATTTAAAATATTATTAAATTAGTTTAATGTATTATTCAATTAAAATTTAATAATAATTGTTGTTGTTATTATTATTTAAAATATTATTAAATTAGTTTAATGTATTACTCAATTAAAATTTGATACGTCGGATGCAAAAAGTTTTTTATGGGCTCCACTGGATCACTGCTTAGTTTTTAACTTTTTGAATCACACGGTCAAGTTTTTGCACCGCGTCATACATGCTTGCAAATCAGAGGACATTGAACCAGCCAAAAATGAAAATTAACTAAGGAGTGTCTTTCCTTGAAATTCCCTGCCATTACTCTTTCTTATTTTGGAAATAATTGGTCTTCTGATGATTTTCTGCCTATACAATTGGCTGCCTTTGTTATGATAGTTTTCCCTGTGTTCACTTTTTTTATTTTTGTATCAATTGACTAATGAGACTTAGACAGAGGCGGAGATAAAGGGGGTCCTATGGGGCCCTGTTCCCCCCTCAGTTAAAAATAAAAATTTTTTAGGTATATTTGAGAATGAATATTACATTGGTCGAGATGGAACAGCTTGGCCTTACTATGTGAGAGCACGCAACTTCGATCCACGCTCCCAACATTTTTCATCCTTTTTTTTCAATCTTTAAAACTGGGCCTTTTAATCAAGCCCATTACAAACAAACAAGATTTGTCAATGACTATGCCCATTACAAACAAACAAGAATAACTTAATTGTGACTCTTTCTCTTCTTTCTCACGTTTCTTCTTCGTTAATTCCTTTTTCTTGTTTTATTTATTTTATTATAAATGTTATTTTTGTGAATTATAAATTTTAAGTTGAATTGGACCCCCCTTATCTAAAATTCTGGCTACGCCACTGGACTTAGATGGTTAAACTATTAAGCAAAGCAAGGAATTATTGAAAAAATTATTATGAAATATATGTATATATATATACTTTTTATGTATAAACGATTTTTTTTGATGCTACAATCAAGTAATTTCTTTTAAAGAAATGCCGAATTAAGCACGTGAAGCACACCAAATAGGAACACCTGTAACAGCTCTTCCTCCATGGCCATAATAATTCTTCTGCACTACTGGCACTCCCCACGTCGGCTGCAATGACGACGATAATGACGACGATGGAGAACACGGCCAATAAGGAGCCGGCGAGTCCTTTTTTTCAGCTAGCGATTTGACTTTCAAAGAAACATTAATAATCCCGTTCTTTTCGCCTCTCGAATCTCTAAGCCGATAACTCAAAAAATGCAAATAATTTTCTGGAAAATAACCTCCTAAGAAATCAGAAACGGGAACTCTCGCTGTTCCAATTACTCTATTATTCGAGCCAGTCTTGCATTGCACTTCCAGGTAAATAAATGGAGATTGCATTGGCATGTCGATTTCGAGTTTTTGATTCCAAGAAGGATTGCTTCCCCCTTCATGATCAGCCTTTGTCGATTTAATATTTATATCAGGATCAAATTTAACCACAACGAAACTGTCCTTCTTCACAGATTTCCCATCTAATCGTAAATTTTCTGCAGATAATACTGTGATTTCCAAACAATGAGTTGCAGAACTCATAATGGTAGGATAAATGAAATATTCGAAATTTGTATAATAGTTAAGCAAATAAATTGTATTTTGTTTAATTTTTGATAAATTAGGAGACTTTATCGGAATTATATAGTAGTTTGGTTTGAGAGGATGAAGTTGGGGAGAAGGGAGAAAGAAAGAGAGTGGATATTTCTATTTCAGTTGAGAACGTGTAATTTATTTGCTTCGTAGTTTGACCAAAGTTATTTAAAATTCTAACTCGATCCGTGGTTCAAGTTCAAACAAACGGAAGGATGTTTACGAGCTTTACGTGTTCAATAGATAGGAAGCAGGCTGGAAAGTATTTTGACGGCGTCAGCGGTAAGACAAACTAAATAATAATGCTGCCTAAATTTTCCTCTATTTTTTTAGAAAATGAGGGAAAAGTTTTTTTTTAAATACAAAATAAATACTCAATAATACCAAGAAAAATATATTTATTATAATTTTAAAATATACAATATGAATACAACTAATAAAATTACTAAATCTATCTAAATTTTTTAGATGAATACAGTAGATAATGATATTATGATATGGATAATTCGACTTTTATTAGAATACTTAATTTATTTATGATATGTAGAATCATATTGAATTACTTTTTATATAAAAATAATTTTTATTAGAGAAATTAGATAAAATTCTATTTAAAGAAGGTATAAAATTTTAAGTAAGAAATAATAAAATTTAATAATAAAAATTTAGGCTGCATTCAGTTTTATTTTTAAATATAAAAAATATAAAAATTAAGTAATAGATTATAAATAAAGCCAAAAAAAGACTGCTATTGAATTTATTATTTAAAGAAATATATAGTTATAGATAAGGTATATTTGACAAAAAAAATTCCTCTACCTATTAAATAATGTTTTGCAATGAAGTTTCGGCGAGGCAAAGATGCCATTCATTCTAAGTATAAAGTATTATTTGATAAAATAAAAATTAAACATTGAAAATTTAAGAGTTGAATAAGATGAGTGATATATTTTTTAAATTGTAAAAATATTTAGAATTTTTTTTTATTTATAATATATTTTAAATTAAAAAAATTAATATATTATTTTAAATAATTTTTAATTTAATTTAATTTTTAATATGTACATTACTATTCAATTTAAAATAACTAAGTATATAAAATTTTAATTTTATATATTATAAGAATTATTTGCCTTTAATTTCTTATTATAATAATAGGTACTTGATAGTCTTCTAAGTCAAGATTCAAGAGTGAAGAGTAGGAGATGAATCTGATTTTAATTTAACATGAATCTGTCAAATGGTATATTCAATTTTAATTTATATCCTTAGATTTAAAAAACCACCATTGTATTCGAAAAAAAACCATTATATTTCGGACAAGTGATATTTATGCCACTTTGAAATTTATAAACTTATGTGAATTCAAATATATATATATATATAAACATCATTTATTGAAATATAATTTTCTCTATACTGCTTATCATTTATGAAAATTAGCCTCCTAAACAAAATCAGAAATGGTGGCGGTAGCTGTTCCAAAAACTCTATTCATTCTGTCAATCTTACATTGCATTGCCATGTCGATATTTCGAGTTTTTGATTCCAAGAACGATGGCTTTCCCCTCCATGATTTCAAATTCAGATAAGGATCGATCAACGAAATTATCCAATTCTTCATGGATTTTCCATTCAACTGCAAGTTTTCTGCCGATAAACAGTGATTTCCAAACCACCCAGATGCAGAAAGCAGTAATTAATTATGAAAAATATTCGATAACAATAAAATATACTTAAGATTTTGTTGTAGGAGGGGCGTGATTTGTGATGAGAAGATGGAAACAGAACGCGTGTTTCTTCTGTGTCAGGTTGTTCATTCGTGATTTCGTCACGTGTTGAGTTTCCACCCGCTGCGGGAGGAATTGTTATTCTGATAGTGACAGCTCTTATTTTGAAGATTAACCAAACATTCCCAAAAGAAGATTATTACGTTGACTTATTGACTTGGACTAATTTGATTGGATGATTATAGTTTGCAAAGTAAACATAGCTGATTTTATTTTCTGACGTAAGAGAAGGTATTCCGGAATCCACCAATAAAAATTGAGTAAATATAGTTATTTATTTATTTTATATTTTAAATTGAAAAAGAAATTTGTATTCATTATTATTTATTTTTTTAATACAAAAGAAATATTATTATAAAATATTATATATCTAATAATAACACAAGGTAAAAATAAAAAAAATATTATTATGGACCGACTATATTTATTGATAAAATATGACAAAAATATTTAATTTTTAGAGCTTTTCAAAAATATAAATTATCAAAGACAGAATGTATGATCCATCTATATATCAAATAAATAATTTTTTAGTTTAAAATTAAAAACTAAATAAAATCAATTCATTTTTATATTGTCAAAACAAATCGATTTATTTGTCAGAATTATTAATTTTTGATTGTTTAGATATTAGGAAGAATATTTTACTTTCTAAGTAAGATAATAAAGCAGCTCATTTAACAGTTAGATCTGCTTTCGTTTTTCCTAGCTTTTAAATTTAGAGTGTAGCTTAGGTTTTTATTTTTTGTGCTATTTTGTCTGAAGAAATTTTAGAGAATCGTAGTTCGTTGGAAAGACATGTTAGTAGTAGATTAACTTTCTGATCCTCTTTTTCCTTTTTTTTTTTGTTTGGTTGATTTATTTGATCAATGTGTTGCCTGGTTTTCCCTTAAAAAAAACAGATAGGATACACCTGTTACAAAAAAAAAAAGAAGAAGAATCGGATACACGTGTTATCTAAAAAGGAAGCACCATTAAAATTTAAAAAAAAATACTAATTACAATTATTTTAAAAAATAATTATTAGATAATGTCTCTCCTATTAAGTAAAAAATATTTATTATAGCCAATCAGGGTGTGGCCTGATTGGTCATCCTACCTTCCAAAAAAGTTGGTAGGATGCGGAGGTCTTGGGTTCGATTCCTGCCGACCACACATTCAGCACCATTATGGTGCATGCTAGTGTCTCTATGGTGCTCAGGGGAGGGCTACCCCCTGCTGTGTAGCCCATAATATTACCCGGTCCGTTAGTGGCCTCCTTAGTATCAAAAAAAAAATATTTATTATAATATTTATTATCAATAATAAATTTATAATAAAAAATTTTTAGCCAACATAAAAGAGATTATCCAATAATTATTTTTTAAAATAATTATATTTAATATTTTTCTAATAACTATTTTTTAACTAATAAAAAAAATTATTCAATAATCACTCTCTAAATAAATATAATTAATATTTCTTTTGAAATTATTTTGACAACGTCAACCGCAAGATTGGGCAATAATCCGCGGACAACTTCCTCGGCCTTGGAAATGATTTTGGATTAGTAATTTCCATTATTAGAAACATATGTATGCGATTTGTAATTGCATCTATCTTTTAATTATATTTGAAATGTACATTACCGTTTAGTTGTGAATTGAGTTTCGCCTTACATTTCCACCTTATATTTTAATCATATATTTATATTTTACTAATTATTTTTATAAATATTATTAAAAAAATTATATATATATATATAAATCATAGTTGAAACAAACCCCGCCATATGGAATATAAAAAACATTTGGTTTTAGATATTGATGCCAAATTGCTAATAAAAAAAATTCAAAAAACTTTGGGTCAACACTTGTCAACTCTAAATATAAACAAACACAACTTTATTATTCTCTTTTTTTTTTCCCCTTCAAGTTTGGCAGATTTTGATTCCATTATAATCAATATTTTTCTTAGTGAAAAATGAGGAAGATTAAGATTTAATAGTAAACATCAATTTTGGTCAATAATTTAAATTTCGCCAAAATTAAAGTATTATGATTGATATGTTTTTAGGGTTAATAAAGGTAGTTTAGTCATTTTAAATTCGTCTCAGCATAACAAAATACATTTACGTATGGTTTAAAAGTGGAAATTACACATTATGCTATCTAAGGGTTAAAAAAATTACGACAAATATAAATTTAAGAAGTAAAATAGTTAATTAAATAATAAAAAAAAAGTAAATGACCAAAATTATTAAATTTAAGAGATGGCGAATATATTGAATCTAAATAAATATATTCTCTTTGTAAATCATATATTAATTGTATTTATAATTTATAACATATATTCGCTTAGGGTATTTTACTGGCATTTCTATATAGTAGTAATATTTTTCAAGAAGCAATGATTTTGGTAAAATATACTTATCAATCATCGTACACGGAAAATGAATAGATTTTTTACTTAAAAAGTAAAAGAGGAAAATAGATTGTGTGCACTTTTTGTTAAAATAAATATTTTATGATTTTTAAAATTTTTAAACTATATATTTCTTAAAATTAAATACAAAATATATTGTATGTCTAATATATTTGATATTTATTTTGACAATACCAATTATTACATATTAAAAAAATAATTTCAAAATTAAAAAATGAATAATGAATAATTTTTAAAAGAAAAAGCCATATTTTTAAAAGTAATTTCACTTTTTAAAAAATTCACTCATACACTTTTAGCTATGTCTATAAAATATATTATCAGTTAATTTTATTCAAAATATATCTTTAAAATCTTTAAAAACTATAAGATGTTAAAAAAGGAAAATTTACAATAAGTAATTTGAAAAAAAAAATACAAAAATACCATGTAATTAAAATTTATAAAAAAAATACTATATATATACCCGAATTAATATAAGTATGGTGTATATTTAATATATGTTAAATATATTTTTGGCATACATTAAATATGTTTTTAATAAATATTATAAAAATATTAAAAATTATATTTTTGCAAATTAAAAAATTAATAAAAATTAAATTTTGAATAAAAAAATTATATTTAATGTAATTTCTTCTAAAATAAATTAAAAAGTGATATACTAATTTTCTCTAATATTTCTCTACAAAGCGCAAACAGCAAACAAAATGGCCACCCCAATTACGATGAAACGACATCGTAGAAGGAAAATTTATCCAGAAGTTGAAGAGGGAGTCTGTGTTCAGAACTCGGGAAAATGGCTACTCCAACTCATCTTTCACTCCTCTCCAAACCTTCACCTCCACAGCTACTCGTCGCCGTCCCTAGAACCGGATTCAGTCCATACAAAACCGGCCAGTTCAAGTCTCTGGCCAGCCAGAGCGGGTTCTTTACACGTATTGGCAGATTGATAAAAGAGAAAGCCAAGAGTGATGTGGAGAAAATATTCTCAGGATTCTCCAAAACCACAGACAATCTCGCCGAAATTGACGAGCTTCTCCTCTACTGGAATATCTCCGATACCGACCGAGTCCTCGACGAACTCGAAGAGGTTTCAATTTTACAGTAAAATTAATTAGTAAAATAGGTCCATATTATTGAAGTGTTAAATTGTGATGATATTTTGATTATAGGTTTTGTTAGTATCCGATTTTGGGCCTAAAATCACATTTAAGATTGTGGAGAGCTTGCGGAAGGATATACTAGCAGGAAAACTCAAATCAGGCAGCGAAATTAAGGTATTATAGTATCCAAAATTTACCTAAATTAAGAACTTCATTTTTAGTTAGGCATTTGCATTTGATTCTTACTTTTGCTGTAAGATGCTTTGAAGAGGAGTGTACTTTAATTGTTAATTAAGAAAGGAAATAAGACTGAGCTTCAGCTTGGATTCAGGTTCTGTGTATCTTATGTGTGTCTATTTTTTATTATTATCAAGTGACAAGGCTAGTCTTTTAATTTGGAGTTGGTATTGATATTTGATTCATATTATGCTATCAGGAAGCCGGCTGTTATTATGGTAGTTGGTGTCAATGGAGGTGGGAAGACGACGTCTCCTGGTAAGTAATGACATTCAGGTTTTAACAAGTTAAAAGATAACCTCTCCTAATGTCAATATCAATAAAATGTGAAAAAAAAACCCTCCTAAAGTTACTAATTATAAGATAATTACATATGCATTTATAAGGTTTAAAAGCATGCCACTCTCATACACCATTTTATTAAAATTCAGTAATGGGCTAATGGAAGTGAAAAAAGTTCTTAGTTCAAAAAATGGAGGACCTCAGTTATTGTTATTTCCATAGATTTACATCTTTAAATTTGATAAGATTTATCAGGCTTCTTTGGGTAGCATGGGATCACTTCGGCATACTGTCATGGCCATGTGTTCTTATGATTATGGTCTTCATGAAATTTTTTCCTTCTAAAGTGCAAAAGAAGTATTTAAATGTGTTATTTCATTCATAAGAAGAAAATGGCAATTTCATTATCTGCTTTTGCAGGAAAGCTGGCATATAGATTGAAGAATGATGGAGCGAAGGTGAAATTCCTTTTGCCTTTTCTTGTCACACATAGCAGAACATATTAGGACTCTAATGTTTTGAGAATTTAACATGGCATCAGAAATGTGATATGTGCAGGTGCACATTAAATTCAAATAACTTCATTTTGCGGACTATCTATCCAAATGCAATCTTAAGTTGGCATAGTGAAGATTATTTGTTTGTCCTGTGGATACTAATGATTCCATTTCAAGTCATCCATCTTCATTTTCTTATGGTTTTGATACTCTTCCAGATACTGACGGCAGCAGGTGATACATTTAGGGCAGCTGCCAGTGATCAGCTACAGATATGGGCTGAAAGGACTGGATGTTTGATTATTGCAGCTGAAGAGGAGAAAGCCAAAGCATCATCAGGTGGATGACTAAGATATAAGTGGATGATTTTTGCTTTAAGCTTTTCTATGAAATTTTGATTTCATATAATTACTAACACATGATCATAAAGTGCTTTCAAATAGTTCTTTCACGGGCTGTAAAAAGGGGAAAAGAACAAGGCTTTGATGTTGTTTTGTGTGACACCTCAGGACGCAAGTATATGAAACTTAATTGGTCATCCATTATTAGTTTTTATGTGCTTTCCAGCTAGTATCTCTATCTATTTTTTCAGGTCTTCACACCAACTACAGCCTTATGGAAGATTTGATAGCATGTAAAAAAGCTGTAGGAAAAGTTGTTCCTGGTGCACCTAATGTAAGCTTAATTATTTGAAACCCTCAATTCTCTATTAATATCAAAGCCGTTGAGCATCCTCTGACCAATTCACTAGGTTTGATGATACTGTAGCACTTATATTCCAATTTTCTTCTGCTTCTAATGTATTGCCTGCTTCTATCTCCAATAGCATCTTTTGCAGGTAATATACAAGTTGCTAACTTGCTATGATGAATTTTTTTAGTAAAATCTTAATCCCCCTAAGAATATTATGTTTTCTATCATTGCTAATTATGGTTCTGATCTTTGGTTGAGAGAACGTGTTTCAATAATTTGAATATTTTGAGATTATTTGTTTTATTTCACGAATATCTTACAGCAAAAGTTTTGTTTATTTGTGTAATCTCATTTCTCAAGGTTTGCAGGAGATCCTTCTAGTGCTTGATGGGAATACTGGTCTGAATATGCTTCCACAAGCAAGAGAGTTTAACGAAGTAATATATTTTGCAATGCACTTTTATTTTGGAGAACATTTTTGTTTTCCCAAATTGAGTTTCTGCATGTCATCAGAAGCTCTTGACTTGCAACTTCCATGGCAGGTAGTTGGAATAACTGGTTTAATTTTGACGAAACTGGATGGTTCTGCTAGAGGTGGCTGTGCGGTATGCACTGGTTTTACTGATGTATTCTTGTTTTCTGGTATAGCAATCTGCGAGTCTCTAATTTTATCTTGCAGGCCGGTGTTGTAGATGAGCTTGGCATCCCTGTAAAGTTTGTGGGCGTTAGAGAAGGTGTTGAAGACCTTCAACCTTTTGATGCAGAGGCTTTTGTTGATGCTATATTTTCATGAGGCTCAGATGTGGCCGATGTACATGCCAATGAATTAGGTATGATTCTATCTAGGTGGAAATGTTGTTTAATAGTGTTGATCCTTTTGTCAAAATAGTGGGAGTAGCTTTTGTTAAATTACTTACTCTGCTCTTTCTACTTCCTCCTGTCTTTTCTATCCCTATTGCTGTTCTTAAGCGAAGATTCCTGAAATAATTAAACTACAGTGTGCACTTTAACACACTGTTAATTGTGGCTATCCAACAGTAGACATTGCCTTTCTTGGCAATATCTTGAAACTGTTACATAATTAGATCTACCCTAAATTGGTTTTACGGGATAATTGCTAGGGTACTAATGGTTGAAATATGAGAAACTTCAAACTTGGGCAGTTTTCGTTAACATGAACTCAATTATCTGAAACTGAAGGATGGTTGATTATGTGATCACTCCTAAAATGAACCTTCCTTTGTCTTTGATTTTGTCGGGTGATTTGTCTTGCAAGTGGCTAACAGTTAGCGAAACAGCCAGACATAACAGTGAGAGGCAGAAACTTAAAAGGGATGATCACAATTGGAATGGCAGATCTGAAAGTGGATTCAGTTGCATGTGAGAAGCTGTTGTTTAGATTCAAAATGGCAAATGCCTCTTTCATCTACCATTTTGACCTAACACATCATCGCAATTAGGCACGGAAAGGGTTGTTTATGCTTCACATAAATCAAAAGGCTATTAAAATGTTGATCTCAGTTAAAATTTTAATGCTCTTAAAATGTAAAACTATGCGTGCTTTTATTACTTGAATCATAAAAAGAGAAAAAAAACGCTGTCTTTGCAAGATCTCCTTTAACTGAAATAGAAAGAGAACTAAATTAATATCATTATTCATAGAGCAAATATAATAACATTAATATGCCGCAAATTTCATAACTTGGCAACGGGCATGTGATATAAGATACAACGAGCAGTGAAGACCAGCTTGGAGCTTTTCTTGATTCTGTACTCCATTGCTATTACAGTTAGGTTTCTTCCACTCCTCACTACAGATCCATCAACTACCAGCACCTCTTGAGAAGGGAAGAAAAGGTCGACACCAAATTCACATTACTAAAGTACTAAAAGAAGAAGGAGAAGCGCACATTTTGTGGTGCTGCAGAGAGATAAGACATGCTTAATTCACCCAAAAAGAGTTCCTTATCCTCGGCCACCACTGTTCTGGCACAAGCGATCGCCACTCTCTCTGCTATAGCTCCATTTGCTCCTCCAAATAGTCCATTATCAATATTCTACAGAGCCAATAAGCAACAAACAAAATCCAGGTATTTATTTTCTTTTCTGTAATTTTTCAGATACGAAAAAAAAAGGAAAAGGAGAGTGGTCGGAGAATTGCAGTGACAGCAGGAATGACCGAGAAGACGCAGGACAGTTTCAATCTTTAAGAAATTGCTTATGAGATCGGAATAGAGATCCTTAGAATTACATCTGTCGGCGAAGGAGGCGGAGATTCCACAATCGACGAGAAAATCTTCCGCAGCATCTGCATGTTATGGAGCTAAGTCTTTGGAGATTTTCGTCATGCCTGTTTGCCTTTTCGGTTGTCAACTCTAAATTTTTAGCGACCTGTCACAAATTCCACCAAAACAGGAAAGTTGCCAAATTTGAACTCTGAACAAGAAGTAGCAATAAATGCTTCGAAAAATAAAGAGCAAGATATTACAAAATATTTGAATTGCCTAAATTATCCATGCCTTTTTGCAAAGAGTATCTCCACAATATTTCATTTGTATTCTTTATTTTTTTTTGCCACAATAAAGTCAAAATAAATTCCAAAAAGATTCATCTTTTGCACTCGAACATAAGTGATTTATTTATCTTTTTCAATATTTAATAAAATTTATATTATTATCTTAATTTATTTTAACTTTAATTAAAAAAATAATTTTAAAATTTATTTGAATGTATAAATATTAATTTTCACAATTTATTCTATTATTTTTTATAAAATTAGGGGGTAATGTATTTTTTAATTTGAAATAATTATAAAATTTATAATGTACAAATTTTTAGAGAAAATTATATTTCTTATTAGATTTTTTATAATTTTTATTTTTTTATCAAAATTTTTTTATTATTTTATAAAAATATATAATAAATTAATAATAAATTTTATATATACTATACAAAACTTATAAATTTACGAGTTAATAATTTTTTTTAATAAATTTGATAATTTTTATTTAAATTTATAAATTTATAATATTGTGAATTTTTTTTTAATGAAAGCTAAAATTTTTATCCTTCGTGAAAAATGTTAGGTTCATCGTTGAATACAATTAAGTTTAAAAACAAGCTTAACCCAAACGTTGCAAAATTGCAAATAAAAAGCTCAATAATCAATTCTTGCAAGAACCAAAAAGAAAAACAAGTATGGCTATATGAGTTTTTCTTGAATAATTATATGCTACAACCGTTGTAGCAATAAATGCTTACAACGGACCAATGAGATTCTTACACGTAGATTAAATGCCTACAACGGACCAATGAAATGAATCATTTAATCTACGTGTATGAACCGTTGTAGGCATTTATTGCTACAACGGTTGTAGCATATAATTATTCGTTTTTCTTTTCATTGAATTAATTACAAACAGTTAATATACTTTTGTCAAAACACACAAATTCTTCACAACTTGCAAATAGGAAAGTGATAGAAAGTAGCACGAGCAGTGTAGACCAGTTTCTGAGTTTTCTTGATTCTGAACTCCATTGCAACTACGCTCAAGTTTCTCCCACTCCTTACAATGGACCCATCAACTATACACTCCTCCTGAGAAGATTAAAATTTAATACTGCAATACAATTTGAGATTCAAATTTGAAAATATATTCAAATTAAACAAAAATTATGACTTTTAATTAGTAATTAAGTACATGATTAAAGTAAAGATTAATTGATGTTTTTTTTATATTTTTTAGTATTGATGCATGAAAAATTATACAATATAATGATCATAATTATATATTTTATTTTAAATGATGAACTAATTAGATATTAATTTATTTTTATATTATGAAAAATTAAAAGATTTATTTGTGAAAATTATAAAATATATATATTTTTTGAAAAATATTGCAATATATCAGTTTTTGAATATATATAATTTCAATTAAGATATCTAATTAAAATTAATATAGTGTAATGCTGAATCAATATCTACTAATTATTCGGTATTTATTGGTGTCTTTTTATTAACAAAAATTCATTGCCCTCTATCTATGAGAATAAATCCTGACTGGTCAAAGATTTGACAAGTTGACTTAACCATGATTTTTAGATGAAACAGAAAAGAAAAATCAACTCACATTTGGTGGAACAGCAGAGAGATAAGAAATGCTCAATTCGCCGAGAAAGACGTCCTTGTCCTCGGCCACTACCGTTCTAGCGCAAGCAATTGCAATTCTTTCTGCTATAGATCCAATAACTCCTCCATGTAATCCATCGAAAACATTCTATAATCAATGATTCCAAAACAAAAAAACCTTAATAATCCTGTTTGGTAGCCGATAAAGAAGGCTAATAAATTTCAGGAAGAGAAAAAAAAAAGGGAGGAGAAGAGTTGAAAGATTACGATGAAAGCTGGTAGGACGGTGAAGTAGCAGGAGACGCGGCCACGGTGGACGTGATTGACCGTGAGGAGACAGCGAAAGAGATCTGAATAGAAATCTTTGGATTTATATTTATTATCAATCGGATCCGATGATCCTTTGCGGATGAAAAAACTTTTAACCTCATCTACATACTGAGGAGACAACGCTTTGGACACCACCGTCGCTGAAGATGATGTTTCTTCTAACGGTGGAATGGTGGCGGTGGATGCAGAAGAATTCTTCGCCATTTGTCACGAAAATGGCCCCTAATCTTTTGGAAGCCAATAACAATGGAAAATTATGCCCCACCATATTTTAAAATTTTTTTTTACATATTTTGTGAAGATATTATGGTTATCTTATAATAAATTCATGTGAATTTGACAAATTTTGTGAAAAATCAAATAATAATTTATTAACATGGATCAGTCATGGACAAAACTCAAGCCCATTACAATTTAGCCCAAACTGGACCATACTGTAATTGAAATGGCTCTTGTTTTGAATGCAAAAGTAAAAGGGATATTTACAACAGTAATTTTTTGGAGAAAATTACATGAAATATTATTTTTTTAAAAGAAATTTATTATTTTTTTAAGTTTATAAAAATAATCTATATATTTTTATATTTTTATGACACATAATAAAAATATACTCAACATACATATATCTTATTTTTGCAAATTTTTTTTGTTGCACAATATTTTTAATAATTTTTTTTTATTTTTTTTCAATTATTTTTGTAAATTTCCTTTTTTTTTTCTCCTAATCATCCCATTTATATATTCAATCTCTGAACTACAAAACTTTGCTAGCACATTCCAATAAGCCTCTTGAATCTGAACTTGAAATGGAATTCTATAGAAATTACATTTTATCATATTATTGTAGGAAGAGAACAATTTCCAGCCACACTTGGAAATAGGAACAAAGATTGAGTTCATAATTTGGCAACAGGCATGTGGAAGACGGTAGCACGAGCTGTGAAGACCAACTTCCCAGTTTTCTTCATTCTGAACTCCATTGCAACTACACTTAAATTTCTTCCATTTTTCACGATTGACCCATCAACCACCAACACTTCCAGAAACCGATTCAACATCAACCAACTTCAATTTAGTGCATCGCATTTCCTTTATTCTTGTGGAACAAATGAGACAACAAGTACAATAAAACCAAACAAGAAACTCACATTTTGTGGTGCAGCAGAGAGATAAGAAATACCCAGTTCGCCAAGAAAAATTTCCTCATGCTCAGCTATAACAGTTCTAACACACGCAATTGCCACTCTTTCTGCTATAGCTGAAACAGCCCCTCCATGCAGCCTACCAAAATAATTCTACAGCCCAGATATAGTAAACAAAATCCTTGGTAATTCCATTTGTAATTTCCTAATCAGGAGACTGGACGAAACTAGAGTTTTTCTAAGGAACCAATCAGGACATTAAATTAATTTGAATAATAAAAAACTACCGTTTTTTCCCCAATAAAACAGTGTTTTTCTCGGGAGGCAAACAGGACATTAAACTAAATAAAATAATATCACAAAAAGAATAGGAGAGAAAAATTACTGCGATGGCGGGTAAGACGGAGAAGACACAGGAGATGCGGCCATGTTGAACAGAATCAACCTTAAAGAGACCGCCCGATATATCAGAATAGAAATCCACTTTCAAGGTCTTCCACTTTCAAGGCCGTGGCGTTGGAGACTGCTGTTGAAGAAGATGATCCTTCTTTTGATAGTGAAGTGGCAGTGGTGGTGGAGTCGCCATCTGTACCGAACAGTTTACTACCGGAATCTTTTGTAGAGAAATAAGGCTCAGAAAGGTACTTGTTAAATGGGACAAAAACTAATTACTAATTTATTGTAATATATATATATATATATATATTTTAAAAATACAAAATTTATTTATAAATAAAGAGTATTTTATTGAATTAGTATTTTGTAATGTGACTAGGTATGGCATTAGTATTTTGGCATTACATGTGACTAAGTATAAAAAATTGTGCAAGAATCTCATTCTGCCAAGTGATTGGTGATGAAGAAAGGAAAGATGAGGAAAATTAGGGATAGGGAGGAGAAGTTAGAATTAAAGAAACATAAAAAAATTATAACATGAAAGAAATCAGGGAAAAAAATTATCTCCAAATTCATATTTTCTGGAGAAGGCAATGTTTGGGGGCTACATACTGATGGAGGTAGAAAGAAGCAATCATAAGGGACCGCAGCATCAGAGGATGAATCTACAAATACAATAAGAAATTTGAATGACAGGATGTTATTTCATCACTGAATTATTCCTATGTCATAACTTCATACAAATTTGTGTAATATAGTCCACTAAAATAGAGTACTGCCTACTTTTCTCGAATCTGAAAATACTGCCTGCATGTAGAAAAGAGCCATTTCAGCCGCACGAAATTTAAAAATTTATAAAAAAAAAACTCTGACAATAATGATGCCGTAAAAGTTAGAATCCCTTAAGAGCAAATGAACAATCAACTACTCTAAATCCGGTCTTGTATGTATAGTAATCCTTCTGATTTCTGTATATTCTTTTGAACCATAACGAAAAATGCAAGCTGACAGTACAATTTGATAACCTAGGTACTGATCCATGAGTCCGCTTATAAAATATTTATTGAACAAAAACAAAGCGCCTGCATCAACAACACTAGAGAAAACTAGAATACAACAATAATTTTTGAGCTTTTAGGCAGAAAAAACAAGTCCGCACTTGATTGTGGCTGTCGTAGAAGTTCTGTTTCTGTTTATCTTCCCCCTCTTCTGCCCGTAATCGATAACATACACAGTTTCAGGAGATTTAGAGTACAAGTTGGGTGGAATTATCCAAAGTTAACATTAAGGATAAACTTTTTACCAGCATAAACCCATCATTCATCCACTCCTTATATTTGAAGCCAGTTTTTTCCCATTCCTCATACAAGAAAGTGATTACATGGACTTTCAGTTATTGCATTGAGCTCCATTAGCATTTTATGAAGAAAGCGTCAAGGTTTCTTAACGTATGAATTATTCCCTTTTCGGCATTTGAACTTTTATGAGAATTACGTGAATCAGAAAGTTATCAGGACATGGCAACAAGTTATTGTAATTGAACTACTCAAGTAGTTCAAAGATTTGATTAGACAAGCTATGATATAATTATAACTGAAGATGATAAGATATACCATGGCATTGGAATTTCATAGCTTGGCAGTAGGCATGTGATAGAAGGTAGCACGAGCAGTGTAGACCAGTTTCCCAGTTTTCTTGATTTTAAACTCAATCGCAACTACAGTCAAATTTCTTCCACTCCTTACTACAGATCCATCAACTATTAAGTCTTCCTGAGAAGGCAAGTAAATAGCTTGACTATAGCAAATAGAAAATAAAAAGATCAAAATTCTCAAGAATGTAAAAACAATAACTATTCAGTAACCATTACAGGAGAAACAGGAGCTATCTTGAAATGTTAACCCTTAAATTCATTCCATGTTTGGAAAAAAAAATTCAAAATAATGCAAGAGAAAGAAGCTTTGTAAATGGGGAATTGTGAAAATAGAGCGAAGTCTTATATGATTCTTACTGTGGAGATAGCTAATAAAAACAACAAAACACAAATATACAATCAAAAGAAACACTCACATGTTGTGGTGCAGCAGAGAGATAAGATATCCCCAATTCACCAGGAAAGAGTTCCTTATCTTCGAATACGACAGTTCTAGCACAAGCAATCGCCACTCTCTCTGCTATAGCTGCAACAGCCCCACCATGTAGTCCATTATAATAATTCTACAAACCCACGACGGGAAACAAAACATTACAAATTCCCATTTGTTTGCCAAGAATACAGAGGAAATTTAAGGTACGGAAACAGAATTTTTCATTCGCTTCGCCAATTGTTTCAGCAGGTACTCAAATGTTGTAAGAATCTTACAGTAACGAAAGGAAGGACAGAAAATAGACAAGAAACGCGGCCACGTTCGACGAGGTTGACCTTGAGGAGATGGCGAATCAGATCGGAATACAAGCCCTTGGAATTATACTTTTCAGGGAAAGCGTCGGAGATTGCTGCGTCGGCGAAAAATCCGACGATCCGTTCCCTAATATCTGGAGGCACGTCCTTGGAGATCATTGTTTCTGCTGACGGAGAAGAAACAGTTGCAGCGGTAGAGGCGTCGGCGGTGTTGGGGCTGTTCGCCATCTCAGCACGCGGGCACTACTATTGGTTGGTTCTGTTATTTCTTATCTGGACAATCTGCACTAATTAAAAATCTGAACTAATTAAGTCGTCGGATTGAAAATTCACATGCAATAAAAGTCATATATCTTTTTTTTTAAAAAAAAATAACCAAAATTTATTTATTTCAAAAATCTGAAGTCTTTTTTTAAAAATATTTGGGTTTTTAGCAAGATTAAAGGATATTTTCATTTTAATTTATTTTTAAATTCATAAATATATTGTCAGCATGAAGTGCTGATATTAAAGCAAATAACTTTAATAAAAATACGCAGATTACAATGCTTATAAACCAAATGAAGAATGAACAAATTTAAAAATGATCAATTTTGTTAAATCTTCCTCTTATTAGTTTTTTAAATAGTACGATTTATTATTATTTTAAATATTAGAATAAAAATTATAATATGAGATTATTTATATATTTTATTGCTAAATTATAGTTAAATAGATTCTATCTCTTAATTGTAAAATATTAAATCAAGAAATAGGCAAAAGACTTGTATTCAAATTAATATGAAGTAATAAAATAGAAAAGAGAATTACCATTGGGAGCTAAAAATTATATTATATACTCTATAATCAATAAGAAATAAAATATCCCTATTTTCATCAGAACTAAAAACAACTCTAAGCTCTAAGATAAATTATACATTGGGCAGTGTGGTGTGCCAAGAATTGGCTTGGCCTGTCAACTTCCTATTGACACACCGTACCAGCCAGAAGCCATATCCATCATCCCTCTTGGGTGCTGTTAGCAACTGAACCTACAAAATCTTTAGAGCTATGCCAAAATTGCTCATCTAAAAGGCAACAGTCGATCTGTAATTAGAAAAAACAAGAAAATTAACAAAAAGACCAAAACATATATCCCATTTCTTCTAAAGAAAGGCAAATAGACAAATACGGTGACAACTAGAATCAAAATCCTCTGGTTCCTGCTTCTGCAAAGCACATGCTTCTACTGGCCTGCAATTTACTTGTAAGAGGTGAAGAAAAATGCAGATTAAACAGAAGCAATTCTAATCACACGCGCGCGCGCGCTCACACACACACATATATATATATCATATATGTTTTAATCCTAGGGAAAGTAAGGATTGAAAATGGATAAATAGATATGCACTTGCTGCAAAATATTGGTAAAAGGTTAATCGTTAACATCAACGACAATGGATGGCTACCTTCCGAATAATCAGTATCAGCTCTTGACAAAATCCTTTCTGATCAGAATTTCAGAGTCTATAATATGACATAGGAACCTTAATTGCCACTTCAAGAATCATAAGAATTTTGGTGATCTGATTCTGGCTGAATCCCATTCTAAATTAAATGCATAATCCAAGCGTTTTTCTACAGATTTTATAGCCCCTGAAGTTTCAACCTTTTGAGATTTTGCAGTTGAAACAAAAAGCTGCTTCTTATTTGATGGGTCCACGTCGCGATCACCATCTTCGTCACATGCACACAAATGTAGAGAC
This sequence comes from Garcia nutans, assembly GCA_947685225.1. NCBI lineage: Eukaryota > Viridiplantae > Streptophyta > Magnoliopsida > Malpighiales > Euphorbiaceae > Garcia > Garcia nutans. The sequence goes on along the minus strand of CANTUV010000010.1, from coordinate 12,747,313 downwards.
GGGTGGCTATTGCGAGAGATCTCTAGGTTGTCTTCTGAAAAGCAAATACCATTACAGTGATTTGCCTTGCAAGATTGCCTTGAATATTGGAAACCTCTCTTTCTTATGATGGATGGCGTGTTTTTGAAACTCTTTGCAGCACTCCTCAAGATGGATTCAGGACTGCTGCAATTATGAGAAATTTCTCTATTATGGCTTACTGAAGTGGAAGAGGAAAACGGACTTACTTTCGTCCTGATATGGTTATCTGTATTTGAAAAACTACCGGTTTTAATAAGAATATTCAAATCTTTTGGCTGGAGTGATTCACAGCATAAGAAACCATTATTCTGTTCCTCCAAATTTTCAAGGCATCCAATACTTTTGCTTTTATCATCAAATTCACCTGTCATCATAGACAAAAAGAAACAGCTAGATTAGTAGCTACATTTATCTTTCGTTGCAAAGTACTCGAAAAATATACAACACCCTTTTATCCAATCTGAAGATTGGCAATAGAGTTACTCTATAATTGAACTCACAGACTCCTATTACAAACTTTGAACTAGCACCAAATACTTAGGAGTGACCGAAGAGCTGCTACATAAAGTTACCTCTTTTTCTGTCATGGCCAGGAACACTGGTTGGAGTACTCAAAGATAGAGTCAAAGGAACAGAAAGAGCTCTGGAATTCAAGGAATTTTCAGTATCTGAAAGCTCGCAAGTTCTTGGAAATGAAGATTGAGGCCTTGCAAGATTACCGAAAGAAGTATTACTTAATTTATTGGTGCAGTGGGAAGAGATACGGATTCTGTGCTCATTTATGCTCATATTATTGTCACTTTTTATCCAGTCTACACTAGTTACAGTGGATGCAGCTGAAGGTCTAGCATCCATGGTTCCAAATGTGAATTCTTTTCCTGATAATTTATAATTTCCTTCATCTGGGGTTGATAAGTGGCTTTCCCTTGTACTATAATTTCCAAGAGCCAAATCCAATGAACGAGTGTGCATACTTCTCTTTAAGTCCATCCTTTGATCAAATCTTTGATTGTCCACTTCAGATTTCCTGCTTTCTGTTTTAGTGTTGTAACCGCAAAGGTCAAAATTAGAAGCTGAATGCGATTCTAATCTCTTCTTCACTGAGCAGTTCCAGTGATTCTTTATTGAATTCTCAGTCCTGGAAATTTTCAACAAGTACAATCATAAGTACCTCTGAGAACAAAGAGGGGAAATTCCCAACGAAATTGAAATATATATTTGAAGTTCAGTAATACCTGCCACGCAGAAACTTTGCAATCTCAGCCCACTTATTCCCATATGTTTCATGAGCCTTGATGAGAGTCAATTCTTCTTCTTTGGTCCATGCAGTTCTTTTTATTTCTGGGTTTAAATGGTTGTGCCACCTGAACAAACTCCACTATTAAATTCAGATTTCATTCATTTGAAATCTTTAAAGAAAAAAGATTGCATAATTTAAAACATCAAAAGTTGATCAAGTACCTTTCTCGACATTGCTTCCCTATACGTCCTGGCAAGTGTTTTGCTATTTCAGACCATTTCTTATTCCCCTGCTTTCCAACAAGCTCGCGAATTAGATCATCTTCCTGTAGGTCCATTTGAACGACAATGCGAGTCATAGTCACATTACTATATAAATCCAACACCAAGAATCTAATGAAGTGAAAATAAGTTCTTGATGTCAACCTCCTTCTTCCATGGTCCTTTAACAAGATCAGGGTTAAGAACCTTCTGCCATCGATGAAGGCATTGGACATCTGTTCTATCAGGAACATATTCAGCTGCAAAACATCACAAGTTAATAAGAACAACTTTTACCTACAAATAGCAATCTCAGCCACAAAACTGAACCAAAATGGCTAATCACAATTCAAACACGAAAGATTTATCCATTCAAACCACTTAAAAAAAGAAACCCATTGATGCAATTACAAATAAAGATAGCTAAGCTACAATTACAAGTCTGCCAGCTAGCAATAGTACAATAATTACATACCAATCTTCTTCCAGTTTCTGCAATTTAACTTTTTGACTGCAGCAACTAAAATTTTATCCTATTAAAGAGATAATAACAAAACTTGTAAATCATTATTGCAAAAAAAAAAAAAGCCATAAAATATAATCCCTAAATTGATTATTCTATTAAAAGCTGCAATTAAAGACACTTAGCTACTGACCTCCTCCTCTGTCCAGCCTCCCTTTGTTGATCGTCTGGTGGGACCTATCGTCCTCCTGAAACAAACAAAAAAACAAATATTATTTTATGAACTACTAACTTTGAAAAACAGATATTATGAATAAAATTCTGATAATGAAAAAAGAAAAAAATAAAGAAACTCAACAAACCCTTGAATAGAGGTTGAAGTTGAATTTGTAATTGCATTATCACTAAAGCAAATAGAACTTAAACCACCATCTTTCGAATCAGAATTGACCTTCCCAACTTCCAGCTCTCCCATTATCTCTTCCGAAATATTAAACAAAATTTAACAGTGTTAATGAAGTTTTAAGTTAAATATTAAAACAATTAATTAATAAATTAATTAATCCATGTCTTGTGAAAATAAATTAAATAATTAAATAAATCTACCCAATCCCAACTAGTCCCAGTAGTTGTAAAGTAAATTCGATCCGAATTCAGTGTTTACTCTTAACTATAACGGTCAACAAGAACAACGCAGCGAGACGAAATTAAGCAAATATTAACGGAAATGTTAATCCAAATTACAGACTTCTCTCCTCTTTCTTCTGAAGAAAATTACGTTTTATTGCTGAGCAAGAACAAACAACACCGTCACGGACAAAAGTCAATCACAAACCAAACCAGAGAAAGAGAGTGTGCGCGTTCAATTAAGACCTTAGAGAAGCCATTGATGCGAAATATGAGAAGATTAGGTTTTTCAGAGAGATAGAAACAGAGACAGAGAGAGAAGAGAGAGAAAATTTCGCGGGAAAATGAGAGAAAGTGTTACGTACAAAGAAGAGAGAGTCCGAATGGCAATATTCGTGTATATTTAAGAGTTTCCTTTTTTGAGGACTTTTTTTTTAATAGCAGCGTGCGTTAGAAGGAAAATGAGAAAAAAAAAGTTCCATAAATTTATAAGTTGATTAAAAATGTTATATTAAAAAAATTGATAAAAAATTTAATATAATTTAATAAATTTATGATATTTTAAGCTTTTTCAGACAATTTTATAAAAAAATTAATCTAATCATTTTTACTATCCCTTCTGGAAAGGAATTCAAAATATGATAAGGCAAAATTTGAACTTAATATTTGATAAAATGAGTTTTTTAAACTGAAGAAAAAAGGGATTTCGATTTGGACAGTACTATTTAATGGGTTGGTTTTTAACTTCCTCAAAATAATATAAGTACTATTTTATCTTTTATTTATTTTAGTAAAATGTGATATATTATTATAATTAATTTAATTCTGATATCTTAAATTTTGAAATATATTAAAATTAATAAATAGATGTACATTTTAAATTTAATTAATGCAAATTTACTATGATTTTAATTATATTATTCATGTTATTATTCACTCTATTTAACTATATATCTACAATATTCTATTAATTTATAATATGTTTTAAAGATTTGGCTATATTATTAAATTTTAAAAAAATATTTATTTTATTAAATATAAAATAATTTAAAAAATTGAGATATTAGAAGAAAATTGGTAATATATTATATTTTATTAAGATAAACAAAAATAATAAATATTATTTTATTTATTTTGTAGATCTAATCAATTTGCGGATTAAAAGTCCTGTATGTGAACATCATTATAAATGAGAAATTACGATCAATATTATTTTTTTTTCAAAATTTTTATATGTTCTTTAAAATTTTTTATTATTTTATAAAAGTGTATAATAAATTTATAATAATCTAATAGTAAATTTATAAAAATTATTATATCTAATAAATTATATATATATTATACCAAACTCATAAATTTATAAATTGACCAAAAATTTTATACTAAAAAAATTGATCAAAAGTTTTAATATGAATTGATAAAATTTTAATTTTTTGAGTTTTTTTTAGACAATTTTATAAAAAAAATAACTTAGACATCTTTACTATTCCATTAGGTATTTGGATCTTGACATAACTGACCCGACTCATATTTTTTTCCATTTTCCTTCTCAGAGAGGAGGTTTAAACGACAAGGAGTGTTCCGTTAGTGTTGCTGTCATTGCTCCAGCCAAGAATGTAGCTTCTCATAAATATTTTGTATAACCACATTAATATAAAATTTAATTAGTTGATTTATTTAATGAATTATTGTATTACTTAGTTGTCAGTTTTGGTACATATTAAACGTTCAAGAGTTTCCTTATTCGACGACTCTTTTTTCAGTAGCAGTGTGTCTATAAAAGAAAAACTAATAATAATAATAATAAAAGAATCGGGTATGTCATATTTTGTAAAAATATAATATATATATATATATTATATGAAATTCATAAATTTACAAGTTTTTTTTTGAAAGCTCATAAATTTACAAGTTGATTGAAAATTTTATATTAAAACAAATTGATAAAAAAATTTAATATAAATTAATAAATTTATAATATTTTAAGTTTTTTTCAGATAATTTTATAAAAAAGGTAATTAAAACTTTTTTTATTACCCCTTCTAGAAAGGAATTCAAAATATGATGAGGCAAAATTTGAACTTAATATTTAATAAAATGGGTTTTTTAAAGGAAAAATTACACGTGTTTTGAATTTGTGTTTTCGAACGTACGGTTGACAAAACCTTTTTTTCAATAATACGGTGCATCGTTTTTTTTTTTCTTTTTTATGCATTTTTAAGATAGTTTTTTTTTTCAATTTTTGTAAATTTTTGTTTTTTATTTTTAATATTTATTTATTTTCATTCATAAATAATTTTTTTTATCATTATTTTTTTATTATACTCATAAAAAATATATACATATTATATACACAATATATACATAAAATAAATAATAATATATCCGCAATATATATAATATATCCGTAATATATATATATATAACATATACACTATAATTAACTAATACATTGAGGTTAAAAGATATATATTTATAATATATATTATAATTAAGTAATATATAAAGGATATATGATATATAAATACTAAAATATAATATATGCATAATATATATATGACATATCTATAACATATACACAATATATCTAAAATATATAAAATTATATTACAAAATAATATTCTTAAGATTTTTTTTTGAAAATTTTTTATAAAATTATATTATTTTATAGTAAAGGTATTTTTTTTATAAAATATTATATAAAATAAATTTAATTTTTATATTTTTTTGAAGAATTTTATAATATATCTATAATATATATATATCATATATAAATCGTAAAAATATAATGGTGTATATTATTTTTATAATTTTATAAATTTTTTACATATTTTTGAATTTTTTATACCAATAATATTTTGAAAAAATAATTTTGGTTTGGACACTTCTATTCAATGGGTTGGGTTTTTAACTTATACGGATTGATCCACGAAATAAAATAGTATTTATCAGTTTTAATTTATTTTAGTAAAATACAATATATTGTTATAATTAATTATTTAGTTTTGATATCTTAATTTTTGAAATATATTATAATTAATAAATAGATGTATTTTTTAAATTTAATAATATAATAAAATTTTCAAAATATATTATAAATTAATAAAATATGTTACATATATAATTAAATAGGGTGAATATAACATGACCATAAAAAAAAAAGGTAATACAATTTCCTTTTTGTGAATTTTCATGTATTATAAAAATTATTAGAGAATAATACTAATACATCTAAAATTCAAGCAAATGTTTCAATCTAATTTCAAGCTATTTGTCGTTTGCCATTCCCTGAAAGCATGACAAAAGTCCTTGCCATACATATCAATGTTAAACCCAAGTACATTACAAAACTATAAATTCATCAACACTATACAGTTAATGAACAAATATGAATACTTATATGCTGCCCCCACGCCCCCCACCATCTAGAAACTTGCTTCATATAACATTTTTCCATATCTGAAGGACAAAGTAGGAAGCAACAAACCCTTTTATGTGAACCCTCAATTTCTTGAAGGAATAGGTAGCCCAAGCTCCTTACATTGCTCTTCATCTGGGTGCAGGCTCCCTGGAATTGCACCAAAAGCTCTTCTTGATGCTTCCAACCCAGAAGCCACATAATGCAGATATGCAGACGCATCCTCCATGTTCCTTCTCAGACTGGATGATGTAGAAGCAAAATTCTTAGTAGGGATTTTTGCTAGTTTCCTTACAGATGCTCGGTCCAACTCAGCTACTCTTAGAAATCGTTCAGTGGCAGCCTCCCATGACAGTGCATACCTCTCCGCATCAGTCAACTCAGCTGGTTGTTCAGCCAAAGCCTTGAGAGTGGCCTCCACAAATTCATTGCTATTATCATAAGTTTGGCAATTTGAGAACTGTGTGAAGAAGTCATTTGAGGGGTGGTTGGCACACACTACTATTTTTCCCATTGCTAATGCTTCAGCTGCAGTCGTGCAAACTACATCTGTAGTGCTTGGATTCAGGAACACTTTATAACTGGATCAAGAACAAGAAAATGAAAATTTGATGAGAACTCCCAATTAGAGGTTAAAGAGAGGCTGGGAAGGAGAAAGAGACAAGATTGCCAATTAATGCCAGACTTCAATCTCAAATTGACAAATTATCGAATAATGGGTTCAGTTCAACTACTAAATGCTACTATCGCCTTTGAAGTGTTGCCTCGAGTGATTAACTTCTTGTGGCAACAAGGTATTAGGGTATATCAAAAAGAGGTTTACTGATATTCTGAGTGACAGACAGGCAGGGAGAGAGAGAAACTGGAATCATGGAAAAAGACATTCAGTGTAATCAAAACTCATTCTTGTTTTGATTGCATATCTATGGAGCTGTTTTTGGATAAAACCAGCTAACCCTAATTTTTTTCTTGAGTTCGAGTCCTGTATTGTCAGTCAGGTATCAGAGTAAACTTTCTAAAATGAATAATCAAATTTGTATTGTGAAGGAAGGAACTATACAGTAGGAAGCTTACTCATGGAACACAGGATCAGCATGATCACACCCAGGGTTCACTCTAACTACAAGTTCCAGTTTCTTAGCAGCTTGCTGTACTTGATCAGAGTCTTCTCCACTGCCATACAAATCTATTTCAAGCCCAGCCAGTTCCTTTTGGTTATCATGAAGAAGATTAAGAAGCTCCTTGTAACCTTTGCTCCACACCATTTTCCCAATGTAGTAAGTGCCTTTAGTGAAGGCTTCGCTCCCACTTTTCTGTTGCTCTAACTTTTTCTTGCCAATCTCAAGGAACTTGGGATTTACTCCATGAACATTGCAGATAATGGATTGTGGATAATCCTGAGTGGCAGCAGATAATCGAATTACCTGCAGTTATACCCAAAGTGTAATCTGGTCAGCAACCAAATCTTTTAAGATTGTAGCACTGAGGTTTTGGGAAAGGACAAAGCTGATAGCTTTCTCTTATTAATTCCATCTAGGAACGGATATAGCCTAGTCAGAATAAATGTTTTTGGTACCGGGCTTGGATAAAGAAAATTGAGTTGTAATAAGTGATAACCAGCATAAAATGTTACCACATCTCATGATATGGCTCCAAACAGATTGAAGAAAATATAACCTAACCCATTCGGATTAAAAAAAAACTTGTCTAAATTTTCTATTATTATTGCATGCATAGTCCCAACAAGCTTGGTATTAAGGCTTAGTTGTAAATATAGTTGCTGCATAATTAACAATCTCCTTATATAAAGGCCCAATCCCCATCCAATGTGTTGAATCTGAGATTTACAAGTAACATTCCCAAGTTAGACCGCAACTAACTTCTGAGTTGTTAGCCGCCATCAATCATAAATCACACTTAAAAGGCCCATTTGTACTACAATATGAAAAAACCTAGAGGCTTTGCTTTAGGCCTATATGCAAAAGGATTTCCATTTACCATATAAGATCACTAAATTAGGTTACCTAAAGATACAAAAAGTAACCATCCAAACACAAAATATTGTTCCAAAGGAAACTGAAAATAGGAAGAAGCATACCTTGTGACAATATATGCCAACAACCCAGCTATTGACATATTTAAGCATAAATGCTTTCAATCGTCCATTATTCTCTCTCTTTACATATTCCAAATAATTGGTGTGTATAATTCCTATCACAAGGCGAAATTTAGCCTTCCATCTCTTCCCATGATGAAACCATGTTAAATGCTCAGGTTCTTCAAGGATGGCAATATCTGCATCTTCATCAGGGATGACTTCAGTGATATCTCCCACAGCAAGAATGCTTCTTTTATCTACAGAAAACTGCACCACGAATAATGTCAAGAATGAAAATCAAATTATTAGTTACTGTGTACGATTGATATATTGTGTATGATTACCTTCCCAGGATAAAAGCATATATTGAAACCAGGAACAAATGTAATTCTCTCCTGAAGCCACTGGCGGACATATGCTTCTTGATCTGATGGTGAACTGAATGTGATATTATTGGGATATACTAGCTTTTGATGTTTCAAAGACAACCAAGGAATCACCAAAGTGACCTTTCTATCTCCATCCTTGGCAAGATATGCAGCACGAAACAAAGGGTTGACAGCAGTTCCAGTCAACCATGGGAGGCTTGCAGTGGTAAAAATTGCAATGTGCTGTTTTTTATCCATTCAGTCATCAAGTCTAACCGCTAAAGATAGACAACCAGTGTTTACTGTTAGAAATCGAGTTGGAGAACTTAATAATTTACAAGACTGACAGATGTCTTGAACTGCAATATAAAAATAAAAGTAAGACTCTATTCAAGAAGTTTAATGCCTCTACAAGTCCAAGAAACTGGGGATACAGGGGGGGTGTTTTGAGAAGATAAAAGGAGATGGAGCTCGATCACAAATCCTAAAAGCTACAAATGGGTATTTCAGAAGGGAAGTTTCGGACTTTCTTTGTCATTTGAGTACTATGAACAGAAAAGGAAAAAAAAAAAGAAACAAAAACAGTCCAAAAACCATCCTCTGATCAAATCATCCAAACACAATTCATTTATTCACCTAATGTTTTCAGCATATACACTCACATCACTCCAAAACCAAAATTTTTTTCGAAAGTTTCAATTACTTGAAATTCGTTAATGCCCAAGGTTCATTCAACAAAACCATGCGTGCTAGCTCTGTGATTATTCTCTCTATTAAACATTGCAAAGATCACAAGCTGAAAATGTCGATTTTCTTTTGACAAGAACAAAAATGAGACAGTCCCAGCGTTTAAGCGTGCATTTCAATATTCAAGCTAGAACTTAGCTTCTATAACATGATAAGGGTTCAAACAGAATTTATCATTAAATCCATAAAAAACCAATACAAACTAAAGAAAAATGAAAATCAAACAAAAATTCAAGAACTATAAAACGCAACAGAACCCATTATTCCTCTTCTTTTTTAAGTAAATAAATCAACAAAATTTTCAAACTGAACATTAAATAGAAGAAGAAAGTGACAATTACCAAGAAAAGAATTACCTTCAATTTCTTTGAAAATAATCCTCTGTTATCTTAGACTTCACTAGAACAAGCTGTCTCACGAAAATGGAACAAGGTTTCAACACAAGAGAAAAAGAGAGTATAATCCCGTGGAATTAGAGAAGACGTAATCAAATGGTCGGTTCTATTTTTAAAGGTAAAGAAACAATGAAACGGTGTCGTTCGAGGCTCCTTCTATACTGATCCAAAGATGCGACGGTTGTCCCCATATATTGCACTAATTAATATCGTCTCAGTTCGAATACCCTAGATATTCTCTCCTTTTGGATTGGAATATTCTTTTGGTTGGTTTTTCGTGTACGGTTGCCACTGCGAAAGCTTGAAGGAAGGTGCGGAAACCAGAGCATATTGACTGGTAGATAGTTCTTTGTTTTTGACCATAAAACCCTAAAATTTCACACTCAAAACCCTAACTTCAACGTCAAGCTTTCTTTTCCTCAAGTGTAATTAGGTAACAAAAAACTCGAACTCGCTCACTATGTTTCCATTTTTTTAAGTTCAACAATCTGTTTGCTTTTCGAGAATTCATTGTTGAGCTGACTTTGCTTCGAAATGAAATGTCTTGATTTTCGGGAATCTGTAAATGCATGTTTGATCTGGATGTTTGATGCTTGTAATGCTTATTTTTTGTGAAAAATCAATGTGTTTTTTGTTTCTTGTAAATTTCATTTTCATTTGTTTCGTTATTCATTTCAATTGATAAGCGTCAACTTGTTAGTTGAAAATTTGAGTCTTGAATTTTGTGCTTGAAGCAACTGATGTGCAGATAATGTTGATGTTCTTCACATTCAATTTCAGTTCTGAACTTGGAGAATGTTGATGGGACACACAGAAGGCTTGTCAGAATGTGGGTCAAAGGATCGCCTACTTTCAGATCCTGAACCAGAGCTGGATGGCGATGATAATGAATTTGATTCTGAACAGATATTGTATACAGCTTCGTTTGAGGAACTTGGAAAAAATACCATGAAGTATGACACAGTTATATGGGTTTCCATATCATTACTGCTAGTATTAGCATGGGGAGTTGGTATCCTTATGTTGCTTTATTTGCCAATTAGAAGATATGTGCTTCAAAAGGAAATTTCTTCACGCAAACTCTATGTTACACCCGATGAAATAGTCTATAAGGTACATGTGTGTATGTTTCTCATTTAGGCTTCTCTTGAGACCTTTCCTTTTGGGGTGACGTGTTGAATTCATTTCTCTTGCTATTCATAAGAAATATTAAGAATGATAACAATTCAAATATAATTATTATTGTCATCATTATTTTACTCATGGCAAGGTGTCAAGGCCTTCATTCATACCATTTTGGGGAGTAACTGCAATTGAGAAGCGTGTTCCTCTTTCTTGGGTGATTGATATCATCATTGAACAAGGTATTGATGCAATTTGATTTTGTAATGGCTTGTTTCCATTGGCTATATTTTTTATCATTCTACGAAGCAGATATGTTTTATTGGTGAAACAGATGTGTGTTTCCTTCCCATTCCTTGGACCCCACTGCCCAGGCATAAGGTCCAAAAGAAGATAACGTGGTTGTTTTGTACAGGGTTTTAAACCAAAGAGATCTCCCTAGTCTAGGATCAATTATACTGTTGGTACAAATCTTCTTTGGGCTGTTAGAGTGGAAAATTTTTGTTTGTTTATTGTAGGGGCAGTGAAAGGCATCCATCTTATCCAACAATACCACATTGCATATTTTGTTTTCTGGTCAAATGATATGGATGTTATACGCTTCTTAATTGTGTAAATGATGTTATTGTTTTATTCAATGCAAAACTCATTATTCAAAAGAGTGCCATTTTATATGGATCTTGTATATTGCTGACATTTATAGGTTGTTTACAATCTATCTATGGAATCCATACATTTAGAGTTGAAAGTATTGCACTTGGAAAAGCTGCACCAGTTGATGAACTACAAGTTCAAGGTGTTGTTAACCCAGCAACTTTGAGGAAGGTAACAGAATTGGTTCTTTATTCAGTTTAACTTTGTTGTTCTTTTGATTTGGCTATTATTGAAATGAGGTGAACTGTGTATATTAGCTATACTTAATGAGTGTTAGTATTAATTGCAGATAATAATAACAGAAGCTTCAAAGAATATACAAGAAGGTTGGAAACCTGCTGCTCTCACCAGGGATGGAGAAAGTGGGTCTAGGATGGGATCCTTGGGCGAGAGACCAACTGATTTTAGATCACCAACTAAAAGCTGGAAGGTAACTGTAACAATCTTTTTTTCTATATTCTCAGGAATTTTTCTTTTCCTTGATCAGAGGTGAATGGCAGTGCTCTGTGTCCACATTCAAACAGAGATATGCGAATGTTTTTGAGATATTTTATTTTGGCGATTTTGATGTCACTTTAGTGTCATAAGTTAGCTTTTATTATGTTGCAATGGTTTATTTCTTTGCTGCTTGACGTTCTGATATCACTAGTATTCATGATACACTATGATTCTACAACACATTGTGGTGCAAGTCAGTATGACAGCTTTCTTATATATTTCTGACTTCATGTATCTTATGGAAGATGATGAACTCTATTCTCCATTTAGAAGCATAGAGAAACAGTTCTTATTTGACACATTGATGAGCCTGAAATTGAGAAGTATCACCTTTCTCAAAAGTTTGTTGGGATAAATAAAACATGCTGCTATTTGATCATCATAGTTTTTGGTGAAGTTGCCCAGTACACATAAAATATCATGGTTTCAGTAGTCTAGTTTTCAAATTCAGGCTCATTTGTCTGGACCTAGTATGATTTCAATAAGAAGGAAAGGGGGGTGGGGGGGGGGGGGGGGGGGGGGGTTGTGTGGGTTATTCTCCACAATCTTTAAACTCCCTCATTTTGCTCAGATCTCTGAAGCCTTAGTCACCAGGCTGTTTCTTTGGGGATTTCAAGGTATTGAAAGATCCATTGATCCCACAAATTGTCATCATATTAAGGCGTCAATATATTTTCTTGGAATCCAGTTAATCATATTTGTTCATCATGAATATATTGCAGCGAATATCACTTTTCTTGTTCCTATTGAATTCACTCAAAGATTCAATTCCTAGATTCACTTGGAGAGAGAGAGAGAGAGATAGAAAGAGGTCTTTTGTAGCATGGGGCTAAGATACAAGGTTTAGTTATAAGCAAGGAGTATTCTGCAGAGCTTCATTTGAGAAAAGTTCAGTCATGGGTGTTTTGAGTTGACAATAAAATTGTTGCTCTTCACTTTTCATTTTTTGTTATAATTGTAGGAAAGAACAGATGAATATATTGAATCTCCCTGCTTAGGCTGCCACCAGTCTTTACACACACAGAGCAGCATACAATTATGTGCTTTCTGGTTAGAAGAATAAATAAAAAGAACACTCAAGTAATTTAGTCAACCTTACTGGGAGGTTAACTTGAATGAAATAAACCTCTTCTCCTACTTGGAAAACATTTTTTGGAATGATATATGACATCTTTCCCTGCTTCCAAGATTTCTATGCAGCTAACTCAAACATTCAACTTCTTAAATGTTTACTATTCCATAAAAGAAAAATGATGGCGTTCATAAAGACAGCTAGAGCTAGTTTTATTCTATTTTTGGTGTATGGCTTCTTTTTTTAGAGTAGGTAGAAGGATATTTAATTATGCACTTGTTATTTTCTATGTTATGCAGATGACAAATTCTCCACGCTATGCATCTATGGAGCCTAGAAGTTCATTAGTTGGCGAAGTGGTGCTAAATAAGATTGAAGAATTTAGCAAATCAGTAAAGGTGTGTAGTTCATTAATATATCTATATGGGATGTCTGATAAATGCATAGAAACAAAGGAGTTGAGGCTTACAAGCATATTTCAGTCTAGAAGTGTTTTCATGTGTTCACTTAAAGATAGTAGCGACTTTATTTTAGCTTCCTTCTGTTCTGAAAATATTTTAATTTCATCTCTAACTATAGTGGTCAACATTCTTTTAACACTTTCTTGCTTCTTGCTTCTTGTTCATTTTCATTTTCAATCCAAATGCTTTTATGTCAGATGTGTTGTTACGCAACAGTATCTTTTGTCAATAACAAAAAGCATGCTCTTGTTGACGTTAGTTTCTTATTGATTCAGAAATCGTTTGGTTTGTTTTCATTTGCTTTTCAAGTGTAAATAATGTCTTTATAATCTCCGTGATCAGAGGATTGAGTCGCTCATTGAGAAGTCCCAGACTGCCTCAGAAAGCAGTCGGAATAAAGACGTTGTATAAAGTCTTTCCCGATTTTAATCAGCAGGTAGAGGATATCTGGTTATTAAACAGGGTAGAAGTTCCAAAGGATCCTGGGTAAAGAATTGCAGTAAGCAGCTAACAATATTTAGAATTGCTTCATTGATTTCTGTATAAATTACAAGTTGGAATTGCCCCCCTTCCCCTTTTAAACCTTAGCAAATGATTTGCTTCTTTCTGTGGGAGACAGATTCTTGTAAAACTCTGCGATATTATTTTTACAGTTTAATTTTGCACAGATATTCCACCATGTGATTGGCTTTCATTTGTTTGTATAAAGTTAACTTCGCCTTCCTTTTCTTATCTTACTGCAAAGGCAGACTGATTTTGGTCATGTACATTCTAATTTTAGCCTTTTTGAATATAATCTTCTTGTTACATTCACATTTTCGTGCTGTTATTATAAAATTCTTCAGTTTCGTTATGATTATTTTGTAATTTATGGTATAAATTCGTAATTTTATTCATTATGTCTACTCTCAAATGCCAAAACGATTCTGACAGAACGAAAAAAAAAATTGCTACGTAACCCCTCAAATGGGTCCATACCACGCAGAACCCAGTAGCAAGAGCATGTTTCAGATTGATCCACCAGCCGGCAAATTCCCAAGTTTTAACATTAGTCAGTAGTTCCAGAAGATCTGGTTGCTTCGGTACTGTTTCCTAAGGTATGGTGAAACAAGTTCCCTGTAAGTCCATTTCCTGTTCCTCTTGAATTCTAGAAATGCCTCTGCACTTGAATGGAAATCTCCTTTGCCTAAAACCTCAAACACAATAGGGTCAGTTGATAGTACTGGAGACTCATCCAAGTTCATTTTCTTGAGAGCAAACTCCAAGTTTTTACCTAGTCTTTTATCCAAGTATTCATCTATGAATCAACCAGAAGTCACAAGATCAGGAGAAACCTTTTCATGTTTCATGTGCTCAAGGCTAAGATGAAGATCCCACAACAATGACATTCTTGAAAAAGCCAGAGCTGTGATATTAAATGTTGTGAGATCTGGATAGAATCCAGCTTCCAACATTCTCAGAAATTCTCTCTGCAAGCTTTTCATTTTGAAATTGGCAGCATAAGATAACAGCAGAAAATTCCACATAAGGTTTCCAACATCTCTCCTACCAAGACCCACATCCCTCAAGAACAAACCTAACCTGTAAAATTTTCTCTCTGTTACATATGCAAATGACATTGCTCTGATTCCTTCTGTGTTAATAAGTTGTCTAGACCTTTTAAGATGACCATAAGCAGTTTCCAATTCGGTCAAAGAACCATGAATACTAGAATATCTGATGAAGGCATTACCAGTAGCAGAGTCTATTGGAAAACCCCTCAAGACCATCTCCGTCAATGTTTTTTCCATCAACTGAAGCTGCCCTTCCTTTCCAAGACGAGATAACCAGCGAATAAACCTCATGCAACAAGCTGAAATTACTATAACTTAACTGGTCAAGAATTTTCACTACTTCACTAAAAAGTCCCCACTTCCCACATGCATCAATTAACTCTGAAACTACTTGAATGTTAGGCACAAAAGTAGTGTTCAACATTTGCTTCCCATATTGCCTGAGCTTGAGGAAAAACACCATTATTTGCATAATAAAGCATCACAGCTGAAAGGGACGAGTTGCTGGGTTGATAGCCTTGGAATTTCATCTCTTGTAAAAGTTCATCTGCTAAAGGAGGCATTCTGTTTCTACGTAATGTTTGAATTAATGATATACAATCTACAAAAATTTCCTTGCCATGGACACCTTGATCTTGCTTCTTTGGCAATATTTTCTGCACAGAGCACAAGTTTAGTATTAGTATTAGAAGAAGAAGTAGAAGAAAGTTGTAAGGGCAATAGAAAGCTTAGCAGCAAATCAAGCTAACAAATATGTCCATCCCAAATATGCAAGAAATACTTTTTAAAAAAAATCTATTCAAAGATGAGTAGAAATTTCTACTGTGATATAGAGAGATTTTGATGATGAAAGCAATACCTTGCGTGCTAAAGACTGATTTGTTGGGTCTTTTTGGTTAAAGAAAACTCTGAAACGAGCCCTTTTCCTTTTGATACACCCTGAAAGGCAGAGTGTACTTGCACTTCCAGCAACAGATTGTGCCTCCATTTCTGTACTCTTTTTTGTGGTTTCTTAAAGAGAAATTTACGAGACCCAGTTCACTGACATAAATTTTCAGAATTCTTGAATACTGGATATTTGAATTTCAAGAATTATAATCGCAACAGAAGTAAAAAAGAACTAAAATTACACAATCTGAAAACTACAAGAGAAAAAATGGGTGAAAATTTATCCGAAGGTTCCTCTAATTCCACTCAAAATGATCCAATTTAATGGGATGAGAGAAAAGAACAGAACTTCTGTAGCGATGGCGCATGGAAAGGAATATATATTAAAGCAGACAATTGCTTGCTCTATGGAGTTTAGAAACTTCATTCACCGTGTTTAATGAGTGGCTATGGATGAGCTGCTAGGCTTTTGGGTTAGAATAAAACGACTTGTCGTGGCAGTGCTGTAGTTTGTAGAAAACGCTTTAGAATAAATTTTTTACGATAAATGCTGTTAACAATCTCTCTTTCTGTTAATTTAAAATATTTATTATAGTAATTTTTTTAATAAATAAATTTATAATAAATATTTTTTAAATAATAAAAAAATTATGAAACTCAAAATGATTTTAAGCTAAATAATTATAAAATTTATGAAGTTTTATATATTATACTAGTCAATTTTTATATTTTTAACATTTAATTTTTATATCTCTCTATTTTTAAATATTAAACTATTTAATTTTTCTGTGAATATTTTCATCCTAAAAATATTAATCAATTACTTTGATATTATAAAATAATTTATTTACTCTTTCTTTATATATTTTTTCTTTATTATTTATTAATCATGCTTATTTATTATTTTATTTATATTTTTTATATATAATTTATTTTAATTTTATAAATATTATTTAAAAATAATTTTAAATAATATGAATAATATCTTTTATTATTTAACAGAAAATTTATATATAT
The DNA here is from genome assembly GCA_947685225.1 of Garcia nutans. Lineage (NCBI taxonomy): Eukaryota > Viridiplantae > Streptophyta > Magnoliopsida > Malpighiales > Euphorbiaceae > Garcia > Garcia nutans. The sequence goes on along the minus strand of CANTUV010000010.1, from coordinate 12,730,411 downwards.
TATTTATTTTAATTTTATAGGTATTACTAAAAAATAATTTTAAATAATACTAATAATATTTTTTATTATTTTAAAAATAATCTATATATAAAATAAAATTAAAAAAATAAATTTAATAAATAATAAAAAAAATATATATATATAAAAAATAAATTATTTTATAATATCAAAATAGTTGACTAATAATTTTAAGATAAAAAATTAATAAAAAGACTAAATAGTTTAATTTTTAAAAATATAAAAATATAAAAATTAAATATTAAAAATTAAAAAATTATTAAATATAATATGTAAAATTTAAAAGAGTTTATAATTAGTTAGTCATAATTTTATAGCATATCATTTAATAAATAAATCTTTAATAAAAAATTTTTAGCTAATAAAAAAAATATTGAAAAATCAATCTCAAAATCACTGTAAATTAGCGTCCCTCTGTTTTTTTTTTTTTTTTTCAAGTTGCACAGAGCCAACGCCAACTCCCATTTTGCTAACTGCTAATCCACTCAGGGGCGGAGGCAGGTGGGATCGTGTGGGGGCTGACGACCCCCTGCCGGCCGCCGGACATGCAAATCGTCGGATCCTTCAGCTCCCTCAGCCCCTCAGCCCCAGCCACCCTCACCCTCCCCCCTTCAGCCCCTCACCAGCTCAGATTCCTCGGCTTTAAGCCCCCCTCTCACAGATCCTGGCTCCGCCACTGAATCCACTGTAAACCCTTAACTGAACTCCATTGCAAAGAAGGTGAATCTCAAGTCGCCAACCACCTATAAAGTCACAATATTTATTTTTTAGAATTTAGCGACAAAGTAACGAATGCGAAGCTTGTAATACTCGTAAAACTGAAAGCCCTTTGAACCCTCCATTACAGGGCAATTCAACAGCATTTTCCTTCTCAAGACACGCATGGACAAGAAGAATAGAGTTTTGGTAATTGGGGGGACAGGCTATTTAGGGCAACACCTATTACAAGGCCTTGCAGTTTTAGAGATCAAAGACAGACCTTACCATACTGCTTTCACCTACCACTCCAGTTCTTCTCCTCCTCAGGTTTTGCTTGATGCCATTCCTCACTCTCTCGCTTACTGAGTCGATTTGCAAACTGGAGAGGGATTTCGAGCAATCTCAGATGAATTTGGCCAGGTCCGCTTTCAAAATTTTTTACTTCGGATCCTTATTACTTTTTTTTCCCCATAGATTCACGAATTCGATTAGCAGGAGCACTGTGTTTTTTGGTAATTTGGATTAGCTAGCAACGGCATTTATGGGTTTCTCGAATAACCTATGATGTTTTTTCCCCCTTTGTTTGGAATGGCAGCCTGATGTTGTAGTGAATTGTGCTGCAATCTCTGTGCCTCGCGCCTGTGAAAAGGATCCTACCGCTGCTATGTCTGTAAATGTACCTTTCTCACTTGTGAATTGGTTATCCAGCTTTAAAGAGAGAGATACTCTTCTTGTCCATTTATCAACTGATCAAGGTCAGTCAAGTTTGATCCTTTTATTGTGCCAATAGTGTACTGTACAGGCTAAAAGAGGACAAATAGTGGGGAAGAGATATTAAGATTGCTTGTTGGCTTTAGATAAATTTCTATATTAAATGTTCTTTAGTTAGTTGTGGTGAGATGTTGTGCTTAAAAGAAATGATTTTTTGTAGAGGATTTGAAAATGTGTTGTTTTATCGCTTCACTCTTGATGGATTAGTGTTCTAAGGTATAGATTTCAGGAATGGGATAACATAAGTGATGAATTAAGTAATTTTGATTTGAACACTTTTTGAGGCCTTCAGTTCCATAATTTTAGACTAGCACTCATCTTACATACTGATGACCTTTAATTGCTGTATATTGCATAGTCATGGTCAATCTTTTCATTTCAAATGTCTGGTTCTATTAGAACCATATCTCTCCAATATAGCTTGTTCTCTCTCTGAATTTGTTTATGCCTTTGTTATTACTTTTTCCAATTAGTTTATGAAGGAGTGAAATCCTTCTACAAGGAAGAGGATGAAACTGTTCCTGTGAATGTGTATGGAAAATCAAAAGTAGCAGCAGAGCAATTCATTTCTGAGAAATGCAAAAACTTTGCAATTCTGAGAAGCAGTATCATCTTTGGGCCACAGACAATCTCACCAGTTCCAAAATCTCTTCCAGTGCAGGTGCAAAGAGAACATACTTTAATTTTCTACTTTTGCTGCTGCTTATTTCCTGTCCTGGAAAAAGGGGGTGCTTTAGATATAGGGGGCTCATTTTTAAACTGTGGACATAAATTTTAAAATGTTTAAAATGTGGACAAATGGGGTGTTTTCGGAAACTGGGTATGAGAGTTGTTAATTTTGTAATTAAGAACTCTCAAATCTGTTGAGAGTATGAAACTCTCAAACTATATATGAGAGTACAGAAACTCTCAAACTATATATGAGAGTTTAGGGTAGAATCTTTCACGTGCTACATTGTCATGCTACTTTGTCTTTTTTTCCACATAAGTCTCAAACTAAGTATGAGACTTTGTCTTTTTCCCACATAAGTCTCAAACTAAGTATGAGAGTATGTGTCTTTTTTATATAATTTTAATTAAAAAAAATTGAACATTTTACACTTTTAATTTAAGTTATTTTTTACTATTAAACTACACTAATAATAATACGATTATTTTTTTATATTTTATTTAACTATAGCTATTAATATAATTTATAAAATATAACATCAATTGATAAAATAATTTATAACATTAATTAATAAAATAATTTATGATATATATTATTATTATAATTTAATAATTTATAATTTATAAATTATCTTATTAAATATATTATTAATAATAATATACTATATATTGATATATATTTATACAAAAATTATTAATAAATATATAATAATTATTATTATCATTTTTATAAATTATAAATTATCTTATTAAATATAATAATAATAATAATAATATACTATATATTTATATATATTTATACAAAAATTATTAATAAATATATAATAATTATTATTATCATTTTTAAATTAATATTTTATAAACTATTAAATTATACTAATAATATATATTATAAATTATTTTATTAATTAATATTATAAATTATATTGACAGCTACTGTGAAAATAAAATTTAATAATATTATTGTTAGTATAGCTCAACAGGAATAAATAACTTAAAAGTTTAAAAGGTATAGGGTTTTAACATATTTTTCATTTAAATTAATACTAAATAAGATGTTGATGTTGTGTCATATCACTTTTTAATTAGTGAGGTAAAAGTTGATGTATTAGTGAGAATGGATAAAAAATTGAACGAATGACTATAATGTTATAATTTCGTAAGTTCAAAGATTTTAAAGTGACAAATCAGAGTTTAAGAATATTAATATTACAACAACACAAGTTCATGGACCGCGGTAAAATTTAGCCCTATAATTTTTTGAACAATACAAGTTAATTTTTTCTTTCCTTTCGTTTGTTCTGTTCTCTTTGTGAAAAGGTAGATTAAAGTTATTTTAGATCTAGAGTTGTCACCAATCATCACTAGATCTAACTTGTTTTAGGGTTTTGCACTCTCGCAGTTATTTTTTAGTTTTTCTTTAATAATTAGGTGTTTGGTTCTTACTTCATGTTGATCTAGTCCGATGCTGGCTCTCTGTAACCCTTTATTTTGCTTTTTAAGACTTTCGATGTCTTGGATTGGTTCTGAAGAATCAAGCACTATAGATACCGACTAACCTACTTTCTTACTATTGTTCAAGCACTATATATAACATATGTGTAGCCATCTAATTAGTTTGTTATTTCAAATGTCTAATTAAAAAAACTATTCTATCATATAATTTTTCGCAATAGCCTGTTGGGTAGGAAGTAATTTGTTCTACATTTTACTACTTATGTTCCAAAAAGATTGTTACTTTTTTTAAATAAATTTTAAGAAAATATAATTAATACATTGACAATTTATGTATTTTTCTCTTTTACTCTTATTTATATAATAAATAATATAAATTATTATTATTTTTTTATATTTAAAGTGTGAATTTATTTGAGGATAGAATAGAAAAAAAAAACTTTAAACATATATTTTAAATAAAAATGAGAAATTATTATGTGAAATTCTAAAATAAAATAATAGATAATCTTTATAGTACGAAGAGAGTATCATTTTTTTGGTTTGTTCAAATGAATTTATTTAAAAAAATATTTCATAAGTTCTCGTCTCGTAGTTTTAATATATACATGTATTATTAAGATGATTCTACGTGAATTAAAAAAATATACAGATTAATATATGATGAAAGACTATTATTTAAATATTTAGTACTAAATATTTTAGCCATAATAATATCGAATAGAGTGATATATGTATTTTAGCTTTAATATTTTCATATAATTGCCAACTTTTTTAAAGTTAATAATAATAACAATATAATAAAAATCCAACATATATGTACATGTTATATATACAGCACCAGCCGATATAATTAATGCAAATTATTTAATGGCAGAGAAACGGTGCTTTGCAGAGGGAAAAGCCAAGCCATTTTTCACCATATATACATATAACACAACAGCCGATATAATTAATGCAAATTATTTGCATGTACTTCCATCACTTTGTTAAATAAATTTATATTTTCAACTGAATAACTTTTTTTTGTGATATTTATTTTTAATATTTATCAAATAATAGCTTTAAAAAATTGTAAATAATAGGAGTTGATTTGGTTAAGAAACTAAAGAAAGGAAACAAATGAAGGAAAATAATGTAATAATCGATAGATAAACTATTATGATTTATATGGTAGAACTTGTTATTCTCCTAAAAATCATACGTCACGACCCTTCCCCTGCCTAAGGTAATATTACTGCCTTATTTTTCAGTTGCCATTTCTCTACAATTAAGACTCTTACAATTTGTCATTTCTCTGTAATTAAAATTTAAAAACTACATTAATGATAATACTTTATTAATCTTATATCTAGATCGTTAAATTAGTAGGTGAAAAAAAATATTCATAAAAAATATATATATATATGTTTTAAACCTCTATTTTTATCATATCATTAGATAAAAAAATTAAATTGAAACTTAAATAGTCATTTTATGATATATATTTAAGGCAACTCTAAATTTAAGGCAACAGAGGTTTAAGACTCTAAGGCTGGTGACAACTCTAAATTTAAGACTCTAATATGGTAGAACTTGTTATTCTCCTAAATTTAAGACTCTAAGGTTGGTGACAACTCTAAATTTAAGGCAACAGAAATGAAAATAAGTCCTATGAATAAAAAAATCATAACGAATTAGAAACATTTCTAAATTTTAGATTCTACTTCCAGATGACTCCCTAATGATTCACCATAGAGGGCCGGGCCGAAGAAGGGTAAATAGAATTAAAGGTGCGATGGATCATAGCTGAAGGCAGACTAGGAGAGGTCCGAGATGTAGCCGTTGTGGAAATCCCGATCATAATTCCAGATCATGTCCGCTCTCTCATCCTCCTTCTGATAGAGCTCCAATAGATAGTGTTTATGATAGATATGGGGAGCATGATTTGTAATTTTTTTTTTAAAATTATGTGAACTTTTTTTTAATTATGTGTATTTTTATTTTAATTTGGTTTGTAGTTGAATTATGTATTTTTTTAAATTGTAATTGTAGTTTAATTATGTATATTTAATTATGAATGTTTAGTTTAATTACGTATATTTAATTACGAATGTATATTTAATTATGTATTATTTAAATTATGTGTATTTAATATCTAAACATATATCAAAAATAAAACATATATTTATAAAACAAAGCGTGGTAGAAAATTATAGGTTTCTCGGTCAACTTGTGCAAACTGAATTCTAAATAAAATGAAAGTGTAAAATTCTAGAAAGAGCTATAAATAGAATAGAAATAGAGTACTAAAACTTCTCTTATCAATTTACTTGAATTTCTCATGGATTGATATAAATAATAGTCAAAGAACTGCAAAATTCAAGCTAAGACTTCTAAATGATTTGATGGTAGGTTAGTAGACAAAAACGAAGCTAAAACCAAATAAAATAGAGCAATTTTTTTGAAGTGGTTCGAAAAGTAAAGTTATTTTTAAAAATACTTTTTTCCTTTGAAAAATATTACTTATAAATTTTTAATTTTAAAAATTATTTTATTCTAAAAAATAAACATCGAATATTAAATATATATTTTACTTAAAAATATATATTTAATATTCATATAGTATATTAAAAATATATCAAAATAATTAAATTTTTTTAAAAAAAATATAGTACAATTTTCCTTTGTATAAATCCAAAAAAAAAAATTCCTCATATTATGAGGAATATATACAGGTTTATTGTGATCTCACTGGAAATTATTTTTAGACATTATATATATATATATATGGTCAAATATGACGGCGTTGAAAAATTTAAAAAATTATGTACTGATAATTTAAGTGATATATTTTAAATATTAAATAAAATAAGAGAAATAATTTTTAAATTGTAAAAAATAGTTAAAAATTTAATCACTTGTTATATTCTGTGTAAATTTTAAATTAGAAATTTTGTTGTGTTAATTTTAAGATATATATTATCAAATAAATTAAAATAATTAAATATTGAAATTTTTAATTTTAAATATTAATGAATGTGTCTTATATATTATCAAATAAATTAAAATAATTAAATATTAAATAAAATTTTTAATTTTAAATATTAATGAATGTGTCTTAAATAGTAAAATTGGACAGTCTCAAACTAGATATGAGAGTAAAGAAACTAGATATGAATGTGTTTTGAGTTCAATTTTTCACGTGCTGCATTGTCAGGCTATTTTGTCTTTTTTTCCACAAAAGTCTCATACCGAGTATGAGAGTACTTAAATCTCATATTGAGTATGAGAGTTCTGATGACTAATGACGTGTTACCTTATGGTTGGATTGACTCTCTGTACTCTCAAATTGAGTATGAGAGTATATTTAATCTGTCATTAAATTGTTAGTTAGTGGGTAATTATTCTGATTAATGCTTTGTACTCTCATGCTGGGTTTGAGAGTATATTTTTTAATTCAAAAAAATACCAGAACTCTCATATCTAATATGAGACTTTCTTAAACTCTCATAATCAGTTTCCGAAAACACCCTTCCGTGTCCAGAGTTTAAAAAAAAACACCCTTTTGGTAAAAACTCCTGGAAAAAGGTCTAACTTGTTGGGTTAGACTCCATTATCACCTGATCTCTGACACATACTGCTTAATGATACAGTGGATTGATAGTGTCCTTTCCAGAGGAGAACAGTTAGAGTTCTTCCATGATGAGTTCCGGTGCCCTGTGTATGTCAAGGATGTTGTAACTATCATACTGTCTTTGACAGGCAGATGGATACTGGGTGCGTAGATACTGGTATTTGCCCTTGCATACTGTTGACAAACAACAAGGCTCCTTAACTTTAGTTTTTGATAAGCTTGTAATTAGTTGAAACATACAACACTTTCTTTTTAAAGTCGAAACTGTTTATCAAATCTTAATATCTATTTTATAAAGAAAAGAGTTCTAGCTGATATTTGTCATAAAGACTATCTTTTGTCATCACGAACTTCTAGGTTGCCCTAGTAAAAAAATGGTGATAAAATTAGTAAACTTGATTCACTTCGTTTGCAGTAAAATTGTTGTTAATTTAATAACAAAAGGGGATTATTCTTTTCTCTTTTGGCCTGTGCCTGCAGCTTTAGTGTGCTTTTTGCTTATTCTCAGTGCTCCTGTCTCTGTGATTTTGCATCTGACTTGATCGTTGTGATATTTGTGATGTTTGACTTAGAGCGCAAGCAAATGCAGCTTCTTCTGAATGTCGGTAGACCAGACAGGGTATCCCGTGTTCAAATGGCTGAAGCTGTGGCAGATGTTAGAGGATACAACACTGCCTTGATTAAGCCAGTATCTGCATCAGCGGTCAGTAGACCTTTGAATACTGTTCAAAATTTTAACTATTTCTGAGATATCAATGAGGCAAACCAGAAACCACCATCAGTTCCTGGTCCTTGTGGTTGTGGCCATATCATATACAGGCTTTCCTTCTTTTTTTTTCACCGCTGGCCACTGGCTATAACCCACAAGGTGAGAGAGGATTCATATAAATTTTATACACTAAATGAGGTGTAGCTCCCACTTCCGTGCTACCCTTAGAGTTTCATCATACTTTATTTAGGAATTTCCATTTTATTATATAGTTGTTCTCTGGGTTGGAATTATTTAGTATACAATTCACCTCATCTTGCCCTCAAATTCAATATGTAGACACTTGTGCTTCTATTGTTCAACATCTTATTTTATTTAGCCTTTTTTTTTAGTATTTATATATGGAGGAAAGAAATCGATCATGGTTCTATTATCTAAGAAATATGCACTTTCTGCTGCTGCTAGACTGTATCTCAATGAGCGTTTACCCTTTCATTTATTTAGTTGTTTCAAAACATTTTATTGGAAAGTATGCAGTGCCCTTCATGTTCGTTATTTGCCACTCCTTTTTGGCAGTTCTTCATGGTTAGTCTTTTCTGTGCATGCTGAGTAGTTATATCTGTGACGCTGATTTTTCAGGTCGATCGTGGCGTTAAATCCCCGGCTGACATATCCCTGGATATCTCAAAACTGGTTGAAACACTAGGCATATTTCCCACTCCATATAGAGATGGTGTCAAAATGACACTGGAAATTGCTTAAATGCATGAAGATGTATTGAATTCCTTTCTTATTCTTGTGTAACAGCCATTGCCAAGGCTTACAGCTCGGATATCAATTTTCATTTTGTACACAAGATATGTTCTTTTATGAAAGTTTATTGAGGAACGTAAGATCCATGAAAGGGAAATGCTTTTCTTGTGGAATGGCCTTTTTGTTTTAAATTGCAATCTGTGCAACCTGGTTTGGGAATTTGACGTTATATTTTAATATTTTATTCATTTATTTATTTTTTAAAATTTAGCTCCATAGAACTTGAATTTGACAACACGTCTGGTATTAAATAAAATTTTATTACTTTAATACATTGATAAATTTATAAATTAATTAAAAAACTTTTAATAAATTTAATGATATTTTTTAAATTGATAAATTTATAATATTGGGTAATTTTTTCTCAGAATTTTTGTAAAATTACATATTTCATATATTTCTATGACAATTTGGCATCTAGGCGAGAACATAGAAAATTTTTTTTTATGATAAAAATATAAAAAAAAATAAAAATAATTTTAAATTTATCATGTTTATAAATTATTTGTTAAAATATTAAAATTTATAAAATATTAATTAAAATATTATATTTTTATTAGTTTATAATGAGTTTATACTAAATTTATAATGTATTTATAATAATTTATTATAAATTTATAAATTTTAAATAATTTATAATAAATTTATTATTAATTTATTATAAAATAATTAAAATATTTTTATAAAAAAAAAATAAAAAAATTGTGATGTAGGATGTCATATTTCAATAAAAATTTATAAAAACACGAGTCCATCTTCGTGAAGTCCATTTCAAGGATCGGGCCTATAAATAAATACCGAAAAAAAAAATTCCTTGCCACCTGTAAAAAAAATTATTGCCACGTGTAGAGATTTGAAAAGACAAAACTGTCCTATTGCCCCTCTCCTGAAAAACACCTCCAACCCAAATCTCTCCCCTGGACGTGAACGACTGAATCCGATTCTAATCAGCATCTCTCAGGTAAAACTTGGCCAAATCTCTCTCTTCCCTGTCCTTAATATGACTTCATTCGCATTTTTATTTTTTCAAGTACATGACCTAAGAATTTTTGCCATTTGATCTATACTATAATTGCTGATTAGGTGATTTAGGGTTTTTCATTCTTTATAAATTTTTTGATCGATTTCTCTTTCAGTTGGAAACAGAGAAAACAAACTAATCAAATCAAATCTAACATGGGAGGAGGTGCAGAACATGGACACGGAGCTGAAGGCGCCCATGGAGACTTTAGAGGGAAAGTGTGGAGCATGAGTGGAGGTCCATACTGCAGGCCCAAGCATTGGCGTCGCAATACCGCCATCGCCATGGTCGGCGTTGTCCTTATCTGCATTCCCATCGCTATGAAATCGGCCGAGCTCGAGGTAACTGTTCTTCTTTTAGCCAGTAATTGTTGTCATTTTCTTTCTAATTGCCTGGAAAATGGAGTAAATTAGCATGATGTTTAAACTTTAAAGTTATGAATCTTCAATCTTTCACTTTGTTGGACTATAGGGAAACAGTAAACCCTACTTCAATTAGCAATGAATCGGAAAACTTTATTTTATGTTCAAACAACAAGTTTATAATTATCGATTATCAATCCTTATATTATAATAACACATTGATTTCTTGCTTGGACAATTTAAATTATGATTCCAGTAATTTCAGCTATATGGTTGGTAGATTCTAACTTAATAACACATGAATTGCTATTTACTTAAATATTTCCCAACTTTACCTCTCTTTTCCATGGTAGCCTAAATAGTCGGTGTTAGGTTTTTACTTGTTTATAATTTAGCTAAAATTGGATCACTCTGTGTTTTTAGGGAAGTTGCTCTTCAAGGTAAGAATAACCCATATCAAGCTATGCCCTTTATTGTGAAATGTTAGTTACTGAAGATGCTTATCCTCCTTTACATTGGTTGTACTAGTTACCTGCCTCTTCAAAAGAGATGGTAACAACTTGTTTGCAGGATAGCTTGATATTTTCTTTCTATTCTTTGGTTTTGTGCAGCGTCAAAGATAGATTGATGGGATATAAATGTTTGTTTATTTATTTACCCTGATGGGTTGCACCTTAAGGAGGCAAAGAATCTACTTGATATAGAGGTTGACACTGTAGGCTAATATGAAATGGTTGGTTCTTTTATGGATTTTCATGAGATAGTGTGCTATGAAAGGCTAATAGATGCACACATTATGGTGTTAAATTCAGTATGTAATTTTATGTTGCATGGATGCATCTGATGGCGCAAGGCTAGATAAATCAGTGTGATATATTCTCAGGATATTTAGTCAGATGCATGTGATTGATGCATTCTGTAGTATGAGATCTAATACCATACCCATGTAAATATTCGATGATCTTTATGATAAATCAAAATCTTAAAGCAGAGAAGGGAATCAAGATGAGAGAGAATGCCATCTAGTAAGCATCTTCCTTGAAAATCAAAACTTTAGTTCATGTTCAAACCACAAGCTTGATGTTTGGTGTTCATTTCCAGTTGCTTGTTTTCTATTTTTTATTTGGACTTAGTGGTGGTGATGGAGCATAAGAAGATAAATTCTATTTTGTTCTGTTTAGATATTTCATTGCCCTAGAAAGTAGAAACTTAGATGAGATATTGGTAGAATTTGGTTATTGGTTGGACATGTAGAAACCCCCTTTTACTAGTCAGAAGAATAATATGCTCTACTCTAAAATTGGTTTTGGGAATTTTTATAGTGGGAATTAGATACCAAGCCCCATTGCCGATTACTATGTATTGTCTCTTTTGATTGAGGTTTGTCTCAGATAATGGAAGGCTAGTTTATTCTATTTGAGTTGCCTTGCCGCAACATTTATGTGCATGCATTATTATTGTACTTGTGAAATGATGGTGGCAGCTAAAAACTATATTGTTCTTGCAGCAACGGCCACATCATCCTGTCCGCCCAATTCCATCACAGCTTTGGTGCAAGAATTTTGGGACTAAAGATTACAATGAAGTGAAGTGACTGTAGAAGTTGCATTTGTGTCTTGCAGTGTGGCAAAACCTTTCTTATATCTTCTGATTGCAGGTTTTGAGCTAGATTTGGTTCAGTAATGCTGGAATAAGATTTAAATATACAACTTCAGGAGTGGATTATCATTTTGATTATATTGTTAATAAGTTGCCTAATAACTTGCTCTTTATTATCAAAAAATTGAACAGAGTTCGAATTATATGATTGATGCTGTTTTCGTCAGTGTTAATTGTCGTAGCCTGATATTTTTAGTGGTATAAAATCGACTAAGAGAGAATCAGCACGGAGCAACAGGAACAAAATGTGAAAAAAAGACCATCCTTTGAATAAATACAATAAGCGCAAAGAGGATTGAAGATTTGCTGCAAAAGAAAAGAGTGTTCAACTTTCAAGCCCTGAAGTTGGGTAATGTGTGAGTTTCTTTGCTTCACTCGCACTCCAATTGAATCAAATCTCAACAATATTATTCAGCTTTTTAGGGCTCCTCAAGAGATTGGAATTAGTCAGCAAGCATTCTTGGACAGCTTTGAGCCTTTTACGAGCTTCAAACACAAGACAGGCCAAGAACGGATGTGTTTCAATGCAGCCATATTAACATCCGCAGTTTGGTTTTTCCGTAAATCAAAGAAACCATCAGATAATTGATGCTGATTGAATATTCCTTTATGCATCGCAGTATTCACCATGAGCATTATCTGAAAAGCTATCCTTACCTTGTAATGAATACAAAAGAAAGTATTTAACATAGGCATCCCAAATTCTGGTTCATTCAGAATCTCAAGGGATTACACCCACGATCCCATTTTTCATTATAAAACCATGCAATCACCTTCCTTGGCAATCACAACAAAATTAAATTTATTTTTAATTGCCTATTGCGTTTATATGAAGGCAGAACTTATCCAGTCTATTGTTTAGTGCTCCCTCCTTTTTATTTTAAATATCTTGTAAAAAAAAATTATTTCACTTTAAAATGTTATTTTTAGAAATTTAAAAAAATATTAATTAAAAAATTTTAATATTGTCTATAGTAGTTAATGAAATAGAATAAGTAGGATAAAAAATAAAAAAAAAATGATATTTAGGTAAATTATAATAAAAGTTTTATAAAATTTATAATGACTAATTGTTTTTTTTTATGATATATATTATTTTTATATGGTATTTAAAAAAAATAATGGGAGTATTAAAATTTATAAAATAAAATACTTTAAACAATAATTTTTTAAAAAAAGTCTACCTTATTCTTTAGGGATTTAGCTATTTGCTGGTGTTTGTCGAGGGGTTCCTATTGTAATTAAAAGAACTTTGATTGAATGGGCGCACGATTTGTCAAGGGGAATAACAGTCTTTTTTTCTACGATTGTTCTCCGAGGACTATAATTGTGTAAATTTAAAGTCTTTATTTTGGACCACTGAAATAAATATTCGATATCTTATGGATGAAATAATAACTTCTTATACTGATTGAGTTCAATTTTTTTTCCAACAATTTGAATAATTCTCACTCCATATAATTCTTTACAAAGCAATCCTTTCTTTATATTTCCTATGCTAATAACATCTGAATTAGAGATTTAATAATACAAATAGGAAGTAGAGATATTAATTAAAATTTAAAATATTTAAAAGCTATTGCCGTTATGAATATATATATATATATATGTGAATTTATTATTTAGGTCATATATATATTCATCATTAAACTAAAATTTAGTGTACAATAAAATTTTTATATTACTGAGAAATTAAAATTTATATTTATTTGTCATCAAATGAAAAATACTTATTTATATACTTTATGTATATATATATATTTTTTTCATGAAAATTAATCTCTACGGTCATGCGATAACAATAATAATTTTACACATAGTCAGTATTAGGAAGTAGGAATAAAATGTTGTTAAGAAGCTTAGGGGGTAAAATTTTTAAGCCAAAAAAAAAAGTTTTCAAGAGGCTTGTGATTATGTTGATAATTAAACGTGATTATGTTAATAATTAAACTTACATTTTAATAATTGACTTAGAATAATCAAATAAATGATATCTATAATCATATTATTCGTTCATAATTGAAATTTTAATTTATTAATTGAGTGGAGAATAATAATTCGCTATTCAAAAAAGAGAAACCGAAATAGAAAAAAGAAAATCATATAAAGGAACCACGGCAAGGAGAGCATATGCTTGACTTATTCAGAATGAAATCTAACCATGCAATGGAGATTTCAATTATATCTCCGAGTTCATATTTAGACTTAATTAGTCAAAGAATAATTAAAACTATTAATCAGGATATATTTCTAATTTTAATTAGAAATTTTAATAGAAATGATAAATCAATTGAATTATTCTTATTGGTTTTATTGTGTGTTTTTATATTTGGGTTATTTACAAGAAAAAAAATTAACTTTTTTTCAATTTTATTATAATTTTTTTAAAGTGTTAAAATAGTATATGAATGGATAAAAAATAAATTAATTAAAAACAATATAAAATTTAACATATTTTTCATTTTTATCATAAATTTTCTAAAAAATAAAAAATAAAAAATATACATTTTATTTCAAATCTTTTTATATTCTCATATAAAAATTAAAATCACTTATTTTTAAATGAGAAAATTAAATATAATATGTTTCTAGTTCTAATATTTTTTTAGAATGTTTGTGAATTTCAATATTGGATAGTCTAATTCTAAAAATACTTATTTCAAATGATACATAATATACATTTTTTTTAATAAATTAATTATAATTATAAAATTTCCAATTGCATTTTTTAAAAATTAAATAGGCAGATTCTTCAAATTTTTATTTTTATTTTTTAAAATTTTTACCCTTTCATATCAGTCCACGTGCAGAGTCAGAATTCGTGCAATTAACCGAGCCATATACTCTTCAAAGATATTCAGTACGAGGAATGTTTAAAAATCTTAATTTAATTGACTAAAAAATATTTATTATAATATATAATAAATAATTTTTAATTAATAAAAAAATATAATTAAATAATTATTCTCTAAAATAATTTTATTTAGCATTTCTATTGCCAGTATATAATACCTGGCGGCATGCACTTTGGTTTCATTATGTAACTGACCGGAAACGCCGGTTAGTTTCTATCGATTCTCAACTTTCAACAGCTTCAACTGTTCTGTTTCTACTTTCACAGGCAGAGAATATTACACTGCAAGAAAAAAATCGCCTTTGTTATAATAATTTTACTAAATTAGAAAAAAATAAAAAAAATGAAAAATTCTCACTCACTATATATATATATATATATAAAGCCGAAGCGTCGACTGGTTTTTGCATCACTCGCACACTCTCTGATCTGTGTTCTGAAGAGGGAGAGAGAGAGTTGTTTTTTTAAGATGCTTTCAAATTGGATTTTGTTGACCTGTTTTTGTTAGCTTTTGCATTTCGTTAGATCTTGGATTTGTTTTTTTTACGGCACAGAATGTGGAGATTTACGAGATTTTCTAAGGCCGCTTCTAGTTTCCGCGTATCACGGCGGTTCTCTACGGCGATACCTGGTCCTTGTATTGTTCACAAGCGTGGTGCTGATATTCTTCATGATCCTTGGTTCAATAAGTTTAACCATTATATCACTTTGTTTGATTTCTATTTATATATATAATTTTTATGCTAATATAAACGTAGTTTTGATTAGTCATTGATGATTTTTTTCTGTGATTTAGAGATTCATTTTAGTATGAATTCTATAATATTGTGATATGTATATATATATATATATAAGCGCAATTACGGAAGTTAAATGGCAACTAATATAAAATCTTACTTCTCAATTAAGTTTTAAGTGGCAGCTTATTCTAGATTTTAAGCTTATTGATCTCTGATTTTGAGGTTTGGACTAGTTGATTTGCACTATATGAGAAGGGTTGCAAATTATTTTTTTACCTATGGAAATGATTCCCATATGTGTAAAAACTTATGTGTTTAAACTTATGTGTTTGTACGTGCTGATCTTGTGAAATCTTTTATCTGCTCTCTCTGTCTCTCATTCTTTCTCAGGATACTGGGTTTCCTTTGACTGAAAGAGATCGATTAGGGCTTCGTGGTCTCCTTCCACCTCGTGTTATATCATTTGAGCAGCAGCATGCTCGTTTTAGTAAGTTAATTCTTGCCTCCTTGAAGGTGTTATTATTTATTTCTTGATCTAGCTATATATAAAATTTCAGCATTGTGGCAAATTTTCAAGTCTTATTGTGTATTTATAGAACAACCTGAGTAATTAACTATTGAAGCATATTTTTTGTTTGCAATGAGCTAAATCTTTCATGCTCACTAAGTTAGGGAACACGGCCAAGCTTGGAAAATATGGTGGAGAGGATCAATTAGCATGGGGAGATATCGTAGTTTGGATAATTGATCATGTGTTCTGATGTATGGACCATTGATAAATGCTAGTATGCTTTGTGCTGGTGGTTTTCTTTTTTCCTCCTCTGCTTAGGCATAAGTTAGAGCAGTAGAGCACCATGAATGATGGAGCATCAGAATATCTCTGCAATGCCCATGGTGATAATTTGATGCAAAAATGTTTAATATTTAGATAAGAGTTGCTAATGATCAGACTTCGCCTCAGTTACCTTATCTTGCTTTGTTCAATATTTTTAACTAGTTATTATTGTTTTTGTCTGTGCTTAGCTATTTGGTATTCACATACATTATTATATTCATTTTAACTTGAATTGTTAGTGGAGTCATATCGATCCTTGGAGAAGAATACTCAAGGACAACTGGACAGTGTTGTATCATTAGCAAAATGGAGGATCTTGAATAGACTTCATGACGGGAATGAGCCATTGTACTACCGTGTAAGTTCTATGACAAATTCTGGTCTGAATACATGAAGGTATTTGTGAAATATATTATAATGCGTAGAGAATTTGGTACCTTTCTTCTCCAGGTCCTTATTGATAATATCAAGGATTTTGCTCCAATAATATACACACTGACAGTAGGGTTGGAATGCCAAATTTATTCTGGTCTATTCAGAAGTCCACGTGGAATGTACTTCAGTGCAAAGGATAAAGGAGAGATGATGTTAATGATCTATAACTGGCCAGCTGAACAGGTATTATATTAATCTTATATTATTTTACTGTCCATGTTCGCCTGAAAGCAGGTTTGAAGATGTCCGTGTTTTGATAAATCAAAATTCTAGTTTATTGGGAAATAGAGGGATTTGATTTTTTCCTTCTAGATTTGTTGCTAGAAGTTGTGATCCCACTTCCGGTATGCATATTTTTCTTCCATTTGAAAATTTTCATTATTTTTTTCCCCGGATGTCCGTAAGTTCAATTATATTATGCATATTGCTACAGTCACTTGATACTGGAGGCGTTGCCAAGGAGCACTTCTATTGATTTATGGATAGTTTGTCATGTTATTACTTAGGGGCTTTTTTACTCACAATGTAGTAAAGATGATTTTGTATTCCTTATGATGCCTTGGGTTACATTGTTCTTTACGTTGCAGGTGGACATGATAGTCCTGACAGATGGTAGTCGAATTCTTGGCTTAGGCGACCTTGGTGTTCAAGGAATAGGCATACCCATTGGAAAGCTTGACATGTATGTTGCTGCTGCTGGTATCAACCCACAGAGAGTATGCCTCTTGCTCTCTCTTTCTTCTCTGTTTGTTGTAGTGTAGGTATGCAGATGTAGTGCCATCTTTTGGCCCTCAACTAAACCTGTTATCTCTATGATAAATGCTCTTTCATTACTTCTTCCATATCAATATTTTGCATTATACTTCTCATACTATTATGTTACAAGCATGCATTTAGAGTAGCTGATGCAAGGAGTTCACTATGGTACATAAAACATGTGGCAATGGCTTATGGCTATGATTCATGAGATAGTTTCCTGTGATTGCTTATTATCTATACCTAAAATTCTGGAAGCAACTTTTGGCTGTTATTTGTGCTTATATATCATCTACATGTGTAAATATGTACTAAATGACCTGACGCCATACTGAATGTCTGGAGTCTATTCAACTTTGGATATCCATTGACCTTTTCAGTTAGTTGCTATGCTCTTGGTTCAGTTACGAATTATGGCATCACTTCTATTATTCAACCCATGTCTGTGTAACAGATACTCCCAGTTATGTTGGATGTTGGTACAAACAATCAAAAGCTACTCGAGGACCGTCTTTGTAAGTAAATTTTTCTACTCTAGTTTGTTTTTTCGTCTAATAATTTCTTGTTTTCTCAGAGAGTAAGTTGATTGTGCTAAATGCTTGCATAACTCAACTTTTCTTTATGGCAACCATTATGAGTTTATTTGTTTTAATATGACTTCTCTTTGACAGATCTAGGACTTTGACAACCTAGGCTAGAAGGAGAAGAGTATCTGGCAATTGTCGATGAATTCATGGAAGCTGTTTTCAGACGCTGGGCCAAGGCTATTGTACAGGTTTGTTTCTTCTTCAAGAAAAATGCCTTGAATTTTGTTGTTGTTATGGGAGTCTTGGTAATGCCATAATCTGGTTGTTCGGATATTCCTATCAGTTTGAGGATTTTCAAATGAAGTGGGCATTTGAAACACTGCAGAGATATCGTTAAAGGTTTTGCATGTTTAATGATGATATACAGGTGAGCACAGCTGTGCGTAGTTGTTACATTATCCATATTTATAACGCACTGGGCCACAAACTATCTTCAATGCCTCTGCAGTTATAGCTGTTGCACTTATTTTGTAACTTATAGGGAACTGCTGGTGTTGCACTTGCAGGATTGCTGGGAACTGTGAGAGCCCAAGGCCGATCATTGTCTGACTTTGTGAACCAAAAAATAGTTGTAGTGGGTGCTGGGAGGTAGTTGCTAGAAATCAAATTTGATAATTTAAATAATGGGCTTGCAAATAAATTTTCTGTTACTTGCACATGTTAATTCACTAAGTTTGTTTTATTGCTCTCAGTGCTGGGCTTGGCGTCCTGACTATGGCTATACAAGCTGTTTCAAGGATGTCGGGAAACAAGGATGCAGCTTTGAAGAATCTGGTTTTTTGGATATTCCTATCAGTTTGAGGATTTTCAAATGAAGTGGGCACTTGAAAGTTGAAACACTGCAGAGATATCGTAAAAGGTTTTGCATGTTTAATGATGATATACAGGTGAGCACAGCTGTGCGTAGTTGTTACATTATCCATATTTATAACGCACCGGGCCACAAACTACCTTCAGTGCCTCTGCAGTTATAGCAGTTGCACTTATTTTGTAACTTATAGGGAACTGCTGGTGTTGCACTTGCGGGATTGCTGGGAACTGTGAGAGCCCAAGGCCGATCATTGTCTGACTTTGTGAACCAAAAAATAGTTGTAGTGGGTGCTGGGAGGTAGTTGCTAGAAATCAAATTTGATAATTTAAATAATGGGCTTGCAAATAAATTTTCTGTTACTTGCACATGTTAATTCACTAAGTTTGTTTTATTGCTCTCAGTGCTGGGCTTGGCGTCCTGAATATGGCTATACAAGCTGTTCCAAGGATGTCGGGAAACAAGTATGCAGCTTTGAAGAATCAGTTTTTCCTAATTGATAAAGATGTAAGGTTCTACAGTCTACGCTTCTCACTTCCTTTACAGCCATCTTATAATTTTGTATAACTGTATCTCTTTTCTATATTTTCTAATATGGTAGCAGCCGATAACGTATGAATTAAAATCTGATGAATTCCTAGATTATTAACTTCAGTAATGAACTAAAATCTGATGTGTGCGCCGCACGCACGCATGTATATACATATGCATTCAACAGTTGGAATTATGAAGAATTTATTAGAGGAAATCTTTTAATAATCAATTGTTTCGTTATTGATTCTTTTAATGATCAATTGTTTCATTATTGATGAATCATAAACATTTCATGGGATCATCCTTTTCTATTATTACTTCCTCTTGTTTGAAAATTTTTCCTCTTTTTTTATCTCATTATTATTATTTGCTCTGGTGAAGGGTCTCATCACAAAAGAGAGGAAAAATATCGATCCAGCCGCAGTACCATTTGCTAAAGACTTAAAAGATGTCGAGGGGCTTAGGGAGGGAGCTAGTCTAGTTGAAGTGGTAAATTTCCCTCGGGCTACTTTAGACAGCCTTAACGAGTACAAGACGGATTAATGACATGAAATGCATTAGTATTAATCACTTTTTGAATTTCTTACTTGTAAAGATATGCATGCTCTTTTTTTTATTTTTATTTTTTATAATTTTATAAAGGTCGTGCTTGCTGAGAGCTAAATTTTGTTCAGGTTAAAAAGGTAAGGCCCCATGTGCTTCTTGGTTTGTCTGGAGTTGGTGGAATCTTTAATGAGGAGGTAAAATCTTTATTCGTGCTTTGTTCTTCATAAGTAGTTATGAGAGAGGAAACTGACAAATCAGTAAAAGTGTCTCAAAAATATATTTTTGCTATGTCTTTTTTGTGGTTCTGCATCATTTTTTAGTTCCTTTTATCTAATATTTTGGATGTGCAAGTAGCTACCATGTTCCATACCACATCAACTGATTATAAATGTTTTGGCTCCGTATTTTTTTTATGAGAGGAACTTTTGACACTCCAAAAGTCCCTTACTTTTTCTTTTCATGCCATTGATGTATTACCCAAAAAAATATGCTTCAAAAATATAGCAAACTTCAATGTTGAGACAGAATTGCACATTCATTGAAATTGAACTAAATTTGTTGCTATGGCAGCAAACAAGCATTAGTTGGATTACTTTTTATTTTTATTTCCATTATCTATATGTTGTCTAGATGGAAAAGTTTTTCTGATTTTCTTTTATATAAATTTTGCTTGGAATACGAATCAGGTGCTGAGAGCCATGCGGGATTCTGATTCAACTGAACCTGCCATTTTTGCTATGTCAAACCCCACCATGAATGGTTTGTTTTGGGCACAAGCTTCAACAATTTATATAGGCACTAGTTCTTCTGTTGATATTATCTGTGTTTTCTGGAACTGCTGAATGCACTGCTGCTGATGCTTTCAAACATGCCGGAGAAAATATAGTTTTTGCAAGTGGAAGTCCATTTCGAGATATTGATCTTGGTATTTTATGTTCTCATTGATGTTTATCTTATTTGGAAATATTTCGACGCCATATGGTGCAAGTAATTATTGGGCTTCTTTATTGGGAAATTACAAAAGGAACCCTAAGTTGTGGTGTATTTATGCATTGATCTTCCCTTTAAATCTGCAATATAGTCATTGAGTTTTATAAAACTTGACACTTTGTTCCATTGGATAAACATGAAAAACTAAGTGGTTTTCAGAAATATATCATTTTCAAATGTAAAAAGATGTAAAATGATATTCATAAATTATACATATATACATACATACACACCTACACACACACACACACACACATATATATATATATATATGGTGACGGAAAGCGGGGAAGTTAGTTTTTTCTTTATAAATTTAATGGTCAGTACATCTAAATTACTGTGTAAAGTTCTTGCTTTGATGATCTAGTTTTTATTGGCTCAAGAATCATGCATGTATTTGCAGGAAATGGGAAAAGTAGGGTATGTAAATCAAGCAAATAACATGTACCTGTTTCCTGGGTAAGTCTTACCTTATTATTTATTTTTCTGAAATGTTATCAGCTGTCTAAATACTGATATTTTATGTATATTCTGCTGCTTGTTGTCAGGATTGGTTTGGGAGCTCTTCTCTCAGGTGCACGTTTTATAACAGATGGAATGTTACAAGCAGCTGCTGAATGGTATGCACATTAATAAATTGCTGCTTGTTTCCTTTCTCTAAACCTAAAACTCTGTTATTCTTTTATTGGAAGGACTAGAAGCTTCGAAAAATGCTGGAGTTAGTGGACTCTGACTAGCAGTGATGGAAGTTTGTGTCCATTCCCCATCCTGGGGTAGAATTATGGTGGGGTAGAATTATGGCCTTCCTGCCTAGAATTGGGTGGAATTCATGAAATTCCATTGTGAGGGTTGGGTTCTGTTTTTATTTTGTACTCTTTTCTTTTTTATTTGAGTGCACTTCTTGTAATTTTGGATTGGCAGATTTTCTAGAAGTTGGTTATGTAGGAAGGTTTCAGTCTTGTATCCTTGTGCATCATGATATTTGTAACTTGATCGATTTAGTGAAATGTTTGGTAGGAATCCATGACAGCTTAGATGGGTAGTAGCATGTTGTTTTATCAGATTATCACATGTTCTATCTGGTGAAAACATCATCTTTGATAATTTAAAAGCAAACTTGGCCCTCAGTTTTTATGAGATCATACAGCCAGATTTTTTTTGAGGCATGAATTACTAACTTGATTTTGTTTTTACAGCCTTGCTTCTTACATGACAGACAAGGAAATCCAGAAGGGCATACTATATCCATCTATTAATAGGTGATAATTCCAGCTCTTACTTGTTATGATTTCTTTTTTCTTCATACCGTCCATGGTATCAACTTTTTACTTGTGGAAGATTGTGGCTGTTCTTTAAGAAAATAATTTTTGTAGATGCAAAACTATAATTTTATCTTTTAAACAATAACGATTTCCAAATTGAAAATTAGAGAGTCTTAGGCATTGTTTAGTTATGGAAAAACAAATCCGTTTTGCAGAAAATTATCCTAGAAATATAAAATCAGAATTTTTTGTTATCAAAATTTTCTAAATAAAAAATTTGAAAGCAATTTTTCGAATTTTCCAAAATTATACCATATTATGGAAAATTATTTTGTGATATTTTCAACTCTCCTTTAAAATAAAGGGTTATGGAAAATAATGTTTATATATTCGATATTAGAAAAAAGAATCTTAGAAATGAAAATGGAAATGAAGTTATGAGAATCTTTTAAATGGAAAGGAATCTTAACTCCTTTTTTTTTTGAATTTGGAAAATGAAAAAGAAAATTAGAAAAGGAAATAGAAAATATTTTCTATAACTAAGCAAGTCCTTGTTTTCTGTCAAACAATCCTGTGTTTTCTAGTCCTGAGTCTTCAAAATTTATACAGATGTTTAAGACAATGAGAACTTGCTTCCTGTTTCCCTGGGAAAAAAATTGTTTCCTGTTGTTTTTCCTTATAAAAGTTGTTTCTCATGAATTCGGTGTAGCAACTCAAGCACTTAACACACACAATCCAATAAAAAAGAAGAGAGAGAGAGAATAGGGAGAGAAGAAGAGAGTAGAAGAAGAGGATGGAACAGAGAGAAGAAGAAGAATTAGAGAGAAAAGGAAATACTGATATTCATTCATAATGCTTGAGAGGTTAACTGTACAATCCTAAATAACAGTAAAATTAGCTAGAAGACAAAAGTACGGCAGAGGAAATATTCCCTTGCCAATGATGCATGAAATCTGTTATTCCAATTGCCCTATTAGTGACCTCACAGCCAGTCACTCAACAATCTTCTTATCCTTCTTCCTTCTACTGTATGTGGCATTCCGTAGAAATACATTTACTTATGTTTTTTCCCTCTATTTCTGCCACCACTTATATGCATACTACCATTTCTACCACTTTTATCCTTTCACCATACTAAAATTAGTCTGATTTTTTCATGATACAACTATCATAATTACCAATTACCAAAGGAATGACAATTCGACACTCCCAGCAACACTGGTAAGACATGCATGCAAGTTTTCCAGGATTGTTCAACCACCACCATGATAACTACCATTATTGCCTACTCCTACTTCCACCATCACCAGCAGGGATGGAAGTACTAATTTTTTAAAGAAGGATTATTATTACCTGCAAAAATATTCAGACCTTAGTCAGAACCAAACAATTTGAAAAAGGAAAAAAGAAGAATGCAATATAACATGAGAACCTGCTTCTGGGTTATTAATTTAGACTAATTAATTGATTGTCAGCTTTTTGTGAATACAAATCATTGTTTGCCTTCATTCTTCATTCAGTGTCAAATGAGATTACATTTTTTTATTTATTTAACAACTGTATTTTGAGCACTCAATATCTAATTATTCATGATATTTGGTTTTGGTAGTATCCCTGACAGCAATAGTTGGATGTGGATCACAATTTCTAAGCATGTGGCAGAAAAAATTTGTAGTAGGAATATATGTGTATAACTATATATAGTATGTTTTATCTTAGCTTTTTGGCACTTATCGTCATCACAGGCTGCTTAGCATGGGTTCCATCTCAGATCTCTTTCTATGATAGTTTTGCCTTCTGTACATTGATACCATGTATGTGCATAATGCAGTATTCGACAGATTACAGCAGAGGTAGGTACAGCAGTTCTGCGAGCAGCCGCTGAAGAAGATTTGGCAGAAGGACATGGTGATGTGAGCTCTAGAGAGCTCAAATGCATGTCTAAAGTACGTTATTATAGAAAAAATACATCATTTCCTCCATTAGGACATGGTGATAAAGGGAAAGGGACCATTTCTACGGGCATGGTTCAAGGGAGCATTACTGTTAAATGATTGGCATATCTATAAATACTATAAGCAAGCATTAAAAATGAAGAAGAATGCTCGTCATTTTTTTTTTCTATATATTTTTGAAACTGAAAAACAATTAGAATGACAGAAATTAGGTGAAACAAACGTCTTATGTTTTGAAGGACATCTAATGTCATGTTTATTGTGCTTGTGGATGCAGGAGGAGACAGTGGAATATGTAACGCGCAATATGTGGTTCCCAGTTTACAGCCCACTTGTTCACGAGAAATTTTCTTGACCTTTTATTTTCTTAAATTTGGGGCTATTTTTCTGCAACCTGAACCTGAAGCTCTCTGTGGGCAGCTTTATTATACTTTACATGTTTTTCCTGAATTCATAATTTGCTAACTTAAAGAAGTAGAGAGGCAAGTAAAGAAAGCAGGAACAAACCCTCTCATTTATGTTATAGTTCATTTGCTTGAGCTATATGGTCTATTAGTAACAACATTGATTCATGTACATGTCCTGTTATCTTGAGGAGCCATAATGGTAGATCAAATTATTGCTAGCTCTCTCTTCTAGTGTCATTTTATTAATTTATTATAAGATAGTGAGATGCAATCAAATCAAACTGATAGGTTGGCATGAATTTGAATACTTGAGAACTGTGGTTAATTTAGTTTTTTCTTGGCTGTCCTCTGTACGAATTCACAGATGTTGGACAGAAATTTTAAACACTTGAGGCAGTTCCATTCTTTAATTTAAGCCAATGTTTTCTACTAGTTATATGGTGCATATTCTTTGTGCACTATTGGCTTGTGACTGTGTGTGGTATTGAATAGCAATTTCTTCACCTAATTTTGCTAAACAACTACATCAAGATATAATTTGATGGCCAGAAGTATATGATGTTTCTATTTAGATTTCGAGTTTAAAATCTAAAGTGTTTTCCTCTCCGCATGTAATTAATAAAAGAAACTACATAAAATGAATATAAATAATACTTTAATTTCCTTAAAAAAACAAGAATAATGATATGATTTGCACAACTGTAATCTGGTCCATTCAATTCGGCAATGTTAAAGTTGTCTCCAGAGTAATGAGCAGTGAATTAAAAATCTTTCAAAATATTTATTTGAAAGTTACAAATATAATGTTGAAATAGTAAAATTCGATTAGACTACATCGACCAAGTAAGCTTGACCTGCATATGTGACAGTAAAATGTTGAATTATTCTAATTGTCAAAGCCAAATGTTGTCTTTTAGTATTTTGGCAATTTCTTCTAAACCAACAGTAGGATTCAATTGCTGAAGTATCCTAAGAATGTCCATTGACAACATTAGAGGTTATGTGGACAGTTCCTGGAGGATGTCAGGTGGTTATTGGAGTAATTTACAATAAGAATCTTAAAATCCAATAACCAAACACTTGGTATCGTAAAACAAACAGTTCAGACAATATAATTGTCGATTATTTATTTATGTTTATGTTTTGTCTGGGACGAGAAATTTTATGCGAAGTTGATTGCTTGGATTAGCAGGTAATTTAAAAGCAGGTCATTACAGTCTTAATGCTCATCAACTTATCACTGATTATGGCAGAATCAACAAGGAGGTACCCATTAGATGTTTTTAGTTTGATTTCAGCATGGCTTTAGATATGGTCTTTTATCCCGCTGAGTGAAAAATGAGAATCCATATAACTGACTTTAATTAACTTTGAATTAAGGCTTTGTTGAGTTGAGTTTTGATTTCAATGTTCTCTCTGATTACAGTTTTTCGGGGACTATTGTTTTGTCAGGTTTGCAGTTGTTACAGGAGCTAACAGAGGGCTTGGATGGGGAATAGTAAAACTGTTGGCATCACATGGGGTTATGGTGGCATTGACATCTAGAGATGTAAACAGAGGCCTTCAAGCTGTTGAAAAACTGAAAGAGTCTGGTCTTTCTGATTATATAGTTTTTCATCAGCTTGATGTGTTGGATCCTGCTAGCATTGCATCCTTGGCTGAGTTCATCAAAAATCAATTTGGAAAACTTGATATTTTGGTGTGTCCAGTAACAAATTTTCTTTAAATCCTTGTTTTTTCTAGCTGCTAAATCTTAGATTGGTAGGGCCACTAATAACTTCTAGTAAATTTTGCTGGAAATTGTTCAAATCAGAAAACAAAGAGCAACATAAACATGTTGGATGAATACTGAATATCTGTGCAGGTGAACAATGCAGGAGTTGGAGGAACCATTCTAGACTCAAACAAATTAGCAGGTTTGAGCATTTCTGGTACTGAGGTAAGTCCTTCACATACTGTTTATTTCTTTCCCTTAAACTCTGTGATTGTTCAGGAAAAACTCTCAAGCTGCTTACCATTTTATGTAGGAAGATCTGCAAAACGTTTGGAGTAAAGTATTAATTCAAAATCATGAGTTAGCAGAAGAATGCATTAACACAAACTACTATGGAGCGAAAAGAACAACTGAAGCTCTTATTCCCCTGCTTCAGCTATCCAATTCTCCAAGGATTATAAATATTACTTCCGCCATGGGAACACTCAAGGCAATAATACTAATTCATTTACCTTGAAATCACAAATTAATTATATATCCATTGTTTCAGCAGCTCCTGATCGAGCAGGCACGCGTTCAGAAAAGGCAGCCAGAGTTTGTTGCTAGTCGCACTTAGCATTTTTAACATTTTGAATTGCTTTGATATATTACCACAAACATAAAGCTTACTGGTAAATTAGATTGTTAGATATAATTTAACACAATTTTTCTTTGCCTTGTATATGAATATTTCAGTTTACAGGCAATGAATGGGCCACAGAAGTGTTGAGCAATGTTGATAAGCTTTCAGAAGAGAGAATAGATGAGGTTTTAAGTGTTTTTCTAAGAGATTTCGAGGAGGATTCTTTAGAATCAAAAGGGTGGCCAACTTTTCTATCAGCATATACAATTTCAAAAGCTGCCTTGCATGCTCACACAAGAATTCTGGCAAAAAAGCACCCCAATTTCTCCATTAATTGTGTCTGTCCAGGCTATGTTAAAACAGATAACACCAACAATATTGGAGTCTTTACAGTTGAAGAAGCAGCTGTTTATCCTGTGAAATTTGCTCTTTGGCCTCATGGTGGACCTTCTGGTCTCTTCTTCCTTCTAGATCAAGTTCATTCTTTTTGATATTATTATTATTTTTTTTGAGCATTTCATGGGGTGAGAGAATTGAGCCTGTATCTATTAAGGAGAAATGCATATGTTATTAGACTTTATCTCGATGTGTATTATTAGTCCAATTTGCACCAAAAATAAAATTAGTAAACATTGTAATGCTTGCAAGTCTATGAAATGAATTTGACTATGAGAAATCAGAGTTTGCACCTCTGAATATACGACATGTAAGATTCACCGTTTTTTCAGAAACGTTGCGTCTTTTATATCCGTTCACCATACGTGCGGTTGGCATATCTAATAAAAAACTATATATGATGGGGATATATTTATACCCACAAAAGCTATAAATATATCCACTCTAGACACTCCCATTGTAAACCCCTAAAAACCAATCTATTTCAATTTATTTTTTCATTTTTCTAACTCTCAAATCACTTTCCCTTTTTGACACGGCGTAAAAGCATTTAAAATAAATTAAATTCTAATTAAATTTAGAGAAAATTTATAAATTTTTTTAAAAATAATCACCTACTAAAAATACATAGTTTGCTTTATATAGACGAACAAAAAATTAACACAATAATCCTCAAATAATTAAAAATGACAATTTGACTCCCTACGGTCATCCTGTTGCATTTTTTAAAATTATCCAATCTCCTAAAACCCTTTCCGAAAAGTTATTGTAGGCCCCGATCAAACTTTGTATGTAAAAATTATGACATTTTATACAGTTTGTAGCCAATCTTACTGCTGTCAACATCTTCTAAAAAATTCAGTGCTATCTACTCCATATCACTTTCTCACTCCACTTATTTCAGACACTCTTTCATTTATTGTTTAAAGGTTAAACATAAAAAGAGACATGAATTATGTATTTACCAAAAAATTTAAGTTAAATATTTAGTAGCTCGAAATAATGTAAATAAAATCGAGTGAGTAAATTATATCGGGTTAGTTTGGTCAAAAGTAGATAAATAATTAAATATATTCAGCTTCATGTTGAATATATATATTGTTCATCAATCTGTGACCGAACATAAATGAATGTTTAACTCTAGTTTCAGTTAATAAATTTAAATTTAAATTGTGATTTGTTGAATATATTTTATTGTTCAACCAACAATGAAATAGCTGTTTTATACAATTTTGTCTCCTTGGATAAAAAATTATTATTTTTATAACTATCCTATACTCTATAAAATATTATATTCATCGAGCAAACGTTGAAAGTTACTGGATTCTTGAGAGAAGATTGATTTTTTCTTTTGTTAGTGAATTTTTCTTCCTGCGCTATTGGATTCTTAAGAGAGAATGTAAGCTTCTTTTGCAGCTGGATTTTGAGAGATGTAGGTTAATGGTATGATATTTATTATACAGACTCTCTTCATTTTGTTTCAGGTGTCTTATAATAATTTTTTTTTATTTTACTTCAAATATTATTTTTAAAAATTAAAAAAATTATAATAATATTTTTATTAATTATTAAAAAAGAATAAATAAATTGAGAGACGAGAAATAATATTTAGATAAATTATAATAAAATTTTTATAAAATTTTTAATGGCTAATTATTTTTTTAATCTATATATATTATTTTTATATAATATTTAAAATAAAATAAAAATAAAATAAAAATAAATGCATATTTACTGTAATTCTACAGCTACCAGTAAGAAAAGAAAGAGAGAAGGAAATGATTATATGGGCACGCGCGTGTGTGTGTGTTTGTTTGTGTGTGTGTGAGAGAGAGAGAGAGAGAGAGAGGTGGTCTGAAGTTTTAGGAGTAAAAGAAATTTATAATCTGGCGTTTGGCGTTCATTAATTGAAGGTCGGAAATGATGCTTGCAATTAACCTATTAAAAATACGAAATATTCTATTTGATAAAATCAATTATTTTAATTAAGAAAAGCATAAAATTAATAAAGAATTGATGTATTGACCCGTGGAAATGCATGCAAAAGGTAGACAAATAAAAATTTAATACATGACAATTTCTAAATTATAATTAAAAATATATTATTTTTTGAGAGAGAATTAATTATTAAGAGAGAGAAGTTAATTAGTGAGGGTGAAAGTTTTCATTAAAATAAATATAAATAAATTTAATATATGTATGAATATATAATATGTAAACAATTATATTATAAATTATATTGCAGTTATTTTATTAAATTGCTATAATATTAAAATTTTAAATAAATATATAAAAATAATATAATTTGATTTTTTATTATTATGACTTAATAAAATTTATAACATAAATAATTAAAATAATTTTATAATCATTGCAACACCATATTAAAAGTAAAATTACTTATAATTTTTATTCTAAATAAACTAAAATTTTAATTTTGACCATGCAAATTAAAATAAATATTATAATATTTTTATAAGATAATTAAAATAAATATAGTTTATAAAAATGCCATATATATAGTGATAATATATTATTATCCAATATCACCATCTCAATTCTATTTATATATAGAATCAATATTATTGAACTTTAGCATATTATACCACGAATTATTATAATTTTAATATTTTAAATTTATTTGATAATATTAACATTTTTTACCAAATCATATCATTTTGTCATAATCTTAAATAAAAGTTGTTGATATTGAATAAATTAAATATTACCAACAAACTAATATATATATATATATATATATATATAATTTGTGCAAATGTTATCTATTAGTTAAATAAAAGTAATAATAAAATATACGAGAAAGTATATGAATGTTCAAATAAATGCAATAGCTAATTACACTATCATTACAATTTAAACAATTGTATATGTATATATAATTATTTTTAATAACTTAAATAAATATCATAATTATTATAACTTAATTAGAAATTAAAATTATTTATTTATTATGTATATATGTATAGAATAAAGTTTGATGCATTTATATGGCAGGTCTAGAATGTAAGTGCATCCAACATGTAACATATTTTTATTTACCACTTTACTTTTTTACTTCTATTAGTACTCTAAAATATTATGATATATTTGCTATGTAATATGTTAATGTTTATATAAATTTAAATATGTATTTATTATCATGAATTTTATATATATCAAATCTACCAATCAAATTATTTAATGATATCAATGAAAATATATATCATATGAATTATGTTTTCTTCTAAAATACTTTTCTTTATATTTGTATTAAATTGACTTTATTTATAATATTTATTTTATTTTATTTTTATAGTATGTCTATACACCAAATAAAATTTCTATTTTAATTTAATTATTTATATTTCATTATCTAATATGAAGAATTATTACAATTTAATATAGTCTATGACTTTAAATAATATATTTTCAATTAATTGCAAATATTAATTTTTAAAAATTTTACATAATCTTAAATAAAGAACAAAAAAGAATTAACAGTATTATATCTTTTTAGTTAATTATTGATATTAATTTTAAAAAAATTAAATATTTCTAAATATATAAAAAATAAATATTATTATCCGATTAATAAAAAAATATTTAAAAGCGAAACGAGAGTTTTGCCTAATTTAAATTAAAGTTGGATATAATAATATGAAATGTATTATGACTTTTTGATAGGTTGTATCGTTAAAAAAAATTAAAATTAAAATTTTATAGTTAGGGCGTGTTAATAAATAATTGGTGGTGTGTTAATATTTTGTGGGGTAAATATCCCCGCCCAAAACCTGATTTAAATAGTGAGATATAATTAGTTTGGTGAATGAGATAAAATAAACCTATTTTACTTAAACAATATATTGAAGCTCGTTTCAGCGTTAATGGCAAAAGAAGCAACCAAAAGGCAGTTCTTTCCTTCTTCACCATAAACACAGTCCTCTTTTATCTCTGCTTCTGCTACTTCTAGTTGATAATAATTATTATACATTGTTTCAGGTATGCAGTGGTTACAGGAGCAAACAAGGGGATTGGACTTGAAATCTGTAGGCAGTTGGCTTCAGTTGGAACTGTGGTTGTGTTCAGAAACTCAAAGACTCTGGTCTCTCTCTCTGATTATGTAGTTTTTCATCGAGTTGATGTACCAGTATAGCTGCTCTTGCTGATTTTATAGAAACTCCAAAAACTTTCTTTATCACATAAACTTTCATACTAAGTTTTATTTTATCATAAAATATTTTTTTTAAAAAAAAATAAATCAAAAATTAAAAATAATATATTATCAATTGAATACAAAAAATATCAGTATAATTACTATGATACTCTTTCTGTTATAAAACAATAAGGACACTTCTTATTTTATATATATATATATAAAAATTTAATTATTTAATTAATAAATAAAATAATGATTATTGCATAAATTAAAAATTAAAATAGTTATTAATTATGTTAAAAGTAATTATAACTTAGAAAATTTAAATAATTAAATACAAATGTTGTTAATTATAAAATGTTAAATAAAAATATATTTATAATATCAATATAATCTAAATAAAATAATAAATTATATTTAAAGATAAATAAAAAAATCATATTTCTATCATTATGAGACGATGAAATATATTATTAATTGAATATAAATAAGTAAATAATATATTATTTTATAATTTTTTAAATATTATTTTTATTTTTTATATATTTTTTAATTTTATTCTTATTTATTATAATATATTTTAAATATTTTTTTATATGACTAAATAATTAAAATTATTTTATAAAAAAATAAAATAAAATATATGTATTTCTAAAGTAATAAGAGGGCGTTATTGTGTGTGTGTGTGTATATGGAAGGAGGAGTATATATATGTATATATGGAAGGAGGAACTAGGACACTCAACCACAATATAAAAGGTAAGTATTATTTGTAATTAAGACACGTGTGTATGAATGATTTTAAATATCACAAACAGTATTGGGAAACACTGAATTTAGCAGTTCAAGAAAACTAGTATTAAATAAAATCTGCTCAATGTAATATTCTAATATTAAATGAAATTACATGCTGATATTTTTTATGAATTTATATTTAAATTAATTTAATATTAAATTAAATATAATATTATTCAAATTAAATAATATATAATAATTTAATGGTAAAAATATATTTAATAATGTTTCAAATTAAATTACAAAAAACTTTTTTTATATATTAGATTTTATAGCCTCATGTCTAAATAGTTTTCTTTTAAAAATGACTCATATTGTGATTGGCCTTAATTTTTACTATGATCATGTCTCAAAGATAGTGTAATTAAAAAATTATCTTTGTTGAAATTGAAAAGATATTCTTACATCATATACATATTTTTTCTTCAACTAGATAATTCTTTCTTGGCTTGAAATAAGTTGATTTCAGGTCTTGTGATAATTAATCTTATACTATTATACAATATTTATAACTGACTTATATTTCTTAAGAACATGACATGAACACCAATTTTTAAAGTGATAGAGTGACTTAAAGCTCAATATTTAATACCATCGTTTAAGAATTTTGGTTCTGTACATATTCTAAAGATGTAAAAGCACAATCAGATATATAAATTATATTAAAATTTAAATATGATTTTTTAGAATTATAATTGAGTGAAACGTTTCATATATTCATGATTGATTTCATTAAATATCAAGAGTAGGAACAATAATTACTCTATCCTGGAGGTAATCCGTATCAGTGAAATAAATAATAATAAAAATCACAATATGTATTTTTGATAATTGTAGATATTGGATTATTATAATGGTCTATGAGAATATTATTGGGGATTTAAAAATTTCAATTTCATCAATTAAATTTCTAATTCTTACATCACCAATTGCTAAAACCCAATAATATAAAAATTTCAACTCATCTAAATGTACATTTAATTGATTTTCTTATAATATCATATTTTTTCATCAACTTCAAAACTAGACAATGGAACTATAAATACAAAAAATTTAGAGTAATATAAACATTTTGGCTAGTATCTTTTACAATAGTTGGTAAAATTTGTCTGACTAAGAAGAGATGTTATATACTAAAGGTAATTTATATCACTGAATATTAAATAAGTTTAATTTCATGATTTTTACGCAATAAATTTTTTAAAATTTATTGTTTTTATGTAATTTTAAAATTTATATCAATTGAGAAATGAATTTCTTTTATTATCACTATTTAAATTTTATAACTATTGCAAATATTTTAATTAATTTTACAGTAAATAGTTTAATTTTAAATAAAATTTTAAAATTGTGATGTAAACGGTTGCAGTCTTACATATACTAAGAATATTTCTTCTCTTAAACATAAAACTTCATAATATAGGAATTTTTATTCCATAAGAAAAAACTTTGAACTACAATAATATATATATATATGTAAAATAAAATCAAATTTCTAATAAATTAATTATATTTAAAAATAAACAAAAATAAATTTCATTATTGAATGTAATAATATAAATAAAAATAAATTTCATTATCGCAGAAGGTAGTAACATTTTAAATTTCATTATTTTTTATGTAATTTCAATATTTAAAAAATAAAAATAAATTTCTATTGCCACCTTTCTATTACTGGAAATTATCATAAAATATTAATACTACAATATAAATTTATTAAATTTATTTATATTTTTAATTACATTTAAATATATTTTTAAATATATTTCTTAATTTTATTTTGTAAAAAAATTACAATGAGACAAAATTATATATGTAATTTTCATATTATAAATAGTTACTGAATAATAAAATAAATAATGAAATAAAGAAAATAAACATGCTAGCAAGAAATTATATTTTAAAGCTTCTTGATATGTGTTTTTTGACCAATATATGATATAACTCATTATTGAACTCTCATAGAATAATGTAATTCTCAATTAATACATTATAAGTGTATGAAATTTTGAAATATTTATTTATTTATTCACTCCACAAAAAAATTATGGTTCATTTTTACAAACACATTAAGATAATACTCTTTCCGTTCTAAATAGATAGATTTTTTTTTTTACATGTTTCAAATTATAGTTCAATTAATATTTTAATAAGTTAGTTGATATTTTAAATTTCTATATTATTATTATTTAATATTATTTATTAAATATATATAGTGATAAAGTAAGAATATAATAGAAAAAATATTTATAAATTTATATTTTTAGTAAAAATAATTAAATTTTTTAATCTTTTATTAAATAAGAAGTTTATTTATCATCGTAGAAGGATAGAGTAACTTTGTTTTTCTTAGGCTTGGTAATTTGGTATCATTATAGAATGGCTACTTTAGAATGATGAATCCTCATTTTTTTTCTTTTAACAGAAATAAAATATTTCATTTATCAAGATGAAAAAAATACAAATTTAACAACGTTGCTCCAAGTCCAAACTTGTTCAGTGTTCGCATTCAACCTCTCCTCCTCGAACAATTCATTTAATACCCAAGAACTCCATAGGATCAGCCATTTAAAATCTGTTTTAAAATTCTTGCCAAAATTCTTGTTCCGAATTCGATACAGACAACCTTTTGATAAGGTAAATATTTTTTTTTAATTAAGAGAAGAAATTTTTCTGATCTGCATTGTTCGTTTATTGTGCTTCTCTAGTTCTTGTCCTGCTTTCGGCTGTCTGGAATTTACTTCTACTGTTGCGTTCGTTTCTAATTGTATGGTTTCTCCAATACGATTTTGTTTGCAATTGAATTAAACCTGAAGTTAAGTGTAAATCTATCAATATTTCAATTCTGTGCTAGGCACATTTTTTGCTAATTAATTTGAGTAGTTTAATTTGATGCTGTGCTAAATATATGAATTGAATCTGATTTAGAAATCGGAGTATGCATATACGACACCGTTATAAAAGCACTGTTTTTCTAAGACACGTTGCAATTTTTATATCCATTCATCACATGTGCGGTTCTCTTATCTTCAAACAAAGTGACGAAAGAAAATAATTTAACGGTGAGATATTAGTTTGATGTATGAGATAAAATACACCCTATTTTACTTGAACAATTGAAGCTCGTTTCAATGGCAGAAGAAGCAACCCAGAGGCAATTCTTTCCTTCTTCATAAACACAGTCCTCTTCTATCTCAGCTTCTGCTACTTCTTGTTGGTGACAATTTATTATTATTTCAGGTATGCAGTAGTTACAGGAGCAAACAAGGGGATTGGACTTGAAATTTGTAGGCAGTTGGCTTCAGTTGGAATTGTGGTTGTGTTAACAGCTAGAGATGAGAAAAGAGGCCTTGAAGCTGTTCTTTAACTCAAAGACTCTGGTCTCTCTGATTATGTTGTTTTTCATCGAGTTGATGTAGCTGACACTACCACTATTGGTGCTCTTGCTGATTTCATCAAAACCCGATTCGGAAAGCTTGATATCCTTGTATTATTCAAACCCTTTTCTTTTGTTTTTTTCCCCTTTTAATATATATATATATATATATATATATGTTATGCCTTCCACTTGCAGAAAATGGCCTGGGATTGAGATCTCTCACTTCTCTACAAAAGGCATACTCAATCAAACTGCTTTGGTCTTATTTGAATAATAATTCAGTTTGGTCCGCCTACATGCATGCAAAATATCATAGAAATGGTGATTATATGTATCTGCAAACGGATACTTGTTCTTGGAAAAGAATTTGTAACGCCTACTCTGTTTTCTCGGATCATTTCGTCCTGGACTCTACTCCTGCTATATGGAAGCATTCTGTTTCCGGTTCTTTCAACCTTTCTTCAGCCTATGAAATAACCAGGAACCGCAGATCAGAATCCTTTGTTTCTAAAATGCTTTGGGATAAAGCGATCCCCCTGAAATTATCCATCCTTTCATGGAGAACGATGAATGATGCGCTCCCTTTGCCTCATCGGCTACAAAAAATGGGCATTCATCTTGACTCATGCTGTCCTTTTTGCTACAGCAGTGAAGCCTCTCTTAACCATGTTTTTTTTATCTTTGTCCCATTATACTTCAGCTTTGGACGTTTTATGGAGCTTATTTAATTGATGATATAAGCAGGAAAAGATCCTTGCAAATCGAGTTAATGACATGGTGGTTTTCTTCTTCGTCATCCTCGATGCTTGGTCGACTCAAGAGGTTTATTTCTCAAACCATTATTTTTTCTATCTGGAAATCCTATTGTCACTGTGTTTGGGGTGAGGATAAATTATTTTTCCCAAGATTAATGGCACAAATATCAGCTGACATCCTCAACTGGGGCATTAGCAATTCAGGAGCTCCATTTGCACGTCCCGTTTCATGCTTCAAAGAATTTCTGCCAGTTAATTTTGGTGTGGGTAATCTAAAGCCGAGAATTGTTTAATGGTCTAAACCAGCTCCAGGTACTTATAAGCTTAATGTAGATGCAACTTTCACCAGTCATCAATCGGCGGGAGGAGCAATCCTTAGATCAAATACCGGTCAATTTGTCAGGGGAATCTCCTTCACTATGACAGCACATAATGCTGTGCAGGCTGAGCTTCAAGCTCTCAAAGATGGTTTACAGTGGTGTCTTTCTACTGGTTTTAATTGTTCCGTGGTCGAGATGGATTCCAAAGTTTTGGTCGAGCTTCTTACTTCATCTCATGCTCTGCATCCGGCTTCTTCGGCTGGCCTTGCTAAGCTTTTACTATCTTCTTCTAATCTTACTCTTCAACATACTTATAGAGAAGCCAACCAATATGTTCATTTCTTTGCTCTTTATGGTCGTCTCAATAACGTCAATTGTGAGTTTATTAGTTTTGAATCTTTGCCTCATTTTTTGAAAGGGGTTATCCTTTCCGATAGCTTTTGTCCTTATATTAGATATAATTGATGTTCGCCCATTTTATAAGGGCTTTGTAAAAGAACTCTTCCATACTTCTTATTAATAAATATTTCGGTGGCGCTGCCCACCTTCACCAAAATATATATATATATATATATATAATTGCCTTCTTTTCAAACCAGTAAGATATAATTGACAACACTTGGAGCGGCTGCATCTTCTTCTTGTTCTTTCTTGTTGTTTCTCCATCAATTTAGCAGATTCTATTCTGTTTATTGTTTAAATTTCTTACTCTTATACAGATTGAATGATGAAAAATGTTGTATGATTTTTGAAGGTTAACAATGCAGGCGTTTTAGGAGCTGAATCAGGTGCTGGTGCTTTAAGAGCTTCTGGTTCTGGCAAGGCGACTTCCTGTAAATTATGAACATATTTAATGAATTTCTGATATATAGGGCAGGGCAAATGCTACTACACATTTGGCTGTAATTTTTGTTGAAATGGGATTGCTTTACATGTTGGAAGCCATAAGACTTTTGACTTTTGCGCTTGTTGACATGGACTCTTTTTTTTACAGGATGGCCTAAGTTAATTTATCTTTGAAATTGCGCACTTTTTTTTAGTTTGGTATCTTCAACATGCTCCGACAACTTACAAGTATTATGATAAGTAAATTTCTTTGATTGATGCAGGAATTCCCAAGTATAAATTGGCATGAAATAATAACAAATCAAACTTACGAGTTATCTCAATAATATCTGAAAATAAACTATTATGATTCGAAAACAATGGTTGAGGCACTTATTTCTCTACTCCAATTGTCTGATTCACCAAGAATTGTTAATGTTTCATCTTCCTTATGAAATTTGAAGGTAATTTATCTTTGTCATAATGAGGAACTTTTCTAAACTTCAAGAAAATTTACTCTAATTGGTATTGCCTTTTTATTTTGTTCAGCATGTGAAAAATGAATGGGCTAAAGTAGTGTTGGGTGATGCTGAAAACCTTTCAGAAGAGAGAATTGATGAAGTTTAGAAAAAGTATCTGCAAGATTTTAAAGAGGGTTCACTAGAAAATAAAGGCTGGCCATCTCTTTTTTTTCTGCCTATGTACTGTCAAAGGCAGCCATGAATGCCCATAAACGAATTCTAGCTAAGAAATTTTCAAGTTTTCGCATCAACTGCGTGTGTTCTGGTTTTATTAAAATCGATATAAACTTCAACCCGGGGACATTATCTGGGGAAGAAGGAGCT
Organism: Garcia nutans; assembly: GCA_947685225.1. Lineage (NCBI taxonomy): Eukaryota > Viridiplantae > Streptophyta > Magnoliopsida > Malpighiales > Euphorbiaceae > Garcia > Garcia nutans. The sequence goes on along the minus strand of CANTUV010000010.1, from coordinate 12,692,103 downwards.
GAAAGTCCAATAAGATTAGGACTCTTGTTTAATGACGGTCCTTCTGGTTGCTTTTTTAATCGCAAGGAGGAATCTGCTTTTTAGTGGAACTATATATTCATGTATGATAAACAAAGTATATTCAAACGTTAACTGTATATTTCTCAAAAATATGTTCAAGATTAATTTGTGTGTGTTAATAATCTCAAATATTAAGAGCAGTGTTGGAAAAAACAGCATTTAGCCATCGAGGAAGATATGTTTATGTTGAATATAAAATATTTGAAATGAAGTATTTTATAATTTTTTAGTTTGGTAATTTTGCAGTTAGCTAACTTATAAATGTTGATCGTATTAATTAAAAATTAAAAATGCGTAGTATATTAAGAAAAAAAAACAAGGTAGCTCATAATGTGGCAATTGTATATGAAATATACATCAACTACTAAATAAATTAATACAATAATAAAAATTTATAATAAAATATTAAGTATCAATCAACAATTAATTTAATAAATATAAAAATTTATATTCTATAATTTAAAAAAGAAAAAATTCACTGTAGATGAACAATGAATTCCCCTTCTCTTTCCCATTTTGCCCACCCTAGCTAATTTTTTTTTAAATTTTTTTTAAATTTTTTTTAAAAAAATTTTAAGTAAACATTAATTTTATTTTTTTAAAATTTTACTTCTAAATCTTTTTTTTTTGCTATTTTTAATCAATTTTTTTAATTATAATCTAATATTATCTATTCAATTCAATAAAATATATTTAATAAACCACTTATATTTTAATAACTTCATTATAATTTTTATTTTATTTTATTTCGATTTTTATTTTTAACTACAGTGATTGCCTTCTCTTTACCATTTTATCCATCCCTAGCTAAATTTTTTTTAAAACATTTTTTATCAATTTTTTTGAATTTTTTAAGTATACATTAATTTCTTTTTTTTCATTTTACACCTAAATCATTTTTTGTTATTTTTTTATTAATTTTTTTAGTTTTTTATTATAATATAATATTATCTATTCAATTCAATACAATATATTTTATAATTTCATTATAAATTTTTTTTTATTTTGATTTTGATTTTTAAAATTTAAATATAGTTTAGCTCTTGAATTTATATAGTATAAATAATTTATTAATTTGAGATTAAATTGTATTATGATAATTTATATAAAAATTTTATTAACTTATAGTTTTTATAATGAATTGTATGAAAAAAAGTAAAAATTTTATAAAATTATATTTTATTATAATCATAAATATAATTTATATTTTTCATTCATTTAATTAATCTTAAAATTTATATTTTTTAAAATAATATTTTTAGAATGCTCTATTCATAAATTAATAGATTGTATGTGTCTATGAATTAGGTTTCTTTGCAATATATTTATACTATTAAATAATATAAAAATAACCAAATAAAAATTAGCTTCTTTTTTACTTTTATAATTTATAAAAATATATAAATAATTAAATTATCTGAGATTTTTATTTTTCATAATTTTTAAAAATAATTGAAGAGAAAAAAATATCAACTCAAATTTTTTTGATGCAATAATACTTTATTACTGAAGATTACAACTTAAAGCTCTTATAATACAATTGAAAATAAGATCTCAATTTGAAAATCTGTACTTAAAATGATTGTTCTGACCATATTATGAGCTACAGTGTCAATAAGTTTATTAATTCAAAATATTTTTTATGAGTGTTTTGTATTTTTTTTATTGAATGGGTTAAATAAAATCTTAGTGTGTCTTAAAAAATTAAAACAATAAAAAAAATCATTTTTTATTTATTGAAAGAAAAAATTAAACTCATAAAATAATAAAATATTTATGTCCATCTAACTATTAATTTTATTTTATAAGTTATTGAAATAATTTTATGAAGAAAAATAATATTTTTTATAATTTAATAAGACAAAGAAAAAAAGTAATTATGAGATAAAAATAAATATTATAGACACTAAAAATAAATTTTAAATAGTATTATTGGCATATAAATATAAATATATACATACATTTATGTATAAGGATATGAATTTATATTTTATATTATAATTATAATTAATATTTATATTTACATATTATGATAATTATTAACTATGAATGGCACCAACAATTAATTTGATTAGTCTAATTTATAATATAATATTTATCACATAAAGTTTGCATGTATTTTTAGTGTATTGTCAATTATAAAATTAAAATTTCTATTGGTATGACCATATAATCTATCGACTAATCAATCAATTTACCGTGTTATCTAATTGTATTTCATATAATATTATAATTATATATGATCTTGACACCCACTTTTTACATATTTTATTTACTTTTTAATTTTATCCATAACTGTTATAATATATTTTAACCATTTCTCCGTGTAACTAAATGATTGAGATTATCTTATAAAATAAAATAATATACATATGTTTTCGAAGCAAAGTGAGAGTATTATTCTAGATAAAAATTATTTTTAAAGTAGATATATTCAAGAAGAATTAAAAAAAAAAGATGAAAATTTTTTTCTTTTCCGGTTCAAAAAAAGATGATTTTTTTAAAAATATGGATTCTTTATGAATCAATATAAGAAAAAAAATTCTTTTTTTTAAATTGTATTCAATTTCTAATTTCATCCCGAATTAAAATATGACTAGAAGTCAATCAAAATTTCCATAGTGGCTTTTAGGCAATTACACATTACCAAATTTCGAGGAAATTAGGAAGTATGAACTCATGTAGATGAGAAGTTCTTAGCAATCCTCCAATCGAAACCCCACCTAACTTTTTTGCCAGAGAAAAAAAGTCTAAATTTAAATAAAGAAAATAATATTATATATTATTTAATAATATATAAAGAAAAAGGAAATTCAAGTAAACTATATCATTTTAAAAAGAATTAATATTTTTTTAGACTACAGTAATTTTAAATTTATCAAAAAATATAATAATACCCTTATATCTAATAAAGTAAAAAATTTCCCAGTTCCTCTGCGTATTTTTTCTTCTTCCTTGTATATTTTCTTTCTTTTTTTAATTTTCTCTCTATTTTCATTTTCAAATTATGAATATACAGTCATTAGATCGATAAAAGAATAGCTTTGTAATTATTCATTTCTCTCATTATGTGCAGTATATTTTTATTTTTTTTATTTAGTCAAATCTATAACTTTTATTAAGATGTTTTGACTGTGAAAATAGTTTATTTTGTAATATTTAACTAATATTTATATCTCTATTTAATTTATCTTCTTTTCTTCTTTTAAAATTAAAATAAAATCTGTTTGATTTATATTTATTTTTAAAGGAAAAAAATTTATACAATTATCCTAACTCTCTCTAACTTGTCCTAAATCACATTAAAATTCATTCTTTTGCTATAGAAAATTATCTATTGTATTTTTTGAAACAGTTTAAATATTTAAATCTTAAAATAAAATATGTCTTATTTATATTAATTTTTAAAAGAAAAAAGTTTATAAAACTGTCATAACTTCTTCTAACTTGCTCTAACTCACATCAAAATGCTTGTTTTTGCTATAGAAAATTCTCTATTATACTTCTTAAAATAGTATGTATACTTGAATATTAAAATGAAATATGTTTGATTTATATTGATTTTTAAAGAAAAAAAATTTACAGAACTGCCCTAACTCCCCATAACTCACATCAAAATACTTCTTTTTGCTATAGAAATTATCTATTATACTTCTTAAGATAGTTTGTACACTTAAATCTTAAAATAAAATATGTTTAATTTATGTTGATTTTTAAAGAAAAAATATTTTACGAAACTGCTCTAACTTCTCTAGATCTAAACTGGATCTGAAAGATACTAGAATTCTAGTAACAATAAGTGTACCTTTAGTCGAGGAGAGCTGTTCATATAACTTACCCTAACTTACATCAAAATATTTTTTTTTGGTGTGAAAATTTTTTTATTGCACTTTTTAAAATAGACTGCACACTTGAATTTTAAAATTAAATTTATCTTATTTATGTTAATTTTTAAATAAAAAAAAAGTTTATGAAACTGCCCTAACTCCTCGTAACTTATCTAACTCGCATCAAAATACTTTTTTCTGCTATAGAAAATTCTTCATTATACTTTTTAACATAGTCTGAATACTTAAATTTTAAAAGAATTCTAAAATTGAATGAAGAAAAAAAAGAATATTATATATAAATATCATTTATTAGTATGCAAAGAAAAAAAGAATTATATAAAAATATATATATCCAATAATATTATAGAGTTTTAGCCAATTAATAACGAACTTTAATATATTCAAATTCAATCTATTGATGAGGATTATATGTAAAAAATTAATTGAAGTGGTAATAACTAATATGACGTTTGATTCAAATTTTAAAATTAAAAACTAAAACGGAATAGGAATGAAATGAAATTGAAATCGATGATTATTTATTCTTTTTAATTTACTTTGAAATTAGAATCGAAATGATAATTTATTTTTTTAATATTTAAAAATGCAGAGATATTATGATTAAAAAATAAAAATAAATTATTATGTTTTATTTTAAAATTTTAAAAATTCATTTCAAATTTTATTAAAAAAATAAATTTATTTATTTAAAAATTTAGAGATATTATAATTAAAAAATTGATTATATTATTTTAAAAATATAATTTAAGTTTACTAAAAAAATGCATTTATTTTACTATAATAAATTAATTTTATTCTAAAAATAAAAATAAATTTTTTTATTTTTTTTTATTCCAATCAACATTCAAATCTATTAAGAAAATAGTAAGAATCACTCGTTCCTTGTCTGGGATAATAAAAATGTCATACTCCATTTATTTTATCTAACTAAACAATATTAATAGAAATAACTCATTCTTATTTCTATTTTTATCTCCAATCAAATACCGAGTAAATATTAGTCGGAATGATGTGAAATACCCATAAGTATACTTTTTTTAAAAAAAATATTTTTTCTTAAAATTTGAAATATATATATATCTAGAGACTTGGAAGTATGACTTTCAAATATATTTTTTTAATTTACTGATTTTCTTTATTCAATCAATAAAATATTTTTTTGTATTTTTATTTTTTTATAAATCATTGAGTAAAATAGAATCACAAAAACGGTAAAATTCTCTCAATTGATTGTTTCATGTTGGTTGTAATATTTTATGCTTTTAGTTGTTTTTCATTTAGTATCCATGAACTTCACAGGATCAGCCATTTAAGATCTGTTTTAAAATCCTTGACAAAATTCTTGTTTCAAGTTCAATATCGACAAGGTGATAAGGTGAATAATCTCTTTTAATTGAAAGAAGCAATTTATTGATTTGCGTTGTTCACTTCTTTAGTTCTTGTCCTGCATTTGGTTGGCAGGAATTTACTTCTATTGTTGTGTCTGTTTCTAATTCTATGGTTTCTCCTATAATTTTGTTTGCAATTGTGTAGAATTGAACATGAAATTAAGCATAAATCTATAATTGTTTCAATTCTATGTTGGGCAAATTTTTGAATTGAATTTGATTGAGAAATCAAAGTCTGCATATACGACGTCGTTTTTTTAACAAAAGAAATTAAGATTTCTTTAACATTAAGAAACGGACAACATCAACTCAGCCTTAGAGAAACACTTTTGTTTTTGACACTACATTATAGAAACACTTAGAAAAGAAAACACAAAAAAAAAAAAAGAAAAATTCTTAGATATATTTGGTCTATAATTCCACTCATGAACCAAACTAATCACAAAATGTAAAATAAAAAAAATTAATTTAAATTATTTTTTTAAATATTATAATTCAAATTATAATTTATAATTGACTTGAGTTGAGACATAAACCAGCTCCATATAAGAATTTTTCAAAAAATATATATTGAGAAACAATATTAATCATCAATCATAGAGAATAAAATAAACAAAGAAAACAATATCACCAAACATGCAAAATATACCCAACAGATCATCAAACAATCTTGAATTTGTAAGCTCATAGAGAAAGGACCCTCCACCAACGGCCACAAAAACACATGGTTACGATCGAGAAAAGAGAAAAAAAAATAAAAAGCCTTGAAAATGTCTGACCGAATCCAATAGATCACCAGAAAATAAAGGGTATGAAGAGCTCCACAATCCCATACATTCTCATATTTTGAATCTATTGAGGAAAAGAGAAAAGAATTAAAGATCTTATCTTGGGGTCATAAAGGAAGACGAAATCTACCAAAAGATCTACACCAGAGAGCTTTTTCCTTGAACGTAAGTAAAATTGCTGGAAAGGGCCTAAGAGCTTTACATCGACTAACAGAAGAGTATAGAATATCCAAAAGTTTGAAAGGTGATATTTTTAAGTCAAAAGGAAAGATTTTGAAACCCCAAAACACAAAAGTCATCACCCGTAAAGAATCTTAAGCAGCTCAACAATGGTATAACCCAAGATGATAACATATGAGAGTTATAGTTGCTAGCAACTCCCATGAAAACCTAAATGAACACAAAAAAAAAATTAAAGAAAAAACTAAATTTACTAACAATAAAAAGAGTAAGTGATAGATCTAGGGCTATCGCAGATAGAATTATCGACGACGGCTTTAGATCTAAGGCTGAAATCGCCTCGACGCGATAGATCTCTAGGGCAGATGAAATTTCCCAAGGAAAAGAGAGGGTGAAAAGGCTCTGGAAAAATTTAATTGAAAGTCTCCGCCCTCGACATCGTTTTCAAAGACACGTTGCATGTTTTACATCCATCCATAATATGTGCGGTTATCATATCCACAAACAAGGTAACGAAAAATCATAATTAAACAGTGAGATATTAGTTTGATGTTTGAGATAAAATAAACCTATTCGACTCAAAAATTTGAAACTCGTTTCAGCGTCAATGGCAGAAGAAGAAACCCAGAGGCAATTCTTTCTTTCTTCTTCAGAAACACAGTCCTCTTCTATCTCTGCTTCTGCAACTTCTTGTTGGTGATAATTTATTATTATTTCAGGTATGCAGTGGTTACAGGAGCAAATAAAGGGATTGGATTTGAAATATGTAGGCAGTTGGCTTCAGCTGGAATTGTGGTTGTGTTAACAGCTAGAGATGAGAAAAGAGGCCTTGAAGCTGTTCAGAAACTCAAAGACTCTGGTCTTTCTGATTTTGTAGTTTTTCATCGGGTTGATAATAGCTGACACTACCAGTATTGCAACTCTTGCTGATGTTATCAAAACTGAAAAGGGAAAGCTTGATATCCTTGTATTATTCAAACCATTTTATTTTCCTTTTTTTAAATATATATATATATATATAATTGCTTTCTTTTCAAGCCAGTAAATTACATTTGACAACAGTACTTTCTCTATTAATATAATTTAGTATATTTTATTCTGTTTACCGTTTAAATTTCTCACTAATAGAATGATGTTAAATGTCAACCAATGAGAACCAATGACAAATCTAACAAGCATATCTTGTTTTGTCTTCAAAATATTTTTTAATAAAATTAATATCTATTATTAGTCTATTATCTTATCTTTTAAATTACTGAACTAATTCAATAAAGAACTCAAAATCTACTATTATTTCTTAAGTATTCATTAAAAAATCTAAACCATTATAAATATATAAATATAGTTTTGCTTTCATTTTACTATTTATGTTAGAGTTTTTAACCTATAATTTTATAATTTAACTACATAGCTTAATCTATACTCCTTACTTTATAAATTTTTCTATCTTTTTTTATCCAACTTAATAATCAACTAAATTATACATATACATCTCAATTTTACAATAAAGTTATCATTTAAATTATATTTCTAAAATTTTTAGATTAAGAATTTTTGAAATACTCACCTATTTATAGGTCTTAAAATTCTTTCTTCAAATCTTTCTTCATTTCTACCTCTAATCCTTAAACCACCAAGGATGAGCTTGGTAGTTTAAGGATTAGGAATGGAGAAAGAGTTGAAAAAAGAATTTTAAGACCTACAAATAGGTGAGTATTTTAAAAATTCTTAATGTAAAAATTTTAGAAATATAATTTAAATGATAACTCTGTTGTAAAATTGAGATGTATATATATATATGTATAATTTAATTGATAATTAAGTTGAATTAAAGGATTGATTTAAATTGTAAAAGAAAAAAATGAAATATTAGTATGATAGTTGCTGGAATTTCTATTTATATTATGTGGAGTAATTTTGTCTAAATTTTTATACTGATCTAGAGAAACTCAATTGATATAAAATTTTAATTTATAGTTTATCTATGTGTTAATAATGTGTGTATAAAATTTAAAAATATTTAAAGATGATTTACTATTAAATAAAAATAGATGAACACAGATTGCTAGAGCTATCCTAATATTCCAAAATCTGTGAAGGTTGAGAAAGCTATTTAAAAACAATAATAATGCAATTCAGAAAAATATAAAATTTTACATACAAGATCATATATATGTCTAGGAAATATGGTTAAAATTTCATAAATTTTTATAAAGTTTTAGTTATAAAAATAAAATCAAATATCAACACTACTAGAGTATCAAATGAAAGAATATAATCTGTAGGATTGAATAAACATAATTTAAAAATATAGTAAATGAAAGTATAAAATTACGATATTTAATATAACATTTCCATATTATGTGGTTAAAGTTTCAAGAATTTTTATAAAGCTTTGGTACCTATAAAAATTTAAAAAATGGATATTGCCAGAAGAAGTATTACAAAAACAGAATCTGTAGGTTAGAAAAACAAAATTTTCAAATTTAGTAAATAAATGTAGAAAAATCTAAAATTTTATATATAAGTCCATATATGTATTTAGTATATATGATTAAAATTTTAAGTTAATATTTATAGATGAATAAAAAGTTAAAAATTGAAATTACCAAGAAAATTAGAAAATCTAACAGATTTATGGAGATTAAAGAATAAATTAATGGTGTCTAATTATATATATATATGAATATGTATGAAATTAGTTAATTAATTTATAAATTACTATATTATTATTATTAAGTAATAATTTTATAAATTAAAGTATTTATTTAAATTATAATTATTATTAATATTATTATTAAAATTTATATAGTAATTAAGATTATTATTAACAATAATAAATTGAAATAAAGGTAATTGCTAAATATATTGATTAATTTAGTAATAATGATTTTTATCACATAATTATTTTTAATGTAAATAGTTATTAAGTGTTAAATAAATATATTGATTATATGATTTCTAAATGATTTAATAGTTAAAGTATTATGTTTAAAGTTTATAAAATTAATTATTTATTTAAAATTTCTATTAATTAGAATAATTAAATTATCATTATTAATGTTATTATTAGTCTTATTTAATTATTATTATATTATTTTTTATGAATATTATTATTATTTAGAAATGAACAATAATAATTATTAAAATATAATTAATGTCAAGTAGCAATTGATTGTTAATATTGTTATGGTAATTAAATATTATTTTTAAATTTATCATTAAAAATTATTATAATTATTATGACTAGTAAATATCAATTTAGGTATCATTATTACTATTATTAATATTATTATTGTAGTTATTATTATTATTATAGAATTTAATATGGAAAAATAAGAAAAATTAAAGTAAATAATAATATTCTACTTAAAGTATATTTTTGTAAAAGTTTAATTATTAAAGAACTATTCAAGTAAATTTATAATGAATATTAAATTTAAATAATTCTTATAATTAAAAGTAATCGTGTAAGTTTATATTTAATAAAATATGTAAAGTTTATGTTTAATAAAATAATAAGAAGATATATTATTTTCACTATTATTGTGGTAAGTTAATATTTTTAGAAAAATTAAAGTAAATAAAATATTAATTATAATTGAAAAATAATTATAAAATTATTCTTTTAGAATTTATTCAACATCAATTTACTATATAATTTAAATGTTAAATGAATAGTATTTTGGGCATCCAAACTATGGTAAGTTAATGAAAACTATATGAGATAATTAGGTGAAAAGGTGAATTATGGTAATTAAAAAAATAACTGACTTATGTTAAAATATAGTTTAAACTTCATTAGAAAATATGAGTAGTTTTTAAGTGCGCTCTTATATTATATTAGTTTGATAATTTTAGGATATTCTTTAGTTAATAATTATTTTATCACTCTAAAAGTGAATTCAACAGTTGAGATAAATCACGAAGGTGATACAGATGAATATACGAATTTAACTTTTGGCAAATGTGAGTAGATAATTATATAACATTAGTATTTTATTAAATTATATATATATATATAATTTATTAAAATTATTTTATGATAAAATTAATTTTATAAAGAAATTTAAAAAAATAAAATATTATTATGAATATATTTAAAATGGGAACAAATAATTGTACGTTGATGTTTAAATTATGGTATGATAATTATTTATTGATACAGTTAAATAAATACTCTAAATACACTCATTATATATTTTCTAATAGAGATATCTGTAATGATGAGGTATTAAAGGAATTGACGGATTATGATTATGATGCTGTCTTTAGGACAACGCTTGGTATACATATAGCCTTTGGGGCGTATATCAGGTGGTCGCCCTTTGGTAGCAATTCTATACATGTGTATGACCATGAATATTTGCTCTTTATGCTGTCATACGTCATCATTGAATCTAAAATTCCATGTTATACTTTTTTGGCTGTTAGTAAAAATATATTTACTTGCGCCTATATGATACTTAAAATAAAACAGGATGAGTGATAAGTTAATACCTCATAATTTATTTTTTAAAACTTATAAATTAGATTTATAAGCTAATAAAATTATCTGAACAAATGTGTCGGCAAGATATTTTAATCAATTTACAAGCTAAGCCAAGCACCTCTTAAAAAGCATGAACTAACGTAGATGAGAAGTTTTTAGCAATCCTGCAATTGAAACCCTACCTAAATTTACTGCCCAGTACCCCACACGTTTCCGAGAAAAAGAACTCTAAATTTGAAGAAAGGTGTTCTCTCCATTCCATCAACTAATTCTTAATTTTCCAATATATATATATATATATATATATATATACATATATATACAAGGATTATAACAAAAACTAATTAAAGCAATAATGTCAAAATATTTAAGTAGATGTGAAATATTGATTAAGATTGAATTTTATCATTTTAAGTTTTGATGCATCAATGGATATTAAATTATAAGTTGGTAATAAAAAATATATATTATTCTCCCTTAAATTTTAAAAAATGTTTCTATTATCATATATAATTAATAAAAAAAAGTCTTTTATATATGATTAATAATAAAAAAATTTGAGTGCATCCATGGCAAAGGTACTTTAGTTTAGGTGCTACTTTAAATATGGTCAAAATTTTTTGGCGCGAATGCAATTCCTTCTCTTTAAATTAAAGTGACATGCATGAACATTTTAAAAAATTATATAAATTAATAAATAATTAAATTATTTCTAGTCATAAAATGAGAAATTTTTGTGATAAAAATGATAAATTTATTTATACAATATTGAGAGCAGCTGCTTGAGCAAACAACACTAGGGGTGTTCAAAAAATCAGTGGCCTGAAAAATCCGGCCCTATCCGAGAAAATCGGGCCGGGTTGGGCTTACCCGAAAATTATCTAGGGTCGGGCTTCGGGTTGAATTTTGAAGCCCGAAGTTAGGTCGAGTCGGGCCGGGCCTCGGGTTATGTTTCAAAAATCTCAGGGCGGGCAGGCTCGGCTTGAAAATTTTTGAATTTTTTTTTATGAATATATAGTATACATGCTTAAATAAAACCCTAAAAAACAAAACCCCTACCCACCTCTGCCCTCTTTTCTTTGCGCAGCCAGAGCCAACCCTCCCTCTGCTCTCTTCTCTTTCACCAGCAGCTCATCCCAACTTGTCCCAGCACTAGCAGGTCTTCTCGCAGCATCAATCATGCCCAACATCAACAACAAGCAGCGCTCGTCCCATACTCCCAGTAACAGCCATCGCTCGTCCCAGCAGTAGCACCTAGCAGCAGCAACATCCAACGATCATCCCAGCAGCAGCCAGTGGCCCAGCGCTCGTCCCAACAGCATCAGTAGCACCTAGCAGGTTGTCCAGCAGCAGTAGCGCCAAACAAGTCGTCCAGCAGCAGCAATCGCGCCCAACAGTAGCAGTCGCGCCCAGCAGCAGCAACAACTCGTCCTCCTTGCAAGCAGCAGCTTCTCCACTCCTCTTAGCAGCAACAAACATAAGGTATATAATACTTAAGATATTTATACATAGATTTTTAACATCAATTCAAATACTTAAGATATTATGAAAATCTGATTGTGCTTGTTTACCATTTTAGGCGTTTGATAACACATTCTGTTTTTAAAATGCTTTTAGTAAATTCTGGAACAAATTTTTGAGACAGAGAGTTCCTTTTCTTAGCAATTTGAAATTGATAGATATTGTATCACATTTTAATTTGGCCAGGGTAAGTTTAAGAGTAGATGTGTTTCAACTTGCAGACTATGTTCTTAAAGATTTGAGGGTTTGCATCTTCCATTGTCTGAACTAAATTTCTCCAAAGCTTTATGTTTGAAACATTGAGTAAATTTTTTTGTATTTATTTGTTTCTATAGCTCTGGATTTTGTTTTTGAAAATTGTTTTTGCCCAGCAGCAGGAACAATTCGTCCTCCTTGTAGGCAGTAGCTCCTCCACTCCTCTTAGCAGCAGTAAACATCAGGTATATAATGTATTGTTTTTCCTCTATATTTTTAGTTATTATTATTATTATTGTGTTACCAATAAGTAATGGCTATTATTTTTACGTTAATTTTGTAATTAATTTGATATTTAAAAATTTTAATTAAATTTATTCTAAATTTTTGCTTGATTTAAATTAGTAGAATATTAATTATTGACTTAATTGTTTGATTGAATTTGAACAAAAATATTGGTACTGTTATGTTTGATTAATTCAATTGGTATTGTTTAAATTAATTATATTAATTATTTCAACATGTTTTATAATTAGATTATAAATATATAACTAAATTTATATATTATATTATATAACTTGTTAACGCATTATTTGAGTTAATATTTTTTGAGTGATTTATATATTATATTGTGTAACTTGTTAATTGGTTATTTGAATTAATTTTTTGTTTTGTATCTATTTGGTAGAATTGCAAATGGATGTTAATGAACCAAGTGTCAACAACCCGATTGATAATGACTTCAATACCATTGACATTGATACCGATGCTCCTAATTCAAAACCTACTCTTAGTACCATTGCTTCCCAAACACAAACTGAATATGGTAATAAAAGAAAAGCTCCTTATCCGACTAAATCCAATGTTTGGGAGCATTTTACTAGAATTCCATTAGAACAGACAAAGGGGGAACACAGAGCTAAATGTAACTGGTGTGAGATCACTTATGCTGCTGATCCAGTAAAACATGGAACAAATACTTTAAAGAGACATATTCCGAAATGCACCAAAAATTCATGTGTGGAAAAGAAACAACCAATTTTAGCATTTATAAACAAAGGTAGTGGAGTAGAATATGTTGTTACTAGTGAAAAAGAATTGATGGCTCATAAATATAACTTGGAGGATTATAGACATGCATTGGCTGAATTAATTATATGTGATAAATTGCCTTTTAGGGTTGTTGAAGGATGTGAGTTTCATAAGTATAGCAACCAATTAGAGCCTAGATTTCCTGTTCCATCAAGGATAACGGTTGCTAGGGATTGTTATAAATTGTATCTTTCTGAATTCAAAAAGTTAAAAGCTTTCATTAAAAATTCAAATGCTCGTGTTTGCCTAACTACAGACACTTGGACATCAATTCAAAATTTCAATTACATGTGTTTGAATGCCCATTTCATTGATGGAAATTGGAAATTACAAAAAAAGAATTTTGAGTTTTGTTCCAATTGAAAATCATAAGGGCGATACTCTTGGGAAGGCAATTAAGAAATGTTTATCTCTTTGGGGTATTGATAAAGTGTTCACTATAACTGTTAATAATGCAAGTTCAAATGATACAACCATTGCATACATTAAAAGAAGATTGATTAGTTGGAATAAAGCTGTTTGTAGTGAAAATTTTTTGCATATGCGATGTTGTGCTCACATATTGAATTTAGTTGTGACGGATACATTAAAAGAAATGCATAGTTCTATTGCATCTATTCGTTGTGCTGTTAGATATGTTAGATCTTCTTCTGCACGCCTTAAAAAATTCAATGAATATGTTGAGATGGAAAAGGTTGAAAGTAGGAGTTCTTTGTGCTTGGATGTTGCTACTCAGTGGAATTCCACCTATAAGATGCTAGATGTTGCTTTAAAATTTAGGAAAGTGTTTGATAGGATGTCGGAGGAGGATGATTCATATACTTCTTACTTTAGAGATGATATTAAAAAAACTCATCCTACATTTAATGATTGGGAAAATGCTAATGTATTTGTTCGCTTTTTGGCTGTGTTTTATCAAGTTACTTTGAAGCTTTCTGGTTCATTATATGTAACATCTAATACATGTTTTGGTGAAATAATTAGAATACAAAATTTGTTGAAAGCAAGTCGTCGAAGCACGGACTTTTATGTATTAGATACGGCAAAAAAATGCAGGAGAAATATAACAAGTATTGGGGAAATATTGAGAAATTTAATCCTTTAATTGGTGTAGCTGTTGTGTTGGATCCTCGACGTAAATTAGAGTACATTGAGTTTAATTATAATGCGGTATATGATAATGAAGTTAGTGCTACTATGGTGAAGAGAGTGAAAGATTCCTTGACTCATTTATATGAGTTTTATTCTACTTTTGTTGGTAGTACCGCTGATGGGGAAGATGTTTTGATAGATAGAGTGGAGGGTAACACTTTGGAGAGTGATGATTTAGAAATGCAATGGGATGAAATGATCTTAAATAAGGAAAAAGTTACTTCAGATTCTATAACTGAACTTGATAAATATTTGGCTGAAGGTATTGAAAAAAAGGTTCCTACTTTTGATATTTTGGATTGGTGGAAGGTGAATACTCCTAGATATAAAGTCATTTCCCTAATTGCACGTGATGTATTGGCTATGCCGGTCTCTACTGTGGCATCCGAGTCTGTATTTAGCACTGCTAGGCGTGTAATTGATGATTTTAGAAGTTCTTTATCTCCTAAAATGACAGAGACATTGATTTGTGCTCAAAATTGGTTGTGACCTTCAGAATTTAAATTTGAAGATCGAGATTTTGATCAGTTCGAAGAAACAGATCAAATTGCTAATGGTATGTTATTTATTTCATTAATTTTTATAATTTTTAAAAGTACTATATTGTTTAAATTTATTATTGTTAATTTTTTTATTTTTACAGATTTTGCAGCGGGAGTTTCTATAAGTCTAACTCAAGAATTAATATGCACAAAGAATGAGAATGTGGAGATCAGCTAACCAATTTGAAATTCTATTTTATTATGTTGAGATCTAATTTTTTTATTTGGAACTTGTATGGTTTAGTAATTTGGTATTAAATTTGTGTATTGCATTGCATGTTTTTTTTAAATTGCATGTTGATTGATGCTTGAGATTATTTTAATTCCATGTTGATTGATGTTTGAGATTATTTTTAATTGCATGATTGAATGATGCTTGAGATTTTATAATTTCATTTGATTTTAGAAGTTTGAAGTATGTTAATTTAATTAATTTTATTGATTTATATATTTTATATAAAAGTTAAAATATTGTTGAAAATATTTTTTTCTCATTTCAAAGACAATATTAGAAAAAACAAATTGTAATAAAAATACTAGAAAAAATTAAATTAAATAGAGATTAAAAAAATTTATAACATAAAAAACACTCAAAAAATTGGCCCAAAAAATACTCAAAAAAAAGTTTAGCCCGTTGATCCTGCCCGGCTAGCCGGGTCAACCCGAGTTGGCCTAGCCCGACCGGGTTTAGGGCTAGGCTACGGGCTCATTTTTACAGCCCGAATAAAGTTCGGGCAGGGCCTCGGGCTGGAGATAAACCCAGCCCAACCCAGTCCGAGAACACCCCTAAGCAACACCACGTCACAACGTGCGCAGTATTGATAATCGGATCAAAGGTTAATTTGATCTGGCCGGTTACGACCCACTAACGGATCAATTTTATTTAGGAAAAATGTGAAAAAATCCTAAATTGGAACTTTAAACTTTTCCATTTTTAATCAAATTAAACTCTCTTTTTTTTTCTCAAAATGAGATCAAATAGGCAATCACTGTCATGGAATTTTTTTTGTGTCAAAAGTTTATTCACATTCTAAGTATCGCAGTTGTTATTGAAGAAGCATTAAGAATATAATTACATATTTAAAAATAGCAAAAATATTAATAATTTAAATATGGTAAAAAATAATTATACATATATTTAGTTCTAAATATTTTAAATTGATTGTCCATATGAACTCATGGTGCCACTTAATAAAAACATTTTTTTTTCTTTTTTACGGCGAGGGTCTACCTGATTTCATTTAAAAAATTTTTACTTGGACTAAAAAAAGTCTAGAGTTCAAATTATCTCCCCAATTAGTTTAGGAGCTTTTTTATACTTTTTTTTCCTTTTATTTATTTAAAATTTTAACAAATAATTAAATAAAACTTTAAAATAAATGTTACTTATTCAAAAATTTTAATAAATATATCTTAATAAAATTATAATAGAAAATATATATATTTATAATTTTTAATAAAATTAATTAATTTTTTTTAATTTTATTAAATAAAAATTATATCTATGAAAGAGGTTATTTTCTAATTTGCCAATTAGATTCAGTTCTTTGCTTTTGTTTTTCGGATTGACTAATGGTCGGTTCACGGTGTAACCGATCCAACACGCTGGTCCGGTCCGGTCCAAATATAACAACGTTGCTCCAGATCCAAACTTGTTCAGTGTTCACATTCAAGCTCTACAGTCTACCCTTCAACAATTCATTTAATATCCAGGAACTCCCTAGAATCCGCCATTTTAAGATCTGTTTTAAAATTGTTGGCAAAAGTCTTGTTCTGAGTTCAATGCAGACAAGCCTTGTACGCTTGTCTGATTTGCATTGTTCTGAGTTCCAGGAAGCAATTTACTGATTTGCATTGTTCTCTTATAGTGCTTCTCTAGTTCTTGTCCTGTGTTTGGCTGCCTGGAATTACTTCTACTGCTGGGTCTGTTTCTAATTCTATGGTTTTTCTAACGTAATTTTGTTTGCAATTGAATTGAGCCTGAAGTTAAGCATATTTGAGTAATTTGATTTAATACTATGTTAGATCCCATGATTATTAGAAATTGAGAGGGTCTAGAGTCTGGAATTCCCTTTTCATTCCCTTTTTTTTTCCTATCTGAAAGCTTTCTGGTACAGAGAAATACATAATATATAACAAACTCCAATGGCTCTGAGAAAGCCTAGTTTAATAGCCTTGTTTGATGTTGATGGAACTCTCACAGCTCCAAGAAAGGTATTGCATTCTTCTATGATGCTTTTCCTTCAGTTGAATTTTCAATTCTCTTTTTTATAGGCGTTGTAACTTGTAAGATTTAAGCATATTAGCAGATTTGTTGCATAGAGTTACTGCAAAAGCTAGAGGAACTGATTTCTTCTTGTTCAATGTTCTCTGCTCAAATTCCAGGTGTCCACTCCAAAGATGCTAGAGTTCATGCAGGAACTTCGAAAGGTATGCATTGATATTGCATAATTAGAATTTTATCCAAGTATCACTTGTTTGTGTTCGTGATATACACGATAGTATCTTCATTCAACTGAAGGTTGTTACTGTGGGAGTGGTGGGTGGATCTGACCTCTCTAAGATATCAGAGCAATTGGCAAGAAAGGTTTGCCAAGTAGTTTTTCACTTTATGATTGTTCAAGAAAGTAATAAGGAGCTCTTAATTGTAATTTGGGTGATGCAGTTATTAATGACTATGATTTTGTGTTCTCTGAGAATGGTCTTGTGGCTCATAAAGATGGGAAACTTATTGGTACCCAGGTAATCATAATCTCAAACCAAAATATTTAAGCTTAAAATATAAAAAGTTACCGAATGCGGTTAATAGCGAGGCCTTTGAGGAATATAAGAGGGCTAAGAAAGAGGCAAAGAAGGCTGTTAATGTAGCTCGTGGCAGAGCCTTAGAAGGGATTTATCAAAAGTTAGGTACTAAAGAGGGAGAAATGGGCATTTATAAGATTGCAAGGATGAGAGAAAGGAAAAGCAGAGATTTAAGCCAAGTCAAATGTATAAAGGATGAAGATCAACGGGTGTTGACAAGAGATGTTGAGATTAAGGAGAGGTGGAAGGCTTATTTTGAGCAGTTATTCAATCCTGAACATGAACAAGATTTTCAAGGTCTTCATGCAACAAATGATTATATCAGCTGGTCTAGGAGGATCTTGCATAGTGAAGTAAGAGAAGCCTTGAAGTATATGAAAGTTGGTAAAGCTTGTGGCCCGGATGGTATTCCTATAGAGGTTTGGAAGAACCTTGGAGAGGTAGGAGTTGCCTGGTTAACTAAACTCTTTAATGCTATTGTGAAAGGACGTAAGATGCCGAATGCCTGGAGGAAGAGTATCATGGTACCCATATATAAAAATAAGGGAGACATTCAATGCTGTACAAATTATCGGTGTATCAAACTTTTATGAGCCATACTATGAAATTATGGGAAAGGATTATTGAACACAGATTGAGGAAGCTTACAAGAGTTTCGGAGAATCAGTTTGGGTTTATGCCAGGGAGATCTACCATGGAGGCTATTTCTCTTCTAAGAAGACTAATGGAATTGTATCAAGAGAAGAAGAAAGATCTCCACATGGTATTTATTGACTTGGAGAAAGCCTATGATAGAGTACCAAGAGAAGTGTTATGGTGGGTTTTGAAGAGGAAAGGAGTCAACGGCAAATATATCAACATCATCAAGGACATGTATGAGAATGCATCCACTAGTGTGAAAACACCTGGTGGAGACACTGAGACTTTCCCTATTACTACCGGATTGCATCAAGGTTCGGCCATGAGTCCATATTTATTTACCCTGGTTATGGACGAGCTAACCAGAAGCATACAAGACGATGTTCCTTGGTGTATGTTGTTTGCTGATGACATTATTTTAATTGATGAGACTAGTGCTGGTGTAAACCGTAAGTTGGAAGTGTGGAGAAAAACCCTCGAGGACAAGGGTTTTAAGTTAAGTAGGAGTAAAACGGAATATATGCACTGTGAGTTCAGTCTAAGGAAGAAGCAGGAACATGAGGTTAAGTTGGATGGAGTTTTGGTTCCTAAAACCAACCACTTCAAATATTTGGGTTCGGTGTTCCAGAATGATGGCCGTATAGATGAAGATGTGGCTCACAGAATACAGGTAGGGTGGTTGAAGTGGAAGGGTGCGACTGGGGTTTTATGTGATAAGAAAATACCTCTGAAAGTGAAAGGTAAATTCTATAGGACGGTTGTTAGACCTGCGATGCTCTATGGTAGTGAGTGTTGGGCACCAACGGGACAACATTTGCATAAGATGAGTGTGGCAGAAATGAGGATGCTAAGATGGATGTGTGGACATACCAGACTGGACAAAATTAAGAATGTTCATATTCGACAAAAAGTCCAAGTAGCGGACGTCGGAGATAAGGTGAGGGAAGGAAGACTTAGATGTTTTAAGAAGACCTCCTAATGCTGCGGTTCGTAAGTGTGAGAATTTGTTGATTGAGGGGGCTAGAGGTCGTGGCAGACCTAGAACTGTGTGGAAGGAGGTGATAGCAAGAGACTTACGTGCCTTAGATCTTGATGCGGATTTGATTAATGACAGACTTGAATGGAGACGTAAAATCCGTGTCTTGGAAGGGGCCTAAGGCTGGAGTTTTTTTTTGGGTGTCTTTTGAGCTTATTTTGTTGAGAATCCATACAGCCGACCCCAATTTGTTTGGGATTAAGGCTTAGTTGTTGTTTGTTTGTTGTTTGTTTGTAAAATTCTCTTTGTTTCCTCAGAAATTCTGATGGGCAATCAATTCTGTGAATCCAACATTTTTCTTGGATTTGATATGTTATTCCATAATGGTTGTATATATTCTGTTTTCGAGAGCTTGAAGACATTTCTTGGGGAGGAAAAACTCAAGGCAATTTACTTATACTTCGCCATTAAATTAAATTCCTGAAAAACAAGTGAAAAAATTGATAACTAGACTGGATCGAATATTATAAGGAAGGATTGTTTTAGGAGGCCACTAAGGATTCTGACAAGCAGTTTTTATGTGCTTAACACATGTGACAATGATTGTTTGTGGTTGCCTGCATAAGAAAAGAGCGATTCATAACTTTTAGAAGCATCTGAAACAAAAGGCCAACTGCATACCAAAAAACTGAATTAGATTTGGTAGGATATTTATGGAAATGGTAATTAAGTGGCTCCTCAATATCTAGATGCACAAAATATGTATCAGCATATAAATGTATTAATATGTTATTCTGATAGGTTTTAAATGATCGTGCAGGAATTTATAAATTTTATGCTTCATTATATTGCTGACTTGGATATTCCAATAAAAAGGATAAATTTGAAAAGTATGACACAGTTAGAAAAACACAGCTCTGCTTTACTAACAGATTGTATTGGAAGCCCTTGTTCTCATTGTCTGGATACTATATCTACTTCATGCATATGCTACCTGCATAACTGACTTCAGGTCCATAACATACGCCCAAAAAAGGTGTCTGTGCTACGTGAGAAGTTCGCTCACCTTAACATTTTCAATAGGCGGACAGATAAGCTTTGATGTGAGTGATCTTTTTATTATGATCTTGAACTTGTTAAATAAAAGGCAGATTGGCAGAGTTCAATCTTATTCATTAATGCTGGTAATAGGTTTTTCCTCAAGGCTGGGACAAGACATACTGCTTGAGATACCTTGATGAGTTCAATGAAATCCACTTCTTTGGTGAGAAAATTTACAAGGTTAGTATTTTCTCACTTGCCTCCTTGGTCATTCTTTAACCTTGTGTCTCCACCAATTGCTTGCTTATAATGTTGTTGTTCATCACCTCATTTTTTCCTATTTTTCTTTCCTTAATATATTTGCAGTTTCAAAATCATGTGCTTGAAATTTCTGAGCCCCTTAGTCTCTGTATTGTCTCATCTCAATGTGAATTACTTATGAGTATCGTTCCAACTACTATAAGACCTCAATAGTATGAATTTCCCAAAATATTTCTGATATTAGCATGCTGATGGCATTTTTAAGAATGGAGCCATAAGGGAAAGTTGAACATCTTAAAGTTCAGGTAAAAAGCTTAGAAAGTAGCCAAATTTTAGTGCAAAGGAAGTTTAGGTTTCACTTTTTAACTGATTATAGGGTCTTTGATTCATTGAAGTTGCAATCCAGTGTTGCTATTGATATTTCATTAACTTGAAATTCTGGTACAATCATTTTCAAGTTTGTTCTTCATTAAAGCATTCAAGTGTTTCACATTGATTATGATAAAATCTGAGGAATTTAAAGAGTAACAAGATTCTTATCAACATTGGAGTTCAGTCTTTATATTTCTAATCTTTAGTTATATGCTAAAGCATGTGTTTCAGTTTTACACATAAGATGAACCCCTGTTCTTCACGTCAAATTCATCGTCTAAATTCAGGCCTATTCCACAGCATTGCATTTATTTTGGTTCTATTATTACTGTTCCATTGGCATTCCACTGTTGTACATATTGAGATGTTTCCCTACTATGCTTTGCTACTCTGTCGCATGACCTTGCACTTGCTTATTCTTCTTCTTTCTTTATTTTTTTTTATCAGGGAGGAAATGATCATGAAATTTATGAATCAAAACGAACTGTGGGTCACACCGGTTAGCAAAAAGTTCATCTTCAATCTAGCCATTGGCATACTGCATATGAATCTCATACAGTAGTAGAACTATCTCGTCATATTTTCAATATGATGCAGTCAAAAGAAAAAAAATTATGAAAAACTGGTCAATAAGTCTAAAAGTTTACTTTATTCATATTAAAGAAAAGGCATTCGAAGTAGACAATAAAAAGGGTCTTACTTGGGCTATACCTGTTGCTGGGACTCACTCATCAATAGGTAATCTACTTTAACCTTATGGTTTGCCTAGGGACTCAATCACGTGTGGTTTGAGCCTAATGGACCAGCTAAAGACCAATGGCTATCAAAGAGCCTGATATAAACATTTTAAACTATGCAGATATTCAATTTCAGACCATCTGCTCCCTATCACACATGCCCGTAGACAGACACAGACTCCATAAATAGCTAGTTGGAATTTTCACAATATGGTCTTCAGTATTTGATTCCACATTCCTTCATTTTTTCTCTCATAATGGTTTGAGATCCATGTTCTTTTGCTCTTACCGTCCACTGCTGCATTACAATCGTCACAAATGATGGAGTTGCAACAGGGATTCCTGGTTACATGTACTTAAAATGTATCATTATTTATTTGTTCATGTGTATCACTGTGCTGCTTCTGGTTGTTTATATGGTGTATGAACTATGAAATCATTTCAACTCTGCCACTTGCCTTTTTGCAGTTACCAGCCCTGATGATACAATGGAGCAGTGCAGAGTTCTCTTCCTAGCAAATCCATGAAATTATGGCATTATAAAATTTTCAATTGTATTACATTTATAGTTTTTTTTAATATACAAATTTTATGAACAATTCAGATGGGATTGAAGATATGCTCATGCAGATCTTCCATGTAAATTTTCAAACCCCAATTCTCACTTGGGGTTAAAGGCATATCCTCGTTGAACTTGCTTATATTTAATTTGCATTATATTACAGAAATACTGAGAACTATAAAGTATGTTTTCGGAATAAATAAAAACAATCATTTTTTTTTAAAATGGAAAGGGAGGAATTATTTATTATGTCAAGAATATAAATTTATTGCTGGATATGATTCGTTGAGAAAAAAGTCATTTTTGAAATTGGAGAAATTTAGAAATTTAATTTTGGAATGTTATTTGAAAATATTGTTTAGACAATCATAAGAATATGTGAACAATTTTCGAAAATAAATATTTTTATGGCTTCTTCAAAAAAAAAATATTTTTATGGCAATGTCAAATAAATATTATTGCTTCGAAGGATGGCTTTATTTCATTAACAATTTTATTTTATGAATTCTCAAGAAACAAAAATTAAATATATGCGAGTACTTATCTATATTTAATTTTTTATCGTGTAATCAAATATTTTATTTTATTCATTTTATTACTTATGCGGGCCATGACATTAATTGGACATTCTCCTTCTGACATCGTTTTCTAAGATACGTTGCATATTTTACTTCCATTCATAACATGTGCGGTTATCATATCCACAAACAAGATAACGAAAAATCGTAATTAAACAGTGAGATATTAGTTTGATGTTTGAGATAAAATAAACCTATTCGACTCAAAAATTTGAAGCTCGTTTCAGCGTCAATGGCAGAAGAAGAAACCAAGAGGCAATTCTTTCTTTCTTCTTCATAAACACAGTCCTCTTCTATATCTGCTTCTGTTACTTCTTGTTGGTGATAATTTATTATTATTTCAGGTATGCAGTGGTTACAGGAGCAAATAAGGGGATTGGATTTGAAATATGTAGGCAGTTGGCTTCAGTTGGAATTGTGGTTGTGTTAACAGCTAGAGATGAGAAAAGAGGCCTTGAAGCTGTTCAGAAACTCAAAGACTCTGGTCTCTCTGATTATGTAGTTTTTCATCGAGTTGATGTAGCTGACTCTACCAGTATTGCTGCTCTTGCTGATTTTATCAAAACCAAGTTCGGAAAGCTTGATATCCTTGTATTATTCAAACCATTTTCTTTTGCTTTTTCCTTTTTAACCAGTACAATATAGTTGACAATTCTTGGCAGCTGCTTCTTCTTCTTCTTTATTGTTGTTTCTCCTTTAATTTTAGTAGATTTTGTTATGTTTACTGCTTAAATTTTCTCGAATGATTATACTGTTTTGAGGCAGCTTTTTATAAATTGAATGATGAAAAATGTTGCAACATTTTTTCAGGTGAACAATGCAGGTGTTTCAGGAGTTGAACCTTTAGTAGGTGCTGATGCTTTAAGAGCTGCTGGTTTGGGCAATGTGAGTTCCTGTAAATTACGAGCAAATGATACAACTTTCTTCTACTACACATTTGACTGTAATTTACAAGTATTATGATAATTAAATTTCTTTGATTGATCTGTAGGAAGATGCAAATGTCAGTTGGCATGAAATGGCACATTGGCCTAAAATTGTAAATCAAACTTACGAATTATCTCAAGAATGTCTGAAAATAAACTATTATGGTTCCAAAACAATGGTTGAAGCATTTATTCCTCTACTCCAATTGTCTGATTCACCAAGGATTGTTAATGTTTCATCTACAATGGGATATTTGAAGGTAATTCATCATTGTCACGAGGAAATTTTCTGAACGTCAAGAAAATTACTCTAATGAGCATAAGATATATATGTTTTCTTGTCTTTTTTTTTTTTGTGCTCAGAATGTAGAAAATGAATGGGCTAAAGAGGTGTTAGGCGATGCTGAAAATCTTTCAGAAGAGAGAATTGATGAAGTCTTAAACAACTATTTGCAAGATTGTAAAGAGAGTTCAGTAGGAAGTAAAGGTTGGCCATCTTTTTTGTCAGCCTATAAACTATCAAAGGCGGCCATGAATGCTCATACAAGGATCCTAGCTAAGAAATTTTCAAGTTTTCGCATCAATTGTGTGAGTCCTGGCTCTGTTAAAACAGATATGAACCATAATTTGGGAAGATTATCTGTGGAAGAAGGAGCTGAAAGTCCAGTGAGATTAGCACTCTTGCCTAACGATGGTCCTTCTGGTTGCTTTTTCAGTTGCAAGGAGAAATCAGCTTTTTAATTGAACAAAATATATTTAAGTGTTTAAGAATAATCGAGGCATAATCTAATAATAAGTGTTGTAAGAATATTCAAGATACAATCTAAGTAATTACTTAGCGTAGCAGCAAGTGTTTAGTGTTAAGGGAGACATGTGCACATGTGAATAATCTCTAGTACTAGAAGTGATGTTGGGAGAACCAGTATTTGCCATTAAGAAAGATATGTTCATTTTAATTATAAAATATTTGAAATTAAATGTTTTATGATTATTTAGTTTGGCAATTTTTTAGCTAGCTAACTTTGAAATATTTTGTGTTAATTAAAATTTTAAAATGGGTAGTATAATAAGAAAGAAACAATGTAGCTCATAATGTTACAGATTTAGTTATATATAAAAGATTCTGTTATATCTGAAGTGCACATCAACTGTCAAAAATATATTTAATATAATAATAAAATCTATTTGTAATAAAATTTTAAAATATCAATTAGCGATTAATTTAATACATGTAAAGATTAAGAATTATACATAAAATATGTATTAATTTAATATAAAGTAGATGTATCCAAGATGAAAATTAAAAAAAAGTATTCTTTATGAATCAATAACAGAAATGTAATCTTATAATTTACAAAAAGAATAGTATTCAATTTCTAAATAGAACCAGAAGTTAATTAAAATCTCCAGTAGTAGTCAATTTTAGACAATTTTCCGAGAAATTATATGGTATAACAATGATTTTAACTGTATATTTTTAGTTAGAATGCCAAATTAATTATATAATTATAATTAGTAATATTTTTTTTAAAAAATAGTCTAAAATTTCTCCAAATGAATTCTTTAATTTATCAATAATAAATATAAAAAATTTATTGTTATTCAATTAATATATCATTTCTCTAAATGAATTCTTTAATTTGTCAATAATAAAATATAAAAAATTTATTACTATTCAAATAATTTATTATTCTACCTAAAGTTAAAATCATCATTATATTATATAATTTTTCAAATACTCTATCCAAATTCAACGGTGGACTTAGCATGACTTTTCTCCAATTATATATATATATATATATATATATAATTTTTGCTGGTATAAGAGATTTATTTTTTGTACTGATAGTAGATAGATATAAAATTATTTTTATAGTTAAAATTTTAACTTATAAATCTAGAATTGAATATTGTTGACTAGGATTTGAATATACAGTAAGTCTCGTTTTAGCTGATAGATAGGCATTTAGGCTAGTAAGTCAGTGATCGCATCTAAAATCAACAAGAAAATATTTTAAAATCTATTTTTAAAATATTTAAAAATAAAATTATTTTTATATAAATTTACCAGTACAACTAAATCTGATAGTTCTGAGTCATAAGAAATTAAAATGATAGTTAATAGGAATGAAGTAATTTTAGAAAATTTTAATAAAGCAATAGATAATTGGGTAATAACTAAAGTAGATAAAAAATAAATTTATAAAACAATATTTAGAAATATTAAATGCTATAAAAACTTATAAAATTGGAACCCCTATACTAAATGAAAACGGTGATACTATTCAGGATGCAGTGACAACATTGATAATGATAATATCACTTCACTTTATAGGATATTCTACTAATTTAAAAAATAAAAATATTGACTTACTAGGTAATCTTAGATATAAAAAACTTAGTGATTTTCAGAAACTCAAAGACTCTTATCTCTCTGATTATGTACTTTTTCATTGGGTTGATGTAGCTGACACTACCAGTATTGCAACTCTTGCTGATTTTATCAAAACCGAATTCGGAAAGCTTGATATCCTTGTATTATTCAATCCATTTTATTTTCCTTTTTTTAGATATATATATATATATATAATTTCTTTCTTTTCAAACCAGTAAATTACATTTGACAACAGTACTTTCTCTATTAATATAATTTAGTAGATTTTATTCTGTTTACCGTCAAATTTCTCACTAATTGAATGATGAAAAATGTTGCATGATTTTTGCAGGTGAACAATGCAGGTGTTTTAGGAGCTGAATTTGATGCTGATGCTTTAAGAGCTTCTGGTTTTGGCACGGTGAGTTCCTTTTAAATTATGGACATATTTAACGAGTCTTTGATTATTGGATTGCTAGATAATAGGGCAGGACAAATGATACAGCTTTCTACTACACATTTACGTGTAATCTATGTTGAAATGGGATTGCTTCACCTGTTGGGAGTAATGTTTGACGTTTGGGCTTCTTGACATGAACATATTCTTGACAGGATGGCCTTAAGTCATTTTTATCTTTGAGATCACACTTTCTTTTTTTTTTTTTTTACTTTTCCAGTGTGGGATTGGTATCCCCAACATGCTCCAACAATTTACAAGCATTATTACAAGTAAATTTCTTTGATTGATGTTAGGAACACGTAAATATCAATTTAATAAATGAGTTAGCAACTCAAACTTACGAATTATCTAAAGATGCCTGAAAATAAACTACTATGGTTCGAAAGCAATGGTTGAGGCACTCATTCCTCTACTCCAATTGTCTGATTCACCAAGGATTGTTAATGTTTCATCTTCCATAGGACAGTTGAAGGTAATTTATCATTGCCGCAAGGAAGTTTTCTAAATTTTAAGAAAATTTACTCTAATGGTTATAAGATTATATATGTTTTCTTCCCTCTTTTTTTTTTTTTTTTTTTTTTGTGTTCAGAATGTAAAAAATTAATGGGCTAAATTGTTGTTAGGTGATGCTGAAAATCTTTCAGAAGAGAGAATTGATAAAGTCTTGAACAAGTATCTGCAAGATTTTAAAGACGGGTCATTAGCAAATAAAGGTTGGCCATCTCTTTTTTCTGCCTATATACTATCAAAGGCAGCCATGAATGCCCATACAAGGATCCTAGCTAAGAAATTTTCAAGTTTTCACATTAACTGTGTGTGCTCTGGCTTTGTTAAAACATATGTAATCTACAATTTGGGCAGATTATTTACGGAAGAAGGAGCTGAAAGTCCAGTGAGATTAGCACTCTTACCTAATGACGGTCCTTCTGGTTGCTTTTTCAATCGCCTGGAGGAATCAGCTTTTTAGCTGAACTAAATACATTTAAGTGCAGCACAGGGAAGCGTAGTCTAATTATAATTGCATATTCCTCTCAGAAATATATTCAAGATTGATTCGTGTGCATGAATATTAAGAGCAGTGTTGGAAAGAACAGTATTTAGTCATTAAGGAAAATATATTAGTTTTGAATAAAAATATTTGAAATATAGACTTTTATGATTATTTAGTTTGGCAATTAATTTATAGTTATCTAACTTAGAAGTATTAATTGTATTAGTTAAAAATTAAAAATGCGTAGTATAATAAGAAATAAGAACAATGTGGCTCATAATGTGAAGAAAGAAGAACAATGTAGCTTATAATATGAAAATATTTAGTTATATATAAAAGATTTGTTATATCTGAAGTATACATCAACTATTTTATATATA
Organism: Garcia nutans; assembly: GCA_947685225.1. Lineage (NCBI taxonomy): Eukaryota > Viridiplantae > Streptophyta > Magnoliopsida > Malpighiales > Euphorbiaceae > Garcia > Garcia nutans. The sequence goes on along the minus strand of CANTUV010000010.1, from coordinate 12,663,743 downwards.
TGTCTATTATTTTCAAAAAAAATATTAAATTTATATATTTAATGCAATAATAAATATATTTATAATAAAATTTTAAAATATCAATTAGTGATTAATTTATATAAAAATTGAGAATTATATTTAAAATATATGAAGTAGATGTATTCATGATGAAAATTTTAAAAAAAAAGTTATTAAAAGAAATAGTCTGATTAAAAAAAAATTGTATTCCATTCCTAAATAGGATCCTAAATAGGACCCTAAATAGGACCAGAAGTTAATAAAAAAAAATCTCCATAGTGGTTGTCAATGGTGGGTGGATCTGACCTCTCTAAGATATCAGAGCAATTGGCAAGAACGGTTTGCCAAGTAGTTTTTCACTTCATGATTGTTCAAGAAAGTAATAAGGAGCTCTGAACAGAACTGAAACAATGTTGGAATTAACAATGGAAATCAGAGAACCCTTGGAGCAGTTATGAAGAACTTATATCATCTTCTGTATTCACCGAAAAAAGCAATGCTATATTACACTGTTTTATTGCTTAGCTGTCAAGTTTGTTAGTAACTAACTAAAGGAAAACATAGTGTTACATGACTGTGAGATAAATAACATACACAACATCCCCCCCCCCTCAAGTTGGAGTGGGAGAGAAGTCACCAGTCCAAGCTTGGAAACAAAGTTTTGAAAATGGCAGTGGGATAAGAATTTGGTGAATAGATCAGCTAACTGCATGTTGGATGGCAAGTGAGGTGTGGAAATGAGGCCATTAGTGAGCTGTGTTCTGAAAACTTGGCAATCAATATCAATATGCTTAGTCCTCTCATGGAAGACTAGATTATTAGCAATGTGTATGGCAGCTTTGTTGTCACAATGCAAGGGTATTTGTGTTTGAACATGAACATGAAAATCTGTCAGTAAAGAGGTTAAACACTGAAGTTCACAGACAATGGTTGCCATAGCTCGATACTCGGATTCAGCTGATGACCTGCTTATGGTATTTTGTTTCTTTGATTTCCAAGATACTAGAGAAGTACATAAGAAAACACAATATCCTGTTGATTTCCAAGATACTAGAGAAGTACCTAAGAAGACACAATATCCTATTGTTGATTTTCTAGTATCTGCACATGAGGCCCAATCAGCATCAGTGAAGGCCCTCAATTTCATATTATTTGATGAAGAAAAGAACAATCCTTTGTAACTTGTACCCTTTAGATACTTGACAACATTTAAGGCAGCTTTGAGATGAGTTTGAGTTGGAGCTTACATGAACTGACTTAGTTGTTGTACTGTAAAACTTATATCTGGCCTGGTAAGAGACAGATAAAGTAATCTACCAAGAAGTCTTCTGTAAACATTTGGATTATCCAAATGATCATCCATATTGGCAGTAATTTTGATTCCTTGTAAGTAAGGACTACTGACAGATTTGGCATGTTGCAAACCAGTGTCTTTAACGATGTCAGTAATGAATTTGTGTTATGTAAGTAATAAACCCTCTGGTGATCTTGCTATCTCAATGCCCAAGAAATACTTGGCTGGCCCCAATTCTTTAATTGTAAACTGCTGATGAAGATGCTTTTTAAGATCATTGATTAACTGTTCTGATGGGCCTGCAATGAGACAATCATCTACATAGACTAGAATAGCCAAAAAACAATCAAGTCGACCTTTGGTAAACAAACATTGATCAAACTGAGATTGTTTAAAACCATAAGCAATGAGATAAGATGTGAGTTCTTTATTCCATTGTCTTCCAGCTTGCTTCAGTCCATATAAGGACCTCTGCAGCTTGCAAACCTGTCCAGATTGAACTTTATCATAATCAGGAGGAATTTCCATATAGATGTCTTCATCAATACTGCCATGTAGATAGGCATTATTGATGTCCAATTGGTGAATTGGCCAAGTAAGAGCAGCAGCTACAGACATTAATACTCTGACAGTAACTAACTTGGTCACATGAGAGAAAGTCTGGTTGTAATCAAGTCCAAGTAGCTGGCTATACCCTTTAGCAACTAATCTTGCTTTAAATCTGTCAACACTGCCATCTGGATTAAATTTGATCCTGTAAATCCACTTATAACTAATAGGTTTAGTATTAGAAGGTAAATCAACAATTGTCCATGTATTATTAGTTTCAAGAGCATTTAACTCCTTATTCATGGCATCTACCTAATTCTTATCCTTTTTAGCTTGATTATAACTACTAGGTTCATGAATAATGGACAAATGTGCTACATAACTAAGGTATGATGGTGAAAAATGGAAGTTGTTTGGTGTGGTAATAAGATTTGATTGAGGGTTAGAAATGATAAAGTCTTCTAACCAGACTGGTGTAGTTTTGTTTCTAGTACTTCTTCGCAGTGGGGGCGGATCAGGTAGCTGCATTGAAACTTGTTCAGTAGGATGATGTGACACAATTTGATCTGGTTCAACTTCTGGTGCAGAATAAATTTCTTCTGTTGTCGCATCTGCTGCAGAAGTTTCAGTTGGTAAAGGAGTAACAGTTTCAGGGATTGATGAGATGTGAGTATTTGGTTCTGTTATACAATTTGGTAATGTGAAATTTAGGATAGTTTCTGGTTGAGAATAATGAAATGGGAAGACATTTTCAAGGAAAATAACATCTCTGGAATGGAGCAGTTTGTGAGAAAGAAAGATTATATAACTTGTATCCCTTATGTTGCTGTGAGTAACCCAAGAAAACACAAGGATTAGCTCTGGATTCAAATTTGGTTTTATGAGGTGTGTTATTTGTGGCATAACATAGGCAACCCACAGTCTTGAAGAAAGAGTAATCAGGTGGCTTATGGTGTAATCTGTGGAATGGTGTATCCCATTTCAAATTTTCTGAAGGTAGTCTATTGGTGATAAAGGTTGCTGTTAACAAAAGTTCAGACCAAAACATCTTGGGAAATTTAGCTTGGTGCATAAGAGCCCTTGCTATTGTTAATAAGGTTCTATGCTTCCTCTCCACAATTCCATTTTGCTGTGGGATATACACAGAAGTTTTCTGGTGTAAAATGCCTTGGTTTTGAAAGAGGGATTGGCAATATTGATTTACAAACTCAGAGCCATTATCTGATCTAATAGCTCTTATTTGTTTTTGAAATTGAGTTTTAATGAGGTTAATAAAGGTTTGTAGTGCAGATGGCACTTGTATTTTAGTTGTGAGCATGAATGTCCAGCAATATCTACTAAAGTCATCAACAATAGTCAGCATATAGGTAGCATTTGTAACTGATTTTACTGTATAAGGACCCCACAAATCCACATGTATCAATTCAAATGGTTCAACAGTAGAAATTTCATGAATAGGAAATGGCAATCTTACCTGTTTAGCAACAGGACAAATTGGACAAAGTAGATCACCAAATTCACAGTTTTTCAATCCATTTACATGTTTTAGTCTCTTATAAGAGACATGTCCTAACCTAGCATGCCACAAGAAGGCTAGGTGTTTATTATGACTAGAACAATTAGAAATGACAGAAAATTTCTCATCATTGGTAAATGAAGTATCAGTCAACTAATATAAGTCTTCATGCACTTTCCCCACAGCTAAAAAAGCTTCAGTCTGTAAATCCTGAAATAAACAATATTTAGGATATGAGTGAACAGATAATTGACATGTTTTGGTTAAAAGGGATACTGAGATTAGGTTGCAGGTGAATGAAGACACATATAGTACATTGTACAATGTCACTCTATTGTTCAGTTTGATGTTACCAACATGTGTCACAATTCTGGTTGTGTTGTCAGGGAACCTCACTTTCTTTGCTGGATTCAGTTTATGTATTTGGTCAAAAAAGGAAAGATTGAAGGTTATATGGTTAGTGCACCTGAATCCACTATCCAATTACTTTTGCAATTAAAATCAATACTAGAAAGGACTGAATTAAGTAAAGTACCAGCAAAGTTGACTGTTCTGATGTTGTTGTCACCAGAATCCTCAGCAGTAGCAGGTGCCTTTGCCTTGATAAACTTCTGAAACTCCTGGAACATCTCAGAAATATTGTTGTCTTCAGATTGGTGCTGATGAAGTGGAGTGTCATCAATGTGAGCTATGTTGGCTGCCACTGGTCCAGATATGTTGATCCCTTTCTTCTTCTGCAGTTCTATGAACCAGTCAGGATATCCATGTATCTTAAAGCAGTTTGCAATAGTATGCCCAGTCATTTTACATTTGGTACAATACTGATATGCCTTGTTCATCTTCCTGCTAGAGTTGAAATTCTGATTTCTGGTGTAACCAAAATTGTTCTGTCTGTTATAGTTATTGCCATAGTCATTGCTCCTCCGAGTAAGCATAACAGCTGAGGTCTCACTTGATTCAATACTGTCAGAGGTCTGCACCTCTCTTTGCTTCTCAACACTTAAGACAATTGAATAAGCTTTGTTAATAGATGGGAATGGATCCATTAAGAGAATTTGGTTCTTGACATTGTCATAAATGTCTCCCAACCCTAGCAAAAATTGCATTAATCTCCTATTGTTATCATACTCCAGAATTGCTGCATTTTGGTTACAGCACACAGGTAAAGGTGCAAGACAAAGTAGTTCATCCCATCTCCTTTTGAGATTTGTGTAGTAATTGGTTACTGATTCATTTCCTTGCTTATATCCAGAAATCTCCCTCTCAATTTGATAAATCAAGGGGCCATTTCACTCACCATACCTTTGTTTTAACTCATCCCAAAGAATCTTTGCAGTCTTGCAAAAAATAAATGCATCAGAAATCTCCTTGGATACAGCATTGATCAACCAAGAAGATACCATGCTATCAGCTTGGATCCACTTATTATAATTCTCTGATCCAATTTCTGGCTGTGTTATGGTTCCATCAATGAAACCTAGCTTATTTTTAGCTCTAAGAGCTGTGATAACAGATCTGCTCCATGAAAGATAATTTGGTCCTCTCAATGGAGAATTCACTAGCTTAAAACCAGGAGACTCTGAGTTACTGACACTCAGAGGATCATTATCATTGTTTTTAGAATTAATTGCAGCAATTAATCGAGAAATATCTTCAGTTGTCATCATTTTCTTTTAGAGATCAATTTAAACAGCACAATCTAAACACATATTTGCAAGCAGAGATTAGAATTAAGAATTCTTACTTGTTTTGTTGCTCTGATACCATGAACAGAACTGAAACAATGTTGGAATTAATAATTGAAATCAGAGAACCCTTGGAGTAGTTATGAAGAACTCATATCATCTTCTGTATTCACCGAAAAAAGCAATGCTATATTACACTGTTTTATTGCTTAGCTGTCAAGTTTGTTAGTAACTAACTAAAGGAAAACATAGTGTTACATGACTGTGAGATAAATAACATACACAACAAGCTCTTAATTGTAATTTTGGTGATGCAGTTATTAATGACTATGATTTTGTATTCTCTGAGAATGGTCTTGTGGCTCATAAAGATGGGAAACTTATTGGTACCCAGGTAATCATAATCTCAAACCAAAATATTTAAGCTTAAAATTCAATTTGTTTCCTCAGAATTCGTGATGGGCAATCAATTCTGTGAATCCAACCTTTTTCTTGGATTTGATGTGTTATTCCATAATGGTTGTATATATTCTGTTTTCGAGAGCTTGAAGACATTTCTTGGGGAGGAAAAACTCAAGGCAAGTTACTTATACTTCCCCATTAAATTAAATTCCTGAAAAACAAGTGAAAAAATTGATAACTAGACTGCATCGAATATTATAAGGAAGGATTGTTTTAGGAGGCCACTAAGGATTCTGACAAGCAGCTTTTATGTGCTTAACACATGTGACAATGATTGTTTGTGGTTGCCTGCATAAGAAAAGAGCGGTTCATAACTTTTAGAAGCATCTGAAACAAAAGGCCAACTGCATACCAAAAACTGAATTAGATTTGGCAGGATATTTATGGAAATGGTAATTAAGTAGCTCCCCAATATCTAGATGCACAAAATATGTATCGGCATATAAATGTATTAATATGTTATTCTGATAGGTTTTAAATGATCGTGCAGGAATTTATAAATTTTATGCTTCATTATATTGCTGACTTGGATATTCCAATAAAAAGGTGATTGTATTGGAAGGCTGGAAGTCCACTTTCACATATATCAGTGTGATAAAGGAAAAAAAGGATTGAATAATAACTTCTTCAATTATTCATATAGGGGAACATTCATAGAATTCCGGAGTGGGACGATTAATGTATCACCGACTGGGCGGCACTGCAGCCAAGAAGAAAGGGATGAATTTGAGAAGTATGACACGGTTAGAAAAACACAGCTCTGCTTTACTAACAGATTGTATTGGAAGCCCTTGTTCTCATTGTCTGGATACTATATCTAGTTCATGCATATGCTACCTGCATAACTGACTTCAGGTCCATAACATACACCCAAAAAAGGTGTCTGTGCTACGTGAGAAGTTCGCTCACCTTGACATTTTCAATAGGCGGACAGATAAGCTTTGATGTGAGTGATCTTTTTATTATGATCTTGAACTTGTTAAATAAAAGGCAGATTGGCAGAGTTCAATCTATTCATTAATGCTGGTAATAGGTTTTTCCTCAAGGTTGGGACAAGACATACTGCTTGAGATACCTTGATGAGTTCAATGAAATCCACTTCTTTGGTGACAAAACTTACAAGGTTAGTCTTTTCTCGCTTGCCTCCTTGGTCATTCTTTAACCTTGTGTCTCCACCAATTGCTTGCTTATAATGTTGTTGTTCATCACCTCTTTTTTTCCTATTTTTCTTTCCTTAATATATTTGCAGTCACAAAATCATGTGCTTGAAATTTCTTAGACCCTTAGTCTCTGTATTGTCTCATCTCAATGTGAATTACTTGTGAGTATCGTTCCAACTACTATAAGTCCTCATTAGTATGAATTTCCCATAATATTTCTGATATTAGCATGCTGATGGCATTTTTAAGAATGGAGTCATAAGGGAAAGTTGAACATCTTAAACTTCAGGTAAAAAGCTTAGGAAGTAGCCAAATTTTAGTGCAAAGGAAGTTTTACATTTCACTTTTTAACTGATTATAGGGTCTTTGATTCATTGAAGTTGCAATCCAGTCTTGCTATTGATATTTCATTAACTTGAAATTCTGGTACAATCATTCTCGAGTTTGTTCTTCATTAAAGCATTCAAGTGTTTCACATTGATTATGATAAAATCTGAGGAATTCAAAGAGTAACAAGATTCTTATCAACATTGGAGTTCATTCTTTATATTTCTAATCTTTAGTTATATGCTCAAGCATGTGTTTCAGTTTTACACATAAGATGAACCCCTGTTCTTCACGTCAAATTCACAGTCTAAATTCAGGCCTATTCCACAGCATTGCATTTATTTTGGTTCTATTATTACTGTTCCATTGGCATTCCACTGTTGCACATATTGAAATGTTTCCCTACTATGCTTTGCTACTCTGTCGCATGACCTTGCACTTGCTTATTCTTCTTCTTTCTTTATTTTTTTTTATCAGGGAGGAAATGATCATGAAATTTATGAATCAAAACGAACTGTGGGTCACACAGGTTAGCAAAAAGTTCATCTTCAATCTAGCCATTGGCATACTGCATATGAATCTCATACAGTAGTAGAACTATCTCGTCATATTTTCAATATGATGCAGTCAAAAGAAAAAAAAAAATTATGAAAAACTGGTCAATAAGTCTAAAAGTTTATTTTATTCATATTAAAGGCATTCGAGGTAGACAATAAAAAGAGTCTTACTTGGGCTATACCTGGTGCTGGGACTCACTCATCAATAGGTAATCTACTTTAACCTTATGGTTTGCCTAGGGACTCAATCACGTGTGGTTTGAGCCTCATGGACCAGCTAAAGACCAAAGGCTCTCAAAGAGCCTGGTATAAACATTTTAAACTATGCAGATATTCAATTTCAGACCATCTGCTCCCTATCACACATGCCCATAGACAGACAGACTCCATAAATAGCTAGTTGGAATTTTCACAATATGGTCTTCAGTGAAAAATCCTTGTAATTGAAAGTCTCCTTCTGACATCCTTTTCTAAGACTCGTTGCATGTTTTACATCCATTCATAATATGTGCGGTTATCATATCCACAAACAAGATAACGAAAAATCGTAATTAAATAGTGAGATATTTGTTTGATGTTTGAGATAAAATAAACCTATTCGACTCAAAAATTTGAAGCTCGTTTCAGCGTCAATGGCAGAAGAAGAAACCAAGAGGCAATTCTTTCGTTCTTCTTCATAAACACAGTCCTCTTTTATCTCTGCTTCTGCTACTTCTTGTTGATAATAATTATTATATATTGTTTCAGGTATGCAGTGGTTACAGGAGCAAACAAGGGGATTGGGCTTGAAATTTGTAGGCAGTTGGCTTCAGTTAGAATTGTGGCTGTGTTAACTGCTATAGATGAGATAAGGGGCCTTGAAGCTGTTCAGAAACTCAAAGACTCTGGTCTCTCTGATTATGTAGTTTTTCATCAAGTTGATGTAGCTGACTCTACCAGTATTGCTGCTCTTGCTGATTTTATCAAAACCCAGTTCGGAAAGCTTGATATCCTTGTATTATTCAAACCATGTTCTTTTGCTTTTTCCTTTTTAACCGGTACAATATTGTTGATTCATGCAACCCATGAAATTAATGGGTTTGATAAATTTATAATTTTGACTAAATTAAAATTAAATGGGTTTGGCAAGTTTACAATTTTGACTAGGCTTTAGAAAAGAAAAAAATATTTAACATATTTTTTTAGCCACCACTGTAATAGTCAAAATTAGGTATAAGTTAGGTACAAATTAATATGTTCACACATATTTGAAGGCCTATAAATAGCCTTCATCTTATTCACTTTAATATATACAAGACAAATACAAGAGAGAAGAAATAAGAGAGGAAAAAGATTTCAAGTAGTTTGTGAGATAAATATTAGAGAATTATTTTCTAGTTTCTTGGTGTGATAATCTAAAGAGTGAAAAATTTGCTAGAGATGTATATAGATATTTTCTCTATTATTTGTGATCTTAAGTAGTCAAGTGAGGATTGCTTATGAATTTGTTGTACTTGATTTCTTTGAATTAATAAATTTTTATTTCGGAGTTTGGCCCGTGGGTTTCCCTCTACACTGGGGGTTTTTCACGTTAAATCTTGTCTCGTCTTCTTTGCTTCTTCCTATTGTGCATTCATTTACACAATTAATTATTAACTGAGAACCCAACAAATATAGTTGACAATTCTTGGCAGCTGCTTCTTCTTCTTCTTTATTGTTGTTTCTCCATTAATTTTAGTAGATTTTGTTATGTTTACTGTTTAAATTTTCTCGAATGATTATACTGTTTTAAGGCAGCTTTTTATAAATTGAATGATGAAAAATGTTGCAACATTTTTTCAGGTGAACAATGCAGGTGTTTCAGGAGTTGAACCTTTAGTAGATGTTGATGCTTTAAGAGCTGCTGGTTTTGGCAATGTGAGTTCCTGTAAATTACGAGCAAATGATACAACTTTCTTCTACTGAACATTTGGCTGTAATTTACAAGTATTATGATAAGTAAATTTCTTTGATTGTCTGTAGGAAGACGCAAATGTCAATTGGCATGAAATGGCACATTGGCCTAAAATATCAAATCAAACTTACGAATTATCTCAAGAATGCCTGAAAATAAACTATTATGGTTCCAAAACAATGGTTGAAGCATTTATTCCTCTACTCCAATTGTCTGATTCGCCAAGGATTGTTAATGTTTCATCGACAATGGGATATTTGAAGGTAATTCATCATCGTCACAAGGAAATTTTCTGAACTTCAAGAAAATTACTCTAATGGGCATAAGATATTTATGTTTTCTTGTCTTTTTTTTTTTTTTTGTGTGCTCAGAATGTAGAAAATGAATGGGCTAAAGAGGTGTTAGGCGATGCTGAAAATCTTTCAGAAGAGAGAATTGATGAAGTCTTAAACAAGTATTTACAAGATTGTAAAGAGAGCTCAGTAGGAAGTAAAGGTTGGCCATCTTTTTTGTCAGCCTATAAACTATCAAAGGCAGCCATGAATGCTTATACAAGGATCCTAGCTAAGAAATTTTCAAGTTTTCGCATCAACTGTGTATGTCCTGGCTTTGTTAAAACAGATATGACCTACAATTTGGGAAGATTATCAGTAGAAGAAGGAGCTGAAAGTCCAGTGAGATTAGCACTCTTGCCTAATGATGGTCCTTCTGGTTGCTTTTTCAATCGCAAGGAGGAATCATCTTTTTAATTAAGCAAAATGCATATAAATGTTTAAGAATAATGGAGACATAATCTAATAATAAATATCTAAGTAATTACTTAGCATAGCAGTAAGTGTGTTAAGTGAGACATGTGCACACGTGAATAATCTCTAGTACTAAAAGTGATGTTGGGAGAATCAGTATTTGCCATTAAGAAAGATATGTTCATTGTAAATATAAAATATTTGAAATTAAGTGTTTTATGATTATTTAGTTTGGCAATTTTTTAGCTAGCTAACTTTGAAATATTTTGTGTTAATTAAAAATTTAAAATGGGTAGTATAATAAGAAAGAAATAATGTAGCTCATAATGTTACAGATTTAGTTATATATAAAAGATTTTGTTACATAATAACAAATAGTAAATATAAAAAATGATAAATATAAAAAATTTATTATCATTCAATTAATATGTCATTTCTCCAAATGAATTCTTTAATTTATCAATAATAAAATATAAAAAATTTATTATTATTCAATTAATATTTCATTTTTTCAAATGAATTCTTTAATTTATCAATAATAAAATATAATTAATTTATTATTATTCAATTAATATATCATTTCTCCAAATGAATTCTTTAATTTATCAATAATAAAATATAAAAAATTTATTATTATTCAGTTAATATTTCATTTTTTCAAATGAATTCTTTAATTTATCAATAATAAAATATAAAAAATTTATTATTATTCAATTAATATATCATTTCTCCAAATAAATTCTTTAATTTATCAATAATAAAATATAAAAAATTTATTATTATTTAATTAATTTATTATTTAATTTATTAATAATAAAATATAAAAAAGTATTATTATTCAATTAATATATTATTCTACCTAAAGTTAAAATCATCATCATATTATATAATTTTTTTAAATACTCTATCCAAATTCAGTGGTGGACTTAGCATGGGGCCAGTGAGGGCTCAAGCCCCCCACTAACTTTTCTCCAATTACATATATATATATATATATAATAGCATAGTTTTTTGAGCTCATAAATAATTATGTTATCTACCATGTTTGTCTGATATGTCGCTAAACTAATATATTTTGTAATGCGAATGAGCAGAGAACTAAAATTATTTCGTTTGACTTAACTAATTCTCCTAATTTTTATATGGTCTAAGGTTTGATTAATACAAATATATAATATTTATATAATTTATTATTGTTTATGCCAGAGGCTCTCTCTCTCTCTCTATATATATATATCTCTTAATTTTTGAGCTTATAAGTATATGTAAGTTATAATTATACATATATAATAATTATACATATATAATTTACGTCTAAATTGATATAGTTTAATGTTTCAAATCATTATTTTTGTAAAAATTCTTTTATTTCTTTTATATCTCTCCCTTTTTTAGTCAATTTTTTTAATATAAAACACTGTTGCAAAATTTTTTAATTTTTTCTCTTCTTCTATTTTTTTTTCTCAATATAATTTTCTCTCTTTATGTAAATTTCTCTATTTTATTTTTTATTTTATTATTTCAGGATTTTCTATAAATTTATATATCACTAAATTTATTTTTTTCTACTTATGTTTATATTCATAAATTTATACGTAAAATTACAATTGCATTATCCACAAAATATCCATTTCAATTTGCTTCTCATTTATTTTGTTGGAGATAAAAATTATTTAAAATTTTAGTTTATTTCTTTTTTATATTTTTTTTCTCATTAATTTATATCATTGATAGGTTAAATTTATATTTTTAAAATGCAAAAATGCTTTATAAAAGTTAAGGCTGATAAAAATTTGAAAAATATAAATTCAACATGAGAGCAAGCTCCCACTGGTTTCAAATTTTGGGTCCGCCTCTATCCAAATCCACGAGGAAATTAGGAAACATGTACTCATGTAGATGAGAAGTTTTTAGCAATCCTCCAATTGAAATCCCACCTAACTTCGTTGCCCACGAGTTTCTGAGAAAAGAATTCTAAATTTGAATGAAGAAAAAAAGAATAATATTATTATATACATTATTTATTAATATATAAAGAAAAAAATTATATAAAAAAATTATATATCCAATAATATTACAGAGTTTTAGCCCAATAATAACGAAATTTTATATATTCAAATTAAATCTATAGTTAAGGATTATATAAAAAAATTAATTGAAGTGGTAATGTTTAATGTGGCATTAGGTTTAAATTTTGAAATTAAAAATTAAATTAAAATTAGAATAAAATAAAATTAAAATTGAAATGATTATTTATTTATTTTAATTTATTTATAATTAAAATTAAAATAATTATTTATTTTTTTAGTCAACGTATTATTAGTTTGAATTTCAATTTATAATAATAAAGTCCCATAAAATTGCTATTATTGTCATCACAGAAAAACTAACATTTTTTGTAAGGCGCTATGAATATCATATGTCATGTCAGAGCACATATCACATCAATTTTACTATTTAAATTATATTTTTATGTTAAACGGATTATCTTTATATATAATCAAGATTTACTTAACTAAATATGTAAATATATATTTCATTCAATTATTATTAAAATAAATAATTATATAATTTAATAATATTAAAAATTAGTTTTTATATATGATGAATATTGATTTGCCAAATTTATTTTGAGTATGTTCTTGATTCCTATTACGAGAGATGCATTAGTATTGCGTACGATTTTTTACTATCCCCTTTATCCTTCAACCACATGTTCTTTTTTTTAGGATGAATATTTAGTCAGTCGATAAATTTTATTTTAATTGAAATTTTTGAATACTAATTTTATTGGTTGAACCAATTGATTTTTAAATTTAGTTGATTCAATTAATTAATTTAATCTAATCGACTAAATTTTTTTATTTTTATAAAAAAATTATATTTACAATAAAATATTAATATAATTAAATAACTAAATAAAATTTTTATTAAAAAGTAAACAAACATAAATATATTTTGTAATAAAAAATATGTTTATAATATAAATTTATATAATTAAAGAATTAAATAAAAAATTAACAAATAATTAATTTATTTTTAATTTTCGGTTAGCAGCTAACTAGCCGAATCGAATTGGTTAACCATAAATCAAACTGAAAACAGAAATCATTAAAATATTCGACCGAACTAAATTTTCAATCGATTAATCGAATTATGTCTATCCATATTTTTTTTCCATCTAAGGCAGATCTTTGCCCTAACGATATCAATCAACAATTAATTTAAATTAGACTTTAATTTAATATAATAAAATTTTAAAATATCAATAACCATTAATTTAATATACGACATCGTTATAGTTTCCACTCTTTTCTTAGAAACGTTGCATGTTTTATATCCATTATCATATGTGTGGTTGGCATATCTACAAATATGGATAAGGCTAAGGAGCAAAGAAAGCTACAATTGCAAGAGTTGGAAGAAATTCGGCTTGAAGCATATGAAAATTCTAGGATTTATAAAGATAAGACCAAGACACTTCATGACAAATTTATTCTCAGGAAGAATTTTATAGTTGGACAAAAAGTGTTGCTTTATAATTCTAGATTGAAATTGATGCCAGGTAAGTTGCGTTCTCGTTGGATTGGACCTTTTATTGTTACTAATGTATTTTCTTATGGTGTAGTTGAAATTAAAAGCTTAGTAACTAATAAGGTTTTCAAAGTTAATGGGCATAGACTCAAGCCACTTTACGAAGGATTCCAAGAGCATTCACTTGAAGAAATCAAATTGGTTGATCCAGTTTATCTGGATGAATAAAAAAAATAAAAAATAAATAAATAATGATGTCGAGCCAATGACATTAAACGAAGGCGCTACTTGGGAGGCAACCCATGACGACTATCTAGCCACAAACAGATTTGTTTTCTTTCTCACTTTGTTTTACTTATTTTTAGTAATATTTTTTTTAATTATAATTTGATTTTACATTAGGGACAATGTAAGTTTTAAGTGTGGGGGAGGAGTTTTCACTTGGAAGTATTTTCACTTAAATATATATATATATATATTTACTAGTGCTGGAATTAAAAAAAAAACTTGATCTTTTATTAGCATGCTTTATTAAAAATGACAAATTATAATTAAAAGAATTAGTATCATTTTAATTTCTTATTAAATATTCTTTTATTTTTTTTCTTCAATAGTTCAATTAAATTGATGCTAATTACTTTGGATTTACAAATAAACAAGTAAGTTTTGAGCCCAAACACTTTATTATTTTTTTTTTAGAGAGTTCACGTTTTTGGTAAAAAGTCCTAGAACTTGCTCTTGTATCTTCTTGAGATTACCATAATTAGCTCCCTAATTAAAAAGTGATTAAGGCAAATTAGGTTTAACCATTTAGCTTAAAAAGCCTACCCTTTTACTAAACCCTTAGATAGCCATTTTGAGCCATTCAATATATACATTTTTTTTTCTTTCTTCCTAGTGTACCTATGAGAATTTTATCTAGTTCTTCTTCTGAAAAAAAAAAGAAAAAGACAAAAAAAATTTCCTTCTAAATTAAGAAATTTTGAGCTTTACTAGAGTAGCACAAGCATAAGTTGTTTTTAGCACAATTGTGCTGACTTCAAATCCCATTATTGCTTTCAATATTTCATGGCACAATTGTGCCATCTCTTGTGTTTACTTTTGTACTCTTCTCTTTTGGTTGCACAAGTTGTTGCTTTACAGCACAATTATACTTATTCTTGTTTGCTTATTCTAAGCAAATCAATAAACATTTCTGCCTTTCAAAAAAAAATACCTCTATCATACCTACTACTCAAGCCCCATTACAACCAAAATAAAGACATTTTGATTTTAATTAGTTGGCTATAGTAGTGGAGATTAGATCAAAAGAGCAAGCTTATGGTGATTTTTCTACTAAAAACAGTTGAACGCTGAGAGTATTTATCACCCTAATTAAACACATGAGAGTTTGGTGAGATGTGAGACTGTTAAATCTTTGTAATTAGCTCATATGTTTAATTTTACTATTTTTGAAAAATAAAAAGAACTTATTAAATATTTTAAGAGAAATAAAAATATAAAAATTCTTTTAAATATAACTTGTTAATTTTAATAGAGCATGCCTTGAGAAGATTAAGAGAAATTTCAAACTATGCTTGAGGGCAAGCATAAAATAAGTGTGGGGGAATTTGATAAATACAAGTTTATATATTTTTATTTTTATTATATTTAATTGTTTTGAGTTATTTGAAGCTTAATTTATGTAAATAAAGTGTTTTTAAATAAAATAGATTTTATTTTAAGAGTGTTGTGAATAAATATTTTAAAATAAAGAAATTTCAGCATTATAATAAATTTGACCGTTGCCTTGATTTTTAAAGGATATTTTAATTTGTAGGTCTCCAATTTGGGTGAAAAATGATTCAACTAAAAGCTAATGAACAGACCTACAAGAAAAAAATACTCCAAATGCTAATAATGAAGGAATGTGGACGAAAAAGAGCTTCAAAGTGGTGACAGCCATGCTGTCCATCTGATCTGCACCACCTTTAGTATTAAAATCATAAGATGAGTTGTGGCTGTCCAAATTGGACATAAAAATATGATTTGGAAAGCTAATGGATAGACCTAAAAGAAAAAAATTATTCCAGCGGCTGGGAATCAACTAATGTGCACGAAAAAGAGACTGAAGGTGATGGCAAACATGCTGTCCATTACAGCAATGCAATAATGATGAAATTAGGTGGCATTTTAATTATTAAACCACTTTGTACAGCCAAGCTTGGCTATAAATACCTTCATTTGTATGCCTTGGAGGATCCCATCTGAAATCATCTCCTCTCCCTTGTTGTTTTATTAATTTTCTTTGTATTTTGTTGTTGTAAGCCACAACATGAGTGGCTAAGTTTTAAATTCAGCTCAAAGACTTCAAGTTCATTGCGTAATTTGTGAGGCCAGGTTATAATTTCTTTATTTTGATTAAATATGTATTGTTTCTTGATATTATTGTTTTTTTATATGATAAATATTCAACTAAGAATGCTTAATAGTTGATCGTTTATTATGATTAATCGCTAATCATTCTTCTTAATCCGTAATTGTTATGAAGAGTGATACTAGTAGCAATTAGGTTTTATTAATTATGATCCAAGTTTTTAATAAAAACCTAAAGAAATAATAGGGTGAATTAAATGATTTATGCTTCATAAATTATTATTCAAGCTTAACTACTTCCTGTTGCAATGCAGTTATTAATTTGTTGAGGATTGCTTAATACCAATTCAATTAATAAATAGATTCAATAAAAGTGCTGGGCTTTAATTGATGAATATAGAGAAGTGGAAGATTTATTTTGCTTTTTAATAAATCTATGTTAAGTATTTAATCTAAAATAAAATCATATGTTTTGTCTGTGATCAAATTATGCAGTGAATTATGAACGTTTTTTGAGCTGATCTTTTTATTCATTGAATTTAAGTTATTTATCATAATTGTATTTTAAACCCCTCTTTATTTTCAGCAAAATCAAGTGACACAATTCAGTCTCTGTGGAATCGACCCTACTTATTACTATACACAAAATCATTAAAGTAGGTTAATTAATTTTTGGTGGTTTCGACACCCATCAGACACCCCCAAGAAAAATGAGATCTTTACAAGAGATTTATGAATCTTGTGCATTTGCTTTATTTGTTGCAGATTCTACTACCTTTGAAGAAGCAGCTCAAAAGGAGCAATGGGTAAATGCAATGAAAGAAGAACTCATGGCCATTAGCAAAAATGAAATATGGGAGCTTATAAACCTACCAAATAATAAGAATGCAATTGGATTGAAGTGGATATTCAAAATAAAGTACCATGCTGATGGAAGTATACAGAAGTATAAAGCACGATTGGTTAAGAAGAGATACTCACAACAACAAGGCGTTGATTTCAAAGAAACATTCTCTCTCTTTGCTCGATTTGAAATGGTGAGAACCATTTTGGCGTTAGCTGCACAATTACAATGGGAGGTGCACCAATTTGATGCCAAATCTGTCTTTTTAAATGGTGAGCTGCAAGAGGAGGTGTATGTTATTCAGCCTGAGGGATTTATAGTTGAAGGAAGAGAAAGTATACAAGCTACGAAAAGCACTTTACGGACTGAAGCAAGCTCCACGGCTTGGTATAGCAAAATAGATTCATTTTTTCTGGAGAAAGAATTTGACAGAAGTGAGAATGAGCCTACACTTTACATAAAAATGCAAGGTAATAATGATCTGCTCATAGTGTGCCTCTATGTTGATGATATAATTTATATGGGTTCATCTCTTTCTCGTGTAGCTGAATTTAAGTCTAATATAATGGCAAGATTTGAAATGACAGATTTGGGTTTGCTACATTATTTTCTTGGTCTTGAGACAAAGCAAGCAAAAGATGGAGTGTTTATCTCACAAAGAAAATATGCAGTAGATCTGTTGAAGAAGTTTAACATGCTTAATTGCAAAATTGCAGCTACATCAATGAATATGAATAAAAAATTGCAGCTAGAAGATGGTACTAAACAAGCCAATGCTAGAAATTTCAGAAGCTTAGTTGGAGGTTAATTTATTTGGCTCACACTCGACCAGATATTTCATTCCCTGTTGGCATGGTTTCAAGGTTCATGAATAGTCCTACAAAACATCATTATGGAGCTGCAAAGAGAATATTAAGGTATGTGGCTAGAACTTTGGAATTCGGAATTTGGTATACTCAAGTTCCAGAATTCAGGTTACTTGATTTAATGATAGTGATTGGGTGGGTTTCCTGGATGACAGAAGGAGCACTTTAGGAAATATTTTCAATCTTGGTTTTGGAACTGTCGCATGGAGTTCAAAGAAACAAACTACAATAGCATTGTCTTCCTCACAAAAACAGGCAACTGAATTTTTTTGTGATAATAAAGCTACAATCTTAATGGCAAAAAATCTTGTATTGCATGGAAGGACAAAGCACATTGACATTTGTTTCCATTTCATTCGTGAGTCTGGCAAAGGAGTTGATTGTCTTAAAGTTTTGCAATACTGAAGAACAGATAGTTGATATATTCACAAAAGTTCTTCCATATCAGAAGCACGTCTATCTAAAAGCAAAGATATGTGTTTGCATTTTTGAATCAAAGGGGAGTGTTGAAGGTTGATTCAAAAATGGCCAGCTAAAGTTAGACTTGGTATTTGACGCATCCTCCACAATATGATCATGTTTCCTTAATTTCCTAGTATTTGATTATGTTTCCTTGATTTTTCGTTTTTAGTTAATCAGATTAGTGCCAATAAATTCTAGTTTCAGTTGAGTATTTTTAGGATTTTCAGTTTGGATGTAAGCCTATATATAGGCTATTTCATCAGTTCAATAATGGATAAAGAAAACAAGTCTTCTTTCTATAATTCATTACTATCAACAACAATTGTTAGTTTATCCCTTTTTTGGTTGCTCTGTTACTCTAATTTCCAACACTATATACTATCAAAGGCAGCCATGAATGCTCATACACGAATCCTAGCTAAGAAATTTTTAAGCTTTCGCATCAATTATGTGTGTCACGGCTTTGTTGAAACAGATCTAAACTTTAATTTAGAAAGATTATCTGTGGAAGAAGGAGCTGAATGTCCAGTGAAATTAGCAATCTTGTCTATTGATGATCCTTCTGGTTTTTTTTTTAACATAAGGAGGTATCCTCTTTTTATCAACTTCAAAACTTGACTATGGAACGATAAATACAAAAAATTTAGAGTAATATAAACATCTTGGCTAGTATCTTTTGCAATAGAAGAGTTGTCATATACTAAAGGTAACTTATATCACTGAAATTATTAAAGACGTTTAATTTCATGATTTTTAGCAATATCTTTTTTAAAATTTATTGTATTTATGTGATTAATTTTAAAATTTAAATCAATTGAGAAATGAATTTATTTTATATTTTATTATCACTATTTAAATTTTATAATTATTGCAAATATTTTAATTAATTTTAGAGTAAATAGTTTAATTCTAAATAAATTTTTAAGGTTGTGATGTAAATGGTTGCAGTCTTGCATATACTAAGCATATTTCTTCTCTTAAACATAAAACTTCATAATATAGGAATTTTCTATTCCATAAGAAAAAACTTTGAATTACAATAAAATATAATAAATGTAAAATAAAATCACCTTTCTAATAAATTAATTATCTTCTAAAAAATAAATTCACTATTGAATGTAATAATATAAATAAAAATAAATTTCATTATCACCGGAGGTAGTAACTTTTTTAAATTTCATTGTTTTTAAGTAATCTTCAATATTTAAAAAAATAAAAATAAATTTCTATTGCCACCTTTCTATTAGTGGAAATTATATATATAATATTGATATTATAATATAAATTTATTAAATTTATTTATATTTTTAATTACATTTAAATATGTTTTTAACTATATTTCTGAATTTTTATTTTTAAAAAAATTTTACGATGAGACTTTTAAAATTATATATTTAATTTTCATATTTTAAATAGTTACTCATTAATAAAATAAATAATGAAATAAAGAAAATAAACATGATGGCAATAAATTATATTTTAAAACTTCTTGATATATGTATTTTGACCAATTACTTTGATAAATGATATATTCTGTTTTTGAACTGAAATACTTCATAGAATAATATAATTCCCAATTAATAATATTATAAATGTATGGAATTTTGAAATATTTATTTATTTATTTATTCACTCCACAAAATTATGCTTCTTTCCTACAAACACATTAAAATAATAACTTTTCTTTTTTCTTATACTTGATAAATTGATATCATTCTAGAATGACTACTTTAGAATGATGAATGCTCTTTTTTTTTATCAGAAATAAAATATTCATTTATCAAGATGAAAACATACAAATTTAACAATGTTGCTGCAGACCGAAATTTTGTTCAGTGTTCACATTCAAGCTTTACCCCCTCGAACAATTTATTTGATATCCGGAAACTCCATAGAATCCGCCATTTAAGATCTGTTTTAAAATTTTTGCCAAAATTCTTGTTCCGAATTCGACGCAGATAAGCTTGTACACTGCTCAGTGATAAGGTGAATAATTTTTTTTTAAATTGAAAAAAGCAATTTCCTGATCTGCATTGTTAGCTTATTGTGCTTCTTTAGTTCTTGTCCTGCTTTTGGCTGCCTGGAATTTTTTTTTAATTAATGTTGCGTCGGTTTCTAATTATATGGCTTCTCCAATACAATTTTGAATCTGATTTTGAAACCGGAGTCTGCATATACGACACCGTTATAAAATGCACTGTTTTCTAAGACACGTTGCAATTTTTATATCCATTCATCATATGTGCGGTTCTCATATCTTCAAATAAAATGACGAAAGAAAATAGTTAAAGGCGAGATATTAGTTTGATATATGAGATAAGATAACGCTGTTAGACTTGAACAATTGAAGCTCGATTCAATGGCAGAAGAAGCAACCAAGAGGCAATTCTGTCCTTCTTCATAAACACTGTCCTCTTCTATCTCAGCTTCTGCTACTTCTTGTCGGTGACAATTTATTATTATTTCAGGTATGCCGTGGTTACAGGAGCAAACAAGGGGATTGGACTTGAAATTTGTAGGCAGTTGGCTTCAGTTGGAATTGTGGTTGTGTTAACAGCTAGAGATGAGAAAAGAGGCCTTGAAGCTGTTCAGCAACTCAAAGACTCTGGTCTTTCTGATTATGTTGTTTTTCATCGAGTTGATGTAGCCGACACTGCCAGTATTGCTGCTCTTGCTGATTTCATCAAAACCCAATTCGGAAAGCTTGATATCCTTGTATTATTCAAACCATTTTCTTTTGCTTTTTTTTCCTTTTTAATATATATGTATAATTGCTTTCTTTCAATCCAGCAAGATATAGTTGACAACACTTGGCGCGGCTGCATCTTCTTCTTCTTCTTCTTCTTCTTTCTTGTTGTTTCTCCATTAATTTAGTAGATTCTATTCTGTTTACTGTTTAAATTTCTTACTCTTATATAAATTGAATGATGAAAAATGTTGCATGATTTTTGCAGGTGAACAATGCAGGTGTTTTAGGAGCTGAATCAGATGCTGTTGCTTTAAGAGCTTCTGGTTCTGGCAAGGTGAGTTCCTGTAAATTATGAACATATTTAATGAGTTTCTGATATATAGCGCAGGGAAAATGATACAACTCTCTTCTCCTACACATTTGGCTGTAATTTATGTGAAAGGGTTGGAAGTGTCAAGACTTTTGACATTTGAGCTTGTTGACATGGATTTTTTTTTTTTAAAAGATGGCCTAAGTCATTTTATATCTTTAAAATTACGATTTTTTTTTTTACTTTTTTAATGTGAGATTGATATCTTCA
Organism: Garcia nutans; assembly: GCA_947685225.1. Taxonomy (NCBI): domain Eukaryota; kingdom Viridiplantae; phylum Streptophyta; class Magnoliopsida; order Malpighiales; family Euphorbiaceae; genus Garcia; species Garcia nutans. The sequence continues at coordinate 12,642,184 of CANTUV010000010.1, read as the reverse complement.
ACATACTCCAACAATTAACAAGTATTATTATAAGTAAATTTCTTCGATTGATGCAGGAATTTCAAAATATCAATTGGCAAGAAATAATAACTCCTCAAACTTACGAGTTATCTCAAGAATGCCTGAAAATAAACTATTATGGTTCGAAAGCAATGGTTGAGGCACTTATTCCTCTACTCCAATTGTCTGATTCACCGAGAATTATTAATGTTTCATCTCTCTCTGGAAGTTTGAAGGTAATTCATCATTGTCATAATAAGGAACTTTTCTAAATTTTAAGAAAATTTACTCTAATCATCGTATTTGTCTTTTTATTTTGTTCAGAATGTAAAAAATGAATGGGCTAAAGAGGTGTTAGGTGATGCTGAAAACCTTTCAGAAGAGAGAATTGATGAAGTCTTGAACAAGTATCTGCAAGATTTTAAAGAGGGTTCACTAGAAAATAAAGGTTGGCCGTCTATTTTTTCTGCCTATATACTTTCAAAGGCAGCCATGAATGCCCACACACGGATCTTAGCTAAGAAATTTTCAAATTTTCGCATTAACTGTGTGTGTCCTGGCTTTATTAAAACGGATATAAACTTCAACTTGGGGACATTATCTGCAGAAGAAGGAGCTGAAAGTCCAGTGAGATTGGCTCTCTTATCTAATGACGGTCCTTCTGGTTGCTTTTTTAATCGCAAGGAGGAATCAACTTTTTAGTTAAACTATATATTTATGTATGATAAACCAAAGTATAAGTATAATCTATGTATATTTCTCTCAAAAATATATTCAAGGTTAATTCGTGTGCATGAATAATCTCAGATAGTAAGAGCAATGTTGGATAACCAGTATTAGCCATTGAGGAAGATATGTTTATGTTGAATACATAAAATATTTGAAATGAAGTTTTTTTATAATTATTTAGTTTGGCAACTTTGTAGTTAGCTAACTTATAAATGTTAATTATATTAATTAAAAATTAAAAATGTGTAGTATATTAAGAAAGAAGAACAAGGCAGCTCATAATGTGGCAATTATGTATGAAATATACATTAACTATAAAATAAATATTTAATATGATAATAAAAATTTATAATAAAATTTAAAATATCAATCAGTAATTAATTTAATAAATATAAAAACTTAAGAATTACAGTTAAAATATATATTAGTTAAATATAAAGTTGATGTCTATTAGTTAAATATAAAGTAGATGCATTCAAGATGAATTTTTTTTTTTTAAAAAAAGGATTCTTTATTATAATTTTTTGAACGAATTCAACATAAGAAATAAAATCTTTTTAAAAAAAAATTGTATTCAACTTCTAATTTCGTCCAGAATTAAAAAATGACTAAAAGTCAATCAAAATCTCCTTAGTGGCAGTCATTTTCAGGCAATTACCCATTCCCAAATCTCGCGGAAATTAGGAAGCATGAGCCCATGTAGATGAGGGGTTCCTGGCAATCCTCCAATTGCCCCCTAACTTTGTTACCCAGTTTCTCCGAAAAAATTCTAAATTTAAATAAAGAAAAAAATATTATTATGTATTATTTAATAATATATAAAAATATAATTAATTATATCACTGACTTTTTTCATTTATAACTCAGCTCATAATTCAGTTGTCTAAATTCTTAAAAAAAAATTTCACCATCTTCATTAGAAAGTCAAATCTAAGCTGTTCAAAAAATCAAAACAGTGGCCACAACACCTATTTCTCTTTATATTTTTTTATTGGATTTCAAATTCTACAGACAGAAGCTGGTAATAAATTCTAAGGCGTCATCCTTCTTGAAGAAATTAATGGAAAAAAAATTCTTGTAGATACGTAAGTGGACAAATCCACTAGTGCGTCCCTTTTTTTGACCCAATGGCTTATAAATAAAATCTACTATTGTGTACTTTTATAACTCAGCCAATGAAAATTATTGAATCTATCTCCATCTCACTTTATCTAATTATCTATAATAATTTTATTTTCAGAGTGATTATACTGTAATCTTTTTTACTATATCCGTAATAATATTGAATGGAATTCCTATTTTTTCACGTGACAGTATTTGTATAATATAAGCACTTATATATTTATTTTTGTTGTATCTCAACTTCTCCTTCTGTATAAGGAGTTCAGTTTGTAATAAGAGAAGATATAAAAAGTTTATCTTTTCTTTTTTCTTGTGTTCAATAAAATTATGAAGTTCTACTGCTTTTCTGTATATTATCTATTAGATTAGATCTATTAATATAAAGGATTAATTGTGAGAATTTTTCAATTTAAATATATTAAAAGGACGTTGTCCTGCTAAAATGTCCATAAAAAAAACTGTATATTAGGACTATAAATGAGATTAGATTAATTTGTGTTCATAAACTTATATAGACCTTCATTTGTATTCATAAAAATAGCATGTTCTGTTCAAATTCTGATCTTGTATATGGTATATAAGTTGGAAACCTTTTTGTTTTAAAATTTTAAAATAAAATATAATAATTTTTTTACTAATTATAATATTTTTAAATTTTTAAATAGTAAAATAAATAAATAAGTAAAATCATTTCAATTTTGTTTCGATTTAAATTTTAAAGTAAATTAAATAAAAAATAAATAATCATTTTAATTTTAATTCTATTTATGTTTATCTTCGTTTCGTTTTTAATTTTGAAATTCTCCAACACCACCTTAATTGTTTGATGAATTAAGTAATGGCCTGTTCATGGTTTAACCAACCAAACAGGCAGGTCCATTCCGGTCCAAATTTAAGCTCCAGATCCAAACTTGTCCAGAGTTCACATTCAAGCTCTTCTCCTCAACAATTCATTTAATCCAGGAACTCTACAGTATCCCCCATTTAAGATATCTTTTAAAATCCTTGACAAAATTCTTGTTCTAAGTTCGATACAGACAAGCTTGTACATTACTCAGTGATAAGGTGTATAATCTTTTTTAATTGACAGAAGCAATTTCCTAATTTGCATTATTCGCTTATTGTGCTTCTCTAGTTCTTGTCCTGCGTTTGGTTAGCAAAAATTTACTTCGACTGTTGCGTCCGTTTCTAATTCTATGGCCAATATAATTTTGTTTGCAATTGTGTTGAATTGAACCTGAAGTTAAACATAATTATATTAATATTTCAACTATGTTTTAGCCAAATTTTTGTAAATTAATGTGAGTAATTTAATTTGATGCTGGGTTAAATTCAATGTTTATTGAGAAATTGAGAGGGTCTAGAGTCTGAAATTCCCTTTTCATTTCCTTTTTTCCTATTTGAAAAGCTTTACCATTAATGAACTTCATGACAGAGAAATGCATAATAGATAGCAAACTCCAATGGCTGGTTCAATTGCCTTGTTTGATGTTCATGGTACTCTCACAGCCCCAAGAAAGAAAGGTATTGGATTCTTCTATGATCCTTTTCCTTCAGAATTCCCTTTTTCATAGGTTAGTAATTAGTAAGATTTGAGCAAATTAGCAGTTTTGCCTTCTCGTAGTGTTTATCCTGTGAAATTTGCTCTGTTGCCTCATAGTGGATCAAGTTCTTTCTTTTTGATATTATTATTACAGTTTGTACCTAAACTAAATTAGTATTCTGGCCAGAAAAAAAACTAAAATTAGTAAACATTGTAATGATTTCAAGCCTATGAATTAAATCTGATTGAGACATCAGAGTCTGCATATACGAGATCGTTTTCTAGGGCACGCAATATATTTTATGTCCATTCATCATATGTGCTGTTGTCATATCCACAAATAAGGTAACGAAAAATCAGATATAATTAAACAGTGAGATACTAGTTTGGTGTATGAGATAAAATAAACCTATTTCACTTAAACAATTGAAGCTCGTTAATTTCAGAGTCCATGACAGAAGAAGCAACCAAAAGGCAATTCTTTCTTTCTTCATAAACGCAATCCTTTTCTATCTATGCTTCTGCTACTTGTTGTTGATGATAATTATTATATATTGTTTCAGGTATGCAGTGGTTACAGAAGCAAACAAGGGGATTGGACTTGAAATTTGTAGGCAGTTGGCTTCAGTTGGAATTGTGGTTGTGTTAACAGCTAGAGATGAGAAAAGAGGCCTTGAAGCTGTTCAGAGACCCAAAGACTCTGGTCTCTCTGATTATGTGGTTTTTCATCGAGTTGATGTAGCTGACAGTACCAGCATTGCATCTCTTGCTGATTTTATCAAAACCCAATTCGGAAAGCTTGATATTCTTGTATTATTAAAACCATTTTCTTTTGCTTTTCTATATAAAATTGCTTTCTTCTCAAACCAGTAAAATATAGTTGACAACACTTGGCAGCTGCATATTCTTCTTCTTTTTGGTTGTTTCTCCATTAATTTAGTAGATCTCATTCCGTTTACTGTTTAAATTTCTCATTCCTTTATAAATTGAATGATGAAAAATGTTACATGATTTTTGCAGGTGAACAATGCAGGTGTTTTAGGAGTTGGTTTTAATGTTGATGCTTTAGGAGCTTCTGGTTTTGACAAGGTGAGTTCCTGTAAAATATGAGCATATTTAATGAGTTTCTGATATATAGGGCAGGGCAAATGATACAACTTACTTCTACTACATATTTCGCTGTAATTTGTGTTGAAATGGGATTGCTTCACAGGTTGGAAGTGATGGACTTTTGACATTTGGGCTTCTTGACATGGACTTCTTCTTGACAGGATGCCTAGGTCATTTTATCTTTGAAATCACGCTTTTTCTTTCTTTATTTTTTCTTTGTTTTTTTAATAGAGATTGATATCCCAACATGCTCCAACAATTTATAAGTATCATGATATGTAAATTTCATTGATTGATGTGGGAAGACGCAAATGTCAATTGGGGTGAAATAACAACTCAAATTTACGAATTGCCTCAAGAATGCTTGAAAATAAACTATTATGGTTCCAAAACAATGGTTGAGGCACTTATTCTTCTACTCCAGTTGTCTGATTCGCCAAGGATTGTTAATGTTTCATCTTCCTTCGGAAATTTGAAGGTAATTCATCAGTCACAAGGAAATTTTCTAAACTTCAAGAAAATTTACTCTAATGGGTATGTGCTTCCTTCCTTGCTTTTTTTTCAGAATATAAAAAATGAATAGGCTAAATAGGTGTTAGGTGATGCTGAAAACCTTTCAGAAGAGAGAATTGATGAAGTCTGCAAGATTTTAAGGATGGTTCAGTAGAAAGTAAAGGTTGACCATCTTTTTTGTCAGCCTATATACTATCAAAGGCAGACATGAATGCCCATACAGGGATCCTAGCTAAGAAATTTTCTAGTTTTGCATCAACTGTGTGTGCCCTGGCTTTGTCAAAACAAATATGACCAACAATTTGGGAAGACTAACTATGAAACAAGGAGCTGAAAATCCAGTGAGATTAGCACTTTTGTTTAATAACGGTCCTTCTGATTGCTTCTTTAATCTCAAGGAGGAATCACTTTTTTAATTGAACACTGAGTTATAGTTTAGCAGTAAGTGCTAAGTGGTAGCATTAAGTATTTAGTGGTAAGTGAGACATGTGCAAATGTGAATAATCTCTAATACTAGAGCGGTGTTGGGAGAACCAGTATTTTGCCATTAAGAAAGATATGTTCATTTTAAACATAAAATATTTGAAATTAACTGATTGATGATTATTTAGTTTGGCAATTTTTTAGCTAGCTAACTTAGAAATATTATTTGTGCTAATTAAAAATTTAAAATGGGTAGTATAATAAGAAAGAAACAATGTAGCTCATAATGTTACAGATTTAGGTATATATAAAAAAATTTTGTTATATCCGAAGTGCACATCAACTGCCAAAAATATATTTAATATGATAATAAATTTATTTATAATAAAATTTTAAAATATCAATTAGCGATTAATTTAATACATGTAAAGATTAAGAATTATACTTAAAATATGTATTAGTTTAATATAAAGTAGATGTATCCAAGATGAAAATTAAAAAAAAATGGATTCTTTATAAATCAATATAAGAAATGTAATCCTATAATAATTTAAAAAATAATAGTATTCAATTCCTAAATAGAACCAGAAGTTAATTAAAATCTCTACAGTTATAGTCAATTTTAGACAATTAGCCGAGAAATTTTATGGTATAATAACTGAATATTTTTAGTTATAATGGCAAATTAAAGAATTTTTATGGTATAATAACTGGATATTTTTAGTTGGAACGGCATTAATTTTATAATAATATTTAGTAATATTTTTTTAAAAATATAATTTAAAATTTCTTTAAATAAATTTTTTATTTTATCAATGATAAAGTATAAAAAATTTATTATTATTTAATTAATTTATTATTTTTCTAAATTAATTTTTTAATTTATTAATAATAAAATATAAAAAATTTATTATTATTCAAATAATTTATTATTGTAGCTGAAAATCTTGTTAGAATTATCATTATATTATATATTTTTTTTAAATACTCATACCCAAATCCAGTAATCCACGGTGCCACATAGGCAAATAGGCAAAAGTTATCTAAAATGTGAAGAAAGGGACTCATGGTGCCAGATAGGCAAAATTTATTGGAGACTTTTTTTTTTCTTTTTTTTTACGGCTATTTGATTTATTTTGAAAAAAAATATATTTTAATTGGACTAAAAAAAGTCTAGAGTTAAAAATAGGTCTAGAGTTTAAATTATCTCCCCGGTTAATTTAGGAGTTTTTTTTATACTTTTTTCCTTTTATTTATTTAAATTTTAATAACTAATCAAATAAAACTTTAAAATTAATGTTACTTATTCAAAAATTTTAATAAATATATCTTAATAAAATTATAATAGAAAAATGTATATATTTATAATTTTTAATAAAATTAATTAATTTTTTAATTTTATGAAATAAAAATTATATCTATGAAAGAGATTATTTTCTAATATGCCAATTAGATTCAGTTCTTTGCTTTTGTTTCTCGGATTGACAAATGGTCGGTTCACGGTTTAACCGATCCAACACGCTGGTCCGGTCCGGTCCAAATATAACAACGTTGCTCCAGATCCAAACTTGTTCAGTGTTCACATTCAAGCTCTACAGTCTACCCTTCAACAATTCATTTAATACCCAGGAACTCCCTAAGATCCGCCATTTTAAGATCTGTTTTAAAATTGTTGACAAAAGTCTTGTTCTGAGTTCAATACAGACAAGCCTTGTACGCTACTCAGTGATAAGGTGAATAATATTTTTCAATTGAAAGAAGCAATTTACTGATTTGCATTGTTCTCTTATAGTGCTTCTCTAGTTCTTGTCCTGCGTTTGCTGCCTGGAATTACTTCTACTGCTGCGTCTGTTTCTAATTCTATGGTTTTTCTAACATAATTTTGTTTGCAATTGAATTGAACCTGAAGTTAAGCATATTTGAGTAATTTGATTTAATACTATGTTAGATCCCATGATTATTGAGAAATTGAGAGGGTCTAGAGTCTGGAATTCCCTTTTCATTTCCTTTTTTTCCCTATCTGAAAGCTTTCTGGTACAGGGAAATACATAATATATAACAAACGCCAATGGCTCTGAGAAAGCCTGGTTTAATAGCCTTGTTTGATGTTGATGGAACTCTCACAGCTCCAAGAAAGGTATTCTATAATCCTTTTCCTTCAGTTGGAATTTCAATTCTCATTTTTATAGGCGTTGTAACTAGTAAGATTTCAGCATACTAGCAGATTTGCTTCATAGAGTTACTGCAAAATCTAGAGGAACTGATTTCTTCTTGTTCAATGTTCTCTGCTGAAATTCCAGGTGTCCACTCCAAAGATGCTAGAGTTCATGCAAGAACTCCGAAAGGTATGTATTGATATTGCATAATTAGAATTGTATCCAAGTATCACTTGTTTGTGTTCGTGATATACATGATAGTATCTTCATTCAACTGAAGGTTGTTACTGTGGGAGTGGTGGGTGGATCTGACCTCTCTAAGATATCAGAGCAACTTGGCAAGACAGGTTTGCCAAGTAGCTTTTCACTTTATGATTGTTGAAGAAAGTAATAAGGAGCTCTTAATTGTAAATTTGTAATTTCGGTGATGCAGTTATTAATGACTATGATTTCGTATTCTCTGAGAATGGTCTTGTGGCTCATAAAGATGGGAAACTTATTGGTACCCAGGTAATCATAATCACAAACCAAAATATTTAAGCTCAAAATTCTATTTGTTTCCTCAGGATTCCTGATGGGCAATCAGTTCTGTGAATCCTACCTTTTTCTTGGACTTGATGTGTTATTCCATAATGGGTTGTATATATTCTTTTTTCCAGAGCTTGAAGACATTTCTTGGGGAGGAAAAACTCAAGTCAAGTTACTTATACTTCCCCATTAAATTAAATGCCTGAAAAACAAGTGAAAAAATTGATAACTAGACTGGATCGAATATTATAAGGAAGGATTGTTTTAGGAGGCTGCTAAAGATTCTGACATGCAGCTTTTATGTGCTTGACACATGTGACAATGATTGTTTGTGGTTGCCTGCATAAGAAAAGAGTGGTTAGTAACTTTTTAGAAGCATCTAAAACAAAAGGCCAACTGCATACCAAAAACTGAATTAGTTTTAGCAGGATATTTATGGAAATGGTAATTAAGTCGTAGCTCAATATCTAGATGCACAAAATATGTATCAGCAAATGAATATATTAATATGTTATGCTGATACGTTTTAAATGATCGTGCAGGAATTTATAAATTTTACGCTTCATTATATTGCTGATTTGGATATTCCAATAAAAAGGTGAGAATATTGGTAGTCTGAAAGTCCACTTTCACATATATCAGTGTGATAAAGGAAAAAAAAAAACGATAGAATAATGCCTTCTTCAATTATTCATATAGGGGAACATTCATAGAATTCCGGAGTGGGATGATTAATGTATCACCAATCGGGCGGAACTGCAGCCAAGAAGAAAGGGATGAATTTGAAAAGTATGACAAGGTTAGAAAAACACTGCTCTGCTTTACTAACAGATTGTATCGGTAGCCCTTGTTCTCATTGTCTGGATACTATATCTGGTTCATGCATATGCTACCTGCATAACTGACTTCAGGTCCATAACATTCGCCCAACAATGGTGTCTGTGCTACGTGAGAAGTTCGCTCACCTTAACTTGACATTTTCAATAGGTGGACAGATAAGCTTTGATGTGAGTGATCTTTTTATTATGATATTGAACTTGTTAAGTAAAAGGAAGATTGGCAGAGTTCAATCTTATTCATTAATGCTGGTAACAGGTTTTTCCTCAAGGTTGGGACAAGACATACTGCTTGAGATACCTTGATGAGTTCAATGAAATCCACTTCTTTGGTGACAAAACTTACAAGGTTTGTCTTTTGTTGCTTGCCTTCTTGGTCATTCTTTGACCTTGTGTCTCCACCAATTGCTTGCTTATAATGTTGTTGGTCATCACCTCTTTTTTCCCTTTTTTTCTTTCCTTAATATGTTTGCAGTCACAAAATCATGTGCTTGAAACTTCTTAGCCCCTTAGTCCCTTGTATTACATGTTTTGTCTCATCTCAATGTGAATTTCTTATATCATTCCAACTACTATAGGACCTCATTGGTATGAATTTCCCATAATATTTCTGATATTAGCATGCTGATGGCATTTTCAAGAATGAAGTCATAAGGGAAACTTGAACATCTTAAATTTCAGGTAAAAAGCTTAGGAAGTTGCCAAATTTTAGTGTAAAGGAAGTTTTAAGTTTTCACTTTTTAACTGATAAAATGGTCTTTGATTCATTGAAGTAGCAATTTAGTGTTGCTATTGATTTTTCATGAACTTGAAATTCTGGTACAATCATTCTCGAGTTGGTTTCTTCATTAAGCATTCAAGTGTTTCACATCGATTATGATAAAATCTGAGGAATTCAAAAAGTAACAAGATTCTTTTCAACATTGGACTTCATTCTTTATATTTCTAATCTTTAGTTATACGATCGAGCATGTGTTTCAGTTTTACACATAAGATGAACCCCTGTTATTCAAGTCAAATTCACCATCTAAATTCAGGCCTACTCCACAGCATTGCACTTATTTTGGTTCTGTTATCATCACTATTCCATTGGCATTCCACTGTTGTACGTATTGAGATGTTTCCCTGCTATGCTTTGCTACTCTGTCACATGACCTTGCACTTGCTTATCCTTCTTCTTTCTTTACTATTATTTTTTTTTTCTCAGGGAGGAAATGATCATGAAATTTATGAATCAAAACGAACTGTGGGTCACACAGGTTAGCAAAAAGTTCAGCTTCAATCTAGCCATTGGCATACTGCATATGAATCTCATACAGAAGTAGAACTATCTCGTCATATTTTCAATATGATGCAGTCAAAAGGAAAAAAAATTATGAAAAACTGGTCAATAAGTCTAAAGGTTTGTGTTTTTCATAATAAAGAAAAGGCATTAGAAGTAGACCATAAAAAGAGTCTTACTTGGGCTAACTGGTGCTGGGACTCAGTCATCAATAGGTAATCTACTTTAACCTTATGGTTTGCCTAGGGACTCAACCACGTGTGGTCTGAATCTTAAAGACCAGCTAAAGACCAATGGCTTTCAAAGAGCCTGGTATAATAAACATTTTAGACTATGCAGATATTCAATTTCAGACCATCTCCTCCCAATCACACATGCCCATAGACAGACACAGACTCCATAAATAGCTTGTTGGAATTTTCACAATAAGGTCTTTAATATTTGATTCCACATTCCTTCATTTTTTTCTCTCATAATGGTTTGAAATCCATGTTCTTTTGCTCTTACCATCCACTGCTGCATCACAATCGTCACAAATGATGGAGTTGCAACAGGGATTCCTTGTTACATGTACTTAAAATGTATTATTATTTGTTTGTTCATGTGTATCACTGTGCTGCTTCTGGTTGTTTATATGGTGTATGAACTATGAAGTCATTTCAACTCTGCCACTTGCCTTTTTGCAGTTACCAGCCCTGATGATACAATGGAGCAGTGCAGAGTTCTCTTCCTAGCAAATCCATGAAATTATGGCATTATAAAATTTTCAATTGTATTACATTTATAGTTTTTTTAATATACAATTTTTTTGAATAATTCAGATGGGATTGAAGATATGCGGATCTTCCATGTAATTTTTTAAATCCCAATTCCCACTTGGGGATAAAGGCATATCCTTGTTGAACTTGCATATATTTAATTTGCATTATATTACAGAAATATTGAGAACTATATGTATGTTTTCGGAATAAATAAAAAAAAATATTTTTTTTTCAAATTGGAAACAACAACAACAACAACAAAGTCTTAATTCCAAATCAATTAGGGTCGGCTATATAGATTCTTCTTTTTCACTCAAGACAATTTAAAATTATTTTTTCTGATAGATGTAACATCATAAGATCATTTTAGGTCTCCGTTTCACATGATCAAACCATCTCAATCTATGATCTCTTATCTTATCCTCAATAGGTGCTACTCTCATTTTTTTTTCTAATGCATCCATTATGGATTTTATCTATCCTAGTATGACCACACATTTATCTTATCATTCTCACTTTCACAATATGTATTTTACTCATGTGTTGTCCTTTTATTGCCTAATATTCACTACCATACATCATCGCAGACCGTATTATAGTGCGGTAAATTTTTTTTTTAATTTAATTGGCATCTTTCAATCACATAGAACTCATGTAGTACCCCTCCACTTCATTCAACCAGCTTTAATCCTATGATTTATATCTTCTTCACAACCTCCATCTTCTTGAAGAATAGAGTCAAGGTATCTAAATAAGTACTATGAGGTACTGTTATTCCGTCTAAAATAATTTTGCTTCTTTCTTTATTCTCGCTATTAAATCTACAATGCATATACTCAGTTTTAGTCTTACTTAGCTTAAAACCCTTAGATTCTAATGTGCTTCTCTATAACTTCAACTTTTGACTTATCTCTGCTTGAGTCTCATCTATCAATATAATATCATTTGCAAACATCATACACCAAGAGATAATTCCTCCTCTCATCATACACTAAGGGAGGAGAAATTATTTATTATGTAAAATATATATATATTTTATTGCTAGGATATGAAAAAAAATTATTTTTGCAATTGGAGAATTTTAGAAATTTAATTTTGGAATGTTATTTGAAAATATTATTTAGATAATCATAAGAATATGTGAATAATTTTTAATGACAAAGATTCAATTTAGCTTATGAACTACAGTGAAAAGTTTAAATTAGACTTAAAGTTTTTTTTTGGACCAAATAGATATTTTTTTTTAAATTTAGTCTAAATTACTTTTTTTATGGAACTGTTTAATAGTTAATGACATAGATCAATTTGAACTAAAATTAAATATCAGGGGCCAAATTAAATTTTTAAAAAATATTAATATAATATATTTAAAATTTTATTTATTAATTAATATTTTTAATATCAATAATTTATAACACTAATAAATATTTTTTATAATTTATAATAATTTAATAATCTATAATTTAACAAATAATTAAAAATATTAAAAAATTTATAATAATTTATATTATATATGATTTTTATAATATTTTTAAATATAGTATTAATTATAATATTATGATATTAATATTAAAAATATTATAATTGATAATATTAAAGATAATTTTTTAATATTATAATTTATAATATTAATAAATATTTTTTATAATTTTATAATTCATAATATTTTAATAATCTATAATTTAAAAAATAATTAATAATTTAATAATATATATATATATTAAGAATCATAATTTGTAATTTTATTTTTTTAAATAAAAAGATTCTAAAATTATAATTCTTTAAAAAAAAAACTTCAATCGATAAAAAAGAGAATAAAGAATAAATAGCGTATTATTTATTTTCATAGTATCTGAAATGGCATTGAATTATAAAAAATAGCATAGTTTTAACTCTTATTATTTATGCAATATAATTGAAGGCATAACATTAACATAAATAAGTATTGTAAATTATAAAATTATAAAAAATATTTATTATTAATATAAATTATTGATATTAAAATAATTAATTAATAAATAATTTATAATATTAAAATTAATTAATTATTAAAAATGTGAAATACATTAAAAAATAAAATTTTTAAATTTTTTTAATATTATAAATTATAATTTTTAATATAAATTATTTATTAATATTTTTAGTATTAATTTAGTAATATTATAATTAATATTATATTTAAAAAATATTATAATATAAATTATTTAATATTTTTAATTATTTATTAAATTATAAATTATAAAATTATAAAAAATGTTTATTGATATTATAAATTATTGATATTAAAAATATTAATTAACAAATAATTTTTTAAATATATTATATTAATATTTTTTTAAAAGTTTAAATTAATCCATGATCTTTAATTTTAATCTAAATTAACTTTTACAGTTAATTATTTAACGGTTCTATTAAAAAAAGAAGTAATTTAGATCAAATTTAAAAAAAATATCAATTTAGTATAAAAAAAAATTTAATAGTTAATTTTAAATTCTAACTATAGTTTATAGGCTAAATTAGACGATTATCCTAATTTTCAATAAATATTTTTTATGGCAATTCAACATGCAATGTTAAATAAATATTAATGTTTCGAAGGATGGCTTTATTTCATTCATAATTTTATCTTATGCATTCTCAAGAACCAAAAATTAAATGTATGCAAGTACTTGTCTATATTTATTTTTTTTTTGGTGTAATTAAACATTTTATTTTTTTTATTACTTATGTGGGCCACGACAGTATTTGACATTTTCTTTTATTTTTTGGTCTCTTTCTGTTTTTTTATATTATTAATTTTATTTCTTTCGTTTTAATTTTGAGAATATTTGCATTTTATACTATGAAAAAATGTGTTATTGTTAACTTTGCAAATTAGAAAATCCTGCCAAAGACATTTTGTAAAATTAATTTTAATTTATAATTGTTTATGATACTTTATGAAATAAAATTTTAAAATAATTAAAATTTTAATTTTGAGGTCAAAATAGTTTTTGAATTAAAATTTACTTAAATTAAGGGGGAAAAGAGAGAAAATTAATAGTATAAAAAAATAAAATTAAAAAAATTAAAAGTATTTAATTGGGAAATAAACGTATGCATACATAAAAAACCGCGAATCGATTTTATTTTAAAGCAAGCTCGAGACGACGGCACTGGTAGCTCCAAGCCCTCCAATGGCTGGTAAGGCAGTGGATGAAAACCCTAGATTTTTCATTGCTGTTCACGTCGGCGCTGGCTATCACGCGCCATCCAGCGAGAAAGCCTTGAGGTCTGCCATGAAACGCGCTTGCCTCGCTGCTGCTTCTATTCTTCGCCAGGTGCTCATTTCTCATCTCTTTCTCACCATTTCGACTTTTTTTTCCCTTTTCCGTTCTCAATTTAAAAAATTGTTTCTCATATGCATTCATGTTTCAATATTGTGTATTATTTTTTTTTGTTCGGCTGATTTAGGGTTCCGGTGGATGTCTAGATGCTGTTACAGCCGCCATTCAAGTGTTGGAGGTATAATATGATATATATTTGTGTTTAATCAAAATTTGATATGTTTGATCAATTTCAGTTTTGAATTTTCCGTAAACATTTTGGTTATTATAAATTTAGTTAAGGTGCAAAGTGGTATTTTCTGATAGATTCTGTACTCTTTGCCAAATGCAGGACGATCCCTGGACAAATGCAGGCCGAGGCTCTAATTTGACAGAAGATGGCAGTGTGGAGTGTGATGCGAGCATTATGGATGGTGACTCGGGGGCATTTGGAGCTGTGGGAGCAGTGCGAGGTAATCATTAGTTATTTATGTATCTATTTTTATGTTAATTTCTCTTTAGCTTTCGCTTTTATTTGTTCTCTATAATTTCCATGAGGTTACTGAGTCTATATTTGATTAGTTGTAGAGCAGGTGTCCAAAATGCCATCCAGATTGCTGCCTTATTGGCCAAGGAGCAAATGATGGGTTCTTCATTGTTGGGTCGAATACCTCCTATGTAATGATCTCAGCTTTGTTAAATGAATCAACATTTGCTTCTCTAAATTTTTAAAGGAAAATTCCTGTATAATTTTTTTCCTCTTTTTTCTCATTCAAGGTGGATTTGCACTGTAAAATTTGTAAGATGCACCATCATTTACATGATCATTCTAGGATTTGGGAAAAAATTAGAAACCTTTAAAATACTCAAAGTTTATGTACACATTCATATTTCTTTTTCATCTTCCTATTCCCTTTTTCTCTGTCTCATGGTTTTCTTATGGAACATTTTGTGTCCCCTAGGTTCTTGGTAGGTGAAGGTGCTCTTGTTTGGGCAAAATCCAAAGGCATTAATTTGCCAGCAACTACAGCAGAGGCTGATAAAGTTAGTTAATATTCTGGCCTTTATTTAATTAAGAAGAAATTTAATTTTGATCTGCTTTTGAACTTTCTGAATATTGTCTAATTAAAAGCTTTTGGCTGATAAGTCATAGTTAGATCACACTTTTAAGATTTTACGATGGATCAATTTAACTTGTGTGTATTTTGAAACAGTGGCTAGTGACAGAAAGGGCAAGAGCACAATGGAAAAAGTACAAAGAAATGCTTGTGAATGCCATTATTGAGTCTGATGGGAGACTGAATTGTAATGCTCTAGAGACCATGGAAATACCAGGCATGTTGTTATTCTTTCACATTTAATAAATTAATTTCTTCCATTTGAAAAACACACTTGATGTGAAGTTGTTTGCTTATCCACCTTATCCAGATTTTGGCATTCACCTTCCTGCATCTATCTTACTGTTTTCCCATGATAAATTGAACTTTGTTTAGTTGTTGTACCACTATCAGAAATCATATTGATTGGTCTGACTATTTGGTTTGCCAAATCTGGCAACTTTGTTCTCAGGCTATTATATGTAGAGTTTATAATTTATTAATAAGAATTTTCAAGCGGGTCTGGTATTGTTGTTTGCACTTTGACATGGACTTGTCTGGTTTTTACATTACAATGTTTCGACAAAAAAAGTGCATTTATATTTCAGAATTAGAAGTTCAATCTGGCAACCCTTTAAAAGATAATGCCAACGGTCAATCATCTATGCCAAGTGAATTGGAAGAAGACAATATCATGGATACTGTTGGAGTCATTTGCGTTGACACTGAAGGACGTATAGCTTCTGGCTCCTCCAGTGGTGGTATAGCTTTGAAGGTAATGAATTGTGATAATTTGTCTTGTTGCAACGAACATCTATCAGAAGCAAAGGCGGGTTATAGCAGGCTTTTCCTTTTTTTTTTGTTAAAAAAAATTGTTGCAGGTGAGTGGGCGAGTTGGGTTGGCAGCTATGTATGGTTCTGGATGTTGGGCTTCTTCAAAAGGTCTGTCTGGGGCTCCATTCATTGTTGGTTGCTGTGTTTCTGGCGCAGGAGAATGTCTAATGAAAGGATTTGCAGCTCGAGAGTGCTGTGTTTCATCATCAATGTATGTCAATCTTTTTATTAAGAGTCCCAGCCCCACCACCCCCATGCCCAATAGTGGAGTGTGTGTGTGTATTAAAGCTTCTGAGAGTTAATTTCATTTCAGCTTTAGTCCTTAGCCGAGTCCAAAAAAGACTACTGTTTGATTAAATGGACGCCTTTTTCAGCTTATATATTGAACTTTTAGAGATGCATTTGCTACTTTATTGAGTACTTCCAACTTGCTGATGTAGCTGAATGTCCCATAGCTGTTATGACCCACTATGTTAGACTGACAAGGTACTTTGTTTCTTAGTTCTCAGGCTGGTCCTGCCTCTGCTAGCATGAAAGTTTTACGTTCTGTAATTACAGACAGCAGTCAAAATGTTAGTGATAAAAGTGCAGGAATTTTACTTGTGCAAGCCGAAGCACCTGTATTGGTTAGCTCTTAAAACCCTGTTTCTAAATTCATTCAAAATCGTTACTTTTTCATATGCTGTTTATGTGTGCTTAGGCTCCAGGAGATTCACCAAAGCTCAAGGCCATAGAGATTGCAGCTGCATACACTTCCTTGTCCTTTGGTATAGGATATTTTGGGAGTTTTATGGAACGACCCAAGGTATCAAAATCTGGTTTGAGCCTTGACATGTTTTTATTTATTTACTTATTTATTGGTTATGTATTTATATTGATTGATAATCTATTCACGATGAATAACAGCAATTTGAAGCTTAGCAAATTTGAACGAATGTTTATAGCTGCTGTGCTTTTCTACCTTAGGCATGATCTTTTGATGCTGAGAGTTAACTATTTTAAGATGGAAGCTTACAGGCTACACGTTTTAAAACTTTTTTTCATACAGTATGGAGCAATTTGATTGTATGATGAAGTGAGACTAAGGCTCTGTGTTACCATTTTGTAGTTGTTTTGAATGTTAGAACCATGTCTTGAATTGCTAATAGGAGAATGGTGACAACGTTATTTCTGTGGCTACTATCTTCATTATCCAATTAATCATAATTTTTGAAGTTGTAGATTGCTACCTGTTCATTAGATATTACTTCACGGGTAATGTTATCGATCCTTTTTTAGTCTGCATAAAAGTAGAATTTCCTTGTTATTTTCAGGTGTCTCT
The DNA here is from genome assembly GCA_947685225.1 of Garcia nutans. Lineage (NCBI taxonomy): Eukaryota > Viridiplantae > Streptophyta > Magnoliopsida > Malpighiales > Euphorbiaceae > Garcia > Garcia nutans. The sequence goes on along the minus strand of CANTUV010000010.1, from coordinate 12,624,624 downwards.
CCTACGCAGTACGAAACAGCAAAGCAGAACTGGAGTAGACCATTTTGAAGCACGAATTGATCTTTCTTCCTAAATTCTTTTCAACTAGAATGTCTTGCTTCATTGATTTGATTTCAGATCCATTCTGAATGAACCTAGAGAAAGAGCAGTAATAGAGAATAAATGTAATTCCAATAATCTTGCAAAATATTATTTATAATTTAGGTCTAATGATTTCATTTTTCTCTGCTTTTCAGAATTTTTCAATTTTATCTAATTTTATAACATTTCCAGCTATCTTTAAATATGTACAGTGAATGACGTAGCAGTCGAATTGAAATTTTTATAATAAAAGATTTATATTGATTGAAATAAAAACTCAAGTTCTTCAAAATGTAAGAACAATAATTTGAAAATGCTTTTAAAAACTTACCAAGTCCTTGAAAAGTTGTGGAAAACTAATCATAATTTCACTATACATTTATGTTGTGAAATTGGGACAAATTTTGAAATATCACAATAAAATGAGCTGTTTCTATTTTATATTAATTGTTTAAAATATTCACGTACAAAAATTGTTTAATACAATGGTAATCACTGTGAAAATATATGATATGCATTAATGAAAAGTTTGAAAATTGTGGTAAACTAACAGTAACTTCATTATACATTTACGCTGTAATATTGGGACAATTACGCACACATTATGTAATACAATTGCAATCGATGTGGAAACATATGAAATGAATTGATCAAATTTAAAATATGGATGAAATCGAAGAAAGTTAATTAAATTAAAGATTTGATAAAATCATTACTATAATTTTATTCTCGTGGATGATGCAGCGTATTTTAAGAGTCCTAATAAGGTGAAATTGTCTCAATTGAGAAGTATAGAACGGGTTAGAAAGGAATATGCAAATCAACATATTTACTTGGAAAACAGTGAGATTTCAGTCTCAGTTCTTTTTCCAGTGTTATAGCCTTTGTCCTGGAACACCAATAAAGCAGAAAAATATCCATTTCTGCATGTCTTTATGAAGATCTATCAAAATTTTATCGAACAAAGAAATTCGACCAATGGTGAGTTGACCATGTCATTTCCCTCTTCTTTCAGTAAATTTTCTGTACAAATAGGCCAATGGAACATGTAATTGCACTATACAATTTCCTGTAGTATTTCCTTTATTTTGTTAGGGGGCTTAGACATTTCTCATATTGCTAATGTTCCTTCAGCGACTTGGTCTTCTTCCGTGTCCGAAAGCTGAGTTTTGGGTTTGCTCATGATACGTGAAAACCCATAACCAAGAGAACTTCCACTCGCATGGCATAGCTGCAACAGTAAATAAACTTTAAGATTTCAGGTTTATATAGTGGAAATTAAGTACTCAAGTCTACACTTGCAAATTGCATAATGCTGAAACTTGTAACATAAGAAAGATCAGAGAGAGCAGAAAATACCTCAGTAAGCTCAGACAAGTGGCGAGACCTAAATTCATTTATAGTTGATGCGATCTCTGACGCGGGTAGTTTAGCCTAAATGAAAGAGGAAAAAAAAAGAAAAAAAGGAAACACAAATGATAAGAATGCTAAAGGGTTATGATTCATCTTGAGAAATAGCATTGGTTTATTATATTGTCAAATCAGTACATATCATAACCAAAATTCTTTTCCTCTTAGTTGATTCAAGCAATTGGATCAAAATAAAATCCGTTCTGGTATTCCATAAAACTCTGTGAAAGTGGAAATCAACACAGCCCATATGGCACTCATCTCAGGATTGATGAAAGTAATTACAGCATTTTTGCTTCCATGGCAATACTCATCTCATTGTAATCAGTGACATAAAACTTAAACTCATTTTGTTTTACCTGTGCAAGAACTGCAGCCGCCAATTGTAGGCTTGGCTCTAATGTCTCAGGGACAACCTGTAAATATTTATTTTCAACATCATTCAATCGCCAAGTAAATGTGTATACAAGGAAAGATAAACAAATAAGAGTTATTCCTGTTGGCTATCATTTTTGTAACAGCAAGTTTCACATCAACAATGAAATAATTATGGGGCAGATCCTTTCCAAATCCTCACAAAGCAGAAGTCTTGAGCAGTGGAGACATCCTTTAATGCAATAATTGTTTTATTCATACAGCATCTCCCTCATGAAAGAAATGAACTTAATAAAAGAGTTATCAGAATATTACCGCTGTAGCCCCAGCCTTTTCCAAATTAAGGCCATGATCAACATCATGAGCTCGGACAAATGTCTTTACATTGGGGAAGTACTTGCTTAGCGCCCAGACAGTTCGGTAATTTGCACCAGGAGTGTCCAAAGTTATTGCTGCAGCACATGCTCTTTCAGCACCCACTTTATGGAGGACCTAACCATAAAAATAAAACTGGTAAACACCAGAACTGCCCTTAAGTATATACTCATGATGTATTTAGCTTTACCTCTCGACTACCAGCATCTCCAAAAAAGACAGGAAGGTCAAGGGCACGCCCCATTGCCACTCTATCACTGAAAAAACTTTAAATGTAAACGTACAGGAAGTTCCAAGATACTTAATTCATTTAATTAGTTCTATGGTCTTGCAGCCATATCTCAGCATAAACAGGTGAAAATTATGGCTGCTGCTGTCTATTGATTTTTGCTTTTTTTTTTCACAGTAGCAAGTATTTGAACATGACGAAGTGTATCACTAAACAAACAAATCATCATTGTAAAATAATCAGTCAAAATTTCAATTGTATTTCCCCTCTTATCAAGTTAACTTGGTGGGCAGACTTGAAATTAGAAGGGGGCCATTGTTTAGAAACTTCTTTAAGCTTTTAAGCTTTGAGCTCGCAACAAGTATGCAGTCTTAAACGCAGCCATTTCATGCAAAATACCAACGATGGAACAGTCTCAAAATTCTCCCTCCTAAGACTCCACTTGAAGTGAGCATAATCAAGTATAGCCTCACTTAAAATACCTAAGAATACTTAAAACTTCTATTTAAGTATTTGACAAAGGTTCGAAGATCCAAAAAATGCTGAGCCACACTTTGGAGGCAAAGAATAGAACATGGAACAGAAATATATGTTAATACTATGCTAGCTAATTAGCAAGCAATGACTCGAAAAGGAAATACATAAGTTATTATTTCTCAGTTACTTGGCTTACCTCCTCACATCAAGAGCAACAAAAGGAATTAATCGTTCTGAAAGAAGCTGTGCAATAATCTAGCACCCAAAGAAAAATGTGATGAAAATATTAGAATTCAATCTATTTATCGATATTAGAATTCAATCTATTTATCAAACCAAATAAGATACAATTTGTGCCACAACCTGGCCAACACGTCCAAATCCGCAGAGAATAATATGATCTTGCAGATCATCGGTCTGCAATCACAATCAAGCCAAGAGAAAGATTGGTTAGTGAAGCGTAGGTGAAATTATCATGTCAAAAAAGAATCACAAAAGTATCTAACATATGGCAAAAAAGTTGTCATAAAAGTATGAACAAATTCAACCAACTCCAAGATAACAGAAAGCAAAGAACTGGATAATGATAATTGACTGTCAATGAAGTACAAGACAAAAAAGAAGAATACTTAGGTTAAAAAATTCAAACACATTGCAGCCAAGCATTTAAAAAATTCAAACACTGTCAGCTTGCTATTTTCACATGATAAAGACGAGTGCACAATTTCTCAAGGAAACCAATGAGATTCAAGTAGCATTATATTTGCTAAACTATAATGACATGCATCAACTGGTTATAGATGCCCATAATCACATTTGGTCCATCTAGTTGTAATTCATTTCCAGGGGACAAAATAAAAAGTCCAGTACCAGGCCTATCAACAGATTTATATTAGTTGGACTTGAGTACAGAATATAGTAACATATCTGCGGGCTGAATCATATATCCTCCAAAGTTTTATGTTTATTTGAAAAGTCAAAATGTCATACTCAAAAGTGTTCTTTTATCCATTAAACAGGTAGGCAGATCGATAGTGGCCATAGACTCTGATGTAACGCTTCTTACCTCACTCTCAACTGGTAACAGGCTTCGAACATCATGCTGCTCAAAGCGTGAGGCGATTAACTGGCCTCCAGCAGCTAGCCATGGCGTAAGAGCCATTGAGAGGCCCACCACAAGGAACAACAAAGATGATAGCTGAGGAGACATTATACCCTGCAAATGATAATACTCAGTAAGGCCATATAAGAAACAAGCTACTTCAATTTTAGTGCTAGCACTAAAAAAGGTTATAAGAACAAAAACAATCAGAATTCTATTTCCAATATGTAATTTCTGCAACAAATTTTCCTGATACTATGCTTTTTGGACAACAAGAACCTATTACAAAGATAAAATCTATGTTTGAATGAATTTTTTAGAAAACATCAAACACAAGGGAGATTTTAAACACGGAAGAAGTTACAAAAAATTAGCAATAGACTTGCTATGAAACAGTAAAGTATCACGTTAAAGTTTATAACATGAACACCATATATACAAATAATGTGCTACAAGAAATTCCATATGGTCCAGTATCTTATGGAAAAAAATACAGTTAACAGGAATCGACACCTGATTAACGGCTTCACCAAAAGCCACAAATGCGAATTCTCCACCTGGAGCAAGAAGAAGGCCAACTCTTATAGCAGATATGATTGAAATACCAAAAAGTTTACCAACTACAGCAACCAGCATTGTCTTGCCACCAATTAAGAGTCCTAATGTCCCCATAATGACTGGAAAATTTGAAATAAGAAGCTTTGGATCAATAGACATGCCAACCTGAGATACACAGAAGGATTGTTGTTAACTGCTAATAATGGAAGATCCTCAATTATCAAAGATGCTAAAAATTCAATCACTCAAGCAATGATACATCTTCTCATTTAAGAAAAATAACTGGTCCTTTTTTTTAACTACAAAAAATAGCCAGAAAGCAGCTTATTTCCCCAGCTGACTGGGGAAAGCACAATAATAAAACAACAAAGCACTGCAAAATTTCACATGGTCTTCAAAAAACAAACACCAGCAAATGGCTTTTCACTTCAATTACCAAGAAACAAGCAGTAAGAAAATAGATATATACACACATCTCACACAAAACTTAGTGTCAAGTATCTACCGTCATGAAGAAGAGACCCAATAGAAGGCCACGATATGGAGCAATATCTGATTCAACCTGTAAGGAAAATTCAGTTTCTGCAAGAAGCAAACCAGCCAGAAATGCCCCCAGGGCCATAGAAAGTCCAGCCTGTTTTAGGAAAAGGATAAAATGCCAGTTTAGTAACAGTAAAATGCATATGAATAAAAAAAAATAGATAATAGATTTTAATACCCTGGCTGTAAGTAGACTAGTGCCGAGAATAACAAGAAGTGTATTGGCTGAGAATATCTCTGAATTTTGATTTTCTGCAATTTGCTTATAAATTGGACGAAGCAGCTGCAAAAACCACAAGGGAACATAAGGGTCAGCACAGTGGATGCAGGAGCAAAATAAGTTTAGTATTTTTTGAAGTTATTGTTTATGCTACTGTAGTAGTTTTCATGTCTTTTCTTACTCCTTTGATTATGTTAAACTTTATGAAGAAGAACCAAAACCTCCTTCAAGAAATTTAGGACTTTATGTTCACGGCTTCATTTCTAGTACCAATCACCCAAAGATTTGTTCTTTATAGTTTCATATTCTCCCTCGCCAAGCCAAAGATTTTTTCTTGATATACAGTTAGACTCAAGGATAGTACCCCTTAAAATATTTTTTATCAAAAATTCTCACCCAGAAGCTAATGGGTTCATTCACCATCCTGCACCCAAGTTTTGCCAGAAAAGCGTCATTACTTTCTCTTGCCATCTGCAAACCCAAGCCACCATTACCCTTTGGTTGGCAAAATTGATCCCGCAGTACTAAGTGAATTCTTTTCTTTTTATCAATAGGGCTTTAATAATCAGTTTTGAAAACACAAATCTGTCATGATAAAAAGCCAATTTATCCATAGTTCTGATCCAGATTGCATAACCAGAAAAGTCATTCTCTTTGGTTTAACTTTCAGGCTCTTTGTTCCCTCTCTTCAATTTTCTCTTGTTTTCTCAACAACCTAATTAGGGTCCAGGTTAGCTACCTACATCACACAGGACATACTCATGAAATAAGGAAGAAAGGTAGAAACTAAGTGAAGTCCCAACAAAAAGACAAATTCTGCAAATATGGCCAATCAACAGACAAACTGAATCATAGCATGAAGGAAAAATATTCCTCTTTTGATTATGGCTATGGGAAAATTATCTCAGTATCAGGTTCTGATAAAAATTCAATCTGCAAAAATCTTGGCCCTAGAATGCACATCTCATTAGTTACGTCTAAGTTCAATGGAACTGATCAAACATTGACGACTATGTAATATGCAAAAAAAAAAAAAAGAAAGAGAAAAAACAGAAGCTAATGGCAAGATACCTTAAATTAATTCTGAAGGAAATTAATCCAAAGGCAACAACAGATAATATGTCAACAAAAATGACGTTTCTAAGGACAGATGCATGTTCAGCTACCAAGTGTAAGGCAGCAAGCATTGTTTAACTTGCTGGTAAATTATATATTGCAATGTGGTAAGAAGTATCAATTGATGACCATGGTTAATCTTTAGTAAGTATGTTAGGATCCTATTGGCCAAGGTATGGGACTTGGAAATCCCACATTGAAAGTATGAAATTTCAAAGTAAGGTTTATATGGACTTTAGGCTCCCCAACCCTTCGAGCTAGCTTTTAGGGTGTGGTTCTTCCAAGTTTCATGACAGTTGGTATCAAAACAATCCACGCACACGAACTTAAGACTTAGAAAGGAGTACCCTACAAGCCGGATTAAATTTACTGATAGCCTTGAGAAGAAAAAATCTAAGCCGGGCCAATGTCGATAGGAATAAGAGCCGCCGAAGACATCGATTGTTCAACTGCGGGGAAATGTTAGGATCCTATTGGCCAAGGTATAAGACTTAGGTTTATATGGACTTTGGGGGCTCTCCAACCCTTTGAGTTAGTTTTTCGAGTAAAGGAAAAACAGAGAAGAGGAAAGACAAAACAGAGAAGAAGAGAAGAGAGGAAAGAGAGAAAGGAGAGAAGGAAATAGAGAATGATTCTGCTATATTGATAATTGATAATCTTCCTTAGCATATGTACAAACTATATAATAACCATATTTAGCTAGAGATAAAAAGGTAACATCATAGCACATCCCAATTCTATTCCTACGTGCATTCTGTTATTCTATACATTCCCATTCTATCCTTTTTCCCCTATAATATATAACAATGTCTTCCCCTTTAGACCATTCTTACCCTCAAGATGACATGACTTCAGGAAATTGATGAATGATGAAGTTTAAATTCTCCCAATTAGCATCAGTAGATGGAAGGTTAATCCATTTCAATAACATCTACTGAATGTATTGATTGTATCTTAAAATGACTCTAGAATGCAGAAATTTCTCAGTTTTGACAAGAGGTCTTCTCTATGCATCTCAAGCTCCTTTTCCTTACTTGCAATGCTCTCTGAAATGTCCTCAACAGAAACAAACTACGCCTGTGGACAAGCTACAACTTGTATTGCCAGATCGACTAATTCCTTGAATTTTTCACTTCTACCCACAAAGTCAATTCCACATTTGACTTCAATTAGAACTCTTATGCGGAAATCATGAATATAGGCGCCAATTCTGCCTTCAGCTGTAGGCCAACTAGATTTCTTGTCAGCAGTTGAAAGATCTTTCTTTCTGAGGAACTCCTGAGCTTTCCTAATGTCCCCTCCAGTCTCTAAGAGGACTTCCTTGCAACCATCATTCCTGTTCTTGTTTCTTCTTGAAGCTGCTTCACCAGAGCTGGTGATATGGTTGCTCTAGTCACACTTCGGTCATGAAAAGCATTTCTCTCTGAAGCAGCTTCCACTTTTTCTTTTTCAAGTTCTAGAGTGGAAGGAATTTCAACAGTAGCAGCTGATAGCTGCTCTTCATACTTGGTGTTTTCTACTTGGTTCTCCAAAGCTTCTCCAACATGCTGGTTTTTTGAAGATATAATTTCAGCTCCACTCATGCTTCCAGATTGATCAGAATTTTCCGCATCCCCCTCTACATCTTTTGAGAACCAAGTTGAAAAATCCTCTTGATTGCTTGACCCATTAATGCTGCCATTTTCATCAGGGGTTGAAGCTCCAATCTTTTCAATTTTAACCAATTCTATATTCAATTGAGCAACGCGAACCACACTAAAAGTGTCTAGACCCTTCAACTCAGGAACAACAGCCGACACTAAAAAATCAAAACATATTAATTTCTCAAGCTGACTATCATCAAGGGCACACAAGAAGCACTGAGCTCTATCTGTTATAGCTTCTTCCTCGACATCATCGACTTCTTGCCAATATTCTTCACAATCGATTTCTTCCAACTCTACTACTATTTGTGGGTCGAGGAAACTAGGTGAGCTGCCAGAGTCCACTAAAATTACGATTGCCTTATTTTTAATTTGCCTTTTGAGCTTGAGTGAATTATCTGGCAAACTGTCATCACTCACAATCAGTGAAAGTAAGGCCTTCTCAGTGATAATACCAACCTCATCGATCTCATCCACTACTTGCCACTCTTCGCTTTCTATATCTTCATTTGCTGCTTCTTCAAACCATTCATCGCCATCATCTGCTTCGACTGACATCGATGCCCAGGGTTGTATCGATCTCCACAGCGAAAACTAGTATTGGAGCCGCGCCGATTTGGATTATAATTGGCAAGAGTTTTCTGACTTGGGTTGTGGGCGTTTGCCCGTTTTTGGGCGAGATTTTGTTGCAATCTAGGTGGATAAGGTTGATGGATTTCGGGTTAATGGATGTTGAGCTAAGCGTTTGGGTCGCAGGTTTGTAGTTTTAGGCCTGGGTTTGGGTGTTTAGTGCCTTGGAGAACGGTGTGTTTTGGTGTTTATAGCTTCTATGAGAAGGTTCTACGAGAATCTCTTACAATCGAGCCATATAAGGTTCTAAGAGAATCTCTTGCAGTCGAGCCATATCAGAAGCTTTACTCAACGTCGATGGTTGGATCATCCTCCCCCTTGCTTCGATCTCCTCTCCGAAGAAGCTCAACAAGTAATCGTTTTCCGACAGCCTTGAGTTAAGCCGCTCCATCTTATCCTTGCTCTCATCAAATTCCTCATCATAACCCTTCACATCACCCGTCTGCCTGAGCTTATGAAACTTCGACACAACATCTTCAATCGGAGAGTCACGGAATCGCTTCAGGAGGGCGTTTGAAAGCTCATCCCATCCTGCCTCTCCATGGGTTTTTACCCAATCCCAGAACCAGCAATTTGCCACATCAGAGAAGGACAAGCTAGCTAATTCCAACTTCCGTTCATCAAGTGCATCATATATTTTGAAGTACGTCTTGCACTTCCATATACAAGATTGAGTCTCACTGCCTTTGAAGATTGATAATTCCATCTTCGATAGTGGATGATGGTAAAAATCTCGATGGAACCTTTCTCCATTACTGGACACAAAAGGATCCTCTATGTCTCTTAATCTAGATGAATTTAGGGAAGGAGTAGGCAAGAGACCTTTACCTATATCAATGGAGTATGAGTTTAATGGTTCATTTCCTTCAAGTGTGGGTATAACCATCTTTGGCAATAATCGGGTATAATAGCCTCTACCTCCATCTCCCTGAGCTTGTCCAACAAATAAAGCCTCTGAATCACTATTCCTGGCTAGGGTAAGTTGGTTTGAGTTGAGTGATGTTTGCTCCACTGAGGTCTCCACCTTGCCTTTATCTTGCAGATTTTGGAGGAGCTGGATCATCTTGTCCATTTGAGTCATTAACTTGATTTGTTCTTCCAGCAATTAGTCGAAAGTACAATGCTGCTCTTCGATTTCTTCTGTATAGTTTCATTCACTGTTTTGCTCATTGTTGTTCAGTAAAGATTCGATTCTCGTTAGCTCTGATACCAATTTGTAACAACTCAATTGTTATAACTATAGAAAAGAGGGAATAGAGAGAATCGGGAAAGAGAGAGAACAAAATAGAGAAGAGGAAAGATAGAACAGAGAAGAAGAGAGGAAAGAAAGAAAGGAGAGAAGGTAATAGAGAATGATTATGATATATAGATAATTGATAATCTTCCTTAGCATCTATACAAACTATATAATAACCATATTTAGCTAGAGACAAAAAGGTGACATCATAGTACACCCCAATTCTATTCCTACATGCATTATGTTACGTGCATTATGTTATTCTATACATTCCCATTCTAACATTTTTCCCCTATGATATGTAACAGAGTAATGGATCAGGTTTCAGAATAACAGCAGCTTTCAGATCAAACTATGCATTGCCACCCATAGTTGATGCAATCTTATGCCAAGAACTTTGTCAAAAATACCAATCAAGACAGTAGCATTGTAGAAGAGATTTACAATCCATCTAGCAGGGTCATACCAAGAACTTGGTTCTTGTGGCACATCTAGGTGGAGATGATGGATTCATTACCCGACCCCTTATCTAAAGATCCAAAAACAGGTATTGAAATATAAATTGCACTTAAATGTCACTATTCAGTTAAATAAAGGATTTACCAAGCGTCCACCAGCAATTATAGCAGTGATGGCAAGAGCTGCCTTAACAGCAGCCAACCCAAGAGCTTCAGCAATGGCTTGAAAACCAACCTGAGAGAGCAGATTATACAACTCATAATGTTGACATCAGCACAAGCAATGAGAATAACAAGCATAACATCCAAGCTACTAAAGACTAGAGTTCAGTCTCAACAAAAAAAATTTAGAAAAACTTATTACTCTTATAGTTTTTCCAATTTTACATGCACTCTACTAGAAACAGAGAACAGATCTTTTATCTTAGGTTGATTGTTCGACACAAAGTGTGACTGGAAAAAATTAAGCTATTAAAGGAAGCATAAGAATCCTACATTAATTTCATTTAAATATTCTGCATCACGAAGAGTCCTCTGAGAGAAATATGGAACTTTGATTTATTTAGCAATCTGATGATATCAATCCCCCTTCTTTTAAACAGTAAATGTATTATCTCTATGTTTACCTTTGCTTGTAATAGTTCTTGGAACCTCTTAACATCTCCTACCCCTGTCCGACCCCCACCACCCTCTCTTAGAAAATAAGGGAAGGGAAAACCTCAATTCTTTTGGAATACATAGCGTGGGGATTATTTATTCTTGCTATGAACTTACCCATATCAATCAAGTTTCTTCCCCACATGTACTTGACATGAATCATTTTATACAGATACTCATAAAGCTATTCAAAGACAAAAAGATATCATTTTGATATTACATGCCATTTGGAGTAAAACAGTAAGCTATAAGGAACAAAGATTCATCTCAATTTGAAACCATCAGTGAAGAATAAGACAATAGCTTTAAACAAACAGAATGATGCATTGCCCAAGGAAAATGACTAATTATGGCCATAATATAGCATCAGTAAACACATATGCCTTCACTATACAATTATAGAAAATAAAAATAAAACCTTCAACAGACTATGAATATTTTTGTAACTCAGATAGAAAGTTACCCCTCCTTTGGATGAATTTGGTGAAATAAGAGGTATGAGTATTAACAGCACCACAACAGCCAAATCCTGGAAAGCAAAAAGAGAGGGAATAGGGATTAAGATGGAAAAAGTAGAAAAAATTATTGAATGAAATTACCAAGGATTCAAATAGAAACTTAAAGTAAAGACCAGAGTTTTCTACATATCATTAATATTTACAAAGGATGAGGGTGAGTATCCTTATTCCTTAGGCAATTTGGAGATAACCAATGTTTGTAGTTTTTGAAAACTAAGAAATCACATTTCATATGTACTTGGTACTTGGAAGGATATTATCTAGAAAGATACATGTGGAAAAAAGCTGCTTAAATGACTATATGCATAATTAATAACAATATTTTGCAGTAGTATATTCTTAGTTCATCTTCATCCTCAATGTTCCAAGGACAGAGATGCAACTATAGAACAGCAAAAAACACAAAAGCAAGGATAATGTTCAATTAGGTAAATTGATTGCATAAAGAACAATAATCCCCTGAACATAAAATCACGAGTACTAGAATATAAGCTCTTCGTTTTTTTTTTGGCTAAAATTGTAGATTCACCTGGAATAGTAAGACAGAGAACGTAGCACGCCCATGGCGTGAAGTGCTCTCACCACGCTCCTGCAACACCTGCAAAATAAATCTATATATTTTAATGCTCTTGGATATCAAAGGACTTTGACTAGTACATTTTTGCAGTCATGAACCATATGCTGCACTTCTAAAAAACACAGAAAAATAAAAATAAAAAATTGAACGATAAAAGAAACTTATCAGAGCACAAGCATGTGATCATGTTGTTTGTAGACTGCAAAAGTACTGGCTATTTTAATTATAAAGATTTACCATGCAATTACATTGCCACCAATTTGGATTTGTTGAAAAGAACACAAAGTATCAATTAAGTATGGACCAGTTCCAGGTATCATAATTTTTTTTTACAAACATTTTAGTTTAGGAAGCTTGGCTCAGATTCAGAATGAATTTATTTAATTCATTCCGTTCCTTAAAGAGAAGTATTAATTTGGAGAAAATTTGGAATTAAATGGAAAACCAGATAAATCTGGTACCTGGAGGACAACAGCAGTGGAAGACAGTGCAAGTCCATTCCCAATTACTATGGCAGCAGGACCAGGCAGCCCAGATACAAAATGAGCAGCCAAGCCAACAGCAACTGCTGTAACCAAGACCTGTATTATGCAGATTAAGAATAAAAAAACAAATTTATAAGAAAACAGCACATGGTGGCGATCTTGAACAATTTAAATTATGGAAAAAATAATCTTGAACAATTTAAATTATGGAAAAAATAACTGCCCCAGTACCTGAGCAGAGCCTAATCCAAAAACATATTTCTTCATGGAACTAAGCCTTTCAACAGAGAGCTATAAAAGATAGAAGACAGCTTCAGCAGTAGTTCTTTTCTCTTATTATGAAGACTAAATTCAACATGCAAAGTTCCAGTATAGAGAGACCACCTCAAGACCAATATTAAATAACAAGAAAACAACTCCAAATTCGGCAATTGCCTTTGTCCCATGCACATGACGAATAATAGATAGACCATAAGGACCAATTAAGATGCCAGCAGCCAAGTATCCAAGGACAGGACTGCCTAAGATTACAGACATACAGACAATCAGTTAAACAATACAATAGAAATTTGAAATTTAGAGAGAAAGAATATATGGTGAATAGCAAGGAATAATATTTTCAACAACATAACATCAATGAACAACAGTTTGATAATTCAGCTTGAAATCAACAAAGCATATAGATCACACAATAGGAAACTAAAACAGATGCTAAAATGAGGAAACCAAATATTAATGAATCAAAAAGACCTACGTAAGCCATTTTGAAAAGCATTTAAAAACAGCAATCTAAATTCCGAAATTTAAGTCACCTCCAGGAATTTTCTGAAATACGGGCACAAATATAACACTAGCAAGCAGCAACCATAACACATCAAAGAGAGATGCTTCCTCCTCATTCATCTGTGAAGAACAGAGCAAACAATCAGATAAGAAATTAATGCAATGAGATCAAAAGTACACATGAAACCAAAATGAAAATATGCCTCTTGATAAGGAAGCATTGAAATTAGCTTTTTCATTCTCTTTGGGAATTTCTGTATGTGTCTAAACAGAGGTTTGGCATTTGAGGAAACTTCTTCAAAACTAGTGGTGACAACATCAGTTTGTTGAAGCATCTGAATACTCTTCTCTTCTCGATTTGAATAGAAGGCCACCCTACACGCATTTCAGAATATTGCAATCATAAGAAGGCAAAACTTACACTAGATGTAAAACCATTAACAGAAGCAGATGATATGACATGCACTAATTAGACTAGCACTTCAGAGGCATCAGCATTACCATAACCGAGCAGTAATATAAAATTCTCTTTTAAATATTGCAATGCAAGAGAAATGTTATATAGGACTTAAACAAGGCCTCAATATGAATCACATTTTGAAGGTATTCTGAGATTAAACTTGCTGATGCACAATTATGGAATAAAAATATTTGGTAACTCAGGATCTTCATCCAGTTATCATGTTTAACATATTTTTTAGTATCTCAAACATCCAAATGGATGCATCGAATTTCTGCAGAAATATAAGAAAAGTCAGCATATTAGACTACACAAGGAGCACAAACTCACATTATTAGGCACCCAACAGTGAATGACATATCCTCTACAAAGCAATTTCCAAATGTCAATGATTGTAATAAATGAAACAAAATATTAAAAACGATACATACCCTGCCCCAAACAGCAACACTCCAAGAACCAGCTTAGGCAATTGCTTCCTTAGAGACTCCACGAGACCTTGAAAAACTGTTGCTGGTGTGAACTCTGTCCCATCTACAGTGAAAGAGAAGAAAGACGCAGAAAAGAACCGTGAAGATTTCTTCAACAATGCCTTTGGAGAATTAAGAGGTGAAGGTAAACTTTCTCTCATCATATCCTTCTGCATTTCCAGCTTTTTTGTTTGAACCCCAATCTTTGACTTTTTAGCTTCTATTTCCGCTTCCTTAGAGTCTAAAATCATTTTTCCATTCTCTTGTTCATTAGAATCATCAAATTGGTACAACTCTTTGGAACTCTGGCTGGCTTTAACACATAGTCCATCAATTGAATGCCCACAAATTAAAACATCACCATCAATTGGCACATCGTCGTCAACAGTCCTTCCTTCACTTGTCTTCTCCTCCTCGACAACTGTCTCATCACCAGATACATACCCGCGTGCTGTTTCCAGAGAGTCAACAGAAGAACTAGAAAGAAGTTTTTCTGCTTTCTGTAATGCAATCTCTGCATCATTCACCCGTTGAGTAGCATCTAGTTCAAAAGCAACAGCCTGCTCTGCTAAAAGCATAATATTTGCAACATCCTCTTCTGCTTTCAAAGCATTCATCTGTGCTCTCTCTGCAGCCTCATTCAATCTGTCCACTTCCTTCTGCAATTCTTCCTTTTTAATTTGCAAATCCCTTAACTGTGCCTCACAACTCAACAAATTCATTTGACATTCTCTAACATCATTCTGAGCTGCCAAAATTGCATCATCCTCTTTCCTAGCACCCTTTTCCAAATCGCTCTCACTAGACCCATCAAAGGAATCTGTGTCTCCTTTTCCACCTCCAATTGATTCTGATGCCACCTTAAACCTGGCCTCAGCTAAAGAAAGGGCCATTGTTGCATTTTGAACAACTTCTTTGGCAACAGCCTCCTCATTCACAATCCCTTGAATAATATCAAGAGTTGAGTTAACATCACCCCTAGCATTTGCTGCCTCATCCTTCAAGGCTATTGCTGCTTCCGATATTCTTTGAGCCTTTTCCTCAAACATTGTGCTGTTAAGCCGTGCAACTTCCAATTCTCTAATTGCATTCTGTAACAGCTCCCTCAATTCATCCAAACTAGGTGCTTCTGCCTCCCCTTCTTTCTCTTCTCTTCCTTCCTCTCCCAAACCACTCAGCTCTGCACCATCAGCCGAACCCACTTCTGAGTTCTCAGTACTACTCTCAACAAACTTTACATTTCGATCATTCCCATTAACATACGCTAGAGAATCATTACCTTGACACCATGATTTAAATCCCCTTGACACCCTAGAACCATCAGCAAAACTACAAAACAATGAGCTGCTCAGATGTGCACCTGATAAACGATTATGAAATCCTACTCTGAAAACTAAACTCGAATTCAAACAACCATTATATGCACAACTTTTCCTTAATTTCTTCGAGGACCTAGCTTTCAAAACATTACTCGGATCAACATCATTGTGACGAAAACTTCTGTATCTCAACCTCGAATGTAACAGATTAGATATCCAATAACCTTTAACTTCACTACTGCGAAAGACATTATTAGGTTGCTGGATACTACACGCGAAATCCATATCTATAACTATAAGCTAATCAATCCAAAAGGAGTATATCATCAGAAACACTGGCACACTCTATGCACGAACTCTCATCGGCATTTTATCAAACACCTGGTAAAAATAAAAGAAGCAGACATATATATGACTCAAACGACTTAGTAGCTGGACTTGTTTGACTGCGAAAAACTAATATATAAACATACACACACACACACACACACACACACACAATAATAACAAATTCGAATAAAACGGGGACAAAGAATGGACTGACCGATCAAGAGGAGCAAAGTAAGAGAGAGCTGAGAGAAAATCAACGGCGGAGTTTGAGAACAGAGTAGTTAGGGCAGAAAATGACACAAGTGATAATAAATCAACGATCAACGTGTACATGTGCTGTGCTCTTTTTAAATATTATATTTTATTCTTGTTTTTTTAAAGAAAAAATTGAAATGAACCAGAGAGACAGGTGAAGTTGCAGAAAGAGGATGTACTAATAAATATAAAATATTTGCCAAAATCCAATTTTCTCCTCTCTTTTTTTTTTTTAAGTTCTCTTCTCTGCTTGGAAACTGAGAAAATAGGAAATTTTTATGAACTGGGCTAGGCTGGAATTTGCAGGTTTTTGTCTACGATTTTACTATAGTACCCTTCTTTGATGAAATCATGATTCAGGCGAAATGGATATTCGTTTGGGATTTTTTATCCTCCGGTGTGCAATTTTGGCACGTGGGACATATTCCCCAATCACACAGGGCGTAAGTGGGGTCCATACTCGATACACACAGAAAATCTCTTGCAAAATTTTTTAAATTTTTTTTCTTATTAAATTTTTTTATTATAAAAATATGTCATGTAAATTTATAAATTGATTAAAAAAATTTAATAAATTTAATAATATTGTTTTGAATCATAAATTTAATAATATTTTTCTAAATTGATAAATTTATAATGTTATAATTTTTTGATAAATTTATAAAAAATTTAGAATCATAGCCTTTTTAACTAAATTTTTGTATTGAATATTTATTTATTACTATATAAAATTATAATTATTTATATGTCTGAATAAAATATTAGAATAATTAATTTTTTATAGGGAAACTGAATTTTGTATTGAATATTTATTTATTATTATATAAAATTATAATTATATATATCTATATAAATTATTAGAAGATTTGATATTTTTATATTGAATATTATTATCCTAAAAAAAAGAGCTGGCATTATAAAATAATGATATACTTTTCATCTTAACATTTTTTAATATTAATTGATACGACACGTAATATTTATTTAATAATAAATTATCAATTTAAAGATAATGACACGATAGATTTTTAATTTAAATTTCTGTATATGAATATATAAATAAAATTAAATCCTCATTTTTATTTGTATTAAGATCTCATTTTTTTCCAATATAAAATTATATTATATACTCTAAAATTATATTATATTATCCAATAATAGAAACAATATTGAGCATGAATTTGGCAAATTAAAACTATTGCAAAAAATTCAATATTTTACCAATAACATATAATTATAAGGAAATACAAGAACCCTTTAAAAAAAAAGAAAATACAAGAACAAAATTGTGAACAAATAGACAACAATCTTCAACATGGTGGCGCCATTTGGCAAGTAAAAAATCAAACACTTTAGACAACTTGCTGATGGAATAAAGTTTTCAAATAAATGTATTCAAGAAACAAAAAAGTTTGGGTGTTTAAAGAGGAGTGTGTATGCTTCTTGATCTAGTTAATTATCTGCAGCAGCAGCAGGAGCTGCCTCCTCTGAATTTGGCTCAGCCAACTCTGGAGGTGGTGTGGAAGAGGCAGTTCTCTTGTGGGAAGCTGCCTGGAGAACATGGCTGTAGCTTCCTTTCTCCATGAACAGCTGAGCAAAGTGGTGCTTGCAGTAAAGAACTCCATCAAGAGCAGCATATGATGAGTGTGTGAGTGGACAGCCACCATGGGCACACCTGAAGCATGACTTGTGAAAACATTCTCCTTCCATAGTTACCTATATTACATCGAGATATAATCTATCAGTAAACGCATAAAAACTGAAATCACAATCTAGCTATAAATATATATTTTTTAAATAATAGACTCCACCAATCAAGTCTTTTACTTTGAACATAAGAAACATATTTTAGTTAAAGATTCTTATAATAGAAGAGATAATGATTAATTAAGATGAAGAGTTGCAAACAAATTAAACCAACCTTCTCCAGTGGGTACACTGTTTTGTTACAGGCTGAACATTTGTCCTGAGTTCCAGAGAACATGGAGGAAACTTTGCTGGGAGCCCTGGACTGCAACAGATATCCCCAAGTTCTTGTTTTATAAGTAAACATAAATTGCGATGAAAAGAAGAATAAATAAAAATTAAAGATAGATTTTAATGTCCCAAAAATTGGTCAAAAGTCCACCCGAAACTCTCGGCATATAGAAAAGAAAATCAAAGGGAGAATGAGAGTACTGGGTCATTTTGCTTCTCAGCTTTTCCTGAAAGAACATGCCATAAAAAAGAAAAAAAGAATAGCACATTTTTAATGGAGGAACCTCTTATTAGAATAGAAAATTGCAGTAAGTAAAACTCTGTAAGAGAGTATTGTAAGAGAACTCTTGCCTACTGCTTGAAAATTCTTGCTGAAATTGCCAGATTCTTTGAAGAGTTGCTCAAAATGGGTCTTGCAGTACAGAACTCCATCCATGGAGGAGTAGTTGCTCATCTACCAACAAAAGTTTTGAAATGTCTTGAATTAAACCATTTACAGAAGGAAAAACAAAAGATTACTAAAACCAAATTAGATTTTGCTTAGTGATACTAAAATCATCTACAAGTTCCAATTTACATAAGATTCTGATTATCCAAAAACAAAAAAGGGCTTTACAGAAACACAAACATACCACAAGAGTTCCTTTGCAATGGCTGCATTTGAAGCAAGATTTATGATAAGGCACTCCTTCAAGAGACAACATATCAACAACATAAACAGTCCTGTCACAAGCCTTGCATTTGTCAAGAGTTCCAGTGAACGCCATTCTTGGTTTTCAAGAATCAAGAAATCAACTGTGTAAGAAAAAAAAAGAAAAGAAAAGAAAAGGAAGCACTTTTCAGAAGATTGCAAAGAAAAAAAGTATATACAAGAGAATGAAGGTGTATTATATTCAACAACAATTGTGGCTATTTGTTGGTTATCTCAGACACATGGAAACATTAAAACAGAGTCTTTGTTATGTCAAAACTAAAAAACTGAATTTTTTTATACATCAGATTATAATAGATTTATTTTGGCTTTTCTTGTGATTTTATTAGAGATGGACACGTGATTGGAGATGAGGAAAATTTGGAATGGCTAATGCTCTAATTTTAAATTGGGATGAGAGTAAATGAAGGTTTGGTGCTCTGACTTTTTCTTGGGAAAATTTTTTTATACAAGTTAAAATGGAAAATTTTTTGATCTAAAGAAAATGAAAAACCAACTGTTTTTCTTTGCCATTTGCTGCTTTGGTGATTGTTAAGTTAGGTGAACGCCAACCATATAATTACCAATGAGCCATTCTATCATTTAGTAGTTCAGATTAAGCATTTTTAGCTGCCAACATAAGTTACATAACCAATGAAAATAAAATTATATTTACTTGAGTTATATTAACTATTAATTATTAAAAGATTAATTATTAATTATTGATTATGTTATGGACTTGCAATTTTTTATGATTAATAATTAATATAACTCAAATAAATAAAAATTAGAATATTTACTTATGTTTAAAATGTGTCCCAGAAAAGTTTTTTTTTAAAGCATATTACAAAAGGCAGAACTAAATTGCAGTAATTTCAGATTATAAAGCATTCTGTCAGACTTGCAGATTGAAAGTTTAACCCATTCTTTATGATAATTTTTTTTAATTATTGAACCTGTTGATGTTATTATTGTTATTATTACTATTTTTATTTGTGGGTTAGATTAGATTGATTAGGTGGGCCTTGTTGAAACAGATCCAATCACAGAGTATCAAGCAAAGTTTGTTTGTTTTTTTTTTTTTACATTCTATAAATTATAAAATGGGGGTTATTTTTTTCTATTTTTTTATTTTTTAAGCATTAATTTTTTGTCTGTTTAATTTCTTTATTTATATTTTTATTTAAAAATATTTTTTTGAGATTATATTCTTAATATTCATAAAAAAATAAATATATACATAATATATACACAATATATATAAAAATATACACACAATAAATAATAACATATACACAGTATATATTAAACATTTATCAAATATTTATTAAATATCTATAAATATTTTTAATATTTTTTAACTTTATTTATTTTAATTTTATATTTATTTAATATATATATAATATATATACATAATATCTACATAAAATATATACAATATACACAAGCAAATACATAATATAAATATAATATCTACCAAATATCTATAATATCTATCAAATATACAGAACATCTATCAAATATCTACACAATATTTACATAATAAAATTAATATTTTTTTAATTATTTTTATGTGTATAATATGTAAAATTTATTTTAAAAAATTTAATAATTTTTATTAATGTATTTTTATATATTTTGCTTTTTTTATTTTTTTGTGAGTGATTTATTTTTATAATTAAAATTAAATATTTTTTATAAAAATTAATAAATTTTATATGTTGAAAATATAATTTAAAATATTAATTTTTATTATTTTATTATAATATTTATATTTAATAGTGAAGTTTAAAAAAATTGAAGTAAAATATTAATTATAATGAGAGAAGAGGTATTTAAAAAAAATATATTTTAGTGAAGAGTGAGGTATTTTTATAAAAAAATTAATTTTTTTAAAAGTGTAAATATTTTTATTTTTATAGTATTTTTGAAATAAAATTTATTTATTTTAAGTAGTTTTATAAATATCCCATATAACTAATAACTAATAGTATTAAAAAAGGAAAAAAAAAAGGAGAAAAAGGTTTTATTTTATTTTTGGATAAAAAAAATTATTTTAAAAAGGCAAAAAATAGCATTAAAATAAAGGAAGTATTTTTTCCTTATTAAAAAAAGAAATAAAAATCTATTAAAAATTATTAAATATAATATTTATATAAACTTTTATAATTTTTAATAACATCCGCATAAGAATAAAGGTAATTGGCGGAACAAATTCATGTATGAATATGGTTATTTTCACTTAATTTCATTGTGGTTATTAAATTTAATTCATCCTAAAAAAATCAATATTAAATTTTGATACTAAAAAATTAATAAAGGCAAGCATTTTTAATCATGTATTTTACTTTATTATGTAATTCATCAGAATTACAACTTCGGGGTTTGCATAATTCTATACTGGGACCAAATATTATTTTCTCACACATTATGTAGGAATAATTATATGCTACAACCGTTGTAGCAATAAATGCCTACAATGGACCAATGAGATTCTTACACGTAGATTAAATGATTCATTTCATTGGTCCGTTGTAGGCATTTAATCTACGTGTAAGAATCTCATTGGTCCGTTGTAGGCATTTATTGCTACAACGGTTGTAGCATATAATTATTCATTATGTAGGGACAAAATTGCAATCTGAAGATTAATTATTTGTGGGATAAAAATCAAATTTAGTAATCACGAAAAACATAAGTATTAAAAAAATCAGCTGTAATTAAAATGTAAATTTCAAATTATCATCCGAGTAATTTGCATAGAAACAGAGCCCTCTGATAACGTAAACCAGCTTTTATTAACTTTTCCAATAACTCGGTCTTAAAATTACAGTGCTTTTTTGCCCCAAAGGTAACAATTTGTCCTCCTATGAAACATGCAGAATAAAGAAAAGGAAATAGCAATAGTACAAATTTATAGAGTTTACCCCATAAGGGCAGGCAAAGCAGAAGCTGGTGAACACTCTTCATGGAGGCAAAATGACTTGCTGACACAGTATAACATCTGAGATGGTCTTTTCATGCCGATCAATCCTCCAGGAGCAGTTGACACCACCGTCTAGAATGTTTCGAACGACGATATTCAAAGAATGGATTCCCCTGACATCATAAATTTCCACAACAAAATGTTCATTG
Organism: Garcia nutans; assembly: GCA_947685225.1. NCBI lineage: Eukaryota > Viridiplantae > Streptophyta > Magnoliopsida > Malpighiales > Euphorbiaceae > Garcia > Garcia nutans. Next base: position 12,602,516 of record CANTUV010000010.1, on the reverse strand, counting down.
ATCCATTTGTCTCTCTTCATGATAGAATCTGAGTCGGGAAATGACGAGCTATTTAGAAGAGTTGAGACAACTTTCTTTACTCACTGGGGTGTCACTACCAGCTTCAATCTCTCAATATCTGGAGGGAAGTGTGGGATTTTTGAAAAATTCAAATCGTTTCCCTTATCTCCAGCCCTACTATGTGCTACAGCATAAAGTGGAATCTTATGGCCAGATGGAGCAGGAGAGATCTCAAGTAAAGGTGAAGAATATTCTAAACAAGAATCATCTACGATAGTTGTAAATGGTGGTAATAGAGCTTCGCGATTCACTACATTACCATGGCCGATTTCTTCCTTGTCTAAATTGTCTTTTGTGTGCTTTATTCCAGTCCACCAGAAAACGTCTTCCCGCCCAACCTAAACTCCAAACAGTAATCATTTCCATCAGAAACTTTTCCTTTTGCAACAAGTAATTCTAATGGTGCAAAGAAAATGCATGATCAACTACTCAACTTCACAAAAGTCATTTGACAAAAAAAAACCAATAAATTTGTGGTGGATAAAAGTTATTTCTGGGGTGCAAAAAAGAAAAAACTCAATAGATATAGAAAGCAATGGAAATAGAAAATAGTTGCAATATCAAATTAGTAAACTAAAACAAAATTACAGCTTAATTATGGTGAAACTCTTACAATGCTTCAGAGAGCAGCAATGTATTGGTGGTGCAATAAACTATATATATACCACCTTAGTTACAGATAAAATTCACAAAAATGAGAAAAGAGAGATTGAGAATCTACCAACTGTTTTTCGAGAAGCATCTCTTTCTTATATCCAGTGCTGCATCAGCAAAAGGAATAATCACGTTCAAGTAAAAATGGAAAAGGATGCTGGGCTACAAAGTTCTGTAAATCGAAAATGTGGTGATTGGTTGGACAACTACAAAAAGTTCTTTAAAACAACAGTTCTTTCTTTATATGCATATTGTATATGTGCATGCATGTTCATGGTTTGATTAATTGCTGTGAGGTATTTGAAATTGACTTCACGAGTCTGAAATCTTCCTATTTAAAAATGTTGACTATCAAATCACACCAAAAATCCTACTTGGGCCCAGACAACCATGATAAGATGAATCTAAACAAATGTCAGCCTTGACAAACTTGTGGGCGTGGAAGTCTTGCAAAAGTTTCTTCCATTGGCTAATTTACTAAACTAAATCTACGACTATTATAGTAAACAGTCCCATGGGAAGATTTCTTGATAAGCATGCTGCTAGTATTAAAGAGACAGGAGCAGCCAGAAATTAACCTGACACCACCACCATGTTGGGAAAATCGGGTAATTTTCCCTCAAACTACAACTAGTGAATTGCACTAATTCGGTAATTTCCAGGAAAGACTACTGAATAGTCTCCTTAGACAAAATTACCATTCCAAATAAATTCCCAGGAAAGGCTGGAGGGGTCACAAATGGTCCCTCTTAAAACCCAGTCTCCTAGACAGAACTTACTTGCACAGTATATTATCACAACCTAAACCTGTGTATATATGAATAGTACCGTACACGTGAATAGTAAAATATACCCAAATGAATAGTACAATACACTACAAATAAACCCGACAAATAAATATTGAATACTATACTAATACAGAAAAGAAACAAAATAAATGCGGAATAAATAAAAGAGACAAGGAAAGAATACACCCAGAAATTTGATAACGGAGTTCGGCTAAATATGCCTACGTCTCCGAGCACCACTTGAGGCAGCCTGCTCTTATTAATTTGGGAAGAGAAGACCAAAATTTACAATATACAAATTTTCGAAAATGTATACTAATTTTGGGATACAAATAATTTGGAAGGGATGAGTTATTTATAAGGCAACTAACTCACCCCTATCTTTAAAACTTCCGATGTGGGATTGCAACAAATTAAGTCACACCAACCAAAGCCATCAAATTTTGACAAATCTCCACCTTGGCATAATTTCTAATCCCACCAAATGCAAACATTCTTCATCTTCCTAATCAAACAAAACAGTCTTCGTAGTGCTTTCAATTTGCGCCTTCAGGCGCCAACTCAAATGTGCAGGATATTGACCAAGTCTAAACAATGTTTAAACTTGGCTTTTGCCACCACCTTGGTCATCATATCTGCAGGATTCTCCGTAGTCCGAATCTTCTGGAGAAGTATCTCCTCTTCTTCGAGAATTTCCCGCACAAAGTGATAGCGAACATCAATGTGCTTCGTTCTTGCATGAAAAACTTGATTTTTTGCTAAGTGAATAGCACTCTGACTGTCACAATACACCTCAAGGTGTTTCTGACCAACTCCCAAGTCTCTTAGCAATCCTTGAAGCCAAATTGCCTCTTTTACAGCCTCTGTAATTGCCATATACTCTGCCTCTGTTGTAGACAAAGCCACTGTTGACTGCAAAGTAGACTTCCAACTTACTGGCGCCTTAGCTAAAGTGAATAAGTAGCCAGTTGTAGATCGTCGCTTATCCAAGTCACCTGCATAGTCAGAATCACAATATCCAACTACGCATTGACCAAGTGATTCATCCCGCTCAAACACTAAGCCAACATCTACCGTACCTTGAATATACTGTAGAATCCATTTCACAGCTTGCCAATGAACTTTGCCAGGATCATGCATATATCTACTCACAACACTGACTGCCTGTGAAATATCGGGTCTCGTACACACCATTGCATACATCAAGCTTCCAACTGCATTAGCATACGGGACTTTCGCCATGTATTCTCGTTCTTCATCTGTCTTTGGAGATAACTGGCTGCTAAGCTTCAAATGAGGAGCAAGCGGAGTACTTACAGGTTTTGTATCTTCATTCATACCAAAACGTTGTAATACCTTCTTCAAATACTGCTTCTGTGTCAGCCAAAACTTGCCTCTCTGTCTATCCCTGCTTATCTCCATGCCGAGAATCTTCTTGGCTTCTCCCAAATCCTTCATCTCAAACTCTTCACTCAACTGAGCCTTCATTTTATCAATTTCAATTTGGCTCTTGGATGTTATTAACATATCATCAACATACAAGAGTAGATAGATGTAGGACCCATCTTGAAGCCTGCGCAAATACACACAGTGATCGTATTTGCTTCTTGTGTACTTCTGACCCATCATAAACTTATCAAATCGTTTGTACCATTGCCTCGGTGATTGCTTCAATCCGTACAATGATTTGTTCAGTTTACAAACCCAATTTTCTTTACCAGCAACTTTGAATCCATCTGGCTGAGACATATAGATTTCCTCCTTCAAGTCACCGTGTAGAAACGCGGTCTTCACATCAAGTTGAGCTAGCTCCAAATTCAACTGTGCTACCAAGGCCAACAAAATTCTAATTGAGGAATGTTTAACAACTGGAGAAAATACCTCATTATAATCAACTCCCTCCTTCTGAGCATAGCCTTTAGCTACCAATCTTGCCTTGTAGCGAACATCATTCTTGATAGGAAATCCTTCTTTCTTTGCAAATACCCATTTGCATCCAATTGCTTTCTTGCCTTTTGGTAACTGTGTCAACTTCCACGTCTTGTTCTTCTCAAGAGATTGCATCTCTTCTTCCATTGCATCTTTCCATCTACCATTTTCTGAACTTTGGATGGCTTCAGGAAAGGTGGATGGAACTTCATCAACAACTGGAAGTGCATAGGCTACCATGTCAACAAAACGAGCAGGTTTCTGAATTTCTCGTCTTGTCCTTCTAACAGCAATTGACTCTGACTGCTGTTGAGATTCTTGGGTCGAAATCTCTTCCTCATCTGCCTCTGCTTCTGCCATAGGAGAGTCACTCATAGTACTTTTTGCTGGGCTCACCATTATCTGTTCAAACTCCACCTGCTTCGGCGTACACTCCACCTGCTGCGGAGTACCATCAGTTCCTTCTTGAGTTACCTTATGCAACATGGCAGATTCATCAAAGGTAACGTCCCTGCTGATGATGGTCTTCTTTGCCTCTAGACACCAAAGACGATATCCCTTAACTCCAGCATTGAAGCCCATAAAGAGAGCCTTCTTTGCTCGTGGATCCAACTTTGATTCATTTACATGATAATATGCAGTAGAACCAAAAACGTGCAAAGAATCATAATCTGTTGCAGGTTTCCCAGACCATACCTCTAAAGGAGTCTTGCAATCTATTGCAGATGACGGCAAGCGATTGACGAGATGTTGAGCATATGTCACAGCCTCAGCCCAAAACTTTCTGCCTAACCCAGCATTAGACAGCATGCAACGAACTTTCTCCACCAATGTCTTGTTCATACGCTCCGACACCCCATTTTGTTGTGGTGTTTTTCTGACTGTAAAGTGCCGAACTATGCCAAATTCTTGGCATGCCTCCAGGAATGGATCACTCTTGTATTCTCCACCATTGTCTGTTCGGAGAACTTTGATCTTTCTACCAGTCTGGTTCTCAACCTGAGCTTTCCATTTAAGAAAAACTCCAAGCACTTCATCTTTCTTCTTCATAGTAAACACCCATACTCTTCTGGAAAAATCATCAATAAAAGTGACAAAGTAATGCCTACCTCCAAGAGATGGAGTCTTGGCAGGTCCCCACACATCTGAGTGCACATAATCCAAAATACCCTTGGTATCATGAATGGCAGTGCCAAATTTCACTCTTCTTTGTTTTCCCAAAACACAATGCTCACAAAATTCTAATTTGCAAGTCTTCGTACCTTTCAACAGTCCTTGCTTGGCAAGAATTTGCAAGGATTTTTCACCAGCATGTCCCAAACGCATATGCCACAGCTTTGTTGCCTCTGAATCCTTCTTGCTACTAGACGTTGCAGTCGCTACTGTCCCAACCACTGTACTACCTTGGTAGTAATACAGATTATTCTTCCTCACGCCTTTCAACATCACAAGTGCTCCCGAAGTTGCTTTAAGAATTCCATCTCGCATCATCACAACTAGGCCTTTTGACTCTAAGGCCCCCAAAGAGATGAGATTCTTCTTCAAATTCGGAACATACCGTACATCTTTCAGAATTCTTGTAGATCCATCGTGATTCCGCAGCTTGATTGAACCTATCCCAGCTGTTTTACATGGATTGTCATTTCCCATATAAACAACTCCACCATCACATTCTTCAAAATCAAAGAACCACTCCCGAATGGGAGACATATGGTAGGTGCAACCGGAATCCAAAATCCACTCATCTGGATGGGATGTTGAAGGTGATACCACCAAAGAGACATCTGACTCTGCATCACTTTTGCATTCTGCAACATTTGCATCTTGCTGAACCTTCCCTTTATTCTTCAACTTTGGACAGTCTTTCTTCCAGTGCCCTTTCTCATGACAGAAAGCACACTCATCTTTGGCAACTCTGCTTTTTGACTTTGATCTTCCTCTTCTTCCCTTCAACTGGCTCTGCTGACGACCTCTCGCCACTAATGCTTCATCTGCTGTAGCTACTTTGTTTTTCCTTTTATCTTGTTTTCTCAATTCATGACTATACAAGGCAGAACATGCAGCATCTAAAGATACATTCTCCTTCCCATGAAGTAAAGTAGTTTCTAAGTGTTCAAATTCATCGGGAAGGGATGACAATAACATCAAAGCCAAATCTTCATCTTCAAATTTTACATCTAAGTTTAACAGGTCTGCTACTAATTGTTGAAACAAAGTGATGTGTTCGTTCATAGTAGTACCTGGTTGGTAATCAAACAGGAACAACCTCTTCTTCATAAGGAGCTTATTCTGACCACTCTTTTTCAAAAATTTTTCCTCCAACGCCTTCCACAATTTATGTGCAGAAGTCTCGTTCTTGAATGCATACTTCTGCTCTCTGGATAAGCACGATCGAATTGTTCCGCATGCCAACCGATTTATGATACTCCAATCCTTATCTTCTACGTATTCTGGTTTCTTTTCTTCAATGGCGATGTCAAGGCCCTGTTGGAAAAGGGAGTCCATGACCTCGCCTTGCCACATGCCAAAATGGCCAGTACCGTCAAATATCTCTACCGCCAACTTCAAACTTGACATTGGAATCCTTGGCCATGTGGACGAGGAAGCTGATGTCCCTTGTGCCATATCTGATGTAGCACTATTAGTTGGTGGATTTACTGATGCCATTACAGACTCAAATGATAGTATTCAATATAAATAATATTACAAACAGACCTAGGACGAACCTTCGGCTCTGATACCACTTGTTGGGAAAATCGGGTAATTTTCCCTCAAACTACAACTAGTGAATTGCACTGATTCGGTAATTTCCAGGAAAGACTACTGAATAGTCTCCTTAGACAAAATTACCATTCCAAATAAATTTCCAGGAAAGGCTGGAGGGGTCACAAATGGTCCCTCTTAAAACCCAGTCTCCTAGACAGAACTTACTTGCACAGTATATTATCACAACCTAAACCTGTGTATATATGAATAGTACCGTACACGTGAATAGTAAAATATACCCAAATGAATAGTACAATACACTACAAATAAACCCGACAAATAAATATTGAATACTATACTAATACAGAAAAGAAACAAAATAAATGCGGAATAAATAAAAGAGACAAGGAAAGAACACATCCGGAAATTTGATAACGGAGTTCGGCTAAATATGCCTACGTCTCCGAGCACCACTTGAGGCAGCCTGCTCTTATTAATTTGGGAAGAGAAGACCAAAATTTACAATATACAAATTTTCGAAAATGTATACTAATTTTGGGATACAAATAATTTGGAAGGGATGAGTTATTTATAAGGCAACTAACTCACCCCTATCTTTAAAACTTCCGATGTGGGATTGCAACAAATTAAGTCACACCAACCAAAACCATCAAATTTTGACACACCAGCACCAGCTGGTCCATTTGTATACAAAGCTGCAAACTCTCTAGCAAATAAGACTGCTTGCTCCTTCAACTTGAATAATCCATCCATGCGTAATCTTATGTCTCTTGTAGTGGTCCATGATGAAGTGTTATCATCAGTACCAGTTGCCTTCAGGCTATCAAGTCCAATAACATAGGACACCACATTAGCATTAGCACCAGGACATACTTCTTCCATCCATGACCTGACCTAATAAAATATTGACAGGAACACATTACTTTCAAAAAATTGTTTTAAATTAAACAAAATAGAAGAGTAAACCTTTTATGCTATAATAGTGTCTTCAAAAAAAGAAAAAACAACACAACAACCATCTTGGAGAAGTGACACCAATTTAATTTGCCACACTTATAAACGCTAACCTTACTAGATATTCAGCAGCTTTAGCACGCTTCACACCCTCATACCCTCCATAGGATATCTCTCCCCATCCTTTCCAACCACAATCCTAGAAACAAGTAATCTGATGCCAAAGAAAAACAAAAATCAAGAACCATGGCAACAACTTACAATAACTTCCAATTAAGAAATATGATCAAATGCAAATATAAGTTACCATAATTGATTTTGAATTTAAGCAATCATTGAATCAGAGGGGAAAAGGGTCAAGGGTTGAAAAACAGAGCTTGGCCACATGACATTGGCATAGCACAAACATATAAACGACAAATTTCAAAAAAAAAACATATAAACGACAAAATATATATTAATAATATAAAGATTAAAATATAATCAAAATTTGTTGTCAGGGTTATATCCCAAATTGACATCTCATCACTGAGTTGAATGCCAACTGGAGTAATTAGGTGTGATTGATGATGAATGAAATAACAAAGAGAAATAGAACATATTCTTAAATTTTAGTTTATGTTATGTATAAGTTAGATCAAAATACATACAAAATTACCTTTGGAACCAAGCGCAAGAGTTTATCAGGCCTGGATCCAAGAGATGGTTTTCCTCCAGCACATAGAACACGACAACTTGACAATGTGTGAAATGAAACATCACGAAAATCAATTACCTGCATTTCAAGACAGAATTTTAATTTTTATCTTGTTAGCATTGTCATTTATTGTGAGGTCCAGAATACACAAAGCTCACCACATCAGGCGTGATATAAGCACCTGGATCTCCAATCTCATAAAGAAGTTGTTGGGCACAAGTTCTGAAATTTAATACCCCACCACTGCCCTCTGTCTTTGATACACAAACTTGTCCATCAAAACTTATTTCAGCATAAGGGAGCCACAAATCGAGAAGGGATGAGAAAGACATGTCTCTATATTTATCACCTGTGATATAGAAAATGTAAAGTATTACAATTATTAATGTAGTTCTATATTTACGAGTAGGGGGTATACATAGAATAGTTTGGGCAGTTTGTGAGCAACATGTCAGACCAAATCAATATCTTCGATTTAGCAAATATTCAAACCGAAACCAAACCAAAATGATGTGAAACAAATAATTTCGGATTGGTTTAGTTTATTAAAAAAAATATAGTGGATTCCATTTACACAGAATTAAATTTTATATCAATTTTAAATTTGAATTATTTTCATTAAACCATTATTTTAACTTCTAAAAATTCTAAAAAAAATATTAATTAATATGTTAAGGAAATGTTTTAAAATAAATTAAGAAATAAAAAGAGATTAACATTAATCCTATTTAAATTAAAGTTATAACCATTAAAATGAAAATGAAAAATAATAAAATATTTTAATAAGATATTATTATCCCCCAAAAATATTTTTAAATATTTTGACAGATTATTAAATTAATGATCCATTTTTATACTATTATAATTTAAAATTTTACAATATATTCTTATATATATTTAATACATCGGTTTTGTTCGGGTTTGAAATTTTAAATTTTAATGAACTGCAAACCAAACTGAAAATTCAGTTTGCTTATTTTTTGAACAGTGAACAATCCAAAATATTTGCAAACTGTATTTCAGTTTGGTTTTAATGGATTGTTCTGTTTGATCGAGTTAAAATATTTTTGTAGAGCCCTATCTATGACCTTCTGGCATTTATAGTAGGATCAAATAGAAAAAGCTCACTTGGATGCATGAAGTACCCTCCTGTGAGTTGACAACCGCACTCTAAGAGATGCCCAGCCAAGGATCCCTGAGCCAGCTCCTCTAAGTCATCCCAATTCCAATCCAGTTCGTAAACCTAATATATCAATGCAATGAATCAAATTGTTTTCTTAAAGGAAGTTAGCCACTAGTATAGTTGACAAAACAAGAGCAGGCTGCATAACATTGGTTTCTTGTAAGCAGTGGAGGAACCAGAAAATTACCGGAGAGGGGTGGAGGGTAAATTTTTACATGAAAAAAATTACAAACGAGTTTTTTATAAAATTAAACATTTAATATTACAATAATTCAATAATTAATTTATATTATTAAACTAACTATACTTAAAAGATAGTAATTATATCCTACAACTTTACATATTTTAAAAATATTGCATAATAGCCATATTTTAAATTTTTTAAAAAAGATTTTTCTCCATATAATACATCAAGCAGTCAATTATTTATGTATATATAAATTTTGATAAAAATTTTATAAATTAAAATAAAATTCATTTAAATTTATATATATAATTCATTTAAATTATATATTATTATATATATACACACATTTATTTATATATATATGAATTTATATATATATTCATATATATAAATTTTCAATTTTTCTTTGCATGCCTATAAACACAACCATCCAACTCTTAAAATGAAAAAAAAAATGCTTTCAAGTGTTTTACATATATATATATATATATATATATATTGATGGGCTCTGAACCCGTAAGTCCATCGTGCTTGAAAGTATCATTTTATGAAAAAATAGTAAGCTCAATATTATTAGGGCTGTAAATATGCCTAGTTACTCAAGCTCGGCTTACGCTTAGGCTCGAAAAAAATTTGTTTAGGCTTAAGCTCGAACTGCTCATTTGTTAAATGAATCAAACTCAAACTAAGAGATACTCGACTCGTGAGCTGGCTCACTATGTTTTAAATATCAATGAGAAGGTAGTTTGCAATTTATTTAACTTTTATTCTGTATGTAGCACTATAGTTAAAGTAAAAAATTTTGAATTTACTTGTTCTTTCTAATTCATTTAGTGGGTGGAACTTCATGGGGACCGAGCAGGCTATGATGATCCAGCAATTGTCACTGGTATTGGAGCTATAGATGGTAAAAGCTATATGTTCATAGGCCATCAAAAAGGTCGGAACACCAAGGAGAATATTGCTCGTAACTTTGCAATGCCAACTCCTCACGGGTATGTTCAATATTCTTTTAAAAAATGGATAATAGGGAGATTTCTGATTGCAATTTGCAAAGGATGTTTTAACCATTCATTTTAATTTTTCAAAATTACAGCTAACAAACAAATTTGATGATTGAGCCTAATACTGACAATTTCTTAATTCATTCCATACTTTGATTCACATTAGCTTTTCTCTTGCTATTATTCTATTTACGTCAATATCTGAGAAGCATGACTGAGATGTAAATTTTATACTGCTAATTGCAAGGAAAGAATATGCTACAACTATTATTAGTTTTTTGAGCATTATGATTATTTTCTATGAGGACTTTCCATTACACTGAAAAGCATTATCTGTAAATAGTTATCGGAAGGCCTTGCGCATGATGAAATATGCTGATCATCATGGTTTTCCCATTGTTACTTTTGTTGACACCCCGGGGGCCTTTGCTGATCTCAAATCAGAGGAACTTGGTCAGGTCTGCAAATGACTTCTTTTCCTTTCATTGTCAATTTTCTATCGCAATTTATGTTGTCTATAAATCATTGTTGATAAGTTAATCAGTTTTACTTTACGTAGGGTGAAGCAATAGCCCATAATCTGAGGGCAATGTTTAGCCTGAAAGTGCCAATTATAACAGTTGTAACCGGTGAGGGTGCTTCAGGTGGAGCTCTAGCTATTTCATGTGCCAATAAACTGTTCATGCTGGAGAATTCCGCTTTTTATGTTGCAAGGTGATACTCTGTTTTTCTTGCATTGCATTAAGTAGGTACCAATCAAAGTTCATAGAATTTCCAGCTTTAATTTTCTATTTGAAGATGAATTCATTTATGCTGGTTGAGTTGGTGAAGCATAAAAAATTGAAGACTTTCTCCTTCTGAAACATGCATCATTGAACAATTGTGTTCTTGAAGCAGGCAATTTACGTTAGCATCTATAGTTACAAGGTGCAGATCATAGTATGCTGGGTGCCCTGTTTGAAAAAACAAATTTTTGTCTGCATTATCCATATATTAGAGCTCCATCCTCAGATTAACTCCACCTTGGAATCTCTCAAACACATCACTAACTTTTCCTTTCCCTGTTGTTTACTTTGTGGGTCTAAACTGTTGAAGTTCTGCATTCTTCTATTCTTCCATGCCATGATATCTGAAAATTTTAATCCGTGGCATTGTTAATTGGATCAGTCCTGAAGCTTGTGCTGCGATATTATGGAAGTCTTCCCAAGCAGCTCCAAAGGTGCTTGAATTGATTGACAATTAGGATTTTTTTGTTTGTGTAATTTTTATTAATTCACGGCATTGTTGTAATTTTTGTAGGCAGCTGAGAAACTAAGGATAACAGCTCAAGAGCATTACAGGCTCAAAATTGCTGATGGCATCATTCCGGTGTGCAATCTGATTCCTTCTACATTTTTCCATTTTATGCAAAATCACTGATAACATATGATCAACTCAGGCTCTCTTCAGCTCCATGTTGTCTTATTGTTGCTATTTAACATGCAGGAGCCTCTAGGTGGTGCACATGCAGATCCTATATGGACGTCATAACAAATTAAGCTTGCAATCACCCAAGCCATGGAGGTAAGTTTGCATATACAGAAACTTGGACTGGCAACATAAAATCTGTTGTAAGATGGATGTTGTGAGTGTTTAAGTGGCTTATGGTAAGTTTTGTGTGAGAACTTCCAAATAACAATATCTACATGAAAGCGCATATCAGTTATCTAGATTTCTTTCATGCCAATGGAGCAAGAAATTTCCCTTTGTTTTTATTTTGCATTTATACTTTCTAAATTTTTTTTCCTAGCCATCCACCACTTATAGAAGTGCTACAATGAATTCAGGAACTAACAAAAATGGACAAGGAAGAGCTGCTCCAGCACCGGATGCTCAAATTTAGGTATATTGGAGGTTTCCAGGAAGGCGTGCCTGTGGAACCAGAGAGGAACATGAAACCTTCTGAGGCCAACAACCCAAAGACAGCTGATATAGAGTTGGAGCTTGAAAATTTGAAGAAGAAGATTCTAGAGTCCAAAAGACCATCTGAACCAATTTCACATGAAGCAATTGAGAAGCTCAAGCTTGATGTAGACCATTAGATTACCAATGCATTCATTTCAATGGGTTTGCAGGAAAAGCTTGAAGCAATAAAGTTGGAGTTATCTAAAGCCCCAAATCGTCTACCTAATCAGCCCCTCAATCGCAACTTGAAGGAGAAAGCAGACAAGATAATGGAAGAAGTTAAGCATAATTTGTCAAGGCCAGGAAATTATCTAAGGCTAAAGCAGAAGCTTGAACAATTAAACCTTGTTCATCGGCTCATTGAGCTTAAAAACAGAAGTGAGGACCTAAAATCAGAGATTAACCAAAAAATTCCAGATGATGTGAAAGCCAAGATGGAACTTTTGATGAATGCCAAAGCAAAGTTATTGAAAGGGGATCCACTAGATAAGAATTTAGCGGAGGAAGGAGAAACAGCTAAGAAAAAACTGATGATTGATGAAGGTTATAAAATCTTCTGGTTTGGAGGTTGTTGGGGTGGCTAAGAGAAATGTGGCAACTCCACCTCCTGCTCCGCGAGAGAAAATAGCGAGGATTAATAAAGAGATATCAGATGAAATTGAAAGAGTGATAACTACAGCAGGTCTTAGTGCCAAAGTTGAGGAGTTGAAGTCCGAGGCAACAAAAGGCTCGAGTTCAGGATCAGTAGAAAAAATGGAATCTGAGGTCAAGAAGAGAATTCTTTCAGCTTTAGATGTCAATACATTGAAGGAGAAGTTTGAGAATCTGAGGGTGGAGTTGGTATCTGACTCAGAAACAACTGAAGATACGGTTGGTGCTGAAAATGGCAGATTTTGACATACATCTTCCTTTATATAGAGATAGAAGTGTGTATTTTATTTAATAATTTTTTTTGGTGCGGAGAAATTTGATGATCATCATCATAGTTGCAGTATAGACTTGTCACTGTTGTAGCACTATGATGTTTCAAAAAATAAACAGACTGAATGGGTCAAAATTGGGGTGATTCAGAGATTATGTTGTGAGACATTGTGGTTTGCTTTTTAGTAACTATTTTATGTATCACCTTCTTCCAGCAATGTTTAACGCTAGAATGCTTTCTGTATTAATTTTATCAGAATTCCTCTAGTTGTTTATGGCTTCGATCCATTCGGAGAATCCTGATATGAACTTGTTGAAAATTAAAGATATATATGTCTCTGTTGACAAGCCTAACATTGTGGGAAGATTTTTCGAATCCTGCACCTCTCATAAAAGGGCAAATATTTAATCGTATGTACTAATTTTATTTAATAATTAAATAAAATTTATTAATTAGACTAATAAATTTTGTGGGTAAATTATAAGAATATTCAATTTTTAAAAATTATTTAATTTCAAATAAAAATTTTATAAAAACCATATCCTACAAGATAGAAAAGCACGGCCAGCAGCATTACGATTCGCTGCTTCTTTTTCCTTCTTTTAAAAAAGTAATAATAATAAATAAAATAAAAAATGAACTCCCTTTCGCTTTGCCAAGTGCTTCGCTGCGCAGGTTGGACTTATTGTTTTTTAGTTTTCACGGGCCCGGCCCTGCAAACGGTTTTAAACAAATTCAATTATATCCAATTTTCGTTTTTTTACTGTTTGTCTTTGTTGCGTTTGGCCCCTAAAGTTTTGGTATTCATATAAATTTCCCAGAAAAAAGTTCACATAATTATATGAAACTCCCTTTTATAATTCAAAATTAGGCAATCACACCCTTCCTGCACACTAACCCTCATTCCCACTCTTTGGCTGAATTAATCAAATGATTCAATAATTTACCCCTCATGTCTAGCTTTTATAAGGCCATTTTTATATTTCTATCTTTATGATAGTTTGTTTTAGAGGGTGTTTCTCAAAACTAGAGCTTTTTAGCTTACTGTAAATAAGTGATTTTTAGATTATAATCAGATTAAAAATAAACAGTTAAGCGTTTCTGTAAACTAGTTAATGATCAGCTGATAATCAGTTTATAATCAGTTAAGTGATTCTGTAAAATCAGCTTATAATCAGTTTTTAATTGCAGAAACTGTCAAAATGACCAAATTGTCTCTGAATTTATTTATTGTATAAAAATAAATTTTTAAATATCAATTCAAAATTTATTTTGCAATAATAATAATAATAATAATAAAATTTATTTAATAATAATAATAATAATAATAATAAACGTAAAAGAATTTTGATGGGAACTAAAGTATATAAGGTGGGTAAATTTGAAATATTGAAGATTAGGTAAGGATAGTATGGTATTTTACTTGGTCAAAACTGCTTAAAAAATAAATGTTTAAAAAAAATAGCAAAACCCAACTTTTAAAAAACTGATTAAAATCAGATTATAATCTACTATTTAAGTTTTCAGAAACACTTAAATAAACAATTTATAATCTAAAAACTGCTTACAATCAGTTTTGACCAGCTTTTAAGTTTTGAGAAACATCCTCTTAATTTTTTAGGTTTAATAGTTTAGAAAGAAAATCAATAAATAACTTCAAAAGATCTTCTTGATTTAGCCTGTCTTTCATGATTTTTGGTTATTTATAGTTTTAATCAAGATATATTTGCTATTCTAAGCAATTTGAGAATTAAGAAGATGATTTGATTTCGAATTTTTTATGCTCAAATTATTCTTTTTTAGCTTTTGGCATCACCTTTAGCCGTGATTTTGAGTAAACTTCCTTTTATATACTGCCCGATGATAAATTTATGATAACTTTTATCATCATTTGATTTATTGTTAATCTTTATTTATTTTTTAATATATCTGTATCCGATCTTTTATGGAAAGATTTTTACACCAAATTTTTCTAAATGTTAAAAACCATTTTTTAGAATGTATTTCCTTCTATTTTAATACTATCTTCTTTACCAATAAAAAATAATTTATTATTCACATTGGTTTTATTTTAAATGACTTTTCATAAGGTTTCATTTATATTAAAAAATAAAAAATAATATCAGTTTATCCTCAATTAATAGTTTCTCTTTAAAATATTTACACACCCCGTTATCATTAATAATGACATTGATTATAAATAACAAATTAGTAAACTCAGTTTAACTTAATAAAATCTTAATCATATGTTAATTCGCGTCTACTATATGAATTATTTTTTTAATCAGCTCAATTTAGAGTTACATCTTTTAATAAATATAAAATTATAATAGCATTAAATATGAAAGGTAAATTAAAAAACAATATCAAAAATTTATCTTAATATTATTGAATACCAAATATTTTGAAATAAAATTATAATTATAAAATGTCATTTAAAATAAATCTGATAGAGTATTTATCATCTTAAAGTAAGTAAAAGTTATCAGTTGGTATTGAGCTTACAAAATCAATTATTATTTTTATTGAAAAATATAATAATTTATTTAATTCATGAATTTTTAGAATAATCTATTTAATTTTGAGATCAAATTATGGCTTTGATGAGATTTAATGTAATTTAAAAAACATTGCTTTTTCAAGGGGGAAAAAGTCTCGGAAAATTACAATTTTTAACCCATGCATTATTTCATATAAGAAAATTGTGAGTTGTAATTCACAATACATAAGAGTATTCACCCAAACCTACTTAAAATGTAATACTATTAATGCTTACATTGCTTGAAATTTAATCTATATCCAATAATTTAAAGGAAAATCTGAAATCACAATAAATAAACAGTGATTTTATGTATTTTATCAATTTTGTTTTTTTTATTTTTATTAGTTAGTGTTATTTCTTTTTAGCCATTACTTTCACTATTAATTATTATTTTGTTTCAATTTACTTTTTTTATATATTTATATTTTATTATTATATATATTTTTAATTTATATTTGCATAATAATTCATAAAAAAAGTCTTCGACTATTGTTGTTAGTCATCGTATATGATATGTAATTCAAAAAATGAAATTTTGATTTAAAATTATTGTTATTGTTATTATATATATTTATAAAATTTAATTAAAATTTGAATAAAAAATAACATTATAATTACATATTTAAAATTTTTACAAGTATGGGATTGATGATAACTACTAAAATATAAAAACTATTATATATTTGTGGTAGGAATTGAATTTTAGTTTCAACATATTAAATGAAATTTTATATTTTCTTTTAAGCCTTAATAGCATGACAGATGCTTTCAAATATTTTACCTGTCATAATTTAATTATATAAGATATGAGTAATTTATAAATAAATTTAAACAAATTTAGATAGTATTTTTCATTATTCGTGATGAATTCAAGTAGGACATGAGTATATATCTTAAAATACCTATTATTAAAATTTGTTTATATAATGAGATTTTTATTAAATTTTAATTATATATTATATTAAAGTTTAATTATAAAAATTGTGTGATATAAAATTGTTATAATAAAATAATATTAGTATTATATTTTTATTTATAATTATTTTATTAAAAATTTATAATTTTGTAACTTAAATTTTATTAATTTTAGATTTTTATATTTAAATAGATGATTAAATAAGTAAATATAGTATACTGATAAAATTAAACTAATTTAGAATGGTAAATATAATAAAAACATAACAAGAAGCAGATGAAGTTAGAATAAGTACATACATAAAAATTAAATTAAATTATATTTAAATATGATGATTTTTTGTGAATACCGGTATTGAATAGGAAAGTAAAATCTCGCGAATTAATGGTGTACAATCACAATTTCCTTTAATAAAAAGTATAAGAAAATAAAGACAAAAGACAGAATAAAAGTAATGCCTCCAACAAAAACTAAACAAATACATAAAAAAAAAAAAAGTTATTCTTGAAATGATGTACTTAGTTTTTTTTTTTTGCACAAAATATGATGTACTTATTTTGCTATTGCCATGTGATCACAGCACAAGAAAAAACCACACAATGAGAAATTATTGGTCAATTAAAAACATAATAAAAATATTATTTTTTAATGAATAACACATAAATATTTATATAATAATGACTAAATATTCTATAATAAAATTTGATAATTTTATTGCAATATATTAGCCAACATATTTTTTAAACACAATTTTTTTTTTAAACGTGAAAGGCCAAAATCCACGACAAAACTCCCCTACTGCCCAAACGCCATGAATCAACGCAAAACCCTCTCTCTCTTTTCTTAGCTGCTGCTCATTTCTTCGATTTCGCTTGCCGGACCGCTCAAAATCGGAGCATTTATCATTTTTCACTTCAGATCCACTCAATTTTTCACCTTGATTTTGCTTCAAATTTTCGATCTGAACAAAATAGCAAAACCCTAACTCAGACTTTTCTAACAAAAATCGAACGCTATCTTTCTCAGTTAGCCTAGCTTTCTTTCTATTTACCTAGATTTTTTTTGTACTCGTTTTTGTATAAATTTTTATCGCTTCCATTCTTTTACCTAACGTTAAAGCTTTTAGTTAGTTCCATTGTTTTTTTTTTTTTGTAATTATTTGACGGTTATAGTTCTTTTCTTGCTTTTCTTTTGGTAGTTCTTGCACAAATTTTAGGTTTGAATAGGATACTTAGGTAGGGTTAGGGTTGTTGGTGATGAATAATAATAATAATAATAGAGCGCGGCATCCGCCAGGGATCGGCGCCGGTAGAGGCGCTGGAATGAATGCGAACCCTAGTTTTCAGTCCAGGGTTCCACAACAGCAGTATGTGCAGAGGAATATGGCACACAATCACCAGCAGTTTCAACATCAACAACACCAAAATCAGCATCATCTTCAACAACAGCAGCAACAGCAGTGGTTGAGGAGAAACCAGTTACCCTCTGCAGATGCAAACGTTGACGAGGTTGAGAAGACCGTTCAGTCTGAGGCCGTTGACTCCAGGTCTGCTTATTTGTAGACTATTATATTTGTATTATTTCAAATACGCATCCTTATATTTGTATTTTCATTTTTCTTTATTATTTCTTTTGGTTATACATATCTGTCTTTAAGTGCATGCCATTGTGTTGGGTAATATTTGGTTTTTGTTTGTGGAAAATGAGAATTTCTTTGAATCTAAAGGAATATTGCAATAATATTCTGGAAAATCTAAAGGGGTGTGAGGAATTGAAGCAAATTGCTTATTACAGCTTGGTAGGAAGGAGGAGATGTTATAACATTGGATTGTATGCGTTCTTTTTCTTATGGATTGGGATATTAGATTGTAGGTTTTGTTTTAGAAGTTCGCCTAGTTGTTTCAATTTACGGACTTGGCCGTTGATCTTCCGTAATGCTTAACCCTTGGCCGGTGATGTTAGGGTTTTCAACATGTGGTTGGTTGAATATTTTTTTAATCTTGGGATAAGGTAGAGGTTGCCTGATTAGTGGCAAAGATCTTCTGTGATATCAAAATACTGATGATACGTTCTTCAATTCTGGACATAATTGGGAAAGAAAGAGTATTTTGAAGTTTAAACAATGATTAATATTTCTTGAAATAAAGAGTATTTTGAAGTTTAACAATGATCAATAGTTCTTCTATTCGTTCAAGGGCAAGGAGAGAAAATGTAGCAGCTTGATAGTTCTCATTATACTTGTGCTTTTGCACAGTTCTAGCAAAGTATTATTATTTCATTTTTGTCTTTTTCCCCTCTTCAGTTCACAAGATTGGAAGACAAGGCTAAAGATTCCACCAGCTGATACACGCTACAAAACAGAGGTGCGGATTTTAAGCCAACCATATATTTATGTGCTTGTGAATTGTATTATGTCAGTCTCTGGACTTCGTTATGATTTTTAGAATCTTATGCCCTTCCTCATTTACTCTTTTCCTTCCGGTTCCTTCATTGTATGGAGTTTGAGCTATGATTGACACTTGGCTGCAGGGAATTCTTAGTCAGCTGCGATAATGAGATTCATTGCCTTTGAACTTTAAACAGAAATTGCCAGTGTTGTAATATTGCTTATGCGTCCTACATTGCCTTTGTTCACTTCCAACTTTAAAAAGCACCTGTATTATGCATTTACTTGATCCTAATTGGTTTACTGAATTACTGGATGTGTCCTTTTGATAATATTCATATGCTTACCCTTATTGGTTCCTAGTATTAGGTTAATTAATGTGGAGGATCTTTTTGTGATTTGCTTGGCCAAGTCTGTGCTATTCTCCTAAAGATTATGTGGCTTGGCATGGAAATATTTTATGGTGCAGTGCTATGGAAGTACATTGTTAAATGAGCTGGTGAACTTCAACTGTACTTGGACAATTTTTTTTAAAATGTTAATGAGTTGTGTTATGTTTGTCTAATCATCCATTGTTCAGGATGTGACAGCGACAAAAGGAAATGAATTTGAGGACTATTTTCTGAAGCGGGAGCTGCTTATGGGAATCTATGAGAAGGGCTTTGAGAGACCGTCTCCCATTCAGGAAGAAAGCATACCAATTGCTCTTACTGGTAGTGATATTCTTGCCAGAGCGAAAAATGGGACTGGGAAAACAGCAGCCTTTTGCATTCCTGCATTGGAAAAAATTGATCAAGATAACAATGTTATTCAAGGTTTGATCATTTGCCGCCTGGCGCTTCTACTTATTTTATTTTACTATTTTGGTGCCTATATGCACAATCCAGCTAGATCAGCTTTGTCATTTGGTAAATTTGCTTGATCAGGTGTCCCGTCTCCAATTGTGGTATGTATGGGAGTTTCCTGCCTTCTGCCACATATCTAGAAAAGGGTAGTACAAAACCAACCCAAAATGTACAACGGTTCTAACTCTGAAGTTGGGCCTGGCCTTCCTTCTGTCTACTACCAAACCAAGCTTTCTCTTCTTGCTTTTCAACCTACACATGAGGAAAACCACACGCGCTAAGCATATCGCTTAGTGGTGCATTGTTTGTAAATACAAAACTTGTAAAGTTCCCTTATAAATAATATATTTGGGTTTTTAATTATTGCAAATTTCCATATCCAGACTCAACTTGTTGAGCATGGTTCCTTAGCATGAAAGCTTGAAGAGAAATTAAAAGACCACCTATAGTGTAGAAATATAACTCCATAATGATATTTGGTAAAGGAAAAAATTTAACAGAAGGGTAATTGGAATTTCAAGTTGAGGATTAATTCATGTGCTAGAAATGTTTTACTGTTTGCAGATTTAAGTTCTGACAGGGAGGAATGGTATTAAGACTAACAAACGCTGTGGAATTTCTTGTTATTATTTAATGGGTCTAATATAAACTGCAACAATACGTTAGTATATGATATCTTGTTGATTTAGAAGTTACCATCAAGGTACTAAATGAGTAAAGCAACTGAACTTAACTGACTTCTCTGTCTTAGCTTTTGTCTGTGGCATCCTTTGACTCTTGTGCAGTAGGGTAAGGGAGCGTTACATTTAGTGGGCTAGTACCCCTAATCGAATGACTTTTGTGGGTTTTGGGCATGTATGATTTGCCAGTCTTACTCTAGTTTTAGAAGATGAATTAATAAATTGCTGTCGCTTTGGGAGTGGGATGTTTACTGTGGGAGACAATCATGTCATGTCAGAACAATTTATTTATTGGGTCTGTTAAGCAGGACTGAAATAACAGTGGTATGGGTGCATACTGCTTGGATGGGGTAAGCTGTTTTGTTGGTGGGTTTGGCTGGTAATTTTGTGTATGCCTGAGCACTGATCTCTTCATGCAATGAATGCATCAACTAGAGATTTTTGTAATGCTTGATTTTGTATAATGGTATTAATATATAATTTGTCTTAACCTCTGATCACTTCACCAAGCTTCTGTTCTCCTGTTTACATGTGCTCTAACCAACCTGTGCACTACATTTCTTGCAGCTGTTATACTTGTTCCAACCAGGGAGTTGGCTCTTCAGACATCACAGGTTTGTAAGGAGCTCGGGAAGAATTTGAAAATTCAAGTAATGGTCACAACAGGTGGTACAAGTCTAAAAGATGACATCATGCGTTTATACCAACCAGTCCATTTGCTTGTTGGGACTCCTGGAAGAATATTAGATCTTGCAAAAAAAGGTGTTTGCATTTTGAAGGACTGTTCAATGTTAGTTATGGATGAGGCAAGTTCTAATGCAAACTGTATTTTTGTATTTTGTAGATGAGCAATGTATTATGATGTTTATTGCTTTGTCTTCTCAATTTTTTCTAGCTTTCTTTTCTCTCACAATTTTTTAATCAAACAATTCCTTGAAGAAGGTTGTTCTGTTTTGTCCTTCCTCTTGAAAGAGCTATGCAACTTGAGTTGACTGTAGTTTACTAACCTTATTAAATCTTTCCATGCTTTCCTTCATTGTTTGTATAGATTTTAACTTTTTAAGCTGCAACCAGCTGCTGATGCTGCATGCGCTTGTCTCAGGCTGATAAACTCTTATCTCCAGAATTTCAACCTTCTGTAGAGCAGCTGATTCGTTTTCTTCCTCCAACTCGTCAGATTTTGATGTTTTCTGCCACATTTCCTGTTACTGTTAAGGACTTTAAGGATAGATATTTACAAAAGCCTTATGTCATCAATCTTATGGATGAGCTTACTCTCAAGGGTATTACACAGTATTATGCATTTGTGGAAGAGCGGCAGAAAGTCCACTGTCTGAACACACTTTTCTCTAAGGTTTAATCTCAACTAAACTGCTGAACGCTGATGTATGCTGTCTTTTTTCCTTTGTTGATATGACACAATTTGGGATATGTGCAGCTTCAAATAAACCAATCAATCATTTTCTGCAATTCGGTAAATCGGGTGGAACTGTTGGCCAAGAAGATCACAGAGCTTGGCTATTCTTGTTTTTATATCCATGCAAAAATGTTACAAGATCATCGCAATAGAGTGTTTCATGACTTCCGCAATGGTGCATGCAGGAATCTTGTTTGCACAGGTATGTTACTGATGTTGTCTTTGTGTATGTGCCTTTTATTCTTCTTGTTGACCATTGCTTTCATTTATGTGCATGAATTTGTGTCAACACAGAGTTCTCATCAACTTTGTTTCTACATGGCAAATATAATCATCTTGTTTATTGTATGAAATTCAAGACCCTTAATATTTAACAAACCAGGTAAAATATTAACAAAGGATTTTAAAAACTTGTTTAGTAATTCATAATTATCTATTTATTGATAAATTTAAATATTAGATGTGCATTATTTATAAAAAGGATTTGGTGGGTTTATTATAAAATATATATTTTGATGTTCAAGAACTGAATTATATTATTTCAATTAATTTGAATTTGTTTTAAATAAATGAATAATAAATCTTCTTTTGAATGTATTTAAGGTTTTCTTAAGGCTTGTTAACAAATGTTTCTTTTGTTGGTGCTTAAAGTTCAATTGACATAGCAAATCTTGCTATTAGCACGGTATTTACTCTTGTTTGGCTGCAATTGGATAGGGGAACATGGTTATTAGTTAGCTTATACAAGTATCGTTGGGTAATGGTAGCATATCTCATGGTTTATTTATGGATATTAAGGGGAAGAATGTCAAATTACTGTGATTGGAACTGTAACCCATGTTGCTTTTGATAATATGCATGTTAGAAGTCAGAATTTGGGGACTATGCAATAGAGCTCTGAGTGCAGGGAATATAGGATGTAATATTTTTTTTAATTTATATAGATATAGTGATGGATGTTCCAAGAGAGAGAAATAATGGTGCAGATGTATCCTGTGGGTTATTATAGTTGAGTTGCAAAGGAAGGGGGGGAAATAGGGTTGGGGGCTAAAAAATGGATTTCCGTGTTAAAGGTTCACAATTCAACTATAATATTTTCTAATGTTTGATTTTCTACTTGGTTTCTGTTATATGTTTGGGTGGCATTGATTTTGTGAGGAAAGTTGTGTTAATATACCAGAATAATGAATAAAATGATTATTTCATGAAATGCTTGGCATTGATATCCTAATTTTACCAATGTTTGTTACAGATTTGTTTACCAGGGGTATAGACATCCAAGCTGTGAACGTAGTAATTAATTTTGATTTCCCCAAGAACTCTGAAACCTATCTTCACAGGGTATATGCTGGATACTGTCTTCCGTTTCAAATTTTATCAAAATAAATAGTGTCCTTATTGATGTTTGTTTCACATGCAGGTTGGTCGATCAGGAAGGTTTGGGCACCTTGGTTTAGCTGTGAATTTGATCACCTATGAGGACCGCTTTAACTTGTATGCCTTCGTCATTCCTTATCTACTATTTTTATGTCAGCTTTGCTTCTAACAATGGGGATTTCTGAATTTTCTTCTGTAATTTCAAATAATTTTCCAACAGGTATAGGATTGAGCAAGAGCTCGGAACTGAAATTAAGCAAATTCCTCCATATATTGATCAGGCAATTTATTGCCGGTAACTTGTGGTAGGTATCTTGCCTTTTCTTCAACTATGGTGAGTAACAACGAGGGGTAGCAATGGTGAGTAATTGCATTCGAGTGCCTAATTTGCAAATTGTCATTCTTGGTGTCATATGTTTATTGCATCAGCATTTTTTTTTTTGCATGTCTTTGGTTGTTAGGTTCATTGTGCTAACACTGTTAGGAACAATGCATGAGATCATATTGCAATCATGTGATGTTGATTTTGAAGAAGTAACCTAGGGAGAATAATCAGAATTTAAATTAATTAATTTGACGTGAAACTCTACAAGGAAGCATAATTTCTTGGGGAGTTTGGTTAGTAAAATAGATTCTGATGATTCTTCCTGTATTAGTTTGGCATTTTAGGGTAAATTTGATTTGGATCTTTGAATAACTAGTAAATTAGTTCATTTCATATGAAGATCATAAAAATAGTCAGTTTTTAATTGCACAACATGTGATAATATGGTATGGCTGTTGATGGCTTGTTATTTATAATTTTATACTTTGTTTCATAGGGTCAAGCCGTGGATTGACGGTCGTATCTAGCTCTTGCATCTGAGAGCAACTTCTAAGAATTTAAGTACTGTTGGTGGAAGACTTGGATTGCTGTATGCATTTAACCCTGGAATGCTTTTTGTTTGTTTCTGGATTTTCATATTTTGAAACAGTAACAGGATCATAGGTTAGAGTTTTAATGGTCTATAAAATCAATCCCAGATGGATGCTGGGTCTGGTTCTGTGTTGTGTTTGATTTCGACGACGGACTGGTTTCGTACTATCAGCTTAGTATTATCACTGTTGGATTGAAGGGTGTACTTTGTGGATGAAAAAGCGTCTGCTCCCTGTCCCTCCCCTACTCCCTCTTCCTTTTTGGGTCCATTAATAAATGCGATAATATGACTTTATGCTCTTTATTTTGATGGTGTTTTCCAATTTGTTTGGTGATATAGCAGGAGAAAAATTTTCCTGTTGGGTCTCTGTTTTGTAGTGACAAATTTTTCTCTAGTATCACGTGGTTGTCGAAGACTTAGGGGCCCTTTCCATCAAAAGATTGGCTTTCAAGCAGATGCAAATTTAATGCATGCATGTGATTCCTCGTTGAGAGAAAGTGATTGAATATTTTGGTGGATGCATATTCCGATTTTGATTTTCTTCCCTATCAGCTACTTCCGAATGGAATCAATATAATTTCAATTATTAGAATTTTAATAGAACAGTGCTTTTCGAATTCAATTTCTGCTCTAGTTTATTACTTTTGCTGTCTTTTTGTGTGTGTGCATATGCAAGCTAAAGGTATCGAAATTGAGGGTAAAGGTCTTTGTTAAAAAAATGAAAATGAAAATTATTATTTGAAGTTCCATTGGATTTCATTTTAATATTGAATGCGAAGGACATGGGGTTGGAAGCCTGCAGCCTTACAATGTTGCCGACGTGATTAATGCTTTTACGCGGCCACCTTGACCAATCGTCCTCGTATTTTTTATTTTCGTATTTATTTGAAATATTGAATAATTTAAGGTTAATTTCAACAATTTTTGAAATTATTGAATTTACTCGCTCTGTTTATAAATGTATGTCATTTTAAATTTTTTATATAATAATTAACAAAATTATGTACTCTTTCGTTTATAAATATAAATTAATTTAGGGTGATATTGTATTTATAAATAATTCTCATTTTATTTTATATTTATCCTTTTATAATTCTTAAAAAAACTAATTTAAAATCTTAATCCTTCTATTTTTTTTATAATTTTTAATAAATAATAAATTAAAAAGTATAATTTAATAAAATAGTTATGCAAAATAGATTATTATATAATTTTTTTAATTATTATGTAAAAATTTTAAAATAATATATATTTATTAATGTAGGAAATATTTTTTTCATTTATTATGTAAAAATCTTAAAATAATATATACTTGTGAATGTAGGAAATAATAATTTATTTTATATAATAATTTATTTTCTTTAATTTTTTACTCATTGAAAATAATAAAAATTTAAAAAGATTAAAGTTTTAAATTTAATTTTTTTAAAGAATTGTAGGGAAATAAATTTAAAATAACGGTTATAAAATAATTTAAATTCTTATAAAGTGATAAGTATTTATGAATAAAATTAATTATTTTAAAGTATCTAATGGGGGGATTTTTTTTTTCTTTTCATATAAAGATGGATATAAAATTATTTAGAATTAGTGTGGATGAGATTGAGAAATAATATTTCAACCTTAGGTAGACTCGAACGTATAACTAACAAGAGCGTCCATTTCAACTTACCTTAGATTTTACATTTAATTTTCTATCGTTAATTTATAGGAAAAGTTAATTCCTGCAAAAAAAAAGACATAATTATTTAATTTAATAACATATAATAAATATAATATGAATGGAAGATGCATTGAATGGACAAAATTTTCAACATGAAGCATTGATAATATCTATTTGTTTATGTTCATCCAGCAGTGGAAGATATCCCAAAACAGTAAACTGTCAGTCTGTTCTCTGACTCGGAGTCGAAATAAGAATGGAAAATATATACAATTGGAGATTCTTAAAATTTCATGAATTAATAATTTTTACTTTTTTATTTCTTTAAAATTAAAGAAAATAAGAGAATGAGATATTTCTTTTTAATAATAGTGCTAGTTTTCTTTTTAATAATAGTGCTAGTTTTTAATTTATCTATTTAAAAAAAATTATTTTCTTCGTCTCTAATAAATAGGTTTACTTTTTTTTTGTTCACAAATTATATTTTAATTATCATGTTAATAAATTAATTAGCTTGATAAATTTTTATAATATTTTTATTTAATATTATTTATTAAAAATATTTTATATTAAAATAGAAATATAATAAAAAAATATAAATTTATATTTTTAATAAAAATAATTAATATTTCTTAATTATTATGAAATAAAAGCATTTCAACATATGAAGGAGAAAGTAGAATATTAATAAATAATTTTAAATAAATAAAGGATATAGTAATAATAAATTATATTATTCTTTTTTTCTCTAAAACATTACAAAAAAATAATATTTTTCAAACAGGAAAATTAATCAACTAATTTTCTACTTTCGTTTTCTATCTCTGGGTTAAATTTTTCTGTGTCTGCAACTCCAAAAAAGGGGAGCTTCTTCAAATTTGGAGGTTTTTTTTTTCCAAAAAAAATTTTTTTTTACTACATTTATGAGGGTGAATTAAACACCTTTGTATTCCAATATTTTCTGTTGACTGTTTTTTACCAAAAATGCTTCATGTATGATATTGGTCCATATCAAAAGTATTTTAAATATTAATTATATTATAAAAATAACTATACTAACATTATATAATTTGAAGAGAATAACAAATGCATTAATATAGACTTTTTCCTTTTAACTCAATTATTAAAAAAAAGAAAAAAATACTTATAATAGTTCGTTTAGTAAATTATTAAAAAAAATTGATTATTAGGAATATATTTTATAAAGATATATTATAGGGATTATATTTTACTGAAAAAGATTATATTACTGTATTTGAAAAATACAATAAAATACTAAAAAAATAGATTACAAAAATTTTAATTTATTTTGTTATAATCTAACTTTACAGAAAAAATTTAAGAAATATATAAACTACTCTTATAATATCTCGTTCTTATTTTATCATATTTTAAATTAATAGTATGATTATTTTTTGATATTTGAACCCCTCAATTTATTTTTTGGTGAAATATTTTTTTCTGTTTTCCCTGAGTAAAATATTTTACTAATTGATTGGTAAAATTTAGTGAGACTGACATTTTTTTTACATATATTATTTGCAAAAAAAATAATATTTTTGGTTAAAAAAATTATTTAGTCAACTTTTATCAGATTGTTGTGCTATCAAATACATTATTAAAAAGTACACCCTCCGTCCCAAAAAAATTGTTCACTATTCTATTTTGGGTTGTCCCAAAATAATTATCTATTTTTATTTATAGAATATATTTAATATTTTTTTACTATTTTACCCTTTAATAAATTCATACTTTAAATAATAAATTAATGATAGTTTGAACTATTTTCAAGATAAAATAAATATATGTATCAGGATAAAAAAGAGAAACACATGAATTATCAATGTATTAATTGTGTTTTCTTAAAATTTATAAATAAAAAAAATGGATAATTTTTATGAGACGAATGAAGTATTAGTTAATGAAAAATATTATTAGATTAACTTTATTAATTGTCCCTAAATTTTTCTATTTATATCATTAATATTTTTAAACTTTATTTTATCTCGATAAAATTTTCAATTTTAATATCCTTTCATTAAAATTATTCCCTTCATTTTTCCACCAAAAATAATTACGTGGACTCTGCTTGACACAGCTTGAAACTATATATAAAAAATACTAAATTTCATGAAATTTTTCTATATTCAAATACATTTCTCCCACGGGCATGTGGGAAAATGACATGATTTTTTTTTATTCACAGTATTACATAACATCACATAGAGTTCACATAATCACCTTTGGCCAAGAATTAGAGTAAAATTTTCAATAAAATGATATTAAAGTTTATAGATTTTATTGAAAAAAAATTAAAAGTTGAAAATATTTATGCTATAAAAAAAATTAAGAGATGGCTAGTGAAATTAACCCAACATTTTTTTGGCAAAATAGTATAATAGATAAGTTATTAATTTACTAACACTCTAAACTTTAATTAATTTGTTAATTGATTTTGTTATCTCTTAATATTATATCTACAACAACGGAAAAAAAATGACAAGGTAGACGGAATATATATCACCTAAAAATATTTTTTTTAAAAAAATATTTTTTTATTTTTTTGATATTTAAAAAAAATCCCTCGTAATATATAAATTAATATATGATTAAGAATGATAATGGGTATGATACCTACGAAATTTATTATATTTGATTTCAAACTCATTTAAATTTAAACTATTTATACCCGTCCTACATTTATTTATATTTTTAATTTTACTATTTGTATCCATTCCAAATTCATTTAATACTATCTGTTTATTATCTCAAAACATTTAAACAAAAATTCAAAAATATTATAAAATTAAAATTATAAAATTAAAAATTTTTAATTAAATAATTATAAATAAAAATTTAATACTGATATAATTTTATTAAAATAAATTTATACTGCATAATTTTATAAATAAAATAAATATATAATAAATATATAATTAAAATTTAATTAAATATAACTATATACATAACCGGATTCGGATAATATATACACAAATATATGTATCTGAATTCGATCTCAACTCATAATGAGTAGTAAATTTGATCAAATTTATTTATAAATTATTCATATTCTATATAAAATGATTGAAATAAATTAGATATTTGAAAATATCTTAGTTATTATCATCTTTGCATACGAGACAAAGTCATAAATATTAATTCGTCCTATTATATAGATTTTCCTGCTTTGTGATTGACAAAATTTTACGAGACTTGCAAATTATATCTCTATTCTTATGGGAAATTTTTCATTAAGAAATCAAAAATAGAATTTAGTTAAAGTCATTTTATGCCTTAATTTCAATATGATTTTTTAAATAAATTGATATATATTTTCATGTCATTAATTTTGTGATGAAGTTAGAATAACAATGAGATGAGAATGAAAATAAAAATAATAAAATTGCATCTAATCAAAAATTGAAAATTGATTAGACACATCAATTAACTTTTGGTTTAGTAATAGACCAATAGTGAAGTCATTATTTATAAGGTTTACATATCTTGAGCTCAAGTTATAGTAAGAGAAATTAAAAAAAAAAAACTATGAGATAATCTAAGGAAAATATTGAAAATAAAAAAAGAGGAGTTAAATATTTATTGAACACAATATATACTTTTGAATTCTTTTTGTTCTTTTCTTACATTGAATTTGATTTCGTCTTTGTTGTATATGCTAACACTTGAAAAAAAAAACAAATAGATAAGAGCTCAATAAAAAGGTTTAAAAGAAAAAAAAAATTGTTTGATATTATAATATTTTTAAAATGGCGCCACGTAAACTCAGAAAAGAAAAATCAATTTTCCACACCCATGAGTATAAAATATTTTCACTAATTTTGAATTAAGTATGTGAAAATTACATGTTTTTTTTTAATATATACTCTTACAAAAGGTCACGGAGAGTCCATGTGATTATTTTTGCTAGAAAATGGAGCTAGTGATTTTAATGAAAGAAAACTAAAATTAAAGATTTTATTTGGATAAAATAAAGTTTGAAAATATGAATGGTATGAAAAATTACATGTTTTACTATAAAATTTATTCATGTCCCCATTCATGAATCAAATCAATTAAAAATTTTAATTTAAGTTATAATATTTTAAAAAAATAATTTTAGTTAATTTTATTTTAAAATTATATTTTTTTAATTGATTTAGTTCATGAGTAGAGATATAAATAAAGTCTATATTATAATTTTTTATTTGTTGCTTATGTATATTTAAATTTAAGATTTTAGACTCTTTAATTAATTAAAATCAAGTCAATTTATTACATGACTTGTTTTTTCGACATTTTTAATGTTTGTGATTCGTTTGTTAGTACTTTCAAGTTGGAATCTCTTATGCCATTAATTTTTTAGCAAGGTGATATCGTTATCTACCATTACTGAAATGGTTTAATTTTAATTTTCATAGATTATTCTATTTTATTTCTTCCAAATTAATAGATATATTTTATTTATTAAATAACTTTAATAAATATCATTTAATATAATTATAATAAAAATTTAATATATTAACTGCTCCCACTATTCTAATAAATAATTACTTTTAACTCATGCACATAATATTAAAAAATATATAAATAAGCCTTCGAAATTTTTGTGTAAATATATATTAAAATTAATTTTTTTTCAAGCTTATTTACACCTAAAACTTAAAAAAAAAAAAGCTAACGTTTTAGCCCGGCTTTAATCTTCTCTTAAATAGTGAATAATACGATGCAAGATATATTCATGCTTTATGGATAAAATATATATATATTTTTTCTTTTTCTCTGCTAATTTTATAATTTTCTCACTCACCACGACCAAACAGTCAAACAAACAACAATAAATTTTAAAATACCATCTGTTAGTCATTCTCTTAAATATTGAATAATATGATGCAAGATACTGATTATTATTAGAAATGCATAATTCTGGGAAAAAAAAATATGAGGAAAAAAAAGGATAGGTAACATCAAATAGTATCCGTACATCACAAGTCAATTGGCGAGAGTCTGATTGCTGAACTCTTTCTCTTTCCCAATAATAAATATTTTTCCCTCTGTACACTCCACAAAGAATCCGCCATTAATGCTCTCGCTTTCATCTTCAATGCCTTCGCTAGTTCTATGTCCAGAAAAAAGAAACCCCATTAAATTCTCTTCACTATTTGTACAGGTTTCTGTTGTGCAGCGGAAGTAAATAGCACGCAAATTACTTACTATTATACAAGTAAATAGTGTATGAAATATTGTACTAAAAATAAATACCAAGAAAATTCCCAGGAAAGGCTGGAGGGGTCACAAGCGGTCCCGCTTAAAACCCAGTCTCCTTAGACAGAATTTCACTCGGATAATTAATAGCACAATATAACAAAACAACTACCCTTGATAATAGTTATAAAACTGAGACAAAATAACACACCGAATTTAACGTGGTTCACCCTTTTACTTTGGGCTATATCCACGGGACAAACTCCGAAAAATATTCTTCCACTATTAAAAATAGTAGGCTTACAAGAGAGACTTCTCTAGAAATATTTCTAGAGGTACAATTATTACAATTGAGATAAACCCAAAATAATGACATTCAAGTGTTTCCCAAACACTCCTAAAATTAAACTACTTCACTATTTTGTCACTCCCCAAATAATTCTCTCTCTCTCACAATTCACTAATATTTTTTTTTTCTCTTAATTTGTGTTTTGAAGAAGAAGGGGAAGGCCATATATATAGGCCTTCCCATGAGGTTGTTGGCCTAACTTAATTAGGCCAACAACCATTTATTATTATTATTATTTATTTTACATAGTCAAAATAATACTAAATGGTTGGTATTTTTCAACAAATCTCCCCCTACCAACCATATAAATTAACTGTCATTCCTGTAGATGATCAACAAAACTCAAACTTTTCCCTTGGTAGAATCTTTGTTAACATGTCTGCACCATTTTCTTCAGTATGAATCTTTTCAAGCTGTAAAAGCTTTTTCTCCAACACATCTCTGATCAAGTGGTATCTCACATCAATATGCTTTGATCTTGAGTGAAAGGAGGAATTCTTCCCAAGGTGGATAGCGCTCTGACTATCACAATAAAGTGAATATCTATCCTGCTGAAATCCAAGTTCATCTAAGAACTTTTTCATCCACAAGAGCTCTTTGCAAGCTTCAGTTGCAGCAATAAATTCTGCTTCAGTTGTTGAGAGAGCAACACACTTTTGCAACCTTGATTGCCATGACACGGCTCCCCCTGCAAATGAAATAAAATAACCTGATGTAGACTTTCTTGAGTCAACATCGCCTGCCATATCTGCATCTGTGTAGCCAATTAACACAGGTTTACCATCACCAAAACATAAACATATTTTGGAAGTACCACAGAGATATCTGAGAATCCATTTCACAGCAGCCCAATGTTCCTTGCCAGGATTAGAAAGGAACCGACTTACTACTCCCACTGAGTGAGCAATATCTGGCCGTGTACATACCATGGCATACATCAAACTGCCAACTGCTGAAGCATATGGAACTCTATCCATCTCTTCTTTCTCTTTATCTGTGGAAGGACATTGTTTTGAAGTTAATTTAAAGTGGTTAGCAAGAGGACAACTAACCGCTTTAGCCTTGTCCATATTAAACCTTTGAAGTACTTTCTTAATATACTTCTCCTGTGACAACCACAATTTCTTGGTGCCTCTATCTCTGATTATCTTCATGCCAAGAATTTGTGCTGCTGGCCCTAAGTCTTTCATAGCAAAAGACTTGCTTAACTGCTTCTTCAGATTGTTAATTTTGGAAATGTTCTGGCCAACGATTAACATGTCATCCACATAGAGTAAGAGAATTATAAAATCATCATCAGAGAATTTCTTCACAAATACACAGTGATCTGAAGAGGTCTTTTTGTAGCCTTGCTCCCCCATAACTGACTCAAACTTCTTGTACCACTGTCTCGGTGCCTGCTTCAAGCCATACAAGCTTTTCTTTAACTTGCAAACATAATCCTCTTTTCCTTTTTCTTTGAAACCCTCTGGTTGTTCCATGTATATCTCTTCCTCCAAGTCACCATGAAGGAAGGCAGTCTTTACATCCATCTGCTCAATCTCCAAGTTGAGACTTGCAGCTAATCCCAGTACTGTACGAATGGATGTCATCTTCACCACTGGTGAAAAAATCTCATCAAAGTCAATCCCTTTCCTTTGGCTGAATCCCTTAACAACTAATCTGGCTTTGAATCGTGGCTGGGAACTGTGTTCATCATGCTTTATCCTGAACACCCATTTATTCTTCAAAGCCCTCTTGCCTGTTGGCAATTTCACAAGCTCAAAAGTTTTATTATCATGCAAAGATTTTATCTCATCTTGCATGGCTTCAATCCATTTCTTCCTCTTCTCATCTGCCATAGCTTCTTGGTAATCCTCAGGTTCTCCCCCATCAGTGAGTAACACGTACTGATCATCCTAGTATCTAGTAGAAGGTTGTCGAGTTCTAATAGATCTTCTCAATGGAACCTGAGGAACTTCTACTGGTGGTGGTGGCTGATTTTCAATCTGGTCCTCATCATCATCCGATTGGACCTCTGTAGGAGCATCGATGTCAGCATTTTCTGGCTGACGATTTTGGATTTCATTTCCAACTTGTCTTGGCACCGCCTGTGGAGGAACTAGCTTTAAGTTTGTTGAATCACCATTGGATTCGGGAATATCCCTTTTCACTTTGTTAATGTTTTCAATGGTTTGATCTTCAACAAATATGGCATCACGACTTCTAAGAAGCTTTTTCTGAACTGGATCATAAAATCTATAGCCAAGCTGATCATGATCTTGACCATAACCAATAAATACACATTCACGTGTCTTGACATCAAGCTTTGACCTCTCATCCTTAGGAATGTGCACAAAAGCTTTGCAACCAAACACCTTTAAATGATTATAGGAAACATCCTTTCTTGACCATACCTTTTCTGGTGTATTATATTGAAGAGGAACACAGGGTGAAAAATTGAGTACATGTACTACTGAGTATAGAGCTTCACCCCAAAAAATCTTAGGCAACTTTGAATGTGATAGTAAACATCTAACTCTCTCCATCAAAGTCCTGTTCATCCTCTCCGCTAAACCGTTCAATTGCGGCGTTTTTGGAGGTGTTGTTTGATGTCGGATACCATGCTCCTTGCAGTAGGTATCAAATGATCCCATGTATTCTCCACCATTGTCTGTCCGAATGCATTTTAACTTCTTCCCAGTCTCCCTTTCAACTAAGGCATGAAATTGCTTGAACACGTCTATTACTTGGTCTTTTGACTTCAAAGTATATACCCACATTTTCCTTGAATGATCATCAATGAAAGTCACAAAGTATTGAGCACCACCAAGTGACTTTGACATTGGTCCACACAGATCTGAGTGAATCAGATCCAATACATTCTTCATTCTGGAAGGAGTGGAACCTTTGAAAGCAACTCTGTTTTGTTTTCCAGCCAGACAGTCAGCACATTTCTTCAAATCCACTTTATCAACTCCAGATAATACATTCTTCTTTACCAATTGTGCCATCCCTTTCTCGCCCATATGACTGAGTCTTCTATGCCATAATTCAGTCATATTTTCTTTCTCCACTGCATTCACAGAATCACCGGAGAGCTTTACTTGCATCACATATAGCTTGGAGCACTTTTTACCTTTTCCATATACCAAGGAGCCTTTAGTAAGTTTCCATTGACCATCCTTGAAAGTACTACTGAAACCTTCATCATCAAGCATACCAATAGAAATCAGGTTTAGCCGAAGGTTGGGAACATG
Source organism: Garcia nutans (assembly GCA_947685225.1). Classification (NCBI taxonomy): domain Eukaryota; kingdom Viridiplantae; phylum Streptophyta; class Magnoliopsida; order Malpighiales; family Euphorbiaceae; genus Garcia; species Garcia nutans. Next base: position 12,567,934 of record CANTUV010000010.1, on the reverse strand, counting down.
TCTGACATCTTTCAAAAATAATCTCATCCCATTTTCTGTCTTTAAACAAATATCACCTCTGCCGATGATCTTGGCTATACCCTTGTCTCCCATTTTGACAACACCAAAATCTCCTTGTTTATATGTTGAGAAAAATTCTTTATGTGATGTGGCATGAATGGTGGCACCACTATCACCTACCAAGTCCAATTCACTGGATGCAATATTCACATCATTATCATAAGAAATAACATGAAATTCTTCAATGGTGGCAGCCATGGTTTCTCGTTCATCATCACTGCTATCATCTCGCTTAATCTCTTTGCCTTTGTTCTTCTCCCGTTTGAACTTTCGACAGAATTTCTTGATATGTCCCTTCTTTTTACAGTGATGGCATTCAACATTTGCATATTTGTTTGATTTTCCTCGACTTTTATCTCTGGTATTTGAACTCCTGAACTTGCTCCTCCCTCTAGAATCAGTAACCAGAACATCTGGTTGAGATGTAGATACTGAATTTTGAGATCTCCTTCTCATCTCTTCATTCATAATTGAACTCTTGACGGATTCCAAACTAACAATACCATCGACTGCTGAATTAGTGATGGAAATCTTCAAAGTCTCCCAAGACTCTAGCAAAGAGGAAAGTAGTAAAAGACTGAGTACCTCATCATCAAATTTTATGCCCATTCCTGACAACTGGTCCACAAAACCTTGAAATTCATTCAAGTGATCCGCCAAAGATGTACCTTCTCGGTAACTAATTTTGACCAGTTTAGTCAAATAGAGCAACTTGTTGTTCCCTGTTTTAGAAGCATATAACTTTTCAAGCTTCTCCCATAGGGATTTAGCATGAGTCTCTTTACAAATGTGATTATACACATTGTCTTCGACAAACTGTCGGATAAAACCACACACTTGCTCATGCTCGAACTTCCAGTCTTCATCTGATTTATCATCAGGTTTTGATGTGGTGAATACAGGCAAATGCATTTTCGTCACAAATAGGAGATCCTTCATCTTGTTTCTCCATATGTGGTAATTCGAGCCATTTAGGCTGATCATCTTGTTTATCTTTGTCTCCATCTCTTTAATACAAAGAGGTTAACTCCAATACTGTGTGCTTGAACCACAGCTCTGATACCACTTGTTGTGCAGCGGAAGTAAATAGCACGCAAATTACTTACTATTATACAAGTAAATAGTGTATGAAATATTGTACTAAAAATAAATACCAAGAAAATTCCCAGGAAAGGCTGGAGGGGTCACAAGCGGTCCCGCTTAAAACCCAGTCTCCTTAGACAGAATTTCACTCGGATAATTAATAGCACAATATAACAAAACAACTACCCTTGATAATAGTTATAAAACTGAGACAAAATAACACACCGAATTTAACGTGGTTCACCCTTTTACTTTGGGCTACGTCCACGGGACAAACTCCGAAAAATATTCTTCCACTATTAAAAATAGTAGGCTTACAAGAGAGACTTCTCTAGAAATATTTCTAGAGGTACAATTATTACAATTGAGATAAACCCAAAATAATGACATTCAAGTGTTTCCCAAACACTCCTAAAATTAAACTACTTCACTATTTTGTCACTCCCCAAATAATTCTCTCTCTCACAATTCACTAATATTTTTTTTTCTCTTAATTTGTGTTTTGAAGAAGAAGGGGAAGGCCATATATATAGGCCTTCCCATGAGGTTGTTGGCCTAACTTAATTAGGCCAACAACCATTTATTATTATTATTATTTATTTTACATAGTCAAAATAATACTAAATGGTTGGTATTTTTCAACAGTTTCTTCTCTTCAATCAATGCGGACGCACGTGCGGTCCAGAGTCCAGGGGGACTCTGGACCCCTTCATCCATATATATATATATATATATATGTATGTATATATGTGTGTATATATATATATGTATGTATATATGTGTATATATATATATGCACACATTCTTTTTTATATATAAAATATACAAACAAATTCATTTATATATTTATAAATTTTATATTTATAAATTTATATATATTTATTTATATATTTAAATTTAAATAAATTATATATATATATGTATGTATGTATATGTATATATATACACATATTTATTTATATATTTATATATATAATTATATATTTAAATTTAAATTTAAATTTAAATGAATTTGAATATATATTTAAATTTAAATAAATTATATATATAATTTAAATGAATTTAAATTATATATATATGTAAATTATGTATATATAATTCATATATATATATATATGAATTTAAATGAATTTTATTTTAATTAATAAAATTTTTACCAAACTTATATATACATAGGTAATTGACTATTCATATATTATGTGAAAAAAATATTTTTTAAAAAATTAAAAATAAAACTATTATACAATATATTTAAAATATATAAAGTTGTAAAATATAATTATCATAATTATTATTTTTTAAATATAATTATATAAATTAATTATTAAACTATTATAATATTAAATATTTAAATTTATAATAAAATTATTTATTTATTTTTTAAATTTAGACTTTTTGTTGAATTTTTAATTCTACCGTTGCAAATAAGGTTACGGCCATAAGATATAAAACAATGATAAAGAAATTTCTATCAATCGCAAATCGACTATCATAATTTTTTTATAAAAATTAAGCCACCTTCAATAGATTTTCGCGTCCCACACTGATCATAATGTGTGTGTGTGTGTGTGTGTGTGTGTCTATATATATATATAAATTTGAACTTTCTCTGTAGTTTTCAATTTCCATGCACGTTCTGTTTACATTATTAACCCATATTTATTGCCATTGCCAGCTTGAAACTCGCTCATCGTCCTTTCTTCCACTGGCAATAAATACCCGCTTTCGATTTCCCTAGATAAGATCAAACTAGCATTTAATTCAAAGTTTCTCTCTGTTCTTACATGATTTCACAGTTTTCACTTCACAGCTCTCGTCATTCAAAACTCTCGCAGTTCATTTTTCACTAAAACTTTGATTCAAACATTTCTTCGTCTTCTTCATTGTAAATGTCATTGTAGTAGCTGTTTCTGGGTGTTTTTATTTAGAAAGAAAAATGGGAAGAACACCTTGTTGTGACAAGAAAGGTTTGAAGAAAGGGCCATGGACACCTGAAGAAGATGAGATTCTTGTAGATTATATTAAAAAGAATGGCCATGGAAGCTGGCGCTCTCTCCCTAAGCTATCTGGTAAACTTAATAAATTTACAGTTACCTTTCCATTTGTTTGTTTGTCTCTTAGAAAAGCAACACAACTAATTAACAGCTTGTGTGCTTAGAAGTAACATTATTTTGGTTTTGGAAACCAACTTGTATGATGCTCAAGCTTCGGCTATACTAGGTGCTACAAAATTATGTTCCATTTTTAGTTCTCTACTTGTCAATTGCTACTTATTTTTTGATTTTTTTGGAGGGTTAAGCTTCAAACTTGTTCATAATCTTTAATTACCATCATTGTTAAGTCAAGTGATTGAGACTCACATTGATTAAGACTAACTTGTCAATTGCTACCATCATTGTTCAGTCAAACTTGACAAATCAACTCCCTTGACTAAGACTAACTTTGAAGAACCCATTTTTATGGGTTTTAAACTTTCACTAGTTTTTACTGGAGTTTTTATGTACTATTTCTAAGCAATTTCTTTTTTACAGGTCTTCTACGGTGTGGAAAGAGTTGCAGGCTTAGGTGGACAAACTATCTTAGGCCAGATATAAAAAGGGGACCCTTTACTCTTGAAGAAGAGAAACTTATCATTCAACTTCATGGTATTCTTGGAAACAGGTGAGGAGCACAGAAAAACTGCGACACAATTTAGAATCTTGGTTCTTAATTGATTAATTAATTTTCTTTTGAATTAGAAGTAATATGGAAGATAAAATTAATTGTTCAAGACACATAGTATAATACAGTGTGTGTTGGCCTATTCTGATCCCTAATATGCTAGTGGCAATCATTTGTTTCAACTATTTAATGAAACCAATACAAAAGGATCTTATGGCTCTCCATCTCTCCAAAGATATAGTCCACCAATTTCAATTAACTTGAAATTAAGGTTTTGAGTTGAATTGAGTTGTTGATTTAATGGAACCAATAATAGAAGTGGAATTCTAGAGCCGGTCATTATCAGTCCAGTGATCATTGAACTGATTTTGTCTTGTGTTCTCGTTCAATTGTATACTTCTCCAACACATTAAATGAACTCGTGAATATGATTGTTGAATTGTTTAATGTGATATGGAGCCTTGATTAACTACCAATGAGTGACATTTTCTATGTTATTCAGGTGGGCTGCCATTGCTTCTCAACTACCTGGTAGAACAGATAATGAGATAAAGAACTTGTGGAACACACACCTGAAGAAACGCCTTGTTTGCATGGGACTTGACCCCCAAACTCATGAGCCTTTTAGTTCTTGTGGACCTTTTATAAAAACACCTGCATCCCCTGCTACTCGCCATATGGCACAATGGGAGAGCGCTAGGCTTGAAGCCGAGGCACGACTTTCCAGGGACTCGATACTCTTCAATCCATCAACTCCAAGGAAAACTGATGATGATTATTTCCTGCGAATATGGAATTCTGAAGTTGGAGAATCATTTCGAAAATTCGACAGGGAAGACAGAACAGTTACTTGCCAAAGCCCTGCTGCTTCAGTTTCTCAGGCATCTTCTTTGACCAAATGCGGATCAGTTTCAGCTCTTACTGTTGATATTTGCCCAAATATAGCAGGTTCCTCTACCACAGCAAGCAATCAAAACGAAGATGTCGAATGTAAGAGCTGCAAATCTTACGCCGAAGAAATGAATGCTGGGTCTGATTCATCAAGCTCCATCGAGTTAGAGGATTCATCAGATTCAACACTGCAACTTCTATTAGATTTTCCCATTAACAATGACATGAGCTTCTTGGAAGGAAACATTGATACTTATGCCACCTCTTCAGCGACGCAGTTGTGAGAGTTTGATGTGTTGTTTGAACTTTTTGAGGCTTCATTAGCTTGAATTTTGAGCTACTCTTTTAAGAGTAGTGGAAGCTGGGAAGCTAATGTCAAAGCAAACAAAAGGTTTATGATGGTTAAGTGGTTAGTTTTTTTGGTCTGATTTTTGGGTTACAGTTAAAGAGGGCGTAGTGATGTTAAAATTTCCTCGTTTTTAGTCTTATTGGTATCCTTCTAATTATTAACGGAAGGTATATATATATTCTTTGCAATTCTATTCTTTTCAGAATTTATTTCGCAAATATGCTGTGCAATTTGTTAAAGAACCCTTGGCACCCAACAAATTGAAATTTGTATCTAAATGTTTCCAATTTCAACGATTCTTTAAAAAAAAATTAAAAGTCTTTCTCATACCCAATATTGCATTTCTATACACAGACAATGTAGTGGAAACTTAATTATTTTCAAGAGACAGACAAACTTAAATTAAAGAGACAATAAGAAAAGTATAAACGTGAAAGCAGAGTTACAAAAATAATAATAATAATAATAATAATAACGGAGGACGAAAGGTGATTTTTTACTGATTCCAGATTCCGGCCTCTGAACTTACAACATTAGAAGCAACCGAGGACCTTCTTTGGAACTTGCCCAGTTGCGCGGTATTTTGCAGCCATTTCTTCTGCCTTTAATATTTGTTCTCCTTTTTGGGCTTCAATAATTGCTCTCTTTTCTTCAGCCTGTTTGTGAATCAAAGCTATTTTGTTTTTCATTTTCTCTGCATATTCTGCCTTTTGCTTCTCCAATTGTTCCTGCCAATTCTTGAATTATTAGGGTTGAATCTAAAATTGATAAAGAACTACCTAATGTCGCACAGCAAATTATATAATTCAATCCAAGATCCAAAATACCAAAAAAAAAAAAAAATTCAAAATTTGTATGCAGAACCTAAAACACAAGGGTTACCTCAATCTTTTTCAACTTGGCTTCTAGTGCTGCCTTCTTGCTGTTCTCCCAAGCATCAACAGCAGATTGCTTTTTCTGAGCCCTGACCAGTAGTATCAGCATAATTACTAAGTGTTTTACAATCCAACTTCTTATATATAAACAAACTGTCATAATTAATGTGTATTCATGGTGAAAATTATGCAGAGACAGTTTTTTTCTTTTTATAAAGTCAAATTGAAGCCTATTTTAACATCGAGATTAGAAAATTTTGTCCAGAAAATCGTTCTTTTCAATGTTAAACCAGAACATCAAAGTGTATAAGCTGGAGAAATGTGCGGTGTTAATTGGCAATTAGAAACAAATCACACACCAAAATTTGCACAATAATAGGTTTATTTTTTAGGATGATAAAGACGCCATTTCACTCGTGTAATTTAGATACATATTAACATACTTGAATGAAACGGAAGAGGAAAAAGAAGAAGGTAGATTAGACTATTAGAGAATTCGTTACTTATTCTCTGCTTTACTTTTCTCACTATCTTCCCATGCCTCGATAAAGGAATTTCTCTTTTCCTTTTCAATCTCAGCAAGAGCAATATCTGGAAAACACAACATGAGAATATATGTTATTCCTTAGAGAAACATAATACCTTCACGTTTACACATATCACATTTCATTTCCTGGGAATTGGGAAACATGACATTTTGCAATCCCATAAGAAATGAACAAATGTCAATTTCTAGTCTTCCTAATTTTTAGATGCAAAAATAAGAACTAAATTACCTCTGTCAATAGAGCCCCCTGAAATCTTCTTGGAAGCAGATTCTGGAACCTCTGTCAAAACAAGAAAAAATAATTTAAATCAGCTTATAACTTAAATTTATTATGTACTGTATCAAGGACGTGATGCATCTACAAAAAGAAATTTTTAAGTGGAAATATATAAAAAAAATTAATGAAAAAACTAAAAAAATTAAAAGATGATTAAATTAGTTTTAAAAAAATAAAGATGTATTTATCAATTAAATCAACCTAAAGAGTGAAATAATAAATTTGTAAAAATAAAAAATAAAAAAAATTACTGCATGCCTTTATCAAAGTTTTGTCCAACTTGGGGGTATGAATGGCAAAGGCAATTAGGGCCAAACCACCTGCTTTGGATGCCATTATGCCAGGTCATTATGCCAAGTAGGGACAATTTCCACTCAATTATTAGATGCTATTATTCTAACAATTAGGGACAATATTTCCACTCAAAAACAAACTAAGATAAAAATGTGAGCTACCATCCTAATTACAAATTAAATTATAATGGAAATTGAATGTGAGCTACCATCCTAATTACAAATTAAATTATAATGAAAATTGATATGTACTGTTTTTCTTTTTGAGGTGAAGAATTGATATATGTTGTTGTCAAACTGCATATCAAACATTATTATCATAAAGAACATTGTCCTCCAAATTAAATTTAAGTATCAAGAATTTGTGAAGCCTGTTAATCAAAGTTTAGTGATACTGAATTGTGTCTATCATATGAAATTTAACAGAAGAAAAAACATAATTATCTTCACTAATTCAATCCTTTCATTTATAAGAAACAGAGGGAATGGAAAACACAATCATGACCAAATTTATCCGTTTATTTAGTTTCCAAAATAGAATCATAAAAGCCAAGAGCTAAATTCAATAATTCCAATAACAAACTATTGCAAAAAATAGTTTCAGAGAGAGAGAGAGAGAGAGAGAGAGAGAGCTTACTTTCGACCACAGCGAGAGCTTTAGATTCATCATGTTTCTCTTCAGGTGGTGTATTACCTGTGGTTTTCTCCAGTGCGACATCGATTTTAGTTTCAGTCGACGCCGGTGGAGTCACCAGAGGTTCTGCTTCCAGCTTTTTGGCTTCATGCTGCTCTGCCATAGGTGAAACTCCAAATACCAACAGCTCACCGTAACAAACTCGGTAATATCTAAAAATAGCGACGTCACAAAAAAATTCGGTGGGCGCACTTTATAGCGCCATCTTAACGTGTGTCCCAAACTTTTAAAAATGGGTTCCCTGGTTGTCGACAACCGTTCATTTGAATTACCTGTCGCAGAGAGTTGTTGATCTGGCGGTTAAAATAAGCCTTCATTTACGATGCCTGTCTAGAATAACCGGGTTATGCCGACAGGTAAAGTAATTAAAATGCATATGGAGTGCCACGTATAAGCCGTTGATGTGATTGATAGAGTCGGCATCCCTAATACGACGATGTATAAATGAAAGTTCGAGAAAAAAAAAATGGTAGCCTTGTGTATATGGGCCCAGTGAAAGATTACCTGAGATGCTTTTGCCATGATTTACTAAAAACAGTGTTCATCAATGGGGCCTTTACAAAATGTTAAAAAAAAAATAATTTATCGAATCTTTAAAAAAAATTTTAAATTTTTTTAAATTTAAATATATTTATAAAAATATTAAATTTATATTATTTATGATGAATTTATTTATAAAAATATTAAATTTATATTATTTATAAAATTTATTATGAATTTATTTTTAAAATAATTAAAATATTTTTGATAAAAATAAAAAGTTATAAAAAAAATAATGAAGAATGTAATTTTTTGAAATTAAAATTATAAAAGATTTATATAACATGTATTATTAAAACATATGTTAAATATAAATAAATATTTTAAATTTTAGAATTTTTTATAAAGTTATAAAAAAAAACTTACTATGATATGAATTTATTTGTTTAAAATATATTATCAAATTTATTAAAAAAATTTAATCAATTTATAAATTTATAAATTTTATATATTATATATAAAATTTACTATAAATTATTATATATGTAATTTTTGTAAATTTATTACTATATTTTTATATGATTTTATTATACTTTTTATGAATATGAAAAATTATTTTAATAAAAATGTGAAATTTAAAAAATTAATAAGAAATGTAATTTTACTTAAATTTAATTGAAATTATATCATATTTTCATTAAAATTTATTACAATAATTTTATAATCACTTTTATTTTCAGTGAAGTTTTATATATTTATATATATATATTTTATATTAGGTTGTTATATATCCATGGACATGATTATTCATTTTTTCCATAAAAATCATTTGCGGGATGAGATGGAGAGATACGTGGGCGCTGCAGCTGTTTCATGCTGTCACGTCATGATTGTGGGTGAGCTGATCTGAGCTAATTGCCAGTTGGGCAAATTGATAGTTTGAAATAGTGACTGTGTTTTCTTGCTTATTTATTAATCTAACTTCATTTTCTTGCACTATTCTATCACCAATCATTATTACATGTAATATAATATTAATGAATGTAGAAATTTCATTTCCGACAAAATCAAAGTTCTTAATTTAATATCTTCTGCTTTTTTTTATTGAAGCCAGCCTTATAATCCAACCTTCAAAATGTTCATCAAACATGCTTGTGATAAAGCATACTTAAAAGTTGATTTCGTTGCCTTTGTATTTCATGTTTATTGATTCTTTCCTCAATGTTAGCGTACACGGTCTTATTTTATAAATTAATTAATTTATAAAATAAAACTTAACTCAATATAACTCAACAAAACTTTAATTCTAAATCAATTAAAATTAACTATATAAATTTCTATTTTTTATTCAGTGCGATTTAAGATTATCTTTTCTAATAGATATAATATCATAATATCATTTTAGACTACTTTTAACTAAGCCAGTTTAGATCTATCTATACCTATTTTAGCCATATCCACTTTAACTTGTTTGGTTTTTCTGACCGACACATCGCTATATCTTCATTTTATATGATTAAGCTCTTTTATCTTATACTCAATAGATGCTACCTTCACTTTTTCTCTAATACCTCATTGCATATTCTATCCATCCTAGTATAAACACACATTCATCTTATCATTCTCATCTTCGTAATATGCATCTTACTTAACTATTATTCTTTTATTGTCCAACACTCATTATCATACATTATTGTAGGCCGTATTACAGTACGGTAGAATTTTTCTTTCAATTTAATTAGTATTTTTTTTATTACATAGAACTCTTATAATACATCTCCATTTTATCCAATCAGCTTTAATCATATAACTTACGTATTTTTTACAATTCTTATTTTTTTGAATAATAGAACTAATGTATTTAAAATAAGTATTATAAGGAACTATTATTCCTTCTAAAATAATTTTTTCTCTTTCTCCATTCTCATTATTAAATCTATAATATTATACTCAATTTTAGTTATATTTAACTTAAAACTCTGAAATTTTAAAGTACCTCTCCATAATTTTAATTTTGGACTTATCTCTGATTGCATCGCATGTATTAAAATAATATCATATGTAAATATTACATATCAAAAGATATTATTCTGTATATATCTTGTTAGCTCATTCATAATTAAAGTAAAAAAATAAGTGTTCAAAGTTAAATTTAATGTAACCTAATATAAATGAAAAAACAAACCTTGTGTAGGCTAAGTCACAGGAAATCATGCTAACTGTTAAAAACTTGCACAAGTAATGAGAAATGAAAGTCGTGGGAAGAAGAGTAGAGTTGAGAAAAATGTGGATGGAGCCACTGGCAGTAGAGGCGGAGAAATAGGCCATGCGACGGCAATAAAAAAAGGAAAGCAATTAAATTCAGAGACGAATATTCTAATAAAATACATTAAGTAAAAACATATTAACCAATCAATTTCGAGGGATTTGAGAGAACCAGTTCACTCATCCTGTTTTACCAGATAATTGCCTGGTTAAAATTTTACTCATTTTTAGTGACTTTTGTTCATATTCATTTCATTTTTGTTTGTCAATTTTTCATTCAATTTAGTCAAGACTTATTAGTTCATTATCTGTGGATATTTAGTTACTTTGATTTTTATTTTTTGGAAATTTGGAGCAAATCATTGAAAAAAGTTTGAGGATCTCAGTCATTTTTTTTTTGTCATTTTGAGAATTAACATATAGACATCGTTTTGATCAAGAATTCAATTATTAAGCAATTGGTTGAAAAACCTACAGTTCTCTGATACGCAACACTCAATTAAATATGTAAAGTTGTCATTCCATTAGCTAAAAAATATAATGCTGTTTTTTTTTTAAATATTATTAACCACTAATTAGAATGTAACAATTTGATTTGTAAAATATAAAAATATATAGTTTTATACCTGTTGTAAAGCTAAAAGTATTTCCGTATTTATATCCTTGAAGTTCAAGTGCCAATGTAACTTCAAATTAGAAAGATAGATTTAACGAAAAAATATATAAATAAAAATAATTGACAAAAGTAATACATAAAAATATTGATTTTGAATATAATGTCATATTCAAGAATGTGTTTTTTTATTGACCCATGAAATTTTTTTTTTCCAATAAATTAAATTAAAATGTCAGTGAATTTTATATAAAAAAAGTGATAGATATAATAAAAATATATAAATGAAAATGGCTCATAAAATTAATATCTATAATTTTCAAATTTGCATGTATTTCTTCACTAGCCCATGAAAAAAATCTTCCAACAAATTGAATTTTACAACCAACAATTCTAAGCTATTCTACCTAATATTGTTAATTAAAATGAGGCACATATATTTTTAATTATTATTATCATTTTACTTTTTTTCCCCGTTCATTATATTTGAACTCGATTTTAAAAAATGAGCCAAAATCAAATTTCATTTCCAATATCAAATACACACTAATTTTACTTTGAGTCTCATAATTAATATTTAATAAAATTTTCATTAATCATACTTATGTTCCTTAATTTTTATTTACGTATTCATATATTTATAAAATCACTAGCTATTTAATACGAATTTTAATTTGGCGGCGGCGTTGATTGTTAAAAATTATTAGCCAGTTCGGTGCATTGGATTAAAGACGGTAAATAAAATGAAACGCAGGCGTTTATCCTCTAAGCGACGTCGTAGCATCCATGTATGTTAAAAATATAATAATAGAAAAAGTGAATACGTCGTTGCCGGAAGAAAGAACGGTGATGTTGCGTGGTGCAGTTTCAAGAGTCAGAGAGTGGTTTAGTTTACTGATAGTTTCTTGAATCGAAGCAATGGGAACAAGTAGCTGTGCAGAGAAAGATGGGGTGAAAAGGTTTAGGAGAAGGTGATTTCGTTGTACAGCTCTCTTCCTAAGAAAGGAAAGCCTCAAGGAAGCGAAGTAACCGTCTTGGCCTCTTTTCTCATTTCTTCTCCTTCTCAAGGTCTCTACTCTAAACACTAACCCTAATATATTTGTCTTACTTTTAGGTTCTGAATTTCAATTTTTGTTTTGTTATTTTTCCAATTCTATTCATTTTGGATTCAAATGATTAAATTCAAAGTGTTTTTAAGCTTATTGTTGCATTTATTTCAGAGTTAGAAGTTGTTTCCTTAGGAACAGGGACAAAAAGCATCGGACGCTTGCAGCTGAGCACGCAAGGTGATATTTTTAACGATTCACACGCTGAAATTGTTGCACTTATAGCATTAATAAGGTTAAATAATTGTCACCTTCAAAATTTTTTGCTGCTTATCTATCATGCTTTGATTTGCTTGTTGATACGTTCATGATTTTTGTATCACTTTGAATTTGATTTAGCATGTTTATTGTTGGAATTGAGCTGATGCTGATTTGTCCTTGTAATGTTTGATATGAAATTATTGTTGTTACAGCGATCTAACTGGCTGCATATGCATGTGTTTTTATAACAACACTGTTCTGATAGGGGAATATTAAAAATGAGAGCGGGTTGGCAATTACATCTGTACATGTCGCAGTTGCCATGTAATTCTTGGTGATATTTCTTCTGTTTTATTTCAAAATTTATAAATCTTTTTTTTTTCATTAGTTAGATGTTAGTTTATATCTTCGTATACATGCAAAGTTTTGTGGCTTTATTATCTTTTAATTGGTTTTTGTAGGTTTAGATGCTTCTATGAGTTCACCCTTATTTTTGTCAAATTTGATGGCTTTGGTTGGTGTGGCTTAATTTGTTGCAATCCCACATCGGAAGTTTTAAAGATAGGGGTGAGTTAGTTGCCTTATAAATAACTCATCCCTTCCAAATTATTTGTATCCCAAAATTAGTATACATTTTCGAAAATTTGTATATTGTAAATTTTGGTCTTCTCTTCCCAAATTAATAAGAGCAGGCTGCCTCAAGTGGTGCTCGGAGACGTAGGCATATTTAGCCGAACTCCGTTATCAAATTTCCGGGTGTGTTCTTTCCTTGTCTCTTTTATTTATTCCGCATTTATTTTGTTTCTTTTCTGTATTAGTATAGTATTCAATATTTATTTGTCGGGTTTATTTGTAGTGTATTGTACTATTCATTTGGGTATATTTTACTATTCACGTGTACGGTACTATTCATATATACACGGGTTTAGGTTGTGATAATATACTGTGCAAGTAAGTTCTGTCTAGGAGATTGGGTTTTAAGAGGGACCATTTGTGACCCCTCCAGCCTTTCCTGGGAATTTATTTGGAATGGTAATTTTGTCTAAGGAGACTATTCAGTAGTCTTTCCTGGAAATTACCGAATCAGTGCAATTCACTAGTTGTAGTTTGAGGGAAAATTACCCGATTTTCCCAACAAGTGGTATCAGAGCCGAAAGTTTGTCCTAGGTCTGTTTGTAATATTATTTATATTGAATACTATCATTTGAGTCTGTAATGGCATCAGTAAATCCACCAACTAATAGTGCTACATCAGATATGGCACAAGGGACATCAGCTTCCTCGTCCACATGGCCAAGGATTCCAATGTCAAGTTTGAAGTTGGCGGTAGAGATATTTGACGGTACTGGCCATTTTGGCATGTGGCAAGGCGAGGTCATGGACTCCCTTTTCCAACAGGGCCTTGACATCGCCATTGAAGAAAAGAAACCAGAATACGTAGAAGATAAGGATTGGAGTATCATAAATCGGTTGGCATGCGGAACAATTCGATCGTGCTTATCCAGAGAGCAGAAGTATGCATTCAAGAACGAGACTTCTGCACATAAATTGTGGAAGGCGTTGGAGGAAAATTTTTTGAAAAAGAGTGGTCAGAATAAGCTCCTTATGAAGAAGAGGTTGTTCCGGTTTGATTACCAACCAGGTACTACTATGAACGAACACATCACTTTGTTTCAACAATTAGTAGCAGACCTGTTAAACTTAGATGTAAAATTTGAAGATGAAGATTTGGCTTTGATGTTATTGTCATCCCTTCCCGATGAATTTGAACACTTAGAAACTACTTTACTTCATGGGAAGGAGAATGTATCTTTAGATGCTGTATGTTCTGCCTTGTATAGTCATGAATTGAGAAAACAAGATAAAAGGAAAAACAAAGTAGCTACAGCAGATGAAGCATTAGTGGCGAGAGGTCGTCAGCAGAGCCAGTTGAAGGGAAGAAGAGGAAGATCAAAGTCAAAAAGCAGAGTTGCCAAAGATGAGTGTGCTTTCTGTCATGAGAAAGGGCACTGGAAGAAAGACTGTCCAAAGTTGAAGAATAAAGGGAAGGCTCAGCAAGATGCAAATGTTGCAGAATGCAAAAGTGATGCAGAGTCAGATGTCTCTTTGGTGGTATCACCTTCAACATCCCATCCAGATGAGTGGATTTTGGATTCCGGTTGCACCTACCATATGTCTCCCATTCGGGAGTGGTTCTTTGATTTTGAAGAATGTGATGGTGGAGTTGTTTATATGGGAAATGACAATCCATGTAAAACAGCTGGGATAGGTTCAATCAAGCTGCGGAATCACGATGGATCCACAAGAATTCTGAAAGATGTACGGTATGTTCCGAATTTGAAGAAGAATCTCATCTCTTTGGGGGCCTTAGAGTCAAAAGGCCTAGTTGTGATGATGCGAGATGGAATTCTTAAAGCAACTTCGGGAGCACTTGTGATGTTGAAAGGCGTGAGGAAGAATAATCTGTATTACTACCAAGGTAGTACAGTGGTTGGGACAGTAGCGACTGCAACGTCTAGTAGCAAGAAGGATTCAGAGGCAACAAAGCTGTGGCATATGCGTTTGGGACATGCTGGTGAAAAATCCTTGCAAATTCTTGCCAAGCAAGGACTGTTGAAAGGTACGAAGACTTGCAAATTAGAATTTTGTGAGCATTGTGTTTTGGGAAAACAAAGAAGAGTGAAATTTGGCACTGCCATTCATGATACCAAGGGTATTTTGGATTATGTGCACTCAGATGTGTGGGGACCTGCCAAGACTCCATCTCTTGGAGGTAGGCATTACTTTGTCACTTTTATTGATGATTTTTCCAGAAGAGTATGGGTGTTTACTATGAAGAAGAAAGATGAAGTGCTTGGAGTTTTTCTTAAATGGAAAGCTCAGGTTGAGAACCAGACTGGTAGAAAGATCAAAGTTCTCCGAACAGACAATGGTGGAGAATACAAGAGTGATCCATTCCTGGAGGCATGCCAAGAATTTGGCATAGTTCGGCACTTTACAGTCAGAAAAACACCACAACAAAATGGGGTGTCGGAGCGTATGAACAAGACATTGGTGGAGAAAGTTCGTTGCATGCTGTCTAATGCTGGGTTAGGCAGAAAGTTTTGGGCTGAGGCTGTGACATATGCTCAACATCTCGTCAATCGCTTGCCGTCATCTGCAATAGATTGCAAGACTCCTTTAGAGGTATGGTCTGGGAAACCTGCAACAGATTATGATTCTTTGCATGTTTTTGGTTCTACTGCATATTATCATGTAAATGAATCAAAGTTGGATCCACGAGCAAAGAAGGCTCTCTTTATGGGCTTCAATGCTGGAGTTAAGGGATATCGTCTTTGGTGTCTAGAGGCAAAGAAGACCATCATCAGCAGGGACGTTACCTTTGATGAATCTGCCATGTTGCATAAGGTAACTCAAGAAGGAACTGATGGTACTCCGCAGCAGGTGGAGTGTACGCCGAAGCAGGTGGAGTTTGAACAGATAATGGTGAGCCCAACAAAAAGTACTATGAGTGACTCTCCTATGGCAGAAGCAGAGGCAGATGAGGAAGAGATTTCGACCCAAGAATCTCAACAGCAGTCAGAGTCAATTGCTGTTAGAAGGACAAGACGAGAAATTCAGAAACCTGCTCGTTTTGTTGACATGGTAGCCTATGCACTTCCAGTTGTTGATGAAGTTCCATCCACCTTTCCTGAAGCCATCCGAAGTTCAGAAAATGGTAGATGGAAAGATGCAATGGAAGAAGAGATGCAATCTCTTGAGAAGAACAAGACGTGGAAGTTGACACAGTTACCAAAAGGCAAGAAAGCAATTGGATGCAAATGGGTATTTGCAAAGAAAGAAGGATTTCCTATCAAGAATGATGTTCGCTACAAGGCAAGATTGGTAGCTAAAGGCTATGCTCAGAAGGAGGGAGTTGATTATAATGAGGTATTTTCTCCAGTTGTTAAACATTCCTCAATTAGAATTTTGTTGGCCTTGGTAGCACAGTTGAATTTGGAGCTAGCTCAACTTGATGTGAAGACCGCGTTTCTACACGGTGACTTGAAGGAGGAAATCTATATGTCTCAGCCAGATGGATTCAAAGTTGCTGGTAAAGAAAATTGGGTTTGTAAACTGAACAAATCATTGTACGGATTGAAACAATCACCGAGGCAATGGTACAAACGATTTGATAAGTTTATGATGGGTCAGAAGTACACAAGAAGCAAATACGATCACTGTGTGTATTTGCGCAGGCTTCAAGATGGGTCCTACATCT
This sequence comes from Garcia nutans, assembly GCA_947685225.1. Taxonomy (NCBI): domain Eukaryota; kingdom Viridiplantae; phylum Streptophyta; class Magnoliopsida; order Malpighiales; family Euphorbiaceae; genus Garcia; species Garcia nutans. The sequence continues at coordinate 12,551,278 of CANTUV010000010.1, read as the reverse complement.
ATCTACTCTTGTATGTTGATGATATGTTAATAGCATCCAAGAGCCAAATTGAAATTGATAAAATGAAGGCTCAGTTGAGTGAAGAGTTTGAGATGAAGGATTTGGGAGAAGCCAAGAAGATTCTCGGCATGGAGATAAGCAGGGATAGACAGAGAGGCAAGTTTTGGCTGACACAGAAGCAGTATTTGAAGAAGGTATTACAACGTTTTGGTATGAATGAAGATACAAAACCTGTAAGTACTCCGCTTGCTCCTCATTTGAAGCTTAGCAGCCAGTTATCTCCAAAGACAGATGAAGAACGAGAATACATGGCGAAAGTCCCGTATGCTAATGCAGTTGGAAGCTTGATGTATGCAATGGTGTGTACGAGACCCGATATTTCACAGGCAGTCAGTGTTGTGAGTAGATATATGCATGATCCTGGCAAAGTTCATTGGCAAGCTGTGAAATGGATTCTACAGTATATTCAAGGTACTGTAGATGTTGGCTTAGTGTTTGAGCGGGATGAATCACTTGGTCAATGCGTAGTTGGATATTGTGATTCTGACTATGCAGGTGACTTGGATAAGCGACGATCTACAACTGGCTACTTATTCACTTTAGCTAAGGCGCCAGTAAGTTGGAAGTCTACTTTGCAGTCAACAGTGGCTTTGTCTACAACAGAGGCAGAGTATATGGCAATTACAGAGGCTGTAAAAGAGGCAATTTGGCTTCAAGGATTGCTAAGAGACTTGGGAGTTGGTCAGAAACACCTTGAGGTGTATTGTGACAGTCAGAGTGCTATTCACTTAGCAAAAAATCAAGTTTTTCATGCAAGAACGAAGCACATTGATGTTCGCTATCACTTTGTGCGGGAAATTCTCGAAGAAGAGGAGATACTTCTCCAGAAGATTCGGACTACAGAGAATCCTGCAGATATGATGACCAAGGTGGTGGCAAAAGCCAAGTTTAAACATTGTTTAGACTTGGTCAATATCCTGCACATTTGAGTTGGCGCCTGAAGGCGCAAATTGGAAGCACTACGAAGACTGTTTTGTTTGATTGGGAAGATGAAGAATGTTTGCATTTGGTGGGATTAGAAATTATGCCAAGGTGGAGATTTGTCAAATTTGATGGCTTTGGTTGGTGTGGCTTAATTTGTTGCAATCCCACATCGGAAGTTTTAAAGATAGGGGTGAGTTAGTTGCCTTATAAATAACTCATCCCTTCCAAATTATTTGTATCCCAAAATTAGTATACATTTTCGAAAATTTGTATATTGTAAATTTTGGTCTTCTCTTCCCAAATTAATAAGAGCAGGCTGCCTCAAGTGGTGCTCGGAGACGTAGGCATATTTAGCCGAACTCCGTTATCAAATTTCCGGGTGTGTTCTTTCCTTGTCTCTTTTATTTATTCCGCATTTATTTTGTTTCTTTTCTGTATTAGTATAGTATTCAATATTTATTTGTCGGGTTTATTTGTAGTGTATTGTACTATTCATTTGGGTATATTTTACTATTCACGTGTACGGTACTATTCATATATACACGGGTTTAGGTTGTGATAATATACTGTGCAAGTAAGTTCTGTCTAGGAGACTGGGTTTTAAGAGGGACCATTTGTGACCCCTCCAGCCTTTCCTGGGAATTTATTTGGAATGATAATTTTGTCTAAGGAGACTATTCAGTAGTCTTTCCTGGAAATTACCGAATCAGTGCAATTCACTAGTTGTAGTTTGAGGGAAAATTACCCGATTTTCCCAACAATTTTCTATGAGAAACACCTTCCTAAGAGAAGGGGAATTACTATTGCCTCTGAACAAGCCTACTGGTTCCACAGACGAAATTTTGGGAACTTCAGGTACACAAGATCGTAAATGGAATTCACCTCCTTTCCCAGTTTTCCTCTCTTGTCCTTAATAATATTTGTACTTCTGTAGCTTATGTTTGGCTTTCCTTTTTATTCCTTGCTGCCTTGATTTGGTTCTTAGTTCTTTAGGCATTGACTCCAAAAAGTTTTTTTTGGTTCTTAGTTCTTTAGCCATTGACTCCAAAAAGTTTTTGATGTATACAGACCAACATTTCCATCGTAAATAACATCAGCAACTTCTGTGTTGAGTAGTTGGCCTAACCAGGCAGCTCCTTTTTAGCCTTCCCCTCTTTTTATTGTTAGGCCTGCCAGCTGTCATTTTTTCTTACCATTTATTAGTTACTTATTAGTTGTATCATTTTATTCTTTAATTTCTTTTAAGAGAAACCATGGTATTACCATCTGCAATCTTTTGAATTTTAATTACTAGGTGGGCATTTTTTTCAGCTAACGGGGTACAACTCAGTGGCATGGTTCAAAGGAAGCCCGGCCGTGGTGATACAACATTATCAGTTAGCTGCTCTGACAAGATTGCTCGTTGGAATGTCCTAGGAGTTCAAGGTTTTCTGTAAAATATATAGTATCCAAAATAGGCTTTTGTTTTTCCTAGGATAAATAATTTATGCTAACTGAATTTTATACTGATGACATATTACTTTTTTTTAAAATTTTTTTTTGTGAAAGCCTGGACAAACTAGAAATTTTAAGAGTGGCTCAGCGATAGTGTACGACTGAAACCAACTCAGAAAACGATTAAGTTCGCCAGATACTTTTATTTATAACGTAAATAAGGAATCCCGGAAGAGTCAGAAATTACAATGCCTTTGAGAATGGAAGGCATATTGACAAAATTCTGAAAATTACAACAAATAGAAAATAAGCGGCTATATCTCGCTAAGAAATTGGCTGCCTAGTTGCCCTCACGATGGACGTGATTGATAACAATGTTCTCTGAATTCATCAAATGTTTAATCTTGCCCAGAGGAATCAAATGTTTTATACTGATGACATATTACTTTTATACATGTATATGTTCCTTTTGTTGATATTGTGGGCGCCAGCCAACAAACTTTGATTGGTCAAAGTTTGTTGGTGCAGCAATTGAAGAAAGCAAATCAAAGTTTGCTGGAGGCGCCGAAATTGTTAAGCCGCACATTTTGATTAAAAAAAAAAGAGGAAAAGGCAAAATGAAATTCTCTTCGTATACACGTTTTTCCTTGCTTATAAATAGCAAGGGATGTTAAGTATTAAGGCATCCCAAAAAAAGAGAGAGGCAGTGAAGGAAATAATTGAGAGTTATATTGTAATTCCTATTATTTTCATCTAATAAAATTCTTCTATCCTTGTCCGTGGTTTTTACCTTAATTTGTTTAAGGTTTTTCCACGTAAATTCTGTGTCTCTTTTATCTTTATTTTTCTCAAAATTTTAGCTGTGTTCTTGCTTTATCTGGTCTGTTTTTACAACAAGTGGTATCAGAGCTGTGGTATTTTGAAAAACCAAATATATCACGAGGAAGAGAAAATTACGTGGAGTTTTTTGGTGTGATCCATTTTAAAAACGGGCGTAAACACGCGAAAGTTGTGAATAGTAACTCATCACTATTCACATATTTTTTGAATAGTACTGTAGCAGAAATTTTGAATTGTAATTGCATATTACTGTAGCAGGTCATAAAGCAACCAATCAAGTGAGCCGAGCACTGTATCGGTACTGTAGCAGAACTGTAGCGGAGGAACTGTAGCAGATCATTGTAGCGGAGCACTGTAGCAGATCACTGTAGTGGATCACTGTAGCAGAAGTACTGTTTACGTGAAATAGTGAGAGCTAATTTTTTGGAGATAAAAGCAAAGGCGGCAAAATTTGAGATTGAAAAGTTCAACAGAAGAAATTTCTCACTGTGGAAATTAAAGATAAAAGCTATCTTGCGAAAAGATAGTTGTCTAGCGGCAATCAGTGAAAGGCCGCATGAATTCACAGATGATACTAAATGGAACGAGATGGATGGGAATGCTATTGCAAACCTTCATCTAGCACTTGCAGATGAGATCTTGTCCAGTTTAGCAGAAAAGAAAACGGCAAAGGAGATATGGGATCACCTCATCAAACTGTACGAGGCCAAGTCATTACATAACAAAATTTTTCTTAAGAGGAAACTTTACACCTTGAGGATGTCAGAATCTACTTCAGTGACGGAGCACCTTAATGTCTTGAATACTCTATTTTCTCAGCTTACATCTTTGGATCATAAAATAGAGTCACAAGAACGTGCAGAACTTCTACTCCAAAGTCTACCTGATTCGTATGATCAACTCGTCATCAACTTGACAACTAATGTTCAGCCTGATTCTCTGGTCTTTGATGATATAGCATCTGCTATCTTGGAAGAAGAGAATCGGCGGAAGAACAAGGAGGACAAGCAAGCAGGTTCACAACAAGCGGAAGCTTTGACGGTGATGAGAGGAAGATCGACAGAACGTGGCCCAAGTGGGAGTCACAATCATGAGAGATCAAAATCAAGGAGTAAGAAGAATTTTAAATGCTACCACTGTGGCAAGAAAGGTCACCTGAAGAAGGATTGTTGGAGTCTGAAGAATTCTAATTCTCAAGAAAACGAGGCAAGCACTTCAGAAGATGGAAACGTGTTGTGTTGTGAAGCAGCAATATCAATGGAGAGCAGGAAGAAATTTGCGGATGTGTGGCTTCTTGACTCAGGAGCAACTTATCATATGACCTCTCGAAGAGAATGGTTCCATCATTATGAACCTATCTTAGGAGGATCTGTGTATAGTTGTGAAGATAATGCCTTAAAGATCATAGGCATTGGATCCATCAAATTGAAGATGTATGACGGTACAGTTCGCACTATTTAAGGAGTGCGACATGTGGAAGGTCTGAAGAAGAATTTGTTATCTGTGGGAGAGTTCGATGATCTTGATTGTACTATCAAAGTTCGGAAAGGAATCATGAGGATTAGCCGAGGAGCGCTTGTAATTATGAAAGGAGAAAAGATTGCTGCAAAGTTATATATGCTTTTGGGAGAGACTGTGCAAGAAGCAGAAGCATCTGTTGCTTCAAACAGTTCGAGTGAAAGATCTGCAATGGTGTGGCATCAAAAGCTTGGACATATGTCTGAACAAGGTATGAAAATTCTTGCTGAGAAAAAGTTACTTCCAGGCCTTACAAAGGTGTCATTACCCTTTTGTGAGCATTGCACAACAAGCAAGCAGCATCGACTAAAGTTCAGCATATCCAATTCTAGAAGCACGAATATTCTTGAATTGGTCCACTCTGATGTATGGCAAGCACCGGTTTCGTCACTAGGAGGAGCGAAGTACTTTGTGTCCTTCATCGATGATTACTCCAGAAGATGTTGGGTGTATCCTATCAAGAGCAAGGGAGATGTATTTGCAACTTTCAAAATATACAAAGCGCGGGTTGAACTTGATTCAGGCAGTAAGATCAAGTGTTTAAGGTCAGATAATGGAGGAGAATATACTGGGAATGAATTTGATAGCTTTTGTAAACAAGAAGGCATCAAAAGGCAGTTCACTACGGCGTACACTCCACAACAAAATGGAGTAGCAGAGCGGATGAACAGAACTCTGTTAGAAAGAACAAGAGCAATGTTGGGAGCTGCAGGTCTTGATAAGGCATTTTGGGCAGAAGCAGTCAACACCGCCTGTTATGCGATTAACCGGTCTCCATCTACAGCAATTGATCTAAAGACTCCAATGGAGATGTGGACAGGGAAGCCAGTGGATTATTCAAACCTCCATATATTTGGAAGTCCTGTGTATGTGATGTACAATACCCAAGAAACTACAAAGTTGGATCCAAAATCCAGGAAGTGTTTGTTCTTGGGATATGCTGATGGTGTAAAGGGGTATCGCTTGTGGGAGCCCACTGCCCACAAGGTTATCGTCAGCAGGGATGTTATCTTTTTAGAAGATAAATTGGAAAAAGAAGGTGATAGCAGTTTGAAAGAAAATTCAGAGACTACAATGGTACAGGTAGAAAAGAAATCCACAGAAGAAGATTCTTCTGAAGCAGAACCAGAGCACGAGGAGGAGGAAGAGCAAACTGAATCTGAAGAGTCAGAGCTTGGAAAAGGAAAGCGCACAAAACATACACCAGTCTGGCAAGAGGATTATGTTATGGGCAGTAATATTGCTTACTGTCTTCTAACTGAGGAAGGAGAACCATCAACTCTCCAGGAAGCAATGAGTAGTTCAGATGCGTCTCAGTGGATGACAGCAATGCAAGAGAAAATTGAAGCCCTGCATAAGAACAAGACTTGGGAGCTTATGCCATTACCGCAAGGAAGAAAAGCTATTGGCAATAAATGGGTCTATAAGATTAAAAGAAATAGTGATGATCAGGTGGAGCGGTATCGTGCAAGATTGGTGGTAAAAGGGTATGCTCAGAAAGAAGGGATTGACTTCAACGAAATATTTTCTCCTGTAGTTCGGTTGTCAACAGTTCGTGTAGTCTTGGCAATGTGTGCTACACTTGATTTACATTTAGAACAGCTAGATGTGAAAACAGCTTTTCTTCATGGAGATCTTGAGGAAGAAATTTATATGCTCCAGCCATAAGGTTTTGAAGAAAAAGGAAAGCGGAACTTGGTTTGTAGGTTGAACAAATCTCTATATGGTTTAAAACAGGCGCCGAGGTGTTGGTATAAGAGATTTGATTCCTTCATCATGAGCCTTGGATACAACAGACTTAATGCAGACCCTTGTGCATATTTCAAGAGGTTTGATAAAAGTGATTTCATTATTTTGCTGTTGTATGTAGATGACATGTTGGTAGCAGGCCCCAACAAAGATCATATTCAAGAATTGAAGGCACAGTTGGCTAGGGAATTTGAAATGAAGGACTTGGGACCAGCAAACAAGATTCTAGGGATGCAAATTCACCGAGACAGAAACAATAGGAAGATTTGGCTTTCTCAGAAGAATTACTTAAAGAAGGTCTTACGACGCTTCAATATGCAAGATTGTAAGTCAATTTCTACCTCACTTCTTATTAGTTGCAAATTATCCTCCAGTATGTGTCCTAGCAATGAAGAAGGAAGGATGGAAATGTCTCGAGTACCGTATGCATCAGCAGTGGGGAGTTTGATGTTCGCAATGATTTGTACACGACCAGACATTGCACATGCAGTGGGAGTTGTAAGTCGGTACATGGCGAATCCTGGTAGAGAGCATTGGAGTACTGTAAAGAGGATTCTAAGATATATTAAAGGAACCTCAGATGTTGCATTATGTTATGAAGGATCAGATTTTATTGTCAAAGGATATGTTGACTCAGATTATGCAGGTGATCTTGATAAAAGTAAGTCTACCACAGGGTATGTGTTCATTCTTACTGGTGGAGCAGTAAGTTGGGTATCAAAACTGCAGTCAGTTGTGGCAACTTCAACAACAGAAGCAGAATATGTTGCAGCTACTCAAGCTAGTAAGGAAGCAGTCTGGTTGAAACTAATCATGGAGGAACTCGGGCATGAACAAGAGAAAATTTCTCTATTTTGTGACAGTCAGAGTGCCTTGCATCTTGCAAGGAATCCAGCTTTCCATTCTAAATCAAAACACATACGAGTCCAGTATCACTTCGTTCGTGAGAAAGTGGAAGAGGGCATTGTGGATATGCAGAAAATTCATACGAAAGACAACCAAGCAGATTTTTTGACAAAAGCAGTTAACACTGACAAGTTTATTTGGTGTCGATCCTCTAGTGGCCTGACGGAAGCATAAACAGCATGGAAAGACAAGGAAGAAAGAATAGTGTGAAGATATGATTGATCCTCAATCAAATCTTCAAGTGGGAGATTGTGGGCGCCAGCCAACAAACTTTGATTGGTCAAAGTTTGTTGGTGCAGCAATTGAAGAAAGCAAATCAAAGTTTGCTGGAGGCGCCGAAATTGTTGAGCCGCACATTTTGATTAAAAAAAAAAGAGGAAAAGGCAAAATGAAATTCTCTTCGTATACACGTTTTCCCTTGCTTATAAATAGCAAGGGATGTTAAGTATTAAGGCATCCCAAAAAAAGAGAGAGGCAGTGAAGGAAATAATTGAGAGTTATATTGTAATTCCTATTATTTTCATTTAATAAAATTCTTCTATCCTTGTCCGTGGTTTTTACCTTAATTTGTTTAAGGTTTTTCCACGTAAATTCTGTGTCTCTTTTATTTTTATTTTTCTCAAAATTTTAGCTGTGTTCTTGCTTTATCTGGTCCGTTTTTACAACAGATATGGCATGCACTTATCATGCAATGTGGTTCCTTAAGCGGAGATAGTCATGGAGTACTTTGATTTTATGTGCGTAGTCCATCACCATGCACATGGCATATGCTAATCTTTGCCTTGTGCTAAACTTGCATAGACATGCATGTCTGATGACATATTACAATTCAGCATTTTGAAGTCTTCTCGTCTTTGCTTAGAATACTCATAAACCAATAGGAACTGCTGATGTTTTGGCTAATGGGATCTCTTTTCCTCTTATTTCAGGAGCTCTGCTTTCCTACTTTCTTCAACCTGTTTATCTTTCCTCGATTACTGTTGGACAATCTCCTAACAGTTTTGAACATTTTCTTTTGGAGGACCACTTGCAAAAGTGTTTGTATGATCGGATCTTACCATTGTCAAATAAATTGATGGCTCCCTTTCAAGTGAACAAGGTCTGTGAGATAGCATCATTAATATGGAATATGGAATGTAAATAGGATTGATTTTGATGGCATTTTTTAATGCCACTTGCAGCCACTCTTTTGTGCAGCTTCTATCAGTGGCGGAACCAGGAGGGCTGAGAAGGGGGGGCTGATGGCTGAGAGAGGGGGGCTGAGGGCTGAGGGCTGAGCTGCTGAGGGGGGGGCTGAGGCTGAGGGCTGAGCTGCTGAGGCTGAGGTGGCTGAGGCTGAGGCTGAAGATCTTCACGTCCGGCGGCCGGCAGGGGGGGTCGTCAGCCCCCACTCGACCCCACCTGCCTCCGCCCCTGGCTTCTATACAACCTGAGGAATTTCAGCATGCTGATACTGCTCTAGCTACTCTAACATGCTTGTAAATAAAATTTTCCTGTTCTAGTTGCATAAATTATTTTACTACTGTTTGTTTGCCGAATATTCTGTGCGCTTTTATCCTTAGGTATTCCATGTGTTGGAACAAACTGGGCTTGCATGAAGTCGTTCTTGGGACTACAGGAAGAAAACAAGGCACCTCTGCTAAAGGAGCATTTTCTCCATCTCCTCAGTCATCTCTATGCAAGTAAGCTGACAAGTATGCTCCAAGAAATGTCATCTGTGGCATATGCAACTCTCTGTTGTTTTTATCATTGGTATCATAAAATAATCCATCCTTTTTGTTTCAGAAAGCGACTGTTGGGCATTTTCTTGACAGTGGGAAAGGACTTCCCATATAAAAGTCCAATCAAGGGGACTTATTATCGAGAACTCAAGGTTATTAGTTATTGTTATGGCTTCTTTTATGATTCTAATAAGAAGAAAAAGCAAGGAATAAAAACATTTATTTCCTTATGTTTTGCCTTTGATTTTGATGTTATCTTTATGCCATTTGGTGCACTTGTTGTTTAACTGCCATTACCTGAGTTGTTGTGTCGTACTTTATACATTTATACCAATTTCTTAATTTCCAATTTCAACTATAGTATCTGGAAAATGTGTTGTGTTAACAATAATCTAAAATTTTGATTACTGTTCCTAGTACAGTAAGATTTACACTTAAATCATTGTCAGTTTAAGGCTTTTGGGCTGGCTGCATTCTTTATGCGTGGATTAACAGGAAATATTAATTTTCAATTTTTATATTGTATTAATGATGTGAAATCACTTTGCTAAATGTGAATACATATAAAATTGTTTTCTTACTTGTACATGTGAATTTCTTTGCAGAATAGTGCTGACGCATACAGTCTAAATTCAAAAATTTTTAAAAGAAGACTACCTTTTAACAATTAGCCATTGAAACCAATGGACTTGGAGGCCTTCTCTATTTTGAGTTGGCAAGGTATGTGATGTTAAACCTCGGGTGTTCTCTATACTACATTGTGGTGGTTCAACCACTCGTAGGCTTGTAGTAGCTAGCTGACTGCATTAAATCATAAACTTAATAGGCTGTGGTCGTAGCACAGGAATTATGACCTTGCGTAATTATAATTTATAATTCATGATTTAGGTAGGAACTTATTCAAATTTGTTTGTTATGCTTCTTGATTGGATTGAATGCATTGGCAAGCTTGTGCTGGAAGAAATATCATATATAATATATTGTTAATATTCTTTGTTGGTTTAATCAGGCCTTGCTCGTTGCAAATATTACAAGTTTACAACTGTTCAGAATGACATGAACTGATTAAAGCCTCTCCAAATCTGGTTTGTGAAAATACCACTTGGTCAATAATACTGAATAGAGCAGAATCTATATTATATATAATATAAAAGCCGAGAATAGAAGAGATTTTGAAAGAGAGATATATCATAAATTTTTTAAAATAATGTGATCTCATTTTTTTTTCATTTTAATTAATTTTTTATTTTATTTTAATAATTTATATAAAATTTAAATTTTATTATATTGATGACTATTAACCTTCTACTAAATAATTATACATTAATATAAATTCATAATATTAATTAAATAATTTATATTTATCTCTTAATTTTTTATGAATTAATTACATATTAATATAATTAAATAATATTGATTGATTTATATATTTTTAAAAAATTTATAAAGTCAAAAAAATATATGACGGCTAATCTTTCTAATATAAATTAATTAATTTATTTTTAATAATGATTAATTTATATATTATTAAAAATTAAAATATATGATTTTTTTATAAAATATAAATTAATTACATATTAATATAATTTAATAATATATTTATATTTTTTAAAAATTTTAAAGGTTAAAAAATATATAATTTTTATCTTTCATAATAAACTAATTATAAATTAAATAATTTATTTATGATAATAATAATTAATTAATATATTTTAGAAATTTAAAAAATAAAATAATAAAGTATATAATTTTTGATATTCCTAATATATATATATATATATATATCATCAAATTTTCAAAAAGTTAAAACTCACATTTATTATTTTTTAATTAAATTTAATAATTTTTTAAATTTTAAATTTTAAAATTTAAAATTTAATAATTAATAAATTATATTTATAATTTTTAATCTTTTGTAAATTAATTATATATTAATATAATTTAATAATATATTTATATTTTTTAAAAAATTTAAAATTTAAAAAAATTAACTCTTAATATTCATAATAAATTAATTATAAATTAAACAATTTATTCATAATAATAATTAATTTATATATTTTAAAATTTTAAAAATTAAATAATAAATATTTTAACTGAAAATATTAATAAAAAAATAAAATATTATTTATATAATAAAATTTTAATTAAAACTATTAATATTTATGAAAATAAAAGATCATATATTTTTAATATATTAATAATACGTGACGATAAAATATTTTATATATAAGAAATATATTGATCGAAATTAAGAATAAATCAAAAGTAGATTACCTTGTAAACTATATCTATAATATAAAAATTTTATGTGCTATAGTTATTTATTTATTTATATATTATTTGTATTTTATAATTTGTTATATGAAACTATTAGGCTTAATATATATAAAAAGTTAGATTACATTTTAATTTTATATAAAAATAAAAAGTTAGATTACATTTTATTTTTATTTTTTATAATTATACTAATAATTGTTAGTTATATTAAATCTAAAATTTATTAATTAAAATTATTAATATATAAAAATAAATTATTATATATTTAATAAATATTAATATATAATTAAAATGTCATATATATATATATATAGATAGATATAGATATAATAAAATTTTTATAACACGGATTAAAATTAAATCAACACATTTCACTGCCATACACTAGTTATGCATGGAAAGTTGTGGTCTAAGGATTCGGACACTAGATAGTTTAGCTTTTAGTTAGACTTTGCGATGCGTCCATCTCACCCCTTGTTCTACGCTTGAACAACAAGACTTAGCAAAGTCCACCATTCACAAAAATCATACCCGTCCCATTAGTGGTTAATGGATTGTTTTGATACTTTCAAACGTAGGAAAATTATCCATAACATTGCTCTTAATTATTCTCATAAATAAACTACTCATAAATGATGATGTTTTTCTTTCAGTCAGAATATCTTAGTCCCAACCCCAAGAAGAACAGAAACTGTACCCTGATGCACTACCCAGTGATACACAAGCCTGACAAATCTTGACCTTCCAAATAACAGCTCCCATAATACTTTCGATGGATTCATGAAGATCTACGGCCCTATAAAGAGAAACGAATAACAAAGGATATGATCCAACAAACTTGTAGTAGGACAGCACATTTTTAAACTTGTGATTGTATGTGGAAAGGCCTATGTTAAAAAGCATAGGCAATCTATACAAACCAGAGATGAGTTCACTTTGCGGGGTATGTTTCAGGTTGTAAGTCCATATCCTAATCCTATAAAATTGCCTGCCTGATTTGGAGCTCATGTTTGATTGTGATGATAGGTTTTTTGGAAGAGAAATTACATGAAATACTATTTTTTTTAATTTTTATTTTTTTTTCAATTTATAAAAACTATTTTTAATTTTTTAATATGTTTACCATATATATATAAAAAATACACTCAATATATATCTAAAAAAATATATCATATTTTTGTAAATTTTATATAAGTATAGTATTTTTATAATTTTTAAAGTTATTTTTATAAATTTTCCTATTTTAAAAGTAGCAAGTACCAAGTCAAAATAAGGCTAAAATTATCATTTTCATAGCGTTTGAATAAATGAACATATAATAATTTGCAATTAAAAAAAAGATGGATATATATGAAATTATGAATGACAACTTGACCAATCAATGTTTCAATCATGCATTTCTTACGTCTAGTATAAAAATAATTTGTATATTTTAAAAATTAAAAAATTAAAAATATATATATATAATTTTTGACATTTTTAATATATATATCCATCATTTAATTTTAAAAAAATTTTAAAAAAAATAACTCGTATTTATTATTATTTAATTAATTTTAATAATTTTTAACATTTAAAATTTAATAATTAATTTATTATATTTGTAATCTTTTATAAATTAATTACACATTAATATAATTTAATAATATATTTATATTTTTTTAAAAAATTTAAAAAATAAAAATTTAAATCTTAACAATCATAATAAATTAATTATAAATTAAATAATTTATTCATAATAATAATTATTATTTTTATATATTTTATAAATTTAAAAATTAAATAATAAATATTTTAGTAGAAACTATTAATATATGAAGATAAAAGATCATATATATATATAATAAATTATTAAAAAATTAATAATTATTAATAATTTTTTTTATTAAAACTATTAATATATGTTAACTAAAAAATTATATATTTTTGATGAATTAATAATACGGTAAAATATTTTATATTTAAAAAATTTATTATTTAAAATTAAAAAATAAATAAAAAAATAAATTATCAAATAGTATATAATTTAAAAATATGATATGTTATAGTTTTTATCTATTAATATATTATATATATATCATAATTTATTATATAAAACTATTAAGTTTAATATATATATATAAAGATAAAAAAATTAGATTATATTTTAATTTTATTTTTATAATTATATTAAATTTAAAATTTATTAACTGAAACTGTTAATATGTGAAGATAAAATAATATATATTTAATAAATTATTAATATATAAATAAAATTTTTATAACAAGGATTAAAATTGCATCAATCTATCACGCAAGTATTACGCAAGCATCGGACTAGTTATATATGAAAAGTTGCGGTCTAAGGACTCGGACACTGGATAGTCTAGTTTTTAGCTAGGCTTTGCGATGCGTCCATCTCACCCCTTGTTCCATGCTTGAACAAGACTTGGCCAAGTCCACCATGCACAAAAATCATACCCGTCCCATTTACTAGTCTTTTTTTGTCATCCTCTGCCCTTTCGCAATAGTATTATATTTGTGGTTGTTTCAGATTGTCAGTCTATAATTGCCTGCCTGATTTGGAGCTCATTTTTTGTTATGATGATAGGTTATTCGGAAAAGAATTACATGAAATACTATTTTTTTTAAAAAAAATTATTTTTACTATATATTTTTTTTCAATTTATAAAAAATATTTTTGATTTTTTATATGTTTACCATATATATAAAAAATATACTCAATGTATATCTAAAAACACATCATATTTTTGTAAATTTTAATATATGCATAGTATTTTTATAATTTTTTAAAGTTATTTTTATAAATTTTCCTATTTTAAAAGTAGTAATTATCTAGTCAAAATAAGGCTAAATTTATCATTTTCACAGTGTTTGAATAAATGAACATGCAATTAAAAAAAATATAGATGGATATATATGAAATTATGAATGACTACTGGACCAATCAATTGTTCAATTTCTTACGTCCAGTACCAAAATAACTTAATCAATTAAAAACTTAAATCATTAATTTTTCAATATCTGATGATCTCATTCTGTTAATTACTTTATTTGATGGCTTTTCTTTTTTACCTATTACTGATCAACTTCCTATCTTTAACTTAATTTTGTTTAAGAAACCGATGAAGTGACAGAATCAAATTCCATTTAGTGAATTAATCAAATCCCTATTCTTCTAGGTAATTAGTATTCTTAATATATATAATAATAAGTTTTTATTTGGAGGAGACATACAAATATTTTTGGATATTGCATCATGGGAGGGGGAATCAGGAGATATACAAATATTAATATAAGGATAGAGGATATCATTAGTTATTTAATTCTATCGATTAAAAGGAATATTTTGAAATTTGAAAATAATTAATTAATTAGAATTCTCTTCTCTTAATATATTATTATTGCATTATTATTAAAGTATAGCTCTCCCAATAAAGTTGATATCTTTTTAATCAATTCAACGGAAAGATTATTAGATTAAGAAAACATAATTAATTAAGATTTTTAATTTGACATATTTATTTTTTTTCTCAAAAAATATTTTTTTTATAAAATTATTAAGAAATTAAAAAAATTATTGTATTTTTAAAATATTTTTAAATTTATTAAATTTTTTAATCAATTTATAAATTTACCAAATTTATATAATATATACCAAGTTTATTATGAATTTATTAAACACATGAGTTTATCATATATTTTTTTTATAAAATGATCAAAAAGTCCTTAATAAAATATGTAAAAATTTTAAAAAGGATGTAATTTTTTAAAAATAATATTTAAATTGAATTGCCATAATAATTATTGCAGTTTTTATAATTTGATCCAATGAAAGAGTTTTAATAAAAATCTTGATATTGAAATATTTAAAGCTATAAATTAAATATATAAAAAAAAATGTATGGACTATAATTGTGATTCTCCATAACTCCAACGTTACGTAACCATCACAAAATGTCTATGTTTGTATGTATAATTATTTTAACTATTAGCATTTTAAAATATTTCCACAATACCCACAAAAAGAAGATAAGATTTTATAATTAGCCAAATGAAAGCAATTCTCCATGTTAATGTCAATGGCAGAAAAACTTGAAGAAACTTTTCAGAAATTGCATAGTTTTCAACCATATAATCAAATTTCCAGTGCTTATAGAGCTTTAAAAAGATGGGCTACAGCCACTATCTTCCTCTTCTTCATCCTCCTTCTTGTTGGTGCCTTCGTTATCAGAATTGACTCTGTAAGTTTCTTCTTCTTCTTCATCTTCTTCTTCTTCTTTGTTCATTCTGTATTTTTCATTTTAATCTTTCAAGAGTTTGAGTTCATTCTCATATTTTTGATTAATTATATACGGGGAGAGATGATGCATAGGACTCGAACTCGAGATTTATGCTGTGACTTGGTGATTAGTTCATTCTCATATTCTGTTTATGGAAAATATTGCTTATTTTTTATCCCAAGAAATTAAAAAAAAAATTAAGAACTTTTTTTTTCTAAGCAAAAAATTTAATATCTACATTTTCTTTATACAGTACATCAGAAATTAATTTAGTTGCCTATTTTTAACTATAATTTTCTGATTGGACATTCTCCGAGCCTATAAATTAGGATCGGACTTAGATTATTTAGGTTATTCGTTGAAATAGGTAACTAATAATACTAAAATATTCAAACTATTCCTTCTTTAATTTCACTGGGAATGGGAAGTTGCCTCACGTGTATCTTACCAACCTTTTATTGTTAGTTGGTAATTATTATTATTATTTTTTATTAATTATGTATGAAGGCAAAGGATATTTGGAATTCGAAATCTATCAATTATTATTATTATTATTATTATTATTATTATTATTATTATGCATATAATAAAATAAAATAAAAATATTTTCAAAAGTTATATATATGACCAAACTGTTTTAATAAATTCTTAAATATAAAATAGGAAAATTTTTAAGAAAATAACTTTAAAAAATATAAAAATATTTACAAAAATATAGTATATTTTTAATATATATTGAGTATTTTTAATATATGTTGTAAAAATATTAAAAAATAATAATTTTACGAAAAAAAAGACAGTATAAATGACATTAAATAAAAAACAATATTTTATGTAATTTCTCCTTTAAAATAAAGGGTGAATTTCGCTATCCTTGAGACGCAACTAACTGATATTTAATTAGTGTATTCTTTGTCTTATTTGATTTGTTTATATGTAAAATATAAAAATTCAACTTTTATGGCCTGTATTAGTCAATTTTTTTTTAAAAACTTAGTCTTAATTTTTTTTTTATTAAATTACAGTCAATTCTGACCAGAAGACCCAAGAATTCAATTAATTTCCAACTGAAGTGCTCCAATAAAAGCCTAGCAAAAACTTGCAAAGCCAATAATTATACAATACCTTTTGAAGCTACTGAATTATCAGATGCTGCATGTCCAGAGTACTTCCGGTGGATCCATGAAGATCTACGGCCATGGAACAGTTCAGGAATCTCGAGGGACTCCCTGGAAAGGGCTAAAAACTTGGCAAATTTCAGGCTAGTGATCGTTGATGGGAGAGTTTATGTGGAAAAATATCGGAAATCGTTTCAAACAAGAGATTTGTTTACTATTTGGGGGATTTTGCAGCTTCTAAGGTTGTACCCTGGCAGGGTACCAGACTTAGAGCTTATGTTCCGGTGTGGCGACATACCAATAATCCTAAAACGTGTCTACCAACTACCGAATGCCACGTCACCTCCAGCACTTTTTCAATATTGTGGACATGACAACGCTTTTGCCATTGTCTTTCCTGATTGGTCCTTTTGGGGTTGGTAATGCTTTATTTTCTTTTTCTTTTTTTTAACTCTATAACTTTCTCTAGAAAATTATATTTTATCTTTCTAGAATACAATGCACTAGTTAAAAAAATAATAATTCAAATAAAATTAAATCAATGAAATAGATAATTGAAAAATAAAAATTTAAAAAAATTATAATATGTCATTTTCTAATTGTTTTAAAAAATATTTCACTTTTAATTATTTTGTTACATCTTTAGTATATCAAATGTACTTATTAAATATATATACTTTAAAAGTGAAATAAATTTTAAAAAAAGTATTTTTAAAATTGAAAGTTGAAAAGTGATATTTTTGAAAAGAAAAAGAAAGTGGATTTTTTAAAAAAAATAATTTGGAGTATTTTTTAAGAAATCTCTAAAACTTTTGTTCTATTATTCTATACAATTATTATCACTAAATAAAATTCTATCAAAATTTTTAATTTTTTCATTAATTTATTTTTACCTGAAAAAATTATTTTATTTTGTTTGAACTAAGTATTTATGATAAAAGACTAATATTTTAATTTTTTTTCTAAATTATTATATATTGGATAGGGCTGAGATCAATATAAAACCATGGAAAAATATGATAAAAAGAATAATGAAAGGCAACAAGAAAGTGAAGTGGACGAATAGGGTACCTTATGCATACTGGAAAGGCAACCCAAATGTATCAGGAAATAGAAGAGACCTTATGATATGTAATGTATCACACAATCATGACTGGAATGCTCGTCTCTATAAACAGGTTTAAATTATATAATTTATCATATTTTTAAAATATTTTTAAATTTATTAATTTTTTATTAATTATAAATTTATTAAATTTACGTAATATATACAAAGTTCATTATGAGTTTATTATATATAAGATAACTTTTGTAAATTTATTATGAATTTATTATATAGTTTTATAAAATAATCAAAAATTTCTTAGTAAAATACGTAAAAAGTTTTAAAAATGTGTAATTTTTCCAATTTTTTGAGGTAATGATATCTGTCTATAGGACTGGAATCAAGAAATAAAGCAAGGTTATGAACATTCAAGATTAGAAGATCAATGCACTCACAGGTATATACATATATGTTTTACCCATTTTAATTATTACTTTCTATTTGTTATTTTTTTTTGGTATATCGAAATTAATCTTAAATTTGTTTTTGTGTTTAAAATCATGATGAAAAGATACAAAATTTATATAGAAGGAAGGGGATGGTCAGTGAGTGGCAAGTACATATTAGCATGTGATTCCATGACTTTGCTTATAAAACCTGAGTACTATGATTTCTTCATGAGAAGCATAGTACCAATGGAACATTATTGGCCAATTAGGTCCACAGACAAGTGCAAAGATATCAAATTTGCCGTAGAATGGGGCAATAATCACACTCGCCAGGTACATTTCCAAGAACCCAAAACCCTGTTTTTACAGAAGTTTATCGGTGTAGTTGACCTCAATTAATTTAAAATTAAGATTTAGTTGAATTGAATTGAGTTGATGCTTGTATGTAATTATGTACAGGTAAAGGCGACTGGGAAGAGAGGAAGCAAATTTATACAAGAAAATCTGAAGATGGAATACGTATATGCATACATGTTTCATACACTGACAGAGTATGCTAAACTGTTGAAATTTAAACCAGAAATACCAAAAGGAGCTGTAGAGATTTGCTTAGAATCAATGGCTTGTTTAGAGAAAGGTATAAGAAAGAGAAAGTTCATGGAAGAGTCAATGGTGCATTCACCAAGTGATGAGCTTCCTTGCAGTCTTCCTCCTCCTTATAATCTTTCTACTCTTCATGCCATGTTTGGCAGGAAAGAAAATATTACAAAACAAGTAGTGATGTGGGAAAAATAAATATTGGCAAAATCTTCCTAACAGTCGGTCAAAGCCTCTCCATTGATCTTGAAGCTAATTAATTAATAAGATGATAGAAATAGAAGGTATGTCATGATAGAAATAGAAGGTATGTCATAGGTTTTTTTTAATTTTTAAAAATGGGTAAATTTCCACCTTTTTTTTTAATTCTCTCAAATGTTTGAGGGATTTAATTATTAAAATTGTAATTTATGGAATATAAAATTAAAAAAATATGAATTACTGAGCAACTACTCTTTTATTATAATTATAAAACACCTCTTTTCTTTAAATTCTAAATCTTAGATTCTTTGCATTCTTGTTTAAGCTTGCCATTATCAATATTCAAATTTTATGTTTTATTTTGATCTTAATTTTAAGAAAGTATAATATTATTGTAAAGCTTTTTATACATATATAAATCAATTATAAGACTTTTTTTTGGTATGTCAGTTATTACTAATACTATATATCTCAATAAATAGAGGAGGAATAAATGCCAAGGCTATCCAATGTTAGCATGGATTTGCTGACATTTGAAACTGTTTACAAAATAGCATAAGCCATTATTTTTAGACTATTTAAAATTATGGATCCTTTTTTTTTCTTTATGTTTTCTCGATGTAGAATGGACATGTTCCATCTTGCTTCAATAAAAGCTGTCAATCCATTAGATCATAATATGTATGACAACTAATTTGAAAACTAAAAAAAAAAGAACAAATTGGTTATTCTAGCTCTAATTGAAATAAGAATTCATTTGAGTTTTAAATTGAAACAAAACAACATTTCTGATTTCACATACTTTTTTTTAATATTACATTGGGGAAGGGGAATTAATCTTGGATCTATTGACACCATAAGAGATGCATTTATCGTTGGACCATATCTTAGCATGCTAACTGATTTCACATACTTCAACACTTGTTGGTTTGAATTTGAAGAATTTGAATATGGATTGGTAAAGTAAATAACTTGATTTCAGTTACCTTTTTCTTTGAATGTATATATTTTTCTCTTATTTAGTCGAGTGATTCATTGTATTGGATGAATACAAGGTGTTTTATATACGTCTTCAAGAACTATTGATTTTTGGAAACTTATCACTGTTAGAATTAATTTTATTGTTAAAATTAATTCTAAGTGTGGGCTAAATATATTTAAATATTAAGTATGTATTGCAGTCAAATTAAAATAGTCAATTAAAAGTTTTGATCAAATTAGGATTGTTTACTATTGAGGTGTCCTACTCGTAATATGATTATAAGTGTAGAGACCGATAAGAATTTCTATTTTGTTGAAGGACCAAAATAGAAATTAATCAACATCATCAGTTATAAATAAGGGATCGTGGTCTCCGGGGGAACATAACAATTTTTGAGAGAACATTACGTTCCTTCAGTGGTGCTTCCGCTAAACTTAAAATGTGTAACCCCTGGATGGCAACAAACTCCAAAATCGTCTTCATCTTCAACATACGATGATGTCAGGTATGCAATTCAGCCCTTTGCAATTTAATTTGAATAATCTAGTGATCTATGCATGATTTAGGTTTTAGGGGGAATCAGGTTTTCTCCCCCTTTCAATTGGTATCAGAGCCCTATGCTAAGTTGCTAGATTTTCCGATTAAATTGCGGTATTGATTATTGTTTTAATTCTAGAAAATTAATTCGGTGATTATAATTTTCGAGAATTAATTTGGAATCGAAATTAGTAATCTGAAATCAATTTTGGTTTGATTTATTTTTTGGATTAAATTACTGAGATTATTTAATTAATTCTGGAAAAATTGAATTTTTTGGACTTGAATTTTGGGTTTGTGATTTTTTTTCTGGAATTAATTAATTTAGTTAATTAATTATGTAAATTAATTAATTAAAAAAATTGAAACTGTTCTTCGAAGAACAGTTTCGTGAATTTGGAATTTTGGATCTTTGATCGATTTTGATGATGTGTTTGGTCGGATTGTTGATCGGAGGTGGCGTTAAGGAGGGTGTATACCCTCGTTTGGTGGCTACCGGAAGTGGAAACGGTGGAGAACGATGGAAATCGATTCGGCCAGTTTGAGTTTTGCGATTTCGATTTAAGTTCTTTTCGATTCAGTGTTTTTTCAGGCGATTCATCGCCGTTCATCGCCAATAGATGATGGCCGGAGGTTGTTCGATGCTCGAACAACCATCTAGAGTCTGTCACCGGCGGTGGACGGTATTGGATCAAAAAATTGGAGCGAGCGGCGGTGAAGCGTTCTGCTTCGGTTTGGAGACGAAGACCACGCTCGAAAACGGCACCATTTTGGGCAGTGCGCTGCGTTTTGAACAGTTTGCAGCCCTAGCTCAAAACGACACCGTTTTGACTCAGGACGGCGAGTTTTGAAGAGACGAACCGCGCGTCTCTGAACCAGACTAAAGAGCAACTAAAAAAAATATTTTTAATATTGCAAACAGGTCCTCCAACTTCTGATAATCCGATTTTGACCTAGAAAGTTTTGTAATTTCTGTTTTCACCACAAAACTTTTAATAATTTATTTTTGGCCCAAATTTTTCTGTTTATTCATTTTTTGCCCCAAATTTTTTTTTATTTTTTATTTTAATTAATTAATTAAAGTTTATTGCAATATTTAATTGAGCTTAAATTTAAATATTGCAATCAATTAAGAATTACAGTTCAATTAAAGTTTAATTTTATATTTATTACAATATTAAATTTTAATTGAGAATTTATTAAATTGAGTTTAAATTTTGGTATTTTAGTCCTGATTGTGTTTAATATTTTTAATAATAAATTAATTGATATAAAAAGTTACCAAAGTGACCTCTATTGTGTAAATTAATTTATTTGGGATATTAGACAGGTGTATTAAAATTCATTGCGGGTAGTAAACCAGCCCAAAGGAAGGTTGCTATCTGACTGAATTGAGAATACATGTGCAGTGATAAATATGTGATAATTATTATGTTTTTATCCATGTGGATAATAAATCGGCCCAAAGGAAGATTTAATATTTGACAGGATTGAATTTTTAATATTTGATTACTGCATTGAGATGCCAATTACAGTTAATGTTTTATATCCAAAGATGAAAATATTAATATTGTGCTGGTATCTTGTTTCCATTATTTAAACTCTATTATTGTTTGTTTTAATTATTTTGTGGATAGTGAGCTTATGTTAATTTTTTGTCACTTTCTATGATGTCAGCTAGCATGCCGTATAATCCTAACACTGTCCCTATGCTTGAGGGGTTAAACTTTGGTTCATGGAAATCAAGCATCATGATTTATCTGGATTGTATGGACTTGGACCTTGCATTCAGGATGGACAAACCTGCTCCTCTTACTGAAGAGAGCACAGATGTTCAGAGGGTTCAGTATGAGAAG
Organism: Garcia nutans; assembly: GCA_947685225.1. Classification (NCBI taxonomy): domain Eukaryota; kingdom Viridiplantae; phylum Streptophyta; class Magnoliopsida; order Malpighiales; family Euphorbiaceae; genus Garcia; species Garcia nutans. Next base: position 12,528,778 of record CANTUV010000010.1, on the reverse strand, counting down.
TGGGAGCGTTCTAACCACTTAGGTCTTTTGATCATGCAGCAGGAAATCCCAGAACATGTTTGAGGAGCCATTTCTGCTGAAGAAAGTAATGCTAAAAACTATCTTGCTGAGCTGGAGAAGGTCTATGTTAAAAATGACAAGGCTGAAGTGGGGATGCTTTTAGCAAAACTCACCTCCATAAGGTATATTGGCAATGGTAGTATTCGGTAGGGGTGGCCATTTTCGGTTCGGTTCACCGAACCGAACCGATTTGCAAAAACCGAATAAAAACAGACTAAAAATATTAGTAACCAAAACCGAACCGACCAGTCGATTAATAAAAAAAAACTGAACCGAAAATTTTCGGTCGGTTTTCAGTCGGTTTTGATTCAGACCGAAAAAATTGATTTAGACCAAAAAAAATTCGGTTTGTTTCGGTTTAGACCAAAAAAATTGGTTTAAACAAAAAAAAAATCGGTCGGTTTCATTATAAACCAGCGATTTTACATCAAACCAAAAAAATTCGGTCGATTTTCGGTCGGTTCGGTTTTCTGAGCACTGAAACCGCTGGCCGACCGAATATTTTCGTTTTGATGTAATTTAGAACCGAACCGACCAGTCGATTAACCAATTTTTCGGTCGGTTTTCGGTCGTTTTCTCAGTTTTTTTGGCCACCCCTAGTATTCGGGAGCATATACTGAGCATGTCCCAAATAGCCAAGAGGCTAAAGGTCCTGGATTTGGTTTTACCAGATGACCTGTTAGTTCATCTCGCTTTGAATTCTCTTCCACCACAGTATGGGCAGATCAGGACTTCATATAACTGCCAGCCGAGCAAAGGAACTCTTAACGAGCTCATTGCTCATTGTGTGGATGAGGAGGAAAAGTTGTTAGCTACTAAGAGGGAGAGTGCTCATCTGGTCTCTTCAGCAGATAAGGGCAAGAACAAGAAGAGAAACATGACTGCTGAGAATAAGACTGCTAATAAAGGTCATGTGCAAAAGAAGCCTAAGGAATTAAAATGCTTCTTCTGCAGCAAGTCTGGACACTTAAAGAAGGACTGTCCTAAATACGCCACATGGCGTGTCAAGAAGGGTAAGTACCTTGTTTTAGTCTGTTCTGAGGTTAATTTAACTTTAGCTCCTAGAAATACTTATTGGATAGATTCTGGTGCTACCGCTCACATAAGTGTTTCATTGCAGGGTTACCTAAGCTACCGAATGCCAACTGACGGTGAAAGATACGTCTATGTGGCAAATGGCGATCCGGTGGAAGTGGAGGCAATTGGGCATATTAGATTGTGTTTAAGAACTGGTTGTTTTTTGGATCTTGTAGATACTTTTGTTATTCCGAAGTTTAGACGAAATTTAATTTTTGTTTCTTATTTGGACAAATCTGGTTTTACTTGTTCATTTGGAGACAATTTATTTACTTTATCTATGGATTCAAAAATTTTTGGTACTGGCTTCTTGAATGCATGTGATAATCTATATATGTTGGATATTAATGATTCTTATAATGAAACCCTGCAGGTAAGTACTATAGGTACCAAAAGGAAGCGAAACATAGATAATTCAGCTGAACTTTGGCACAGACGTTTGGGTCACATATCCAAATCTAGAATAGAACGTCTTGTGTCAGATGGTATCCTAAACACACTTGATTACACAGATTTGGACTCCTGTGTTGAGTGTATTAAAGGCAAACAGACTAAAAAAAGAGACAAGGTGCCAACAGATTATCAAACGTCTTAGAATTGATACATACAGACATCTGTAGGGGTGTACACGGGCCGGGTCGTGTCGGGTTTGACCACGGCCCAAAGCCCGGCTCGAGTTTTTTTCTGGCTGCAGTTTGCAGCCCGTGGCCCTATCCGAAGCCCGGTCGGGCCGGGCCACTTCTGGCCTGGCAGGGTTCGGTTCGAGCCGGCCCGATTTTTTTAAAATTAAAAAAAAATTTTATAAAAATTTTAATAAAATTTACCTATAAATATTACTTTAAAAATTTATTATACTAAATTATATCTAATAATATATAAATTATTATATCATTTTTTATATATAATATTTTTTAAAAATAAATTATTAAAATATAAATTTAAAAAAATTAAAAAATATAAAAAAATTAATATCTCGGGCCGGTCTGAGATTTTTTATCCTAACTCGAGGCCCGACCCAAGCATAGCTCGGGTTGTATTTTGAAGCCCGTGGCCCGACCCTAGTATGGGTTCGGGCCGGGCCGGGTTGGTCGGGCCACGAGCTGCATGAACAGCCCTAGACATCTGTGGTCCATTCCCTACAGCAACAAGGAATGGCCAAAGATACTTTATATCATTCATAGACGATTACTCACGTTACGGGTACCTATATCTTATTCATGAGAAATCAGAGTCTCTGGACGTTTTCAAATCTTATAAGGCCGAAGTTGAAAACCAACTCGGAAAGAAGATTAAATGCGTTAGATATGACCGTGGTGATGAGTACTACGGTAGATATAACGGTTCAGGTGAACAACGTTCAGGACCATTTGCTATTTTCCTACAGGACTGTGGTATAGTCCCTCAATGCACCATGCCTGGTACACCCAGCATGAATGGTGTATCTGAGAGACGTAACAGGACTCTTATGGATATGGTTAGAAGTATGATTAGTCATTCTTCTTTACCTGAGTCTCTGTAGGGAGAAGCATTAAAGACATCAGTCTATATTCTTAACAGAGTACCAACAAAAGCAGCTACAAAAACACCTTATGAGCTTTGGACTGGACGTAAGCCCAGTCTAAAGCACCTTCATGTTTGGGGATGTCCTGCTGAGGCTAGGCCTTATAGGCCCAATGAGACAAAATTGGACTCCAAAACTGTTAGTAGCTACTTTGTTGGTTATTCTGAGAGATCTCGGGGTTTTAAGTTTTATAATCCTACTTTCAAATCTATTTTTGAGACGGAAATTGCAAAATTTTTTGAGGATGTTGAGTTTGGGGGGAGAAGTAAGGTTAGAAACATTGTCTTTGAGGAGGGATCGAGTCAGGAACACTCAGTGTCGATTCCCATCATTGCTCCTAGCAGTGTTTTGGTTCCTACACCTGTCACGGTTCCAGAAGCACATCAGGTTCCAATACAAGACAATATTGAACAACTTCCTCAAGAACAAGCTCAACAACATCAAGAATTTGAGCTAGAACCTGTGCCTTTAAGGAAGTCCACTAGAGAGAGAAGAAATGCTATTCCAGATGATTATGTAGTATATCTTCAGGAACATGAGGACACTGTAGACATGGTGGAAGATGATCCAATCAGCTTTCATCATGTCATGCAGGATTCCAACTCTCATAAGTAGATTGAGGTAATGAGTAAAGAATATAAATCTATGCAAGACAATCAAGTTTGGGATCTTATCCCATTACCTGAAGGAAAGAAACCTATTGGTTGCAAATGGATATTTAAGACCAAGAGGGATTCTAATGGTAATGTGGAAAGATATAAGGCTCGTCTTGTAGCTAAAGGCTTCACTCAGAAAGAAGAGATTGACTATAAAGAGACCTTCTCTCCAGAATCATCGAAGGACTCTTTTAAGACAATCATGGCTCTAGTTGCACATTTTGATCTTGAGTTACATCAAATGGATGTGAAGACTGCGTTTCTCAATGGAGACATTGATGAAACCATCTATATGGTACAGCCAGAAAACTTTGTGTCTGGAGACCCAAAGCGACTGGTATGCAGATTAAAGAAATCCATTTATGGACTCAAGCAAGCTTCTCGTCAGTGGTACTTCAAGTTCCATGAAGTAGTTGTCTCTTTTGGTTTTGAGACAAATGCTGTGAAAAATTGTGTGTATCACAAGTTCAGTGGGAGTAGGTTTATCTTTTTGGTCTTATATGTGGATGACATATTGCTTGCTACTAACTGTAAGGACTTGCTGCACGAGACCAAAGTCTTTCTCTCAAAACACTTTGAGATGAAAGATTTAGGTGAAGCTTCTTTTGTATTAGGGATTCAAATACATCGAGACCGTACTCGAGGTATTCTTGGATTATCACAAAAGGGCTATATTGAGAAAGTGCTCAAGAAATTTAGTATGCACAACAGTAGACCAATTGATACCCCAGTTGCTAAAGGAGATAAATTCAGTCTTGATCAGTGTCCAAAGGGTGAACTTGAGATTCAGGAGATGCAGAAGATTCCTTATGCGTCAGCGGTTGGGAGTATGATGTATGCTCAAGTTTGCACTCGTCCAGATATTTCATTCATAGTTGGCATGTTAGGGCGATATCTCAGCAATCCAGGAATGGATCATTGGAAAGCAACCAAAAGAGTCTTGAGGTATCTTCAGAGAACTAAGGGACATATGCTCACATACAGGCGATCAAATCAGCTTGAGATCATTGGGTATACTGATTCTGATTTCGCGGGATGCCAAGACAGTCGAAAATCCACATCAGGTTACATATATCTCTTGGCTGGCGGTGCTATTTCTTGGAAGAGTATGAAACAAACTCTAGTAGCTACCTCCACCATGGAAGCAGAATTTGTAGCAAGTTATGAGGCATCCAATCAGGCAATCTGGCTGAGGAACTTTGTCACAGGGCTGCGCATTGTGAATGGCATTGAAAGGTCATTAAAGTTATACTGTGATAATAACTCAGCAGTCTTATTCTCCAACAACAACAGGAGCTCTTCTCGATCGAGACACATTGGGATAAAGTTTCTGGCTGTGAGGGAGAGAGTACAGAGTGGACATATATCCATAGAGCATATTGGAACGAACTCTATGATTGCGGATCCGCTCACTAAGGCTGTGATACCGAAAGTTTTTCATGAGCACACTGCTCATATGGGTGTCACATTATTTGAGACTATTTAGTTTCAGTGGGAGTTTGTTCATTAAGTTTGCATTAAGTTTTATGTATGCTTTCTTTGACATTGGATATATTTTATAAAGTACATTCAGTTTCTGCAGAAAAATGAGTTTTTCTTTCATTTTATTATGTGTTTTACACTCTGTATTATATTTATGTTTGATCTCACTTAAGATTGACCAGTTGGAAACAGGCATGATTAGATCTCATTACATGTAGTTTTCATGCTACACTCCTATTATTGATCTATGTCATTTGAGAGTATTAGTAATGTGATTGATGGTGGTTTGAGTCACGATGAATGTGGCGACTGGCTCTTCAGTCCTTTATCGATATAATCAATGGACAAGATTGTTTGAGGCACCTTTAGTATGACTGCTTTTATGAGCTCATTAAGGTATATATATTTTATATTTAATATATGTTAGCCCAAGTGGGAGATTGTTAGAATTAATTTTATTGTTAAAATTAATCCTAAGTGTGGGCTAAATATATTTAAATATTAAATATGTATTGCAGTCAAATTAATATAGTCAATTAAAGTTTTGATCAAATTAGAATTGTTGACTATTGAGGTGTCCTACTCGTAATAGGATTATAAGTGTAGAGACCAATAAGAATTTCTGTTTTGTTGAAGGACCAAAATAGAAATTAATCATCATCATCAGTTATAAATAAGGGGTCGTGGTCTCCGGGGGAACATAACAATTTTTGAGAGAACATTACGTTCCTTCAGTAGTGCTTCCGCTAAACTTAAAGTGTGTAACCCCTGGAAGGCAACAAACTCCAAAATCATCTTCAGCTTCAACATACGATGATGTCAGGTATGCAATTCAGCCATTTGTAATTTAATTTGAATAATCTAGTTATCTATACATATTTTATATTTTAGGGGAATCGGGTTTTCTTTCCCTTTTAATCACAAGATTAAAATTAAGAAATGAAATTATATGATGACTACAACGACTAAAAAAGGCAAGACCAACCAAAAGAATTATGATTTTGTAGCAGATAGTCAAATGTAATTTCTTACCATAATTGTCACCATCTATATTAGTATAATTAATCAATGACCAGATTTTTCTTTTTATTCTTTCATAGAAAGCATAATTTCATTGAGTTAAGATCCATAGTACCCAATTCAACAAAATTAAGAACAGAAATGGAGGATAGCAACTGGTGAATGGATATTGGTTTTCAATAAAATCCAATCTGCAAGGCAACTTATAATAATTGTATTAAAGTGGGATCACATCAATGGCTTCGGGACAATTAGAAACATCTCTCAGTCATTTTTCAAGGAGTGGTAATCGCCAACTTGCAACCAAATCGGTTTCACTCACTCTTTTTCCATTGTTCTTCATCATCATATCTAGTGGCATTTTGCTTTGTTTTGTATTCATTGTAAGTTTTTCTGATCTGTCTAATCTATTTAAAAAGAAAATTTTTGGTTCTGTAAGATATAATTTAATTTATATTGGTTTTCTTGTCAGTTCACAAGTATAAAGACAGATTTTTCTGCCAATACAACTACAAATCCTCAGCTTCAGCCTATTAAAACACTCCCATTTCTGGCCTAGTTTTCCAATGAAAGCAGTTCAGGGAAATGAATGAACAATTATCCCAAGACGTTTGTTGCCAGCAAATTGTCAGCTCCAACATGTCCAGAGTACTTCAAGTGGATCCATGAAGATCTGCGGCCTTGGATGAGTTCAGGAATATCGAGGGAGACGCTAGAAAAAGCTAAAGAATTCGCAGATTTTAGACTGGTGATTGTGGAAGGCAAAGCTTATGTGGAGAAATAACAGGATACATATTAGACAAGGGATTTGTGTTAGAATTAATTTTATATTGTTAAAATTAATCCTCTAATTAATCATAAGTGTGGGCTAAATATATTTAAATATTAAATGTGTATTGCAGTCAAATTAAGATAGTCAAATTAAAGTTTTGATCAAATTAGGATTGTTGACTATTGAGGTGTTCCACTCGTAATAGGATTATAAGTGTAGAGACCATTAAGTAATTTCTATTTTGTTGAAGGACCAAAATAGAAATTAATCAATTTATTCAGTTATAAATAAGGGGTCGTGGTCTCCGGAGGAACATAACAATTTTAGAGAACATTACGTTTCTTCAGTAGTGCTTCCGCATAACCTAAAGTGTGTATCCCCTGGAAGGCGACAAACCCCAGAATCGTCTTCAGCATCAACATACGATGATGTCAGGTACGCAATTCTGCCATTTGTAATTTAATTTGAATAATCTAGTGATCTATGCATATTTTAGGTTTTAGGGGAATTAAGTTTTCTTCCCCTTTCATTTAGGGGAATCAGGTTTTCTTCCCCTTTCAATTGGTATCAGAGCCCTGTGCTAGGTTGATAGATTTTCTCAATTAAATTGCGGTATTGATTATTGTTTTGATTCTAGAAAATTAATTCGGTGATTGTAATTTTTTAGAATTAATTCGGAATCGAATTTAGTAATCTGAAATCAATTTTGGTTTAATTTGTTTTTGGATTAAATTATTGTGATTATTTAATTGATTCTGGAAAAATCGAATTTCTGGACTTGAATTTGTATTTGTGATTTTTTCTGGAATTAATTAATTTTTGATTGATTAATTATGTAAATTAATTAATTAAAGATTAAAAAAAATTAATTAATTAAAGTTTATTTTTTTATTGCAATATTTGATTTTAATTATCTTATTGAGTTTAAATTTAATTCATATAAATATTGCAATCAATTTATTATAATGTGAGAATTTTATTGAGTTTAAATTTTGGTATTTTAGTCCTGATTGTGTCTAATATTTTTAATAATAAATTAATTGAAGCAAAAAGTTACCAAAGTGACCTCTATTGTGTAAATTAATTTATTTGGGATATTAGACAGGTGTATTAAAATTCATTGCGGGTAGTAAAACGGCCCAAAGGAAGGTTGCTATCTGGCTGAATTGAGAATACATTGCGGTAATAAATATGTGATAATTATTATGTGTTCATCCATGTGGATAATAAATCGGCCCAAAGGAAGGTTTATTATTTGACAGGACTGAATTGTCAATATTTGATTACTGCGTTGAGATACCAATTACAGTTAATATTTTATGTCCAAAGATGAGAATATTAATGTTGTGTCCGGTATCTTGTTTCCAATATTTGAACTCTACTTCTGTGATTTGTTTCAATTTTTTGTGGATTGTGAGCTTATGTCATTTATTTATTATTTATTTTCTCTGAATTCAGCTAGCATGCCGTGTAATCCCAACTTTGTCCCTATGAATGAAAATACTGATAATAAGACTGCTGATAAGGGAAAATATTTGGTTTTAGTCTGTTCTGAAGTTAATTTAACTTCGGTACCTAGAAACACTTGGTGGATAGATTCTAGTGCTACTAGTCACATAAGTGTTTCAATGCAGGGTTGCCTAAGTTACCGAAAGCCAACTGACGGTGAAAGATACGTTTATATAGAAACTGGCGAACCGGTAGAAGTAGAGGCGATATGACATTTTAGATTGCGTTTAAGAACTAGAAATTTTTTGGATCTAGTAGATACTTTTGTTATTCCGTCTTTTAGGCGGAATTTAATTTCTGTTTCCCATTTGGACAAATCTAGTTTTACTTGTTCATTTAGAAACAATAAAGTTACTTTATCTATGGATTCAAAAATTTTAGGTACTGGTTTCTTGTATGCACTTCATAATCTATATATGTTAGATATCGATACCTCTTATAATGAGACCCTGCAAGTTAGTACTATAGGTACCAAAAGGAAGCTGAATATGGATAACTCAGCTGCTCTATGGCACAGACGTTTGGGTCACATATCCAAATCTAGAATAGAGCGTCTTGTGTCAGATGGTATCATAAATACACTTGATTTCACAGATTTGGACTCCTGTGTTGAGTGTATTAAAGGTAAACAGACTAAACAAAAAAGATTAGGTGCCAATAGGTCATCAAACGTCTTAGAGTTGATACATACGGACATCTGTGGCCCATTCCCTACAGCAACTAGGAATGGTCAACGACACTTTATATCATTCATAGACGATTACTCACGTTATGGGTACTTATATCTCATTCATGAGAAATCTGAGTCTCTGGACGTTTTCAAATCTTATAAGGCCGAAGTTGAAAATTAACTCGGAAAGAATATTAAATCGGTTAGATCTGACCGTGGAGGTGAGTACTATGGCAGATATGACGGTTCAGGTGAACAACGTCCAGGGCCATTTGCTATTTTCCTGCAGGACTATGGTATAGTCCCTCAATACACAATGCTTGGTACACCCAACATGAATGGTGTATCTGAGAGACGTAACAGGACTCTTATGGATATGGTTAGAAGTATGATTAGTCATTCTTCTTTACTTGAGTCTCTGTGGGGAGAAGCATTAAAGACAGCAGTCTATCTTCTTAACAGAGTACCAACTAAAGCAGTTGTAAAGACACCTAGCTTTGGACTGGATGCCATGCAGGATTCCAACTCTCAGAAGTGGATTGAGGCAATGGGTGAAGAATTTAAGTCAATGCAAGACAATCAAGTTTGAGATCTTGTTCCATTACCTGAAGGAAAGAAACCCATTGGTTGCAAATGGATATTTAAAACCAAGAGGGATTCTAAAGGTAATGTGGAAAGATATAAGGCACGTCTTGTAGCTAAGGGCTTCACTCAGAAGGAAGGGATTGACTATAAAGAGACCTTCTCTCCGGTTTCATCGAAGGACTCTTTTAGGACAATTATGGTTCTTGTTGCTCATTTTGATCTTGAGCTTCATTAAATGGATGTTAAGACTGCGTTTCTCAATGGAGACATTAATGAAACCATCTATATGGTGCAGCCAGAAAACTTTGTGTCTGGAGACCCAAAGCGACTGGTATGCAGATTAAAGAAATCCATTTATGGACTCAAGCAGGCTTCTCGTCAGTGGTACTTCAAATTCCATGAAGTAGTTGTCTCTTTCGGTTTTGAAACAAATGCTGTGGAAGATTGTGTGTATCACAAGTTTAGTGGGAGTAGGTTTATCTTTTTGGTCTTATATGTGGATGACATATTGCTTGCTACTAACTGTAAGGACTTGCTGCACGAGACCAAAGTCTTTTTTTCAAAACACTTTGAGATGAAAGATTCAGGTGAAGCTTCTTTTGTATTAGGGATTCAAATACATCGAGACCGTACTCGAGGTATTCTTGGATTATCACAAAAGGGCTATATTGAGAAAGTGCTCAAGAGATTTAGTATGCACAACAGTAGACCAATTGATACCCCAGTTGCTAAAGGAGATAAATTCAGTCTTGATCAGTGTCCAAAGGGTGAACTTGAGATTCAGGAGATGCAGAAGATTCCTTATGCGTCTGCAGTTGGGAGTCTGATGTATGCTCAAGTTTGAACTCATCCAGATATTTCATTCATAATTGGCATGTTAGGGCGATATCTCATTAATCCAGGAATGGATTATTGGAAAGCAACCAAAAGAGTCTTGAGATATCTTCACAGAACTAAGGGACATATGCTCACATACAGGCGATCAAATCAGCTTGAGATCATTGGGTATACTGATTCTGATTTCGCGGGATGCCAAGACAGTCGAAAATCCACTTCAGGCTACATATATCTTTTGGCTGGTGGTGCTATTTCTTGAAAGAGTGTGAAACAAACTCTAGTAGCTACCTCCACCATGGAAGCGGAATTTGTAGCAAGCTATGAGGCATCCAATCAGGCAATCTGGCTGAGGAACTTTGTCACAGGGCTGCGCATTGTGAATTGCATTGAAAGGCCATTAAAGTTATACTATGATAATAACTCAGCAGTTTTATTCTCAAATAACAACAGAAGCTCTTCTCGATCGAGACACATTGGGATAAAGTTTCTGGCTGTGAGGGAGAGAGTACAGAGTGGAGAGATATCCATAGAGCATATTGGAATGAACTCCATGATTGCGGATCTGCTCACTAAGGCAGTGTTACCGAAGGTTTTTCATGAGCACACTACTCATATGGGTGTCACATTATTTGAGACTGATTAGTTTCAGTGGGAGTTTATTCATTATGGTTACATTATATTTGTGTATGCTCTGTGTTGTAATGGATATATTTTGTTATGTACATTCAGTTTCTGCAGAAAATAAAGTATTTATTTTGTTACACTCTGTATTATTATTGATTGATCTCACTAAAGTGTGACTAGTTGGAAACAGGCATGATTAGATCACATTACATGTATTTTTCATGCTACACTCCTATTATTGATCTATGTCATTTGAGAGTATTGGTAATGTGATTGATGGTGGTTTGAGTCACGATGAATGTGGCGACTGGCCCTTCAGTCCTTTATCGATATAATCAATGGACGAGATTGTTTGAGACACCTTCAGTATGACTGCTTTTATGAGCTCATTAAGGTATATACATTTATATTTAATATATGTTAGCCCAAGTGGGAGATTGTTAGAATTAATTTTATATTGTTAAAATTAATCCTCTAATTAATCATAAGTGTGGGCTAAATATATTTAAATATTAAATGTGTATTGCAGTCAAATTAAGATAGTCAAATTAAAGTTTTGATCAAATTAGGATTGTTGACTATTGAGGTGTTCCACTCGTAATAGGATTATAAGTGTAGAGACCATTAAGTAATTTCTATTTTGTTGAAGGACCAAAATAGAAATTAATCAATTTATTCAGTTATAAATAAGGGGTCGTGGTCTCCGGAGGAACATAACAATTTTAGAGAACATTACGTTCCTTCAGTAGTGCTTCCGCATAACCTAAAGTGTGTATCCCCTGGAAGGCGACAAACCCCAAAATCGTCTTCAGCATCAACATACGATGATGTCAGGTACGCAATTCTGTCATTTGTAATTTAATTTGAATAATCTAGTGATCTATGCATATTTTAGGTTTTAAGAAAATTAAGTTTTCTTCCCCTTTCATTTAGGGGAATCAGGTTTTCTTCCCCTTTCAATTTGTTCACTGTATGGGGCATTTTACAGCTTCTCAGCTTGTACCTGGCAGGGTACCGGACTAGGTGTTCCATGTTTAGTTGCAGTGACAGACCTAGGATCTACAAAAACGACAGTCAATGGTCAAACGACACATCGCCTCCAGTAATGTTTCATTACAGTGGGACACAAGGTGCACTAGGCGTTCTTTTCCCTGATTGGAGTTTTGGGGTTGGTAATGCCTTCACTTTCATACCCTTACCCCTCTATTTTGGCAATTTCCATTCCTAAATTTATCATTATTTTCTTTTTTTTAACTGAATCAATCTATAAATTTATGACAAAATTTAATGTGTTAGGAGATTTTTTTTTCTAAAAAAGGAAAAATTAGGAAAAAAAATTAAAATACATTTGTTATAATTATCAAATGTTTAAAGCATTCATCTTAAATTTCCATATAAGAATAAGTTATACCATCCGTTATATTAATTAACACGTCATAACAAAATTGTTATGGTTTTATTACAAGATATATTCAATCACTATTTTTTTATATGCGCATAGGTTCTTGTGTATTGTTTTGAAAAAAAAAAGGTTTTATTTATGTATAAACAAAAGAAAGAATATATATAAATGATAAAGACTTAACAATATAGAGTTAGTTGTTATATGTTGGTGGAAGGGCTGAAGTGCATGTAAAACCATGCGCAAGTATGCTAAAGGGCATAATAGAAGGGAACAAGAGGAAGAAGTGGAAGGATAGGGTACCTTATGCTTACTGGAGAGGAAACTCAGGAGTTAATATAATCAGGCACAATCTTATGAAATGCATTGTCTCCAATGAACATGACTGGAATGCCAGACTATATGAGCAGGCAACTTCTCTATCATCTTACTTTCTTTCTACTCTTACAAGTTTTTCTTTTCTGAATATTACAATGAGGAGGGAAGATTCGATCTTGGGACGGAATGTGAACTTGTCGTTAGGAAATGCCTTGGCGTGCTTCTATACTTACAAATTAGATATGGGTGCTTGCTTCTTTGCTAATTACTATTATATGATTAATTCAATTTTATATGACCCACATACAGAATTGGACAATAGAAGCAATGAAGGATACAAACATTCAAATTTAGAAGATCAATGCACCCACAGGTCAAATTTTTGAAAATTTTCTGAAATTTTCTTTCCATTTCCTTTGGTAATAATCTTCACTTACTAAGCTTTGAAATTTCCTGCTCTACAACCCCAACATAAAGATACAAAATCTTTATAGAAGGGTGGGGATGGTCAGTGAGTGAAAAATACATTCTGGCCTGTGATTCAATGTAAAGACCAAGTTCTATGATTTCTTCTCAAGAAGCATGGTGCCATTGAAACACTACTGGCTGATTCGACGAAAAAGACTAATACAGTGCAGAGATATTAATTTAGCTGTCGAATGGGGCAATGCTCATCCTGATATGGTACAATTGTTTAACACTCTGAAGTACTAAATTAATGAAATTTTTTAATTCAAAACAGTTGTAGATTTATATATGTATTGTTCCTTTTTGTTTGTTATTTTTTTCCAGGCAGAAGCTATTGGAAAAGCTGGAAGCAGATTTATTCAGGAAAATCTGAAACGGAAGTATGTGTATGATTACATGTTTCATGTGCTAGCTGAATATGCAAAATTGATGAAACTAAAACTAATTATATATAAAAATGCAGTTGAGCTTTGCTCTGAGATAATGACATGTTCTCAGGAGGGTTTATGGAAGAAATTCATGGTGGAGTCTATGGTGAAATCTCCAAATGAAACACTTCCCTGCACAATGCCATCTCCTTATGACTTTCACATACTTGAAACCAATTTTCAGAAAACAGATAACATTTATAGGTTAATGGAAACTTGGGTAGAAAAACATTGGGAAAAGCTAAAAATGAATTAATTTGCTATTTCTGCCCTCTCTCGACAGCAGCTTATAATTAGAATTTTCATTTTGAATTTAAATTTTGACTTATATGTTTTAAATACAATGTTGTCTTGTGTGAAAAGTTAATGTGTAACAATTTTGTTTGTTTTTATAAAAATGTGTTGTTGAGCTTGTGCTATTATGTTATTTCACTTATCATCCTCAATATTCTTTTGTTATTTGATTTGATATATTTTAGATAAATTATTTTAAAATACCTACTTTTTAATTTTCAGTTTCAAAAATAACTATTTTTAAAGGCATATTTTTGGTATACATATAGGATACTAAAGATATATTTTATTTTCAAAAGTATATATTGAATATATATTTGATATATTAAATATATACAAAAAAAATATAGCAGTTTTGAAAAAAAATTAAAAACGGTATTAGACAGTATAATTTCCTATTTAACAAAATGATTTGAGCCATTTTGTCTTTGCTGGCCGACGTGGGATTTCCTACTTCAAAGGAATTCATGATTTTTTTTTATATATACATGAAAATTTCAAAAAATATTTTGTTAAAATAACATTTGTATGTATAACATTGAAGAAACTGGACTAACAGTAGAATGATTAGTTTGAAAATCAATAAATGACTAGATACATAGCTGAAACAATAGAGGAAGAAAGAAAAGGGCAAATAATTCCCTAAAGTACAACAATTGGGTTCCATTAATAACTCAAAACTCAAATTGACACAATCATCAAGAACAGTAAAAGAATCGCCAGACATGAGCAGATATATTTTTTCTTTTCTTTTTGATTTGTTTGAAAACTGAAAGTTATTCAGAGAGCTCGGCCTTTGACAATATCCAAACTCATCTCACTAGGATCAGTTGCTTGCAACTCAACTTGAATCCCATCCAATTCTCTCTTGAATCTATCTTTTGAGCTTGCATAAAGCATCTTACTCCTCACCTTTGAGGTGTCAGGTGCCCTACGATTTTAAGAGCATCAGCGACATCTAAATACAAGTGCATATAAAATACTAAAAAGAAAAAAATGGTTAGATTTCGATATAAATTGCAACATTTTCATATCACGAGTCTGAGCATAAAAGTATGTATTTTCCTACATAATAGATTCAGAATCCATTTCTCTTTCCCTTATTAATCTATAAAAAAACAGAAGGGTTGAAAACTTACCAAGCAATGAAGAAAATCTTGCTTTTCTGGCAATTCTCATCAGTAGTAAAATCAAAATCATAAACAGCATAACGGCACTCATTAGCAGGGAGAGAGTTGGTGAAATCTTCATAAGATTCTTGGGGACCGCCAAGCTTTTCTACCATAACCTGTTGGTTTTTCTCATCAATCTTGAACACAATGAACCGATGATTCCTCTTCGCTTTTAGCTCCAAAAACTTGAGCTTGCACTCGTCATTCACTGCCGTTCCTGATGCCGAATTCGCCTACCCACCACCACATTTCAAATTAAATTTCACGGTCACAATTTTAATATAATTTAACGAGAAGTGTATATTTAAAACAATTGAAATACTAGCGATCGACACTATATATATAATTAAAATTAATAACAAATCGCTAATGGATTCGATTTTTCTGTTTAAAATTAAAATTGAGTTGAGATAAATCGTTAATGGGTTTGATTTTTTACTCTCCTTCGATCATTTCCAGGGGAAAAAAAACAAAATGAAAAACAAGAATTGAGAGCATTACCATGTTATCCGCCAATAGAAACAGAGCAATTGCAATGATAAAAAAAAAGGACAAAAAGAAAAGAAAAGAGAAGGGAGGAATTAAGTTTAATTTTGAAAAGGCATAGAGAAATTAGAGTAAATTAGAAAGAGAAGAATTAGAAAGAGATTTTTGTGGGAGAAGAAATTATAATTAAGGCTTAGGCTGATCACATCCACAACATACTTTTAATGGTTAGAAATTTTTATTAGGCTTTTGACAGAAATTTTTTAGCTTAAAATATAATTAAAATTTTCCCTATTTAGGATTTCTATAATCCCTCAGTCTTCCCCCTTGCTTCGATTGTTTGTTGGGTGATCACTGACCAAATCTCCCAAGAGAGGACAAGTAATCCTTAACTCTATTTTATTATACTCTCACTTCATTAATTAAATCGTTAATAATAAATATATAGTTAAAAAAAATTAATTAATTTTTACAGATTATAAAAAGTAATAATTTAAAAGAGATAATTTTTTTTTTACAAAAGTAATAATTTGGGAGTATATATTTATATTGAACCTTATAAATACAATATAAATAATGTGTAATAAAATATCATATTGTATATTTATATGAAATATAATGGGCTTCTAATAAAGAAAAATAATTTAAAAAAATAATACTCTCCATTATATTTTTTAAAATTTTTATTTTTTTATCAGAAATATTTTAATTATTTTATTATAAACTCATTATAAACTATATAAAATTTATAAATTTATAATAAACTAATTATAAAATCATTATAAACTAATAAAAACCTGATATTTTGATAAATATTTTATAAATTTTGGTATTATGATAAATATTTGATAAATATGGTAAATTTAATTTTTTTTTAATTTTTTTATATTTTTATAAAAAGCCCAAACAATTTAAATAAAACAATTTATCTGACACGTATGCATAAAACATTCAATATTTTAATTTCGTGTCATCATACTCCATACATGCTTAAATCTATAATAATAATAAAGTTAATTAATTACATTACATTGACATAGATATATAATTAATTAATAACAAATTAGTTGTGGATGATGTTAGCATTAGAAAGGCAACCGATTTGTTTTTATTTATGTTATTTTTAATAGTAACTAGAGTTTATGTTAATCTACTACTCAATATAAGAATGCAAATCGATATAATAAATTAAAACACTCCTCATTCCAGAGTCCACAGTGTTTTTTTTTATTATTATAACGAAGAGTAAGTATCATTTTAATGTTAATTTTTTTATTTCTCATATCCATAAATAATGAATAATTAATTAAACAAATTAAATATTTTAATTGGTTTTAAAATTAAATGTCTAGACATGTTCGTTGTATAGAATAATAAAATACTAATTTAGCTTCATAGTGGTTTGGTGGATAATTACACAATTTTTTTAAAAAATTTTGGTTGAAGTCTTTAAATAGCAATTAGTTGAAATTTTTTGATATATGTTTGTTTTGGACTCTTAATAATTTGTTTGTGTGAAAGTTGGAACTTGGAATTGAATAAAATGTTAATTGAATTTCGGTATATGTAAGGTTGAAGCTTACCCCCTTGTATGGATAAAAAAGAAAATAAGGTAGCCATTTTCCTTGTTTAGAAAGAGGAACAACAATAAAGAATTATTTCGATTATCTTCTCTTCAAAATAGTGAGAAAATAAAGAAACAAAAAGAAAAAGAAAAAGAAAATTATTTTCCTTCATTCTCTTTTATCCAAATAAAAAAAAATCTTATACGGTATTAACACGATGGTTAGGCATTACTATTTTATGCAAGAAACCATAAATTTAATCTTTATGGATCGCAATATATATATACATATATATATATATATATAAGTGGGAAGTTGATCTATTGGGTGAAAACCAAATTAACTGGTGTGATCAAGAATTTGGTCCACATAAAAATATTCAAATTTTTACTCCTGGAATTGTCATGTTTCTGAATAAAGAATAGAGAAAGAAAGAAAGAAGAACTAAGAATTTGGACAGAAGAGGAGAAGAAGAAGAAAGAGAGATAGGAGAAGGAGAAGAAGCAAAAGAAGAAGGAGAAGGAGGAGAGCATAAGATGAGTAGAGAATTAGAGCAGAAAGAAGAAGAATTAAGAAGAACAGAGGATAAGAAATTTAGAGAGAGATTGTATTTGTAATATTCATTAATTGATTTCTCTACTGTATTACATCATATATATATATGGCATATTCTACACACGAATATCAATCATTGGATAAATTCTCTCCCATTCCATTACTCATCACTATAAGCTGACAAATATAATAAAAATGACAGCTATTAAAAATCTCCTAAAAATTAGAATTCTTCTCTTCATTCAACACCTGGCAGTAGCTAGCTCCCCACAAGTGACCTCACAAACTTCAGCTTCAATTTCATCCTTCATGGTAGCTTCAATCTCATCCTTCATGGCACAGAGGTGTCAAGATGGATTGACGGCCGTATTTATGTTGAATTAATTTAATTTGATGACATAATTAAAATAAATATAAATATAACTTTTTTATTAATCGTATTAATATAAAAATTAAACGGATTACACGAATATAATATATTTAATTTAATGTATTATATATAAATTACATAATCAGATATGACCCGTTTAATTCATATAATATTTTTAATTTATAATAATTTTATTTTTTTAAATAATTTATTAAAAATTTATTAATATAATAAAATTATGATTAAAATAATTTTAAATATAAATATATTAAAATTTCTTAAAAATACATTAAAAAAATAAAATATATAATATAATTAATATGAAATAAATGATAAGTTTGTATTATATTTTAGTTTTAAAACTTAGTAAAAAATAAAAAAAGTGAAGAAGATACTATATAGTTGTTTAATACAAATTTGATAATAAATTTTTTGAAAATATTATTTTTATTTTTTATTTATTTTTCTATTCTATGTTCTTTTATAAATTATGTTCTAAATTCTAAATTAAAAAGTTATTTGATATAAAATATTAGATTATTTAAATCATAAAATTATTTAATGTTTAATATTTAATTAAAAAATAATTTCTAAAATTTATAAAGAATAAAATTTAAATTAATTAATAATTAAATTTAAAAATAATTAAAAAATAGTAATTAGACAAAATTAATAAATTTTTAATAAAAATAAATAAAAAATAAATAAAATATTTCTAAATAAATAATAATACACTATATAATAATAAAATTATAATAATATAATAAATATATAATACTTATTTTATTTTTTTAGTGATAAAATGATATAATTTTGAGTTATATAAAATTACGTCGCTTAGTTAAATAGGTTATATCGGATTCACATGTTAACTAACTAAATGACCTTTTTAAAATCATATTATAAATAAAATAATTTATTATAATATTAATTTATTTAAAATTAATATTAATATGCTAATTTTATATATTTAGCGTATAATATTGACATATGTCTCACTTTAACATCTCTATTTTACCGCTCGTTTGGGTGACTGGGCCTCTATCCATTTCAAGTCCTTTCAAGGAAGTGTAGCTCCCCCTTATTAAGAGTCATGATAGGAATGTTCTCGTAAAAAAAAAATAATTCAACTTCAAAATTTTTTTGCCCTTTTTAATTTTTTTTTCCTCTAGCCTTCAATTTATCCAAACAGGGGTTAGTTGGAAGAATTGCAATAATATATTTCCATATATAAAAATAATTAATAACTTTTTCTTACATTATTATATGCCAAATGTGATTAATTTAGGTTGTGATTAAATAACTAAATATGATTCTGACATTTACTTTGGGTCCATTATGTAGGGCAATATAAGATGCTTTTGGAAGAAAAGTATATGCTTTGAATGATAAAGAGGGCCTTTTTCTCATAAATAAAAAAATATTTTTTATATAATAAATTTAATACTAAAAAAATTATGATACTTAAAATTAGATTTGATTATAAATTGGATTATGAATCATAATTAATAATATATATTATAAATAATCTTATTAAATTTTAATATTTTTTAAATATATATTATGCGGTCATCAACATGTTTATTCAAGACCTGAGTTACTATTGATGCTATTAAAAAAGAAAATAAAAAATGAGTTGAAAAATAGATAATATTAGAAATGAGGAAAGAATTATTTAGACTGAATACACATAAAATTATGTTATTTTAATCACTCTTATAATGATTTTTTATTAATCGGATGTCTAGTCTAAATAATTTTTTTTTATAAAATTATAAAAATAAAAAGAGTAAGATGAGTGAGAGAAAATTGTGGGGTTGGATGGTGACGTGGAGTGACACCAATTATGTTATTCCAAGTGGATCTGCTTGTGGTTGGAGCTTGACTATTCTATATGCTATATTGCTATATAAATGTTTCATTTGCAGTTTTCATGGAAATAAAATGACTGTGTAGGTGTGATATATTGGGTTCAATTTTTCTTCACACAGATTCAGACATTGCAAATGTTCACTTATACTTTCCTGTTTTGAATTCAAAGTCTTCTACTTTCTTCTTTTCCCTTTTCTTTTGCGGCAAGAAGTTTTATAGGTAATTAAATCTATTATATGTTATATGAAGATTGACATCTTAGTTTGTGTTTGCTGTATCATTCATCATTGTTGAACTGTTAATTTTTTCCATTTCAGGCATTACGTTTTGAACAGATATGAGGTATCTTTTTGTACGATTTGTAAAAGCTCGTGATCTTCCCACAATGGATGATACAGGAAGCCTTAACCCATATGTTGAAGTAAGAGCTGGCAACTACAAAGGAATTACAAAACATTTTGAGAAGCAGCAAAATCCTGAGTGGAATGAAGTGTTTGCCTTTGCAAGGGACAAGATGCAGTCTTCTGCGCTGGGCGTACTGGTTAAAGATAAGGATGTGGTGAAGGATGGCTTTGTCGGGTTTGTTAGATCTGACGTGAATGAGATCCCAACACGGGTTCCGCCTGATAGTCCATTGGCACCAGAATAGTATTGGCTTGAAGACAGGAAAGGAAAGAAAGTAAAAGGGGAGCTGATGCTTGCTGTCTGGTATGGTACTCAAGCTGATGAGGCATTTCCTGAAGCTTGGCACTCTGCGTAGGTCCTGCTAACATCACCTTAACTCCACATTAGTATGATATTGTCCGCTTTGGGTTTGAACCCGCACTAATTTATTTTTGGACACCTCCCAAAATGCCTCATACTAATGGAGTTCAAGTGGATACTTATATGTAAGGTGAGCTTCCTTCATATTTCCAATGTGAGATTTGGTTTGTTATCCCAACAATCCCCCCCTCGAACCAAAACCACATACTCATGGCCTTCCCTTAAGCGATAATCCATTTCATCCGCTCAAATATTTTATACCGCCGTTATCATCCAACGGGACACGCCGCCTGACCTCCTCCAATCAGGAAGACTTTCGACACAAGGCACTATTAGCGGACAGATCCTCAATCGCGAGGTCATACCGAGGACCTCACACACAACACAGTTCACTTTTCAGCTTATCCGAACCGAGCTCTGATACCAATTGATGGAGTTACTGCACAATTAACTTTACTGCAGTATAAAAGCACACAAAGGAACAAAGGAAACTGCAGAGATCTTGCTGCAATATAGAGGAAAAGCTTAATTTAATTACTGACCAGCTACAAAAACCTCTAAACACTCACCTCTTTTATACAGATAAGAGGGAGTTAGTTACAGAAAATGGCCAACAAAACTGCTAACATTTCTGCACTACGTCCACTATTTGTACTATTAATCCACTACTTCCTACTTAATAGCTAACAAGTTTTGACCAAATTCAACAAATAACATAAACAGAATAATAATAATTAATAAAACAAGTTTAATTCCAACACTCTGATGCAATTGCTCCCACTGCTAGTCCTTCCACTATCTCGGCACAGCTATGTTCAAAATTTTACCATTCTCCAAGATTATGGTATGTTAAGGTTAAGGTGCAGATTGGTAACCAGGTTTTGAAGACAAAGATGGTCCAAACTCGAACAATGAATCCAGTTTGGAATGAGGATTTAAGGTTCGTTGTTGCTGAGCCCTTTGAAGATCATCTGATCCTTTCAGTTGAAGAACGTGTTGGCCCTAATAATGATGAGAGCATTGGCAAGGTTGTCATACCATTGAACTCTGTTGAAAAGCGTGCTGATGATCGCATTATTCGTAGCCGGTGGTTCAACCTTGAAAAACCATTTTCAGCTGCCATGGATGAGCATCAAGCTAAAAAAGATAAGTTCAATAGTAGACTTCATCTTCGTGTTGTCCTTGACTGAGGTTACCATGTGCTTGATGAATCAACTCACTACAATGGTCCAGATGATCCAAATAATGATGTTGAGACAGTTTAAAGAAGTGGTTCAAGGACATTTTACAGCAATTTGATCCAAATAATGATTTTAGTTAAAAAATAAAAAAAATAGAATTAAGATTAGTAAGAAATAAAAATATTATAATTAATTTTTATTAAATAAAACGTAATAAATTTTGGTTCAAAGGCTCAGCATCTCAAAATTCCAGTTCAAACTGGTCTGAAGCTGCTAGTCTCTATTCTAATTTGGAATATTGTGAACTCAAACCAAACTCTTTTCACAAGATTGTAGTTTATGTTTGCTAGGGTTTTGATTTTGAGTTCAACTATAGTTCAAAATTAAACCGTGGCCAGTTTGTTTTATTAAAATTAAAATAAAAATTGATAAAATTAGAAATAAGTACTAAAATTCAATTATTTGTCATTTAAAAAAACGATAGAAATTATAATCTTATTTAATGTTTTAAATAATTAGATCCATATTTTATCTCATCATCCTAGTTGGAAAGAACTATCAACTTCAACTTGGCAATTATGCGGTTCTCACCGAAAACTAACATTTAATGCGTTTCATTGCATTATAATTTCTGAAAAATTGCCTACATGCTTTTTAATTAATAATATTATATTTATTTATAAATAATTCATATAAAATAAATAATATTTTAATTTTAAAATAATATAATAATAATAATAATCAAGTTAATTAATTACATTATATTGACATAGATGTATAATTAATTAATAACAAATTAGCTGTAGATGATGTTAGTATTAGAAAGGTAATCGATTTATTTTTATTTATTCTTTTTAATAGTGACTAGAGTTTATGCTAATCTACTACTTAATATAAAAAAAATGCAAATCTATAGAATAAATTAAAACACTCCTCATTCGACAGTCCACACTGTTTTTTTTAATTAAAATGATGAGTAAGTATCATTTTAATATTAATTTTTTATTTCTCATATCCATAAATAATGAATAATAAATTAAACAAATTAAATATTTGAATTGGTTTTAAAAATGTCTAGACATGTTCTGTGTATATAATAATAAAATACTAATTTAGCTTGACAATGGTTAGGTGGAGAAAGAGTTTTGGTGGAATAATTAAACATTTTTTTAATTTTGGTTGAAGTCTTTAAATAGCAATTAGTTGAATTTTTTTTTGGATATTTGTTTGTTTTGGACTCTTAATTTGTTTGTTTGAAACATTTTTTTTTAAATGATTGTTTGTTTGAAACTGGAACTTGGAATTGAATAAAATGTTAATTGAATTTCGGGACATGTAAGGTTGAAAAGCTTTACCGTTGTTTGGATAAAAGAAAATAAGGCAGTTATTTTCCTTGTTTAGAAAGAGGAACGAGAATAAGAATTATTTACTTTATTTTCTTTTTAAAATAGTGAGAAAATAAAGAAATAAAATAAAAAATGTATCGAAATATAATTTAACATTAAGTAGCAAGTAGCATTTTTGTTAATAAATTCAGATTTAATTCTCATTCTATGTTTTAATGTTAAAAAATAAAAATAAAAATATTTTCTTTCATCCCCTCATATACAAATAAAAAAAATCACATACAGTATTAGCACATGATGATAAGACATTACTATTTTATGTAAGACACTCTAAATTTTGATCTTTGGAGATCGCAATTCCTCCTTTCTTTTTTTTTTAAATCATTAGATATAAAAGTGAAAAAGCTGACCTACTGTATGAAAACCAAATTAACTATTGGAGGGGGTTGCGAGGGGTCATTGTGTTAAAGCGCAGTTTAGTGTAAAAATACTCTTGTAACGAGTCAAATTTAAAAAAAAAATCAGATTTATTGAATTTTTATACGCGGTTTTTCTTTGTAATTAATTGTAAAAGGTCGTTTTTATAATTTCAACCCGTAACCTCAAATCACACGGCAATAATATTTACTGTTGCGCCAAAACTTCTCTAGAAAGGTTATTATGTTCGACAAAAAAAAATCAAAATTTTACTGTTGGGGATGTTCCCATTAAAAAGGTAATTCAACGTCAAAATTTCTCACCCCTTCAAAAAAATAATTTTTTTCCTCTAGCCTTCAATTATTCAAACAGGGGTTAGTTGGAAGACTTATAATAATATATTTCTATGGATAAAAATAATTAATAACTATTTGTTTTGTATTGTCACATGGATTATGAGAAAAATATGATTAGATTATGTTTTGGTAAATAACTAAATATGATTCTATTGGTTTCATCATGTGGGGGGCATTATAAGATGCTTTTGGAAGAAAAGTACATGCTTTAATAGTTTGATCGATGAAAAGGGCTTTTGTCTTATAAAAATAAAAATAAAAATTTATTGGTTGCTGTTTAGCAACGAAATTTTTGATATTTTGGACACTTTGGTTCATGGACGTAGGTAGGTTGAGTTGGTCAAATTTTAGAAATTCATTAATTGATTAAAATATTTATTTTTAGAAATAGTTTATTATTAATTAATTTTATTATATTAAATTAATTTTATTGATAAATATATAAATTTAATTAATTAATTTAATTAATTTAAATTAATATGATAAGTTAAATTAATTAAATTACCATCGAATTAGTCGAATTTAAACTATTTAACACGTTTCTACTTCAGTTTGATATAATATAATGTCTTTATTTTTTTCTCTTCACCTTTTAGGCTTAAGTGGAAAATATATTTTTTCTCCCTCACAATCATAATTAATTATTATATTTAATGAAAATTTTTTTATATGAATCCTATAAGTATAAATATGAACTAATCAAAATTAAATAAAATAATTTTAGTAAAAAATATTTATTTTATTTATTTTTAATTGATTAAATATATATATACTCGGTCTATAATAATATTTTTTTATATTTAATTAATATATAAAATATAGTTTAACAATAAATATATATTTTTATATAATAAATTTAAGATTAATTTATTTCTTTTTATATTAATACTAAAAAAATTTATGATGCTTAAATTAGATTTAATTATAAATTGGAGTGTGAATCTTAATTAATAAAAAATTATATATTATAAATAAAGTCTTATTAATATTTAATATTTTTTAAATTTATATCAGGTCATCATCATGACAGCGGTAAAATAAAAAATTTATTGAGAAAAAAAATTAAATTTTTACAAAAAAAAATTATAGATGAATTTATTAAATATATAATATTACAACAGTTTAATAATTAATTTGTGCTATTAGATTAAATATACCTAAAAATTATAATTTTATCCTATAATTTTATATATTTTAAAAATTTTATATAATAATTTTATTTTTAATTTTTTAAAAAATATCTTTCTATATATAATATATCAAGTTTTCGATTATTTATATATGTACAAATTTTTAAAAAAATTATGAATTAAAATAAAATTTATTTATATTCGTATATATGTAATTTATTTAAATTTAAATATATAAATAAAATATATATAAATTCACATATAATTTATGTATAAATATATAAATAATTGTATATGTATATATATACATATATGTATGCAGCTATGGCTGCCCAGAGCCCTCCCACCAAATGGACACACACCCCCCAGATCCGCCATCATCATATCTACTCAAGACTTGAGTTATTATTGGTGCTATTAGAAAGGAAACAGAAATCAGACAACATTAAAAAAATGATAAAAATCAAAAGAGGAACACGTGTGATTTTGAAATTTGTGGGGTTAGATGGTGACGTGGAGTGGGACCAATTATGTCATTGTCTTTGATGGTTCGCAATCCCACTGATTGGACCTTCTCAACTTCCACTTATTTTACCTAAATCTCTCATAAATTCTCCTTTTTTTTAATTAAAAATTTCTTAACATCTTTTTTTTTTCTAATAATACCAACTCCAACGCTGCACTATTCTCCAAAATAACGCAATAAATTCACTTTTAAATATTTCAATAGTGCACCATTATCTACGCCATTTTGAAGATTTGCTACAATAGTGCGCCATATATAGCGCACCACTGTAGCAATGCTATTTTTTTTAATTATTTTGATTAATTTTTAATTAAATTTAAAAGTTTCAATTTTTTTAATTAAGTCCTTTATTATTAATTTAGTTATTAAAAATTTTCAATTAGATCCTAATTTTTTAAATTTATATAATATATTGTATTATTAATTTATTTTATATTTTTAATAATTATAAAAATTTAATTTGTATTAATATAATATTAAATATATGTAGTATTTATAATAAATTATTTATTTATGATTTTTTTGTATAGAAATAGTGATATTATATATATATTATAATTAAATAAAATACATTAATAAGAAAAATAACAAGCAATACACATCATTAACTTAATTAAAAACACAGCATAATAAAAAAAGTACTAAAAAACATAAAAACATAGATAGATAAATATAAAAAAAGGCTAATAAAATAAAGGTTTAATATTCCGGTAAGTCAGATCCGGATCCACCAATATCGTTGAAATATTGGCCATACATGTTTGAGGCAGATGGTGGTGGTTGTTGATGTTGAGCTCTTTTTTGTTGTATTCGAAGCTTTTCTTGGCGAAACGTTTCACGAGCAATTGGATCGTCAATAGTATTTAAATCGAGCAGTAAAATTTTATTTTCTTCTTTAAATTCTTTTAAATCCAAAGCTCTACTTTTTATCATCATTGCCTCCCGCCTTTCTGCAGTTGCTTTCGCCAACTCTTCCACAAGTTTTTCATTATCTGTATGTATACGTTTTAGATCGGATGAAAAAGATTCATCAAGTTTTTTCTTCAATTTTGCTTTTTTGACACCAAGAGGTCGTCTCGCTAATGTATACTCTCCTGAAGTATCCTCATTTAAATCAACTGAAAATGATGATAAATTTGGAGTTGGTACCATAGGTGAGTCTGGAGTTGGATTGTCTGACTCTGAGGACAGAAAACAAGAGTTTTGGCTTGAAACTATTTTTTTTTTAGAGTGACAATCATTGAACTTCTCGACATCTTTCATCATGCTCCAAACATGGTCATATTTGAATCCTTTTTTATAGGTTGGATCTTGCATGAGTAAGGCTTTCGCTTGATCAAACTACATAATTTACAAAATATTATGAAAAAATTTCAGATTTCTAAACCAAGTAATTTGCAAAAAATACTCACCATATCTTGCTCTGCAGCACCACTAGGATGTAAGTTTTCAATTTGTCAGTAACAACCATTCAACTTTCGTATAGCCTTCTCAATTATCTGCATTCTGCATTGCAAAGATCGCGGATTGCAGGACTCCCAACCTTCTTTTGTTGCTACGGCATCATATGCTTCTGCCACACGAGTCCAAAATTGCTTACTCGATTGTTGCTTACCTATAATGGGATCTTGCGATACATCTAGATAAATTCTACATAATAGCACATCTTCAACTGCAGAATATCCTGCTGATCTTGAAGTCATAATTGATAAAGTGATTAAATGTTTAAAAGTATGGCTAACATATGGTAAGTTGTAGATGTTGGCAGCCCAATATATATAAGTATATCAATAATAAAGTAAACAGTGCCTTGATAAAAGTAATTTTAAAATCGACCGTCGGATGAATTTTCTCTCAATCACCACCTTCCATTGGTATGCAGCCATATCTGCACATATCTCTATGAAGTCAGAAAGAATCTTACACAATAAAAAAGTAAACAGTGCCTTGATAAAAGTAATTTTAAAATCGACCGTCGGATGAATTTCCTCTCAATCACCACCTTCCATTGGTATGCAGTCATATCTGCACATATCTCTATGAAGTCAGAAAGAATCTTACACAATAATGAAGTAAACAGTGTCTTGATAAAAGCAATTTTAAAATCGACCGTCGGATTGATTTTCTCTCAATCTCCACCTTCCATTGGTATGCAGCAATATCTGCACATATCTCTATGAAGTCAGAAAGAATCTTACACAATAATGAAGTAAACAGTGCATTGATAAAAGCAATTTTAAAATCAACTGTCGGATTGATTTCCTCTCAATCTCCACCTTCCATTGGTATGCAGCCATATCTGCACATATCTCTATGAAGTCAGAAAGAATCTTACACAATAATGAAGTAAACAGTGCCTTGATAAAAAGCAATTTTAAAATCGACCGTCGGATTGATTTCCTCTCAATCTCCATCTTCCGTTGGTATGCAGTCAT
This sequence comes from Garcia nutans, assembly GCA_947685225.1. NCBI lineage: Eukaryota > Viridiplantae > Streptophyta > Magnoliopsida > Malpighiales > Euphorbiaceae > Garcia > Garcia nutans. The sequence goes on along the minus strand of CANTUV010000010.1, from coordinate 12,500,839 downwards.
ATCTCTACATATCTCTATAAATGTATTCTTCTAAGATAGAAATATAAATCTTATTTTTGTAGTTCCTTTTAAATTTGAGTTAAAAAAATTCTATATTACTAAAAATGGATTTCTATGTTGGAGGTACATCAAATGTTGACGGTGAAAATTCATCATCATATTCTTCAGATATTGATGAGTATATTTCAGATGATAATGAGTTTGAAGTAGAAATACAAACAGTTCAGCAGCAAATTCTTAAAAATAAGATGGTTTTGCAGCAACTACAAAATCAACACCGAGTTTGTAGAAGAGGTGGCTCTATTCCAGGGCATCTGGTAATCAATCGAGATCGTGAAGCAGCTGATCGTAATTTATTTCTTGATTATTTTTCAGATAATCCTCGCTTCAATGATGTAATGTTTCGTCGACGATATAGAATGTCCCGAAATTTGTTCCTTCGTATTGTCGATGCAATAAAAGCACATGATTTGTACTTTGAACAACATAGAGATGCATCAGGTAAAATTGGATTATCTACTCTTCAAAAAATTACAGCTGTGTTTTGAATGTTAGCATATGGTTTACCGGCTGATGCTACCGATGAATATGTCAAAATTGGAGAGTCCACTGCAATTGAAAGTTTGAAGCGATTTTGTCGAGTGACCGTAGAGGTATTTGGTGAGCAATATCCGAGATCACCAACTGCCCATGATGTTGCAAGACTTCTCCATATTGGTAAGCAACGTGGCTTTCCAGGAATGTTAGGTAGTCTTGATTGCATGCATTGGAAATGGAAAAATTGTCCTACTGCATGGGCTGGACAATATACAGGTCGTAGTGGATCACCAACAATCATTTTAGAAGCTGTAGTTGATTATGATCTTTGGATATGGCATGCATATTTTGGAATGCCCCGCTCCAATAACGATATTAATGTTTTAGAGTCATCTCATTTATTTTCAAATCTTGCGAAAGGTATTGCTCCTCCAGCTCATTATGTTATTTAAGGAAAAGAATATGATACTGGTTATTATTTGGCCGATGGTATATATTCGAAGTGGTCAACTCTTGTGCAAACTATTCGTGAACCACAATCAAATAAGAAGAGGTATTTTGCAATGAAACAAGAATCATGTCGAAAAGATGTTGAACGTGCTTTTGGAGTGTTGCAATCACGTTTTGCAATAGTTTCAGGCCCATCGCGTTTTTGAAAAAAAAAAGTATTGCATGACATATTAACTTAATGTATTATCATGCATAATATGATAATCGAGGATGAACGTGATCTTAGTACACCTATTGATGACGGTAGAGAATTTTCATCTCCAACTGTTGAAATAGTCGTCGATGAAAATACTCGCTTTTAACAATTTTTAGCTCGACACAAAAAAATTAAGGATAAAGATGCTCATTTGCACTTCGTAATGCATTAATAGAGCATTTGTGGGAGCAATATATAAATTCAAATGATTGTCTAAATTAATTTGTACTTTTTTAATAATGTAATATGTATGTGTGTATTTTATTTTTAATTTGCTAATTAATGTATATTTTTAATTAATGTTTGGTTAATGCATTTTTATTATTAATGTTTAATTAATATATTTTTATATTTAATGTATTATTATTTATGTCCAATATATGTATTTATTTCATTTATTAATTAAATATATAATTAATTAAATTACTTAATATTTAATATTGGATGAAAACGTGAAATATATAAAGATATGGGGTTAATATATAAAATGATAGAAAATTTTTGTAGTGAAATGAATAAATAAAGTTAAAGATAAAAATTAATATAATATTAATGAGAGAGAAGAATATGAAAAAAATATTCTTTTTGGTGTTAAAAATGGTGTAAATGGTTGGAGATGATATTACGCTATTTTAGTGTTTTACACTAAAATAGTGCAAAAAATGGTGCAAACCGTTGGAGATGGCCTAAAAGGCAGAAATATTTAATGGTTTGCTTTTAGCCTCTACTTTAGCAGGAGTAAATTAGATGAGAAATTAAATTTATTTTAATAAAAAATGAAGGTAATGTAAAAAAATTTAAATTATTTTTTATTATTTAATAAATTAAATAAAAATAATAATTTAAATTTTCCTTCAAATTTTAATGAAGAAAATAAATATTAGAACAGTAATTTTACTCATTTATATAATTAATTACTGCTAATTATTTTATTTTCTCTCTATTTTGGATAGAAATATTTTAGACATTAAAAAAAATTTAAAAATTAATTTTTTTTATTTTATTCTCTGATATCCTACTACTAATTTTACCAAATAAAAATAAATAAATAAAATCATACTTATTTTTTTCTTTTATCTCATTTACTCCTAACCAAACAAAGACTTAATCTTAGTTTATTGTACTTTTATCATTAATTACGATAGCCATGATAATTTTACTGTGTATAAACAAGAAATTTATTTTCATTCCTTTTTTTTCTAAGTTTTATTTTTTTTATTTTTCTTGAAGGAAGTTTTATTTTATTTTTATCTTATAACTGTATTATATAAATAAAAAAATATTATGTTTGAGAATTACTCCTTAGTCTTATTAAAACTATTGCCTTTCAGCTTATTTATATCTATTAAAAATTTATTAAAATTTTTAAATATTATATAAAATTATTTTAAATAATTTTAAATATTTTATATTAGTTTTTTAATATTAAAATTATTATATTATCATTTTATTAATTAACTTATTAATAATAAATATATAATTTTTTTTAAAAAAATATTTTTTATTAAAATAATAATTTTAGAAAAATATTTTTGTTTTGGAAAAATTGATAATTTTACCAAGATAAAAAGAGCAATAATTATATTAAAAATTAATAGTAACATTAAATATAATATATTACTCTCTTCATTTTATTTTAATTGTTATTTTAAGAATAATTGTGTATACTAAAATAATTGATTATAAATTTTATAAAAAATTTATGGTTTTTACTTAATTATTTATTTTAATTATTTTTTTACTAATTATTAATCTTATCTCACAAGAAAATTTTAAAATTTTATAACTAATATTATTTTAAATTTATAAAAATAATAATTAAAATGAAAAAAAATCCTTATACCAAAACTGAAATAGAAGAAGGGATATTATCAAAAAAAAAAAAAAAAGAAGGGAAGGGAGTAAATCCTAAGCCCTAAATTTTACAATACAACTAATAATCACACGCCATCCAAAAGCCTACGTAGTAAATACGGGACTACCTGAACAACTCATTATTTACCGTTGATAATTAAAAAAAAAAGCATTTTTGAAGTTGGAAGTGTGAGACGTGTCAATCATCTGACGGTTATAAAAAATTCAAAATTTTGGCTGGGATATAATCGTAAATGGCATCTGGGTGCTCTGTAACAACAATACAAAAACAAAAGTATGAAAACAGAGTTAGAAACGGGTCCAGTCCACTCATTCATAGACTATTTTCGTGTTTTTTTCCTTCATTTCTATTCGTCGATGAAAAACAAGGAGAAACAAAACATTTAACTCGTTTTCAACGACTCAATCTCTTCTTCAATTTCCAATTCTCTCTCTCTGTGAATCATCGCAGGAAGCAACCATCCATCCATATTTCTCAATTGTCATTTCCTGTCACTTTCTTTTTTTTTTTCTTCTTCTTTAAGACTCTGTATTAGGAGAGTTCAATTAGCTAACCTTTTACTTTTCTTCATCTCATCACCTCAATTCTTCAACCTTTGAAAGAGGTGAGTCACATGCTGAGTTTTTGGCTTTCTTTGCGCCTCGTCTTTTTTCATTTTGATGTTCTTGTTATTAGTTTAATTGGGTTTAAATTAATTTTGTTATTTGTTTCGTATTTTCTAGATTAAAATTTTCTCTGTTTGTTTAGATAGAATAATTTTGCTTTTTTTTTAGAAAAAAAAAATTCTTACTTGGCTTTGACATAAACGTAATAAGAAGTAAGCTACTCCATTAAATGAAGCCTTTTTAATTTTTTTTTTTGGTTTTATTTTGGGTGAAATTAATTTTCCGATTAATTAAAAATAAATTACGGTCCAGATTGTGGAAATGCTTTTTGATGTTCTGTTTGGTGGCCACGAAAATTTCTATCTAGTTTGTTGATTCCAAAATATTCATGTTCGCCTTTTTTTTTGGTTACTGAGAATATTGGAACAAGAAAATTAAAAATTCGATGGGCAAAGAAAATCTATACCCCTTTTTTCTTGCGTTTCATCTTTCTTTTTATTTTCCGATTCTTTGTTTTGGATAATAAGAAGCTAAAGCTTAAAGCTTTCTACAGAACCTCCCTTTTTTTAATTTTTTGTATTAATTATAATTTTAATTTTTACCATCTGGAAATTCTTTTTTTTTTTTTTGAGTGCTGATCATCTGTTTGTGGTTGGAGCTTGACTATTCTATATGCTATATAAAAGTTTCATTTGCAGTTTTCATGGAAATAAATTGACTGTGTTGGTGTGATATATTGGGTTCAATTTTTCTTCACACAGATTCAGATATTGCAAATGTTCACTTATACTTTCCTGTTTTGAACTCGAAGTCTTTTACTTTCTTCTTTTCCTTTTTCTTTTGTCGCGAGAAGGTTTATAAGTAATTAAATCTATTACATGGTATGTGAAGATTGACATCTTAGTTTGTGTTTGCAGTATCATTCTGTTCATTCATCATTTGTTGAACTGTCAATTTTTTTTTCCATTTTCAGGCATTACTTTTTCCCTGCCAATTTCTGCAAGCAGCTACTTATTGCCTTCAGCAGTAGTCCTCAGTTTATCTGGTGAAAGATTTCGATGAATAATCTCAAGCTTGGCGTGGAGGTTGTGAGTGCTCATGATCTTATGCCTAAAGATGGGCAGGGCTCAGCCAGTGCATTTGTGGAGCTTCATTTTGACCATCAGAAATTTCGTACCACTACTAAAGACAAAGATCTGAACCCTGTTTGGAATGAGAATTTCTACTTCAATATATCTGATCCTAACAGCTTGTCCAACCTTACCCTTGAAGCATATGTATACAGCAATAATAAAGAAAACAACTCCAAATCTTTCCTTGGCAGGGTTCGACTCACTGGAACATCATTTGTGCCATATTCTGATGCTGTTGTTTTGCATTACCCTCTGGAGAAAAAAAGCTTTCTTTATCGTGTCAAAGGAGAGCTTGGTTTAAAAGTGTTTGTTACTGATAATCCTTCGATAAGATCCTCAAACCCAATGCCTGCCATGGACTCCTCTCTGTATGCAGATTCACGTTCAACCCAAGCTCAAGCACCAGAACTACAGATCCCAAGCTCTGTCTCAAAAGTGTTGTCTAGTGACAAGAAAAAGAGGCATGCATTTCATCACCTTCCAAATACCAGTCAGCCACAACATCAACCACAGCCACAACCACAACCAGCAGCAGGAGCAGCAGCAACAGCAGCGGCTACGATAAACTACGGGACTCATGAGATGAGACCTGGACCTCAGGGTCCAAGAATTGTTCGCATGTTCTCTGATTCGTCTTCACAACCTCCTGATTATGCACTTAAAGAGACTAGTCCTTTTCTTGGAGGAGGCCAAATAGTTGGGGGGCGAGTCATACGTGGGGACAGGATGGCTAGTACTTACGATCTTGTTGAACAGATGAGGTATCTTTTTGTACGAGTTGTAAAAGCTCGTGATCTTCCCACTATGGATGTAACAGGGAGCCTTGACCCGTATGCTGAAGTAAGAGTTGGCAACTACAAAGGAATTACAAAACATTTTGAGAAGCAGCAAAATCCTGAGTGGAATGAAGTGTTTGCCTTTGCAAGGGACAGGATGCAGTCGTCTGTGCTGGAAGTAGTGGTTAAGGATAAGGATGTGGTGAAGGATGACTTTGTTGGGTTTGTTAGATTTGACATGAATGAGATCCCAACTAGGGTGCCGCCTGATAGTCCATTGGCACCAGAATGGTATAGGCTTGAAGACAGGAAAGGAGAGAAAGTAAAAGGGGAGCTGATGCTTGCTGTCTGGTATGGCACTCAAGCCGATGAGGCATTTCCTGAAGCTTGGCACTCTGATGCAATTACTCCCACTGATAGTCCCTCCACTATCTCGGCACAGCTGCGCTCAAAAGTTTACCATTCTCCAAGATTATGGTATGTCCGAGTTAATGTGATTGAAGCACAAGATCTGGTTCTGAGTGACAGAAATCGATTCCCAGATGCTTATGTTAAGGTACAGATTGGTAACCAGATTTTGAAGACAAAGATGGTCCAAACTCGAACAATGAATCCAGTATGGAATGAGGATTTAATGTTTGTTGCGGCTGAGCCCTTTGAAGATCATCTGATCCTTTCAGTTGAAGATCGTGTTGGTCCTAATAAGGATGAGAGCATTGGCAAGGTTGTTATACCATTGAATTCTGTTGAAAAACGTGCTGATGATCGCATGATTCGTAGCCGGTGGTTCAACCTTGAAAAATCAATTTCAGCTGCCATGGATGAGCATCAAGCTAAAAAAGATAAGTTCTCTAGTAGACTTCATCTTGGTGTTGTGCTTGATGGAGGTTACCATGTGCTCGATGAATCAACTCACTACAGTAGTGATCTTCGACCTACAGCAAAGCAGCTGTGGAAGCCATCAATAGGTGTCTTGGAGCTTGGTGTTCTAAATGCAGATGGTCTCCACCCGATGAAAACAAGGGATGGAAAGGGTACATCAGATACATACTGTGTTGCTAAGTATGGTCATAAATGGATTCGGACTCGAACCATAATCAATAGCCTTAACCCAAAATACAATGAACAGTATACTTGGGAGGTGTACGATACTGCAACAGTTCTTACTGTGGGAGTTTTTGATAACAGCCATATTGGTGGTTCAAATGGCACTAGAGATGTAAAAATTGGTAAGGTTCGGATACGACTCTCTACTCTTGAAACTGGCCGTGTTTATACACACTCTTATCCACTGTTAGTGCTTCACTCTTCTGGTGTCAAGAAGATGGGCGAATTACATCTTGCAATAAGATTTTCTTATACATCAATGGCGAACATGGTGTTTCTGTACTCACGGCCCCTTTTGCCAAAGATGCATTATGTCAGGCCATTGACTGTGATGCAGCAGAACATGCTGCGGCACCAAGCTGTCAATATAGTGGCAGCTCGGCTTAGTCGGGCAGAGCCTCCTCTTAGGAAAGAAGCAGTTGAATACATGTCTGATGCAGACTCTCATCTCTGGAGCATGAGGCGCAGCAAGGCAAACTTCTTCAGGCTAATGTCAGTTTTCTCAGGACTATTTTCTGTTGGGAAGTGGTTTGGGGAAGTTTGCATGTGGAAGAACCCAATCACTACAGTGCTAGTACACCTCCTCTTCGTGATGCTTGTGTGTTTTCCAGAACTGATTCTACCAACTGTGTTTCTATATATGTTTCTAATAGGACTCTGGAATTATCGTTTTCGACCAAGATACCCTCCACACATGAATACAAGAATTTCCTGTGCAGATGCTGTGCATCCTGATGAGCTTGATGAAGAGTTTGATACATTTCCAACAACTCGGAGCCCAGAAATAGTCCGAATGAGGTATGATCGGCTAAGGAGTGTAGCTGGCAGGATCCAAACTGTGGTGGGCGATTTGGCTACCCAAGGGGAGAGGATTCAATCACTTCTGAGTTGGAGGGATCCTCGCGCCACAGCTATATTCGTGACATTTTGTCTAGTGGCTGCCATTGTATTGTATGCAACACCTTTCCAGGTGCTTGCTCTTGTGGGAGGATTTTACCTTATGAGGCATCCCAGGTTCAGGCATAAGACGCCATCAGCCCCCATCAATTTCTTCCGCCGTCTGCCTGCTAGAACAGATAGCATGTTGTAAATAGGTGAATGAGTTTTCTAGCAAAGCCTGTCAACACCAGTGTGTCAGATTCTGGTTTTGTTTGTTGATGATTCTTCTAAAGCTTTGCTGTGTCTTCCTCTTCATATTTTCTGTCTGATGACTGATGTGCTTGTCCATAGAAATGTATACTGGTAAATTATATTTAGTAATAGAAATTTGGGATTTTGCGGCTTGGTTGATGTTTGACAAACTAGCATAGCATATCACAAATCAGTGCAGCACAAGAATTATTATTATAATTTATTGAAGAAGTAAAATTAATGTTATTGAAGGAAAAGATTCATAAATTTTTTCGTTTTTCAAAAAATAAGAAAAAATAAAACAGGTCTATTTATATAATTAAATAATTAGTCTTTATCATATAATATTACTAAAATATAAGTGTTATTAAGCAGCTCTTGTAAAATATATATATTTCATATTTATATTGACTTATCATATAAAAAAGATTAGGCATAACATCGATTTAATAGTATATTAAAAAAATACAATTTAATAATAAATACGCATTTTATCGAGCAATATATTTAGGATGCATTTTCCTCCCCAAAATTAATATTTAAAAAAATCCACAAATATTATTGAACTAATTTTACACAACAGTAGAGATTAAATTTGAATGAAAATAAATTTTCTTGTTTGGTGTCGGTGAGTTCATGGACACACTCCATGCTACGTACGGTCAACCTTCAAAAGTCAAACAAAATCTAATTCTGCAAACAAGGCTTCGGTCAAAAGCACAGAAGACAGCTAATTTCATCAGTGCCATTTTCCAAGGGTAAAGTGGAGACAAAAATCCAATAACCAAGCTGTAAATTTTTCATATTCAAGGCTCCAACTCTGTACAAGGACAATGCTTACTGACCAAATTTAACAGCAATACATTGACTTGAGAACTTCATTACATGCATCAATCAACTAATATATATATATTTATTTATTTATTTTTGTTATTTATTTTAAAACTTAATTTAAATGTTATTTACAGTGTTTTTAGTAGTTTAATGCAACCAACAATTTTTCTTAAGGCAATTTTAGTATATGTATGATTATTTACAGTATCTGGCCACTTAAAAGAAAATGTTGGCACTAAGTTATTGTTACTACCAGAGCACACTGTAACATTTGTTTTACTTGTGCATGGATTTTCTTTCAGAAACTCTTTTTAAGTACCTTCTACGAACAGAATCCTCTCTTCGGTAACAAGATTCAAAGAGAAGAACAAACAATATGCGGAATTTCATGGCATTTCAAAGAGAACTTGCAATGGTTCACCAGCAGTCACTAATAGTATTTCTCTCTCTTAAACGGCTTTGAGAAGTGAGGAGAAGATGGCTGTTCATCATAATGCGACAAAGCATACCACTATAAACTTCTTGGTTCACCAAAAACCATTAGAGGCAACAGCCAAAGAGTGGCTGCCAGCCAGCGATAGTAGCGGATAAGCATGACTTGGCATTCGACAATAGGTTGCGACAAACCCCATGATCATCAACCTTCAGTAATAATAATAATGTTTGATGTCTCACAGGCTGTCTGGAAAGCATCTAGATATTACCTGGTCTGATGCTTAAATGTGTTTACCCTGTAGGTACTAATATTGTCCAATTTAGAGATGCATGAATTCTGCAACAACAAACACAAATGTAACATTTAGCCTGAAAACTAAAAGTTGGTAATTTTTCAATCTCCCTTACCAGACAAGGCAACTACAAACCAAAGTTTTGAAAGAAAGGAGACTGTAAACAATAATTTCTGCCTACGAATAATTTGAAACTAATAATCAATGTCTGAAGAACTGATCAAGTTAAATTCATGAGCACTAAAAATTTCAAACTAATTGTCCTCAAGCTGCAAAATGCGTACAACCCATGGTCTGTTAAGGTTAAATGAAGTGAGAATTTCCTGCCGAGAATCAGCTTAACTTCAATCCTCATCACTGGATTTCAGAAGATGAGATTCAAGTGTTGCTGAAACAGCAGAATATATATACATTGCCCTTGAAACAATTAATAGAAACTATTATCCGCGCATCAAGTCAATGTCGACATGCAAGTTGCGCATATCCATAGACTGTGAACCAGGCCATAAACCAACTGAAGATGCTGGAGGAAGATTTTGACTTGGTTGAACACTAGTTGGAGTTACAGGATTCTCAACTGTCTGATGGTCCAAGTCTCTGGCACCCTCTGGACCTTCCACTTTCTTGTTCTTTGTCTTTGAACTGCCCCATAAGAAACTTCCCACTATCACCTGAATTAAGGCATCAATAAGTTAACCACCGTAGAAGATAACAACGTCTAATCAAATATTAGATATGCAATTACCAAGTACATATACATCTTGCCAATTAACATATTAGTTGACAATATTAAAATTCAAATATCAAGACGGATTATGATCATGAAGGGGAAGCACAAACACTATACTGGGTGGTAAAAGCAAAAAGTTACCTGAACAGGGCTTGCTGCAATAAGCAAGCCCCCTACGCCACCACCAATAACACGACCGTCAGGACTAGCAAGAGAGACACTCAATCCACCAGATCTATTGCGGGAGCCACCATTGCTAGTAACCAAGTAAGATCCAGACAAGCATAAAATCTCAAAGCGCCCCTATAGAACAAGCAAAAATAGTTTCATCTCAACTGATATATATACACAAAAGATGGTTAAAAATTGAATATTGGAAGCCAAGGAACCAATTTCAAACATCTCACTGAAAAATGAGGCAGGCAGTACTATAAAATAAAAAAATAAAAAAGCATCTGTGCAGATCTGCTTGCCTTCTGTTACTAGTTAATGGTGGATAAAACACAGCACGCATAGCAACTGAGGAAAAATATATTGGTTGATCACCATAGCGTGCAACTCAAACAGAAAGAAAATATTATTTAGGATAATGCTTCAGATAGGAGCATCTGAGAGTTCAAACATATCTTTAGAGTTCATATTATACAAATCATAGCCCTTTTCATAATGTCAGACAAGCAAATTAAAGATCAGCCCAGTAATATTAGAAACATCTGTAATTGACAACTAAGACAAATATAAAACAAAAGGGAAAAAAAAAAGATCCAAGCGTTCAAACCTCATATGTTACAGTGCCTCCCAAAGTTGACGGCTGACGAAGAGTCACAGTGGAGACAGCACCATTAGCTGACAAGACACATATAGCTCTTGGTCCTTGCTGTGAGAATGCCATTATTTTTGTTGCAATGTCCTATAGAGGAAGTTGAGCATTTCAATTCAAATGAAAAATACAACCAGTAAACCATGAGGCAATACAAATTGATGACAATTGCAGGTAATAAGAAAGAATTCCAAGAACCATAAAGGGCCAACACAATGTTCCTTTTTTAAACTGACTGTCTATTTTCTATTATGGTGCTATAATATTTTATTCTGGTCAATAATCTGGTTCATTTGGTATATAGCATTCAGAGAAAGATCAAATGATAACAACACCAGCCAAGTGCAGATCCCATTAGTTTTCGCTTCATACTTTCTTCTCAAATTGTCTCCCTTCAAATACTATCCTTAGTTTTAAAGAATAAAGCGTATTATTGTGGACTTACCTGCAAGGTTAAACTTTTAAATTTAGAACATTGGATAGAAAAACTATTCAAGCAAGTGGTCCCAAATGTTAGTACGATATAGTAGTGGTGCATTAATCCACGCACTAAAGTTCAAAGGTATGGGCTTCCAACTACAGAATCATTAGAAAATCTAGGTACATCCCATATATCAGAATACTTTAAACACAAAACCAAAGAAGGTGCTACAGCCACTCAGCTCTGCCAGATTAATCATAACTTGCTCAGCATAAAGAATTGACAAAAAGATCAAATTAGGCTATAATTGTTTTTTCATTTATCATTTAGTTTATATGGTACGCTGAGACATTATTAAGGAAAAACACCATACTTCTCCTACTGCAATCGTGATGACGTGTGGAGTAAAACCCATCCCAGCTGAACCAGACAGCAATTCACCTAGCAAAACAATTACAATTTGCATCATTCAAACAAGTACAAGTGCATAAAGAAAAATTTGTACTCGGTTTACATGTATAAGATAAGTCCATGAACACATTGTTCCATTTCACAAGGCAGTGGGATGCACTTAAACAATTACATGTCCAAAACACATTTACTAATACACGTTCTCATTTCACGAGGAAGAGTTATGCTCTTAAAATGTTATGAAGTGAGGGAATTTTGAAGCAATCAAGAAGTAAACATCTTAATTAGGTTACCCAATCAAATAGAGTTAAGCAAGCAAAACTACACTTGCATAACCAAAATAAGTAAACAATTACATACACCACGTGCTTATGATAATATATACATAATTATATAGGCTTGTCACCATGGCTTCTCATTAGAGTCTTGTCTGACTAGTACTTCACCAGACTTACCATTGGTAATGTGTGATTAAATATTTTTTGCAGTTGATAAAGGGTAGTTACTATACAATCATTTCCCAGTTAGCATCAACCTTCAACCTATATGGCAGATTTTAGATTTTATTTATGGATTTTTGCCACTGAGTTCTTGAAAGTCTAAAGTTTAGTTTTTGCCTGTACTGGCATGTTTCACTTGCAATTAATGTATTCTTCCTCACGTTATATGGGTCCTAATAACAGATTTTTAAAGGATTAACAAACAAAAAAACCATTTAGCTACGATTAGAGACCAGATCATTTGACCATAGAAAAGTTGCATCATAATGCAATAAAAAATAGTTAAAAATCTGTACACAAGAAAAGATCCAACACAGTGCAATAACGTTTCCACCAAACTTTACCAAGGTCAGTCCCATTCGCTACAATACATCATATCGTATCAAATACATCATAACAGAAAATTTTGCCAAAGAAATCTTACCAAGGGAAGCTAATTGTTGCTTCCTCCCAGTCCCAGGTGGCCGCCCTCGACCACGCTTCTGAGTTGGGGTTATTGTGCCAGGATGAGTAGACAATGAGGGAGATAATGCCAGTGATACAGTTCCATCTGGTCCATATTTCCTGGGCCTTCCCCTTTTCCTTTTCACAGGTTCACCAGGCAGTGGCATAGGAGATGGTGCACCAACATTAACACCATGAGGTGGAATTGAAGTTTCTATTGGTAATGTAGATCCAATTGAATTGGCTCCAACATTAGATTGAAATGATACATTTGTATTAGTTAAAGGATTGATGCCTGATGATACATTTAAACCCGACTGTGTTCCAGACCCAGACATCCCTCTCTGCATGTAGAATGAAGCAGGGCCAGGTATTGCCATAGCATCCCTTCGATCCATGCATTTACTATACTCAACAGTCCCTTTTAAGCAAAATTGAACCCAACTTTGAATTCACTATAATAATTAGGTTCCTCCTATATTTTCTACAGTTTAGTCCGGGGGCAAACTCCACCAAAATGCACAAATTTAAAACAATAATACTCTTGAGAGCCGTCTATGACCAATAAAGAACGACCCTTTTCTACTGGATATATGTCTCCAAATTCTCAAACGGAAGTATGAAATGGCATGCAAAACACTTGTGAGTCTAGAATGGAGGTCACATTCTAAACATGAAATATGTGTTTCAAGAAGCCAAGCAAAGCTCCAAAAGACACATTGTTTCAAGAATGGGGCACAAAAAGACACTCAAGAGCACATTCGAAGTAGCATGCGAGGATCTGGAAAACTAGTTATGCAAAAAGAAAAAAGACGAAATAAAACTGCACCTAGTCTAGATTCAAAAGGAACTTCAAAGTTACAGAAAGAGTGCCATTAAAAACCAAAACTGAGTAGATTAAAAACCATTATATAAATTACAAAGATAAACAGATGCAACAGAATAAAAGAAAAACTCAGCAATCTGAAGGAAGCTAAAAGCAAGAGAAGAAAAGAGTCAAAACCTCAAAAAAGCTACGAAGTTAAAAGAAAGACAAAAAATGCAAGCTATTTTTACAGCTTACCAAACCAAAATCGCAAGAAACAAAGAAGAAAGTCTTGATATTGAAGATAAAGAACTGAAACAGGTCCACAATCTCACCAACCCATCACCCACAAACCTTAAACACCAAGCATCTTCTAAGCCAACAGCAACCCTTTGAACACTAACACAAAATTCAAACAAAAATTTGGAGTCAATGCCAGTAAATAACTCAAACCCAGTCCTGAAAACGAGTTCAGACTTGAAAAGCAACCCTTTCTCTCTCTCTCTCTCTCTCTAACAAGTAACAAGTTTAAAAGTGAGAAAGGTAAAATTAATAACCCACAACAGCAATGAAGAGGGGAGGGTTAAAAGTCGAACACTTTTCAACTCTCTCTCTCTCTCTCTCTAAAGCCAAAGGAAGGAATAAAGAGAATTGAAATGAGCTGTGAAGAGATAAATAAAGGTCGAACAGTTCTGTTGGGATTTAAGGCAAAAACTAAGAAGAAGGGTAGAGAAAGAGAAAGAAGAGAGGGCCATAAGTGTAGCCAAAGTGAAGCAATTTAATTACTTGCTACAAAAAAGCTCTTTTCTTTTTTAAATCTCTCTATGTATCACACTAGAGCTATTTATCTTGCTCTCTCTCTCTCTGTATTATGTTATATAAAAAAAAGCTGAAAGCTTGATCTTCCTTTGCTGTGAGTGATGATGATTTGCTTTACTGGGGTTCTTAGGAGAAAGAGATTTTCCAAAGAAACAAACAAAAACTTACAGAAAAAAAGCGCTTCTTTCTGGGTGGATAATGCTGAATTTCTCTTTTTTTTTTTCTCTTCTTTTTTTTTTAAATTAATGAATATCGGCTAGCTTTTGCCAGTACTTTCTTTCACACGTTCAGGATGTGGGGCGTGAAATCACTTCCCCCACTGTATCTATTTTATTGCACAAAACAAACAAACTGTTTGAAAATTGAAATGTGTGGGCGTGCTTTCATTTGAATTCTGACGGTTACAAACTCACAATTCGTAAAATTAGGTGAATTTTACAGTGTTCAGTGTAAATTTAAGTAAATAAAAGTAAATATAAAGTGATATTCTGATCATTTCAGTACTACAAAAAGTATTACTCTGAAAAAAAATTAATAATTCTTTATTTATTGATTATAATTTTTTTAAAAATTTAAATTTAAAAAAAAATAAATTAAGATGGTTCATAAAGTTAGAAATTAATAATATAAATTTTAATAATTACTATCTTATTAAAGATCTTTTAATTATGTCCAACATAATATAGTAATATTTCTGAAGTGCATCAACCAAACCATAATTAAAATTCAATTGTGTTGAGTTGAGTTATATAGCTCATTATAAAATATTTTATGAAATTTAATGTTTTTAATTATTTAATATTTTAGTTTTTTATTTGAAAAAATTTATATTTTTTTATTATATTTTGGTTCTCGTTATGTAACTTAAATTACATTTTTTTGTCCAATACATCTTAGTTATTAAAATTTTAAATTCATTATAAAATTTATATATTATACTAAAATAATTAATATTGGTATAATATTGTATTATGTATCATTATTTTAATTTTATTATATATTTTAATTTTTTAATATTTTAAATTAAATTAAATTTATTATTTATTTAAAATTATTATAAATTGTAAAAGTAATATATAATTATATATTGAATAAAAATATTCACTGTATCTAGTGTGACGCAAATCTTTCTAATTTTAATATTAAAACATTAGTCAAACTGTAATTTTATAGAAAGATATGTGAATAAGACGGACAAAATTTGAAAATTTTGGAAAATTTAGTAAATAATTTTTTTTAAAAAAAAGGGCCACTCGCCAAAAGAGAGTGTAGGGAGCGTGGGGATGAAGAAAAGGAAAAGGGGCCCATTGAGAGGGTAAACTTTGTTTGCATGTGACTTTTCTCTGTCACCACTTAAATCTGCCCGTGGTAGTCCCCATCCTCCCCTAAAAATATCTCTTCCTTGCTATGATAACCTCCCCTCTCTGTTTCTTATTTCTGTCACCCACCTCTCTTTCTAAACTATTTAATTCTCTTGTAATTTAGCTCCTTTTTTATTTTTTTTTGTTAGGGCCATTATTAATTTTTAATTTTACTCAATCAAGTGTTTGTTTCAATAATAAAATTATGCAAGTTATAATTTGCATATTGATTCATTTATTTTGACAGATTTGGTGTTAATTAGTTTGTTGATTTTATTTGAAATTTTTATTTATTTTTTTATATAAATTTTATTGTGAAATATATTAGAATATTATTTTGTGTATTTTTTTTATGAAAAAAATAAAAAATTAGCACCGCATTGGTTAATTAAATATATTATTATTATTATTATTATTATTATTATTATTATTATTATATTCAAATCAATATTTCTAGTCTTTAACTTTGTTTAAATGAAAAATTTATATTTTGAAATTTAAAAGTATTTTATGATGTGTTAATTGAAAGATTGATATATGTTATGTTTTAGAATTTAGAGATGAAATGTTGTACTAATCAAACTGTAACTACAAAAAAAATTAATTTTATAAATAAAGAATAAAGTGTTAAGCATAAATAAATTTGGTCTAAAAATGTTAATCTTGAAGTGATAAAAATTAAAATGTTAATTATCTTAAATTTTAAGAGCGTTAAAGTAATTTATCGCTTTTATTTTATATTTATTATTTTCTATAATTTTATAATTTTACATTTTAATTTTTTATGGCTATATATTCAAAAATTATATCTTATCAATGTTAATAATAAAAATAAAACTCTAATAAATAAAAAAATCTCTTATCCATTAAATTAATTTAAATTGAGAATTTTATCCATCCAAAATAAAAATGGATTATGCACTTATAAAACAATATCCAAAAAAATAAAATTATATATGTTAATGGTAACAAATCAAATAAAAATAATTAAAATTTTATTTTCCTCTATATTTATTTTTTATATTAATCGTTGTTAAGTGGTCAAGGTTGACTTTGATTAAATAGACTCCAAAACCTCCAAGGAAGCAATAAATTATTCTAACATAGAATGTTGTCTAAGTTATATATAAAACGTTGGATAAAGAATCTTCAAAAAAATAATATTTATTTATTTTTATAAAGTTCATTTTATAAAATAATGTATGGTTATTATTTTAATATAATTTTATATTTTAAATTGATTATTATTTTAATAGATTGTGGCATTAGATTTTGGAATTTTATTTCTTCTGGGCCAGACATTTGATTCCCAACTCCAAAAAAATAATAAAAATAAAAAATAAAAAGAAAGTACTTTTGAATATTTCTATTCTATCGAAATATTTATTTTCTTGTTATTATTAATAAAAAAATTTATTATTATTCTTGTCCAGGTTTCTTGTGACACTTTATAACAAAGCCAATGCAAAATCTTGGTCTGGCTTTTATAAGATTATTATTTCAATCTGCATTAGAAGACTTCTTCACGTCATTTTCAGAAAATCTTAGCCTAAAATAATACTATATTGCATTTTTCTTATTTATTTATTAATTAACTTTGGACTTCAATGTATATTATATATATATATATATTATATATTTGCATCTCCAGAAAGTCTAGCCATAGTTTATTGTAAGGCAAATCAACTATTCTTCTTTATGAACCCTTTTCACAAATGATTGAAAAACAAAGCACTTTTAGCTTAAAAAATGAAAAAAAAAATAATGTAAAAAGCTATAATAGATGAGAATTAACTATTATTTAATTGTTTAATAAAAAATAACTATATAACAATTAAATTACCTATTCTATAAAATAAGTTTTTAAAAAAGCAAAATTAATTAATTTCCTATAAAAAGCACGAGAATTACTAATGAAAAATCTCATCGGTAACAAGAAGAAAAAATGATTGGTACGGTAATTTTCAATTGATTTCTAACTAAAAGAATCCATATGCAATAACCTTTTTAATAAAAAAAATTTCAACTTATATTATTTTGTGTCCGTATATTTCATCGATAAATATCAATTACTTATCAAGTACAGCTGCTCTCATTAAAATATAATATATATTATATATATAAATAACAATTTTATTATGATATTAAATTAAATGAAAATGGATTTAAAATAGAAACATATTATATAAAAAATATAAGTAATGTGAATTATTAGTAAAAATGCAAAAAAAAACAAGAGAATAATTGGTTAAATTGAGAGTGATGGCATGTAAGGAAAAAAACTCTACCACATGCAAAATTATCATAAAAGCACTTTTTTTTTATATTAACTTTACAAAAAAATGGACCCTGACAAGAGTTATGACGACCCTATACTTCTTTCTTTTATCAAGTACTATACGCACTGTTATCAGAACCAAATTTCTGCTTCTTCATTTAAAAAAAATTAATAACAATAATAATAATAATAATTTTATCACATATCTCTTTTATTTTATTTTTAAATTAAATTATCACATATTTATGAAAATAAAAAATATATTAACAGTATCATTTTAAAACTCTTTCTTTGAAATTTATATAATAATTTTATAATATGTCTATTTTTAATCAACCATTTGAAAACAAAAATAATTAAAAGAATGAAATATATCTTAATAAAGATTAAAATATTTATTATTATTCAAAAAGTGTCAACACGACACTTGTTAAAATAATTCTAGATATAATCCTATTAACATAATTATATTAATAGTCATACATTATATTAATGCATGCTAGTGTATATTAAATTTATTGACATTAAATTTTGAGAACTAGTTTTTTTTTATGTAAAAAATAGTTTAATAAGTTTTAATTTTTGCATATGATATTAAATTTTATTTTTTAGTTTGATTAAAGATAAATTATTCATTCCCAATTTAAAAATTTATAGATGAAAAGAAATATATTAATAGATTGATCATAAAAAAAATTTTAAAAACAAAAGTTATATAAAATTAGTTGATTGATTGAGAAAGGATTACTATTTATTATACTTAAATTAAAATACAAGTACATTATTAATCAATATATTGAAAGAAAATGAAAGACAAGTATATATAATTAATGATGATAAAAAAGAATTAAGGTATACTTATTACTCTATCAGTCCTAGAATAATAGAGATATTTTTTATTTATTATAAAATATATCTTTATTATTTTATTTAAGTTATAATTATATTATAAATTAATTATTATACCCATGTTTAAATATTTTGTAATTAATGACATTATATTTAATTATTTATATTTTATAAATTATTTATATTTTGATTCAATTAATAGTTATTTTAATTTTTATAATAATTAATAGTTATTTCTTATAAATACAAGGTAAAATGGATAGATTATATAAAAAAATTATTCATTAACTAAATAATATAATTTTTTTAATATATATAATATGAGAAGTGTTTTTATCATTTTTGAGACAGAGAAATAATAAAATAGCTACTCCCACAATCCTACTTGCTTGACAATAATAATAATAATAATAGAAGCAGTAAGTGATCAATCAATTAACTATTTTTTTTTCAAATAATGTTATGATTAGAGAGTTATGTATTAGCAGTTAGTATTATGAGTAAAGCAAAATCTTGCTGGGGCTAATTATACATAGAAATTAGAACATCTCATCTCCCTGTAGCCTCGATAACATAATTATTGAAAACTATAGACTACCAAATACATTAACTAGCACTATCTTTACAATGTAAATGTGAAAATGTGTGTGAAAAAAAAAGGAATTACATAAAATATTAATTTTTTTCTTTAAATTTTCATTTTTATTTTGTTTCTTTTTGCAATTTTATTTTTTTGAATTTAAAAATTATTTATATATATATATAACTTATATTAAATATCAAAAATATATTGAACATAAATTCAATGCATATAAAAAATAAGTCGCACTTGTAATTTTTTTATTTATATAATAAATTTGTAAAATTTCCCCTTTTTAAGGTTTTTTTTGTAAATTTTTCTAAAAAACTGCACTTCAATATTTATATTTATTTATAAATAGTAAAATTTAAAAAAATAATATTATCTCTATTTTATTTCAAATGTTATTTTAAGAATAATTATGCATATCAAAATAATCATTAGTGATTATAAATTTTATAAAAGATTTATAATATTTTACTTAATTATTTTTTTATTAATAATTATTAATATTAAAAATATTTAATATTTAAGAGTCTATTTAAAATTTTATAATTAATATCACCTTAAATATATAAAAATAATAATTAAAATAAAAAAATCTTATAAAAAAAATTGAAAATTTTGACAGTGGAGACGTTGAGATGTTTAATCACTTGAATTTATAAAAATTTTTGTTTAATAAGTAACAATGGAGATGTTGAGATTCCAAAAGGCAGAGCATGAAAATTTGACCGAGGGCTTGAAATAATTGCGATACATGGAACTCACTCCAAACCCAAACCAATTCATATATATGAACAATATATTCCAGTACTCGATTTTTTTTTTCTAAAGACACAGAATGGACAATTGTACGAAATTTCAAACCCGGTGGCAAAGCCTCTAACCAAAAAGCCTAAAATAGTAGATAGAATGTGATTAAGATTTTGATTAGTGGTAAGAAAGGTCTATTAATTGAGTTGAATTTTTAACTTAATTTTAATATTTATTTTTTTAATATTGATATAAAAAAATATAAACAAAAGAAAATTATACTGGATAACATCGTTTTTAATTTTTTTTTAAATATCATATTTATTTGATATATATTTAATATACTACCCATTACCCAATACATATTTTTAAAAAATAGAGTATATATTTAATATATTAAATGTTTATTAAAATTTATACTTTTGAAAATGGATAATTTTGAAATTAAAAATTGAAAATGAGTATATTTGAAAGATAAAAAAAATGAATATTTTTAAAAATAATTTTATTTTTGAGAATATTTTTGTAAAATTTTTCATAAAAAAAGGAAAAAGACTCATGAGTTGAAAAGCAAAGATGATGTTTGTTGTTGGAACAGCCCTCAACCTATATTTGTTGAGGTGTAACTGTGTTTTAAAGAATAAAAAAAATAAACTAAGTGTTACTTTGACTAAGAAACTCTACTTGTTTCAATGTTTGGAACTCTATCCATGTCTATCCAATTTCCCTAACTAAATTAAGCTCTCAAGTCACCATTCTTTAATATCAACAAATCTTTCAATTCTTTTTTTATTTTATTTTTCAATGGATTAGCAAATTATCTATAATTTAATTAACTAAGATCTAATTAATGGTTGGTTGGTGCTTTTCTTTTTATTAAGAAAAAAAAATCAAAATTTATCTCTCATTTTATTTCTCAAGGAAAAACAAAGACATATATATATATATATATATATATATATATGATAATGGATAATGGAATGGTCCCCATTTAATAAAATCTGCCAAATTGCAAATTATCATAAAACGTACACCACACCCAGCCCTCTGCAACTTGATGAAAGTGACAGACTTGGAATAGATGGGTTTGATTAAAGCTGCCCCTATTGGGCCATCACTGCTTTTTCTAATGTTCTGGGCGTCTTGCGGTCCAGTTGTATCTTCATTCAGCTCGGTCACACAAGTTTACACAAACTTGGATAGCCTGCACATGGTGGAAATGGCTCAATCGGGGGACTCATCCATAATAGATTGATAGATTAGTGTCGACATGTTAATTTTGTCCTGCCCAGAACTATCATAATCAACCGGTTAACTAGAATCCAGACTTGCACAATCTCACCTCAATTCATCTTAATCATAATCTGCGCATATCATCATTCACCAGCAAAAGTTTTTGTTACCTCTCAGTGGTATACTAAAGGTAAACTTAATTGGTAAGCCTATTTAGATCGCTGCATGAGAATTATTTATATTTTGATCATCGACATTTTTAGTATATAAAAATTTATAAATAGAAGAATTTTAGAATATTTATTAATATTAAAATTTTACATAAAAAATAAATAAAAATTAATCTGCATAAATCTCTTTGTGAAATTCTTAATAATTTCCTAATAATCATTTAAATCTTTATATTCTTTTTAATTATAATCATAGAAAAACTGTTTTATATTGTTGAAGTCTAACTGAAATTTTTTTATTTGAATAATGAATAATTAATTATTTAATAAGAATGAGATAAAGTTTATAACTGTTTATTAGCTGTATTTATTTTTATAGTTGTAACTCACACATCACAAAAAAAAAATGGCTCTTCTTCTCCTCTCTCCTCCTTCTCTCTTCCTCTTTGCCATGGTAGGGTAATTTAAACAAGAACACCACTTCTAGCATACTAGAACGTGTTTCGGGCATTTGAGATTGCCTAAGTACCGCGAACTAGAACGCATATCCTAGTTTACGGTACTAAGGGGGTTTGAGCAAATTAGGCAACTATGCTCAAGATCTGTCAAGTACATGAGATCCTTTCTTTAAGTTTCTCAAATGCCCATTGCATCTTATTATATAGTTTGACATGGACTCTAATGAAAAAGAAAGAACAATAGAACATCCCTCTAAATCAGAATGACACTGTTCCAATCTCAATGATCAATATTGCACTAATCCTTGTTCCAGAATCCAGCCATAGAGGTTTCTGCATGATGTCACCAACTTCAACACACTTAGTTGTGAAACTCACTTTTATGACATGCTACATTAGAGACGTATCTTATTTTTCCTTACAAAGAACAATATGCTAAAAACTAGAATATGTGGTTCAACAACTTTTTATGGAATGTTTACACTCGAATGAAAAATTGACACCCAACATAGTTGTACTCCAGTAACAAACCACAATATATGAACTGTGCAGTTACAACTGCGGGAATGAAATCTATTAGCCACAGCCCACAGTCAGTAACCCGCACACACCGCATACAATACATTTTTCATCCGCTGTTCCATAATTCCACTGATGCAAACCCACAGAAACTGCATGCATGCAAACAAGATTAATACAATTTCACATTCTTCAAAGTCTAGTTGCTCGAGTCCAATCCATAACCATAATAGCATTATAATGTCATAAAGTTCAAAATTTTCCAGCAAAAGCAGAAGTTTATTCTCATAAACAAGCCAATTAAGAAACAACAAAGACAATGCAAGATATAATCTGCCATGTCTAAAGTTACAACTTACAACTTATAGAAAAGCTGCAAATTCAACAGAATGAAGAACTTGCCAGCACATATCAACAAAAGCCGAAGACATGAAATTTAAACTGTATTTGTCATTTGTCAACCTCCATTGCCTGGGCAGCTTTAGCTTTTGTCAATGCAGTCAATTTGGTCCTCAACTTTTTCTTCTTTACTGAAAACCCACTTGCACCTTTCTTCTTTATTTTGTTACTACTGTCAAGCTAAACACAAGCATGCCAGACAATAAGACAGCAAATATAATTTCATAGGAATCAAATGTGCAATTAATATCATCAAGCAAACAATCACCCATTTGAAACTAATAACCAGCACTCAGTTTTCACCATTGGAGTTCATAAGAAAGAAAAGAAATTAAAACATCAGTAATAATAAAAATCAGTAATTTGAAAAGACACTCACTTTCATCTTATTATTCTTTGCTTGAAGCTTCTTCTCTTTCTTGTCTCTCTGTTCTTTTTCTCCTATAATTAACCATAAATCATAACAATTGTTAAAGAGTTAAATTAAAGACGACCTATGTTTATGCAGAAATAGAGAAAGAAATTACTTTGAAGCTCGAATTCATGCTGTCTCTTTCTGCGACCCAAATCGTTCTTCTTCGACATTTTGATTGCTCTACCGTAAAAAATTGACTCTGTTCATGCTTTGGGACGCTTAAACCCTAACCCTAGGGAACAAAACTTCTTTTTTTTCACTATTCAACCCCTATATTTCACATTTTTATATTATTTCATCCGAAGTTTGTGCATTTTCGGTTTGGGCACAGCTGATGTGGCAGATTGAATGAAGAATCTATTTACAACCGATTGGTTTCAACGAAAACCCGACCCGACCGTCAAAAATTGCCAAATTGGAGCGAGTAATAAAAACGGCGCCGCTTATCTAACGGCTAAGAAAAGCAGAAAAAAAAGGAGTTTAATACAATAAATAAGTTTATCCTAAATTTCTGACACTTTTTGCAATCACAAGTTTTTTTTTTTATCATTATACTGCAATTTCAAAAATTAGTATCGATAACGAGGAAATTACATAATTCACTAAAATTTCAATTATATGCTCTAAATTTAAAAAATTCAATTATATCCTAACTCAAAAATAGAAGAAAATCAATTAGTAGTTATTGGCCAGTCCAGGAAAGCCAAAAAAAAAAAAAAGAATGGCATTTACGCGGTAAGAAGCAGCTGCGGAGTCGGATTCTTTTTGATTTGAGTTCATACCTTGGAAAGTTCGATCAACCTTTCTCACCTCTAATGGTTGATATTGAGCAGCCAGATGAGAGTTAGAATGTGATCTATCTCATTCCATCGTATATGACATGTACATTGATCCCTTTCCGGGTCCACGAATGAAAATATATTTTGCTTTTTTCATGACGACTCGCTCTTTAGTTTATCTCTCGATAAAATAAGGTATCCATACGGTGAGATCGACTTCCACAATAGCGCACATTGACAATCAAATTAATACTTTTTCTTTTATTGATTTTTAGTTTTTGCTGTTAATTACTAATTGATTCTTTAGCAATGTAAAACTATCAAGTAGTAGACATGCAAGGGAACAACTGGCTCCTATAGAAATTTGGGAATTAGCGTTTATATTCTGGAGGCTTAACTTATCCCGATGAATATGGGGAGCAACTAAAACTTTCCTAAGCTTTAAAATTAAAAAAAGCTTGCAACGGCTCATAATGATCCAAAGCAAACAAAACTTTAACTGAAATTACATCTATAAAAAGGGATGGAAGAAAACTGCATGCAAGAGAACTCAAATTACCTGGAGAATTTTAAGAGACTTCTCTTACGAGCTGGGCTTGAGGACGAAATAAGAAATTCGTTTCCTTGCATAATGAATTTGCACATCCACAAAATTTTATGATGCTTCACTTATATCAATATTGAGACTAGCATGTCAGATGCTAACTCAATTTCACTCTTTAATTCTTTTTTTTTTAATCTAAACTTCACTCTTTAATTCATTATTTTAAATAATAATTTAGATTTTAAATATTAATTAAAATAAATTAATTTATATAATTAATTTATAAATTTGCATAATTGAGTCATGCATTCGTTATTACCCATAAATCACTAAATTTTCTATGTTTAATTTCCAATTAACTTCAAAATCCTTCCCTTAAAAAAATTAAAATAAAAATTACTAAATTTTGACTTTAATTTTTAATTCATTTAGATTTCATATTTGAATTTTAAGTATTATTTTTTTCATACATAATTAATAAAAAAATAAAATAAAAATTTAAAAACTAAATTGATAAAAATATATTTAACATTTCATTGTTCTAATTAATACAAAATAATGTTTATTTATTTTTAATTTTAAATTAATATATAATTAATTTTTTAAATATTAATATAGGATAGAATTTATTAATAATAAAAATATATATTTATTATTAACTTATATCTCGAAATCTAAAATTAAAATTTTAAATTGAGATATATTTATTATAAAATAAAATATGGAATAAAGTTATTTATTAAAGAAAAAAATTGTTATTATAAAAGTTATAAGTAATTAAGCATGATTAAAGCAAGCCAATTGAAATGATTACGGCGGGAGCAAGAGAATGATGAAGATGAAAAGGATATTTCTCTCGGTTTGAGTCAGCTTTTGGCGGTTGGCCCCTCTCTGTTTCCATAGTCTGAACAAAGACCACTTCAAGTCCAATCATCCATGTCAATCCAAACTCACACAGCGGTGCAAAATTGAATTCAATAATAATAATAATAAATAAAAACACAAAATAAACATTACTGAACTCCATTTTTTTTTAAAATAATCATTGCCATCACTACTCTACAAGGGAAAAGCAAACAAACAAGATCGTTTAATAAATTCACATATTATGTCTTTGAATATAAAGTTTTCTTGGCATGTCCATGTCGGCATTAATAATTCGTATTTTATTCTTTTTTGCTCACAACTAATACGATGTTCAGACAACCCAGTTGATGCACTGTGTCTCAAATCATTTATATGTATTATACGAATAAATGTAATCGACATGTGACCTGTTCTATTCTGTTCTGTTCTGTTTCTGAACAGATCTCTGTTTCAAGAATATTTTCTTTGCTTGATTAGATCTCTCTTTGTCTTAATAACCCACCGCAGAGATTAATCAATTCATATCTCTACTGGGTTTGTTTGTTATTAATTAAAGATTGTTTTTTTGTTGATAATTGAGATGGGGAGTCAGTGCTCTAAGTTCACTCCCTGTTGCTTGGATTCAAAGTTCAAGGCAGCAGCAGTTGTCGAAGTTCCTGATTCTATTGGTGAGTTTCTTGTTGTTTTCAGCTAGAATGTGAGAAACAGAGTGATTTGGATTGATGAGATTACTTTTTTTTTTTTTTTTGTCATTGGGTGCAGGAAATGGAGAGAAGAGTGAGATTGATTACTTGCCTGAATTCAGGGAATTCACAATCGAGCAGCTAAAGAATGTAACTTCAGGTTTTGCAGTAGAAAATATAGTGTCTGAGCATGGAGAGAAGGCTCCAAACGTTGTTTATAAAGGGAAGCTTGAAAACCAAAGAAGAATTGCCGTTAAGCGGTTTAATAGAATGGCTTGGCCTGATGCTCGTCAATTTTTGGTAGACAACTTCTTTTATCACCATTAACATACTTCACCAAATAATGTCTCTGCTTTCCACAGCCAACATGAACAATTTGGCATGAAAATTCGTCTGACCTGAATTCCTGCACTTAACTCAAAGCATTCTTCTTTGCTTATATTTGTATTTCAAAATCGATTGTATATAAAATGATGATGTCCCAATTTGCTACTGAATCCAATTCTCTTTTTGTTTTATTATTTTCCCTTCGGTTTCATGAATTTGGAATGGAGAGATTGGATTCAGTTTTATCAGTTTAAATTACTTGAAATTCATATGATTTTTGTATTGGTTCGATTAATAACATGGAACTTTTTGTGTTTTTGGTTCATTAAATCAATGGAGAAAGGATTTTCATTTCTTCTGTTATGCTTTTTTCATAGTTTTGCCTATCTTGGTTTAATTGAAAAACTATTTTTCTTGTACAATTATAGGAAGAAGCAAGATCTGTTGGTCGGCTGCGCAATCATCGATTGGCAAATTTACTCGGCTGTTGTTCTGAAGATGATGAGAGGCTACTTGTGGCAGAATACTTGCCCAGTGAGACACTTGCAAAACACCTTTTTCATTGTAAGGCTTCTCTATTTCCCAATGTTCTAAAGATTTTGGCTATAGCTTTTGTTCATTTGCTGAGACACAGAGACACAGTTTAACGGGTCTGAGACAATGGACCCGAGATCGAATCTTCCTTCATACCAATATTAAAGAAAAATAGGCCCGCTCTTTTTATTCTGAAATCATGTTTCTTGATTCAGGGGAAACCCAACCTATGAAATGGGCAATGCGATTAAGGGTTGCCTTACATCTGGCAGAAGCTCTAGAATACTGCACAAGTAAAGGACGGGCTCTCTATCATGACCTTAATGCTTACAGGATTTTGTTTGATGAGGTAAATACCTCTCTGGCTCCAATATCTGTGGAAACCACTTATCTGAAGTTTGATTCTATAAGCATTATTTATATAATAGAACTTTGCAGGATGGTAATATGAGACTCTCAAGCTTTGGTTTGATGAAAAATAGCAGGGATGGAAAAAGTTATAGCACTAATCTAGCTTTTACTCCTCCTGAATATCTCAGAACTGGTATATATATTACATGCTTCCTCTTAATAGTAAATGGTATATATTATAAAACTTTATCCTGAACTTTGCCTCCTTTTATTTGTCTTTGTTACACAGGGAGAGTAACTCCAGAAAGTGTAATATATAGTTTTGGCACTCTTTTGGTTGACCTTCTCAGTGGGAAGCATATACCTCCCAGCCATGTAAGCGTTTATTTTGTTTAATACTATCATGTATGTAAGATCAGTGCCCCAATAGCTCGAACAATTCGGTCAAAACTTCCCAGTAAAGCTGAGTCTCTCTTCTTTTTAAATTGGAACTTGCAACCTCCCATTCCTGAATACGACTCTAGTACCACTATAAGCTAATGTAGTGTTATTGTACAGGCTCTTGACTTGATTCGAGACAGAAATGTTCAGATGTTGATAGATTCTTGCTTGGAAGGGCAGTTTTCTAATGATGAGGGAACCGAGTTACTACGGTTGGCTTCTAGGTGTTTACAATATGAACTCCGGGAGCGGCCGAGTTCGAAATCATTAGTTGCTGCTTTGACTCCTCTTCAGAAGGAAACTGATGTAAGTTTTAGCTGTTTATTATGTACAGACTCAAAATTGAATCATATATGTCTGCTGTAATTTTTATGTTTCTATTGCCTCTACTTTTATACAGGTTCCTTCCTATGTGTTGATGGGTATCCCAAATAGTACTTCACTCTCTCCTTTGTCCCCATTTGGTGAGGCTTGCACAAGAAAAGACCTCACTGCCATACATGAAATTCTGGACAACATTGGCTATAAATACGATGAAGGAGTAACAAATGAGGTTCTTTATTTATTTTCTTTAAATAGTAGTCTCTCAATATTTTTAACTTGCATCTTTAACATTTGATTTTTTTGCTATGTTACTCTGCAGCTCTCATTCCAAATGTGGACTGATGAAATGCAGGAAACTTTGAATTTCAAGAAAAAGGGTGATTCGGCTTTCAAGCAGAAAGATTTCAGAGAGGCAATTGAGTGTTACACACAGGTTCTCCCTTGATTATGATATGCTTTCTTCGTTCTTATAAAACTAAAATTAGCATTAACCTCGATTTAGAGAAAGAAACTTAAATTACCACTGCTTACACAGAGATTTTGTTCATTTACTTGCAGTTCATTGATGCTGGAACTATGTTTTCTTCAACTGTTTATGCACGGCGGAGCCTGTCATTTCTTATGAGTGAAATGGCTCAAGAAGCTCTAAATGATGCAATACAAGCCCAAGTAATCTCCCCTGTATGGCATGTTGCATCTTCTCTCCAGGCTGTTGCCCTCACCACACTAGGAATGGAGAGTGAAGCACAAATAGCACTCAAGGAGGGTACAAATCTTGAAGCTGAAAAGAACACAACTTCTGAACAAAAGTGAAAAACAGAAAATGCGTATGGTGATTTCTTAATCTGCTCGACTCTTTCTCTATAAGATGAAAAATCCAAGCACTGATTGTGGGGCGTCAGTAGCTTGCATTGTTTTCCATCATTTTAGTTAAAAGAAAGCAAATTCTTTTCCACTGATGAATTCCAATGGTGGTGTCTTGGGATTGAAATGTTTGGAACCAATCAATACAAAAGCACTGGTGACTGCTAATTCTTGTGAGGTTTGATCAAACTGTGTACTCAAGGTTTGAACATTTTTTTCCTGCCATTCCATTTAAAACAGGGGGAATTTCTTTTTATTTGTCTGTTTATTTTTTTAAAAGTGAATTGATGGAGATAGAATATTAGCTAGCTTGTAACTTGTGTACAGAGTTCCCCTAATTATTACTCTTGCTGATGATATTGGTTACTGTCACTATTGCCACTTTGTTCCTATTTTTCTTTTTTGTCAGCTGTCACATAGGTTTATTGTGTCAGATTAAACTTTAGCATGAAGAGATCGATCCGCCAGAGTCCATCATAATTACTTGTTTCAATTGGGCGAACTGAACTTTTCTAATTATAATTTGTTATTATGGGTCAAAACTCAAAAAGGAAAAACTTTTATTTTGTCAATTGGGGTTTTGAAAGCTCAGCTCGAAGTGAAGGATAAATTAGATGGAAAAGGTCAAACAATAATATCAAACCAGTAAGGAGATATCATCAGCAAAATTTCTTTTGAAAGCTTACATATTGTACAACTATTTCAACAAGAATTACACAGCTACAACAGCTAACAGCTACAATTGGTGAGGCTCAGCGTTGTATTTATGCATTATTTCCTTTAAAATAATAAGAGAGAGAAAAAGAGTGAGGTACCTATGAAGCCTCTTGAGCAGCTCGGAATGATTCCTTTGTTCTCCCATAGTACACTGGTTTATTGCCTGGAAATGTGATAAAATTCCAGCCAAAAGCAGATCCCCCTATATAGCGTGATTGCTCCTCAAGATCTATTGCCTCTCTAGTTTCAGATGGTTTTGCAAGAACCTGGTCTGATTGAGGCAGATCTGCTTGCTCCCGGTGTTTCTGCCCAGCCCCATTTTCACCTGACAAATGCTGTCCTTCAGGTGCATTCTTAGACTTTGTGGGGACTATTTCAGCGGTCATTTGTTTGTATAGTTCCATTAGTAGCTTCAATCCTGCAAAGCACAGATAACATGGTCAAAAGCAAGCCCCATGAACCAAGACATAGATTCTACACTTGCTAACCACCCATTTAGAGTCGGAATTTATTAAAAAAAGAGACGTTGATGATTGCAATGAGCAATCAGTATATGAAACCAAAAGACAGGTTCATGTCCTGATAAAATAATAATCCTAATTATGGATGCCAACAAATTATACTTAAATCACTTCCACCACCAGCAGCATAGAAATGTTTAGAGGAACACATGCCATAGGCTTAAGTACATAGATGTCTTAGTTTAAGAAACAAGCTGGTCAAGCAAGTTACAACCTGTTCAGAATTTGCAGCCCATTTTTTAAATACTATATCTCAAAACTCAAATATCACAATTCAAAACAGAGAGAGATCAAGGTAATAGTCACTAAGATTATGTAAGGGCTCAAAATTTGGATTCGATAAAGCAAGTCAATCCTGAGATAACATTTGCATTCAAGACATCTTACTCATTTTACCGTGCGAAATTTGACAGAATAAACTACAAATCAATGAGCTTACTTTCTCGAAGTTCATTAGCTCCCTTGCAACTCCGGCAGTTTACTGTTCGAAGCACCTTCAGAAACAAAGAAACAATTTAGCCCTTCAGACTTTAATATAAATACACTAGGCATGATTGAAGATTTGATGCACTAAAAATTAGGAAGTGGAGGGGCACTCTTACTAAGGGTCACCACAAGTTTCCAGTTGTGAGAGAAAACAGTATTGTCTAATGTTCCATTTATACTCTCCATCTCAGGTGCAGAGATAAGGTTTTCAAAATAACAATTGATAGAAACTAGGCCTGAAATTTGATCATGGAGGAAAATTGTAAATCCTTAAACAAATTTTTTAATGGGGCATCTTAAAAGATCATGAATTGGTAAAAAAATACACCACAATATCATAAATTTACAAGCCACAGAGGGATCACTAACTCTGAAGTAGACCAAGATTATCCCAAAAACAAATATATTCTGGAAAGGAAACAAAGATTGCGACCGGTGAACCAATTCAAATTACCATAGAAATTAAACAACAAATTCAACAGAATAACTGATGAATTGTACTTTAAATCCTAAAATGAATCCATTCAAAGACAAAAAAAAAAAGCTAAAAACTTTAAACTCTATAAAAAAATGACGAATGAAAAAAATTGAAAAGAATTCTGCTGCGAAGTTGTACCTCGAATAAATGGGGACGAATATCTTTGAGAACAGCATGCATCTTGAAGTAACTACAGTCTTGGATTTAGACATAACTCTCAAGGAATCTTTTCTTGCCTCTGGGAGGGAGAGAAGCAGCTGCTGGAGCGCGTGGTAATGGTGGTGGTGGTGATGCTCGAGCTGCTGCCGTCGCCGATGGTTGAGGTGGTGGCTGTGAAGCTGGGGCTGTGTTTGGTGGGTTTGGGTCTGGGTTCGGGTTTTGGGTTGGTGGATCCTGGGACGGTTTTGCTTCTTCCATGACTGTGCGTTCTGTGTTTGTAATTGAGAATCTGATTGGATATTAAAATGCACTAAAGATTCAGAACCAGTAGCGGATAATCCATGCGGAATTTATTAAGGGAGTTGTTTGGTCATACTCATACCATTCTGATTTCTTGACAAGTAGCGGATAATCCATGCGGAATTTATTAGCTTTGATGAAATTGAAAAGAAATATAAGATATTTTTTTCAATTTTTTCGTTTTATGTTTAATTAATAATAGGAATATAATTTTTTAGGGGAATAATTTTATTCAAATAATTAAAATAATTTTTTATCTAAATAATTTAAAAGGAAAAAAATTATAAAAATATATCTTATAAATTTATTTATTTATTTAAATTATAAGAAAAAAATCTCATTTTTTTATTATTTAAAATTTAAATTTATTTTCGATGCTTTCTCTATTTTTATTTTAATTGATATTTTTAGAGATTTTATACATTTTAAGAAATTAATTAAAAATAATTTATTCTAAATTTTAAATTAATTATTTTTTTAATATGTCATTTTGAATTATTAAAAATATAATTGTTAATAATGTTATTAAATATAAAGGAAAAAATTACAAATAATATTAAAATTTTATTTTGATATTATTAAATGTTAAATATTTTAAAATAAAATTAAAATTTTAAAACGATATAAATTTTGAAACAAACATAGTATATTATAAAAATAAAGAAAAATTAATCATTTTTATTAAAAATATAGATTTACGTGTAATTTTTTTATTGTATTTTTATTTTATAAATACACATTTAATTTCAATTTAAATAGGAGTATTATTTTAGAGTATTAATTTTATTATAAAATATTTAAAGTTAATAATATCAAAGTAAATTTTTAATATTATTTATTAATTTATCATGTATGTTTAATGTCCTTATTAATAAATGAAAAAATTAATGAAGTGTAAATATTAATGAGAGACTATTATTTAATAATAAATTAATAATTTTAATTAATTTTTAATATAAATAAAATCTTTTAAAATATATTTAAATTAAAATAAATATAGTATTATAATATATTTAATAAGTAATATTAAATATGAGTGTTGAGCTATAAAAGTTTATATTATAAGATTTATCTGCTGTGTCATGGAATGATATTTATTTAGCACCTCTTTGCATACTTCTATTCATTAATATTTATTGTTGATTTTTTTTTTTTCCAGTTGTATTATATCTCTCAAGAATGCTATTGCATTTAGATGACTTTGAGTGCTTATTGTTTTTCTTTAGGCTGTATATTTCATAATTTTAATGGATTTTTTTTATAAAAAAATTGAAAGTATGTTTATTAATTTAAATTATATACTATTATTTACCATTAAATTGTATTTAAATGTATCGAGATATAATTTAACGATATATAATTTAATAATAGATTTTTTTATTATTCTCTGAAATATATTTATTTTTTATTAAAATAATAAAAATGAAATAAAAATTATAATATTTATTGTTGTTTATTATATATAAGCATATATCAAAAAATACTTTAAATAAAAAATATTGCATAAAGCAGGAATTAAATTATTTGAATTTTCTAATATTAACAAACAATTTTATCTTAGAAAATTGTTTTATTCAAGACGACAGGCATTTGACAAGCATTCTTCAAAATTTCTATACAACCTCCGCTTACTAGTAAACGACAGTCGTTTAAATCAGTCGCCATCTCCACTCTCCAGAAACTACAAATTTCTTCGAAATAATTTCAACACATTTCTTGCTCTTTGCAAAGTGTAAACCCTAAAAAAAGGGAAAGAAATTGGAAGATGAATCTTAAAACAGACAAGATAGTGAGGAGGACGACGATGGTCGGCACTGCTGTCGCTTCTTATTTCCTCTTAACTGCTGATTAGGGCCCCGAATCCAATGCTTTCGACCCTGTAATTTGCCCATTTCTTATTTTTCTTTCTGATTTCCCAAACACAATCTATTTTGTTAATTTTGTGCGTGTTGACTTTCGAGTTCCTTCAAATGATATCTTTTTAACTTTCCATTTTACTTGCAATTATACTTAGGTTTATGTATATGGTTTTGAATTAATTTACTTTCTTTATATTTTTCGTTTTAATTAGCCTAATAGGTTGCTGGAATTTTAATTTGGGTATTATTATTTTATTTTTTATATTTATGAAGGACTGAACTTGACAAGTTCAAGTAGAATCCAAGTTGAAGCCATCGATCACATTTTGTGTGCTTTCATTGAGAAGCAGAACTATTGTGGAAAGAATTGATCACATATTGTGTGCTTTCATTGTGTGTTGGAAATGGGGTAGAATTTAAGTAAAAAGTTTAATTAGCTGTGATTGTTAGCAACTTCGAGGACCAGTGAAAACATCAAATCCTATGTGTGCTGAGAGTTTATGCCCTTTCTTTTTTATACAACACTTGAAGTTGTTTGCTTTGTAGTTTAATTTCTGAGTTTGGTACATGTTGCTTATGAATCTGACTTTTCCCCCTAAATTTTTTCCTTGTTTCTTCAGCCTTTGCTCTCTCTTGTAAGTTTTTCTTATCAATAGTGTTAAAATTTATAGGTAGTTTAGGCATGAATTTTGTCGACCTTCCGCACATTTCCATTTGAAAATGTCATTATGAGGCTAATTTCCTTGTTTTGTTTCAGTACATTCATGAAAAATAGAATGATTGCATTATTATATTCATTCATGTGTATGGTGCTGGGAGAGGCAGACCATAGCTTGAGGTAATATTCTTATGACATTGACACTGTCCGTCTCAGGATCATCCACATTTTGAAAAATTCTTGCTTTGAAACATTTTTTATCCTGGCTTAGTTTTCTCAAACAGCTTCAAAACTAACCTCTCTTTCACTCTTTGCACTGGCAGATAAAGAAGGCGATACTATCTGCAGAGAGTTCGGTGAAAGAGTACATCTTTGGATCAAAGCAAGAACCTCAATTTCAAGGAGGCCAAATAGAGAACCTGACCTCAAACAGTGCAAAAAAGCATTAGCAGGGTATTCAGCTCAAGTTTGCATAGGATCATCATGAGTTTAGATCAAGCAGCAGTGTTTGTTCTGAGAGCCAGTTTCTTTCTTTGCTAGAAACTTACTTCTGGAGAATATAATATGTTTATACTGTTTTTTTCTTTTTTGGCCAAATCCAGTACAGAAGATGCTTTTTGCTGCTGTGTTTTGACAAAATTGAAGGGGAAAGAAAGACTTCTAAGTTCCAACTTTCAAACAGAAATTTGTTAATTTGAGTAGTCGTGTATTTTGCTTGAGGGATTTATAGAATGATTATTATTTTATTTAATTGTCCTCTTCTTCATGTCTGATTTGTTCAGTACTTCAAATTATCAGTCAGATTCCCCACACCAGAGTTCCACAGTAATTTAATTTTCAATATCTCATTTTTAATTCTCTTCCACAGTAATTTAATTTCGGTATCTCATTTATAATTCTTTTATTCTTATATTATACTTACAACTCTGCTTATACATGAGTTTTTTTTGTGTATAGCCGGTCTTAAGCTCGGATAAAGAATGGGGATTATTGTAGATGACAGTCAGCATAAAACTTTTGTCATATCTCATGATATGAATTCTAATGATAATATTGTTAGGGTATTTCCTACTTGCGACGTGCTACATCGGAGCTTGGGTGTAGTGAAAAATAAGCAAGGATGCAGAGCGTTCCCTGAATGTGACGCGCTATGTCGGCGTCCGGATGTGATGCATAATAAGGGTTCTCACATCAAGGACGGGTGTGGTTAAAAAAGTTAGTCTAAAATATACGTAATACGAGAGATATATGTTCAGATAATGGTAAAAGATTTTATAGAAAAAAAAATATAAAAAAGAACAAGTTGAGAGTAAGATCCGAATAAGAACTTAGAATATTGGATATCTTACAGATAAATTGAGAGAACTTGTTGATACTATGGAGAAAAGAAAAATCGGTATTGCTTGCATTCAAGAGACTAAATGGGTTGAAGAAAAAAGTAAAGAAGCTGAGAATACTTGAAATAAAGTGTGGTATACAGGAACAAACAAAGGTAAAAATGGAGTAGGTATAATTTTGGATTGGAACCTAAATTATACCAACAAAGTAGGTAAAAACGGAGTAGGTAAAAACCGAGGTAAAAACGGAGTAGGAGACAGCTGTAGTGGTGAAAAAAAGTAGGCGATAGAATTATTTCAGTTAAACTTGTGCTTCATAATAAGACCATCAATATAGTTAGTGCATATGCTCATCGAGTTGGATTGGATGGGGAGAACATGTAAAAATTTTAGGATGATATGGATGAACTTATGCAAGGGATCCCAAATGATAAAAATATTTTTATAGGAGGAGACTTAAATGGACATATAGAAAAAGACATAGTAAGTTTTGAGAACGTTAATGGAGAGTATGATTTTAGAATTAGAAATGAAAAATATAAGATTATCCTTGATTTTGTTTTAGTTTATGGTTTGATTCTAGCAAACACATTTTATAAAAGGGTAATCGCATCTAGTGATCTTTAAAAATGGCAAAATAAAAGTCGAATTGATTTCATATTTACAAAAAAAAAACAAATCGAGCTCGATGCAAAGATTATAAGGTTATTCCAGTTGAGATTTTGACAACTTAATATAGTTTAGTAGTTTTAGATGTCAAGTTTAAGAGGTTGATAAGCAGGCCAAGGAGGAACAAAATTTCTAAAATTAGGTGGTAGACTTTAAAAGGTAAAATATAATTGTTATTCAAGGATGAGTTGGCCACAGCCGGAGGGTGGGAGGCAGATGTGAGTGTGTCATCCAATGATATGTGGATAGACATATCTACAATAATTAAATGAGTAGCTAGAAAGGTTCTTGGAGAAACTAAAGTGTGTAGACATCCCTCGAAGGAGTTTGTTGGTGGAATGAGGAAGTGCAAAACGGTAAGAAGGGGATATCAAGAAACGAAGGAGAAGTTATTTTAAGGATCTTCTTAATAGTAACCATAGTGGTAACATTAGGGGGGTTAGAAGATAGGCTCGAGAAAAATGTGAATTATACTAGACAGATTAGATTTTCTGAAGTTAAGGAAGCTTTTAAGAGGATAAAAGTTGGTAAAACATGTAGACCAGATGAAATACCTATTGAGGTTTGAAAACATTTGGGAGATATATGAGTTACATAGTTGATAGCTTTGTTCAATAAGATCTTAACTTGTAGACCAGATGAAATACCTAATGAGGTTTAAAAATATTTGGGAGATATATGAGTTACATGGTTGACAACTTTGTTCAATAAGATCCTAAGTATTAAGAAAATACTTGATGAATGAAGACAAAATAATTTAATACCTATTTTTAAGAATAAGGGAGAAGTTCAGAATTACTCAAATTATAGAGCTATAAAGCTTATGAGTCACACTATAAAACTGTGGGAGATAGCTGTGGAATACCATTTGCATCGAGATACTTGTATCTCCCCAAATCAGTTTGATTTTATGCATGATCAATCAACTATAGAAGCTATCTTTCTTCTTAAAAATTTGATAGAAAAGTATAGAGAGATGAAGAATGATTTACATATAATTTTTATTTACTTGAAAAAGGCTTATGATAGAGTCCCTAGAGAAGTTTTATGATGAGTGTTAGAGCATAGAGGAATATCTATACGATATATCCAAGTCTTGAAAGATATTTATGAAAAATCACCAGTGTCCGCACTGTGGGAGGGAATACTAATGATTTTTCTATTTCTATTGAATTATATCAAGGTTTAGCTTTGAGCCCTTATTTTTTCGTCTTGGTCATGGATGAGCTAATAAGACATATATAAAATGACATCCCTTGATGTATGTTTGCAGATTATATTATATTAATAGATGAGACTCAAACAATAGTAAGATAAAAGTTAGAGTTATGGAGAAGCACTTTAGAATATAAACGTTTTAAGCTAAGTAGAACTAAGACTGAGTATATACATTGTAGATTTAATAACGAAAATAGAGAAATAGGTGAAATTCTTTTGGATGCAATAAAAGTACCTCCTAATACTCAGTTTAAGTACATTGACTCTATTCTTCAAGAAGATGAGAGATGTGAAGAAGATGAGAGATGTGAAGAAGATGTAAGTTATAAGATTAAAGTTGGTTGGATGAAGTGGAGTGCTACAGGAGTTCTATGTGATCAAAATATGCCAATTAAATTAAAAGAAAAGTTCTATTGCACTGCAATAAGGTATGAGATGATGTATGGTAGTGAGTATTGGACAATAAAGAATAACACATAAGTAAGATACATGTTACAAAAATGAGAATGATAAGATGGATGTGTGGATATACTAGGATGGATAGAATTCATAATGAGTGCATTAGAGAAAATGTGGGGTGACGCCTATTGAGGATAAGATAAGATAACATAGATTGAGATGGTTTGGTCATGTAAAACGAAGATCTAGTAATGCACAAATTAGAAAAACCGAATAAGTTAGAGTATATATAGCTAAGAGAGGCATGAATAGAACTAAACTGATTTTGTCAAAGGTGGTCTAAAATGATCATATAATGTTGCATCTATTAGAAAAGATAGCCCTAAATCGTATCGAGTGAAAAAGAATAATCCATATAGCAAATCCTAATTGACTTGGAATTAAGACTTCATTGAGTTGAGTTGAGTTATATTATACTTACAAGGTGCACAAGAAAAAGGGGAAATTTCTTTTAAAAATATGGGTTATTTTAGTAGGTGTTATATTGTCACTTTTTTTAGTAGTGATATATATGTTTTTATTATGAATAATTAAATATATTAATACGTGGATGTTTCTTTTTATCATTTTAGTCATGTTATCTTGTCTCCTAATCATATTAGCTTGTCTCTCAAATTATTTTATCACTTCATTTATTTTATTATCTTAATAATTAATATGTAATATTTTATTTAATTTTCAACTTTATAAATAGAAGTGATTTGTAAAGCTTAAATATATAAAGAAAAAGAAGTGTAAACTTATGAATTTTCTCTCTAAATTATTTTTTAAAATAATTAACTTTTGTTCTTCATTTTTTTAATTATCTATAATTTTATCATTAATTATATAATACATTATCAGCACGATTGTTCTACATCATTTATCTTAATATAGCTTCAATATTATTTCATCAAATGTAATATTCGTATATTATTCATGTTTGCTTTAAATATATTTATTCACTTGTTATATTTAAATTAATATTAGACTATAATTTTAAGTGCTAATATACTACAATATAAATATATTGTTGCAATTGATAAAATTAAAATTAAAAAAAAAGAAATTTTATGATTATAATTATTGTACGTAAATTATTATTTTTAAATTTAATTGATATGTATAATTTATTTTATGGTTTATAAGTTTTATATGTATAATTCTTCTCATAACATGTTAATCATTTTTATGATATTTTATTTAATCTTCTTACTAAAAAGAAATTTGAATAACAATGATGATGATGATGACGACGATGATAACAATAATAATAATAAATAAATAAATAAAATATTGACTAGAATAAATTATAAGTTTAACGATATTATTTTTTTATTTTTTTATATACAAATAATAATAAAATGATATAAGAGTCATATAATTAAAAAAAATTAAAATTATACACTTGTTACATATATATTATATACTTATTATATATAAATTTTATATTGTTATAATTTTATA
Source organism: Garcia nutans (assembly GCA_947685225.1). NCBI lineage: Eukaryota > Viridiplantae > Streptophyta > Magnoliopsida > Malpighiales > Euphorbiaceae > Garcia > Garcia nutans. Next base: position 12,461,417 of record CANTUV010000010.1, on the reverse strand, counting down.
ATAATAAAAATATAAATACTACATATTAATAAAATAATTATGTTTTCATTTAATTAAATAACATATATACTTACACTCGTGATTTTATATTTTTATCATCTTATATTAGTTCATACATATCTACATATGCATTAATTTATTCATAATTTTTCTCTACTTTTCTTAATATATTTTAAATTATTAATATCAATTATATTTGTTTTTATTTTTTAAAAATTAATAAATTGTGCAATATTGATAATATATTTATATATAATTTATGTCTTTTACTTGATTTAATGTAATTTATTATTACTTTACATAATATATTAAAGATAATATGTTAGTGATTAATTATAATTTTATTATATAGTGATCTACATGATGTCAAATATCACAAAGTTTGAGTTTATTACACTTAATATATCGAGAAATAATTACTTACTTTGAACTCTTGATACTGATATTCATCTTGATGTTATGAATCTTGGAAATATAATTCAAGAAGAAAATGACGCATCCTTGCAGGATCGTGTAAAAGTAATGATATTTCTTCGTCATCATCTCCATGAATGATTAAAAGCTGAATATTTAACGGTAAAAGATCCCTGTGAATTTTGGCAAAATTTAAAAGAAATATTTGTTTATCAAAAAATAGTTATTCTTCCAAAAGCTCGCCATGATTGGACGCATTTGTAATTATAAGATTTTAAAATTATTAGTGTATATAATTCTATAGATTTTAAAATTACTTCTCAATTGAAATTATGTGGTGAGAAGATTACTGATCAAAATTTTTATTAGAAAAAACGTTCTCAACATTTCACACCTCGAATATGCTCCTTTAGTAGAAATATCGAGAGTGAAGTTTTAAAAAATATTATGAATTAATATCTTATCTTCTTGTTGCTGAACAAAATAATAAACTTCTGATCTATTCCCTGAAATAAATATTATAATGATAAATAAGTATGAACAAAGATAAAATAATAGACTTGATCGTAGTCGTGGGCGTGGTCATAGTAGAGGTAACATCGGTAATAATTATCGAAGCTATAAAAATCACCAAAATATCAATTTCTGAAAGACTAATGATTATAGTGAGAAAACGAGAAAGGAAAGAATTTATAAAATAAAAATAAGAAAATGTCTGCTATAGATGTGGCATGAAAGGACACTAGTTTTATACGTGTCATGCATCCAAATATCTTGTAGATCTTTACCAAGCTTCTTTAAAAGGAAAAAAAATAATGGAGATCAATTTTCTTAAAGATAATGATCCAACTAATTTCACACATTTGGATGTTTCAGACTTCTTTAAAAATATTGATGGAAAAATTGATAGTTTAATGATTAATGAAAATTATCTTTTGGATGACCATATTAATTAATGTATTTTATTCAATATCATATTTTTTTATTTTTATTATGTGTGTTTTATTTATCAAGTGTATTTTATTTTTCAAACCAGTTAAGTTCAAAATTAAATGTGTTTTATTTTTATCTATATGTTCTTTATATAAATATATTAAATAAAATATTATAATACTTATTTATGTTATTTTCATTTTGAAGAAAAATAAAATTATCTGGTCACTTATTTGATACTGGTAGAGATTTATGTCTGGCAGACAGTGCAACAAAACGTACTATTCTAAAAGATAAAACTTATTTTTCTCATCTTTAATTAGCTAAGGCTAATGTTAATACAATTTTTGATGCCACAAATTTAATTGAAGGTTCCGAAAAAGTCTATATTATGTTACTCAAAGGCATAAAATTAATAATAAATGATATATTGCTATCTAGTAAATCAAAAAGCAATCTTTTAATTTTTAGAGATATAAGTCTCAATGGTTATCATATTGAGACTAAAAATGAAAATAACAAAGAATATCTCTATATTACATATACAATCTCATGAAAGAAGCATATAATAAAAATATCATTAGTATTTTTTATCTGAATTATATTTTACATATATAAATTTAATAGAGTCTAATATTATAATTAACTAGAAGTTAATTGACTCAAAAAAATTTATTCTATGGCTTGATCACTTAGGTTATCCTAGTACTATAATGATGAGAATGATTATAGAACACTCATATGAGCACCCTTTAAAAAACTAAAATATTCTTTATAAAGTGAATTTTATATATTGCTTGTGCTCAAGAAAAATTGATTACTAGTCTATCTCAAAGTAAAATTGAATTTGAATCTCCTCAGTTTTTAGAACGAATTCATGGAGATATATGTGAGCCTATCATTCCATCTTGTAGTCTTCTTCGATATTTTATGATTTTAATAGATGCTTATATAAGTTGATCACATGTTTATTTATTTTCTACTCGCAATATTGTATTTGTCAGATTATTAGCACAAATCATTAAATTACGAGTAAAATTTTCAAATTATACAATTAATAAAATTTATCTTAATAATGTAGAAGACTTTATAACTCAAGTATTTAATGATTATTGTGTATCAATTGGGATTACAGTTGAATATCATTTAGCTCACACTCATATGCAAAATGATTTAGCAGAATCTTTTATAAAATGACATCAATTAATTGCTAGACTATTACTTATGAGGACAAAACTACATAGTTTAGCTTTGAGATATACTATATTACATGCAGCATCACTAATTAAAATTAGACCAACTGCTTATCATAAATTCTCTTCATTACAACTTGTATTTGGTGATGAACCTAATATTTCTAATTTGAGAATTTTTTATTGTGCGGTATATGTTCCCATTGCTCTACCACAACGTACAAAAATAGGCCCACAAAGGCGATTGAGAATTTATATTAGTTTTGAATCACCATCAATTATAAGACATCTCGAACCAATGACATGTGATATTTTTACAACACAGTTTGCTAATTGTCAATTTGATGAGACTATATTCCCAACATTAAGGGGAGAAAAATAAAAGTTAAAAAATAAGATATTTTATGGAATGCATAATCAGTCTCTCATTATGATCCTCAAACAAATAGAAGTGAACTTGAAATTAAGAAAATTATTCATTTATAAAATATTATAAATCAGTTATCAGATGTATTCACTGATATAAAAAAGGTAACTAGATCACATATACCGGCATTAAATGCTCATGCTCGAATTGATATTATAAATAAAAAGTCTACCAATATCCCAACGGATGTGTTCGTCATACTTCAGAAGTGTGATAGACCGATTGGTGCTAAAGATAAAAATTCTATAAGGAAAAGAAAACAAAATACACAAATTCATGTTTCTAAAATAAATATACCAAAAGATATGGTGATTTAGAAATAAATAATAGAAATAACTAATCAATTACCTCCAGCAGAGGAATAATTACTCGAGAACAATGAAATTATGAAAAATCCTAAAAATGAAGAGATTTTAACAAGTTATGTTTATATAAGAAAATATGAAATCGAAATAAAACTATTATTGATTAAAAGTTTGCATATACAGTAACTATTAATATAATAAATGGAAGCAATAATTTAGAATTAAAATCTATTAAAGAATGCCAACATCGAAGTGATTGGCCAAAATGAAAATATACTATTTAGACAGAATTAGATTCACTTGCAAAATATGAGATTTTTGGACCGGTAGTCCTAACATCTGAAAATATAAAACTTGTTGGTTATAAGTGGGTATTTGTAAAAAAGAGAAATGAGAATAATGAGATTGTAAGATATAAGGCACGACTTGTAACCCAAGATTTCTCAGAGAGACGTGACATCGATTATGAAGAGACATATTCTTCTATAGTAGATGCAATAACTCTTAGATTTTTAATAAGCTTAACAGTTTCTGAAAGATTTCATATGCATCTTATGGACATTGTAACAACTTATTTATATGGATCACTTGATAGTGATATTTACATAAAAGTCCCTGAAGGACTAAAAATATCTGAAATATTTAATTCATTACCATAGAAAAAATATTCAATTAAATTGTGAAGATCTTTATATAGGCTAAAACAATCTGGATGAATGTGATATAATCGTCTCAGTGAATATTTGTTAAAATAAGAATATGTAAATGATTTTATTAGTCCATATATTTTTATTCGAAAATTAAAATCTGAACTCACCATTATTGCAGAGTATGTTGATGATTTAAATATTATTGGAACTCATGGAGAGCTTGAAGAAACATTAATACTTCTAAAGAAAGAATTTGAAATGAAAGATCTTAGAAAGATAAAATTTTATCTTGGTCTACAAATTAAATATTTATCAAATAAAATTTTTGTATATCAGTCGAATTATATAAAAAAAATATTAAAGAGATTTAATATGGATAAAGCTCACTTATTGAGATCTCCAATGATTGTTTAATCTCTTGATGTAAAGAAAGATCCATTTCATCTTAATAGAGATAATGAAGAAATTTTTTATTTTGAAATACCATATCTTAATAATCTAGCTAACTATACAAGGTCGTATATAGTTTTTTCGGTTAATTTATTAGTAAGATATAGTTCTATGCCAATACGAAAATACTGAAATGGTGTTAAATATTTATTTCATTATCTTAGTGAAACTACTGATTTGGGATTATTTTATTCAAAATAATTAAATCCCAAATTAATTGAATTTGCAGATGTTAGATATCTATCTGATCCACATAAAAGACGATCACAAATAAGATATTTATTTTTATATGTTGGTACTGCAATATCTTAGCGTCCAACAAAACAAACGATTGTTGCCACATCTTCAAATCATGCAGAAATTATTACAATTCATGAAGCAAGTCGTGAATGTGTGTGGTTAAGATCATTGGTTCAACATATTCAAGACACATGTAATCTTTCATCTACTGAAAGAAGTCTAACAATTTTGTATGAAGATAATGCTGTTTGTATTACTCAATTAAAAGGAGGTTATATCAAGGATGATAGAACTGAGTATATCTCACCAACACGCATGAACTTTAGAAGAAAGGCAAAATAAATATTCATCAAATTCGTTCAAGTGAAAATTTAGCAGATTTATTAACAAAAGCTCTGCCAACATCAACATTTGAAAAGCTAGTTCACAAAATTGACATGCGTCAACTTAGAATATTCATTAATATGAGAAGAATGAAAATATATATTTATTAAGAATATTATACTTTTTTTCCTTCACTAGATTTTTTTTTCCCACAAAGTTTTTACCTAGTAAGATTTTAATGAGACATATTCTTAATAAAAAAATATTTAAGGGGGAGTATTGTGAATAATTGAAGACATTAACATATGGATATTTTTTATCACTTTAATTATTCTCTCTCTCTAGTCATGTTATCTTGTCTCATAATTACATTAGCTTGTCTCTCAAATTATTTTATCACTTTATTTATTTTATTATCTTAATAATTAATAAGCAATATTTAATTTAATTTTTAACTCTATAAATAAAAGTGATTTATAAGGTTTAAATATATGAAGAAAAAGAAGTGATAAACTTATAAATTTTTCTCTCTAAATTGCTTCTTAAAATAATTAGCTTTTGTTCTTCATTTTCTTTTAATTATCTATAAATTTATCATTAATTATATAATAGTTTTATTTTTATTAAAATTTTTTGTAATTATTTTTTCTTGAGAGCAATTGATAAAAAAAATTTATAATACAAAAAAATTATATATATTATAAAATTATTATAATAAAGATGTTAATATAGCACTTTGTAAATCTTTAATTTTTGACCCAGTCCAATTTGATATTTTTAAACAGTCCAAAATAATTTTTGTGATATTTTTAATAATATTTATTACTTATAATATTTATTTTTAATAAAAATAAAAAAATAAAAAAGAAGAAAAGATAAAAAAATAAATTAAAATTAAAAATCGGCGACTGAAATTTTTAGCCGCTGGCGACGAATTGGCCACAAGCCAAAAACCTGCTGCGAAATGGCCACGGGGCAATTCGTCGCAGATTTTTCCTGCGATGAATTGGCCTGTGGCCCTCGCCCAGCCGCAGGAAATTTTGCCAACATAATTTTTTTCGAAACCCTATTTTACTTGATTTTGATTTTTAATTTTATTTCCTAAACGGTTTTTATTTTTTTAACCAATTAGTATTATGTTTTGATTTTTCTTATAAATACACATCAAAACACACAGAAAAAGATCTGGGGACTCTAGACTTTGGATATTTTGGAGAAAAATATCAGACTTTTGGGATTAAGACTTTTAAAATTTTATTCAATAACTATCCGAGTTTCTTTTGGCAGTGGATTGACAATCTCAAGCTTGAAAGATCAAGAGGCAGCAAACAATAAATACTCCATCAAAGGCAGCCCACACTGTCTTTGTTATTGTTTAACCAAAATTTAAAATTGTGGTGGAACCAACAACGGAGGTTTGAATATCTATTTACTTGTTTATGTTTACAGTAGTCTCATCACTCAATTGGATTAATTGTTTAAATATGCAATAGATGATCAATTGTTCTACTTACCATCCAAACTCTATTTGAAATTCTAAAAATTAATTTTCAAGGCCCTAATATCTTAATACCAGTAAACTAATTTTCAAAAATTCTAAAACCCTATGTTCTAAATTTTAAACCCTAAAATCTTAATTTTCAACACAAAAACCTACAACCCTAAAAGTCAATTTTCAAAATCTTCTGGGGCGCGACCCCCTTGACCGCCGCCTTTTAACCCGGCTAGCGGGACCATTGTATGGGCTTGTCGAAAGGATCAATATTTATTTGTGTATTATAAGTCTTTATGTTTAACTCCCTTTATTTAAAAACCCTAATTTAGTTATTAAAATTTTAAAACCCTAAATTTATACATTTATTACTTTATTTAATTTTAAATTTGATTATGTAGTTTATTATATATTTTGATGATTAATTTATTTAATTTTGATATTTGATTTGTTTATCATGGATGGATGATTTCTTTATTATTTTTATTTTGGTATTAAAAATTGTAAAAGGTATATTTCCATGATTGAGTACCTCATTATTTAATCTTTATATAATTTAAATTATTTTCATATTTTGAAATTAATGTAAAAAACATATTTTCACATTTAGTTGGGTGTCCTATTTAGTTTTAGATATGGATAATGTAAGAACATATTTTCATTCTTAGATGAAAGTCCATTTATTTATTTTATTTGGACATTATTGTAATTTTAATAAAGTATTTATTATTTTTATGATTGCATGTAGTATGAATAATATCTTTATATTTAAGAATTTTATAATATTAAGACCTGAAAAAGAGGTCGGTTCAAATGAACCGGATGTTGTGAGGGTATTGGATCATTTCTCACATTCTATATACGTATCCAACTTCTGAACCCATTAGGAGGTTGGAGATTCCTTAGGAATTGAGTCATCTACCACTTTCTTTCTTTTTTTCAGCCCGTCCAGATGACAACTCTATTTTCTCTGAACTTAGACCCATGTTTTCTAAGGCCTTAAGCCTAAACAGTGTCGAAATCGCAAGAACTATTCTACAGAAGTGAGATTAAAAATCTCTGCTCACACACCTGCTAATATATTCCTAAAAATACAGTAATATTTTGGTATAAATGTTTATTTTCCAATGCTATTTTTATTTTAGATATTATATTTCAAGATGGAATTAAATACTTGAATAGGTTAAGCAGAATTAAAGTGTTTATTTTTTTAATCTTTTATTATTAATAGAAATTAAATTTATACCTTAATTGTGGTTTTTATTTAATTTAATTTAATTTTTTTTGTTATTAATAAAAATTGAATTTACGTCTAATGATAAACATATAAATATGTAATTATATGCTGAAAATGATATTTATATATATGGACCAATCAGAAATTAGAACATGTGTAAAAATCTCCTTCACAAACAACCGTTTCTAAACTAACCCATCCACTCTCTGTTGTTCATATTAACTGCTACTTTCAACTCAAACTCTGCTCTTACTTACCATGTCCATGTCCATGTCCATGTCCATCTCCCTCCCTTCCCTTCTCTACCCCCAGACTCCAACCCTAACCTTTCCACAAATGTCACCACCCACAACCCACTTCGATTCATCATTCCCCAAATTTTCAATTTCTTCCAACTTTATCCCCCAATTTATTCTCAAATTACACTTAAAGAACTTTCCCTCCAAACCCCAAAAGCCCACTATTTCCTTTAAAATTTTCTGTTCTCACTCTTCAACCCCACCAGAGTCCCCTAAAACCCCCTAACCTTAATTTCCCTTTTCCGTGCAATCCCTGACTGGGCTGACCGTGTAAAGGAGAGAGCCCTTTGTATAACCACAAGAAATGGATTGAACACAGAAGTTCACTTCGCCATATCCGCCATTTACTCTCAAGTCTACAGTCGCGGGTTATATTGTCATTAATTCCTCCAGTTATTGCCTTTACTTCAGTTATTTCAGGGTTATATTCTGCGGTGGAGATGCATTTCTTGCCTGGGTTTTTCCCTGTTTTGCGGGCTTCTTCTCTGCCTTATCAATTGACGGCTCCGGCATTGTCGCTCTTACTGGTTTTTAGGACAGAGGCTTCTTATTCGAGATTTGACGAGGGAAAGAAAGCTTGGACTAAAGTGATTTCAGGTACTAATGATTTCGCCAGGCAAGTGATGGCTACAGTTGACTGTTCTAGTGATGGAGTCCTTAAAAATGATCTTTTGCATTATATTATAGCGTTTCCAATAGCACTCAAGATCAGTTTTTTTTTTCATAGCAGTGGGATAATTCATGGGATTGAGTGAATTTGGTTCAGTAGTTGAGTTACTCTCAATCTTTGTGTTTGCAGTGCCATGTACTTTATGGTTCAGATATTGAGAGAGACCTCACAAATTTGCTTGAAGTAGATGATCTAGCAGTGGTTCTCAATTCCAGACATAGACCTCGCTGCATTATTGAGTTTATTTCTCAAAGTCTTCATTTGCTCAACTTAGAGGAATCAAAGAAAAATCTGCTGGTACTTTTCTTGCCTGAGTATGGCTAGTTAAGGCTTTGCATCAAATTAGTCGATTATGTCATTGAGAAAATTTGGAAGTAATGTCGAAATTTCAGATAACTAGTCGGTTCTTTAAACTTGATTATTTTCATTTTGCAACTTTTGCCTTGAAGAGTGCATAAATAGATTCAAATAATATAGGTTAAAAACTGAATGCTGGTAAATTTTCCATAACAATTACCAGTAAGCCAATGAATAATCTTTAACTCGATTTCTTCATCACGATGCAGGATTCAAAGATCTCATGTTTGCATGAAGGAATTATTGTTTGTGAACAATTAATGGGAATTCCTATTCCATTCTCATATACTCGCTTGACATCAAGATTTCTGGGTTTTTGGCATCTAACTCTTCCTATAATACTATGGGATGATTGCCACTGGATTGTAGTCCCTGCAACTTTTATCAGTGCCGCTTCCTTGTTCTGCATAGAAGAAGTAAGTTTTCTCTACCTTTGCTGGGAATTACCGGGACAATTGGTTTCTGTTTACTTGCATATATGTATGTGTGTGAAGGAACCAAGTGGTTCCTTTGCTGGGAATTACCGGGACAATTGGTTCCTTTGTTGGAACAGAAACCAATTGTCCCGGTAATAGAAACCAATTCAACATAGAGCTTGGTTCCTTGCTGGGAATTACCGGGACAATTGGTTTCAATCTCTTCATTAGTTCCTTTGTTGAATTTTTTTAAAATTTTCGTTTATCTTCTGGAACTTCCATAGGTTGGTGTTCTGATCGAGGAGCCATTTCCAATGTCAGCCCTTGATGAGCTTTGCAATGTAGTTTACAGCAACATTCAGGAAGCAATTGCGACTGAGAAAATCATTCAAACTCAACTTATTGCTAAAAGAAAGAGCCATGCTTGTGAACATTCAACAAATGGTTGGCCCAATTCAGCAGTCTAGGAGTAAAAACCTGATTCTTGAACAATGTGCCTGTAAACTTCAGAGATTTTATTGGGCTAACACTTTCTCATCTTTCATTTAATCCTCCAGTCATATTTCCCTAGTTGGGCTGAAGGTTTCATATATTTATACATGGGAAACATCCTTTGAGAAATCATGTATCAATGTCTGTAATTCCGTATATAAAAAAACATCACTGTAAATATGCGTCTTGTTACTTACTCTTGTGTATATTTTATTTCTTTTGAATTTACTAAAAAAACGATTAACATTGTAAGTCTGTAAGCCGGATGATGATTTTGGAGGAATATGAACATGTAACCAACAAACTGAGATATGAGCATGGCAGCAAGGGATTGCATCATTATACTAGGTACCAAACTTTAGATATGAGCCAAGCCTATTTGGTGGTCTGACATCTAAAGTCACAGCAGGTCAGACATTGCCTGCTGAAGTTTTTGGTGGCCTGAAAGAAATGTTTAAACCACAAGGCACAAGCATTAATAGTGAAATATTTATGGTAAGGGGCAAGTGCCAACAGTTCCAAGATAAAATTTCCATAGAAGTTACTAAAACTAATTTCAATGTGGTTGCTTACATTAGAGATTAAGAACAATCAATAAATGTCTTGTATTCTCAACTTGCAAAATCTGTTTCAAGCTTCTGAAAAGTTTATTGAAAATAATAGATAAAAGCAGCGTACACAACCACGAATGCAGGGGAGGTAAACATGTCAGTCGACTCAGTCCAGGAACTTCAAGGATCAACAAGGGCTGCACAGAAAAATTTTCTATTCTCTTCCTAAAGCTTGCAGAGAAATGGAGCACCTGGTTAGTTCAGTATAAGCCTTGAAAAATTACGTATGTTGTTTCCTTGTGTTCTCACGACTTGTATTAAAGATAACCCTCCAGTATAATGCTCTGACCTGAGATCCTGGGCTGTAGATTATTCACTTTAAGTCTTCTCCCAACATTGTTTGAAGCCCCAAAGGAGTTCTTGACGCTACTCTCATTCCACAATGGCAATACTTCCACCATGAATTTTTGAAACATATTCTGCTCAATACCATCATCAAGCAACCCTTCAAGCTCATCAAAGTTTCCCCTCAAATCCAGCAAGACACTGCATAGCCCCTGACACTTGCAATATTCCAAAATTTCATTCAAACTTATCCGATCAGAAACCACAGTTTCAATTCCTTTTTGAGCTACTTCTGGCTTGATAGTTGCCTCTTTGTCTGCAAATATTATCATTTTTGAAGATGTTTCTTCGGCCAGAGAAGGGATTTGGATCTGAGGAGAATGAGCTGTTGCTGTTATCATGCAAAGTGGTTGATTAGCACCGGGTTCTTGCGATGTAGGAACTGAGAACTTGTCAACTAAAGAGGCAGAGACAATAATTGCATCATATTCCTGCAACAATTTTGAGTAGTATCCACCACAAGCATCGGCTCCTTCCCCAAGTTGGGTTAGAGGGTGGCCATTGACTGAGATAGAGTACCTGTGTTAGGCAGATGCCTCAAGTTAAAAACACTTTAACAGCTATATTAGCTAAGGACAAAGTTAATATCATATCAGATCCTCAAATCCAAGCATTGGCTAACCAACTAAAGATAGTCTCATCAGCATTACACATTCTGCTTCGGTTATTTGTTTAGTACTATCAAATCATAAAATGGATGTCTGCAATTACCTAACTGTTAAAAAAGGCTTCCCTTTCAGCATTCGATGGATGTAGGCCTCATTAAGCCTCTTGCACATTTCTTCTTCAACACCAAAAATTACATCAATTCCTGCATCTCTCAGTCTATCTAATCCACTTGAAGCCACAACTGGATTTGGATCAACCATTCCAACGACCACCTTCTTAACTTTTGCTGTAATCAAGGCTTCAGTGCATGGTGGAGTCCTCCCATAGTGATTGCATGGCTCTAAGCTCACATAAGCTGTAGCATTCTCAGCCAAATCTCCAGCATCTCTCAAAGCAAATACCTGAAACAAATTATCGGGCGACAGTTGGTCAAGCAAAGGCATTGATTTGAAAAACATGCACCCCATTGTGAACGAATAAGAAAAAAAGTCAGTTAATTGCATAAGCTAACAATCTACTGGCTGAAAATACTAAAAAAAAACCTTCTTAAAAATTTTGGATGTCTTCAAGCATAGAAGAAACTGATCAAGAATTCATTTGAAAACAGCAGATGGGCAAAAGTAAAAGAAATCAGGGATAATTTCAGCTCAGATCTTTATTTTTTTTTAACTTTGCAATTTGTTGAGGCTATAACTAGCTGAAATGATATCTAATTTTCAACAAAATGCGGCGACAAAAAGAAGCAAATGTGGGGATTACCTCTGCGTGAGGCTGACCTGCTTTAGGGTGGAACCCTTGACCAACAATCTTGCCATTCTTGACGATGACACAGCCCACCAAAGGATTAGGACTTGTAAACCCAATTGCCTTCCTCGCCAGCTCCACACATTTCCTAATGTAAAAACCATCGTCTTTCTCTTCATCACTACCATCTTTTGCCAACACTCCATTATTGACCTTAACCGGTCCACAGTGTCTTCTCAAACTACTGCGTGATGTGGATTCGCATCTGGCTGAGTTGCAAAACCCAGATTTGGAATTAAGTTTGCAAAGATGAATCTGTGACATAGATGAGTGATTACGAGGGGAATTTGAGAAACTGAGAGGTGCGAAAGTGTGACTTGAGAGTGCAAAAGCTTGGAGTTGCATATTTTTCGAGATAGTATGAGAAACTTAGCAGAAAAATATGAAAATATATCAGGAAAAAAAAATATTGAAGGAAAATTAAAATTCTAAAGAAATAATGTCTGAGCCCGGGTTCGAACCGGGGACCTCTAGTGTGTGAGACTAGCGTGATAACCAACTACACCACCCAGACGATTTGCTGCTTCTTACAGGTAGAAAATCTATAAAATAAATTTTAAACAGCTTACTGCTAAAATGATACAATCTCAGACAGAAAAATAAACAAGTGCTGGCCCAACAATTTCATTTCAAATAAGAAAGCCAACGGACAATAGTTTTGGTGACAATTGCATACCCATCCCCTTATGGTATCTATTTTGTACAAGAAGGTATGCAGCACCCACCATTACAATAATAGAAATGCAGAAGAAAAGAGAAGCATTGGTATGGATTACAAAAAGATAAGATCACTGTTAAAAAAAAGGGGGAAAAAAAAGAACTTGCACCATACAGTGATCACTATATGGTGGGTGTATAATGTATATTGATCTAACAGTCACAAGATAATACAGCTGCTGCAGCACTCATCTATAAGTCTCTTATGTCGTAAATTGTCTTGGATTGTCTCTAGCTGTGAAATTATCTCTTCAAATGTAGGTCTGCATTCAGGATTCCTGTGCCAGCAGTCTCGAAGAAGCCTTAATGAAAGAGACAAACGCACAGTTATGAGCCAATCAATCAAATTGAATAGCAAATTTCAGATAAAAGGCATCAAAATAAGTTACATAATTATGTATTTTTCAAGTTTTTAATTGTCAAAGCTGCAGGTAAAAATGGTTCCTTGTTGGAGATTCAGAAAACAGTGGCACTGGTGTGCCAATTGATTGTCTTGGAACTAATTACCCTTTAAACCTATATCTTACTCAAGAAAGCCTTATAGCTTCAAATTAATGGGAGTCCTGAAGAAGATACAGAAGACTTTTTATGGAACCTGCAATCTCTATGCCATAATGGAGCAACTTTGCTACCATGCCAAGGTTTACCATTTTATAGCTTAACAATCTTATTTAGCTCTATCCAAATGGAATTTATGAATAAAAGATCCAAAGTACCCCTATTTTCCTACTTATAAAACTCACATCTTGATTGGTTCAGGGTACACAAACGAGGATAGGGATGGCCGGGAATCTTCATAAGCCCTCTTGTCCGCAACTTGTTCTGGGAGTTCTGTCCTATTTGATGGCCTTCCTTGGAACATCTATATACACATGCAAGTCAACATAATGAATGAGATTGCAAAGAAGAAAAAAAAAGACTTCATTAGCTATCAACCTATCCAAAAGAAAAATGCTAAAACTGAATGTAAAACTATGAAATCTTAATTAGTCCATAACCATGTTATGGTATTTAGATCAACGGTACAAAAAGATTCCCATTACAGGAAAATCTGGAATTTTTCATTCCATTACCTCATGTACTATCAGAGCAAAGGAGAAGACATCAACACTCTTCCCATAGGATTCTCGGCGATAAACCTCTGGTGCCATGTAACGATCTGAAAATGTCACAAGAGTTCTCTACATTAAGAAAGATGACCTTTACAAGAGAGATTTACTTCAATAAGAAAGATCTTACATGAGCCTGTTCCACCAGTCATCTTGTATCCTTGGGTATCCTTTTCCTGTGCAATTTTGCTTAATCCGAAGTCTGTAACCTTAAGGTGTCCTGATTCATCTTGCAGCACATTCCTAAGTGTATTACCAAAAATGAAAAAAAGGTAAGATCCCTTAAATCACTTGCTGCTTCTTGCTCACATGAGGGATAGAAAGGCAAGGGCATTATTTATTGAATGTCAGCCAGAAAATTCTTATGGTTTGATCTATAAAGTAACACAATGAACATAAGCATTAACAGGAGTTTCAGAAAACAAACCTTGGAGTCAAATCCCGATGAATGATAGCATGTGGTTTGTGTTGATGCAGATAATTCATGCCTCTGCAAGGTTCCACAATCAATAAAGGTTTACCATTTTATAGCAGTAATTATTGATGTGATGCAAAGACTTTAGAAACAAATCAAACAATAACCATGTAGAGCGTATCTAATTAATTTTGAAGATTATGTACTTTATATAAAATATGAGAAGTGTTCTGGTTAAAATGCAAAAGATATCAATTCAAAAAGAAACACATGTTCCGTTACAATGACTTCATACATGCCTAAATTCTAATTGATTGAGTTCCACATGAAAATTTTCGTCTTTGGGAAGGACAAAGGTACTTCTGCTGAATAATGCGAAAGCTTGAAAGCAAAAGGAACAGTTTTTGGGATCCATAGGAAGTCTGTAAGCATCTCTTTTGAATACATATAAATATTGTATAAGAACGATTTGCATAACTCAAAGGACAGAATAACACCACAGAGCTTTTTTATTTTTACATAGGCAGATGACCCAAAAGTAACTTAATGCTGAAACAAAAGTTCTCATTTTCAAACTTCAATTCAATAAATTGTCTACCTTGCAATATCTAAAGCATAGGAAACTGCTGTTTGCAGGTCAAGCCTTCCCTTCTTTTTCAGTATGTCATACAAACTTCCCTAGTGAATTTACATAGGAGGAAAAATCAGCAATCAAATTATTGTTAACTCCTAAGTCATGAGTCAATAGAAAACTTACATTGCGAAGATACTCTGTGAGAAAGATTAAGCGGTCAGGGTGCTTTAGAACACCAAGAAACTGCACTATATTTGGGTGGCGCAACTTTTGCCACAAGCCCAATTCCTTCAAAAAAGTAATCCTACAAAATGATCACACATAGCAAATAGAACATAAGCATACAATAGTTAAAGCAACCAATATTATTCTAACAGTAACCTAGCAGATCCATGAATAGTAGCATTGCTCTGGTACTTTAATTTTAGTTGTTCTTTCGCAGTTTCTTTTTTCTGTTAGTGCAATGGTTTTATAATGTATTGAACAAGATAAATTGCAGACAGCCAACCAGATGACCTTTGAACAATTAAATTTCTCAAGAAGTTCATAACTCTAAGATCTATAATTGGAAGAACTTTGAAAATTAATATCTTTTGTGTGTATGAGCATGCAATGAAAGTTTCTTTGAGAAAGGAGAGGGGAACTTGTTACGTAGCTCCAGAATTCAAATAATTAGACTCACTTCACTCTCTGATTTGATGCAATAGAGGAGCGGATAGTCTTTGCTGCTACTTCTGTACCCCGCCATCTCACTAAATATACTTCGCCATATGCTCCCTGCAAGACTTCATGATTTAAGGGAATCATCACCAATAACATAATATGTGAAGGCAACTACCAGTGGAGAAGGCTAAATATCCGAAGGAGACTAACAAAGTGGATTTCTAATGTCCCAAGTTTGCCTGTAGAAATAGAGTTTATCGGAAATTACTTCTCCAATAAGTGTTGCACCATCCATGTCCACTTCAGCATAATCAATCTCATAGCACGGTGTATGGGAATCAAGTCCTACCTATCCCAATCAAAATGACTCACTTAGTACACATGTGAGAGTTTGAGAACGTGTCTTGCATTTCTTGATGGAGTAGTAAATGAACTCTTTTTGACTAGACATCAATAATCTGCATATCTAAGATGTAGTACTAAATGGTAAAGGCGTATGCAAAATATATTATTGAGCACCTCCATTGTATTTGATTAGTCATAGTGATACCAGATCCATGTCAATCAAGAAAGTGCATTACCGGATCTATTCCACCCTGACTTTCTAGTATCTTGCAAATATCCTCGTGACCGAAGCTACGAGCATCTGACAGTGGCTGCAAAATTTCTAATATCAATGGGTGTCTTATATCAATTAAATTTTATCAAACATATTGTATTCTAAATGAGGAGAAAAGGAAAGCCTAACAAGCAATTGGTGAATAAGCAAATAATAAAAATAATCTGCTAAGCAAGTAGGGAAACCTTCTCACTACAGATGTGATAAGGACAATGCAAGGACAAGAAATACAAACACTCAAAAGGTTGCTTGCAATATGTAAACTTTGGAGAACGATATTCTCTTTTCCCATCCTTTTGACAGTAAGGCAACAATGTTGCTGGTTGATATATCTTGCCCCAGAATTTCCATTTAGACCATCTAAAATCAATAATCAGATTATGATATTTAACTCTTGGCACTGGTGTGGATGTGGTAACTAGCAAATCCAAGGAAAAGTGCCAAAAGTAGCATAACTTATCAAGATCATAACACAATGGTGTTACATAGTGTTAGCTTCCTAATCTGTATGATAGATTTTCTTTGCTCATAAACTAGTCACCATTATCACATTTGGCACAAACGTCACATTAGTTCCATTTACCACAAAAATGTTTATAGCAGTAGATGCTAAATAAATGGACGAAATACAGGGATGAATGAACTCACAGTGCGACCCCAACGATCTACAGAATTCACATCTGCACCTTTCTCAAGAAGTAGAACCACGATGCCAGTGCAGCCCTCACAAGAGGCTAAATGAAGAGCCGTTCTCTTATCATAATCGGCCAAATTAGGTTCAACTCCTTTTTCTATCTCCTGCATCACCCCTGTTTTGTCACCCTTACCTGAACAATGAAGCAGTCTGTATGGGCCTTCAAAATCAATTGCTTGGCGATGCACCCTCTGTATCATGTCCAATAATTCAAATTCATTTATCTGCTTAAAATATCAAAATAGGGAGGAGAAAATTAAGTACCGTATGAGGAGACGAACTTGTGCAACCTTCCATGAATCAGAGAGAGAAATCACTAACCAGATAAATAAATTACATAGACAAAGTGTATCAGATTAATTCTAAAGAGAAGAAGATTAATATGAAAAAGTAAATAAATTATATGTATTATCCTCTGTTCTAGTTGACGAAACAGTGTAAAAAACAGTACAGCTAGTAATATATGCATTGACAGTTAATTACATTTCGATTACAATAATTATTTTATGATAAAAATCCAAAAATGTGTCTTTATCCATTCGGATTTACCAATGTTGTTCATTGTCTGTCTCTTCCAGGATATTTTCCCTACACATATCGTTAACTTAGATATCTTCGTCTCCAGAGATTGGGTTAGCAGTTTCAATTCTCATTTGGGTGCTGATAAAACGAGAAATTTCCCAAAACTTATTAAATTTTCTCGGCAACCAAACACCTTTCTCCATTTTAATTTTTCTTCGAATTTTTCTATCTTATTTTGGCGGGGACCTATTTGCTCATTAACCGATGTCATTTCAATAGCATTCTTTAATGGGCGGAGATATAGTTAAATGTGAACCGTTGGATGACCTTTCTTCTCCAGATGATCCAATGGTCAAGACCTTGAGGTAAACGTACTCCTTGCCGGTACACAAGGACAAAATCCTTTGCTGGGACCCAGCAGGAGCTCTAAAAAGTAAAAAAGGAAAATTTAAAATTCAAAAACCCAAAATACCCTCCAAAATAGCATTCAGAAACTCAACAGCAATCGACTCCGGAGCTTCTCTACATTTACAGATCCAAGCATGGCCTTGAATAATCCACCCAAAAAACCCCTAGATTCAGCTGTTGATGGGACTCGGAGCTCCGGAGAACCAGAATCTGTATCCGAAGAAGAAGAAGAAGTAGAAGTGGAAGAATTGGAACGGCTGGAGTCAGAAGCAGAAGAAATGGCGAACAGGGTTCTAGAATACAGAACCACTCT
Source organism: Garcia nutans (assembly GCA_947685225.1). Taxonomy (NCBI): domain Eukaryota; kingdom Viridiplantae; phylum Streptophyta; class Magnoliopsida; order Malpighiales; family Euphorbiaceae; genus Garcia; species Garcia nutans. The sequence goes on along the minus strand of CANTUV010000010.1, from coordinate 12,443,115 downwards.
TCCAGATCAGCTCAGAGCTACTTTAGCTTCAGTTCTTTCTCTCCTGCGACCTCTTCTTCCTGATATTGAGTTTAGGTCGGATTTGGGTCCCGCCAGCGAGTCTAATCCAGGTCAGTTGATTTCTAGGGTTTTTGATTTTTTTTTGTTCAGAAATATGAAAATACGAATTTGAAGATTTCTGGATTGTTTTTTTGGGTCCCGAAATTCAGGATTTTTGTAAATTTGGTGGTTGGGAAAATGGTTGGATTTAGCAAAGTAATGGTTTATGGATAGTTATGGATATTCAAACTCTGATTTGTATGCGTTTGCGTTGAATGAAGCGTATACTATGTGAAAATGCAATTTTAAAACTAGGATGGAGTATAGACTATGAGCTCACTTTTGGGTGCACTTTGATTATTTCCCGTCACTTCTTTTAGTTGCTTCCCTGAAATTTACTTTTGAAAATTAAAGACAATGCCCTGCTATTCTTGTATTTCGACTTTCTTCTCCATGGCTGAATATGTTATACCTTCTAATTGTAATTGCAGCAGTGACCATGTCTTATTATACAGGTTTAGAAGAACAGGGTAAATCCAGTAAATCAGTATTACTAACAGAAGAGGACCCAAAGATCACTCAGAAAGTAAGTTTGCTCAAAGATAAAATTTCCAGCAATGTCTCAGCCATGCCTACTGTACTTGAGAGAATGAAAGAGTGCATGTCTAAGATTGACCAACTAGATTCTTATGATGGAATCATACACCCAGCTTTTAAAAAGAAAAAGACTAGCTGAAAAGTTTTTTAAGTCCATTTTGCTTGACCTTTAGTTTTTGGAGATAGACTGAAGAGAAATGACATAGGTATTCCCTATAACTGAAGTAGATTTGTACAATGGATTCATGTTTCCGGCTGTTCAAACCTGAGAAGGAGGAATTTGCTGACCAAATATGTCTCACCCATCCTGGATTTGGGAGTTGCTGTTGTATTATAATTGCTTAAGCATCAGTTTTGATGTATATTATAATGTTTGAATAACATTCTGAAAACAACTCTTTGCACCAATTTAATTATTCATTATGATGAAGAGAATGATATCATTGCATAGGATGCAATCATTTTGTCTCTGTTCGTTCTCAACATTAAGATGATTGGAATTATCTGAGCAGAATGAATGTGGCATTGTTTTCTTTTGTATTGAATATTAACACTTCTTTAAAGTGATGCTTGACCCAGTTTGATGTGCTAATTTCAATTTCATACCCTTTAATCTAATTTTCCTCGTTGTACATAAGTTTATGAAAGTTGGATCGTGTCCATAGTGTCTCATCAAACTTTCAATTTCAACTACTTGACCACACCTGCATGGAAGCAAGTATTGAAGCTGAGTAACAGCTCCTTGTTATGCATTTTAGGCTGCAGCATGCTGTAATTCTATCTCAATCCTCCTTAATTTGTCCCCTGGTTTGCAAAATTTCTTCTTTACCGAACTAAAATTCAATATTTACTGACTATTTTCGGTCATTGAGCAAATAATCCAGATTGTATAACTTTTTTTAAAAAAAAAAACATTGTAGTAATTTCTTACGAGAATACATGGAAACTAAAAATTCTATACATGATTGCACTGGACAGCCTGTATGCTTGCAAAAGAAACATTGAATTGAACAACAAATATTTGATTTTGAGGCATTCAGGAAGGACTGATATTTTATTGACGAGGAGCAGACACCAATGCTTCACTGCGATTTTGATGATCAATTCAATCATGGTAGGATATAATAAACTCATGCTAAATTTCACAGTGCAAACACTTCACTGATGTTTCATGCTTGTGTATCCTATCTCTGGTTCTGCCGGAAGTCCAAAATAAAATTTGAAATGGCAAATATCTAAACCAGATTGTGTTATTTGATTTCCTTCCATTCCCACTCTGTAATATGCATTGAGATATCATTTCCCAGAGGCTATTGACAAATATACATTGAAAGCTGGCACAGCCAGTATCCCATAACAATGGTACTAAATGATCAATAAATGAATCAAATGCCAAGAATTCATATTGCTAGACATTTACAGCTGATTACGTCATCCTCAGAATTTATTCTGGGTATAGAAGAACTGACCATCACCCCTCCCATATTTCCAGTTTTGTCGATGTGGAAGACAACAGTGCTAAGTCCCTTGCCTATGATGAATATCCTCTTACCAGTTTCTACAAGCTGACAAGGTGGTCTTGTAAGTAATGCTGATAACCTTCCAATGGCCACCCATTCCCTTTTACCTTTATCCCACATCATTAACCGGGTTCCTGAACTCTGATCCAACACATAAAGGGTACCATCTGCGACGACTGCTGGACCATGCCAGCCTGACACCATCTCAGCATCTGCATGCTGCCATGTGCCTTTTAAAGGTTCATAAAGAACAGCATATACATGAGAAGACACAGAAGAAGCACCACAGCGAATATAGATCTTGCCATCCAATACTATGGAATCTTCAACATCAGGAATGACATTACTATCAGAATTTGATTCCCAGCTATTCTTGAGAGGATCATAAGTGTCCCAAGAATGTGGATCACGCAGTTTTGAACATAACCCACCAATGGCGTAGATTTTCCCATCCAAAACTTCAGAAGCAAAATAGCACCTGAACATATCAGGTAATTGAACAGTAACAAACAGTTCTTAAATTTATTTGAAGAAGAGAATTAAAACCAAAAAATAACAGAAGAACTCTAGTTAACTGACCAGTTCACAAGCATGTATGTATAGTATAGCATAGGAATTTAGGGACGCATAATCCATTAACAAGCAACTAAAGAGTTTTGATATGTTAGAAAACATCCAATAAACGGGAAACAAAAGCTAGCCAACATTTTTTTTAAAAAAAGTGCAAAATAGCACCTGAATGAAGGCTCGGGTAATTTCACATTAATAAAACTGTTCTTAAATTTATTTGAAGGAAAGAATTAAAACCAAAAAAATAACAAAAGAACTCTAGTCAACTGACCTAGCTCACAAGCATTTATAGCCTGGCATAGGAACTTAGGGATGCATACTCCATTAACAAGCAACTGAAGTGTTTTCTATAAGTAAGAAAACATCCAGTAAACGGGAAACAAAAACCAGATAATATACAAAGCAAGTCTTTTTTTATGTGTGTGCGTGACTACAAGATGAATGCAGAACCAACTTGCAGCAATTTACCATAATTGGTTACACAGGATTATGCTTAGAAATAATTACTTCCTAGTAAAATAATGGAATATATATAACCAACTAATTGCTAGAAATTGCATTTCACAAAAGCAAAAAATTATTTAAGAACCAAAATTTACGCAATAATGGACTCATTATGAGAACCACAAAGTGAACGAGAAACAATAATTACCTTGCAGTAGACAATGAAGCAGCTTCAGCCCATGAGTTCCTATAAATATCATAGCAGTAGATTTCATCAGTAGCATCTTCCAACCAACCACAGCCACCAAACAGGTAAAGCTTCGTCCCTAGTGCTTCAAAACCTATACCTTTTCTCTTCAAAAAGCGAGGTGGAAGCCCTTCAATGAGCTTCCAACTTCTTCTGGATGAATCAGGGTCCAAAACATAACAACATATTTGCTCAAACTTGTCACGCCATAAAGCATATATCCAGGTCTCACTCAAATTGTGATTTCTACGATAAGTGTACCACTCTTCGCTGCACACTAAGTCTCTCCATCTCCTACAAACACATTTCAGCACAGTGTGATATTTCCGAGGTACTCTTGCTAAACAGAAAAGAGCAATGTCATCTGGAAGTCCATATATCAATTGCCCTTCACTCTCTTCTATTTGACTGTTGCTCTCAGATTCTCTTTCCATAAACGTCATTTGAATCCCACAGCCAGAGCAAGTCCTACAACACTGTTTTTTTCTTTCAAATAGCAATGCCTGCATCTTAAAATAACGCCATTTCCAACAACTCAGCTAAAAGGTCAATTCTTATACCTATATTCAAGATTTTGGTTTTAAGCTTTAAATTATTTTAATCGCATAATTTAAAATTTTAATTTCCCAATACAACTTGAACGATCATACAGATTTCATAATGAAAGCCCACCTGTTATCTGCAGATCAGATCCAATAAACAGATCGCCCAAACAACTAAACTAGAAGTAATTCAGTCATTGTGGCCCTATCTGGTTGACTTCCAATTCTAAAGGAAAAGTACGAATTTCAATAAACCCAATAGAGAAGAAACCAAAAGAAAACCTAACAAAATAAAAACAAATGATTGAAACCCTAATTACATTTGAAATATCCCCAATCAGAATAAAGATTTTACGTAAAGAACTCGAAATTTCAAGACCTGCCAGAGTTAAATGAAATATAGCAATGTGGGAAAAAAAAGCAAAATCAAACTTAATAAGAGCACAGAAAATAACTGACCTGTGAGAATTAGATCGCAGCTGTAGCCTGTAGGTTTTATCTGTTGCTTTGTTTCAGAAACCGGCAACAAATGCATTTCGACTTTCAAGTCTCAACATTTATGGCCGGGGGCAAAATAAAATATCTCTGCAATTTTGGCGGCTTTTGGTAATTAACATTTTTCATGGGGACTAAGTTGACATTATATCATTTGGGGACAAAGGTTCAATGGGAACTAAGTTGTCACTGTAGTAAGTTGTCACTGAAGTAGACTTGCTGCTTAAATTTTTTTAATCAAATTAAAATTTATTTTTTTTTAAATTCGGGCCAAATTAAATTTTTCTATGAAACTATTAATTTAATTAACAACAGGGTTTAATTTAGATCTTAATTAAATATTAAAATTTAAATTGATTTTTTTATAATTTATTAATATTAATATAATATTTTAAAAATTACTAATTAATAAATTATTTTTTATAAACATTAAAGATTCATAATATTAAATAATTAATTTTTATAATATCATAATTTAATAATAATTTTAACACAAAATTAATAATTTATAATTAAAAAAATTTTGTAATTTAATGATTTTAAAAATAATTTAATTATCATAATTTATAATATTCTTAACAAAAAATTAATAATTTAATAATTTTTGTAAATATTAATAATTCATAATATTAAATAAATAATTTTATAATATCATAATTTAATAATAATTTTAACACAAAATTAATAATTTATAATTTATAATAAAAATTTTGTAATTTATTTTTTTTTGTAATTTAATGATTTTAAAAATAATTTAATTATCATAATTTATAATATTTTTAACGAAAAATAAAATTTTAATAATTTTCTAATTTAATGATTTTTCTTAAAAAAAATTAAAAATTGATTGTCAAAAGTTTAAAATTTTTAGTTAATTTTTAAAACTAATACCACAAATGGACCTTTTTTTTTTTTTTTCTTATGTGGCTTAATTCATATGGCAACAATTTGATGATGTGTTGTGACATAACATGGCATAATATGTTGACATGTCAAGTCTACGATGATCAGTGGCGGAGCCAGGATTGCCGGCAAGGGGGGGCTGAAACGCTGAAGGAGCTGAGCTACTGAGGGACTGAAGGGGGGCTGAGGGAGGCTAAGGCTGAAGGGGGGGCTGAGGGAGACTAAGGCTTAAGGATCAAGGGGCTGAGGGAGTTGAAGAGGGTGCAGATTTACACCTCTGGTGGCCTCCGCCCCTGATGATGATGTGTTCTTGCTTATTGGATATGATAATGATATGGCAAAACACTAATCGCATGGACTATTTATTTACTTGTCTTATTTTAGAGTAAATTTCAGTAATGTATTTTATAATCACACGAGAAGAGATAATTATATATTATTGTGGAGATGATGTGTACATACTGATTGAATATGCCAATAACATATGACATAATAAAATAGGCTTAATATATGAATAAACACTTATATTTATTCAAAAGAATTTATTAATCCGCTCTATTTTATCGGTATCTTATAATATATCTCAACATGCTTAAAATAATATTAGCATGCCTTTTGTTCAGAGCTTAAAATAAAAAAATTTTCATGGCGTGTGAATAGCTTAAATTACAAAACTATTTATCTCTTTTTAGTCTATTTCCCTTCTTGCTCTCTTTTCAATATATGAGTTGCTCTCTCTATCATCTTCAATCTCTTTCTTCCATGGATGAAACGGGTAAGTGAATGAAAACATAAAATCAAAGAAAGAAGAGAGCTAGATTTCGAATTTGAAGTTAAATCAAATTCATAAAACTAGTGAAGGGTGTGAGTTGAGCTGAGAATAATGGTTTGATGAGTTTAATTAGAAAGTGAGTTGAGGTGAGTTGAATTTCGAAAAAAATAACAAAAGAAAAGGAAAAGAAAGAAAAAAACTATTGGTTTAACGAGTTTAACAAGAAAACCAGAGCAGAACGGATTGTGATTGCACATACAATTATAGTTATGTATACAAGTATGAATTAAAAATTGATCTAAAGAGTAAATAAAACTTAAGAATGATTTAATTAAAATAACTAATAAATCTGCAGAATTGTGTGAGTTAATTGTAGAAAAATTCTATGAATACCATATCTTGAAATATAGCGTTCTGGATGGAAAAGTAACATTCAGAGGAAAATTTGTGCGAAAGCTATAGTTTAAACCAAGATGATATGAAATAAGGGAATAAACCTAAGATAACTATATGCTTTAGCTACTAGAATTTAAGAACAAAATAGAACATAAGTTTAGAAAATATATATAAATAAATATATAGAATTGGTGGTGTATAATGTGATAAAAGAATTTCTTTCGTAGGAATTTAAAGGAATTAGTTAGTTATAAGAGCTACAAAATTAAAAAGAAATAGGTGTGAAATAAGAAAACCCGCAAGCTAAATAGTTTACCCATATAAGGATACACATAACACGTGTACACATATATAATTTTTCTATGAACCGCTGAAGGTGGGGTTGGATTTTTAAGTTGAACAAAAACTAGAAGTTAATTTGATTCAGCTAGCTGATAGTTATGCAAATTTTTTTTAGAGACTGATTGTTGAAAACTAGTGAACACTATATATATAACGAAGTAGCTTCAAAAAATGAAAAAAAAAACATTTAAAGGAGAAATCCCTCGTTGAAGATATGATTTAAAACTAAAATAATTGAAATAAATAGATAAATTGAGAGATGGATAAAATTTTAATAAAAATTTAGAGTTAGAAATACACACGGGTTATTAAAATCTATTGTTTAAACTAAGACCAATTAAGCTCTTTTAGTGCATGTATTACACATATGGCAAGGGAGAAGAGAAATAATTGAATCGAGAGCATAATAATCTTATTTTAAGTATGTAGAGAAGTGTCATAACACAACTGCAAAGAAGAGAGGACTAATAGATTCTTTTAAATGAATGTTTATTTATATATTAAGCCTAACAAAATATGAGTTTATCCATGTGATAAAGTTTTGAAGCCTTGTATTAATTTTATATGATAGAACATGATATATTAATGTGTATTTACAAACTTGATCTAACGATGATATAGCATACTAACACGTCACAATTCTTGATGATGAGAACCTTTTAGCTTTTGTCTTAGTTCATTCAGCTTCAATTTGCCGATTATCTTATACACACGGCAAGTTATAATGACATATTAGCACTGAGATGATGTATCCGCGTTGACCAAACCATGTTAATGATGCGCACGATGCCACGTGGAAAATCTTTTTTTTTCAAATATCCACGTGGAAAATCTTTAATCACATGGAAGAGTGGCTTATGTGGCTCATCCACATGGCAAATTTTTCAGATGTCTTAAAACCATGTGGTAGAATATGATGTCATGCCAGCTCCAAATGATGGCATAACAGATTTTTAAAAATCTGCTTGCCGATTGGATGTGCTAATGATGTGGCTAATACGACAAATTCTTGATGAGGTGAAATATTTGCTTTCATGGATTCAATTTGCTAAACATGTCTTATGGCAGAATATAATTATATAAATAAGCTTATTACATTTTGTTACAGAAAAAATACAATATTTGGCTGCTATAAAAAATTTAAAACAAAAAGAGCAAAAAATTCAGTAACCAAGATTTATATCCATACTTTCGACTAGGACTTTACAGCAACAAATTTCTGCCTGCAATACCAATACATATGCTCATTCACAGCTTTGAAGCAGTGGCTGGGTTTGGTGTCCAAGCCTTCCTGAGAAGTCCCTCTTGTGTCAATGATACAACATGCTGCTCATACCCCATATCAATACATGAATATTTCGGTTCAAAAGTAAGGGATAACAACATATGTGCTTACGCAAGAAGTTAAATGTGTGTGATAAAGTCACTTACCTCTCCCTTTCTGTTGAACATTTGGCCACATACAAACCCACGTGCACAGGAGGCAGCTGGACTCGTAATCTGTAAGATAAGGAAATGTTAACATTCTGATTGAAATTCGAAGATTTAGATAGTATCATTAGACACTTACTGAAAATAATAACCAGTCATCAGCTCTAAAAGGTCGGTGGAACCACATCCTGAAGAGAAAAAAACACCAAAAAGAAAAGGTTCAACTATATGCATAAACGGAAAAAAAAAAAAGAGCACTCGTGAACTAACATAGCACTATCATGTGTCCTTCGTTTGGGTCCAAGACAGTCACATTCATGATAAATATAAAGATCCAAACATCCAAAATCACAACTATAAACAGCAGTCGATGCATGCCAAGCGGAGAAAAATCCATTTTTAAACAAATTTTAGGCATGCTATAGCTACCCACTGTAGCATCATATGCTTCAAAGTACTCTGAAGTCAACCTAAAAGAGCAATTATAACCGTGCCATTTGAAACTATCCATCTTAAACCCAGATAGTCACCTAACTTTCAGCTCTAAATATATTAAATCAAACAAGCAGACAAACATTTTATGCTCATCTATCATATTTAGCCAACTGATGCAAAATAATCACCCTCAACAATATATCATCCGAACAATGAGGTCCATATGGGATGCAGAAACTTACGAATGGTCAAGACTAACAGAAGCTGTTTTCAAACCCTTAGTGCGGTGTGGATTCATGCTCACTTGAAGAAATATAAGATCTGAGGCATATGCTACTACACATCTGCAAAGATAATTGGATTGCAAATAACTAGGTGTCCACCGCATATCATCATAAGTGATTATGTTCAATTATGAAACAAATATAACAAGCCCAATAGCAGATTCTCAGCTTATATAGCAAGCATAAGAAATAAGAACTCCAGAATGTAATAGTCCACAAGAAGTCATTTTGGTTAGAAAAGATTGATGTATCAATCACAAAATAAAAAGGCTGAATTTTAAACATGTTACTTACCTATGTAAAGCCTGGTCATCAGAAAGTTTTCCCCTTGCTCTAAACCAAAACCTCAGACTGTGATAAAATTTGAAAGATAAGCACGCAAAGAAGTAAATGCACCATAGGATGTAAACAGAAGTTCATATTCCACTGGAGGAAAAGCAAATGCAAAATGCAACAGCAAATAAGAATAACATTATGAATTATAATGTATAAAACTACCTTGGAGGAGATTTTGTCTGGTTTGTATTATTGTTTGGCTCACAAAACCTTATCTCTATCGGCCAAGGGACAAAATCTTTTGAGGCCACCTTGTTCCGATAGGTCCTGAAACAACCAATGCAAGTAACTATATTGAGACGGAGGTTCTATAGCATAATAATGTATTAGAATTTAAAAAAAAAACCTCTTCGATGCAACAAACTTTTCAGCTGTCCAAACAAACAGTAGTTTCAAGGCTTAGAGTGGCCCCACAAAACTGGGTGAAGGTTGCTCAAACCAACCTGATACCATTTACCTGACATTGTAGTTTTATGCTACAAAACTCAGGCATTTTGTTGGAGTTATAATGGGGCAAAGTTTTTGAATCTTGATGTTAGCAGAAGTTGTACTTCAAGCAGTACAAGCAAAGACCACTACACCATTGAACTTGACCGCAAATATCATGTGTTATTTAATTATGATATACAAATAGCCAAGCAGTAGTTAATTACGATATACAAATAGCCAAGCAGCAAGAACAAAGACAATCTTATGAACTCCTTCAGTCATGAACAGCAAACTACAGCAATATAGCTATCTACGTGGCAACAAGTGCATGTGTCCATTTTCTTATAGCATGATCTAAAACAAGTTATATTCAAAATCTGAATTTAAAAAAAAACAGTAGAATCAATATATCAAATAACTCTACAATGAGTCTGACACGCATATAGCAGACACAAGTAGGTATATTAGGTGTCTGCAGTTGAGTGACAAATATTACATGTACTCAGGTCCAACGTTCCCACCATCATCAAGCAAATCGCTTCAATAACTTCAGATCATATGGAATTAATAACTCCAAATTGCAGATGATTATGACATACCAAGGTAGGTTGTGCTAACTTAGAAGCCTTGTATGTGAACCAACTCTTTGAAATCCTAAAATTATTAGGCTTCAGTAATATGTCTTATACCAAATCTCTAATCCCTTGTTTGTATGAGAAAGGAAGAGCAGAAAGAAATTAACATTGACCTTATCCCTTTATTTAGCCTATATTATTGACCAGATTCATTTTCTTTCCTAGTTCCTACTTCCTTCCCTTCCAAACATATGCTGGAGAATTGGCTTTTATTATCATCTTTAGAATTTAATGAACTCTCCACTGAAAAATCAGCACCATAGTTCTCTGGAAAACTAATTGACCCTTCAATACTTGTTATTATAATCTATATTCTTTCAGGTATGCCTCAACTGCCATGTTTCAATGTGCTCCCCCCATGTGCAGAACATCTAGACACGGAAACATGGCTATACATGATTTAAGAATTCAATTTATATGCCTAAAGAAGAAAAAAAATGAAAGTGATGATGGTTCAATAAAAAGAGGCAGATTAGCTGAACCTTTTAATCCAATGAACAAGTAAGAAGTTGAATGCTTTATACAAAGTTAACCATATTTCAAAATATCATACCTTGGAAGACGAGGATCAGTTAGACGCTTCTCACGCAGCTCCTCCATGGATAGAAGCTGCATTAGATTTTAGAGTTCAACTTCCATTTCAGCAATGAACTTGGAAAATAAGGAAGCTTAAGCAAATTCCAATTACCATCTCTGGTTCGGGGACATTTGGCATCGTTGCTTCTTGGTGGTTAAACCCTTGTTCTTCTTTCTGCAAAATCAACATAATTACAGCTATTCTTGAGACTTTGCAAGCAAATCATAAATAGCCACCATGTCAGTGCATATTTGGAGAGAGCAGCATATTAGGTCTATTTATTAAAAGAAATGTAAAAGAATTAGCTGCAACTGGCTGACATTAACACTTAAAATAACAGATGGAGTAAAACCTGTAAAACCATATCAGATCCTATAGAATGAAGAGGAATATTATGATTCTCGTAAGTTAAAGAATTCAAACAAACAAATCTTGACAGGATATTGATATCTTAGACTAGAAGCATCTTAAGCATCAAATCTTGTATGTCCACAGAACTGGCAATGTAACAATACGGACTGCATATAAATTAAATTGCCTTAGGTACAGGTCAAGGCTTAATATGCTAAACCAAATACGCTCTTCATCTCAAATTGATAGGCTTACTTTCTTTTTTCGTCCGTCCCAAATTATAGCCCACTTACCATTTTAATAAGTTAGTTAGCATATTAAATCTTTATAATACTCTTATTTAATATTACTTATTAAATATATTTCATTTCAAAGTAAGGGAATAATAGAAGAACTATATGTAAATTTATATAAAAATAACTAATTTTTCTTAATCCTTGTGAAATAGGAAGCAAGTCTATCAATTTGGGACATGGGGAGTACAACTATTTTCAAAAAAATGAAGATTCTCTCCATCTTAAGGTAAATTCCTTCAAAGCAGTTCAGGTCAAGAATTACCTGGTACTAAAACAAAGGTGCTGGCAAATGTTTCTTAGAGTGTTTTATCATATGCAAAAGAATGTAAAACAGCATACCTGAAATGAAGCCATCAATGTAAATACAACATTCCCTTTCTGCACTGCATTAACTCTTCTGGTGGCAAAGCTTTTCCCATCACGTATACGGTGCACTTGATATAAAATGGGCACTGCAACAGTATATTTACATATGTACCATATATGATATCACTACTTTATTATGCTCCGCAAACAGTATATTGAGCCCAAATTAGAACTTCAATGACAATAAAGTATTTATCCCACAGGTTTAGTGATAAATTGAAACTAAGAAGACAGCATATTCCTTCATTGGATGTTTATGCACAGGCCATACAATAGATTATCCAAGATCAAATGAACAATTAATGTGCAAATTATCTCAATCTATAGAAAATTTTGAGATTTCTACTTTTAGCAAGAAAGAATGTAAAGCGTTAATAAAACACTCCATATAACAATCATCCTTTAACAACAAATAGAGCGCAAAATTTCTTTTTTTGGCTGCTATAAAACCCTTGTTAGCACTTTCTTTCAAAAAAGGCAAAAGTGGGGTGAGATTATTTTAAACACATCCATTTGTATCAAATATTCCAAATCACTATCTTCATTTTCATAGCAAAGAGCTCTAAGGTGAACAAGAGCATAGATTATAAACAATAACAATTCAGGAGAGATTGGATAAACATGTCAATTAATTTTATAAGGAGATGCTCGCATTTCAAGCCATGTACAGAAAGCATTAAAGACAACTGGTTTGCAGAGGAGTAGAACAGGATATTAAAATCAACTATGGATAGCTTGAGGTTATCTACTCACTGTTGAAATCTCCAACAAGAAGAAAATAGACATGCAAGCTATGAACAATTTTAAGGCAATCAACAGTTTTTGATGCTGCAGCAAGTGCCTGCAAATAAGATCACAGTGTAAAGAAGTGAAAACCCAGATACTACATATTGCTAGTTGCCAAATTGAATGCTTGGCATGTTATTATGATGGAGGAAAACAAAACCAAAGCTATTCAAGTGTTTAGACAAGAAGAGGGAAATAACCCAGTTTATATAATGTGGAATGAACATGTTTCTATAGCTTATAGACATCATCTTCAAAAGTTAAAGAGAAAACTGAATTAAAGAGAGAAGGAATCAAAATACACAAAAGAGAAATTTCCTCCAAAGCAAAATGAAATAAGAAAAGAATAAGGCTACTGCTAAAAATAGGCTCCCTAATTTTGAACACAGTGGTGACTTTGAGAAAATTAAAAAATAAACTAGTCTACTTCAAACCTAATTTTTCAAGTTTAAAAAGGCATTCAGACGTACAATTGATAAACCAAAGGACTTTAGAGGGCATATTGAAATTTTGCAGCTATAAACATGGGAATTATTATATGATATCATTCTGTCTGTCTCTACAAGGAGCCCAAAATCTATTGGTCCTATTCGCCATGCAACATATAGTGGAAGGAGAGGGAAAGAAGGTGATTCAGACCTGCCCAACAAACTGTCCTCCAAAAACCTTTCCAAATTTTGGGGCATCTGGCAGGGTAATCCCTTGGAATATATTCACCTTCAAAACAAAAGGAGTGAATCTTAGTATAACCAAAATATAGTTCTTCCTTGGCATATCACATAAAATACTAGACAAAGAGTAGAGAGGGGAATATACATTAGTTCTCCTATGGGAGAAGTCATTTGCTTATTGTCTTAAATTGGTTTTTTATGTCCTGAAATCAGATCGTTGCAGAAGAGAAATTGAATGGAGTCTACCATCACATCCCTTGCCGCCCCCCCCCCCCCAAGACAACACACGAGACTAAAAAACCAATTTAAGCAACTAGCAATTATTTTGATAGTTCATGTTTTGGTCAAATTAGGTATACAAATTTGACTAAATTTAAACAATTTTCTAGAAAGATTGCTGAGCCATGGTCCATGGACAATCAATATCTAAATTCTAAAAAGTAAAAAAATATACATGAACAATATATAAGAGCAAAAGAAGACGAGTTATTAAAAGAAGAAAACTTATGTAGTTGTTAAAAATCTTTGAGCAACATAAGTTAAAAAAGAAAAAAAACATACTTCTATTGGCACCAAATGCAATATACTCTCAACAAGGGAGCATGAGTCTGGAGTCTTATCAGCACTCCACATAGATTTTGGCCAAAGTAAATTACAATGTTCATGGGGCAGCACTAAGCAGGTAAGCTGTAAAAACCGTACAACAAATGAAGAAATGAATATCAGTCCGAGCAGTTAGCATAATATATACAATCATAGAAAACCAGAAATAGACACCAAAAACAAAATTTGATAGTTTAAAACCTTAGTCAAAGCAATAACATCTGCCTGCTGAATGGAAGCTATGACACCTGCAAAAAAAGAGCAATTTTTTATCGTTCTTGCTGGCCATTTGATTTCATCCTCTAATACATTTAACTTAAAAATTAGAAGTGAATTATATTAGTAAATATCAACAAGAAACAAACACAGAGCAAACCAAAAAGAAAACCAGCTTCTCACCATCACCAAAGTAATCATAGCGTTTCAACTGGAACTCAGGGCGATTGTGTTCATCAGCATGAGCTGATCCAGATACTTCAGCCTATTACATTCCAGCCGCCAATATATATATATAAATAAACAATTAATTAAAATAAAAAAAAAGAAAAACAAAAATAACAAAACAAACCTCGCCTTCCCATATAAAATAGATTCCTTCACCAATCTCTCCCTCCCGAATAACATACTGCCCTTTCTCTGCAAAAAGCAGAAAATTTGAAATAAAATTACGATCCAATTAAAAAAAACCAAGTTGCGAAAAATAAAAACAAGAATTATGGAAATTACCGTAGTTTTTAACAATAACGAGTTGAGAAATTTTCTTGAGAGACGAGCTAGGGAGCCTCTGCAGCAAAGGAACACCACCTAGAAATTCGATCACTGAAAAACAAAAAGTGAAAAAAAAATCAAACAAATACCAAATCCAAAAAAAATAATCAAAACCTCATTCGATTTTCTAAACAAACCTGATTCAGTGTCCATCATGAGTGGTGAAATTCTGGCAAAGAAAATGTGAAAAATAGAGACTGATCTTTCTGTTAACAATGGAGTGAAGATATATAGTACTGTTAATAAAGGACAAAACTTGGCAGATGGATGATGGTAAGGATCTGGTGATCCAAAGCGCATGGTATGGTTCGTGTAGACAACCGCATTGATTTAAAAATTTTAAAGAGAAAAACAGTTGGGATTTGACGGGGAGCAGTAACGCGAATTGATAAATATGAAACCGATCAGTCACATTAACTTTTTGCCGCTCGTTTTTCAGATTACGTTTTGACCCGTTTTCCAAAAGAATTAAAAAACGTGTGGGATAAATAATATTCCATTTCATAATTTTGCTTTTTTTTTTTAAGAATAATAAGGGGTTGTATTAAATTATAATTTTGATGGTTTTTAATTGATTTTAAAATTTTGATGGTATTTAATTTATATTTATTTAGAATATGATAAAATTTAAAGGTATTCAATGATAATTTTTTAAAATTTATTAAAATGCAATAGTCTTTCAAAAGTTATTAATTTTAATGAATTTACTAAATTTTTATATTTCATTATATTTTATGATACTATATATAAATAAAAAAAGTCTCTTACAAATTCAATCTCCATCTCAAAAATTTTACAAATTCAATCTTTATTTTAAATTTTTTGTACTTATATATTTTTTACTAAAATTTATTTTTTAATATAAATCTCTCATATTTTATACTTGTACTTAATTATGAAAAATATTTTTAAATAATTTTTTATAAGTTGGATTTTTAAATATTTTATAAAATTATAACATTATATAACATTATTAAATTTTTAAAAATTTTACTCATTTATTTTTTTTGTATTAAATAGAAATATAATAATTTTTTGTTGCAATGAAAATTATTATTTTTTAATTAGTTTATGTTTATAGCTATTTTTTGTTGAATTAACTAATAGTTATTAATTTATTTTATTTATTATATGTGGTAGTAGTTATTAGTTTGTGAAATTAGTTTATTTTTATTTATTAGTTAATATATAGAATCAGTTAAAGAACGGTAATAAAATTTATTATTTGAAGTATTTCTAATTATGTATAATGTATTGATATTTGGATAATATAAATTAAATAAATTTAAAATATTATTTTTTTTGCCTTATTTTGATGTATATTAAATTTTAATAGTGCCAAATGAATTAAATTTTTAAAATATGAATGAAAATATATTAATTTTAAAAAATAGTTATATATGTATATACACATGTTGGGTGATATACTTAGTAAACACTGAGTTATTATATTAAATAGTTTGAAAATATATTATTTATTTAAATTAGATTGCAAATGAATATTTATTAATTATGCTTAAAAAAAATCAACATTATCTTTCAATAATCTTTCACTACGAGAAATTCGTAAATTTATTTTATATATATTAATAAATATTAGATATGATATGATACTTTAATTTATTTATCTAAGATTATTTAATATTTCAATTCATCCTTATATTTTTTATTTTATAATTTTTTTATCTTACAATTATAATTTTAGAAAAACTTGTATTTATATATGTATTTATTTATTATAAACATTTATCTAATATCATGAAAATTATATTTATGATATAATCTTTCTAATAAAATATATTATATTTTTATTAAAATATTAATTATGTAAAAAATTAAAATTCTATCAAAATTCATCAAAGTCTATAATAAAAAATCTAACAAACTCCATTAATTTCATATAAAATTCTAACAGAATCTATAAAATTTCATTAAAATCTTTGAATTCTATTAAAATCATAAATTCTTTTAAATTTTATTAAAATCCTAATCCATTGCACCTCCCGAATATTTATAAGAAATATTTGCAATTTAGTTTAAAAAATTATTGAAAATATGTGTAAAAAATATTATTATTTATTAAATATACATAATTTAGCAGCAAATATATATTTTTTGACATATACAATTTTGATTTCCTTTCTCATATTAGAATACTAAAAAAATCTATATAAATCATAAAAATTAATTCAAACTTTGCGCCAATTTGATTATTTATCAAAAACAAATTTTATTTCTAATACTATTTTGATTATATTATTCAAAATTACATACACCTAATGATATAAATACTTTATTTGCCTAACACGAGTTTAATATTATATGTTTATAAGATATTATTAATTATAATGCACATATTATTTACTATTTATTTAATTTCTATTAAAATTATTTTATCATTATTTGCATAATTTATATATATATATATAATTAGAAGGAAATGTTTATTTTTTAATAAATTATTTATTTATTATATGTATTTTCGCAATCTATAATATATATACATATATATTTCATGAAATATACATGTACAATTTTTTTTTCTTTTAAGATGGAACGTATTTACATATGTTTCGTCTTCAAAAAAATTTAAATTAAATATTTTCAGCATTAATAAATCGGGCATGAATATAAACATTTAGTTAAAATTAGATATTCAAAATTAAGTGTCATTTATGGTTGAAAAAAAGGCATTACGTGTGCTTTTACGTATAATTTTAGGTGTATATAAATAACTTTTATATTATATAAAAATTATTATTTTTAAGTTTTAATTAAACCCTATAGTTAATTAATTCAATAATTAATAATCTTAAATACTCAAACTCATTAGATTTTTCATTTTAAATTAATAAATTATTCAAATTACAAAATTAGTCTCTGAATTGAATTACAAAATTAGATGATGACATAATGAATTATTTCAAACAGGCTTTGAAGTTACATAAATGAATAAAAAAAGAACTTGTAGACATAATTGCTGTTATGTTTTTATTATTTTTTGCTTGACGAAAAAAAGCACACGTGGACATAATTGATTTGACGTACAACATAGATAGATGAAACAAATAACTGATAAAATAATTAATTAAATTTAATTAAATTAATATATATAAGAATTTAATTCAAATCGATTTTATTAATAAAATTGTTTTAATTAATAAATAAACTAATTTAAAAAATAATAAAATCTATTTAAATCTTATTTTTCAATAATTAAATAATAAAAATAGATTACTACTTTTAGCATAAAAAGTCATAAATCTTAATAAAATAATTTAAATTTCAAATATTAAATTAAATTATAAAAAATCTGTAGTCTTAATTTCAATTTTAAAAAAATAAATTTTAACTTTATATTTCCAAACATCAGAAAATTAACATTGTCCAAATCAACTGAACCAAATTCTGATAAAAATTGAATTTTTCCAAACGGGAAATAATAAAAAAACTAAGATACCAAAAGGAAAACAGGGATTGCACTTTCAGATAAAAAAGCCTGAATAAGAATACATTATAAGATTACAAGGGAGGAAAAATGCTCAGAGCTCAGAAATCCTTTGCATTTTAAGATGGTAATTAGATTCAAGACTGAACTGAATCATTAGCAGCACTTCGGATTTCATCACAGCAGCAACGCATAACCATTTTCAATTTGTTATTTAGATTAAATACTTAGCCTACTTGACAAGAGCAAAAAAGGGGGGGAAACAGCAAAAATAAATAAATAAAACGAGATGAGGAAAATTGGGAAAATGATGTTTGTTAAGGCAAGCAGCATCAACAATCTGATAAAATTGAGCAATAGACAAGAAGTTGGGAATCTCCACGGAAGATAATTATCATAAAGACATAGCATGCTTGACAACAATGCAAAAACATTAAATTCAGCAAAGCAACTAGTTTGATTTAACTCTATATAAGCAAATAAAGATTAAGATTGCAAAGTAAATCAAAACTTGAGAGAAATTTCAAAATGAAAACAGTCACCACCAAAGAAAATAAACATCACTACAAGCTATGCCGAAACTCCACAAATAGACCTGGCATCTGCGTGCAGCCCTCATTTCTTTTTCTCTGCAGTTCCACCAGCTCTGAACATAAAATAACAAACTCAATAAGAATTTAAAAAGCAGAACACAAAAAGCTTTTGTTAGCAGAATCCACTTTGATATAAATTTTACTCCAACCGAACAAAAAGGAATCAAAGTCCAGAGCATTGAAAATGGAAGTAATTAATATACAGCCAATTACCTCATTTTCCGAAGAACAGCAGACATCTCCTCACGCTTCTTCTTGGCCCTCTTATGAGTACCCAGCTTTCTCTTTGCCACTTTTAGTGCACGCTTGTCTTTCCCAACCTTGAGAAGCTCAGTGATCCTCTTCTCGTAAGGAGCAAAACCAGCTACCTCTCTTATGAGGTTTCTCACAAAACTGACCCTCTTGCTAGTCCTCTAAAAACAAAATTCAGAAAATATCTTAAACGGGCTGCGTGAATCTCATGATAACATTTCGAATTACAAACAGTAAACACGAAGATTATGGCATCGAAACAACAAGACAAATATAGTTAGCTAGTTTAAAACAGATGGAATCAAGTAGTAATAATCATGTCACAAGATAATAAGTTACAAAGCAAGAAAAGTATGCCTAAGTTGACACCCGAAAACTTCATAAATGCACCATAGCAAATTAACTCACCCCTTTTCTATCAGATGGACGTGGAGCCAATTCCTTCTTAGTCACTACATGGCCTTTATTCAGACCAACAAAAAGGCCAGTATTAGGCTGTTTTGGAGCCATCACCTGAACATTATCACAGAAACATTTGATATTGGTCTAGAAGCAATCCATCAAAATTTCTAGAAATTTAACTGATATGAGAGAAATAATTTCTGTACCAGATCAAACAATCAAACCGTTGAGATAATAAGTTGTCATTTTACCATGATACTAGATAAATCATATGTGATAGATGTGAACAGATATGGAGAATTTCAGTATCAACAAATTTTTTTTAAAAAAAAGGTAGAAAAAGAAATAACAACAATAACTAATTCGATATCTAACGCAAGCATTTAGCAAGCTAAACAGAACAATCGTTTTTGGCTCATTTTGCAGACGTTATAGCAAAGAGTATATAATATTCTTCCTTATACAGAAGGAAAATCTAACATTGACAAATAGAATTTTTCGCACTCACCAAACAGCTCCGCAGAAGATTTTCCAGGAAAATCTACAAGCAACACTGCAAGAAAAAATGAACTTCAGGAAATCGAGAATGAAGAGACACTATGGAAAGAAATAATTATATTTAGGGTTTCGAAACATAACATCTCACCTCGAACAGTAGGAGACTGCGGCCAAAAGAACCCTAGTTTGTAAGTTCGGAGTGATAACTATTTAAAGATCAAATTCGGGTCGTGTCAAACAGGAGGGTCTAATTGAGTAGTATCCTACTGATCCGGGTCAGAAAGAAACGGTGACGTATGAAGCTTCAAAATAAAGGTGAACGAGTCATGTAAACTGAAACCAATAAAACAAAGCCACGTAATGATAATTGGAAGGGTAAATGCAACTTCATAATAATAGGACTGGTAACACGTAATAATAATGCCACTTGAAATTGCTTGATGAACAAGTATTAGGGCTTCAGCGTTGTTTTAAAACTTTATAAATAGGGGCCTCTGCTTCTTCTTTTATTCACTTGTGCATTGTAAAAAAGAGAAATTTAATTAAGAGTTACGAAGAGAGATTTGTAGTCGTTTCTGATCCCAATGGAGAACATCTTTGCTCTCTTGCCCGACAAGAGCAATGAAGATATTAATGAGTTCATCAGTAATGTTGCGGCGGAGGCCAAGATTTATGAAGAGTTAGAGAAGCAACACCGCTAAGAACTCAAGGCGGTAGCTAGGGATGAAATTAGGTGGGGTCAGATGGGGTTGACGAATTTTTATCAGTCGGTGGAATTTTAGCCCCTCAGTCTTCCATCATCTCCTTCTTATATGCGTTGAAGAGGAGTTTTGTTCCCTCTTTCCCTGACGGTAGCTAAGTGGCAACAACAAGAAAGGATAGGAGGGTTAATCCGGTGGCTTATATGAAAGCAAAACGTCTTATTATTTCTGGATGGTTGAGAAGAAGCCACATTGTGGTCATGAAACTCAAATCGGAGAATGAAGAGCAAGATAAAAAGGAAGGTAATAAAGATTCAGAGAAAACAGAGGAAGGGAAAAAGGAAGATCAATATAGTGAATTGGCGAAAGGTCATCCGGGTAATTATAGAGTGAAGAATCATTATAAGAATAATAATGGGAAAATTAGGTGTCGGAGAAATCATCACTGGCGAAAAATTTATAGAAGGGATTATGAAAGCGGTAATAATAATAATAATAATAATAATAATAGAGGTGGAGGCATTGTAACATAGTGGATTTATGGGAAGAACTATGAAATGGCGAAGTTTTATCAGGGCAGTAATATAGATTATCGTGTTAATAGGAGAGGGAGAGGGAGAGGGCAGTAATGTAGCTACTGATCTTACCCATAAGGATAATTTTGACTCTATGCGACTAACTGGCAAAAATACAGAGGCAAGCAAAGACAATATGGAGAAGAAAGATGGACTTGGAGTCAGCAATAAGGAGAAAGCCTGCAAGTCAATGAGCATTGATCAATTCCTGACACCAACACCATGTAGATATGGCAATTACCGGGGCAACGATGGATTTCATGGCGGGAGAGACAACGACAATGGTGGCTTTGATCATGGCCATGAAGTTATGAGGCAATCACCATCATCACCACCTCCTCCACCTAGTTTTGAGGATGTGCTTCAATTTCCAGCTCTTGGATAAGAAAAGACAATTATCAGTTAGACGGGGGAATAATTTTTTCTGGTATTTGTATTTTTCAATAATCAGTTGATGAGTGATAATTTTCCATAATTTTGAATTCTTAATCTTATTATCCTTTCCGTACTGTTTAAAAGTGTTTATATTTTTCTTGATTATAATTTATGGTTTATATTTTTCTTGATCAAAATTTCTAGGAATTCCTACAAAAATATCTAAAAATAATTTTTTTTATAAAAATATCTAATTTTTTTATTAAAAATATTATTTTTCAACTTTAATTTTAAAAGTAGCCATTTTTCAGAGTTACATATCTAGTATAGTTACATATCTAGTATACATGTCTAATAAGCTAAAAATATACACCGAAAAAAATTGTAAAAGAAAGAGTGGGATATAATGTAATTTTTTTAAATATCTGTGAACGGCCATTGGGCTTAAACAAACTAGGCTGAAGCATTTAATGGGCCTAGACCATTCTAATTATTTAGAACCTTGTGGCCCAAGAGCTCGTCTCATATATAGGCCCATATAAAAATTACAAATGATCACTCTAATAATGGAACACAGTTGCACTTGCACCGGACGCGGAATCTGAGCAGGAGAAGATTCTCAGAACTGAAATGGGTTTGACTATTAGGTTAGACTACTCAATTTTCTCTCTGTTTTTCTCCTGCATTAAAGTTTTTCTTTTTCCTTTTTCCTTTTTCTTTCATCAATTTAGTTTAAATTGGTCTTATAATTGTCTTTTATATTAATTCAATTGTAATCTTTACCAAATGCTGTGTTTTGTTTCCTGTATTGTACTGTTTTTTTTTAAAAAAAAAAACCCAAATTTGATTAGGCTTGTTATTTGGTTCAAGCAATCATCTTTTTATACAGCCTAAAGGCCCTACAGGTATGTGATAAACCCTTTTTTCTTCATACTTTTAAAATTCCAGAACCTGGGTTTCTTTAAGTTGAGCTCAAAATTGTTGTAGATTTTTGTTTTTCATATATTCGCTGATTCTTCCACAAGAAAATTTGTATTATTTAGTTTAGAATTTCATTTTCTTGTGAACCCTGTTAGATGGTTTTCTAACTCTGCAAGGTTGCTCTAATTTTGCATTGATCAGTACAATCTTTTCTTGGAATTTTTTCACACTAGCTTCAAGCCAAAACCTTTATTCATGTATTTTTCTCCCTTTGCATTTTCTCATTCAAGCCATGTTTCTTGACGTGCATCTTGAATCATAGGCCTATATGTCAATCATCTGTGGCCTTCCAATCCTTGAATGCGTGTACTGCCTGGCATGTGCTCGCTGGGTATGGCGAAAATGCTTCTATAATGCAGGCCATGAAAGTGAAAACTGGGGCCTAGCTACAGCTGAAGAGTTTGAGCCTGTTCCCCGCCTTTGTCGTCTAATTCTGGCTGTCTATGAAGATGATCTTCAAAATCCACTCTGGGCACCTCCTGGAGGTTATGCCATGAATCCTGATTGGGTTATTTTGAGGAAAACTCATGAAGAAACAGGGGGTTGTACTACTCCTTATTTTATTTACCTTGATCATGATAACTCTGATATAGTATTGGCCATTAGAGGACTTAATTTGGCAAAGAAAAGTGACTGCTGTTTTGCTTGATAATAAACTTGGTCTGACTAAGTTTGATGGAGGTCATGTGCACAATGGGCTATTGAAGGCTGCAAAATGGGTTTTTGATACAGAGTGTGGGGTTTTGAAGGACTTGATTGAGATGAATCCAGATTATAAATTGACTTTTGCTGGGCATTCTTTAGGGGCGGGAGTGGCGTCCTTGATGGTGATGTATGCAATTCAGAATCGAGATAGATTAGGGAACATTGATAGGAAGAGGATCAGATGCTTTTCCATTGCTCCTGCTAGGTGCACATCACTGAATTTGGCTGTGAGATATGCTGATGTTATCAATTCTGTTGTGCTACAAGTATGCTCATCACATCTCATTATATTTGTTTATGTTTTATACGCACACACTGCCAGCCATTATTCTAATGTGCAAGAATTGATGTGATCCAAAATGCAAGTGGAGATTAAGGAGTATTCAATCATCTTTAAACATTAACTGCACAGGATGCATCTCTTGGAAATTGATTTCGTAGGCAACCTAAGCATGTTAAAATCATTGATCGTTATGCATTTGAGAATGAAGGAACTTGTTGTGGTTGCCTAGAAGTATTTATTATATACCTAACTTCCCTTATTTTTGTTTTTTTTAACAGTTGATTTTTGTCTAATCTTCAGTTATCATGGAATGAGTAAAGAATTTAATTTCCACTATCGTGTTGATTAGTGCATATTAAGATGTGTTCCTCAATGAATTTTATTTCCACTATTGTGTTGATTAGTGCATATAAGATGGGCTCCTCAATTTCTGTAAACTCGCAATGCCTGTCAATTTCTCTGCTTATATATTTTCTCTTTTCTTAAGATTATATATCTTCTTTGATCTAATGTGGGTTGTTTCATGAACCAGGATGATTTCTTACCTCGAACAACCACTGCTTTGGAAGATGTTTACAAATCACTTATATGGTAAAATATAGTATGTCTAAGTCGCCTTTTAATTTTTAGTTACTATTATATCCTTTTGCTGCAGAACATGCTATTTTAGAAATCTGAAAGCCTCATTGTCCATTAGGCGTTACTTCAAAACTGCTATTTTCTGGAAAAGAAAAAGGTCCTTTCAGATACTTTCTTATCGCCAGGCTGTTTTAGAGTTTCCATGGCCCAAATTTACCAAATAAAATCAAATTTTAACCAACATATTTTAGTTTTAGAGGGTGCTTTTCTCAGCAGTAACCACTATAGCAATGCTAAACAAACACAAAGTTGACAGTTCATGTTGTTTATGAAAAGTTTGATTGTAACAGTCTTCTTTCTTATAAGAGTTTAATGTTCATAGAGCAAGTGTGGCTACAGTGCGCATTGGGACCTACTTTTTAATTGTGATCTGAATCTCTATCTAAGCTGGTTTTATTCATTTTGAACAGTTTGCCTTGTGTACTGTGTCTAATGTGCTTGAAAGACACTTGCACTCTTAAGGAGGAAATGTTCAGGAACCCAAGACGGCTTTATGCACCTGGCCGGTTATACCATATTGTTGAGAGAAAACCCTTCAGGTAAATTAAAATATGTTATTTTGACATTGTTCTCCAACATTTACTAGACAAGGGAAATTAGGTCACTTGATCATTTTATGCCACAACTCCATTATTATTTGGGGTAGTGATTCATTGCTTGGTACAAAGTGGTATAATAATAACTAATTACAAAAGAATTAACATGAAGGGATTAACAAGTCCAATCATGGCCAAAGGAAATGGATTTTATATTTTATAGATGAAGATCAGGCAAGAAATTTTATACAATTTGTTAATAACTTTAAGGCTTGCCCTAGTGTGACACAGTTTTCATACTGCTGCAGCAACCTGAAATAAATTGCCTGAGAACCAAGTCTTGCACCAGTTATGGTGTAACCGTGTCGCTCAAGGTCTTGGTTGTCCATGTAGCATCTTTCTTTTTCTTTTGGATGGAGGTACTCTGAGGTTTAATAAAGTAGAATAAGGTAAGGTATAGTAGAGTAGAGTTTTGGTTTTTATCATGTTTGGAAAGAAATAAAGAAAACCTCCACTTTGGAGGTGCAATATAAACCCTCTACTTTTAACCCTTCAAAAACCTCCATTTACATTCTCATACTTTATGAAAACTCAAAGTATCTCTTCCCCAATACAATATTAACCTTCCCATACTTTATGAAACCTTCCCCTATCTCCATTCAAATTAGATTGCGAGCAGCTTACTCCTGTGCATCAGCAGCAGGATGTATGACCCTGTGTTCAAGGCTTTAAGAGATGGAGAAAGAATACACACACACACTCATATATATATATTTCACTCATTGCATCAGTCGCTCTTTTAGGTTTTATTTTAATGATAATAAATTTATTCATGTGTTGAGTTGTTAAATTTTAAGTAGTCTATGATGTCTGTTACCCTACCTTTTTGACTTTGGCTGCAGGATAGGAAGATTTCCACCAGTTGTCAGGACTGCAGTCCCTGTGGATGGGAGGTTTGAGCACATAGTTCTTTCATGCAACGCGACCTCTGACCATGAGATTCTCTGGATAAAGAGGGAATGTCAAAGGGCTTTTGATGTCAGTTTCTGGCTTTACCCTTGCAATTATTGAGACCTTGGATGACTGATCTAGCTTTGAAGAATTTATTGAAATGTTAAGTTCACAAGTCTAAGAAGACTATATCGGCTTATTTGGGGCTTTTGGAAAAAGCTGAAACAGTAGCATGCAGATACTTTTGGATGCCAATTTCTGGCAAGTTTCTGATAGAATTCCATGCACAAGGATCATGTTTGTGGTTAAATCCTTGAGAACGCAGGCATATGATTTCCTAGTGTTCTCAACTTTTAGGTTTTTGCCAATATTCCCAAGTAGCATTTCCTTTTCATTTATTTGTCAAGTGCTCAGATATTCAAATGTAGTAGTGATTGCTACTGCTGCTTCAATTCACGTATTATGTTGCCCTATTCTGTTTGAATCCTTCAACTATCAAAAGGAATAGGTTCACATCTTTGATTTCCTTAACATCTCAGTATCTCCATTTCTAAATGAGTGAGAAATTATGATAATGTGTAAGTAGGTGCTATTATGCTGAACTAGAAATGTAAATTTGGACGATTAAGAATCGGAGAATTTTTACTTTTCCAGAAGAACTGAAATTTACTTTTGCTTGTTTAGTTGACGTTGGAGAAAGATCAGATCATGAGGATTCCAAAAGAGCAGCGGATGAAGCGTGAAGCGTATATTGCACTGCACGAGAACATAATGAAGAGTATGAGGCAGCTCTTCAGAGGGCTGTAGCATTGGACATTCCACAAGCTTACCCATCTTCTTCATATGGAACTTTTCATGAAATGGAAGTGGGTGATACTTCTAGCAGTTCCAATGGAGGAATTTCATCACTGTCATTTAAGAAAATTAAGGAACATTGGGATAAGTTTATAGATCGTCTTTTTGATGTGGATGAGTCTGGTGGTCTGGTATTCAAGAAACCAGTCTCGTAGGCCTCCAAAATATTTCACCATTGTAATTCAAGCCTGCATATATCATTTTTTCGGTTAGCCAGCTGTATCATTCTTTATATAGATGTAATTTGTATTTTACAATTGAATAATTCATATCAAAAGAAGGGGAGCCCATGAACGACAGTGGTAACCTCATTACTAGTACAAGCAGTCTGCACCCCAGCAAAAATGTCATTGCTGAAGCAATTGCGAGTAACTTAAGAGAAAAACAGTGTACTTGAAGTCCAGCAGATGCCATAATGGAAACTTTTGCTCTCATTGATAATCTCAAATTTCTTGATCGTACATAAATTATTTGATTTTTGACCACTTGAGTTGTTTAATCTAAACTTAACAAGCATATCAAGAAGCTACGATCTAGGAGACTTGCCGCTGTAAGATTGTGATTTCATTTACAGAGTGTTACTTAAACTAATAGAAAAGGAATTTTCCTGAATCCTGATAGGTTCAAGATTGAGTTGAATCAGGTTGAGGCGAAGACTATCCCTTAATTTGCAAAATGATACCCTACCCCATCTTTTTGGTGGGGAAAAACAAAATGCTACACAATTTGGATGGGCTTCCTATGCAGCTATACTTGGAGATCAAGAACTGCTTCCCCTACAAAGAAAATGCAGCACATCAATCGCCATGATCCGAAGCAAAATCCATATCTATTAAATATTTGCATACTATTTAATACAACAAAATACACCATACGTAGAATTATATGGCCTTGAAAGAGAATAATTTCTATAGTTAATTTCACTGCTTGGGCTAAAAGGCCATGCATGAAAATGATGTCCATTGGTTTAACATTTCTTATAAGTCTAGGATTTAACATTTTTCTTAAAAGACGACCTGGCAATGATCTTAAGGTTTATATAGCAAAAGGCAATTTCAGATAATAGGAATCAGTGAAATTCACTTCCAAGAATTATAGTTCTAATTCTGGAAAGTGCCATACCTCAAGAACCAGAAAAGTGTTTTTGGGCAAAGCAATTAATCACCCTCTCTGCACACCTTGGTATAATCTAGCCGGGAGTGCATATACAACCTAAGCAATATATTTAGGTTTAAATTCCCCTCTTATGCTCAAAAAATTTAATCACCCTCTTGTTTTCACCCTCATTGATCAGAAATCAGCTCTCTTCCTACCAAAAATGTACTTGAACTGGGTAATTATGTAAATTAACCAGCTTGCAAAGAGAGAAAAATTTAGAAATAACGGTAGAATTCTCGAGTGCTTTACCATGCATTCTCTTGACAAAACGTTCAAATTCCATGAAATTCTGTCTCTCCATGAGAAGTGGGCTGAGCCTAAGGTATGTAAAAGACAAAAAATGCCTGCTATCTGGATTGTTCAAGGGCTTGGCATTATCCAAAATCTTGTTATAGGCAACCCTATCATGGAAAGGCAGCGCATTCTCACTAGCAATTGGTATGTCAACATCCCATGCAGCATTCAGAACCTGAAAGTAAACAATTACAATGCTCATTGCCAATAACTTTTAGTCATAAATGTCCCTTTCAGAGAATGAATTGCACAAAGATATCGCAAAATGTTTCACCTAATTTCCCAGAGATGAACAAAATAAAGCTTCCACAAAGAAAACATTTTTTCCTGGATAAAATGTACTATTAGGTAAATATTGAGACTGAAATAGATGTTCTTACTTGCCAAAATAAACCATCAGGATCAGCAAGTGCCTCAGCAAAATCCACTTGCTGCTCTAAGATCCGCAATTCAGAACAAGAGAAATTTAAAACAGCTCCGTGCTTCTTTAGCATTGTTGCAATTGCAGCATAACCATCACGGTTGCTTGGGTTGTAGAATCCAGCAGTTAGTTCAGCAGCATGATTGGCTGTCTTATACCACCAGTGAATACCTGATAGCTGCCCAACAATTAAAATGTAGCAAACAGACGATCAAACCATAACTAGTTACTTGAAAGAAGAAAAGAAAAGACATTTTATTTCTAAAACCAGCTTGGAAGAGATTGAATCAATTATATAAAATCTGACTGAAAATAAGATCAAAGTGATTGAACAAAAACAATGGAGAAACAAGCCTCAATTGCAATTTTGATTTTAAAAATTAAAAGAAACTATCATTTCAAGTTTTTTTTAAAAAAAATAACTAAAAAGCTGACTCACCTTTGCAGCAATTTGGGTGCCTTCAAAAGCCAACTTTGCTAAAGAAAGAACCTTATCACCGTGTTCAACTAAAACCCAAGAATACCATTTAAGGAAGAACCTGCCGTAGTAGCCATCATAGTCCCCTCTATCACAGAAGAATCCAGTCTCATGTGGCTGACTATTATAGGAACCAGCATTTTCTGGTCCTGTAGCCCAAAACGGGTGTCCCCTTGCTTCTGCTGTCTTCTTTAGGCTTTTTAACAAATATCGATCATAACACTACAAATAGAGAATTTTGTAACTATACAAATGATAACACAATTACTACTGATAGTTTGAAAAATAAAAGATATAGCAAGCAACATTATAATGTATATGGTGACCTTTTTCACATACTCTGAAGAATTCTCATTTGTAACTTCACCTTTCATAGTAGTGATCAGATAAGATGAATAGAAATCCAAAAGTTTGGAATTGTGTGCTTTGATTGAGATAAAATGTATGATCAGGCACATGAATTCTTTCTCACATGTTTTCTGAAGAATCTAATAAACCCTAAAGCATTTTGCGCTTTTGGAGGAGATAAAACTAAGGGTGGCAAGGAGCTGTGTAAATAGGCTAGCAAGAAGCAATTGATGTGTGACTCTAAGCACTGCAACAGCAACTGTACTTGTATACTAACATGTGCATGTGTGCATGTACGCTGATGAGCAAAGAAAACAGATTTTTGAAGTACCAAAAAAGGATTTGGAAAAGAGAACCCTACATATTAAGGAAGGAAAACATCAAATTATATAGCTAACCTGAAATTCGCCAATGCCAGGATATCTCCAACCATGCTTTACAGGACAAGACGGGTATCGTAGCTCCCCACAAGGACCAAGTCCAATTTCAACCATGGAGATGAGATCATCCTTAAAGAATTCGTCAAATTCTACGCGAAAGCTTCTCATGTAGTCAAAGTATACCTACATAAGTGTAAAAAAAAAGATAAAATACCCAAAGTACTAATTTCATCCTATTTCATAGAAAATTCCCAATTACATAGAGACAACAGGCTAACAAATTGAAACGCCTCCTTTCATTATTGCAGAATGCAGGTGCGAGCACAAATGAAATCCAATTCCAGATTTGCTATCACATTCAAAATGTTTGCTAAAATAAGTTCTAAATAATATTCACTTGTCAGCATATTTAGCCATTTTATCACAGAAAAAATTAATTATAAGACTAGAAATTATTCTGCACAGTGAAACAATTATATTTGCAATTTTGCAAATAGGGTGCAAACAAGCAATTTCACAACAACAAACTAATGTATAGTTAGCCCAACCAATAGAATGTAATACCTCAAGAGCAGTTCGGCCTCTTAATACTCGCTCTTTGTCAATTCCCCATGAGAGACATTCTGGGTTGTGTCTTCCCTCTCTATCAGTGAAAAAGATGTCAGGATTACTTCGACCAATTTCTGCGACCCAATGTGGCAGAGGGATACAAACGTCATCATGAACATTGCCTCCACATTCATGAAATGACATTACAACCTGATGTCAGTAGAACAGGTGGAGATCAGATGCAGAAAGAAACTACAGAAACAATCATAAAGCAACTTCATCTAAATAACCAGTGCAAAAGCATGTTATGACAAAACAGTTAAATTAATCTGAGCCAAAAGTCACTAATCAATTCAATTCAATATTCGTTTAATAATTGGGCCTATAGGGCTCACCTTTAACAAAAAATAGCCAACAATCAACATTTGTTATACCATCTCACAAAAAAATATGACAAAACTCACCTGTAACTTAAGTTTAAGCTCGCGCACCATCTGGAATAGCCTCTTGTAACCATTCCAGTTATACTCCTGTGGAGCATGTTCCTCCACTATTCCCCACCAGCAGTCAACCATGACCCCATCCACATTTGCAGATTTCAATACCCTCAGCTGCTTTAATAGGCCATCTGGTTCAGCCAGTTCACACTTCATATTTATGACACCCAACTGCAACAAGAAAGCATGAAATAAAACAAAAGCTTGCAAAGTATTAATAGACATCACATTTAGCGCTTAGTAAGCATTACCAAAAGGCCTTTTAGCAGGAT
The DNA here is from genome assembly GCA_947685225.1 of Garcia nutans. Taxonomy (NCBI): domain Eukaryota; kingdom Viridiplantae; phylum Streptophyta; class Magnoliopsida; order Malpighiales; family Euphorbiaceae; genus Garcia; species Garcia nutans. The sequence goes on along the minus strand of CANTUV010000010.1, from coordinate 12,412,089 downwards.
ACAAAAATAAAATCGGCTTCTATAAGTAGGCCCCTGTAAGAGGAAATATAAGGCGCTGAAATAGATAGATCAAATTTGAGAACTGACAAAGAAACTTACTGATAGCATTACATAAACTGGTATATATTGAGTGCTGGCAGAATCTCGCTCGGCTAACTTTGGGGATATGTCAACTATCTAAAGAAAGGAACAGAAGAAAGCTGTGACATAAACTATTGAAATCTAAAAAGTATCAAGCTTTAGTAAAGAGTACAGAAAATATTTATGAGAATGAACTTATGCTCCACACTATATTTTTTGTTTCTTCATTTCTTTTGTCTGAAAAAAGGTGCTGCGTGCAGTATCCTTCACATAGTCCTCCTTTCAAAGGTTATTTGGATTTACTCTGTTTAAAGTGTATTATGCAGCCTACAGACAAAGAAATAGTGCATTTGATTGCTCTTCAGATGTCTATACTCAACAGGAATCTATAAATATTCAGTTTTAGACTAATGTTTCCATATCAGCAACAGAACACCAAGGGACGTATGTTTTTGATACATATAATCTTCAAAGAACTTCCATCAAAATACCTGCTTGTCATTAATATCATCCAAGGAGCCACCAATGAGAGGATGACTCTCAGTTTGTTCTATTCCATCCCCCATCACTGCTGAAGTTTGAGGCTGAGTGCTTGGGGATAGATCTAAAGGTGATGGAGTGGGCATAAATACACCTTTTGGTCGACATGAATTGTATTCAACTGAGGTCCGATAACCAGAGTAGACTACCCTAAGAGAAGTAGATGGAGCCTGCTGTGACACCATATGAGGGGACGACGAATTTGCCAGTGCAGAAGTACCACCCACAGGCCTTGAGCCCTGCAAAAAGTTTAAAAGATCTCAACCCCTTGCTGAGATGCATTAGAGTGATGGATCAAAGGAATGTTTGAAAAGTACTCTTAAGGACACATGTTTTCATATCCACATCAACAAAGAATCAATGGGTATCCTTATCAGTATCAGTTGATAATGAGTCAACAAAAGGCTTTGTGCATGAAAGAAAAGAACCTGAGATTTTGAAGGAAAGGTGGTTCCATCTGGGAGAACAACCCAGCCAGCTTCCCTGGCCAAAGCTGCAATCACATCATTAATGTCAGCTCTAACCCGAAGATTATAGTTCCCATGTCTTCTTAACCCAGCCAAGATCCTTGCAGTGATTGCCCTTCGGCGCCGCTCTCTTAGCTTTGTTCTCTCCTTTTCTTCAAGTGGTCTACTCCTCCGAGCTCCTCCTCCTCCCCCTCCTGGAGTGCTTACCTGTTCTTGAATATTCTGATGATGTAGAAACTGATTATTACTACTGTTTGATGCCATCCCTCTATCAATGCCTGCAGTCACTCGCGAGGCACTGAGCTTCTCTCGATTTTCCTCATCTTCATCATCTTCCTCTTTAACATCCATATCCATTTCTTCCTCATCATCCTCTTCACTTATTCCTATCAATTTTTGCATGTCTGTTGCCATTATCTCTATATTTAGTTATCTCTGTCAACCCAAACTCCTTAACTCAACAAACACTTGGTATTAATTGAATATATGCAAGACAAGTACACACCACTGCCACTCAAATATGTGCATAGATGAAAAACTAAGATTTTCCAAAGAAAATCAAGCAACATGTCCTAAAAAATTCTGCAACAAGCTGATTCTGCAGCTAACTGGCAACAATTAAAACTTACAGATTTTTTCTTTTGAAGATACTAAACCTGGCATACAAAAAAAAAAGATGTTAAGGTGAAAAACAAAGAAAAAACAAAAGAAAGTTCTAACAGAAGTTAAGCTTCTAATTGAATCTTCTATATTATGTTTGAACTGTTATTGTCCAAGAAGACAAAAACCTTCCATTTCATTGTCCATAAAACAACCACTGGATCTCAATGTCAGTTTTTTCTCTTACATTTCCAATAAATAAATCAAACACTCAAATAATTATTTTCTTGGCACACCTCTCTTTTATCAGCATTTATCAGCATAAAAAACATTATAAAAGGAAAAAAAATCTATCTTAACATTTGAGATTCAAAGGTTTCTCTACAGAACAAATAACAGACAAACAAATATCACACGCTGAAAATTACATTTTCATATCAGCAACTTCTCGAGTAAATTTTCAAGCAAAAACTGCAATTTCGAAGAATCAAAACATTAATTTAACTTCCTTACCTTACAAAAACAAAGTCTGTAACTTTGCATATCCACAAGAACCAACAGATGCATCTTCCCTTTTTCAGAACACTAATTTCGTCAAAAGAATCCCGACAACGAGAACAACTCCGGCATGCTATCACGGCCGGTCACCGGAGCCCAACAGAGTAAATAAAGCCTACAGAAGATAAGAAACTACAGCTTTTCCGTCGAGGACAGGGCGGGTCCGGCCAGTGACAGGGGGCGCGTGTGAGATAATGTGTTTGCGTGCGAAAGCTAGGGTTTCGCTCGTGTGTGGAGGCTCGAGCGTGTTTGCGGTATGTGTGGAGTTTTTTTTGCATTGGCACGGACGATGCGTGTGTATTAAGCGAGCGAAGGGGGACGGAAGACAAGCGTAGCGCGTTCCAAGTGCGTTGCAACTTGCTTGATTGAGTAGGCCGAGCACGAGATATTAGTTTTTGCCCAGGCCGTTATCACGTGACCTTAGCACAACCGTTTCCATGCCTTTAGAAAATGACTTACGATGGCAAATAACCAATCACTACTCGCCACGTCATCAGTGTGGAAACTGATGACCATCTCTCCGCTTTTGCTTTCTTTTCCAATCTTTTCCTCTTATTAATGGAAATATAAAAAAAGGAAAGTTTTAAACGACAAAGCTTCAAAGCTTTAATAGAGAAACTTCTCGGACAAATCTTTCATGATTATTTCGCGAAAATAGTATATTTTTTTAAATACATATATATTTTTTTAGCATAAAAAAATTTCAAGATATTAATTTTCAAGTGTAAACAATGCCAATTATCAGCTTAATTGTCATTGTTGGGTAGACTTCGTTGTTTTTCTTCATTATATATTAATGAAGAAGATCGAGTACTTTGCTATTACCATTTACAGAAAACAACAACTAAGTCTTAGTTCCAAATAAATTAGGATCGGCTATATGGATCCTCAACAAAATAAACTCAAAAGACACCAAAAAAGATACTCCAGCCTTAGGCCCCTTCCAAGACACGAATTTTACGTCTCCATTCAAGTCTGTCATAAATCAAATCCGCATCAAAATCTAAGGCACGTAAGTCTCTTGCTATCGCCTCATTCCACACAGTTCTAGGTCTTCCACGACCTCTAGCCCCCTCAATCAACAAATTCTCACACTTACGAACCGCAACATTAGGAGGTCTTCTTAAAACATGCCCATACCATCTAAGTCTTCCTTCCCTCACCTTATCTCCGACATCTACTACTTGGACTTTTTGTCGAATATGAACATTCTTAATTTTGTCCAGTCTGGTATGTCCACACATCCATCTTAGCATCCTCATTTCTGCCACACTCATCTTATGCAAATGTTGTCCCGTTGTGCCCAACACTCACTACCATAGAGCATCGCAGGTCTAACAACCGTCCTATAGAATTTACTTTTCACTTTCAGAGGTATTTTCTTATCACATAGAACCTCAGTCGCACCCTTCCACTTCAACCACCCTACCTGTATTCTGTGAGCCACATCTTCATCTATACGGCCATCATTCTGGAACACCGAACCCAAATATTTGAACTGCTTGGTTTTAGGAACCAAAACTCCATCCAACTTAACCTCATGTTCCTGCTTCTTCCTTAGGCTGAACTCACAGTGCATATATTCCGTTTTACTCCTACTTAACTTAAAACTCTTGTCCTCAAGGGTTTTTCTCCACACTTCCAACTTACGGTTTACACCTGTACTAGTCTCATCAATTAAAATAATGTCATCAGCAAACAACATACACCAAGGAACATCGTCTTGTATGCTTCTGGTTAGCTCGTCCATAACCAGGGTAAATAAATATGGACTCATGGCCGAATCTTGATGCAATCCGGTAGTAATGGGGAAAGCCTCAGTGTCTCCACCAGGTGTTTTCACACTAGTGAAAAAAACACTTTTATCTGTTATGTATTATACAATTAATCCATCAAGAAAGAATTTATAGTAATATACATTCACTCATCTTCTGAATATTGCAACTCCCTTGCATCGATCGATTTCTACAGGTCATGGCGTCGAAGATCTTTCAGAAGGAAAAAAAAACAAAATAAACACATGTTTGCAGCTGTAGATATTGAAAGCAGTTTCCTTATATTCATATAATCATATATTACATTAGACTATATAGTTAAACACGAGAAGTTTAGCGATATCTTATTGTGATGGGATGTTTTGACTCGAAGGCAGCCGTGGTTTTGCATGATTGCCATAGGATGCTCAAACTGCTTCCCCTTAAATTGTATGTAATAGAAATTATTATCTTATAAAGTCAAGTTAAAAATTGTGTATACGCTCTATATTCCGGTAGGTTCTAATTTTTTAAAGATAGAGAAGTCAGAAAAATAAAAGCAATATAACCCCTTTGACGATTCTTTATTTGTTTGATATTACCTATTCTGACATCCAGAAAGAGAAGGAAAAATTACCTTAACCACTTGCCAAGCACTATTCTAGAATAATTCATTAATGTCCTCGTAGAATCAGATATGTCACCCAGATAATATCTTTCCGCAATCTCACACAAAGTCATAGCTACTCATGACACCAGGTTGTGGCAAAACACATAAATAACCCACAACATGAGATGAAACCTTTATGTAACCAAACATGGAAAATAAATGAACTACTCAATACCTCCAAAAGTAGATTTCATGCACCACGAACACCAACACATCATTCCCATCATCAATTACACTAGAAACCAAGTACAAGGGTGTCAAAATTGGGAGGAGAGAGAGAGGTTACCATGCATTCTCTTGACAAATCGTTCAAACTCCATGAAGTTATGTCTCTCCATAAGCACCGGACTAAGCCTAAGATAAGTGAAAACTGATAAGTGTCTCCCATCTGGATCATGCAGAGGCTTGGCATTTTCTAATACCTTGTTATAACCCTCTCTGTCATAGCAAGGGAGAGCATTCTCACTGGCAACTGGTATGCAAGCATCCCACGCAACATTCAGCACCTGGATATTTAAAAAGATGAGTGAAAAAACACATATGGCTGTGATATGGTCCAAAGTAATACTTCAGAAGTTGAGATTTCAACTGAGTTTCAAAAAACTTTCAATTCCAATCGATTCCATGGACATATTCAAGAAATTTGCAAAATTACATCAAATTTTCGTGAAAGAGATTCCAATTCACAGCCTTTCTTTCTCTGTCTTTAACTGGATAGGCATACCCTTATCCTTTATCACCGTGGTTAAAACATTTTATTCTAGGAAGCAAAATTGCCAAATAGATATCTGAATTTGTTACCTGCCAAACTAATCCCTTGGGATCTGCCAGCGCCTCTGGAAACCTCTCATTCTGATCCACCATGCGCATCTCAACACATGTGAAGTTGAGACCAACCCTGTACTTACTTAACATTGATGCAATTAGAGTGTAGCCATCACGATTTGCAGGGTTGTAGAATCCAGCAGTCAGTTCAGCAGCATGACTGGCTGTTTTGTACCACCAATGAATACATGATACCTGTGTTACATATCATAGGGGGAAAAAAGTTTAGAATGGGAATGTATAGAATAACAGAATGCACGTAGAATTTGGGTGTGCTATGATGTCACCTTTTTGTCTCTAGCTAAATATGGTTATTATATAGTTTGTACAGATGCTAAGGAAGAATATCAATTATCAATACCATAATACTTTTCTATTTTCTCTCTCTCTTCTTCTCTCCTTTCTCTCTTCTTCCTAATTTCTACCCTCTTTCCCCGATTCTCTCCCTTCTTCTCTATTTCTCCCTCTTTTCTATATTTCTAACTATTGGTTCATTACAACCTGCTTATCAATTGCAAATATAACAAAGTACCCTCAGCATAAAAAAGATAAAAGAAAAAGAGAGAGAGAGAGAGAGAGAGAGAGACAGAATTTCATTGCATTCTTCATTCCATACAACTCAAATCAACAAAGTCTTAATCCCAAGTTAATTGGGATCGGCTATATGGATTCTTTTTTTCCACTCAATACGATTTAGGATTATCTCTTTTGATAGATGTAACATCATAAGATCATTTTAAACCATCTTAGACCAAATCATTTGCCTCTCTTAGTTATATCAAATCTAACTTGTTCGGTTTTTCTAATCGGCGCATTGCTTTGTCTTCGTTTCACATAGCCAAACCATCTTAATCTATGCTCTCTTATTTTATCCTCAATAGGTGCTATCCTCACTTTTTCTCTAATGCATTTATTGCGGATTTCATCTATCCTGGTATGACCACACATCCATCTTATCATTTTCGTAACATGCATTTTACCCATGTCTTGTCTTTTTACTGCCCAACACTCACTACCATACATCATCGCAGGCCGTATTGCAGTGCAGTCAAATTTTTCTTTTAATTTAATTGGCATCTTTCGATCACATAGAACTCCTGTAGCACCCCTCCATTTCATCCAACCAGCTTTAATCCTATGATTTACATCTTCTTCACAACCCCCATCTTCTTGAAGAATAGAGCCAAAATATTTAAAATAAATACTATGAGGTACTGCTATTCCATCTAAAATAATTTTGTCTCTTTCTCTATTCTCGCTATTAATCTACAACATATACTCAGTCTTAGTCCTACTTAGCTTAAAACCCTTAGATTCCAAAATGTTTCTCCATAACTCCAACTTTTGACTTACCTCTGCTTGAGTCTCATATATTAATACAATATTATCCGCAAACATCATACACCAATATCATACACCAAGAGATGTCATCCTGTATCTCTTGTTAGTTCATCTATGACCAAGGCGAAAAGATAAGGGCTCAAAGCTGAACCTTGGTGTAATTCAACATAAACGGAAAAATCCTTAGTATCACCTGCATAGTGCGGACACTGGTGATAGCTCCCTCATTCATATCCTTCAAGACTTTGATATATCGTATAGATATTCCCATACGCGCTAGGATCCACCATAAAACTTCTTTAGAGACTCTATCATACGCCTTTCCAAGTCAATAAAAATCATATGTAAGACCATTTTCATCTCTCTATACTTTTTCATCAAATCTCTTATAAGAAAAATAACTTCCATAGTTGATCGATTAGGCATAAAGCCAAACTGATTTGAGGAGATATAAGTATCTAACCGCAAACGGTATTCCACAACTCTCTCCCACAATCTCATAGTGTGGCTCATAAGCTTTATACCTCTATAATTTAAGCAATTCTGAATATCTCCTTTATTCTGAATACTTTGTTTCTTCTTTGCAAAGATAACCCACCTTTGCAGAAATGCAAGTGCCTTCAAAAGCTAAATTGGCCAGAGCAAGTGCACAATCAACATGATCAATCAAAACTCGAGAATACCAATTCAGAAAGAATCTCCCATAGTGCTATCATAATCACTGCCATCACAAAAAAAACCCAGTCTCGTGTGGGGTAGAATTATAAGAACCTGCATTATCTGAACCCCTGGCCCAAAATGAGTGCCCTCTCACTTCTGCTGCCTTGCTCAGACTCTTCATCAGGTACTTATCATAACACTGAGCTAAAAAAGAGTTTCATCAATTCACAGAACAATACCACAATTGTAACTAACTGACCAAGAAAGGTGATGACGAGACAACATTATAACTATTAGATTACCCAACACAATTAACAACTAAATCATGCGGTGATAAGTATCACCGTTTAAGGAAAATCAAGTATCAAGCATCTCTGCAGTGATGGAAACCAATATATTTACAAGTTATTCAAAAGATACTTGGAATTCACCAATACCAGGATATCTCCACCCATGCTTCACGGGATACGAGGGATAGCGCAACTGTCCATATGGACCTAATCCAACTTCAATCTCAGAGATAATTCCATCCTCAAAAAACTCATCAAATTCTACCCGAGAGCTTCTCATATAGTCAAAGTAAACCTACACTTGTTAGCAAAATCAGAAACTTTAAATTAAAAATAATCCAATTTCGTTCCTAACTACACATATTAGGAACTTAGAACAAAAGATAATACAAGCTGACAGAGATTTGATCACAATTGTTGATAGCATGAATTTCAAACCTCAGCCATAACTTAACAAGCACCATAGAAGGAAAAAGTTGCTTCGTATAATGAAGACATTATCGGATGGAATGAGGAGGCTGTCTCAGAGTGTAAATATCAATACATTTTAATAGATTATAATGAATTTAACAATATTTTTAGAAGTAATTCATACTTCAAGTCATAGGAGTAGAAAATCAAATTACACAGGAAAACACAGAAAAGGCATGATTACACATGTTTTCATCTTAGATATGGCCAACATAAATATCAGACAATATTACTTTAAAAGCAATACCTCAACAGCAGTCCGGCCTCTCAAAACACGTTCTTTATCAATTTCCCATGTTAGGATTTTTTCGACCAATTTCTGTCACCCATTGAGGAAGCGGAATATGTACATCATCACCAACATTGCCTCCACATTCATGCAATGACATAACAAAGAGGAAGGAAACACTAAGACAATTAAATAGGAGTTCTATAAAGATCAATAGCAGCAATAGTCCTTATGAAATTAATGTTAATTTGAAAGATGCAATCAAACATTAATAATATTGCTTTGAAAATAATCCGAAGTCAACTTTTATATAACATCAATATTCTATGATATCTATGTTGCATATAATTGCCAAGCCTTTTAGCTTTGTATTTACACCAATGATAAGGGGTTTTATTTTTGGTTAAAGACATAATAACAGGACAGCTTATTTTTGGTTGAAGACATAATAACAGGACAACTCTATAGTCTATACCACAAGAAACCCTCTCATTCCTATCTCCCAACTGAAGCTTTTTTCATTTGTTGTAGGCATGCATCTAAGTCTAGGATATAAATTTTAGTATATCATTGACAATGAGGAAGTATAAGGCGATATATTAAATGGGGAAACATCTCAAAATTTAACCTGTTTGCACGCCACACTTTTTTTCAAAAGAAGTTTACACAATAATCATGTATAAAGAAGAGCTATACATAAATGGATGTGTAATGGCATTTGCCTGCAGCTGCTACTAAGCAAAAGACAATTTCTTTTTCCAAGGAAGACCAGAAACTCTATTGGAAAACTACAGTTTCTACCTCTTCAAAGCTTATATTACTCAAAACTCATATTATAAAACGAAAACACAGGTAGAAAGTTATAGCACAAAGAAGGCCAGAGAAAGTCTTGGTGTCCATCGAACAGAAAAGTTCAGTCAAATAGAAAAAGAACAGCGACATCAAAAACAACTTTGAGGGCACAGCTCTAAGGTTACAGGTATTGCACGCTAGACCAAGAATCAATATTGGATGTAAATTTACCTGCAATTTAAGCTTAAGTTTACACACAATCTGAAAGAGTCTCTTGTAGCCACTCCAGTTATATACCTGTGGAGCATGACCCTCTACTATTCCCCAACAGCAATCAGTCATAACACCGTCAACATTAGCTGATTTCAAGATATTTAGTTCATTTTGAAGACCTTCAGGATCAACCAACTCACAATCCATGTTGATAGCACCCAGCTGTCATCCTCCCGTAGTAAGATAGAAAAACAAACAAACATGCAATTGTTAGTCAAGCAAGTGTTGAATGCAGCAAATGATTCTATGTTCTCCGAAATAATGGGTATTCAAAGAATTAAAGAAAATTGTAAAATTCGAAATTTCAGTGACCAGAGCTCAGTTCATTTGGAAGACAAAAGAAAAATAACAAATTAAGTAAACTCACAGGTAACATCACATATACAGGAACGTAAGCCGTGCCAGTAAAATCTCGCTCTTCCAGCTTTGAATGTATCCCCACAACCTACCAAGAAATTAAAAAGTTATCTAATAAAACATTTTCAATTTCAAACGGATTATCAAAATGGCACGTTCATAAATTAAATTGAGACTATTTATCATATAAACTCGAAAAATCAAATTTATTCAAGTGCAAATTATTAATTAAAGAACGTGATAAATCTTACCTTCTTATCTTCAGTATCTTCCACAGAACCACCGAGAAGAGGATCAGCCTCATTTCTTTGCCCTCTGTCTCTCGCTACAGCTAAATTTACAGAATGAACACCAAACGACACGAGACTACCTCAAAAACAATACAAATTAAACTCCAACGAGAAGCTGGGAAATCTACTCGCATTATAGACCGCATTACAAGGCTTCAAACAGTGTAGAAGCCGAATTGATGAAACCGCCATTTTAAATAACTCTTGAATTTGAAAAAAAAATGTGTAGAATTAGAAATGGAAGAAGAAGTTTTCAGAGAGATTCATGAGAGATTTCTAGTTTTATTTTCTCGGAAAGTTGAAGAGAAGAGAACGTGGCGGGTGAAGGAACTCCGATTATCGATGGTTTATGGATCCGAAATCGTTGAGCGAATCACGCAAAAGCTCCGATTATCTATCCGCTTTAGTTTTTATGTGTGATCAAATGACACGTGGAATTAATTGACTATCCAAAGACAAACACGTGGACTTCAACATGCATTTTCTTGTTAATTGGGATGGGATTATTATTGTATGGGCTTCATTTCGAAGTAAACCAACCCCACCTTAAAATTCCTCGTTTTGAAATTGAAAAGTAACTTAATTTTATTTAAATATTATTATAATACTAATAATTTAAAAATAATATTTAATTAATATATCTATAATTTATTATCTATGGCAATATTATTATTATAGCATATTAAATCATTAGTCATTATCATATTTTTATTAGTGTATCACGAGTCATTTTGAAACATAGTTATATTATATATAATAATTATATATTGAAAAATAGAATTATAAATTTGGTGAAATTTAAATCTTTTCCTAAACTATAATAATTATATATTAAAAAAATATAATTATAAATTTGGTGAAATTTAAGTATTTTCCTAAACTATTAAAAAAAAAAAACATTATCTTCAATATATTTTTTGAATTTGAATATGAAGAATCTCTGTATATCGTCGTCAAATTTCTGGATTGCCTCATCTAGTTAACAAAATTCTAATATTATTAATCACTAATTGATTAAACATAAATTAATCAAAATGGGAAATGAATAAAAAGGAGTAGAAGAACTAGAAATAGAAGAATGTTCAAGCCAAGAATTTGCTTCTCTAAAGGAAGATTACTATGTAACTCTAGAGCCCAAAACACCAACTTGGCTGATGAAAATATTGGTAATTTTTGGCTGTGCTAATTTCATCACTTGTATATGTCCAAAAGATTGATTAGAAGAAGATTTTTGTTCTTTTTCTTTGACAGGGTTTTGCAATAATCAAGGTAATTTTTTTTTCATTATCTCTATGTGTTTTTTATTGGAATAATTAAAGTTGAGTTATTTGCTATATTAATTTATAGTTGCAAATCCCATTGTTTTTGTTTTTCTTTTTGATCTTTAGCATATTATTATAATTTTTTAATAAATCTTCTTTCTTTTTCATCAAAAATTAAAAAAATCAACTCGAGATTCATTTAAAAAAAAATTAAGACAATTGAATTTAATCTTAGATATAGGAAAGGAGAGATAACAACCGAATATAAATAATTTGAATCTCAATATCATGTGATTAATTACTGTTTGGCAATCTAATTCCTGTTCTGATTCATTCTCTTATTATGAAAAACTAAAAACAGGTTTTATAATCAGTATGACTGGTTAAGTTTAGTGTGTATATATTGGCTTGTTAATTTATGGTTGTTTCCCTTAATATGACTCCTAATGGCCTAATTACAATTATATGAAAGTATTAGGTAAGTGATTAATTATTCAAGCAGATTGTCTAAAAAGCAATTTTGTTGAAATTAATTTTCAACCGGCAAATTTATAAAATCCATAGAACTTTATTTTTTCCTTTAAAAAGAAAAAGGGTTGTATTAATTTATCTAATCAGAACTAGCAAAAACGTAATTAAGAAATTTTGGTTCATAGAATACATAATAGATTAAATATTTCATATATATATATATAATAGATTAAATAAATGAATATTCATTCAAGAGTTATGGAATACCAATGAGTCAATCAACTTGTAATTAAATAATATTATATAGTTTTTAAGCTATGGAATTTAAATATACATTTTATATATTTGTAGAATAATTGAGTAATACAAATACACAATTTATAGTATTCAACACAAAAAAACTTCGACTTCTCACGTTGAAAAAAGATAATAAATCAGTTAGAATAATATTATCATAATTTTTTTTATTTGTATATGTTATTATTTTTTAAAAAATAAATATTTTTAAAATAATTAATACTTATCATATTTAAATTTTAAAAAATCATCAATAATAAATATAAAAGTTCCACAATAAATATTTTTTAAAACTTTTCGTTTGGGTAGTATTTTTGTGATTTTTTTTTATCTATTTTAAAGTTATTATGTAAATTTTCCGAAGGAGTATGAGGGGATGAAATTGCATTTGGACCAAGTACAGTATGCTTGAATGAACCTCATGCACATCATCATTGATGAGCCGAAAATAATACAAAGACCTCAAACCATACTAATTCATGAAAAATTGCTACTTTTCACAAAAATTTGTATTAATTTCATTTTCTATTATTTTATTTAATCATATATTTTCTTAAATATATATTGATTTTATAGAGAATTAATATATACAATTTGTAACTACATATCAAGCAAAATAATAAATTAAATGCGTACATGCATTCTCTTAACTTTATATTTATAATTTTATTTATATATTTTCAAATTAATAAATTAAATATTTCTCTATTCACATCTATTTTCTCTTATTAATAATACCATTTTAAAATAAAAATTTGCATGATTTTGTAAAAAAAAAAAAAGTTAATTGTGAATGACTAACATCCTCAAAATATATATTGCAACCTACCCCATTTTTACATTCATTTTATATTTAGCTTACTTGACTATATATTTAAAAACATTTTATTGATTTACAATACATTTTGTTGACTTTATTATATTATTAAATTTTAACTTTTTTTTATTTTTTATTAACTATTAACATAATTTAATAATTGAGATATATTTTATAATGTATTTTGTTGATTTTATTATATTATTAAATTTAAAATATATTTTATTTTATTAATTACAATATAATTTAAAAATTGAGATATTGGAGGTATACTAATTCGTATGCCTTTCACCCTCAAACTCTAACAGTGGCCAAAACCATAAATAGAAAAAATACATTATTATTCGAGTTTCATTGTAAAATTGAGATATTTTATTTTATTAGAATTTCATTAAAAATTGCAATTGCTCCATTAACTAGATTATTGTTAATGGAGATGGGCTGATCATCTTACACACTTCAGTTCAAGTAAACGAAGCCCACCTTTGAATACCTCCATTTTGCAATTAAAAACAAACTTAAATTTATTTCAATATTATTATTATAAAAATAATTTAAAAATAATATTTAATTAATAATATCAATATCAATGTCATTATCATAATTTTTTGTTAAAACCCAATTTTAATCTATTAATTTTGTAGATTGTATTCGCGTATGATGAGTCTTTTTTTTTACATACAAAATGGAGGCTACTGCCTCAGGAAGAACAAATCTGTTATACCCTCCTCCAGCTACATCAAGCTCAATCCACAACTTCAGCTCACTAGGTGCTTTCGCAATTTCATGACTCCTCACCAGGTGCTTTTTCGCAATTTCATGACTCCTAAAGAGAAGTTGACTGTTTGCTAGTCAATCAGGTGCATGATTTGCTTCCCGATGAATATGTCCACTATTCTGTTAGCAGAGATATCAATCAATCTATGTGAACTCAATACCAAACTATCTTGCGTTACATACATTCTAATGCTGAATAAAATGTTTGAGACATTTTTCTGGTTGTCTTAAAAAACTCTTTCCTATTCCTAGCACCTCTTGAGAGCCAGCAAACTATTGAGGATATAAGGCTCCAGGAGGTATTCTCCAACTTTGGGGAGGACTTAGCTAGATTAGATATAAATCACTCCCAATGTTCCACACTGAAGAAATCAGTAATCCACTGTTGGGTTCCCAAATTTCGTCAAATGCAAGAGCAAAGCTACAGTATCGTATAGCACAGAGGACACTTCCACTGCCTCCACACCTTGGACAAGAACCACTATTAATAAGTGGAGTGTAGTCAAATTTAATTATATATATTATATATAATTAATATATTAAAAAATAGAATTATAAATTTGGTCAAATTGAGGTCTTTTCTTAACTATTTAAAACGTTATCTTCAATATAATTTTGAAATTTGAATACCGCGATTCCCTATATATCCTCATAAAATTTCAGGATTGATTAATCACAAATTAATCAAAATGGGAAATGCGGAAAAAGGAGTAGAAGAACTAGAACTAGAAGACTGTTCAAGCCAAGAATTTGCTTCTCCTACTCTCAAGGAAGATTACTATGTAACTCTAGAGCCCAAAACACCAACTTGGCTGATGAATTATTGGCAATTTTTTGTTGTGCTAATTATTACTTGTATATGCCCAAAAGATTGATTAGAAGAAGATTTTTGTTCTTTTTCTTCGCCAGTGTTCTGCAGACGACAACCAAGGTAGTTTTTTTTTATTAGTGTTTTATTATCTCTATGTGTTTTTTATTTGGAATAATTAAAGTTGAGTTATTTGTTATATTAATTTATAGTTTCAAATCCCATTGTTTTTGTTTTTTCTTTTTGATCTTTAGCATATTATTATAATTTTTTAATAAATCTTCTTTTTTCATCAAAAAATTTAAAAAAAAAAACAACTCGAGATACATTCTGACTCGGAATGGGAAGCTCTTGTTAATAAGTGAGGCACCATATTCGCAGTACGATTCAAAATTGAATTTAATCTTAGACATAGGAAAGGAGAGATAATGACAATCATCAAGAATTAAACCGAACAGAAATAATTTGAATCCTAAAATCATGTGATTAATTACTGTTTGGCAATCTAATTCCTGCTCTAACTCATTCTCTTATTATGAAAAACTAAGCACAGGTTTTATAATCAATACGACTGGTTAAGTTTAGTGTGTATATATTGGCTTGTTAATTTATGGTTTTTCCCTTAATATGACTCCTTATGGCCTAATTGTAATCTAGTTACAATTACATGAAAGTATTAGGCAAGTGATTAATTATAGAAGCAGATTGTCTAAAAAGCAATTTTCTTAAAATTAATTATCAACCGGCAAATTTATAATCCATAGAACTTTATTTTTTCCTTTAAAAAGAAAAAAGGTTGTATTAATTTATCTAATCATAACTAGCAAAAATGTAATTAAGAGAATTTGGTTCATAGAATATATAATAGATTAAAAAATTGAAGTAAAATATACATTTTATATATTTGTAGAATAAGTGGGTAACACAAACACACAATTTCAACACAATAAGTATGAGTGGAACTATATACAGATGCTTCGGCTTTCCACGTCCAAAGAGTATTTGTATTTAGAAGATATGTTGGTTAAAATAAAATTATTATAGTTTTTTTATAAGATAGTATGTGTTTAATTATTATTTTTATAGTTACTGTTTTCTGTGCGTAATATTCTTTAAAAAATAAATATTCTTAAAATAATTAATAATGGTCATATTTAAATTCAAAAATTTGTCAATAATAAAAATAAAATTTCAACAATAAATATTTTTTATATCTTTTTGTTTAAATAGTATTTTTGTGATTTTTTAACAATAAATATTATTATAATATGCCATAGATAATCTGGCTTTCAAAATATACATATTTAATTTGTCATCTGTTACACCATATTAATTCATGAAAAATGCTACTTTTCACAAGAATTTGTATTAATTTTATTTTTTATTATTTTATTTAACTATATAATTTTTTAAAATATGTATTGATTTTATACAGAGTTAATATATACTAAAATTGTAACCACATATCAAGCAATATAATAAATTAAATGCATACATGCATTCTCTAATATTTGTAATTTTATTTTTATATTTTTCTCATTTCCAAAATTAATTATACATAAATTATATTAACTAAATATTTCTTTAGTCACATTTATTTTCTCTTATTAACGTTACCTTTTTCAAATCAAAATTTGCATGATTTTTTTTTTTAAAAAAAAGCGCACTAATTATGAAAGACTAACATAATCAAAATTTATATTGCAACCTACTCCATTTTTGCATTCATGTTATATTTACGTTACTTGACTATATATTCAAAACCATTCTGTTGATTTATAATGTATTTTGTTGATTTTATTATATTATTAAATTTTAAAAATAAATTTTTTTATTGACTATAACATAATTTAAAATTTTAGATATATTTTATAATGCATTTTGTTGATTTTATTATATTATTAAATTTTAAAATATATATATTTTATTTTATTAATTACAATACAATTCAAAATTTGAGATAAAGGAGGTAAACTATATTCATGTGTTTCACCCTCAAATAAGTAGCTTTCTCTTATTATCTCATTTGTTTTATTCTGGTTAGTATTATTTAGTTGAATAAAACAAATGAGATAATAAAAATTTCATTACTGCATAAAATAAAATAAGTAATTTTATATCTTTTTCTTTGTTAATCAGTTTTGATTACAGACTGAAATAAAATATATATATCCAGAATAAAATTAAAGTTTATTTTTTTATTTTTAAATAAGATAAATACAATTAATTTGTGCTTTCTAATTAAGAATGTCTTTAAAATTTTTAAATAAAATATATTCAATTTTTTCTTATTTTTAATAAAAATAAATTGGATTTTTAAAATAAAATATAATTAATTTAATTTTTTGTTATTTTTTAATTATAATATTTCTAAATTTTTAAATAGATAAAATTATTTTTCTTAAAAAAATAAATTAAATTTTTTTGAATTTCAATTCTAATTACAAAATAAACTAAACAAAAAGAATAAATAGTCATTCTAATTGTGATTTCCTAATTTGATTCCAATTTTGATTTCAAAGTGCAATGCCACCTAAAAATGACCAAAACTATAATAGAAAAAATGCAATATTATTATTTAAAAAAAAGCAATATTATTCAAATTTCGTTATAAAATTGAGATATTTTATTTTATTTTTCATTAGAAATTGCAACTACTCCATTAAAATACTTTATTATTGCTGCTTTGAAATTTAAGTCCTCGTCTAATTTATAGTTTTGGATCCTGAAATTGCTTTATCTAGTTAACAAAACTAGCTTTAGTATAACCAAAACACTAATATTATCAAATTATTAATTAATTAATTCTAAACTATAAGAATGTTCAAGCCAAGAATTTGCAGCTCCAACTCTAAAGGAAGATTACTATGTTACTTTGTAGCCCAAAATACCAACTCATGATATTGTTGGCAATTTTTGGTTTTGCTAATTTCATTACTTGTATATGCCCAGAGGATTTATTAGAAGAAGTTTTTTTTTTTTTTCTTCCGCCAGGGCTCTTCAGATAATCAAGGTAGACTGATTTTTTTGCTAATGATTTCTTTCCATTAGTGTTTTTATTCTCTCTCTGTAATTTTTTATTGGAATAATTAACGTAGAGTTATTTGGTATATTAATTTTAGTTTCAAATTCCATCATTTTTTTCTTCCTTTTTGATCTTAAGAAATTTAAAAAATAAACTCACTGAGATTCACTCAAAAAAAAAAGAAAAGAAAATTTTATTATATATATTTAAAATTAAAACAATAACTGAGAGATAATTAAACTATTCATCGTATTCTGATTCAGAATAAGAAATTCTTGCTAACAAGTGAGCTGCCAAATTTACAGAACAATAAAAAAAAAGTGAATTTTAATCATAGATGTATGAAGGTAGAGACAATGACAATCATAAAAAAACTAAATCTAATGGAAATAATTTAAATCTTAAAATCATGTATTCAATTACCATTTGGCAATTTGATTCCAGAATTTTCATGCGCCTCTATTTCTTTTAATGCAAATAAACCTTTAATATTACTCTTTGAGATTCACTTGATTACTAAAACTATTATGGAAATTCTCTGAGAGTTCAATATATATATATATAATCATCTTATTACAACTTTAAAAAAATATTAATGTTAATTTTGATAAAACTAGGTGAATAATTTTAAAATTATATTATAAAATTCAGTCCAATTTATATATTATTATACTAGTTTTTTTTTTTTTTTGGTTGGCTGCTCACAATAAATGAAAAAATTAAAGAGTCTCTCTTTCGTCCTTGAGAAATTGATAGAAACTTGTCATTATAAATATGGCTGCCAATGGAGTGGACGGTTGCTATTTGATTCACGTGAAGCCTGTGAATCTAAGAATGCAACTGCAATAAGCAAATCAATATAATAATTTCTTGGTATCTTCTTAATTAATGTACGCTGAGTAGTATATAGTAATGTATAAAAGGACACTGTTAAACGTACAAAAAAATGTTCTTTTTTTTTTGTACGTTAAACATTTTCCTATATAAAAATTCAATTCAATTAAATTCTTTTAAATTTCCTTAACAAAATTGTTTTAAAATAAAATTTTGAAAATTTTTATGTATTTATTACCTCTTAATTCAGCAGCAGCAGCAGTGCCTTTAAGATGGTTGTTTCATTATAATAAATTACTATCATGTTAGCTAAAGCGTGTCACAGTCTCATTAGATATATTGATATATTATGCCGCTGTTATTGTTCTTAATTGTCATAAGATAAAAAAAAAGCCAAATAATTTTCAATCGAGTAAGTCGCAAGCAGCAATGTCATGGAATGTACGAATTTTATCTCTGGATTGTCTTTATATATATATATATATATATATATACAAATGCTTATTTTTTCATAAAATTTTATGATTTATATTTTTTTTAATTTATAATATATTTTTTTATTATATTTTATGATATGCATCAAAGATATATTCAATATATATTAAAAATATGTTCAATATATACTTAATATATACTAAATATATACTAAGTGATACTAATTTCAGGTATATCAGTTTCATATATAGCAAATACCAATTTTAGGTATATTAATTTTCTATTTTGCTGTATTTAACATATTTTAGATATATCAGTTTTCTATTTTACTATATTTGTTATAATTTAGGTATATTTTTGATATATTATTTAGTATATTTTATGTATATTAATTTTTTATTTCATTATATTTGCTATAATTTAAGTAAATTTTAGATATATCGATTAGTATATATTTAACGTATTTTATATATATTTTAGACATATCAATTTGCTTATTTCATTGTATTTGCCATATTTTAGGGATATTAATTTTCTTTTTTGTTATATTTATTATAATTTAAGTATATCACTTCGTATATATTTAGTATATATTAGACATATCGTTTTATATATTTTAGGTATATTTTAGATATATTATTTTTTTTATTTTATTGTATTTAATATATTTTAAGAATATCAGTTTTATATTTTGTTATATTTGTTATAATTTATGTATAAATTAAGTATATCACTTAGTAATCAGTATATATGGGACCAAATTAAATTAATTTAAAAATTATTTTCGACTTAATTCAACATGAAGACAAGTAGTCAAGTATGAAGACAAAAAATGAAGGGATCTACTCTTATATATAGGACAAAAGATCACGGCGGCAAATGGGGCCAATGGCATCAACTTCCATTGGCTGGCTTCCTACCCCACCTTTAGCACGCCTGCGATATCTCATAAATAAACGCCTTGTAATGATGGATCAGCTCAACTTTGACGTGATTGTCCTAGGAAATTTCTTATGCATTCATATCATTATTGTTATTTTCAAAGTATTTTCATTAGATATTTTTAATTTCACACTTATTAAAAAATTTTAATTATTTATTTAGTAGATAAATTTTTCACTATAAATTATTTATTTTACTCTTTATTTATATTTATTTATTTTATTTTAAATATCATATAAAAATAATAAATATAAATTAAAAAAATAATTAATTATTATAAATTTTATTACAATTTATTTAAATACTATTTTTTTATATTTTCTACTTTATTTATTCTATTTTATTAAATAAAAAATTTAATAAGAGATAATATTAAAATTTTTTAATTAATATTTTCTTAAAATTTTAAAAGTGATATTTAAACTGAAATAAAAAAAATTATATGAAATTTAAAATAAAACGAATGAAGTACTAAATAACTATTGATTATTATAAAAATTAAAAATAATTATTAACTAGGTGAAAAATAATTATAATTTAAAAAATATAAATAATTATATGAAAATATTATTGATTATAAAATATTAAATAAGAGTATAACGGTCAATTTATAATATCACTATAATTTAAATAAATTAATAAAATTATATTTTAAAATAGATAAAAAATATTTCTATTATTATGGTACGAAATAAATATTAATTATGCATAGAGAATATAAATATACAAGGGAGTCGAATTTAATATTTAAATAAAATTATTATTATTATTATTAATTATTATTCTTATTGATTTAATAGGTTTGGTCAGCCACTATAATAATATTTGACATTATTATTATAATTTTACAAAAACTATAATAATGTTTTCTTTCTAAAA
The DNA here is from genome assembly GCA_947685225.1 of Garcia nutans. Taxonomy (NCBI): domain Eukaryota; kingdom Viridiplantae; phylum Streptophyta; class Magnoliopsida; order Malpighiales; family Euphorbiaceae; genus Garcia; species Garcia nutans. The sequence goes on along the minus strand of CANTUV010000010.1, from coordinate 12,391,344 downwards.
ATAATTCTATTATCAACTTCTGAATTCAGTGAACATGTATCACGAAGAATGAAACAAAAAAAAACTTATGAATTTTTTTAATATTAAATTATTTAAATAAATAAATTTTGTGGACTAAAGTTGAATTTAAAAAATGTTAAATTTTTTAAATATCTAATATGTCAGTCTGTTTTTTTTATCAATTGAGATCAACAGATGACCATATCTTATTAATTATTCATATGAAATTATTTATAATATGAAACATGAAAAATGTTTACAATTATTAATTAGAAAAATTATAAATATACTATGAAAATAAAAATTTATAAAAAAAAATGCTATATAAAATTTATAAATAAAAATTATATAAAAATAAAGTTTATTTTTGGTGTATTTTCAGTATATATTCAATATATTTTTAATATGTTTAGTATATGTAGCAAAAATATAAAAAATAATATTTTTATAAAATAAAAACGTAAAATTATAAAAATAAAATAAAATATAATAAAAATGAAATTTTAAAAAATAATATTTCATGTAAATTTCTCTAAGCTGCTCATTCAACCAAAAAAAGAAAAAAAAAATACTTGTCTCGCATATAATAAATTAAAAATTTGTAGACTCTTCGAGTTGATGAATGCCAAACAAAAGAAATAAGTATAATAAAGCTGCAAACTACAGTACATGTCACGGGCCCTTCTATTTCATTACTAATTAAAGTTTAAATTTATATCCCAATTTCTTTTTGGGAAGAAGATATTTAAATATAAATAAATACAAACACTCTTGCAGTACAAAATTATATTTAATATTTATCATTTATTGTCCATCAAACAAATCTTGCTTCAGTATGTTTATCATTTATTGTCCACAAAATTTCAGAAAAGAGTATTCACTGCAGCTTCTCTCTGACTTGAGAGTGAATTTGTTCTTTTTTTAAAAAAAGAAAAAAGAAAACAGGGAGCAGGTTCAAAGCTTCCATTTTTAAACTCCCACTTTTGTCTTGTCTTATAGACTTTTTACTGGTTTTTCTGGCTCAAAAAGAAATCATCTTTCTCAATTTTGCCTGCTCAAATGTCAAGGCTGAATACCAAAATTACCAAGATGATGTGTGATGTATGACGTAAGCCGCTTTTTTATTGGGTGCTGAGAATCTGAATTTGGCCGATATATCCATCTGGGTCTGCTTAAAAGTCCGAGTTTTTTATTTTTTGTTTTATTTTTGGCTTGGATATTGAGTTGAATTCAGGTTTTATCACCTGGATTCTGAAATGGGTGATTCCCTCCACAGCCATGAGACAGGACCAGAGAATTTGAGGAAAAAGCTTGCAGTTGCTGTGAGGAGTATTCAGTGGAGCTATGCAATTTTCTGGTCATTATCAACTAGACAACAAGGGTATTTAATTATCTCTTTCACTTGCATTTCTATCTTCATATTGATTAATAATGCACAATTGCATTTCTTCTATAATCTTTTTTTTCAAAAGAAAGGAACTTTTTTGATTTTTTTACTGTATCATTAGTAATGAAATAAGTGTACTGTGCCATTAGTAATTAAAACTGTAATCAGGTTGCAGGAGAAATTTCTCCCTACAAAAATTCAAATGGGTCGTGCAAATTTTTTTTGACTACGCAAAGTCGCAAACAAATGATTATGCAGGAATTAGGAGTTTGGAAAGACTTAACTAGCACACTTTCCCTTTAAATCTCTCTCAAATCCATGTGCTTGTAGCAGAAAATTTTAATGCAATTGATTGATATTGTTAAGGGTACTGGAGTGGTCAGATGGGTATTACAATGGAGACATCAAGACTAGGAAAACAGTGCAACCTACGGAACCTAAACATGACAAAACCGGCTTGCAGAGAAGTGAACAATTGAGAGAACTTTACAAGTCTCTTCTTGAATGTGAAATTGAACAAGCTAAGAGATCTGCTGCTGCGTTGTCTCCAGAGGATCTCTCTGATGCAGAGTGGTATTACTTGGTCTCTATGTCATTTGTATTCAATCCGACCGGAGGGTACTAATCGAAAACTTCTCTTTGTAATTCTGTTATAATGCACTGCAAATCAAGATTATAATTCTTGTTATCAAATTGTTAAACAGTTTGCCAGGAAGAGCGTTAGAAAATAAAGAAACCATCTGGTTGTGCAACGCTCAATATGCAGATTCTGAAGTTTTCTCTCGCTCTTTGCTTGCCAAGGTTGGTTTTTCTTGACCAAGATAAGATGGATATCTTTCAATTGATGCAAATTTCAGTTGTTCTAATATACACTGAGAAAAAACTGACCTTTTTTGTTGATTTTTTTTTCCTATGTGACTGGACAACTTCACTGCCCTTAGAGTGCATCTATTCAGGTAACAAACATCGCCTAGCATTGCAAATAGACAATGTACATTCAGACATACATGCTTCTGCGTTCACCTTATTGTTCCTTAACATGTTTCTGAGCATTTACTAGTAAATTATGAATTGAAGAGAACAGTTTTTTTCAAATACCATTTTACCTGATTGAAGTTTAAACAGCTATGACTTGATTCACATATCATCAATTATATGTGTTCAGGACAAAATTTCAGGACAAAATTTTTCTGACATTATATATTCTTGGGAATTTAATTTTTGCAGACTGTAGTATGTTTTCCCCATCTTGATGGAGTAATTGAGCTGGGTGTAACTGAATTGGTAATTCTTTTCTGGAATTTTTCAAGAACCATCACCATTTTTTTTTTAAATTTTAGAATATATGAATACAGGTATGGAACACCTTATCAATTGATTTTTTTAACTCATCTGAAGGTTGCAGAGGATCCCAATCTCATTCAACACGTCAAGGCATTCTTATTAGAATTCTCAAAGCCTGTTTGCTCAGAAAACTCTTCCTCTACTACTCATAGTGCCGATGATGATGAAGACACAGTATGTGTTCAAGTTGACCGTGAGACAGTTGATACATTAGCAGCTTCGCAGAACATCTACATTCCCAGAAAAGATGTCACATTTGACCAAGAGGGAACTCATGACTTGCATGCAGAACTAAGCACGGATTCTCCTGATGATTGTTTGAATGGCTGCGAGCGCAACCACCAAGCACAAGACTCCATCCTTGAAGGTTTAAATGGTGGGATCTCTCAAGTTCAAAGTTCACATTTCATGGATGATGAATTAAGCAATGATATTCTAGATTCTATAAATTCCACTGATTATACATCAAAGGCTTTTTTGGGTGAAGGTGACAAAAATGCAAGTCACCATCAGTTGAAAGCACTGCAAGAAGGCAACCACACCAAATTTAGCTCCTTGGATCCTGGATGCAATGATGACTTGCACTACAAAAGGACTCTATCAGTCGTTTTGAGAAGTTCACCTCATTTAACTGGACAAAATTCATGTTTTTTTAGTGATAATCACAAATCCAGTTTTCTTACTTGGCAAAAAGGAGGAGTGTTCAACGGTCATAGGCCACAGGTTCAGCAAAATATGTTAAATAGAGTTTTATTTACTGTCCCTTTGATGCATGGTGGAAACTCTTTTAGGTCTGACAAAGAAAATGGAGGAAAAGATAGCCTTACCAAGTTGAAAAGCAAAGAAATATACAATAAAAGTTCATTAGATAAACTAATAGAGAATGAAAATTTTCTGACACTCAAGTCAATGATTCCTTCTTTCAGTGAGGTAATTAATTAAACTGCCTCTATAGAAGATTTTCAATGTTTTGATATTTGAATGTCTCGTTGCTCAGCTAATTAACCTGCTCAATAATCATTTTTGTACAGATGGACAAAGCATTGATCTTGGATGGCATTATTAGATACTTAAGAGAGCTTGAGGCAAGGGTAGAAGAACTGGAATTTTGCATGGACTCTGTGGATTGTACAGCAAGACCAAGAAGGAATTGTTTAGATGTGGCAGAGCAGACCTCAGATAATTATGGAAACAAGAAGATTGAAAGTGATAAGAAGCTTTGGATAAATAAGAGGAAGGTTAGTGACATCTATGAAACTGATCCAGAGCTTAACGAGGAAATATCTGAGGATGGGCTGCCCTCAGATGTGATCAAAGTCAGCATGAGAGAGAAGGAAGTTCTAATTGAGATGAGCTGTGTTTATAGAGAATACATTTTACTTGAAATTATGGATGAAATCAACAATCTTCACTTGGATGTGTACTCAGTTCAGTCATACACTATTGATGGAATTCTCACACTGACTCTAAAATCTAAGGTTTGTATTGAAGGGAAATCTTCCTTTTTCCTTTCTTACCATTATACATGTTGTCATTTCATAAAAATGCTCAACTCTAATGAGTTTGATTGGTTTCAGTTCAGAGGAGCAGCTGTTGCATCTGCAAGGATGATCAAGCATGCACTTGTGAGGATCAGCTGTAAGAGTTAAAGGGTGTTTACATTTCAACTACTTATCAGTAGATAATTGCAGGATTTCCCAAGTCTTAAACTTGGTTTATAGATTGTTCTGTAATTACTTTGTAGCTTTCGTTATCAACTGTTTAACCTTATTACTGTTATCTAATTAGCTTGGATTATTGACTTGTCTAAAATGGAGAGCCAAATCCTTGTTTATGCAATTCATCTCCTATCATTAAATTATATTCAGGTTATGTATGCTCGAACCCTATATTTAGAATGATTTTATGGCTTTACATCTCTCCTAGAATGTAGCTGATAATTTTTCTAAGTAAAAAAAAAAAATTTATATAGCCAATTTTTGCTGAATTGAGTTAAGTTTTATATATACTTCGAGCCAAAATAAACCTTATCAACTTAACAAAATAAAATTAATGATTACCAAACACAATTGGATTAGTTTTCAGCAAAATCTCTAACAGTAAAGCCAACCTTTTCAAACTTCCCTCTCTCATGACTCTCTCTGAATTTCAAATAATCTGAACAAACAAAAGGCATATAAATTCTTTCATGATTTTCTCCTGCTACAACTACATCATCAGGTGCTAAGATAACTTGCTCATCCTCAAAGCACCGGAAGAAAGCAAGAGAGAAACGGTTCACTGTTTGCTTCAAAACGACACGGTGTTCTGATGATATAAAATTGTCATTGCTCCAAGCTTGCAACATGTCTCTTATGTTCACCGCCAAAGTTTCCTCACAAGGTGTTATATCCATCCATTTCCCTTCCTCAGATTTCACCTGAAGCCCGCCAATTTGGTCCTGGTATACAATTGTTACACAACTCATGTCAGTATGCATCCCAAGACCCTCAACTTCATTTTCAAGAAATTCTGGAGGTATGTAGTTTATAATCCTCAAGTATCCATGGCAATTCTTGAATTCAGATTCATAGTATATGTCAAGAATATGCTTTCCCAAGATCAGCAATAGAATCTCTAAGATTCTTTTTGATAATTCTGTCATCTTTCTCCCATATTCCACAAGTACCTGACTGAACATCAAGAAACAGAACAAAATAAATCTATGAGTAAAAACAGGAACATGCATATGCCATAAAAGACAATAGAATTAAAATTTAATTGAATTTAACTTCACCTGAATTCACAAGTAGTTTGTTCGATAAAAAGGGTTTGAGTGCAATTCTGAGCAGAAGCAAAGAAATTTGGTCCTGAAACTCTAAGACTTTCTTAGAAAGGGGAAGCTATGAAATGAGGAGTGTAATTTCTCAAAGAAGATGATGGACCAATTTGAAGTTTTGTCTCAGAAGGGAGGCTAAAAAAGTGCTGTGAAAGCAAAAAGATTTTGTCGTAAAGATTCTTGGAGATTCCATGGTTTTTGATATGGAAGAAACCCCATTTTTTGCAGGCTTGAAACAGAGAGGATAAAGAGGATGGATTTATTGGCTTGGAAATGTCTATGATGGGAAGATCTACAGAAGTTTGGCAATTTGCCATTGCTGCTACACTGTACAGACACAGAGTTAAGGCTTAAGGTTTGGTCTGTCCACTTCTATTAAGCAATTATATATACATAAAAAAATAAAAAATTGTTTATTCTCATTCTAATCTTGGCCTTAGCATTACAGATAATATTTTCAAATGCACGAGAGAAATGTTGAGGAGAAATAATAACCATGGATTATGGATGTATAAAAAATAAATAAATGAATATAAAATAAGTTAGAAGCTTAGAATGCATGAGGTTGACAGGCTGGTCTAAGAGAAGGTTCTAATTAACTTTGCCATGGCCATGAGCAAATGGGATTTGTTAAATTTTGTTATTTGATTCTAGAGATAGAATTCTTGTTCAGAAAGTCTATTACAGCCTAACATAAACTTGGTCTCTAAGTATGTATATAGTTTTACTGCCAAAAATAATCTTAATTGATCCAATCATAATAATTAATTAATCCTCATTTTCTACCTGAAAAGAAAGATAACTATAGTTATTTTTTTTGAAGGTTAAACACAAAAACAGAGGGAATAATGACTGGAGATATTTTATTGCTTTATACTAATCAATATATTATCGAAATACACACACTGTTTTCTAATGTAAGAGGCCGAAACCCCCTGCCTAAACTCCCCCACACACTTATTGAGTGGTGAGTGAAGGTTACCTGAAATTTTATTTCTAAATCAACAATGGCGGACCTACAGTGGGACGAGTGGAGGCTCAAGTCTCCACTCACATTTCTTCAAAAATTATATATATAAGAAGAAATTAATTCAATTTTTTTCTTTATTTTTTTTTAGTTAGATGTTTGATGAATTTTATGTTGTTATTTTTTGAGCAAGAATTTGGGGATAATATGATGTGGATTTTATTTCTTTTTGTTAATATAAAATGATAATAGTAACTAGCTAGTTTTAAAATTGAAAGATCAGAGCTAGCATGCATAGAGGAACAATAATTCTTGAATAGACTTTTTTGATTTTTTTTATGATTTATATAATTTTTATATCTCTATATGTCATTCTGTAATTTTCTATATTTTTTAATCATAAGGCCTTTAAATTTAACATTTTATTTGATATTTTGTTGCAATTTGCATATGATTTAATTTTTCTTGTTTTTTATAATATTATAAAAACTAAATAATAGAATAATCAATAACAGTATTATTTTTCTTTGTTTGATTATTTTTAATGGAAAGATTTTGTATATTTTTAATAATTTTAGTAAAAAATCTAGCACTTGTTTTTTATTTTTCGAAATTTAAGTAAAAAAAAAACTTTAACAATTTTCTTTAGAAAAATCACATTAAGAACTTTAGGTGCTTATGTTTCTCACACCATAAATCTAAAGACAATCCAATGTAAGACTAGATAATAATTTGAGGTCCAAAAAAATTTATTGAATTGAAAAAACTTCATATTTATCTATATATTTATCAATGAGATTAGTCTTAATATTTCTTGTGATAACAATAATATATTGATTTTTTTAAAAAAATATATTAATTTAATTATTAATAAGTTTCTATTAACTTTAAATTTTGTGTTTGCCCCTGTAAATCAGCTTAAAAAAATAATAATTTATTCTGCAAAACTAGGTCGTTTATTACACGAATGATATTCCCTTCTCTTTTAACGTTTCCGTTTCTTTTGTCAAATCTATTAATTTTATTGCATTAAATTTTGATATGTTTTAATTGGGTTTTAATTACTGACTTAAATCTCATATTCATTTCATATGAGAGCTCAGAATTCTGATACCCAAGCAAGGAGTTAATATGGAATTAAATATGAAAATTTGAAACTTATCCTATAATTAATTTGCTTCTTAATATAGCGCAGAATGGGCATTTTCTGGCTTTCCTACATACAAATTTCTCTGTTACAGAGATGAAAAGTGGAACTCTTGAAGTACTTCTTGTTCATGCTCAAGGCATTGCATATACTAATCTTGTTGGTAACTTTTAATGCTTGGCTTGCTTCCACCTATAAACCATCTTTTCCAGTGATTTCTTTTCTTAGAAAAAATTATTTATGTTTTGATTTTGATCATTTGGTTGCAGGAAGACCAGCCTATTACGTCATCACACAATGTGAAAATAAAATACATAAAAGCAAAATGTCATCAGGTTAAATTTTTTCAACATAAATTTGAGAATGTGGCATTGAAAGAAAAACCCATTTTTATATTAATCATTTATATGTTTTGTATTTAATCGATGTGGGAGTTATTTTTTATATATTTTTATTGTTTTGAGTTCCATGGTATAGGTAAACACGAAGAAGTACGGTGGAATGAGAAATTCAGGTTTGAATTTTCAATAATTAATTGGAAACATTTGACACATCTAAAATTCAGAATCATGGATAAGAAATTCTGCACAAATGATGGATTTGTTGGTGAAACTACGTAATATTAAATCATTCATTTAAATATATATAAAAAAATTTTATTTTATACAGTCTAATTTTGGTTTTGTGATTTAGAATTTATGTTGGAGGAATAATAGCCGAGGGAATAGATAAAGCAATTCTTGAAGTAAAACCAACTCCATATAATGTGGTTCTTGAAAATGGCACCTACAAAGGGCAAATTAAAATTGGATTCAAATTCATGGTCAATGTAAGTACTTTATTATTGTTTTTTTTTAAATATTAATATAGTGAGAATACAATTGATCTGGGTTTATTGTTTATGAAAATAAATATTTTTAAATCTATTGTCGAGAAAAATAAGAATTTTATCATTAAAATAAAATGTAATTAAATTTGCTTTTATTATTGTATATATGAAATTTATTTCTTTCAATTTCTATTTTTATCTATTAATTAAGATTTTTGTTGCGGAAAGAAGAGCAGCATATGGAGAACAAAGCATTTGCTGGCCCGGTGAATGTGCCTAAACAATCATTCTGCAGATCCATTATCAATTTCTTTAAATCCTCTTCGTTGAGGCTTTGGTAGTAATATCAATTGTCTTAATCATGATTTCTTTTTACTTTGTAATCACATCAATAAACACATGTTTTACTTAATCATAGCTGTCTTTCTCTTTCTCTAATTCTTCCCCTTCTTCCATTTGTATAATCTATCGGAATTTATTCAAAAATGCCCTAAAAATAAAATTATTTTAAAAAAATTCATCTTTCAATTTTTAATTTCAAAAAATTATATTTTTAGTATATTAAAGATATATCTCATTTTCAGAGGTACATATTGACTATACATTTAGCGCATTAAAAAGCATATATATATATAAATAAGATATTTTTGGAAAACATTAAAAACGGTGTCGTACAGTCTAACTTCCGCTAATCTATCCATGGTTTATATAGCTGGGCCTTTCACAGTTGGAGCCCACTATTCTCAACTTAGGCCTTTCATGGTTTTTTCCTGGTCTTCATAAAATTGAATCCTACTACTGACTGGATTTTTATTTAATTCAAAATAAATATTAAATATTAAATAAAATAAGTGATATAATTTTTAAAGTGTATAAATAGTTAAAAATATAATAGCTTATTGTATTTAATGTATATTTTAAACTAAAAAATGTTGACTTATCATTTTCGCTAATTTTTAGTTTAATTGGTATTTTTAAGATAAGTATTATCAAATAATTTAAAATGATTGAATAATTAACATTTAATTTTAAATGTTGAATGGTATTATAAAGCATCTCTAATTATATATATATATATATATTGACATCAAGAAAGTGGAACATGAAAGTTTGTTCATGCATTTAATTTGGTTCATTAAAGAAAAAAAATTGACTTCAAGACTTTATATTTTATATTTTCTGTTTTTTGTCCCAACCTAACATAATTCCATAGACTTAATGCAACTCAAAATTTGGGAAATGGGTGGCACGTCTATAATTCAATCTTTATTAATAAATACAATTAACAATTAGACTTTATATTTTTAGTTAATTAATATTTTAAATTTAATTATTTGTAAACTTATAATTAAAATTCCACATCTGTTGTAAGCCAACCCCCGACCAAGCTCTTATCTTATTAATTAAACTTTTAAAACATGCAACCATTAATGTTACATGCTCTTACAATTTTCTTTTTCCTTTTTACTTAAGAAAAAAAGGCAAATGGATTTTTTCTTTTTGATTTTAGTTTTAAGCATCTAATATAATTAAATGGATTTTAGCCTTTTAGGTGCTGATAATAATGATTGCATTCAATTGGTATTGCTGAAATATAGGAATTTCAAGGGATTTCTTTAAAAAATATTGTAAAAATAAAAACATCTTTAGAAATATTTATTTTTCCTTTCTTTCTTTTTTAAATATCAAAGACATATCATATTTTTAAAAGGTATATAAGTTTGTATTTTTTTGAACGTTCTGAAAATATGGTGATTCATATATATGTTCGGAATAGCCATTTTGAGTCAGATATGCTTTATTCTTAAATCAATGATAAATTAATATATTTATTTAAAAATATATTAAAAATTTGCAAATATTATAAAGCATTTTTGAAAAAATAAAATGACAAAGTGTAATGTTTCCTAATTTTAATGCATTGAGAAAGAACTCTTTGAGCATCTTAATCACTCGCATTATTGCGTTTGTTACTACATGGATCACTAGATGGCTAGTTGACTAAAACTGCTAATCTGAATTTAAAAAAAATGATTAATATGTATTTAAGAAGTTTGATTTCCTATTAAAATAACAGATTAGATGATTAAAAACCAACCATTTCTCACGTTTTCAGTGCATATAAAATAAACATCTAACTCCCCTCACCAACCCCATTAATGTTCACGTCCGACTAAGCTTTCACTTGTTGGTTAAAGAATGCCATTTCTGCAACCGGGTCTTTCTCTGTTTCTTGATCTGATATCAGAGAATTCATAATCAAACACCTCATATTTTTCAATTTCTATGAAAATGGCGATATGGGTTTGTTCAAAGAAAGTTTTTCTTTTGGAAAGAAAAAGGTTATAGAGAAGAAAGAGAAGCATAAATTAGGAGGGAACTGTTTCAAACGGTAATCAACTCTGCATACAAAGCCTTCATTGCTCAAATTCAAATCTTCTTGTGCAGCCAATTAAAGGTAAGTTAAAAAAAGAAAGAAATATTGGACCGTTGCCTTTTGTGTTAATAACCGTTGTCTTTATTTGATTTTTTTTCAAATTTCTGTTTGTGCTTATGCTTTAAAAAAAGAATTTAATAATTTTTATCAAAGACTGCTTTTTTATTTATAAAACTTTCAGTGTTTTCAGTGAGTTATTTCCATTTCTGATTGTAATAACGACCTATGAGTAACCCATTTTGCTTTTTGTAGCGACAAAGATGAACAAACACTTCATTTTTCTTCTTCTCTTCTTTGGTTTGATTTATGTTATATTTCCTCCTTGTACACCGGTAATGAATAAAAGTTCTGCAATTCAAGCTAATTCCCTGTTCAAAGTATCAGATTCTTCTTCTTTTACTGCTATTTTTGCTAGATTCCCACCATTTTATATTTTGTTCTGCTAATGATATCAAAAAGAGGTTTCACTAACCGAATTTGTTGAACTTTAATGATTATACTTTTTCAGAGATAACAGAGTTGAACAAGTAGGTCTCTACAGAAAATAAACAAGCCTATCTCAAATGGAAAGTTATTCAAATTATGATGATGGTTCTGATCTGGGTTATCAACCTTCACCTTCTTCAACTGAAACTCCTGGGTTTTCAACCACAAGCGGCGATTCTTTCTTGTTTCGCCGAACTTATTCAGAAACCTCTGCCTTTTCTGACCCCATTGATGACCACAGCTATTCAAGTGAACCTTCTCCAACTCATTGGCCAGCAAACAAATCTGCAGATCATAATCAGCCTGTTCTTGGAAGGCCGGGAATGAATACCAAGCAACGCAAGCACATTATCGATGATCAAGAATCAGTAGATTCAGGTAAGGAGCTTTATATCTGCTGCAGAGTTTGTCTTTTTTATAACAAATTGTTCTGTAGGTAATTAACTATAGCGAAAATTTCTTGTAGAACTTGAAGTGATGAAGGAAAGATTCGCAAAGCTTTTGCTTGGGGAAGACATGTCTGGAAGTGGGAAAGGTGTATGCACAGCAGTCACAATCTCAAATGCCATAACCAATCTTTACGGTATGTATTTCACACACAACAGAAGACCAGTAAACAAGTTGAAGAGAGTTATTGACTATAGCTCATCTGTGTTACCTTGTGTAGCCACTGTGTTTGGGCAGAATTTGAGGTTAGAGCCACTGAAACCTGAGAAGAAGGTTATGTGGAAGAGAGAAATGGATTGTCTCCTCTCTGTATGTGATTATATTGTAGAATTCATCCCCAAGTCACAGAATTTAAAAGATGGAACTGCTCTAGAGGTATTTGTTTTACAAACCAGAACCAAGATTTCAAACTGGGATTTCTTGTATTCTGCTGTTTCTAACATGATTCATTTGCTTTCCAGGTGATGGAAAGCAGACCTCGATCTGATATTTACATCAATCTTCCAGCATTAAGAAAGCTTGACGCTATGCTTAGTGTAAGATAAACATTCTCTTGCTCTAAATGAAGCAATTCTGATTCTTTCAAAGACCATAGCTCATCAGAACATGAATTTCTCATTTGACAGGAAATACTAGAGAGTTTCCAAGATGCAGAATTCGGGTATGCAGAACAAGGAAACTTGTCATCAAATTCAACTCGTTCATTTTCCTTCAGGAGAGTCATTGTTCAGAGAAAAGAGGAAAAATGGTGGGTGCCAGTTCCATGTATTCCTCCAGGTGGTCTTAGTGAAAAATCAAGGAATCACTTGAGACACAAACGTGACTGTGCTAATCAAATTCATAAAGCAGCCATGGCAATTAACAGCAGCATTCTTGCTGAGATGGATATTCCAGACACATACATGGCATCTCTTCCCAAGGTTGGCCCTCCTCATTGCTAATCAAATCTCTTAATATAAACATTTACCTGACCAGAATTTCTGAGTCCCTAGATTATGACAAACAATATCATATATTTTCAGAGTGGAAGAGCTAGTCTTGGGGACACAATTTACCGTTACATGTGTACAACAGACAAATTCTCCCCAGACCGTGTTCTTGACTGTCTGAATATAGCATCAGAGCATGAAGCACTTGAGCTTGCAGACAAAGTAGAAGCATCAATGTACACATGGAGGCGTAAAGCTTGCCTGAGTAATTCAAAATCATCTTGGGGAATGGTAAAAGAACTCATGTCAGACATCGATCGCACCGACAAAAATCATGTTTTAGCAGAAAGAGCTGAGAGCTTGCTCTTCTGCTTAAAGAGGAGGTATCCTGAACTAGCACAGACATCCTTGGACACTTGCAAGATTCAGTTCAATAGAGTAAGTTTGAACTGATATATCCATTCCTATACAGCAAGAAATGAATCTAAATTTTTCAAGAAATTAAAATAAATACTGGGTATTTATTGCAGGATGTGGGACAAGCAATCTTAGAGAGCTACTCAAGAGTATTAGAAGGCCTAGCATTCAACATAGTAGCTTGGATTGAAGACGTTCTTTTTGTGGATAAATCATTAAGAAATGAAGAACAGTAGACTCGAAAAAGAATTGAGACAATCAGCAAAGGATGATCTTTTAATCCATTAAAGAACAGCTTTTGTAGAACACAAACAAGCAGACTTAGAGAACATTGCCTAATAGCTCAGTTGTCAAGTACCTGTCTCATGGTACAGAGCATCAATGCTAATCTTTTAAGAATTTTTCTATGTACCCCAAAAACAGGAAGTAGATTATTAATTCAATTACTTTTTACTTGCTGATTTTGCATAATTTAGTATAAATCTGGATAATGGCAAACCACTCTTCTGCTTCACAGGTACTACTGAATAAATCATTCATATAATAAATACAATTATATAATAAAAATGAGTGAACACTAGTTGTTTCAGACATCAGTCAAGGAACCAGTCCTGAGCTTTGCAAAAGGGGGAGGCTCAGGTTTTGTTGAAGGAGAATTAGATTTAGATTCTGGAGGCACAGGTATTTTTGAACGAGAATTAGACTTGGATTTTGAAGAAGAAGATGATGATGATGAATGGAAAGAATCAATCTTCGACTTGCATTTGTTATAATCTCCTTTGTTTTCCTCCAAACACTGCTTTAGAGCTTTGGCTTCATCTTGAGAAATCCTCCGCTGCATCAGGGTTCTATTAATATCTCCCTTATAGGTATCCATGGTGATCCAATTGGCGATGCTACTCCAAAATTCTACACACGAACAGCTTCAAAATCAAAGAAAAATCAATCTTTTAACCTAAATTTGTTAAGCCTGATCAAGAATTGCACAAATGGCTGATCAACCTACCTCTGAAGGATAAGAAGATGGCCGTCGACCAGCAATCAACCAACGATTTCCTTCTTTAATTTCGGTGTTTTAGGATGGAGTTTAGAGACAGTGATGTGCATAGGATTACTAATGTTGTTTTGGCCGGCAGCCGATTAGTCTCAGTTATTGACAGACAAAATTACAATAAATTATTTTTTTCATTGAAAATTTCATTTTTTTATTCTTTATTATTTTTTTACAATTTTATCATTTGAATTTATAAATATATATATATATATTTACATTTTTAAGACATACTAAATATATTAAACATATATATACCAAAAATAAACCATATTTTTATAAAAAAAAATTTGTTTATATAGTGTTTTTATAAATTTTTTTATTTATATAATATATTTTTAATTCCTTTTCCTTTTTAAATTATTTTTGTAAATTTTCCTTATTGATAAGGGCTGTAAAAATTTTCTTTCTTGGCAAATTTTCTTTTCTGTGTTATTTATTTTTTAAACTAATTTAACATATATTCATAAATATATTTTCAAGTATAATCAGATCAGATTTATAATTTTATTAAATTTAAATTTAAATTTATTTGCTAAGAAGATTAAAAATTAATGTCATCCAGAAAGAAACAAACAAGTCCATGAAATTATTGCCATCTACCAAAAAGCAAGGGAAAATTATCCTTTCCTAAATTTACAAGGAGCCAACAATCATAACCAGTTCATGACAAAGGGTGCATTCGAATACAGAAAGAGAAAATTACAGGGCATACGTCACTTTTTATTTTTTTTTAAATATCTTATTATTTTGATATATTATATATACACAGTTAATCCTGTAAAAGAGATATTTTTAAAATTAAAAATTAAAAAGTAATATTTTTAAAGAAAAAAACATATTTTTTAAAGAAAAAAATTGAATATTTTAAAAATTATTATTATTATTATTATTATTATTATTATTATTATTCAGTATTTTTGAAAAAATCCCATACAGAAATGGACAACAGCCCCCCCCCCCAAAAAAAAGGATATGAAGCATTGGCGGTGCTATCAGCAAAAACAACAGAAGCTAGCAAATTAGCAATCGTACTTCGAGGTAAATAAATTGCATGCATCATATCAATCAACACTAGTCAGTTGTCACCCTTCCTGTTGTAAACTAGGTTTAATTTTATATACAATTCACTATAATCCTTTATTCCAAATTGCAATATAAACCACTTTTGGGGGGAAAAGGGTGTGATGTTTTACAAAATGGCAAGCTTAGCAATGTGTCTTTTATTACTTTAATCACCGCCATTAATAACACCCAGTATAGCATTTATCAAGTTCACCTACTTCTGCCCCATCTTCCATATAAGTGGGAATAGAGAATTAGAAAGCTAAGCTTCACAATTTCTTATTATTTCATCCTCTTCTTTATGTACTTAATAGAGTGAAAAAGTCTCTTCTTACTTGGTGAACTATTCAACCTTCTTCACATACTTCTAGAGTGAGAAAGCCACTTCTTGCTAAACTAGCAGAAGAACTGGCCAAGTATATGAGAAGATGAACTTGTGAACCTATCCTTGTTCACTCTAGGCTATTGCATGTGCTAGATATGGTCGGAGAAATGGTGGGTATTTGATATAATGGCAAACTCCAAAGCCTACAATAGAAGATTCTGGAAAAAAAAATGGATATCAAGTGCCATGGTAAATATAAGTAATAGACATTCATGCGCTCTAAACATCACAGGCACACAGCAAAAAAAATTGCAAGAGTGAAGCAGAGGGGAAAGAGGGGGAGAGGGTGAATGCAACAATAGATTGAGGCACATGAAACAGCTACAAATCATTCTCGACATATTTTACCCTGATGAATTGGTGAAGGAAAAAAATTCTCTCTATACATACAACCACACTCTGAACTGCACCAGGAGCACACAGTCCAGATGGGCAGAGATCAAAAAGTTAGTAGTCAGGTGGGCCCGATACCAGGCGGGGCAGGCTGCCAAAAAGCATCTTTGTTTTCTGTATCTTCACAAGGACTTCAGCCCCCCTAAGAATATCCCTCTCAACAGTTCCCTTTGCCATCAAAGGCAGGAAAGGCAAGAACAAGGTAGAACCTTGACGCCATTTGTGCATTATAAACAAATGCATTACTTGTCGAGGGGATTGTCAATGCAGGCCATATCAAGAATGAATGTTAAACTCAAATCAGCTGTCCTCATCCACAGCACCACTGTATGTGAGGTCTGTGCGTCTGACCCTCACAGCCCCTTTAAGCCAGCTGGCAGCTTGAAGATTAGCATGGTCACCACTGCCGATCACAGCTGTGTTACTTGAAGATGGGCCTGATCCTGTGCCATCTTCCAAAAGCGTCCATGGGTCAATTTCCATATCATTGTCCCGTTGCATCGCCGATGACTTGGACTTCCCTGGCATGTTTGCCGTAGTTCGTGCAAAAGGAAGGGTATTTTTCAGATGTGGATTTCCACCATAAAACCCAGAGATTGTAATACTAGGTTGAAGCAAAGCAATAGCAGAAACAGGAACAGATGGTAACAGGCAAGATATGAAACATCGTATAGAAGGAAGAAGAATTGGCATTGCAGCTTGGATGCGCCACCGAATTGAGCCAGGCAGCTGCATGCAATCTAAGTCATTCTGCATTCATAAAAGAATCTATTAATGACATGAAAATGAACATGCAGTTGAAATTCAAAATGAACACGAGGATTAATGGCACAAAGAGGATAGGAACCTATTTACCTATGTAATGCACTTTTACACACTAATGTTTTTGTGGTACCACTTATGCACAAAGTAAATTCAACTCAAGTACAATACACCACTTTTCTAGCTCAGCCTCTCTTCAACCATAATATGCATACTCAGTGTACAAGTGAATTATATATTTCATTAATGTAACAGTAAGAAGAAAATGTTAACTACAACCAACAGATTTTGAGTCAATCATTCTCAATTCCAAAAATATCTGATTTAAATATTCATTTTGACTTGGCAACATGAGAATTAAGAAAAATACATGCAATCAGATATATAGGGTTGCTGGCATTAGCAATTTGAATTGTTCCAACTATTTTGTTCTGAGTTTGGATTTTATGCTGATGAACTCATTTTCGCCTACCAAACTGGTCCGCAAAAAAGCTTTCACAGGGTATCAATAACTTGTTTAGGGTTCTCCAAGTTGGATATTCCTGAACCAATTTCTCTTATTGGCTAACAAATCATTCTGACATAGACAGGCATATGATTAATGGTTAATGGTCAAGTCATTCATCCTAATTAATGCATCAAGTGGTATTTTAGTTGAATTCAAAGCACACAAAACTGAAAATAATCACTTTCTACCAGAAAAAGATAGGTTTGTTAAAAAAAATCAACTCAAATAGTAGTGCATATCAGAGGACAAACCTGTAAACTCTCCACCGCCTCATGATCAAGTCCAATTGAGTCCTTTGACAATTCATTCATTTTCGAAGCACTCCTTGACTTCAACCAACTAGGCTGGCTATTGCTTAACAATCCATGCAGGACTAACAGTAAACGATCAAATAGACTTTCACCAGATAAATCCGGAGAAGCACCTTCCAATGATGACTCCATTTCCACCTTGGATTGAGAACTTTGCATAGGAGAGAAGGATAGGTCTGCATCCTCATGTACAACTCGATTACCTAGAAGACGAAGTATGACAGTTGCAAGCATGTGCCTCATGTTCCGGCCAGATGGCTCTCTGATGAGTACGGCAAATGAAAAGATAAGAAAAAAAAACTGACCAATGGAATTAAAAAAAATGCAATATTGCTGTACCAAATATGAAAAGAAAGTAAACAATGAGATTTGTGTGCTATATAGATAAATCACTAACATAAATGTGCCTTTTGTCTCCCCTATATAGTGGTAAAAGAATTAAATATGAAGACAATCCATGTAGAAATGGCCATATACGATGCCTAGGCCACTCAGCAGACCATATTAAAATTCTCAGGTTCTATTCTTGAACATAATATTCATGCTTCCTTTTGTCATATCATTCCTAGAAAAGAGGTTAAGGTCCCTAATGTAGGATTGAGTTGCAGGCCTGTGCAAACAGGGTCATTGTGGATTGGCATTTATTTGATTTTGTCTTTTTAATTGTTTGCTGCAGACTAAAGGCTCATAGCAGGAGAACCTTTAAATTCTGAGTTTCAGAAACTCAAACCATTGAAGAAAATTCTGCTTGCTCTTTTCCTTCTCTTCCCATTTAAATTCAAGCAAGTGAAAAAAGAAAATAACTGCAACACAAGAACCGCCTACCACAACAAAAGGGAAACTGCCAACTTACAATTAATGGAAACCACATTTATAGGAATAGACGGGAATACAATGACTGAAGAAATAACACTGGACACTAGAAGTAGAATACATAAATAAAACTTAACACTAAGGAGCAACTATTGTTTTGAGTTTGACCTGGGCCTAGATCTTGATTGTCATTTGAGCTCCTAACATGCTCACACAATATAGCTATAACTACACAATCCATACACAACCCAGCACAGAAAAAAGCAGCTTAAAATACCTTTTCAGGGAAAAATGGCCTAGACATCTAGTTTCTTTGCTGAAATGACAACTTAGAAGTGAACATGAAAGAAAAATTTTACAAAAATGGGGAAAAAAAAGTAAAATCTTAACAGCACAGAAGCAAGCAAGCTAACTGAAGGAGCAATAATGAATTATGAATATATTTAAATTAATTACCCATCTGTCCAAACAATTGGAAGCAATCGGAGCAGCAATTGCAATCGCAGTGACATAGAAGCTCGCAAAGCAGCAGGGGATGGCAGAGAAGAATCTGCTGCGCCCGCTGTCCTTCTGTTCATTCCTGGACTGCCACCTCTTATAACTTTGCGATTATTACCCTTATTTGCAGGACCTTCCAGTCCGGAAGAAGATGATCCTGCCTGTTTACTTCCACCACGAGCAACTGCATTTATATGTTGCTCAATTTTATTTAACTGCTTGATCAAATCATTAGAAAAACTGTTTCGCGATTCATCAGAACCTTGATCTATGCAGGGAAGAACTAGTTCAACAAGAGCTCTTTCAGTCATGTGTGGCTGGTTGATACTGAAAGCCTCAGAGTCAAATATTTGACTAGACCCTTTTCCAGACCTTTTTGTGTCTAAGCCATCTTCAACAACCTCCCCTTCTTCAAGGGAGGTGACCTCAAACTTCTTCTCTCCTCTGTTCATTACAGGATCAAAACCTGACCTATACCAGCCCCATGGCTTCCAAAACTGAGGCTTAGTTGAAAGGCTTTTACTCTCTGCAATGTTAATAAGACGTTGTCTAATGGTTTTCCGTCCAAAAAGGACATCAAAACCTCCTAAGAACCACTTAGCCTGCAATAACATTGAATCTTCTAGTGACCTTCCAAATAGATGCACCAGCTCTGAGAAAAGGGGTGCAGCATCAGGTCTGACCAACAATCTTGTGAGGATGATCTCAATGAAATTATTCTCATTATCAGAAGCAGTAGCTTTTTCAGGACCAGGTGAGGAAGAACGAATAGCATCTGCTAGGGACATATCATGGGTCTCAAGCTTTTCAACAAGGGATTGTTCATTCAAGAGCAACCTGAGCTCAACCCACTGCCAATGGAATTTTGCAGGCTGAATGGCATCCAATACATTCACAAGCTTATCCAGAAGCTTTGTTTCTTTCTCTGTACGTTGAACTTTAGATCCACCAAGTCCAGAAACTCGATTGCTGTCATCCTGTGTGGGTACAGACTGCGGCATTTCACAATCAATAATGGCATTTAAAAACAGCCTTCCACGAAGAGGAACAAATGCTGCAGATTTGGAATGCATGTCCAAACCATTTAACATGGCAGCAAAATCAGCATCACTAGCATCTGCAGCTACAAGATCATAAAAGCCTTGAGTGTCTCTGAGGCACACATCCCGAAAAGGCAGGTGCTTTATGGCATCAGCTATGCCCATCGTCAAAGACAGGTACAATTGATTTAAGTCTTCACGATTTGCAAGGTCTTTGGTAAGAATAATATGTCTCCATATAACAAAGGCAAATATAGAATAGGCAGGCGGTAAGACCAAACTAAGAGGAAGCATTCGTTGCATCCTTGAGAGTGCAACTATAAATGGTTCACCCAAGAGTTCCACAATTAAACCATCAGATAAAGTTCTGCAATTCCCAACAAGCAACCTAAACCAATGCACATAAACTTCAATCAAGTTATCCACCTTAAACGCTGGAAGTGAACGGGCATTGCCATTTGAATTGGATTTTGTGCTCCTTATAAATTGAATTACATCCAATCCTTCCTTTAATCTTAAGACAGTTACCAATCTCTCCAAGCTTGTAACACCATGAATAACAGCCCCAACAATAAGTGCAGATATTGCAGCAGCACTTTTTGTTCCCCTTCCAGGCCTTGAAGAATTGTTCAATAATTCATTAGAGATGCTAACACTGGAATCGTCAGGAGACAATTGAAACTGACTTCGAGAAGCCTTTCCCGGAGCAAAAGCAGTAGCAAGAGCTGAAGAGGCTTCTGTTGCAAGAGCTATCTCAAAAACTCGGGTTTGACGTTCTCCAAGGGCTTCCTTAAGCAGGCACAAGCAATTGATATGGATGCGCAAAATGCACTTAGCAAAACTCAATGAAGCCATAGCAGATGAAGAATTTGAATGATTAGAACCCACTGTAAAATCAGGCATTTTGGCTATAGTTGGTCCAACATTATTGACTATAGCAGCAACAGCAGAAGATACCAAAGAAGGGTCGCCTTCTTGAGCAGCACCACCAGTCTGCCGGAAACAGTCCAATAATCCCCTTATTATTTGTTGAGCTATCTGGTACCCATCATCAGATTTTTCAAATCCAGGGCCTTTTTGCGCGACAGTACCAAAGAACTTTCTCTCTTTACCAAATAAATAGTGAAAAGCTTCATCAATTTGCCTTTGCACTACATCCTTCATGTTGAGGCCAGCTCTGCTCATTCGATTACCAGTTATCTTTTGTCGTAAAAAATCATCAAGATCTTCAACTCCTGCAGGAACTCCAAGTGGAAATCCAAACTCTCCATCCAAGGACCGGCTAGGTTCAAGTTCAAAAAGAAGTCTCTTATCACAAGTTGCTTTAAAACTCTTCTCCCATTCAAAGACAGTCGGCACATTGCCATATTTCCTCAACAAATACCGGGAATAAATTAAGACTGCTGAAACTGAAACCCTTCCATTGGAAGCCAGTAGCGCTGCTACACGTTGCATTGCAGCTGTCAATACTTCAGGAATAAGATCTGCTGCAACAAGTATGTTCTCATACCTGAAAAGTATCCATTGTTCATCAATACAGCACTACTCAACATAGAACCTCTTTTTAAGCACATAGAAGAACAGCAATCCAATAATTCCATAAACAAATTAGAACTTCTTATCACATAGCAAGCCAATAAGCATGGAAAAAAAAGATAACAAGAAATAACAATCATATAATATTTTTTTGTCAATATAAAAACAGCAGAAACTTTATAATTAAGCAAATTTAAGAAATCACCTGTGCAGGCATGATAACAAAAATGCCTCTCCCACTTCACATGCATGGTTTTCCACATTCCTTTGAAGCATCATATTGTTTCTCCCACTATGGATTGTAGAATTGGGATTGCTGACAACCTTTGGCAACAGCCAAAGCAGTAACTTGGCTGCAAAAACTAAATCATTACAAACATCCATCAAATACAATATAGCAGATAGCTCATCCTCTCCAAGCTTCCACTGTATGGAGTTTCTATCATCAGAAGGAACAAAAGGCCTAGAAAACTGGCTGGCCTTGGCAACATTCCTTTCAGCCTCTTCTACAAGCTGCTTAACAACAGTTACCAACCAAACAGTAATGGATCTCCTCTCTACAAAACGCAGTTGCTTTAAAGCTTTTGCAATTGAAATAATATCTCCACCATGCAATGTTCTAATTACATCTGCTGACTTAAGAGCTTCTCCTTCCGTTCCATTTCTATGGTGAGGACAGCTAACCTTATTATCACATACATGACTTGTAGAAGCTCCCTGACTACCCTCAATCCTAGCAGCTGCTAACTGAGCTAGACTTTGAGTTTTGCGCACAACCTTTTGCCTACCCTTTGAGATCTGTTTGGACGACTTCAGAGGTGGATCAACTTTGGATAAATCCAAAGATCTGGACCCCTTCCGCATCCACCAGGTATCTTCATCATCTGACACCAGAAATTGACCTTGAAGGCATGAGTTCTTTTCTTCATTTACCTTTTGTCTCTTTGCCTTTCTACAATCCTCACAACCTGGCGTACCTTCTACTAAATCAATTTTATTGCATGTTGACTCAGCAGCCCTCTTAACACTACCTTGAGATTCATCCAGTCCTACATCTGAAGATGGAGACAAGATAGGAATCTGTAACAGCAATGATATAGAGGCCTTCAGTTCGTCAATATCAGCACTGGACTTGACTTTTTTAGAAGTCGATACATTGGGCCAGGACTGAATAGTTTTCCATCGATCAGAAGAAGCTGAGGAAGCACCATCCTTTACCAAGGTCAGATGATGCTTTTGCTTCTGCATTGACACATTTGATTTGGATGAACTTTGATATTGTTCACAAAAGACGCCATGCAGGAGAAGACGACGTTCATTTGAATAAACATGCATGGCCTCCAAGAGATCTGACCCTTCTGCAATCCTTGCCTCTTCCAAAACATCGTGGATGAAATGCCCAGGCAATTGTTTAAGAATTTGATAGTGTCTCTTCTGCCTCTCAAGATCAATTACAGGCCCACTTCTATCCATAATTCCACTAATTATCAGCTGTCTAACATAAGAATGGGGGTAGAAAATCCCAGACCTTACAAGTTCAAGTATGAGCAACTGAAGCCGCTTCAAACCTTCTCCTTTTTGAACTTCGTGTTGATCAATCCAACATACTATAATGTCATGTAAAGGACCTGGGCTCTCAAATATAGCATTTTTTCTATTCCCATTTTTCAAATTGCCTTTGTCTTCATATCCATTTCCTACAGGAACCCTGCCAACATAATTATTCTGACCAAGGCCTTTCGTAATACTATTAATTCCAATGGACCTCTCATTCTTCCGTCGAGATTTACTTTGCAAATCTCTTAATTTTAGCCTTAGAAGCCGACTTGCAATATGAACCTGAGAAAAATCCTTTCCACCAGTGAACTTGACATCATGAGGGGGGGCAGCCCGAAAATCCCTATAATCACACGTTGCCCACTCACAAAGGAAAAAGACAGAGCAAACAAATGACAAGTTCACATTCCCTATCCACTTCAATGATGACCTTAGACATGGACTGACTTCTTCAATCCAACCCTCATCAACAGCTCCATCACAAAAATTTTCAAAAAGAAAACTGTAAGCCTCTCTAATGTCTCCCTGCAAAATAGATTTGTCCAATGCTTGTACAGCTTTTGCCACGCTATGAGCCAGATAGCCAGGACAAGCAGCCTTTGCAAGATTATCTGCCCGTTTCTGAATGGAGAAAATAGCCTGATCTAGCGAAAAGGATTGATATTGAGCATCAAGCCCTTTATTTCTAAACACACTGACAGCTCCAGATGAATTATCTATGGTTTTTCTTGTTTCTTCAGATGCCTTCAACACAATAGCCCCATCATTTACTGCATAAGACAGTACACTTGCTGGTAAAGGAAAGCAATCCAAAGCAACAAATGTATCTGGCACAGCCATTATCAAGTATCGAAGCATCTCAATTAGCGCAGAAGTTGTATAGGCCCTTCGAGAATTATCTACCAGATCCGATCCACCCGGAGAAGATTCTCTAATGTAACGAACCGCTATGCTGGCAAGAGATCGTACATATGTCTGAGATAAAATAACAGTATCTAAAATACCATATATTATAGGCAACAGCAACTGCAGAACCTCAAACATGTCCTTTTCCTGCAAAAAAAAGGTAAAAAACCAGTGCAAATTCACATTCAATACTGCACAGGACAAAATTTATGTAAGATAACTATGTACAACAAGATAAGTACCTGCAGTTGACTAAGAACCCAATCAATTATTACAGAAGGAAGAAGCAACCCTTCAGCATGGTGCCAATGCAATAGCCGTACCACATACCACCACTTCAAATGCAAGGATGGCTCCTCGCCATCAACAAAGACAGGTGATGAATCACTCTTCGACTGTACTGAACCCATATAAAGCATTTGAGGTGACCTATCCCTAGCGTGTGGAGCAGAATGGGAATTATTTCTGGAGAAAATTTCATCCAGGAGAAACTGCAAGTACTCGATAACATCTTTTGTCCAAAGTTCTGTCCGTGACAATTGAGTTTTATCAGGTGTTCCAGATGAAATACTAGCAGAATTAGCACGGATCTGCAAGAGACAACCATATTCTGCTATTAAAAGTACTCAACTATAACTAATACTATCCCCATATAGATGAAGTATTTAAGCAACTCTACCTGATTAAGATAAGTTACTTTGATAAACCAAGTTGCCCTTAGCAATGGGACATTATTCCTTATAAGAACTTCAAGAAGAGATTTCCTCCTATACCCATGAGGCACATGATCGGCCAATGATCGCAATCGCTTATGTGATTGTGATAAACCCTGGCATACAAGAAAATGAAAGAAAAAATTTTATAGGGATAAAACGCTAAAGGCACAAAATGTAGAGGCATACTGCAAGTACTTGTTCAGACATCATATGTCTTGCTTAACACATTTGTCATCAGCTAAAACTGAAAACATTTCATAATAAACACAGCGCAAGTGATTCAAAGGTCATAAGGAAACATGTTCCACTATGTTGCTTCTCTAAGTTTGTTTCTGGCCTCAACAATAAACAATACCTATCTTCAAGGATCCATGAATTATCTCATATCTGTGTCAGTTCATATAATCAAAGCCAAACAGCACATAATATGAGAGTTGAAGACGAACGGCAATACTGATATAACAATTGTATCGGTGAAAAGATAGAATATGCACTCCATATGGCTTGCACACATTATCAAAATACTGTGTTGAATGGCAGAGCAGTTAATGTCCAGCCTATATCAGTTTAAGTGGTATATCCAGCCTATATCAGGTTAAGTGGTTAACTATTGGCTCATCGCATCATATATTTTCCAAGGCTTCACATTTCCCTCATTATCATTTAGCCAATGACAAGACATTACTAAATAGTAAAAGCGCTATGTTTAGAATTAATTTCTATGGGAACTAGTGCTACGAAAATTTCAAACACACGAGTAAAGAGAGAAATATGTGTATGTATGGATATAGAAGTGTCCTGATTGTTTCTTCCAAAGATTCCATGTTCCCAAACAAAAAAATCACAATTTCTTAAGCATAGTCATGCAAGAAGTATCAAGACACTAGCGATGTAGTTTCTGGAAATAACTACAAAGATGCATTTGGAAGAAATATCTTGCCAGCGGCTGTAACTGTTTGCTCTGTGGCCAACTAGAAAGGTTTTCAGCTTGCTATACCCAATGGTGATTTAGAAAAATCACACCACTGAGAGAGTAACAGTTTTCACCTTCCCATGATAAGTAAATTATTTAACTTTAGACCAAACTGAAACTCCAATTCTCATGCCAATCTACACAACAGAATACATTTAGCAAATGATGTAGGCTTCCTGGGAGTCAATGAAACCAATTAAGTTCCCTGGTTATGCAGTTATGCAATTGCACCTTTTTTACCAATCAAATAACAATGCAGAACTCTCACAAACACTTTGAAACTAAAGCCACATACTAAGAACAAAAATGCACACAAACAGAGACAGGCAGAAATATAGGGTACAGAAAAAGGAAGCAATATCACTACCAATTCATCACAACATACAAGATATTGTTTCAGTGGAACTTGAAAAGAAAAAAAAATTACATCAGTTCAGAATTGGAAAAAATAATTTCAATTTTAATGAGAGGTGAGAGTACATACCTCAATCCATTTCTTCTTGAAGTCTTCACCACAAGGCCTTTGCTCAGGAAAAACACCAGGCTTAGTTAATAGTGAACCCGAAAGAGGCACCCCATAGACTTGACCAGCCTGTCATATTGAGAAAAAGTGCACATGTTCATTCATTAATAGATTTCAAAACCTAAAAATGACAGATACGGGAGAAGAAGTTCAAATACAAGAGCGATCAGCATAATAGTACACAATAAGTAACTCGCGTTGAAGATTTACTGAAAAAGAAATAACATGAACACCACCTATAACTAGAAATGATAAATGCATTACCTTGCGCTTTTGAGCACGAGACTTATTAATGGCCCTCAGACATTTTCTGATTGCCTGCAGAGAGAAGCAAAGATTCAACAATCATTAATTGGCATTCATTTTTCAATGTAATATTTCTTAATTCAAAGCTAAAAATCAAAGAAAGAGCATCCTAGCTTCAAAAATAAGATATTCACCTCTCTGCATTTTATCACAACAGGCTTAGCAAAGATTGGAACCTGAGTCTGAGAGATTTCTCTAGTTTCCTGAACAGTCAACAAGTAAACCAACATAAGAGTATGATAAAATAACTGCTACGATCATTTATATATTTGGACAAATAATACAAATGATCCATACAAGGACCATGTAGCAACCACTCAATTCCAAAATCAATAATAAATAAAGTAATGATAACCACCAACTGCTAAAGTGCAGTATGGCATTTGTATCTACACATCCATGGAAAAGAAATGAACTATGACAACTAAAAATTTACCTCAAATCCTTCAACTGTCTCCCTATATCCAGACTGCACATATTCTTTGGTAAGAGTCTCCTCAGGGCAATTTGGAGTCTGGGGATGAAAGTCTGGAGGTCCAAGTCTGAGATTCAAAATGTAATTGAGTAACATAGATAAGAACCACAGCCAATGGATAAATAGTCGCATCATATAAAGTATTACTTAATACTGATGTATTCTATTAAATTCCTAATTCAAATCATTTTCTGCACATGAAAAAATAATCAAACTGAACAAAAAATCATGCCAGTGCTGACTTTACCTGGAGTTCAAAGGCTCTTTATCACACTTCAACTTGTATGGGGTCAGCGGAGGGGGCCGCCTGCACCATACAGATAAACTGCTAAGTATAACATTATAAACAACAAATTAGCCATCTAGAATGTTGAGAATGCCATAACTAGTTCAAAAAACCTATATCACAAGCATCAATTTTTTTGTTTCTAACAAAAAGCACTAGTCTACTGATTATATAAGAGCAAAGAAAAAAACAAAAGAGAACCTCCATCCCCCCCAAAAAAAATGCAGCTTTAAAGAAACTACGGAAATTGGCCCTGCTGGCTCCTTCCATATAAAGGGACAAAGTGCAAATGCATGGAATTTGACATTGCAACATGATTCCAAAAGATAGAACAAGTATAACAATGAACTACTATAGCATCCACAATCTCAGTATACAGACATACAGAAATCATAATATGCATGTCTTTTGACCCAACAACAAAGAGATGAGTTCATACAGAGGATCACATGCTAAGTAACTTTAAATGAAAGCAAAACTGGCATCCATCATCTGAAAATTACAGCACACGGGAGGACATGATATTTAACAATTTACCTGGAATTAATAGAGAAATTCGCTGACAATGAAGATGAATCAGCCCGACCAGTATCCCTAACTGATGCTCCACCAATTACATTATTATTAACTGCACCAGTGCAGCTGGCAGCATGATACCTTTGCATTTCTCCAAACTATTACCGGCATGCTGCTCCCAGCATCAAACCACTACAGGAAGAACATCAAAATAAATATAAATGTGAATGGCATCCCACAAACAGGAATTACAATGGCCTGACACCTGACCAAGCATGAAAGCAAAAAATTAAACATGAAAGCTAATATGATGACAGGCTTCCTTAAACTACTACTGGACAATGTGAATTGAAAACTCTGTTTCAAGGGCCAAACTCTTAGACACCAACCATGATTAGAAAACCAGTTCCATGGAGGCATTGCAAGCTAACTATTTAACATAACGGACAATGATAAATGAATACAAGAAACTGTGCATCTGTGGCAAAAATAATTGAGAACGAGAGAAGATGGGAGGACAAGGTGGTTTATTGCACAAACAACCACAATACAATAACCCACAGGGACAAGTTAAAAATCAGCAGCTTTTCAATTCTTTTTCCACTAATTAATAAGATTTTTCATGAATCTAACTCATCTTCAAGATAGTGTATATAGTGTATTCGAGGTCTTTTAGAAGGAGAATAAGTATTTTGAACTCTAAATTGCCTGTAATTAAGGATCAAGTATGCATAATATGGCATACTTCTCATTTTCTATCAAACTTAAGCACAAACCTGAATTTTTGTGTGGCAAACTAAATAAATTACACACGCACAGAGGCAAAACTCGTCAGGCAGTAATTCAGCAATTGTTGAAGTAAAAAACCACCTTGTGCATGAAACTAAGTCGAGCCTCCCCAACGGCAATAAAATTTATTTCGTAGAGGGTTTAGTTTATGTTAGATTCAAGCTATTTAAAACCTGTGCTGAAGACTTGAAGATCTTACCACACCTCGACCCACCCTCAAAATATTATGCAATCTTGAAACTTGCGCAAAGAATAACTAATAGTTTAATGTATGTAATCTTCTAACTTCTATACTATGAACACGCATACCTACAAGCAACAGTTTGGATCTTGAAGCTGCATTCACATTATCTTGATTGCAGCTACATTGTTTTGTAAACTCGTGAACTTTTATTCAGAAAAAGAAAAATGAGAAGACAAGTTTAAAGCTGCTAATATTTAGTATCAACAGGAGAGACCATAAAAGAGGTTTCAATTGTCAATGCTTTAAAGAAAATATTTAAATTGATATGATGCGGAACTTAGAAAATGCAAAACCCGTTATACTAGAGTTATGGTCATTCAAATTTCAATCAAACACCACACCCTCTGCCCCCACAAGACAATACACTAATTGCGTTACTTTGAAGTAGCAAGCCTAAGCTTAAAAACCCATCGATAAGAGCTAAAAATTTAACTTTTTCCCTCCAAAACTAGAGACCCAGAAAGCTTAAAACTTAAAGACACAAAAAAAAAATCAAAAAGCAAACGCAGATAGCTCGATACCGATGGGGCTAAATCCCAAATCTACTGAATAAAAAAAAATCCAATTCAAGCGATACCTAACCAGTATCCTATATCAAACTAAATAAACATTTCCACCCAAAAATTTCACCAAATCTAAGAAGCAAAAAGCGCCCACAATTTTATCACAAATCGGAACTAGGGTTTAGACAGCTCCGACTCCCAGCTCAAACGCAATAAAGCAAGCTACTGAGAACCTTGAGATTGAGTTCCAATCAGGACAAGACGCTAGGGTTTTGATGGCAAATTCGTAATTTAGGATCAAAACCCAAGTCGATAAGGGAAAAATAAAAAGAATGCGATTTCAGATAGGGAAAAAAAAAGAAAAGAAAAGAGAGGGAGGGAGGGAGGGAGAGAGAGAGAGAGAGAACAAGCTGAAAGCCGTACCTTCAAGGAATTGAAGAAGGGATTCGAAGAGAGAGAGATGGAGATGGAGATGGAGAGAAGAAAAAAAATATATACGTGTAGAGAGAGAAAGGAATAAAGAAGGGTTCTTTAGAGAGAGAGAATTGCTTGAGCCTTAGAGAGCTTTGACTCTTCAGCTTTGATGATGATGCTTCTGTTACTTCTTGTGTTAAGAAAAAAAATAGAAATAAAAGAGAAGGTGGGCAAAGATTTTTTTTTTAATATAATATAATGGCTAATTACATTTCTTCTTCGTTTTTCTTCCTACCCTACCCTCCAAGACTCCAGAACTTTATTTATTTATCGTTAAATTACCCATTGGAAATTAATTCGGCAAAATGGTAAAAATAGTTGAATATTCAGCATTAATGGCAACTCTATTGAAGTAAGCATTTTTTGTGTGTGTACGCGCGCGCGCGCCTGTGAATGTGCTTTTTGTAGTTAATATAGTTTTTTTTTAAGGTTTTGTGACTGAAAATGTGAAGTCTTACTGTATATGGGAGATGGCGTTTTGTACTTTTGGTGGATGATGCATTTGGCTAACTGTTGATATGAAGCTTGACTTTTCAAAGATTGAGAAATAAATTAGAAAAATATAAATTTCATTTTGGGATTTAAAAATAATTTTCTTAGAAAAACTTATATTATTTATCTTTTTTTTATTTTTTAAATAATTAACTATTTTATTAATTTTTAATATATTAAATGTATTTCCAAAAATATATATATATATTAAATTTATATATCTGGAAAAAATAGCATATTTTTAATATACTAAAAAAAATTAAAGTATACCTATTAAATTAAATATTTTTTAAATCGCAAATTGAAAATATGTGTTTTTAAATTTTAAAAAGAAAAGAAAAAAAATAAAAGTAAGCGTTTTTAAGAATAATTTTATTTTTTTATATAATTTTGAAGAAATTTCTTTTTTTAATTTTTTATTTCGGATTTCTATGGAAATGCAATGTATATTTTTATTAAAAATAAAAATGTAAAGCCAAAAAGAAGGGGAAAAAAAAAAAGGATCGCATAAGTTATTGTGGATAGGTTGGAGTTTTGATCTTCTTTATGTTTATTTCTTTTTGTTTTTCTAATCCCCACCTCCATTAAAATGGCTAATTTAACCCCCCAAAAAAATAACAAGAAGTTTGCATCTCACATAATTCCCACTTTTATGGATTTGTTGATTTAACAACATTTCCTTTGAATTTTAAGTATTCAATATGAAAAAAACATTATGTGTAAATTCCATTAAGATAATGTGAATGATTTCATCAAATGATATTTCATTTTTCATTATAATCGCTGGTTATTTGAATTGCTTAATAAAATTATAATCATTAATAAATTATTATTATACACGTGTAATAGATAAATTTTTATTAACATATCGAAATTTAAATATCTATTTTTTTTATTTTTTATCATTCATATAATATCATATTTTTATAAAAAAAATTATATAATATAACTGCGATAAGTAAACATCTGTTTATGACAAGTAATAACAAACTAATTGAATAATATTTTTTTATTTTATCATTAGATAAATTAAAAAATTATCCTGAAAATTTTTTAAGATATAATTTTTTAAAATATCACCTTAATTTATTATTTTAACTAGAATCTTTAGTCAAAATCAAAGTTATATCATATAAGTTCTCCTTATATTAATACGATTGAATCAAATAATATCATTTAGTTAGTGGATGTTGATATTAAAACCATGAGATTTCATATCTAAATATTTATAATTTATTAAATTATTTATGTTTGTGAAATAGTTAATTTGTTTATATTATGAAATAAAAAAAATCAACCATTAAGTTGTTAATTGGACGACAAAAAAATAAATGTGAATTGATATTGAAATTTGTTAGATTAAATAAGAAAAGTCCAAAAACATTTTTTATCTAATGTTTTAAAGACTTATAATCATATATTTTTCTAAGTTGTTTCCACTTCAAGCATAATCAAAATAATGGTTAGGGCAGGCAATTCACCATTCTTGGGAACAATATCATGTGGATATTTCCTCAACATATTGTCAATAAATAAAATATAATGGTTTTTTAATAATAAGAACACAAAATTTTATTAACTTTTTTGGAATTATTATTATTATTATCATAAAAATATCGAACATGCACAACTCGAAACTTGCCCACTTAAATTACTTCTTAGACAATCCATAAAAAAGAATCGAACACGTTGAATTTATTATTCAGTAAAATATATATTTAATATTAAATTATATTTTAAAAAATATATTTATGGAGAATTTCTTATTTATATTGTTTAAATATAATTTAATTTCATACATTTAAACAAGTGGGTAAATGATATTTTAAAAAATAAACATGTCTATTACAGATTAATTGAATAAAACAAAGAGCAAATGTGAAATTAAACTGTGAAAATTGTAAATAAAGCAAAGGAAAAAAAATAAAAAAAATAAGAAAGGGAATAAATGCTCTCTTCCAATTTCCAGCTTATTGGCTTTCAATTATTTGGAGAATTAAATTTAATTTATTTAGAGAGGGTCCACTTACCCATCCCGTTTCATATATCCCCTGGAGAGAGATCAGCCACAAAATAAATAAAAAATTATAATATAATAAAAATAAAAACCATTATAGTGATAATATTAATATATATGATATATTTTCATAAATTTTTATTAATTCATATATATATTTTATATTATTTAAAATTAATAAAATAATAATAATAACAATAATAGCAAATTACATATATTAGAATATTTCTAAGGAATAGTGTAAATTAATAAAATAAAATAAAATTCACACAGGCTCACCATTAATAATTATTAAATAAAAAGGTACATTGGCATATTTTTAAAGAGTTTAATTATAAAACAATAATTTTTTTTTAATAATTTTCAATTAGTAATAAAAAAAAGAAAAAAAAAAAGGATAACGTGCGTAATTTTGTCCAAATTTCTGGGCCCAAATAATATCAGAAATGATTGGGCGAATCTGTCTCTGAAGCTCAATGCAAAGTGGGCTCAGATGCATCTTTCCAAAAAAATTGGAAATTTTTCTTTTTTCTTTTTATTTTTTTTGGAATTCCAAAAATTTGAAAGTTGATAATGTAAAATTCAGGGACATTAACAAAATTATCCAAAAAATAATCATTTTTATTTCAAAAATATTATAAAAATATTTATATTTATATTTTTATAAGATATTAAAGTAAAATATTAAAAATACATTGTTCTTTACTAAAATAAAATTAAAAAAAATTAAAAAAAAAACTCTTATCTCACTACAATAACTATTTTATTTTAAATTTTATCTATTTTTTAAATTTACTATTAAACAAAAATATTATATTAAAACAATAAAAATTAATATTTTAAATTATTTGTAGCATATACAATTTATTAATTTTTATAAAAAAAATTAATTTTGACAACAAATAACAAAAAGACACCCACAGAAAAATATATAAAAATAAGATTTAAAAATATATTAATAAAAATTATTAAATTTATTTTTAGATATGTTTTACATATTATACATGTAAAAAATAAAATAAAAAATATTAATTTTGTTATATAAATATTACATGGATATTTGATAGTTGTTATTTGTATGTTTGATGGATGTTATAAATATTTGATAATGTTGTATGTATGTTATGTATTTATTATTTAAATTATATATTTTTTATATAAATACTGTATGAATATTATGTAAATATTATGGAGATATTATAAGAATAAAAAATTAAAAATAAAAATTAAACATATATTTACAATATTATATCTAAGGGTAAATATAAAGTGGCACTGCCCTTTAATTTGTTTAATTGCCCTTCGCATTGCTCAAGGACCAAATTTTAAGGCCCTTTGAATTTCCTTTTGGAATGATTAATGATGCATAGCTACTAATTTAAATAGCTTTAAAAAACTCACCTCAACTCATAGAGGAAATGAACTACTTTACACTCATAATATTATATGGAAAATTGATAGTGAAATTAAGGGCATGACCCATGACTTTGGTACCTTAAACAAATTTTTTTAGTTTTTTTAAATAAAAAAATGTAATTTATTATTTTAAAAAATATATATTTATTTTTAAATATCTAATTGTATAGTGGTCTTAACAACTTAATTGGCAGAGATTTTAAGTTTTTTAAAACAATAACAGTGGTTGTGGTGGGTGGTTGAGCATCATTTCACGTTTTGTTTTCTGTGATGTGAAAGCCACAGTATATAAAAATAGTTTGCCCGTCATAATGAAACTTAGACATATGGGAATTGGTAGATACTGTGCTGACCCTCTTTGCCTTCCTCTTTGTCCTCTTGTATCACAGCATAATCATATTCATTAGCTCTTCTCTCATCCCTATCGATTGAAAAAAAAAAATGTAACTGATGGCCGACACAAAGGTGACGGAGATATTGACAAATTTTCCATCAAAGTGACATTAATTATAACTTGAATCAGATTTTAAAATTTTAATATTAGTACTTTAATAATTTTTGCTTGTTACATGGAAAAGCTTTCTACTTGGCACTGTTGCTTCTTTAATGGTTAAAGCCTAAAAGAAAAGAAAGATACTTGTTATCTTCAACATGTGTATGTGAGGATATTTTGGGAGTAAAGAACTGAAAAAAGATAATAAAAAGAACAATTAGCCAAGAATAATTTACTAGCACAAGAAAAAGAGAATGAGAAAGCAACTGAGAGGAAGCATAAGCATGTCACATGTATGAGTGTCTCATATATTAATTCCTTGTATTGATTTGATTATTCATAAATCAGAACACAACAGCAATAAGTTTGTTAATGTACAACACACTTCTGCAAAACACCGCCTATAGGCTATATATATATATATACACGGCACATTCAAGTAGTCATAAACTCACAGAAACCTCAACTTCATCAACAAAGAAGGGAGGCAAAAATAGAAATGAAAAATTTGACAGAAGAATGAGTAAAATGAAAAGATAAAATGGAACAAGAAATAAGAAAACATGCAACGCCTTAACAGACACAATCAACATGCCATAATCTACAATTTCTACAAAAGGAAAAGCTTCTATGATCACTGGGTGTAAAGTGCTGATCCAGTCATGGATGGAAAAATTTCCATGGAAATCAAGTAGTCTTTGTCTGACAGCAAGAAGTACTTTCAGACTGGGCTCCTTATTCCTCTCCATCAAGTGTAAGTCCTTCATGATAGGATTTATAACTAGTAGAGCTCCCAAGCTCTCATGGTTTCACAAAGTCGAAACTATCTGATATGTACATGATCTCAAAGTTAGAAAAAAAGTCTGTGTCAAGTCATATCCAGGATACTCTGATAAGGCTGAATGAAGCCCTTGTCCCAAGATGTAACTATGCTCATCTTCTTGCTGCGCTAGATCTTCTTGCTGCACTAGCAATGGCTTGTTTACTTTCCTTCCCACCCAAAAACAAGGGAGGGTCAATTATTGGTATCAACAAACCGAATTCAAATGTCATTTACAAATCAGTGCTCTCATCCTTCAACTCAGCTGGAATCCAAGGATTTTCATTTTCCGAAATCCCATTTACACAGCTTAACATAGTTTCTTCCATCAAATCTTGGAAAATGGCTTCAGCAATCTCAATGATCATAGTTTCGCAATCAGATCGAAGGTCCATCCACGTTCCAGTTTTAGCCATGTCTTTCTTTACTATCTGCTCTAATGTACGAGGCAATGGCAATGGAAGGAGATACCAATACACTCCTTCCCATACCTCATGAATAGTTTTTGTCATGTCCGGAGTGGGTCGGATGTTAGGTTTTGCAAATGATAACCCAAGGGGGCAACCAAAATAGCACTCATATATCTCCACAAGAACTTCATTAATACAATCAAAAATAAGTTTTTTGTCATGACAGAGCTCGTCCGGAAAGAGCCCTACCTCATCAAATATTGATGGGTCAAGAAGTGGATCGGAAGAATTTGACATGATGTAGAACTCATCCCAGTTCTCTCCAGAGGCTTGCAACACTTCTTTTACATACTCAAATAGTGATTCCTTGTCCCACAGGCCTTTCAAATGAGTGACCAGATCTGCAGCTGAAGGGTCATGCTCTTCAAATTGAATTCTTTGGGGTTGCACTAGTTGTTTAGCTGAAGATATATGAATGAATTGATATTAGCTCTAACATGGTTTGATGTAACTCTAACATTGTTTGATATCAAGTCCAAAACAATATTTGAAGTCACTAAGTTTTAGCATGATTGCCTACCAGGTTGGCATCTGGTGCTTGCTGGACTGAAATCCTCCTCTATGAAAAGTGGCTCAAGAACAGATACAGGACTTGGTCTCTCTAACACCTCTGTAGCACCCTCTAGATCGTCATCCTTCTTGGTGATTAAAGAGGCAGATGGAGATGCTAATGGAGAAGATAGAGGTTGGTTTTCTTCATCTAAATCCTGAAAAAGGAACAGTAAGATCATCAGGCTAAAATGTTACAAACACAGGAGAAAGAACTAGCAGGTACAGAGAAACCAGCAAAGTAAAATTACATGTTGCAAGCATTCAGAATATCTCTTAGCATCACAAAATTCAGATGTGTCAGCGTTTCTGTCTTCTCTGGTCACAGAAGAGGAAGAGGCAGTAGGTTCAGAAAGAATATCCAAGACATCGCTCCCTTCCTGGACTATAATTTCAGCTGTTTCAGCTGCTTTTGCAAAATCCATATGAGCTGCATAAATTATGAAAGGCTGAATATTAGGGAAAGTTCTAGGAATAATTCCATCTAGTTCTTCCATTAAGTAGACAGCTGAGAAAACAATACCTTCAAAAGTCATTCCATCTACAGTAGAACACAAGATTTTTTCCGCCTCAGTATTATTGACAAGTTCATCCAAGGCACTAGAATTTTGGTTAGAAGAAGGTTTTACTTTATTATCAGTGGTGTCCTCAGAAATACACAACTTATTTTCGGCATTTAGGGCCTTTCGACCAATATGGCTGACATTGTTTTCTTGCTTCTGAAATTCATTGGTAGGAAATCTCATCTGTGGGGAAGTAAAGTTTTGTCCCCAATCCCTTCCAGGACTGCCAATAGGAGAAAAGTTGTACTCCGGAAGAGAAAGAATCCTTCCAAGGGTTCTTGGAACTTGCCTGCTTGAAAAATCCACATCCTCAGTCCCACTAGTAAGCATTTGAGAAAGATGTTTCTTGGCCTCGACATAAATGTCAGAGAGTCTTTGATTGGGATAGTTAGCTATTTCATTTTCTTTACTCATTTCACATTCTTTAAACTTGTCAGTCTTCTCCTCCTTCTTAGCACTGATCGGAATCCTGGTAATTTTTTCAATAAAGAAGTGGTCTTTACTTGGAGATTTTCTTCCAACATTCTCCTTATATTTTTTGTCGCTATCTCCCCTAGCCCGACACTCATGTGGATATCTCTCTGAAATACCATCAATAGAGATCTCTTGTTGCTCTTTCCCCATAGCCTGTTTTAACCTTCTTTTAATTTCAGTGAAAAAAAAGTAGGAACCAACTCTTTGATGTGGTCCCTTGTTTCTGATGATACATTGAGATTCTGGAGATGACCTAAGACTTCCTTCAGTTTCAGGTTTTGCCAAGGCTGTAGGTCCAGGCTTTAAAATAACAATCCTGTTTGAAGCTTCAGAAGCCTTATTTTCCTTTAATGAGTTTTTCTCTACAGATTTGGCTTTCCTCCTGAAAAACTTCCGCTGTTTACTTTGAACAACCTCATCAGATTGTTTCAAGTCATGAATCTCCTGCCCTGAAAAGTTTGATCCTACAAGTGGCTTGGAGACTTTATCTTTCTCCATACGGGCATTCCACAAATTCTCAGCATATTTCACCATTACAGACTTTTGACGACGTAAGAGATTCAGAGATAATTCCTCATTAGAACGTAGAAGCTTAAGTGCATCCTTGAGCTCCTTGGATGGGTGGATGTCCCCATCTCCTGGGGCATGTTTCCCATTGATGAGCTTCTGGCTTAAAAATATTTTGATTGCCTCACTTGATATCTCTTCAAGATCATGACTTGTCTGGTTTGGCTGGTCATGAACTCCATCATGCTTGTCATGCTTCAGACAACTGATGTGATGGATCTGGCAGCACAACTCTTCCATTATATCATCCATATTAAGAGTAGATTGCTTTTCAGAGTTCTGACAAGGTTTTTCAGGTTCCAATTCCTCAGAAGCATCCAGATCTTCTATGGATATCTCACAACTGTTTGAGCAACTTCTGCTTGTTCTTTTGCAGTTTTTCCTTTTGTGGCCTCCATTCTCTGAATAAGATTTTTTTGATTCCATTTCAGCACTGCTTATCTCTTTCTTGCAGCCTTTGTTGCTGAACATCTCTTCCTCCATGAGTTTCTTCACACTTGACTTGCCAGTATCAATTGCTGCAATTGTGCTCTCTTCACCACCCTGATGTATTTGCAAATGTGAATACCAACAAATGTACAAAGAAAGCAGCCTATCAATTTCATGGCTTAAGTTCACATCGATTGTATGCTCATTCATCCTAAGGAATATTATCGTAAGTGAATATCAGAAGAAACATTCAGTTTTGGTTGCACAAATTAAAACACTTACATCAGTGCCTTGAAAAATTTCAGCAAGATTGACCAACATGTCAGCCTTATTCATAGCATTTCCAGCAGCTGCAGAAGAAAAGACAGTTTAAAAACTATATAAAACATTAAAAAAATTTATGAACTTAAAAGTAACTGTGGTCTGTGGTAAAAATGAGCAGTATTTAGACTAACATGTTAACTGGATATTATTATTCAATAATGGGTACAATATCATTAATAACTTCCTAAATTCACTTCATTTCAAGAACTTTGGTGACACGAAACTGAGAAAAGAATGCTGTATGTTGTGTTTAACATCCCATCCCTTCTCCAGGATTGACTCAGTTTGTGTACATGTATGTGCTCTCAAGTGTTCAGTTTCATCTAGATCTAGAAGAGAGTTCTTACCAAGAACATTCCTGGTCCCATGTCTCCTATCTGAAAGCAGCTTCTGAGTTGATCGGCCTTGGCGGAAATCAAACATACTAATTAAGCCCCACATACATCCAGATTGGTCTCTTTCGTGCCGCACAGGGCGTCTTTGAGATTTCTTTGCCATGTTGAATACTTGATTCTTTCACTATATTATGCTTTATTCATCCAAATGTTCTCACTAATATGCACACTTGAAATCTGATAAACAGGGAGCAAAAAGTAAAGTAACAGTAGTTGAAGGATAAATCATAGATGCTTTAATTCAGAACTTCACAGATGGTTTTTTCATCAATAAACTTCTGAAAGTAAAATAAACAGACAAGAAGTGAATGTGACATGACCACATGCAGCACAGAGGAATAAACCTACACATCTAACAAGACCAGATATCAACTCATTTATATCCAATATGCTTACTGGAACAAATTATGGAGGTATTATAGTTAATGATCTTCAAGATATTAATATCAGGTTATAAAATAGGAGACAAATGCAATATATAGTGACATAAAAACCAATAGGAAGCCAATTAAATGTCTTCAGACACTAAACTACCTAGCTCCCCTGCCCCAGTGAAAAGAAAAGAAAACTAGACCCCATAAAAACAAGTTTAACTAGCAAGAAACATCTACAAAGAACAATACACCAGCCTTGCGTGTCAGGGTATCAAAGATTCTCATTTCGGAGGCTTCAGCATTTAGCTCAATCTGATTCTACAAACAAGAATGCTACAAAGGAATTCACTGGTGAACAGCTAGAATGAAATAGAATCAGACACATTCTAATGGTAATTATCAAGCCTCTGCATATTGCAAGCTCACGAGCAGATTGAGAACATTCAATTAAGGGTGACCTAACCCAAATTACTAGTGCCCCTGTAAAGAAGATCTGGTACCACTGACCCCAGAGTCCCAACAGTAATATGACAAAGCAGAGTTTTTCTCCCTCTCACAGAAGCAAAAATTCTGTCAAATAACATCACATTCTTTTTCTTTAAGAATCAACCAAAACATTCAGTTACAGGAAGACATGAACCATCGAATAATTTAGGTATATAAAAAAAACTATAGTTCATAGAATGCCATATAGATTTTGATGATAAATAAGTGGAATGAACTAATAAATACCTCAAATTCGATGAGGCCAAGAAGGAGAACAATGTAGATGGGCACAGAAGACCAAAGGAAAATGGAAAAAAATTCCAATATGAACAACTGAAGCTTCCTCAGAAGCGTCAAGCTCAAGGTAGTATAAAAGCTTTATTTGGATGCCAAGGTACTGAAAACTTCCTTTTTACCTCCACAAGCCTTAAACAGGGCCCGAAGTTCCTCACTGACTTACACTTTAGATATTTTGATCTTCCCGTGAAGGAAAAGAATAGTTATGGTACAAGATCACGAATGGATAATTCACCTTCGAAATTCCACCAATCAACAAAATTAACCAATAATCTAATTGGGTAGATACATAAATATGTGAATCGGACTCGGTATCAAAAGTTGCAGGAACTAATTGAAATTTCCAGAAAAAGCCATACTTGGTTTCTGGCATTATCAACTGAAAACTCTGTTTTGATGTTTAATATCTGAAAATCCCAAATTACAACCTCAATTTTTCTTAAATTAGCTATCAACAACTCTGAGCCAACCTTTTCTTCAACACCCAAAATCAATATTCACCAAATTTTGAGAGAAATAAATCAAGACATACAACGAAAGAGAGAAGAAGCACAGAATTACAAGGAAACTGGAAAAAAGTGTCAAATCTGCCAGCAGTAGTAGAAATCACGAAACAGAGACCAGAATGGTCTCCATTTCATCAATTAAAAAAATCTCAAAATATATATTTATATACAGCTAAGAAGGGAAAAACGAAAAAACCCCGATCAATATTCAACGAATTTTAATGTAAGAGACGGTAAAAAACATGACTTTTTTGGGGTAGAGGTTTGGTGAGTGGGTATCTTTTGACAGCCAAAAAGAGAGAAAGAGAGAAGGAAAGAATACTTAAAACGCTTATCTAGCACCGACCCATTATTTTTTAGGCGAAGTTCTTCTCGTATGGGCGGTATTAAAGACTGGAAAAAGTGGAAGAAGGGAGGTGGTGACAAGAGCAAAAGTGAAAGTTGATGGCTTTACAAAGTTTCTGTTCGCAAGAAGAAGAGGAAGAGAAAAAGAGAGTCGTGGAAGAAGAAGACATGACAGTTGGGTCTGGGATGGAGATTGAGATTGATGATGGGCCCATTTGTAAACAAAAGAAAGAAAGAACTTTGCATTCAATAAAAGCTTTTTCTGTCTCCATTTTCTCCTCTGCAACTCCACGTTCCACCATCATCAAACCCACAGTCTCTCTCTCTCTCTCTAATACTGTTTCTGTGCCTTTTTCTCTCCTAAAGCTTGAATTTCAGAGAACTATACACAGATTGGCTCTGTTTTCTTTTTCCTTTCTTTTTCCCTTTTTCTAGAGAAAGAAATAGAAATTGTATGGGCTCTGAGAAATAAAATAAGAATGGGGACGCATACGCAAAATAGAGAAAAATTTTAGGGGATGAATTTGTAAGTAAAGCAAATTATAGGGATAAATTTATAATTAGGAACATAACTAACAATTTTAACGGTTGTGTAGTTGACAATTTATAGAAGAGGGTAAAATATAATTGGAAATTATATTCTAATTATCGAAATTTAAAAAAAACAACAACAAATAATAGCATCAATTATTATAAAAAAATAATAGAATCAAGAAAGGTAT
The DNA here is from genome assembly GCA_947685225.1 of Garcia nutans. Classification (NCBI taxonomy): domain Eukaryota; kingdom Viridiplantae; phylum Streptophyta; class Magnoliopsida; order Malpighiales; family Euphorbiaceae; genus Garcia; species Garcia nutans. The sequence continues at coordinate 12,349,767 of CANTUV010000010.1, read as the reverse complement.
GGATTTGAATATCTATTTTTCAATCATATTTTTATTTTTATTTCTTATATTTAATTAGCTACAACATTTTATTTATATATTGAAAATTTTTTGTTTGACCAACTCTTTCTCATGACATATATATTTTTTAAATAATAATAATAATAGCTTATCCTTATTTTAGAACATTGCTAAAAACTGAGTCTTAAAAAAATTAAGTATACAAAATTGTGGATAGAGCATTTTGTTTTTGAAAATTTTTAGGATTTCAAAATATAGAAGTCAAAAACCAAAGGTATTCTGTTTTATAATGAAATTATCTTTAATGATTGTTTAGGATGTGAGTTTTCCAGTATATAATATTTTTCTTTTTTATCAATAAATTTTTGAGGAAACAATCTCACATGTCATTTTTTTTATTTTATTAAATATTAAAAGTTTTCATTCTTGTGAGTTTTCATGTTGTAAAACTATATTTGTAAACTTAATAAATATATTGTATGTACTTGTGATATAGATTTTATATTATGCATTCCATTGGCATGTTCCATGTTATGCAGCACTTAGTTATTAAGGTAATTCTATATGAATTTGAAATAAATATATATATATATATATATATATATTAATATATGGCGAGAGGTTACAATTTACGTGTTTAATGCTATATTGTGACTTTAATATTTTTGTGTAATTGTCAATTTTAATAATTAAAGTATATATTTTTTTAATTTGTAAATTTTTGCGAGGAGGAAAAAAGAGTTAATTTTTAAAAAAATATTTTTATTTTTAAGATTTTTTTTAAATAACTGATTAATGATATATATAGATTGAATTTGTCAAATTTAAATTTCCATCTAGATGAAATTTAATAAAGATTTCTTTTATATGTATAAAGCAAACACATGAAACAAGGTAATAATTTTGTGAACCTTTTTTTTATTTTTGTTTTTTTTAAGATGATTAACTTAATTAATAGTAATTTATATAATAATGGTGGGGATAAAGGTAATGAGGTTGAACATAAAATCAGGGAGTGGCTTGAATTTGACTCTCAGCACTTTTGTTTTTGTTTGTCAAAGTGCTATTATGATGGTAATGATAATTCCGTTTTAAATTCAAATCTGAATTTTTGCCATAAATAATACTTTTTGTTAATCTACTTAAATTTCCCTCCACGCTATATTTATTTAATCATTCAATTACTTCTACTTTTATTTTAAAATAAAATTTACCCCTCACGTTTCAATTTTAAAAAAAATTAATCACTAAATTAAAAGAAATTACGTCAGTGTTAATAATTATTTTTAAAAATATTTTTATAATTATATAAATTGTTTGAATTTAAACCTTTTTTATAAGGCAAAATTTTCACAAAATGGAGATTGGATTGAAAACACATTGAATATACTGTTTCTTTAGTTTTATGAAGCTTTTATTTCATACTAATAAATTTATTTTCATTTCTATCGTGTTTGAGAATAATAATAATAATAACTACAGGGATTTCGACCCTCCTCGTCATATATCGGTAAGTTAAATATGTGTGTATTGAAATATATAGGTTAGCACGTCACTATAAATTTATCATAATTTTATGGTGAAGTGTTTTTTGTTTCTATCCATTTATAACGCAAAAGAAATAACTTTATGTACGAGGTGTAGCTGTCTTAATCTGCTAGGTTTAATATTTGGCTAAGCCCAATAAATTTAGCTTATGTATGTGACTGATAGGGGAGATTGGGCTTCGATCCTCATCATTCCACATCGACAAAGATAAGTGTGCATATGTTGAGATATATAAACTAGCACGTCATTATAAAATTATTATGATTTATAGTAAAGTGTATCATATTTTTATCTCTTTATAACGTAAAAAAAATCATGTACAGAGTTGCAGCTATCTTGATTTGTTGAGCTCAGTATTTAGTTAGGATCAAAAAATTTAGCTTGTGTGTGATTAGTAGGAGACTAAGACTTCGATCCTCCTTATTCTATATTAATAAATTAAGTATGTATATATTGAGATATATAAATTAGTACGTTACTATAAAATTACTATAATTTTATAATCAAATGTGTTATATTTTTATTTTTTATAACGTAAAAAAAATAAAAATAATTTATCCAAAAATTGAGGATGTGAAATCCTTAAAAATATTATTAGTATTGTTAATAGAATTTAAATTTTGATGAATTCGAATCATAATCTGACATGAAAAATCTATAGTACAATCCAAATAAATAAATCAAATATTATATTAATTATTATTAGTTTTTTTGTATGATTATGATTGTTTATGTTATTTTTTATTGTAAGATTATATGATGCTATACCTTGTCTGACGGTTATCACGACAAGAATGTTATTATTGATGAGCAAGTTAACAGAGAAAAAACGGTAAGTGGTCAGAAATATGTATTGGTCGTTTTAAGTTAGTGATGAAGATTGGTGAAAGGCAAAAAATTAAATGAAGTATTTTTTTTAAACAAAAAAGTTAGTTGATCATTCTTTGGCTGGATGATCTAAGATTAGCTAGGTCTGTTAGTTGAGTCAGGTTGACATGGATGAAACTCAAACACGATTCTTATTTGGGATCCAATTGAAGTTGAATTATAAATTTAATTATTTATAATTTATCAAATTCATTAAATTAAAAAAAAAACTCAATCACTTTATATTAAGGTTTAAAATTTAATAGTATAACAATAAAAGAAATTTTTAAAAATATTTTTAATTTATTTTTAATTTATTTTCAAATTAACAAAAAAAATATAATTATTTTTTCATTTTAATTTTAGAATAGAACTATAATTTAATTTTTAAATAGTGATAAAATAGATTCAAGTTTAAAACTTAATACACCTAATCGAAAAGATTGTTTAATTGTAAAAAAAAATCCCTTATTTACATTTTTTAATTTTTTTCTATTTACTAATTTTTTAAATTTTTATTCGCTAACTATTTTTTTTATAAAAATGAATCTATACTAATTCAAAAGAAGAAACAAATTTCTATATTTTTCTTAAATGTGCGTTTTTCACTTATAAAATAACTAAAATAATTTTTTTAAAAATTGACTATTAATTAATAAATATAAAAAAAATATTTTTTAATTTTATAAATAAAATATCTTTATAATTAAATAATAAATTCAAACTTCCATTTTTCTTGAAAAAATTTTGTAAATTTGTTTTCTACCGTTAAACATCTGCACAATTATGTTCTTACATGTTGCAGCCTGCTGGTAAGTAAACCTGTGGAAGTATAGTGGAGTTGGGCTTGAAGAAAAGTCAAGAAGTTTTTGAGTTAGGTCCCCACTAAATAAAAATTGAAATGGGGCCACTGATTTACCAACTCTAACTGTGACTGAATAGAGTCTGGGCTATATAAGACAATTCCAGCCCTCTTTAGTGTGCTTTTTTTTTTCTTCAAGAATATAATACTCTTCACCTATTTTTATAAATTTTTATTTTTTTATTAAAAATATTTTAATTATATTATTATAAATTTATTATAAATTATATAAAATTTATAAATTCATTATAAACTGATTATAAACTGATTATAAATTTATTGTTTAATTTATAAACTTATTGTAAACTAATAAAAATTTAATATTTTAGTAAATATTTTATAAATTTTAGTATTTTAATAAATAATTTATAAATATGATAAATTTAGAATTATTTTTATTTTTTTTTTACATTTTTATCAAAAAGCCCTTTTTTCTTCCAATTTTTCATATTTTGACACTAAAATTAATGCTTTTTAATTGGCACTTTTTAAAATTTTTAATGGTGGAAGAAGACATATTTGGAATTAGAATTAGAATATCACCCAAACACTTTTGTTTTTTTTGTTTAAGATACATGAAAGTGATTAATTAGTTAAACCAACCTAACAATATTATTAATAATAACAATTAGAGTTAATAATAAGACAATCAAGTGTGATTCTATCATTATAATGGGGTTTTGCAAATTATTTTTTTATATTCCAGTATATGGAATCTATTGGAGCTATATTGATAATATATATATTTATATTTCTTTTTCTAAAGGGAACAAAGAGTTCTTGGTGCTGTCCAATAATGGGGGACCACTAATTGGAAAAATCTAGTATTGAATATTACATAGACAAAATTTCTGTATATATTGCACAATTTTTTTTGTGCAGCCTGCAAGGATAGCGGTAGATACAACTAATTATCTTTCCTTTATAAATCCAATTTAATTAATTAACTTGACAAAATAAAGTGTTAAACCAAGAAAAATAAGAGACAATATAATTTTGAGTCATATTATTCTTCTATATTACATTATTATAGCGAATTAGCTAGTTTATTGTTTAAACTTAATTAAATAACAAACCAAAAAATATTTCAAAATACAGCCTAACAATAAATATATATTTTTTCAGATAATAATATCAAATATGAAAATATATATGCTATTATATACATACTCATAAAATTAATTTGAAAATTCTCTGATTATTATATGTACATATACATAAAAGGGTAGTCACTAAAAATTTTATTTTTTTGTCCTTTTTGATTAATTATTAAAACATTGAGGAATCATTTTAATAATGAAGAAAAATATATCTGGGGTGGAGCTGAATGGTATGATATTTATTGAGCGATAAAAAGGGAGGAGGAGGCTAGAGGGGCTTGGAGGAGCCTTATAAAGCTTTTTGTGCATGCTAACATTAAGGCAGGCAGGTTTTTTTTTTTTTTTTTTATTGCTTTCTCTTAAAGAAATTGAAGATTATTAAAGGCAATAAGGGGTCACCCCAAAATAAAATTTAAAAAAAAAAAGATTATTAATAAGCACTCATTTTCCTATTCAATCATTTCCACCAACTTTACATCTACATGCAAACAGAGACAATAGACTTGTGTGTATGTGTCAATACCATTAATATTTACCATATTCTCTGGATCCAGAGGATGAAAAATTTTAATGATAATTACTTCAATTAACTACCTTAAAAAATGACTATGATTATGACTATGGCTATATACATACATATATATGTAAGTTTGTATACCAAACTCCATAAATATTGTACATTTTTATTGGAATTTATTCAAGTTTCCAGAGTTACAATATATATATATATATTCTCTTAAGCTAGATCCAACCCGATTTGTTTGGCAAATACTTAGTTGAGATTTTATCATCAGATTAGGTCATTAAATATAATGAATAAATTAATGTAGCATTTATTTGCGGTGATTGGTGGTTCTCATGTAAGGTCTTATAAACAATAAACGATGTTATCCAACTTACCCAATTTTGTTAGGACGGCAAACCCTACATAACAGTGGTTAATTGAACCTGGAATCGATTTTTTTTTATTATCATTAAGTGAGTTTTGCTTATCAATTAACATTCCTTAAGGGCTATGAAATTACAAATATGGACCACATAGAATTGGTTAATTTAAAATGAGTTTATTATGTTATCCAAAAACATAAGCAATCACTAGTAACACTGCACTTCATCCAAAATTATTAATCTCCTACCAATTTATTATATCGTAATCTCTGAAATTTACACATCACATACGTGATAAAATTGACAATGGAGGATAACAATAGATATTAATAATTTTCTAAAGACAGGTGTAATTTACCTCGTTTATCTTTTATCGATCCTTGTGACCAATTGTTGTTTGTTTGTTTGTTTATCAAGCCAGTGACAATAATCATGCATCTGGTTAACACTTTAGACTTAATTGCTAAAACTTTCCTGACTCTGGCAAGTTAACTTCTTCAACTAACATAGGTGGGTAGGTTGATTTTTATCCAATACAAGAATTTTGGCTGTTTCCACTCTCAAACACTCTTTTTAAGCATTGGATGCTCCATATGGAATCCTAACCCATTACCCCAATCCCCAAATATAAAGAAAGTGAAAGTTATATAAGTTGTGTATTACACTCGAGAAAGTAATTGAAATTATAGGAATGAAACCCTACTTTAAAATTTAAGGAAATGATTATGAGTTGGCCAACCTATAAATTTCTGGAATAATGAAAATTCCAAATTGTACAACAATAAGCTACCTCATCATACATTGATCAACAACAGGCTGCAAATAGAAATTAAATATTTAAATAACATGTATATATTTTCAATATAACATATCTTTGAGAAATTTTGATTAAAAGAAAAAATATTATTTTTTTAAAAGAAAAAAATGTTTTAATATATATATACTCAAAAAAAAAAAAAGGAGATGTGGATGACACTGACAATTTTGCTTGAAATCAGCTTTGTTGTCTTATCCCAGAAAAGTCACCGCAATTTCACTACCTAGCAAATATGCTAAAGATGCTTTGCCTATGGTATCAAAATCATCGTAAAACGAGTTATCTAAATCAATGAAATTAGTCTCGATTCCCTAATATAAGACAAGATAGGTTTCGTCTTTTAGAAATAAACAAAGGAATGATATCAGTTGGTAGCATTCTACAATAATCATTTTTTTAAAGTTGAGAAAACACATATAAACAACTTCCATTACAGGAACTTGCCCCTTAAGCAACCCTAGTAAAATTTTATATAATGCTTAATTCTTACATCTTTTTATTAATTTTTTTTTTTGGTTCTAGATGATAATGATGACTTAATTTATAAAATAATGAAAAATGACTTACATTAAGTTGTGGTTGAGCCGCACGTGTTACATTTTTAATTGTCCAGAATGTATAATATATTAGATATATGTGAAAATGAAAGTCCCTAAACTAAACTTATTTGCCGACACTGACTTAATATCCCCAAATTATTCGTCTCAAAAAGAAAAAAAAAACAGTGCATATTAAAAAACAATGGAATTATAAGAGCAAAAGAAAAGAAAAATTCAGGGCAAAGAACAAATCCAAAATTTCTGTGCCAGACACCAGAACAAGACAATATTATCCTTTCACTTGTTCAATTATGTGTAATTCGAATTTAAATTTGAAAACTATTAATTAAATTTTTTAAAATTTATTTTTTTATTTTATATTTTTTAACAAATTAAAATTTATATTTCAATTTATCAACATGTTTGTCAAATATAAAAAAAATTACATCCTTCACTATTTTTTAATAAATTTTTCATTTTCATGGATAATATTTTAATTATTTTATAATAAATTCATAATAAATTTAAAACAAACTCATAATTTATTATACATATTTATAAATTTATAATAAATATATAATAAATTCATTATAAAATATATATGATATTTTTACAAAAAAAAGTATAAATTCTTATAAACATAAAAATATTTTTAAAAATATAATAAATATAATTTTTTTTTATTTTTTTTGATATTTTTATAAAAAAAACCCAATATAAAAATGAGGCTTTAGAATTTTAACCGTGTTTTAGGACTTTATTTAAATAACTAACAGTATGATTAATTAAAATATAATATTATATAATATGATATGATATGGTATAATACTACAAGCAGTATTTATTATATTTAGATAGATAATATAATATAATATGGTTAATTAAGTTACTTTTATTTTATTTGACAGTATAATATGATTGCTAAAATAATAAAATAACTAGAATATCTTCAAATTAAAATTAATATTAATTTTAAATAAAATTTATAATTAATTTTTATTTTATTTTTTATAATTAATAATTAATTTTTATTTTTATTTTTTTCATCATCAATAGCTTATTTTATTTTTTATTTTTTATAATCAATAATTAATTTTAATTAAAGGTATAAAAAATAAATATTAAAATTAATAAAATATATAATAATTTTTTTTATAATCTATATTGAGAATATTATAATAATATTAATGTATAAAGAAAATAATAAAAAAATTATTAGATTAAAAATTTTAATTTTGAAATTTAAAATGTTAATAGAGGACATTTTTGGAACAAAAATTCTTTAACCATATAAAACCACCAAATTCATAATTTCAAAAACTAACAAAAAAAAAAGAAACCATACTATTTAAAACCATAAGAAACCATACTATTTAAAACCATAAGAAACCATACCATCATATTATAAATCAAAATAAACACACAACAAAATAATACCATACTACATAAAACCATTATAAACCACCATCCAAATAAGGGGTAAGTGACCATAACATACTTGCATCTGTTAATGCTTTTGATAAAAATATATGAAAAAATTTAAAATTTATGATATTTATAAATTATTTATTAAAATATTAAATATTTATTAAAATACTAAATATTTATTAATTTATTATAAGTTTATAATAAATTTATTATGAATTTATTATATATTTATTATAATTTTTAAATTTTATATAATTTATAATGAGTTTATTATAGATTTATAATAAAATGATTAAAATATTTATGATAAAAAAAAAGTAAAAATTAAAAAAAATTATGGAGGGTGTGATTTTTTCCATCTATTGAGCTGTCAAGTCATAACCAGTAACTCCATGAGAGGAGTGATTGAGCTTTAATTGCCACATATGGGCCTAACTCTAAGATTTTCAAGAGCAAAGACAAGCCCCTTTGAGACAGACCCTCTAAAAATGTCAAGGATGCCTGCAACTACAACGACAAAGCCTATCCTCAATCCTTTTCCCACTTCTCAACTATTTTTAAAGCATGCATGCCTTGATGCGTGCAATTATTCATATTGTACGCTGTTTATTGATATTTGTTCGGATTAAAGATTGGTCTTTCACATCGATATCCAACTTTAATTGAAAGCCATTTGCGAAACTCATGAGTTTTGACTATTGTGAGACTTTGTAAAAATTGTGGTTAAAGAACGACATGAATCAAGTTCGTAATATGTCTTATATGTGACAACCGAGAGGAACATTAGAAAGGATTGTTTCAAAACCTTTCATACTTCATGGCAAGGTGGAGAAATCTTCCATCTGCACAAACACAACGAATAAAGAAACAAATTAATTTGATTTTGAAATTAAGTACCACTGACTTCAAAAAAAAAAAACTATCAGCCTATAACTAGAAAAATTTTGTCCATAGCAGGCATTGGAAATACAGGAGGCCTTTGCCTTTTGTATTTCCTGCTTCGTGCAACCATGGGATCTCTAGCAACTAGCTAGAGTTGGACATGATACGGCATTTTTAGGCCTTCATCACGTACCTAGAATATTTCCAATTCTTTTGTCCTTCATAAGAAATTGGTGGGGATGGGAGCTGGATTTTGCATTTTAGTACTAAGGCAAAGTGTTGTGAGAAATTTCAGAGTGGAAGCACAAAATAAAGGACTTATGTCCTTTAAGAAAAGCATTGTGAGGAGGTGTGAGGGACTGTATATTCAGTTTTAGAACATGCATAGGAAGTACAATTCTACAAATGCAAGATTTGTGAGAAAATTCAGAAGGCAGGCACAATATAAAGGAATATAACAGGGTGGTTCAGGTGTACCTTCAATTAATAATTATAGTATTACAGTGCTTTCTCTTTCGCCTCCTTGCTTTTCTAAGAATTTGCTCAGATTCTTCTGCTGCTTTATCGATCATGTAGTTTCCCAAGACTGACCCAAGGAAACAGATAAATACTTAGAGCAATACTAGCAAAAAATTTATATAATTGCATAACTACCCAAAAAGCTGTATTAAGCATATCTTCCATAAATATTTATTTGAACAATGAAGAAACATAAGTGATTGCCAGTGATAATTATAAATCCTGCAATATCGCCTTCCATTAACAACCTGTTTCCTTCTCATCCATCAAGCAGGAAAAACCTCCATCAATCTCCTCATCTGATTCAATGACAACACTCCATTGTTTTTCCTGCATAATGGACTACTATTTCAGATAGGGAATGAAATCCTCTCAAATGTGCAAGCAGAAATTTTTTTGAAACTAATACAGTACAAATTCTTTTTCGTGCCTAGACTAGTTCCGTAAGATGCAATATACCTTGAATAGAAAGCATGATATTCAAGAGACTAAAGGATACCTAGAGAGTGCAAACAACAAATAAACTACCTTTTGAACAGAAGAAACTCCTTTGTCCTTCTGCTCCTTGTAGGATGCCCTTTGTGTGAATGTAATTTGTTCTGGCCTTACGGTGTTCCAGGCTCCCATTTCTATCTTTGGACACACTATTGGTTGCCCACAGACCTTTGAAGGCAAGACTGGACTGAAATTAAGGAAAAACATTTACCATATTTAATACTTCCGAAATCCAACACTAGCAAGTATGAAATATAAAAGATCTGAAATCTAGGCAATAAATCAATTCCAAGCAAAGGATGCAGGTAATATGGTATTGAACTGATGAACATGCACCTCTGTTGTGTTTCTACATAGGGATGTTCAGTGTATTGCATGAAATACCCCAAAATGGGATAAACATATGTAGAACTACAGGCATCTGGGGTAGTAAAAAACCAAGTCACAAAAGTCAGAAACACACCAAAAATACTTATCCATTTTAACTTTTGATATAAGAAAACTATTGATGCATATATTAGTCCTCAGTACTCAACCATGTTTTCCATCAATGAGAATATATATTTCCTATTGAATTATTTCGGTCCATATCTGGAACTCAATAATTAGAACTTGAGAAGGAAAACAATTCCATCAGATTAGCCTCATGAACCTAACTGGAGATTTGCAGAATTGCCTCATCTATAGGGTTGTCCACTGGTGTAAGTTAAACCCATTCTAATCAAAATGAACTATAACAAAAAAAAGGAGTTCTACATACTTCTTAAGGGGCTCTGGCTTTCTTTCTGAACTGCCATGACAGTCAGTAACCTGCAAAATTTGCATCTATATTATGCTCATAAAAATTAACTGCCTGGAAATGAATTATATCATTTGCTCAGAAGAACAAAGAACCTTTGTCGAAAGCACAGTAATAGATGGACTATTTTGAATGGGAGCTTTCTGCTTGAAAGCTGTTGCCTGCAAAGATGAAAGTGATTGATATAGATGCCATTCATAACCCGAGGAGACTGGTAATACTTAAAACAGTAAGTTTAAATTAATTTAGAATCTTGGGAGATGGAAAATTTGAGAACTTTTTCTATTAACCTAGAAATGAAGTACAATTTAATACTACGTTCTTCATATATTTGCAAGGGTTACCAGCATTGTTTACAAAGCATATACATGCCTGCATTTCTTTAGTAAAATTCAAGCAAAGGTCATGTTGTAACTTCATTAGGAAGGTTTTCATCTGCTTTGGTAAGACAGAAAGCACTAAGAAAATCTGCTGTAATTTATCTTGATATATATCCTTGCTCAGTCTTGCAGTTATTGATTTCAAGTTTCCATCAAGACTAGATTTGGTATCTTCTTGTCCCTTGATCTGGTTTACAGTACCTCAGCCATGTTAAAAAAATTGCATTCGTTGACACACTGAAAAGAAGGAAGGTTAATGTTGAAAGTCAAAAGGGACACAAGTAAGCTGCTAATTTACCAGTAGCTGGAGTGAGGTGTCAAGGGCAATCAATTTCTGCCGTATGCCCTCCACTGCAAGACAATTTACCCAGAAACAAAGTGATATAAACAAATTATGCTTTAAAAACACTCTAAATTACAGCAACGAGTCAAAACTGTTCATTATTCAACAAAAGGTCACTGTATGCTTTCTTTTGAAATCATAACACATCTCGTGAGATAAAGCTGGAAATTATTAGAAAATAGCTTTTAACATTCTATTTGGTGAAATCAGATCACAATTTTTTACACAAAAAAAAAATTGCACCATTCAGCTGATTATTGAAATGCATTCTCCTTTTAAATTTCAGGAGTACATAATTTAAATTCCTCAATTAGTTTTTTGTCCCCAAATCACCAACTATTGCTAAATGGTTTAAACTTAAACTTTCTTCCTGAGCTTCTACCATACAATGTGTAAAGGACTTCAATTGCTTACTCTCCAGTGATACTTCTTTTGTTCCTCTGTTTACTTGCATGACATCACTCTGGACAGAATCCAAGATCATTGAAAATTTGTTCAATGAAGTTTCCATCATTCCTATCCGATGCTCCAGTTCTTCATTTGTCTGACCTGCTCAAGTAAATAGAAAATTAGTATTCCATGCAAAGGAAACCATTAATATTTTTTCAAAATAACTTAATTTATTCACCTTAAGTGAAAACTTACATTTATGATCTGAAACAGATGCAGGATTCCATTTACGCATTGAATTGGTAGAAGATCTTGAGATTTGCATTTGACTATCTTCACGTGCATAACTAATTTGGGGCAAGCAAGACGTTTTCTTCACATAGTTGTCTCGTTCTTGAGAATTAAATCTCTGTAAGCAGTAAGTGAACAGAGAATAGGAATGAGGATGATAGAATACATTTTATTTTTTTTTTGGGTTTACATTTGATATTCGGTAACAATACAGAAGATAATTCTTTTCAGTTTTAAATTAATAACGCCAATGAAGACCAAAGTCGTTATGAGAAATACTGCTCTGTTTTGAAGGCTTGGCAAAATGAAATTGCGAACAATTCAGAGTAGGAAATTATCCTGGAGAAGGACTCCAACAGAAGTCCTAAAGATCCCAGAGAATTGTTCTCCTTCAAAGTCTAAAGATACTACACGCATCTTTTATTGTTAAGAAAATGACTGAAAACCCTAAAACAATAATAGTTTTGTAGCTTGAATGATTAATGGTCGATGAGTACAGCATTATGAGAAAATTAAGTTACTGGATCCTCGCACCTTATAATGACCATACCTACCTGAAAAAAAATTAATAAGGAGAACTCTGTTCGTGAAATAAGCTTCTTGTCCATAATGATAAATTTTATAATTTATATTCCAACACATGAGACGAGAGGGCAATTCGTTTAAGATTCATTTTTCCTGCTGTAATTGCTAAAGTTGGATTAGAAAAGAAAATGAAAAAAATACATATATTTTAAATATTGTCATCAGATGCTCAAAACAATTGATTTTGGCACTGATCCAGTAAACTTAGTTAAACTGAGTCCTTCAAATTCTAGAAAACAACTGAAAAAAAAAATATTCACAAAACCCAGGCAACTCCAACACAATGTAACTTTCCATTCTACTTTTTCTCCTTAAACACCAATAAATCGAAAGCATGAAATGATATTTCACCTGGTCATTTGCTAGAGCTTCATCAAAAGAAGCCTGAGAGAGCTGAGAAAACATGCCATGCTGAGATGACATTCCCTGTGAAAATGATTGCTGTGATCGAAGTTGTGATGTTTGTAGTCCAGTTGGTATAGCACTCAATCTCCTTCATGTCATTAATAAAACGACTAGTTTAATTGATAAAGAAGAAAAAGGTCTTCAAAAATTAAAAGCAAATTTCTCTACATATAATCTAATATCTAGCAGAGTTCCATACATATCAGGTTCTGAATTGCAGACGTATTTGATCTAAACAATTACAGAAGAATTTGATCTCAAAAAAAATAGCAGGTGAAGAAATACAATAACAATCTGAAACAAACAGCGATGCAATTTTCATTACTTTTGTTCGGTTACAGAAAAATTATACACAATAAAAGGATATTGCATGGGATAATTAAAACAGAGCTAGACATTTTAGTATTTAGTGACATTTTAGTATGCAATCAGATTGCTGAAATAACTAATGAAATAATAAAATTATAATTTACAAAGCTCAAAATTCTCTATATATTCTCACTAGTAGATATCATTAAGCCTTCAGAAACATCAACAAAGAAAAAGTCAGAATTGTCTAGGATTTTCAGGTATCATTAACATAGGGATTATTGAGTTTTCATTCATTTTTCTCGCAAAACAAACAAAGAAACCAAGATTTACTACTTGAATTCGAACCTTGATTGAGGTGGAAGGACAGAAATAGAGTTGAGATCGCAGGCTTTGTTGATCTTCAACTTCATTTGATAGAATCAGTAATTGCGAGGTCTTGTAGAGGCACAGTGATACCCTAATTGTGTTCGAAAATTGAATTCCAGTATTACGATGGTGGAGAAGAAAACGATTTTTGAATTGAACGATATAATCATTTAAAATTTTTTAAAATGAGAGAGAGAGAGTTCTGCACCTTCCGTTATGAGCACAGAGACGACTAATTCGAATGAATCGCGGGGGATTATGAGCCAGGCATGGCGGGAAAAGCATTTTTCCATCTGGCTCTGGGCCACGAATTGAGTAAAGTGAGGCCCAAGTTACCGAGGTATTGAAAACTAAAGGGATTTTTACAAAAGGGCTTTTGACAAAAAGTATGAAAAAATAAAATAAAAAAAATCAAATTTACTAAATTTTTAATATATAATTAAATTTATAAGAATTTATAATTAATTTATTAAATTTATATAATTTATTATAAATTTATAATGATTTATTATTAGTTTATTATATACATAATAATTTTTATAAGTTTATTATGATTTTATAATACATTTTTATAAAATGACTAAAATAGTCTAATAAAATATAAATAAAAAATAAAAAAATTGTAGAGGGTGTAATTTTTTATTATAAAATTTTTTAAAAAATAAAAAATATATATAATTTATTATATTTTCAAAATATTTATAAATTTATCAAAAAATTTTAATCAAGCTATAAATTTATCATATTTATATAACATATAAAAAATTAATTATGAGTTTATTATAGATATAATAATTTTTTTAAGTTTATCATAAATTGATGAACTTATTATATATTTTTATAAAATGGCAAAAATATTCTAATAAAATATGAAAATTTTTCAAAAAATTTGATGACAAATATAATTTTTCCAAAATAATAACACTTTTCTAAGCTGTTTACATTCCATTCTCTCTAAAGAAAATTATGCTACTGACCAAAATTTTATAAATTTTTACAAGTTTTACTATAGATCTTAATTTCACCATTTTTATAAAAGTGAATAGTAAATTTATTATAAATTTATAGGAGTTATTATATATATAATAAATTAGATAAATTGAAAGGGGGGAAAACTTAATTCCCCTAAAACCTAAAATATGCATAAATCACTAGATTATTCAAATTAAATTGCAAATGGTAGAATTGCGTACCTGACATCATCGTATGTTGATGCTGAAGACGATTATGGGGTTTGTCGCCTTCCAGGGGATACACACTTTAGGTTATGCGGAAGCACTACTGAATGAACCTAATGTTCTCTAAAATTGTTATGTTCCCCTGGAGACCACGACCCCTTATTTATAACTGATGATGATGATTAATTTCTATTTTGGTCCTTCAACAAAACAGAAATTCTTATCGGTCTCTACACTTATAATCCTATTACAATTAGGACACCTCAATAGTCAACAATCATAATTTGATCAAAACTTTAATTGACTATTTTAATTTGACTGCAATACATATTTAATATTTAAATATATTTAGCCCATACTTATGATTAATTAGATGATTAATTTTATCAATATAAAATTAATTCTAACAATCTCCCACTTGGGTTAACATATATTAAATATAAATGTATATACCTTAATGAGCTCATAAAAGCAGTCATACTAAAGGTGCCTCAAACAATCTCGACTATTGATTATATCGATAAATGACTGAAGGGTCAGTCGCCACATTCATCGTGACTCAAACCACCATCAATCACATTACCAATACTCTCAAATGACATAGATCAATAATAGGAGTGTAGCATGGAAACTACATGTAATGTGATCTAATCATGCATGTTTCCAACTGGTCATACTTTAGTGAGACCAATCAATAATAATACAGAGTGTAACAAAATAAATACTTTATTTTCTGCATAAACTGAGTATTAATAACATAATATATCCATTACAAAACAGAGTATACACAAATATAATGTAACCATAGTGAACAAACTCCCACTGAAACTAAATAGTCTCAAATAATATGACACACATATGAGCAGTGTGCTCATGAAAAACTTTCGGTATCACGGCCTTAGTGAGCGGATCCGCAATCATGGAGTTCGTTCCAATATGCTCTATGGATATCTGTCCACTCTGTACTCTCTCCCTCACAGCCAGAAACTTTATCCCAATGTGTCTCGATCGAGAAGAGCTTCTGTTGTTGTTGGAGAATAAAACCGCCGAGTTATTATCACAGTATAACTTTAATGGTCTTTTAATGTCATTCACAATGCGCAGCCCTGTGACAAAGTTCCTCAGCCAGATTGCCTGATTGGATGCCTCATAACTTGCTACAAATTATGCTTCCATGGTGGAGGTAGCTACTAGAGTTTGTTTCATACTCTTCCAAGAAATAGCACCACCAGCCAAGAGATATATGTAGCCTGATGTGGATTTTTCTACTGTCTTGGCATCCCGCGAAATCAGAATCAGTATACCCAATTATCTCAAACTGATCTGATCGCCTGTATGTGAGCATATGTCCCTTAGTTCTCTGAAGATATCTCAAGACTCTTTTGGTTGCTTTCCAATGATCCATTTCTGGATTGCTGAGATATCGCCCTAACATGCCAACTATGAATGAAATATCTGGACGAGTGCAAACTTGAGCATACATCAGACTCCTAACTGCAGACGCATAAGGAATCTTCTGCATCTCCTGAACCTCAAGTTCACCCTTTGGACACTGATCAAGACTGAATTTATCTCCTTTAGTAACTGGGGTATCAATTGGTCTACTGTTGTGCATACTAAATATCTTGAGCACTTTCTCAATATAGCCTTTTTGTGATAATCCAAGAATACCTCGAGTACGATCTCGATGTATTTGAATCCCTAATACAATAGAAGCTTCACCTAAATCTTTCATCTCAAAGTGTTTTGAGAGAAAGACTTCGGTCTCGTGCAGCAAGTCCTTACAGTTAGTAGCAAGCAATATGTCATCCACATATAAGACAAAAAAGATAAACCTACTCTCATTGAACTTGTGATACACACAATCTTCCACAGCATTTGTCTCAAAACCAAAAGAGACAACTACTTCATGGAACTTGAAGTACCACCGACGAGAAGCTTGCTTGAGTCCATAAATGGATTTCTTTAATTTGCATACCAGTCGCTTTGGGTCTCCAGACACAAAGTTTTCTAGCTGCACCATATAGATGGTTTCATCAATGTCTCCATTGAGAAATGCAGTCTTCACATCCATTTGATGAAGCTCAAGATCAAAATGAGCAACTAGAGCCATGATTGTCCTAAAATAGTCCTTCGATGAAACCGGAGAGAATGTCTCTTTATAGTCAATCCCTTCCTTCTGAGTGAAGCCCTTAGCTACAAGACGTGCCTTATATCTTTCCACATTACCTTTAGAATCCCTCTTGGTTTTAAATATCCATTTGCAACCAATGAGTTTATTTCCTTCAGATAATGGAACAAGATCCCAAACTTGATTGTCTTGCATTGACATAAATTCTTCACCCATTGCCTCAATCCACTTCTGCGAGTTGGAATCCTGCATGGCATGATGAAAGCTGATAGGATCATCTTCCACCATGTCTACAGTGTCCTCATGTTCCTGAAGATATACTACATAGTCATCCGGAATAGCATTTATTCTCTCTCTAGTGTACCTTCTTAAAGGCACAGGTTATGACTCAAATTCTTGAGGTTGTTGAACTTGTTCTTGAGGAAGTTGTTCAACATTGTCTTGTATTGGAACTTGATTGGCTTCTGGAACAATGACAGGCGTAGGAACCAGAACACTGTTAGGAGCAATGATAGGAATCGACACTGAGTTTTCCTGACTCGATCCCTCCTCAAAGACAATGTTTCTAACTTTACTTCTCCCTCCAAACTCAACATCCTCAAAAAATTTTGCAATTCCCGTCTCAAAAATAGATCTGGAAGTAGGATTATAAAACTTAAAACCCCGAGATCGCTCAGAATAACCAACAAAGTAGCTACTAACAGTTTTGGAGTCCAATTTTGTCTCATTAGGCCTATAAGGCCTAGCCTAAGCAGGACATCCCCAAACATGAAGGTGCTTTAGACTGGGCTTGCGTCCAGTCCAAAGCTCATAAGGTGTTTTTGTAGTTGCTTTAGTTGGTACTCTGTTAAGAAGATAGACTGTTGTCTTTAATGCTTCTCCCCACAGAGACTCAGGTAAAGAAGAATGACTAATCATACTTCTAACCATATTCATAAGAGTCCTGTTACGTCTCTCAAATACACCATTCATGCTGGGTGTACCAGGCATGGTGTATTGAGGGACTATACCACAGTCCTGCAAGAAAATAGCAAATGGCCCTGGACGTTGTTCACCTGAACCATCATATCTGCCATAGTACTCACCTCCACGGTCAGATCTAACAGATTTAATCTTCTTTCTGAGTTGATTTTCAACTTCGGCCTTATAAGATTTGAAAACGTCCAGAGACTCAGATTTCTCATGAATGAGATATAGGTACCCATAACGTGAGTAATCGTCTATGAATGATATAAAGTATCTTTGACCATTCCTAGTTGCTGTATGGAATGGGCCACAGATGTTCGTATGTATCAACTCTAAGACGTTTGATGACCTATTGGTACCTAATCTCTTTTGTTTAGTCTATTTACCTTTAATACACTCAACACAGGAGTCCAAATCTGTGAAATCAAGTGTATTTATGATACCATCTGACACGAGACGCTCTATTCTAGATTTGGATATGTGACCCAAACGTCTGTGCCATAGAGCAGCTGAGTTATCCATATTCAGCTTCCTTTTGGTACCTATAGTACTAACTTGCAGGGTCTCATTATAAGAGGCATCGATATCTAACATATATGATTATGAAGTGCATACAAGAAATCAGTACCTAAAATTTTTGAATCCATAGATAAAGTAACTTTATTGTTTCCAAATGAACAAGTAAAACCAGATTTGTCTAAATGGGAAACAGAAATTAAATTCTGCCTAAAATACGGAATAACAAAAGTATCTACTAGATCCAAAAAATTTTCAGTTCTTAAACGTAATCTAAAATGTCCTATTGCCTCTACTTCTACCGGTTCGTCAGTTCCCATATAAACGTATCTTTCACCGTCAGTTGGCTTTCGGTAACTTAGGCAACCCTGCATTGAAACACTTATGTAACTAGTAGCACAAGAATCTATCTACCAAGTGTTTCTAGGTACCGAAGTTAAATTAACTTCAGAACAGACTAAAACCAAATATTTTCCCTTATCAGCAGTTTTATTATCAGCATTTTCATTCATAGGGACAAAGTTGGGATTACACGGCATGATAGCTGAATTCAGAGAAAATAAATAATAAATAAATGACATAAGCTCATAATCCACAAAAATTGAAACAAATCACAGAAGTAGAGTTCAAATATTGGAAACAAGATACCAGATACAACATTAATATTCTCATCTTTAGACATAAAATATTAACTGTAATTGGTATCTCAACGCAGTAATCAAATATTGACAATTCAGTACTGTCAAATAATAAACCTTTCTTTGGGCAGATTTATTATCCACATGGATGAACACATAATAATTATTACATATTTATTACCGCAATGTATTCTCAATTCAGCCATATAGCAACCTTCCTTTGGGCCGGTATGCTACCCGCAATGAATTTTAATACACATGTCTAATATCCCAAATAAATCAATTTACACAATAGAGGTCATTTTGGTGACTTTTTGCTTCAATTAATTTATTATTAAAAATATTAAACACAATCATGACTAAAATACCAAAATTTAAACTCAGTTGAATTAAATTTTAAATTACAATCAAAATTGCAATTTTAAAATTAAATGAAATTTTTTTTAAATAAAATAAATAAATAAAAAAATGAAAATGAGTAAGGTAAATTTTTTTTTAAACGTTTACTGTGTTCTTCTAAACCAAAACGAAGAACAAAAAAAAGAAAATTTTTAAAAGTTTACTGTGTTCTTCTAAACCAAAACAAAGAACAAATTTTTTTTTAAATTAATTAATTTACATAATTAATTAACTAAATTAATTAATTCCAGAAAAAATCACAAACTCAAAATTGAAGTCTAAAAAATTTGATTTTTCCAGAATTAATTAAATAATCTTAGTAATTTAATCCAAAAAAACAAATCAAACCAAAATTGATTTCAGATTACTAATTTCGATTCCAAATTAATTCTAGAAAATTACAATCACCGAATTAATTTTCTAGAATCAAAACAATAATCAATACCGCAATTTAATCGGAAAATCTAGCAACCTAGCATAGGGCTCTGATACCAATTGAAAGGGGGAGAAAACTTAATTCTCCTAAAACCTAAAATATGCATAGATCACTAGATTATTCAAATTAAATTGCAAATGGCAGAATTGCGTACCCGACATCATCGTATGTTGATGCTGAAGACGATTCTGGGGTTTATCGCCTTCCAAGGGATACACACTTTAGGTTATGCGGAAGCACTACTGAAGGAACGTAATGTTCTCTAAAATTGTTATGTTCCCCTGGAGACCACGACCTCTTATTTATAACTGATGATGATGATTAATTTCTATTTTGATCATTCAACAAAACAGAAATTCTTATCGGTCTCTACACTTATAATCCTATTACAATTAGGACACCTCAATAGTGAACAATCCTAATTTGATCAAAACTTTAATTGACTATTTTAATTTAACTGCAATACATATTTAATATTTAAATATATTTAGCCCATATTTAAGATTAATTATAGGATTAATTTTATCAATATAAAATTAATTCTAACATAAATATGATAAATTTAAAAATTGGTCATAAATTTTGATAAATTTCATAAATATTTGAATTTTTAATTTTTTTTGATAATTTTATAAAAATCCTTCTCTATGTCTCTCCAAGCCGGGCCCAATATTGAACTAAATTTTCAAAGGGAGATTACATTGATTAAATAATTTTAATAATAATTAACAAAATTAAAAAAAATAACTCAATTAGTATTGGACTGTGAAAATAATAAGAAGCATGCGGGGCATGGCATAAATTTGATTATTCTTGTTTTGAAACGAGCTATATCCTAGCAATTTCTAATCTATTGCTAATTTTTATAGAGAGCTCAAAATTTAAATTTAAATTTTCAATATTCAATATTTTAAAATGATTTTATAACTCTTACTTTAAAAATCTTAGTTAAACTAATTGAAAGAAAAAAAAAATCTTAGGAAAGTCTTTTATATATTATAGCATTTAGTTTTGAGAAAATCATATTATAGTTCGCTTTTTGTTATTTTTTTAAATATTTTTATTATTTTTTGATATATTTTAAATATATATTAAATATATATTTTTAGACATAGAGTATATTTTTAATATACTAAATATATACTGTACATTTATCTTTGAAAATGAATATTTTTAAATACATATCTCTGAATGTGGTATGCACTTTTAATATTATATATATATTAGATGTATAATTTTGAAATTTAGTATTTTTAAATATATATCTTTAAAATATATATACATCTTTAAAATATGAGTATTTTTTAAATTAACAAATTTAAATATATATATATATTTTTAAAATAAAAAAATTAGTATTGTTTAAAAATAACTTTATTTTTTATTGCATTTTTAAAGAAATCCCTATAGTTTTCATTTTTCATTTTTCAATTTTCAGTACAAAGCGTTTATCTACGGACAAAAGAGGTCAAGGAAGAGTAATAAGTCTTCTCCAACTGGCTTAAGTTATTATAGTCCACACATTGGCTAATAAGACGCGGTTTTGAATTTTTATTTAGATTTTATAAGTCAGAAAAAAAAATTCCAAAACTTTTATTCAGATTTTACAAGTCAGAAAAAAATTCCAATTCAGTACAGACAAAAACAAATGCTATTAAATTTATTGTTTCCTGGAGTCCAAGCAAAAGCCAAAATCAATAATTTTTCCAGAGTTGTCATGACCGTGATATAATTTATAATGCTGAAAATTCAAACTATATTATCTAATTAGTTTTTAAAAAAAATTGCATGAAATATTGATTTTGGACCAAGAGATTTCTTAAATATTGAATGCTAAAAGGTTTCTTATTAATTTTTAATTTATTGTATTGAGAAAAATAAATGATAAGGAATCTAACTGGATTGAGAAAATAAATGGTATTTATGGCATCTTATCATATCCAATTCACTAAAAAATACTACTATAATACTAATTTTGAGGATAGATGAGAAATGGATGTTTGGGGTTGAATTAGTATTGTAAATAACTTAAGGGTGTATTGGTTTAGGTTGTAAATTTTTAGTTTTTTATTTTTAATTAAAATTTATTTTTATTTTTTATTTTTTATTTTATATCTTTTAAAAATATCTTTTTATGTTTTTTAAAACTGTATTATAATCATTCAAATTTTAATTATTAAAAAAAATAAATAATTGTTTTTAAAAGACAACCATTAATTACAACTTTTATAATTGAATTTGCAGAAAAAATAAAAGAGTAAAAAATACATGTAAAAATATAAAAAAATATAAAAAAAATAATTATATAAATTACAATAAAAAAGAGAAAATTTATGAATAAAAAAATAACTTTTGCAGGACAAAATAAAAAAGAGTTTTATTTACATAAAATATATTTTCAAAACAAAATTATTAAAATCATATTTTATAGATTATGTATTTAGCATAAAATAATTTTTATTTAATCATGAAAAAATAAAACTTAATGATATTACTAAATGTATTTTTTTCTTATAAAATTAAATTCAAAATACAAAAAATCATCTTGAATATAGTCTTAATTTTTAGTGTTTTAATTTTAATTTAAAAAAAGGTGTTTGGTAATTAGATTATGATAATTAGAACAAGTTTTTTTTTATTTTTTTAAGAGTAATTAGAATAAGTTTTTATAAGTTAATGAGAAGTAATTTAAATATTTAAATTTAAAAAGATAATTATTAACATTTAGCTAATCTCACTATAGCCTGCGGCCAACATTTTAATGGTTAATAATTGAACATTAATCAAGTTGATAACTATGTGATGGATATTGTAACAATTTAAAAATAAAATAAAATATATACAACTCGTGTACAATTACATATGAAGCTGATTTCATCAAAGAATATCCCAGGAATCAAAACCTTATATTATAATTATATTATTATAATAATGTTATAGGTTGATATATATTTTTTTAAAAACACATTATAGGTTTATATTCTTCTAAAAAAAGATGGAAATTATAGTCTATAGTTAGTGTATGCATGCTCATATCATATCCTTTCTGAGTCCTGACTAAATATAAACCATAGTGTGAAGTTAGGTAAACAAATAAGAGTCTAAATCAAAGTCATTTCAGTAGAAATTTGAGAATCGCATTCAACAAATATATTAGGCTTATTAGTCAAATGATAATCTAATACAAATATTTGTTATATATTAATTGTCACTCCATATGCCTAAGTATTTAAAGAACACCAAACGTTTATCGCAAAAAATTGAGTTTCCCTCTATTAATTATTAATTAATTAATTGAATAAATTTCTATCGACACAATAATATTAAAAGTATCGACACTAATATAGCACTACGTCAATACATAAATCCATATAAGGTAACTTAGTTATAATCTAAGTTTAGACTTAGAAAATACTAAAGTTTCTAAAAATTTAATTTAATATGTCTGTAATTTTTTTTACTAATTAATACTTGAAATTCGACATGTGACCAAACACTTAAATTATATGGATTGGTGTGGTGTATGACTTGATGTCATATAAAATGTCCTACCAGCTCTTCATTTATAATATAAATGAAAAATGAGGTGATAAATTTTATTATAACGAAAAAAAAAATGGCAAACTCTTTAATGTAGTCAATAAATAAGAACTAATAAATTAAAATGAAAAGGTAGAAATACACGCATCTATTTGTTTTTTCCTCGTCGGAAAACAAATATAATATCTACTTGTTGCTATCAGAAATGATGTGACTTTTGGGGTTATTTTTGTGACACAAGTATGTCTTGACTTTTAGATCATAAAAAATGCATGTACAGCACTGGACAGGTTCATCGTAATAAAAAGGTTCAATATCGGTCTTCTTTCATAAATTGATTAAGATTCGCAACCTCATCGTTTCCGAGATGATGTTCATATTATTATTTTTTTAGAAATTAAAAATTTATAACTTTTTAAATAAATACATACTAATCACATAATATTTGTATGGATTTCATATAAAATATATATTAATTCAGAACACTAACATGTGTGAATAAAATATTTTTTTTTAAAAGGCAATAAAATGCGCTTATATATTAATCATAAGAAGAAGCAAGAACATCAGGTATTTCATCTCAAACAACAAAACGGAATAAAGTAATAGATGATCTAGCTAAAGCATGAGCAGTAATATTTGCTCTGCGTCTGACCCATTTAATCACCAGATTAGATATAAGGCTAAGTAATATTTTACAATATGAAATAATCACTTCAAAAGATGCGTGTGAATGAAATATATATCATATGTTTAAAATAAAATATATGGCTATGTCTATGGACAACATAATTATATTTTATTTAATTAAAAAATAAAATAGTTAAAAAGAGTGATATGACTAAAATTTTTAAAAAAATTAAATAGATTCAAAAGATATTTTCCAGTCAATTTTCATATTTCTTTTGTATACTAAGGTTTCTGGTTGGATAATTTAAAAAAAGAATAAAATTCCGGTTGGACCCACAATCCTGTACACTTTAACCTTATCATCTCCGGGCAGGAACAGTGATTTCCCAAACCCTCCACCTCTGGTTACATTGTCGGTTAAAAACGACGCCACGTGGCTAAAATTCTTACAGAAAAGCTGTCTGAGCTGGACAAAGCCAACCCGTGGCGGTCAAGTCGATAGAGAATAGACAGAATATTCGACCGCTAGGCGGCCTATATAAATACTGTACACATTGACAATATAGACAACAATTAAATGCGTGTAAGATCCTAAGTGGACGGCCATTTGCGACCTTATCTTGTTTATTTTTTTCTTTCTTCAATAAATTATTAGGAAATTGTGATATTGACTTAGAAAAATATAAAAATTTTGGTACAGTTAAAGACATGTTGATTTTTATGTGCAATTTCTTTTTTGGATAATTATGGAATAAAATTTAATCATTATATTAATATTATAGCTTTTTTTTTTTATCATTTTATAAAAGATTCATGCTTAGATTATAAGAGAAGATGAAAGACAATAAAGTAAAAATAAAGAAAGAAAATTTTAAAATAAATATATAATTTCTTCTTCATCCTTATTATCATTCACAAACTAAAGAATCAAACACCATTCTTATTTTATTTTATCTTCTATTTTATTTATTCAATCATAATTTACTATCTATAAGTATTGGCAATTTTATTGTTCATATATACACTTTTAAAATTGATATTTCTTGAATTTAAAATTTTATAATTTTAAAATCAGTGACATATGATATCATTTTAAAAGAAAATCTAATAAAGAAAGCAACAAAAATTGACGCATTAATAATAAGAAAAGAAAGTAAGATTAGCGATGATTTGCAACCAAAAGAAAGGGAACATGACAAACAAGTGGATACAGCCTCACTGTAATAATGCTCCTATCCAAAAGTTCACAGAACCTTCCTCTCGAAGCAAGCAATGCTGTGAGGTATGAGCGAACAAACAACGAGAGAACCACAGCCAGAAGTGTTAAATAAATTAAAATATATATGTGTTAAAAAAAAAGTTTCTATTAAAAGTAGACTTTTGTAATAAAAAAAAAAAAGCAAACTACCACGCAATGGAGCCCGCCAGGAAATTTTTATTTTTTTTTTGTATTTGCTTGTTAATACGGCCCTCATTGTTTTTGTAGTATAGTAAGCATAGCATAAGACAAGCAGCCTCTTTTCAAGCCTAATCTCACCTACATAGACTGACATTTCCATCTCTTCCCTCTTTGAAGTTAGGGTTTTGATTCAAGAAGGTTGAAATTCTGAATAAATTAAGCATTTTTTGGGTAAAAGATTGAAACTTCATGAGAGGGAAACAAAATAATTGATATTTGATATTGTTTTGAGTTTATAAGCAAAGGAAAAATGGAAACTATTTAAATTGGTTGAAATTTCGATGATTGAATTGTTAAATTATTGTTTCAATGGCTTTGGTGAGTCCATCTCCTGCAATTACCCGACCAGCAAGTCCGATAAATTTTCCTGAATATAGAGTTACAAGAAGCATGGCAGCTACTCGGGAAATAGTAGAGGTGTCCGTGGCGCGAGTAATTGAAGAGAAGATATATGTTGCAGTGGGGAATAAGGAATACAAATCGCTTCTTCTCTGGACATTACAGAACTCAGATGGGAAGAAGATTTGCATCGTTCATGTTCACCAACCTGCACAAATGATTCCTCTGAGTGAGTTCAAAATTTTGCCTTCTTTTTTTACAAGTTCCCATCTTTCATTATTTTGAACTGGATACACAATTGTTCGGAGATAATAGAAAATTGGCTTAACTTTTAAGGAGTATTGTTAGTTATACCCATTGGATGTGTAATTCCTTCACCAAATTTGGCAGGATTTTTGGTTTGAAATCCAAACATATAAAATTTGCCCCAATAGTTAAATACACTCGCAGAGCTAACCTGTTCCGTGACAGAGAGCAAAAAAACGCGTGAAGTTAATTGTTTATGCTAAAGAGTTTTGATTTTTTATTGATTTTTCAAGTTTTTTGTTCTCTTTTTTGCAGTGGGTACAAAATTTCACGCAAGCTCACTTAAAGAAGAGGAAGTCAGGGCTTACCGGGAAATTGAAAGGCAAGACATGCATAAAATGCTAGATGAATACCTTCTCGTTTGTAGGCGAATGGGGGTATAACTTCTTCTCCTGTTTCATCCTCTTTATATACGTTGTCTAAATTTTTAGTGGAATTGGCGTCATCTGTGCAAATCAGGTGTTTTAATGAAGAATAACAGTTTTGAAAAGCTTAATCTGAGCTTTATATATCTCAGTTGTTTGAAATGGATATATAATGGGCTACGGATATTTATCTTCATGTCCTCAATTGATGCACAACTAGAGAATTTCTAGTACACCGTACACAAGTTTGAATTTTAAGTTCCTTTTTGGCATTAATTTTGAATTGGCATGAGTACTTTTTGATGGATTTTGGCGCTTGTCAATATTTGTATTTAGGTGCGGGCTGAGAAACTGTATATTGAAGCGGAGAGTATTGAGAAGGGGATTTTGGAAATTATCTCTTCGCATGGTATCAGGAGGCTTGTTATGGGAGCAGCAGCAGACAAGCGATATTCAAGGTAGAGCCAGTAGAACTTGTAGAAATTACTTGTCATTTCCATCTCCAGTTCTGTGGGATTTGACCTTAGAATACCAAATCAACAATAGTTTAAATGTGCAGTATAGGATTTATTTACCTGGCTGCTTAAAAATTGCAGGAATATGATGGACATCAAGTCTAAGAAGGCAATATACGTGCGGTTACAAGCACCAGATTCTTGTCACATATGGTTTATTTGCAAGCAGCACCTTATATACACAAAGTACGCTTGCTAAGTTATTGCCATTTTCACCCCTCTTTCTCCTTTTACTCTTTTTATGTTCATAATTGATGTTCATGTCAAAGCAGGGAAGGTACTACAGATGCAAACAATACTGAACTCAGACCATCCCTACAGCAAGCAAGCCCAAACACTGAAAATGGACAATCAAATCATTTGAGGTCACGATCTATTACCATAGTGCAGAACAATCACCCAAGACTCACCAATCCTGCTCAAGATTTATTCCGCAGCATGACTACAGTACGACGGGGAGGGAAATTGTCAGCTTCTGCTTCCCCAGATAACATTGGTGGGTCATCAGCTTCACAATACAGGTCAGATACAGAAGGAGCTTCATCTGCTTCATCTGATGAATGTGATGCATTGTCAAGGAGTACTTCTCAGGGTTCACTTCTCTCAACATGCTCTTCCACTGGAATGGTCAATGTTGGTTTAGCTCCACTTGTTAGAACTGGAGGGAATGAGATTGGATCAGAATTAAGCACGCTCTCCCAACCTAAGGAGGATCTCTGTCATTCATCTCCTCCCAGCGTACTGGTATAAATTATCGTTTGATGAACATACTCATTTGAATAATGCAGAATTCTTCCAATTATTCATATTTATATTTGGGATGCATAAAAAGGTGCTAATCCTATTTATTTAGCGCCTTATACCTATGTTGATACAATAATCTGACAATTGGATATGCTATTTTCATAATATTTACTAATTGGTGGTTTCTAGCAGGATGGAAGTACTGAGGATCTTCTTTATGATCAACTTGAACAAGCAATGACAGAGGCTGCAAATTCAAGGAATGCAGCATTTAAAGAGGCAGTCAGGCGTACTAAAGCTGAAAGAGAGACCATTGAAGCCATACGCAAGGTATAGTCAGAAACCAAACATCTTTTTTCCTCCTCTTCTTCCTTCTTCCTCTCATTCTTCTCTTTGTTCCCTTGGCTTTAAGGGAAGGCGACTGTTCAAAGCCTGAACTATCAAATGGTAGTAGATAGAAGACAATAAATTGAAGATTGAGTAGGATGATCAACTGATGATATAAAATTATCCACATTACTAATTAATATTTGGGTTGTAGGATAGCCAAGATTTAACTGGATAATGCGTCGACCTTATTCTTTGGTCAGTTTATGGTATTTATAGCACCCCCTTAATCTAAGTTGTGCAAATTGCCAATTTATAGGCCAAAGCATCTGAGGACTTGTATGCTGAGGAGTCAAGACGAAGGAAAGATATTGAGGAAACGCTAGCAAAAGAAAAGGAAGAACTTGTAAAAACAAAGAGTGAGAGGGATGGAGTCATGGAAGAGCTTCGTATTGCTGAGGATCAGAAAAAATTGATGGAGAGTCAAATTGCAGATTCCGATCAAATGGTAAAGGAGTTTGAGCAAAAAATAATCTCTGCTGTGGAACTGTTGCAAAATTACAAGAAAGAACGAGATGAATTGCAGATAGAGCGTGACAATGCACTCAAAGAAGCAGAAGAACTGAGGAAAAGCCGAGCTGAAGCCTCAAGCTCGCACATGCCACAGTTCTTCTCCGACTTCTCTTTCTCGGAGATTAAAGAAGCAACTGACAATTTTAATCCCTCTCTCAAGATTGGGGAAGGGGGATATGGTATCATTTATAAAGGTCTCCTGCGTTACACCCAAGTGGCTGTAAAATTGCTGCACTCTCATAGCTTGCAAGGGCCCGCAGAATTTCAACAGGAGGTATACTTTCATATAAGTTTTGAATTCTATTTAAATATTGCCATCCTTTTATTTTTACATTTACACCATATTATGCATTGGCTTTGGCTCGAGAGTGAGTTGAAAATAAGAAGTAGCAAGAATATTTGTACTGCAAACTAGTCTTCATATTTGGGAATAATTTGTTCCTTTTTTTTCTGTTTTGAGCAAAGTAATAATTTGTTCATTTGACTACCTAATTGGTGGCACTATAATCTGCTTTACAATTTCTTAACATTTTCTACTAGAAGCAATGGCTCAGAGAGGTATATCTTACTGAAGTTTATGCCCTACATCTTCTGCTTTTATAGCAATTGCTAAACAATCATTATAAGAAGCATAAAATTGCAAGTATGCCTTCTTACAACTTGTACTGTATGATTCAGCATTGCTGCTTTGATTCAGTTTTGCAACAACAGTTCACTATGGTGGTTAGACTAAATATTAGCGTAATAATGCAGTGTAACAGTAACACTGTTATGTTTCTGTCCAAATTCAACGAGATTTGGAATCACTGGTAAGAAGAATTTGAACCTTAACTTCTTAAGAAAAAAGTTGACAATTCACTTGCATTCTTCAAGAGTGGCCTGTTCATGAATGAAGGGAAAGTATCCTCACCTGCAATATTGAGAACTCATTTGAATTTAATCTGAATTGCTTGCTCCATGATGTCTGTTGGTGTATATCAGGTTGATGTTTTGAGTAAGATGAGGCATCCAAATCTTATCACTCTCATTGGAGCCTGTGCAGAAGCTTGGACTCTTGTCTACGAGTATCTGCCCAATGGAAGCCTTGAGGACCGACTCAGCTGCAGGGATAATTCTCCTCCTTTGTCTTGGCAAACTCGTATACGCATTGCCACTGAATTATGCTCTGTCCTTATCTTTCTTCACTCTAGTAAACCACACAGCATTGTGCATGGTGATCTAAAACCTGCCAACATTCTCCTTGATGCTAATTTTGCGAGTAAGCTAAGTGACTTTGGAATCAGTCGTCTACTTTCTCAAAGTGAAGGCTCGAGCAACAACACAACACTATTTTGCAGAACTGGCCCCAAAGGCACTTTTGCATATATGGACCCTGAGTTTCTTGCCTCAGGAGAGCTTACTCCGAAGTCAGATGTTTATTCATTTGGGATTATATTATTAAGGCTGTTGACTGGAAGACCAGCCTTGGGGATAACAAAGGAGGTGCAGTACGCATTAGATAAAGGAAACTTGACAATCCTCTTGGACCCTTTGGCTGGAGATTGGCCATTTGTCCAGGCAGAACAGTTGGCCCACTTGGCACTGAGGTGTTGTGAGATGAATAGAAAGAGCCGTCCAGATCTTGCATCAGAAGTATGGAGGGTCCTTGAACCGATGAAAGCTTCATGTGGAGGTTCATCATGTTTCCGACTTGATTCAGTAGAGCTTTGCCAGCCTCCATCCTTTTTTTTATGCCCTATTTTTCAGGCAAGCTTATCTGGGTTCCTATCTTATCTCTTTGATTTATGTATAGTAGCTTTTGCAGTGTTTGAAATTAATTTATATGGTCTTTCACTTCTTGGGCATCAAAGTTAATCTTCTAAAATTTTGATAATTACAACCGTAAACTTTTCTACATGTTTTCTTTCTGCTTCGACAAACTTGCTTTACAAATTTCCCTCCTTTGTGTTGAGCAATGCAAAACCAGAGAGGGGAGGGAGAGCTCAAGCCTCACTTCACTGGCATATCATTTTTCAAATTTCAATGTCATAAAGTGATCTCCTTTTGGTATTTAAAATATGCAGGAAGTCATGCGAGATCCACACGTAGCAGCGGATGGTTTTACTTATGAAGCAGAGGCTTTAAGAGGATGGCTGGACAGCGGACATGATACTTCGCCCATGACCAACCTTAAGCTTACACACAGTCACCTCATCCCCAACCTTGCACTTCGATCAGCAATCCAGGAATGGCTGCAACAGCAGTAAAAATTATGGAGGGCACCATTCTTTTCCTAGTTTGACACGTTGTTTATAGTTGAATATTTACAGCTGCAAGATCCATCATTACCTTTTTTCCTTCTCCCCCTTGTTATATTGTGATATTATGGAGCTATGGCCAGAGTTCACATATAGTAATAGTACCGTACATTTTCTAGCCTTCTTTTCGTCCCAGTTCTGATCTGTATAGAAGGCAGCATCTGTATCATTATATTATATGTTTCTGCATGCAGTATTATATATATAGTTTTATGAAATGAAAGGTTTGCAAGGTCTGTACGAGTTCATACATGGTGATCTGGTATTTTTTTTTCAGTCGAATACATGCATTCACAAATAAAATCGGAACAGTAATAAGAAATCTTACTTGGACCTAACGAGTGAGAGAACATTTGAGTAACTAAAATTATAACACATTCAACTTATTAATTAGAGTGGGGTATATTAAAATCTTAAGTTAGTTAGAGTCGAATATATTAAAATTATAAGATTGTTTTGGATTTAAAATTATAAGATTATTCTGAATTATTTTTCATGTAAGAAGTTTAATTTTTTTTAATAAATATATCACTAGTTAATAATCTATAAAAATACTGAGAATTTGTAAATGTAAATATGAATCTAAATATATAAATCAACTTCCAACATCAGTTAAGAATTTTTTTATGTTTAATTTATTATTTGTGAATTAAATAAACGACCAGCAAACCTTTTTCCCATCAAACGACACATCATTTAAAACTAATAATATGGTCGTTTCACTTAAGTAGCTTTGCATTATCTTTAAACCAGAAAAGACAAACTCTTTCCTGCAAACTCAAAACCTTAAACCCAAATCCAATCTCTTAAACCCCAAATTGAAAATCATGCAGCCTAATTTGAAAAGCGTAAATAGCCATGAGATTAATGATTATGGTGAGGAGATGCTGACAATGGCTGATTCATTCAGGTCGAGTGGAGGTGTAGAAGAAGGGTGGATTTTTGTTAGAAGTTGCGCCGGCCAATTTCACTTAAGCCCACTTCATGGTTGTTGACGAATCACTGATCCAGTTTTTGCAGAGAAGGTACATCATGGATTTTTCTCTGGTTAATTTTTTAAATGATGGCTTGTTTCAGTGTTGTATGAAGCCATGTTCATGTTATTGGGCTTTTCAAATGTATAGATTATAATTGAAGTTTAGGTTGGTAACTATTAAGAGTATGGCTTTGTCCGAAGGTCTTTTTCATAGAAATTTGACGAAATTTGAATAAAGTTCGTTTTTTTTTTGTTGAAAAAAATTGAAACTCTCAACTGTATTTTTTAAAAAATTTATTTTTTATAATATATATTTTAGTTATTTTATTATAAAATTATAATAAACTCATTATAAACTGTATGAGATTTATAAACTAATTATAAACTCATTGTAAACTCTCTTTATATTAATAAAAATTTAATATTTTGATAAATATTTTATAAATTCTGGTATTTTGATAAATATTTTATAAATATGATATATTTAAAATTATTTTTATATTTTTATCAAAAGCTTTTTTTTTTGGTGAGCTAAGCCTATATTTGGATA
This sequence comes from Garcia nutans, assembly GCA_947685225.1. Classification (NCBI taxonomy): domain Eukaryota; kingdom Viridiplantae; phylum Streptophyta; class Magnoliopsida; order Malpighiales; family Euphorbiaceae; genus Garcia; species Garcia nutans. The sequence continues at coordinate 12,317,066 of CANTUV010000010.1, read as the reverse complement.
GAGGTAAGTTATAGATGAAATTGAATTACTTTAAGAGAAAATGACATCTTTTACTGTAGTTTTAAATTTTTTATTTTTTTATCGGAAATATTTTAGTTATTTTATTATAAATTCATAATAAAATCATTATAAACTGTGTGAAATTTATAAACTTATCGTGAACTAATTATAAACTCATTGTAAATTAATAAAAATTTGGTATTTTGATAAATATTTTATAAATTTTGGTATTTTAATAAATATTTCATAAATATGATATATTTAAAATTATTTTTAATTTTTCTTGTATTTTTATCAAAAGTCTTTACTTTAATGAATTAAAGGGGGTATTGTAAAAAAATTATTTTATTTTTTAATTATTTGACAGTTTAAATAAAAGAGGTTAATTTAATTTTTTTTATTTTTAACAAAAAAAAAGAGAATTAGAATAATTATTTTATATATTTAAACTATTATTTATCTCATTTATTCTCTTTTTTTTACTATTTTAAAGAGAAATATTTGAAAGATTAGAGAATAAATTGAAAAAAAAGTATTTTTTTTATTTTTATTTACTCTATTACTATTTATATAAAAATAGTTTACTCTATTACTATTTATATCAAATAAGAAAGAGTGAATTCAATTTATTTTATCTCGTTTTACTTTGATTACCCTAACATAGTGCAACTGTTAAGTCATATCAGTTTTATGGTGGAACATGAGCTCTATGTAATACGACATTCTCATTATGTTCATTTTGCCTTCTAAATTTTCAATATAGATACATAATGTTAATTTTTTCCACACTGCATCCCAGCACAAAGGGCCGAAATTTTATTAACCAATCTTATAGATTAGAGAGAGCCACAGTAATTAGTCATTACTCCTTAATACTATGCAGTCCATCCCATAAATGACTTTTCCAAATAGTAATTTGGAAAAACACAAATCTTGCCCCTTTTTTTTTTTGATCATTTGGAAAATGAAAAATCTCCCAAAAGTAATGGATCTCTCAGTGTCTGTACTGACTGTTTGAGATACCCTATCAAATTACTTTGCCAATTAAAAATCTACAAAAGGATGGGCCACTGGCTCCCGGTGGCTTTTCTTTGAAACTTCGTTGAGAAGTTGAAGGCCCTTTGACTATAATATAAATAGAGTGGACTGAAGCTCTGAAATTAAACTTCGCTAATTAGTTCTTAGTTTCTTAAATACTGAAAAAGTTGGCTGATTCTTGCTATTTCACTTACTGGGTTATCTAGGGTGAGAATTCTTGATGGCACCATCAACATGGGATGCTGAAGCCTCCTCTTCAAGGGCATCAAGGTCAAGACTAGCGGATGATGATACTGTATATGTTGCAGTGGGTAAAGATATTGAAGAAAATAAGCTGAATTTGTTATGGGCAGTAGAAAATTTTCCCGGGAAAAGAATTTGCATTCTTCATGTGCATCAGCCTGCTAAAATGATCCCATTGGGTAAGTGCATATCCACTCCGTTCCTTAATTAATATTTACCTTGGCTTCTGTGGATTACTGGATCCTGGCGTACATCTGGCAAAAGCTCTACTTTTTTAAGAATCTTTCATGAAGAATGTACTTGGGGTATTTAGTGTACTAAAACATTCTTTTATTTTTATTTATTTTTCGGTGTCAGCGTCTTATTTTTGTTGGGTTTCAAAGATGTGATCTTTATTCATAAATTTCAACGTAGAGCCTTTGATCTTTTATTAAATACTTAATGAGACTTCACTCTTCTAAATACTTGGAAAGAGTGGGATGGGAGATTATTGCAATTATAGGATGAAGTCTTTTTGTTTGCTTAATGTAATTGTTGCTGGAGAAGTGCCATGATTAGTACTTCATAGGTGTAAATGAATTATTTTTCCTTGGTTTTATTACGTGTTTCTTCATTTATTATGCGGCAGTTGATGGAACATTTCCAGCTAGCAGACTTAAGCAAAATGAGATGAGTGAATTCCAAGAGCTTGAAAGGAAGATTTTGCGCCAGATCCTGGATGATTACCTACTCTTGTGTGACCAACATGACGTATGCTTCTTTTTCTGTCACTTAGTTTAGTTCCAATGGCTGTAAGATGGATACCTCTCTGTATACCTTTATGTTGTGCAACAAAATAAGTTAATTTACTTCTAACGTAGTCAGTTGACCTGGATTATTGAAACATATAAAATTATTTATCTTGGCATATATTGAGAACAGCCTTAGTTTAAAAAAAAATTCACTTAAAGCAATGTCATTCTGGTGTATCTTTGAAATATTCCTATGATCTTTTTAACGTGTTCACAGTACAAAATGGACCATTATTGCTGATCCATCTTGGCAATCGTGGATTGTATTTTGAAGGTCCATGCAGAAAAGCTGTCTGTGGAGATGGATGATATTGGGAAGGGGATTGTGGAACTCATTTACCGGTACAATATTAAGAAGCTTGTTATGGGAGCAGCAGCCAATAAGCACTATTCAGAGTACAGACTGCAACTTTAATTTAATTGATATTCATTAGTTTGTCACTGGTTTTAAGTAAATCTCCTACTTGTTTTCACTCTCTCTCCCTCTTTTTAAATTCAGAAACTGTTCATTACTCTTAGATTGCTCATATAGCTGCCTTAATATTTTAGGGAAATGATGGATATCAAGTCGAAGAAGGCTAAATATGTCCAGCAGCGTGTGCCTCTTTCCTGTCAAATTTGGTATCTATGCAACGGTTACTTCATACACACTTGGTATGTTTGATGATATTTCATTTTTGTAATGCTTTTACATAATGTATTAGAAAATGTTTGGGGGACATGGATTTAGTTGACTTTAAATGTGTTACATTCTCAATGTGAATGAACAATTGCAAGTTGTAGCTTATTATGCTCCCTTGTTATGGGCTTTATTGCCTCAAGTGCTGGTTAATGCTCATAGTGACAAACAACAATTACTATACTTACTCTCTGTCTGCTGGAGAATTAATTCTGACTTGTGACTGACAGCAATTACCTTGTTTATAGGGAAGGTGATTCTACATGCTCTTCCAATGGTTTTGGGGACTCCGCTTCTGTTATGCAGCAGAGAACTGAGGGGAGTGGGCTTGAGTTAGAAGTATTTCAACTGGAGGAAGATAATCATAGTCTTGAAGCATGGGTACTTTGAGAATTGTTATTTTACTGGACATGAAAAGTTCTATTACACAAGATACGCTTGATTCAAATTGTTGTCTTTCATATATTGATTATCATGTGTTATTGAAAAGAATAAACTGATCTATTATGGTCTAAAAAATGGTGCATTGGCAGGAAGGAAATAGCATTGATCAACTTTATGCACAACTAGAACGAGCCATGTTAGAAGCTGAAAAGTTCAAACGAGAAGCATTTGAGGAGTCGATTAGGCGCGGAGAAGCTGAAAAGACTGCTATCAAGGCTGCTTGCAGGGTAAGATCTTTGGCTTGAGGCACTTTTCCTATAAGGAAGATTGTCATCCTTTTTTTTTTTTGTTCATTTAGACTTAATGTGGATATCTATTGAGGTTTGGAAATGTTTGGGAGATATAGGAGTTGCATGGTTCACATTTTTGTTCAATAAAATCTTAAGTACAAAAAAAATGCCTAATGAATGGAGACAAAGTAATTTGATACCTATTTTTAAGAATAAATGAGATATTCAGAATTGCTCAAATTATAGAGGTATAAAGCTTATGAGCCACACTATGAAATTGTGGGAGAGAGTTGTGGAACACCGTTTGCGGTTAGATACTTGTATCTCCTCAAATCAGTATCTCCTCAAATCAGTTTGGCTTTATGTCTAGTCGATCAATTATGGAAGCTATTTTTTTTATAAGAGATTTGATGGAAAAGTATAGAGAGATGAAGAAGGTCTTACATATGATTTTTATTGACTTGGAAAAGACGTATGATAGAGTCCCTAGAGAAGTTTTATGGTGGGTCCTAGAGCGTAGGAGAATATCTGTACGATATATCCAAGTCTTGAAGGATATGTATGAGGGGGCCATCACTAGTGTCCGCACTGTGGAAGGAGATACTAAGAATTTTTCTGTTTCTATTGTATTACGCCAAGGTTCAGCTTTGAGTCTTTATCTTTTCACCTTGGTCATGGATGAGCTAACAAGACATATACATGATGACATCCATTGTTGTATGATGTTTGCAGATGATATTGTATTAATAGATGAGACTCAAGCAGCAGTAAGTCAAAAATTGGAGTTATGGAGAAGCACTTTAGAATCTAAGGGTTTTAAGCTAAGTACGACTAAGATTGAGTATATACATTGTAGATTTAATAGCGAGAATAGAGAAAGAGGCGAAATTATTTAAGACGGAATAACAGTGTCTCATAGTACTTATTTTAAATTTTTTGCTCTATTCTTCAAGAAGACGGGGGTTGTGAAGATGTAAATCATAGGATTAAAGCTGGTTGGATGATGTGGAGGGGTGCTACAGGAGTTCTATGTGATCGAAAAATGTCAATTAAATTAAAAGGAAAGTTTTACCGCACTGCAATACGGTCTGCAATGATGTATGGTAGTGAGTGTTGGGCAGTAAAAGGACAACACATGAGTAAAATGCATGTTGCGGAAATGAGAATGATAAGATGGATATGTGGTCATACTAGGATGGATAGAATCCGCAATGAGTGCATTAGAGAAAAAGTGGGGGTAACACCTATTGAGGATAAAATAAGGGAGCATAGATTGAAATGGTTTGGCCAGGTGAAACGAAGACCTAGCGATGCTCTGTTTAGAAAAACCGAACATGTTAGAGTAGATATAGCTAAGAGAGACAGATGTAGGCCTAAACTGACTTGGTCAAAAGTGATAAAAAGTGATCTTATGATGTTACATCTATCAGAAGAGGTAACCCTAAATCGTATTGAGTATAAAAGAAGAATCCATATAGCCGATCCCAATTGACTTGGGATTAAGGTTGAGTTGAGTTGAGTTGAGTTGAGTTGAGTAGTTGAGTTGAGTATTTAGACTTAATGTCTGTAATTCATGTAGACAGTCATTAGCACATAAGAAAAGGTGTGAGGCATCCACCTCTCATCGCGCCGAATACTTTTTCATCAAACACAGCACTGATTAACGAACATTGGATGGAAAAATGTGGATAAAACCTAGTGCACAATGCTTAGAGCTTATTGGAAAAATTTTCATTCTGTAACTTTCCTTAAAACTTGTGTGCTCTGTCTTGAAGTTGGGCAATTATTTGTTTTCTGTAGATTAGCAGTTTATTTGAATATACAAAGTAGATAGGCATCAACCTTATGTGAGCATTTATGTGTTCTGAACGGAAGCTTGAGTAACTTAATGGCCTTAATACAAATTGCTAATCATTTTGTGTGCCCGTTTTACAGGCTAAAGCATTAGAAAGCTTGTATGCTGGGGAATTGAGGAACAGGAAAGAAACTGAGGAAGCACTTACAAGAGAAAAAGTAGACCATCATAGGACAAAGAAACAGTTGGATGAGGAGCATGTGGTTACCATGGACCAGAGATTGTTTCAAGAGATCCGAGTTGAAGAATTGAAAAGTAGGATGAACGAGATGAATGATGAGATACTTTCTGCTGTGGAACAGTGCAAAGAATATAAGAAAGAGCGAGATGAGTTACAAGTAGAGCGAGACAATCTTCTCCAATTAACTGAGGAGCTTTCAAAGAAGCAAGCTGAAGATGCATCTTGCTCGCAAATGCATGAGTCTCTCCCTGCCTTCTCTTTGTCAGAAATTGAGGAAGCAACTTCCAACCGTGACCCATTATTAAGGATTGGGGAAGGTTGGTATGGAAGCATTTACAAAGGTAGCCTTCATCGCACCCCAGTAGCTATAGAGGTGCTGAGCCGAGATAGTATGCGAGGGTCTTTGGACTTTCAACAGGAGGTGAGAATTAATTTTGATACAGTGCTATGACCTGTATTTTACTTATTTTACAAAGATTTAAAATATTAAAATATTGTTGCTATGTGCATGGTACCTACATGTTCAAATATTATATGTTCAGATTTCTGGGTTTATCTATAGTTTTCTTATTGTGGTAACTTTGCTATGGAGGAATGTTATTTATTTATGTTCAATCAACTCTTTCCTTTCCCCTTATTTTCAATTTTAGTTATTTTCCGTCTAATCACCTTTATTTTAGGTCATTGACACTCTTTGCATTTGTTGTAGAATCTACATTCTATTTTGCAGATATATGACTCAATAGTCATTATGTTTGCAAATTCTTTTGAGCATGGCGCTTTTGTTAGGCCTTAGTCACTATGTTAGACTGTATTGTTTCTTCCAGCCCTGAACATCTAGTTAAACTATGGTAAGTTATGTTGGTTTTTCATTGTTTCTTCCGGGACTGAGCATCTAGTTGAACTATGGTCACTGTTTATTGTTTCTTCTATTGGCTCATGGTTTATTACCCTTAGGCTTTCTTATTTTCACTGTAGAATCACATTATACTAGTAATGGATGAGAATTGGTGCCAAAAATGTCATCTCTTGTTTCTTCCATGTACAAATTCTATATAGTGAGTAGGTAGTTTTTGTTTTTTTTGTCTAGACTTGTGGATATTCAGACAAGTAAAAGCTGAACAAATGTATCTCTCTTCCAAACATCCACAGTATTTTTTTTCCCTGAATTCTTTCTGAAACTATTAGGCACATATGTATATTCAATGGTACTTCATTACTTGCAATTTAAACATGTAACAGTATCATAAACTGTCTATTCTGCAATAGTTAAGTAAAATATGATATTGTTAGGGTGTAACATCTTCCAGTTCATTTCAGGTTGACTTACTGAGTAAATTGAGGCATCCAAACCTCGCCCTTCTCATTGGATCCTGTTCTGAAGCTTGTGCTCTAATCTATGAATATTTTCCAAATGGAAGCCTTGAGGACCGACTCAGCTGCAACAACAACACTCCCCCCCTGCCTTGGCAAGTTCGAATACGCATAGCTGCTGAGTTGTGCTCTGTCCTTGTATTTCTTCATTCCAGTAGCCCTCACAGCATTGTACATGGTGATCTTAAGTCAGCAAATGTTTTCCTTGATGCTAATCTTACATGCAAAGTCCGCGATTTTGGAATCTGTCGAACACCCCCTCATCGTGAAAATTCACAGTATCATGAGTCTGACTCAAGGGGCTCGTTCATCCACCTGGATCCTTACTTCCTTAGGACTGGAGAACTGTCTCCCAAGTCAGACACTTACTCTTTTGGAATTATATTATTACAATTATTGACAGGAAAATCAGCCTTAAGTGTAGTAACGGAAATCAGAGATGTGATAAATGAGGGAAATGTGAGTTCCTTTTTGGATCCCCTAGCGGGGGACTGGCCATTTGTACAAGCTAAACAATTGACTTGCCTGGCTTTGGATTGCTGTTCGACAAACCAAAACAGCCGACCAGACCTTGCATCTGGGTTGTCATGTGTGCTTGAACCAATGGGATTATCTTGCTCAATGCCAAGCCAGTTCAGTGAGGAGAGTGAACAGCCTCCATCATATTTCTTTTGTCCTATTTTACAGGTTATTCTGTTGCTATCTTCTTCACTTCTTGATAAAAATGACTTGCATACTTACAATTCTTTTGCTTATTAAATTTCTTGATTTCTCCAAACAATCGGAAATTTCTAGAATTATTATTAGTTTTGAAGGAAAATTTTCTTGACTGAGCTGCCAAAGATACACTAGCATTTTCATTTGATATTATATGTGCTTATTTTTGCAGGAAGTGATGCAAGATCCTCATGTGGCAGCAGATGGATTTACATATGAAGCAGAGGCTTTGACTGGCTGGCTGGAGAGCGGCCATGCTACTTCGCCGATGACAAACCTTCAGCTCGAAAACTTGAATCTTATTCCCAACCGTGTTCTTCGATCTGCAATTCAGGATTGGATGGAACGACACTGAAAAGCCTTGTTTTGGATTCACAACTAATCTCAAACTGGCAGTATAGGGCCTATGGTTAGTAGTCATGTTGTTCCCAAAAGACTGAATCAATGAACATGTAAATATAGTTAGTTCTCTTCTTGGTTATATATATTTATGGTTTTTCAAATTTATATCTTGATTACAACGTTCGCTTGGTTTGTCTATTCAAATACTCGGGAGGACTGCAACTGCAAAATTGGCACAGCCGCAAGGGAAATCATTGATTAAACGACATAAGGAAAACGACAATGCGTATTTTCTCTGGATGAATTAATTAAAAAAAATAATAAAATATCATATATATATTTGTATGTATAAATTTCAATTGAAATATAAAAACACACTAATTTTGAAAATATTAATGAAATAATTTTATATAAACTAAAAGAAGATCTCTGCGAGTATTTTTACTTGTATCTATATATTATACTAAACCAAAAACATAAATCTAACAAAAAATTAAACAAAAATCTAACAAAAAATTAATTAATTTTTAAAACTGTTAAAGAATATTTTAAATTTTAAAGATACCAAATTATGATAATAATGAAATAAAACATTAATTTCATTGTATGTATAATTTTCACTCTAAATATATGGAGAACTCTTTATTTTGTTATAGAATTTATAGCAGCATATATTATAAAATTTAAATAATAAAAATTAAAAACATAAATCTATCAAAAAAATAAATAAGCCTAACATAAATTAAAAATAAAATCCAATTAAATAATAAATCTAAGCAAAAATTAAAATAAAATAATTAATGTAAAATTAAAATTAAAACAAAACCCTAAAAAATTTAACTTATAGAAATTAAAAATTTCTAACATAAATTAAAATAAAATTATAGTTTATTCAAAAACAAATAAAAATAATTAATTTAAAAAACTCAAAAAGAAACTAAAAATACCAAAAAATTTTAAAAAAATTAACTTAAAATATTACAAAGGACAAACAAATTCATACAACAACTAAACAACACAAATCAACTCAAAAAATTATTTAACAAATAAATAACAAAAAAAGTAAAAAATCCAATAATAAAAAAAATCAAATCAAATAATATAATAAATTATTCAATAAATAATTATATAAACAGAAAAATATTAAAATAAATTATATTAAATAATAATAGAAGATAGAAGAAAGGCAAAAAAAAAAATAATAAATGAGTATAAGAAAAAGAATAATAATATTTTTCATTATAATTATAAACATAATTATCAAATGAAAGTAAATAAATAATAATAATAAACTAAATACAATAAAATATATTAAAAATAAAGGCAAAATTAAAAAATTATGATATGTTACTTACATATTAATTGAATAATATTATTATAGTTAACAACAGTTTTATGATTTTAAAATTAAATAATATTGTGAAAGAAGATGATGATAGCTTAGTAATTATTATTTTTTTTGTATTTTTATATATATATAGTGATAAATAATTATTATCAATGTTAAATAAAATATTATAATTTTATTTGAGTTCTCCAAATAAATATAATTATTATTAATATCAAATAAAATATTACAATTCTATTTGAATTTTTAAATATAAATTATTATTAAATATAATATTTTAATTTTATTTAAACTTTTTAAATATATATTTATTATATATTAAATAATAAATTTAATTAAAAATATTAATAAATAAAGATAATAATAAGATTGAGACAGTGATATGTTGCATAATATTATGTAAATATTATATATTTTAGTATTATACTAGAGAAAAATCATCGTGTTACTTCAGGATATTTATAAATAGTATAAAATATATAAAAAAAATACTTAAATGTAGAAATTAACTTAAATCCTATTATATTTTTAGATATAATATTAGATAAAAATATTTATATATTTGTATATAATAAAAAAAATCATTCAGAACTTATAATTACATATAGCAAAAATTGAGTTCTCTCAGCTTATGTTGAAGAGACAAAATAAAATATAAATAAAATTAAGTTAAAAAATAAAGATAGATAGATGAATATAGCAGATAAATAAAGCTTTTAAGTTTATAATTGTATTATAAAAAATGGCTCATTTAAAATAAATCTAATATATATATATATATATTATCTTTTATTATATTTAAATGACAAGAAAAGCTTTAGCAATTTTTAATTTTTATAATTTTTATTAATAATTTAAAGTTAAAATATATATACTAAAAAATATATTTATTTATATATTTATTGCAAACATTTTTTTTAAATTTATTTCACCTACTGTAAATATTTTTTTGCATAATTATATAATATTTTTAAATTAATTCAAATATTCTGATATCATTCATCATCCAGTCAAATATAAAATTATAAATTTAAGAAAAAATAAATTATTAAATTTTTTTTAAAAAAATAGTTGATTTTTGAAAAGTAAAAATTTGTTGTATTCACCAAAATTAATATCAACATAAAAATTTAAGATGTAAAATTTATAATTTGTATAAACAAATTTTTCATTTGCTATAAATGAGCATGAAAAAATAAAAAATAATAGTTATATAATGATATCAAAATTTTCATCTGTGAAAAGGTAAAAAAATTTCACAAAAAGCAAATAAAATTTGTGTAAAAAAATAATACAAATAAAATTTAGTTTAAAAAGTACAAATTTAGTTTAAAAGGTACAAAGGATATATTTTTACAAAAAGCGAGTAAAATTTGTGTAAAAAAATTAATATAAATAAAATTTAATTAAAAAAATATAAAAAATATATTTGGAAAAATAATATATCATGAATAGTATTTTTTCTTTAAGTTAAAATTAGAAAGGATATAATTGAAAAAATAATGTATCATGAATATTATTTTTTTTTCTTTAAGTTAAAATTATAAAGGGTATAATTAGAAAAATACTATTATAAATAGTTTTTTATTTGAGTTTTAAATTATAGAATAAATAGATTATAAAAGATATAATTGAAAAAATATAGTATTATAAATAGTATGCTTGAGTTTTGAATTATAGAATAGATGATATAGAAGCAGATTAGCTGTTAAGATGTAGAAAGAAAAAGATTAAAAAAAAAAAAGAGAAGTAAAAGGAAAAGCCTGTATACCATTAATGATAATGTGAAAAACAACGAAAGAAAAGTAAAAGAAATTGGTTTGAAATTTTCTCCAAAAATCAACTATCTAATAATTGAAATCTGAAATTTCATAGTTTATCAGTTTGTAAGAAACTATTGTAGTTTAATTAAAAATTTTAAATTTAAAAAAAATAATACTAAATAAATTAAATTTTGAGCAAGTTCTATCAACTCTTCTATTATATACTGTGTATATAGTAGCTGCAAAAACAAAACCTTTCCTGTCCTTTTCTTTTATAAATTTCAATGCGTCATGTTATATATATATAAACAATAATTGAAAAGTAAAAGACCAACAAGTTGCCAATTGACTTGGTTTAAAATCAACTGAGAAATATTCTTCGAAGTAATTTGGTCGTGACTAGCTAATAAAATGTTTAAATACTTGAAACTCTCATCGGTTTTAAGTGATATTTGTAAATGGCAACTGGCGATAATGATGATAATATAGTGTATGTTGTTGTGGGAAAAGATTTTTAGAAAAACAAGTTGACCATGTTATGGGCATTAGAGAAATGTCCATGCAGCAAATTTTATCTTCTTCATGGTCATCAAACTTTTAAAATCATCCCTTTGGGTAATTCCCAGAAACTTTTCTATTACAAAACCTTTCTTCTTCTTCTGTTTGAATAGATTTCAAGCTTGATCCAAATGTTATGTGTTTCATTCATGCTTTCAGCTATATAATTTATTTGTTTTAGTTATTTTTTGTGTTTGCAGTTGATGTGAATTTTCCAGCTGCTGATAGACTAGAAAAATATGAACTCAGGGAATTTCGAGAAATTGAAAGAAAGATTATGCACAAGATTATGGATGATTACCTTCTCTTATGTCGCCAAGCAGAGGTAATTATTGCAAACCCAAAATATTTCCTTTTAGTCTTTTTATATACAAAATGAACACTCAGCCTAATGCAGATTCAGGCAAGGAAAATATACATTGAAATGGATAGGGGGGGGGGGGGGGGGGGGAATGGATAGGGGGGGGGGGGGGGGGGGGTCGTACAGGGCTGACGACCCTCCTTCGCCGGCGGCAATGAACAAATATATAGGGGTCTGCGCTGCCTGCGGTGAGTGTTGCAGAGAGAATGGGAAAGCTCCGCCTCCCCTCCCTGCTTGCTGCCTTGCTCCGACTCGCCTTGCTCCGACTGTGAGAGAAGAAGAAACAGGGGCAAAAAATTAAAGCCCCTGCCTTGCTGCGTGCGAGCCTGCGACTGTGTGAGAGGTCGCGAAATTACTATTTTGGCCCTCGGGGCTTAAATTTTTTTTTTAATTCTATTAAGTGAAACGGCGCCGTTTCACTTAATACGTTTAAAAAAAAATAAAGCCAGCAGCGTTTGCTGCTGGCTCGAGCGAGAGGCGAGGCGAGGCGAGAGATTGAGAGAGGCAGAGAGCAGAGACAGAGTCACAGAGGGGTAGAGAACTGAGAGAAGAACGAACGGAGGAGAGGTGACGCTGCAACACCGAGCCACTGGCCACCGGCCACCTGAGATTTTGCCCCCCTCAACAAGTCTCTGGTTCCGCCACTGGGGATGGGGATTGTAGAACTCACTTACCATCATTCTGTCAAGAAGCTTGTCATGGGAGCAACAGCAGATAAGCACTATTATGGGTACAAACCACTTCACTCTTTCTTCTTCTTCTTCATCTTCTTTATTGAAACTATGAGATATAGACATTAGACAATTGGGCACTGTAGTTTACTAACAACTACTGTAAAATTGCAAGGGAATGACAGACCTCAAATCCCAAAAGGTCAAACATGTTCATCAAAGAGTACCTAATTCCTGTCAGGCGTGGTATATACGTGAGATGCACCCCATTCTCACAAGGTATTCTTCATTTCAAATAGCTAAATACTTATGTTAAATATTTCAATTAATTCTAATTATTGTTATGGTGATTAATTGGATTGCAATATATCAGGAAGGCTGAGCCTTCAAGTTCTTATAACGAACCACTTGGTGATTCAACTTCTGTTACAGATGAAAGAGTTGAGGATAGCAGAGGACATGGGTTGGAATTGTCTGAAGTGGCTCAATCAGAGGAAGAAGCTCTGGATAATGCAATGGTGCTTTGACATTTGTTGTTCTGTTAATTTAGTGAATCAAACAATTTGTTAAGATCCCAGTTGGTTTTTTTGTTTGGCAGGAAGGAAATGGCATTGATCTGCTCTATTGTCAACTGGATCAAGCTCTAGTTGAGGCTGAAAAGCTTAAACGACAAGTGTTTGAAGAGTCTCTCAAGCGTGGGGAAGCTGAGAAGACTGTCATTAAGGCTCATTGTTGGGTGATGTCTTCTGTTTTCATCAGAAATTCAAACTCAGAACTTCACAGGGCCTCAACCATCCAGCCAAATCTTACTAATTATAGTCATATCTTTGTTATAATCACAATTATTACAGGGTAAAGCATTAGAAAACATGTACGGTAAAGAATTGAAGTGCAGGAAAGAAGCAGAATAAGCACTTGCAAAGAACAAACAAGACCTTGGAAGGATGAAGAATGAGAGAGATGAAGCACAATTGATTGCTGAATATTACATCAAATATAAGTTTCAGGTTTGTCAATCAAATAAAAGAGTTGCAGGAAGATTGAGACAATGTTGCTCTCATATTAGTTGAAGAGCTTTCAAAAAGACAAGTAGCAGAAGAGGCCTCACAAATGCCTCTCTGTTTTCTCGCTGTCAGAAATTCAAGAAGCAACGCAGATTGGGGAAGGTGGGTATGGAAATATTTATAAAGGCCTTCTTTATCGCACCCCAGTAGCCATAAAGGAGTTGAACCAAGATAGCTTGCAAGGACGCTCTGAATTTAAACAGAAGGTAAGAGTTCGTCACTGGAATTTAAACAAGTCAATATGAATTGAAATAACTAAATTATTACTTTTTTCCCAGGTTCATGTATTGAGCATATACAGGCATCCAAACTTGATTACTCTTATCGGAGCCTGTCCAAAAGTTTGTGCTATAATCTATGAATATGCACCAAATGGAAATCTTGAAGACGGATTAAGCTGCATAAACAACACTCCTTCATTGCCATGGCAAGCTCGAATTCGCATAGCTACCGAATTATGTTATGCTCTTATATTTCTTCATTCCAGTAAACCTGATAGCATTGTACATGGTGATCTAACACCAGCAAACATTCTCTTAGATGCTAATCTTGGATGCAAACTTGGAGACTTTGGAATCTCTCGAGCACTTTCAAGGGACATGACATTGCGTCGCCAAACAGACCCAAAGGGCACATTCTATTACCTGGATCCTCATTTCTTAGCAACAGGAGAATTAACTCCTAAAATAGACACATATTCATTTGGAATTTTACTGTTACAATTGCTGATAGGAAGACCAGCCCATGGCATTGCAATGGAAATAAAAGATGTGATAGCTGAAGGAAATTTGAGTTCTTTTTTGGATCCCTCAGCAGGGGACTGGCCATTTGTGAAGGAGAAGTAATTGGCTTGTCTAGGTTTACAGTGTTGTGATATTAACTCGAACAACCTACCAGACCTTTCATCAGAAGTGTGAATGGTACTTGAACCCATGAGAGCTTCTTGCGGATCCTCTTCATTACAGTTTGGCTCTCAAAGATATCATCAACAGCCTCCTCCATGTTTCTTTTGTCCTGTTTTACAGGTTAGGCTTCAATTCTTAATATCATCCTTCAAGATCATTTTTGAGTGACAAAAATCTCATCGCTTGTTATCCATTTTCTTGCAGGATGTGATGCAAGATCCTTATGTGGCGGCAGATGGGTTTACTTATGAAGCAGAGGCTTTGACTAGGTGGCTGGAAAGCGGCCACAGTACATCGCCAATGACACATCTAGAGCTTCAACATTTCTATCTTATTCCCAACCGTTCTCTTCGTTCTGCAATTCACGAGTGGCTGCAATTGCAACAGCATTGAAATGCATTCCTTCACGTGTTTTGCTTCCGATTCTAAAAGAATACGACATGTCGTTGGCCAATAGCCACACTTGCATTGTAGAACTTAATCCTATGCATCATTTTTGGAGTAGATAAAAATGAATAGGCAGAACTGAGAAGTAAACAAATATTATTTTAAGTAATTATTTTGTTAGTAGTTAATAAGAATTATATATTTTGTTTCTCAACAATTTAATTTTATATGTAGAAATATGGCACAATTTAAGAATTAGAGCCTAATTTATTAATAATTTGACTTGTCGTTTACTCCTCGGATTTGGATAAATTGAAATGTCGTTTTGTGATGTTTGGTTTTGACACGTACCTCTCATTTCATACGTCATTTTCTTTTGTAATTATTTTACGTAAATGCCGACTAGTTAGAGCTTCCATAATATGATATTAAAACGGCATGTAGCTTGCTTAAAAAAACAATTGACGTTTATATAATTTATGTTGGCTTTGACTCATCTTATCCTTTAAATCCGTTCTTTTCTACTTTAAGCTGTCTGTCGATAATAAAATGAGGGCTTGGGACTTGGACGTTTCAAATTGAGGAATTGACGCCATTTATTTATTTATTTATTTTAATTTATGCACCTTTTTTTAATATAGTTATTTTTTTTCACTTTTAGTTTTCATATACGTGCGTGTGTTTTTTTTTTGCAGAACAGTAATAGCTCGTCATGTTTTCTCACATTTTATTTGGACTTTTTTTTTATTTTTTTTATTTATAAATAATTTTTTTATGTCATATACTCTCATATATATGTATAATATGTACATGATATTTATATAATAAAATAATTTTTTTTATTTTTATTTTATATTCTTCTAAAATATATTAAATATCTACAGTACATCAATACTTTTTATTCTGTATTTTTCTAATATATATTAAATAGTTATTATTCATTAATACTTTTTCTTTTATATTCTTCTATCACAAATAACATCTAACTTTATTCTGTGTTTTTATATGTCATTACATCATTTTTAAAACTTATTTTTGTAAGAATCTAATAGCAATATTTTTTTATTTTGCATTCTGATCTGATTTTTTTTAGATTTGTACTATTGATTTTTTCTTTTTTAATATTTTTTTATTTTTGATTTGATGATTTTTGTTTTGGTTTTTTGAGAAAATGTGAAAATTCACTGAAGAAAAAAATGAAGATGAAGAATTTGTTAAAAAAAATATGAAGATGATTATTTTATTGGAGAAGATGAAAATGAATATTTTATTAGAGAAGAAGATGAAGTTTTAAAGATAAAGATGAAAATATATTTTGTTGAAAAAGAAGATGAATAAGAAGATGACAGATCAACTGGTTTTTTATTATTTTTTATTTTTTACATTATAAAAAAATATAAATAAAATACATTTCATCATAAAATTCATAATTTTATTAATTTTAGTGTAAATTTTATGATTTTATAAAATATGAAGTTTATTTTTAAAAGGAAGCGTTGACTTATTATAGATTTATTGTTTTACCAACTTTCTAGTTTTGTTATTATTTTTATTAATTTCAGTATTTCTGTAATACTTTTTACTTTTTTAGTTGGTTATGTAATAACTTCTTTCAAATTTGTTATAGGCCTAACCTAATCAAAGTTATAAAACTAATTAAAAGAGGAAATTATATAGAATACGTAATTTTCCTTAGCAGTTTGTAAAAATACAGACTCCAACTTTTATTTTTCATTTTAAAAGGAAACACGTCGTTTTTCTTCAAATTTAACTTTTTACACATTGTTTTTTATTTTTTTTTCTATTTTTATTTTTTTAATTTATTTATTTGTAAATAATTTTTTGAGTTTATATTCTTAATATACACATAAAAAATAAACACATGCACAACATATATAAAATATATACACAACAATACAAATAATATTTATAATATTTACTAAACATCTATATAATATTTTTAATATTTATTTAATTTTTATTCTCATAATATTTATAAAATATTCACACAATATTCATATAAAATTTATTATATTCTAGATAGAATACACACAACTTAGATGATAAATACATAATACATATACAATATCTATAAAATATCTAAAATATGTACAAAATATATATAAAACATATAACAAACATCTACATAGTAAATTTAATATTTTTAAATTTTTTATATGCATAATATGTAAAATTTTCTTTAAAATAAAATTAACATTTTTTTTGTTAATATATTTTTATATATTTTATTTATTTTTTGTGTGTTATTTATTTTTTATAATTAAAATTAAAACATTTCTTTATAAAAATTAATAAATTTTATAAGCTAGAATAATAATTTAAAATATAATTTTTTATTATTTTATCATAATATTTTATTTAATATTGAAATTTAAAAAAAAGATGAAATGTGAATTAAAATAATAATTATAGTGAGAGAATATGTATTTTTGAAAAAAAAAAAATTGTTTGAGTGAGGCATGAGGTATTTTTAAAATTTTGCTCTAACTTTTTATAAAAATATAAATATTTTCAGTTTTTATAGTATTTTTAAAATAAAATTATTTTTTTTAGATAGTTAATATCCATAATTAAAATCACAACAAGTTATATGGTAGCTTTTTTTAAAAAATAATTTATAGTTTCTTAGTAAATTTTAAAAATATAATTTTTGGAGAAGATTTATGAATCATGCTCTATGTTAAATTGGTTACATGAAGAACTAAAAGAGATTTCTTCAAATTATTTTTTAAAAATATCCATTTTTTATATTGTGGTGATTACGTGAAATTAAAAATTAGATGAATAAAAGGGAGAAAAAAGGAGAAATAAACTTTTATTTTGTTTGGAGGGAAAAAAAGATATTGAATTTAATTTTAAAATAATAAATATAACTAGACCCATATCAATAGCATTAAAAAAAAACAGAATAATCTTTTTCTCCAAAATTAGATTGCAATGAATTTCACCTGATATCAACTTAATATAGAAAAACTTAATAAAAAAGAAAAACACTTACATATTGTTTAGTTTGATGAAATTAAAAAGAAATGATATTTTTTTAATTTTTATTGTCTGAATGTTAAATTGATAAAAGAAATATAATTTTCTTAAGAAAATAATTCTGTTCAAATAGCCAAAATAATTTATAACCTAAATAGTGAAAAAAAATATGAAAAATATGAAAAAATATATCTCATAGACCTATTTATTTATTTAAATTATAAAGAAAAATCTAATTTTTTTATTATTCAATTAAAATTACTAAACATATTAAAATAAATTAGATTTATTTTCTACTCACTTCCTTCATTAAAAATAAATTTAATTTCTCTTATACAAATTAACAACCAAACAAAGCATTAATAAAAAGAACACACAAACTCAATATCTTGGACATTTTATTCAAGTCATGCCCTTAATTTTTACCCACTCTTAAAATTCCCATTGTGCCTGTCAATTCATTGAAAAAAAATTGTGGCATATTTTGAGTTTCTTTGGAAGTGGATTTAAAAGGCTTATAGTTCTCATGGACCAGCCCATTGTATTCTTTAATTATTTTTCTTTGGACTGAGAGGCATAAGGTGAAGTATTATATTTGGAGTTTTTATTTTCAAAAATACTAAAAAATATAAAAATATTATAAAAAATATCTCTTTTTATTTTAATATATATTTAATATGCTGAAGATATATTCTATTTTTAAAAATATACATTGAGTTTACATTGAATATATTAAAAATATAATTTTTTAAAAAAAATTAAAAAAATATACTATGGACTGTAATTTTCCCATTATACTATGCATGCTAGATGCTGATATCGGATAAATAGGATTAAATATCTTTCTATGACATGTTATTTATTTACTTATTTATATACTATAATGTTTGTGGCCTACTCATCATTTATGGATCTTTTATAAAATTAAAAAAAATTATAAATTTATCACCAAAAAAATATTTTTAAATTTATCAAAAAATTTTAATTAATTTATAAATTTATCAATTTCATGAGTTAATTATATATAATAATTAATATAAGTTTATTATTAAATTAATATATATTTTTATAAATTAATAAAAATAAAAATTTTAGTAAGTTATTATTTATTATTAGGAATTTAGGAGTATTATTTATAAGACAAATTATAGTTGACCTAAAACTTGACTTTTATCTTCTTTTCTTGTCCGTAAAATGATATTCGATAAAGTTTGATGGGCTGGAGCCCATCTGATAATCACCCAGAGGTCGCGAGGGTCCCACCATTCATTTTTTATCAAAACCACATTATTAGCTCTAGTGAAGATCCACTGGACTTATGCCACGTTTCAATTTTCTATTGGTTTAAATACAATATAGTTTCAACATTTGACTTTGATGTTATATGATTGCTGCTTAGCCAATAGAATTCTTACTTATGAAAGTCTCGTATGTGCTTGACCGTAGGTGATACCAGTTAAGGTAAATATTTATTCCGCCGTCTTATCCGTACGGTATATACGGAACTTTTTTAACCTAGTTAGACCGTAGCCGGTAACCTTTGTAAGAAAATAAAATACTCTCCCACGCGCTTTGCATATTTTAATTACAGCGGGCGATTTCGTAAAACTAAAGTCATTACCGTGTTGCTGAATAGTCAAAGATCTTAAACTATACGTAATCTTTTTGTTTTTGTCCAATAATAAATTATTTTTTATCCTTTTTATTTTAAATATTATTTTAAAAAATATTTTTTATTTTATTTTAAATATTATTTTTAAAAATTTTTAAAAATTTTAATTAAAAAATTTTAATACTATCTCTAATTAAATTTCTTATTTAATAAAAAAAATAAAAAATATAAAAAATATAAAAAAATATTTAGATAAATTATAATAAAATTTTTATAAAAATTATAATGACTAATAATTTTTTTAGTCTTTATGTATTATTCTTACACAATACTTAAAATAAAATGAAAAGAGTACTACTACCAATGATTCATTAAATTTTAATTTTAATTTTAAAATTAACTTTTAATAATATCATTTTAGCAATTATTATTTTTTAAAAATATTATTTTTATTATTTTTGTTTTATTTATATTTTATAATGAAATATTGCAATTGTTTTTATTTAGATTTTGTAATAAAGTATAGTTTGTTCTTTTTTTCCTCTTATGCTTCTTTCTTTAAATAATTTTTATTTTGTTTTTAAAATGTTTGAACAAAATTATAAGTTAAACTCATTGACAGAAATAAAAATAATTACGAATGTATTTGAGATCTAATGACAAAAAAAAATTCAGTACACCTGCACATATCTACGGCAAAGAAATCATTAAGTACACGTGGCGCTCTCGTGACGAACAAGCAACTAGATAGCGCGTGATTAAACCAAACAAAAAACACACTGAAAAAACGAGAAGACCCAGTTCAATGACGGGTACCAGACAGCGTTTTTCTTATGTACCATTCTAAAACAACAAGAAGAGAAAAAGCAAAACTCCACGGTATTTTTTTTTTGGTTTCCCCTTCTTTGCTTCTCCATTTCACATCTTCTCTTTGCAACTTCTTCAATCTTTCGGTCTCTCACCTTTTTTTTTTAAAACCCTAACAAGCTTGTGAAAATCCATTTTTCAAAATGAGCATCTGCGGACCTCTGTTTTTATTTGTAGCTGTATTAGCTTTGAGTCCATGTTTCGCTTCAGCTGGAGATATAGTACATCGCGATGATATTGCTCCCAAGAGGCCTGGTTGCGATAATAACTTCGTTCTGGTACTTTCTAACTTCACTTTTTCTTTTTTGTTGAGTTTCTGTTTTTATAAATTATTTTATTTTTCCTAGTAGCTACTGTTCATTTATGTTTGGTTGCCGAGAAAATTTCATATGAGAAATGAAATTTTGGTTTAGATGCTCTTTTTGTCTGTTTTCCTTTATTAATTGGTATATTTTTGTGATTAGATTGTATGCTTTGTCGTTAATTGGTTTACTTAAGTGAAATTGGTTTACTTAAGTGAAAGTGTTTAATTTGACTTTATTGGTGCATTTTATGGTTGTTATTATTAATTATTATTTGCTTGCTGAGAAAACAAAGAAAATTGAAATAGCAAAGGAAATGAGAGGATTTTTTTTCAAAAAAAAATTATTCCCTTGTTATTGTGCTGCTTTAGATTGGTAAATGAAGAACTCTATTGAAATTCAACTAAGTAGTGATACCGGGGGCCTGCTTATGCAGATCTCCCTGTGGTCGGGAATGATATCTTAATCGAGGTGCCAGTCAAGAATGAATGCTCTCTCGGAAATTCTGTAGAAGACGAGGAATCGTTCCAACCTCTTTCAATCGGTCGTTATCAAAGGATCGAAAGAGGTCTGGCTAATCAATTGGTCGAGAAAAGGCCATAAAAGGCCATCATGGACCAAAATCCAAATGGATCAATCTTGTTGGGTGGTACTGCCTAAGGAAGGAAAAAGGTTACTTCCGGATCAAGGATAATAAATAAAATGGAAACAAGATAAAATCGTATATCGAAACGACTTCTGCTATGCAATATGCGCATGCGCGCGTTGATAAATTTGGGGAAATGTCGATGCAGCCAAAAGACTTTCAACATTCTGGTTATGTTGTTGAAACTGTTTTGTTCTGACAGAAAAAAGAAGTTAGGGAAATAAACAATCTCAACTAGGACTTATAGTAGGTTCAGTCACATGGAGCTTTTTTTTCCCCTGGGAACTGAATGGTGATACATTTTAAATACTTTATTGGGCTTTTTTGATTCCTTACATGAATCAAATGTATAACTTTGATCTCCTTCTTCATTCTGTTTAAATTCTAGGCCTAGGTTGTTTCACTCAGATGGTGCTTTATCCTGTTGATTGTCCCCAGGATCTATGGCTTTTGTCTATCATGTTTGATTTGATCCTGTTTTATTTAATAGGTAAAAGTCCCTACTTGGATTGATGGTGTAGAAGACATTGAGTATGTTGGTGTTGGTGCTCGCTTTGGTCGGTCTTTGGAATCAAAGGAAAAACATGCCAACAAAACTAGACTCGTTTTGGCAGATCCTCCTGATCTTTGCAGTCCACCTAAAAAAAGGTTTCAAATCATGTCCTGTTTTGCACTATAGTTATCCATTTGAACTCTCATTAAGTCTTATTGCGGAGGTTTTGATTACTTGCTTACCTAGTCATATATTTGATGTCCTTGTAATTAAGTCCTCCTTGCCTCTTGGTAGCTTCAAAGGGATGTCATTCTGGTGCACCGAGGCAATTGCAGCTTCACAACCAAGTCAAATATTGCCGAAGAGGCTAATGCTTCAGCTATCCTTATAATAAACAATCGAACGGGTATGTTTGAAATTTTTGTCTTTTATTTAATTATTTATTCTTCTTCTTCCTTTTCTTTTCACCTATGACATATTCACAATGTCCTAGTGTGTCAAATAAATCTTAATTTACATAGTTGCATAAATAGCCACATTTAATTATGAGGTTGGTAGCCCTTGTGCACTGAAATTGGTACCAATTTCAGTGCAACTTCCGTTATTTTACTTCTCACAGGCCATCTTTCATCAATATTCTTGTTATTATTCTTTGTTCCATCAAGGTTCTTTGGATTATGCTGATGTTGTGATTTAAAATATGGAACAGTTTAGAGCTGTAATAATGTAAACTATGAGTTAGTTTTTATAATGTTTCGCGAGCAATAAATAATGATAAAAAAAAGTGTGCGACCCAAGTACATGGGTGACCGCATCCATTACTATTTTATTTGAAGTACATTAAATTTTATTACATTTAAATTTTTCATTTTCTTTATTTTTAAGTTTGAATCTTTGATGCAGAACTTTTTAAGATGGTATGTGAAGCGAATGAAACTGATGTAAATATAGGCATTCCTGCTATCATGCTTCCGCAGGATGCTGGTGCAAGCTTGGAAAATTACATGAAGAATAGCTCCATGGGTATGCTTTTCTGAATCTCCATATGTAACCTTTAATCAGCAATACGGTTATATAATGCTTTTCATAGCTTTGGTTGCAACGTGTGCAAGATATTTTCGTTTGTTGTTTAATGCTTAAACTGAAATATTGTGCAATTTTTAAATGGGATGCTCATTTCTTTGCACTTGCATGTGGTTGATTCCCCCTTCATCAGTTTTTGTGCAGCTATATTCTCCACAGTGCCCACTTGTTGATGTTGCAGAAGTGTTTTTGTGGCTCATGGGTGTTGGTACCATCTTAGGTGCTTCTTATTGGTCTGCATGGAGTGCCAGAGAAGTGGCTATAGAACAGGACATGCTTTTGAAGGTCAACTTAGGCATTTTGTTTTGACAGATAAATTTTATAAATCTTTTTGGAGCATGATCCTTGGACAATAAGTCTTCGATTCCTTTAAGTTATTTATTGATAGATAACGTCATGCTTACAGGATGGTTCAGATGACTTTACGCGCACAGAAGGTGTTCCATCTAGTGGTGTTGTTAATATCAACACAGCATCGGCCATGCTCTTTGTTGTGATTGCCTCATGTTTCTTGATCATGCTTTACAAACTCATGTCATTGTGGTTTATGGATGTTTTGGTGGTTCTTTTCTGCATTGGTGGCATAGAGGTTTGTTTGTCCTCATTCCAACTAAAGTATATATATGCCTATGAAAATTGTATGAGGAATTCTTGATTTAAGTTACTTCATGGTATACCTTATAATCCTCACTTTTATATGACATCTTTTTTGGTATTTTCCTGACTGTTCCAGTTCATCATTTCTAGATCTATGTTTCTTCCCCTACAAACTTGAACTTCTCCGTCCATAAATCTAATGCAATTCTCTAAACCAACATTTGTCATTATCTTCAGTTAGTTATTCTTGCATTGTTTTCTTGATGGTTTCCATTTATGCTTGTCTCAGAATGCTGGGTCCTAATTAGTTTTGTGTGCCCTTTTTTCCATCTATGCACTTATGGTGCACTACATACAACATTTGTAACATTTTACAAATATCAGTTCTTGTGAGTCTTCTTGTTGGTGCTTTTTTGGGAAAACAATTTGATACAAGTTGAGCATCCAGTTTGTAAGAATGTCATGGAACTGCCGCCTTGTCTTGATTAAACTACTTCATATTGCTCAATGAAGAATAATAGCTTGAATTATTTTTTTTTAAAGCTAGAAACAGAACATCAAGAATTTTATTCCATTCATAAGCCTCAGACATCTCTATGACTGTGAATAATGATTTTCTGAATGTTTAATTCTCTTTTTCATCAATAGATAATTGATTAATTTATTAGTAAAACCTGTAAGGCCTAGAGGCCTCGGTGTCTTTTGACTTCAAATATTGCTTAAATTTGCTAAATTCTTCATGTTTGCAGGGCTTACAAAACTTGCTTGGTGGCGTTGTTATCATGGAATTTTATTTCTTCACCTTTTCTGCATTCTGACCCTCCAACCAACTTGCATAAATTGCACTATGAACTTAAGCATGTGAGAGCAAGGCATTTTGTTTGTCCTTTTTTTTTCCCATTTATTACTATCAATGGATTATATTACACTCTGATAGAAATGAATGCTTCCCTTTTGCTGAGCATGCTTTATTTTCTGTCTTGGCATTCTTTCCACGGCTTGGTTTCTCCAAATAATTATTTGTTTATGCAGTTGGAAAGGCATTTTATTCTGTCAATAGGTTTTTTCCTTTTTTTCTTTCTCTCAATTCTTCCCCTTTTATTGCAATAATATTCTCTTTTGATATAAAATTTTTTATCTATATACATATAAAGAGAACAATCTCCAAGCGCTGGACTATTTTCTTGACTTAATGGACTAGGAATGATTGCAATGACTGTTACCTTGTCACTATAAATACTATTGATGAAAATGGTGTAAATTTGATCAGCAGATAGGTGCAACTGTACCATATACTGTCAGTGAACATATTTCCTTGATTAGTTTCATGTTTATATTATTTTTTAAAATTTGTTTTCAAAGTCACGAGTTCAAAAAGGATAAGGCTTTGACCGATTTCTTTATGAGTTAAAATAGGATAAGCTTTGGCCGATTTCTATGGTAATAAGCATGCACTAGATTGGATGCAATTTTTGGACTACAAAAAAAAAAGAACAAGCGGCCTGTATCTAGATAATTGATGCGACTATTTATTTGTTTAAATACAGTGGCATAATAACCTTTTTCGTTACTCATTAACTGTAGATTGAGAGCCATAGCATCATCATCTTTTATGGTGATAGAATATGTTATATTTTATGTAATCTTTTCTTAACTTATTTCAGAGATTATGTAGAACATGAAACTGACAACTAAACGTATATAGTTTCAGATGGTTTCAGCATGCTGGAGAATCATTTATTAAAGTGCCTTTCTTTGGAGCTGTCTCATATTTGACGTTGGCTGTCTCTCCCTTCTGCATAGCATTTACTGTTGTTTGGGCAGCTTACTGCCGTGTCTCTTTTGCTTGGATTGGTCAAGATATCCTTGTAAGATGTTGCTTTTTTTTTCCCCAATCTGACTCCAATTTCGTGCAACGATATTAAAAAGCACAAATGACTTCAAACAAATTGGTATACCTTGGCCTTCAACAACTCATAGAAAATATTATCACAACGATGAATTAAGGTGACTTGCATAGTGAAGGCACATCAAGGCTCCATTGAATCAAATTGCTGTTACACTTTGCACTTTTATGTTTAATCTTACAATGTGGTTGGCAATGAACAATTTTCAGCTGTGTCCTCTTCCGTCCTAAATTTTGCATGCCATGGGAAATTTTCAAAAGTTCATCTTTTAGCAGAATTTATTGCAGATGGATTTTCTGATATTTTCTTGGAACTCTTAGCTTTACATTCTTCAGAATAGAATTTTTTCACATTATGCATAGATATTTAATTGTTTGGAGGAGGCCATCTGATTTGTTATTCCTCTCCATCGATTAGGGCATTGCATTAATCATCACAGTTCTTCAGATAGTTCATGTACCAAATCTCAAGGTGATTCTTCAATTCATTCTGATAGTTAGTTTGAAAGTATGTTTTGTCATGGCATGGTTCTTGTATTATTTTCTCCTTTGTTTGCATTCTTTGAGATGACTTATTTGTGAAATTTATCCTTTTAAATCTTCGTTGACAATGTCTAACTCCAGCTTGAAGCTATCAATTCTAAATAAGTTTTAGTTTTTAGTGAAAACATGTTTAACGCCACGAAATATTAATGAGCATCAGCTCTTAACAGTCACATGGCATTGGTTTGTGGCTTTTAAGTCCCTCGTTTTTAGGATAAGCAGCTTTTAATTGAGAAGCGTCATAGCATGATCTAAAAGGACTGGACTCACTAGAAATCTTTTCAACACTGATAAATGACAGGTTTTTTTTTAAATTTTTTTATTTTTAATCTTCTGTTTTGGTTTAAAATACTATCAGGTTGGGACAGTTCTCCTTAGTTGTGCATTCATGTATGACATCTTCTGGGTATTTGTCTCCAAGTTGTGGTTCAAGGAGAGTGTGATGATAGTGGTAAGCAGTGGGAAGGCTTCTGGTGTTTTACGTCATCTATTATGAGAAAATTTTAACTCTTCCCACCTCTTGTCTACAGGTAGCTTGTGGTGATAGGAGTGGAGAAGATGGTATACCAATGCTATTGAAAATCCCACGGATATTTGATCCTTAGGGTGGCTATAGCATTATTGGGTTTGGTGATATCATCTTACCAGGATTACTCATAGCTTTTGCATTAAGGTTTGAATTATACAAGCCATACAAATACTTTGGCTCCATTAAGACTTGCATGCCTCACCGTCATAAATCTCAATTTATTTTGGCTTGATATGTTTCATACAAGCCAGGAAACTGAAGTTTTATGATGTTTGGAACATTTATATATCAAATTCAACATGTTGTTCTTTCAGGTATGATTGGCTAACAAAGAAGAATCTTCGAGCAGGATATTTTCTGTGGGTAATGACTGCTTATGGCTCAGGTAAGAGAAATGATAAATGTATAAACTTGGACACAGCATTGTAGCTAAGTGACAAAACCATAGGTAGATTCTTGTGTTCTTGCACGCCTGCTTGGAAAGATGATAGATAATTACTATATAAACAGCCAATAAGTGAATCTATCGGTCTGATGCTTATGTGAAGTGAAATAATTACTATATAGGACCTTAATTGGGATACCATAAAATTGTAATGATTATGATAGCCAGTCATTGCTTGTGTACACATATTACAGGGTCGGATAATTGTGAGATACTTGTAAGAGTTGGTAGATGCTGCCTTTCACATTGGTCCATTTAGGTAGCTGTAACTTTCAGTTTTACGAGTATCAATCTGAGCAAATGCAAAAGAAGTTATTTCTCCATAGAAAGACAGTTTTGGCCTTCCTCCATAGAAAAACAGAAGAAATTATGTACAGGAGGCTAGAAATTTGGGGGTAGAGTCGATGTTGAGCTGTGGCATTAGGTCGATAGATATTTTGTATATCTATAATTAGTGATTATTCATCCGCAGGTCTCCTAATCACATATGTGGCTTTGAACATGATGGATGGACATGGCCAGCCAGCATTACTCTACATTGTTCCATTCATGCTTGGTAAGTGATAATAATAGCTTCAGAAAATGCATTCACGCAGGTAATTTATGCATTCACGCTTGATATCGACATCAGTAACTGATCACTGAGCTTTTTTTTTTTTCCTTAAGAAAGAGGACACAAGAATACGCACAAGAAACGGTAACTGATCACTGAGCTATTAGTTTAATTATTTTGGTAACATATACAGGCACTTTTTTGACATTGGGAAAGAAGAGAGGTGATTTGAAAGCTCTATGGACAAGGGGAGCACCTGAGCAGCCATGCCCACATATTCAATTTCAACCCTCTCAATCTCATTAGCAACACAAAAAGGTCAAATGCACACACCCGCTTACTCTATATTAGTTGTATTAATTTTAGGATGTTCATTTTACACAAAAAGAGTTCAGAGACTTTACGTGTATAAGCGGTAGGGAGAGCCAATATTTGTTAGTATATGTATAAATTACAGACTTGGAGTTAAAAGTAAATTTAAAATTAGCTTTTGCTTAATTGTAAACGAACATTATGATTGAGGTATTTAACTCCTTTATTTATCCTATTTCAGTATTCCGAATCAAAGGAGTGAATAACCAAATAGCCAGATGCCTGCCGAGACCCATATTTCAATTGATTTAATATTTAATTAAATGTTCATAATTTAATTAATGAAGAAGTCTATTAATAAGTAAATTTTTTATGTATATAATAATTTAAAAACAGGACTATAAATTTATATTTCTTTAAGATATCATTCTGAGAATTTTATGATCATTTTGAATTTTGTATTTGAATTTAACTATAAATTGATAAATTTGAAGTATAAAAAATATTAAATTATCTTTGCAATACTTTAAAAAAAAATGAATACCCTAGTAAGAGAGTCACGCATGAATCAAAAAATATTATATTTTTTCAAGAGATATCTGTACTGTATACGTCCTCAAACTTTTTTATTTCAAAAACACGGGATAAGGTAATTTTTTTTTTAATTTTACGTTTTTAACGCTAATTTTTTTATTTTTATAATTTTTTTTATGTTTTATTTAAAATTTTTTAATATCATATTTTTAATACACAAAAATAAATATTTACATAACATATGCATCATATATACATAATATACATATATAATACACGTTCAATAATATAAAATACATCTATAATACATATATAATTTATTTACATAATATTTTTAATATTTATTTATTTTTATTTTTTAATATTTTTATTTTTACAACATTCATACAATATTCAATAATTTTTATATAAAATACACACAACTTAAATAATAAAAATATAATATACACACATCTATAACACATTTATAACACACCTATAATACATCTACTACATATCTACATAATGAAATTGTATATATATATATTTAATTTTTTCATGTATATATAAATAAAATTTATTTAACAATAAATTTAATAATTTTTATTAATACATTTTTATATGTTTTACTTTTTTTTGAGTGTTATTTATTTTTATAATTAAAATTAAAATTTTTTCTTTATAAAAAATTATAATTTTTATATAATGAAAAATAAAGTTAAATATTAATTTTTATTATTTTATTAGAATATTGTTATTTAATATTGAAGTTTGAAAAAAAAATAAAAATTGAAGTAAAATATTAATTATAACGACGAAAGTAGTATTTTTTTTTAAAAATGCTTTTGGTTTAATAAGAAATGAGGTATTTTTAAAATTTTGCATAAATTATTTATAAAAACGTAAATATTTTTAACTTTTGTAGTATTTTTAAAATAAAAATTATTTTTTTTAGTATTTATGTAAATGTCCCTTTGTTCAGTAAATAAAAAATTATGAACTAAAATATTTAGTTATTCAGTCATCGTATTACAGTTTATTTATATGAGAATTTTCTGTTAATTAATTTATTTAAATGCTTAAAATAATAATAAATATTTTATAATTTATTTATTGTTGTTTGACATTTTCCTATATGTAATAATCCGGGAAAAATATATCTAATTCTAATTTTCATTTTGGCATTTTCTTTCATGCAATATTTAAAGAAACTATATTTATCCCTTTATCATTTAAAATTTATTTAATAAACAATGTCCTTTAATACCTAATGCTTAATTATGAATATTTTTTTATCAATTATATATGAAAAGAGAATATTTAAAAAATTTAAATTTGAAATCTAGACAAAAATAATACAAGCTTTTAGCTAGTAAACTATATTTTAATGGTTAATATTTTCTAATGTAATTGTTAAAATTTGTTTATTCTATAGTACTTGAATTTTTATTGTTACATTTTACATTTGTTATAATAATTAAAAAAATAAATTAAAATAAAAAATAAAATTATATTCTGTAACTATTTAATAACCGGCTACTTCCGGTACCCACTAGCGAGTAGTTACCTTTATAGGACTGATTTAAGTTTACGGCCATTATATCTCTTCAAGATTTGTATCAACCAACAAATATATGTCATTGCGTCATCGTCATCAAAGAAAATTTCTAAATATATATTTATTTATTTATGCAACTAATATATATATATATATGAGAACTGATTCAATTAGTAAAATATTTTTTCCTTTTCTTTGAAAGATGTCAATGCAACTTGGCACACACTTGAGATAATTTAATGGAATTGTTTAATGCAAATTATACGATCACATCTTTCTTCATAGTCACTTGGTCATGAAGTACAAAAGTTTCCCTCCACAATCAAAATTACCTCCTGGAATTACCAACTCTTTTCTTCTTCTTCTTTTTCTTTTTCCTCCAAGAAAAAAAAAATAGTAAATAATGCGAAAAAACTTACACGTGGATCCGCATCAGTGAAATTATCAACTCTTCTTAGCATCTGGTCAAAATCAATCCAAACAAAGCATTTCATGGGTTATTGAAGAACATGAAAGTGATGGTTCTATTTGGTAAATCAACAGAGAGTTCATCAGATTCTTGAAATATGTGTCTCTGCACATCTGCTGCTCTGCATCCCTAAAGAAGAGTTTGGGCAGGAACACCGAAAAGCTTATTTCACAAGAGAAAAGGGGAACTTGCCTTGGTGAAATACACAGAAAAATTAACTCTTCTCTCATCTTATACTCTTTCATACAACATAAACATTCATTATTCTGTTTATCTTTTAGGGCTTATTGGCTCCACCTGAAAATAAGTTCTAGGCAAATCTGATTTTATGAAACAGCATGGACAATGCAAAGTCGATTGAATTTTGACTTCAAATTAACACACTAATACAACAAATCATGGTCAAATCATGATTCCTAGTCATGCAAAAAGATTGAATTGCAATATTCTTATAGAATTTCACATACACTACATGGCTCAAATCGTGGTCAATTTATGGTGGCTAATAACAAATACAACAAAAGTCAATAACCGATAATAATAATGATAAAATTTTCCAACCCTCTATCCCACAACTCAATTACTCTGCTCAAAAGAAAAACAAAACACAAATTACTAAATAATGTGTGCGAAGAAATTAACCTTCTCAAGGGCGTGGAGAGAAATCTAGGATATGTCAGGGACAAAAAATATCGCAAATCAAAGCAACTTCAATACCACAAGGGAAAGGAATACATACTTCCATATCCTCTCAAGGCACCACTATCATCAATTGCAAAATACACTGGCCTCCTCTCTTGACCCAAAGTTTGAATCTCCTGCATCCTTTCAGGCCAATCTGAGTTCAATCTCCGAGCAAAATCTTCCACCTCCCTGAATTAAAAGATCAAATGAGAGGTTTTGAGAACATTTACATGTTGATTGACCAGAATCTATAACTAAAGTATCTTGCTTGCTTCTATGCATAAAGATCCAACGATGCAAAACCTAGAAAGCTGGTGACTGTGGGACAAGAAAATGCGGGCAGATAATGTCAACCCAAAACAAAAAATGTTGTAAGTACTCCGTCATAGGGCATCTTTCCCACTCTCTTAATTACCCAATATGACCTTTACATTTAAGAAGAAAATATATACACACCCATATACATCGTTTCATTCAATAATTCAAAGGTCCACATGCTTACCTATCAATTTTTTCTTTTAATGCTGGATCAATCTCATCGTCAATATCAGCATCATCAAACTCAACTTTAGGTGCAAAAAATTCATCCTCTACACCTCGTAAGTTTGGCGTTTGGCTGGCACTTGACCGGAATTCATTAAGAACTTCTGCACTATAACATAAAGAATTGAGACCATGTGACTCCTACAAAAAATCCAAAAATGATTTTAGTAAAACACGTATTAAGGAGATCAACATAGATTCTGACAAGAGTCTGTTCAACCTTTTTATGTGTTTCAGTAGCTTCATTTGAAGAAGTGCTCTTCTGCTGATCTTTCTTTCTTCGGTTCTTCTTTTTATTCTTTGAGGTTTTATTTCCTTTGGAATCTGTGAAACAAAATTTCATACCTCCAATGAGACCTTCAAAAGGATGCCAAATGGAGGAAAGAAGACAGAGGCTGTGCTAACATATATGCTTACATCAAAGATCTTGGTATAAAACAAACATCAAGAAATGCAAATAACCAATTCACATAGTTTTTTGCACAGGAAACAGGATTGTCCATGAAAATTGAATTCTGATATTTTGTCAGATATTTTAGTTATATATGGATTGTAGGTAATATAACATGAAAATCTATAAAATGATTATTTGCTAGATGATTTGGGTTAATATACCAGATAATCGAGAAAGAAATTAGTCACTACAGCTCAAAACCTCAAACAAAAAAGCATACCTGAATTTCTTCCATTAATAAATGACAAGAGGTCATCGAGTGAGCGATCATCTATACGTTCTTTCTCAGCCTCAACATTCTATAACACAGAAAAGGTCTAGTTACAACCATCATTCAGCATGTGCATAATGTTATTACTTGGCATTATGGTGCATTGCACGTGGAATGTTGGGCCATTGAACACCAAAAAAAAAACACATGCTTAGTGGAAGTTCATGTCAAACTGCAGAATTCTTGATTGGACAGAACCCTACAAACTGTGGGATGAAGATTTAATTGAAAAGCATGTTTAACCTTTAGTTTTTGTCTCTCCTTTAGTTCTTTCCTCTTCTTTGCATGTAATCGATTCAAAAGTCGGATTCGCGGATCATCAGTAATGTTCTTCAAAGGCTCCAACTTCTCTTCCTGTGGCAGAATCTATGTCAAAATTACAAAATAGATGAAAAATGCATCTAAGCATAGTCCCCACAAGCACTAGACACCTCTGTAAGATCATCAGGTAAATGAAATATCTCTCGTATCTCCTCGGGAGTTTTTCCTTCAATAATTCTTGCAAGTGCACGACTAGTAAGATCAACCAAAGGCTTCAACTGGAGACTGTCAGCAGCAGACGTCAACTCACAGAGCCTCTTTGTGTCCATTTGAATGAACTTCTCATCAAAAGATTTGCGCTCCTACATGATACAACAACCCAAAGTTAAACACTGCTTTTGACAGAGTCGTTTTTACCATTCCATAGCATCTTGTAACATTTTATGAAGGAAACATCAAAGTTTGTTCAAGCTACTAAACAACTAGTTGAAAGTTTTCTAGTTGACAAGACTTTCATACATTCAACTTGCACAAGCAAGAAAAACATTAAAAAACAACAACAACAATAACAAATGACAGAGAAATGACAACTCAGAAATGCAGAGAAACCTTGTTAGAGTGACCTGGTACTTGATGGAACCTGCAATAATCGAGAATTAGGCTCAACATGGCAGGATTGACTCCTTGTGGAAGAGATATAGCGTAGTTCTTTGATGATCCCAGGCCTTTTTGCATTATTTCATGACATATCATTGGGCAAAACATGGCAACCTCTTGCTCCACTTGCTGAATTGAACCATCAGCAGTTTGGAGCGAGGTATAGGATTTCATCATCTGAAAATCCATGTAAAAACCAACATAGTTAGAGATCAATCTTAATATTAAAGTACAAAACACCAAGGAAACAAACTAGTATCGACTCCCACAAAAACAATTGCTTATAACCATCAGGACCCTTCTACTTCCAAGCAAACAAAATTATTTTTAAATTCCTATGCTCACACTCCATGTATGCCGTACTTTCAATCAAATATATGATCTACATACACAGTGGTTGTCTTTCCCGAGTTCTACTTCACCCCAATCAAACTAGATTTACAATTTAACCCAAAAATTTGACCTTTGAACAGAATGATCGAATCATCAAATGGCCATGATTAAATAATACCACATTACGACCAAAAAGTTTTTCCAATCACACAAATGACGTAGTAGTACAAGAATCTCAATTGCAAGTTAAAATGGATTAATAGTCAACACCTCTCAGAACAGCCAACAGAAAAAGAAGCAAACCTCTGGTTTATTGACTGCCATATCAGCTTCTGACATTTTACAACAATTTTGGAAAACCAAGGAATGTCTTTAGATTCCCACTTCAATAGTTATAGTTTATGATGCCAAGTTTGGCGTTCGAAAGCTTGAGCCAGCAAACAATGTCAGCGCAATTATGAGTTCCAAAAATCTACATCAACCCCATAATATAAAGACTTCCAATTCCTTGAATACATAGCAATTCTTGATAAATCGTCTTTAACTTTACTGTCAAAGTGGCGTACCAGAGGCAGAATACCACATAACCAATTATAGACCTTCCAACTGAAAAAATAATGTATGCATGAAAATTCACTGTCAGTTTTAATGACCGAGTTCCACAAATCCAAAGAAAGTCAAAAAAAAATATAACTGAGTTAGAAAATGGGAAAAACGAATAAGAACCGAAAAAAAAAAGTCAAATCTCTTTATAAACATCACAAACAAAAATGCCAAACCAGAATAAAATTCCAGGCCAAATAAGTCTACATGAGTGTGCTCTGTGCATGCTCTTGCATGATGACAATGCACACATATAAACAAAAAATGAACCTTCTCTATTTTCTTCTTAAGACGTGAAACTTTTCCAAGAGGATATTGAGCTCAGGTTTTGTACATAATTTTTTTTAAAAAAAAAATTGTTTATAGATGTGTCTAGCATAATATATAGCTAGTCATCTGTAAAATAACGGTAAAAGAAGTATCTAATATCTACTGAAGATATGCATAAAGGTAGAGCTACCCCAAAATATTTCGAATTAAGAAAAATATGAACTTTCATTTGACCTTTACTAAAATAATCCAAGGCGATAAAAAGAAAGAAATAATAAATTGTAATTGTAGCTATTAAAGTTCCCTAATTGTCAACGCCAGTCACTGCACTTCTCTGGTAGCTCAATATAGCTAATCGAATAAAATAAAAAAAAGTTCTCTTTTAGCTTCTGATTTAGCTAATCGAAGCTAAATTAAGTATTTATGAGATAAAATAAAATTACGAATACAGGAACAAACATTAAGCAAAATTAGGAAAAATCATAAAAAAAAAAAAAGAGTGGAGATAATTTCATTTCGATGGCGTCGCCATAACTATGATTAAAACGAACACAAGCAATCTTAATAATAATAATAAACATTAATTTCTGTCACTGTATCGATCCAATAAAAAAATGGAATACGAATGTACCTGAAAGAGAGAGAGAGAGAGAGAGAGATGAAAATGGCCAAGAAATTGATTAAAATTAGAAGTGAGATTTGGCGGTTGTCGGCGAAATCAGAAGAATGGATAAATGAGAGCAAGAAAAAAAATATGGATTTTTTAAGGTTTAGAGAGAGAAATGAAAATGAATTTTTTTTCTCTTAAATGATTAATAATGAAAAAGATAAAAATTACGTGACTGAAGAAACTCTAGTCGCCGGCTTCTCTGAAAGGTAGGCCGCGTATTATATATTCAGGATTTTTTTTTTTGACACTTATTCAGGATTAAGATTAGACTTTTCTAATTTCCGAATTTTTGAATTTATTGAAAATTACGCAACGGGCAATGGGTTCTTAAAATTTAATTACTCCTGCCGTGGGTCGCATGGAGTAATGAATAAAAACATGTAGTGGGCAGGATAGGCATGAAAAGATTGGATCGGTTGCACTGAAGTGGGACCCACATGGCGTAAGAATCATTTCTATTACAGCGTGATGATCCACGTGGGTGACACATCGGACGATGCAAAGGCAAAGCATTGTTTCTCCTTTGAAAGGAAGGAATAATTATATGCTACAACCGTTGTAGCAATAAATGCCTACAACGGACTAATGAGATTCTTACACGTAGATTAAATGATTCATTTCATTGGTTCGTTGTAGGCATTTAATCTACGTGTAAGAATTTCATTGTTCCGTTGTAGGCATTTATTGCTACAACGGTTGTAGCATATAATTATTCAAAAGGAAGACTGAACAGTTTGTCAGCTACCACCAAACGTTCTAACATTTTTCAACCACACGTCATAGAATAGAAATTAAACCCCACAACTATTACCACTTGGGATCACTTTATAAACTCAAATACAATTTTGGAAAATGATCGACATGACAATAAATGTATGCTCGTCGTAATAATGTGGATAATAACCTTATGAGCATAAACATCAATAATCAATTAAAGTACAAAAACTTGAAATAATCAATTAAACGTTAATATTTTGCAATATTTGTACAACACTTTAAGGTTATTCGGTTGTACCATATATATATATATATATATATATATAAAGAAGTCAATTCTTGCTATAGATTTTCTAGCTAATGCAGCAAAATAATTTGTTATATTTGAAATGAACACTTCAACATTAGGCATATTTTTACGGGTCTTTAATTTTAGCTATTTCATAACATCTCTTATGCTCGTTAGAATTTTTTTTAGCTCTGTTCAACTCTTTTTACCAAAAAAAAAATATTTTAATTTAAAACACTTTATAAAATATAAGATTATATTGTTAATTCCACATAAATTAAGTGGATGGCCTACTAACCTAGTATTTTATTTTATGTAAACTTATCCACTTATAAAAGTTGTAGCCAGCTAAACTACTCATTAAGATAGAGATAACTATTATTAAGATAGGATAATGCCTTGATGGAGTGGAAAATTCTTTTTTAATTTAAAGACTACTAGATAATGGTTATCACGTTCAGTTTTTGCTGAATAAATTCTAGCTTTCTTCTCTCATCTATAAAAGGAGCACAAAAAACCCTTTATGACTATGATTAAAAATTTCATCAATTACAGTTTTTAAAATTTTCGTGCATAATAGTTAGATAGAGAGAAGAAGAGTATTTAGAATTAAAGGTTTAAATCAAAAGGGCTCTTCAATTCTTCAATGGTTGCTTCATCAATAAATGGTACGTCAATTAATTTATTATTTCTTAAGATATTTTGAGTTCAATTAAATAGGGCATCAGATTTATTTCCACAATAAAATTCTTACAGTTGATATCAGAGCAGGTTGAATTCAAATATCTTAGAATTATAATATTATAATTGTCATAATATTTGTTATTGTATTGGATTTAATTGATTACGATTGTGACTAATATTTATAAACGAATTAAAATTTCATGACTCCGTTTTGCGTGGATCCATAATAGGGCAAATTACTATTAGTTTTGTTTTCATTTTGCGAATTTACAATATTTTAGATGAATCCATCTTTACTATTAAAACGTAAAAACAATTGTTGGTTTTGCTTCTGTAACTTAATGCATACGGTATAATATTAAAATTATATTATGATAGGCCATGATATTATGACTTCTGGATTTGTTGTTTTGCAAAATGATTTTGATGAATATTGGGACCATTATAGTTTTACATGCAACATAATATTATATTGTATGATGGGCGATTGTAGTTTTTTAAAGTCATCTAACATATTGGACAAATGCTATGCATATACATATGTTATTATATGAAATACAAATATCATTCGAATGGACAGATATACTGATAATATTTGTGTCTTCATCGAATTGAATTTGATGAATTAAAAATTGTTTGTTTTGGTTTGTAACCATTATACAATTGTAATGATTACAAATTAAGGGACAAAAATAAATTGTATTATATATTACATATTCTTACATTGCTACATATCCTAGATGTATTTTTATATTTACATGTCAGTATAAATAATTGTATATATACAACGTATTATATCTTTAAAACAATATATATTATATATATATTTAATAATTTATGGATATGAACATTAGATCATTATTCATGTAATCAGTATGTGAATTTATGATGCAAATTATATTAAGTAGTTTTATGACATAAGATTTACTAACTTAGATTGTTACCAAAGTAACCTAAGTTGTTGAGTCTTGTAATAGTTAAAACTACATAAAAGAATAAAATAAAATATTATTAGACAATTTATATAAATATACAGTTCACTAGTTTAGATAGTTGCCAGAGTGACCTAAGTTAGTGAATCATATATTTGTATAAATTGTATAAAAGAACTAAGAGAGACTTATAAAGAAATAGTATTTTGAGAATGTTTATAATTAAGAGATTGAGGCTAGCCTAAAGGTGAGTCACATTCTACTAATTATAAAATAATAGTATTATTTTATGCTCTTTAGAAAAGTAATATGTATACCTAAAGGTAACATATAAATAACATAAAATATTAATATAATTTTAAGCTCCTTTTGAGTGGACACTAGATATGCTGGAGTTTTACCCAAAGGAAAAACTATAGTGATATCAATAGTTCATCGTTATATATTTTAAGTTTGTATTTGAGGCCTTATTGGGAGCACTATTCTATTTTTTGTACAGTTCTCACTTCCTTATACTCCCTTGCATCTGGAATGATAACATTTGACGGGTTAAATTTTTTTTGAGTGGTATGAAAGGGTTCAATTCTCACTGGGTGTATTGGATTTTGACCTAGCTTTGATAACTGAAAAGCCATCTGAAGCTACCGATGATAGTACTTCGGAGCAGGGGGAACAATTAAAGGCTTGGAAAAGGTCAAATAGACTCAGTTTTATGTTTATGAGAATGACTATTATCAATAATATCAAGACCTCCCTCCCTCAAACTGAGATCATCTCAGAATTTTTGAAGTCTGTTGAGGAGCGATTTAAACGTGTTGATAAGTCCTTCGCAGATACACTGATGGCTAAAATGACTATTATGAAGTATGATGGTTAGAAAGGTATTCAACAGCATATTTTGAATATGACTGAAAAGACTGCAAAACTGAAAGCATTGGGCATGAATATGAATGAGCCCTTCTTAGTACAGTTTGTACTTAACTCACTTTCAGATGATTATATGGTGTATCTACAAGAACCTGATTTTGATATTGTGATAAGGAAAGATCCGATCTCATTTTCACAGGCCATAAAAAGTGATGATTCTAATAAATGGATAGAAGCCATGAATGAAGAGTTAAAATCTATGGACCATAATGATTTTTGGGATCTTGTTGATTTACCTGATAATTGTAAACTCGTCGGCTGTAAATGGGTTTTAAGACCAAGCGCGATGCCAAAGGCAATATCGAACGATTTAAAACTAGACTAGTGGCCAAAAATTTTACTCAGAAGGAGGGAATAGATTATAAAGATACTTTCTCTCCAGTTTCTAAAAAAGATTCGCTTAGAATCATTATGGCCCTTGTAACTCATTTTGATTTAGAGTTACATCAAATGGATGTGAAAACTGCCTTTTTGAATGGAAATTTGGATGAAGATATTTATATGGATCAACCTGAAGGGTTCGCAAAGAAAGGAAAGGAACACCTAGTATGCAAATTAAAGAAATTCATTTACGGTCTTAAACAAGCTTCCAGGCAATAGTATATTAAGTTTAATGATACCATCACATCTTTTGGATTTAAAAAAAATACTGTTGATCAGTGTATATATCTGAAAGTTAGTGGGAGCAAGTTTATATTTCTGATATTGTATGTGGATGATATTTTGCTAGCTCGTAGTGATTTTGGTTTATTACGTGAAACCAAGGAATATCTCTCTAAAAACTTTCAGATGGTTGATATGAGTGAGGCAAACTATGCTTTCGGTATAGAGATCTTTAGGGATCGATCTCGAGGACTGCTAGGTTTGTCTCAAAAAGGTTATATTAATTGAGTTTTAGAGAGATTTAATATGCAATCATGTTCAGCAAGTGTTGCACCTATTTCAAAAGGTGAAAAATTAAGTAAACGACAGTATCCAAAGAATAACTTTGAGAGGGAGCAAATGAAGAAAATTCCTTATGCATCAACTGTATGGAGTTTGATGTATGCTCAAACATGTACCAGACCAGATATCAGTTATGCTGTTGGTATGTTGGGAAGGTACCAAAGTGATCTAGGATTCGAACACTGGAAGGTTGCAAAGAAGGTTATGAGATACTTACAAGGGACAAAGAATTATATGCTCACATATAAAAGGTCATAACAATTAGAAGTGATTGGATACTCGGATTCAGATTATGGCGGTTGCCTTGATAGCTTAAAGTCAACTTCAGATTTTGTCTTTATGCTAGTTAATGGGGCAATCTCATGGAAGAGTGTAAAACAGTCAATTACTGCCTCATCTACGATGGAAGCTGAACTTGTTGCTTTTTTGAAGCCTCAAATCATGTTTTGTGGTGGCAAAATTTTATCTCAAGGCTTGGTATTGTCGACTCTATTGCTAGGCTGTTGAGAATTTATTGTGATAACACCGCAACTGTTTTTTTTTTTTTTTTTCTGAAAATGGCAAATACTCAAGTGGATCAAAACAAATGGACTTAAAGTACCTCGTTGTTAAAGAAAGAGTCTAGAAACAACAAGTGTCAACTGAAAATATTAATACCATACTTATGATTGCCGATCCATTGACTAAGGGATTGTCTAGAAAGATATATATGGAACATGTTATAAGGATGAGTCTTTTGAGTAATCCATAATATGTACGATGGATATTTTAGTGGTTGAGTAATTGACATTTTTGCGCATTTAAAGTATGTTTATATTCTTTTATGTTTTTCAATTATGGGTGCACATTTTATTATTTGATTAACAGAAACTGTCTTGACAAGATAAATTATAGGGGTTGTTTTGGCTTGATGAACTGAGTTTGCAAGGGTTATTGATGTGTAGTACATAGAAGGAAATATGATATTGAAATCATATAACCGCTCTGACTCGCATTTATAATCTAAGCTTATTTCAGTATTATAGTATAGCACTTTGAGTTTGTTGGCTATCTTATTAAAATTCTTGATCACGTGTCAAATTCTTTTATGAAATTAAATAAATGTATTTTGATGTAAAAAATATATATATATTATATAGTTTTCATAATCGGTTTAGTGGACCAAATGGGAGAATGTTAATTCTACGTAAATTAAGTTGATGACCCACTAACCTAGTATTTTATTTTATGTAAACTTATCCACTTATAAAAATTGTAGCCAACTAAACTACCCATTAAGATAGAGATAACTATTATTAAGATAGGATAATGCCTTGATGGAGTGAAAAATTCTTTTTTAATTTAAAGACTAATAGATAATGATTATCACGTTCAGTTTTTGCTGAACAAATTCTAACCCTCTTCTCTCATCTATAAAAGGAGCACAAAAAAATTTTTATGACTATGATTAAAAATTCTATCAATTACAGTTTTTAAAATTTTTATGCATAATAGTTAGATAGAGAGAAGAAGAGTGTTTAGAATTAAAGGTTTCAGTCAAAGGGGCTCTTCAATTCTTAAATGGCTGCTTCATCAATAAACGGTACGTCAATTAATATATTATTTCTTAAGATATTTTGAGTTCAATTAAATAGGACATCAAATTTATTTTCACATTAAAATTCTTACATATATATTATTAATTACTTAAAATATAAATATTTGTATAAGTATTATAGTTTAAAATTTCCATTAAATTAATAAAATTAATATTTAACCATTATAAATAATAGGTATTGGACCAGGCAAAAAATTTTGCATATAACTTTCGGAAGTCAAGTAAACGCTAAGGGACTGGCAGTGTCTATTGTGGAGAGAATGGAGAGGAGAGAAGAAGATGCTGTGAAGTTAGGCGCGGCAAAGTTTCCAGAGAAGCAACCCATAGGAACCTCTGCTCAGACAGACAAGGACTACAAGGAGCCACCAGCAGTACCTCTGTTCGAGCCTGGTGAGATCAAGTCATGGTCTTTCTGGAGAGCTGGAATTGCTGAGTTTATGGCCAGTTTCTTGTTCCTCTACATCACAATCTTGACTGTCATGGGCTTTAGCCGGTCACATAACAAGTGTGCCTCTGTGGGTATACAGGGCATTTCTTGGGCCTTTGGGGGCATGATCTTTGTCCTTGTTTATTCAACTGCTGGGATCTCAGGTCTCTTTTATTTATTAATTTTTTTTCTTTTCCCTTGTTTAATGATATTATAATAAAAAAGCTTCAATTTTGGGCAGGTGGGCATATAAATCCGGCCGTGACGTTTGGTCTATTACTGGCAAGAAAGCTTTCCCTTACCAGAGCCATATTCTACATGGTGATGCAGTGTCTTGGGGCTACCTGTGGAGCAGGAGTGGTGAAAGGGTTCCAGCCAACACCGTATGAGACATTGGGTGGTGGAGCCAACATGGTGAAACATGGATATTCTAAAGGCGATGGCCTTGGTGCTGAGATTGTTGGTACTTTTGTGCTTGTTTACACTGTTTTTTCTGCCACTGATGCCAAGAGAAGCGCTAGAGACTCCCACGTCCCTGTATGTATATAGCTATAGCATATTCGAAATTCTTTCAAAACTTGAGTTGATATCATTTTGATTAATCTGTTTTGACTGAACAATCAACTTAATTGGCAGATATTAGCACCACTCCCGATTGGCTTCGCAGTCTTTTTAGTAAACATGGCAACCATCCCCATAACAGGAGCTGGAATCAACCCAGCTCGGAGTCTTGGAGCTGCCATAGTCTACAACAAAGACCATGCATGGGATGATCATGTGAGTGCCACCTAATTAATCAATTAATACAATTAATTGTATAAATCTTTAACATGGACTGATTCAATATTTGGTTTTGTTTAGTGGATTTTCTGGGTAGGACCTTTTATTGGCGCTGCACTAGCTGCACTATACCACCAGATAGTGATCAGAGCCATTCCATTCAAGTCCAGAGCCTGATATTATCAGTTTAATTTTTAGTAGAATAAGTTGTGTA
Source organism: Garcia nutans (assembly GCA_947685225.1). Taxonomy (NCBI): domain Eukaryota; kingdom Viridiplantae; phylum Streptophyta; class Magnoliopsida; order Malpighiales; family Euphorbiaceae; genus Garcia; species Garcia nutans. The sequence goes on along the minus strand of CANTUV010000010.1, from coordinate 12,274,426 downwards.
GCAACTTTTGTTAATGCAGAAACGGTGTTTTCTACTTTTCTGAAACCAATCTAATGTAATATTGGTGTACAATCTATATATGAACTGCATACTAGCCTACGTTACAAATTAGAAATTTACTCGCTTGAATTATGGGCCGACTTAATTAATCAGATTTTGAGGAGGTTAATTAGAGCATTGGGCCTCATATGGTGTTTAATTACTAAAATGAAATTGGATTGGTTTATTGGCCCAGCTCAATTATGTATGTGTTTTTTCATCTCCACAAAAAATACTTAAAAAATAAAAATATTTTCAAAAATATCTAAATTTTCTTTTTTTAAAAAAAATTAATTTTTAATTTTTAATTTGAAAAATACTTTATTTTTAAAGATATATATGTATAGAGTTAGTATATGTAGATACGATAGTATGATATAATTTTCTAAATTTTTAAAGCAGTAATTTCCTATACTGCTTGTATATTATCTAGCTTTTGTGTGCTTGATTAATAATTATGATTTATGGATAAATAAATAAAAAATTCTACTTTGCAATTTTGTTTTTAATGTAAAAACAGTACTCATTCTCAAACTTAATCCATATGTTTTTTTAATATATTAGACGGTTACACATCAAAGCATAAATTAATATAAACATATATATTTTTAAAAAAAATAAAAAATGCTCTCTCAATTTTAATTTAAATATCATATTATAAGATTTTAACCATGTTAAAAAATTAATTAGAGTTATTAATTTAAACTTAATTAATAATTTATCTCTTGAATATTTATGCTCTATTAATTTTTTTATTAATTAATAATAATATTAACTATAAATGATAAAATAATCAATAATGTTAAAATTTTATTTTGATATTATTAAATAATAAATATTTTAAAATAAAATTAAAATATTAAAACATTAATATTTAAATTTAAATTTAAATATGAAAAATAATAAATACTATAAATAAATTCAAAATTAATTTTCTGTCCATTTATAAATAGTCAAGAAATAGATTGATTGACTGGGCATGCATAGTGTAGACTTCTTGCCAGGTCAAGTTGCTAGCGCAATAACTTAAATTAATGTGGGAGGCAGAAAGAAATAAAGTTGGTGGACGCTGCATATCCACCTGTCACCTAAATTAAAATGCTAGCATTGCATTGCATGTGATGACCCTTTAATTTCTTCATTTAATTAATGCACGATAACCATTTTTCAAACTCAAAAACTTGACTTGTGCACTCTAATCTCAGTAATTTTCATGTTTTTAAACTTCCTTTCTTCCAATTTCTTTCTTCTTTGTTTCAAGCACAAACCAAACCTCATGGCTAGAAGACACTCCAATTCTTATTAAGTAAGAAGTTTATAAAAAATATATATTTATCGTTATACTAAATTATATTTTTAAGAAATTATTAAAATATAATATAATAATTATAAATATGTATTGTTCATATTTTGAGTTTTAGTTTTAAATATTATTCTTTATGTAATATAATTAATATAAAAAATTATATTTTTAAGAGTAACTGGAGGATAATTTGATTTTTTAAAGATATATATACTTTTTTGTTCTGTGAATAATAATAAGATATGGTATCAATGTTGCAGAAATTAAGTGGGTGATAAGTTGATAACGACGGAGTTATTAATGGAGTTTGACAGTAATAGACTTCACAATGGGATGTTCTCATCTACCAAAATCAATTCATACCCAACAAAGCGGCTCACTATTTCGTGGTCTGATAACAGTGAGACTGAAAGAGAGAGATTAATATCACTTTCATGGTAATTAATTAAAATTTAAAAATGAAATTCACCTAATTTTTATACGGACCACGAATATAAAAAAATGGAGAAATATAACCATATAAATTAGTATTAAAAGACGTAATGTATCATATCCATAATCCAGTTCACTACTTCAGGAGATTTGAATTTTAATAGTATTCAGCAGTGATGAATCAATTTTATCATTTTTTTTTTATAATTTTCAAACATGCGTGATTAATTTAATAAATAAGTTAAAATTTATTGATAAGTATATTAAAATTAAATGGTAAATTTATCAATTATGGATCTTGAAATTAAGTCTTCATAAATAAATAAATAAAAATTTTGTGAGCAAATTAGTCCTTGTTTAATTTTTGGATTTTAAACTCTCTAGAGAAGTAAGAAAAAATAATTTTATATATTTTACTTAATAATTTAAGATTTAAATATTCATTTTACAGTAAAATCTTAGAAATTGGAATATTTATTTATAATTCTTTTTTTGAAGTAAATTTATTTATAATTCTTCATTTGGCATTATAAATTGATTTTTCATTAATTGTTTTCTTAAAAAAAATTGTACCTTTTAAAATATTATTGTTTTGTTATGCTGAAACTCTACGATACATAATAACTTGTTAATAATTTTGGAAATATTTATTACCAAATAATGGCAAATATACCTTAATTTAAAATAATTTTAATTATGGAAAAATATCAACAATTAATTTAATTAAAGAGTTGTACTTAAGCAGCCAAATAAACCAAAAAAGGAAAAATGGAAGAATCCTACACGAAATTGATTAAAAACCCCAAGAATTACAATGGCTTTGGTCTAAAAAAGGTAAGAAAGTCACGGCCAATTGGCCACCGCGCTGAACCAATAAAAACTACCATAATTATTAAACCCCACCTTCATCTCTTCGTCAAGACTTCAACTACTCGACACAATTTTATTTTATTTTATTTTATTTATATTTAATCTTTTTTTGAATAATAAACTTTTCATATGAAATTTTGACACACTTATATATCTAAAATTTAAACTCGCACGTCTAATTAAAATAGAATAATCTCTTATTAATTAATTTATATATTTAAAATATATAATTTTAATTAAACAGTGCTACATAATTTTAATTTTTTAAGAATAATCCTTGCCAAATATATATAAATAATTTTTCAACACTCAGCCTTGATGCATTTATTAAAATTTCACCAGTATTTGTAATTATTTTCACTTGCTGTCAATCATATGCCCTAGGCAAACCATGAAGTTTCTTGGTAGAGTCACTAGTCACCATCAGCTTTTTTTTTTCCAACTCATTTTGAATTTCTCCATATATATATATATATATATATATGTTTTGACATGAACGCAGGTTAGAGGCAACAGTTATAATTAGGTAAACTGTTAATTTTTCATTTTTCAAATTCAATATCGATAAATGCTAAACAATATAGTTCGAATTAGGCCAACAATGACCCGTGCTAAACAATATAATCCATCAATGTACATGGTTGATGGCTCTGATCTATGCTTAATTATTAATATATTTTCATATATTATATTATTAATTGTATAAATAAAATTAAGTAATATATTGTGTATATATATATAAAGTAAAAAAAAACAATTAAATTTGCTCATGGGTTTCTGTTTTCATGTCATCGAGAGATTTAAAAAAATTATTATTAGTTTTCAAAATAATTAATTAATTTGTCAGATTAAGTATAAATTTAATGTAAGTTTAAACATTGTACTCTAAAAGAATTGTTATTTTTGGTAAAATTTAGACGATTACAATTAAAATATTTCCTTCTTATTTAATTTTTAGAACTCGATTACATTTTAATAAAATGAAAAATCAATTGATATAGCATTTTTGCAAATAATAAATGAAAATATCAAACCTATGAAGCCAAACCTTAGCATATTAGATTCACGAATTTTTATAACCTGTTTACTCGATTTTCTCCCCTAAAATTACTATTGTAGACATTAATTAGTAGGGGAAGAAATGACCTAAATATTAACAGAATATCTGATTATATATGTTCAATTAATATTCCCATTAAATGCAAGGGTAATTACAGCAATGTAGTAGTTACGATTCACCCTGCATTAGGTCACTGCCCCAATTAATTTCATCCATGTAGCTTTGACGTCTCCTAATTTTTGAAGTAAAAAATTTTAAACTATTTTTATTTTTATTCCGCATAATAATTTATAGCTTTACACTTTTTTTTAATATTACGTTGGAGAAAAAGAAATCATCCTTGGCATGCTAGAATTTTATACTTTAATGTATTTATCATTAAATTAACAAATAAAAATAGTTCAATCAAGAAAGAAGAATACAACTCCTTCTTTGTTTTAATTTTAAAAAATTAATTTTCGCATGTAGAGCTGTAATTTAATGATGAATGTATATGCTTAGTGTAATATATCAAAGTCAATTCTCCATTCTCTCTTTTTTTAAAATAAATAAGTTAATTCAAAAAAATTAATATTCTTCATAGGATATAAGTCCCTTTACAACAGTTACTAATATGCTAATACTTAGGTTGGTAATCCACTAATTAAATGTTTATTTCAGAGTTTAAAGGATTAAAATTTGATTTTTTATTGTGTAAAAAAAGTTTCTTTTATTTTTTTTACTTGTGTAATGCTATGATATAGGAGTATAATATTATACGACAAATATAGAAGTCTTTGTCTTCAAAGAAAATTTTTAATTGCAACAAATATCAAAACTTCTGTTATATATATATATTATTTTTTCAAAATCGAGCAGATAAGACTATAAAAATAATAATAAAAAAATTTATCGAATTTTAACATAATTATATTTTATGACTCTAACTCGAGATCTCTAATTAAAATAAAATAATTATTTATCAATTGATCTGTATTTGATAAAAAGCCATAAATATTAAAACTTTATCATACTGTAATTTTTTCAAAAGAGATAAATTTTCTTGTGGGAAGCCATCCAACTTTTATGACGCAATAATATCAGTTTTTAACTTTTTATTTTTTTAATTAAAACTATTTCATCCATGCCCAGTTTGACAATGAAATCCCTCCTCAAAAATAATAAATTCATTCAATTGTATGTAGGGGCCAAAAATAAACTCGGTAATAAAATTATGTGAAAATTTCTAATTAAGTTTTAGAAAGGGCCCTGTCTATTAATTTTTGAAAATAATTAACATATGTTAATTACTTAATCATAGATAAAACAATTTAAAGATTTGGGAGGGACGTGGCCTCTCCAACATTACTTGTAGTAATTCGTCTCTATATATGTTTAATTATTTAGTATTCAATTTTGCTTTTTAACTTTGTCATTGGTTGACAATGGTAAGTTAATAATATTTTCTTAAAACTATTTACAAATTAAGGATTTATTGTTTATTAGAAGTATTTGTTATTACGTATAGTTATTGAATTTATCCATAATTATTCTTATTTTTAATACTCTAATTAAATAAAAAGACAAATGTCTTAAAAATTCTTTAATCGGGAAACAAATGCTATAACTATATATTTTTTGTTTTTAATAAAATACTTTAGTTAGAGTATGTGTAGATAAAATAGTTTTAATAATTAAAAATTTAATAACAGCTAAGGTTTAAAACAATGTAAATAATTTTAGTATGTTAAATGTTTATTTGCTATTTCTTTTATTCTGCTGAAATTATCATTTTTATAAAAAAAATTATATTTCTTAAATTGTCAATTTATATAATTAGAATAACTAATTAGATTTTTTTTAACTATATTCTTATTATTAATATTTTAATTGATGAAACGAGAGTATAATATTAATAAATTAATAAAGAATATTTTAATATATTTAAAATAATTTATATACTATCTAAAAAATTTAATACTCTTTTTATTTTATTTCAAATGTCGTATAAGAACAATACGTATATATCAAAAAAATAATTAGCCATTATAAATTTTATAAAAATTTTATTACAATTTACTTAAATATTATTTTTATATGTTTCTTATTTTATTTATTATCTTTTATTAAATAAAAAATTTAATTAAGGATAATATTAAAATATTTTAATTAATACTATTTTGAAAATTTTAAAATAATATTTAAGGTGAAATAATTTTTTTTATATGATATTTAAAATAAAATAAAGGGAGTAATGTAATTTTAGAAAAATTAAATGCAATTTCAGAAAAATACGGAGAATATAATAGTGGTAGAATAAAAAGGGGTATATTCCTTTTCCATAACCAATAAAACTTCAACAGAATCTCTAGTATCAATAGATGCAGTAACTTTCTGTATTGGTTGTGCCATTTTCAGTAAAAGGTAATTAATTATTTTATTATACAATATTTTTCTCCCAATAATTAATAATAAAAAATATATATTATAAAATAAATATAATATTTTTTCTATTATAAATTGATAAATTTACTAAATTATTTTTATTAAAAATATAAATTTACATAAAATTTTCTTATTTTATCTTTACTTTAATAAAAGATACATTTAATAAAAAAATTAAATAAGAGTATTATAAAGATTTACTATGCTAACTAAATTATTTAAAATTTAAAATAATAAATAAATTATAATTTAGAACAAATAAAAAAGAGAGTCTATTAATTTAAAATTAACATTTTAATAAAAATATAATATATTTTAATAAAAATTTATTTATTACTATTTAATGAATTTTAATAAATTAACAAAAATCAAATTTATTTATTATATTAATAGTGTGTTTGGTAAATTACTGAAAAAATTAATTATTGAAAATGTATTTTACAGAAATATATTACAGAAATTATATTGTATTAAAAAAAATTATATTACTATATTTAAAAAATACAATAAAATACTGAAAAAATTGATTGAAAAAAATACTAACTTATTTAATTATAATCCAACTTTACAGAAAAATTTTAAGTAATATCTAAACTACCCTTGTAACATATCTTTCTTATTTTATTATATTTTAAATTAAAAATATTATTATCTTTTGACATATAAACCATCAATTTACTTTTAAGGTAAAATATTTTTCCTACTCGTTTTTAAGTAAAATATTTTATTAATTAGTTGGTAAAGTTTAGTGGATCCTAAATTTTATTTTACATAAATTATTTATAAATAAATATAATATTTTCGATCAAACATAATTATTTAGTTAACTTTTTTTATAAAATAAAAAACACTATAAAAATATTACTAACAGGATCAAATAAAGAAGGAACCATTGGGCGGGGGTGGGGGCGCATGGAGGGGCAATTATCTCGCCTAGATTCCTATATATACATATATATTTATATATATTTGATAAAAAAATATATTTACATTAATATAAAATTAATAATATTTATATTTATATAATATAAAACTAATTTATAATATAATATATAATATTTATATATATATTTTTTGTGTGTATGCATATTTATTTTTTTTTAAATTAATTTTTAAATATTAATTATTTTAAAATTTAAATTAATTTTTAATTTATTATTTTGATAATAATATTAAGTATTATAATTTTTTATAATTATTATTTAATTTAAAGTTTAATTTATAAATTTTAGTTTATTATTTTAAAATTTGATTATGAATTGAAATTTGAGTTTTGATGATTAGATTAATTATTTTAGGGCTTGATTATAATATGAATTGAGAATTTGAGATTTTGTGATTAGGCTGATTATTTATAATTTTATTATAAATTGAATTTAGAATTGTGATTGAGTTAATTATTTTGTAAAAATATTATACCATTTAATTTTATTAAAAAAATTAGTTTTAATACTTTTATTAAAATATCTTAAAAATATATAAATATTATTTTAAAATATATGTAATTTCTCAAAATAAAATTTAAATATTAAAATAAAAATAATAAAAATTTTAATATTTAATTATTTAATATAAAAATAAAATTAAATATAAATACTCATGTTAATTATTTATTTAATTTTTAAATATAAAAATAAAATTAAATATAAAATTATTTGTAATTTTTTTATTTAAAAATTTTGACCTATTTCATCTCAGTAAATTATGATAAATTAGAAGAAATATTTTTTACTTTTTTCCATTAATATTTGTAATTATTATAAATATTATACAACATACTAAAATTTTCACGACTTAATTTCATTGACCATATCATTTTCCTTATACTATTTATTTTTTAAAATATCTTTTCAAACAAAAAAATTAAAATTTACTTTACGTGCAACCAAAATAATTTGGACAAAACCCTTTAGGCCCAGTTTTGTAATTTTACACTCCAACTTCCCGCATTTAAAACCAACATGATGTTCGTGCTTCTACTTCATGCGTCTGCATCCCTGCAGAGAGAGAGCAAACAAGAAGAAAGGAAACATTTGAAGGTAATAGAGAGAGAGAGAGTATCGCCCGAGTCATGTCACCGCCTTCTCGAAAATTCCCTTCAATAAATTCATGTACTGGTTCGGAGTATCAGTCTATAGCAGCTGATCTTGATGGCACGCTTCTCGTGTCCAATAGCTCCTTTCCTTACTTCATGCTGGTGGCTGTCGAAGCTGGTAGTCTCTTCCGTGGTCTGGTGTTGCTTCTGTCTCTACCTCTTGTGATCATCTCCTATTTCTTCATATCTGAAGCCGTCGGAATCCAAATCCTAATCTATATCTCTCTTGCCGGGCTCAAGATCCGAGACATCGAGCTGGTTTCCCGCGCTATTTTGCCTAGGTAAAAAAATTACTCACTTCTCTCGTGTTAGTAACCGTCTCTGGATTCTGGTTCATGCGATCATAGTGGTCTTTATCTACTTTTTTGAATAAGGTAATTACTAATTAGTACTGTGACTGAATTAATTGCGGTAGGTTTTATGCTGCGGATGTGAGGAAGGAGAGTTTTGAGGTTTTTGACAAATGCAAGAGGAAGGTGGTGGTGACGGCAAATCCGACGATTATGGTGGAGCCATTTGTGAAGGATTTTCTTGGCGGAGACAAGGTGTTAGGTACGGAGATTGAAGTAAATCCAAAGACTAAGAGGGCCACCGGATTCGTGAAGAAACCTGGCGTGTTAGTGGGGAAATGGAAGAAATTGTCCATTTTGAAAGAGTTTGGAGAGGAATTACCGGATCTTGGGATTGGAGACCGCAAGACTGATCATGATTTCATGTCCATTTGCAAGGTTTGTTTTCAAAGTAACTTCACCAGAAATAAAATTTCGAGTAATACTATTAATCAAATCACATTTAAATTGTGCGCTTCAAATAAGCAAGAATAAAAATTGTGATTATCATCATGAATTATATAATTAATTGATAAAGTTTTTTGGCTTTAGGAAATGGGAATTGCAAATTGTCACATCGGATTTCATTAATTGCATTAATTAAATTTGCTCACGAACTGTTCCTTCAATTTTAGCACCTTAGCAGCCTAGTCCAGTACCCAATTTGTTATTAGAGAGTTGTACTGTAAAATACCACTCCATCTATTCTAAAATGATTGAAATATTTTTTTTTTGTCTATCACAAATTATAATATATTATTATTTTATTTAAATTATTGTTATATTATAAATTAATTATTATAACGCAATTTAATTATTTATATTTTTTAAATTATGATTATTTTAATTCAATCAATAATTATTTTAATTTTTTATTTTTATGATAATTAATAGCTATTTAGTCTAAATAAAAAATAAAATAAATAATTTATAAAAAAAATTTATGTGTTAATTAAATAATTTTTTTTTTTTTAATATATATGAGATGAGGGGGTGCTTCTATCATTTTGAAATTCAGGAAGCAGTATACTGACAATTAATTACAAGACTGGAGGGCAAGAAAGCTCACTTTGGTTAAATGATTATAATCCTAGGGACTGTGGGCCCTATTGGATCTCAACTGCCAACAAAGGATTAGATTTAGGCGGGCCATTTAGACAAAGGGTTCAAAACAATCTGTCAAACCGATCCATCCAGCAATTGGGTGTTTTGGATTAAAGGATGAACAAATGATATCCCCTATTATATTTTTTAAAATTTTTATTTTTTTGGTTAGAGATGTCTTAATTATTTTATTATAAACTCATAATAAATTATGTAAAATTTATAAATTTATTATAAATTTATAAACTAATTATAAATCCTATATAAATTAATAAAAATATAATATTTTAATAAATATTTTATAAATTTTAATATTTTAATAAATATTTTATAAACATTATATATTTAAAATTATTTTTAATTTTTCTTGTATCTTTGTAAAAGCCCTTAAAAGATAGAAACACGGTTGGTAGCTAAGAAATTTCCATAAGCTTATTGTTGTGGAAGAGCGGAAATTGTTGATTATAGTTTGTAGTTGCACAGGTGTAGTTAAGAAGAAAAGGATAAGTTTAAATTAACTAAAAATCATTGATTCAGATAGAAATGATTGAATATATTTTGTTCTTAATTTATTTGCTAGTTGCAATTATGTTGGTATATCAATTAAAGTTTAATTATTTTGTTGTAATCATGCCGCCATATCAATTAAAATTTATTTAATTACTTATAAAATCAAAACCTGAATTTTGTACCATATTTGTAAAACAGGAGGGTTACATGGTTCATCGCAGCAAATCAGCTACTCCAGTGCCACTGGGTCGTATCAAAAGTCGTATAATTTTCCATGATGGCCGGTTCGTTCAGCGACCTGACCCACTGAACGCTCTTGTGACCTATCTTTGGCTGCCATTTGGATTCATCCTCTCCATTATACGAGTATACTTCAATCTCCCACTCCCAGAACGCATCGTACGGTACACATACGAGATGCTTGGCATCCACCTTGTGATCCGCGGGAACCCTCCTCCAGCCCCATCGCCTGGAACTCCAGGAAATCTCTATGTTTGCAACCACCGCTCAGCTTTGGATCCTATTGTCATTGCAATAGCACTTGGACGTAAAGTTTCCTGTGTAACATACAGCGTAAGCCGTCTCTCGAGGTTCCTATCTCCAATTCCTGCTATCGCTTTGACCCGTGATCGTGCCGCTGATGCAGCACGCATCTCAGATCTACTCCAAAAGGGTGATCTTGTAGTGTGTCCAGAAGGGACTACATGTCGCGAGCCATTCCTGTTGCGATTCAGTGCATTGTTCGCAGAAATGAGCGATAGGATTGTTCCGGTGGCAGTTAACTGCAAGCAAAATATGTTCTATGGTACCACTGTACGTGGGGTAAAGTTTTGGGATCCTTATTACTTCTTCATGAACCCAAGACCAACCTATGAGGTGACATTCCTTGACCGGTTGCCGCAAGAAATGACGGTTAAGGCGGGAGGGAAAACGTCGATTGAGGTGGCTAATTATGTGCAGAAGGTGCTGGGTGATGTGTTGGGATTCGAATGCACTGGATTAACTAGAAAGGATAAGTATTTGTTGCTAGGAGGAAATGATGGGAAGGTGGAGTCAATGTACAATACCAAAATAGCCAGTTAGTTTCTGATTTTTTTTTTTGTTAAGGATGTTTCCGAAATTGGCTGTAATGTAGGCTTAATTGGATTTGTGAATTTTGATCTTTTACTATTTTATGATGTAATTGATTGTTGAATCCATTATATTAATGATTAAAACTAGCAATTGAAAGCTTATTACTGTGCGCATATGCATGTGGCGTAGTTAACAAAAGTTATTTGTTTTCTTAGTTCATGAACTGAATGCTGTTGTGGCTGGGACTAAAATGAATCATTGGACAAATTCAAGCCCGAGATTTTAAGTTGAAGCTTTTACACGGTTGTTTGAAATTTCTGCACTTCTGGACCATAACTTGAGATGTCGCGTCCATTTATACTCGGGTAGAACTGTACAGTAAAAAAATAAAAAAAAATGAAGTTGAATATTTTTCTATATAAACTACAGAATTGAAAATGTGACAAATGCAGTTGCCGCTTGTGGAGGTTAACGATTAATTTCCTTTCCTTTGAATACAACGATTTAAACCAGTCATTCTTGAGGATGATTGTGACGAGTGAGAATTTCATTCCCTTACATGGAAAAGAAGACAAAACTATTGAAGGTTTTTAAAAGAAAATTGATTCAAATTTAAATTCATTATTTATAGGTATTCGTGTTTATTTAAATGTTAAAAATTCTTATTTTTTTATAAAAATAAATTATAATTCATTTTGAATTCGAGAAAGTTGACAATTATAGACAAGCATTAAAACCATAAACACACAATATATATATATATATATAGTTGTGGAACTTTATTAAATTAAGAAAGATCATTATAATTAGACAAAACCAGTGCCATAAAGAATCAGGCAAATCCTCCGTGATACTTCTCTCTTCTAAAAGGAAAGCCCATCTAGCTAACTGATGGGCCGAAGGGATCATTTCTCTAGGAATAAAAGAAAAATAAGTTTTTCTTTCCAAAAACATATAAGATCAAGAATATTAGACGAGGGATCTTGCGAGTTAAAGATATCAATAACATACTGGTATAATTACATCCTCCCCTATATTTTATATATATATATATATTTTTATCAGTAATATTTTAATAATTTTATAATAAATTCATAATAAATTTATAATAAACTATATAAATTCATAAACTCATAATAAACATATAATAAACTTATAATAAATTCAAAATAAACTTATAATAAACTATCTTAAAAAATTATAAATTATAAATTTTGATAAATTTATAAATATTTTTAAAAATATAAAAAATTAAATTTTTTTTTTATTTTTTCTAATATTTTTATAAAGAATCCGTAACATATATAAAATTAGCAATTCAGAAACCAAAATACACAGTCCATAGCCAACGAAATACCATATAGACGAATAGTCATAGCTTCATCTCCATAGTCTCACAACTTGCACACCTCTTGTCGGCAAACACCATGACTTGGCATTCATGGTTTTGAATAACTACTCTATAATGGCAAATAAAGAAGAGCCCTTGCCCAATTTTGCAGCTTCGATATTTAAATTTTCAGAAATTATCAGGAGAGCTACCCATTTTAACAAGCACTGCTCAGAATTAATACATTATCATAATTAAAATATTTAATGCTAAACAATTAAATAATATATCCTTACCATATATTAGTCAATTTATTATTTTTATTTTTAATGGATGTAAAGTTATTCTTAATAACATTAATTGTCACATTATTAATAAATTTAGATTAGAGAAATATTAATTATAATAAATATAATAAATATTTTTTAGTCTATATAAAAAAAGTTGTTGATTAGCATGCAAATATGCTTCATTTTTGTTTTTAAGATCATTGCAATAGTGGTGAAGCTTATTATTATTTTTGGCTAATCCTAAGTTGTCAAGTGTCGTGAAACTTTATATACCACGTGTTTTTTAAATTAATTTTTGTGTTCATTTTCTTTCTTTTAATAAGTAGAAACCACTTTCAGGAATACTTTCCGGTGATACTTTTGCGATGGAGAACTGATCTTAGGTAATCATGGCCCAGGTTTTCCCATCTGAATTTCCATCAATACCCCTATCATTACTCCTTATTTACTTATTGAACCATCAAAATACCTTCCATTGCATATTGGCACGGCAGGGTATTTCGAGAATTTCATCCGATTCCACTAGTAACCATTTCTATTCGAGGATGATATGCCACGTGTCAAATCCACCTCCTTTCCTGGCTATATGAACACCACTGGGATTTTTCGCGCTTTTGAAAAATAAAATAATAATAGTAATTAATAATATTGTTCACTCTGTTTATCTTCTATGGAGTTGGATACCAGTGATATATACACATTACAGAGAGCCAAACAGCAGTAGCACTGGCTGTTTGAAATTTAAGCTCTAAATTCTGGACTCTCAAATGGTGTAAATTAAGCTTTCAGCTTCAATCTACTTTGTTTTTAGCAATTAATGGCTATTGGCGGCTTGATTTCTAACCGGAATTTCGGTTCGGTTATCAGCTCAGGTATTGGTTCCTTGCTGCAATTTTGTTACTGCCATGAATTATGGCTGCATTTGTCTTTGTGGTTTTTGTTTAGCCTCTTCTTTTGTTTTTAGTTTTTTTTTTTGAAATATACTGTAGAAGATAACAGAAGAGATAAGGCTGAGTGCAGTTGCATCAAATTCTATATTTATTGGGAAATTAAGCTTGACAATTCAGTTGCTTTGAAGCACTTATTAGATTTTGTTTCGAATTCTATATTTTGGAAAATTAAGCTTGACAATTCAATTGCTTTGAAGCATTTATTAGTTTTGGTTATTTGCTGCTTAATTTCTGCTTAATAGTCATTTCAACATGTTTCCCTATTAAGAATTGTATTCCTTTTAGATGCAAAATTAACTGAGCAAGCAATTGTTTCCCCAAACAAGTAGAGGATTTCTCTTCCGAATTTTCTCCCTTTTTCTCCCTTTTTTTAAAAAAAAAATTATTGTATTTTCGGCTTCATGCAGCTTCGTTTTGACCTCTCTTGGTGGATATTAGCCAAATTTAGTTCAGAGTTCAATGTAATATGCATTTAATGATCGATTGATTCTGAGTGACACGATTTCTTGGTTTTTTACTTATATGAAGCTTTGGAAAATCCGCTTTGTCTAACATTACTACTGTGCTTCCACGGCCCACAGTTTTTTCAAAACCATAGCTAGTTTATAATCAAGTGCCTAACATTTTTTTTGAAAGATTTATATAGTAGCATTTGCAGATTAATTTATCAAGTGGAGATCAAGCATTAAAAAAAAGTGCATGTTTAGTGTTGCTTAATTGACTGACTTAACCGAGAAAAGTTGTAATTATATCTTCATTTTGGTAGTTTTTTAGCGAAAATTGCTTTATGATGTATGCAGGCAAAACTTATCAAACAGAACAAACCATTTCACACCATAAGGGAGAGCGATCAGGCATTGCTACATCAAGGTTTGCACATGCGAGAATCTTCTACCGAAAGTTTCATAGCCGAATGGCCATTGGTTTTACTTCTGGAGTCTCATATACCCCATTTTTTCAAGTCACCAATCATTCAGATGAAAAATCTTCGAAATACTTAGCATCTTCTACTCAGCAAAGATGTCTAAGAAGATGGCACTGTTGTTCATATCAATCTGTTGGTAATTTGCTTCAATGCAAAGGGCAGTGCCAGCATTTTGAGTTTGTCAAGGTCAATAGAACCCGTGCTTACTATAAATCCGAAGAGTATGATATAACTGAAGCTGCTGTGGACTCACTGAAAGCAGCAGAAGGGTCAGGTGAGGCTGTGTTAGTAGAAGGAAATCTGCAGGAAACTTCTCCTTGGTGGGAGCAGTTTCCGAAGCGCTGGGTGATTGTACTGCTCTGTTTTACAGCATTTTTATTATGCAACATGGACCGTGTGAGTTTTTCATATGAATTTTTCTTTTGCCTTCATGTCTTTAGCTGTCTAGTTTTCGCTCGTTATCCAAAACTTTGATGTATCACTTGTGTATTTCACAGTGCTGCAATTTTCATTTTGGCTGATTCACATTTAATTGCTTGCAAGTTGTCTCAATCAAGTTGCACTGATCAATTCACTATATTTCATCCATATTTACTTTGTTTTGTTTTAATATTCTAATTTATTCATTCACTATAGGTAAATATGAGCATTGCAATAATACCCATGTCACAACAGTTCAACTGGAAAAGTGCAACAGTTGGTTTAATCCAGTACTCATTTTTTGGGGCTACCTAATGACTCAGATACTATTCTACCCAGACAGAATATTTCAGAAAACTCAAGAAAGTTGATTTGAGTGTTTAATGCATTCGCACAAACTTTCCAGTCAAGTACTGAAGTTTCAACAGTTGCAATGAATTTGTTCCAATGCAATTGCATACTTGTTTTACTTGTTCAAACTATGAAATACCTGTGGTAAACCATGATCATAATTCTTTATTTCCCGGAGCATAGATTGTTGGAGGCATTTGGGCAGGTAAAATGGTGGGAAGCTAGTATTGGGTTTTGGAGTGGTCTGGTGGTCAATAGCTACATTATTGACTCCTATTACTGCAAGAATTGGACTCCCTTTTCTGCTGATGATGCGCGCCTTTATGGAGATTGGGGAGGTTCGTCTCATGCTTTTTTTTTCTATTTTATTCTTGCTTTATTATGTTTTATTAATTACTTAGTTATCTCAGTACATGTTTTTGGTTAAAATATGACAGAAAAGTCTTAATTATATGTCCAGAATGTTCAAGACAGTGAAAAATGTTGCCTAACATGAAAATCAATTTGCTTCTGCTGCCCCTTGGAAGAAATTGGAAACTTTTTATTAATGGTGGCTATTTTGTATGTAGGGTGTTGCTATGCCTGCTATGAATAAAATTCTCTCTAAGTGGATTCCAGTTTCAGAGAGAAGCAGATCACTTGCCCTGGTTTATAGCGGCATGTATCTTGGTTCTGTCACAGGATTAGCTCTCTCTTCCATTCTAATCCATAAATTTGGATGGCCATCTGTCTTCTACTCATTTGGCTCCCTGGGGAGTATCTGGTTTGCTTTGTGGCTACAAAAGTTAACTCGCTGCTTCTATTACCTGCTATACAGTGCAGAACTCTCAATTGAATAATTCCACTCTGTTATCCAAGGGGAATCATTTGAAGATTTTTGCAACACTAGCTCACAATTATATATTTCTGTTTTATGCTGCACTATTCGTTATTTTCTGATTATGTTGGATAAGTTTTTGCATTTGGACCAAATACACGGAACTTAATTTCTATTTGTTATGCTGATGATCCTAGAAAACGACATACTAGGAAGCCATCTGTAGAAACATATTGACATATTTATATATAAAAAAGGGGGAAAAAGATGCATATAACTCTCAACTTAGTTGAGAACTTTTCTATCTCTTATTTGGTTTCTCCCCAGGCCTATAGCTCACCAAAGGAAGATCCAGATCTTAGCATACAGGAAAAGAAACTTATCTTCAGTGGCAGCACATCAAATGAATCTGTTTCAGTCATTCCTTGGAAATTAATACTATCAAAAGCACCTGTTTGGGCTCTCATAATTTCTCACTTCTACCATAATTGGGGAACCTTTATTATTTTAACGTGGATGCCTACATACTACAATCAGGTGATGAGGCTTTGCTGGGTTGTCATCAATGCATGTAATCTCAATTATACATTGATATGTTTCTTTTTTCTAATGGTATTTCAGCTAATTAGAAATGGTCCATCTGGTTCATTTTTCCCTTTCCAACTTTTCTCTTTCCCTCTCTTCAGGCCTATCAAATTCTGAATTCTGTTCAATCTCATCTCAGAACAAGATTTTTTTATTTGAATTTTTGGCTGTTATCTGTCTAATGAAACTGTTGCATTTTAGCTGAACTTGTGAGCATCTACATGAGAATTTAGTAGTATGATTTGATGAAATTACTTGGTATATGATCATAACTTTTACAGACAAAATCTCACACATTAGAATTAATCCATCACTAGGTGAGTTAGTTCACTTCCATGAATTGCAGCCAATAGTAGCTTTCCATCAATTCATATGATCAAATTTGCACAAGTTTTCTTGATTTCTTAGAAAATACTTTTAGTGATTTCTTTCAGATAAGCATTATCTTATAACATGGCCAATCTTATTAATGATCTTATATGTTCCTTTTGTTTGTGGTTGTTTTCTCAGGTTTTGAAGTTTAACCTCACTGAATCTGGATTATTCTGTACTTTCCATGGTTGACCATGGCATTTTTTGCAAATATAGGAGGGTGGATTGCTGATACTCTTGTGAGCAAAGGTCTTTCCATAACTGCAGTTCGAAAGGCAAGGATTAACTATTGATCTTTTTCTTAGTTGTTTTATTGTGTCCTTAAGTGTTAGTGTCAATATATTTTTTTTCTTGACGGATCAGTATGTTTGTTAATGTGACTGATTATTACTTTATTAAACTAAAACGTTGGTAGTCTTTGTGTCTCTCTGAAAAAAAAAAGAAAAGAAAAAGGTCATCTGTACACTCATATAGTCGCACATTATCCATTGCTCATTTTTATGATCCAAACAGGTATTAAAGCGATCTGACAGCTGGTTAACCACGAATAAATTGCTTTTTTTTTTAAAAAAAAAATTCTATATCTTTTCCTACAAGAATTTTATGAAGAGATCAAAATAGTTTGTACATCTTTATGTACACTTCTTTTGATGGCATCAACAAACTAGTGGGTAATTTAATTTGATTGTATTTTATAAGCTCAAGATATTGTTGATAAGTATTAGCCACTTGGCAACTAATAGTTCTTTAAAACATTTAAATATTGCAGATTATGCAATCAATCGGGTTTTTAGGCCCAGCCTTCTTTCTTACGCAGCTGAGCCATGTCAGGACACCTGCCATGGCTGTACTATGCATGGCTTGCAGTCAGGTTTGCTCTAAATTGATTTCAGTTTGGCAAACCTTAATTCCTTGAATTGTTTTCTTTTTTCTTCAAATAATTTGAATATTTATTGTTTACTATTGTCCATAAATTTTATTGAATTTGAAGTTAAGTATAAGAATTCTGAATATGAAGATGTTGCAGTACGCGGTATTAGACTCTTATTGTGTCTTGGTAGCATCAGTGGGAATAGTAGAATATATTTGGCAATTTCTAACCTTTTATAAAACTGACTGGGTAGGAAGGTTCTTTCTATTTGCATGACTACAATTTTGTTCCATACATTCTCTTGACCTGTTTTCTGATGTCTTGGAAGCTATATAGAAAGAGACTTAGAATACACATGATACTAACTAACGATTCATAGAACGAGTATATATATTTTATAAGTGATTTGGACGCTTAAAGGAAATCGAATTAGGCCAGGTACTTTTACACATCTGAAAATCGAATTAGGTTATGTTGTCCAAGGAAGAGACCTGTTTTATTTACTTTATTTTTCTTTCCTTTTTTTTTTTCGTTAGGAAGTCTAGATATCTTCATGGTCCTAAAAAGTGACTGAAAGAGGTACAAAGTTCAGCATTAAAACTAACTTTAAAGACCAAAATGCTCCACTTTGTGACAGAAGGCCAAGCAGGCAAATGCATGAACTTTTATCGTCTTGCAGTGAGATGATTCATTGCAAATATACTTTAAATGGTAAAGAAATAATAATGTAGAATTTTCATATGTAGGACCTTGAATGCTAAGTTAAGCACATTTTTCCATGAATACCCATGTGCAAGTGTTGTCTGCAGGAAACTGACTACAGATGTTTGTGGTAAAATTGGATAACTTTTCCACTATGTTAAGATCTGTAATAAATTAACCTGATTACTTCTTGTCGGTGACAGGGATCTGATGCTTTCTCTCAGTCTGGTATTCCAATCACCAAGACATTGGCCCCCGTTATGCTGTGAGTTATTAATTTTGTGATGCAACTATATTATTTGTTAAATTGATTTCAGCAATAATAATCATTTGATTTTTGTAAGGAGCTGACTGATGAACTTCAATTACAGGGAGTTCTATTAGGACTATCAAATACTGCAGGAGTACTTGCTGGTGTCTTTGGTACTGCTGCAACAGGTTACATTCTCCAACGAGGTAAAGAACAAAAAAACTAAAAGCATCAGTAATTCACTTTTTTTTAGTACTTATATATGGAGAGGGGAAAGCGATTCTTACTCTATTGTTTGGGACATATACACTTACTGTTAGACTGCTAATTCACTGTATTTAAACTCTTGTCAATTGTCAAACTTGTTGTTTGTATCTCACGCTCTGTCCCTGCAGGTTCCTGGGATGATGTGTTTAAGGTGGCTGTTGCATTGTACATCATAGGCACATTAGTCTGGAACTTCTTTTCGACTGGAGAAAAAGTTCTCGACTAGATTGAACAAAGTGGAAGGAACTACAGAGAGGATGCAGTCTACGTATATATATAGCTAAGGAGATGGAAATATAAAGAAATTGAAGGATTACTGAGAAAAAAAAAAGAGAAAAACACCATATACGAGGATAAGAAAACACCTTGCTGAAAATATTAAAGGCTAAGATGTGCCAGTTGAAGTTTTGAGCTGCCAGGCCTTTGAAGCCCGTAATTTACTCTGACATGTTCCAAGTTTGGCTTTAAAAGAACCTATTTCTTTTGTCAGTCACAGGTCCTTTTCTTTCCTTCTTGCTTATCAGGAAAATCGTCCTTCCAGTTTATTGACTCGCATGTTTTCTGATATCGAGATGGACAATTACTTTACATCCAGTTATAAACCTGTTCGGTCATAGGTCTCCTTGAATTTCAATTTATGCAAGAGTTGGGTCGGTTGAAATGACACTGCATAATATATAACCTTTTTTTTTTCGGCGCGATACATAATGTAACTTTAGTATGTTAGATATATAGTTCTGAGGTAGGTTTTTTTTAAAAAAAATTAAAATTTGAAAATTAAATATTTTTAAAAGAAAAATGAGTTTTTTTTTCCTTCAAAAAAAATATTTTTAGGATTTTTTATATACATTTTAAATTTTTTCAGACCTTGTCTGAGCCCTTGAATAAGTCTACAGCCCAACAATTCATGACATTATCCAACATCCATCTAAAAGGCAAAGAGGAGGAATAGAAAATGAAAATTATTCAACCTAGGATATTAGTGTTTTTTTTTAGCATACAACCAAGTATATTAGTTGAGCCTAGTTAATGCTTTGGTTTAGAAGACAAAAGCCAAGGCTGGGGACCAGAGCAATGAGTCAATGGTAATAATAATGACAAAATTTGGGACAGTAGCCTTCATATTGATTATTCATAAAATTAGGACAACAAACCAATCAATCAAATTGAAAGGTGGGAAAAAGTACTGAAAATAGGGGAAAAAAAAAGTAATCACCCTGAAGTTTTTGACAGGAAAAGTTTGGCTTCAATGCATTCCAGAAATGACAATAATATATGAAAAGAAAGGTATAAAATCATTCAAGAAGTCACCAAAATCCAAAAGGGAATTTACAAAAGCTTCAAAGAAACAGCAATCATCAATGAACAAGATTGCAGAAGCACAATTAAGATTTCAGAAGAAAAGAAAAGCAGAATAATTAATTAATTACACATTAAAAAAAGACAAAAATATATTCAAGATCAAATTTGAGCAATCATAATTGATTGATTATTTTCGTATCATATCCATCAAAAAACCAAATGTTTGAAGCACAAACTATAAATAAACAATATAACATAAAAATAAAGAATTTATGAAATTTCAACAAAGGATTAATTCCCCCTATAATAAAAAAAATTAACAAAGGCAGGCAAGAATGAGTTAGTTCAAAAACTCACTCTACTCTTCTCCTTCTCCTTCTCCATCTCCCACTCTCTCTCCTTCACTAATGGTATGTATATCAATTGTCTCCGTGTCTTCAAATTAAAATCTTCATAATCACAAATGGGCCTTCCCCACTTGTAAATATTCAATTTCCTCTTTCCATTTTTCTCAGTTTCACGCGGCGTACGAACTTCCTCGTTTAATGCCCATCACCAAACTCACCCAATTACCTTTAAAATACTTCAGCTACCACCGCCTCTTCTCCACCACTAATGCCACCGTTACAAACTCCTCCTCTACCATTAATGTTACTTCTATCGCCGCCTATTACTTTTGCTAAGCTTCCCTCTAAATCTCTTTTGTGCACATTCACTTTAAGCCCATCTTTCATAAACAATGTTAATGACATTTTCTGCTCCACTTTGTGCCCTGGCACCATCGTTAACCTGTGCCGGAGTATCACCGCCGCCACCACCGATTTCATTTGCAGATATGCTAAATCTTTCCCTAAACATATTCTTGGACCTGCATTAAATGCTACGAATTTATACGAGTCGTGCATTATAAATTTTTTCCCATCCGCCGACAACCACCGCTCTGGTCGGAATTCCAAGCAATCGTCACCCCACGTTGTCCTCATCCTCCCCGTGGCATATATCGAGTATGTTACTGATGATCCCGCCGGCACAAATGTCCCGTCCGGTAATACATCGTCGGCGACCACGTGCTTTGAATCTTCAGGCACGGATGGATAAAGCCTTAAGGTTTCTGATAATGCTGCTTTTAGGTAAATCAAACGGTCAATCTCTTCAAAACATAATGGTTCATCAACCCATTTTGACACTTCTACGCCACGTGTCTCAATCAAGACGGTGCATATTTCATTTAATATTTTCTCTTCCACTGACGGCTTTTCTATAATCAACCAAAAGAGCCAGCTCAGTGCAACAGATGACGTGTCACGTCCAGCTAGGATGAAATTGAGTGCCACGTGTTGAAGGAATGTGTCTGAATAGGACTCTTTTTTCTTCATGAATCTAGAAAGTAAATCGTCGTGTGGGTTTCCGTCTCTTTGCTGGTTTAACAACTCTTTTTTACGTGCCTCAATAACGGCCGTTAAGTAGCCGTCAAGCTGAGTAAGGCTTCGGCTCAAGTTCACTTCCATGCCAAGCCGAAGCCATTTCTTTAGCTTCCACAAAACTTCGGGCAAAATAAAGCGTTGAAGAGAAGCTTCCGTGGCTCGATCAAAAGCTGAAGCGAAGGTATTATCTGGTAGTCCCGGTGCACAAGTCTGTGGGTCCCTTCCGAAAGCCAAGCCGCATATATTATCAAAAGTGAGCCGAAGTAGCGTGTCTTGAAGATCAATCGGCTCACCATTGAGCTGAGCAGTTTCAAGAATTGGGCAAAATCTCATCTTTATGGCTCGGCTCACCCATCGAGCCATAGCTTGTCGAAGAGTCCTGGTGGTGAATTCCAGTGCAGCAGTCTTACGCTGGAACACCCACGTGTCACCGTCAGAGTTAAAGATCCCTTCTCCGAGCAGATCATGGAACACAGCTTGCCACGTGGGACCTTTCGGGTAATTGTTGAAGCGGGTCTTCAAGATATGCTCAATATTTCTCGGGTCACACGTGACAGTCACGAGACCTTGCTTCTTAGCCAGAAATGGAATCGCACAAATGCAAGTCTGGTACGTGCCACCACAAGCGCGGAGGTTGTCGCAGATCCAGTCATGTAAACGATCACAATTTTGAATCAAACCAGGAAGACTACCCAATAAGGGCCAGACACGCGGACCGTTTAAAGACCGTGATATAAAATTGAACCACAACAGATAAGCAGTAACAGCCGACAAAAGCATCAAAGCTGTAGATATATCCATAGCATAGCCACAAAACTTCGCTTTTTTAGCTCTTAAACTATAAAAAATTGTAATTCAGAAAAATAAAAATGGGTAAAGAAACAAAAACCCAGAATCCGTTTTGCTGAAATCAGATTATGGGTTTTTGAAATGGAGAAAAACTGTACAAGAAATGGAAGATTTCAGAGTTGTAACAGTAGTTATATAAAAGAGAAATGGAGAGGTAGTAGAAGTAGTAGTATAAAAAGGAGTGTAATGAAAGAGGAGATTTATAGGTGAAACGTAAAGAAAGCAATTATTAAGGCCAGACTGTGTTTCTTGAAATTGCACCATTGCTTTCTATATCTCTCTAACAATCTGATGAAGTACCATTAATGCTATGAGGAGGAGGTCGTTGAGGCTTTGAAGGTTTAAAAAAAAAACTGAAATTTGATAATAATACCGATTTTTCTTTTAAATCCCTTGAACAGAAACTAATCAAACAAAAAACCTCAAAAACTTGATCAATATTTCTCCATATATAAGCAATGGCACACCTAATTTTACAGGCAAGAAGAGGAGAGTCTTAAATTCAAGCATTGAATGAAGAGAGAATTTAATGAGATTGGTTGAGAAAATAAGACAAAAATATAATAGCAGAAAGACCCAACAAAATAAAAAAAATACAAAAACAGAACAAATGAATAATAGGGTTTTGCAAACATAATCCAGTCTTCTAATGGCTGCTTTGTCTGTGATAATAATGATCATATAGGAAATTAAAATCTCTATTGTTATTTTTTTGGTGGGTTACATTAAATATAGTATATAAAGTTTTTATCTTTATAAAGAGTCTTAAATGAAAATGGATTTGTCATGTGGGAAGAGTTTTGGTTATGGTTCGGTGAGCAACCAGCCAACAATTATATATAGTCTTACCCTTTAACCTTTTATCTCACAAAAATTAAATCATCACGTCAGTTTTTTTTTATTATTATTATAATAAGATAAGAAAATTGATCATGAGTTTATTATTTGAAAAAATGAACTTGCCAGGTCAGTTAAAAAAGAAAGAATTCAACACACAAATTTGAGCTAGTGTATTGATGGTTTGTTATGATAAAGAAAAGGTGTGCCTGCCCAGCAAGTAACGGGTCAGGTGGCTGTTGGTGGGTATGAACTTGTATTTTTGTAAGATTAAAAAAAAAGAGTTAAAATCTACATTCTTTGCTTGCCACCTGAAATCTGAATGCCTTTTTACCCAGTTCTGTACATTCCAACTCCAATCTTCCTTGCCTTCTGTTTCTTATATATATATATATATATATATATATACACATTTGACTTTCAGTATATTTATCTATTTTCAGTATGCAATGTTATGGATAAAAATAATCTCTTTCTTTATTTTTTAATGGAAAGAAATAAATAAACAAGTAATTTATAATTAAGTGTCGAACCTAAAAACCAAGAAATTTTAAGTCTGCCTTTTCAATATTCAGTTGTCCCTTTAAAAAATTTAAATAAAATAATTTGAAATGTAAAAAAATCATACATTCTAATCTAAAGTCTAATTTTTCATTTTAAAGAAATAAGTTAAATTTTTTAATCAACTTATACTGCTTTTAAAAAAAATTATAAATTTTTAAGCTATTTCGTTTATTATTTCTCAAAAAAATAAAACCAGACGTTAAAATCTGAAATTTAATTTCTCATTTTAAAGAAACATATTAAATTTTTAGTAACCTCCTTCAATTAAAGCCATAATTATCTTATATTAAGTCTAAATTAATGAAATTTCTAAAATTTCATAATATTTCTTCTACTATTTCACAAAGGCAAACAAATTTGGTGGTTGTGCTTTTATACGAACTTAACTAACAGTATCATGCTTAAAAAAAACTTAACAGTATTGTACTAAATTAAATAAGACTTTTGACAAAAATAAAAAAAATAAATAAAATTTTAAATTTACCATATTTATAAATAATTTAACAATATATTATAATTTAAAAAATATTTATCAAAATATTATATTTTTATCAGTTTGTAATAAATTTACAATAAATTTATAATGAGTTTATTATAAGTTTATAAATTTTACATAATTTATAACAAATTTATAATAAAATAACTAAAATACTCTTAATGAAAAATAAAAATTTTAAAATGATGTTATTTTCCCAATTGAATATTGCAATATTTTTTGAGCAACTCATGTTATAGTTTGTACTCTTCTTAATATTATTGAGTACAGCCCATTCGAATTCTCCCATGAATTCATTCACGCTATACTATTTTGTGTATTTTTCAAACATTTTTTTCTAGAAAAATATTGTTTTCCTCTTGTAATTTGCAATTTTTTTTTGAAGTCATCTATCCTTAAAATAGAAATACAATAATAATAATAATAATAATAATAATAATATCATTTATGATTAGGAATGACCACAGATTAAGTAAAAGTAAATGTTAGCATATTCATATTCTACATATTTTATAGCAAAATGGGACGAATTTAGATGCAAGGCAGGATGGATTATATATATATATATCCATTTATTTTTAAGAGTAAAAAACTATATACTTGTATAAAAATTATAGTCTTATAAAGAAATACATAATATATTCATGCCAAATTTGTCATTAATATTTTACTTGAAGAAATATACATAATTATAAGGAAAATTTCAGAAAAAGAAAGTTACGAACAAGGAAAATTTCAAACTAAATTTTTGAACATGACATTTTTTAACTTAATATATCTGTTTCAGACTTTTTAATTTCACCTTTTCTCTTTCTTTCTTTCTTTCCTTCACAGAATTAACTAAAAACTTTAAATGCAAGACAAAATATGGATGCAAAAAAAATTCAAAATATGAGTTAGGGTTCAAAAAAAATAATAAAATATTATTTTGTCTATTTTAGTTTAAGCACCATATTAAAACAATATGTATAGATTAAAAAATTAATTAGCCATTATAAATTTTATAAAAATTTTATTATAGTTTATCTAAATATTATTTCTCATCTTTTTTATTCCATTTATTCTTTTTCATTAATTAATATAAATAATATTAAAATTTTTTAATTAATATTTTTTAAAATTTTTAAAAATAACTTTTAAAATAAAATAATTTTTTTATATATATTACACTTAAAATAAAATAAAAAGAGCATATTACTATGTAAATAATTCATACACTAAAATTGTGTAAAAAGAAATGAAATAAAATTGAAAGTTTGATAATTAGAAAGTGGAAAGAGCAAAGATCATTAGGATCAAAACGTTATCGAGGACAGTTGACCTATCCTCAGCTACTGATATACTAATTGCAAAGCTACAGATGTTATGAGATGAAGCAAAATAAATGGAGTTGGAGGGGACCAAAAGTAGGTTATGTTTTACAAAGGTCGATGAAGCTACCCCTTTTGACCATATTGAAAATTACAGGAAAAAATAATAATAAACCGTTTCGGTTAAAAATAACACATTTAAAACATAATTTAGAAGCAAACAGATAAGAGAAAATGTGTTTGTGTTACGAAGTTTGACTTGGGATCAATAAATATATGGCATTGGAAGTCGATCATCCGACTTGACCTTTTATTTTTCACTTCAAACAAGGCACAACTGCTCAGTCATGATAAACCATCTTAAAAAAATTAAAAATAAAAAAAGAGTTTGGTGTTTGTTGTATCATAAAAATCACTAACCATTTTGATCATTTGACACGGTTCACCTTTAGATATTTCAACCAATTAATCAAACTACAAGTTTGTCTTGACCTTGTCTAACTTCAATGATGTTGTTTTTGTTAACTATCAATTATATATGAAAAGAAATTATATAAAATGCACATTAAAATATAATCTAATTATAAATATATATTTTTGGAATAATTGAATCACTATTAATTTTTCCCTCTCTAAAATGTTTTAAATTTTAAAAAAATAAAAACATAAAAATAAAAAGAGAAGATGGTTAGCTAATGGCTTAACTTAGGTGGATGGTTGATGGGAAATTGAGTGGAAGTTAGAGTCGGCATCAAAAAATCACAAAGCTATGCTGAGAAGTTACAAAAAAATTGACAATTTTTAGGTGTCTACATCAGAAATAAAACCTAGCAATAACACAATTAAGTATTGTCGAGAACTTCTCGTTTTCAATAATATTATATGGTAAAAAAGGAGGTTGATTTCTTTAATTAGAACTAGACAGACTATTTCCTCTTCAATTTCTACCTGTTCAAGTTTAACTTCTGCCCAATTTGGATTATAATATTTATTAATTGTATAATTGATACCTGTAATATTTATTTAGCGATTTTATGCAATATCCCTTAATAATAGTAAAAAGAAAAAAAGAAAAAAAAATGTCTCTGAATAAATCCTAAAATAACAAACAATAAATTCGAGTTGTCCAGAGACACCACATTTGTATAATTTTTGTGGCTATAACAATTTCCTTCATTTTAGGTATTAAATGTTAAAAATTGCTGAATGTTGCAGTCAAGTCCATAACAGTTCATAGTTATAATAAGTTAATTGGGTGACCAACCAACTACAGAAACAGGGCACTGTTATATCACTTTTCCATTTCTCATACTTTCTTTACACAGTTACTTTGCCTAGACCAATTAAATAAAGATCAGCTTACACTAATCAGATCTGATTTCTTAAATTTGTTTTCTAATTCTTTTAACTTTTTTTAAAAATTTTAATTCTCAAATTATATATTTTTTAATTAACGATCTAATTTTAAAAGCAACTACGAATAGGGTTCTTAATTATTTATTTTATCCTTGATCTACCGACATAGGCTATATTTCGTTTCCTTTAGACACCTCTAAATATTGTTTTTTCAGACAATTGAGAGGTGAATTGACCCTGACTATACAATGAGAGATAAACAGATAACATCTTCGACCCTTTCTATACTCTCAGCTCACTCAAAATCAACTAGAACTAGCTTGCACTTTCCTCTTAGATTATTACACTTGCTAAAATGGTTAACACAGAAACAAAAACAATGACCAAACAGAAGCAGAAAGCACATCTACAGCAAGCTTACAGACATACTAGTAACTACATGCCAAAATTACTTTCTACAATTTGCCAAAATCAAGACAAATGTACTACACAGCAAGTTCTTTTTTAAATTTTGAAAACCGAACCAGAACTGAAAAAGAAATAGGATAAGGAAATCTAAAATAAAAATAAAAAATAAAAAATGGAGGAAAGGAGGGTAGCATGAGGATTAGTGATAAAACAATAATTGGCAATGCATAAATTGCAGGACATGAAAAAATGATCAGTGAGTCATTGCATTTCTAGAAACTAATCTACTGTTTAAAATTCATTCAGCAGATTATAGTATTCATTCGTTTCATTTAATTTCAGACCATCAAAACTTGAGATGATTGAAAGAGATAGTAGCTAATAAGACCTTATTACCTCTCAAGCTTCCAATGGCAGATCTTTAAGGATACTTGATGACCTAATCTGTCATTATCTTCTGTACAAGTAGTTTGGCAGAGGACACTTCAGGCTCCTAGCTACCTAGAATCCATTTCAAGGAGAATAATTACATTCAAGTAAAAAGAGGGAATATCAACTTCTGCTATTTGAGACCTATTTTGAACAAACTACAAACAAAGATGACAAAATGGCATAAAATCGTAAGCAAATGGGGAAAAAATTGTGATGTTATACCTAGAATAATATTGTATGAAGTTCAGTTTAGAAACTCAAGAAGGTTACCTTCAAAGCCAATTCTTCTGAAACTGCAGACCGATACCGAGTTAAACCCTCCAAAGGGCAGGTTCCTCCTCTAATGATAAAATTAGCATCAAGAAGGCTAGATAATTGCATTAGAACATCAGACATGAGTCCTCTGTCCCCACTCTCAACTTTGAGCACATCATCTTCAAATATCGATGATATACATTGAAAAATAGCTAATAGCCTCTCCAATGGGAAAGTTCCAGGTCCTTTCATAAGTAATTCCTGTTCTGCAGCTTCCTTCTGCACCATTGATTTTTCAGAAGCCCTGACCAGGAAATTTTTCATCAGCAATAATAATGTCAGCAAGATGTGTACTGCAAGATGGAATGAGGTACTAGCTCTTTGGGCTTCAAAGTCACAAAATAAATGCTCCGTTTAGGATGAATCCATTTCTAGCATAGTACCATTACAAAAAAAAAAGACTCATTTCCATACCTTGGCAAAATAGTAATCAACAGTGAGGTTTTGCATTAGAAATCCAACCAAAAAAATTATTGGATTGTCACTCTACTCGATACATGGCTTAGTCATAAGAATATAGCAGGACATCTAAAGATAATAGGATCAGTTATACTAACAAGAGATACACACTGAAACCTAGCATGACTAAGCACGTTAGCCGTTCATTGAGTTCAGATGACACAAAATAAGAAGTCAGCAGAGGGTGCATATTTGGTTTTAAGGAAATAAGCAGCAAGTTCAGTTTTTTTTTTTAATTTTTGAAGAAATTCCCTATCCCTACCATTGAAATTTATGATATTATAAAGAATGAAAGATGATCAAATAATCAAAGAGATGAGTTTATCCTTCAAATCCAGCCTTGAATAACAATATTCTGGTAGAACATCACTCCAGAACCAAAAAAAGAAGCCAAATCGATGCATCAGATAGCAAGTAGTCTATCAAATTCTCAATGCACTTACTTCCTCTTACGTTTGCGATTATCTGAAGCCCCAGTTGGAACAAACAGGGATGCATCAAGAGTAGCTGGATTTCTTGAAGCAAGGAATGCTGAAATTAGAAGATATTTCACAGAAGTAGACATATGGAAATCAACCTCAGCAACATCTTCACCATCTACTGACTTTCTTACACTGCTTTTCCGCCTTTTTTCCTTGTTAGTTTCAACTTCACAGGAAGGAGGAGAGGAAATCCAAAATACCTCATTTAAAGAAGGGGCAATATGTGGCTGAAATGACTGAACAACCTTCTTTTCATCTCCTCATTAGGTACATGTTTCAGATCACTTAAGGGTTGACAATATTTTCTGGACAATAATGAAAAAGCAGTAGCTAACTCATCCACTCGCCTGGTGATTCTACAAAATGGTCTGAGCACAACACTGTTGACAAAAGGGAAAAGAATACTTAATGACTGCATGATGTAATGCAAAGAATGAAGAGGAAGCCCAGACAGACAGCAAATTGTGTTCTTATTCAAGAAAGAAGGCGTAGAGCTTTCTATGTGCTTGGTTTCTAAGGAAAATTTGATGAAGATCTTCTTCTCTGTATTCAGGAAAATAAACAGGAATAGGCTCTATATATCCCATATTGGAGTAGTACGTATCAGGTGAAGCATTGCTAATATATATAAGCCCCAATTCAGGCATCTTTAAAATATCATAAAGCTTAAACATAAAAGGTAACATAGTGGAACTTTTATCCCAGTCACGAACTAGCTCCACATTGTCAAGTATCAAGTAAAGCATACTTCCATCAGGCCGTCCAGTCAACTTTTTTGAGCTCAATTTCCCTGAATTCCCCTTCAGATCACTAATGACATTCCCCAAAGCTTCACGAACAAAATTAACAAAATCAGATGGTTTTTCACAGCGTTTTGAACTTGCATAACCATTGACCGCATTCTTTCTATGACATAACAGCTGGTTTAAAATCGATTCAAACAAAATGCGAGGACTGTAACAAGTCCGGAAAGTTGCATAAACAAAAGGACGATTGAGGTGCCTGAAAATCTGGAGAATGACACTGGTTTTTCCAGTAGAAGCACCCCCATAAATAAATATAGGAAGCATGGGGGAGTTCAAGGGACCAAAAGATGCATCAGCTCAGAAATCTGAACCCCTCTAGCAGGAAAACTATATAACAGATCATCAAAGCTAAGGTACTTCCCTCCAAATATGAGATCGTTGATGGGGGGAAGTGTAAGATTCACATATTTTTGTTTTCTCAGTAGCAGCAGCTGAAGAAGAGGAGCAGGTTGTTCTTCTTGTTATTTTTGGACTTTCCTCTTTACCCATTTCATCAAAATTGTGCAGAAGTCATATTTTCTGGGCAAATAAATATGGAACAATTTTAGCAAGCACCAAATATGCATTGTAACAACATGTAAAAGAATCAAACCTAGAAACAGAAATTGAGATCAAATAAAAAGTTTAACAAATGTGGAAAAAATTTAGGGAAAAAAATAAGATTTCCTGGTACAGGAGAACTTAATGCTAGAAGTACTAATTCAACTATACGGAAAAATCAAAGAAATCCAGAGATTATTGATGCAGCATGAATTACATATAGAACAACACAAAATCATCCGGGAAGGTTAAGTAAGAAACCTAATAGATGGAATATTCCCACTATATGTATAAATTCCAGTTAATCAATGCTTTTGAATTTATAGACGAAATAGAAGTATAATACCTTGTATCCATTGTTTCGGGAACCAAACAGAAAAACACAAAATTAATGTAAAGAAGAAGATGGAAGATCGATGGATACCTGATAGAAGATTGAAAAAAAAATTACTGGAAAAGAGAAAAACTGCAGTTCGTTGAGGCAATTATGCAAATCAAAACCCAAATTTTGTAGTAGCTGGGGATGGACATTTGAGAAGAAAAAATAAGAAAATGGAAAGGTTAGTAAATTTCCCGCCAATGAGCTGGAATCTCGTGAGGGCAATTGTACAATAACCCTTGCTTTTCCCAAACTCTTGTATTAAATATTGGGTGTAGGCTTCGATAACCAGCCTGTAGATCAGTCCAGCCCATTTCAAAATAGGCAAATATATAAAATTGAAAATGACACTTTTTTATTTTTTTATTTTTTACAAAATACCTTACCATTTTTTTAGAAAATTCAATTCTTATATTTTCATTCTTTTCATATTACGCTTTTTTCAATTTAATTAAAAAATAATATACATTTTCAATAATAGCACATACAGAACTACATCTCCATACTCCTCCATGACCATTTCTAGTAATTGCCCAGAGTCAGTAAATCGGAGGGGCAGTGGGTTCTTCTCTCCGCCGATTCTCTCGAATCGCTTCCGTGCTACTGGTTGGTTTGTTTTTAATCAATCACTTCTTCATTCCCATTTTATTTTATCATTATTACCAAAACGTCTCCATATTATAATTATATTTTAATCAATCACTTATATTATTTTTGTTTATTGATATTATACTTAATATTTTTTAATTACTTCATTTCCATTTCAGTAATTAAACATACACACAAAACACATGCTAATGATTCTCTACCATTTACCACAAAACGTAAGATTATTGATATAATTGCGCGGATAGCTAGTTTTAATGTTGATGACCAAATATATTTATTCAATCTACCCCAGAAAATTACTTCCACGGCTACTGGAGACGAGATGTTGGATTCTTATCCCAACCGCAGCCAACCATATCTCCTCTTGGATCGCTTAGCATCCTGTTCGCATGTTGAGGGCAGGGCTGGGACGTTTAGCTGGGAAGGCAAGCATTGCCAGCGACGACTGTGTGTAAGCTCAAAACCCATACGGAAATGCTTAGATGCTCGGTTGTGACCTATCAATCTCCACAAGCAAATAAATTACCAATAGTAAGAAGCCACGCTAATATGCCACCATAATTACAAAAGCACATCCATCACAAACTTTTAACATGCAATTATGGAGCTTTGTCATCATAAAAATGGGTCAACCACACAGCAAAATACAATAATAGCCACCCTGAAACACTCCTAACTTTTTCATCATCATCTTAATTCTCAATAGAGGAGCTTCCCCTGATAAATGATCCATGTCCATGTCCACCCACAATCACATCCTTCAGTCGTGATATAGGTCCCAGCATCCTGCCACTTTTCTGCACAAATGGCAAAACAAATATGTCAATGATGGTAGTCGAATTTCAGTTAGGAAAGGACAAATTCATTCATCAATTGTCGTCATACTGGATTTTCCATCCAAGATATCAACTATCAAGCATAAAAGACACCAGGAAGGAGAAATTCATTCAACTATCGCAACCCTGGATTTGCCATCAAAGATATCAATCAGAAAGAT
Source organism: Garcia nutans (assembly GCA_947685225.1). NCBI lineage: Eukaryota > Viridiplantae > Streptophyta > Magnoliopsida > Malpighiales > Euphorbiaceae > Garcia > Garcia nutans. The sequence goes on along the minus strand of CANTUV010000010.1, from coordinate 12,241,491 downwards.
GACACTTAGATCCAGTGAACTTCCTTCTCTCACCACAAAAGATGACAATTTTGAGCTCTAGAAAACCTACATGGCATCTCAACCTCCGAGTTTATGACAGACGTTACTCAACTCCAAACAAGGAATCAGTAAAGCGCTGTGCTTATATACAGACTAAAATCAAAAAATATGACTTACTTGGAACTAACATATACACAAAGTTGTCTCGTTGCTGCTAGATTATTTTTTAACATTTGTATATGGCTACATACACCAGAGTGAAATTAGGCAGGCAGGAAGAAACCCAAAAAAGTGCTAGCTTAACCTAAGCTGTAATTTTCAAATGATGAAATGAATTAAATTCATGCATCAATGAATAAATTTGCCAGAATTCTCGGACTCCATTCCCAGTCACCTTCCAGTGATTATAGACTGGAAGCTCAGTGGGAAAACAAGCAAAATTCAAGCAGCAGTTTTATGTTTCACTATGTCAATTGAATTGCATTGAATCTCTCTCTCTCTCTCTCTTTCAACATCCCTTTCATCAGCCCACAGAAACCTTCCAAAGTCATTAAATATAATGCTAAGTGAAATGTAAAAATGCAGGTTCGTGCACATGTTCTTCATTAAATTAGCCACATATAGTAACAGTGTTGTAAGTTATAAATAAAATATTACAAGCACATGGAAAAATCTTAATAATTTTCAGTAGCATTTAAGGCAAAAAGTTACATAACCAGATGACAGAACAGCACAATAGGCTGCAAACAAAAAAGCATTATTACAGAAGGAAAGAGTAAAGGAAAAATGGGGAGAAAGTACCTCACTAAGGCTGGCCTGCCACTTGAGTTGCAAAGTCCGCCATCTTTCCTGTTGCCAGCGCTGCCCAAGAATTACAAGGCCCATGACAGCTGCTGCAACAAAAATGGACCAAAATGCATTTGTCTCTCTTGCATGACTATACAAGGAAGCTGCTCTTCTCTTCCACCAAGCTTCACATGGAAGGTCAGGCCCATCATATTTACCATCTTTATCAGTTCTTGGAGAGTGAGCAATATCTGCAGAGAAATCTGATCCCTGTTCAGACCGTTCATTTACTTCAGGAATACCCAGGTTCTCCCTATATGCGGCAGAACCCCCAAGCCCAGTTTCACTGTGGCGAGAACTAAATGAAGCTGCTGCACTGTATATACTCTGTTCTTTCTCATTTAGATTTAACTCTTCCAAAGTCATTCGTTCTTCAAATTCTGTCCTAGAGATGGATAGACTGTTACCCTTTTCATCAAAAATTTGCATCTCAGGAAACTCTTCAGATACATTCAACCCCTTAAGTGGCCAATTCTGGTCATCTTTTCCACCAGATTTATCCCCTTCTTGCTGCACACCAAATTCAGAGGAAACATCCTTCCCAACTCGTTCTTCAAGAAACTCACTGTTATCAGTCTCCAATGGCAAATTCTCATGCTGGTTTGGTGGAAAAACAAAGTGGCTAGACATGAACAAAGCACGAGATGTTTCAGCTCCATCCTCTCCAGATGCATTGTCCTTGTTTTCATCTTTCAATTCAAGTTCTTTTGGACCAGGAGCAGCAGCGTATGTTGATGCTGTAAGCGATACAACTTCCCACTCATTTCCACGAGTGGCATTCTCCTCTCCTGCCTCATTATCCGCCATACTCCAAGTCTTATATCTGTCTGAATTGACATCCAAACTCAAAATATTGAGAAAACAATGATTTTTTTAACCATAGTAAAAGAATAAGAAAAAAAAAGTAACAGATACTTCTGTCCCACATATTGCCACTTGCTTCTCAACCAGAGGAAAAACAGTTAAGACATGAAATCACATCAAATGACATATATTCAAATGAAATTTTACTCGAGCATTCTTGAAGTAGATACTAGCCTAAAAAGTTTATTTGGATCAAATGAATTCCATAAAATTCATGAAACCAATTTGCAAATTAGTTCACCCTCGGCAGATTTTGGAACCTTGGAAAATCATTTGGAATTCTTTTAATGAATTCAATGGAATTATTTATATTTAAACGAAAATATGCCAAAATGGAAAGAATTTGCAAACAAAATCAGAAAAACCAAGACATTTGAAATTTTTTTGATTTAACTTCATCTAAATGAATTAAATGTGTTAATACAAAACATACTAAAAGTCATTTCGTTAACAACTGAATTCTAACATAAAATTAATTTGCAAATCAAATGAATTTAGAAACATAATAAAACAAGAGCCAGAGTTACTTAACGGTTTATATTCCTCATTTCAATAAATTTCTGAAAACAATAACTCAACTAAAAATTGGTCGACTCTATTCCATTGGTCTGTCCAATTTCTAAAAACAATAATTCAATAAAATATCGGCCAAAAGAAAGACATAATTGTTTAAAAAATCAGTTATGCTTTCAGAACCAATATAATTAATCATTTATTAAATATATTATGCATGTTCAGTATAACTCCTGACCAAATTGATTTTTAGCAGTCATGAAAAATTCAATATAACCGATAAGGTCAACAAATTTATCAAAATGAAAACCCTAATCTAATCATCAAGTAAACCAGCATAAGCGCGTATCACAGAACAATCAATCAATCGAAACAGCACAGCAGGAGGATACAAACAACTTATTAAGCATAATATAATTACAAAGCAGAGATTAATCATCAAACCAAAACAATCATCATCCATCAGACCATAATCAAAACCATCCAAAGGCTGAGATCTTAATGTAAAAGAATAAAATATTAGACAAGTAAAGATCATTTCTGGAATATACTCACAAAATCGCAAATGAAAGAGACCTACGGCGAGAACCAAGAATCGGAGACGATGACGTTTTGATGAGATTGAAAACTGCCTAGAGAATTGTGAAGATATAAGCTTTGTACATTTTATACTGGAATTTTTGGGTAAGGAAAATAGGAAATGGAGTGATCAGTGAACCGGTTATTTTATCTGTAGAGGAAAGGGGTTTGACCGGCTATGGTGGGTAAAACGCGTCGTGTTATGGATAATATCTAACAAATTATCCGGTTAATTACTGCCGTTGTGGGGACAATCGTAGTTACCGGTTTTATAAGTTACAAAAAAAAAAAACAAATTAAAATTCTCAAAAAAAAAAGAATATAATTGTTACTGTTAAGTGATGGATTGCGTGCGGAGAGGGAGAAGGTATCTATGGTTTGAGTAAACGGCTCAATGGATTTTTTTTTTAAAAAACCCTGTACAATTGCCCAATGGATTTAAGTAACATGGATAATAGATAATTTACCCTTAATTTTAATATCCAGACCCGTATATCAGATTTGGAGCAAAACCTAAATACTGATTTGGTCAAATGATATTGTATCTTGTGTATCTCGTATATCTCTTATAGTTTAAATTCACACTTTTTTCCTCATTTATTGCTGATTGGTTGTAATTTACTTGTATAAATATGCTGTATTACATTTAATAAAATCATCACATTTGAAAAGCTTTCATGGTATCAGAGCCTCCCTGACTAACGTCTTTTTTTTTTCCCTCTCTCTTCTATTCTTAACCTATGGCAAACATCACAAACCCAGCCATCATACCTCCAACAGCTACGACTCAACAGCTCATATCCTTCAACATTACTGCCCAAGCCCCCTTAAAACTGAACTCAACCAATTATCTCTCCTGGAAACTACAATTTGAAAGCCTTTTTATTGGCTATGATTTAAATGGTTACATAGATGGAACAAAACCATGCCCACCCGCTACCATTAACCAAGATGCTACCCCCAATCCTGAACATCGTTTTTGGGTTCGACAGGATCAGCTCATTCTAAACGCTATCATTGGCTCCCTGTCACCACAGTTAATACCCTTCATTGCAAAAGCTAAAACCTCAAAGCAAGCATGGGATATTTTAGCCAATACCTATGCAAAACCATCACGTGGTCGTGTTAAACAAGTCAAATCCCAACTCAAAGCCATTGTCAAAGGCCAATCAACCATAACAGAATACATGCAAACCATAAAAAGTAAAGCAGATGAATTGGCTCTTCTTGACTCACCCATGGCTGAAGAGGATATCACCGATCGAATCCTTGAAGGTCTTGATGAATCTTACAAGGAAACCATACAAGCTATTAACGCACGTGATGCTCCCATTTCTTTCGAAGAGCTTCATGAAAAACTCATCTCCTTTGAAGCTTTTCTAGCCACCCAAACACCTTCCAATGCTGCTGTATTTCCTTCCACGGCACTTTACACTGTCAAAAGCAACACCAAACGAAACAACTATCATGTTCCATCAAACCCACCCAACTATGGCTCTCCACAACCAACTAACACTCAACCTGCCCCACCAAATATCAATAACCAGCAGCGAACTTTCAGGCCTTACCTGGGTCGTTGTCAAATCTGCAATACACAGGGACATTCGGCAAAGCGCTGCACATTGTTTCGCATTGTTCCAATTAATCCTACTGCATCCAGCCCCTGGCAGCCTCAAGCACATGTTGCCACCACATCTTCCACAAATCCGCAACCTTGGCTTATGGACAGTGGGGCCTCACATCATGTAACCACTGATTTGGAGAACTTAGCCATTCATAATCCTTATGATGGCTCAGATGATGTTATGGTTGGAGATGGTACAGGTTTAAAAATTACTCACCAAGGCTCGGTTTTTATAAACACACCATCTCGAAAATTAAATTTGAATAATGTGCTTTGTGTACCTGAAATGAAAAAAAATCTCATCTCAGTTTATCAATTTTGTGATACCAATAATGTTACTGTTGAATTCTCACCCACTTCTTTTCTTGTGAAGGACCTGCTAACGGGGACAACCATTCTTAGAGGCGCACCCAAAAACGGAGTATATGAATGGCCACTCTCCTCTCCAATTCTTGCATTTGCGTCTTCTGTTGCTTCTGTCGTTGATTGGCATTCTCGTTTTGGTCACCCTGCTAAAGAAATTAGTCAATACATTTTGTCAGCTAATAAAATTAAGTTATCTTCACATTTGTACTCACCTAAGGTCCATTGTAATGCATGTTCAGTAAATAAAAGTCATAAGTTACCTTTCTTTAAATCCACTCTGTGTTCAACTGAACCATTACAAATCATTTACTCAGATGTCTGGACGTCACCAACCTACTCTTCTGACTCTTACAAATACTATGTCATTTTCATTGACCATTACACACGTTATACTTGGTTTTACCCACTTCGCAATAAATCTGACGTCAAACCTACCTTTATTAAATTCAAAACAGTGGTGGAAATTTTTTTTTCCAAAACAATCAAGATGTTTTATTCAGATAATGGTGGAGAATATTTAGCACTCACTTCTCTATTTGCTACATTTGGCATTTCTTTTCACACCACACCACCTCACACCCCAGAACATAATGGGATATCCGAGCGCAAACATAGACATATAGTAGAAACAGGGTTAACTCTACTATCTCATGCCTCCATGCCCACCAAATATTGGTCTTATGCCTTTTCTACTGCTGTATACCTAATAAATAGAATGCCTACAAAAGTATTAAACATGTCTTCACCATATTTTCAGTTATTCAATCATCCTCCTAATTATTCTAAGCTCCGAATTTTCGGCTGCCTATGTTACCCATGGTTACGTCCATATTCATCTAATAAACTTAGTCCAAAATCCATTCCCTGTGTCTTCATTGGTTACTCACTCACTCAAAGTGCCTTTCATTGCTTAGATTTAAAAACATCTAAAGTATTCACCTCACGACATGTTCAATTTGTTGAATCAGTCTTTCCGTTTGCCACTCACTCTTCTATAGCACCAGTCCCCTCCGTTTCCATGTCGACTTCTTGGTTCTCTCCTGTCGCGTCAATTCTCCCAATTCCGCCCACCAATCTGCCTTCATCTACTTCTTTTGCAGGTGCTGCCTCTACACCACCATTGTCACCGGCTGGTAGTTCCCTTTCAAGACAAGAAGTGGAGTCAACAAATAACTCAGTTGCACAAACAGATAACCCTTTACCTGAGTTACAGCCTGACCAACCAGCAGCAACCATCACCCCTTCTGGACCATCCAGCCCTGTTCTCACCCATTCCTCTGCACCAATACTCCATTCTACACATGTCAGCCAAGTTGTCACTGCTGTACCTGCACCAATAATACAAAATCAACATTCCATGGTGACACGCAGCAAGAATAATATAACCAAACCCATTCAGAAACTCAGTTTACATACAACAGTACTAACTTCAAATGATAATGTTCCACGTACTGTTTTACAGGCTTTAAAAGATCCTAAATGGCGAAGTGCCTGTGCTGAAGAATTTAATGCCTTGGTTGGTAACGGCACTTGGATGTTGGTACCTGCACATAAAGCATAAAATTTAGTGGGTTGTAAATGGATTTTTCGTGTAAAGCGGAACTCTGACGGCACAGTGCAACGCTACAAAGCTCGCCTTGTAGCAAAAGGCTTTCATCAACGCCCTGGAATTGACTATGCCGAGACCTTTAGTGTTGTTTCTATCATTAAACATGTAATTTAAATTTAGTAAAATAGAACAACTTACTTGTTGTTCTTCCTCCTTGAATGTAATTGCCTTGTTACAGGAATAATTGTTATTACTAGAATAACAATTTAAACTTCACAATCTAAACCCTTTTATTATTTCTTCTTGATCTTTCTCTTGGTTATTTTAAACACCAAAAACGTTTTTCCATTATTTTCATTTACTATTGCATGTATCTGTAATATAAATGGGGAAGTTACATGGAATTTGTAACTTCTCCAAGTAACCACCAGTTGGTTACTTGGGAAGCAACTCATCCAAATGGGTGTGTCTTCTCATATATATATATATATACACACTAACATCTCCCACTCACCCATGATGGGTTGTGGCAGATACTAGATCAAGAGACTTCTCATACATTTAGGGAATAGATCGTGCTACCTGTAAGCACATGTACAATGAGAGCTCCAATATAGTAACCTTCATAGGCCATAAAGGAGACATCAATCTCAAATAACTTCTTCCATGATAGTGTACTTATATACCCCAAGCATATTTACTAACACACAATTAAGTATAATTCAATCCCTCAAGAATTCTATACTTAATCCATCCTTACAATTACAAGTATTCTAAATCATATCAAATTTTTTTTTTTTTTCGAATTTGATGATCCCGGCCGGTGAATACAAGTAACAGGTATTGAATAAAAAAGCTCTATCTTTTGCCCTCATATCAATCAGATTTGAATTAACTCACTTTCCTAAAGTGCTCCTTTAAGTCGAATCATTCCATAACTATAGGATACACTCTAAAGTAGCAAACATTAATTCATTTCATTATGATATAATCAAAAGTTACAAAGGGTACAATTTTGAGATCTTCACGGATCTCCAGGACTCACACAGTAAAGAAGCAGGGATCCATTCATTTACTTCCTGTAAGGTCGCTAGCACATGTAGTATGAAATACATGCTATGATGGAGCTTCTCTTTTCTTATCCGAAGATAAAGAGCGTATGTCTTTGCTCTCCTCTTTAGAGGTAATACATCATACGAGTCTTAGTCTTGTCGCTAAGTCATTAGCACCAAACTTGAAATTTCATCCACTCACTATTAATAGTGCCAGATGACTAATTTCACACTCGGCTTATATTTAATAGACACATGAATGGTGGGGTGGCATTCATGTCGATTCTTTTATTTCTGAATCTCATCTTGGTCCCAACCAAGGCGACTCCAAATCAATGGTCTTGAATGAAACGTGCTCCCACTATGCCCATGTCGTACGGTGAGCACTATCATTCATATAGTCTCATCTCTACTCGCACTATTTGCGCTAGAGGTGATTGCTCGTGTGAGTGAGCCAATCAATGTCTATCAACATACTTTACAAAAAAAAATTGTACTACTCAATACTAACAGAACTTACCAATAAATAAATGTTGAATAATAAATTGTTATTTAACTTTATTCAACCAACTGTAAGTATTATTACATGGTCCACATACATGTCGTCACATATCACATTCTACATAAGCCTAGGGATTTTACATGTCTAACAAATATATCCCTGGGTATAGGTTTGGTGAGTGGGTCAGCCACCATCTTGTTAGTAGAAATGTGTTTCAGGACCACATCCTTTTCAGTAATTGCCTCTCTTATATAGTGATATCTCTTTTTGATGTGTTTGGTCTTTCCATGGTATTTAGGATCCTTGGCGACAGCCAATGCAGCAGTATTATCACAGAAAATTGTCACAGGTTCTGATGCAGACTTGACAATTTCCAAATGCTGCAGGAAACTTTTCAACCAAACTGCATCTTGCGTTGCTCCAGCACATGCTACATATTCAGCCTCCATTGTGGATAAGGCTACACAGGATTGCTTTTTGCTACTCCACAGTATTGCACTATTATTCAGCAAAAAAGTATATCCTGAGGTTGATTTGCACTCATCAACATCGCCACCCCAATCAGCATCAGAATAACCGATCAGGCGCAAATCATCCTTTCCTTGGTAACATAGCATGTAATCTGAAGTTCCTTTCAGATAGCGCAAAATTCTTTTGACTGCCATCCAGTGTTTTTGACCAGGGTTCGATTGATATCGACTGACCAATCCAACAGCATAACATATGTCGGGACGTGTGCACATCATTGCATACATCAAACTACCAACAGCACTGGCATATGGTACTCTGGACATTTTCTCTTTTTCTTCTTGAGTCTTGGGACACATATCACGACTTAAGCTCAAGCTTTTTTCTACAGGGGTGTCCATTGGCTTGCAATCATGCATGCGGTAACGCTCCAACATCTTTTCGATGTAAGTCTCTTGAGATAAACCCAAGAGCCCTCTAGCGCGATCTCTTATGATCTTTACACCAAGCACAAAGCAAGCTTCACCCATGTCCTTCATTTCAAAGTTTGATGATAACCATTTTTTTTGTAGTATCAATCAACACTTTATTATTCCCAGCTAAGAGAATGTCATCAACATACAAAGACAGAATTACAAAACCATCTTCGGATCGTTTTAAATATACGCAATGGTCTTCTTCCATCATTTTAAAACCATCCTTGATGATAGCATGATGAAATTTAATGTTCCATTGCCTAGAAGCTTGTTTAAGACCATATATAGATCTTTTGAGCTTGCAAACTTTGCGCTCATTTCCTTTAGACTCGAAGCCTAAAGGTTGATCCATATATATCTCTTCTTCTAGTTCTCCATTGAGAAATGCAGTTTTTACGTCCATTTGGTATAATTCTAAGTCCATATGTGCAACAATAGCTAGGATGAGGCGAACTGAAGGAATCCTCACAACTGGTGAGAATGTGTCCTCATAATCAATTCCCACTTTTTGGGTATAGCCTTTTGCTACTAAGCGAGCCTTATATCGTTCTATTGACCCATCCGCCTTACGCTTAATTTTAAGAATCCATTTATTTCCAATAGATCTTCGTCCTGACGGTAAATCAACCAAATCCCAGACTTGATTAGTTTTCATAGACTCCATTTCTTCTTCCATAGCCTTATACCATTCCTTAGCTTTAGGACCTGACAAAGCCTCTTGAACTGTTTTAGGTTCTTCGTCATCCTGTGGAGCAATCATAAATGCTTCCCCCTCAATCTCAAATCGACGACGGGGAATTCGTTCACGAATGCTTCGGCGAGGTTGAGATTGTTCATGATTTTGCTCTTGTGGAGCTCGATCAGGTACAATGTCGCTCCCTCTAATCCCAGGAGGATTTTGAGTTTCCTCTAATTCCTCGACTGCGTGATTTGAGGCGCCTTGACCAACATTTTCCAATTCATAAAAACGAAAATCCTTATTAACCTCACCTCTAGTAGGAAAGTCCTCTTCTAAGAACACGACATCACGTGACTCAATTTCTGTCACTCTCCCATCAGCTTCTTCACCAATAAACACAAATCCTTTGGAAAGATCAGAGTATCTTATAAAGATACATTTCTTCCCCCTCGGACCGAGCTTCCCATGTTGATGGGTAGTATTATGAACGAATGCTGCACACCCCCAGGGATGCAAATTACCTAAATTAGGTTTTTCGCCATTCCACAATTCATATGGGGTGGATATGACAGATTTGGAGGGCACACGATTAAGTATATAGGCTGCAGTTAACAAGGCATCTCCCCAAAAGGAGATTGGTAAGTTAGCTTGCGCCATCATTGACCTAACCATGTCCAAGAGGGTTCTATTTCTTCGCTCTGCAACACCATTTTGTTGCGGAGTATAAGGAATAGTTAGCTGTCTAGCTATACCCTTTTCATCACAAAATGCTTTGAATTGTTCAGAGATATATTCACGGCCTCGATCAGTCCTTAAAGCCTTGATGCTTGTGTTTAATTGATTCTCCACCAGTTTGGTGTAACGAATGAAGCACTCTAATGCTTCAGATTTGTGTGAGATCAAATAAACATAACCAAAACGAGTGAAATCATCTATGAACGTGATGAAATAGGAGGCACCATGCCTTGCCCTCACATTCATGGGGCCACATATGTCTGAATGGATAAGCTGTAATGGACTTATGGCCCTTTTAGCTTTGCCAAATGGTAATCTAGTTGCTTTTCCAGCTAGGCAATGCTCACATGTGGGCAATTCAATTTTGGCAATAGATCCTAAGAGACCTTCTTTTGCCAATCTATTTAGGCGATCTTGCCCAATGTGTCCTAATCTAGCATGCCACAATACATTTTCATTACAAGAATTAGAACTGGAATTTTCAACAACATAGATAGAAGAATTAATAACGTTAGTGGTATCTAATACCATAAAACCATTCAACAAATAACCAGAACCATAAAAAATTTTGTCCAGAAATATCTTAACACAACCTTCGCTAAATAAAATACGAAAACCAAAGTTTAGTAGAACAAGAACAGAAACTAGATTTCGCCGAACTTCAGGAGCATAGAGCACATCATGGAGATAGAGGGTGCGACCAGCCCGCAACACCAGTTTGCAGGAACCGATCCCAAGCACTGCAGCGGAAGCGTTATTTCCCATGAATATACTTCTAGATCCTTTTGGAATTCGACGAAATTCCACAAAGCTGTTTCGATCCCTTGCTATATGGTCGGTTGCTGCTGAGTCTACAGTCCAAAAAGGAACAGTTTCAGCAAGCATTAAGCAACTACTAACATACAAGTTAGAGGGACGAGATTGGTCAAACAATACCTTTGACTCAGTGCAATCACGAGCAAAGTGACCAGGTTTGCCACAATTGAAACAGTTGTTGTTTTTCTTTCCGCCGCGTTTCCCACGCTTGCGTTTCTTTCCACTAGAACTGGCTTGATTTCCTTCTTTGCCTTGTCGGGAACCTTTACCCTTTCCACTTTTGCGTCCAGAACCTTGCGTTCCTCGCTTTTTAGTCTCCGTCATATATGCCTCCTCATTAGGCTTTTTAGTCTCCGTAATTTTCACATGTACTGGAGCTTGAAGAAGATCACATGAAAAGTAGGATGGACTTTCAACCTTTCAGGCAGTTTCAGCCTGTAACCAACTTTGCCAATTTTCCCAACAATTTCGAAGGGACCATCAAACTTAGGGATCAAACCCCTATGTACTGCCTTGCTGCTTATCTTCTTCCAGATTTGTGGAGTCAATTTTAACAATACACTGTCACCAACATTGAACTCCACAGGCCTGCGTCTGCGGTCAGCAAAATTCTTTTGACTGCCATCCAGTGTTTTTGACCAGGGTTCGATTGATATCGACTGACCAATCCAACAGCATAACATATGTCGGGACGTGTGCACATCATTGCATACATCAAACTACCAACAGCACTGGCATATGGTACTCTGGACATTTTCTCTTTTTCTTCTTGAGTCTTGGGACACATATCACGACTTAAGCTCAAGCTTTTTTCTACAGGGGTGTCCATTGGCTTGCAATCATGCATGCGGTAACGCTCCAACATCTTTTCGATGTAAGTCTCTTGAGATAAACCCAAGAGCCTTCTAGCGCGATCTCTTATGATCTTTACACCAAGCACAAAGCAAGCTTCACCCATGTCCTTCATTTCAAAGTTTGATGATAACCATTTTTTTGTAGTATCAATCAACACTTTATTATTCCCAGCTAAGAGAATGTCATCAACATACAAAGACAGAATTACAAAACCATCTTCGGATCGTTTTAAATATACGCAATGGTCTTCTTCCATCATTTTAAAACCATCCTTGATGATAGCATGATGAAATTTAATGTTCCATTGCCTAGAAGCTTGTTTAAGACCATATATAGATCTTTTGAGCTTGCAAACTTTGCGCTCATTTCCTTTAGACTCGAAGCCTAAAGGTTGATCCATATATATCTCTTCTTCTAGTTCTCCATTGAGAAATGCAGTTTTTACGTCCATTTGGTATAATTCTAAGTCCATATGTGCAACAATAGCTAGGATGAGGCGAACTGAAGGAATCCTCACAACTGGTGAGAATGTGTCCTCATAATCAATTCCCACTTTTTGGGTATAGCCTTTTGCTACTAAGCGAGCCTTATATCGTTCTATTGACCCATCCGCCTTACGCTTAATTTTAAGAATCCATTTATTTCCAATAGATCTTCGTCCTGACGGTAAATCAACCAAATCCCAGACTTGATTAGTTTTCATAGACTCCATTTCTTCTTCCATAGCCTTATACCATTCCTTAGCTTTAGGACCTGACAAAGCCTCTTGAACTGTTTTAGGTTCTTCGTCATCCTGTGGAGCAATCATAAATGCTTCCCCCTCAATCTCAAATCGACGACGGGGAATTCGTTCACGAATGCTTCGGCGAGGTTGAGATTGTTCATGATTTTGCTCTTGTGGAGCTCGATCAGGTACAATGTCGCTCCCTCTAATCCCAGGAGGATTTTGAGTTTCCTCTAATTCCTCGACTGCGTGATTTGAGGCGCCTTGACCAACATTTTCCAATTCATAAAAACGAAAATCCTTATTAACCTCACCTCTAGTAGGAAAGTCCTCTTCTAAGAACACGACATCACGTGACTCAATTTCTGTCACTCTCCCATCAGCTTCTTCACCAATAAACACAAATCCTTTGGAAAGATCAGAGTATCTTATAAAGATACATTTCTTCCCCCTCGGACCGAGCTTCCCATGTTGATGGGTAGTATTATGAACGAATGCTGCACACCCCCAGGGATGCAAATTACCTAAATTAGGTTTTTCGCCATTCCACAATTCATATGGGGTGGATATGACAGATTTGGAGGGCACACGATTAAGTATATAGGCTGCAGTTAACAAGGCATCTCCCCAAAAGGAGATTGGTAAGTTAGCTTGCGCCATCATTGACCTAACCATGTCCAAGAGGGTTCTATTTCTTCGCTCTGCAACACCATTTTGTTGCGGAGTATAAGGAATAGTTAGCTGTCTAGCTATACCCTTTTCATCACAAAATGCTTTGAATTGTTCAGAGATATATTCACGGCCTCGATCAGTCCTTAAAGCCTTGATGCTTGTGTTTAATTGATTCTCCACCAGTTTGGTGTAACGAATGAAGCACTCTAATGCTTCAGATTTGTGTGAGATCAAATAAACATAACCAAAACGAGTGAAATCATCTATGAACGTGATGAAATAGGAGGCACCATGCCTTGCCCTCACATTCATGGGGCCACATATGTCTGAATGGATAAGCTGTAATGGACTTATGGCCCTTTTAGCTTTGCCAAATGGTAATCTAGTTGCTTTTCCAGCTAGGCAATGCTCACATGTGGGCAATTCAATTTTGGCAATAGATCCTAAGAGACCTTCTTTTGCCAATCTATTTAGGCGATCTTGCCCAATGTGTCCTAATCTAGCATGCCACAATACATTTTCATTACAAGAATTAGAACTGGAATTTTCAACAACATAGATAGAAGAATTAATAACGTTAGTGGTATCTAATACCATAAAACCATTCAACAAATAACCAGAACCATAAAAAATTTTGTCCAGAAATATCTTAACACAACCTTCGCTAAATAAAATACGAAAACCAAAGTTTAGTAGAACAAGAACAGAAACTAGATTTCGCCGAACTTCAGGAGCATAGAGCACATCATGGAGATAGAGGGTGCGACCAGCCCGCAACACCAGTTTGCAGGAACCGATCCCAAGCACTGCAGCGGAAGCGTTATTTCCCATGAATATACTTCTAGATCCTTTTGGAATTCGACGAAATTCCATAAAGCTGTTTCGATCCCTTGCTATATGGTCGGTTGCTGCTGAGTCTACAGTCCAAAAAGGAACAGTTTCAGCAAGCATTAAGCAACTACTAACATACAAGTTAGAGGGACGAGATTGGTCAAACAATACCTTTGACTCAGTGCAATCACGAGCAAAGTGACCAGGTTTGCCACAATTGAAACAGTTGTTGTTTTTCTTTCCGCCGCGTTTCCCACGCTTGCGTTTCTTTCCACTAGAACTGGCTTGATTTCCTTCTTTGCCTTGTCGGGAACCTTTACCCTTTCCACTTTTGCGTCCAGAACCTTGCGTTCCTCGCTTTTTAGTCTCCGTCATATATGCCTCCTCATTAGGCTTTTCAGCGAGAAGACGATCTTCTTCAAGCTCCACATGACGAGCGACATCATCAAACGTTTTGATGTTGTCGTTGTGGGTAAGGTTAACACGCATATGTTCCCAAGAACTTGGCAAAGAGCGTATTACAGCTTGGACTTGCTGCTCATCAGTCATATCATGCCCAGCAGCCCTCAATTCACTTATCATGTTTGACATGGTGGTTAGATGCTGCCTCATAGAATGATTTTGGCGCTTCTTATAACCATCAAACTTGAGGGTTAACTGACGAAGTCTGGTAGTTGAGGTTCCCCCATATTGAACCTTCACAGCATCCCAAACTGCCAGAGCTGTTCGATGCTTCTAAAAACGCAACATGATATCATTTCGCATACTGCTCAGCATCAATATGCGAGCCACACGATCCTTGCGCTTATAAGCTTGATATGTCTCTATATCACGCCTATGTTGAGCAGTGGTCCCATGCTCAGGCTCAGCCATTGGTTGTATTATTGTTTCCAGCATGTCTTGCTCCTCCAGGAGATACTGAATTTTTCGATGCCAAACATCATAGTTTTTTTCATTCAGTTTATCTCCCTGGTTTAAATCAGCGACAATACTTTTTGTTGCAGCCATCTCAACTATATAAACACAATTACCAAAATAGGGTTAAGTACAAATTTAAAATGATATTATTGTCACTACATCTTAGATTAAACAAATAATAATTTAACTCATGCAATAGAAATGAAAATAATGTAAACATTTAATCAATTTCTATTTACATAGTTTTTGTTATTATTGTAAATCTAAACAAGCACATTAATTTCTAGTTATTAGCATAATCTAATAACTCCCACTAAAAAAAATTTCCACAGTAAAATAAAATTTCATTTATGAAAGCATTCAAACAGTAGTATTAATATCAACACTATATTACTATGTTACATAATCAGGATCTCTAATTATATCATCAATATCAGTCTCATCATCAGAGATGTCACCAAGCTCATAACTCTCGAACCATGGAACAAATCGTGCAGCAGGATCCAAAAATCTTGCGCTACGCCCAGTGCGTCGTATACCCATAGAGGTATATAAACGCTCTCTCTCAAGCAGCATTTCGTCAGCGAGAGTATTGAAGTCCAAAGTACTCAATCTTTGCTTCAATTCATGGCTAACTTTGCCCCATTCAGCAGGCAGAGAGTCAAGCACAATCTGAAACTGTTGCTCGAGGTAGAACTCATGCACACCAGTGATCCTCAGCATGTCAAACCAATTATGCATATAATCAATATGGTCTAAAATGCGGTGACTTGGATTTTTTTTATAGTGCAAAATACAATCAATCATTAATTGTCGATCCACTACAATAAAATAACCCGTAATTATCAATTTATATACTATATAAATGAAATTATAGCAAATTATCTATTTTCAGTAGTTTAAAAATATTTAGAAAAATTACAGAAAAATAGGAAATTTAAAAATAAATATACTGGAAAAAACGGGGGTCCAATCGGATATCACACGCGCCCACACTCTCCAACTGAAAATGGATGGTCAGATCGCGGCGCGTGTAATACACGCGCTGCGTCCGCGAGTGGGCAAGGTCAAACATCAAAATTGATTTGGTTCAAACCGATCCAATCAAACCGGACCAAACCAGGTTCAAACCGAAACCGGTCCAACCCCAAAACAAAACCGGTCCGACCAAATAAACCGGACCTCTGACTCATCCAGTCTCACTTCCGGCGCGTGCATCTCACGCGACGTTCCGGTCGTCTTCTCCGGCGAGAATAACGGTTTCCGTCATTTTCCGGCGAAATTTCAAAAAAAAATAATAATTCACATACATGTCCAAAAATTATAAAAAAATACTCGTTGGAAAGCTTGTGACGAGTACTTTAACCAGAAAATATAACATTGAACATATAATGTGAAATTGGCATCCGAATTTCAGAGAGAATCTACTGCATAAATTTTTGAAAAAATGCAGAAATTTTCAGAATAGGTTTCTCAATTTCAAAAAAACATAATAATTCACATACATGTCCAAAAATTACAAAAAAATACTCGTTGGAAAGCTTGTGACGAGTACTTTAACCAGAAAATATAACATTGAACATATAATGTGAAATTGTCATCCGAATTTCAGAGAGAATCTACTGCATAAATTTTTTAAAAAAAATGCAGAAATTTCCAGAATATCATTTTAAGTTTCTCAACCCACCATTTCATTCAAGGGCACTTAATAACATGCTATTATGAATTCAAACAAACTATGCTCTGATACCAATGTTGTTTCTATCATTAAACATGTAATTTAAATTTAGTAAAATAGAACAACTTACTTGTTGTTCTTCCTCCTTGAATGTAATTGCCTTGTTACAGGAATAATTGTTATTACTAGAATAACAATTTAAACTTCACAATCTAAACCCTTTTATAATTTTTTCTTGATCTTTCTCTTGGTTATTTTAAACACCAAAAACGTTTTTTCATTCTCACCATTTACTATTGCATGTATCTGTAATATAAATGGGGAAGTTACATGGAATTTGTAACTTCTCCAAGTAACCACCAGTTGGTTACTTGGGAAGCAACTCATCCAAATGGGTGTGTCTTCTCATATATATATATATATATATATATATACACACTAACATATGTTGTTTCTATCATTAAACATGTAATTTAAATTTAGTAAAATAGAACAACTTACTTGTTGTTCTTCCTCCTTGAATGTAATTGCCTTGTTACAGGAATAATTGTTATTACTAGAATAACAATTTAAACTTCACAATCTAAACCCTTTTATAATTTTTTCTTGATCTTTCTCTTGGTTATTTTAAACACCAAAAACGTTTTTTCATTCTCACCATTTACTATTGCATGTATCTGTAATATAAATGGGGAAGTTACATGGAATTTGTAACTTCTCCAAGTAACCACCAGTTGGTTACTTGGGAAGCAACTCATCCAAATGGGTGTGTCTTCTCATATATATATATATATATATACACACTAACATCTCCCACTCACCCATGATGGGTTGTGGCAGATACTAGATCAAGAGACTTCTCATACATTTAGGGAATAGATCGTGCGACCTGTAAGCACATGTACAATGAGAGCTCCAATATAGTAACCTTCATAGGCCATAAAGGAGACATCAATCTCAAATAACTTCTTCCATGATAGTGTACTTATATACCCCAAGCATATTTACTAACACACAATTAAGTATAATTCAATCCCTCAAGAATTCTATACTTAATCCATCCTTACAATTACAAGTATTCTAAATCATATCAAATTTTTTTTTTTTTTCGAATTTGATGATCCCGGCCGGTGAATACAAGTAACAGGTGTTGAATAAAAAAGCTCTATCTTTTGCCCTCATATCAATCAGATTTGAATTAACTCACTTTCCTAAAGTGCTCCTTTAAGTCGAATCATTCCATAACTATAGGATACACTCTAAAGTAGCAAACATTAATTCATTTCATTATGATATAATCAAAAGTTACAAAGGGTACAATTTTGAGATCTTCACGGATCTCCAGGACTCACACAGTAAAGAAGCAGGGATCCATTCATTTACTTCCTGTAAGGTCGCTAGCACATGTAGTATGAAATACATGCTATGATGGAGCTTCTCTTTTCTTATCCGAAGATAAAGAGCGTATGTCTTTGCTCTCCTCTTTAGAGGTAATACATCATACGAGTCTTAGTCTTGTCGCTAAGTCATTAGCACCAAACTTGAAATTTCATCCACTCACTATTAATAGTGCCAGATGACTAATTTCACACTCGGCTTATATTTAATAGACACATGAATGGTGGGGTGGCATTCATGTCGATTCTTTTATTTCTGAATCTCATCTTGGTCCCAACCAAGGCGACTCCAAATCAATGGTCTTGAATGAAACGTGCTCCCACTATGCCCATGTCGTACGGTGAGCACTATCATTCATATAGTCTCATCTCTACTCGCACTATTTGCGCTAGAGGTGATTGCTCGTGTGAGTGAGCCAATCAATGTCTATCAACATACTTTACAAAAAAAATTGTACTACTTAATACTAACAGAACTTACCAATAAATAAATGTTGAATAATAAATTGTTATTTAATTTTATTCAACCAACTGTAAGTATTATTACATGGTCCACATACATGTCGTCACATATCACATTCTACATAAGCCTAGGGATTTTACATGTCTAACAAATATATCCCTGGGTATAGGTTTGGTGAGTGGGTCAGCCACCATCTTGTTAGTAGAAATGTGTTTCAGGACCACATCCTTTTCAGTAATTGCCTCTCTTATATAGTGATATCTCTTTTTGATGTGTTTGGTCTTTCCATGGTATTTAGGATCCTTGGCGACAGCCAATGCAGCAGTATTATCACAGAAAATTGTCACAGGTTCTGATGCAGACTTGACAATTTCCAAATGCTGCAGGAAACTTTTCAACCAAACTGCATCTTGCGTTGCTCCAGCACATGCTACATATTCAGCCTCCATTGTGGATAAGGCTACACAGGATTGCTTTTTGCTACTCCACAGTATTGCACTATTATTCAGCAAAAAAGTATATCCTGAGGTTGATTTGCACTCATCAACATCGCCACCCCAATCAGCATCAGAATAACCGATCAGGCGCAAATCATCCTTTCCTTGGTAACATAGCATGTAATCTGAAGTTCCTTTCAGATAGCGCAAAATTCTTTTGACTGCCATCCAGTGTTTTTGACCAGGGTTCGATTGATATCGACTGACCAATCCAACAGCATAACATATGTCGGGACGTGTGCACATCATTGCATACATCAAACTACCAACAGCACTGGCATATGGTACTCTGGACATTTTCTCTTTTTCTTCTTGAGTCTTGGGACACATATCACGACTTAAGCTCAAGCTTTTTTCTACAGGGGTGTCCATTGGCTTGCAATCATGCATGCGGTAACGCTCCAACATCTTTTCGATGTAAGTCTCTTGAGATAAACCCAAGAGCCTTCTAGCGCGATCTCTTATGATCTTTACACCAAGCACAAAGCAAGCTTCACCCATGTCCTTCATTTCAAAGTTTGATGATAACCATTTTTTTGTAGTATCAATCAACACTTTATTATTCCCAGCTAAGAGAATGTCATCAACATACAAAGACAGAATTACAAAACCATCTTCGGATCGTTTTAAATATACGCAATGGTCTTCTTTCATCATTTTAAAACCATCCTTGATGATAGCATGATGAAATTTAATGTTCCATTGCCTAGAAGCTTGTTTAAGACCATATATAGATCTTTTGAGCTTGCAAACTTTGCGCTCATTTCCTTTAGACTCGAAGCCTAAAGGTTGATCCATATATATCTCTTCTTCTAGTTCTCCATTGAGAAATGCAGTTTTTACGTCCATTTGGTATAATTCTAAGTCCATATGTGCAACAATAGCTAGGATGAGGCGAACTGAAGGAATCCTCACAACTGGTGAGAATGTGTCCTCATAATCAATTCCCACTTTTTGGGTATAGCCTTTTGCTACTAAGCGAGCCTTATATCGTTCTATTGACCCATCCGCCTTACGCTTAATTTTAAGAATCCATTTATTTCTAATAGATCTTCGTCCTGACGGTAAATCAACCAAATCCCAGACTTGATTAGTTTTCATAGACTCCATTTCTTCTTCCATAGCCTTATACCATTCCTTAGCTTTAGGACCTGACAAAGCCTCTTGAACTGTTTTAGGTTCTTCGTCATCCTGTGGAGCAATCATAAATGCTTCCCCCTCAATCTCAAATCGACGACGGGGAATTCGTTCACGAATGCTTCGGCGAGGTTGAGATTGTTCATGATTTTGCTCTTGTGGAGCTCGATCAGGTACAATGTCGCTCCCTCTAATCCCAGGAGGATTTTGAGTTTCCTCTAATTCCTCGACTGCGTGATTTGAGGCGCCTTGACCAACATTTTCCAATTCATAAAAACGAAAATCCTTATTAACCTCACCTCTAGTAGGAAAGTCCTCTTCTAAGAACACGACATCACGTGACTCAATTTCTGTCACTCTCCCATCAGCTTCTTCACCAATAAACACGAATCCTTTGGAAAGATCAGAGTATCTTATAAAAATACATTTCTTCCCCCTCGGACCGAGCTTTCCATGTTGATGGGTAGTATTATGAACGAAAGCTGCACACCCCCAGGGATGCAAATTACCTAAATTAGGTTTTTCGCCATTCCACAATTCATATGGGGTGGATATGACAGATTTGGAGGGCACACGATTAAGTATATAGGCTGCAGTTAACAAGGCATCTCCCCAAAAAAGATATTGGTAAGTTAGCTTGCGCCATCATTGACCTAACCATGTCCAAGAGGGTTCTATTTCTTCGCTCTGCAACACCATTTTGTTGCGGAGTATAAGGAATAGTTAGCTGTCTAGCTATACCCTTTTCATCACAAAATGCTTTGAATTGGTCAGAGATATATTCACGGCCTCGATCAGTCCTTAAAGCCTTATATCGTTCTATTTCTTCTTGATCTTTCTCTTGGTTATTTTAAACACCAAAAACGTTTTTCCATTATTACCATTTACTATTGCATGTATCTGTAATATAAATGGGGAAGTTACATGGAATTTGTAACTTCTCCAAGTAACCACCAGTTGGTTACTTGGGAAGCAACTCATCCAAATGGGTGTGTCTTCTCATATATATATATATATACACACTAACATCTCCCACTCACCCATGATGGGTTGTGGCAGATACTAGATCAAGAGACTTCTCATACATTTAGGGAATAGATCGTGCGACCTGTAAGCAAACGCAGGTCTGTGGAGTTCAATGTTGGTGACAGTGTATTGTTAAAATTGACTCCACAAATCTGGAAGAAGATAAGCAGCAAGGCAGTACATAGGGGTTTGATCCCTAAGTTTGATGGTCCCTTCGAAATTGTTGGGAAAATTGGCAAAGTTGCTTACAGGCTGAAACTGCCTGAAAGGTTGAAAGTCCATCCTACTTTTCATGTGAGCTTCTTAAGGAAGTATTTTGAGGATGAGACAGATCCAGCTAGGAGCAAGGCCAAGCGTGCTCCTCCTATGGTTAGAAAGCAATTCAGTGAAGATGTTGCTAGCATTCTGGATCACAGAACCTTGGGTATGAGCAAAAAGAATAGGAGAATTGAGTTCCTTGTTCTTTGGAAAGGGAAGCCAGAATCTGAATGCTCTCATATTGGAGGAAAACCATGAGAACACTTCCTGCCCCGTGTTTAATTCCTTGACAATTCACTTCTCGCTCCAGTACATGTGCTTACATATATGAGGCTCCACAGTTCAAAAATTTGCGCCTTGAAAAGGAACTCAATTTATGAAAATTTGCGCCTTGAAAAGGAACTCAATTTATGTAAATTTATGTAAATTTGCGCTCCAGCACATGCTCCACAGTTTAATTAGGTTTCCTTGGTAACACATCAGAGAGAACACTTTCTACTCCCAAGTTTAATTCCTTGACAATTCACTTCTCGCTCCAGTACATGTGCTTACATATATAAGGCTCCACAGTAGTTGTCACAGGGGTAATTTTTCGTTCAAGGAATTAACCTGTGTGGCAGCCAAGTCTCTACTTGGTTCAGCCTACCAACAATAGCACTCAGTACAATATGTGCAAGTTAAGTAAGAATGGAAGGTTAGCACAGAACAGTGCACACACAAAGCATACAGGAAATCTTCCCAACCTTTTATTATTCACAATAATAAGGATTACAGAAAGGGACATACGTTTTTCATTCCATTACATAGCATATCTACTGCCTACTTATACATACAGCAGTTACAAAGGAAGTTACAGGCAGTTACTTGGCAGTTACTGTCTACAAAGTTATTACAGGAGCAGTTGACACCCCCAACTGCCTAGGGCCAGGATTTCAGGGATTCCATACAGATAATACAAACTGTCTTCTGCCATGTTGGCAATCTGTCCAAGACATATCTGCACCCATCCAAGCCAATCTCGTAGATAACCAAGTCATCAGCCAACTGCCTTCCAGCAACCATGCCAACCTTTGTTCCATCACTGCTTGTTTATTTTGTTGGCTGCTTGGCCTGCTGCCAATGCCAGCCTTGCATGCCTTGCATGCTTGCTTAAGCCATGCCCTTTGATGCTTAAGCTTGGCAGCCTACACTCTGCCAGAATTGCCACACTGCCTGCCATGCCAACTTGCATGTGAATTGGCTTGCACTTGGGACCAGTGTGCCCATCCCTTGTGCTCCACCGGGCCAGTGACTTTAGGGGGCTAACAGACCTCCCCCACCAGAAGAACTCGACGTCCTCGTCGAAACTGTCTTCAGGTAGTCATTAATCTGCTTCTCAAACTGCCATAAGGTTGTGTCTCTCTCCCAAGTAGCATCAGATTCTGGCTTCCCTTTCCAAAGAACAAGGAACTCAATTCTCCTATTCTTTTTGCTCATACCCAAGGTTCTGTGATCCAGAATGCTAGCAACATCTTCACTGAATTGCTTTCTAACCATAGGAGGAGCACGCTTGGCCTTGCTCCTAGCTGGATCTGTCTCATCCTCAAAATACTTCCTTAAGAAGCTCACATGAAAAGTAGGATGGACTTTCAACCTTTCAGGCAGTTTCAGCCTGTAAGCAACTTTGCCAATTTTCCCAACAATTTCGAAGGGACCATCAAACTTAGGGATCAAACCCCTATGTACTGCCTTGCTGCTTATCTTCTTCCAGATTTGTGGAGTCAATTTTAACAATACACTGTCACCAACATTGAACTCCACAGGCCTGCGTTTGCGGTCAGCATACTTTTTCATTCTCTTTGCTGCCTTCCGCAAGCTATCCTGGGCCTCTTCAAGCATTTCCTGCTTGTTCCTAGCATACCGATATGCTGCTGGACACTTCCCACCCGTTTTCTGTTTAGCAACATCAATGGGAGTGGCTGGCTGCTGTCCCAACACCAACTCAAAGGGACTCATCTCAGTGGATGAAGATCTATGCAAGTTATAGCAAAACTGTGCACTGTCAAGCAAATCCAGCCAATTTTTCTGACTTGCCGTCACATAATGCCTTAAGTATTCTTCCAGCAAGTGATTTATCCGCTCTGTCTGCCCATCCGTTTGTGGGTGATTTGCGGTTGAAAATTTCAGATCAGTACCCATCATATTGAATAATGAAGTCCAGAACCGACCTGTGAATCTTGCATCCCTGTCACTCACTATGTCATTAGGCAAACCAAAGTGTTTAACCACATTGCGGTAGAATAATTCTGCAGCAACATCTGAGGGACAAATCGTAGGAGCAGCAATGAATACAGCATACTTGGAAAATCTGTCTACCACCACCATCACAGAAGTTTTGTCATCAACCTTTGGAAATCCACCAATGAAGTCCATAGAGACAGAAACCCATGGTCTATCTGGAATAGGCAGTGGCTGAAGAAGTCCTGCTTCCTTCTTCTTTTCGACCTTGTCTTGTTGACACACAAGGCAAGTTTTTACATAGGCCTCAATGTCATCTTCCATCTTGGGCCAGAAATATGAACGGGACAGTAAGGCAAGCATCCGTTCCACACCTGGATGTCCTGCCCATTGCGGGTCATGTGTTTCTTTCATTAGACTCCTTCGAAGTCCACCAGTGGAAGGAACAAAGAATCTCCCCCCTTTGAACACAAGCAGATCGTCCTCGATCCAATACCGCCGCACTGTCCCCTCTTTAACTTGCTCAACCAGCTTTTTATAATTAGCATCATCTTGGGCCACAGCCTTAAGCTTGTCAAGCATGTTTGACTCTACTCTTGTAATTGAGTAGATTGCAGCAAATACCTCTTTTCTGCTAAGAGCATCTGCCACTTGGTTGTGCCGACCAGGTTTATGTTCCCACAGAAAGTCATATTCAGCCAAGAATTCCTGCCAACGGGCCTGCTTTGGGGACAACTTCTTCTGAGTTTTGAAGAAAGTATTGGCTACATTGTCTGTCCGCACAATGAACTTTGTTCCCAGCAAGTAAACTCTCCAAACCTGCAAACAATGCACAACAGCAACCATTTCTTTTTCATGAGCAGAGTAGTTCTGCTCTGCAGAATTAAGTTTTCTGCTTTCAAAGGCAACTGGATGGTCCTCCTGTACCAACACTCCACCGATTGCCTTGTCTGATGCATCTGTATGCACCTCAAATGGCAACTCAAAGTCTGGCAGCCGCAACACAGGTTCAGAAGCTATGGCAGATTTCAACTTCTCAAAGGCATCTTTGCATGCATCTGACCATACCCATGTTACATTCTTTTTCAACAGATCAGTCAATGGGGCTGCCTTCTTTGAATAGCCACGAATAAATTTGCGGTAGTAGTTTGCCAATCCAAGAAAGGATCTCAGTTCTGTCACTTTGGTAGGGGCCTGCCAATCAACTATAGCCTGCACCTTTTTGGGATCCATCCGCACTTGGTGTTTGCTTACCAAATGACCCAGGAACATCACTTCCTGTGTAGCAAACTCACACTTTTCCATCTTCACAAATAATTTGTGTTTCCGCAAACAACACAGCACTTCTCTCAAATGCTGCAAATGCTCCTCAAATGATTTACTATAAATTACAATGTCATCCAAATAAACAACAACAAAGTAATCAAGAAATTCATACAGTACATCATTCATCAAATTACAAAAAGTAGCAGGAGCATTAGTCAAGCCAAAAGGCATGACAAGAAATTCATAAGAACCGTATCGGGTCACACAGGTGGTCTTGGCTTCATCACCCTCTGCTATTCTGACTTGCCAATACCCTGATCTCAAATCCAGCTTTGTGAACCATGATGCCTTACTCAACCGATCCAACAGATCCTGCACCAAAGGGACTGGATATTTGTTCTTTACCGTCACCTTATTCAATGCCCGATAGTCAACACACATTCGCAGGGACCCATCTTGCTTTTTCTGGAATAGAACAGGAGCACCATAAGGGGCTTTTGAGGGCTGAACAAATCCTGCATCCAGCAACTCATTCAACTGTTTCCGTAGTTCTGCCAATTCCAGTGGGGACATGCGGTATGGGGGTCGAGCAGGGGGAACAGACCCAGGAACCAACTCAATTCTGTGGTCTATTGCCCTCCTTGGTGGCAAGTTCTGAGGCAACTCTGCAGGCATCACATCTGCAAATTCTTTCAGAATTTCCGCTACAGAATCCGGCACTTCAATTTTCTTGTCTGGCTTTACTTCCAACAGTGCTGCCAAATAAGTATCCTCACCTCGTTTCAACCCTTTCACTAGGGTTAAGGCTGACATGAACTCTGTCTTCCTTCTTTTATCACCCTTCTCATGAGAGTGTGAACAAGCAACAAAACAGGGGCTCGACTCATGCATCACCATCACTCCATCCAAGTGAGGCATAGGGACTGTTTTTGATTTCCGCAGAAAATCAATTCCAAGAATCAAGTCAAAGTCATCCAATGGAATCACCAACATGTTGGCTTTTCCATTCCAGGAGCCAACAGTCATAGGCACATTGTAAGCCATGCCAACAACTGCTTGCGCCTTTGCATTCACAGTTTTTAGGAAGCTTGGGCACTTACTCACAGAAAGCCCATATTGTTGCACCATCTTTGAAGAAACAAAAGTATGGGTGGCCCCAGTATCCACCATTGCAATAATTTCTTTCCCATTCAGTTTTAATGCAATATGCAACAATTGCCCATGTGCTGCCAGTATATCATGTTCTGTCAAAGTGCAAAGCAAACTTACTTGATTCAATAATTGCAGAGGATTGACAAGAGTCGCCACTTCCTGCCCCGTGTTCTCATGGTTTTCCTCCAATATGAGAGCATTCAGTTTCTCCCGCTTGGGACATTCCCTGGCTCGATGGGGACCATTGCACAGAAAGCAACCATGCCCATTTTTCGAACTGTCAGCCTTGGCTTGAGAAAAGGCATCAGACTGCTTGCCTTTCTCCTTGTCACTGCCTTCTTTCCTCTTGGAGTTCTTCTTCCACTCCCCTTTCTTTTCTCTGCCCTTTTTGGACTTCGAATTGAGAGAAGCATCAGAACTTTCCTTGCTGATTCGAAAATCAACCAATGCATCAGCGGCTGAAATGGCACTAGGGAGGTCTTTCACATTCTGCCTCCGAAGTTCCATTTGCGCCCAGGGTTGTAATCCGAAGAGGAAATTGTACAGCTTATCTTCCTCTGACATGTTCTGTATGTCAAGCATCAAGGAACTGAATTCCTTGACATATTCCCGCACGGTACCCATCTGTTTGAGACGCTTCAGCCTGTCTTGTGCAACCCATGAAGTGTTGCTTGGAAGAAACTGATCCTTCAATTCCTTCTTCAAACGATCCCACGTTTCAATTTTTTCCCTACCAGCACTTTCGTCATCCGACATGCGAGTTCTCCACCATAACTTCGCATCACCAACAAGGTACATGCTGGTAATTGTTACCTTCTCCGTCTCAGGTACACGAGCAGCGTTAAAATACTGCTCCATATCCCACAAGAAATTCTCGAGTTCCTTGGCACTCCTTGCCCCACCAAACCCTTTTGGTTCAGGAACTTTAACTTTGGGACGATCATCAGCACTGCCAGGACTTTTCGCAAGAGCCCTTCGTAGAAACCCAACTTCAAGGGACAGATCCTCATGATCTTTGCGAACTTGGCTTAATTCGTCCACAAGAGACTTGTGGATATCCAGCAATTCTGCTTCCAAGTTGGTAACTCTGGTAGCCAGTGGAGTTGTTTCTCCATCATCAGGAACAACCCCAACCAGTGCCTCCAGGCGAGACACTCTTTCACGTATTTCAGCATTTCCACCAGCCATTTGTGTAAGAACCGACCAATCTTTCAAGCCTAACCTGGCTCTGAAAGATTGGTCGGTTCAATACAGTTAAAATAAGAGATCGCGCTAGAAGTTAAAAATTAGGGAATATAAATTAGGTTACTATATTGGAGCTCCAATATGTTTGTGTTCCATTTAGTAAATTATATGCATAATTACTTTTCTGTTCATAAAGTTGTTCTTCTCATAAATACCCTTTTCATCACAAAATGCTTTAATGAGTATCAGAGATATATTCACGGCCTCGATCAGTCCTTAAAGCCTTGATGCTTGTGTTTAATTGATTCTCCACCAGTTTGGTGTAACGAATGAAGCACTCTAATGCTTCAGATTTGTGTGAGATCAAATAAACATAACCAAAACGAGTGAAATCATCTATGAACGTGATGAAATAGGAGGCACCATGCCTTGCCCTCACATTCATGGGGCCACATATGTCTGAATGGATAAGCTGTAATGGACTTATGGCCCTTTTAGCTTTGCCAAATGGTAATCTAGTTGCTTTTCCAGCTAGGCAATGCTCACATGTGGGCAATTCAATTTTGGCAATAGATCCTAAGAGACCTTCTTTTGCCAATCTATTTAGGCGATCTTGCCCAATGTGTCCTAATCTAGCATGCCACAATACATTTTCATTACAAGAATTAGAACTGAAATTTTTTTTAGTGGGAGTTATTAGATTATGCTAATAACTAGAAATTAATGTGCTTGTTTAGATTTACAATAATAACAAAAACTATGTAAATAGAAATTGATTAAATGTTTACATTATTTTCATTTCTATTGCATGAGTTAAATTATTATTTGTTTAATCTAAGATGTAGTGACAATAATATCATTTTAAATTTGTACTTAACCCTATTTTGGTAATTGTGTTTATATAGTTGAGATGGCTGCAACAAAAAGTATTGTCGCTGATTTAAACCAGGGAGATAAACTGAATGAAAAAAACTATGATGTTTGGCATCGAAAAATTCAGTATCTCCTGGAGGAGCAAGACATGCTGGAAACAATAATACAACCAATGGCTGAGCCTGAGCATGGGACCACTGCTCAACATAGGCGTGATATAGAGACATATCAAGCTTATAAGCGCAAGGATCGTGTGGCTCGCATATTGATGCTGAGCAGTATGCGAAATGATATCATGTTGCGTTTTGAGAAGCATCGAACAGCTCTGGCAGTTTGGGATGCTGTGAAGGTTCAATATGGGGGAACCTCAACTACCAGACTTCGTCAGTTAACCCTCAAGTTTGATGGTTATAAGAAGCGCCAAAATCATTCTATGAGGCAGCATCTAACCGCCATGTCAAACATGATAA
This sequence comes from Garcia nutans, assembly GCA_947685225.1. Lineage (NCBI taxonomy): Eukaryota > Viridiplantae > Streptophyta > Magnoliopsida > Malpighiales > Euphorbiaceae > Garcia > Garcia nutans. Next base: position 12,212,803 of record CANTUV010000010.1, on the reverse strand, counting down.
GTGAATTGAGGGCTGCTGGGCATGATATGACTGATGAGCAGCAAGTCCAAGCTGTAATACGCTCTTTGCCAAGTTCTTGGGAACACATGCGTGTTAACCTTACCCACAACGACAACATCAAAACGTTTGATGATGTCGCTCGTCATGTGGAGCTTGAAGAAGATCGTCTTCTCGCTGAAAAGCCTAATGAGGAGGCATATATGACGGAGACTAAAAAGCGAGGAACGCAAGGTTCTGGACGCAAAAGTGGAAAGGGTAAAGGTTCCCGACAAGGCAAAGAAGGAAATCAAGCCAGTTCTAGTGGAAAGAAACGCAAGCGTGGGAAACGCGGCGGAAAGAAAAACAACAACTGTTTCAATTGTGGCAAACCTGGTCACTTTGCTCGTGATTGCACTGAGTCAAAGGTATTGTTTGACCAATCTCGTCCCTCTAACTTGTATGTTAGTAGTTGCTTAATGCTTGCTGAAACTGTTCCTTTTTGGACTGTAGACTCAGCAGCAACCGACCATATAGCAAGGGATCGAAACAGCTTTGTGGAATTTCGTCGAATTCCAAAAGGATCTAGAAGTATATTCATGGGAAATAACGCTTCCGCTGCAGTGCTTGGGATCGGTTCCTGCAAACTGGTGTTGCGGGCTGGTCGCACCCTCTATCTCCATGATGTGCTCTATGCTCCTGAAGTTCGGCGAAATCTAGTTTCTGTTCTTGTTCTACTAAACTTTGGTTTTCGTATTTTATTTAGCGAAGGTTGTGTTAAGATATTTCTGGACAAAATTTTTTATGGTTCTGGTTATTTGTTGAATGGTTTTATGGTATTAGATACCACTAACGTTATTAATTCTTCTATCTATGTTGTTGAAAATTCCAGTTCTAATTCTTGTAATGAAAATGTATTGTGGCATGCTAGATTAGGACACATTGGGCAAGATCGCCTAAATAGATTGGCAAAAGAAGGTCTCTTAGGATCTATTGCCAAAATTGAATTGCCCACATGTGAGCATTGCCTAGCTGGAAAAGCAACTAGATTACCATTTGGCAAAGCTAAAAGGGCCATAAGTCCATTACAGCTTATCCATTCAGACATATGTGGCCCCATGAATGTGAGGGCAAGGCATGGTGCCTCCTATTTCATCACGTTCATAGATGATTTCACTCGTTTTGGTTATGTTTATTTGATCTCACACAAATCTGAAGCATTAGAGTGCTTCATTCGTTACACCAAACTGGTGGAGAATCAATTAAACACAAGCATCAAGGCTTTAAGGACTGATCGAGGCCGTGAATATATCTCTGAACAATTCAAAGCATTTTGTGATGAAAAGGGTATAGCTAGACAGCTAACTATTCCTTATACTCCGCAACAAAATGGTGTTGCAGAGCGAAGAAATAGAACCCTCTTGGACATGGTTAGGTCAATGATGGCGCAAGCTAACTTACCAATCTCCTTTTGGGGAGATGCCTTGTTAACTGCAGCCTATATACTTAATCGTGTGCCCTCCAAATCTGTCATATCCACCCCATATGAATTGTGGAATGGCGAAAAACCTAATTTAGGTAATTTGCATCCCTGGGGGTGTGCAGCATTCGTTCATAATACTACCCATCAACATGGGAAGCTCGGTCCGAGGGGGAAGAAATGTATCTTTATAAGATACTCTGATCTTTCCAAAGGATTTGTGTTTATTGGTGAAGAAGCTGATGGGAGAGTGACAGAAATTGAGTCACGTGATGTCGTGTTCTTAGAAGAGGACTTTCCTACTAGAGGTGAGGTTAATAAGGATTTTCGTTTTTATGAATTGGAAAATGTTGGTCAAGGCGCCTCAAATCACGCAGTCGAGGAATTAGAGGAAACTCAAAATCCTCCTGGGATTAGAGGGAGCGACATTGTACCTGATCGAGCTCCACAAGAGCAAAATCATGAACAATCTCAACCTCGCCGAAGCATTCGTGAACGAATTCCCCGTCGTCGATTTGAGATTGAGGGGGAAGCATTTATGATTGCTCCACAGGATGACGAAGAACCTAAAACAGTTCAAGAGGCTTTGTCAGGTCCTAAAGCTAAGGAATGGTATAAGGCTATGGAAGAAGAAATGGAGTCTATGAAAACTAATCAAGTCTGGGATTTGGTTGATTTACCGTCAGGACGAAGATCTATTGGAAATAAATGGATTCTTAAAATTAAGCGTAAGGCGGATGGGTCAATAGAACGATATAAGGCTCGCTTAGTAGCAAAAGGCTATACCCAAAAAGTGGGAATTGATTATGAGGACACATTCTCACCAGTTGTGAGGATTCCTTCAGTTCGCCTCATCCTAGCTATTGTTGCACATATGGACTTAGAATTATACCAAATGGACGTAAAAACTGCATTTCTCAATGGAGTAGAAGAAGAGATATATATGGATCAACCTTTAGGCTTCGAGTCTAAGGAAATGAGCGCAAAGTTTGCAAGCTCAAAAGATCTATATATGGTCTTAAACAAGCTTCTAGGCATGGAACATTAAATTTCATCATGCTATCATCAAGGATGGTTTTAAAATGATGGAAGAAGACCATTGCGTATATTTAAATGATCCGAAGATGGTTTTGTAATTCTGTCTTTGTATGTTGATGACATTCTCTTAGCTGGGAATAATAAAGTGTTGATTGATACTACAAAAAAATGGTTATCATCAAACTTTGAAATGAAGGACATGGTGTGAGCTTGCTTTGTGCTTGGTGTAAAGATCATAAGAGATCGCGCTAGAAGGCTCTTGGGTTTATCTCAAGAGACTTACATCGAAAAGATGTTGGAGCGTTACCGCATGCATGATTGCAAGCCAATGGACACCCCTGTAGAAAAAAGCTTGAGCTTAAGTCGTGATATGTGTCCCAAGACTCAAGAAGAAAAAGAGAAAATGTCCAGAGTACCATATGCCAGTGCTGTTGGTAGTTTGATGTATGCAATGATGTGCACACGTCCCGACATATGTTATGCTGTTGGATTGGTCAGTCGATATCAATCGAACCCTGGTCAAAAACACTGGATGGCAGTCAACAAGAATTTGCGCTATCTGAAAGGAACTTCAGATTACATGCTATGTTACCAAGGAAAGGATGATTTGCGCCTGATCGGTTATTCTGATGCTGATTGGGGTGGCGATGTTGATGAGTGCAAATCAACCTCAGGATATACTTTTTTGCTGAATAATAGTGCAATACTGTGGAGTAGCAAAAAGCAATCTGTGTAGCCTTATCCACAATGGAGGCTGAATATGTAGCATGTGCTGGAGCAACGCAAGATGCAGTTTGGTTGAAAAGTTTCCTGCAGCATTTGGAAATTGTCAAGTCTGCATCAGAACCTGTGACAATTTTCTGTGATAATACTGCTGCATTGGCTGTCGCCAAGGATCCTAAATACCATGGAAAGACCAAACACATCAAAAAGAGATATCACTATATAAGAGAGGCAATTACTGAAAAGGATGTGGTCCTGAAACACATTTCTACTAACAAGATGGTGGCTGACCCACTCACCAAACCTATACCAGGGATATATTTGTTTAGACATGTAAAATCCCTAGGCTTGTGTAGAATGTGATATGTGACGACATGTATGTGGACCATGTAATAATACTTACAGTTGGTTGAATAAAGTTAAATAACAATTTATTATTCAACATTTATTTATTGGTAAGTTCTGTTAGTATTGAGTAGTACAATTTTTTTTGTAAAGTATGTTGATAGACATTGATTGGCTCACTCACACGAGCAATCACTCTAGCGCAAATAGTGCGAGTAAGATGAGACTATATGAATGATAGTGCTCACCGTACGACATGGGCATAGTGGGAGCACGTTTCATTCAAGACCATTGATTTGGAGTCGCCTTGGTTGGGACCAAGATGAGATTCAGAAATAAAAGAATCGACATGAATGCCACCCCACCATTCATGTGTCTATTAAATATAAGCCGGTGTGAAATTAGTCATCTGGCACTATTAATAGTGAGTGGATGAAATTTCAAGTTTGGTGCTAATGACTTAGCGACAAGACTAAGACTCGTATGATGTATTACCTCTAAAGAGGAGAGCAAAGACATACGCTCTTTATCTTCGGATAAGAAAAGAGAAGCTCCATCATAGCATGTATTTCATACTACATGTGCTAGCGACCTTACAGGAAGTAAATGAATGGATCCCTGCTTCTTTACTGTGTGAGTCCTGGAGATCCGTGAAGATCTCAAAATTGTACCCTTTGTAACTTTTGATTATATCATAATGAAATGAATTAATGTTTGCTACTTTAGAGTGTATCCTATAGTTATGGAATGATTCGACTTAAAGGAGCACTTTAGGAAAGTGAGTTAATTCAAATCTGATTGATATGAGGGCAAAAGATAGAGCTTTTTTATTCAACACCTGTTACTTGTATTCACCGGCCGGGATCATCAAATTCGAAAAAAAAAAAAAAAAATTTGATATGATTTAGAATACTTGTAATTGTAAGGATGGATTAAGTATAGAATTCTTGAGGGATTGAATTATACTTAATTGTGTGTTAGTAAATATGCTTGGGGTATATAAGTACACTATCATGGAAGAAGTTATTTGAGATTGATGTCTCCTTTATGGCCTATGAAGGTTACTATATTGGAGCTCTCATTGTACATGTGCTTACAGGTCGCACGATCTATTCCCTAAATGTATGAGAAGTCTCTTGATCTAGTATCTGCCACAACCCATCATGGGTGAGTGGGAGATGTTAGTGTGTATATATATATATATATGAGAAGACACACCCATTTGGATGAGTTGCTTCCCAAGTAACCAACTGGTGGTTACTTGGAGAAGTTACAAATTCCATGTAACTTCCCCATTTATATTACAGATACATGCAATAGTAAATGGTGAGAATGAAAAAACGTTTTTGGTGTTTAAAATAACCAAGAGAAAGATCAAGAAAAAATAATAAAAGGGTTTAGATTGTGAAGTTTAAATTGTTATTCTAGTAATAACAATTATTCCTGTAACAAGGCAATTACATTCAAGGAGGAAGAACAACAAGTAAGTTGTTCTATTTTACTAAATTTAAATTACATGTTTAATGATAGAAACAACATTGGTATCAGAGCCAGGTTTCGATCCTGGGACCTGTGGGTTATGGGCCCACCACGCTTCCGCCATGAATATAAATTATATCGTTGGTAGCTCTGATACCAATGTTGTTTCTATCATTAAACATGTAATTTAAATTTAGTAAAATAGAACAACTTACTTGTTGTTCTTCCTCCTTGAATGTAATTGCCTTGTTACAGGAATAATTGTTATTACTAGAATAACAATTTAAACTTCACAATCTAAACCCTTTTATTATTTCTTCTTGATCTTTCTCTTGGTTATTTTAAACACCAAAAACGTTTTTCCATTATTTTCATTTACTATTGCATGTATCTGTAATATAAATGGGGAAGTTACATGGAATTTGTAACTTCTCCAAGTAACCACCAGTTGGTTACTTGGGAAGCAACTCATCCAAATGGGTGTGTCTTCTCATATATATATATATATACACACTAACATTTAGCCTAGTGGTGAAGCCTACTACAGTTCGCCTAATTCTCAGTTTAGCTGTCATGAATAAATGGTCCATTAAGCAACTAGATGTAAACAATGCATTTCTTCAAGGGCCATTGATGGAGAAAGTGTACATGCAGCAACCTCCGGGCTTTCACGACAAAGACAAGCCAACTCATGTGTGTCTACTTAAAAAGGCTATTTATGGACTAAAACAGGCTCCACGAGCCTGGTATCAAGCACTGAAACAGTTTTTACTAGACACTGGGTTCCAAAGTTCGATGTCTGACTCATCATTGTTCATTAAATTTTCAGATTCTGACATCTTAGTTTTCCTTATCTACGTTGATGACATTATTGTAACAGGCAGCAATACCAAGCACATTCAAAGTTATGTTCAACTGCTCTCTACAAAATTTTCCTTGAAAGACCTGGGTTCTCTAGGGTACTTCCTAGGCATTGAAGTTATTCCAATCGAAAATGGCATCTTACTGTCTCAGAAGAAATACATAGAGGACATCCTACTGGACGCTAATATGGCACAAGCCAAGCCAGTCAAAACACCCATGTCAACAGATGCTCATTTAACAACACACAGTGGTTATACATTATCGGATTCAATGCAGTACAGGAAAATAATTGGCAGTTTACAGTACCTCTTGTTGACTCGTCCTGATGTTGCCTTTGCTGTTAACAAACTTTCTCAATTTGTTCATCAACCCACGACAGATCACTGGAATGATGTGAAGAGGCTTCTTCGATATTTGGCAGGTACCTTGAATGATGGACTTCAACTGCACTCTCGAGTTACTACCTCCTCAGCAACGTTACATGCATATTCAGATGCTGATTGGGGAGGTGATCGTGACTCTTTCTGTTCTACCGGTGCCTATGTTGTTTATTTTGGTAAAAATCCTATCTCTTGGAATTCGAAGAAGCAGCGATCTGTCGCACGATCCTCCACTGAGGCGGAATACAAGTCCGTCGCCAACACGGCTGCTGAACTTTCCTGGATCTGTCACTTGTTGGCTGAACTTCGCATCCAACTCTCTCAAAGTCCGGTAATATACTGTGACAATGTTGGCGCTACGCAGTTGAGTGCGAATCTCATTTTCCACTCGCGAATGAAACATGTTGCTCTCGATTATCACTTCATACGCGAGCGAGTTCAGTCTGGTGCGTTAAGGGTGGCTCACATTGCCGGTGCAGATCAGACGGCGGACATACTCACTAAAGCGCTTCCTGCCTCGCGCTTTCTGGACTTGAAGAACAAACTAGGGATCCGGCTCCGACCCGGCTCCAGTTTGAGGGGGGATAATATCCAGACCCGTATATCAGATTTGGAGCAAAACCCAAATACTGATTTGGTCAAATGATATTGTATCTTGTGTATCCCGTATATCTCTTATAGTTTAAATTCACACTTCTTTCCTCATTTGTTGCTGATTGGTTGTAATTTACTTGTATAAATATGCTGTATTACATTTAATAAAATCATCACATTTGAAAAGCTTTCAAATTTTATGTGTTTTTATATTTTAATTAACCATAAAACGAATAAAATGTACTCTTACAACATCACCAAAAATAATCTTACCATGAAAAATAAGAAAAACATGCTATAAAAATCATTTTGTTACTCGAATGCCTTGTTAATAAGCTTGTTTTATATCATATTCGTCTTTAGATGATGTATTATGTATATGAACCAGTTGCACATTTCAATATTAAGAGATAAATCTTTAAATTAGATAAATTAGTCTATATTTTAAGTATTTTCAAGTCCGATAAATATTCTCTAGACTTTTGCTTGTAATTATAATAATTGTCTAATTTGATAAAGAATATCTAAATTATATCGTGTGTAAATTATAATTTAGTTATATATTAATTTGTAAACATAATAGTTGTCCAATTTGATAAAAAAAAAATCCCCAAGCCAATTTTTATAATTATATTTTGTTAATTATACATTAATTTTAAAATTTAATTATAATTTTATTTCAACTAAAAATTTTATTAATTAAAAATATAAAAAAATAAATTAATTTCTAAATTATTAATCCAAACAAAACTGTTACTCTATCCTAAGAATGATCAAAGAAAAATAGAAAATCTCACGCTGATTTTTAGAATTTGACGTAAGAATTTTTTTCACACCATTTCTTTTATTTTTATTAAAATTAAATTGAAATTAAAATATTTAATTTTATAAATTCAGTTAATTAAATTATCAAATCAACATGACTTGAGTCATTAATTAAATTTCTGAGTTTAATTTTATTATTTCTTGAAATTAATATGCAAATATTATTATTTTTAATTTTATTTTATAAAGCAATTGTTTATAAACTTTTAAACTAAATCAAAATATAATTGATAAATTAAAGAAATATGGCGCAATTATAAAATGAGATAAATTTAGATATTAAGATCATTAACTGCCGTTCAATTCATATTAGATAGAAAGCAGGTGCCAACTACTCTAAACGTACATCGTTAGGGAAAAAAAGCAAAAAAAAAAAAAACGTAAGTTAAACGCGTCGTGTTTGACTATTTCTTGCTATAAAAGGTTCAAAAGGTATATAAGTCGAGTGGCGGGTACTGAAGAACTCGGAGAATATTATCTTTTTAGAGCTGCAAAACAAAAGAGAGACACGACAAAAGGAAGAAGAAAATGGGGGATTTATACGCCTTGGACTTCGATGGAGTTCTCTGTGACAGCTGCGGGCCTGCGGCGAAAGCTCTCTTTCTGCTGTCAAGGTCTTCTCTCTGTCTCTCTCATACTTTATTTTCTAGTTGCTGAGAAAAATGGAACACAAAACTTTAGAAATGAAAAATTGGATTTGAATTTGTAATTGTTTTTCATTTTAATGGATGATACTATTTTTTCGTACTGAATTGATTTGCAGTTATCATGAATCGTAATAATTTAATAGGCCGCCAAAGTGAGATGGCCAAGTTTGTTTGACGCTGTGGATTCGACCATAGAGGAGTGGATTGCTGATCAGATGTACATTGTAAGCCCTTACTTACTTGAAGATATACTCATTTTTCCAAATTAAAGAACAAATAAATATATCTTAATTCTTAATTTTCCTAATGTTGAAAGTCTGATTTCTCGCCAATTTGTTCCTCCCTCAGCTATTTTAGGAAGGTTTTATCCGAGAACTAATGTGAAATTTATAAAAGAAGAATGTTATTTGAACATCTAAGTATATTAACTTTTGAGATAATGGGGGTGATTGATCATGGTGTGACGTAGAGATGTTTTTATTGGCCGCTATACAGTGACAATAGAATACTATTACTTCTAGTTATTGATTGTGAAACACCCATTTGCATGCTATTAAGCAGTTTTGTTTGACTCTAAAAGCACCTTAAGGAATCTTTGTGAGGGCATTTATTTTTTTGTTTATCATTTTCATTCGTAGTGACAGAATATGAAAAGAACTAGAATATGTTCGAGGGCTATTGATAGCTTTTTTTGTGGCAGGTGCGGCCGGTGGTGGAAACTGGATATGAAAATCTGTTGCTTGTGAGGTTGCTTCTTGAGATGAAAATCCCATCCATTACCAGAGCTCTTGTTCAAAATTATCTGCCTGAATATGGAAGAAAGAAAATCGCTTCAAACTTTTTATCTCTCTTCTTGATATGGATAGCTGCTATCTCATTTGAGAATTGATCTGAACCTAATGATTCTTTTTCGATTTGCAAGGTTGCAGAAGGACCAACAGTCAAGGGGATATTGGAAAACTGGTTGAAGCTAAAACCTGTCATTATGGAAGAGTGGGGTGAGAATAATAGAGATGATTTAATAAATCTCTTTGGAAAGGTTAGGGATGAATGGATGGATAAGGACTTAGCCGCGTGGATTTGAGCAAACAGGTATTTCAATCAAGTTCTTAGAGATGGAATTACACGCATGATGAATAACCTGATGGAGAAGTTATGGGTCAGAAATGTATCATTTTCATCGGAATTTTTTTGTAGTTTCATTCCTTTGCTTTTAGGATATGTAATTAGGCATTACGCATAACAAATCTCACTTCCATTGAGGGGATATTCCACTAGCGTGCGATATTTTTTCAGTGTAAATGTGTCTATCACTGCCAATAAGGATTATGCTGACCCTTTCCCATTCCAAATAACATTTTATGTTGTAAATCAACTGCTGTCTTTCTCAATAGCTCTACTGGCCTGTTCACAAAATATCCATATATTTCCAAAGATTCAGTGAACTGCTGAGTGGACCCGATAATCAGCCTCAAAATATCTGACTTGAGATTGCTTCTTCTCCAGATTCCACCCAGGTGTTCCTGAGGCATTAAAATTTGCCAGCTATTGTCACTACAAAACAGGTGTGACCCATTACCTTTTATTATTTTTACCCTGATAAGAATTGGCCTTCTTGTGGTGTCAAAACATTCAGTTCAATCCTTGTCATGTGTTGGAAAGGAAGAGATAAGTTTAGGATGTTGAAGATATTGAAAATATTTTATTATTTTATATCTTCTATATTATCTTAGTTGTTCACCCCTCTTTCCCTTCTTTTATCTCTCTATTTATTACAGAGCCGGTTTGCTGATGCTTTATTACGAGAGCTTGCTGGAGTAACAATTCCACCAGAAAGAATATATGGTTTGGGAACTGGGTCAGTACATAATGATTGAATGTCACTGGGAAAGATAAGCTATTATGCTGACTTTCTTGGACTTTTCTGTTCATGATTTACTTCCAGTAATAAAACGTTCTTTTATTTCTTTTCTATGTTCACCTTGATTTCTGTTTTCAGTCCCAAGGTGGAAGTGCTGAAGCAACTTCAACAGAAACCAGGACATCAGGGGCTGACACTGCAGTAAGATGCATTGATGCCTGCGTTTAGTTGTTAAATTAAGAGACTTCTGCGAACCTTTTGGCATCTCATTTTACTTTTTTCTCTGTTAAACTTGAACTGTAAAGTGATTTATTGATTCTGCTAAATTTCAGTTTTGTGGAAGATCGACTGGCAACCCTAAAGAATGTCATTAAAGAACCTGAACTGGATGGATGGAACTTGTACTTAGGTATACCCCTTCACCTCCTGGCAATTGTGTCTTGCCTTTTCTCCTTTAGATTTGATGGATGATGTGCAATAGTGCAATCAGTATATATACTCAATTTGGTTGCTAAGACCGATCAATTTAGAACAGGGGATTGGGGTTACAATACCCCAGAAGAGAGAGAAGCATCTAGCATTCCCAGGATTCACCTTCTCCGGCTCTCTGACTTTAGTAAGAAACTGAAATAGATATTGGTTCACCATGTGTCAGATTGACCTATTCATTAGCAGATGCAAATGATACTGTTTTATAAGTTTACCTATTCTCAAATTTGGGCGATAAAGATTAAACGCAGAATTTCTCAATTAAAAAAAAATCGTCTCACTTGTTGCATATTTTTGCATGGGAAATCACATGACAAATAGTATTTTAAGTTTATGGTTCGCAATTCAAATGAATTAGGGTAAAGCTACGTGGTCTATAGTAACCAAAGTAATAGCTTCTCAGTAAACACATTAATGTGCGCCAAGCTGCCAAGATTATTAGTAAACAAAGTAATAGCTTCTCAATAAACCTCTTATGCTCAAAGTATATGGGGGCAAATCTGGCTACTGTATATGCTCTGGTTAAATATAAGCAGTACTCATGTCATGAGGGAAAAATAAAAGACAAATCATATTCTGCATTTGGGATTGAGTGTAACAACAGAACCAGATTACAGGTCAATGAGATACTAGAAGGAAATGAAGGGAAAGGAGAGGAGGGTTGACGGCTAGTTGTTACAATTTGAACCTGCAAGTCAAATGTACAGTAAATAGATGTTACAAAAAGAAATTTAATTTAAGCAGGGTGGTAAATTATAGTTCCTCTTTAAGATGTTTATCATCCTTTGAGGAAGCAGTATCACCTGCCTTGCCCTTCTTATTCTGCAGCTTTTCAAATACTTCTTCCAACGGAGGATCTCCAGGCCGACGGAAGACTTTATCCCCAATCGTAATCTCATATGCGTCAGGTTGGTTTAATATGAATTCCTTCAACTGGTATTAGAGATAAATAAGAGAAAGATCAAGTGCTAAAAGAACATGAAATCAGATGTTCAACAATGCAGTTATATATCTAATGAAGAACACTGAACAGAAATGTTTTAGAAGATAAACTATCATTGTCTAATAAAAGATTCAATCTACTAAATAAGCAACCACTTGTATTGGAGCTATAATCATATTTTGAACACACCTCGTCCGTGTGTCGACCTTTTTCAATGTTGAACATGATTGTGCTGGCATCAACACCTGTGAACTTCACCCCAATTGCCCCTGTTCTTAGAATCTACGTCCATTTCATAGCAATCTCTGCTACCGTATCCTGCAGATAAGGAGCATAAAAGACAGTTGGAAAATCTAATGCCTAAAACTTGCACACAAATTATGAATATACATATATACAGAGCAGTTCTGATGAGTGAAAGAGGAAGAAGACCATCATTCATGTATCCAATTCTATAAAAGCCAGAACCTGAATAACAAAAAATATACAAATAATTTTTCAGCTTAGCTTAGTGTTTCAAAATGTATTTGAATAAATTCAATCAATGCCATTCAAATTATCTTAGTCAGAAATCAAAATCAAACTGAATACTGAAACGTAGTTGGGCTAATGTGCTCAACCAGAAGAGCGAAAGATTCAGATTACAGCCGTATAGAAATTCAATTTACCGGAGTACGGCGCGCACCCAATCGAAGCTTAACGAACCCAAAAACCGGCCCGAATTGCTGCTTCATCATCAACTCCTGGATCTGCCACATGTCCATTTTGTCCAATTCGGATGGTGGAGGATCAAGCTCATCCGAAGAAGGCGTTGAACTCTTGCCCCATTGCTTCCAGGTCTCGTCCTCCTCATCGTCGACCACGTCCTCGAGATCGTCCGAGATGTGGATTCTTCGCTTCCCACCCTCAGCAAAGCGAAAAAATTCGCCATTGTAGGAGAAGATTAAAGGCAGAAGGATGAGAATGAGAATGTTAGGGTTAGACAAGGTACAATATGTGAAATTGGGCAAACAGCGTCACTTAGTTCGGTTTGTGTATATATTATAGGTTTTGCTATCGAAAATCGAAATGACGATGACTGCTACAGATTTGGAGACCGGAGGTTGGAGAGGGCCAGCGAAGGCGGGCAAAGGGAACTGGGCGTAGTCTTGGGCTTTAGGCCTGGGCAGCAAGCCCATTTATGGTCAATCCTTAACGATGTCGTTTTCTTTCTTGAATTGCTTCTACTGACGAACCGGCCTTTCTTACGTGAAATTTTGCACTTGGTGAACATTACAGCAACAAAGGCCAAAATAGAGAGAATCAAAGAACAGACAATGAAATAGTCCCAATAAATATAAAAATCAAGTAATTTCTTGGATGAATTATTCAATCCCAATACTAAGCTGCAAAAAATGAATCAATTTCTCTAAATTTGGCCGTTCTTTGTTGATTTGTTATTTTGTACTTTGGTTGTGAACATTTCGTCATTTTGAGCCAAACTTGTCGTATTAGCGAATCAAAGTTCAACAAACTCTGCTCAGATAGTAAGAGACAAAAAAGAGAATCACAGAATCAATTGGTCCAACAGAGATTTGGACTAAATGGCATATAATTTAATGATAAATATATTTTTTTTATCAATGAATTCAAAATGAAAATTTTTTCTCTTTTATATTAATATTAAAAAAAAGATTGTCAACAGTATATAAACTATATTATAATTGTTTTAGAAATAACTTTTACCTCTTTTTCATATGTTAATTTTGTCAGTTGTTTTATTTTTTGCTGTTTTCTTTTATTTGTTATTATTTTTTTTAATGTTCAGACAGCATTTATCTTGTTATTCTTTGTTTGATTTAAGTTTTATAAAGTACTTTCGTAAAATTAATATACTCTCTTTTGCTGGTTGACAAAAAAAAACTCACTAAAATTTTTAATATTTAGATAATGATATTACACTGAAAATTAGATAATATAGGGATTGAAATTAAAATATATAAAAATTAAATCAAATCATATGAAAAATAAAAGGATCACAAACAATATAAAAGCTGAGATTGGATCACTGCCATATACATAAATATTAAATATGTGAATACCTTTGATTCCTTCCATTTACCTTTTATTAGAAAATTTTTCATCTAGATATGATACTACCTCGTAATAGTTGAGCTTCTAAATCGAGCCCGATGCGTTTATGACCCAAGACCAAGCTCTCATGGGACAATATAGCTTTGGTATCGATTCATTAAAGATTAGCCGAGCTCTTTATGTTCGGAAGAATATTTTAAAAATTATTTATTGATGCAACTTCTAATTATCGAGCTTTGCTATCAATTTTTACATCATAGGCACAAAAACTCAACTCGCAAAATATATCGAACTTTGGTCTCGAACACTACTATCCGACAGAGCTCAGTAGATATGTTCTGACACAACAAACGTACTAACTCTGATAGCAAGCGCCCATACCGACAGCAAACACACTATTCCTGCATAGCAGGTGCCCCATCCGACAGCAGACGCACCATTTCGACATGACAGGTATATAATTTTGACATTTCAAATATTCGCTGACACGTATAGAAATTGTTCGCCATGTACTAACTATAAATAGGGATAAGCCCCCTACAGGTGAGGGCTTTTTTCTTCTTCTTTTGCCAAATAATCTTTGAGTTCTTCTTACTCATAAAAATACAATTATTGACTTAGGCATTGAAGCCTCCTCACTAGAGTCTGGTCCCTCTCTCTGTCTTGCAGGTAGAAAAACCATCAACAACTAAATCCAAACTACTTTGAGTCTAGAGGTTCATCTTGTCATCAATGGTGCTGTGAGTGTGGACTGGCTAATCCCCAAGTCATTGATGACAGGACTCTCGACCTAGCCCATAACTAAGAAAATAAAATCCGCAACCCAAATAGCAGCACACCCCCCACCTCCATGTATGCCACAGGATCAAACGACAAGAAATACCCCCAGTAATCTAACCCACCATCCAACTGGTACCTCAGCCCCAGGACCTTCGACAACTGTCTATAGTGCATAAAATGTTACAGTCTCAATCCCCTTTACTCCGTTGGCTCACATGATAGCGAAAATATTACAGTCTTCAAACTTAACAAGCTAGGCAGCCCAAGATCTCGCTGCCACCCTCAGGGAATTCATCACGACCTTTAAATCGCAAAGCCAACAGACACAAACACCACCCCTTAAAGAGGATCGTTTGCCAACCCTGCCACCTGCTTTTAACCACCCATATCAGCTAGAAGAAAACTTCCAAGTGCCAGGGGGTCATGCCAGGAGAAGACTCGATTCCCCCAAACATTCCGAATCCCAATCACAAACCTACTCAACCAGGACCCTTGAGGAGCCCAAGGGAAAGAACATTATGATAACTGAAGATGATGTTAATACTCTGGTGGAAAAAAATCTAATGAAGATGCACAGGGGACCCACGTTGCAAATATGAAGTCACCTTCAACTCCCCCTATCAAAAGAGATCCTAGAGGAAGTTTACCCGAATTTTCGCATATCTAAGCTAGCGGAGTATGATGAGTTATCCAATCCTTGACTACATGTGGATTCCTTCTTCAACACTACCCTCATCTATATGAAGTCAGACTCTGCCTTATATAAGTTATTCCTCAAAACCCTAATAGGTAATTTACAACTATGGTACACGAACCTTAAGCCATACTCTATCACTAACTTTAAGCGGCTAATAGAGCTATTCATTAACAAGTTTGTGGTGTCAATCGACCCTGGGAGAACATCAGCAGATCTCTTCAAACTGGTGCAAAAACTGAAAGAGACATTACAGGAATATATCACAAGGTTCAACGACATGGTGGGGAAGATCTCGAGAGTCAATTTTGAACTAGCTCTGGAAGTGACATTTCGACCCCTAGCAGCTTACTCAGTAGTTTGAACCCTAATATCATTCTTCAAACATTTGGACTAAGCTTCCCAGGCGAAATGCCATTAACATTCAAGAATCACGTAATAAAAAGACGTAAAGAAAACCGAACTCCTGCCCTTAGATCCTCCTTGTATATTATTAGTTGATTCATTCTAGGAGTATCATCGCCACGAACTATTTTTTCGGGCAATAGTACCTTGTAAGCATCTGGAATTTTATATTTTTCACGAATCCCTTCAAAGGCTTCCTCGGTCAAGGTGCATGTAATATCCTTGACACAAGCTCGGTCAGTACTATCTCGGGAACTCATATCATTTTCTCTCTCCACTTCTTCATCCATGAGAGCAGGACCTGTCGTTGTCATCCTGACCTTAGAAATTTCGGCCATCCCAATGTTTGCCACACTACCTTTATTTGATGAACTACTTGCTCTACTATACTCAGACGGATTGCTAAATCTTACATACTCACTCACTCTTTGTTTGTCTATGGAGACGTGATCACTCTCCAAAGTCATTTTATACAAAATACAATATTACAAAACTCAATTTATAAAAGTGGTACTCACAGATTCCTACTCACTCAAAGCCCTGATCAGTTATCAAAATTTTGCTTACCAAACACCGAACTTAATTACACCGTGCAAAGTTTCCTTGAATAACCAAACTCTAGAGGGCTTGCTATGGGCCGAATGGCTGCCCCCCTTCACCCTTATTTATAGACAACCTCATTTATTGTGAAGAGTAAGAAAAATGATTTTTTTTCCCGCCCTAATAAAGTCCAGCAACTCGAATGTCGCACCCACTGGATCACGGCACGTGTTCTCTATAATAACATCACTCCTTTACTGTCGCTACAACTGACATAAATGTTAGTCCAGTAGGGAGGGACTAGTAATACCACCCGAACTATAGTACCAGACTTCGGTGCATCTTCCGTCTTTATCTACTCACGTAATCGAACTCTTTTCCATCAAAACGGTAGTTGGTATGATGTGACAAAAAGTATTGATGATGATGCCTGAAAAATCAGCTGACCGAACAGATATAACCCCGTATCCGTCCACTATCTATGGGGATGTACCTCACAGATAAAGGGTCTGAAAAACTTTTCTTTATTTTTATTATAGTTCGATCAATTTATATATTTCTAACTTAGGCATCATAATCTTCTCATTGGAGTCCGATCCCTCCTCTAATTTAGCAGGTAAAATAATTAGAGAAGCATTCAAACTTTTTAATATGAATCAGAGTTCAGCAATCCACTTTGCCATCAATATATATATGTTGATTCTTTTCATGCGAACGATGTATTGGAGTGCTGAAATCGGCTCTTCAGATGCTGAAAGAACATCTATGAAATTATGAATGACTTGAAAGAAATGCCTAAAATTGTGGATCTGGTGCATGTAAGTGGCACGTGACCCAAAATTGTGGACTAATGATTAATGGGGGATTGGTTGGTGTCCAATTCTTTCACGTTTTTGTCAGTGAAGTAATAAAAAAGAATCCAACCATCTCTCTGCCTTTGGATCCACATGCACTGAATCAACCCAGTCAGCTCGACAATTACTAGGTAAATCTTAGATATATTATTTATATATACAAATCCAAACTAATAATAATGCATGAAAAAATATTAATAGTTTTCATATATAAAAAATATATAAATTATATGAATTAAATGTTTCCTTGTCCATTAATTTAGGCATATATAGGTCTAACTATTAACCCAGTTTAGACTTAAAATATATTAACATTTTCAAAATATGATCCATTCGTCCATAAATTTCTTAATTAACTAATGCTCAGAAGCCTAATATGTAGTTAAATCTAGACATATATTGTAAAAATATATAAGTATATAGCAGAAGTGAGTATGATTCGATCTAATTTGGATATATAAAAATTTTTAGAACTATTTGAAAAGTCAGAAATTTTAAAAATATTAGATTCATAACTATTTCATATATAAAAATTTTCGTATTGTATTATTTTATAATTTTTAGAATAATTTGGTTCAAAAATTTGATACTTTCTATATTGAATTTTATCAATTAAAATATTTTTTAAAATAAAATTTTTATGTAATAAAAGTATATTATGAAAGATAAAAATTTAAGTCATAAAAATTTAAATTTTTGAATTTTTTTCAATTAGTAATAAAATTCATTAGTTTTTATTAAAAAATATTTAAATTTATATGTAGTTAAGCACTAATATAAAAAGAATGATGATATAACTTTTAATATAAATTAAAAATTTTAATTTTAATTTTAATTTATATAAGCTATGTATATTAATTTAAATTTTTAAATAATTTTATCCATATATTTTTAATTTTAAGAATTAGGCCATAGTAAAAATATTTTTATAAATAAATTCTATTTTTATATTACTTATTGAATATGAAACAACTTTAATTATATTTCATAAATTATATATAATTAGTATTAATTAAATTATTTTTATCATATTAATCTTTAAGGATTATTTTAGATACTATATTACCTATATTGATAAAACTATATTTAAAATATGTAAAAAAATTAATTATTATTTTGATTTTTTTTGTTCAGTATAGTAAGATTTGGTTCGGTACTTTTCTCAATCTAGGTATAACCTAATATCTAAAATCATCCCATATTATAAAAAACTGATACTTATTTATTAAAAAAAATTATTGAATCTTTTCAATTTTAGATATTTTAGTTTGAATTTCGAATTGATCTATATATTTTTAGAATACGTGATTAATTTTAATATACAATTATGAATATTTCTCGTAACACTTATTTTTTTTAGAAATATTTACAAAACTATCTAAAAATTAAAATTTATTTCAAAAATACTATAAAAATAAAAATATTTACACTTTTAGAAAAAATTAAAGTAAAATTTTAAGAAATACTCACTTTCCACTAAAATAAGATTTTTCTTTCAAAATTATATCTCTCTTATTATAATTAATATTTTATTTTATTTTTTTAATCTTGACTGTTAAATAAAAATATTCTAACAAAATAATAAAAATTATTATTTTAAATTATAATTTTGGCATAAAATTTTATTAATTTTTATAAAAAATTTAATTTTAATTACAAAAAAATAATATTCATAAAAAATAATAAAAAATCAAAATATATAAAAATATATTAATAAAATTATTAAATTAATTTTAAATAAATTTTATATATTATACACATAAAAAGTTAAAAAAAATATTAATTTTATTATGTAGATATTGAATAGATATTTGATATATTTGATAGATATTATGTATATATTATATATTTGTCTTTATATATTTATATGTATTTTAAGTAGATATTGTATAGATATTGTGTATATATTGTATAAATATAAAGTTAAAAATAAAGTTAAAAAGTATTAAAAATATTATATAAATATTTGATATATGTTTGATAAATATTTAATGGATATTTAATAAATTTAATAGATGTGTAATGTATATTGTGTATATATTATTATTTGTTATATATATATATATATATTATATTTATTGTGTATATATTTATTTTTTTATATATATTAAAAATATAATATAAAAAATTATATTTAAATAAAAATATAAATAAAATCAAATAAAAATAATACTTTTAAAAATAAGAGAAATACTAATTACAGTTACTTTGAAAAGTGACTGTTCAATAATTCCTCTTATATTATTTAAAAAAATATTTATTATAAATTAATTTATTAAAAAAATATTATAATAAATATTTTTAATTAATATGAGAAAAATTATTAAATATTTAAAGCAGTGGCGGAATCAGAGACTTGTTGAGGGGGGCAAAATTCTCCGGTGGGCGGTGGCACGGTGTTGCAGAGTCGGTGTCGCCTCTCCTCTTCGTCCGACGTTCGTTCACTGCGTCTGCTCTCAAATCTGTCTCTGCTGCTCTCTGGTCTGCCTCTCGTTGCTGCTGGCTTTATTTTTTTTTAACCCTTTCAAGTGAAACGGCGTCGTTTAATAGAATTAAAAATATATATATTTTAAAGCCTCGAGTGGCATTTCAGTAATTTCACGTGAGAGGTTGCGCAGTCGTGCAGGCGTGCAGCAGATGCAGAGGCTTTAATTTTTTGCCTATGTTTCTTCTTCTCTCGCAGGCGAAGCAAGGCAGTAAGCACGGAGGGGGGCGGAGCTCTCTCATTCTCTCTGCAACACTCACGGCCGGCGGCAATGATCCCTATATATTTATTCATTGCCATCGGCGAGGGGGATCGTCCATCCCCACACGACCCCAACTCCGCTCCTGATTTAAAGTGATTATAATTAACATTTTTAAAAAATTAAAGGTCAAAAAAAGTGCGTCTCTATAAAAAAAAAAAAAAAAAAACACTCGTCGGCCGTAAAAATGAAAGTAGCCCAACAATAAAAACGTGTTGAATGTAATTTTCTCTTTGTTTTACAATTATGAATTTTCAGCTCTATACTAATTAATCACAAAATATTTATTAATAATCGTGAATTTAGTATTTTAAAATACTATAATAAAAATATATCTATAACTAAAAAATATTTATTTTTATATATCCTAAATAAAAAATTATTTATTTCTTTAATAAATTGATTAAATTAATATTTTTATTATTTTTACTTGTATAATGAACTATTATCATAATGATAAAATTTTATTCATTAAAATTTAAAATTATAATTATTAAAATATTATAATATGCTACAACTAATTTATATTTTATAATTATTAAAATAAAAAGCATATAGTATTTAGTAGTTTACTCTATAATCCGTATAAATTAACATCGACTCTCGACGTTGGGCTCTGCTATTTATCCGCTGGTAAGAGCTGCTCTGCTCGTAGTAGCGTGGAACGGTCAAGATTTCTCAACTTTCCACTAATGGATGCTTTAAGGAATTTCTTGAAGAAAAAAATCTTTAAAATGCAATGAGCTTCCAGTAAGAAGATTGTTCTCTTCTGAAGCTGCTGTTGATTCTTCTTCTTTTTCCCAAAGAATCAGGGATCTGCCTAAGAACCTTCCTGGAACTAGAATCAAGACTGAAGTTTCTCAAGTAAAACTCTCCTCTCACTCTCTTCCTTGATCATTTTACTTCAGTTCTTGCTACCCTTTTCTGGGTCTTCTAATTTCTTTTCTAAAGTCTCGATTTTTTTGTCTAATTAACCTTTTTTTCATTGCTTTGATCAAACCCATATTGTTGAATTTTTTTGCTTTCCTGTATCTTAGCTTCTTCTGTTTTCTCACTTTTTTTTTTCAATATTTCAGCTAATTGGAAGAACTCCCCTTGTGTATCTTAACAAAGTAACTGAAGGATGTGGAGCTTATATAGCTGTCAAGCAAGAGATGATGCAACCAACTGTCAGCATCAAAGACAGGTATATTTAGTTAGTTTATTAGCTTCTCCTTGTAGAAATCAAACTATTTTCATAGTTAAAATTCAATTATTAAATAAAGTCATTTAATTTTATTATAGACCAGCATTTGCAATGATCAATGACGCAGAAAAGAACAATTTAATCAGTCCTGGGAAGGTTAGCTCAACAGTTTCCCCAAATCAACTAGATTTTTTTAGAGTTTATTCTTTTTCATTTAAATCTGTGTTTGTGTTTTGTTAGACTACTTTGATAGAGCCAACATCTGGTAATATGGGAATTAGTATGGCGTTTATGGCAGCCATGAAAGGATATAAGATGGTTTTAACTATGCCTTCTTACACAAGCTTGGAGAGAAGGGTGACTATGAGAGCTTTTGGAGCTGAGCTAATTCTCGCTGATCCCAAGGGAATGGGAGGAACTGTTAAGAAGGCCCATGAGCTTTTGGAATCCACACCAAATGCTTTCATGTTGCAACAGTTCTCAAATCCTGTAAATAATAAGGTGTATAATCTATTATCATCACATAGCTTCAGCAGTTCATTAACTAATCCACCAGATTACCAAGTTAGAAACTTTTGAATTTGATATCTGACTTAATATGGAAAAAACAGATCCATTTTGAAACTACTGGTCCTGAAATAAGAGAAGATACGCTTGGACAAGTTGACATCTTTGTTATGGGAATATGTAGTGGAGGAACAGTCTCTGGTGTTGGACAGTACCTGAAATCCCAAAATCCCAATGTTGAGGTATTTAATTTAAATTTAAATTTCTGGTGTTGATTTACTGCATCACTACCTTGCTCTGTCAACTATTTGGTTTTATTCCTTCCATTACGTTCTAACATATGTATTGTTGTGGTAGATATATGGAGTGGAGCCAGCGGAAAGTAACGTGTTGAATGGTGGTAAACCGGGTAATAATCTTGTTCTTTCTTTTCAAGCCCCTGCTTAATTCTTTTTTGGTCCCAAAAAGTTTTTTTTTCCGCTGCTATATACAATTGGAATGGGGGTTTTGAAATTCCAAATCTAAAACTATTGTCATCTATTAACTTGGTGAATTATCACTTGCCCTGGTGGGAGAAGCCGCAGTCTCTGATGTTGTCAATTGAAACAGGTCCTCATCATATTACTGGAAATGGAGTTGGATTCAAACCGGACATATTGGACATGGATGTAATGGAAAGAGTTCTAGAGGTAAGTATCACTGTGAAAAAGGGTAAAGAAATGAAATGAAAGGAATCTTTAATGTTCAAAATTTATATGCCTAACTGACAATGAAATGCTTTCCCACAAAAAATAGAAAAAAAGAAAACTGATAATCCAATTCTTAAATGGCAGGTCAGCAGTGAAGATGCAGTAAACATGGCTAGGAGATTGGCATTGGAGGAGGGGCTTATGGTAATGACTCCAACCAGTGGCGGAACTAGCAGGTTGTAAAAGGGGGGCAAAACTTTTACTTATGGCTGTCGCTCATTACCGGTAATGGTGGTTCAGCGGTCGATAGTTTGCCGGTGATGGGCTGATGGTTGTTTTCTCTCTTTTCTGCTTGCTGCTGCCACTGTACTCTGTGAAATCACAGGGGAGGAGGGGGCTGAGATTTCACAATAACACCGGCAGCCATGTATCCTCCCTTCTGGCCGCTGGTGAGGGGTCAGACAACCCCTCGTGACCCCTCCTCCATAGGTCCGTTGCTGACTCCAACAACTTTATTTTCTTAGATTTTTCTCTGTTATTGAAAATTTTTCTCTAATTATTGAGCGAGCTGAGCAGACCAATGTTATTGGGTTTTCTTTTGAGACTAGTTTTTATGAACTGATTACTTCACCTTGTTTCAACCTTGTGTTTCAAGTAGGGAATTCATCTGGAGCCGACACGGTTGCTGCACTTAGACTTGCTAGATTGCCAGAGAACAAGGCAAACTCATTGTGGTAAGAACAACTCATCTTCTAATTGTTTAATGTGAGAATGTAAACTATTCAATTGCTTTGATAAATCAATGGTCGTGCACGCTGATTTATAAAAAAAAAAGCTATGTTGCATATAGATGAACAATGGGATTTATAGAAAAATGGGAAGGAAGTAAAACACACCCATAATTTTCTGTTCTTAAATATATCTTGAGTAGTTTGAGTATAAATTCTTAGGCAAGCAATTTGCTGTCTTGAATTTCAGACTGTTCATCTAAGTTTCGGCGAGCGGTACTTGTCTTCTGTCCTGTTTCAAGAACTGAGGAAAGAGGCTGAAAACATGCAACCAGTTTCAGTTGATTAAAAGCATTTCCAAGGGATTGCTCCAATAAATGTCAAACGTCTCTTGTACAACTATTAGTTTATATTTGTACTTTTTTACTTAATTGAGTGAAATTTATGTATCCAAAACATTGGTTGTAATAAAACTGATTCATCTTATAAGGATCTTCTTTGCATTTCATGATATATGTAACAAATAGCTGGCTAAGCAAAACACACCTCTCACCATAAATTCATCCAACTTTTCCAAGAAAACTTTATAGAAAAGTTATTTCAGCGCAAAAAAATTGCAGGTTTTATGAAGGAGGGGTTGATAGTTATCAACTGATCAAAACATGCTTATTATATAAATCAATTTCCGTGAAGATTGAATACATAGAATTCTTAAAAGAAATATACTATCAAGAAATATTAAATTATTATACCATTAACACAATAGCATCTTATCTTTTCGAAATAATTTTATGTCCACACTGCTAAAGTATTTCAAAGAAAAAACTACTAGAATGTTATGCTTCTAAAGCATATGAGACTTTGTCATTACCCTCGAAAATGGAAAGAATCCATTCATTCTAAAAGAGGCTTTGTGTATAAGTATAGAATTGGGGACTCATGCGCCTTCTTGGCTCTATGTAAAGTGGTGGGTGGGCTTTAAAATCTGTACCAACTTTTTCACTGAAGAGACTGTTTCTATATACGTTAAATGTAAAAGCCTGAATCATATATCAATTAAATGAAAACTAGCCCCGTAATCAACAACCGACCTTAGCTCAGTTGGCAGAGCGGAGGACTGTAGTTGTAAAGAAGCTGTCATCCTTAGGTCGCTGGTTCGAATCCGGCAGGTCGGAGGGTTTTTTTTTATTATTCAATATTTTAAACATTCAATTCAACTCCAATTTAAAAATCATATTATCAATTTAATTTTTGCAATTTTAGATAAAAATTAGTTGAATTTTTTCAATTAAAGTTTTGATTAATTAAGTTATTTACTTAATTATTAATAGTTTATTTTTGAGAGAATAAAGATATTATTAAAAGCAAAAAGAGAACAAGAAAACAGAGAGGAAACAAGCTAAGATCAATCTAAAGCAGAAATATGAAATCAAATGTGAAGGCCAGTGTAAGACTAGGCAACCCTAGAAAATAAACATACTTCCCAAAACTCTAATAAACTATAAAATTTTAGAATAAATAAATCTAAATTCTAATTAATTAGCTCAATCCGTGAGAATATTTACACCCTACTCAAATACTAAATATACCTTAACTTATTAATTAATACGTTCATATTATAAAATCTAAAATTTAAGATTTTGTCATAAAAAAATCTAAAATTTAAATTTTTATTACTACATCCTACCAAAATATTTTAATACCCTTTATTTTATTATATCTAATTTTTTATTTATACACTCTACTCATTACATCCTCTCTCAGAAATTAGTTTCTTCATTTTTTACTCTCATAATTCTTTTTTTTTTCTCTCAACAATGGAAGAACCGACAATATAATAAAAGTGTGGTGGATCATTTTCTTTACTTTATACTTTTCAGCTATAAAATTATCTTTCATTTATTTCAGTTCAGTTGTAATTGAAGATTTATGTAGAGAATAATTAAATTTTATGATTATTTTATAATTTTTTTATTGATATCAAATTTTTTAAAGTTTGCAATTTAGATGTATGGCTCATAGGGGTAAAATGTTACTTAAGAATATATTATGATTTTATTTAGAGTTATTTTATAAGTATCTACTTTTGAGGAATAAAAAAAATGAAACGAAAAAATAGATGAGTAGACGATATTTTTGAGTTTTTTCTTCAAAATTCTTAAAATTTAGTTGCATGTATTTTTTTTCTTTTAATTTTTTATTGTACAAGTATTTTGATATAAATTTTCAAACATTAATCACGATTAATATATAATTATTCAATAGTTGCTCAATAAATATAATATATTATTTAGTAAAATATTAATAAAAAATAATTTTTGTTAAACAAGACTAAATTACACAAAATCAACATTATATCAATCTCAACTAAATAATAAAATATGCTTAACAAATTAGAGTCAAAATTTAATAATAATTTATCAACACATAGTTAAATATTTATTTTTATTTGCATATTATTTAATGAACAAATTTAGATATTCAATAATATGTAACTAAATATATTTAATAATGCAATAATCTTTGGTCAAATTAACCTAATTTCAAAATTATTTAACTTTATTTATATTATTTTAAACCATTAACTACTTACCTTGAACTCTTTAAGAGAATTATAAACTATATATACTTTTTTTCATGTTATAACTTTAAAATAATAAAAGATTGTAAAGTAAATAGAGGAAGAGTGTGAATAATATTTGAGAGTTAGAAAAGTGAAAAAAATGGAAGAAGTGAAATACATTGAAATAGTTTTAGGATTTACGATGAATTATATTATGTAACTTGAGAGGATATGGTGTAAATATAAATAGTAAAATTATAAATATTATAATTCTATATATTTTTTAATGTAATTTTAGTTGATGGTAATTTTGAAAAAATATTTTAAAAGTCGTATTTAGTATTTTTACGGATATAAATATCCATACCCTTAATTTTAATTTATAATTTTATGCTATTGTTTAAATACTATCTTTAAATCAATAACGCCAGTGACATGGCATATTCCGATGACAAAATTGTTTGATTCATTTTTTATTCAGTTTGAATTGAGAAAAGATAATTTTTTAATTAAACTCAATTATAATTAGAGATGATATTTTTTTCTTATTTATTTTATTTAAATCTTTATTATGAAAAAATATAATTGGAATTTTACTGAGTTTATGGAGGAAATGTTTCTTAATTTTAATAATAAAATAATTTGATATATTAATTATATAATATTCTTATAGCCCATTAATAATAAAATAAAGTATTTAATAATAAGAGAAAATTACATTATTTATCAAAATTTATAAATTTTTTCATATTTAACTTTAGTTATTTTAGTCATTTTATAAAAATATATAATAAACTAATAATAAACTTATAAAAATTATCATGTGTGTAATAAATTTATAATAAACTATATAAATTTGATAAATTTATAAATTAATTATTAATTATGGTAAACTTAAAAATTATTTTGAGAATTTGATAAGTCTTATAATATTTTTATTGTTTGATAGTTTTTTGTAAAATGCTCTAATAATAAATGACATTGAAATAAAGTATAAAAAGAGTGGTACTGTTAATGAAGATTAATTAAAGACAGCTGGTCTTTTCACTATTTATCTTTTCTTTCTAGCGGTGTATTTGGTTTTTTGCTTGGCTCTAAGACCATCCAGCTTGCGATAACCCTAGATATTTTTATTTTTATTTTGTTTTAATTTTTATTATTTGTCTCTTATTTTTCTTTTGCAAACATGGCTTTAAATGTAATCTTGCTCCCCCTCTCATACGAGTTTCCTATAATCTAGCGTCTTCCTTCTAATCATGGAGCATCCGTGAATATCATCTCTACTAGTGAAGTCAGTGTCATGACTCAAAGCTTATGGGGAGATTTTTTTTTTCATTAACATAATAATAGAAGGGGAGTATTGACGCAACGATAAGTGTTATTGTCGTGTGACTTGAGGCTACGGGTTCGAGTCGTAAAAACGGTATATTATAATTAACTGCAAGAAAATACCGCATACAAAGATCCAATGGATCCGATCCTTCTCCGAATCCCGCTCATTACGGAAACATTCGTGAACTGAGCTGTCATTTTTTTTATTGACAGAATAATATCTTTCTTCCTCAGGCATTTACAAACATTTGTGATCTGCTGCCTGCGTCTTCTGATCCGTTGGCCGATGCTTTGGCTTTTCAGCCGATTTTCTCTTCAGCTTGCCATCTCTGTATTATCTGAGCTGGTTATCAAAATTTCAGATTTCTCCTTTTTAACTTATATTTCTCTCATTTACTATAAAATCTGAGGTTGGTTGAAACTCCGAGTGGTTATTAGGCTTCGGAACTGCTGCTCTCTTTATCTTTATAGGTCTCTCATTTGTTTTTTTGTTGGCTTTTTCTTTGTTATAGGCCACGTTTATGTAAGGAGTTATTCTTTAGTTGGATTTTGCCTTGTAATTATTAATTAGAGGGTTTTTTTAAATGTTTTTTCTGGATTTTTAGCCTTATTTAAGGCTATTGTCTATGTTATATTCTTAATTAATAAATATTTTTGCCCATGATTAATTTTTTTTTTATAAAAATATAAAAAAAATTTAAAAAAATTTTAAATATGCTAATTTATAAAATATTTATTAAAATATCAAAATTTATAAAATATTTACCAAAATATTATATTTTTATAAATTTACAGGGAGTTTACAATGAGTTTATAATTAGTTTACAATAAATTTATAATGAGTTTATAAATTTTATATAATTTATAATTAGTTTATTATAAATTTTTAATAAAATTATTAAAATACTTTTTATAAAAAAATAAAAATTAAAAAAAATATAGTTAAAAATATTATTTTTCTAAAAAAAATGCGGTAGCTGTTACGGTATAATGGGTTATAAGGCAGAGTCATACTGGGCCCATTTCTTTGAGACTTATTACTATTTAATTTTAAAAATTGCTATTTTTTAAAAAAATTTCAAAGTGCTATATATGTGATTCATAATTTATTTTATAAATAATAGTTGATATTTTATAAATAAGACAAAAACAAAAGGATGGATTTTACTATATATAAATATTAAGTAATATATAAAATGCCATTAACAATCAATTTTAAAATATTTATATGGGATTTTTCTTTTAATTTTATTGTAATTATTATATGTGTTGATTTTTTAATAGAAAATTTTAATTTTATAAAAATATTTATATGCAATGTAACACGAAATAAATTAAAAGTATATTATATTTTTAGAGATTAGATAAAATATTTATGTAGCGTAACAAGCAATAAATTATTTTCCTTTATATAAACTTGAAAAAGAAAAGAAGAAAAGTAATCAAGTGGTGGACCAGGCTTAAAGTCCTCCTTCCATCGTACGCATAACACCATTTTCAGCACTTTTTTACGAAACGATTTATTCCATAGATATAAATTTCATAATATCATTAATTTATTATTTATAATATCAATATTAGAAATAAAATGGAATAAATAAATTTCCTTTTCATTTTCTTTTGGGAGATGACTTCTCTGCTCAAATTTCGATGGAAAATAAAGACGACATATATAGTAATTATCACCAACTATAAAGTTAAATATCTATACTAACCCTCATTTTTAAGGCAGTAAATGAGTCAATCTATTCTTACTCGATTTGGATCTCGACTCGATAAAAGCTCGTTCAGACTCGAGCTTGAAATGTTCATTTATTAAATGAGCCAAGCTCAAGCTATAAAATACTCGGCTCGTTAGCTCACGAGCTAACTCATTTAAAAAGCTCGTGAGTTAAGCTCGTAAGCTAGCTCATTTAGTGTATTGAATTAAAAATATATATAATTTAATTTATATATATTAAAACTATGTAAGTGAATATATTAATTTTTTGACTAGCTTAATTTATATAATTTATTAATATATGGTATATTTAATAAATAAATTAAATAATATATAATATAAAAAACTTAGTAATCTATAGTAAAATATAAAATTATAGTAATATAATATTTTATTTTTGTTAATATATAATTATATTATTCATTTTTTATAAAAACATAAATTTTAGTATATATTTTATGAAAATTTAAAAAAAGTGAATGAAAAATAAAAATTAATATAAGTTTATTGAGTTTTTTAAACTTATTTAAATCAAGTTCGAGTTCAAACTCGAGATATATGATATATGAGCTGGCTCGATATAAGTTCGGGCTCAGCTCGGGCTCGATTCGAATTCAAGTTCGAACTCGACTATTTTATAATGAGCCGAGCTTGAACTTTTCAAAACTCGGCTCGGCTCGGCTCAATTACAGTCCTATTCACTCTCAAATAGAAGGTACATGGCCCCACTCCTCACTGCATAAAACGCCATAAATATTAACTCTCTCTCTCTCCAAAAAAAAATCATATATATATATATGTATATAAATAAAAAAAAATAAGGCAACAAATCCTAGGGTTTGACTGAGGGGAAAAAAAAAGAAAAATAGAAAAAGAAAAAATTTTTTTGCACCTCTAATCGCGTGAAGACCAAAACAGTTGGGAAGTCGTAGTGAGTCACTACTCGAATCGACCGATCTCTCTCTCTCTCTCTGATCAGATCAATCGTCATTTCCACTCCGCAAATTATCGTCAGAGAAAATTTGATAATTTGTTTTTTTGTTTTTTGAAAAAACCTAAGAGAGAACAGAGAGAAACTACAGCTGTTGGTGCTGTATATGTTTAGAACGTTGGGATCGGGAGGGTAAAATTGGGGTTTTTGTTAAAATTTTGGAGGGGCTTGGCTTTTTCTTCTATTGCTACTCTCTTTCCGCTTTTTTCCTGATTTTTCGTTTTTCTTTTTGGGGGATGTTTAAAATAAATAAATTGGTGTAATTTTGGAATTAATTTTTGCATGCAATCTGCTGCTGGTGGTGGTGGTGGACCCACCCGGGTGGAACCGGCTGGTCGGGCGGCGTCCACGTCATCAGCAGCATCGCCATCTTCGTCTTCCTCTGCAGTATCGACGCCACAGTTAGGGTTCGACTCAGTGCAGCAGCAGCAGCAGCAATTAGGGTCCAGACAGGTAGGGGTTATGAGTTTAATTTAATTTGATTATGCGTAGAATTTGATTTTGGGGCTTACTAATGTTAAGCATTTTTTTCTAATTTAGCAGGTGTAAAATGTGTGGTAAATAAGACGTCGTTGATGTTTGATCAGTGAATTTAGTAATTAATGCGACTGATTAGTTGAATTTTGATCAATCAGTGAGTTTTAGTTGTCTGAAAGGGGCCAACTAAGCATAAACTAATGCTTAATTGATATTTAAACTTTTAGCTGCTTTAAGCTATAATTATGCAATCAACGCCGCTATTTCTCTGGACTCGAGCATGGGTAATTACTACAGCTACGTGGACTATGCTTGGGATTGCTGCTGTTTAGAATTCTGTATCTGGGGTTGAATCTGATGTCGTTTCTAATTTTGTCTTTTGTTTCTCCAACTTTTTGGTTGATGAAAATATTTGGAGGTTCTTTGTAATAAAATCAGAGGTATTCCTTGTTGGGTTTTGTGAAGTTGTTCAGCTTTGCTTTCGTAAAATTTTGTCATGTAAATTTTTTTTAAGGTTCATTTACAGTATGAATATAGAGTTTGTTAGTATGATCATGGTTAAATAGTAATTTTGTATGTCAAAGCTTTCTAATACTAATCTATAATAGGAATTTTAACAGGACTAATTTTTAAGTGACTTCTCTGACTCTCCCCTTGTGTTGATTTTTAACAGGCCCCATTTTATTTTTGGCTTTTGGTTGTGTTTTAAGTTTTTTTTTCTTATATTTGTTTGACTTGCTGTTTTGGATGGACGAATTATCTTTCTTAGTTTGCTGGTGTGCATGTAATAATCATGACTATAAATCGACTAGCAACAAATTTTATTGAATTAGGATGCCTTTTGTTTTATTGGAGGTTCTCAATCACATTCACATTTCTGGAGTTCAATTTTTGTCTATGTAGTTGAATCTTAAACCAGTTGGAGGCTACTGTTGAGTTTCTCAATGTACTGTGGTGTTCCAACGGATCCTTATTTAGGAGTATATGCTTTTTTCATTTATTCAGCTGGTGTTAGGAATTGAATAACAGAGTAATAATAGTGAAAAAATGATTTTGAACTTTTGCTAAGCATAAGTGATTTTGCTTTATATATTTTGAGATCTACATGCAGGCGTTGCAACACCAATTACTTAGAAAACCTGAAGGAAATGAAGCTCTTCTAGCTTTTCAAGCTGGTGCTCTTCAAGGAGTTATGGGAGGAAGCAATTTTGCTTCTCCAGGCTCAATGCAAATGCCTCAACAGTCCAGGAAATTCTTTGATTTGGCTCAGCAGCTGGGTTCTCCCCAAGATGGTCAGAATAGGAATCAAGCTGTTGAGCAACAAGTTATGAATCCAGTTCATCAGGCATATCTTCAGTTTGCTTTCCAGCAACAAAAGTCAGCTTTGGCAATGCAGTCACAACAAGCTGCTAAAATGGGAATTTTGGGCCCTGCAACTAGCAAGGATCAGTATTTGCAGATGGCGAATTTGAAAATGCAGGAACTCATGTACATGCATGCAGCTAATCATGCTCAGGCATCATCCTCCAAAAACTCGTCTGAGAATTTTCCACGTGGTGAAAAGCAGGTGGAGCAAGCACCTCCACTAGCCCCTGAACAGAGGAATGAGCAGAAGCCTCCAACCCAACAACCTGTTATTGGACAATTAGTGACTGCTAATGTCATGAGGCCTATGCAGGCACCCCAGGCTCAGCAAGGCATCCAAAATATAACAACCAACCAGCCTGCAATGGCTGCACAGTTGCAAGCAATTCAGGCATGGGCACTTGAGCGCAACATTGATCTGTCACTGCCTGCAAATGCAAACTTGATGGCGCAGCTCATTCCACTGATGCAATCAAGAATGGCTACTCAGCAAAAAGCCAATGAAAGTAGTGTTGGTGCACAGGGGTCACCTGTTCCTGTATCTGCGTCCAAGCATCAGGTTGCTTCTCCACCTGTTGCTGGTGAGAGCTCTCCACATACTAATTCCTCTAATGATGCATCTGGGCAGTCTGGCCCTCCTAAAGTGAGGCAGAATATTCCAGCTGGTCCGTTTGGCCCAACTTCAAATGCAGGGATTGTCAACAGCACTAACAATCCTGCAGGGCAACAACTTGCTTTTCATAGCAGAGAGAACCAAGTGCCTGCTAGGACAGGGGTTGTTCTTGGAAATGGAATGCCTTCTATGCATCCCCCTCAGTCATCTGCAAATTCGAGCCAAGGTCCTGATCAGGCTTTGCCTGCAAAAAATGCATTGTGTAGCCCAGAAACTTTACAAATGCAACATCTTAAGCAATTGAATCGATCTTCTCCTCAGTCAACTGGTCCTTCTAATGATGGAGCATCAAACAACCATGTGCCTTTGCAAGGAGGGCCTGCTGTCCAGATGGCGCAACAGCTTACTGGCTTCACTAAACAGCAGCTACATGTTCTTAAAGCGCAAATACTAGCTTTTAGACGACTGAAGGTTTGAAGCCCCCCCTCTCTCTCTTGCTCTCTCCCAAGTACTCCCTTTTATGCATCTGACTGTTTTTTTTTTTGTTAAGCACGTTCTAAAATATTTTATTAATGAGTTATGAGTGGATGACATTGATACCTTTTTTGTTACTTGGCAGAAAGGAGAAGGTACGCTCCCGCAAGAGCTTCTTCGAGCTATTGCTCCACCACCTCTTGAGTTGCAGCAGCAACTTCTTTCTGCTGTAGGAAGTAATCAGGATAGATCTGCTGGGAAAATTGCTGAGGACCAGGCAAGGCATTTGGAATCCAATGAGAAGAACCCTCAGCCTATGCCATCTGGTAATACACAGAGTATTGCAAAAGAGGAAGCTTTTGCAGGAGATGAGAAAGCAACTGTCTCAGCAAGTAATATGCAAGGTGCAACAGCTGTGATAAAGGAACCTACAACCTCAGTGGCTACTGGAAAAGAAGAGCAGCAAACTGCTGCCTTTTCTGTGAAGTCAGACCAGGAGGCTGAACGGAATCTTCAGAAAACTCCTCTTAGAAGTGATCTTACAGCAGACAGGGGAAAAGCGGTTGCACCACAGTTTCCTGTAGCTGATTCAATGCAAGCTAAAAAACCTGCACAAGCAAGCACTGCATCCCAGCCAAAAGATGTTGGCTCTGCCAGAAAGTATCATGGACCATTATTTGATTTTCCTTTTTTTACTAGGAAGCATGATTCCATTGGGTCCTCAGGGATGATTAACACTAATAATAATCTAACACTGGCATATGATGTCAAAGATCTTCTTTTTGAGGAAGGCTTGGAAGTGATTAACAAGAAGAGGTCAGAAAATTTGAAGAAAATTAATGGTTTACTGGCAGTTAATTTGGAGAGGAAAAGGATTAGACCAGATCTTGTGTTGCGGTTACAAATTGAAGAAAAAAGGCTTAGGCTTCTGGATGTGCAGGCACGCATAAGGGATGAAGTAGATCAGCAGCAGCAGGAGATCATGGCAATGCCTGATAGGCCATATCGGAAGTTTGTTCGGTTATGTGAGCGTCAGCGGATGGAGCAAGCAAGACAAGTACAGGCCTCTCAAAAAGCTATGAGAGATAAACAATTGAAGTCCATCTTCCAGTGGCGTAAGAAGCTTCTTGAGACCCATTGGGCGATCCGTGATGCGCGAACTGCCCGCAACAGAGGAGTTGCCAAATACCACGAGAGAATTTTGAGAGAATTTTCTAAGAGAAAGGATGATGATCGGAATAAAAGGATGGAGGCACTTAAGAACAATGATGTTGAAAGGTATAGAGAGATGTTGTTGGAGCAGCAGACTAGCATCGAAGGTGATGCTGCTGAGAGATATACAGTTCTATCATCCTTCTTGACTCAAACAGAAGAATATCTTCACAAACTGGGAAGTAAAATAACAGCAGCCAAGAATCAGCAGGAAGTAGAGGAGGCAGCAAATGCTGCAGCAGCAGCTGCACGACTGCAGGTATGCTTTGTGCTATTCTTCTTCCCACCCACTTCCTTCTTCCTCTTGTTTTCAGTGACACCTGCTAGTTATTGATGCTTTTTCTCTATGAGATAAATGGTTTCAAATTTACCAATCTGGTTAATCTTCTATTTGTTGATAAAGGGTTTGTCAGAAGAAGAAGTAAGGGCAGCAGCAGCTTGTGCTGGGGAGGAAGTAATGATAAGAAACAGGTTTATGGAAATGAATGCCCCCAAGGATGGTTCATCAGTTAGCAAGTAAGTAATTTGAGCTTGTGCTTCATATGTTTCTTCATTTAGGGGATGAATGAACTGCCCATTTGATCATGAGTTGTTGAAGTGGCGGTTGGTTCACTCAGATGGAAGTTTCTGCTATCTAATCTATGCTAACTGTACCTAGGATATGCAACAACTGTTATGTTCAGACTTAGCTTCTGCATTTTCTTACTTACAAAATAAATGTTAGACTTTAATATGTTTAACTTTTGGTGTTCCTTGTGCATATCACTAGATATTATCATCTTGCTCATGCTGTGAATGAGAGGGTCATAAGGCAGCCATCCATGTTAAGAGCTGGAACTTTACGAGACTATCAGCTTGTAGGTTGCTAATGTTCTGTATATTTCATTTTCTTTTGTATACCATTATTACTCAGTTGCAACTTACTCTTTATGCTGCTTATATTTGTGTACATGTTTATTCCCTTAAGGTAGGGTTACAGTGGATGCTTTCTTTGTACAATAACAAATTAAATGGAATCCTGGCAGATGAGATGGGTCTTGGAAAGACTGTACAGGTAACTTTCCAATGCCTTAAGCCTTTGAAACCCATCCTTTTAGAAAATGAAAAACATTGAGAAACAGGTAGTTATATTGTTTCTAGAAACTTTGTAGTTATCTTATCAGCATAATTTGTAGATCAGATAATGCATTATTTTTCAACATGTTTGTGCTATTCTTAAATGTTTCTGCCTCTGTTCAGGTGATGGCATTGATTGCTTATCTGATGGAATTTAAGGGAAACTATGGTCCACATCTTATAATTGTTCCTAATGCTGTTTTGGTCAATTGGAAGGTGTGTAACTTTTAGTTGTATATTATGGATTTATTGTTATTGTTTTTGCTGTTGTCTAATGAATCTAATTAAGTTCATGCTGCAGAGTGAGTTCCATAACTGGTTGCCATCTGTATCATGCATTTTTTATGTTGGCGGAAAAGATCAACGATCAAAATTATTTTCTCAGGTAAGAGAACATGTTTACTTGTTGATCTTTTAAGTTGCTTATGGAATTTTGAAGTTTCTTTTGCTTTTATTCTGTAGGAGGTTTGTGCCATGAAATTCAATGTTCTTGTGACAACTTATGAATTTATCATGTATGATCGATTGAAACTTTCTAAAGTGGATTGGAAGTATATCATAATTGATGAAGCACAGAGAATGAAGGACAGGGAATCAGTTTTAGCTCGTGATCTTGATAGATATCGCTGTCAGAGGCGCTTGCTTCTTACCGGCACACCTTTGCAGGTCTGTTTTTAGATGGTAACTTACTCTCCTGAAATTAAAAATGCTTTGGACTTTGTGAAAGCTTGGCTAAATTATACATTTTTCTGTCTCCGCTAGTTTTATAGTACTGTTGGACTGCTTTTTGTTACCTTTGTGTCTATAAAAGATGTCTACAAATCACCCACAAGCTTGGTTTTTGTAATTAATGTTTTGAAATTATAAAGAATGGGCAATTGCAGGACATGCATGGCAAGAATATCTGAGTTACATAGTAACATTTTTTTCCTGAATGAAAAGCCTGCCATATCTAATATGTACTTGGGTTATCTAGTAATTTTATATTCTATAAGCATTCCTGATGCCAAGCTTTGAAATGGAGCCCAAGCAAGATTTGAAATTCTTTCCTGTCTGCTACACTTGGAGATCTCAATGCAGGATCCAATGATTCTTGCATTTTCTACTATTTTTTTTGTGCAGCAAAAATGTTGCTCTGGCCTATAGTATCATGTGTTTGTTTGCACAAAATACTGTTTTTAGTTTTTTGCTTTTCTTATAGAAGCCACAAGAGGGCTCGTATGAAATGGTTGCAGTGTGTAAATAAAATGGAATAGTTTCTGATTTACTGTCTAAAGATTGACTGTTATGCATCAAGTGTTTTAACATACTGAACATTGAATCATATGATCATATGGTTTGGGAATGAACAAACCACAACCTGGGGATTTTGTTTAACATAGACCCAATATTGTTTTGCAGAATGATCTGAAGGAGCTTTGGTCTCTTCTAAATTTACTTTTACCTGAAGTTTTTGATAATCGGAAAGCATTTCATGATTGGTTCTCGAAACCCTTTCAAAAGGAAGGTACTAGTCATGATGCAGAGGATGATTGGCTTGAAACTGAAAAGAAGGTCATCATTATTCACCGGCTTCATCAGATTTTGGAGCCTTTTATGCTTAGACGTCGTGTTGAGGACGTGGAAGGTTCACTTCCACCGAAGGTATGTTTTTTTTTTTTCAGTTACAATTTATCTTTTTTTTTCAGTGTCTTTTTGGTTCTAACATCAGCATTGCATTGCAGGTTTCTATTGTTTTGAGATGTAGAATGTCTGCAATTCAGAGTGCAATTTATGATTGGATAAAATCTACTGGTACTCTTCGAGTTGATCCTGAAGATGAGAAACGCAGGGTTCAAAAAAATCCAATATACACTCCTAAGATATACAAAACTTTAAATAACAGATGTATGGAACTTCGAAAAACTTGCAATCATCCTTTGCTTAATTACCCTTATTTTAACGACTTCTCGAAGGACTTCCTTGTCAGATCTTGTGGGAAGTTGTGGATTTTGGATAGGATCATTATAAAACTTCAAAGGACTGGGCATCGGGTACTACTCTTTAGCACCATGACAAAACTCCTTGATATATTGGAAGAATATTTGCAATGGCGACGGCTGTTATACAGAAGGATTGATGGAACAACTAGCCTGGAAGATCGTGAATCAGCTATTGTTGGCTTTAACAGCCCTAATTCAGACTGTTTTATCTTCTTGCTTAGTATTCGTGCAGCTGGGAGGGGTCTTAATCTTCAGTCTGCTGACACAGTTATCATCTATGATCCTGATCCAAACCCAAAAAATGAGGAACAGGCAGTGGCTAGAGCCCACCGAATTGGACAAAAAAGAGAAGTAAAAGTCATTTATATGGAAGCAGTTGTTGACAGAATTTCTAGCCATCAGAAAGAGGATGAATTAAGAAGTGGGGGTTCAGTTGATCTAGAAGATGACCTTGCAGGGAAGGATCGATACATGGGATCTATTGAGAGCCTTATAAGGAATAACATTCAACAATATAAGATTGACATGGCTGATGAGGTTATCAATGCTGGACGTTTTGACCAAAGAACAACTCATGAAGAGAGACGCATGACTTTGGAGACATTATTACATGATGAAGAGAGGTATCAAGAAACTGTCCACGATGTTCCATCACTGCAAGAGATGAATCGCATGATAGCCAGGAGTGAAGATGAAGTGGACTTATTTGATCAAATGGATGAAGAGCTGGACTGGACTGAGGAAATGACAAGCTATGACCAGATACCTATGTGGCTTCGAGCCAGTACAGGAGATGTGAATGCTGCAGTTGCTAATTTGTCAAAGAAGCCATCAAAAAACATCTTGTTTACTAGCGGTATGGGTATGGAATCCAATGAAATGGAGACTGAAAGAAAAAGGGGGCGACCTAAGGGGAAAAAGTCTCCTAATTACAAGGAAATTGATGATGATAATGGGGAATACTCGGAGGCAAGTTCTGATGAGAGAAATGGATATTCTGCACATGAAGATGAGGGAGAAATTCGAGAATTTGAAGATGATGAATCTAGTGGTGCTGTTGGGTCACCTCCCATCAATAAGGATCAATCAGAAGATGATGGCCCAGCATGTGATGTTAGGTATGACTATACCCGGGCTTCAGAAAGTACCAGGAATAATCATGTAGTAGAAGAAGCTGGTTCCTCTGGATCATCTTCTGATAGCCGAAGAATGACGAGAACGTTATCACCTGTTTCTTCACAGAAATTTGGATCCTTGTCTGCTTTAGATGCTAAACCAGGTTCTATTTCTAAAAAGATGGTATGGTACTCTTTCTCTATATTGCTATGTTACTGGATACGTTTGGCATTGCTATGTATTCACATAATTTTGTCAATATGTTTCCAGCCAGATGAATTGGAGGAAGGGGAAATTGCAGTTTCTGGAGATTCTCACATGGATCACCAGCAATCTGGAAGTTGGATACATGAAGGTGAAGATGAACAAGTTCTGCAACCTAAAATAAAACGAAAACGTAGTATTCGCTTGCGACCCCGCCATACATTGGAAAGGCCAGAGGAGAAGTCTGGCATTGAGGCACGAGGAGATTCATGCTTGCTGCCATTCCAGGTGGACCATAAATATCAAACACAGTTGGATCACTCTAGGCATGATCAGATTATTGATTCTTCAAAAGGCAAGAGAAACTTACCGTCAAGGAGAATCACTAATACATCAAAGTTGCGTGCTTCACCAAAATCTAGCAGATTGAATCTGCAGTCCACTCCTGCAGAAGATGCTGTTGAACACGCTAGCGAGATTTGGGATGGCAAAGTCACGAATACAAGTGGGAACTCAATGTTGGGTTTTAAGATGTCGGATGGCATCCAAAGAAGGGTATGTATTGTTTTATTGATTGTATTTTGGCAACTTACATTGTTTGTCTTATATTTTTATATGATTTATCATAAAATATTCGTGTGATTCATCTGCTTATTAGTTGCAACCACTGAAACAAGGTCTAGCATTTACTTATCATGTTTTAGGACCTCATGTTATACAATTGTTGGTGTGTTTTACATTCTTATAACAATGATGTATTCTTTATAATCGTTTGGACAATTCTTACCTCATAAGCTAGCTTTTGGAGTTGAGTTAAGTCTAAGTCCATTCTTTTAATAGAAACCATGTGGGTGGGAAATAGGATAGCATGGTGGGGAGGGGTGGGGTTTTGCCATTCCCATCCATGTTCCAGTAGTGGTAGGACAGAGTCAGGGAAAAAAAATAAGTTGGGCCCCATCCTTTTTAATATAATTATATAAATTATTAAAATTCTATTATATATTATCAATAAATGTTATATGCTTGTATATTAATTCCTTATTAATTTTAGTTAATTGTTGAGAAAAAAAATTATATTGAGGGATAAGGGTCTTTTTTTTTCAAAGATAATCAAGTTTTCATATACTCATCATATAATTAAAAATTATAATGTAAAAACATTTTCTAAAATTTGGGGAAAAATCAGGCCTAGGTGGTTTGAACTATGCCCATATTTTGCTGAGGATTCACCATTAAGTTCAAGGTGGAGCATGGTTTTTTATTAGGCAAGATAAAATTGCTAAGGTTTGACTTGATTTATTGAAAATCAAGTATTAATTACCATCAGCTGCTTTTCTCACTTCATCTCTCTTGCTCTCACACCATTCTAGTGCATTTAATATCATCTGATGGATTTCTGGTTTGAAGAACATTAATATGATATTGATAATGGAGCTTGTTAACCTGTTCTCTCTTATATTAATTTCATTTTTTTTTGTTGTTTCATTAATGTATGCCTTGTGTGTTGAATTACTGAGGTAAGCATTATATTGTAACTGGAATGGTGAATTTAATTCCGAGAATGTTGGATAATGGTTATGCTATATTTTTTTTCATCTATTTACTTGGAAGGTTGTGTTTGTGCAGTGTAAGAATGTAATAAGCAAGTTCCAAAGGAGAATAGATAAGGAAGGCCAACAAATTGTACCTCTCCTAACTGATTTATGGAAGAGGATTGAAAATTCTAGTCACACGAGTGGTGCTGGCAATAACCTTTTGGATTTGCGGAAGATTGAAATTCGTGTTGACAGATTAGAGTACAATGGAGTAATGGAGCTTGTGTTTGATGTGCAATTTATGTTAAAAGGCGCAATGCAATTCTATGGGTTCTCACATGAGGTATCAATTATGATTTGTCCATTTAACTCATTCTTTTTTCCAGATCGTATACATTCTCTTGTTCCTTCTTTTGTATTTTGTTTGGGAGAATGCTATATGCAGGAATGCGATTGAGTCTTTTGAATCCTCTTTATAAGGGTGGTTGGTCTTCTTTATGTCGTCTTTCTGTTAAAATATGCATTACACTTAAAGAATTCTGTTGGGCCAGGCATCTGCAGCAGTCACATTTTGTAACTTGTAATGTGCACTTTGCCAATTCTGCCTCATGAAAATTAAACTAAATGATAATTTTATTAAGATTCCTTTCTATATTTGTTTCCAACTCAATTTCTTCCTTCAAGTTCCTTCCAGAAGTTAATTGTCTTTCACGATTTTTTTTTCATTCTTAGCTTCCGGATTTTTACCACAAATCGATTTCTTAAGTTTTTCCTTTAGAATTGCATCTCTTATTTGATTAGTCATCCCAGTGATTAGATGTAATGTGCAAAGGCATACCCAATTGTTAAACTTTATTAGTGGTCTCAAGATATTATTGTCTCATACAGGTTAGATCTGAAGCAAGGAAAGTGCATGATCTTTTCTTCGACATTTTGAAGATTGCATTTCCAGACAGAGATTTCCGAGAAGCGAGAAACGCACTTTCTTTTTCTGGCTCCACTTCTGCTCCATCTCCAAGACCAGCAGCTTTAGGCCAAAGCAAGAGACATAGATTGGTAAATGATGTAGAACCAGACAATACTACTCCCCATAAGCCAATGCACCGAGGGTCAATTCCTACTGGAGATGACAGAAGGGTCAAAGTCCACTTGCCAAAGGAAACAAGGCATGCGAGTGTAAGTGGCAGTAGCAGGGAACAATATCAGCAAGATGATTCTCCACTGCATCCAGGGGATTTAGTTATCTGCAAGAAGAAGAGGAAAGACCGGGACAAGTCAATAGCAAAGACGAGGACTGGATCAAGTGGTCCTGTATCTCCCCCGAGCATGGGTCGCAATATCATGAGTCCAGTTGCTAAGGACATGAGAATGACTCAGCAAAATTCCCATCAGCAAGGTTGGGCCAATCAAGCTCAACCAGCAAATAATGGTGGCAGTGGAAGTGTTGGATGGGCAAATCCAGTGAAGAGGCTAAGGACAGATGCTGGTAAAAGGAGGC
Source organism: Garcia nutans (assembly GCA_947685225.1). Lineage (NCBI taxonomy): Eukaryota > Viridiplantae > Streptophyta > Magnoliopsida > Malpighiales > Euphorbiaceae > Garcia > Garcia nutans. The sequence goes on along the minus strand of CANTUV010000010.1, from coordinate 12,171,761 downwards.
CAAGCCATTTATGACCGACTTTCTTTAAGGATAGTGTATAATGGAAAAACAAAAAAATTGTTATTTTGAGCTGCAGAGTGTATTAGTGGTCTTTTGTGGCCTATAACAAGTGAAATTAGCCCATGCTGTTAATATAGTGTAGGTCATTGATCCTCCATTGTATACTGCTCTTTCCATGATTCAGAAATTCAATAGCTTTCACATCTGCGTTCTGCAGTTATACTATGCTCTTTTTGGCTGTTTAGATTAGCTTGATAATTTTAACTTTGATACTATGGTAAGTTATACCTAACCTTGTAGAAAAGTTCGATTTGAATTCGATTTTATGATAATCAAGCAAATAATGAATACCGACGCCGAGGTTTGATAAGGCTATAAATCAAATTAGGATAAAAAAGAAGGGTGATAAGTTCCATCTTTTACGAGTGGCATAAGGTTATGTGATTCTGATTTAGGCTTAACATAATCTTGTATTTAGCAGGATTTGTCTTTCAAATAATCGAGTTAGTCTGTGTAATTGAAAGTTGAGAGAAAAAATGACAAACCTCGCTAAATACAGGGATTCAAATCTCACTAAATACCAGAGGCTTGCGAATGTATAAATGAGTTTCCAGGCTGAAAAGAGATCCTTCCCTATCCAAAGACAGATTATAAACGCATATCTCATTCAAAGAGCAATTGAGATAAATTAAAATTATACATTTATTTACAGAGGAAAATGAAAGAAAGTGTTGGAAATATTCTTTTCCTAACCAATACATAACTTCATTCTGGGAGATGGAGTTCATTTTGACTGAAGCTAAAATCAACATCATCATGTAAAATTACTTCAACAGGTTGGAGGATAGGTGGTGACCTATGGATCTGCTTCACCTGCCATGTCCTCGTCATAAGACTCATATTCGTCTTCACTCATCTCATCATCACTAGATTTTTCTTCTGGGGCAGCTCCTATATCTTCTGGCTTGGCATATTTCTCACAGAATTCTGGTCAATGAGACAATAAGGCACAAAAGTGATGTTATGTTAGAAATTAACCTTCAAATGCTAGACAATAGAGACCAACATGGAGCAAGAAAATACCTTCAAATTACATAGGGTTGTTTTCACAAACCTTTTTTCACTAAAAAAAATAAAGCATGGGCAAGGGTTGAATGGTAATGGTCAGGGAATTTCTTTAATTTGACTGCAATTATAGACTTTAATGATAGTCAATAGTTCCTATTAGTTGCTATCTTACCTCATTCACAATTGGATCAATAATCACCATTTGTACAGCAGAAAAGTGTGTGCGCTTGCATTTAGATTTCAGAGAAAACTTAGTTAAAGATAGTAACAAGCCTGTACTTCAACACTTCCGGTGAGAAGCATGGTTGTGTCCATCGCAAGGACTCAATGCTTGTGAATGGACTGCAGGCCTTTGAAGCAGGCTAGTCCTTTCAATTATTAAAACCCTTGATTTAATAAACTGATCACTCCACTTCCAAGTAAGGATATAGGCCTGCATTTCCCGATGATGATGTACTCTTTCACTTGCATGGCAAGCACTCTCATTCTTGAATCCATGCTTAACATGATACTTCTTTTTCGTTTTAATTGGCCTTCAATAAGAAAAACCTTCAACAAGTTGACATAAAATTTTAGAGCTTCTTATTTTCCTATTCCTTTTTCTATGGTGTATTGCCTTTTAGGAAAGTAAGGTCCACCTGTTTGCTTTTCAAATTATGAAATTGGAAAGAGAACTAATTGTTGTCACTCAAAGAATTCAGTAGCTGAGCTGCAACTTTCTTAGACAAGTGACTGATTTCTTTGAGAAAAAAAAGAGCAGAGAAACAAGGAAACTAAGTATATTGTCTGCATGATAATTAAAGATAATCAGTAATGATAATAGTTACTGCCAAGTGCCAAGATCCCAGGAGAGATTATTTCCCCCACTTTTATTCCAGCTTAATAGGACTCAATGTATGCCATGATCAACTGATAATTTTTACCCACATTGAGTGGGAAGGCAGTGAAATATTCAACTAGGAACTTGATTTAGGACATGCAAATCAAGTATTACTCAAAAAAAAAAAAAATGCCAGCCATTAAATTTGGATGCCAAATACTAGACTCATGATTTCCAGATATGTTATATGATGTGCAATCTCTTCTAAACTACCGCAAAAGTCAAGTTCCAAAGTGATTATGACCCAGAGCAGCAGTAAAATTCTCATATGCCATTACCAATTAATCCTCTATACTTGTAACTCAATCAAAAAGATGTAAGTATACATACTTGCAACAAGACCTCAGGAAAAAGGATTGCTACCTAACTCTTTGCTCATAAGCAGATCGGTCACGCATCATCAGAGCTGCAGCCTCTCCATTTAATGGGTCTGATGGGTTAGGATACAAAAGAAGCTGTGGTAGAAATACCTCCAATACATTTACCAAATCTGGAGAACATGTGCATCAAAAAGTAACTTAGAAGCAGATTCAATATTTATCTTGAAAAGGTGTAGCGAAAGCCTTTACCAAACATGGGACTCCAAGTCTGACTGATAACATCTAAACAAACTGAGCCAGACCTGAAATTAGTATCAACAAAAATGTTCAGCTTCCATTCTCCCAGAAAAAGTATGATGCTCAAATTAACTTACTCACATTTCATCAACATTTGGGTGGTAGATCTTATTAACAAAGCCTATTGATGGAGATTTATATGGATAAGCTATCTGGCAACTCAACTCTTATCCTCCACACGCCTCCATGATAAGGACCTGCCATAATCCGTCACATGGAAGATAAGATGCTTTTTTTCCCTACAACTAATCATCCCCATTTGCAATTCAGCATTAAAATTGCTAAAGAAGTCGCTAAGAACAAAAAGTACATAACAAAAGGCAATTTTAGCAAGAAAAATTTTTGAGCACCAGAATTGTATTAATTTATCTAAACAGGTCTAGCAAATGCAATATGAAAGTCAAGAACTATCTAAATTAAACTTCTTTCCAAGATAAAAATGCAAAAAACAATTTAGATTCCACAAATTACATGGCCTTAAAAAAAGAAAGAAAGAGGAAAATCGATAATCTAGTTTCACTCAGGGAGTCAGAACTATCTAAATTAATCTTCTTTCCAAGATAAAAATGCAAATAACAATTTAGATTCCACAAATTAGATGGCCTAAAAAAAGAAAGAAAGAGGAAAATCAATAATCTAGTTTCACTCAGGGAGTCAGGTTTACCCATTAAAGAGAAACTAAAATTGAAAAAAAAAATCTGAAAAAAAGTAAAAAATAAAAAGGGAAACAAGAGAAAGATAAGGGAAATAAAAATTTACTTTCGTTGGGTCCATGGAAATGAACATAAAATTCTTGCATGTCATCATTGATTAGATCAACTTTGTAGTCACTCATCATCCTATTAAAAATCGCATACGATCCAAATAAGGAAAATTAAAACTTTACAATTAATAACAAGAAAATAAATAAATAAATAAAACAAGAAAAGAAAAGAAGTAAAAGAAAGTAAATCAATAGATAAAGAGATTAATTAGAGGAGAGAATTTCATCAAGTCCATCTCTCTGCGTTTGCTTGGAGACGACATGTTTCCTGTTCCTTTTGCTCTCTTCTTTGGCCGTTTCAGAGATAAAAGAGAGAGAGAGGGAGAGAGGGAGAAAATGGGGGTTGCTTGTTCAACTGAGAGACATCAAAGAGCATTTTGAAAACTGGCAGTACACAAAATAAATATTAATACCGACGTGGTCCATTTTGTTAATTAATTAAATGTATAAAAAATCACTTTTTTTTTAAACATATCAAAAATCACTTAAAATTATATTAATTAAATATTTATATATTAATGTATGTGAGTGAGAAAAAATATTTATAATTCATAAAACATTTACAGCTCAATCGAATTTAGAATTATTTTATTCGCTATTTTATCAATTATTTAACATAATATCAGTATTTAAAAACAAAAAATTTATAATTAATATTAAATTATTAAAAATACTTTTTTTTTTTAGTAAAGGTAGACAGAACCACCACAAAATTTATTAATGAAATCTAATATATAAAAGACCCATATTATCAGTTAATACAATACCCTTAATAAAATTGGACAAGAAAAGAAAAAAAAATTGAAAGATCTAGTAATTTCATTAATGCGGCTATAGTACACTTATTATTGCAAATTTTAATTTTAAGTCCATAATTAATTTTTTAATTTTTATTGTTTTTCTAAAAGTAATGTTTTAAGAAATGCAACCTCTTGATTGTTGTTGAAATGAGAAACTATTGTCTAATATTCTTGCCTAATAAATTTTATATAGTCTATAGTTATAATTATGTGTGGTTCTTTTTTAAATTTTGAGATTAAATTTTAAGTGTGTTTTCTACTAAGATGTAATTAATAAAAAAATATATGTTTGTGTAACGAGCCCCACTCAATAATTAGATAAGTATATATATAAATAAATAAATGGGCGGCCAAGATTCTGTTGAAGACAAATGCAAATTGGTAATTAGTGGGTGAAGCACAATTTTCTTTCTTTCATATCATTACCTTTTCTATTATTTTTAGCTTTGTAGTGATTGATTGCTTTTAAATTTTTAAAAATTTTTGTTAAAAAAATTAATTATATATAGAAGAATGTTAACAAGTGCTATATTTATATCTTTTAAGTAATAATAAATATTTTATTTTTTTATTAAAATATTTTTATTTTTATTATAATTTACTGTAATAATTTTGTATTGTGTGCAATTTTATCATTAATCAATCACACAGAACTTCCAATAAAAATGAAATGTATATTATTTATTTTTATTTAAAAGGTGAAATCTTTAAATATATTTATAACTTTATTTATGAATAAGTTTAATTTTTTAATTACTAAAAAATTAGTCTTTGATTTTAAATTAATAAGTGCATTTTTTTATTCATTTTAAATTATAAATCATTTACTATTTTAATAAGTTAGTTATGTGATAATTTTTTATTATATTTATATTTAATTTACTTATTAAATATATTTTATACTATAATAAAAATATAATATAAAAATTTATATTTTTAATAAAAATAATTAATTTTTTAATCATTATAAAATGAAACAAAAATTAGAATGGATAGAATATTATATAATTTATATGGTAGTTGATAGTATAATACAAATTATCTCTATTGATCAATTAAAAAAAAATTATTATCAATCGCCAGTTTGCTACTTCTCTTCAATCCATCCAAATTCTTATTTTTTTTTAATTATTAAATTGATTTGTTTTGTAAGTTATCCATTGAATAAAAAATATCAGAGAAATTATTGGTATGAAGTATTGCTACCAAAACTCCAAATAGAAATTGCTTTTGTCTTCGCTTTGGAATATTGACATGCAGTCGACATATTTTGCGGCCATCAATGGAATATTTCCTCCATCTTAACAAAATTGAAATATTTTTATTTTACATATAAATTAAGAATATAATAAATAAAATAATATATTTTTTATAATTTTCATAGCGTAATAAATAGATTTTAATGCATATTAAATTTGTGTACCAGACTTATTCAGATGCATCTTAAAAATAAGAATTGCTAAGGATAAAGTTGTTAACTAATTGCTTTACCAGACATCAGTTAACTATCTATATATATAATACCATATTTTTAATAAATTATTAATGTATAATAAATTAATTGATTGAAATTATTAATTGGTGCAAATAATTGAAAATAAATAGTTTAAAGATTTATATTTATTATGAAATCATATATTTAATTTAAATTATATATATATATATATTAATTCAACAATGAAGGAATAAAAAAAAATAGAGAGGGAAGCCTCTTTTATTACTTTTCTTCTTTAAATGTTAAATTAAATGAAAAATTATAGAGTATGGTTAGGGACCAAGTAAGGAGCCCAATTTATGAAGCAATAAAATATGTTTCATATATACTATACAGCAGACTTATTTGACCAGAAAAACATTTCAGCCTTTAGTTATATGCATTGCATTATTTCTTAAAATATAATTATTATTAATGACGAGATGCATTTTATTAGCTTAATCATTAACTTACCGTTTATTTCTTAGCACAATACATTTGAGCTATTTATATTTATCTATTTTAATTACTTTGTTTCTTGTACTCACATATTTATTATTTTATTTTATTTTATTAATTATCTTATAATTCTTATATTAATATATATTAATCACTTTATTCATTGTATTTATATATTTTATATTAAATAAATATATCAATAACTCGATATAATTCAATAAATTTATATTTATAAATTAAAAAAATAAAAAATTAAAATCATATAATTAAATTAAAATTTTTAAAAATAAACTAAATAAATAAATAAAATTGAGAAGGATATATATATATATATATGAAATTTATTAATTGTAGGAATCCTGATAAAGACAGAAATTGAATCAAAATTTGCGGCCCGGCAAACTTCAAAATACTATGAGCTAAAGAATAAGGGTAAATATCCACTACAAAATTTTAAGAAAAATTTAAAGGATAATTGTTAAGTAGTTTTAAATATTCTATTTTTTTATTTGAATTTGTATTATTTTTATTAAATTTTATTATAATCACTTTATACTAATAAAAAAATTTGAAAGATAAAAAAGTGATTATAATAAAATTTAATAAAAATAATATGCATCTCAATAAAAATAAAATATTTAATACTATTAACATGTGCTCTTAGAATATATATTAGAAAATCTAAATTTAAAATTTACCAATGTGAACTAAATAAGGGCATTAATAATAATAATAATAATAATAATAAGGGCATTACAAAATTTAAAATTAAAAAGGAAAAAAGTAGGAAAGAGGAGATGATATATATTGGATTTTCCAAGCATGAAAAATTTTACCTCCATGAAAATCAATAATAAGTATTTCAGAATTACACTATGAGTTGAGCATCATCATTTATTAACATAAGAGCTTGGTGTCATTAGCCATTGGAATAAGGTATATCTATTGAGTGTTCTCACAATTTAGTAAATTAACTAATTAACTATAATATGTTTCTAATAGCTACCATTATCCTTTGTCCAAAAAAAATAACTACCATTATCCTGAATGAACGTTTATATTCACTCTATTGCATTTCAATTATCACTTTTGTAAATAATTTTTGCTCCACTTCAATTATTACTTTTATAAATTTAATATAATATTAATTAAAAAATTTTAAATTTATCCTTATGAGTATTAAATACTTTAAATTTAATAATTAATAAGGATAAAATATTTGAAAGGAAAAATTAAGTAAATTATTATAATTTTTTTTATAAAATTTATAACCACTAATTATTATTTTAATTTGTATATTCTATTTTTATACAAAAAGCAGGATGGACGGAGTAACTTTTCTTCCATTGATAAGTGACATCGTACTACGAGTCTAGGTAATCACAAGTCGCGAGCTTGCATATCTTATATCATAGTTAGAGATTCAACTATTCAAGCATCTTAAGATGGAATCAGAATCAAGGCATGGAAACATTTAGTAATGGTGATTTGTCATCAAATCAATTCAACTTAACTATAAATCTTCATCCTAAATTAATCGGAATTGATTATATAAGCTGAGTTATATTTTTAAAGAAATATAATATTATAAAATCATTTTAAACTATTTTTTTAAAGTTAATTTAGACTTATAAATGTCTCTCTTAGTTATATTCATCTTAAAATATATTTTTTTCGTTAGATGCATTATTAGATATTCATTTTATATTGTCAAATAATCTCAATTTATATTTTTTATTTTATAAATTGACTAAGCTATCTATAAATTGGCTAAGATAAGAGAAAAGAAATGTCGTGATTTAAATCAAATTAAGTTCATTAAAAATAAAGAGAATAAGATTCTAGTTCAAGAAGATGATATTAAGGAATAATGGAGAAGCTATTTTGAGGAACTTCTTAATGGTAATCATAGTGATAACATTGAGGGTTTAGACGTTAGGTAAGAGAAAAATGTGAAATACACTAGACGGATTAAATTTTCGAAAGTTAAATAAGTTTTGAAGAAGATGAAAGTTGGTAAAGCCTGTGGACCAGATGAGATACCTTTGAGGTTTGAAAATGTTTGAGAGATACAGAAGTTACATAGTTGACATTTTTGTTCAATAAGATCTTAAGTTCAAAGAAAATGCCTTAACGAATGGAGACAAAGTAATTTGATACCTATTTTTAAGAATAAAGGAGATATTCATAATTGCTCAAATTATAGAGGTATAAAGCTTATGAGCCACACTATGAAATTGTGGGAAAGAGTTGTGGAATACTGTTTGCGGTTAGATACTTGCATCTCCTCAAATCAGTTTGGTTTTATGCCTAGTCGTTCAACTATGGAAACTATTTTTCTTATAAGAGATTTGATTGAAAAGTATAGAGAGATGAAGAAGGATTTACATATGGTTTTTATTGACTTGAAAAAGACGTATGATAGAGTCTCTAGAGAAGTTTTATGGTGGGTCCTAGAGCGTAGGGGAGTATCTATACGATATATCCAAGTCTTAAAGGATATATATGAGGGAACTACCACCAGTGTCTGCACTGTAGAAGGTGATATTAAGGATTTTTTCGTTTCTATTGGATTACACCAAGGTTCAGCTTTGAGCCCTTATCTTTTCACCTTGGTCATGGATGAGCTAACAAGACATATACAGGATGACATCCCTTGGTGTATGATGTTTGCAGATAATATTGTATTAATAGACGAGATTCAAGCAGGGGTAAATCAAAAGTTGAAATTATGGAGAAGCACTTTGGAATATAAGGGTTTTAAGCTAAGTAGGACTAAGACTGAGTATCTGCATTGTAGATTTAATAGCGAAAATAGAGAAAGAGACAAAATTATTTTAGACGGAATAGCAGTGCCTCATAGTACTTATTTTAGATACATTGGCTCTATTATTCAACAAGATGGGGGTTGTGAAGAAGATGTAAATCATAAGATTAAAGCTGGTTGGATGAAGTGGAGGGATGCTACAAGAGTTCTATGTGATCGAAAGATGCCAATTAAATTAAAAAGAAAATTTTACCGCACTGTAATACGACCTGCTATGATGTATGGTAGTGAGTGTTGGGCAGTAAAAGGACAACACATGAGTAAAATGCATGTTGCGGAAATAAGAATGATAAGATGGATGTGTGGTCATATTAGGATTGATAGAATCCGTAATGAGTGCATTAGAGAAAAAGTGAGGGTAGCACCTATTGAGGATAAGGTAAGAGAGCATAAATTGAGGTGGTTTGACCATGTGAAACGAAGACCTAGCGATGCGCCAGTTAGAAAAACCGAACAAGTTAGAGTAAATATAGCTAAGAGAGGCAGAGGTAGGCCTAAACTGACTTGATCAAAGATGATCCAAAATGATCTTATGATGTTACATCTATCAGAAGAGATAACCTTAAATCGTATTGAGTGGAAAAGAAAAATCCATATAGCCGACCCCAATTGACTTGGGATTAAAGCTTTGTTATTGTTGTTGTTGTTTTTATTGTATTTTTTATTTTATCCTTAATAGAATTTTTTCTCATATTTTTCTTTAATACACTCGTTGCAGATTCTATTCATTTTAGTATTATACATTCATCTTAATATTCTTATTTCAGCAACACATCTTTTGTTGCCCTTTCAATGCTCAATACTCGTTATCATATATTATAACAGGTCATATTGCGATGCAGTAAAATTTTTATTTCCATTTAACTGATATCTTACAATCATATAAAACTTATATGACACTCTTTCACTTCATCCGATCTACTTTAATCTTGTAGCTAGCATCTTCATAATCCAATTCTCTTGAAGAATTAAGTTATGGGACACTGATACTCTATCCAATACAACTTCGCTCATTTTTTCATACATATTACTAAATCTATAATATAACTCTTAGATTCCAAAATGTTCATCCATAACTCCCACTTGCGACTTGCTTCTATTTAAGTTTCATCGCTTGCTTCTATTTAAGTTTCATCTATTAACACAATGTTACCTATAAATATCATACACCATGAGATGTCATCATATATGCCTTTTTAGATAATTCAAGACCAAGGTAAAAAAATTAATCAATACTAAAATCTTGTTATCCTAAACAATTTGATTTTGCCCCCTTTTCTTGAAAATAATTATATCTCTCTAGAATGGGAATTGGCTTCAATTTTTTTTCCTTGACCCCAGTATGTGTAAAAACAAGTATAATTGGCTTATTATCAACACAATTAAATTAGTCAAGTAGAGAAGAGCATTACATCTTCAACACAAATATGAATCCATTTGCTCAAGATCAATCTCCCATTCTCCTAACATTCACATTTCAGCATGCATTTCTATGGAAACAAGCAACCGCCGAATGTATAGACAAATTAAAATGCAAGTGACATGATCATTTTCATGTTACTCATTCATTTAAAAGTATCATGACATCAATTTTTATGTGCCATAACCAAGAGCACAAATTGAATCATAGAATACTACTTTTATCCATATCCTCTAACCTAATGATTCTTCACCATCTTCCTAAGGCTTTCAGTTCACGACAGCCATGTTCCAAAAAACTTGATATATAAGATAAAGTGTAAGATACCTGCATGTGATTTACATGAATCAACAGGAAGTGTCTCAAACTGAAAGCAAATAAACCAAAAGCATGTTAATAGCCATACAACCGCTTAAGCTTGATTGCTCCTCCCACCAAAATAGAAGGCATCCATGCTCTCCACTAAATACCCATCAAGCGCATACTTTGGTCACAAAACATCTGCTTTTTGGAGGCAGCAAAAATCTTTTTTCCAGTGTTATACCAAGATAGACATGCAAAATTGCCAGATATTAAAACCCTAAAAGGGCAAAAACAGCCAAGACTTCACACGTCTCAGCAAGGAAATACACTTCCACCAAAAACCAGACATCATTTAACATTTCTACGAGGCTTCTTTGCAGGATTCATCATCACTATCAATGTTGTTTGGAGTAAACCTATTCTGGTGTGCTCTGCACTGTGGAAGAAATACATTGAAGTAGTAGCTCACCAGATCTTCCCTTCTCTTGGCGGGCAAACATTTGAACATCTCATCCCAAAAATATTTATAAAGAGATGGAGGATTTAACTGCACAGTATCCTTGAATTTCTTCTCTTCATCCTTTGTCCAGGAAAGTTTAACCCCTTCACCCATCTTATCAAACCTCCAATGATGGAAAGTTGTTGTCCCCAGCTCACGCTTCAATCTCAACCTTTTCTCAGCACAATGAAATCTCACACATTCCATAGATTTTGACACTTCACACCCACATGAATCTTGCCTTCCCTTACCAATCGGTTCCCTTTCAATAACTAATCTGCGATCTATTTTCTCTGGTGGCCAAACGCGCGTCCCAACCCACTTTGAGTCACTTTCAGAACCCAAACCAGTCCATTCAGGTACTTCAGCCTGAAAATCTGGGCCCAGAGGAATTGGCTTTTCAACTGGAATGTCAAGCACTGAATATTTAGTCGAGTAATCATTATTACAAGTCCCTTTTGTGCAGGAGCCCAAGTCATATTCAATGGTTGAGGAAGATATCTGTAAGCAAGTCTGTACTTCAGATTCTGTTTTTCCACATAGCAGCTTCTTGCTGGATTTTAACCTCTCTCTGAAATTGTAAGCAGATCCAACTTGATCATCATAAAGGCATGGGTGCATCTTACGATTTTTCTACAAAATGTGAAAATCATTTAACTTTAAATAGTAGTCAATGGTAAAACTTTGCTTTGAATTGCATATAGATTGATCTAAAATCACTTAACAGCATCTACCAACCACTGAAATCAAATTTTGACAAGACTGCATCAGGTGCCGAGTGGTCAATATATCATACAATACAAATAAATGTTTTTATTGTCTAATGGGTAAAGCAGATAATATGAGGTATGCATTTTCTCATATCCACAATATACAAGTGAATGATTGAGAGGCACAAAATTCTAGCTTATACTCATACGTGTGTAAATAACCTGCCCAACGCACAGATCAGCTAAATTAATGATAGAGGAAAAAGAAAAAAAGACAAAAAATAATGACAGTAACCGTGCTACTTGAGACTCTAAAAAGTTGATAATTCTTTCAATACAATAAAAACAATAAAATAAGGAATGAATCGAAATGACCTTTTTTACAATTTTGCAACCTAATAATGCTTCTAATCCTCAACTTTTTGCGTTTTCTAAATTCGATCCAGCTTTTAAAATTATCAATTTGGTCCATATATTTCCACCTTGGCTGCAATTGCAACCAATTGCATTCAACTATTAAGCTAAGGCAGGCAGAAATTATTTTTTATGCTTTTACACTTCAGAACTCGTCTAAATATCACAGCCAGCAGCTTGAATTCATGAACTGCTTTTCTCTTTAATAATAAACGTATTTCTAATTTCTATCTGCAATAAATATTGCTTCCTTTTAAGAGCTTTAGCTACAAACATTAATGATATTCTTTTTTCCAAAATTTTTCTTTGGTTGTCATTAGAGGTGTTCATAAACAGTCCTAATCAATCTAAACCCAGTTAAATTGAACCATGAATTTTATTAAGCATTTATTCAATTAGTTTAGATAATTTATATACCCAAGGCCGACACCTATAGTTCATAAACCAGAAGACCGATACCTTCAATCTGCACCGAACTGTCTTATGCCACGCAAACACAAAACCACATGGTTTTGATATTTATAATGTTGCCAGATTATAAAGTGTGATTAATTAAAAATATTGATGAAACAAAATTCAATACCATTAACAATTTCGAAAGTACTACTAATTTTGTTAAGATATGACAAGCTAAATCATTGAAGGGGAGCGGGGCAAAATAAGCAGTGTCGCCGTGTGACCTGAAATCTCGTATTCGAGTCATGAAAATAGTATGGCAAATGAAAGAAAATGTTGCATACAATAGACCCATGAGCGTTCGTGCACCGGGCCATTTTTTTTTTTGGAGAATCTAAATCATTAAAATTGTTTTAATGCTACAACAACCCAAACTTACAAGCATTATAAAACATAAAGTCCCAAAAAATTTAAAAGAAAAACAAGATGTACATCGGCATCAAATTGATAGTAAGAAAAGAAACTTGTCAATAGTCGCATATGGCATATGCCATACAAAGTAGCATAAGGCCTTATACAGAACAAGATGAAGCAATAGACTGACATGAAGCCAGTAAAACTCAAGAAAAACAAATAAATTTATGGCTGATTTTAGTGAGCTTAGGAAATTGCATTAGTGTATGATGTGATGAACCCTGCAAAAAATATTGCCATTCAGTGGGCAGAAGGTGAAACTGAGAAGGGTGGAGTGTGTTTCTTCTTTTGCACACATATCTCATGTTAAATCATAAAACCCTCTTTGCACAATCAGATATATAAATAAAATTAGTGATAAGTATAGCAATAATGGCAGGGGACATTTAGTAACTGAAAGATACCTGCCCAATAGAATGTTCAGTGCCTGAATCAACATGTCTTTTCAAAAATAATGCTTCCCGAATCAACAAAACCTGCTTCCACAACTCCTCATTCCCATAAGAATCCCACTTTGACATCTCTGGTAATGAAGCAACAACAGGATCACATGGATTTCTTGCAATTCCAGTAATCCATTTTAACACTCTAAACACAGGCTCCCTTTTCCTCTTACGGCAAGAAATGGATTCCTCAATAGCATCTGAATCAAGTACCATATTATCATTTTCATCGCCATTATCACATTTCTTGCTTCCCTCCGTTTCCACCACCACACTCTTCATCTCATCCTCATCACACACATTTCCACTTGTTAAATTGGATAGTATGTTTTCTTGAACATCTTTGCATTTCTTGTCCCCATCAGAAAAAGAATCAATCAATGATCTCTGTGACACATTATAGTTTAATTTCTCAACCTCCAGAAAATCAACTACACTCTTTTCAGTATCTATATGCACAGATTCTTCATCATCAACGATGCACTTGTCATCCCCATTTGAATCCACCTCGGAACTCAAATTATGTTCAGATATCTCTGACATCAACCCCCTAATCTCAGACCCTAATTCCACCAAAGCCCTGCCCGCATTAGGACCACTATCACTCGATCTCGAATCAGTGTCCTTATTGTCAATAAGTCTCTCCAACCATTTCTCTAATGCATCCAAATACTTTACATAAACCAATTTAACAGATGATGCAAGATTTAGACCAAAACCAGACTCTTTAGCCACCAAATCCCACAAACCATTCCTAGAAACAAAATCATAACCACCCTTCTTCCTCACAAGAAAAAACAGTTTAAACAAATCCACAGATTGCCCATCTCCAAGCATTGGAGGGAAAGCACTATCTAGGGCACAAATCTCTTTCCAGAAATTTTTCAAACATTTATCAAACCGGCATCGAAAGTTGGCATCGAGATCTGTTTCTAGTCCGGACACTTGCGAAAATGGGTCGAGACTGTCCAAGAAACCTTTTGGCCGAAGTTTCTTTTGTGGGGTTTTGGAGCAATCTAAACCGCACTCATCATCAGCAATCATCGACCACCCTGCCATTAATATTCCAGTTCAAAACCCTAAAAACGAGTCATTCTCACTTTCGAAAAAACGAAAAACAAAAACAAAAACGACTACCCATTTAAAAGAACCAAAGAAAAAGAAAGCAACAGGCATGTAACTACGTAAAGATTTGCATCTGATTCAGATTTAGACATAGAATGTACCGGTTGGCGGGAAAAAAACAGATTTAGGGTTTTTGAAGCCACTGAAAAAAAAAATTTTGTGGCGGGTCCCGCCCGCGCGGATTCGGAGTTAAATTGCAGAATTTATAAAGCGTATACCCAAGAAAAAGAAAAAGATAAGAGTAAAGGGCTAGAATTCAAGTTTTGAATAGATATAGACCCTCTTCTTCAAAATCCAAAAGACATTTTTTTTTGCGGGTTAAAAAGAAAATAAGCCAAAATAAAATAAAAATGAGAGACGTACCAGGGAGCCCCTTTGTGGGTAATTTAGAGTGGGGTTCGAAAGACCCTCAGGTGACTGGCTTGACCCTCTGTTTGGCCTTTCTTGTTTGTGTTCGTTTCGCTTATCTAATTTTTCTATTCTACTTTTCTAAAACCCAAACTACTAACCCTATTTTTTTAAGGCCTCTTTCGGGGTATCAAAAGCTTTCTCTATTGAAAAAGAGAGCTTTCAATAGAGCAAAGATTTTATGATGGACACAAAGCCCTTATTTATAGCGAAGAATGATTGACTAACCTTAGTTAATTTTCAACTCTAGGGTTGGGTTTAGGGTTTTATTTATTTACTTATTTATTTTTGAGTTTTTTTCTAGGTTGGATTTTGGTATTTGTTATTGGAGGAAAGGACTTTTTAGGGAAAAATTTTGCAAGTGGTCATACATTGTAATGGTCCCACCTAAGTTTTTTAATCATTTTTTAAATTTGTGTTAATATTTCAAAATTAATATTTTAAAACTTACATGGTACTCTAGGTATTCTTACTTTTTTTTAATGCTATAATAATTCTAAATAAATAATTATTTACTCAAAGCAACACTTGATAAATGTAAAGAAGTAAAATAAAATTAGTATATATATTAATAAATCTAATCCGATAATCAATAATTATTAAATATTTATAACTTTATCATTGAATCGTAATAATACATACAAATAACATAAATTATTTGCTAAGTCAAATACATCAACACCGTCAATATTAATAAAAAAAAATACATACAGTAAAAATCAAAATAGTAATATTTTTGGCCAAAAAAAGTAACCTCAACAATTCCAGTAAAAATCACTAAATTCAACAACTTTAACAACTAAAAAACTCTGTCCAAAAAAATAAATATAAGATTAATTCAATACAGAATAAATACAAAAGTTGAGAAAAGAAAATTTAAAAAATAAATAGTAACTTACAATTAGCCCCAAATGAATGTTGAAATTAAAATGATAAAATAAAAAAATTCATTATAAAAATAACAAAAGAAGATATATATACAATTTTGATATTACCATCAAATATGCACTCTTTAGAAAAATACCAATTATAGTTTTAAAATCAAGTTTAATGATTCTTGAAATTATATGAACCAACAAATATGCACTTAAAAATAAAAAGGAAAAAAATACTTATGCTTTATTTGTTTTAGTTCTACTTATTTTAATTGTAAATAAATGAAAGATTAATGTGATAATTAATGAACATCAAGGCATGACTCAGCGATAAAGTGTATTTTATTCCTTGAATAATTAGCCCATAATTAATTTTTCTCTTCTGATATAATATTAAAAAAAAGTGATAATTAATATAAAGATTTTTAATTTGATAAAGGAGTTTAATTTGCGTAGAAAATATGAAAATTAACGCTAAGAGAAAATGTATTAAAAGGTTCACTATATACATCTAGATCTAAAGGATCAATTTTTGGTAAAAAAAAAAGGAAGATATGTTTTAAAAAAAATTCACAATATCTCATAATTTTCTATGTTAGGTGTATATCTTTGCAACATGTTTTTTTGAAATTGAAAGTTGAAAAGTGGGTTTTTTTTTAAATTATATTTTTAAAAAATTTTATTTTTTTAAGTATATTTGAAAAATTCCAATATTTAAATAAACTTAATTTTAAATACTTTTGTACAAAAATACAATTATATATAGTTTCATAATATAAATTTATATATATTTTTTGCAATTTAAAAAAATCATTATTAAATAATATCTTTAAATAAAATAAAAAAAATTAAATTATTATAAAATCAACCTAAAACAACATTCTCAAACTTCAAATAAGTATAGCATAAACAAAATAAAATAGATAAACCCAAATAAAAAAAACACTATCTAAAAAAAACTATCTCAAGGTGAGAATAATTGAAATGTAAAAAATGTTAAAGTAAAAAAAAAAGTTTGAATAAAAAATATAAAAACATAAACAATTTCATAATCTAAATATTTATATATATTTTTGGAAAGTCAAAATATAAAAAAATAGAAATAAAAACGGTTTGAATCGAAATAAAAAGACAGATGCTAATTTTTTTAAAATATAAGCTTTTAGAACTCAACTGTTAACTAATAAATATATTATATTATTTCCTTAATTTTTTAATTAAAAATATTTTAAACCAAATAATAAATTTTATTTTTCACAATCACACAGCTCCACGCTTTCAGACATACTTTTTTTTTAATATTATAATATAGGAAAGAGATAATTGAATATAAATTTATTCATAAAAAATATGTTTATACTTATCATTAGACTATAAAATGCGTTTGAAAGATATATTTTTTTCTTAAAGTTTGAAATGTCAATACGGTATATAATTACATACAATATGTAAGAATATTTTCATTTAAATTTAAAAATATATATGGAGTATACATTACAACTGCACAATATATAATACCCTTAAGCTATGCATAAAGCATTTTTTAATTAAATTTAAAATTTTGAAATTTCCTAAAAAATTATATAATACGTTAAAAAAATAAAAAATATATATTGTATAATTTAATTTATCTTCTATTAATTCATGATAAACATTCAACAATTTATTCTATTAATTAATTAATTAAGTTGAACTTGCTGAGTTGGTATTAGCATGTAGCAAGTAGAGACCAGCTCAATTCAAGTATTGAAACATTAATTTAAGTGTATAAATTATGAACTCAACACGA
Organism: Garcia nutans; assembly: GCA_947685225.1. Classification (NCBI taxonomy): domain Eukaryota; kingdom Viridiplantae; phylum Streptophyta; class Magnoliopsida; order Malpighiales; family Euphorbiaceae; genus Garcia; species Garcia nutans. Next base: position 12,154,017 of record CANTUV010000010.1, on the reverse strand, counting down.
ATTATTGGGAAAATAGTTTCACAAATTAAAGTAAGAAAAAAATGTAGGAAATTATTTATTTTTAAAAAATAGCAATATGAAAACAATAAATAATACTTGGGTCTCTATCCAAACCTCTTTTATATGCCATCTCAAGGGAATATGAAATCATGCACAAATCCTACTTTCATCCCAAAACGGTGTCGTCTCAAGCCCTATGAGGATAAAGTTTTATTTAATAATTTGTATATCACAATATTCCATTCCCACACTCTCCTATTTATAATTTTTCTAATGGAAGAATTATTATTGGAGTGTAATTCAACTATCTTTTGATTGGATAATTAGATATTTAGTTGGAATGTAGCAATTTAAAAATGTCATTTGTCTCAAATTGATAAATATATTTTATATTTTACATAAAAATTAAAAAATAATTATTTTATTTAAAATATAAATTTTTATATATTTTTTCTATTATATATGCGAGATGTTATAGACATTATTAAAAATTATAAAAATTTATTGTGGGTTATTTGAATTTCAATATTAAGATTTTATAATCTTAATAGATTTTAATAAAGTAATTTGATTTTCTTTTAATTCACTCGAGAATAAAGGAAAATTTATCCTATAAGAATGAGAGATTGCCTTAAAAGATACACCATTTTGACCGGCTTTAAAATTTGTGATGATAAATATTTTTCATTTTTTAACAATTGATTTAAGTTTATTAATTAGTGATTACTTAAAGATTCTTTTAGTTATACTATCCTATAAATAAAATTAAATTTTATAATATTTTATACAAGAATGACACATTTCATAAATAAATTATTTTAATCTTAATTTTTTAAGTTTTTCTTATAGTACTTATTTCTTTGACTAAATCAATATCGTTTTGTCATAATACAAAACAAATTAGTACATTTGATATTTGATATTAGATAAATTGAATATTATTAATAAATTATAAAATTCCAAACAAAACCAAATAATAGTATTCTTTATCCAAATTTGACTAAAAATATATTCTTCTTTATTTAAATAGTTATTTTTAGATAATATATAGATAATTAATCATTATCAATAGTTCTATTTAAACTCTTTAAATAAATATTATTATTAATTATTATTATTATTAAATTTAAACTTTTTGTTATAAATTTTTTAAAAAATTATTATAAATATCTATATGATAAGATTGAGAAAACAGTATGTAATACAATATTATTTATATATAATTTTACAAAGAAAAAAATAAAAATAGTACACTCTTGCCTCTTGTTCTATTGGAATTTATGAAACCAATTGCAAGCCATAATTAATGAATAATATTATAGATAGAAACGGATCATATCTTAAAAAATAATTAATGATTTTTAAATTCAACAACAACTTCTCTCTTTCTATCGTTATTAACAAAATGAAAAAATTTATGATTAGGTCAATAATCTATTAATTTCTTATAAAATATGAGATTAATCATACAAGTTTTTTCCACCCTATTTTTGTCTTTAGATTTTTTTTTTTGTTAGAGAAAAAACCCAACTTGATTTACAAATTTTCATAAAATAAATTAGAGTAAAATTATTAATTTCACGCTTACTACTTATTTTTAATTTATCCAAATTTTAATTTGACATGATTATTTTTATAAAATAACCATTTAGTACAAGTAACAATGTATATATATATATATATATATATATATTTGGTGTTGGAAAATATAATGAACCACACAAAAAAAGAGAGAAAGAAAGAAAGAATAAGAGTGGAAATGAGAAGAATGAGAATCCCACATAGGAAAATAAAGGAAAAACAGGGCAAAATATAAAGGGGCATTAAACCAAATAAGCTTGGCCAATTTTAGAGACAAGGCCACTAATATTCATCCCATCAATTCTACTAAGCCAACAAGCTTCCATTTTCAAGACCATGGACTAGCTCCCTAAAATCCAACATGGTATCAACATGGTTCCGAGACTTAAGGCCTAAAACTTGAAGCATGAGAAAGAAGAGGCTTAATGAGAAAGACTTAAGGTACAACCTATGGCCTCTGAGGTACAAGACTATACAGAAACGAAAGATAAGACACGAGGCCTCTAAAACTCGAAAACAAACATAAGTCTAGGAAGAAACGGTTGAATTTTGAGAGGAAGTGTTAGAAAAAAAAATGGTAATGAAAAGAATGAAAATCCCATGCTAGAAAACGAACGAAAAAATGGGTAAAATATAAGTGAGGAGGCATCAAACCCAAATTAGACCATTTGAAGACAAGTCCACTAATATTTAGTCCATCTGAGGTACAAGACTATACAGAAACGAAAGATAAGACACGAGGCCTCTAAAACTCAAAAACAAACATAAGTCCAGGAAGAAACGGTTGAATTTTGAGAGGAAGTGTTAGAAAAAAAATGGTAATGAAAAGAATGAAAATCCCATGCTAGAAAATGAACGAAAAAATGGGTAAAATATAAGTGAGGAGGCATCAAACCCAAATTAGACCATTTGAAGACAAGTCCACTAATATTTAGTCCATCGACTTAATTAAGCCAACAAGCTCCACTCTTCTTCATTAAGAAGAGGCTTATGACGATGAACCAAAAGAAAAATAAAAGAAAGAAGAAGAGTGGAAATGAAAAGAATGAAAATTCCATGTAAGAAAGTGAAGAAAAAATGGGTAAAATATAAGTGAGGGGGCATCAAACCCAAAGAGGCAAAGGCGGAACTAGGCAGGGTCGTGTGGGGGCTGACGACGCCCCCTCGCCGACGACTAGAAGGGCCGATGTAAAGGGGTGCTGCTGTTTGTTATTGGTGGCTGCAGGTGGTAGTAGAAGAAAGGGAGGCTGGGAAGATCAATTAGCGTGATGGTTTGAAGAAGATAACTCCCTTACGCTAATTTACAATTTTACCCTTGGCTGAAACGACATATACTTCTGTATATGGGTCTCTCTTTCTTTTATTTATCATAAGATTTGCCTTTTTTAATGAACGATAAATATCTATATTTTCTTTTCTTTTTTTAATATTAATATTCAGTTTTTTTCATTTTTTAGGAATTAAGATTAACGACGAGATTTATTATCATTTTTTATTTTTGCATGTCCCCAAAAATTTGGAGCAGGTACAAATTCTTCCAATTTATAGCCTACCATACGATCTGTTATATAAATAGATAAATGCTCCTTTCCATTATGGATAGCAATATTATGGCTGATCGATATGGGTATACCCCTAGCTGAAATGGTGCCATTTCAGCCAGAGGTTTAATTTTTTTTTTTTAACTTCAAAATTGAAACGGCATCGTTTAAGATGATGAAAACGAAAAAAAAAATTAAAAGGCATGTTCACGCCTTTGGCAGCCAGACAGAGAGAGGAAGAAGAACGAAAAGAGAGAGGAGTAGAGAGGCGTGAGACCAGCGACCGAACCACCGATGCCGATTGACAACCATTAGTGCCCCCCCCCCCCCCCACTAATCATGAAATAAAGACTCTAGTTCCGCCACTACAAAGAGGCTTAGATCATTTTAAAGACAATCACATTAATATTCAATCCATCAACTCAATTAAGTCAACAAGCTCCACTCTTCATTAAGAAGAGGCTTAATGAAGATGACCCAAGGTACAACTTGTGGCCTATGAGGTACAGAAAAGGAGTACAAGACCAAGCAAAAAATAAAGATAAGACATGAGGCCTTTAAGACTCAAAAATGAACATTAGCTCATGAATAACCAATTAAACTTCGAGGGGGAGTGTTAGAAAAAGATGATGAACCAAAAAAAAGGAGAAAGAAGAAGAGTGGGGGTCAAAAGAACCCACATCAAAAAACGAAGAAAAAAATGGGCAAAATATAAGTAAGGAGGCATCAAACCAAAGAGGCTTAAACCATTTTAAAGATAAGCCCACCAATATTCCTTGCATCAACTAAATTATAAAATTTGGCCCAACCAAATCCCAATCACTCAATTTGGGTTAGGTTGTGTTGGATTTGTGTGCTAATGCTCCAAGTCAATATAAATTGAAAGTTTTGGTTTACATTTATTTAAAGGGAAATTACATTAAATATGGTGTTCCAGTCTTTGTTTTACAATTTTACGCTACTTTGTTTTTGTTTTGCATTTACACATAAGTTGTTGACTTTTTTTTATTTCCAATTTTACGGTGTTGATGGGTGTTTTTTTTTGGCTTGTTTTCTCTTTCTTTTTTATAATATTTTTATTTTTTATTTATGAATAAACTTTATGGGTCTCATATTTATAGTATACACACAAAATACACAAATATATACATAATATACAAATAATATATGCATAACATACGCATAAGATATATAATATACTTAATATTTCTTTTTTAATTTTATATACACATAATGTATAAATAATATAGACACAACATACACAATAAATACATAACATACATGTTGTTGACCCAATTAATCTATTTTTGATATTAGATAATCAAATTGAATTAAACTAATGCTTATATCAAGTTATATTTTATAGAAAATTATATATTTTGAAGAAAATATCAAAAGTCTGATTGGACCATACTCAATCTCGACCGGACCGTCAATGTCAAGTTGAGAAAATTCACTCAGAAGGTTTTACGGTCAGAGATACGCTCTAAATCTCAACGTACCTTGAAAATTCTGACCGGACCAGCAAGAAGTACGACCAGACTATTGGATGAAAAAGTTACAAAATATACAAAGAGATTTACGGTTGAAAGTACTCTCAAAGTCTCACCATACCAAGAGTAATTCGACCGGACCTCATGATATTCCGACCGGACTGTTAAGGCAGTTTTTTTTCTAAAATCATCCAGTAGAGTTTCTGACTAGAAGCACGCTCAGTTTTTAGCCGGACCACAATTATTCCAACTGGACCCTCATGTAGTCTGATCAGGATGTTTAAATAATTCACAAGTCAGAAGCCGTTAAACCTCTACTTAATTAGTGGAAGCCACATGGACCAACCGTTGGAAGAGCATCAAGCAAAAGTTTAAATATTTTGATCGGACTATAGAGTTTCCCGACCAAAATCAAGGAATCCCGACCGGACCTTATCTAGTCTGACCATGAAATTGCTCTAGCCAAAGAATTAGTGAAAGACAAGAATCAAACATGTTGGACCACTCCTCAAACGGCTAGTTTATGACTCGAAGGCTATAAATACCATATGTAACTTCATTTTTAATAGTTGTTATGATTGTAATAGCTCACTTGAACATACTTATTTCCTTTGCATCAAAATCACTTTTTGTATTGATTGAGTGTTGGGTGTGAGCACTAAACACCATCTTAAGTTTGAGTATGAGCTAGAAAATATTTAGGTTGTGAGAGTGAGTCTGAAAAAATTTTTATAAGGGTTGTGAGGTGTGTGATTTCAAACCATTATAAAGTTTAGTGTGAGCTTGTGAAAACACGAAATTAGAGTTAAACTTGTAAAAACTAAGCTAGTGGAACCTTAAGAAGTGGTTAAGGAAGTGGATGTAAGATCAAGGTAAATCCGAACCACTATAAATATTTGTTTTCATTGTTCCATCCTCTACTTAACTTTCTTCTATATCTTCTATATTTCTTGTTCATTGAGTTTTGAAGTCTGAATTTATCATCATTCTTCAAACCAACTAATTCACCCTCCCTCTTGGTTATCAGAGCTTAAAAAAATTCTTAAACTTAATTGTGAAATTTGATCCACAATGGCAACTTCTTCATCCACCTCAGACTCTCACGAAAATCTCAACTCTATCCTTAAACCCTACTTTGATGGAACAGATTATTCCTATTGGAAACACAAAATGTTCTTGTTCCTAGATAGTGAAGGAATTGAGCTTTGGGATTATATTGAAAATGAGTGAAAATCTCCAACTTATGAAGTTAATGGTGTCTAAGTTCCTCTTCTCAAACCATAATGGTCAAGTACGAATACAAGAGATCGATTAAAAAATTATAGAGCAGTGTCCATCTTGATGAATTGTATTTCAAGAAAAGAAGGTGGAAGAGTCCAACATCTCACTTATGCTCATTGCATTTAGAAAACTCTTGAGAACTATCATGAGGGTACTACCCAAGTGAGGCTCACCAAGAAGCAAATGCACATACATTAGTATAAGATATTCAAGATGAAGCCCAACGAAAATATTACCCACATGACGAATCACTTACTTGCCATCGTAAACGAATTGAAGAAATATGGCAAGGTGTATGATTAAGATGAAGTCAATAGCAAAATCTTAAGAGCACTTAGAGTAAAGAAAAAATTTGAATCCAAAGTTTCTTCAATTGAAGAAACACATAATCTTAGCTCTTTGAGAACCGATGAACTTATAAAAAAACTACTTACTTTTGAGTTGCACACCGAAAGAGAAGAAGAACAAGGTGAAAAAGAAAAAAGAAAACCAATAGCTCTCAAAGCAATTAAAGAAGTTGAGAGCTCAAGCAATAAAGATAGTAATGATGAAGAACAAATAGCATTATTTTCAAAAAGGATGAATGATTGGAAAAGAAAGAGAAGATTGCAAGCTAACAAAGGTACACTCTCTAAATTCTCTTTTAAAGATAAAGAAAAAAAGAATGAAGTGAAATGTTATGAATATGAAAAATCCGGTCATATCAAATCGGATCGCTTTAAGTTGAAAAATAAGAAAAAATGGGTAAAGAAAAGAAAAAATCTCTCAAAGCTACATGGGATGACTCTTCCTCAAGTGAAGAAGAAGAAGAGGAGGAAGAAAAAAAATACAAATCTATGTCTCATGGCTATTGAGGATGAATCCAATGAGGTAGGTACTTAATCATTGAATTTAATTGCATATGATGAGAATGATATTGATGCTTTAGATGATAGTGACATGATTGAGCATATGAACCTTAGAGTAGAAAATTATTTTTCTAAGATAAAATTCTATAAGGATAAATGCTCTAATCTAGAAAAAGATTTTGTATGCTTAAAAAATTCTACATTAGAATTAAAAATATCAAATGAATAATTATTAAAATCAATTGATGAATTGAATAAAAATTCACATAGCTTAGAAAATGTGATCAAGGAGAATGGAATTTTGATGCATGAACTAAAAGAACTTAAAGAATCTATCTTAAAGTTTCATAAGGGAAGGAAGCATTAGATACATTAATCGATAATCAAAGATCACCCTCTTTGAAATATGGATTAGGATTCAATGGCTCAACCAATTCTACATCTAGCACACCAACATTTATAAAAGCTTCTATAACTCAAACTTCTAGTGTTGAAATTGTAAAGGTAAAAAATGCAAACACCAAGCCTGAAAGTCCCAAAAAGACTACTCAAGGCTCACTAGGCAATAGAACTAAAATTTCAAGAGTAAATTATGCATTCATGTATACTAAACATACACAAAGGCACAAAGATGCACAAAAGCAATCACACACTTACAATTATATGCACAACACATTAAATGTCAATAGAAAAGTGCATAAATATAGATCATTATTTCAATGCACATATTGCATGAAATTTGGACATAAAAGCACTTTTTGCTATATTAAGAGGGCTCATCTCAAGTTAGAATATTCTTCTACTACTAACCCCCTAAGGATCCAAGTTCATTTGGGTACCTAAAAGAAGGTGAATATTCTTGTAGATATGTCTAAAGTTTACTATCAATAAAAGCACATGGATTATGGATAGTGGATGCTCAAGGCATATGACGGGGAATGCAAAGCTCTTTACAAGTCTTACATATGAGTTTGTATGTAGTTTTACTTATGGAAATAATGCTAAAGGTAAAATCATTAGTAGTGGTTCCATTATCATACTTGGTAAAAATTTGATTGAAAATGTATAGCTTGTTGATGGATTGAAGCATAATTTGCTTAGTGCTAATCAATTGTGTGATAATGGATATGATGTAAATTTTGACTCCAAAGGATGCAAGGTTACTAATTCAAATGGTGAAATTACATTCAAAAGAGCTAGAATTAGTAACACGTATAAAATTGGCATACATTCCAATGAAGCATTTGAATATTTGATTTTCATTAATAATGATACTTTGTTATGGCATAGAAGGCTAGAACATGCTAGTATGGATCATTAAAAATACATTAGTAATGAAAAACTAGTTGATGGCCTCCCTAAAGTTAAATTTGACAAAGATATAATATGTGAACCTTATCAATTTGGTAAGCAACATAAAAGTTTATTTAAGTCTAAAAATATTATAAGCACTCCTAGACCCTTAGAACTTATTCATTTGGATTTGTTTGGACCAAATAGAATTGCTAGCTTAGGTGGCAAGCTATATGCATTCTTGTTAAAGATTACTCTAGATTTACATGAGTTAATTTCTTAACTCAAAAGAATAAAGCTTTTAATCACTTCAAAATATTTGCAAAAAGAGTTTAAAATAAAAAATGTTATGCAATCACATTCATTAGAAGTGATCATGGCAAAGAATTTAAAAATTATAATTTTGAAAGCTTTTGCAATGAATTTGGTATTTCACATAAATTTTTAGCTACTAGAACACCATAATAAAATGGTATGGTTGAAAGAAAAAATAGAACCCTGGTTGAAATGGCTAGAATAATGCTCAACGAATATAGTTTACCATCTTATTTTTGGGCGGAAGCCATTAATACTACTTGCTATATTTCAAACCGAGTTTACAAAAAGCCTTTAATAAATAAAACTTCTTATGAGCTATGGAATGGAAGAATACCTAAAATTTCATATTTTAGAGTATTTGGATGCAAATGCTTCATATTGAATACCGATGATAATCTTGGAAAATTCTCATCCAAATCGGATGAAGGCATATTTTTAGGATACTCATCATCCAGCACAGCATATAGAGTATTTAATAAGAAAACTCTAATAATTTAAGAATTAATGCACGTTGTCTTTGATGAATCCTCTAAGCTTGATCAAAGAAAAGGTAGTGCTCTTGATGATTATAGGTACTAATGATCAACAAGAGATAATGGTTGCTTCACAAAATAATCAAGATGAACAAGAAAAGAAAACTCAAGAGTTACCCAAGGATTGGCAATACATGAAGGATCAGCCAAAAAAATTCATCATTGGTGAAACTTTAAAGGGAGTAATTATTAGATCTAAAATTAAATATTTAGATTCTAATTTTGCTTTTGTTTCTCAAATTGAGCCAATGACTATTGAGGAAGTTCTTAATGATGAATGTTGGGTATGAACTCAACCAATTTGAAAGAAATAATGTATGAGAACTTATTTCTAGACCTAAAGATTATCCAATTGTAGGATGCAAATGGGTTTATAGGAATAAACTTGATGAAAATAGTCTCATTACTAGGAATAGAGCTAGATTGATAGCCAAAGTCTATAACCAAGAGGAAGACATTATTATAGACATAATTATTAATGCTAGATTTATAGGAATAATTTTAGATATATAATAAAATTATTGACTAAAATTTAAAAAATATGAGAAATTTAAGCTATCAATAAATATACATATACATAGACACACATATATATATATATCATATAATAATGTCATGTGTTATGTATTTAAGTAGTTTTTAATGTGAGTTCAAAAAAAAGTAGTTTTTAATGTTTACTAGAGTACTTTTTCTTATTTATATACAAAAACTATACATCAATATTTTTTTAAAAATAAATCTGAACAAATATTTATTTTTTCAATAGTGGATATTTTAAATAGTTGAGAGGAGGAGGACTACAGCAGGTGGTGGATTTTTTTTTTTTTTTAAAGTATGAGTTATAGATTAATTTTTTATAAGCTAATATTATAAAATATATGATTTTGATTTTTTTTTATGTACAGTCAGAGAGCACCAACATGTTTTCTGGCGATCACAAATTAAAAGTAGCTCGGAAAGTATATCACCGAATTGGGAGAAATTGCAATTATTTGAAGTTAAAATCTCAGGGTTCGTAATGCAATTACAAATAGATGGTAGCTACGTTTTAATTATTAGATAGTATTGCAAGTGGATCGTAATATTTCCTTAAAATTGGGTTATTATTAAAAAGAAAAAAAGTTTTGGGTGTGCGAGTATTTGCAAAAGAATCCTCAGTTTTCCATAAATGCTAAAATTCACCCCAAAGCTTCACTCTTTCGGATTGGATATATACTTGGAAGCGATGCTGATTCGAAGATTTACACATTTGAGTGAAATCAAACAAACTCTACCTCGTTAACATTGATATGAACTCAAGCGAATGAGAATGAAACTATGATTGTACAATTATCTAAGAAACAGATCTAGCCATAAACCCATAAACCGGACTGCGGGTCTTAATTAATAAAAAAAATTATGGGCTAACTGACCACATTTAGGAAAATTTAATATTTTTCAAATTCAGATTTCATCCATAGCCAGAACTATTTAGAAATTAATGGCATGTACCAAAAAGAAATTTAAGTTGGAACTTATTTTATATCAGTAATGGGCAATGGACCATCTCGTGCACCCCATTTTTTCATTCTTTCAAATGCCTCTTCGACCTGAATTTGATATGATTTTCATGGTTAAACAGACGAACAATGGCATTATATATTAAGTGAAGAACTGATATAGTGGTACTCACCTCCTTGTTCCAATTGGTTTTATAAATAATGTAAACAAGGATCAAAATCCGCAGGAAAGTCCCAAAAATCATGCCCATCCAAATTCCCTATAACAATTGATTCTCAGTTAGTATGTAAATGTGTAATAATAGTTAAAGTGTAGGAAGGGAAAAGAAATGATCTGAAATCCAATCTTCTGTGTAAATGTGTAATGATAGTTACAATCACTGTATATTTTACAGCTATAGGATGTGCTGATCCAATCTCATTTGAAAGCAAAAGAGCGGACAATTACAGTTGAAAAAGAGTGCTCCAATGCATGAGACTTCTGGCATTTTGGTAAGCTTTTCAAGATTGAATTATAGAACATAATAATGAGAAAGGAAAATGGTTTTCTTTTGACCTTATAGCTGCATTGATTCCAATGAATAGCATGCCTTCCCAGCCATTGATGTTCATGCTGTAACAAGAAATTAATGAAATAATATATAAACATTCATAAAGAAAAATGTAAATGCAGAAAATTGAAGTAAATTCTGACCATATAGAAAGAGAGCCAACAGCAATAACAGGATCTTCAAGATGTCCAGTGAGAACAATTATAGTCATAAAATACCAAATCTCTAAACAAATCATCACTGCAGAAGCTATAGAAAGTCTAACAAAGCCCCAAATATCCCTAAAAGCTAACCAAGAAAGTCCTCTCCATCCATCTGTACACCAAAAAACAACATAAACCACTTGAGCCAAAGCAATACCCCAAGCTGACATATCATAGGCGGCAGCAGCACCAGCCAAACCCCACTTGAATACAATGATAAAAAGATAAAGCATCCCAATGTGTATAATTAGAGCAGCAAAACCAATCCAAGCCAAAACTCCAACTTTGCTTTGTGCTTGCAAGAACTTTTGTGTAGGAAAGTTGACAGCCAGTGAAAACATTTGAGGTATAACTTGAATTGTAAATTTGCCTGCAATTTCTGCAATATCATCTTCGATTCCAAGGAATTTTAGAAGTGGGATTGCATAGATATAAAGTGGTAATATAAAGAAGCAAGCAACAAATAAGATTATCCAAGATCGCTGCATATATACTCCAAGTAAATATATTTCCCCTGCTCCAAATGCTTGCCCACATAAAGTTTCCAATGCACTTCCCATACCAAACTGCAATTTTCACCAATTAATTTGATCATTCTCTAGCTAAAATTAAAAGGGAAAATAAATAATGGAAAGAGAAATTCAAGAAAATGAATACAGGTGGGAATAATCAAACCAAGAAGCCAAAAGAGAAGTTTGCAATGACAGAGAGAGAAATGGCAACAGCAGAGAGCTCAATATTTCCAATGTGACCAACAAAGTATTGGTAAATGAATTAACCCCATAATTGCACAAGATGTTAAATGCTATAGGAGCTGCAATTGACCATAACATTGAAGACTCCAAAATGCAAATATATTTTGCATTTTCAAAGCATTGTACAGGAGGATAATCTCCTTGTTCATTATTAACCAACGTAGAAGGTGCAGGGTGAAGATCTATAGTTTCAAAAATGGAGATTTGATCAGACAACATAGGAGTATCACTGCGATTTATGCCATCAATTAATGGCTTTTGCCTTGGGGAATATTTAGCAGAGGATGAACTACTGCTATCCTCTGCACTAAGTGGGTCATTTTCTTTATTATTCGCAAATTTTGCTTCTTTTTGATTCTCACCCTTTTCTTGTTTTCAAGATTTAGATTATTTTTTTTTAATTTTCTTTTTTTAAATTGAGCGGAAGAAAAATTCTAAATTGATGAGAAAAAACATTTATATATGAAGTGGCTGAACCTAGTGTTTTTTTGTTGCTAAAATGGTAGCTATAAATGAGGATAGCCATGGAACCATCAAAGTAGAAAAAGAAAATAAAATATTGAGAGAAAGAGAGGGATGGTTGACTGAGTCTCTTGGTTTCAGTTATTTTTCTACAGTTAAGACAGTTACTGGCTTTCCAGATTTGGTACTGCGCGCGCCATTAGTTGAAGTTGTGAAATTGTGACATAAACAAAAGCCTTTAGATTGATCATGTTGTGGGCCACAGTTACAAATAATGCAAAATATTATAAATTTATCATACTGCGAAAACATTATTAAATTTACTAAAACTTTTTGATAAATTTATAAATTTATCAGCTCTCTATAGTAACCAAATAAATTTATGATTTTTCTGCAAATTTATTATGAATTTATTGTAAACTTTATAAAATGACAAAAAAATGATATAAAAATAAAAATTTTAAAAATCTAAAAAGGATAGTAAAAAATAAAATTATAAATGAGTCTAATTATTCGAATTCGATTTAAATTTCCGGCCAATAAAAGTTTAATTCAATAAAAATTCATTCAAAATTAAGCTAATAAAATAAACTTAAACTACTTATTTATTAAATGAGTTAAACTCAAATAAAAGAATACTCAGATTTATTAGACTCTCGAGCTCGTTAAAAAGCCCCTTAGGTTATTGCAATTGCTATTTTCAAAAACATAATGCTATTGCTAGAAATTGTTGAAAAGGCATTTATGATAATGAACCTCATAACTCGCAGCATGTACCATAAATGGGCAGTTAAGATGGGCATCATATATTATATATACTTTACTGTTACTGATACATTGTAGGATAGAAAAGCTGAAAAAAAAAAAGAAGCCAAATTTATGAAAGTGGGTATCAGAGAGTATACAATTGACACAAGGAATCGCACAGAGAAAATTGGAAAGTCATAACTAAACCATTAAAATAAAAGAGAAGTTGAATATGGACTGCTAACCAAACCAACAGCTTAATTTCAAATTGAAAATGATGGGCAAGCCTTGATTGACTCCTTTAATTAGGATTTAAGAGCTTCAAACTCATCAAGCAATGAAAAGCAATTGCTAATATGGGCATCATGAATCGGACTTGAATTTAAAAAATACAAATTTTTTTAAAAATTTGGCCTGTCTGCTTGTAAATTTATTCACTAACTGAGGTTTGAAGCGGCGGCCAGGTCCACTGACATCTTTGTCATATTTCTCTCCGATTGTTGTTATAATTGGAATGGTGATCTGGGTCTTCAATATTACACAAATCATAATCATTTCAAGAAACATACATGAATGCTTAATGAATCTTGTCAACTACAATGATTTAGCATTTTCTAATATGTCAAACTTGAAATCATTTTACATTTTTTGACGAGCAAAATTTTCCTACAACAACTCGCTTTAGACATGATATTCTGCAACTGTTAAAATAAAAACAGAGAAAAGGGGATGGAAGCTAAAAATATTGAAGGGCAACTGACTGGTAATTAAAGTAATTACCTTTTGTCAGCAATTCACTTATCCATAGTTAAACATTAACATTCTCCTTAACAGGGAAGGAGGGATTAACAGGAGAAGATTGCGAACCACAACTAGATACTCCCATACAATCACCAGAACAATCACCACTTATAAGCAGACCGTTGCCAGAATCAATCTGAAGTCCATGGTAAGACTCGCCTGAAATCAATGCTTGTAACAATTTTGGCGCTGGAGGAGAGGGCACTTCCACGACGCCTTCTAGCATCTTCACTACCATCCCCATTGTAGGTCTCATGTCCTCATTATCTTGTATGCACCAAATTGCCACCAATGCAACACGTTTAGCTTCTTCAATCCTATATGCATTGCCAAGCCTGTAATCTATCACCGCTTCTATATTGCCTTGAATTATTTGTTGGGCTGCATATGGAGGGAAAAACCATTTCTCCCCCTTTTCACCTTCTCTGCCACCATTACCACCACCTGCAGAAGGAGGTGGTGCTTCCACATTTCTACGGCCTCCAAGCAATTCCAACAACGTCATTCCATAACTATAAACATCTGCTTTTGTGGTAATTGCCACCCCAGATATCCATTCTGGTGCGACATAGCCCCACGTACCCCTCATGGTGGCTAATACACGACTGAAATCACGACCAAGGAGCTTTGCTAGGCCAAAATCTGATACCTTAGGTATGTAATCACTATCCAAAAGGATGTTGTCTGGCTTAATGTCACAATGGATGATGCAATCTCTACATTCCTCGTGTAAATATGCAATGCCTCTAGCAGTTCCAATTGCTATACGAAATCTAATATCCCAGCTCAAAATAGGACCACCTTGGCGCAAACAAAGACTCAAAGAACCATTTGGCATGTAATCATAAACTAAAAGCCTATGAGAATTCTCTGAACAAAACCCTCTAAGTCTCACCAGATTGACATGTTGAATACTTCCAATGGTACATACCTCTGCTCTGAATTCTCTCTCTCCACTCCCTGGCCTTTCAAGCCGTTTCACCGCAACAAGAGTAGAATCCAACAACTCACCTTGAAACACTGCACCAAATCCCCCATGTCCAAGTTTATCTGAGAAACCGCGAGTTGCAGCATACAACTCTTTGTAAGAAAATACCTTCAAATTCAGCATTGGAATGCCACCTTCCCTCTTAGCCGGGGTCTTCCTTCTCATCTGTAGAATCAGCAAAATTCCTATGGCTAAACCAAAAAGAGCGATTGACCCAAGAATGCTACCAATGAAAAGCGCATAATTGGACTCCTCCTTCCTAGTTCCTTCTTTTGGCATCCTAACAAACAACACATCATGATATGTGCTATCAGAGCTTACATTTCTCAAATTCAATAAAGACCCATATAAATTTTTGCATAAATTAGTCTTTTCATCATGGACTAAACCGATACACGAACAATTACCCAAACAATATCTCTCGCAGGAGCTCCTACTACCTGTAAACGACATCGTAACGGCTCCTTCATATTGCACAACACCAACCTCCATCAACCTGTCGGTCTCTCCACAGAGATCCCCGCTTTCCCTTCCACAGCCGCCAGAATAATCCCCAAACACCCAATCGTTATCTCTAACAGGCTTATACCCTGAAAGGCAAAAGCAAGGCTTTGGTTCTGTATAAGTGCTTTTACAGAATCCCAAATCCCCACATAATCGATAAACTTTACACCGATTCTCCGGCTGTGACCAGAACATATTCCAATTGTCCGTCTGCGGCGACCACGTGTACTGTTTCAACTGCCCGTCGACATCCACTTGAAATCGCGTCAACGGCGGCCTCAACGAACTATCTACTGATACTTCCGTGTACCAAAACGACGCCGCGGAGGTAAAAGGATCGGCGAAGTGGAACTTGTATATGTAGGGTACTGTCATTTCGGGTATACCGGAGAATGCTGTACCTGTCCAGTTACCTGTGCTCCAATACCTGACACTTCGGTTATACACGAGCTCGAATTCGTTGTACCCTCGTGGGCTAAGCCTGAGAGAGTATAACCCCGGTGATGGGTCGGCTAAGCTCCGCCAAGAAGTTAATGATCGGTATCTGGTGATATTCATCTCCGGTAGCCAAGTGTCGGTCGGATAATCGAAGCTTTGCCATAGCAGTGACCTCGTAGCCGACAACAGAACCAAATTTCCATTGTCTAGAAAGCGAAACTCCGACGCTCTCTCTGTATTAGTGCTCTGCCAAATGACTGAATTTGGTGACTCCATTATCGCTAGCTTACCTATTGCGGTAATTTCTAGTGAGGAAGAGACGAGATTAGTAATGGGTGTTTCACGGTTCGCAACCCAGACATAAGTTGGAGTCGGAGTCGAAGCATACCAAATGCCTAAGTACCACTTAGAACCGCCATTTGGGCTGAAAAAACCCAGCTGAAAAGTGCGATTTTCGCTTGAAATTGTTAAGTTTCCACTAATTACAACACTGCTGAGCTCCAATTTTTCACTTCTTCTCTGTCCGGCAAAATCTGGAACTTTATGTGTGGTGAATCCAGAATTAGAGGAGATGGGCAATCTGTTGCCAGGACCTGGGGTAATTTCAGGTTTGGAGAAGCTACCTTTCGGTCCAATTTCGGCAACAAACACAGCATTAGAGATTACTAACAAAAGGAAGAGGAAGACAGAAACAGAACTCACGAAAGTAGCAGCAGTAGTAAAGATTGGCCGTGACATCTTACTAAAGTTTAATCAGAGTCGTTTCTATTTCCTTTGCCAGAGAAACAACGAGAAAGAGAAAAAAGAAAGCATCTTTCATTTGTAAAAGGACATAGCGGTATTTGCAGATGGCTTAAGGTCCTCTTCGATCACTTTTCAATTCAACTTTTTAGAGAGAGAGAAAGAGAGCGAGCGTATGGAGATTTTTGATTTTGTATTTCAGATATCTGAAAAAGCAGCCTGTTAAAAGAAACAAAGAAACAAAAATTTTTCTGACAAAAAAAAAACAAAAATTTCATAAAAGTTGTAAGGAAGTATTAGGTCATATTACCGAAATGACCTTCGGCTTGGTATGTTCATATTTCATTAGCTTTCATCTTAAAAGTATTTATTATATACATTTGATTGTATAAAAATTTTAAAAAAATTAATTAAATAATTTTATTTAATTAAAAATATTGTATTTATTTATAAATAATTTATGTAAAATAAAATATTAAATTTATTAAATTTTATTAAATAATTAATAAAATATTTTATTTAAAGAAAAATAAAAAAAATATTTTATCTAAAAAATAAATTGAGGAGTTTATATATAAAAAAATAATCATACTTTTAATTTAGAATATAATAAAATAAGAAAAAAAAATATTATAATGATAGTTTAGGTATTATTTAAATTTTTTTTATAAAGTTGAATTATAATCAAATAAGTTAATATTTTTTTAATATATTTTTTTAGTAGTTTATTGAATTTTTCAAACACAATAATATAATCTTTTTTATTAAAATATAATCTCTCTACTATATATCTATAAAATATAATTTTAGTTATTAATTTTTTTAGTAATTTACCAAATGTATTACTATTATGAAGCCTAATTGCTTAATTATCATTTAATATTGCTTGTAACCTTTCTAAATCAAACTATATGAAATGATAGCCCAACGTATACAACATGTGAATGAGATGAAATTGTTTTCTAATCATTATGGCTTTAGGCTAGTGGGAAAGTATCTATACATGTGATTGAGATGAAATTATTTTATGATCATTAAGGCTTTTGGCTAGTGGGAAAGTATCTAACATAATATCTAAGTGTATATAATTAAATTCTAAGATGATTGAATAGATATTTAATGTAACAATTGAATATAAATTTATTATTTAATAAAAATATATTATCATTAAACAATATTTTAAGATTTCACTCAATATTTTTATTAGTGTTAAAAATAAAAGATCTTTTGATTGCTAATTTGAGATTTCTTTCACCTAACATTTTTATTTTTATTTAAAGGAGAATAATAATATATAATGTGAGCTTATTAAAGAGGACATGAAAGCAATTAAGAAACTGGGGAAGGTTATTTAGGTAAAATCCAAAGGTGAAAAAAAAGGCAGTCCATAGGAGAGAGTAGTCTCGTGGAGACACGTGCTATAGTCCACTTCTGAGGTTATTATCTTTTTTCAACAAAATTATTTTAAAATTTAATTTAATAATAATAAATAATCCTCTCGTAATTATATTGTAATTAGTTAAAAAATAAATAAATAAAGGATATGGATTAGCTAATCGGCTACCAAGGATTTGGGAATCGGAGACGTGTCATAAAAATATTGGTTTAAAGAATTCAACATAGTATTCCCTTCTTTGACTTTTGTCCAGCAACTAATTCTTTTTTTTTATATATTTTTTACAACAGGGCTGAATTGTGATTTTTTTTTAATTCCTCTTTTTTTTTTGAGCAGTGAAAAGAAATTTCTGTTTTTTTTTTTCAAACAGAAAATTTTTTATTTCTGTTTAATTCCAGTTGCAACTCTTTCAAGTTCTTAATGCTATTTGCCTAATTAGCTGTAAGTTTTGGAAAATTTTATCAATTTCATTTTTTCTCCTTTCTTTCCGTTTTCCTATTCAGTAAATGGATATATGATCAAACAATAAATAGTTAAATACACATTCTGATAAATAACAAACTAAAAATTAATTCTCAAAGAAAATCAGTTATCAAGAATAAATCCTAATAAATTCTCTTTTTAAAAAGTTTTTCTCTAAATTTTGAATGCCAATTTGGTCTTTGGCTGGACAGGTGAGAATTTCCAACCAAACAATCTATGAAAAAGACAGAACAGCTCTGACATTTTTTCCAAATGTTAAAACAACTTGAACATTCAGCGAATTTTTAGAAGTTCACGTTATCTCATTATTGGTCCTTCCAAATCCAATATTTAATTGTGCGATAGTTGCATTTGTTGTCTTTCTTTATGGCCGGAAGTAATCATAGATAATGACATTTAAACTGCTCTTTCGAATTTAGGACCTGCCCAAACAAATGGCCTTACAATCATATAACGAAAAATAACCGGTTTTAAATACTTGAAAATGAAAACAACATGAGCCGCAATATGCCTTAGACCAGGCTGCTACAAGCTTCCAGTGAAATGGAACAGACTTTGAACTGAGATAGAGAGAGAGAGAGAGAGAGATAGAGAGAGCAGCGTTGGCCAAATTAAACAATAACAAACTGTTACAGGGATTCTATTAGGCGAAATTTTCTAATGTACTTGATCTATAGAATAATTTTTTGAACATTAGTGTCATAAAATTTAATGCAGCATTAATTTGGATTCATATAAATATGCTATGTATCTTTCCACTGACCATTACCCTTTCCATACACTAATTTGGTTTCCAATGCTAAACCGATAGAAAAACTAATTTACAGAACTGATGCCAGAAAAAAGAAAATCCAAAAGTATTGGCAGCATACAACAAGCAAATACAAGAGAAATGGAAGTATAATTCATTAACACAACATTGTAGGCAACACTAACCATTTGATTTTTCTCTCTTTCTGAAGCAATGCTCCTATAAAACTTCCTCTCGGGTTGTATTTCCTGATGGTTATCTGCAGGGCCATTTAAAAACTAACCACCAACGTACTAACAAAAGGGGCAGAAGTGGCAAATTCTTTTCATTTTGAATTAAAACTCCATTTCTTTACTTTTGACCTTCCCAGAAGCAATCAAATAAGACACTGATATTTTAAACCTTTCAAAGCAACCAAGACCATACTTAGAATGAGTCTGTGGGCACTCTGATGACCAGTTTTCAGACAGACTTACATGCATCTGAAGCCCAATAAGCTGGCAAGCGTTCAGTTGAAACACTAATAAAATTTCCAACTTGGAAAGCCACTAAAGGGCTAATTGAATGTTTGGTCAAAGACCATTTCCTGCAACATTTAAGAAGCATAATATAAGTGTATGATAACAAAGTGATGCGGATGCAAGTCAACCAGCAGCTTGCAAAGACTATAGTCTCTCATTAGACACAAAGTTCCTTCAGTTACCAGTTACAACTACAGGTTGAAAATTCCTTTCATAGAAAACACCGTTATACTGTTGCAAAAAGCAATTAGAAACTACCGTTCAACTCTTTCAGTTTTTAAGCCTATGACATGTCAAATTCACCTTGGTAATAATTTCAATAGTCCCGAGTAAATATATATACAGAAAGTAACAAGTACCAAAATCGTTTCACCAATAACTAAGATTTTTCCTCCTCTTTTTTTTCCCTTGTATTCGTTCCACCTTCTATGAAACATCCATCCTCAATAACAAAGTGTGTGTGTGTGTGTTTTATTTTTTAATTTATCCAAAAAAAAAGAGACAAATGCAGTATTATATGGTCTAGGGTTATGATCAAGAATTGTCCTTAGGAAAGCAAGATACATGAATAAACTCGCATTAACAAAAAATTCACCCAACTACTGCAGTCTACAGATAAGAGTCGATTTCTAAGAGGCAAACCTGATCACATATGGGGCAGATGTCACTCCTTTCCATCCACTCCAGAATGCATGACAGGTGAAAATTATGTTCACATTTGGTGAAAAATTTTGGATTCTGTGCATCATACTCTGCAAGAACAGGCAGAAATGGCTAACAATGATCCATGAGCTGCTTAAATATCAGTTCAATGCAGAAACAGAATCCAATTATTTATAATGCAATTATTTGGGGTTTGTGTGTAATTAGAAACATTATAGAATTCATCTCCTAACACGCTGACACCACCGCACCTTCAAGACAAATGGGACATGAATCTTCTTCTTCTGTTGCTGAAACAATAGTTTCATTTAATTTTGAGACTTCTGGCTTCTTTGGTGAGACAGGCAAAGAACTTGCTAGAGCTTTGCAGTCTGGTTCCTCAAGATCCTCACATGTTGGTAAAGTTTCAAAATTACCTCCCCTAACTGTTTCTCTAACAGATTCAGAATCTGATGATCTTGGACCTCCTAAAACCACATCATACGGCAAAGGTGCAGGAGGGGGCTGGAAGGTATCAGGTGTTGATGTATTCAGATTCAATTCAGCTAAGAGACCTGCAGCGAATGCAGAGGCTGCTCCATTGTGAGATGTTAAGGATTCATGCTCTTCCAAAGCTGGTGGACACTGCAAAAAAGTGTTCCTCAAATTTCAAGAACAACATTTTGTTCGCTAAAATATTTCCATGAAACTCCCATTTCACTATAATTAGCTTGAACTTGGATAAAATTTAGCATTCTCGAGGCATACCACTAAGATCTAAAATAATTTTTACATCCATTTCTAGTTATTTCAATTCACAATCATCAATCATCATGATAACACACACACACACACACAAGAGAGATAGAGAGAGGAGGCAAACAAAAAGAGAGGAAACAAACAATAACCGAAGAACAAAATGACTTCTTTTTTTTCCCTAACTGTAAGTTATTTTCTGACACGGTATAGATGGCAAAAAGTTTTAATTTCATAGAACAAATATTATAACATGCCGCCCCTTATATGGCTATATCCATAGTTTTTTTAGTTGTCTCAGAATCACTGAAAAGATAAACTAATTTTTTCTTTTTCTTTTTTCCAACACAAATGACAATTATTCAGAGCTAAAGTTTACTTGCTTCACCATACTACATTTCCTTTTACCGGTCCAAGTCGGGCTGATTCAACGGTAAAGTTTACAACTCACTTTATTAACCATCTACTGAGTAGAGTTTACAACTCACTCTGTTAACCATCTACTGGTGCAAATTACATGGAAATAAAGGAAATCTGGGTTCCGGGCACGGAAAAAAAAAGCCGACATTATCTTTCATGATACTTTTCTCACC
Organism: Garcia nutans; assembly: GCA_947685225.1. NCBI lineage: Eukaryota > Viridiplantae > Streptophyta > Magnoliopsida > Malpighiales > Euphorbiaceae > Garcia > Garcia nutans. The sequence goes on along the minus strand of CANTUV010000010.1, from coordinate 12,132,298 downwards.
TGTGAAATCTCCAAAAGACATCCTAAAACTAATGCTAATTTTTAATGAACTCTTTTATCTTTGCTATGTTATACTATCAAAATAGCTATCAATCACTACAAAAGTGAAGATGCATATAAACATGGTGGCAGAGGCATATAAAGAGAAGAAAGATTTTACTAACATAGTAATATACAGGTGTTCCGTGTAGATGAGGTTTCCTGGAAGAAGAACAACAACCTCCCATTCCCTACAATTATTTCCACTATTCAGTCAATGCTACCAGCTTTGGAGCATAGCTTTCGGTTCTCTGGCATTAAAAAGGACAATCAAAATATTACAGAGTTAATTAATTCACCCAATCATCTCTTAAAAATAACAATAATAAACACAAGCAGAAAAAGGCGTGGACGAACCATCAAGAATTACCATAGCTTCGAATAAGCAAAGTATAAAAAAAATCCACCCACAAATTAAGCCCGGAATTGGAAACTAAGAGTATAATAATTGCTAATTTTATAATGTCTGCAATGATGAATAAAAGAAACTAAAAACTCAACTCAATTCAACTAAGCCTTACATCCCAATCTAGCAAAAAAACTTGGCGCTCTATAAGAAAATTACTAAGAATTCCTAATATTAAACAGAACAAATAAAACAGAGAAGAAATTAAAAAAAAAAAAAAGAAGAAGCACGAAACAGAGCTAGATTTCGCTATAACTAAATAGCACGAATCCCGTCAAATGATCACATAAAATAATACCTGTAATGACAGCAAGAGCATCGATCTATTTATAAAATCGATCAAATTCAGTTCTGAACTGGCCAAATAAAGAGCATAAACCCTAATTTGAGAGAAGGCGATAGAGAAAAAGCCGCAGAAGAAATTCCAATCGGTGAAAAGAGAAGAAAGCGAAGAGAGAGAGAGAGAGAGCTTTTGGAATTTTGCAGTTGTTCTTTACACTCCGTGCGATAATAATAAAAATAATATGATTTGATTTTTCGATTACAGTTCTATTAATTATTCTAGGGGGATTCGTGTAAATACGGAAGAAATTGTAAGGATTGAAGTGTAAAATGAGGGAAGCAATAAGTCAAATTTAGTGGATTTGGAGGAATCTTTTGCTTGTTTTTGGACCGACGTCCGTATTTGCTATAAGAATGAAGATATGCATTTGACGACTTTTGTTAAATAATAACAATACTCATTATGAACCACCCACCGCAAATATGTAGCCTAGTGGCCACCCACCGTAAATACGTAGGTTAGTGGTAAAAATCATGTATTACTTCTAGGGGTGTACACGGGCCGGGTCGGGCCGGGTTTGACCCCGGCCCGAAGCCCGGCCCGAAATTTTTCGGGCTGCAGTTTTGCAGCCCGTGGCCCGACCCGAAGCCCGGTCGGGCCGGGCCACTTCGGGCTTGGCCGGGCCTGGCCGGGTTCGGGCCGGGTCGGGCCGGCCCGATTTTTTTAAAATTTAAAAAAAATAATTTTTTTAACAAATTTTAATAAAATTTACTTATAAATATTATTTTAAAAATTTATTATACTAAATTATATTTAATAATATATAAATTATTATATAATTTTTTATATATAATATTTTAAAAAAATAAATTATCAAAAAATAAATTTTAAAAAAATTAAAAAATATAAAAAAATAAATATCTCGGGCCGGCCCGAGATTTTTTATCCCAACCCGAGGCCCGACCCGAGCTGGGCTCGGGTTGGATTTTGAGGCCCGTGGCCCGACCCTAGCATGGGTTCGGGCCGGCCCAACCCGGCCCAAAACCCTTCGGGCCGGGCCGGGTTGGTCGGGCCACGGGCCCAATGAACACCCCTAATTACTTCCATCTTTTCGAATTCAAATTTTCTTAACGTTTTCCATCCGTATTTGTAATTTATATATATAAAAAAACAATACTCATTGTACCTACTGCTTATTGGCTTATGTGGATACATAGATTGAGTGGCAGAGCCAGCCCCTATAGAAGATGAGAGATAAAAAAAAAAAAGGAGGGCTGATAAAGTTGAAGGGCTGAAATTTAAGAGTTGAAGGTTGATTGCATGTCCAGCGGTATGTAGGAAATCGTCAGTCTCCATCCGACTTCACCTGCTACTGCATAGATTTCATTCACTCATTTTATATAATCCTAATATCTATCTCTCATTTTGTGTCAATTTTAATTTTATTTATTTATTTAAATTGTTCTTTTTTTTTAAATTGATATATGTGAATTATTTTTTTGTCAAATGTTTATTATAATAAAATTATTATAAAAAATTCATTTGCTAGATTTATTATAGATTAATTCAAAATAATAAAAAAATAAGTATATACGTTGATAAATTAATTTCGAAACTTCAAAAATTTCTAAATAGTTCTTAAATTTAATTTTTATTATATAGATAAATATAAAAATTTTATGCTTATTGAATATTTCATTGAGGTAATTATTTGATGTGGACAATGGATAATAAAAACCAAAATGAATAAATAAATAAATCACATGACACGACAAGAGATAAGGAGAAGGAATTTTTAAAAACAAAAGAACATTATCTCCCCCTTAAATCATAATTTTACAAGAAATTAATTTTTTTATTGTATTGATTATTAGCTATGCAATAAAAAAATATGTAATTAATTCAATGTATAAAATTAATATGTTATTATTAGAGAATAATTGAATAAATGTGTTTTGAAAATTTTAAGTGATATATTAACTAATTTTTTTAATGTATGTGTACAAAAGTAAAATGAATTATATAAGTAAAGAAAAATTTAGATGATTATGTTAAATGTCTTGAGAAATGATTGTTATAAATAGCCTACTGAATTCAATAAGTACAAAATATGAACGCCGCCAATCAATGTATGTGTAGAAATATGCATTTGTTGATTAATTTTTCAATTTTGGCAAATTCATTGCATTTTAGACTTTTAGTTTGGTTCTAGTTTTTGAATAAATGTACACTTTAGAATAGTCCAACTTGTATGCACCTATCAATCAATTTTAATTTAATAGTATATTATAATTATTCCTACAATTAAAAAATTATAACTTTTTACCAGTACATTTGTATAATTTACGATAATATATAGAACTAATTACAATGGAATTAAAATGATTTATTTGTTGCTATTATAACTTACTAAACTTATTATTAAACTTTCATTTAATAATATTAAAATAAAAATAAAATCTTATTAAAAATATCAATAAATAATACTATTATTAAAAAACATATATTTAGTATACTAATAAATAAAAATTCATATTATTTTAAAATAATTAATTGAAAATAAAAGATAATAATCTTTAAATTAGAAAGCGAATCAAATAAAAAATCAAAATATTTATTTATAAGATCATCAAATTTTATAGATTCAGTTTAGGTTTTGGTTAAAATATTTTATTGAATTTTTATGTATAAAAAAATATTTTTTACTGAATAATTATGTATATGTGATTGTAATCATTAGCTCCACAATATATATATATATATATATATATATATATTTCATTTTAAAATAATAGTGATGTTTTTTTTTATCTATGTTAAAATATAATTTTATTCTTTTATTTAGATTTTTTTATTTAAATTATAATTATATTATAAATTAATCATTATATTTTTTATTTAAATATTTTATAATTAATAATATTATATTTAATTATTTATAATTTATAAATTATAATTATTATTTATTTAATTAATAATTATTTTAATTTTTAAAATTTATAATAATTAATAGTTATTTAATATAAATAAAAAATAAAAAAATAAATTATAAAAAAATTATCTATTAATTAAATAATTAAAATTTTTTAATATGCGCGACATAATAAATGTCGTTATTTTTTTGTAATGATTTGAATTTTTTTTTTCAAATCCATGAATTTTCAGTATAAAGTCACACTAGTACATTGGAAACAAATTTACATTGAATTTCTTTTATTTTAGCTTTCGAAAATGCAGCGGACGCTCAATCTCCATCGTCCATTTGAAACTTCAGATATCATTCCCGCCAATCCCTAATCCCTTCTCAATTCTGTTTGCAACTATTGTAAAAATAGACCAGATAAAATTATCTATTAATTAAATAATTAAAATTTTTTAATATGCGCGACATAATAAATGTCGTTATTTTTTTGTAATGATTTGAATTTTTTTTTTCAAATCCATGAATTTTCAGTATAAAGTCACACTAGTACATTGGAAACAAATTTACATTGAATTTCTTTTATTTCAGCTTTCGAAAATGCAGCGGACGCTCAATCTCCATCGTCCATTTGAAACTTCAGATATCATTCCCGCCAATCCCTAATCCCTTCTCAATTCTGTTTGCAACTATTGTAAAAATGGACCAGATAAAATTATCTATTAATTAAATAATTAAAATTTTTTAATATGCGCGACATAATAAATGTCGTTATTTTTTTGTAATGATTTGAATTTTTTTTTTCAAATCCATGAATTTTCAGTATAAAGTCACACTAGTACATTGGAAACAAATTTACATTGAATTTCTTTTATTTCAGCTTTCGAAAATGCAGCGGACGCTCAATCTCCATCGTCCATTTGAAACTTCAGATATCATTCCCGCCAATCCCTAATCCCTTCTCAATTCTGTTTGCAACTATTGTAAAAATGGACCAGATAAAATTATCTATTAATTAAATAATTAAAATTTTTTAATATGCGCGACATAATAAATGTCGTTATTTTTTTGTAATGATTTGAATTTTTTTTTTCAAATCCATGAATTTTCAGTATAAAGTCACACTAGTACATTGGAAACAAATTTACATTGAATTTCTTTTATTTCAGCTTTCGAAAATGCAGCGGACGCTCAATCTCCATCGTCCATTTGAAACTTCAGATATCATTCCCGCCAATCCCTAATCCCTTCTCAATTCTGTTTGCAACTATTGTAAAAATGGACCAGATAAAGCAAGAACACAGCTAAAATTTTGAGAAAAATAAAGATAAAAGAGACATAGAATTTACATGAAAAAACCTTAAACGAATTAAGGTAAAAACCACAGACAATGATAGAAAAATTTTATTAGAAGGAAATAATAGGAATTACAATATAACTCTCAATTTTTCCTCTGCCTCTCTCTTTTTGGGATGGGATGCAAAAATGCTTAACATCCCTTGCCTATTTATAAGCAAGGAAAAACGCGTATGAGAATTTCATTTTGCCTTCTTTTTTTTAATAAAAAATTTCGGCTCAAAAATTTCGGCGCCTCCAGCAAACTTTCTTCAATTGCTGAATCAATAAACTTTGATTTCCTTGGTCAAAATTTGTTGGCGCTGTTGGCGCCCACAATCTCCCACTTGAATATTTGATTGAGGATCAATCATATCTTCACACCATTCTTTCTTCCTTGTCTTTCTATGCTGCTTATGCTTCCGTCAGGCCACTAGAGGATTGACACCAAATAAACTTGTCAGTGTTAACTGCTTTTGTCAAAAAATCTGCTAGGTTGTCTTTCGTATGAATTTTCTACATATCCACAATGCCCTCTTTCACTTTCTCACGAACGAAGTGATACTGGACTCGTATGTGTTTTGATTTAGAATGAAAAGCTGGATTCCTTGCAAGATGCAAGGCACTCTGATTGTCACAAAATAGAGAAATTTTCTCTTGTTCATGCCCAAGTTCCTCCATGATTAGTTTCAACCAGACTGCTTCCTTACTAGCTTGCGTAGCTGCAACATATTCTGCTTTTATTGTTGAAGTTGCCACAACTGACTGCAGTTTTGATACCCAACTTACTGCTCCACCAATAAGAATGAACACATACCCTGTGGTAGACTTACTTTTATTAAAATTACCTGCATAATCTGAGTCAACATATCATCTGACAATAAAATATGATCCTCCAAAACATAATGCAACATCTGAGGTTCCTTTAATATATCTTAGAATCCTCTTTACAATACTCCAATGCTCTCTACCAGGATTCGCCATGTACCGACTTACAACTCCCACTGCATGTGTAATGTCTGGTCGTGTACAAATCATTGCGAACATCAAACTCCCCACTGCTGATGCATACGGTACTCGAGACATTTCCATCATTCCTTCTTCATTGCTAGGACACATACTGGAGGATAATTTGCAACTAATAGGAAGTGGGTAGAAATTGACTTACAGTCTTGCATATTGAAGCGGCGTAAGACCTTCTTTAAGTAATTCTTCTGAGAAAGCCAAATCTTCCTATTGTTTCTGTCTCGGTGAATTTGTATCCCTAGAATCTTGTTTGCTGGTCTAAAGTCCTTCATTTCAAATTCCCTAGCCAATTGTGCCTTCAATTCTTGAATATGATCTTTGTTGGGGCCTGCTACCAACATGTCATCTACATACAATAGCAAAATAATGAAATCACTTTTATCAAACCTCTTGAAGTATGCACAAGGGTCTGCATTAAGTCTGTTGTATCCAAGGCTCATGATGAAGGAATCAAATCTCTTATACCAACACCTCGGCGCCTGTTTTAAACCGTATAGAGATTTGTTCAACCTACAAACCAAGTTCCGCTTTCCTTTTTCTTCAAAACCTTCTGGCTGAAACATATATATTTCTTCCTCAAGATCTCCATGAAAAAAAGCTGTTTTTACATCTAGCTGTTCTAAATGTAAATCAAGTGTAGCACACATTTCCAAAACTACACGAACTTTTGACAACAAACTACAGGAGAAAATATTTCGTTGAAGTCAATCCCTTCTTTCTGAGCATACCCTTTTACCACCAATCTTGCACGATACCGCTCCACCTGATCATCACTATTTCTTTTGATCTTATAGACCCATTTATTGCCAATAGCTTTTCTTCCTTGCGGTAATGGCATAAGCTCCCAAGTTTTGTTCTTATGCAGGGCTTCAATTTCCTCTTGCATTGCTCCCATCCACTGAGACGCATCTGAACTACTCATTGCTTCCTGGAGAGTTGATGGTTCTCCTTTCTCAGTTAGAAGACAATAAGCAACATTACTGCCCATAACATAATCCTCTTGCCAGACTGGTATATGTTTTGTGCGCTTTCCCTTTCCAAGCTCTGACTCTTCAGACTCAGTTTGCTCTTCCTCCTCCTCGTGCTCTGGTTCTGCTTTAGAAGAATCTTCTTCTGTGGACTTCTTTTCTACTTGTACCATTGTAGTCTCTGAATTTTCTTTCAAAGTGCTATCACCTTCTTTTTTCAATTTATCTTCTAAAAAGATAACATCCCTGCTGACTATAACCTTGTGAGCAGTGGGCTCCCACAGGCGATACCCCTTTGCACCATCAGCATATCCCAAGAACAAACACTTCCTGGATTTTGGATCCAACTTTATAGTTTCTTGGGCATTGTACATCACATACACAGGACTTCCAAATATATGGAGGTTTGAATAATCCACTGGCTTCCTTGTCCACATCTCCATTGGAGTCTTTAGATCAATTGTTGTAGATGGAGACCGGTTAATCACATAACAGGCGGTGTTGACTGCTTCTGCCCAAAATGCCTTATCAAGATCTGCAGCTCCCAACATTGCTCTTGTTCTTTCTAACAGAGTTCTGTTCATCTGCTCTGCTACTCCATTTTGTTGTGGAGTGTACGCCGTAGTGAACTGCCTTTTGATGCCTTCTTGTTTACAAAAGCTATCAAATTCATTCCCAGTATATTCTCCTCCATTATCTGACCTTAAACACTTGATCTTACTGCCTGAATCAAGTTCAACCCGCGCTTTGTATATTTTGAAAGTTGCAAATACATCTCCCTTGCTCTTGATAGGATACACCCAACATCTTCTGGAGTAATCATCGATGAAGGACACAAAGTACTTCGCTCCTCCTAGTGACGAAACTGGTGCTTGCCATACATCAGAGTGGACCAATTCAAGAATATTCGCACTTCTAGAATTGGATATGCTGAATTTTAGTCGATGCTGCTTGCTTGTTGTGCAATGCTCACAAAAGGGTAATGACACCTTTGTAAGGCCTGGAAGTAACTTTTTCTCAACAAGAATTTTCATACCTTATTCAGACATATGTCCAAGCTTTTGATGCCACACCATTGCAGATCTTTCACTCGAACTGTTTGAAGCAACAGATGCTTCTGCTTCTTGCACAGTCTTTCCCAAAAGCATATATAACTTTGCAGCAATCTTTTCTCCTTTCATTAATTACAAGCGCTCCTCGGCTAATCCTCATGATTCCTTTTCGAACTTTGATAGTACAATCAAGATCATCGAACTCTCCCACAGATAACAAATTCTTCTTCAGACCTTCCACATGTCGCACTCCTTGAATAGTGCGAACTGTACCGTCATACATCTTCAATTTGATGGATCCAATGCCTATGATCTTTAAGGCATTATCTTCACAACTATACACAGATCCTCCTAAGATAGGTTCATAATGATGGAACCATTCTCTTCGAGAGGTCATATGATAAGTTGTTCCTGAGTCAAGAGCCACACATCCGCAAATTTCTTCTTGCTCTTCGTTGATATTGCTGCTTCACAACACAACACGTTTCCATCTTGTGAAGTGCTTGCCACATTTCCTTGAGAATTGGAATTCTTCAGACTCCAACAATCCTTCTTCAGGTGACCTTTCTTGCCACAGTGGTAGCATTTAAAATTCTTCTTACTCCTTGATTTTGATCTCCCATGATTGTGACTCCCACTTGGGCCACATTCTGTTGATCTTCCTCTCATCACCGTCAAAGCTTCCACTTGTTGTGAACCTGCCTGCTTGTCCTCCTTGTTCTTTCGCCGATTCTCTTCTTCCAAGATAGCAGATGCTATATCATCAAAGACCAGAGAATCAGGCTGAACATTAGTTGTCAAGTTGATGACGAGTTGATCATACGAATCAGGTAGACTTTGGAGTAGAAGTTCTGCACGTTCTTGTGACTCTATTTTATGATCCAAAGATGTAAGCTGAGAAAATAGAGTATTCAAGACATTAAGGTGCTCCGTCACTGAAGTAGATTCTGACATCCTCAAGGTGTAAAGTTTCCTCTTAAGGAAAATTTTGTTATGTAATGACTTGGCCTCATACAGTTTGATGAGGTGATCCCATATCTCCTTTGTAGTTTTTTTTTTCTGCTAAGCTGGACAAGATCTCATCTGCAAGTGCTAGATGAAAGTTTGCAATAGCATTCCCATCCATCTCGTTCCATTTAGTATCATCTGTGAATCCCTGCGGCCTTTCACTGATTGCCACTGGACAACCATCTTTTCTCAAGATAACTTTTATCTTTAATTTCCACAGTGAGAAATTTCTCCCGTTGAACTTTTCAATCTCAAATTTTGCCGCCATCGCTTTTATCTTCAAAAATTAGCTCCCACTATTTTTCACGTGAACAGTACCCCCGCTACGTGATCCGATACAGTGCTTCTGATTATATGCTCACTTGATTGTGCTTTATGATCAGCTACAGTAATATGCAATTACTATTCATAAATTTTTGCTACAGTACTATTTAAAAAAACACATGAATAGTGATGATTTACTATTTACAAATTTCGCGTTTTTACGCCCGTTTTTAAAACGAATCACACCAAAAAACTCCACGTAATTTTCTCTTCCTCGTGGTATATTTGGTTTTCAAAATACCATAGCTCTAATACCACTTATTGTAAAAACGGACCAGATAAAGCAAGAACACAGCTAAAATTTTGAGAAAAATAAAGATAAAAGACACAGAATTTACGTGGAAAAACCTTAAACGAATTAAGGTAAAAACCACGGACAAGAATAGAAGAATTTTATTAGAAGGAAATAATAAGAATTATAATATAACTCTCAATTTTTTCTCTGCCTCTCTCTTTTTGGGATGAAATGCAAAAATACTTAACATCCCTTGCCTATTTATAAGCAAGAAAAAACGCGTATGAGAATTTCATTTTGCTTTTTTTCTTTTTTAATCAAAAATTTCGGCTCAAAAATTTCAACGTCTTCAACAAACTTTCTTCAATTGCTGCACTAACAAATTTTGATTCCCTTGGTTAAGTTTATCGGCGCCCACAGCAACCAACCCAGAAAATGCCTCCCAAAACAACTATCCATCTCACAAAAACTCTTTCCGGCCAACTCAGATCCTCGACAACGATTGCCGAATTAATCCATTTAAGCGATCCTCGTTCGGTCCATTATTTTTGTTCAAAATCCCTTAAAGCCTCCGCTAAATTGGGATTTATTCATGAAGGAAAGCAAGTACGCGCACATTTAATGAAGTTAGGATTGTATAATTTACTGTCTTTGCAAAATCATATTTTAAATGTATATGTCAAATGCAAGGAATTCAAACTATTTGATGAAATGAATGTGAGAAATGTGGTGACTTGGAATATGGTGATCTGTGGGCTTGTTAATTATGGTAGTAATTATGAGTCAGGTCTTCATATGGGTTTTTCTTATTTTAAGAGAATGTTGCTGGAACAGGTAGGTTTGGATCATATAACGTTGAATGGTTTGCTTCGTGCTTCTCTTGGGCTAATGGCGTTGAGATTGGTAAACAATTGCATTGCTTAGTAGTGAAATTAGGTTTCGAGTTGAGTTGTTTCGTAAACAGTGCTGTTGTTGATTTGTATGGGAAATGTGGATTGGTCAAGGAGGCAAGGAACATTGTTGATAAAGTAGTGTGCAGAGATCTGGTGTTATGGAATGTGATGGTTTCTTGATATGCATTGAATTTCTTAGGAGAGGAGGCGTTCAGAGTCTTTAAGCTGATGCAACTGGAAAATTTTTTAGGGGATGGTTTTACATTTTCTAGCATGCTCAGCTCATGTGCGACTTTAGGTTCTTGTGATCTAGGAAGGCAAGTTCATGGTCTTATAATCAAATTGTCTTTTGACCAAGATATTTTGGTAGCTAGTGGACTTGTTGATATGTATGCAAAGAGTGTAAATATAGAAGATGCTCGCAAGGTTTTTGATTGTATGGCTGCTAAAAATGTTGTGTCCTGGAACACTATGGTTGTGGCTTATGGGCAGCATGGAGATGGGAAGGAGGCTATAAAGCTCCTACAAAGAATGTTGGAAGAGGCTTTTGCTCCAGATGAGCTAACTCTTGCTAGCATCCTTAGTTCATGTGGCAGTGTATCAGGCAGTTGTGAAATTATGCAAGTCCATGCCTATGTCGTAAAAATAGGATTTCGACTCTTTCTTTCAATTGGGAATGCTATGATGAATGCATATTCCAAGTGTGGTAGAACTGATAGTGCATTTAAATGCTTCAACTCAGTTTCAGAGCCAAATCTTTTTACATGGACTTCACTTATTGGTGCTTATGCATTCTGTAGTCTTCCAAAAGATAGTATCAAGGTGTTTGAGGAGATGTTATCTTCTGGTGTGAGGCCAGATAAAATTACTTTTCTTGGAGTTCTTTCTGCTTGTAGCCATGCAGGATTAATAAAGGAGGGGCTTCACTACTTTAGTTTAATGATACAACATTATCAAATTTTGCCAGATCTAGAGCACTATGGTTGTCTTATTGACCTTCTAGGTCGAGCTGGTCTTTTGAATGAGGCTTTTAATGTCTTGACTGCAATACCAATTGAACATAGATCAGACACCTTGGCAGCCTTCATTGGTGCATGTAAAATCCACGGAGATGCGAAATTAGCTAAATGGGCTGTAGAAAAGCTTTTGGAATTAGAGCCAAACTTGCCTGTAAATTATGCTCTTATATCTAACATTTATGCCTCTGATGGTAAGTGGCATGATGTGGCAAGAGTACGCAAACTAATGAGGGACAGGTGTGATCACAAAATTCCAGGCTGTAGTTGGATAGAGCTTGGTAGTTCTGTATACACATTTGTGTCCAGTGATAAATGTCACCCTCAAGCTTTAGATCTTTATTGCGTTTTAGGAATGTTTTCTGGGCTAACGAGGGATGAAAAAAACTATTGGTAAGCTGCATACCACGCTTGAAAATGCTCTAGATGACTGCACACTTTAATTTCCCTGACTGATCTGATGCCTTGGCTTGAAAATGAGCATGTGTAAGTGGTATGTCCTGTGATGCAATACAACTTTGCTTCTCAATTTGAGGTATATTTAGATTTTTTTTATTAAATAACCCAATCTTTTACTTGCTGTAAAAATATTATCAGCATACCCTTCTGATCCTGCATATCATGTAATTTGCTCCAGATGTTCAAAGTATTCGTGATTGTAGATTATTACATATTACAACTTTTGCATGCTATTTGTGATGTGCAGACCAAATTCTTTGGACGCCACAATGGGGGGAAATGGTGATTCTCTGTTGCTTTCTAATATGTGAATTGCCATAACTGAGATGATGCTTAAATTACGCCTTGTGACTAAGTATGTTACTTTTGTTTGGTTAACTTGCTTATTTGCCTTCTGCTATCATGATAAATTGCAACCAACCGTGTTGGTTTAGGTGGGATTAATTCAGGCTTTGTTAAAACAGTGGAATGAACAAGTAATTTCATCTTGTCCTCCTTGTCAATTTGTGGATCTTGAAATTTATGTATGATAAGTTCAATTTCAGGCATAAACCTTATTTTAGTCTGATCAAAGCCTAGTTGGACTGTCCTGTCCAAGCTGAAAATTGACTCATAGCCATTCAAATTAAAATACAGTCATGTTCCACTTTAGGGCGCTGACTTAGTAAAGAGTCAGTCATTAAGGCCTAATGTGGACTTATTGTGAGTCAACTAAGATATGATAGTTATTAAGATTTGCTTATCGACTGAGTAATTTTCATACTGCAATATCACACCCTCTATCTTTATGCATCTTTTTCTTTCTGCATTGGCTTTCAGTTTAATTATCTTAGGTACAGAATACCAAAATAGAATTACAATTATCTCCTACCATTTTGATCTAAGTTGGAATCAGATTAATCATCTCATTATTTCTATTATCAGCCTAAGTTCATTCTGCTCATCCATTTTTGCTCCTTGTGAAATAGGTACTGATTATCAGGAAGGGGTTTCCTTACATCTCTGGCAATCTTCAACAAACTAGAGAACTCTGTCATTATCCACTCCAACTTAATACTAATGATTGTTTATAATTCTGACAGTTTCCGTCCTAACTGCAATTGACAGTTTATTGACTTGTAATCAAAGAGATAAATTCTTATTTCCTACACAGTCCAGTATATGTTGCTGGTTCTTTGTCTATTCTGTCTGTAGATTGTATCAACTGTACTGTTGTAGCCGATACATCTATGAAACTTGTGAATTAACAAGACTTGTTGTATTTATTTTATACGGGCATATAGTGATTCTTTATTAATTTTGTTTCAAAATTAGTATGTAAAAAAATTCTGTTGCAAAAATCAGAAATTTTCTTTTTAATCATTATGAATTTGAAAATAAAGAATAAAATGTTCTCTATTAACAAACGATAAAAGTGGCTTCAATATCTTCCAATAGTTTGGAGACATACATTTGTATAGCTATATTTTTTTATTAACTCAACTCAATTTACTTAATTAAATTTTAATTTTAAATTAATTACATCGATTATATGAATTTTTTTTATTATTCGATCTCATAAAATGAAACAATAAGAACTGCTACTGTTGGGGCCCAGTACACTTGGCATGTGTTGGGCTGTCGTCCAACCACCTATTTTGTCTCCATTTTGAAGTAGTTTGCAAGAAATCTTTCCCCAACTAACCGTTATTTTCATGCAACGTTTTGGGTGGTGAGACTTGAGAGAAAGCAACATTATTATATTACTATTTTATGACACTGATACCATACGCAGCCACAAATACTTCCCGCTACTGACACGTGTCAGTCTCCCTCTATCTCTACATGCTTTTGCTAAAAACCTGAAAGTACCGGCGCATCAAGTAAGTAGTTAAGGTAATATATTATATATATTTTTTTCCAAATAAATTTAAAAGTATAAAGGCCTATATCATTATATTGGTGGATTCTAGCGAATTTCAAATTTTTAAAAAGAAAATTGCATATTGACTTGTAAATATGATTTCATTCTCATACCACTTATTATACTGGCATGTCATTTTTTTTTGTAAGCTCTTTAAAATTTCACTTTATTTTATAATGTAAAATATTTATTTAGATTAAATATATATGTATTTATTCAATAAAAAATATTAAAAAAGTGATAATAAAAAAATAAATAATTTTATTAACTGAATATATATGTATTCGGTCTAATTAATTCATTCTCTATATATTAAATTTGATTATCTTATTTTAAGCCAAAGTTTTATATAAATATATAAAAATTGAAACAATTGCAAGTATATCTTTTTAACTGTTTTTAAAAAAGAATATATTGTGGCTATTTCCATTCTTTTTTGAAATTAATTAATTATGCATTTATAATATTATTAATTTGTATATAATTTTTTTTACTAAGTATATATTGAGAATGAGAATACTTAGAATCTGAATTTAAGAACTAAGAGAAAGTAATAATATTTTTTATCATTAAGCTAAAATTTGATGGTTATTCATATATAATTACGGAGTAGTAAATTTAATTTCTTTTTTAATTTATTATATATATTAAATTGACACAAACAATTTTCTTGTGTATTTGACAGTCTAAATTTGGTAAAAATGAAAAAAGAAAAGATATTGGCATGTAAAGAAGAGAGTCAAAGTGATAGTCCTCTTCATTTTTTTTTTCTGAATTGAGTTCTCTTCATATTTAAGTGGCAGCTTAGCATGAGCTGGTAGGCATCCCATTGTTGACTCTTGACAAAAATCACCTTTGACTGTAGTTTGTAGTTGCAATTTGCAAACCAATGTAATTTACGAATTAGTTGATTTTTCAGATTTCATTTCCGCATAGTCAATGCCAAAAATTCACAAAAAGAAGTTTTCCAGCTAAAAACCATATAAAAATTATGAAGAAAACACTCAATTGCCTATTCACTAACAATTTCTGCGAAGCTCTTATATATATATATGAGAATAATTTTTCTAATATATGTTGTGAGAGTACATATTAGCAACAGTAAATATTGTATATTTTATTAGAATATAAAAGTGATTGATAAAAAAAATTATATAAATTATAAAATGTTTATAATAAATTTTAATAAAAATAAAATCATATTAATAAAAAATAAAATATTTATTATTTCCTGAAAGTATTAGAAAAATTCATATGTATATATATAGTCTACACGGGTATTAAATATCAAGCGTTTCAATCAAACTTAAATTTATATATTTATAATTAATTTAAAATAATTTCTTAATATTATTTTGAAAGGATAAAATGTTATAAATTAAATATTTATCAATAAGAAATTCACGTTGAAATTTCTAATAATAATAATAATAATAACTCCTCATCGAGTGCCGGTGCCGATTAGGATGACAACTTAAAAGGCGCATGTTAGCCTTTCGCTCCTTCTGAAAATCAAAAGTCTTCTGCTCTCCGTTTCTCTCTCACACAACTAACTACCTGCCATTTCTAACACATATACTCGTTCTCTTGCTCTCTTTCTCTCTAATGATGAAAAGTCCACAATCTAACTATGGTCACCAGAAAGCTAGGTCTGGCGCACGTTCAACGCCGGACCGCTTGCGCTACTCTCCGACTTCCTCATACTCCGTTGCTTCTGTCGTTGAGAAGCGGAACCCGCTGGCCACCGCTGCAAAATCCGTGGTCGGAGTTTTCATTGCTTGCTTTACTCCTCCAGAGACTACCAGCTCCAAGAATTTTGGTGATTCTGAAGAATTCAACTCTTCCTCTGGTAAATTGTGTTTTTTTTAGCAAACAAATAGAGTTAGACCCGGTTATGGTTGACTAGATCGGTTATTGGTTGATTTTACTAGTCGATTGAGAATACTAGTTTCTGTTTGGTAGCTGAGAAAAAAAAAAAGAAAAACGAGAATGGAAATGGAAATGAAATGAAATGAAATATCCGAGTTCTAAATTAGTCATCTAGCTGTATAAAACTTGATCGGTGACAGTCCTTTGATATTTCTGTTTTTTTCGTTTTCTTTTGGAATATAATAAGCATTACCGCACGAGTAGTTTTCTTTTTTCTCAACCTACATTCTCTGCAATCAGCTAGCTTGATCACTCAGATTGAACTCAGAAGCTAGCAAAAGATCGGATCCTTGAGTAATTTTTGAATTATGTTACAAGTTTTTATTTAGCGATTGAAATGTGGCTAGAGTTAGTGTAAATTTCATAATCAATACCAATTTGAGTTATTTGAATAAATTGCCGAATTTTTTGTTTTCAGTATCGGATTCCGGAACCGCTAGAGACAGAAGACGAAGTTCAGATAGAGGTATCTTTGGTATTCCACAGCATTCCGTTCACGAAAGAGTGCCAGGGAGTCTAAACTTCACTATGGAGGATATCTACAGAGCCACAAGGAACTTCTCCCCATCCTTCAAGATTGGACAAGGTGGCTTTAGGACAGTCTACAAGGGAAGACTTGAAGATGGAGCTGTTGTTGCAATTAAACGTTCCAAGAAGGTTTTGGTTGATTCTTGCTGTCAAAATCATCAACAGTTAATTTTTTTTTCTTTTTTACTGTTTTAGTCTCTCAAATTGGAAGGCATAAGTCATTGTATGTTATGGGTCTTACCAAGTTCTTGTTTCCTTATCTTTGCAGAGTGTATATGATAATCATTTAGGAGTAGAATTTCTGAGTGAGATTCGAACTCTAATGCAAGTGGAGCACCTGAATTTGGAAAAATTCTATGGGTATTTGGAGCATGAAGATGAAAGAATTGTTGTGATGGAGTATGTTCCCAATGGAACTCTCAGAGAACACTTGGATTGTAAGTTCTGTTCATGTAGCCTTATTCACTGCCTTTCTCTAGTCCTTTCTGACTTGAGAAGCAAATAAATGCAGGCATATATGGAAACGTTCTTGATCTGGCCGTGCGCCTAGATGTTGCCATCGATGTTGCTCATGCAGTCACCTATCTTCATATGTATACAGGTTTTGTTTTTTATAGGAACCTAGCTACTTCACTTTTATGAAATTTAGAGTTCTGCTGCTGTTATGTTAAAATTATAGGAACTGTTGAATGAGATATAATTTTATTATTTGTTTGCTTCCCCTGTAGATCACCCAATTATTCACAGGGACTTAAAGTCATCCAACATTCTACTCACTGAACGTTTTAGGGCTAAGGTAGCTGATTTTGGTTTTGCTAGACTGGCAGCTGATGCTGATTCAGGTGCAACTCATGTGTCCACTCAAGTTAAAGGAACTGTTGGCTACTTGGATCCAGAATACCTGAAGACCTACCATTTGACTGAAAAGAGTGATGTTTATTCATTTGGCGTGTTACTTGTTGAACTGGTAACCGGTAGGCGACCTATTGAACCAAAAAAGGAACTCAAGGAGCGGATAACTGCAAAATGGGTACAATTTCCTTTTCACTCTCTTCTTTGCTGGCTATATAAATTGTTAATTATATGTTCTGTGGTAATTTTTAAAAAATCACCGTTCTGCATTTATCCATGGACTCAATGACCATATAGAATCTATGCTCGACATTCTCAAGTCTCCATTTGTTTTCCAATTAGACAGGAACTAGAAAACATCATGTAATAAGTTTATATATATATACATATATATATTAAGTCGTCTCTGTTGTGATTTGGGTTGGTATAAGCACAGGCTATGAAGAAGTTTTCTGAGGGAGATGCAATTTCAACTTTGGACCCGAGGCTGGAACAAACTGCTGCAAATAACTTGTTGATTGAGAAGATTTTTGAATTAGCCTTACAATGTTTGGCTCCACATAGACAGAGCCGACCAGTCATGAAGAAATGTGCAGAGATTCTATGGGGTATTCGCAAGGATTACAAAGAGATATTGGCTTCAGATTTTTGTTCACTTTCCACAAACTTGAGGAGCACTTCAACAGTGGAAGAATAAGATCATGTCAGAAAATGAAAATGGATAGAAATGAAAGAGAAACATAGTTGCTTTTAAAGAGATACAGCTCATCTGAGAGTATTTGTGTAGTTTCAGGATAGATTAATGAGCCAAAAGTTTTCCATAGAGCATATGCAAGTATAGCAGTTGAGATTTTACCACTTGCAAAATCATTGGGGGGAATCCGTTCGTGAATCGATTTTTATGTAGAAATTTGTTTCAAACGGAAGTATTCATTGCTTTCATCCTATTCTATGTTCTTTATTTTTCCTCTTTGATTCAGTTTTTTAACCTTTCATCATGGTGCAGCATTTGCTAGTCAGGCAAGGTCTGTACTTGTACCTGTTGAACAAATATTCATAGCATATAATATAAAAAAATTTACATTCCTAATTACTTGGAGCTTCCAGTCACCAGGGTTGAAATACTTTTATGTCAATCCATCCATCTAGTGTCTTAGATAACAGATTTAGCCATTAAACCTCCCTTCTAATGGAAGAAGAAATAGGTATCAGGGAAGAACTCAAAATGGGTGCAGAGATGCGATTCCAATACAATTTTGCAGTTTTGTTGCGAGGGTGTGAAACCTCCATAGAAGATTGATGTTATGATGGAGGATATTTGTTGCAATTAATCTGTCAAAGATCTTTATATATATATATATATATATATTTATATACAGGGCTTGAGATCTCTATAAGCTAGATACTTTGACTCCATATGTAGACCAGACGTTTTTAAAAACGGTAGTCTACAGTAACATTTCGAAAGAGATGTTAGACGACGGATTTATCATCTACGTTAATTTCGAAAGAGAGATTGTTTTTACCAAGGGTCGTTTCCGTAGAGAACAATTTGCTCCTTTTTTTTAACTATAGATTTTAATTTGTTCGACGATAATGTTCTTAATTTGAAATTTTATGTTGTTTCTATAAATACGACAGGACGCTTTTTTATCGGTCATTTATGGAAACAACTACTGATTCATTTATTTCAAGAAGTCGGATTGTGTTCTTAACACCTGATTAAGTTTTTCTGTTTTTTGAATTTCCTTTGTTTTCTTAAGTGTTCAAAGAAAAAAAAAAAAAAAAGGAAATCCAGCTATGAACCTCACATGAGATTGAATGTCAATCAGGTGCATAACAAATCTGAATTAAAATCCAAATAATAAATAATAAAATGCAATTGAACTAGTTCAAGCCAAATCTTGAAAGAAGTTGCGGTGAACTAAACAAGTAATCCTTTCGGCAACCGTGTCAACATAAATAAAATAATAAGAAGAAAATTCCAGTGAATTATCAAAATAATAACCTTTACATAACCAAAGCACCCTGACCGTGACATTTATCATGTGCTGCTCTATTTCCCCTAAAAACTTTACTTAACTTGCCTCTGCCTCTGTGTGTACACAAAATTTACAAAGGGAGAAAAACAAAAAAATAATCTCTCAACTAAAAAATGGAGGAAAAAATAGAACAGAAAGAATCAGCAACATGCCACTTCAGTTGTTGCAGTTTATGATATACTTATATATGTATATATATGGCAAGAACTGCAATGGTTTACTTGCTCAAAGAAGTCCTTATTCAGCATTATTAACAGCTACTTTTTCTCATTGCCTTAACCAACTTATTTTCTTATGAGTTCCTATTCACCTCTGGGAAATGAATCCTGCCGAGACAACGCATAATTTGCTTCTGAAGGTCTTTGATTTTCAGTATTTACAACAGTATCTACTTTTGAACAAAGGAAGAAGAAGGAAGGTGTATATATAGTAACATGCCACATGCTGCAAACGATTTTACAAAACAAAGATTGGTTAATAGAGTCGAGAGGAAAGGGAGGGAGGGAGAGAGAGAGAGAATAACTTCATAATACCTGTGCCATATCCAGTAGCTTTCACTGCTTTCCAGTTTCCAGCTTATAGCTGCCATGGCCAGTGCGGTAAACCCCAAGAATATAAAACCCCACCGAAACCTTTTCCAGAGTGTCTTTAGTGAATTATTGAACCATCTCCTGATATTTTGCCACCTGCAGGTACAATCATCCTCAGCATTCTTTGAAGACAAATTATAATTAAATACTAATCTGTATGGACATGCAGATTACTTGAAAGCTCAACCGAGCATGTAAACACATAGATGGAACAATGTAAAGGCAAAAGCCCTTAGCAACCACTCATACAACTATTATGCAAATTCTGGACAGCTATTTACCCATAGATGTTCCCAGTTTCCAGAAACGGGTCTCCTCCAGCAATAATATCCTATGCTACTACAACAACAGAACCATGATTTATGATAGTAAATGCAATTGTACGTGTTAATAATCTAAAAAAAATGGCATATTTAAACACATTAATATGTTTTAAGATGACAGACCTATTCAACGTAATTCATACATATTTTTTTCTTCTATGTTGCATATGCTTGAACAGAGTATCAGTGCAAAACATCATTATCAGTTTAGAAGATAATACTGACCTCGCGGGCACATTTAAACAGACTTCTGTTGAAAAGGAAAATGACCTAAAGTGAGTGGAAAACTCTATTATCCATCCAATAAGAAAACCAAGTGCTCCAATTGCCATCACAAGAATGATGTTGGATGACCTGGAGGGTTTATCACGGTTAAATACTTGCATGCCATTTGTGTACACTCGATGCATCAAACATACTTGAACTATTTACACCAGTTCCAAATACCTGGTAGCTTTGGTTATAGCCAGGAGAGCTGTAAGGATTGCAACAACTGCCTGAATTGTCCTTTTATAAGCTTCACTAATAGTAGTCAAATACACAAAAGTGCTCACCACAGCCATGAATGAAAGCCAAAAGTCCATAAACTGAAACATTTTCCAGTTGAAAAATAAATATCTTAAACCAGTAAACGTAAGATCTCTCATTTTCTACCTAAACAACCATAAAAACTAGACTTAAAGATGTATGTTTTTGTTTGCACACATGCACATGTGAGAAAATGAGCACTCGCTCATCTTTCTAGGGTGTCAAAAACTATAATTCCACATACATATTATATATGAAATCAGATAAAGTCATACCTGTAAAACACTAAATGATAATGCACACCATGTCCCTACACCGCATGCATGATATAATCCACTTGAAATTCCGCTTGATGTGAAGAGCACCCATTCTGCAAATGCCTGCATAGAACATTAATGTCCTTAGGTAAATGGATCAAGAGGTTCATTCTCTCTGACCTACACAACTCAATTCCAACTCTGAATGCTTTCTCATTAATTGAGCAGCATAAAATATAATTCGTCCTTCCTGATATCTATAATTGGTACCCTTAAGATATTCATTATCACCAATCCTTCTTGTTGGCTGTTAGGTAAACCAGTCTGATAATAGAACTATGACCAATTCCTGTGAGAGCTTTAGCAAGTGATACAGGATTATAACCTTACAGAAGATGAATTAGAGGTTTCAAGTTATTCATCTAAAAGATCACTGGAAAACTTCACGGCCAAGTTTGGTAACATTTCCAATCCATCCAAAGACAAAGAAGAGCATTACCTTCTGCCTGAGTGCTCAATATGCAGGAAACACAGCCGCAGCATTTGATGCAATTAGAGCAATTGATTGCTTTATGTGCCCTGCATCAGTTTGCAACTACTTGATCTGGTGAAACACACTACATTGCATACTGTCATGTCCTAGCATTCATTTCACATCCAAACAGAATATCTTAAAGGAAAGTCAGTGCAAATAAAATCTTCTCAAATAAGTCATGAACCTAAGTGAGTGCATTAAGAATCATATAGACCATTATTGGCCTCCTGTGACTGCCATCTTACCAATTCATATGCAAGTTAATGGTTCACGGACTTACTTTACAGTATTTTCTTTTCCAAGAAGTAATGATCAAACTTAAAAACCACAACTAAGCCACATGAATTAAGCTTATAAAAAAATATATGCAAATAACATTCATTAGACAGGGAAAGACAGGTAAGCTAAAGATGTCAGAGGAGAAATAAAATCTTTGAAACTACATGGTTAAAGATTCACAAATTCTCTAGCAACTTTTTATGCTCTCTTTAAACGCAACTATTCTCTTCTTTAAACAATGAAGTCATTTCTGAGCAATTTGAAAAAGATTCGGCATACTGCTTCTCAAGATAATAATTACATACAAACACATTGGGCATGAATATCACATGACAGCAAGACAATATGTACCTCTACGTGATACAATTTCAATGCTACAGTCAAAACCTCAATGAGTTCGATCTCAGGAGCAAAAGCTGAAAAGACAGTTACAGGAGTCAATAGGGCAAAATAACATATGCAGTTCAAAGTCTAAGCTACTTTACATTTACACCAACTGCAATCATTCTAGGCAAAGTCAATGCATACTTTGCATCTAATGACCTGGCCAATCTCCTTTTCTTTCTTTCTTTCTTTATTTTTTCTGGTTTGTAGTGGGGTTGAAGGAGAAGGGAAGCGGATATTAAACACAAAAAACCTACACTACAAGGCAAGTACTATAAAAATAGTAAACAAAGACTATATAATGACAGTGCCAATACCTGTACGATGTTAATCCACTGGCATCCAAAGCTACTTTGCACTCCCCATGAGAGGAGCATCTTCTTGGGCATCTCTCAACTGAAACAGACATGATGGTCTGGCCATCTAGAGTGCTACTGATAGCATTTAAATGCCTCAACCCAAAAGTCCAAGTTCCTTCTTGAACATATAGGATGTAAAAATCAACCTTTCCTTCACTAGAATTATACAGCAAGAAAAATGCAGTACCATCACTGCTTCTTGTCTTGTTAGCATAATAATAGTCCCAATTGTCGAGAGAAGGGAAGCCACCAATTCTAGCCTATATTTCATAATTTATCTTTGTATCTGATGTTAGTCGGATGTGGATGTTTCCTCCAGCTGCACCACGAGGAGTGTTCAACAGAAAGTAGGTCCAAGAATTGTCTGGTTCTCCACCATATGAGACATTGCTTGAAAGGGGCTCAAGAGGAAAATTAGCTGAATCTGGAGACACTTTTCCACTAACTAGCAAAAAATAGGATTCAAAAGGGGAAGAATCTCTCCTTAGAACTGTCTGCAGACAACCAGTATTAGATTGTACAAAAAGCTATTTATGTGGATAATTTCAAGCATGGTAGAACAAAAGAATTCTATAAAACACTAGCTCTATATATTAACTTAATTCTGAAGCTAGAAAACTATCAACAGCAGAATATACAGGCAATGAGTCAATTTATCTATTCTAAAGTGAAGACAAAGCATACCTCTAGCATAAATCTTTCTGATGTACAATTCAATCCAGCCTTGTCTAATGGACATTGGAGCATTTGCCATTTAATGGAATAGCAAACTCGTGTATTATTATTCTGACTTCCTCTGAGTTCATATGAAAGAGCAGGTAAAATAGTAATAAACCAGCGTCCAATTTTTGGCGAGGAAATTACCAAAGGAACTTTATTCAAGTCCCCAGAATAATCATGTAGTGACATGGAAGGCATTGTACCATGCTGAACAAAATAAGTTAAGTTAGTTCTACTAGCAGTAAAAGTGTCATTTGACAGGGTTGTATTGAAACTAACATTTACTGCCATAAATTTTAATTGTTCTGCTACTTCCAGCACCTCCACTGAATAGAATTTAACTTCACCTTCTCCATGGCATGAAATCTCAACATTTTTGCAAGATACCACATTTTCAATTGTTTGAAAGTTAGGATCAGACATGTTTTCTGCGGGATTATAAATGTTAGATAGAGAGCATGAAAGCGAATTAATGGTCTTGTTGCAATATTGGCCCCACATTGTTGAGGTTGTACATCCTTCAACACTGACATTGGCACTAAAGGAATATGCTGGGCTACAGATAATCTGCAAGACCAGATGACTTACTGTAATCTCAATATTCAAACAGCTCCAGTATTCACAAATTCTGTAATTAAACCACTCATGGAAGGGAAGAAAGGAAATAAATTTAAACTGCTAATGAAAAGAAAACAAACAGGAGTAACGGAGCATGGTAGATTACTGTAAAAACAGCTATGCAGACGCTATTTGTGATTTGTGATACCAAAACAAAAAGACAAGCATGTGGCCTTTCTTTCCATATATCAAGTCCAAGCACAAATTTGAGGGCTTGTGGAAAATTCAGCCTCTACATGTTTGTTCTGCTTTTTCCTTTGAAGTAGCAATGAACCAATGAGAAGAAGCATTCTTCCATCGTAAACAACAAAATATCAAATTTACCCATGTCATACCAATGATCCTCTATTGAAAAAGCATTTCTGCTAGCAAATAACATAGCTAGTTCACAAAAGTTATAGATGCTTCCACTCATTATATTCTTTGAACTCAATTAAGCATGCTAACTAGCTATTTAAGCACAAGAAGTACATTGAAAAGTAGACTTCAATAAAAGGACACATCAAACAACAAGATCAATAACTGGTTTGAACAATTGGTACCATTTTCGATTGTGTCCTAGTAGGTCCAATGCCATTGAAAATACCAAGATACCAAACTCCAGGAGATATCTGAAAAAGAAACTTGTAAGTTGAACTATGTTGATTGTATCACCCATACGAATACAACATGCATTAAAAGAAAGCCAATGACAAACTTGTGATGTAAAAATTCCCCACTACAACCATTCTAAGCTCCTCCATAAAAGTAAAAAAAAAAAGTGGGCACAGGCACATGAAAACTACATCAAACTATCTCATTCATATGGATAACTAAGCCTGCACTAATAAAGATAAGCTGAGATTGAAGATTTTGCACTTTGCAAATAAATCTGGTCCATCAGAAGTGAAAAAACATAAAACAAACCTGTTCATTTGTCAATTCTACCAGTATGTTTTTCTGCATTGGATAGCACTGAACATCCTGAGGACCCTGTAGTATTTCAAATGATCCATTAGAGAGAGGACCTGACACAGCAGCAGTAACAGTAATTATTTGATTAGCTTGGAACGATGAGAACAGATATATATGAATCAGAATTCTCAATTGCTTCAAACCAAACATAAAAGCAAAACAGAAGAAAGTGTTTGGGAGTTAAAGTACCTCGGATAAAACACTCTATCGAAGAACCAGTCAGGTATAGAAAAACTAGGATGTAAACAGAAAAGAAAATTGATTTTTGGTATTGAGGAGCACTAAATATGTCATTTATTCATGTCTCCCTTTACCTAATTGTACAATTGAACTGTTTAAGACATCTGGTAAAGGTGGACTTCCATTTCTGAAGCAGATCATAGGCAGCGTGCTTTTAGGAACATTTGATATGCTTTTTGTGTCCTGTGAAAATCTTGAACTGTAAAAAAAATTACTAGAATAATATTCAAGATGATGCTAATGCAATTTCAACAGTTTATGGAGGCAAGATTTAAAAAAAAAAAACAACACAATTTAATATAAAATTAATCATCCAAATACTCCCCGGGATACACCTCTAATTTATATCTAAAGAGGGTTATAAAAAAATTTACATTTTGAATCAAAGTCAACGGAATGCACATAAATTAACAAAAAAAGAAAGGAAAAGAAAACCCAAAATTAGGAATTAGCAAGTAGATAATGCTGATTGATTCTAAATATTTGATAAATTCAAAATCCTTAAATCTTTATACTTACACATGCATACTTACAAGGTCCACATCCGACTGCACAGCTATGGACAAAGAAGAGAACCAGGGGGGCAAATAAACTGAAACAAGGCACAACATCAGAACCCTTGAAGACTTGACATTACATAATATATTCACGGCTAACTCTCGACATAATTGATAATCAAAGAGCACTCGATGCAGTAAAAGAACTTCAACTCGTAACATATACAAGTCTACCAAAATTAATACAAAAAAAAGCCACAAAAAAATGCTGTAAGTTCATCCATAGAGCTCATAAGTAATTCAGCTCTTCAACTGAGCTCAGTAAGTTCAATGAATTGCTTTAAACAAATCACCTCAAATCCCAAAACCCAACAACAACAACAACAACAACAACTACGCCTTAATCCCAAATAAGTTGGGTCGGCTGTATGAATTCTCAACAAAATAAGCTCAAAAGACAAAAAAAAAAAAAAAAAATACTCCAGCCTTAGTCCCTTCAAGAAGCCAATTTTACGTCTCCATCAAATCCCAAAACCCAGAACAAAAAAAATTGAGAGGCTAAACTTACTTTATCACAGCACAATTCGATACCAAACATGAAAAAGAAACTAAAATTTATGATCAGAAACAGACACACCATCCCAGAATTGAAAATTAAGTATAATTTTTTCATCGAACTAGCGAAAGCACAAGTAAAAGCAGAAAATCACTATTTAGTTCAATGGAACAAATTGAACAAATAAAAAAAGTTTCCAAAATTCAAACTATGAGCATAACCCATAAATCAAAATAGCCAAGGAACCTTGAAAACCAAAATAAAGACTCAGTACATCGAATGAGCAAAAGGGTTGTGTTCTTTCGTCTGAAATACACACCTCTGATATAGCGCAAGTCATATGGCTTGACTTCAGATTTAGGGTACCTAAAGCTTGAAACAGTTAATGTATTGTAAGGACCCAGTTGCTCATTTTGTGAACTAGAGCAGCTGAAGAGGCATGGAAAGACCAATAAAAGAGTAAGAATCGTATAACAAGAACAACACAATCGAATTATCAGCCATGTTTATTTTTCTTATAAAAAAAAAGAAAAAGATTTATTTCTAGAGAGGAGGAATAAGATAGTCGATTTAATAAGGGATTAAAGAAAAAAAAAACAAATAGATTTGTGAGTTATTTTCATTTTATTATATGACTCAGTTGACTTGTGTCGTGTCAAGATGGGTTGTTGAAGACATTAAAACCATGAACAATTTCGGTGCGTGTTTAACACGCTTTATCAGCCTGAATTAAGCTTCTTTCATGGAGAGCGGAGACTAGAGTTTGTCTGGAATTCTACAGCCGTGTCCTTCTGAAAAACAACATCTTTGGGCTATTAAGGTTGTGTTTGCGCAGTGAGAAAATGTGAGAAAGAAAGTTAAATAAATGAAGATATAAAGTTATTTTTTCACTCGAAATAAAATAGAAATTTGAAAAAAAGCTTTCATGACGATCAATTTTTTTTAATTATGCCCATTTCATTAATTTATTGTTGCCTTTGAAATTTATAAAAATTTCACTAATAAAATTAGCTATATTAAAACGGAAAAGTATTATTCTTAAAATACATGTAAAATTAGGAGGAAAAATAATAAAAAAAAAGACTATGAGAAGAAAAATTATCTATTTTCTAATGATGAATGATTAGTATTTTATTATTACTATTATTTTTTTGACTAATTATTATTTTTTTGACTAATTATTATTTTTCTTATAATAATGTAAGTGCTCCCATTATATAATTTATATATAGAATTTATATTGCAGACAAAAGACATAACCCCCCTAACCTGAAAACCGAAAAAAGATAATGCTCTCTCTAGGTAGAGCCCCCTATCTACCCGTTCATCGGGTCCCTGCAGGCATTGTTAGACATTCTCCGTTTCCGTTGAACTTCTTTCATTAGATCTACTATCTTCTATATTTGAAGTTTTTCTTTTGGTTCTTTACTGGTTTTTGGGTCCTTCTATTCTGTTTTTCGGATCTCTTTTTTCGTTATTCTTGAGATTCTCTTCGTTCAGATCTGCACTTTACTGCCCCTCCTACTTCAAATCCAAACTCACAAAATCGAGCATGATCCTTTGGTCTTGTCTAGATCCTGGACTAGCCTTAAAAATGGAAGGTTATAAGGCCAAAATCACATGTATTTGTTGTATGGGTTTCTATATTTATTTTTTGGCTTTCTGAGTTTAGTCCTGGTTTTGGTGATTTTGATATTCTTTATCTCAACAAGGAGTTTGCGATTTCAAGTGTTAAGATGGGTCAGGACGGCGGGCGGTCTTGTACCTCAGGTGTTCTTCAGTGCAATATATCTAGCCTTGTTGTTGAGGTTTACCCTTCTATGGTTTCCAGTATAGAAACTCTTTTCTTTTCCCAAAGTTTTTTAGTTTGTAAGTTTTTTTGGTGGTCAATGTTTTTCAGTCATATGGACCTCTCCAAAACCAAATCAATCTTTTAGCCAGATGCCTAATCCTCTTTACAATCTTCGGTGGTTTAGAAAGCACAAATTAGCTTATATTCACCAAGCATCGGTCAAGGATGTTTTGGCCTTAAATGCAGTTTGTCTTCCAGAGGCTTTGATTAATGCATTCTTGTTAGCCAAAATCGCTTGTACGTGCTGGCATTATTACTCTCATTTATCACACGACATATGGTTTTATCAGTGTGATCCTTCTCAGCAGAGGTTGTTCTTTTTTGTTGCTAAGGATGGAACCCTCAGTTTGTCACACACCCTTTTGGGGAAGTGTCTTTCGTTGCTTTATGAAGAAGCTCAATCCAAGCTCTCTTCACTGTTGATGAGGATTTCTCATGGCTGGGCACTTTTCGCTGTTATCCCTTTTGTTGCTATAGGCTTGTTTCTTTCTCTGATGGTTAGATTATTTAGCTTATGTAATATTTGCCACAACTGTCCCAGTACGGGCGTGGCTGTTTGCAGTTGGGAGTATGGACCAGAACTCAGAGCCAATCTGAGTGATCACTTTGTCGAAAACCAGCTCAAATTCAGTCGCATGCCTCCTTCAGAATTAAAGTATTCCAGCAGTGATAAAAATGTTCTATCTTCACCGGTGCTGCACTCTACACCGGTGGTCTCCTTGAACTCATCACTCAATATAGACAGAAAGCAGACAAATGTCATATCATTATCTGACACGAAGGACAAATTAACCGCCCTTATAGCCTCGGAAGATGAAAAAATGGAGGGTGACAGTTAATTTACCTGTCAGCAGAAGCGAATAGGAAATATTTTATCTAAGCCTTGGTGGTTGGTTTCTCTTGTGCGACCATGTCATTTTGACTTTCTTTTGTGTGCTCACAGCAATCAAGTAGCAGTAATGCAATCTCTTCAACATTGTGGTTCCGGTTATTTTCTCAAAATTTAAGATTTCTACCCCCAAGATAACTCTCAATATGGGGTGTTTTCTATTCAGGGATGGCAAGGGCCTCCCTATCTCATGCTAATGGGTGTTTCACCTCATTCAGAGCCTCTCTTAGCTATGATTTCATGGCTCCCCACATTGTCGAAAGCAAGGTCGAAGCTTGTCAATTCCCCCTGTGGCCTCATTTGGGAATTACAGTGTGTTTGGTTCGTCGATCTCTATAGGCTAATCCACTGCACTATTAGGACTGAGATCGTTTTTCTAATTACCTTTATTAAGGAACCTTGTATCAATGTTTCAGATTGGTCTGCTTCTGTTTGTAAGAATACGAGTTTTTTGCTTTTCAGGCTTCTCCACAACCTGGTCAAGTTTATAACTTGTTTAAGATGTATGTTGGGGCTCCCTTTCGGCTAATGAATATTCTCCTTTATGACAAAAAATTATAGAATGTATATTATATCATATTGGACTATAGCGTGAGTTCAAAAATTTTATGTTATAGCGTTCATTACATGAGATGCAAGGATACAAACGACAAAACATAGTGTCGCTCCGCTAATTATCAAATAAAACAGGAGGACAGATGCTAAAAAAGCAGCGGGAGATTTTTTTCAGCTTTACAGCCGTACGATTAGTCCAGCGCATCTTTCATTTTAATACGTGACAACAATCGAAACCGCAACTGTACTAATTATGCTCACGGACAGAATCACTATATAACTGCTCAGTTATTGCCGTCTATTGTTCATTTTCTCCTTCAAAAACTCTCGGTATAGCCGTCCCCTGACCTTTATTGAAAAAACTTGCAGAGTTGGAAAGAGACTGACGGTGAACATAAGACGATGACCGTGATTGATTTGATCACGAGAACTGAGGCGATTTGTAAGAAATATGAGAAGTATGACGTCGATAAGCAAAAGGAACTTAACGTTGCCGGGGTTGATGCTTTTTCTCGACTTTACGCCGCCGTTGAGTCCGACCTCGAAGCTGCTCTTAAAGTAAATAACCTCTTTTTTTCTTCTCCTTTTTATTTTATGTTTGATTTTTGTTGAAATTTGAAAAAGCATGTATGGATTGTTATTGTTAACTTGGGAAAATTTATTGTAGAAATCGGAGTCGGCAGCAGTAGAGAAAAATAGAGCTACTGTTATTGCTATTAATGCAGAGATTCGAAGAACGAAGGTTAGATTGCTTGAGGAACTTCCCAAATTGCAGAGACTTGCTCATAAAAAGGTCAAAAGGCTAATTTTATAGAAATCAGCAGCTAATTTGGTGTTGAAATTTACTCTATTTGATTTAATTTTGATTAAGATTAACTACTGGTGTTCAGGTGAAAGGGCTTTCAAAAGAAGAGCTAGAAGCTCGTAGTGATTTGATTTCTACACTAAAAGACAGGATTGAAGCAATACCAGATGGAAGTACAGGCACACTTAAACAAACTAGTGATTGGGCACCTTCATCTTCACATACGGGAATCAAATTTTATTCAACTTATGGTAGTTTATCAATTGTGTTCAAATTTTCTTTTGATTATTTTTTGGTGGTATTTTTTTTTAGGGTACTCGTGATGATTCTCTATTGATTTTTCTTAAATTTTTATCAGATGATAGATTTGATAATGAATATTTCCGGCCAGCTGAGGAGTCAGACAATTTTAGGCAGGAATATGAAATGCGTAAAATGAAACAGGCAAGTATCTTGATCCTGTGTTTGTTTTGACAATGGCAATAGATAGCATTTTACTACTAGATCCGTGCAAGTTAGTGGTTTAACTCTGATATAGTAGGAATATAATCATATATCATCTGTCAATGTGATAAAGTCGGTGGGACTCCACTTTTATGGATGGAATGCACGGGAATGTACATATAAGATATGTTTGACTTCTTGCAGGATCAAGGTTTAGAAGTCATAGCAGAAGGATTAGGCACTCTGAAAAACATGGCCCATGACATGAATGAGGTTTGAAGCTGTAGCTTGATGCACAGACTTTTAGTCAATGTTAAATGTTTTCTTTCTCGTTCATTACCCTGTCTCAAAATTAATCTGCAGGAATTGGACAGACAAGTGCCAATGATGGATGAAATAGATGACAAGGTAATTCCATCCTTGTTTCTCTGTATTAACTTTCTTTACCCTTAACAAATATCACATGATTTAGTATATCTGGGGAGTAAGAGATGTGTGGAAAACTTGTAAACAAATTAACAAACTAGATTCTAAGCTTATGGGTGAGTTTTGATTAATGCGTTCTCATTTGAAACTCTTCTGGATTCATTAAATTTGTGTGAGAGTACATAGGCGTTAATAAGAAAAAAGGATAATCATAGCAGTGTTTTTACTGTGAATATCTGACAAAAAAAATAATGATTTTGTGGGTTGCATTTATTTATTTTTATGTTTGAGTTAAATATTCCGGCATTGTGAGATTAAGTGGTAGTCTGACATTCTTGCAGGTTGACACAGCAACCTCAGACCTCAAAAGCACTAATGTGAGACTTAAGGATACTGTCAACCAGGTAAATTCATTTTTATCAATTTGAAAATGGATCTTCCAATATCAGCAAAGTTAATTCTAGTTTTCCACCTCCTTCCTCTTTCCTTGATTCCTTCATGTCCGTCCCCTTCATTTTTTTTCATTTGTTTGTGTTCTGATTATATTTTTCAGTTGAGGTCCAGTCGCAACTTTTGCATCGACATCATCCTTTTGATTATAGTTTTAGGCATTGCTGCTTATTTATACAAGTAAGTTTATTTTCTGTACAAGCATATAGAAATTCTTTATATTATCTGTGAATTTTGTTTTGGAATACCGTGGAGTACTTGCTTTGATCAAGTAGAAAAACAAAAGCAGCAATGAGATCATCTTGTGCTGGAATGCTGAAAATTATAATCCTCTCATTATTAAAAACTGGTCTTACTCAGTTTGTCAATGAGTCAATACAGTGGAAGAAAATCCTCACTGTTGGACTTCTTGATTCAAATATCACGTCAGATAAAATCTGATCTCACCAATGCTACGAATAACTTTATGTATGTTTTGGTTCTTCTTGTGTTCACATTATATGTTCCATTACGTTCTCTGTCTGCTCTGTCATTTTTTTATCGAGGATATTTCTGTAATCTGATGATTTGTTGTGAACGAAATAGTTAAATTTATATTAAATTATTTGATGGATAAGGAATCCTTTATAACAAGTGTCCTTAACCCACTGCAACCCCGCCATCCACAAACTTAAAAAGAAAGAAATTAGAATGAAAAGGATTGAGAGGATTCAAAGAAAAGCCAAATAAAAATGGGGTTTCAATAGGAAAGGCATTAATTAGTCAAATGACAGCGTTTTCCATCATATGATGTGTTAAAATGTAGTTTTTTGTCTCATCCATGTGTTGCAAGCGAGGTAAAATTTAAGTTGCACAGGTCTGGTGTGTTAAGCTCTGCTGCTTTGTTTAACTTACTCTTTTGTATGCAACTACTGAAATTAATCAACTCAACTGAAGTTTTGATAACTAATCAGCTACTTGACAACACAAAAACAAAAAGTATACTATGTGTCAAGTTGCTAATTAAACTAATGAGGTTCGAGTTATTACATGTTTTGAGATCTTTGCTTCTCTTGTGTAGTGTGTTGAAATGAAATGTTCAGAAGCTACTCAAATTTGCTGGTAGGGACTACACTTGTGCAAAAAGAAATTTCTTTTCACTAATTTCTTTGCTATATGTAGGGAATTATGACACGTAGCTTTATACATACAATGCTTTTGATCTTGTATTATAATTATATATATATATATTTGTATCATATTCTGAATTTCTGATGCTCATCAAATAAAAAATCTCTCTTATTTCTTTAAGCAAAATCAAAATCCTTTGTCGAAAGTGCATCTCTGTTAGTCTGCTAGTTGTAAACCTCGCCTCAGCACAATCAATGCGATCGATATCTATCTACTTAGCTAACATGACACGTGGCTTGATGGCATTGAGTTTTACGTTATGAACAAATTGTACAGGTGTCACCTTATTTGATACCCACGCGCCTGGTATGAGAGTGGAGATACAGTTATTTTTATTTATTAGTATTTTGTTTGGGCGAAATGGAAATATTTAAAAATACAATTATTTTGTATCGGAAGATGGAGTTGGGACGTTTAAGGGTATTGGTAGGATACCTTTGTCTGCCAAACGGCCAAACAATTGTTTCTCCTGAGATTCAGATATATGGATCCAAAGTACTTATATACGGCATTTGATTTTTGTTACTCACTTTTCCTTTTCATTTACTTCTTGATGTCGTGAGCTGAGATTTTTTTTTTTTTTTTTAAAGTCAAGATAATATGATGTATCCGAACTAAATAACTAATGAATTAAATTGCTATTAAATACTTTTAATCTATAAATTTTCAAAAAAAAAAAGATAAAGAGAGAAAATTTCACTATTATTGGATTGAGAAAATTTTCCTCTTTAGACGGAAAAACATGCAATTTATATGTTTTACTATTTATATAAATTCTAATACGGCAAATAAAAAAATTATTAAAAATGCAACATGCTGTAAAAAAAATTAACTAAAATGTATTATAAAGAAATAAAAATTTAACAAATCAAAATATATATGAAGAAATAAAATATTTAAACTAAATAAATAAGTAAAATATCACAAAACGGTGCCTGAAATTTGATTAAAACAATGATGGACGTCAGCACAAATGAGCATGTTTGATTTATTAACTAATTTTCTATTGGTTTTGACAAAAAAAATCCAAATTTAAATTTTGACTTTAGACAAAATTATCAAAATATCATTAAAACAGTTTCGATCGATCCGGAAATTAGATTTTTTTAATATAGAAATATATAAATATAAGAAGAAATGGGAGGTTTACTTTCTAACCGTTTCCTGATTTGGACGCATTGACTTTACTTTCGAAAATAAAAAACAGTGAATCATTAATTGGTCTACTCTTTGGTAGTTACGTGACTGTATCCTTACTCTCCTTTTGTTTTCTCCACCGCCACGGCGCACCACAAAGTTGGAGCTTTCCTCCGCCATAAATCGATAAAAAAACACCGAATAGATTTTCGCCATGACAGACTAAATAACTTGTTGTTAAACTATTGTTTATTGAAAATTTAATAAGCTTTAATAACAGATTTACATACTTACAGCCATTATAGTAATCGAGATAAAATCAATATTTTAATTAATAAGAGATCATGAATATTGTTCCTTCCATCTAAATTATCACTCTTAAACCATACATACTTAATAAAAAATTATTAAATTTTCTAAATACTATATAAATTTATTTTAAATTGATTAAAATATCATCCATTAACTTATTAATATTAAAAATATTCTACTCTAATTTTATTAATTAAATCATTAATAATAATAATAAAATTTAAAAAATTAATTAATTTTTATTAATTTTTTAAAGTGATAATATTAGCGGTGTAATTTTTTTTTATAAAATCGAGAGGGAGGTAGTATAAACATTTAGAAATCTCAAAAACTGTCAAAGATATGAAGTCATGCGTAATATTAATTAATTAGTTAATGTAAACTGGTTTTAGGGTTTAAGAATAATGAAATTTTCAAACTCATATAATCGCTATGGATTTTATATTATAAATTATGTACTATACAAGCATATATGATGTTATATATCAATATTAATTAATCTCCCATGTCGAATTAAGAGATATATTTATATTTTTTAAAAATTTTAAAATATTTATTTTAATTAAAATATATAATTTTTCTATTATATTTATATTTTAATATAAGACATACTCATTAAATATTTTAAATAAATAATATCAAATATTGACATAATAGAGATTCCGCATATTGATTACCTTATTAAAATGAAAAATGAAGAATAATTTGAGATAAATGAGAAAAAAAGAAAAGAAAAGAAAAGTGTGTTTATAAATCCGGGATGGAACAAATATTATAGGGAAATAATGTTTGTTATAAATTAATATGCTGTATCCAACTCTTTATATACAAGGATTCTACAACTAACTCTACAAAAGATAAGAGCAATAGAAATACAAATACAATTTACAGTTTGTACAGATAAAATAGTTACAGATAATCTTTATCCTTAATACGCCCCCTCAAGATGGAGGATCCATCGGAAACTCCAATCTTGGATCGAAAATGTTGAAACTGAACTTTGCCAAATGACTTTGTGAGCATATCAGCATATTGATCTTTTGAACTAATATGCTCAACCCGAAGCTGTCCAGCTTGAATGCGTTCACGAACAAAATGGTAGTCCAATGCTAGATGATTTATTTTTGTATGACATATCGGGTTAGCACAGAAATAGGTCGCTCCAATATTGTCACAATGAATAACCGGTGACACAAAAATAGGCAAACACAAATCATGAAGTAAATGTTGTACCCAAAGTAATGCAGCTGCAGCATTAGCCAAGGCTTTGTATTCAGCATCAGTAGAAGAACGTGAAACAGTCCTCTGTTTTGTTGATTTCCACGAAATAACATTAGACCCAAGATACAAAACATAGGCGGTTGTCGATCTGCCATTCTCAAGCGCACCTCCCCGATCAGAATCAGAGAAAGCAGTTAATTTATGAGTTGAATTCCGACGAAGAAACAGCCCATAACAAATTGTACCCTTTAAATATTGCAATACTCGTTTCAAAGCTTGAAAATGTTTTTGAGTTGAGGCATGCATAAATTGAGAGAGGCGACTAACTGCAAAAGATACATCAGGACGAGTGATAGCCAAGTATTGCAGCGTCCTAACAATCTGTCTATAAGTCTTGGCTTCAACCGAAGGTGACCCATCATTCAATACAAGTTTCTCACTGGCAGAAAGAGGCGTGCTAACCTCCTTAGCACCGGCCATGTCAAATTTCTCCAATAAGTCATAGATATGACGATGTTGAGAAAGGAATATCCCTGTAGTAGTAGAGATGACTTCAACACCTAAAAAATGATGAAGATGCCCCAAATCCTTAATAGAAAAACGAGAGGCCAATTTAAGAACACATGCATCCAAAAAACCTGTGTTATTTCCAGTCAACACAATATTATCAACATAAATGAGGAAATAAGCAAGAACATCTTTGGAGCTAAAAATAAAAAAGTGAGGCGTCAGCATTAGATTTCCGAAAGCCAAGTGACTGTAAGAAAGTTGTAAGTTCAAGATACCATGCTCGTGGCGCCTGTTTGAGACCATAAAGAGATTTTCGCAAACGGCAAATATGATCTGGAAATTCAGGATTAATATAACCCGGAGGTTGCTGCATGTAAACATTCTCATAAAGAGTACCTTGCAAAAAAGCATTATTGACATCTAGTTGACGCAAAGGCCAACCTCGGGAAACAGCAAGGCTAAGAACCACTCTAATGGTGACCGGCTTTGTAACAGGACTGAAGGTGTCAAAATAATCACGCCCAGCTTCTTGAAGAAACCCCTTGGCAACAGGGCGTGCCTTATACCGATCAATCGTGCCATCAGGTTTTCGCTTAATACGGAACACCCATTTGCAGCCAATAGGTGTATGATGGGCCTTTGGAACCAACTCCCATGTTTTATTGTGCAACAAGGCATTAAACTCAGAATCCATAGCTTGACGCCAATGAGGAACCTGCATAGCTTGCTTAGCTATGCGTGGTTCTAGAGCTTCCTGTTTAGGATATTTAGTGGCCAAATTAACAAAAGCATCATTATAATATCTCGAATTAAGCATCCTTTGCCGCTGAGATTGTTGTGGAGGAACAAGTGCCCTGTCAAGATCAGATGCAGGAATGATAGCAGACTGTAAAGTAGAAGCGGACAAATAACTTTGCTCACCAGAAGATGAATCTGGTATATCAGAATATGAATCAACCACCACGGTTGAAGAAAGATCTTGCGGTTGAGCAGAAGTAGGAGACTGAACTTCTGCAGTAGCTGCAATTTCTGAGTCAGCAGGTGCAGAAATGACAGCAGGCTGAGTTAAAACAACTGGGGCTGATAATTGAGCATCCACAGGCTGCTGTATAACCAAAGAATTCAACAGCTGATCATAACTTTAAGGAGCCTGTGAAGTACCTGTGCAGGGAGCATTATAAAATAATTTGGAAAATTGATGAACATTAGTGCAAACTTTGGAAGGATAAACATTCTCAATGAACTTGACATGACGAGAAAGATATAGTTTCTTGGTAACAGGATCATAACACTTAAAGGCAGATTGAGTAGTAGAGTATCCTAAAAAGATACATGGCTGAGAACGAGGATGTAATTTAGAAGACACATAGGGACGCAACTAGGGAAAGCACAGACACCCAAATGACTTTAATCGATTAAAATTTGGTGATTGACCAAATAACTTGTAGAAAGGCATTTCCAAGGAAAGAGCAGAGGAGGGTAACTGATTGGTTAAATAAACAGCTGTGACAAAGGCGTAGGACCAAAACTCAATGGGTAAGGAAGCAAAATGCATCAAGGAAAGTCCAGTCTCTACAATAGAACGATGTCGTCGTTCAGCTGTCCCATTATGTTCAGGTGTATGCGGTGGAGAGGTATAGTGAGAAATTCCACATGACAAAAAATGAGACTTAAGTTTCTGATATTCTCCCCCATTGTCAGTGAAGACTGATATGATTTTAGTTTGAAAATATGTCTCTACAAGTTTCTGAAAATTAATGAAAAGATCAGAAGTGTCTGATTTCTTTTCCATGGGATAAAGCCATATGTATTTAGTATAGTGATCAATAAAAGTGACATAATAAACATAGCCATCAATTGATTGTATCGTTGGTCCCCAAACATCCGAATAAACAAGTTGTAAAGGTTTAGAACTAATCAAAGAATTCTCAGCAAAAGGCAGTTTATGACTTTTGTTCATTAAACAAGAAACACAATGAAATTTAGACACATCTTTAGACAAAGAATCATGACCCATATTATGAAGAGCTAAACTAAAAAACTTATGAGATGGATGGCCTAGCTTGTGATGCAAAGCCGAGAGAGAAGACACACTAGTAGTATTCAATTGTGGAGAAACTTTAGGCCGACTCTGGGAAAAGTTTGCACAGTAGATGTCATCAATGTTCTCGCCCCGCAGAAGAACCGCCTCCGTGCACAGATCCTTCACAAGAAAATAAAGTGGAAAAAATTTCACAGAAACATGATTAGTGCGACATAACTTGGCAATGGAAATCAAATTCTTTTGCAAATTCGGGACACACAACACATTTGGCAGAGACAAATATGTAGAATTAGCGGATAAGTGAGTATAACCAGTGTGAGTTACAGCTAAACTTTTACCATCACCAAGTTGAATCTCATATGGCCCACCATAATCAGTGTGACCCTGCAGAGAAGAAGGATTAGTAACGACATGGTGAGAAGCACCACTGTCAAAGAGCCATTGTTGCGGGGAAGTAACAGACATAGCAGTAGTGGCATTCACCGAAGGTGCAGCAACAGTCGAGGTAGTTGAAGAAACAGCAGAGTCTGTTCGAACAACCATATTGTTGTCTCGTAAAAATGAGCCAGCTTGCGACACTCGGCAGCAATGTGTCCAATATTCTCACAAAACTGACAAGTAACATTCGACTGATAAGAACTGCGATTATGGACACCCTGTGAGGAACGACCTCCACGATATTTGCGTGAAGACTGATTCGAGCGTATATAGCTCCCTTGCTGTTGAGTTTGTCGATTACTAGACCGGTTTGTATAGTTCACAGTAGCAATAGGAGCAGAAGAAAGAATCTGGTCAAGTTGAGTAATAATATGAACGATCAAGTCTTCATCGCTAATTGGATTCTGTGTCAGTGCTAACTCATCAGCAATAGCACGCATCTCATTCATATAAGCAGCAACAGATTTAGTTCCTTTCGAATTTTGAGCAAGCCTCATTTTGAGGGAGAGAACACGAGATCGCGAAACATTAGCGAAGCTTTGGTGAAGTCGATTCCAGACCTCTTGAGCCGTATCTGCCGAAGAAATTAAAGGCTGAATAGCCTCAGAACATCTTCCTAAAAGAGCACTAACCAAAATATGGTCTTGCCGAAACCAGAGAGTATAATATGAGTTTACAGTTTTGTCTTTGTCAGTAAGAAATTGCGATGGAGAGGTTTTGGAACCATCAACAAAACAAATAAGATCAAAGCCAATCAACGTTGATTGGACTTGCTTTCGCCAAACAAGAAAGTTGTCTTGGGTAAGTTTAATAGGAAAGTGTGTGGGAGCATTTAGCTGTATAATAGAAGAAG
Organism: Garcia nutans; assembly: GCA_947685225.1. NCBI lineage: Eukaryota > Viridiplantae > Streptophyta > Magnoliopsida > Malpighiales > Euphorbiaceae > Garcia > Garcia nutans. Next base: position 12,093,135 of record CANTUV010000010.1, on the reverse strand, counting down.
ACGTATAAGCCATAGAAAGAAAATTAGGGATGATTGGATCGTTAAAAAAACCTCGTTAGAGTATTATTTTGGCTCTGATACCATATAGGGAAATAATGTTTGTTATAAATTAATATGCTGTATACAACTCTTTATATACAAGGATTCTACAACTAACTCTACAGAAGATAAGAGCAATAAAAATACAAATACAATTTACAGTTTATAGAGATAAAATAGTTACATTTAATCTTTATCTTTAATAAATATATGTATATATTTTTTATGCTCATCTATCAGGATGAAATTATTTTGTAAAATACAAAATTATATTATAAATTTTGAGAAACACAAAATAAATAAAGGTATGAAAGGAAAAAATAAATTGTTGACCGGCGGGTCCTAGCGTGCAGATGGGCGGCCCAGCGCGGGGTGTTGTTTTGGCGAAATTGCCTAATTTTCATATCCTACTGTCATTTAATGTCACTTTATTAAATTAATTGATAAAAAAACTTATTAATGTCTTCGTTTAGTAACTTTCTCATCCGCAGCATTACCATTTTTGGTATTTCTTCTATTGTACTATGGTCTCTCGTTTTAAAGTTAAGAATAATTATTAATACTCTCTCCTCCTCATACAAATTATTTACTATTTTAATTTAAAATATCTTAAAATAATTATCAATTTTTATTTATAGAATATATTTAATAACTTTTTTACTATATTATCATCTAATAAATTCATACTTTAAATAAAAAAAATTAATAATAATTTAAACTATTTTAAAGATAATTTAAATATATGAATAAAGATAAAAAAGAAAAATATATAAATTATTAATATATTAATTGTATTTTTTTAAAATTTATTAAAAAAATAAAAAAATTTTGCAGGAATGAAGAAAGTAATATTTAACAAAAATCAAAAGAGCCCACAAAATTTATTTGTTACTAATTGATAAAAAAATACTGCAAATAATTAACTTCATTATTATAATTTTAATTTAATCCGTCACAAAAAAAAAGTTCAACTGCTTATACATGTAAATTGATTTGAAAAACTGATTAGTATATTAATTCATATATTCTTTAAAAAATTAGATAATATACAATAAAAAAATAATCTAACAATAAATATATACACACGAAGATCGACTTTCCACTTTCGATTACACTCTCTACGTCCCAGTAGAATTTCACTTTTTTTTAAAAAAATATCCAATGAAAATTATTATTTTATATAATAAAAAATTAATTAATTTTTTTAATTATCTTTATTATTAATAAATTGATTAATAAAATAAGAGCATATTAATTTTAATATTAATAAATTTATTTAAATTTAATTAAAATAATTTTATATAATATTTAAAAAATTTAATAATTATTTTAATAAATATATCAATTAAAACGAAGGTTTAACTCAGACCAAAATAATAATAAATAAATAATAATCCACTTAAATATATAATTTGATCTTGAAAGGTAAGTTTAAGTTATTTAACAATGCGCCACGTCACAGCAGAATGGCGGACATAAAGGATCTACGCAACCCAACCCGGTAGGAGAAAATATAAAATATATATACACCCACCGGAATAAAAAAAAAAAGGAGAAATGAAATTACGAAACTGCCCGTCCATTTAGAAAAAAATTCTACAGTTGACAATCTTTCTAGTCTGCACAGTTCACACCATACACTTATACTCCTACTGTCGTGTTACAGGGAGAATTCTAACCTCACCCGTGATAGTACAAAACAGACTATGCACCAAAATTATCACAAACAAACAAACCCTAAAATAATTTTTTTAAAACAAACAGCCATTACCCTCCTCCTTTTTCCTCCCCTAAAAAAAAATTACATAAGCGATTTTAAAGATCTTGCTTTCACTGGTTTTCGCATCCTTTTCTTGCCGGTATCGCCATTTTTGCTATCATCTTCATCGTCATCGTCGTCTTCATCAACGAATTCGTGGTGTATTGGTGAATAAGCAGAAGAAGACGGAGTCGTATTTCGAGGAGGTGGTGGAGGAGGTGTGGTAATAGCAGAAATGTTAATGCTATTACTAATCTCACTCTTATTATTCCCTAATTCTCCACCTTTATTATTATCTCCCCCTCTTCTCTTCCCCCACAATGGCCCGAACCCTGAATAATAGTAAAATTCATACGGATTCGAAGCCGATGATGACCCTCTTTTAGCAGCTTTTCCTCGGCCCCCTACCCGCCCACCACCACCACCACTACCCTTTTCTGGTTTCTTGAAAAATCTACTACTGCTGTTGCTATAAGATTTGGGCAAAGTCAAGTGACAGTCGCACATTGATTGACCTTCTTTAACTTCATTTTTGCAATGCCTGCAGCTGCCTTTGCTATCGTCATTGCTGCTTTTATTGCAGCAATACATTTTTTCGCCTTTGTTCAACTTGAATTCGTTATTTTTGTCATCATCCAACACTCCTTTCTTCTCTACAATCAGCTCCATATCATAATTATTATAATTATTGTCCAGAACCATATTATCGACTCGCATCTTCGCAACTGATTTTTCTTCTGCGTCTTCCATTAAAGACGCTACACTGCTGCATATATTATTGTAAATATAACAATATTCAACAACTAGTCAACTAGAAACACCAACTAATTATACCCGTTGCAAATTCTGAACCAATTACTTGAAAAAATATGAAAATATTTGAAAATAAAAACCCTAATGCTTAAATACGAGATCGAACCTTTCTACAGCACCAATAGAATCACCTAAGCTCCCATTTCCATTAAAGCTATCTTCACCTTCAAACTAACAGGAAAAAAATAAAACAAAATAAAAATAAAACACCAGATGAAAATACAAGGAAATGAAGAAGACCCATTAAACCTAATCGAGCGTTTAGAGTTAAATACACGACAGAACCGAGAAAATTTAGGGTTTTAATGAAACCCTAAGGTTGAATATTCAAAAAACCCTAGAAGAAAGAAGAGAAAATGCAGGTAAAGGGAGGATAAATAGAGAGAACATTGAAGAGGGTTTTAGTAGATCTATCAAGAACATATATAAAAAAATATATAAAGAGAGAAATGCAAACTAACCTGATGAAAGGAAGATGGGTATGATTCTTGAGAGAAAGGAATCACATCCCATGGCGATTGGTTTAGCTGGCAAACATGTGTTTGTAGCCTCTCAGACCCAGAAGCGTGCGAGAACATGAGCGAAGAGAGGTTTGCGTTCTTACGAATCCTCATATTTTGATTAATAAAATAAGATACAGAAGGATTTAAGCTTTATATATAGATTAGATCCAAGAAAATAACTTTGAAAAAAAAATGAAGAAAAATCTCTATTTTCTCACACAAAGGAGGAAGAAGAAGAAGAAGAAGAAGAGAGGCTTCTAATGTTTTGCAGATCTCACAGAACTCGATAATCAGTTCTTAACTTTCTGTTGCTTTCTCGGCCCTTCATATGTTTCGATTAATTTTTTAATTACTATTTTACCCTTAGATTTATCTTTTATTTACTGTTTTTATTTTTATTTTTTTTTACATAAAGAACTGCTATTACATGTCATGATAGTCGTCCAAAGCCTATTATAAAAAAAATAAATATATATTTTAAATTTAAATTAGACAAATTATCAGCTACAACCACTTTCCATTGTTATCTTTCACTTAACTACCATTTATAGTACCAGTTTTTTTTTTATATTTCTTTTACCTTCATGAGATTTAAAAAGGTCAAAATGGACTTATATTTTCTTGACACGTGTATTGCTTTCGTGTCCTTTTGCTATTTGTTAAAAAGTGGTCCTATTTTTAATGCTATAAAGCCTGTCGTTTTTTATTATCTCTCCAGTATAAGTTAGGCTTCTTTTTCTTTACAAAAATATCAAAAAAAATTAATTTATCAAAATTTTAAAAATATTTTTAGATTTTATAAAAATAGATTACTTTTTTTATAAAAATATCAAATTTAAATAATTTATAATAGATTTATTATAAATTTATAAATTTATTATTAATTTATTATAAAATAACTAAAATATCTATATTAAAAATAAAAAAAATTATAAAAAATAGCAAAGAACGTTAATTTTTTTTATTAATTAAATAATTAAATTCATAAAAACTAACCTAAGAGTAGTGGGTAGTGCGTGCTGTCACGCTCCGGTATGAGGAAATGGCAAACAGCTTGGCCCACAAGAACAACTGCATTTGATGGTGTACTTTGTGGGTCCTCATTGTTTCAGTTGGAAGGTTAACGGCTGTGATGCTAGTGCAGATGATGGAGACACTAAGGCCTGAGAACAGAGAATTAAGATTCCAGAGAGTAGGTTAGATTTAGATTAGGTTTTTTTTTCTTATTGTTTGGAGGAAGTAGGGAGACGTGTCACGCTTTTGACTTGGGTTTTTTCAGAAAGAGAAAGGGCAAGTATATTAAATTTTCAAGTTTGTGATTAAATTGCAATTGAAATAAATATTATTAGGAACATTGGGAATATTATTCGGAATATTGTTATTTGTGTATATATATATATATATATGTCATAAATGGCCAATTATAAGAGGACCTACCATTTAAAAAGAAGTAATTATAAATAATAAATTTAGGACCAAAATAAAAAATCCATTTTAAATCAATGGATAGTAATTGATATAAAATAGATTAAGAGGGTGTTTAAAACTGGAGCTTTTCAGCTTATTGTGAATAAGTGATTTTTATATTAAAAATAATCATATTAAAAATAATCAGTTAAGCGTTTCTGTAAACTAGTTAATAATCAGCTGATAATCAGTTTATAATCAGTTAAGTGTTTCTGTAAAATCAGCTTATAATCAGTTTTTAATTGCAGAAACTGTCAAATTGACCAAACTATTTCTGAGTTTATTTATTGTATAAAAATAATTTTTTAAATGTCAATTTAAAATTTATTTTACAATAATAATAATAATAATAATAAAATTTATTTAAGAAGAAACGTAAAAGAATTTTGATGGGAAATAAAGTATATAGGATGGGCAAATTTGAAACATTGAAGATTGGGTAGGGATAGTATGGTATTTTATTTGGTCAAAACTGCTTAAAAATAAGTGCTTAAAAAAAGTAGCAAAACCCAACTTTTAAAAAACTGATTAAAATCATATTATAATCTACTATTTAAGTTTTCAGAAACACTTCAATAAACAACTTATAATCTAAAAACTGATTATAATCAGTTTTGACCAGTTTTTAAGTTTTGAGAAACACCCTCTAAAAAGACTAACCAAATTTTTTAAAATTTTTACATGTTTTATTATAATTTTTTATCATTTTATAAAAATATATAATAAACAAGGCATATACCATATAAATATGATAAATTTATAAATTAATAAAAGATTCTAATAAATTTGAAAATATTTGAAATTTTTAATAAATTTTGTATTTTTTTTATTTTTTTGAAAATTTTATAATAAAAAAACCCCAGAAAAACCTTAACAATCTAACAAAAATCGAATGGTAAATTATTATGATTAACTTATCTTAGGAACTATTATGGATGATTACATTACTGTTGTGTCTGAAAATTTTAATATTTAAATTTTTTTCTGTATATCGATTTGCAAATATTATTATGTATGGGTCATTTGTTAACTTGAGTCTATGTTAAATATAAGTGTATGGGTTGGTTTATTCCTCCTTCCTATGTTGCTAATGCTTTGGTGGCAGTATTATATTGCAGAATTTAAGACTTATCTATTTTCACCCAAAAAAAAAAAAGCGGGAGGGATATATACCTATTTATTTTTAAAAATTATTGTAATCTGTGTACAATAATAATGTCAAACAGACTCTAATTAATATTAAAATATTAATGAAAATCTCATTTGAAAAAAATATTCAGGTTTCTCAGCGAAATAGTATAGAATTATTAATTAAATTCTTCAAAAAGAATTTTACTTTTTTTCCTTTTAGATATTACAATATAAGAAAATGAAAAAATAGAATCTAAATTTATTAAGAGGAGATGCACTTGTAGTTAGATTATATCTCGGCCTGTAAAGAATTTCACATTAAAAAAGAGGGGGGAGGGAAGATAATGTGATTGTATAGTAACCTGATCCTTCTCTGCATAGAAGTGGGACATATTTGATAAAGGGAGGCAGCGATATGTTGATCTTTCTTGATCGTAATATGATTGAAAGAATCACCACATTTATAATTGTAATTAAATTTTAAACACTCATACATATATTTTCAGTAAGTTTATATATGTGTATATACATTCATTGGCTGATACAGTTCGTTATTGATCTCTCAATATATATATATATATATATATATATATATATATATAATTAAGAAGAATATAATTAACCAGAAATTATAGGACCACTTTCCCTTTTATATATTCTTTATATTCTTGGCCTGTATTTCGGTTCCCCATTTCAAGATTATAAAGATAAGTTTCCAAGATCATCTCAAAAGCCACAGAACAATCATTACATCACCATTTGCTAAATTTTTTTCCCTTAAACTGGCTGTTACTTGAGAATAAATCCAATGGCCCTACCACAGATAAATTAAATTAATTAAGCCTTCCTTTATAAACTATATATATATATATATATATACGCTACCAGTTGCTCGCTAATTAATTATTACACAATCCGCTCAGAACTTTCAAGTGAAATTCTGAATTGATAATTTGCAGTATCATCAATTGATTAATGATATAAAAAAAATTCCAAATTTTATGTTAGAATGCATATATAGTGAAACATTGGCCAATTACTAAGGTCCTGTTTGGTTTAGCAGTTTCATGCAGCTGATAGCTGTTGCTGGTAGCTGGTAGCTGTTGCGGATAGCTGTTAGCTGATAAATAATGAGCGTTTGGTAAAAATATAGTAAGTTGTTGTTATTGTGTAAAATGACCAATAAGGGTATTAATATTAAAGGTTACAGATATTAATATTATCTAATAATTCAGGGTTAATATTGTCAAATAAAAAAACTATCAGCAGCTGTTTAGAAAAAGCTAGGAGGAGGAGCTTTTTCAAACAGCTGCTGTTTGAGCCTTCAAACAGCTAACAGCTGCTGATAAAAAAGTTAACCAAACACCTAAACAGCTGCTGATTGACTTGAAACAGCCATCAGCTGCCTCAATCAGCTAAACCAAACACCCCATAAGCTTTTGATAGCCAATGGCCTCCCAAAAACATGGGTATATCGCCAAAAAAACCACCACCAGAATGAAAAAAGGAAAGAGATAAAATGACAGGAATGTGACTTTAGGGTTCTAAAAAAGCATCAGAATAAATAGATAAGATCCACAAAATGTTAGACACCCTAAAAGCATAATTTAATTAATGAGAGTTATTATTAAGACATCAAATTAAAACATGTTTAGGAAAAAGAAGAAGAAGACATATATAGGAGCTTTCCCCAACTTTTGGTCTCTCCTTATCAGCCATTATAAGAGTACTTATATAATTTGGTATGTGAGACACAATATATATATATATATGTAGTAGTTTGTAGTTTTTATATAGTTTAATATATATATATATATGGGCTTTTCTTTTGTTTGTTAGTAATTCTAAACAAAAAATAATTCCTTATTATATAAAATGATCATTGGCAACTCTCAAAATTACTGATTTGTGATATTTGGCAAAGACAGTCTACTTAACATAGTAAATATATATAGAATAAGTGTATATTTTTATATATGATAAATTAGATTCAAATTGGATTATCTCAATCCATAAAATATTGAATGTCAATAAAAAAAGAAAATAAGAGTGGGAGTTGAAGGAAGTGGGTAGTTAATTAAAATATGGTAAAGTGAGTTGCTTTAGTTGCTTGTTTGGTTTTGGCGTTTTGTTAATAATGCTTGTAACTTGTACCACAGCTCTATCCCTGGACTGGTCACTGAACTGACATCAATGCTGAAACCCACTACATATTTTTTCACTGAACTGGCGTTTTGATATTGCCTCTATTTGAGGTTTTGATTGAATTTGTTAGGGTTTTATCCTTTTTTTTTTTTAATCCTGAATGATTGAGTCTAGAACTCCTGCTTTACTTTGAGCTTCAAATCTTTTGATTTAAGCTTTGATTTGTGGTTTTTCCACATTTAATTTCTGATAATTCATTACCTCTTTTGTGTTTTGATTCTCTTGAATCAAAACATCTATCATATCTTATGCTTTACCTATCTTAATTCGTGGAGTATTTTCACTTGATTACCTTAATTACCTTACCAGATTTATGTCCATTCTATAGCTCTTTAGTTTATCTCCCTTTATTCTTCTTCCTATCAAATTCACCTTTATTTCCTGAAATTGTCCTTGAGTTTAGAAACTTGAAAAACTGAAACAGTGGAGAAAATTTTTTTTTGATAATTGATACTATGATTGAGAATTGCGGATGTCAATTGGATGTTGATATGAATGGACTAGATTTGTGTGTTTCGAGGTTGGAATTATAGAAGTTGTTGGTTGGGTAATATATGTAAAAGAGACAGGGGATGAAGTTCCATACGGCTATGGCTTCTTCTAGCTGAAGAATATGATATTTGTCCCATTTGTCTTGAAAAGTATGATACTAAGAATTCAGAACTTGTCACCAAATGTGAGGTTTTATCACCATGTATTCTGGAGTGGATGGAACATGTCCTATATATGATCAGAAACCACTATTCCAATTGGTTTAAGAAGTTTCTGGAAGGGTTGGCTTGAAGACACTTACAATGGAGTTTGAAGATGTCAAACTTCTTAATGGCCTTACCAAAAGAATGATAGACAAGTTGGGATACTCCAATTCATGATGATGTTGCTAGTGTTCTTGATTTGATGAAATGAAGACTCAAGAAAATTTGTAAATATATAGAATTTGTCTTTTTTCCTTCCTGTTTATAGAAAATATGCATATTGTATAGGTGCAAGTTGAGCATTGCATGCTCAACCTGAGAGGGGGAGGGGGGTGTAAGGATGTGTTGGTAATTAGATATTAGTGTAGGGGATTAGTAGGTAAATAGACAATTGTGAGGACTATAAATACTTATAATTATTGATGAATTAATTTGAGAGAGAGAGAGAGAATAACATTTTTCCTAATTTCTAATTCTGTTCAATGTCTGACTCACTCTCAGAGGATCTTTATTATTATTATTATTATTATTATTAAGAATTCAAAATATATTGTAATTTTATAAAAAAAGAATTAGTAGTATCTTTTAACAATGTTTAATATATCCATCAGTATATACACTAAAATTAAATTGAATATTATATACAGCGTTGTGTTGTTTCCAACTCCTATGAACTCGAGAAATTAGTAGCTTTGCTTGGAAATTCTTAATTAAATAGCCTACCTCGGAACTCACTTTGCCTCGCTGATCGGTTCCTACTTAGCAAGTAGAGGTGAACATGATTACACGACACCGTTTTTATTGTTGGACATTCCTGAGGCCCACGAGAATCTTGACTTGAAATGCGCCCGCTGCCGGTTACGGAATCAAAAATAAAATAAAGAAGTGATAAGTTTTTTAAATTAAAAAAAATTATAGAAGATTTTAAAATAAAATTAAATATTTAATATTATAATAAAATTTAAATTTTTATTATATATTTTTTAAAAAATTTATTAAAAATTTATATTATTTATTAAATTTTTTATATATTTTTTTTTTAATTTTTAAATCTGCTAATTTATTTATGGTATTTTATTAAATACTATTTTAAAGAAGAATATTAGTTTTATTTAATAAATAATAAAATTTTAATATTAATCTAAATATTTAATTATAATTTTTTAAATATTTATTAATTAAAATAAAAAATATATATATAATAAAAATAATTTAATATATATAATGCTATATCTATACAAATACTTAATTATAAAATTCTATATATTCACTGATTAAAAATATATATATATTAAAAAAAATTAATATATATAAAAAATACTATAAAATTTTATAAACATATTATATATATACACCTAATCAAAAAATTTTAAATATTTATTAATTAAAAAAATATATATTAAAAAAATTAATTTAAATATAATATTATATATAAGTATCTAATTATAAATCTCTAAAGGTCCATTAATATTCACTCATTAAAAAAGTATATGATAAAAAAATTATTATGTATGTAAAATATTATATATATATATATATATTTGTATATATGTGTGTGTAAAAAGGAGGGAGGAGGGGCCAGGGCCCAATAAATTAATAAACTGTACCGGCAATTTTTCGTAACTCATACCCAACGTGAATAAATTTGATGTTATTTTTCTGTGCAAATTTCATCGACTAATTTGGCCCTAAATCTGGAAAAAGGAGAAAAATTAAGATTTTTAATTTTTTGATTTTTGGACATGAAAACAGATAAAATATTCAAATCGGGTGAGATATACTGTGGATATGATTAAAAGAAATATTATAAGTTCTAAGTAATACTGTACATTTATTCCATCTAATTAATTTGCATATTATATTATTAAAGCAAAAATCAAAGTATATTAATATTACTAAAATTAATGGACGATTAATAAATTAATTATGTATTTCAATATAGTATATAGTTTTTCCCTCTTGCTTTTATAGTATTTCAACTTCTGATTAAAATAAACCATTAATGGCATGTTAATGTAAGAGGTAGAGATTGTTGTGCAATTTGTTAGAGGGAGAGACTAGTACTAGTTTCAATTCATATTTGATTTTTTTTACTTGTACATATTTTCTTTTTTTTCCCTACTTGACTGATTTCATATTTGTTTTCAGATCAATAATAAAATTTATCATAATTTATATGAATTTTTTTAATTATTCGAGATATTATCTGACTAATTTAAATTTCGAGCATTGAAGGATTTCTAAGGACATATATTTTAAGAAAATTTTTTTTTATTCCGAAAGAAGCAACTCTTCCGGCAGAATCTTTTTTATTCATAGAATTAAGGCTCAAGACTTTGCTTAAAGAGTAATAAATATTTTACCTTATATGAATTTTTTTTAATGTTTAAAAAATTTAACGAGTTAAACATATAAGTTTTAAAAATGTTATATATATTTATATTATTAATATAACGATATAATAATATTTTTAATAAAATAGAGTGTGAATAATTTATATAGAATAAAAAATAAATATTCAAGTTTATATTAGTTTCAATTTAATATTAAGTGTTGGCAATAATTTTATTGAAATTGAATCCCGCGTATTTCCATTGGCATGCCAGAATGTACGTACAACTTCCAAAACGAACGGCTTTTGCTCTATCTCGTTTCGCGTTTTCCTTGTTGCGAGCACTAATGACAAAACAATGACGCCATATATATAGCCATCTTCTTTGACGCTCCAATTCGATTTCAAAAGCTAGGCTCTCTCTCCATTGACGATCTCTGTGATCTCTGTATATAATCTAAATTTTGGAAATAATTATTATAGGCTTAGAGGTGTTTCCTTAGAATCGCAAGCAAAAATGGGGCGGCTAGACAATCACATCGAGAAAATGCAGCTGCGTCAGAATTATAGCAATTTCTGGCACTCTGATCTCATGGGAACCATTATTGAAGATACTCCTTGTATATTTCTTTTTTCTCTTTTTCTAGTTTCGTTCAATTTTCGTTTCTGTTTGGTTGCTGAGAAAATGTATTCTGTGCATGACTGCGTACGTTAATTTCAAATGGCACTGTTGAGTTGATTTTTTTAATGAAATTTTATTTTTGTTTTGTGTTTAATTCTAATATGTGAATTAGATTCTCTTTCCAAACATTAATTAGAAATGGCGCTGTTGAGTTGAATTTTTTAATGAAATTTTATTTTTTGTTTTGTGTTTAATTCTAATATGTGAATTAGATTCTCTTTAGCTGTTGAGACTTGAAAACGCATATGAAGACAAGGATCTATTGAATTGACAGTTTTTTTTTAGAATTTATTGGCTGTGATTTTTTATGTTTAATTTCACTTTTTAAGCTGACATCCTTTTTTTCCATAGTAAAAAAGAAAATTTATCTGTTTGGTTCCCTAGAAAATGCATAACATATTTCAAATTTTTTCTGGCATAAAGAAATTTTGATCACAATTTTATTTTCATTGCATTTATATATCTTTTTTCTTTCTTTGTTTCTTCTTGTTTTTTTTTTTAAATCAATTGCAACCAAGCACTTTTTGATGCCGTGGTTTGTGTTTAGTGGTGTTGCTCTGTTTTGTTCTTGTGGAAAATATAAGAATAGAACGTAAATAAAACCAGAGAGCTAGTTATAATTGAGCTGCTGTTTTTGACATTACCTTTCAAGAGGATCTGACCTTTTTCCCCCTTTTCAAATAAATATGCAGATTGCTTGTTCGCATTACTCTGGTAAGTTCTCTTAAGTCTTATCTTTGATGCAACATTTGATCTTTTTACCCTTACTTTATGTGTTTCTGGAAAAAAAATTTATTATTGCGAGATTTATATATAACAGTGGATCCTTTTCTAAATGTATTAAATTCCTTATTCACAAGGACTATGATTCACAAGCGTTACTGCCTATAAGCTTATCATGCTTATGACTCTCTCAATAAGTAGGAGTTGGAATTGGAGGTATGAAATTACTTGTGGGTCGATTGATTTCACATTCTAAACAGATTATCATGCCCATTCGTGATTAGCGCGTATCTTCCATAAAGGAACAGTAGAAAAGGTTACCTAAAGTGCAAAAGAATTTATGTCTTTGTGCCTAGATGATCTCAAATTCCACTTGGGTTGCTAGACTTGGAATGTATAAATACTTGTTATTTGATATATTATTGGCAAGGTTCGCGAGGAATTAGGTCATTTCCCTTCCTGGATTTTCTATGCTTGCAATCATGAACCCAATGGAACAGATGATATAATTATTGTGTATATGCTCTTTTTATGTTGCAGTGGACCATGTGCATCGTATATGCTGCGCAGACGAGCTCTTTACAATGATATGTCAAGGTAAACTATTGTTATTCCTCCTTAGATGCTTCATCTGCAAGATATCCTAGAGTTGAATATTGGCCTAATCAACACATGTACATTCTAATAGGTACATCTGCTGTGCTGGCTATGTTCCATGTAGTGGTAAGTGTGGAGAAAGGAACTGCCCTGAATTCTGTCTTTGCACTGAGGTATGGCATTGATGATTGATCTGTTTGGGAGTAATCGGAACAACACAGTCAGGCTTTGCGCTTTAATATATTTGCATTTGTGCGTCATTTTAAATATAAATTTCTCTTTCTTGTTCACTGTTTTCTTCAGGTCTTTTGTTGCTTTGCAAATTCAGTTGCCTCAACACGCTTCCTCTTGCAAGATGAGTTCAACATACGGACTACACAATGTGACAATTGCATCATTGTATACTCTTTCTCTCTAACCCTCTCTTTCACCCTGGATTCCATTTTTACATGTATGCCAATTTCAACACATTTCCTTGTTTGTAGGGATTCATGCTGTGTCTACAGCAACTGGCATGCATATGTTCCTTACTCGCATGCATAACCGGAAATGATGAAATCGGAGACCTTGCTGATATGTTGACCTGTTTGTCTGACTTGGTTTTTTGCACGTAAGATTAGTGGTGCATCCCTTCCATTTGGTGGATGCAGAGATTTAAAAATATTTGTACTCATTCTTTTCTCTGTTCTGTTTTGGCAGGGTTTGCCCGTGCATTCAGGTATGCAGCAAATAAAACTTAACGATGTTGAAACTTGAAAGCAGTATCACCTTATTCTTTTAACAAAATATTCTCTGTCTTGCGTTAAGATTATATGATCTGCAGTAGTTAATAACAAATAAAATCTGAGATGAACAAGCACTATGGCTTCTGTTACACGAATGCTCTGCCATCAAGAAATTTTTTTTTTTTTAGTTTCTTACAACTTTACCCTGGAATAATGCAGACTCAGCACAAGCTTGAAATGGATAAAAGAGATGGTAAGTTTGGGCCATCGCCTGTTATGGAGGTGCCTCCAGTGCAGCAAATGTCACGTATTGATCAGCAAATTCCTCCACCTGTGGGCTATACACCATACGGTCAGCAAGTTCCTCCACCCGTGGGCTATTCACCATACGGCCAGCCTCACGGCCAACCTCCACCCCTTTATGCTCAAGGTTATCCTCCTGCTGGCTACCCTCCACCTGCATATCCACCACCCGGTGCTTATCCCCCAACTGGCTACCCGCCGAAATGAACTGGACTGAGATGCACAGGGATGAGAACGTTCTATTCCATAGATCTTCAATTAAAATTGCACTTAGATTGATGAATTTGCTCTTTGCACATTTATAGCTATAACATCTTGTTGGTTTAGCAATATGTTAGGCTTAAGACTGTCCAGTAATCATTATGTTATACCTTGTGCCCGATAGACCTAATTGCGGTACTTTTTTTTCTCCTCTGAATTCTTCTGAAGTTAGAAGCTACCAAGAGATGCCCCCTCTCAAATGCGGTGATAGATGCGATCTAATACTTTGAGATGAAGTAATGTACGACCAAAAGTTATAAAAATTAGAGATTAAAGATGTGAATTATTATCAATATCAATCATAGAACTATTGTCCTCGTCGTCGTTGTCATTTAATATACTAGAACATTCAAATGAAAGGGAAAAGCCAGAAAACATCTGGCTCTGGCCTTACCAGTCTGTATAAGCAATTAAGCAAATTAATATACTTTGCAAATTACCCCTCTTTTTCTTTACCATTCAATATCTTACAAACCATAAAATTATAAACTAATTTGAATTTGGATGGAGTAAATTTATTAAGGAGTAAAATATCTCCAATTTTAAAAATGTTTTATACTCACTAATTACTGCCAAAGATAAAATCTTCTTTTTTATTTTGGGAATAAATTTATTCTTTTAGGATCTAGTTGTATAAAAGTATAAGAGAGATAAAATAACATATCTTATATCTAACTAAATAAAGTTCACTTTTATGGTACTGTTGAATTTTTCTTTTCTTTTATTGCATGAATTTTAGTATGTATTTTTATTCATCTATTTATTAATAAATATAATATATAGATGAGCATGAAGCACAATCATGTGAAAAGTAACTATGACATAAAGCATAAAAAAAGGTAGAAAAATATAGACAGAAAATAGAAAATTAAGTGCTTTTAATTTTTTGTAGATTTAAAAAATGTACTAAAAATCCAAAGCAAAAACAATCCTCACTGACTCTCCATACAGCCTTTATTGTTTTTTCTTTCATCTTTTATTTATTTATTTATTAAAAAAAAGCAAGAATACAAGGCTTTTATCAAACATTTGTTTTGGATGTCTCTGTGTATGATGTAACGTTTGATTTTATGTTCAATGAATTTATATTTTTTTTATTTAACAGATAAAAAGAATAACAACATAGGAAAATAAATTTAATTTAATTTGAAGAATAAAGGTTGCAAAACAAATTGGTATTGAATAGTAGTTATATATATATATATATATATATATATATATGTGGAAATGGCTGATCATGTGAAATGCTGAACTCTACCCCATGAGACAAACGTGGTCTGTATTCAGATTTCCATGTCCTTTACTCTTCCTTTTACTTACACATCCTGTGATTGAGATAGCTCAACCCCCACCAATTCTTTCATCAATTTTTCCATTTAATATACAACTATGTAGATTTTTTCAATCCAAATTGAATTTGATCTTATTCAAAGATATGCAAAATATATGTAATTTCGATTAAATTTGATTTGATAATTTTAATATTTGATTATAATTAATCATATTAAAATATATCATAAATCCAGCTGATTTACAATCATAATTTCTTATTCATATTCTTTAAAATATTTATATTATTATTAAATTTTAATGCTTAAATAAAATCTTATTATTAAAAGATTTTTAATGATATAAAGTTTAATTAATTAGTAAGGAATTTAATCATCAAAGTATAATTTAATGATAAAAAAAATATATATTATTTTTGCTTAAATCTCATATATTTTAGATTTTTAGATATTTCTCTTCCTCCACAAATAATTAAAAAGAAAAAATAGTAAAGGATGACGAATAATTCTTAATTTCTTAGAATGTCGTGTTTGTTTTACTTTACATATTACAGTTCCAATGATTCTTCAACCAACCATCATAGAGAGCAGCAGGCCAGCAACTGTTTCCTTCAAGCACATGTTATCTGTGTGTAATGAAACATAAAATAATTAACTTGATTAATTAATTAAATTAAAGTTTTCCACAAGATACAAGCAACCTTTGTTTGTAGTGTACCTTACTCATTTTGGTAAACATATATAATAGGGTATTTTTCAAAACTTAAAAGCTGGTCAAAACTGATTATAAGCAGTTTTTAGATTATAAGTTGTTTATTTAAGTGTTTCTGAAAACTTAAATAGTAGATTATAATATGATTTTAATCAGTTTTTTAAAAGTTGGATTTTGCTACTTTTTTTTTAAACACTTATTTTTTAAGCAATTTTGACCAAATAAAAGACCATACTATCCCTACCTAATCTTCAATATTTCAAATTTGCCCACCCTATACACTTTAGTTCCCATCAAAATTTTTTTATTTTTAGGATTCTAATTAATATTTTTAGGATTCTAATTAATTTGGTAATATTTACATGGTAGTTTTTTATTTGTATAATAAATTTTGAATTGACATTTAAAAATTTATTTTTATACAATAAATAAACTCAGGGACAGTTTGGTCATTTTGACAGTTTCTGCAATTAAAAACTGATTATAAGCTGATTTTACAGAAACACTTAACTGATTATAAACTGATTATCAGCTGATTATTAACTAGTTTACAGAAACGCTTAACTGCTTATTTTTAATCTAATTATAATCTAAAAATTACTTATTCAAAATAAGCTGAAAAGCTCCAATTTTGAGAAACACCCTCTAAATATTCCATAAAAATTTTTAAAAAAATTAATTATTTATTACTAAAAATATAAATTTTCATAAATTTCCCATATTATATTCTTATTTTAAAATAAAATATATTTATTAAGTATTTTAATAAATAATATTATTTACGAATATAATAATAATTTAATATATTAATTTATTAAAATAGAAAAAATACGTTTTTTCAATTTAGGACAGAATGAGAAAATTAAATTTGATAAGCACCTTTAAATTTAATAACCTTGGATTTGTTTTTTTTTTTTAAGCATGTTCACCTTCTAAATTTATTAGGTGTAATTTATAATTTATGAATTTATATTTTGTTTCTACTGAGCTTGAATTTAATTTATAATTTATGTATTTATTTTTTGTTTATATTGAATCTCAATTTAATTTTATATAGTTAAATGAATTTAATCTGTAACATTGAATAATGATTGAATTATATATATATATATATATAAACTTAATATTTAAGAATCAACATATTGTGAATAAAAAAAACATATCAAAACTTTTCTCCCATAATAAATAATTTTTTCATAAAAGGAAAGTAAATAGGGGAATTTTATATTTTAAAATTTTTGAACCTAAATAAATAAGTACTTACTAAGAAAAAAAAGTCTACAAACGCATACTTTTTTTCAACTGTTTTTGAACTATGAAATTGGTTGCCAGCTGAATGGCAACTGTCTCCTATCATCAAAATTATATTTTTTTTAATAAAAAAAAGCATAAATAAGTCTCAAGATAATAATTAATTTT
The DNA here is from genome assembly GCA_947685225.1 of Garcia nutans. Lineage (NCBI taxonomy): Eukaryota > Viridiplantae > Streptophyta > Magnoliopsida > Malpighiales > Euphorbiaceae > Garcia > Garcia nutans. The sequence goes on along the minus strand of CANTUV010000010.1, from coordinate 12,075,480 downwards.
TTTTTTGCTTTCTTTTGGTTACTTGGCTAAAGTTGCCCAAATTTCATTGTTTATGTACATTTCATACAAACAGAAGGAAATGGCCATTCTCCTACAAAACAGGAACCTCACTGTAAAAATCAATATCTTCAGAAGCAGCCAATGACCGTTGATAAAACTCTTCTTGCATCTCATCAGGAACAAAGGACGTTCTACACAGCGGACACGTTTTTCTATCATGATCCATCCAACGATCAAGACAAGCCCGGTGGAAAATGTGCTTGCATTTCTTTAACCATCTGATCTCGGCTTCTCCTTCAAACTCATACAAACAAACAGCACAACTTTCCGGCAGGTCACTTTCACCGGCTCCGGCAACTAAATCCTCGAACTTGATGACTTGTAGAATTTCCCGAATCAGGGCAGCTGAAACAGTAGTGTGGGCATGGATTCGGGTCGGATTATCCGGCCAAATGTTATCGGTTTCAAAGAAATCTGAGAGGCCCAGATAGTTAAAAAGACAGAGAATTACATTTCTGATAAAACCCAGAAAGGAAAGTGCGTGTACAAACAGTTTTGGCAAGAAAACTTCTGTGTACCCAACTGGAAAGCCCATTTAGCAGCTCCGAGTAATTAAAGAGAAAGAGACTCTTTTTTTTGAGAATTATAGAGAGAGAAAGTCGGCTTCGAGGGTTTTCTAGAGCAATTTTAGAGAGAGAAAAACACGGAGAGGGAGCGTGAAAGAGAGAGAGAGGAAGCTTCTGCTTCAGTTTGTGGGCTACAACAACCGAGTTTTAAGTATTATTAGTATAGAACCGAGTTTAAGTGATAGTGATAAAACGACGGGCTGTGCTTTTGTGAGAATTGTAATTTGACCAATAGAAGACTAGGAGTGGGTCCCATATAGTTTAATTGGTCAGTGAGAGAAAGTAAATGGAGAGATAGGATAATGTGCCAGGCGGAAGGCTGCGTAAGGTTTACCTGGAAATAGAAAAATTGGCACAGGTAGAGGAAATCAGACACGTGCCACGTGCGGTTATTTAGGAAATGGTTAGGAAATAGATGCATAGTAATCATCTACTACTTACTCTTATCTAGATCCCTTCCCTTCCCTTCCTTCTTTTTTTTTCATTTTTATTTTACAAAAATACTACATAAATTAAATTAATACAAATAAAAAATATTTATATATTAATTATATTAAAAAAATAAATAATAAATATAAAATTAAAATAGTTATTTTCTAATATAATTAATATATAAAATATTTTTAATCCGGATCAATTTGATTCATTTAGCATTACTCTTTATTTTAATAGTACTACTATATAAAAATAGTATATGCAAATTAAAAAAATAATTGATTATTATAAATTTTATAAAAAATTTATTATAATTTACCTAATTATTTTTTTTATTTTTCATTTTATTTATTCTTTTTCATTAATTAATAGAGTCAATATTAAAATTTTTTAATTAAGTTTTTTTTAAAATTTTAAAAATAATATTTGAAATGAAATAATTTTTTTACGACACTTAAAATAAAACAAGAAGTGTAATAGTTAGCAATAATTTAATGAAAATCAATTTTTATATATAATAACAATTGCTAATGGATATCAGTTTACATATATTAGGATGTGTTTGACTGTTTGATATAACTTAAAAAAAATACAGTATTTATAATTTAATATGATTTAAAATTTTAAATAATTATATATTTATCATGAGTAATTTTGATTTTTAATAAAAAATAATTTATAAATATGTTTATTATTAAAATAATAAAAATAGTATTTGGTTATTAATAATTACGTTGATCAAATTATAATTAAAAATTAATTAATTAAATTAATTTAAAAATATTAAAATAATAAATTAAATTTTTAACTATTTTTAACGTGTACGCTTAGTTTATAAACTCGTAAAATTTTATATAAATTAACATATTAACTTAAATTTAGAGTTTATAATTTTTAAAAATAATATTTGAAATGAAATAATTTTTTTTTACAACACTTAAAATAAAAAAAATGTAATAGTTAGCAATAATTTAATGAAAATCAATTTTTATATATGATAACAATTGCTAATGAAGATCAGTTTACATATATTAGGATGTGTTTGACTGTTTGATATAACTTTAAAAAAATATAGTATTTATAATTTAATATGATTTAAAATTTTAAATAATTATATATTTATCATGAGTAATTGTGATTTTTAATAAAAAAATAATTTATAAATATATTTATTATTAAAATAATAAAAATAGTATTTGGTTATTAATAATTACTTTGATCAAATTATAATTAAAAATAAATAAAATAAATTAATTTAATTAATTTAATTTAAAAATATTAAAATAATAAATTAAAATTTTAACTATTTTTAACTTGTACGCTTAGTTTATAAACTCGTAAAGTTTTATATAAATTAACATATTAACTTAAATTTAGAGTTTACAAATTGATTAAATATTCTCTAAGTTTTTTTAAGTAATAACATAATTATAATTAAATAATAATAAAAAATTTTAATTTTTTTATTGTTAAATTTAATTTTACTTGACATTTTATTATGTTTTTTGATATTTAAAATTTATAATAGTATGGAAGCACAGTAAATTAGTGAGGCGAACGAACCAATTCCTGGCTAGTCAGTATCATATATTTATGCTTCAAAATAAAAGTTGGATGAAAGCAACATTGGGAATGGCAACATTTTCTTCTTTTTATTCTTTTTAGAACAAATAATTTTTTTTCCCATGAAAATAAAATATCACTTTCCTAAAACCAAGCTGTAACAGTTTACTGCCAAATTCATTTTATTTTAAATACAGTATAAAAATAATATATACATACTAATAAAATAATTAATTATTATAAATTTTATAAAAATTTTATTATAATTTATCTAAGTACAATTTCTCATCTCTCATTCTATTTATTATCTTTAATTAATTAATTAGTAAAATAATTTTTTTTACTATATTTAAAATAAAATAAAGGGAGTAGTAATATTTGGTTGTTACTTTTTACCTCCTTCCAAGTTAAGATCCAATAAATTAGGGCATCTAGAAAAAGTCATCATTTAATTGCAATTTATTTTTAGTGTCAATTATTAAATTTTCAATTTTTAAAATTTTATATTAAAAAAATATATACTCACTTGCCAAACTATTAATCTAATAATTCTACATACACAATTTATATGTAAAATATCATTTGCCAAATATGAAATAAATTATGTTAATTTCCTAAACTAATTCAAGTGTAACAGTATGCTTTCGGAGGATAATTTTCAATAATAATATGTTTCCATGTGTGTTTATCTTTTATTTTTCTTAGTATTGTAAATGCCTTATGCAGCTATTCCTTCGTTAATAAATAACTTTGCATTGAATTTGAAACGCCATAAGTAGCTATCCCTTATGTAGCTATTACTTGATGCATAAATTGAGGAGGAAGAAGAGGCAGAGGAACTCTGCCTTAGCCTATTTGAACCGTTTGGGGTTAATTCTAAACTTCTTGACATTGATTGATATAATACTAATTGTAGTTGTTGAGTCTAAAGCTGATTGGAATTTCTTTAACCGTTTCTTTAGATGGGGGTTTCAATAATTCTTTATATCATTATTTGTTCTTTATCAATAATATCATGTTGACTGCCAGCCTTTGCTGGTTCTTTCAAGAAGTCTATTTTCCTTTTAGAATTTAAGTAATTATTAATTGTGTTACTGATATGATAATAGTTTTTTGAGCCTAATATAGTAATAAGATTATCTAATTTTTTTTATGCAATCAAGTAATAACAAAACTGTAGCAGCAGTGGTAGGCAAAGAGATTCATTTTTATGTTACTATTGTTGATTTAGCATTATAACTTTATTATTTGTAATTCAATATCTTTTAAACAGAACTTGGTTTCATGCATGAACCTTGCTTTGTCATTGAATAGAGATTAGGGAGAGGCTACTTTAACTTGCCAAAGAAGAACAACCCTTAACACTAACTTCTATTTGATTCTCTTTATTCTCAAATAGAGATTAGAGAAGGGGAGAAACTCTATCTATAACCATCTCTAACTTTTCCAAAATTATCAAGTAAAAATTTAATATACATTAAAATAATGAACATGAATTCACTTTTATCTGAGAATTATTATTTGAAGTAATAGAAAATGAATAAATAAACTAGACACATGTATATTTTTTTAAAATTATTCAATCCATTTGCTTTGATATTCTCTTTCTAAGATTTTTAAAGTGATTCTTTTATTATAGTATTGGTTTATGGGATATGACAATCAAAAGTTTTTAGATATTTTTTACTCGTAAAAAAATAATAAGGTGCATTAATAACAATAAAGTATAAGAAATCCCAATGACAAATCAAATTGATTGAATCTTTGCAGCTACTTGATTTTTAATTTTCCAAACTTTTTTAATTTCTTGCATGATCATCTATCATAATGCTATTTCTCTTATTCAAGAAATTAACCATGCTGTTTCTTTGGCTTATATTTCTAATCTTGGCTTGCTTCAATTCAATTCTAGCTCAATAATATTATGACTCATCGAATTGTTTAACAAATAGCAGCTATCCAGGTTCAAGATACACTCGCAAATCTCACCCAAATTCAAATGCCAACAATTTTGAGGTATTAGCTCTTAATTATAGTTTGTTTAATTCAAAAATTATTACATTATAAATTTTTTATTTATCTTTTGCAATTTTAACTGGCAATGATGAATGATCGTCAAGATGCACTTTCGTCCAACATTAACTGTTTTTATCCGAGCTACAATCTCAATAAAACAATTAGTTATTAGTTTAATTACTTCTACTTTTAGGTTATTAATGTTATTGAAATTTTATAAGTTCATTTATGACAATAGAAGATATAATATTTTAAATGATTTTTTTATTATAATTTCATATATATTGTAATTTGATTACTTTTGCTTTTATTAATATAATTTTCTATTGAATTATAATGTGCATTTAAATAAACAGGATTGAATAGATATGGCTAATCGTTTAAAATAAATAGGATTAACTTTTCTATTGAATTTTTGTAATCTTTTAAAATAATATAATATAAATTAATTCACTAAATTATTTTAGCGCATTTAATTGTCTTTATAGTATAAGCTTTTGGCACTAAAAATTGGTGGAAAAAAACATAGAGTAGCATAGAAGCGGTTTAAACCGCCCCTAAGAATTAAACTTCTTCATCCTTGCAAATTTTTAAGGGCATCAGAAGCCGCCTCTGCAATCTACATAGCAGCGGTTATGAGCGCTCCCATGCAACAGCTGCTATAAGGTAATTTATCTTGACGAGGGGTAAAATTTCCCTTATGCAGTAGCAATAGTGTGAAAAAGGGCGGTCTAGAAGCGATTGTTACGACAACCTCTAACAAATATAGGGCTATTAAAGCCGCCTGTACAAAGTAATTTAAAGGAACTCCATATGCCTATATTGTTGTAGTGCTTGTTTCCCATTAGAAAAATGAAAAATTACCTTATCATTACAAAATAAAATATAAAGAAAGGACAATTGCATTCATTTAATCTAGGAATGTTCTTTTTACTAGTCCATGAAAAGGGTGTAATGTAGTTATTGAATACTTCTACGCCCTTATTTACAAGTAGGGTGAAGTTCTTTTACGCCTAAACTTTAGACATTTAATTCATTTGTTCTCTTAAAATTTTAATTTAATTATATAACTTTCTTAACCCATTTTTTTATTTTATAAATAAATTTATTGAATCACGCAGAGTCATTGTCGTATCTATTTAGTATAAGATATATAAATATAATAAATAAAGTTAATAGTATTCATTAATATAATTATCTATTAGTACAAAATAAATAAATATAAAGTGTGCAGTAATAAAAATATAAATACATAAAATAAAGTAATTAAAATAGATAAATATACGGAGTTACAAATGTATTGTACTATTTTTTTTCATTTTATATGTTCTTCCTATTTTTATTATTACAAAAAATCAAATATAAGTCAAATTTGAAATTTGAGGATGTCAACTCTCCTATATTTCAATAATTTGATAAGTACTCGACCCCTAGATTCTAGGTGTGGAAATTAAATTTTTGAGGAAATCAATCAATCAATTAATCAATAATTAAGAGTTGAATATTTGTTGATGAATAAGAACTTTATACCAATAATGATAAATTAAACGTATCTAGACTAATTATAAATTGAGATAGCAACATTTCATCGCTTTAGAGTGTTAATATATAGCCTAACAATTATTGTATTAATAATCCAATTAGTGCTCATAATAAATTAATTTTTAAAAGTTTATATAAGTTGGAGAAGGGGGATGCATATTTCCTAAATAATTTGTGTGATAAAACTGATGTCTAATTATCGTTATTAATGAAATCACTATCCAATTATAAATCTTCAAATAATGGAACTTCTGATTTTTCCATTTTTAATTAATTTATTGTATTTTTATCACAACCACAATATTAATGTCTTATCATATCTCAATGTATGGCCTTAATTTAGACATATTTTTTCGTGGTTTTGTTGACAAATAATTCACTTTTTGGGAAAGAAAAAAAAAAAAGGCAACAACATTTTTTTTAACATAAAAAAGCAACAAAATTGGGTCCAACTCTTGTAAAATTATTTATTTTTTAAGTTTAAATTTAGCCCCATAACTAATTTTACCTCTATTAACTAATTTTAAATATAATTGGCTATATTTGTATATATATAGTATCGACTATATATATATAAATAATACGTGTTTTTTTTTCATATATGAATATAAAAATAGTAGGTACGAATTGACTTTTCTTTACTAGTAAAAGAAAATTATCATGAAAAATAAAAGATAAGAACGAAAGCCAACACATTATTTCAACATTAAGTTTGGTCCATATGATTATTTATTGTAATTTATAAATTATTAAGATTATGAATTATTATACAGGGATGGGCCGTTCAATTAATTAAGCAAGACTGAATAAATAGATGATAATTTAAATTTTGTTAAATATTTCTTTATAGAAAAGCAAAAAGCTTTAATCTGTGACCTATACTTTAAATATAAATAGGCTTACACCTAAACCATTAAATGAATCGAGGCGACATACGCTCCGAACAGAATTAGGCCTACGTCTAAATCATTAAATAGATATGGGTAGGTATAATAATTCAAATTTCTAATTATTTTAAAATGATATTTTAATAATATTATTATTAATTAAATAAAATATTTAATATTAAAAAATAATAAATAAAATTTAAAAATTATTATATATATATATATATGTAGTTATAAGAAAAAGAGGAAGAAAAAAAAAAGAAGAAAAGAGGAGAGAGAAAGCGAGAGCGAGAAAGGAGCATATCGATTTTTTTTATCTATCGCGTCCTACCATCATTTTCTGACACCTCCTACATCATTGGAAAACCCATCGTCTGATGAGTCCCATGCTACTAAGATCGCCGCCTTCTGACATCGGATCACTACTTACGCATCGTTCGAATAGTCTGCCTTTCAAGAGCTTCCAGTGAGATTTTTGGCCATTTTTTGATCTATTTTCACTACAAAATTGATATTTTTGAAATTCTCTCCTCTTAAGCTTCATTTTAGTATACTATTTATAAGTTTTATAGCACATTTTAGGTTGGCCAAAATTGAGTCACTGTTTTTCGACGATAGAGTTACTATTCTGGTGACAGAAATACAATTCCAGCATAGAGAAAAATAATAAAAATAATACAATTCCAGCAGAGAGAATAATAATAATAATAAATAAATAATAAATAAAATAATAGATATTAATAAGTAATTAATATAGAAGAAATTAATTAAAATTTTTGAAGTAAAATAAATTTTGGAATATAATTTTTATTAGTCAATTAGTTAATCATATTTAATTAAATTGATTAATTAGTAGGTTGATTAATTTGGATATATTAGTTATTATTATCAAAATTATCAATAATATAGAGAATTAATATTTAAGGATTAATTAATTAATTAATTATTTGATTATTGAATGATTTAAATAAAAGAGTTAATGAAATATATTTAAAATTCATAACACTGATTATTTAATTAAAAATTAGTGTTATTATAACTAGAATAATCAAGTTAATTATTAAATTAATTAATTAATTATTTGATAATTGATTATTTAATTATTAAGTGATTAAATTATTATTAATTTAGAGAATTATTGTTTATTAATTAATTGAGTAAATTATAAATTGTTACAGAAGTTAAATAATTTTTTATTATTAAATGATTTAAATTAAAGGAATATTGTATTAGATTGAAAATTTATAAAACTAATTATTTGGCTAAAATTTGTAATTGTTATTATCATTGAAATTTAATTTGGTTAAATAAGATAACCAAAGCAAATAATAATTATTTATATTTGAATAATAATTAGGTAATTTAATCTCTAAAATTTATTTAAATTTAGTTAAAATATGTGTTAAAATTTAAATAATCCATATAACTAAAACTAATTAAGTAAAATTTACGTATAATTGAATATTATTAAAATTTATATTATTATTATTATCATATTTGTGAAATGTGCGTTGGGTTAATGTTGAGTTTAGATTGGAGGCCTAGAATGGACAATTGGATTGATGTTAATTATTGTGAATTATTTTAGAAGTGTTATTCTTTATTTTATTTCAGGAAAAAATATCTTAGTTATAGGGGAGACTCTACTAAAATTTTAGCAGAATATTTAGAGTCATTCATCTGTTTATATTCTAATAGTTTCTGTTTGAAAAATAATATCCAGATATTTTTTCATCATTAGTTAGATACTTTAAGGAGAGTTATTGGGTTTTGTTTACTGTAAGTTATATAAATTAATATAATACCCCATTTTCTTAATTTATATTAATAGTTATATTTGCATAAATGCATTTAATTATTTGTGTTATACGAACATAATTATCATTATTAGCATTTGATGATGAAAGCATAATGCATGTCGATGCATAAGTTGATGTTTTTTTTTATTAATATGATATGTGTTTGCCATATAAAGATAGAATAATGTGGGGTCACACGTGATCGAGGTTACAGATTATGATATAATGACGCTATATAATGATGAGATTAAGACTATCGTGATGATATGGGCATTCTTATGCTTAGTGCTACTTGTCAAACGGGTAACACTGCTTGGCTATAGCTGTAACGGCGGACCCTATGTATTAAAATCTAAGAGAAATATGTAGACTAAGAGAGTCAGCTATGAGATCGGCTCTTCAATTTGAAGTTTAGTGTAACTCCATTAACTTACCTTTATCCTTGTTTTATTATGTGATTTTGACTATTCGGTTGCCATTTGCATGAGCATCAATCGCATGGGATCGTTGTGTTATATTAATTATTAGATAATTTATTGAGTCGAACGTTCATTCATGTTCACTATTTTTTTTCAGATTGCAGATTGAGCATATGAGTACTGTTTATCCAAGTCATCATGTCTTTTATTTCTCGGCACGAATTATTCAATTATTTATTTTATTATTTATCTATTTCATCTTATTTTATTTTAGAACTCCGCATGATACTTCTCTAACTATTTTTCTATTTAATTTTGTTGTTTGGCCAAATATGAGTGTTAACCAATATATCATAGTAATGATGAAATGTACTGATCATGTATAATTAGTGGGCTCGTGGGTCTAGTTTGAAACAATGATGATTATTATAATCTAAATTTATTGAGAGATGAGTTATCAGGCTCACTATAAATTCTAAAAGCCACATATTTTTTTTATTTCTTAGTGCCGGTCACGTGCTTTCGGATTTAGTAGTGACAAAATTAGTATCAGAACAAAAATTTTGTAGCCTGTAGTATGTTTATGGTTGGAAGAGTTCTAGTTAGTCTAAATTATTATTTCATGCGGAGTATATGATTCCTTTTCATTTTGATTGAGTCTCGATTGCCTCAAATTCAACGTTATCCTTGGGTGGTAAAATAATGATTGTTGTATGCCATGTGTGTTTGTTAATGTGAGTCATAAATTTTGCAATTTTGTGGCCTCAAGATGTAGTTTATGTTAAATAATTGAGCATCATAACATTGTATGTATTTTCCTTGAAAAGCATAAAATAGTAAGCTTTCAATAGTTTCTTAAGCAGATCTAGTAGTTTGAATGAGAAGATACTTGACTCTTTATTAATGATAATTTGGTTTGAAAAATGTTTGAGTGAGGAAATAGAATATAGGTTGGATAAAATTGGATATGAAGTATGGTATATGATGAAGTTAAGTTATAAGTGATGTATTAAATTATTATATGTTTAACTTGTGAAACCTAGAATGTCAAGAATTATGAATAACTTTAAATAATTAAGCTAGACAAAAAGTTAAACTAATAAGTAATAATAATTATACATGATAGTGGTCTTAGATCTAAATTAAGGATGATATTAAAACTTGACACGGAATATAATGACAGATGATAGTTTATGGATTATAAGTATATAGTGAACTTAAATTTTACCAAGGAAGAGTGTATGATGAGTTTAAGTATGAAAATATATATGATATCGTTAGTAAGAATGAGTAATTCCTATTCCAATAATTAGTTGAGTTAATTGATGAATTAGCGATAATAAACTGAGATTGATATTTGAATTGACTGAAAAAAATATATGTATAATGATTTATGATTTAGGAATAACTATGATGTTTGTTATTAATCTTGTTTTAAAAATGGAAGGGAGTTGAAATAAAATTTATTTTGAATTAAATTGATTTGATCTTTTAAAATAGGAAAGAATAGAAAGCAAGATATCCAGTGGAGATTAAAACAAGACAAAATTATTGGAGTTTTTAAAATAAATTAAGTATGTGAATTCGAAGTGATTAATTGAAGTGTAACTAAATTGATATATTTTTAAATGTGAAAATTTAGAGGTGATTACCATGAGGCGTTATTTGAGATGAATATAATAAAAAAAAGTATTTAAATTAAGTTACTAAATTAAATTTGGATGTAGAAAACTTATGGTATTCGAAAAGATTGGTAGACAACTAGGGGTAATTATATTCATAAGTTGAAATGATTCAAATAGATGGATGAAGATTTTGAATATGTACGAAGATAGATATTAAGATTTGATATTAGTCAATGTATACAATTAGAGCTCAGAAATTATTATAGATAAAGTTTGTTTAGAAGTAAATAAGAACGTTTGAATGATGATTTATAATTTTAAAATAACTATGATAATAGTATATGAGAAGTACACATAAATTTAAAACTAAAGTTTACAATAATTGAAAGTATTGGGATAAATTAATGAAGTTAATATTTTGCATTTTCTTTAAACATAACCTCATTTGAATTATAAAGTAGTGATATTATCAATCAGTAAATTGAGAGTTGAGTTTGAAATGATTATTCGAGAGTTTTGGTGTCAATTGTGGAAATAACTAGGTAAGATTTTTGAAGGGATAGATTAGTTGAATTAGGAAAGTTAAATGTGATTCTTAAGGATAATATACCAGAGTGTGCAAGGAAGTGTGAGTAATTTGACTTTTCATTTGACCGTTTTCTTTGGTTTGAAAATTCGAGGATAAATTTTTAAAATGAGGAAAGATTGTAATAAATCAAAATTTTAATTGTTTTAAAATGATATTTTAATAATATTATTATTAATTAAATAAAATATTTAATATTAAAAAAAGAAGAAATAAAATTTAAAAACTAATATATATATAGTTATAAGAAAAAGATGAAGAAAAAGAAAAAAAAAAGAAGAAAAGAGGAGAGAGGAGGAGCAGAAAGAGGAGAGAGAAAGTGATAAGGAGAGAGGGACAGATCGATTTTCTCCAATCTACCGTAGTCTGATCATCATTTATCTATACCTCCTACACCATTGGAAAGCTCATCGCCCGACGAGTCCAATGCCACTAAGATCGCTGCCTTTCGATGTTGGAACACTATCACACGATGTCCAAATAGTCCGCCTCCCGAGAGCTTGTGACGAGATTTTTGATCAATTTTTGATTTCTTTTCACTACGAAATTGGTATTTTTGAAATTCTCTCTTCTTAAGCTTCATTTTGGTATATTTTTTTTATAAATTTTAGAACACATTTTAGGTTGACCGAAATTTGGTCACCGTTTTTCACCAATAGCGACGCCATTCTTATGATATAACGACAATGAGGCGTGACACTATATGGTATAATGACGCTATATGCTGATGAAATTAGGACTGGTATGACGGCGGAGACATTCTTATGCTTAACGTTGCTTATCAGTCGAGTAGCGCTGTTTGACAGCTGTGAATGCAGATCCTATGTATTGGATTCTAAGAGATACGTATGGACTAAGAGAGCCATCTCTTTAATTCGAGGTTTATTGTGACCCCATTGACCTACTTCTATCATTGTTTAATTATGTGATTTTGACTGTCTGGTTGCCATTTGCATGAGCATCAATCGCATGAGATCGCTGAGTTATATTAATTATTATATAACTCATTGAGTCGAATATTCATTCGTGTTCACAAATTTTTCAGGTTGTATATTGAGTAAAGAAATACTGCTTTATCTAAATCATCATGCATTTTATTCAAAGGCATGAATTATTTAATTATTTATCTATTTTATCTTATTTTATTTTAGAACTCTATATAATACTTTTTTTTATCTATTTTTCTATTTAATTTTGCTGTTTGGCCAAATATGAGTGTTAACCAATGTATTATAGTAATGATGAGATATACTGGTCGTATATAATTAGTAGGCCCGTGGGTTTAATTTGAAACAATAATGATTATTATAATCTAAATTTATTAAAAATTGAGTTGTTAGGCTTACTACGGGTTCTAAAAGTCATATGCTTTTTCTATTCTTTAGTGCCAGTCACGTACCCTCGAGTTGAGTCGTGACAGTAGGAATACCTGTGATTAATAAAAAAATATTATAAATTATTTTTAACAGTTCATGTTTCTTATTTTATAAATTATTATTAAATATAAGTAAAAATATCAAAATTATATTAAAAAATACATGTAAAATTTAAATAAATTCCAAAAATTACGTCACACTAGGTAAAACTTGAATTTAAAATTAAAAAAAATATTTTAATTTCAATCTTAGTTATCCAAACTTAAAATGATTGGCATTATTTCAATAAATTTAAATAATAATTAGTTTTACATTATTAATAAGAATAATTTATGATTAACTAATCAAATTTATAATTTTTTCTATAATGATAAATGTTTTAATTAATAGGAATAACAGAGATTTAAGAATTGATTTGAATACTATAAATATAATATTATAATATATATATAATATTATTAGATAGTCACAATACTACATATGTATATGATTTAAGTCAAGAATGCAATAATAAAATCATTAAAGAGTGAAGTTACAATATAAATAGGATCGGTCCATCCATGACCATGCGGCGATGAATGATTGTGTGTTCCCAGCAGCAGCTAGCGTATCATTTTTGGATGCTTTTATTTTTCCCTTTAGCACTGATCACATCCCATTTTATTTTTGATTTGAAAGTGGCAATAATCGATTAAGTCTCTCTCTAGCCACCAAGTTGTAGCCTATTAATTAGGAGTGTTGCTTCGGTTTACATTTCGAATTCCAATTTAGATATTTCTCATAGTACTCCCACATATAATTAAAAAAAAAAAAAAACAAACTCTCTCCCTCTCTCCCTCTCTCCCTCTCTCTCTTTCATCTTCATATATAGCAGCAACACTCAGTAAATTTTATAACTAAAGCTGTCATAGATTATATAAATTATAGCATTTATAAATTAAAACTTTGAAAGGACAATTTTGATAAGTCTATTACTAATATATATTTTTCTAATAATTAAGTAATATGTTTAATAATGTGCAAAAAAAATCTTGACAACTTTGATTTAAAAATTTATATGGAGGACAGTATAATTTATTTATTTTTATGTAAAGATACTTGTGCTTATATTTTAATACCACTCTACCAAAGCAATTTAAAATATTGTTAAAAAGATGATCCAGTACATAATCAACCAATAAATAATAAAGATTAACTATGTATATATATAATAAGCAAGAGACTTGTATAACTTGATAAAAAGACATATTTTAAAGAGAAATTATAAGATATAATCATGATTTTAATTAAAATGATAAATTAATTGAATAATGATATGTAGTAATATATATATTTTTAAAAATATATTATATTTATTCAGGTAAATTCCATAATTTTTAATTATAAAATATGAAAAATATATTATTATTTAATTGGATTATAATTTTAAATAAAATGACTAGTTGAAATTGTATTATATAATTTTTTCAATTTTTGAGATAAGTTCCAAGAGAGAGAGAGAAAAAAAAATAGAGGGCAGAGAGAGAGAGAGAGTAGGGCAAGAGCACTTGAAGGTCCATGATAAGTGGGCAAGAGAAATAGGTGGTGTGGTGTGCTGTGGGGGGGTCCATAAAACTAGAGAGAGTGGTAGGGCAGCACAAATATCGTCGGTGGTGCGAACTCTGGCCAACCAACATACCATCATGGCTCGATTAGGCGACCATATTTGGTGTGGCGAAGTGTGTCTGAACATGATGAAATTGTGTAACACTTGGATTAATATAAACAGGTGATTGTAGTTAATTCCAATATTTTTTTTTATCATTTGCGCCAAGACAATCCCTGGTCCAAATGGTTCGATAATCACTGTCATTAAGAGCCAATACTAACACTGTTTTTGTACAGGAAGTAGTTAAAAAGTCATTGAATTGTAGGTAGGACAAATGAAAAATCTATAAAGATTGAGCACGTCTAAGTACTAAAACTTCACATGGCTTTGTTGCTCCAATCCAATTTTCTCTTCGCAAACCTCCAAACCCAATTGCATAAGATTAAATATTTAAACAACATCATGACTTACAATGAAATGATCATTCAATATAGAGAATTAATTAAGTTAATGATTAGTAATTCTTTTTAAGTTAGGGAGTCAGAGATTTCAATAATCAAGAATAACTAATATTTTGTCTCATTTTCACTGTATCTCGATTTAATCAGTAATGCAAATCATTGAACATCTCATCTAGCACATTGATATTTATATAGAATTTGACTATATACGAAGCAAATCAATCTGCAGCAAAATTCGCTCTGCAATAAAACATGCTTAATAACCTTGATGGTTAGTAGCTCTTTAATTAGAATGAAAAACAAAGTTTAACATTGCAATATCCAGGATAGCAGGGTTTGGTAGGATTATATAATGAGTAATATGAGATTAGATGCATCCTCCGTAAAAAGCTAAATGCTAATTTTAAGACAATAACGTCGTATACATATGATGATGTGAATTAGCTGGAGTAGCTCAGCTGGCCACCTATTGTTACTCTCAATTGAGAGGGCAGATGTTCGAACCCCATAAAAACCGTATTTCGGGGTTGACCTTTGTTAAAAAAAATAAATAAATAATATGACGATGTGAAAGAAAGTTGGATTTTTTTCTTTATGCACTTTCTAAATTTTTCTTGGCAATGGGACACTTGTAAATGCTCAATTGACCAACATGTGAAGTGACCCAATTTCATAGCCAATAGCAAATGTGTCTGATCTTTGTCCTCTGCAATTCTCTTGATGCATGCACACCCACAAGCCATTAGAATCAATTAGGGAGAAGTATAAATAATCCCTCTCATATTTTCTTGTAGATATAAATACAAGTTTAATATTTGTTTTAGTTTAAATAGACTCAAAACATTAGCAAAAATGTCTTTTGGCCCTGTTTTAATGGAAAGACTAAAATGTCTTTCAAACGAGAATTTTACTAACGTTTCAAAATTATTTGAGTCAAAATAAATATCAAGCTTGTATTTATAATTATGCAAAATATAAAAAATTTACTTGTACCTTTTCCTAGCTCAATTTTAATTTTTTTTATCAGAGCTCAATTATAATCTTATCTTCTCTGAAATGTGGGCTTCTAATTAAATCTATGACTTTCTTCTTTGGTTTTCTAACTATGTTTTTTTTTTCTTTTAGGTCTTTCTTCTGCTATTGTATCCATTATTTCTTCTTTTTTTTTTTTTTAATTTCTCGATGAATCGGACGAAAATTAAAAAAAAATATATATATATATTTCAAAAATTAAGCTTTTTTTTTAAAATAATTAAAAGATTTAAAATAATTAAAAGATTTTTTAAAATAATTAAATAACTTAATAATAATGTCCAATAATACGCTGTTTTCTCCAAAAACCGATCAATCTCAATACCAAAATTAAAAGATATTATTAACTAGTTAATAACTGGTGGATTACTTATTTTCAAAGTTCCAACGCCCAAACTTTATATAATTCTCATAAGAATTACTTTATTTATGTAATTTTTAAACTTTATTTTAACGATGTACATTATAATACATGTATTAACTATAAGAACTAAATATATATAATTGACAAATATTATATTAACCCACCATACTCCACAAGCAGACATTACAAATCAACAAATAAATCAAATAATTTATATCTCTATACATAGAATCTGAGACTTCTATATATAATTTTTATGTTAATTTAAAATATTGCTTTTTTTTTCGGCATTTTAAATTGAGGCTCATAATATTCAAGTTTGACAGTAAAATTTGGGATGATTAGGAAGAAAATGACAGCATCAAGGTCAGTATAGCATTGTATATAGACAATAATATTTATAATTTATTTGATTAAATAATTTGATTTGAAGTGTTACATGAATTTAAGCCTTATTCTGTCGAGGCAACAAGGTTTAATGATTTAATTAATGACTAATAAATTAATTAAAGTGATTTACATGTAAGTCGTCACATTTTCTGAAAATGACCTTATTTCCATTGAGAAATCAGAATATAGGTAGTGGTGTGATTTTGAATTTGCATCTGAGATATTGATGACCTAATAATATTATTCCAAACAGTATGCCCTGCCCTTTCTCTCTCTTTATTTGTTTGGTCTGTTCGTTTTGGGCTTAAATGGCGCAGCCCATAGTGTTTTACTTTGAATTAGGCCCATTAAATAGTAAGTACTGGCCCATTAAGACAACTCCGCAAAGGCGTGAACATGAAGTCCAGTCCATGAATCTGACATAGCTAAAACACACCGTTTAAAACCATAAAATGCATCTTCAAACGCATCGCACGATTACTGTTCAATGTTTTTTGGTACAACGTCGTTGTTTCCATCAAGTATCGAGGCAAATCTCGCGAGAACAATAAAGAAAGAAAAAAACACTGCAGCCAGAAGAAAAAGAAGAGAGGGTTAAAATAACAAAATTGTCAGCGAGATCTACCTGAAAAATGTTGTGCTTGTTTCCCGGGAAATGCTTCAGATCTTTCTCTTCAACCCTAACTCTTCCATTTTTAGATCTCTAAAACCAATTCATTAAACCCTTCAATACCGATTCAAACTATATAATTATATATATAATTTTATTATATTTTTTGAAGAAGAGTGAAGATGTATATGGCTTATGGATGGCCTCAGGTGATCCCCCTAGAACCAGGGCTTTGTCCTTCTTCACAGCAAGTCATATATCTTAAAGTCGTCAATCGTCTCTTGCTTCTTGTCTCTCCTTCTCACCTCGATCTCTGGAGCTCTTCTCAGGTATTTACTATTTACATATCGCATTGTATTATCTGCATGTTTTTTGATTCGGTTTTCGATTTGTTCTATCTCTGTTCTTAAAGTGGAATTATGCAGCATAAAGTGAGGTTGGGTAAGTATAAGAGGGATGCGGAGTCGGTAGAGAGAGAGGGCGAGAATTTGCAGGCTGTGTGGAGCCCTGATACCAAATTGATCTGCATTCTAGTAAGTTTTGATTTTCTTTCTTCAATTGAGTATTGTGTTTTAATGATTTATTGTGATTTACGAATTTGAGATACGAGATATTCTTATTTACATTTATCAACTACTTAGAATGCGCTTATACATTTGCATAAATTTGGACTGTTTGCTGCGTGCTTCGGTATTATAAAAAATAATTGCAAGTGCCTTTTCATACCTGAGATTCCCTGTGAAATGAGGGATGGGCTTGCCAGGAGCTGCTACGAGTGTGTCAGTGAGTCGGTAAATAGGATCTGATTCCACTTGTAGCATGAGTTTCCATTTTCTAACCGAGTTCTGCTTTCATTTCCTTCTAGATTTGTATGCATCACTTCGTTGCTTATGTTTTTTTTTTTCTTTTTTAAATTTGTCCTTTTCTTTTACTGTTTGCAGACCACATCCTTCTTTCTTCACTTATTCAAGGTTCAATTCACTGAAAAAAGGGTACAAATAGGTGGAAAGCAACCGTCTGGTTTTTTTCTTGCCAATATATCCCTTCTTCTCAGTGAACAGGTGCCTTTTGCAGAAAATAACTTGACAGTGTAAGTAGACTGCTTACTGATTTCAATTTCTGGAACATTTAGGCTGACCTCTTACATAATCCTAGACATAGATTCAAATTTGAAATTTCATTTTGTTTTTTATAAGCTTTTTATATTCAAATTTGAAATTTCATTTTGTTTTTTATATGCTTTTTATTGCTTTTAATGTGGGTCTTCTAGGATGGCTGGCTAAATAATTATTTTGTACTTGTAATATTGTTCTCTGTTTGATCTGGGTAATTTTCAGATATCTTTCTTTCCAGGAGCAATATTGTCAGCGATAGCAAACATATGGTTCTTGGACTTTCCAATGGATCCTTGTATAGTATCTCTTGGAAGGGAGAGGTAATAGGCATGTAATAACTGTTCCAGTGCATGCATATGCATTTTTTATCTCCATTATTTATTTATTTATTGCCGCAACTCTTTTAACATGGTTCATTAGGTGATTTCCTTTTTGTTTTTGTACTGTCTTTCTCTATAGTTCAATGGTGGTTTTGAACTTGATCCCTATCCACATAAGAGCTGTGAATTCGCCGTGTCACCTCGCTCTTTGGTTAATGGCCTTGGTTCTGGAGGGGCTCCAGGAGGTCTTGTATCTAATCATAATGCCATGAGGAAGCCTGCTATTTGGCAGCTGGAGCTTTGCTTACCAATGAGATTGCTATTTGTCTTATACTCTGAGGGGCAATTGGTATCTTGCTCCGTAAGCAAGAAAGGACTAAAGCAAGCTGAATCTATTAGGTCTGAAAAGAAGTTAGGTTCTGGTGATGCTGTGTGTGTTTCAGTAGCTTCAGATCAACAAATCCTTGCAGTTGGTACTAGAAGTGGGGCTGTCGAGTTATATGACCTTGCAGAATCTGTCTCACTCATCCGTTCTGTGTCTTTGAAAGATTGGGGGTAAGTTTTGCACATTATGAAGGTTACTTAAGTTGTGGGATAATTGAACATTTTCTTGTTTAAGGTTTCCAACTTGAGTATACAATATATTTTTGTATTGCACTCTTTCATGAAGTTTGGGAAGTTTTATGTCTTGATCTATTTAATTTGCAGATACTCAATGGATGACACTGGTTCAGTGAGTTGTATTGCATGGACACCTGATAATTTTGCTTTTGCTGTTGGGTGGAAGCTAAGAGGTCTTGCAGTTTGGTCTGTCTCTGGCTGTCGTTTGATGTCTACAATACGTCAAGTTGGTCTAAATTCTGTTTCTTCTAAGTCAAATCAAGATTGTAAATATGAGCATTTGATGGGTGGCACCTCCCTGATGCAGTGGGATGAATATGGATATAAACTTTATGCGATTGAAGTAGGTTCTATGAAGAGAATTCTGGCATTTTCTTTTGGGAAGTGCTGTCTTAATAGAGGAGTTTCAGGCATGACTTACGTCTGTCAGGTGATTTATGGTGAAGATCGATTACTTGTTGTACAGTCTGAAGATACTGATGATCTAAAAATGTTGCATCTGAATCTTCCAGTATGTGTTCAAATGTTCAATTTATGTGTTCATTGTCCTCAGTAGTTGTCTTTGCAGTTCGGGATGCTGAGCAATATGTTTTGCCCAGGTTTCTTATATCTCTCAAAATTGGCCAGTTCAACATGTGGCAGCTAGCAAGAATGGAATGTACTTAGCAGTTGCTGGTCTTCATGGGTTGATATTGTATGACATTGTTACAAGTCTGAAGTGTTGCTGGAGGCTACTGCTGCTGCTGTCAAGATTTTTCAGATTTTTTTTCAAATAAATTAGTTAAAGCTGATTCTTTATTTCCCCATTTGTAGGAGGTTAAACCTCCATTTATTATTTGTTTGTTGCTCATTTCTAGGAGAACAGCCCTCCACTTCCTGTTGATAATCCCTCCTTTATAGGGGATGGTTATTTCCTTATTTTTGTATTTAAACGGCAGCAACCATTAAATAGAGATATCAGAAAATTTTCTTAAACATAGTTGTTGAGTACTTAACTCAAGAGATTCCAGATCCTCTCTAAGTCTGTAAAAAATAGGTAGAAAGAAAGGAAATTCTTCTTCTTCTATCTTTTATAAACCTGACCCTTTGTTTCAAAGACCCACAACTAGATCCCAAACCAGGGACCATAACAGACATGCGGTTAAAAAAATGGAGAGTATTTGGAGATGTTACTCAGGAGCAGAAGATTCAATGCAAAGGTTTATTATGGCTGGGGAAGATTGTTGTTGTCTGCAACTATGTTGATTCTTCTAACACGTGAGTATAATCTGTTTCCTCTTACTTATTTACTTGGCTATTCCCTATCAGTTTATTTTTATAAAAGCAATTTCAGCACCTATGGAATCTATAGATCTATGGGACAGTTTCAATTAATCTGTCTGTAGTTGCAGTGGGATAAGGCAGGGTGAAATCAGGATTTTAGGGTTTGATCTGGTGGACAGTGGGGTTTTTGGCTTTTAGTATGTGGAAATTAATCACTGAAGATTTAAACTTTATTGGTTTTAATAGGAGATAGAGGCTAAGAAATATTTCGCGGAGGAGAATTTGAAGGTGATTTGGTTGATCAATTAATCACTGAAGAATTGTCCTTTATAGTAATAGCCCCATGAGATGATTCTATGACTCATTCTGGAAAAATACTAGATGGTTTGAAATTGGTTTATGCTAGAAATGGATGCACCTGGTGGCTGTGAACTATGATCTGAGGTATCTAATAGTTAAAAATTGGGAATTTTGATACTATTTGATGGGAGAGCAATTATGTCATTTCTGATAGATATTTATGTGTTAAATGGGGGTATGATAGGGCCTCATGACTCTTATTAATACCAGGATTTGGAGTTCTAAATATATTTCATTTGAGATAAAATCTTTGCTTAGGTAAGTTCTCCTTTTAAGTGGATTCTCGGAGAAAGAGTTAGTATTTTTTGTACTTTTTTTAGTAATAATGTGACTATGAAATAAATCCCCAGTTAAAGCAAATTTTAATCCTGCACTTTTTTTCACATCACCAATGCTCATGAGAGATTGCATATCATGGAATAATGCTCTTAAGTAAAGAGTCAATAGGAAAAAGCCACTTATTTTTTGCCTCCTTGGCTGCATCAAAATTCTAGGTGAGCTTGGCGCCAAAATTGCTGTTTGCTTAGGCATTTTTCGTATGCACCACCAATTTTTATTTTGTGTCTTCTCGTGTTAGATTGTAATTCTGACCATTTGGTTTTGCAGCATTGTTGTTGCTTATGTGAAATTTGATTTAATGCAGCTATGAATTGCTTTTTTATCCAAGATATCATCTTGACCAGAGTTCCTTGCTTTGTCGGAAGCCATTATTTGCCAAGCCAATGGTGATGGATGTCTATCAAGATCATATACTTGTTACTTATTGCCCATTTGCTGTCCACATATTCCATGTGAAGATATTTGGTGTACTAACACCTCATAGCACTCCAGAACTGCAGGTAAATGAATGTTTTCCAGCAGCCTTTCGTTGAGAATAACCATGGAGCGAGATTTTTTTTGCTTGTGAAGTCTCTATTTCACTCACAATGAGAATGCTTTAGTTAAGCTTTATTCTTCATACATTTTAAGTGATAAAATGACAAACAGCTTTCTACAGTACGGGAACTCTCAATCATGACTGCAAAAAGTCATCCTGCTGCAATGCCTTTTATCCCTGATCAGATTCCAAGAGAATTCACCTTGAAGAATTACATTTCACCATCTTCAGATTTATTAGCAAGAGAACCTGCTAGGTATGTGTACATGTAATAAGCAGCAGAAGTTATACAATCTTTTGCATACCACATGCCTCTGCGCAGCTGGACATTTGGTTAGATGTTTGATGCTGAGGACAAATGGGGAGCTTTCTCTTTTGGATTTGGACGATGGACGTGAAAGAGAGCTTACTGACTCTGTCAAGTTATTTTGGGTAACTTGTGGTCAATCAGAGGAGAAGACTAATCTAATTGAGGAAGTTTCTTGGTTGGATTATGGCCACCGAGGGATGCAGGTAACCAAGTGTTAAGTTCTGTAATATGATCTGGTTCATATTGTAGTAGGTATAGCTTAATTTACATAATGCCACCTCTAATTACTGTATTTGTACTCTCTGATGAAGATTCTTGTTGGAAGCTTATTTTTACAGGTTTGGTATCCATCTTCAGGTGTTGATCATTTTAAGCAGGAAGATTTTTTGCAGGTATCTATATAATTGACATTTAATCTCTTCAAACCTTGGATGCATGGCAGATGACACTGAGATTGGACTTTTGAGTATTTTACTTATTGTTTAGTAATTAGACAGTGTTGACTGTTATCTTTAAGTTAAATGGATAAAAGAACTTTCCTGTTTTCCATGAGCTCCATGTTATGGGATGTTGGTTGCATGTGATGAACTTTCATGCCTATTGAAGATGGTAAAGGACTTGGTTTGTTTTTTCCCCTTCCAATTCTGGCTTGACTTTGGTGTTAACCATTGTGTCTGTATTTTTTTTAAATATGAAGTTTTACCCTTTTTGCAGCATACCATTGTGTCAGTCTATATGTTTGATTTAGCAGTTTATAATATACTTTCATATACTTTGGCTGGAAAACCTGTTTTAATCTAGTGGTTTGATTGCTGAGTTAGCCAACTAACATAGAATTTATATATTAGTTGGACCCAGAGCTGGAATTTGATCGTGAAATGTATCCCTTGGGGCTTCTTCCAAATGCTGGTGTTGTTGTTGGTGTATCTCAGAGAATTTCTTTTTCAGCTTGCACAGAGTTTCCTTGTTTTGAGCCATCTCTTCAAGCTCAAACCATATTGCATTACTTACTCAGGCATCTTCTTCAGGTATTTTTTTTTTGAAGGCTTCTTCAGGTATTACTTATTGTATATTATTTGTATTTGGCTTCGAGAATGGGTTTCAACGCGGGAGTGGCGTTGGTGTTTGGGAGAGGGTTGCCTTTCCTTTAATTGTCTAGTGAAAAATACTATATATATTTATATTTATATTTATATTTATATATACACACACACCCACCATTGCTATGGTGCTTGTCTATGTGCTAGTCCCTTTATTTAGATAAAAGCAGACCAGTTTCCCTGGTCTTCTGATTCCATGTCTCTTTTTGGCAGAGGAACAAAAGTGAGGAGGCTTTAAAGTTGGCTCAATTATCAGCACAAAAGCCTCATTTTTCCCATTGTCTGGAATGGCTTCTTTTTACTGTATTTGATGCAGAAATTTCCAGGTATATACAACCAGTGAAGAGAAGCTTAACATTATCATATAAAACCAGGACATCTATGCTTATAATAACTAGCCTAAAACCGAAATTTCTGTGGAACTGGAACATGTTGTTGCAGCGAATTACCATTTATTATGTGTAGTAGCTATTGTTTGAACCCAGTGATCTTAGAAAAAAAGCATTGTGGTGTAAATGTTGTATTAATATGTATTTGGCAATTTGTTTGAACAGTTTGATGTGTGCTTGTCTCCTGTCCTTTGGTTAGTAACTCAAACTTTTAATGGGGTGACAAACCAAACTTTTAATGGGGTAATGTAAACAGTCTGAATCCTTTATTCACTTCCTGAATTTGTTGGATATTATTTGCAAGCAGAATGCAAACAAAAACCAGGTATCAGTCCCTAAACATGCAGGCAATTTCTCTCTCTTGGAGAAGACCTGTGATTTGATCAGAAATTTCCCAGAATATCTTGATGTAGTTGTGAGTGTTGCAAGAAAAACTGATGGTCGACACTGGGCAGATTTATTCTCAGCTGCTGGAAGATCGACGGAGTATGTTTTTGTGATCTGAAATTATTTGTTTTAAAGAAAAAGAGAAGAATATTCCACCTCATTTTTCAAACATATTTAGATGGGCAATTGGGTAACATGGATGAAGCCAAAAATTCTTATATGATGGACATGCAGTTTTGATTGAGCATTTACTGTTACTAATTTGGATAGATTTTTCTTTGAGTTTACATGATTTGGACCTGGAGTCTTGCAAATATTGCTGGTGTTAGTAGCAACTGAGTACAATAGTCATTAGGGGAAAAATTTCATTTTGTTTTATTTTGTACCTCATCCCACATCCAGAAAAGAAGATTACTTGTATCTAACAATTTTTATTCTTGTTTCCATGTTTAAGGTTGTTTGAGGAATGCTTCCAAAGAAGATGGTTTCGTACTGCAGCGTGCTATATACTTGTAAGTGTCATGAGTCTCTCAGAGTGCTCTATGTACTTGGGTAAATGAATTTTAGGGTTTTTGCTAGGAAAAAGGCATATTTTGATTAACTTTGATCAAAGTGCTGTTTTATTGCGCAGTTCAACAGTAATTCCATGTGCTTTAAAGTTATACCTAGATTATTGATGTCAAACTATTTTGTGATAATTTAATAGTTAATGCTTTTTGTTGTCTGGGAGGGTAAAATATCATCTTAAAAGAAATACCATGTGTGTTCTTATAAGGTTATGAATTGAATGCGAGAATTTTGTTCCTCTTCTCGTGCATAACATAACAAATCTTAATGAAAATGTACAGTGGATCAAACATCATTGAATTATTAACTTGTGTCTTTGATGAATGTTTTAGGTTATTGCTAAACTTGAAGGACCTGCTGTCAGCCAATACTGTGCACTGCATTTGTTACAGGTAGAAAAGTGCTATTAGATCACTATTGCTACTTTTCTCACATCGATATGCATTTTTTTATGATGAAACTCTGACTACAATTGGCAACTATATCTATATGCAGGCAACAGTTGACGAATCATTATATGAACTTGCTGGGGAGCTGGTATATTTGGGCCATTATAGTGCTTTCATAAATTATATCTAATTGTAGCTTGGTATGGATGTCTTTTCCCTTTTGTTTTCATGTGGTTTCTAGGTGAGATTCTTGTTGAGATCTGGAAAAGAATATGAGCAGACATCAACTGATTCTGACAGAATGTCTCCAAGATCCTTGGGTTATTTTCTCTTCCATTCTAGTTACCAGAAGACATCCTTGGATAAGAGGTTAGCATTTTGTTCCTTTAAGTTTTTTGCATCTCTGAAACCTTTATAATTTTGGTATTAGGATTAACACTAACATAATATTTTTTTTTCTTTTGGAGCAGCACTTCATTTAAAGAACAAAGTGCTCATGTTACTTCTGTGAAGAACATTTTAGAAAGCCATGCTAGCTTTTTGATGTCAGGCAAAGAACTCTCAAAGCTTGTTGCATTTGTAAAAGGCACTCAGTTCGATTTAGTGGTAAGAAAAATTTATATTGTTTTTATCTGATATACATTTTCTGCAAAGGAGTAGTTTAAGATTCTGAATTAATGACAGGAATATCTTCAACGAGAAAGATACGGTTCTGCTCGCTTGGAGAATTTTGCTTCGGGGCTGGAACTAATTGGGCAGAAGGCAAGAATATTATCATATTCTTCATATTCAGCACTCTTCTTATAGTTTTAAGCTGCATGGTGGCTGCTTTGTGTGATGCTTTTTTATCTTATAATTGCCATTGTCTAGATGTTTGTCTGTGCATGTCTTGCACGTGTGAGTGAGAGAATGTAAGATGAAGTAACCAATTTTTTGTTGCAAGGCCAATCTCAAATGTGAGCCCATTTGATGTTATTTGTTAGCCTACTTTTAGTCACTCTTTCACGTGCTTAACAAAATAATTGAAATCAAAATCTTTTTGCTGATGTGACTGTTCAGTGTCTTTTGAGATTGTAGACAAATGTTGCATATATAGTGTTGTCATTATTATATTCCCCATGTTCCATGAAGAAACCATGGAGCATGACCAAGTCCTAGTCAGGCTTACAATTACATTGGCATCTTCTTTTTCATCCTGATAGAAACTGTATGTTATTTCCAGCTTGAAATGGGTACACTGCAGAGTCGGCTGGACACGGAATTTCTTTTGGCTCACATGTGTTCTGTCAAGTTCAAGGAGTGGATAGTTGTCCTAGCCACACTTCTAAGAAGATCTGAGGTATGATTAGGTTAACTCAAATTTTGGAATCTAGCCCATCTCATTTCAAGTGTTATAGCATACTTAGGTTTCCTTGGCTTATCTTGCCTGTCTCAAGGTTGAATTGTGTTCACTCTGGAAATGGTCGAGTTCCCATCAGTGTGGTTTCTTCAATGCTAGTAAAAATTTGAATGTTTCTATTGCCTTTTCTATAATGTTGTATTGATAATGGCTGCATTGACAAGAGATGCTGCCTGCTGGTGGAGGCTTGTAAACAGCACCGAATGCCATTCTTTAGGTCTTCACTAATGAATAATGTGGGCCAAGGCACCACTAGTTGCTTGCATATACACAGGCACGATCTTTTGTTGAGAATGGTTTTGTCCCAGCTTTCCAACTGAAAAGTTTTTGACTTGCCTCTACTCCCTCACCTCTCCACATGCATAGCAAGTAGTCATAGTTGCCGTTAGAATTGCATAAAGCTTTGTAGACAAGTAGATGATGTATGATTCTTGTGCAACTAGGTTGTTATTCAAACTTTTGCACACAGAATGCTTTTCAACCTTTTTTTTTTGTGCAGGTTCTTTTGATCTTTTCCAGCCTGACGTGCAGCTGTGGAAGGCATATAGTAGTACCCTTCAGGTATAAAATATCAAGATTTTTGCTAATTAATAATAACAATAATTCTGCTATTGTTTGTATTTGATTCTCATCCCTGCATCTCTTGATATATGCTTCAGTCACACCCCGCATTTGTTGAATATCAAGCTCTGCTAGAATCATTGGAGCAGAGGCTGACGACTGTCTCAAATTCGGAAAACAAGTGAGGCAAGTGTAGTAACAGGAGGCCAATCAAAGCGATAATTATCAAGACAAATCTAATACACGGGCAATAGCTTCCAGGCAAATCAAGAAAACTGAAGAGCATTTGTTTCAGCAGATGAGCATTTGTTGCTCAACTGCATACAGGAGCAAACCCAGAACACTTTGTTGGGATGATGTAGTCATTCTTGTAGATAATGCAGTTGAACTTGTAGGATAGTTTTTTTTTTACTTCTACATTTCATATAATTGCTCCCTTTTTTGTTATTATTATTTCTATTCTATAGCTTTTTACCTGTGTATAACGTTCCTTTTTTGGTTGTATAAAATATGAACAAAGCATTTTGTCTAGAGGAAATTGCATCTGCAGACGTCAGTCAGATATCTGATACCATACGGACTACATATTGAATATATGATCATGAACTAAGAACTGTTAGTTGTTGGGATTTCTGTATATATTTTATAATTAGATTTTGGCGTTGCAATTGATTTTGGGATTTTCACAATTTTCCATGTAAACAAACATAGCATGGCTCCATTTCAAAAAAAAAAAAACATAGCATGGCTCCTGATAAAAAATTTCACCAGTCCTTATCGTATGTACTGTGCAATTCTGTTATTTTTTTTATAATACTCCAATGAAAGATGGGATAGTCCAAACATTTTTCAACTGTTGCATTCAATTATTTAACACTTTGCAACTCAATATAATAAACCAAAGATGTAGAGATCTAAATGCTAACTGGAGTGCGATGTGTAACCCTTGAAGTAGAACTGGCTTATAATAAGTTTGAATATACTCAGATTTTTCCCCTCATTCTTTCAGAACTGATCACCAGCAAAAGCTGATAGATTCAAAGTGCAAATTATCTGCCAAACCAGAAGAACATATTGTTGCAATTTCATGTCTCATCTTCTTTGGCCCGCAAACAAGAACTCCAACACTTGATCCTTTGCATTCAAATAGCAACTCTACACCCCCCACCAAAAAACAAACACAAACTATTAGTGATAATTATTACAATTTTGCAAGTTAAACAAGTACTAATAAGTAAATAAATTAATTACTTACTCTTTAGATCAGGTCGTTCACCATATTTGACATTAATAGCTTGGATAAGAGACTCATGAGGGAGACTTTCCAATTCTCTCTCACCACCATTATATGCCCATAATCCTGCAGGTGATCCACTTGGTGTTGATCCTGAAGCAATGTTCTGAATCTGATTCGTTTCCCTTAAATTTTGTTTCTTGTTCCATAAAACAGCTGCACTTGCTGTAATGACTATGCATATGCATATCACTAACATATTCAGAAATGATCTAAGAGAGTATGAGAAAACACTGAAGCTGTTGTGATCGATTGGATAAATGTAATAGCGGGTAATTAGGCCAACTATTATGAGAAAAATTATGAAAGAAGATGATATTATTGCTCCAAGCCAGAGCCAACTATTGGGGTCTAAAATTGCAGAAACAGGGGCATCTGTTGAGTGGGGCTTGAACCATATTGTTCGAATCAGCTTGGAGTTATTATTATCAGTAATAGGTTCTTTCTCTCTTGTAACATAGGCCTCAATTTTTAGCTGCAGATTAGAAACTGAAATTGGAGTACTTGATACAGGAAGCAGAAGGTCTAACATGGTGAGGTCTGAAGAGTTCTTGAATGAGCAAATTAGGATTACTTGTGGAACCTTGCATTTGTTTATTGTGCTTGCAAAGATGAGCTCTCTGATTATAGATATGAAAGGAGTAATCCCACTGCCTCCACTAACCATCACAAGAGTGTCATGCCTATATGCATACAAATTCATTTATTAATTAGTCATCCCCAAATAAAAAAAATTTATTTCTCATGCCGTGTAAGACTGAACAGAAAGACTAGACATTTCAAAGTGGATATAGTTAAGAGAAATATGATAGTACAAATCTAAACTAATTTAGAAAAAAGTAGTTTAAAATGATGTTATAGCCCACCTCTTAGATGTAATCTATGCTTTCTATGAGTAGAAAAAGAGAATTCATATGACGGCCCCAATTAACTTGAAATTAAGTCCAATTGCGTTGAGAATGTAGTGAAAACTAACCTTGGAAAGTAAGTTGATGCATCTCCATAAGGTCCTTCAACTGAGACTTGGAGATGATCAATTGGAGAAGGTGATGAAAGAATTTGGTAAAGCTTCTGAGACCAACTTCCTTCACTTTTAATCACAACACTCAAATTGTCAGGTTCCAAGTTGCTATTGGAAGTGATAGTGAAAGGATGCCATTGCAGCTTAGAAATGCTAGGCACATTCATAAACAGAATGCTTGTTGGATTATAACTCAAACCTATATATATACAACCACAAACATATCAATTATAACTAAATCAATAAATGTATAAATCTGCTATTAGCATCAATAACAATATCAAATGAACCTTAATTAATTCTCTTACGTGAGCTTTTAGAGAAGTTGATTTCTAAGCATTCACATGGCAAAACCTTGGCTGAAATGACGCGAACACTTTGACGTGATTGTAAGAATCTCAGGTAACGATCAACCAAGAAGAGATAAAATCCAGGAAGCATAATACAAGAGTAAGAGATGGCTACATGCAACATGAAAAAAACCATGAAGAGAATGTAAAGATGATGAGTGTAAAAAAAGAGTTCAAACATTTCTTTCCTCCTAATGCTAGAGAAGGTTGTGGCCCAAAGGCCCAGCCCAGCTAGTAAAGATAGCTCTCCAGCCACATTTGATATTTCTGCTTTACCCCATTTCACCATCTGCATTCAGATCCAACATTTGTTTTATAAAAAACCCCATTCCACAAATTGGGCTTCCTCAGAAAAGCCCATACCCTCAAAATAAAAAATTTTTTAAAAATATTTACATAACTACCCTAAAAAATAACTTTTATTATAAAAATACTACAAAAACTAAAAATATTTATACTTTTATAGAAAATTGATGTAAAATTTTAAAAATATCTCATTTCTCAATGAAAATTGTTTTTTTCAAAAATACTTATTTCCTAACTTCAATCAATATTTTACTTTAAATTTTTATTTTTTTTCAAACTTCCATATTAAAATAAAAATATTCTAATAAAATAATAAAAATTAATATTTTAAATTATTTTTGATTATATGAAAATTATAATTTTTTATAAAAAGAGAAAATTTTAATTTTAATTATAAAAAATAAATAATATTCAAAAAATAAAAATAAAATAAGACAAAAATACATTAATAAAAATTATTAAATTTATTTTTAAACAAATTTTATATATTATACACATAAAAAATACATAATTTTATTACATAGATGTTATATAAATATATTATAGATTTATGGTAGATATGTTATAAATGTTGTAGATATGTATATATTATATTTTTATTATTTATGTTATATATATTTTATGTAAAAAAATTTAAATACTATTTGAATATTGTATAAATATTATGTGGATATTTTAAGAGAAAAAAATTAAAAAATAAAATTAAATAACTATTAAAAATATCATGTAGATGTGTTGTAGATATATTATTGATGTGTATAGATATATCTTATATTGTTGAGGGTGTATTATATATATATTATTTATATATTGTATATATATAATGTATATATTTATTTCTTTTTGAATATATTAAAAATATGATAATTTTTTAAATAAAAAAATATAAATAAAATAAAATGCAAAAAATTAAAAATTACAAAAATTACAAAAAAAAAATCGACGTTTTTGCCTAAATTTGTAAATAAAAATGCAAAGGTTAACAAAAGTGAAAAAAAAAAAAGGCGTGGCCTCCTTGAAAAACAAACAGTAACGAGGGGTATACAGTGTAAATATTCCAAAATTAAATATGTAACTTTTTTATTTTTTCCATAAATATCAAGCGATTTTGATATATTTTTAATATGTCAAAAATAAATTAAATGAATTGCTGTGAAAGAGAAGAAATATTTTTGAAACTGGAAAATTAGAAGTAGATATTTTTAAAATAAAGAAAGAATAGTAAATAATTTTTTTAGAATATTTTTGAAAAAATTTCAAAAAACAGTCAATTTAAGAATATTGGATCTGATTAGCATCCAATCAGAAGGGACAAGTAGGCAATGGAAAGTGGGTCCTCATATCAGACTTCACAGTCCTAATAATATTCCTTAAATCGACCCTTCAGATAATCTCAGCCGCCAATTTTGGCAAAATCTCCCTTTATAGATGTTAAAGTAAAACTAAAACTAAACATATTCAAATCTCTTTATGGTGAAATAATTGTATGTACTAAACATGTCTTTAAATCATAAAATTTCTTTGGTTAAATTTTTTTTTAAATCTTAATTATTTTATCATATTTTTATAAATTGTATAATATTGTCATCTTAATTATTTCATTATATTTTCATTAATTGTATGATATTGTCATTTTTTTATATTTTATTAAATTCAGTTATTTAATTTAATTAAAATAAATCATTTACAAACTACTAAAATATAATATAAAGACCAGAAGTATGTATTAATTTTATTTAAGTTTTGAATTTAAATTTAAATATTTTTTTCGTATATAATTAATAAAAAAATTATTTATATACGGGTATTCATAAATTAGATAAATAATTAAATCTCTTTTTTTAAATTATTACAAACTTAATTTCGTATTATAAATTTCAATCAACAAAATTAAAATCCATTGGACCGATAGACTTTTTTACAACACAACAAACGAACTTCCAAAGACAAAACCGACGAAATTGACTTAAAGACTCCAATTTCCAAAAGTGAATGAATTATTAAAGTTAGCTAAATAATTATTCCAGATTGAGCCAAAGTTTTATTATTTCTCCCTATCAAAAAAAAAAAAATTTTATTCTTTCTCAGTCGTTCCAACTTCGTCATTGAACTATCATGTTCCTCAAAGTCTGCGTACCAAACTGGTTTTTTCAAATTTCATATCATTATAAAATATATAGAAAATTCATGTAATATTCTTAAAATTAGAATTGAAAAAAAAAACATATATAAAATATATATGTATAATTTACCTCAGATATTTGATTGGTAACAGCCCAATAAATGATATAACAAAGTCCATGAGCAGTGAAGAAGACCATGACAAAGTGACCTAGCCATATATGGTATTTGATGCTACCTTCAGAGGTTAAACCAAACAATGGCAGAACCGATGACCCACGAGCCACCGGAAAGAAGAGAAAAGTCAAGCATATGTTCCCTACCAGTCCTAGCATCAAGCCCGACCTCTCCAATTTAACTTCCCATCTGCCAAAAAAATTAAATATACATTTATGTGAATATTTTTATAATTAATCATCGCCTTTGTTATTTCATTGATGTTATAGTTGCAGACTTACACTTTCTCTCCAGTTTTTGCAGCTGACTGTGGAGTAATAGTTTGATAAGCGTTGTGTAAATAGGTTGATAAAGACCAAGTTAACAGTGCAATGAACATTATCAAGAAAGACAGCTCTATGCCTGAAACGATTCCTAATGACCCTTTTACTAGCACTGGCTTTCTCCATTTGCTCAACAACTGTCTTTCTCTGCCTTTATTGCTGTGGAAAAATATAATCATTAGCAAAGAATTAAATGAAAAGACTAGTAAAGTAATTAAATACACTCATCAGAAAATAAAGATTCTAAATTAGTTACCTTTGGAATTTTCTATCATTTGATCTGTTTTTAAGCAGATGGAGATAAACACATCCCAAGACAGCAACGAAGAGAACGGGAAAGGTGTATACCAAAAGGGTTGCACCTGAAAGAAAAAAAAAAAAAACTTTAAAAATTAAAAGACATAGATATATAATTATTGTGAAAAGTATAATATATGTGTATATGTATATAAGAAATTAAAAGAAATAAAAATGAGTGGAATATACAAGAATTATGAAACCTTGAATGCCAAAATAAGAAGAATTAAGTTTGTTTCTGATATTAGGAAGCACATGATGCCGGTAAGTGTTAGTAGGCATCATAACCCACATCGTAATAAACCCCAATAAAACTACAGTTGATATAATTTTAATAGCTGCTATTAACAAATCAATGGTTTTTGAAGACAAAGAAAGAGAATCAAAAAAAGCTGATCTTTTCAACAACTCTGAATCCATCTCTCTCTCTCTCTGTTCTCTGTGGAGTGTACTATTCGAATTATACGTTTAACAAAACAAGTTGTGTTTGTAAGTTTGGTTTTTTTTATGTTTGTGGGAAGTGTTCCCGCACGTGTCAATATGTGTACATTCCTTGCTTCCATCATCCAACGGCCTTGATTAATGCAATTATTATTATTATTTTCTTATTTCAAATTGATTTTTTGTCTTTTTTTAATAAATTTTTATTGTAAAATACATACTTAAATTAAACGTGGCAACTTTGGAGATTAATCAATGCTTACTACAAGAAAAAAAATATATTTTATTCTATTACAGCTTTATTTTTCCTTTTTAAGACGTAAAACTTTAAAGTGATAAATAAATAAGTAAATATATATGTCCTTTTTTTGAGCATCACAAATTATAAAATGGAAATGGAAATGGAAAAACCATTGAAAAAGGCAAATAATAATAATAATAATAATAAGACTTAGATATTTCCAGAGTAGAAAGAATAAAAGAAATTGCAAACAGCAAAAAACTGATTTGTGTTTTTTATCAATAAAAAAAGAAATTAATCTTTTTGAGCTAGCTTTCCAATTTCCATTATTTAAGAAAGGACTTGAATTTTAGGTTTGTTATTAGTTAGATTGAATATGCATTATTACTAGACTAAAATTAAAAATGGAAAGAAAAAAATTAATTTAATATATCAATTTATGTAAAACCAAAATGAAAAAAATAATATAAAAAATAAAATATGTTAAACCAAAATGAAAAAAATAATATAAAAAATAAAATATGTTAAACCAAAATGGAAAAAAATAATAAATAAAAAAGGAAATACAAAACCTTGAGATCCAAAATAAGTAGAGTTGAGCTTCAATCTCATATTCGGCATCCTAATTTGTCTGTAAGTGTTAGTGGGCCTCATAATCCAACAAACACAATAGCCCACTAACATTATTATCATCAACGCTACTTTTATGCCTGCCCTTAACATATCAGAAGAAGAAGAAGGAGAAGATCCTGAACCCATCTCTGACCTCACTCGCAACTTGCAAACAAATTTAAGAGAATGTTTGTATATATAGTGGGAATAATTCATTTAGTTTATTAATACACAAACTGTAAAATACACTGCTAAAATTTAAGAAGCATGCTTCATGATATAAAAGAACAAATGGAACGTACGTATATTAGAGTTTAGAAGAAGTAATTAAGATTATGGATCAGGTGCCGTGCATGTGTCGCTCCTTAGTTTGAATTTTAGGTGTCTCTTTTTCACACATAATTAATAAAAAAAATTGAAGTTATAGTTATTTATTATTTCTCCCATTTTATTTTAAATATCGTGTAAAAATAGTACGTATACACTAAATAATAGAAGGCTAATTATTATGAGCTAACCTTAAATTTCTATAATTAGGCTAATCTCAAAAAATATTTATTATGTATATTTATTTGAAAAAGGTTATAGTTATTTATTACCTCTTTCGTTTTATTTTAAGTCTCTTTTTCACACATTATATATATATATATATATAGAAATTTACATAATAAATATTTTCTGAGATTAGCCTAACCTTAGATATGGAAAGTAGAAAAATCTCTCAGGTCAGGTCCTAAAGCATCCAGAGAAATCCTGAAAATAAGTTGGCTTTTGCAGAATTCTAAATCCTTTTTCAAAGTCCAGCTCCATGCAAACATAAACTGTCCACATTCTCCTCAATGCTTTGCTCTGCCTCAGAGGCTTCACCAGTACTTGCAGATTATCATTTCAGAAATATTATCAGCTATGAATTCAATGGGGTTTTTATTAAAATACGGGAGCAAGTCCCAAATTTTATCAAAATATGAGATTTGCTCTCATAATTACTAAAAGATGAGAGACAACCATTAAATCGAAAGTCTCACTTTCAGTTTAATGGTTGAATTTTTTTTTAAGTCACTATCACATTAAACCAAAATTTATAGTTTTAGTTTGAGTCATACTGAAATTTGTAGTTTTAATTTGAGTCAAACTAAAACTATCGGTTTGATTTTTTTTAAACTGTTGTGAACAGTTCACTGCAATTGTAAATTTTCACGGTTTGATATTTTTTTATACTGCAGTGAAATCAAAACTTGTAGTTTTGGTTTCACTGTAGCCAGTTGCAGTGTGGGAATCTGTAGCATAGATTGGCGTCTCTATCAATCCATGCAGATGGAATTTAATTTTTTTTTTCAGTCCTCCCATTCGAGAAAATAAAAAAAAATAAAATTTTTTTATCACTTTAAAAACCCTCTTTATTTCACTCTAACACTTTCATTTCTTCACCCACCACCTCAACCCTCTTAAAACTT
Source organism: Garcia nutans (assembly GCA_947685225.1). Taxonomy (NCBI): domain Eukaryota; kingdom Viridiplantae; phylum Streptophyta; class Magnoliopsida; order Malpighiales; family Euphorbiaceae; genus Garcia; species Garcia nutans. Next base: position 12,039,866 of record CANTUV010000010.1, on the reverse strand, counting down.
CCTAAATCTTATTTTCTTTTCACTTCCTCAATCCTCTATTAAACTTTCTAAATCTTTATACTGAACTTTACATAAAACTCTTACAACTCTATATACATATTATCATATAAGGTAGAAAATCACTTATTTTTTATTTTTTTATAATTATTGTATTTATATAAATAATCATATATTATATTTTCTTATGCAGAAAATTATTATATTAGAAAAAAAAATATTTATCATATCTTAAATATTTTTATCAATTTATTTATTTTAGTATATATCTTACTTGCATGAAATATTTTATTTTTTCTTAAATTAATATTTTTAAATACATAATTAAGAAGTATCATAAAAACAAATTAAAATAATGAGTGTAAATTTTTAAAAATTTGTTACTGTAATTTTAAATTATAGAAATTAAATATGTATTTTTTTATTTTTTATAGTAAAAATATTTTTTTCATATTTTTTAGTGTAGTTAAATTAATTTTTTTAGTTTTAAAAAATAAAAAATATTAATTTTTCATGAATATATAAATACTTTTTTGAGGGCGAAAGGATAATAACGTTGAAATTACATTTATTTGAATTATTTAACTTTTTCATAAATTACTAAATTATTTTTTAAGGGTTTTGAGATGATTTTTTTAGAGAGTTTTGAAATGAATGTTAAAATTTTTTAAATTAATTTTTAACTTTTAAAAATATTTGTGTTAATTAATTATAGAATATTTAAAAATATTTGTGTTAAATTAGGTAGGATAAATGAAATGAATTAAATTAATTTGAAGGGTTTGGTTTCGGTTTGGCTCAGAGTTTGAGCCAAACTGGAACCAATCCCTAATTTTATTTAATCTAAATTATTTAATATTGTATATTTAATTTACATATTTTTAATTTCATTATTTGAGTAAAAATATGGATTTTGTATATTTAATTTCAATATTTTTTAATTTGCATATTTGATTAAAAATATATATTTATGAACGTTAAAAATGTTATTTATGTATATTTATATATATGTTATATATATATATTATATATATTAAAATTTATTTGTGACTAAGTAGATTGATTACCAAAAAAAAAAAGGAAAATGAGATTTCATTTTTGCAAAATTTTTTGAAGTTTTAAGGATAATATTAAGATAATTTATTTTTTTGATCTCTTCATAAACTATTAAATATTTTAATATTAATTTTTTTAATTTTTTCATAAACTTTTTATTTACGACTTAAGGATAACATTAAAATAATATTATATATATTTTGATGTCTGAAACTTATATACTTATTTTTTTAGGGTTTCGAGAAAATATTAAAATTATTTGAATCCTGAATATACAAATTAATAAGCTTAATTTTTAATTTTAATATGTATATTATATATTGAAACGGTTATGTTATATATTTTTTAAACCCTAATTTAAAAGTAATAATTAAATAATAATATATACTAACACATAGAGTATTATTATTTCTACAGAGTTTAATATGAGACTCAGAACTAATAAAGTCATTCGAAGGAGAGAACACCGTGAAAAGGTGGATCAAATTATCAGTAAATTATATGCACTAAAAATAAATTCTAAAGATAAAAAAATGATTATTTGGTTCATCTTGTGAATCATGTAATATATTTTAATAGAAAGCTATAAGATATTATTTGGAAAGTTGGTTTACTTGAAGAGTTTGAAAGTATAATGCGCTAAGGCATGTGGTGCTCACTCCAATTGAGCAAGGTGTCCTTAATTTCTTATGAAAAAAAATGGTGGCGACAGTGGTTCTTATAAAATACATGTGAGATGGCTCATTAAGGAGTATGCCATATGGGTTGCTAAAAAAATCTTCAAGCCTTGCATGAGGGATGCCCATAGAAATTAAGGAAAAACTGAATGGGATTTGTATGTTGCTTAAAGTTAATTAAAAGTTACCAAAAGAGCTTTATGACATGTTAAATAAGTCTATCCCTATTTATTTTATGATAATTAGGTAACTCTATTATTGTTTACCTTATAATTATTCGAATCATGATATATATACTTATAAACTCATTTATATGTAACGTGTTTGTGTGGCTAATTAAATTTATTTAAATATTAATATTAAGCAATATTTAAGAAACTATGATTCAATAATTGACATGATTGATGAGGAAAAAGTATAATTAAATCATTTAAATTGATTTTGCCGATTAAATAAATTTATTATATATATAAAACCGCAATGCTAAAACTAATATAGTATATTACGTTGATTAGGGAATCATAAAAAAAGTTGAGTACATATTGATATTCATGTATCTTCATCAAACATTTCATATTCAGATGCGTAGCGATTATCATTAAAGACTTTAATTGTTTTGCCTCAGTGATTTATCTCTCGATTGCAAGTCCTTGATATTTAGTTACTTTTAACTTAAAATATCTTGATCTGTGAATCAATATTCGATTAATTTTCACTCTGATTCTGCTCAGTGCAGCTTCAAATGTATAAATATTTGTGCGTGTCATTAATAATGATCTCCACCTAATGATTATAGCCCCCAATTGTTGTAAATATACAGCTAATACATCATACTCCTACACCCAAAAATGTCATTCACGATATAGTCCTGCATAATACTCTTTTTTATCATTATATTTTTCTAACACATAGTCATCATGGAAATGTGGTAATATCCAATTAAGATAATTAAGTAAATACACATAGAAAATACAACTACAATTAATTTTTACACCCATAATCAATATTATTGTTATTCAAATGCATATATTCAAAAATCATACTTCTAATTTATTCATATAACTAATGAACATGGTTAAGAAAAATTAACACATGTATAATTATAACTAATTTTAATATTATTTTAAACCCTCAAAAAATTAATTATATATTCATCCCTAGTCTCTAAGTGTACTAATTGACTAAATTTTTTAAAAAAATACAAAAAATAATACAATAGTTTGTGAAAAAAAATTAAGTCAATTAAATTTTAAAATATTTTTAATGTTATCCTAAACCCTAAACTAATATAATTATGTATTTTTAAAAAAATCCCTAAACCCTAAAAAAATAATTTTAAAAATTCTTAATATTCATCTCATGACCCTAAAAAATTAATTAATGGTTTGTGAAAAAAAATAATTTGTCAAGGTTATTCCTAATCCATCAAAAAAATATTTACATATTAATGAAAAGTTAATTGATAAAAAAAAATTATTATTCTTCCTAAACACAATAAATTAATTATAAGTTTATATTTTAATTTGAGAAATTAAAAAAAAATATTGTCCCAAAAAATTAATTATAACTTTATGAAAAAATAAAAAAAATTAATTTTAATATTATTCCTAAACCCTAAAAAATTAATTATGTCTTATATAAAAACTGACCATTAACTTCAAGTTTATAAAAAAAATAAAAAAAAATTATAAGTTTATCAAAAAATTAAAAATTAATTACTTATTTGTAATGTTATCTATAAAGTCCAAATAAATTAATTATAAGTTTATGAAAAAATTAAAATAATTAATTTTAATATTACAAGTTTATGAATTAATTAAAAATAAATAGATTAATTTCAATATTTATCCCCTAAGCTCTAAACACATTAATTATAATTTAATAAAAATACATAAAATAATATAATAACTGCATCACAAAAAGATATAAATCTAAATTACTACATTTTATATAACAAATAAAAAATTAATATGCTTCCAAATTTGAAAATAAAAAATATGCAAAAAAATTATTTATAATATGCAAAAAATTATTTAAAAGTTTATAAAAAACTTAAAAGTTAAAAAATTAATTTAAAAATTTTTAACATTCATCTCAAAAATCTCTCAAAAAAATTCATCTCAAAACCCTCAAAAAAGCATTTATATGTTCATAAGAATTTAATATTTTTCCTAAACCCTAAAAATTAATTATAGGTTTATGTTTAAAAAGAAAAAAATTATTATTGTCCCTAAACCCTAAACAAAATAATTAAATAATTTTATGAAAAAGTTAAGTCATTAAAATATAAATTATAATTTGTGATCCTATTTTTCTAAACTAAAGAAATTAATTTAACTAAACTAAAAAATGTGAAAATAATATGTATATTATAAAAAATTAAAAAAATTCACATATTTAACTTCTAAAATTTAAAATCATATATCTAAACTATAATAAATAAATTGATAAAAATATTTAAGATATGATAAATAACTTTTTTTTGCTTCCAATATAATAATTTTCTACATAAAAAAAATTAATACATGATTACTTACATAAATAAAATAATTAGCAAAAAAAATTAAAAATAAATGATTTTCCTACCTTATATGATAAAATTGTGAGAGTTTTAAATAGATTAGGTATGAAGATTTAAGATTTTTAAATAGAGGGTTGAGAGAGTGAAGAAATAATAGAATTTTAAAAGGGTTAAAGTGGTGGGTGAAATAATGAAAGTATTGAAAAAAAATTTTAGATAGAGTGAAATGAAGGGGTTTTAAAGTGTTGAATTTTTTTTTAAAAAAATAATTTTTTTTTTAAATTTTGAATAGGGAGGCATGAAGAAAAAAAAAAGAATGTTGTACATGGATTGATGTCTCTATGTGCTACGTGTAGAGAAATCAATCCATCTCTGCATACAAAGACTACATATTCCCACGCTAGGTGTGAAAATCTGCAACTGCAGTGAATAATTCACTGCAGTTAAAAAAAATATTAAACCGAAACTTGTAATTTCAGTTTGAGTAAAATCAAATGTAATTATTTCTGTTTGATGTGGCAGCAGCTTAAAAAATTTCAACCATCAAACTAAAAGTTACTTTCAGTTTGATGGTTGATTCTCATATTTTGGTAATTATATGAGCAAATTTTATATTTTAGTATTTTGATAAAATTTAAAATTTGCTCTTATATTTTAGTAAAAACCTTTAAATTCAATATGGCGAATTGAGTTGATTATTATCAGAAAGCTTTATGTTGCACAATCACAATCTTTTTTAGTTTGTCATTAAAATCACAAGGCATGGAAGTAGAAGCAAAATAATCAGTACACTATATCACACAATGGGAATTCTAAAAGTTTCATACATATGACATGAAAAGAACAACTTTATAGCAATCCAATATATACTAGATAAATAAAAGCACAAAGGAACATGAAAAGGTTATTTGCTAATACACTATAGGCTTTAAAAATACAAATTACTTGCATATTCTCTATACTATCAATACCTCACCTCTGCAAAGCTCTATAGAGACTTCAAATTTCAAGTTTAGAACCATCCATGTATGTGCTTTAATATCACAAAGTATGAAACTAAGAATAGCATCCCTCCTTTCTCATAACCATTGATATTATGAAAAATTGCATGATACACATAGTATAAATCATATTTGATTTGATAATATATATTTTTAAGATTTTAATAAATTGTAAAATTTTAAATTTTTTATTTGAATTGATGATATTTTGATCTTAATAGATTATATATAAAAATGAAAAATATTTTATAAATATATATGATATTTTTAAAAATTTTATTAAAAATAATTCAAAAATATATAATTTTCAAATTATGAAACCCACCAAAAGGCCATGTTTGTAATTCTAAATCGTGAAATAATTAGCATTTGAGGACTTCGGCCTATGTTGGCTCACATAATAGGCCGATATGTTTTTTTTTTCCCATTATAAATATGATAATTTTTTTGGCATTGACTAGTCAATAAATTAAATTAATAAAAAAATATATAGATGAATAAATAATTAAATAAATAAATAACTTTAATTTATATTTTATAATAAATTTATCACATATTTAATATAATAAATTAGGTTATAATATAATAATTATTTACTATTCTATAATATATATGAAAATTATAATGATATTGATAAATTGTGTTAAATTAATCATTTTTACTTGTTCACTATATATAATGGTGCATTTAGTTGCATAAAAATATTAAAAAAGTTGACTAAATAATTATGTTTGACCAAAAATACTATATTTATTTATAAATAATTTATATAAAATAAAATACTGGATCCACTAAATTTTATCGACCAGTTGGTAAAATATTTTACTTAAGGAAAGTAAAAAAAATATTTTACCAGAAAAGTGGATTGAGGGATCCACATGTCAAAAGACAACCATACTTTTAATTTAAAATATGATAAAACAAGAAAAATATATTATAAGGATAGTTTAGATATTACTTAAATTTTTTCTGTAAAGTTGGGTTATAACTAAATAAGTTAATATTTTTTTCAATATATTTTTTTTAGTATTTTATTGCATTTTCAAATATAGTAATATAATCTTTTCTAGTAAAATACAATTCTTATAATATATCTCTGTAAAATATATTTTTAATAATTAATTTTTTCAGTAATTTATCAAATGAACAATAAATCTTTCATTTACCTTCTATTAAAAAAGAAATTATCTGTGCCATTTTAGTAAGAGTAAAACCAACCATTGCAGTCATTAGAAAAAAAAACAAATAAAATTTTTTAAAAAAAAAAATTCAAACTATGTACCATTGTATATATAATTTTGTGATAAATATATCTATAAACAAAAGTTCTTAACTATTAAAATTCTTACTTGTTAATTATTAATTCTTAATTAATCGCATTTTTAAATTGTAATTATTCATGCATTTTGTCTTTTGATGTTTGAATTTCTCAAATCTTCATTTCTCTTAGCTTATATATATATATATATATATGTAACATAGATTTTTTTAATTGATACATACATAAAATTATATAAAAAAATTAAAAATAAAATACATACATAAAATTATATACAAAAAAATACATACATAAAATTAACATTTAGCTTCGACACTATAGACATCTCAATAATATTTACTTGTTTGGTTATAGTAAAATTATTATTTAAAAAAAAATTTCACTGAAATTATAATTTTATAAAATTTTAAAAAATTAATTAATTTTTTAAATTATATTTTTATTATTATTAATAAAGTGAGAATATAGTAATTTAAATATTTATAATATAATTAATGAAAAATATTTTAATTTATAATTTTTTTTATAAAATTAAGAGGAAATAATAATTAATCTAATAGTTGTCTATGAGTTGAATATTACCAAATTATATTAAAAAAACGCGCACACACACACACAAACACACACAAGTTCATAATTGTAAATCGTACGATGATCTTACACAGTCTGCATCCAACGAACATAAAACAATTTGTGTCTAAATAGTGCGTACTCCGCAATCCGCTTCTTGTTTCTGAAAATTTCTCACTTTCCTCCTTCCTACTCCTACTTTACCCCTGCATCCGCAGTAAACCCCTTTCCAAGCAAAGAAGAGCGTTGAAGGATCGAAAGGAAAAGGCTGTTGTGGCTCAAAGTTCGCTGATCAAACTCCGGTAATTATATCCTTAACATGTTGCTAAGAGAAAAATGTTTGGTTGCTCGGAAAATCGGAGGAAAATAAAATGAAATGCTTCGCTCTATTCTTTAATGTACTTTTGGTTTCTTACACTTTCGTAGCTCTCGAACATAAATTAAGGGTTTATGATACTTTTTCTTAGTTGTCATTGTTAATTAGATCGATGATTTGCTATTTGTTTTTGTATATTATAGTTTTTTTTTGGAGCTAAATCTCATAATGCTATCAATTTTTATTTCTTGATTTTTTATAAATTATTTTGGTTACTTTACTTAATCTTCTGTGTTCGGCGTTTTTTTTTGCAGATTGGGTATTTTAGCTGATTCATCTTATAGTTGCTATAATGGCTGGAGTTAGGATTTCTAGGCTAAAGTCATTGTGTAGTTATATTAATCCCACTTCAAAGCTGCATTCTATTAGCCCTATCATAAATTCTTCGAGATTTGCTAATCATAGTCTCTATAGATCATCATACGCTCTTGTAAATCAAGAATACTACAAAAAAGAATTCAAACGAATTGAAAACTTTGCAAATGCTCATCCTAGCATTTTGAGTCCTAGAGCTAAATCCTTGTTCTCTACTACGTCATCAATCCCTCATGTTTCAATTATCACTGTGTTGGGCTATCGATCATTTTCATCATCTTTTGGTGGTAATGTTGATAAGTCAGGGGCATTTGAAGGTTCTTCTGCTTCTCGTGGGAGTAACATAGAAGTTGGTAACAATGATGATGTTGGAATTGACTTGATTGATAAGGTTAAAGATGCTTGGCAGAGTGCAATTGATGCGATGGCTTCTATTGGACAAAAAACTAAAGAGGTGTCTGATGAACTTATCCCATATAGTCAACAGTTGCTTGATTCACACCCATATCTTAAAAGTGTGATTGTTCCAGTTGGTTATACTTTTATTGGTACCTTAATGGCATGGTTGGTGATGCCTAAGCTTTTGAGGATGTGTCACAGATATTCCACACGTTCCCCTGCTGCATTGCTGGCTAGAAGCTTATCTGGTGAATCAGTGCCGTATGAGAAAAGCTTCTGGGGTGCTTTAGAAGATCCTGTGCGATATTTAGTTACCTTTATTGCATTTTTAAAAATGTTAGTGGTTCTATTTAAAATATTTCTCTTTATCATACATATTAATGCTTTTATTATGATTTTATTTTGTAATTGACAATGACTTTGACTTGCAGTGCCACAATTGCAGCTCCAACTACTATGGCATCGCAGTACGTAGAACAGGGATGTAGGGGTGCAGTTGTTCTTTCTTTTGTATGGTTTCTTTATCGGTGGAAGTTAAATGTATTTAGTCGTGTAGTGACTGCTCAAACTTTAGCATTGCCCGATAGAGAAAGGATGTTAGCTCTCGACAAAATCTCTTCCATAGGTCTTTTTTTTATTGGGGCAATGGCTTTAGCCGAGGCATGTGGAGTGGCTGTGCAATCCATTTTAACCGTGGGTGGTATAGGAGGTGATGTCACTGTCATTATGCTTTTACAGTTAATTATTAATGATAAGTTTATGTGGTGAAAAAATTGATGAATGAAACAATCTTTTGATTCCATATATTCTTCTTTAGCATTTTATATTCCACTTTTATTTTTATGTTTTGTTTTTATAGATGGGGGAAGATGTATATTGTTTGTAATATTGTGTTTAGAATAAGTCTGCAAGTCTTTAAATTAGATTTTTTTTGTCCTCATGGTTAAGCCATAGCCTACTTGGTGATTAAACCTTTCCTCTAATGAGGAGGTTTAAAGTTTGAACAGCCAATCAAACTATAATGATGAAAATTGCGTGGTCCTAGTATGGAATAAATTGTGATTTTCAGAATTCACCATGTAGAAGCCATATTTTCATATGGTTAAATCGTCCAAATTCTAATGTGATATTCTCTTAATCAAGTTTCTCTTAAACTACTAATGCTATATTATTCGATGTTGTTTTTAATTATTCTTAACATTATTGATGTTCATTTTGTTCTCATATGAAGATAAGCTTTACTGGATTTATTAACAATTTTCATTTCAAACTACCCTATCTTATCAATAACAATGCAACTGAGATAATTTAAGCATTTTTCACAATGGAGTTGGCTATGTGGTGTTTTGGTATGGTTTATAACAAATATTAACAGATGACTCCTCTTTTACTAAATGCTATGCAGGAGTAGCCACGGCTTTTGCTGCTAGAGATGTCCTTGGGAATGTGCTCAGTGGATTTTCTATCCAATTTTCGAGGCCTTTTTCACTTGGAGATACAATAAAGGTATGTTGAACGTGTTTGTTTGACTAATTCACTTTTATTTTCAATAGATTAAAGTTTCAATGTCAAAATTCGAATGATGTCTCGTGAATTATTTGATTTGCCCTTACATTATGTCAATTTCTTTATGGTGAGTTATTGAATCTCCCTATTATAGGCTGGATTTGTAGAAGGTCAAGTGATTGAAATGGGCCTTACTAACACAGTGTTGCTCAATGCTGAGAAATGTCCTGTTTCAGTTCCAAATTCATTATTTTTCAGTCAGGTTAATGTCTTGTTCCTTGCAAATTGTCTTTTATTTTCATTACTCTATGGGAAATATGCTCTACTTTATTCATATGTTTTGTCATGCTACTAGTGTTATTGGCTGTTAAACAAGTGTGCCACTTTGTAGGTAATCGAGAACAAATCCCGTGTACAATGGCGTGCTATAGTCACTAAAATTCCTTTTAGAATTGATGATTTGGATAAGATACCTCAGGTATCGGATGGCATCAAAAGCTGGCTGAATTCGAACCCAAAAGTTTTGTTGGAAAAGGAGCCCCCATACTGTTTTTTGTCTAGGATAGAAAGCTCTTTTGCAGAATTGACCGTTGGATGCAATCTCAAATACATGGTGAGTTCTTCAACTCTTCAATCCCTCTTCTACGGTGCTTTGGCATTTATGCATTAGGGGTGTTTCTTTTGTTTCCTCAGTCTATCAAATCTTTAGACACTTAAAATCAGTTGCGAAACTGTCCTTTCTTTCTTTCCAATTGTTTAGTCAATTCAAATGACATCAAGTTTTATGTAATGGTTTTTATAAAGTTGACTCCTTAAAATTGAGGTTATTCATATATCTACATGACATTTTTTTAGAATGTTGCTATACAGGTGCTAATAACTAATTTAATTTTGGAAGTAGCGTCTACATTTTTTATTTCTAAGGACTAAATAAGCTCCATAGTTCATCACTCCATAATCATGTCATTGAGTAATTGCTTATCTTGTTTAGTGATATGCTCTTCATTCCTTGAAGCTCTGTTTTGCATATTGCTTGGAGGGGTTGTCCTTTCTACAATTTACTTGTGCTAGCTTTTACTCTTCATTATTTATTTATATTATTTTGCTAAGGCCTGCTTTACTCTCTTTTGTAGAGCAAATATGAATTTTACTCCACACAAGAAAACATTCTTCTGCAGTCAGCTCGGATACTAAAGGAACATGGTGCTGAATTGGGTAATGCCTTGCAGGATATACCCACTCAATGATGTTCATATAAATGAGTTTTTTTATTCTGGAGATCAGACCGTTGTTTCACCATATATAGCTATCTTCTACGCTTAACGCTGAAATTAAAAATCATTGTAATGTAAAGGTTCAGTTGATGCTATCTTAAGTTGACAGAATTTAGGACCCTTTAACTCGTACATCTTGTGCAGATGAAATAGGAATTGGATGAAAAAGAGAAAAAAAAAAGAACAGAAAACTGAAACAAAGAGCAAGTTTTGTTTTATAGTTGTAAATCAGCCTGTGCGATTTTTCAAATGTTTCATGTGGATGATATTTTCTATTTTTTTTTAAATGGATTTTGCAGTTTTAGGTTCTGAGAAAACCATTGAAATCTTTGGTTTGTTTCCTTCCACATCCGAATATGTTAATGAATCAAATAGTTATGAGACCCAACACCTGTATGTCATTGACAACTACATGCTTTTTTTGTAATTCGATTTGCCATATCATTTTCTATCGCTGATTACAGCGCTGCAATGTTGTATTGGTATTTGATCCGAATTTGACAATGTTAGTATTTGAAATAGGTAACTGCAGTGTCAAGTTCATACACCAGGACAATGATAGATAATACTTGTATACAGTTCTTATTGACTACAATATATGGCATATTTATCTATCTTCCGTTCTTCAGCTACTCCACAAGCTTAGTGATGTAGTTCCGATGCAGCTTTGCATCCCCAAAAATGGTGGCAGCTTCTTTATTTCTATCCCTTAGCTTCTTTCCTTCTTCAGAAACCATAGCTAATCTTAGAGATTTATCAATATCATTTCCGGTAAATGATCCATCCTCCCTCCGTTCCACTTCTACAGCTAAGCCTCTTTCCACCAGTAACCTGGCATTCACCCCTTGATCAAAGACAAAAGGAAGAACAATAAGACAATGGCCATACTGTAGATTTTCTATGACAGAACTCCATCTAGTGTGAAACAAGGATCCACCTATTGATGGATGTGCTAGAATTTGTTGTTGTGGTGCCCATCCTGTACAGAAAATCCCTTTCTTAGATGTTCTGTCAATGAATTCTTATGGGCACTTATGAAACCCAGTTGGGCTATCAATGCTTCTTTCCTTCTTCAGAAACCATAGCTAATCTTAGAGATTTATCAATATCATTTCTGGTAAATGATCCATCCTCCCTCCGTTCCACTTCTACAGCTAAGCCTCTTTCCACCAGTATCACCCCTTGATCAAAGACAAAAGGAAGAACAATAAGACAATTCTTTCCTTCTTCAGAAACCATAGCTAATCTTAGAGATTTATCAATATCATTTCTGGTAAATGATCCATCCTCCCTCCGTTCCACTTCTACAGCTAAGCCTCTTTCCACCAGTATCACCCCTTGATCAAAGACAAAAGGAAGAACAATAAGACAATGGCCATACTGTAGATTTTCTATGACAGAACTCCATCTAGTGTGAAACAAGGATCCACCTATTGATGGATGTGCTAGAATTTGTTGTTGTGGTGCCCATCCTGTACAGAAAATCCCTTTCTTAGATGTTCTGTCAATGAATTCTTGGGGCAGAATATCATCTGTATCATTGATAGCCCAACTGGGTTTCATAAGTGCCCATAAGAATGGCAATTCTGATAGCTCTAGTCCATATGCTATCTCGTAAACTTGATATTTTGTGAGTTTATACTCGCTGCTGAATCCAACAAACACAACTGATTTCTGTTCTTGATTATCAAGCCATTCAAAGACTTTCCTTCATTTTCCATGAATACTGATTTCTCTTTTTTCAGGTTTTTCTGGAAGGAGCAAACCTAATGGAATCACTGGCTTCCTAAGCATTTTCTCCTATATATTTAAGTACTCACCTTCAAATTCATGGCAGCTACGAACAAGCGAAGCTTGGCAAGCTGCCGTTGTTTTTGCTAGCCGTTCAGCATCTCTCATGCCTGAGGCATTTTGACCATAGAAGCCAGGATAGAATTTGTGAGCCTCATAGCTTCGAAAAGCTAATGAGGAAGGGAAATCAATCCATTCTGGAGGTGAAGTTAGACTCTCTGGCGTTGCCCTGAGCCTCTTTTGGGCATCACCAGCTAAATATTCTGGTGAACCCATAAAAGCTCTCACAGTACCTGAGAAAATAGACATATAAAGAAGTGGGATACCATATTCTTTAGCAATATCAGAAACCCAGTAGGAGCAGAAGTCAATAACTATCCAACTGGGCATTTTATTGGCAAGAAATTGCCTGAAAGGATATTGTAATTGATCATAGGCCATTTTCAGGTACTGAACCTTCTCTGCAGGGATGTCTACTGTAGCCTCAGCTCCTTCTGGCAAGCCATATTTATCATCCAGAATTGGGAAAGGAAGTTCTACCAAGTGTATTAGAACTGCCAAGTTTGGCGAAATTTTAGGTAGTCTTCGTATGTTTCTTGGAGTTGATACAAAGGAGACATGAATTCCAGATCTGGCTAATTCTTTGGAGAGTTGGAAAAATGGTATTATATGGCCAAGGGCTGACCATGGAAGGATTACTACATGCATATTACTCGCCATTTCTGATGTTCAATTTTCAGAAGAAAAAATCATGCAAAATTTATTGTGACTTTCACAGATGCAAAATTAAAAGATGGCAGCCTGCATATATATATATATATATATATATAATTTCAAAATCCACTTTTTGTTTTTTTAATTGGAATTATTGGCTTAAAATTGATATTATTTCCATTTTTTATATGTGTTTTTCTTTCTGATGCCACATTTTTATTTGGAAAAACATGATTAATTTATTTGTTGGGTGAGATTTTACTTTCAAATCATAAACATACTATTTTTATGTATTAAACTTTCATATAGATATTTGACTTACAATATGTCAAGCTGGCCCAACCAATCAAGTTTTAATTTCAAATATTGGCCTATTCAATTAAGCCCAACGATATATCAAAAGGCCAAGCTCTGTTGGCCTAATTCAATACATATTCGGCCCTATTAAAGTGTAAAATCTTATATAAGACTTTTACAAAAATATAAGAATTTTTTTTAAAAAAATTAAATTTATTAAATTTATAAATTATTTATCAAAATATCATAATTTATAAAATATTTATCAAAATACTAAATTTTTATTAGTTTATAATGAGTTTAAAATAAATTTATCATGTGTTTATTATGAGTTTATAAATTTTACATAGTTTATAATAAGTTTATTATAAAATAATTAAAATATTTTTGTTAAAAAAATAAAATTTTAAAAAAATAGTGGAGGGTGTCATTTTTTCAATTATATATATATTTTGAACCCATGGAGTAAATTATATTAGTTTGTCATTGTCTTTATTTTTTTTTCAAAAATGTTTTATAATTTTTAAGAAATTTTAAAAATATATATATTTTTAATTTAACTAAAAGTACATTGTATATGTATACTTCTTATATATTAAATGTATATTATTGCAAATTAGAAATAAGTATTTTTGAAATTTAAATTTAAAAAGTGGATTTTTTAAAATTTTTAGAATTTTTTTTATATTTTCATGTGATACCATTTTTTAATTTAATTAAAATTATATCATATCCTTATGATATGCTATATTACATCAAGTTATAAATCAAGATAGATATTTTTTTGTTGAATTGAAAATTTAAAACAATATTTTTAAAAATATTTTATTTTTTCAAAAAATTTTATACAAAAGCCTCTATTAGTGGAGCCTATTGTCTCCATTTGGGCGCCCGCACACACCACGACACTAGCCATTTTCTTAAAGTAATTCAAAGACTTTGGTAAATTTTGAAAATCAAAAAGACAAAAATGGTGATATGTTAATGATTAAATAGCAACTTGGTTGGTTATATTTGAAAGAGGCCATTGCCCCCAATCTCATTTGGTGGCAAAGGAATGAATTATTTTTAGGACCTAAAAATACACAAAAGAAGTTTGTTTATAGAATGAGACAAAAGTGAGTATAACATCTTTCATACCGTAAAATAAATAAATAAGGTCATGTGAATGGCATAAAGAGAGCCCCCACTCGGTTAGAATTTTTGCCTATAACTTATTTGAAAGGACAATTGTATTTATTGGAAATGCTTCCGTGACTCGACACCATCACACTCTTTAATTATAATACATATTAATCCAAAGATCTTTTTTGTTTTTGTCTTTCATTAGAAATATAAACAAAACTATATATTTAAAATATTAAAAGATGAACATTTTTAAATTAAAACTCATAATTTTATTATTTTTTAAAATGAACAATTCGATTAACCCTCTTCTTTATTGTTTGCTATATTATAATATTTTATTTATTTTTATTGGTAAAAATTATGAATTTTTAAATTATTAATTTAATATTTTTTTATAATTTAAAAAAATTTACCTTTTAAAAATCTTTCTTAATAAAATTTTTATATATCATATTCACGATGAGATGAACTTTAAAACTCTGGCTCAAATTCGAATTGTCTTATGATATGCTCACTTGTCTATAAAATAAGAGAATAGATTGAATTCTTGTGAAGAAAATCTGATATCCAAATCAATATTTGATTAGTATGCAAGTAAATAAATTTAACAGGTAAATTTTTTAAAGAAGAAATTTTTTTTATCTGTAAGAGACCTATTTTTATTTATAGTTAAGAAATAAGAGATAATATTTGAATGTGTCAGCAAATTTTTGAGGGGTACCAATCCTGTACATATGTCATGTTAGGCATTTATCTACTGGACATCAAAGAATTTAGTGAAAAAACATCATACCTGTGACAATTTGACTTATGAGTTATGAGAGTTTGGTTGTAATACCAAGCGAGAGCCGGGCTCGATTAAGGGGTTCGGTAAATAGAAAGTTGTATCGCATATATACTTGTAAAATTTGTTTATACACATAACCTATTATAATATTATAAAATATCATCTAACTAAATTAAATTTTTTATTTAATTTTTTTATCATATCATAATATCTTTTTAAATATGGTAAATACTGTTTAGTATTATATTATAAAATATCATAATTTATATCATATATAATATATATTAAATTGTGTTATCAGTTATTTAAATAAGGTGTGAATTTGAATTATAAGAGGAGAATATAATAGTAGTTTCTTTTATTGTGTGTTTGTGGGGTCCAATAAATTAAGAGGGTGTTTGGTTTAGCTTATTGAGGCAGCTGATAGCTGTTTCAAATCAATCAGCTAAAGAATAGGTGTTTGGTTAACTTTTTTTATCAGCAGCTGTTAGCTGTTTGAAGGCTCAAACAGTAGCTGTTTGAAAAAATTCATCCTCCTAGCTTTTTCTAAACAGCTATTAATAGTTTTTTTATTTGACAATATTAACCCTGAATTATTAGATAATATTAATACACAATAACAATTTGAGTTTATTTAAAATTATACTCTTATTGGTCATTTTACACGATAACAACAACTTACTATATTTTTACCAAACGCTCATTATTCATCAGCTAACAGCTATCCGCAACAGCTACCAACTATCAACCGTATAAAACCGCTAAATCAAATAGGCATGAGATGATGAGAAAATAAGTGAGGAAGTGGGGGCACGTTATTTTAAAAAAGACCCGTGAAATGGGGTGTTTGTAAGTAAGACTGACACCGAAAGCAGAAACAAAGGCTCACGAGATTGAATAATGAAATTACATTTAACTGCCTACTTTATTTATTTGTAAAATTCAATAATACACAGAGCCAAAGCCATCTTCCAGTGATAAAGACATGTTTGATCTAAGGAAAAAAATGTGTGTGTATATATATTTAACAATACTCAGTAATTCATATCAAGTATTGAAAAATTACTTCAAAAATTGAGAGCAATCTTGCTTGATTTGCGGTCTCCAAATGAAAAATACTATACTTGATTATTATGTATTTATTTGAAAAAAAATGAAAGGGACCCATTAACTATTTTCCAACAGAATAGACAAAAATCGTGACAACCTCTCCTAAAAAGTTTACTAATCACTTGGCCTCTGCTTCTGCAATTCAACTGAATTTCCACAAATTAAGCTCACCAACTACAAACCTGGCTACCTATACTTTACTTTTATGCTTTTTTTTTTGTACAACGTAAGTACCAATTTTATACTTTACTTTTATGCTTATTTTTAATTCTGCTGCTTTCTACTCAACAATCCCACTAATCACTCTCTAACTTTGGTTGCTTTGGCTGTCCAATGGCAAAATAAAGTTTTTGTTTACTTTCTAACTTTTAAGTAGCAAAATGGATTGCTATCTCTTTCATAGAATTTTATATAATTTAAGTAATGGTGAAGAGGGAGAAGCATATTGGCAGTGGGAAAATAGTGACATGACAAATATTTATATATATATATAATGATTACTAGCATGAACATTTTGGAAGTGGAGGAGTATGGGCATTTACAACATCAATTTCAACATTTGTTTTGATGCTTCTTTTTTTTTTCTCTTTTGTTAATAATTTGATTAATTAGAGTCTAAATTCCACACTATTTAATATAATTTATATACTTGACCATTGAATTGTACATAATATGTCATATAGAAAATTGATGAACCTAATTAAAATTATAAAAATAATGTATGAAAAATTCTCAATTGACAGTTTAGAGTTGTCCTTGGATTTAATTGTATGTATATAATTCACACCAGTAAATTATAATCTCAAGATAATATATTATATTTACCCTTAAAAACTGTCTGTGTAGAGTTTAATTTTTCTTTTAAAAACGATTCAATATCTTACTATTCAAATATTGCAGATTAATATATATTGATATCGAATAGTACGAATAAGAAATGAAGCAAGAGACCTTAAAAACCACTTCAGTTAAGATGATGATGTCAATGCAATGAAAAAAAATACAAAATTGAGCCACGGAAAGTGTTACATTGCTTCTAAGAACGAGAAAGCAGCCTTATATACCCCACTCTAATTTCACACTTTTACAGTTTACAAACTTTCTCATTTTCCCTCTCTATTCTATAAATACTCCTTTTATCTTCACAACACACCACAAAACAAAATCCCATATTGCATTACCCAATAATGGCTAATATAGCTTTAGTTGTGGTAATCTTGGCATTAGCCAGTGTAAGAGTAACAGAGAGCAGAAAAACAAGGAACTTGGAGTCGTTTGAGTACAAAGCTATGAGTTGCAGAGCTCACAGTGCATCAATAACAGATTTTGGAGGAGTTGGAGATGGGAAAGCTTCAAATACTAAGGCATTTCAGGATGCAATTAATCATCTGAGTCAATATGCATCAGATGGTGGGTCTCAACTCTTTGTTCCTGCTGGAAAATGGCTAACTGGTAGTTTCAGCCTCACTAGTCATTTCACTCTCTTCCTTCACCAGGATGCTGTTCTTCTTGCTTCTCAGGTTTCTTTTTCCCCTTTTATAGTGAACTTTTTTAAACGTATACTCAACTAAGTCTTGAAACCAACTACATGAATTATCATTTTTCACTCGTAGCGATCATGGACTACGTCTTGGAAAAGACGCGGAGCATCAATTCCAACTACTTTTTTTTTTCAAATTAGTTTAGGTCTATCATGTTTCTTACGGTTATATCATCTTAAAATGTTGTGTATCATTTTAACTGTATATGGTATTAAATTTGTTTTAGGACTTGAAAGAATGGCCGTTGCTGAAACCTCTGCCATCTTACGGCCGAGGAAGAGATGCAGCGGCTGGAAGGTATGCCAGTCTCATATTTGGAACAAACCTCACTGATGTTATTATTACAGGTAATTAGCAAGTAAACGGAGAGATTTACCACTAAATACCCATCTGAAAGTGTAAAAAGTAACGTTAATTTTGGCATATTAATAAATGCAGGAAACAACGGCACAATTGATGGTCAGGGTGCATTCTGGTGGCAGCAATTCCATAAGAGCAAGCTTAAATACACCCGACCTTACTTGATTGAGATTATGTTCTCAGATAAACTTCAAATTTCAAATCTAACGCTCTTAAATTCTCCATCATGGAATGTTCATCCTGTTTACAGCAGGTACTACTACTATTACTATTACGGCGACAAGCAAGCACACACGCATGGGTTTTCATTATTAACTTTCACCCTTTTGACTGTGAGGTAAGCTTTAATTTTTAACCTTGGAATTGCAGTGATATTCTTGTCCAAGGCATTACCATCCTTGCTCCAGTCAGATCTCCAAACACTGATGGGATTAACCCAGGTTTGTTTTTTAGTCTTCCAGATTTGATGTATCTACCAGATCAAATTTTGAAGTTCCTTGTCGACATTAATTATGTTTTGTTTTTCAGATTCTTGCACAAACGTTAAAATTGAAGACTGTTATATTGTTTCTGGAGACGATTGTGTGGCTGTAAAGAGTGGCTGGGATGAGTATGGGATTGCATTTGGTATGCCCACAAAGCAACTAATTATCAGACGGCTGACATGTATTTCACCATATAGTGCCACAATTGCACTAGGAAGTGAAATGTCTGGTGGGATCCAAGATGTTAGAGCAGAGGACATCACAGCCATTCATACAGAATCAGGGGTTAGAATCAAAACTGCTGTAGGGAGAGGAGGGTACGTGAAGGACATATATGTGAAGAGAATGACTATGCATACTATGAAATGGGCATTTTGGATGACAGGAAATTACGGGTCACATGCTGATAAAAACTATGATCCAAATGCTTTGCCTGTCATTCAAGGGATTAACTATAGGGATATGGTTGCCGATAATGTTTCCATGGCTGCCAGATTGGAGGGAATTTCCGGTGACCCGTTTAAGGAAATTTGCATTTCTAATGTGACAATTGGAATGGCAGCCAAGGCCAAGAAAATACCATGGACATGCACTGGCATTGAGGGGATTGCAAGTGAGGTGACTCCCAAACCATGTGATTCGTTGCCCGATGAACGGCCGGAGACACTTAGAGAGTGCGACTTTCCACCGGAAAATATACCAATCGACTTAGTACGGTTCCAGAAGTGCACTTACGGAATGGATCATATGTGAACTTTTTTTCTAGGAAAAGTAAAATGAACTCTACAACTTAAAAAAGAGTTCTGCTAGACTGGGAGATAACTGTGCTCTCACCGTCGTCTTCTAATGAACATCATAATGTGGATTTTGATATGTACCATATAATTAAAGGTAGTTTGCAATAGTTGCTTTGACTAGCGTAATACATAGCTGCAGTGTTTTCAAGGGTGCTCAGATTTGAAATTAGAGGGAGATGTGACAAGACATGTTTTCGCATCATCAATAATCAATCAATTGCTGAGCATCAGTTTGAATCAAGCATAGCTTGACTTTACATCCAAACAACCACCAATTATCACAATGCTTTTTCTCCCTCCTGACACAAACTTATTTTTCATATATAGATAGCCGTTCTCAAAATCGAATCCATGCCCTACAGAAAGAACACCTACTTCAACTTCAAAATCTCACGGAAATGGCTCATTCTGATTAGCAATTCACGCGCTTCCAAAGGAGATGATATAAAACAATCTCTGAACCTGCAACGGCTGGAACTTGCTCCTGATTTAACAATTAGAAATATATATTGCCTATTAGATCTTTCATGTAGTACAGTCATGCCTTCTCCTCCTGGCTTCCTAATATGTCAGCACAAATAACTAGCTTTTCCATGACATTTAGCAAGATATTTGATTGCACTAGAAACAATATTTTCACATTTCACAGTTAAGCTATTCGACGTAAAAAATGGGAAAAGATATAAAGCCTAGCAATTCAAAGAAATTCTTCGCATTCAAATACTTTCAGAAACTTCGGAAAAAAAAAAGGAACATTGGGTGTCATAACTTTGCAGAATCCATGTTCAAAAATACTACATATTTCCGGTGCATCAACCACTCCTTGCCTCTCGCCATCCCAGATACAGTTGGTATATCCATATGCCAACTACAAATTGAACCTCTATTGACATTCTTCTCAGTTACCTTGAACTTAACCTATCCAACATCTGTTACGTTTCAATAACGCAAGCAATCCAAGATGAAAATTAACCCACCTCTTTTTGACATGTGATGAATCGCAATGCCCAGAGTGTTTTCATCTTTCCCCAGAGACCCTGAAGGATTTTATATAATTATGATGAAAATTAATAGGAATCACGGACTTCTTTCCCTATGCGTATACAACACATTATCAGATAATTCTCAAGGATCTGGATTGAATTTTACAGATTCCCTCCAGACAAGTTCTTTGATATTTTCCTCAGTAAATGATGGCTGCTCGAAATCAAAGATAAAAGGCATTGGGCAAACAGGCTCCTCATTGATATCATGAAGGGGTGCCAAGTAATGGTGGCACAGTGCCTCATCAACTGCAAACAGGAAATAAAACAAGAAAAGCTTCATCAACGAGTAAAGTGAACCAATTTTAAGCATTTAACTTAAAAAACCTGTATAAGTCAAACATTCAACTTGTTTTATCAATTACTATATGTGATTTCAACTTGTCTGGAGGACATAATACTTCCATATTAATAGCAAAACTCCGTAACAGATAAGGAAAGTTCTTAGAAGGAGAAACAAATCTGATCCCTAATTCAAGCAAACAATTATTGTTTCTACCATAGATCAAACAATTATCGTTTCTACCATAGATTAAGAGAGAGAGAGGGAGAGAGAGAAAAGAATCACCATGCTACAAACTAGTCATTAGAATCTAGGTATCATTTCACATTGTACCTGTAATGCGCCTCTTTGGATCAAAGACTAGCATCTTTTCCAACAGATCAACAGCACCTTGGGACATATTAGGAAATCTAGCAGCAAAATTTTGCCTTGGGTGTTGTGGAAGCTGCCTAACATATCTTCGAGCATTATCACTTCGGAGGAAACCAAGGCTGGAGTCATCTGGGGAACCAATAAGCTACAAAAGAGAAAATTAATGGATAAGTATTTCAGCCAAAAGTATCCACATTATAAATTGATCAAGGGCGTTACATAATGAGCTAACTATTTAATCATTTTTCTTGCCTGGTGAAGACCACTTTGCCTAGTGTTTGTCCAGGCACAAGAGAGCAAAACAAATAGGAATCAACAAAGAGAAGATGTAGCACCAATTGCAGGGGAATAGCATTCATAAAGTACACCATAACAGAGGAAAGCAAATAGATATACAACAGTGTAGAGGAATTTTAATTTTAATTCCCCAGCCACTTCCTTCTCTTTCCCTAGCATTCATGCCGACTTTTTATTGAGGATATCATCATTATATATTCAGAATTTATGCTTATGCAATTTCCATCATTTAGTCATAATAAATGAAGCCATGCCTCAAGATAGGGGGAGACACAACTTGGAATTCTGAAATAAGAAGGGAAGAGGAGAGAGGGAGTGGGGGGGAGCAAGAACAGGAGAGGAGGAGGAAGGATGGGGGAAGAGAAGAAGGATAACGTGAGAAACTACAAAGGCGCATAACATGTGAAGACCCAAGAAAAAATGACATATTATTGAAACAAAGAATTTATCTTCCACCACGAACAACAAGAAAATGTTTTAATTTAGAAGCAGCAGTAAGGATAGTTCAAGGAGAATTTTCTGAGCAATGTCCTAAAAGCATACCTCTGTGATGAGCCTCAGCTGATGTGCATAGTCTTTACCAGGGAACAAAGGTTGCCGTGTCATGATCTCACCTAGTATACAACCCACTGACCATATATCAATTGCTGCAGTGTACTCTGAACAATTAAGGAGTAATTCTGGTGCTCGATACCAGCGAGTAACAACATACTCTGTCATGAAATCTGTCTCAGAAGTTGTCCTTGCAAGACCAAAGTCTGCAATCTTAAGGTCACAATTAGCATTCAGAAGCAAATTGCTAGGCTTCAGATCACGATGCAAAACATGTGCTGAATGTACATATTTGAGCCCTCGCAACAACTGATAGAGAAAATACTGCAAAAGTAACAATACCATGAATATATGTGATAATTTATGCTTATAGACATTTTCAGTGGTAATTACCAAATATACCATATCAATTTGATGTCTAAACACAAAAATTTCTCAACATAATAATGTTGGGACTCGCAGCCTTTGGAAGGAGATAAATATAAGTAGAATTTGAAGCATAACTGAGGGAGGAGAAAATAAAGCTACACTATACAATACTAGCAAAAAAAGAAATCTGAGAACATTTGAGATGCTTACCCGACAATGATCATCTGTCAATGATTGGTTGGAGCGTATTATTTGATGAAGATCAGTGTCCATCAATTCAGAAACAATGTAGACATCATTGAAGGTCTCCTTTTGGGGAGGTCGTATTATGTCTTTGATAGCAATAATCTGAGCAAAGGAAATGAGGAACAAGGCCATAATTCCAAAATTTTGGACATCCAAAATATTGTAGTAAAAAAAGTAAAAAAGAAGTAAGAAAAGCTAAGATAATAGTTCCACCAACTCAAGTTAAGCAGTAAGCCATAATTCACATGCACTTGGAAAATATTTTAGCATTCCAGGACAAAGGACAGAAGAAACTTGCCGAAAACAAAATACCAATCTTAGAGGGTGTTTCGCTTAACTTATGAAGATTAACTTATAAGCACCAAGTGCTTATAAGTTAATATGAGTTTATAAATATTTAAAATTTTATTCGGTTACAAGTTTGTTTTGAGCGCTTATAAGTAACTAATAAGCATCTAACATATTTGAAAAAAAAACCTATAAACATATTTATTATTAAAATAACTAAAAAGCGTATAAAATTATATTATCAAGAGCATTTATTGAAATAAATAGAAACAATATAATAAATTATTTGATCAAACTATGTTTATAAGAATCAAAATAGTAAATTGATCCCCTCGAACTTATTTTTTTAAGCTTATAAACTGAACTTATAAGCTCATAAAATTATTTAAATAAATGCACCGGCTTGAATTTAAAGCTTCGAAGCTAATTATAAGCTAAGCCAAACACTCTCTTAATATATGAATTCATAAGCATAACAATGCCAAAGGAACTCACGTTTTCATGGTCCATGTGCCGAAGAAGCTTAATCTCTCGCAAAGTCCTTTTAGCATCTATCCGATTGTCAAAAGCATTACCAACCTTCTTAATGGCAACTTCCTCTCGTGTCTCAGAATTCATAGCAGCACTGAACGAAATAAAAAATCACATTTTCCTTCACATTGTCGGTAAGACAAAGCAAGCGAGTCAAATGTAAGGAAAATGTAACATTTACAGTTCACCAGTACAACAGTTGTATGGACAAGTGACACAACAGGATTCACTTACTTCTCTAGCAAAAACTGTACACAATCAGAATAAAATTAAGCAGATCTCAAGCATCCAGCTGATTCTAAAGCAATCATATGCACATAAAAAAAATGTCCAAAAGCGATGGACAATTGAAAACTCAACTGAATGTTTTATCACTGTCTTCATTGTTTGCCAATTTATTGATGTACTAATGTAAGAAAAACAACTAATTTGCAAATTCCATGGCTAGAAATATGTAAAAATCTACCAGTAACCTCACGATTAAACCAGACTCATGCTAGTTGAAGATTCAGAGCAAAATTAGCCACCAAAGCCTCTACAACAGTCAGAAAATGATATTTCAGCGGCGAATTAGGAAACACAAGTATTAAAAAACCTAATCATATCAGGTAATTCAAGTCAACTCTACAAGTATTGATGCAGGAATACTAATTATAGTTAAAATACTAAACTAATTTAGTAAAAATATTAGTCTGCGTGCAAAACTCACTAAAACACTTCAAATCCTAAGCATATTCAAGAGAACTTTCCATCGACAATTTATTAACGCAACGAAACCAAGAGCATCTAAGATCAAGAAAACAAACCATAACCAAAATAAAAACCACACAATCTTCAAGCTAAAACAAAGGATAATAAGGAAATGAAAAAAAAAAATCCTTACCAAACAATACCAAAAGCACCTCTGCCAACAGGACGAATAGGAGGAACATACTTTCTAGAGACTTCAAAGAGGTTACCGTACACATTATACTGAACATAGCGTCCACCTTGAGAGAGTACTCCTCTGATGTTATGGTCACCGGAGCCAGAACGTGACTCCATTAACGTACTTGAAGCTCAGAGGATCCGAGTCCGGACCCAACTTTAGATCAGATATAGTACAGAGATGTTTGGAGAAGCGCTAGATGAGAGGCAAACGTGTCGGTAGCCATAAAATACTTCGACAATTTTTTTGGTGCGTATTTTTAACTCTACATAGAGAGGAAAAAAAATAAAGAAGAGAAAAATAAATAAAAAAAATTATATATATATACATATAGTTTTAGAAAATAAGAATAATAATTAGAAAAATGAAGAAAAAAAGAGGTTGGTGGAACTGGAAAAAGTCTGGATGACTCGTGAAGAAATGCTGACTTTTGAAGTGGGTTTTTAATTCTTAACAACAAGTCTTTTGGTGAAAATTTGTTTTTGGTGTCGTTTGATGAGTGGTTCGGTTTGGTATATATACATAATTTTATTTTTATTAAGTCAAATACGAAATATTACAACAATTTCAGAAGAGACGACGACAGAGGATTTTGATTACGAAATGAAACTTCTTTGCTAATCCACAAGTTGGAGGCGAATTTTCAAAGCAATGGTCCTTTGCTGCCATTCAATTATGTTTACTACCACATGGGCTGGGTCAAGTATTTATGGCCGCCTCCATAGTTGGTCTAATTTAGGTTGAAATAATAAAGAATTTTTTATAAAAATATAAAAAAAATTAAAAATAATTTTAAATTTACTAATTTATAAAATATTTATTAAAATATTAAAATTTATAAAATATTTAACAAAATATCATATTTTTATTAATTTATAAACAGTTTATAAAAAATTTATTATAAATTTATAATAAATTTATAAATTTTACATAATTTATAATCATTTTATTATGAATTAAAATAATTCTGATAAAAAATAAAAATTTTAAAAATATAACGAAAAATATTATTTTTTTAATAATAAAAAAAATTACTTTTAAATCCATAAAAAAATTAAAATTAAAAATTGGATAATTCTGCACGAACACTAAAGAGATCTATTGCCAAGATATAAAATCTAAATAAGGACTTGAAAACAGACTTCTAGAAAAACTATTATTTTTTAAAATTTTCATTGCCTAATCGTATTAGCCCGTTTGATTATTAAAATAATTTCGTACAACTTATTTCTAGTTTTTTTTAATACAATTTTATAATAGAAAATCATTACTATTTCAATATAAAACCAGTGTATTCATATGCTATAAAAGTAATGAAATAGTAAAAGAAATTAAATTTCTCGTGATTTAAATAAGTTTTGCTCTCAATTATTACAAGGCCAACTAAGCATGCAAATTTATATTTTATTTTTTTTATATTTTATTTTTTTTGTAGGTAGATCAAGAACGCCCGCTGTAAGTCACAAGGAAGTAGAAGAGTATGACAATGATGCAAAAATGCCAACAAAACTTTCACCTTACATCCATAGCATAGAGCACAAAATTTGGCAAAATGAGAGATTTTTTCAGGAAGACACCCTAATTCACTGAGCAAATACCCGAATATATAGAGTTACATATACATATTTACTTGCCCCCACTTACCGCAATGGAATGAGAATACCACACCTGGAACTTTCCGTTGGCATACATAGCACCAGTGTCCAACAGCAAAGAACTGCCAAACAAACACCGGTACAGAATCCATAATCTACATTCAGAAATGCAGAGCACATTTCAACATAGAAAAACCAAGTTAAATATAAACAAGTCAAATGCAAAGGTGAAACATATAATATTTCACATATTTTTGACATTAAAAAGTACCACACTCTTGCACACGCCAGTAAAAAAATACCATAACATAACTCGCATAATACATGATACCATAAACCACACAAGATGTTACTACTAAGCAAACCTCTCACAACTAAATCATTTGTATACACTTGATTAGTTAGCTCCATACACATTCACCTCACAATCTGCTCTCCTACATTAGTTCCTAATGTTGTGTCAGTAACAGCACCAGATGTTCTCAAATGACCAAGCAAAGCATCACGTCCACTCAAAACTACCTTGAAAAAGCCATCCACTTCCTTTGCAAGATTATCCAGCCCTTGAGAGAGCTTTTCTGCTCCGGTTTTCAAATCTGAAACAGATTTCTGGAACGCCTCTGCTTGAATAGGTCCTACTCCATCTTGAATCATGGGATACAACATCTTGGAGATCGAACCAACTGCATCTAATTCCTTCAGAACCGTAAATTTTCCGCTAGAAAACTTCTCTCTAATTTCCCTATTTACATCAACCTGCAAATTGGTATATGCTTCTGCCCACAGGATCATATCTGGAATATCTAAATCTACCAAATTGTTTGATGAACTTGAGAAGGCAGCAGCAAAAACACCACATATAAACAGTGTCTGCACCTTAACCCCATACATTGCGCGCATCAAAACCTTTCCCTTTGCTGAGTTCTTAACCTTAGGCAGATCCAATGATTCCACTAGATTATCCAAGATGGACCGGCAATTCTTTACTCTTGTATTCTTTGAACTAATGTGCTGTCTCCAGCTATCAAGGGAAGAACGGGCTCGAACTCGAACAAGTTGCTTTGGAGTGTCGGACTCCAAATTATGGAGTACACATTGTAGCAAAAGATGGCCTTTGTTAAGCCAGGCAAGCTCGGAGCTAAACACAATGCAAATATCAAGCAGCTTCACACTGATGTCCAAGTACACATCTATCCATTTCTCATCCCACTCAGTTACAGGGAGCTCAAGATCTGTAATGAGGGTTTTTATGTCAGTATGGGTCTTACAAAGTGACTCCATCGCAGATTTCATCCATGTTAAGCTGAGAACATCTTTCTTGTCCTTTGGACAAAGTCTTCTCAACCTCTCTGCCAAGGTATCCTCAAAAGCGTTCAATAAAGAAAGAAGCTTTGGGGACAACTGAGAGCCCTTTGGGGATATCATCCGGAAAGGATTTCCAAATGAAAAGAAAGGGCGGTGTGGTTCCTGTGGCCTGCTCATCCTGATTATTTATTTACTGCAAGAAGTTTGCAAAACAAAATAATCAATCTTATTGCAAAATGCCAAAAAAATTCCATGAATCAAGTTATCCAACAAGATCAGCCAACACCACAATAAAATATTACCAATCTATCATCCTTGATCAACATAAATCATAAAATAACAATAGACAATTTTTTTTATCAGCTCTCCATCTGATTCCTAGGAAACAATAAATAAAAAAATAAAAACTCCTATTAAAAAGACCACCCATAAGGCAAATTTCAACTCCAATTGAACCAAACAAGAACCTTCCAATATAAACCGCTATTAACAAGCAGAAAAACAGATAGTAAATCATAAAAAAAACAAAACAAATTAAAAGTACAATAAAAATTCAAGAAGACCGCTTTTCTTCTTTCATCAAAAATCAAAAGTACGAAGACTAACAGCTAGCTACAAAAGATGAAATCATCCCATAACTGAATTTGAATTAACACCTCTTATTGTTAAATTAAACCATAAAAAAACCAAAAAAGTAAATAATTTAGGATATTACTGGCCACACAAAAGCAAACCGATAGATGACTTACCAAAACTTTAGATCTTTAGATTAGAATAAAGATAACGCGAGATCAAGGCAAAACGCCAACAGATTGACACAAAACTGGTCGAAGCGAACAACAAAAACCCAACCCTAAAAAGTAGCCTTAGATCTACAAAAAACTGAAGGAAAAACAAAATCCAAAAAAAAAGAAAATGAATTTTTGAAGCAGAATTTGAAATCTGTAGAGATATTGATACCTGAATCGGTACTACAACGGATCTAGAATTTCGTAGAAAGCCACAAAACGCTGAACACAAGTTTCGCTTCTTGGAAAGTTCTTCGCTTTATCTTTTGATTTGCCAATAGGCGTTGATTTTTTCAGATCAGCTACTGTAAAATATCAGAAAAAAATGGTTCGGTATTGATTTATAGATGAAGGGAATAGTGGCGTCACGGTCTGTTATGAGAACTTTGTCACGGATGTTACACGTGGAAGAGAAAGACTGGTTTGTTGGGGATATCCGTTGTACTCATGTGACGTTATTACTTAATTAGGTGATGCTTATCCTTAGGCCTCTGTGTACAGTAATATTACCTACTGTAGAATTATAAAATGGAACGATCATTTAATCTAACGGTCAGAAGCGCGTTGTCGGCCGCTCAATCAATTATCAAATACGACAGTGTTTTGGCTGTTTTATCCTTCTAAAGTCTAAATCTTATTCGCCGTTTAAATTTAATTTTATGTGATTGGAAAAGTTGAAGAAACCAGTATTGGCTAACTTTTAATTAATGTTATATTGATCTTGTTTTGAATACCACTTTTGACACAAAATTTGAGCGGTCCAATTAAAGTCCAAATATCCTAATTATTTTTACTTTTAATGAATATACATTTTTTATTTTTTAAATAAATATTTTTTAAATTTACTACAAAATTGAAAATGAAATTGAAATTGTTAAACTTAAATATTTTTGAAAGGAAAAAATAAAGTATTTTCAAAAACATTTTATTTTTTAGATATTTTTAAACAATCTTTTTTTACTATTTGTTGATTTGAAAATTAAGTTGTTGGGGGCCTCGTATAAATGCCCAAGGAGAAGCAGATTTTTTTGTTTGTTTGAGGAAGGTAGACTTTATTTGTAACTCTACATTTTTTTTTTTTTTTAGTTTAAGTGAAGATATATTTGATATAAATTTTTTATACAAATTATATATTATGCAATTATATTATATATATATTAATATTATCAATTGTTACAAATTATAAATAAATATTATTTAAAAGATTAATAATATATATTTTAAAGAATAAATATTTTTATACAAACTACTTTATTGTATACTTTGAAAAGATTGCACACATTTTATATAACATTTATATATATGGTACCTCTACTAGACGTATATAAATTTATACTCTATTTAGATGATAGTTGGTGATGGTTTAGTATGATATAGTATTATTTAATAAATTTTTGGTTTTAATTTTTACACTGATTGTACGGCTTAGCATAGCTTTTGATTATTTAAAAACTATCACTTTTCTAACATTTTTAAACTACCGAATTAGTAATTACCATAATTTTTTAAATTTATTTTTCAAAAGTACCCTCACCATTCTTATTATGTTACAAATTTAATCTTTCTAACTTAATTTCTTTTTTTTTTAAAATCCAAACTTAATTTCAATTTTTCTAAAAAATTAAAAATAAATTTAATATTTTAAAAAATTTATATATCCATCTAAGCTCTAATATTTTTTCAAGCAAAAAGTATATTAATATTTTAATTAATTTTATTTTCATTGACTATAAAAAATAAAAATAAAAATTAATTATTGAATATAAAAAATAAATTTAATATTATTTTATATAAATTTTAATTAAAATTAATATTAATTTTACTTTAAAAACATCTTAATTATTTTATTATTTTTACAACCATATCATACCATCAAATTAAATAAAAATAACTTAATTAATCATATTATATAATATCATCTATCCAAATATGATAAATACTAATTATATTACTATATTATATAATAATATATCATATTATATATTAATAAACTATACTATCAGTCATACAAACAGAGTATAAGAGTTTGATGTTTTATATTTTATAATTTTTTTTCACGGATTATATGAAAAAATAGCATACATTTTTGTGAACTTTCATTTCTTTAGATATAATTATATAACTAAAAAAATTTATTTAAAATATACATTGATTTTAATATACCCGATGACTAAAATCTCCGCCACTAAACTCTTAAACCTTATATTGGTTTTTTTTTTTTGAATAGTAATGCTTAAATGATTAAGCATTACTATATTTCAAAAATTATAATTTTTCTCACGTTTTTTTTTTCAATATGTATTTAGTCTATATGTCTATGTATAATTTTGAAATCCCTTTGAATGAAGAAGCTCTCGTGACTTGAAAATCTGCAACAACACGAGCACAGATTAAAATAGCACAATCTGAATCAAATAACAGTTTCAGAGACATCCATGACACCATCCCAGAAAACAGAAGCATCTTTACATCATAAAATAAAGATTATCACAAACAATTTTTTTTTTGAAATGATGCTTTTGTTTGTGATAATAGAATCAGATCATAAAATTGTAAAAAAAAAATACTAATACGGCAGTTAAAAGAAATGCAAGTTCATATATTTAATCATAATAAGCATACTAAAAAGTGCTAGACATATAATTCAACATTATTTCATTGATATTATAAGCACAGATCCATCTTATTTTTTATGATGAATTTGGGCATCGAACCCATAATCCCAATTGTTAACCAAGTAAACAGCATCACTAATCACTATGTATAAACCATACTTACATGCTACATAGGTCAGCAAATAACATCATAACAATACTAGAATCCCAATTTACAAGTCCTAATAACAATGTATTATGTATGTAGTAAATAGGAAAAGAACTAATCTTGAAAATCAAGAATGCATTCAAAGCCAGCTAGCATTAAAACAACAAACTAAGAACTCAAATGGTTTCCCAAAAAACCCAAATGAGAAATTGACCAAAACATCCTTGAAAACCCATCCAATAGTAATCGATCTCAAGCTCTCTCATCTAATGACTTTCTCTGAGATTCACAGCCTCGTTCAACAGGTCTCTCTCCAATCTATAGCTATTCCAACGTAAAAAGTAGAGTGATAGATAGACACCGGTTTCTCTCCAATCTATAGCTATTCCAATGTATAAAGTAGAGTGATAGATAGACAGATACAAACCCCTCCCAACCCCCATCGATTGGCACAAAATTGGTCGAAGCAAACAACAAAAACCTAACCCTAAACAGTAGACTTAGATATACCAAAAAAAATAAGAGGAAAAACAAAATTCAAAAAAAAAAGAAAAATAAAACTTTCACACCCTAAAACAGTTTTCGTCCCATTTTTATTTTTTTAAAAACCATTCTCACCAGTTGGAGTGTGCCAATAGTCGAAAGAGAGGAGAGATTTCAGAATTAAAAAAAGCTGGAAATTTAGGGAAAAAAAATACAAAATAAAAAATTTATGAAAAAATAAAAAATATATATATAATAAAATCACCTTACCGGCTGACTGGCAGCAAAAATTAGCTCTCGACGGCGGTCAGTGGTGGCGTGATGATGGATGAGAGGCAAGCAAAGGATGGTTGTGTGGAGGAGCTTATGGAAATTGGAAAGAAAGAAAAGAAAGAGTAGGGTTGTGTCTTCTAGGGTACTTCGGTAATTTTAATTCAGTGGAAAATAGTAAAGGACAAAACAGTGCCGTTTTAATCTGAGTTTTTTACAAAAACAAATAAAATAATCTTGGGTCAGGCAAGGCCAACCCGAACAAATAAAGTGACACAAGTAAATTATTCAACTTTGGATACGATAAGATCCAATATATAGTTTCAGTGTCATATAAACGAAAAATACATAAAAAAAAAAGCAATTCAAATAACACAAGTAATCAGAAGATAAATATATAATTAATTAAATATCTGATTTTCTTCAAAATAAATAAATCTAATTATAGGAGGTTTAAAATTAGACAGGAAAAAGCTGGAGATTGATATGAACCTTAAGAGAGTTGTTCTAACAGTAAAAATCGATAGTGAGCAACCAGCTTGGTAGCGTCGCGAGGGTTCTGCTTAATGGAACAGCGGTGATGGTGAGCAAGCATCAAGTGGTAATGGTGAGAGGTGATGTGGTTTGTCTTTGAGTGTGAGAAGAATTTATCGTTATCTTTAGGAGAGGCGGCTTGAAGACTTGGAAGTGCAGATTGAAGAAATGATTTCAGGTTTTGTTTAGATTTTAGGTTTACACAATAAAATAAACCCATTACAATAGTATTTTTAATTCTCAAATTCATTTATACATTGTCCAAACTCTGATTTTCATTTATACATTGTACAATTAAAAACTGAAACTTTTCAGCTTATTGTGAATAAGTGATTTTTAGATTATAATCAGATTAAAAATAAGCAGTTAAGCGTTTCTGTAAACTAGCTAATAATCAGCTGATAATCAGTTAAGTGTTTCTGTAAAATCAGCTTATAATCAGTTTTTAATTGTAGAAACTGTCAAAATGACCAAACTGTCCATGAGTTTATTTATTGTATAAAAATAATTTTTTAAATGTCAATTCAAAATTTATTTTGCAATAATAATAATAATAATAAAATTTAATAATAATAATAATAAAATTTCTTTGATGGAAACTAAAGTGTATAAGGTAGGTAAATTTGAAATATTGAAGATTAGATAGGGATAGTATGGTCTTTTACTTGGTCAAAACTGCTTAAAAAATAAGTGCTTAAAAAAAAAGTAGCAAAACTGAACTTTTAAAAAACTGATTAAAATCAGATTATAATCTCTTATTTAAGTTTTCAGAAACACTTAAATAAACAACTTATAATTTAAAAACAGTTTATAAGCAGTTTTGACCAGCTTTTAAGTTTTGAGAAACACCCTCATAATCAAATTGGATTGGATATCCAAAATTATTTGACTCGCTATCATCTTTCCACCAAGTTTGCAAGTCCGTTAAATATTTATTATAAGTAAAAATAAATTAATAATAGTTTATAATTTTCCTGTTATAAAAAAATATTGAAATGTTAGTAAGGTATTGTCAATTTTGCAAGACATTTGGATGCCATTCTTAAGGATCAGAATTCAGGTCTCCTTTGTCGTTGAATAGAAATGTTTTCTCGTTACAAAAGAAAAAAAAAAGGTTGAAACATTTGTATATGTAGATATTAAGATTTTCTTTTTATAAAATAAAAATTTCTTTTTACACTGTATTTAAAATGAATAAATTTAGATTATAAAATTTATTTATAAATAAATTTTATATAAAATTTATTTATAAATAAATTATCATGTTTGATATGGTATAACTTAAAATAGGTAATTGAAATAAATTTTATATAATTTTATTTAAAATAAAAATTATGAATTAAAAATTTATTTATCTTTTTTTTAAATATACTCTTTTTATAATAATATTATATTTAAAACTTATGCTCAAGTAATATCAAAATAATTTTTTTTATATTTATTGTTATAAATTGATAATAATATATTTTTTAATTAGATAATTATTATATATTAATGTTTTATTTTTTAATATTAAAAATTATATTTTTTTAATTTATATAAATTTGATTGATTGAAACTATTATAATTTATTTGTAATAAGTTTATATGAATTTGATTGATTGAAACTATATTATAATTTATTTGTAATAATTTTTATTTAGAATAATATATTTTTTTAAACATAATTTTATATAAAAATATTAAAATTTAAAAATTTTCACTTATAGACTATTATTTATGTTTATAAAAATATTTTTTATTTTGATAATAAATTTCACAAAAGAATTTATATATATAATGACTAATTTTATAAAATTTTAAATGATTATTAAAAATAAAAATCTAATAAAATATTAAGATAAAATCCAATAAAATTATAACTATTGGTGAAGTTAAAATGGCAAACATCCAAATTGAATATTTAGCTTTAAAAAATTAAAAATTAATTACATAATTTTGTTAAAAATTAATTTTAAAATAGAAGAAATAATAAATTTTATGGAATTAATATAGTAAAAAAGTGAAAAAATTGGGAGAGTATAGTGGAAGAAAGTGGTATAGATTTATTAAGAATAATTTTATAAAGAAAAATTGAGTTTATTAATTTGTAAAAATTATTTGTAAATTTTATTTATTTTAGTAAAATTTAATTTACACTAATTAAATTTCATGAATTTGAATTTTATTATGAATTTGAATTTATAGAATTGAAATGAATAAAAAATTTCATTCCAAATAAATAATTTTTAGAATTTAAATAAATTTCATAAATTTTTCTAAAATTTATTTATTCTAAATGACGGTGTTAATGTAAAATAATGATTAGGAAAATTAGTATATTTATCTGAAAATAATATAAAATTTATTATTTCGTTATACTACTCTTATCTTTATGACACTGAACAACCTATGCAATAATGAAAGACACAGAAAAATGGTGTACGAGTCAATAATCCAATCGAGTCACGTCCCGTTGATTTGTGGGCGTTAAGAAGGAATTAAAACATTTGCAAAGGATAAAAACATGCATCAAAATAAAGTTAAAACAACCTTGTCGAGTACTGAAACATAATCTGGCTGAAATGCATTTTTTCTAAATAGATTTAAGTTCGATATCTTCTCATATTATAAAACTATAAAAAAAACAACCCAGCCAATTACCATTAAATAATTCAATAGAAAACAAGCAATTACGTATTATCAAACATGGTAGAAAATATATGCATTGGTGGGGAAAAAATGATGAAATCTCCTGGCTAGTTTTCAGTTTGCAGGCCTGATTCTACCATAGACAACAGAAAGAAGACGTCTTCAATATTTTATCCAGTATCCTACTTGACAGCCAACAAATTGGTTAGCTCTATAATATTTGAATAAGACCAAATCGCTACGATAGCCAAATGCCATAATAAGACATAGGCCACATGCATCCAAAATCAGATTACTTCAACAAGCACTCTGCCAAAGGTCCCCGTTTGGCTCAAAAGGATAAGCATGCTCTGGCATTGATAGCGAAACCAGTAACAGGGAGCTACCACCGTATTTCCGGACTATATTTTTGGTTGCTGCCCAGCTGGCTGGTCCAACCCAAGACAAGAAATCACATGAATATAGGGTTGTAAGCTCATTCCCTTCCAAAAGAATTGGCTGGTTACTGGACCATCCAACTTTTTCATAGTTAGCACTGATGTTGAGGTAATCTAAATGCTTCCATAACATACATACTACCCAGGACCGTCCTGTTTTGGAGCTGGCCATGATGGTGATGATTCAGAAGCTTATCAACACTGAGTCACAAATAGATATGTTGAATAACTAGAAGAATGAGACAAGCAAACTAAAGCAAGAATAACCTAATCACTAATTGTGAAAATTTATAGACACATCTGAGAGAAGAATTTATAGATGAACAGGGTGATATACAGTATACATACATGTCTTGCTATGCAGATTAGATTTGTTTTACAGGCTGAAAAAATCTATTAACTATGGTTTCTATAAGAAAATGAATGAATTCTTTCGATTGTACAATTATATCCAATTGAAGTAGGATATATATCAAAAGAAATAAATTTGAGCACAAAACAAATGCAGAGATTATTGTTTTCTTTGAATTGAAGGTACAACAAACACAGTAAAGAAGAGGTTCAATAACTCGCAGAGAATTAAATTAGTTAATCAAATAATTCTTCAATGACGCTATCTCCATCTACTTGCCTGATGAATATTCCTACCACTATCACCTTTGCTTGTGTATGAAGTGGATTCACCCAATTGTTTCTCACCTAGTTTTGCAATAGCATGATTTTCTTGTTCATAATCATGACGTGAATGTGAAGATTCTCTCCCCATTCGGCGTTCCTGCAAATATGGGAAAAGAATGATAAACGAATGAGTGGATAACTGAATCGTTTCCTCAAATACGCAAAATTACATCTCATAGTTAGATAAGAAATGGTGCATACATCACGAAACAGCAAGTCATCTGCTTCAAGCATGTGGATCACATGCCCCATTTTGGGCCTTTTTGTTGCATCAGGATCAACACATCGAAGAGCAACTAGGAGAACACGTTTTAGTGCTTTGGAAGCAGGAATCTCAGGCAACTTAGGATCAACAACTTCTTCAGATTTTCGGTTTCCAACCATGGTTTTTAACCAATCCACCAAATTCACCTGAAATATTTAGATGCTTTGAAGTTGTACCGTTTGAAATAAAAGAGAATTAAAACCAAGAAAGCACAGAGAGAACTTTTCCAAGTTATATGTCAAAACTAACCTCTCCTTGTGGTCTACTATAATCAACAGGGCTTCTCCCAGAAATCAATTCCATGATAAGTATACCAAAGCTATATACATCACTCTTCTCATTTAGCATTCCTGTGCAAGCATATTCTGGTGCAACATATCTAGCAAAACCAGTAAACTAGAGTTAATTTATCTATTCAAAAAGCATCTGAAGATATCCAACAACCAACCAAATGATTTTGTATATAATAAAGCTGCATCTTTTCCAATAGATTTTATAGCTTTACAAAAGGAAACATAAATAATGAATACTTGAAACAAGGAAATGAACTAACCCAAATGTTCCCATCACCCGTGTTGTTACGTAACTCCTTTCAGAACACAAAAGCTTAGCAAGCCCAAAATCAGAAACCTTAGGGTTCCATTGGCGATCAAGTAGTATGTTACTTGATTTTACATCTCGATGGACAACCTTTGGTTCAAGACCCTCATGAAGGTAGGCCAATCTGCAACAAGAGTAGCAAACATATAGCTTAAGTGATTAACCGGAAAGTTAACAATAACTTGACTGACAATGCATGAATCAGTGTATAATGTATAAGACATGTACATGAAACAAGAGTTAGGTTACAAATTATCATATACCCCTTTGCTGTTCCCAATATAATGTTTATTCGGATATCCCATGGTAGAGGGCTGACTTCTCCAGCATCACCATGAAGCCATTGGTCCAGA
The DNA here is from genome assembly GCA_947685225.1 of Garcia nutans. NCBI lineage: Eukaryota > Viridiplantae > Streptophyta > Magnoliopsida > Malpighiales > Euphorbiaceae > Garcia > Garcia nutans. The sequence continues at coordinate 12,002,274 of CANTUV010000010.1, read as the reverse complement.
TTTCCATTGTCAACATACTCATACACAAGCATCCTACAAAACAAAACAGTTAAACAGTTATATCCACTCAAGTGCTCAACAAAAGCTATAAAATATAAAATTAGAGGAGAATTAATTATACCTATATGCACCCTCAACACAGTACCCAAGTAACCTAACAAGATTCTTGTGTCGTACCCTTCCAATTACTTCCACCTCCACTTTGAACTCCTTCTCAGCTTGACCCCTGATGAATGTTTGACCACATTCCCATGAGATGATCATATATATGGTTGTAATAGCAATCCAAAGTTATAAAATTAAGGACTTCTAAGTCATGCATATGCCAAAAGCATTAATTCAGGTCTAATCATCAGTAAAAAGCTTTGACAAGAAAGTTGTTAATCCCTCTCCCACAAAGTAAGTTACTTTACAACACATATTCTACCAAATGCAAGACAAGAATAAAGAACAAAGAAAAAAAAAGGGAAAAAGAGGAAGCATAACAAGGAAAGATGAATAATCACTTACTGTACCCACTGATGCTCTTCTATGTTCTATCTTAGAAACAGATGGCAAGTAAAAATAAAATAATCATAATCATAATTCAAAAATTCAATGCATTTTTCTTTCTAAAATTTCCCTAGCTACCGAAGCCAAATCAAAACAATAGAATACAAAAGATTTCAAATTTAATGCTGTAACCCAAATATGCTCTGTCTCGAGGCAACAAATCAAAATTTATAAGAAAAAAAAACTCAAGTAGAAATGAATAATTAAATAATTCTAAATCAAATATAATTAACTCATTATTACCTGTTATTCAACAAGTTCTTGACAGCAACTCTAGTGCCATCACTCAGAATCCCGCTGTATACAATCCCATATCCACCTTCACCAATAACATTCTCTTCACTAAGTCCGTTGGTTGCAGCTTCCAGCTCTCGCAAAGTATACCAGCGGCCCCACCCGAGATGCGAGACCTCAGGGCCCACACTCCCACTGCCAAACGACGCAGTTTCACATCCACTAGCAGTCCCTCTACTCTCCCCACTAGAAGGGCGGTCAGAGAACACCACACGATGGTCGATCTTACCGATCTCGACTTGAATCTCTGGTACTTGAACAGGATGATGGTGGTGGTGATCCTGTCCGGGGAAGTGCACGATTTCCTGGATTTCCTTTGAAACGGGAGGAGTAGTGTCAGTATACTTATTAGGCGATTGCCGGTTCTTTCGGCGAGAGGTTAAACAAAGAGAAAGGAGAAATAAAGCTAAGACGATGAGAGATCCTAGAAGAATTCCAATCACCACCCAAAGACGAAGACCAAAGATTGAGGTTGGCTTCGATAGCTCTGTGTTAACAAATGCGGCGTCGTATACCGACATTATTGTCGATCTTCTTTTCCTACCCTTCGTTTCACAAGGGAGAAAAAAAAGGAAAGAGAAGAAATCAGTGCCTCAGTGGTGTAGTAAGATTCGACGGTATCAGAAATAACTTTCAGATTCCGCCGCATTGGGTTGCCGGAGAAAGAATTATGGCAAACAATAAATAAATAAATAAATGAAGAAAGAGAGAATCAAAGGAATGTGGAAAGAGGAGAATCAACAGAATATTAAATTTCCTATGAAGAAAGTAAATACAGTAAAGAGAGAGAGAGAAATGAAAATGGAAAAGAAGGAAGGAATGGAAAAGAAAGAGAGTAAGATGAGCTGTCAGTTTGAGTGTAGGTGGAGGAAGTGAGCTTACGAGGGAAGTGGGGATATAAGACAATGTTTAAAATGACGACTTTGTCCTTTGCAACAGTATTACAACCAGGCACAGACACAAAACATAAGTGACCGTTGAAGATGAACTTGTCTGTATGAAATGAATGATGTTAGAATTTAGGAAATATTACGCTCAACCCCCATGTATTATCTATACATGTTCTGCTTCCCAGTTTCCACGTATGAAAATATGTATTTTTTTTTAAACATTGTTATAGGAATGAGAATAAATTAAATTGATTAAGTTATAATCTCATAAAATATATATTGATAAAGAAAAAAAATTTATTATGAATTTATTATCTAAAAAAACATACGCCTGCTATTAATTTGTATCTCAATGTGCTAATTTTATTATATAATATATATGATTTATTATTTTTGTTATGTATGTAATTGTAAATTGTAATATTGTATCATTGTGTGTTTATTAATAGAAAGTGGTTTGCAAAATTGTATGGTAAAAAAGGTTTAGCTGTCTTTATCGTTTTAAGCAATTGATTAAGTTATCATAACCTATTATGTGAGTGCTAATGCAAAAGAATGAAGAAACTAAAAGAAGCAATAATCTATAACCTTAATGCGTAATTAAGACATGTTTTAGGGGAGTGAGGGCCATCAAAGTAGGACCTACAATTACAATCAAAAGTCTTCCTTTTCTGTGTGGATGTGTTTGTAATTTTCCCTTTATATACATATATATGTTAAAATTGTGAATGCTATTCTGTGATTGGATGAAAATTCTTGTGCAAAAGCATGTCTCAAAATTGCAAGAAATCATCTAAGAATCTTTTAAGCTATTTTATTATATCCAGACAAAGTACCTAAAAGATATGATTGATTACAAAAACAGTAATAGTGAAAAGCCTCATAATAATTAAGTAGACAGTGATCACAGCACAATTGGATTCAATAGAATTCGAAAATGACTTTAAAAACTTTTGCCATCACCCAATAATCTCTACTCTTTTTCATTTCATTGGTGCCAAGTTATCCAATGCTTTCTTCTCATGCATTTATAAGAAATGCGAACTTTAATATTAAGATTACCATCATATAAAGACATTATTGATGAATTAAAATAGAGTTCAACAAAAGTGATGGCCAATCATTTGGAGACCAACTGCACTCAGTTCAGGTGAGAATGAATTTAGATTCTGTTACCATTTAAGATCATGCAAACATGAGATACATAACCATTTTAATGTTTTCTGTTTCTTTTTTTTTTCTCCATTCTCTTTCTTTTTTTCCTTGCTACTCTCACCAGTGAACTAAGTTTGATACTCAAAAAGTGTTACTGAACTATATAGAAATGTTAACCTCAAGCAGGATAGATAACAGTTATATCACATGGCTGATTTTGACTATTATATGAATCTCTGTGAGTTGCAATGAAATGAATGGAATTCTGAGCTACCCATCCACAAGTCGCCAATATCAGTCTGCCTTTTTGTCTGGTTCATCAAGTGCAGCGAGTCTTTCAACAAGAGGAGGATGAGAATAGTGATATGCAGAGTACCAAGGATCTGTATTCATAGCCGATAAATTTTCTTCCTGAAAAAACATAAACTCACTGTTATTTTTATGTTCAATAACCATTATTTAAGACACTGATAATGGAACAATAGAAGACTGAATTCAAGGGTTTAGTACATCAAGAACCAAGCATGTTGCAAAAGTATTCCAACACCACTTTCATATGCACTAAGCAAACATTTACTTCATACCAATCATGCAATCTTTCTGCAAATCTTGGCAGGAAATTGGTGCCAATAACACAGATCAAGATTGTAGAAAATAGTATAATATGAGCTCTGGAGAAATTAACAATTTGAAGTTCTGTTTTTCAAACAAAAAAAGCTTTCAGAAGAACAAATATTTTGGGGTCTCCCAATTATCAGATAGTAAGTATTACAGAGGACTGACTCCATAGCTGTTGCAAAGGATAATGATAGATCACCTGTAGTTTCACCAGACCAGTGCGAAGAGCAGCCGAATAACCAAGCTTCTTAGCAAAGGCATCAGCCTAAGTAAAACAAACCTGTTAAATGAAGTCATGATTTTATGGGCTTTCAAATTTTTATTTATTATTTATTTTTTGTATGTGTGTGTGGGTGGAGAAAGGAGAAGTTACCTGAAACTCAAAGGAACGGCTCACAAGATTAAGACCAAAGCTCACTAGGTGTTGCAGAGGTATTACAGTATGCTACAAACAAAAAGGATCAGATAAACCCCTTGCTCAACTAACAGACTATATACAGTCAACAAAGTTATTCAACTAACAGATTATATACAGTCAACAAAGTTATTCAACTAACAGATTATATACAGTCAACAAAGTTATCTGCATAAATTAACATGAACATCAACTCCAATCCTACATGTCATATCTTCCTGCAGCAATCCTATTGATAAGTAAATACCTGAAATATGATCAGTCCAATGAGTACTGGTTGTGTATCAAACCCAAAACTTCGATATAGATCACTTGAGTTCCTCACAAGAGTATATCCTCCAAATTGTAAAAATGTAAGAATCTGCATAGAATTCATAACAATATGTGTTGGAGCAACAAAACTCATCACGCACCATATAAAATGTTAAAAACTTCATATTTCATCTCTGCCTAAGCTCTTTCTATCAAATGTCAAAATTAGAATAAGAAAAAGTCAAAGTGCAGGCAGAGGGATTGAACAATGTCTTTTGATGTTACTAACTGGAAAAAATGGACAAACAAAAATTCTTACTGAGATATCCAAGATACCCTCAGAAATGAACTCAAAAACTAAAAATATATCGATCCCACGTTTTGTATGGCAATTGAAATTGAAACCCTTATTTTCATCATCTAAGTAAACAAGGTTAAAATTTAACTAAACACTACCAAGGAGAAAACAATAAACCCCCTGCAGTGCATGTGAAACATCATCCTATCATCTCAAAAGATTCATTAGCTCCTCCCACAGGGCAGATCCATAATTTAATTTCAATGGAGGCAAACTTACATACATTATGAATGTTTCAGTAAAATCACGCACTTTTTATAAAATTATAATACATTTTTATCTTCAACATAAGAGAAGAGATTATTAGACATACTATAATACTAAAATAAAAAGATTATATTTATGATAGCATTCACATTTAAAAAAAACTTCAATAAGAATCTAATAAAAACAAAAATAACTAGCCCAAAATCTAACTTATATTTGCTTAGCCATATTCAATTTATATTTAACTTTGGACTTAATTCATAAAATACATGTACTACTAATTAATATTAGTAAAATTTTTGTGATAAAATAATATTTTTAGTGGAGGCAAAAAAAAAATAAATATAAATATTTAAAAAAAAAACAGTGGGGGCAAGTGACTCTATTGCCCCCATTGTAAATCCCGCCCTTGATTCCTCCCCTGTATCTCAATCTAATTTACACTTTCAAGTCTACCCACTTATATGACAATTTTTATCTTCGTAATAATTTTGAGATTCAAATTAACACCTAGACTAGACTCAACCATGGCACCAAGCCTGCAGTATGACATGCCTATGACAGATAAGGTTGCCACTTTGAGGTAATGCACATGAAAAATCCAGTGAGTTTTGAATCTCAAACCAAAATCAAATGAAGACTTGATGACAAGAGAAACCAGGCCAAAGTTTTCTTTAAGCCCCATCTCAGTGATAGTTCTGAGAGACTCAGACCCTGGCCCTACATGCATTTTAAATGATACATTATTCCTGACAGGATTCTACCACAAAATTATAAATGTTATAAGCCAATGAGAAAACAATTTCATTGAGTTGAAAATTTTCATTTTGCAAGAAAAAATAGCAATATACCTGAACGGCAATAAACGAGTACATTGTATGATTAAGTTTCCAATGTCCCAGTTCATGAGCAATTACAGCTACAATTTCTTCATCGTTTTTGCACTGAAATATATCACAAACATATAAGACATTTACATATGGCAAGAAAGAGCATAATCGCATTTCAACAACAATTACTAGCTGTCAACACAAACTGCATGCTTTAAGCATACATTTAGGCCAGTTAATAATGCCTTATTCCTCTGATTAAACCAGATGAGAGATGATTAAGCTAGATAGAAGAAAACGCTTCTTATCAAGGGTGACAGTGATCATACCTGCAACCAAGATAAATAAAAGCTCTTTTGGAAAAAAAGAAGAAGTGCAGATAATTTGTTTTAAAAAAAAGGAGGGAGGGAGTAGGTTCCGTAAACTGATAAATTGCGAAGGTAGTATTTTATTCAAATTAAAAAGGCTTGTCCACCTCCGTTTGAATCTTCTGTTATATATATACATATATATATATATATATATGAAAGTTAATGATGAGGTAAATGGACAACAAAAATTTCTAAGAGAATCCCTCCTCCTCACCTGCTGGATCAATGTGTCATAAAGGACAATTTGCTTGTTCTTAAAGAAGCCATACATATACGCCTGTGCATTGATCACAAAGCCCCAATGAGTGTTCATTGATAATAACAAATAAATAGGAAAACATCATCCACAACCACATAAAGTATCAATACGAAGATTCACAAAAAGCACTCTCCTACAAAGAACTATATTTACCCATCAAGGTAAGCAGTACCTAACCCACCCCACCACCCCAACCAAACACCACCCCTAAAATTAAATAAAGAAGAAGAAGGCTCATGCACCCATATAAAAGCCAAGTAACTGTGACCTTTTCAGTAGAAGTTACAAATAATTTTCAGGTACACAACCTATTGATGTGTTAAGTTTATCTTTATGCCTCAAAGGTGAATTCAGAAAACAATAAAGCAATATTTACTTGAGGAGCAATAAAACAAAATAATAATTCATAACAGGTAAAATGTTACAAGGCATGTAGAGAAATCCCAATAAATGGCCTAGAGTTGAGCCCTCACATTGCTATGGCTTGACCTTGTAGATCCATCCACAACAAACAATTTCTTTAAAGGAAACTTGAGGGAGGAAGCAAGTGCCTCAATTTTCTGCCTGAGATCTCCTTCTGTAAGCTATATGTCACAACAATGCAGGGAAAAAGATCACTAAATCAAACATTATCCAGGGCAGAAGCAATTCAACAGTGGAAAGAATTTCTAATACTCACAGGGGTGAACTTATTAAAAAGTGGGGCTATCAGAACTGGATAGAGTGTCATCATCACAAGAGAGAGAACAAACATAAATGCCCAAAGATAGATAGCCAAGTAAGGACCACCTTTCTACAACCATGCAAATAATAGTTCACTATAAGGGTGGATGACTTGCAGAATCAAAAAGCAGGTAACTAGCTTCAAGAAACATGTTCGAAGTAAAGCATTCAATAGTTTTTAAGTATTATTAAATTGAAAACAGTAGAAGCCATCTTCTGACCACAGGGCAATAAAATGTTGAATCTAATTGGCTGCTTTGTTTGTACTTGAAAGTGATCATACCTGTACTATTAAAATGATAGCTGAAACAATAGGTGGACCAAGTACAATAGCAAGGCAAATTCCCTTGAGCAAGTCCCTAAAGAATAACCATATTGTTTGCTGTAAAAAAAAAAATACTGTGAGAAATGAGATAAAAAAAACCAATTAAATCATAGACATGTAATTAGAAAACCTATAAATCTACCAACATAAGTACTACTAAATTGTAATCAAGCATATAATAAGAGGTGAAAAATGAGAGAGAAGAGAATGAGTGAATACATACTTTATTGAAACCATGACGGGCCTCAATCACAAAGGTTGAATAGAGAGAAAATGGCAAGTCAGTTATCTGCACGATCATAAAGAAAACAATTTTCAATTTAGGAATGTATAATGAATTGACAACTCTTGTTTAATGCCATGATATGATAGCATTGCATTATCCCTGTAAAAATGGAATCACAGATATAACATGACATTAACTAAATAATACAAGCCAAGCATTGCATTCAAAATTTTCAGCTTTGTGCCAAGGTGAACACCAAACTCATCTAAGTTCTACACTATTGAACTGTATAATGTTTTGTGTCAATTTAAATGATTAGTTTGCAGGCCATTGATGGAAATATGTACACTCTCAACACTGAAAACTCAAGTGTAAAATTAATCTGAATGCATAACCTAAAATAACCTAGTCCCACATATGCATACTCTTTTGTTAATAATCACCAAAATACTGCAAACATAATGTGTGGGATAGTCATAAATGACGACATTCCCCAATAGATTGTGAGAAAAATTAAAGGAGTAGAAAGAAGTTGAGAACCTTGTCTACATTTGCAAATTAAACTATTATATAAAAGACATACAGTATAAGAATAGGCTATAGCATTTGTGATTTTTTCAGCAACATATTGTATAATCAGTTTAGATAAACATGCTATGACATCTGCAAGTGCAATAAAAAGGAAAAACATCATTATCCTTAATGAAACCAAAACCCCATCCTAAATGTATTAATCAGAAATCATCTGCTTACCTGTGACGATATCATAACACCAGCCAAAAATGCAAGAGTGTGCAGTATTTCATTCCCTGTGTTGAGACCAAGCATAGAAAGAAAATTACCTGATTTCTGCAGTTAAAAAAAGAATTTAGAATGTTATAATAACCCACAGAAGAGACTTCACTAACATTATACAAATCCACCCAGTCAATTACCTTCCAGAACCAAGGCAATATCCCGAAATATAAAATGGCTGAGTCCAGTACTATAGTCACAAATTCGTGAACGAAATTGAAGTGGCTGAAAATTAAGACAAGCGCCAGCAATACATCAATGAAATTGGAAGTACAGAAAAATTAATGCATTCTAACCAACAGGGAAAGGTGATCGGATTGCAGTTAAATAACAGTACTGAACTACAGAGAGTTTTAGGAAACAATAAACCTTTTATCAAGACTATAAGCTCGAGATTTTTCAAATTTCTCTTGGCTGATTACTCCTTCCAAAGTTTTAGGAAGATTTGGCAGTTTCAATGCAGCATGTTGACGCAGATCCAAATATGCTTCAAAGAAGTACATCAGTACCATAAAACCTGAAAATTTGAGAAAACATGCAGTCATAAGAAACTCCATTTCAAGTTCAAGAGGAAGAAAAATTAAAACACATCATATTTGAATGCAAAAAAAAAGGTTCCAAAATTTATTCTTTTAGAACCGGATGCACGATTATTTACAAATGTACTGAGTTCGTTATTGTCATATTGATAAGAGAAATCCAAATTATATTTAAAAACAAAGAAAAATGAAAAAAAAAAAGTCATTTAGTGAAGGACTTCCAGTCAAAATATTGAACTTCAGACATTTCACTTCAGAAAACTGAGTAACTAAAAAAGAAAAACAAAGGCACAATAAAGCTCAAAAGTGAAAAGATTTTTTTGTTCCATTCTTTTCTCAGCTACCGAATATCCAACTCTGAGAAATTGTTTCTAATATTGTAGGTCAACGACTAAGAAACTAAAAATCCCTTCCATTCAAACATAAATTATTCTTCCCAAAATATCTTTTTATCGATAAAAAAAGCTCCATATTCAGCAAAAGAAAATGGAGGCACATCCAAAAGATTGCAAAAAAAAGACCCAGATTAATGAAAAACACCCAGCAAACAATAAACCTCTAATAATCTAGCCTTTACAAATGCAATTAATCATAATCAAAACTGAAAGTAGCAAGAAAATGTGTCCATTATAAGAGGCAAATAAAGATAGGATAAAGTACCAAGTACAGCTTCCATGTACGGAAACTCCATGGCGGAATCGGAAAATTACAGAGTTGAAAGACTGTAGAGATAAAATGGTGTTTTTGATTGCTTGCCATAATGGTTTTTTCGTCATTATATATAGCTCGCCAAACGTTGCGTTTTACTACTCTGATCTAGCCTTAGGCCCCTTTTTGCAATCCATTTGCTAGGCCCAACACAATATAATAATAATATTTAAAAAAATGCAATATTTGCATAAATAAAATTTTTTGAAAAAATTGCTTGATACATCATTAAGAAAATTAAATAACTATTAAATTATACTTTCAAATATTTAAAGAAAATTTTTCTAAAATGTTTAATTTTCTAAAATTAATTTTATTTCATTCAATTTATATTAAATTGATGAATTTTATATAAACCTAAATTTAATAAAAATATAAACTAATAAATTGAATAAATCTATCTATAAATTTCATATTTACAAATATTGTAATTTATTTGGTTCTTAAAAATTATTAAAATATTTTTACATGTGACAATCTCTAGTTATATAATTTTTGTCAATGTTAATAACAACAAGATAAAGTGTAAAATGGTTAGTGTGAGTATGCATTTTTTCTTTTTAATTTCTGGTATTTTTTAAATGTATATGTATTGAATATTATATATCTGTATTTGAAAAAATAATAATAATTATTAATATTATAAATATTACAACAATGGATTCCTAAGATGAACCAAACAAAATGCACAGCTAAGCCCATTAAAAATTCAAAATTATTTTTGAGAAATTTACAAAAATAACTTAAGAAGTATGCAAATAAAAAAATTTATAAAAATATTATATAAATAAAAAAAATTATAAAAATACAGGTTTTTTTAAGGTGTTTTTAATATATATTGAATATATGTTTAACGTATTTTTTATATACTTAATATGTATTGTAACTAATATTTTTGTAAATAGATAAGGTAAAAATAAAAATAAAAAACTAAAATACAGTAAAAATAAAAATTTAAATAAAAAATAATACTTGCTCGGATCTAAATTAATAAGTTTACTTTTTTATTTTATAAAAATAAAAAAAATTATTTTTATTAAAAATATAAATTTATATATATTTTTTATTATATTATTAATTTTGCATGAGATATATTTAATAAGTTAATATTAAATAATTTTAAAAAAATAAATATATAAAATTTTAATATGTGAATTATTTATTAAAACAGTAAATAGATTATGATTTAAAATGGTTAAAAAAAGATTGAAAAAGAAAAAAGAGCCAGTGTACATCAAATTTGGATGGGATACTATTTGAATGTAGTTTGCCGTTTGAGCTGCTTGTCGGTAGTCAATTTGTAAAAACGACAATTTAGTATTAATACACCTGTAATTTTGAAAAGATATGTGCCGCCTCCCCAATGACACGTCTTTTTCTTTTTTTACAATTCCTTTTAATTATTATTATTTTTTTCCATCCTTGTTGGCAGGTTCTTAAAATCTAGTAACTGATTTTCAATTTTTTTTCATCAGCATTCAATAAGTTGTGTATATAAAATTTATAAGGTTCCATTTGAAATTAACATACATTTGGAATCTTTAAAATTTAGATTGTGTTATATTTGAATTTTTTAAGAAAAATACATAAAAAAATATTTTTAAATTTTGGAAAGAGATATAAATTAATTTAAAATTTTTATTTAGACTTATTTAATTTAAAAATTTTATTTAGACTTATTCATATATTTAAAGTTTTAAAAAATTAATAAATTAATCTCTCTTTTAATAAAATTTAATCGCTTTAATTACATATTTAATTTTTTATTATAAATATAAATATATCTTTTAAATTTATACGAAAGTAAGACTTAATATTAATTTTTTTATTTAATTATATACTAAAATAATATTTTTATATATTTATAAATAAATTAAATATATTTAAAAAAATATTTTATACTAAATAATATTTTATTTAAAATTATTATTTAATATTTTTAAGGAACCTTTAAAAGTATTAATGTATATTATATATATATAAATATTTTATCGGATATATTATTTCATTATAATAATATATTTAATGAATTTTCTTAAAAATATAAAAAAAATAAAATATTTTAAAAATATCATTATTTAAATTATATTTTTAATTTTAATTTTAAAATTAAAAATTAACGTTTTTAAAGTCAAAGATAATTTTAATTAATTAATTATAGAATATATATTTTCAAACTAATTAAAATTTGATATTTTTAAAATAAAAAATAATTTTAATTGAAAATTATGAGTATATATTTAAAAAAAAGTATAAATAAATATATTAAATATATCATAATTTTACATTTTTTTATAAAATAAATTAATCATTTAAATATTAAGAGAGACAAACTCTTGAAATTTGGAAATCTTATACACACCAATTGAAAAAAACTTTGCAAATGAAACCAGTCAATTCATTATAAAATTAGTTTCCTTATACACATGATTAACCCTTAATATCCATTGATAAATTATATTTGATTTTTTTTAAGACATATATTACAATTATTGTTATGATAAATCACATATAATCTATGTACATATTTTTTCATGATATTTCCATTCTATAAGAAGTTTTGTTTTCATTTCAGTTCGTACTCCCTGCCACCGTTATAAATTTCTATTTTTTTTAAAAATTAATTTGGATAATACTATAAACATTTTAAACCGTAATTCGAATCTATCAAAATTTGAATCAATTATTTTAGTCAATCAAAGATTCAAATCTATAAATCATCAATCATTATAGTCAATTAACAATAATTTTAATGGGTCGTTCAAAAAAAAAAATAACAATAATAATTTTAATTTAACAATATTCTTGTTACGATAGGGAGATGTCTTCCCATTTATGGGGTAAAAAAAAAATCAGTTGACAATTGCTGTCCAAATGCACTCAAACATTAATTGGCCTAGTTTGAATGGGCAAACATATGAGAAAAAATGCTTCTTATCATACACACACACATATATATATATATATTAATTTTTATATGTTTCACTATAAAATCTTTTATCATTTTATAAAAATATATATTAAATTCTTAATAAACTCAAAATTTATTATATATATAGTAAATTTTATATTTATTATACAAAAATTAATACAACAACAACAACAAAGCCTTAATCCCAAATCAATTGGAGTCGGCTATATGAATTCTTCTTTTCCACTCAATACAATTTACGGTTATCTCTTCTTATAGATATAATATCATAAAATCATTTTGGACCACCTTTGACCAAGTCAGTTTAGACCTACCTCTGTCTCTCTTAGCTATATCTACTCTATCTTATTCGATTTTTCTAACTGGCGCATCACTAGGTCTTCGTTTCACATGGCCAAACCATCTCAATATATGCTTTCTTATCTTATCCACAATAGGTATTACTCCCACTTTTTCTCTGATGCACTCATTGCGGATTCTATCCATCCTAATATGATCACACATTCATCTTATCATTCTCATTTTCGCAATATGCATTTTACTCATGTGTTGTCCTTTTACTGTCCAACACTCACTACCATACATCATTGCAGGTTGTATTACAATGCGGTAAAATTTTTATTTTAATTTAATTAGTTTTTTTCGGTCACATAGAACTCTTGTAGCACCCATCCACTTCATCCAACCAGCTTAAATCCTATGATTTACATCTTCTTGAAATATAAAGCTAAGGTATCTAAAATAAGTATTATTAGGTACTGTTATTTCGTCTAAAATAATATTGCCTCTTTCTCTATTATCGCTATTAAATCTACAATACATATACTTAGTCTTAATCCTACTTAGCTTAAAACCTTTAGATTCCAAAGTGCTTCTCCATAACTTCAACTTTCGACTTACCCCTGCTTGAGTCTCATCTATTAATATAATATCATCTACAAATATCATACAACAAGGGATGTCATCTTGTAAATGCCTTGTTAGCTCATCCATGACCAAGGCGAAAAGATAAGAGCTCAAAGCTAAACCTTGGTGTAATCTAAGAGAAATGAAAAAATTCTTAGTATCTCCTCCCATAGCACGGATACTGGTGATAGCTCCCTTATACATATCCTTCAAGATTTGGATATATCATATAGATATTCCCCTACGCTATAGGACCCACCATAAAATTTCTCTAAAGACTCTATCATACACCTTTTCCAAGTCAATAAAAACTATATGTAAGTTCTTCTTCATCTCTTTATACTTTTCCATCAAATTTCTTATAAGAAAAATAGCTTCCATAGTTGATCGACCATGCATAAAGCCAAATCGATTTGAGGAGATACAAGTATCTAACCACAAACGATGTTCCACAGCTCTTTCCTATAATTTCATAGTGTGGCTCATAAGCTTTATATCTCTATAATTTGAGCAATTTTGAATATCTCCTTTATTCTTAAAAATAGGTATCAAATTACTTTGTCTCCATTCATTATGCATTTTTTTATACTTAAGATCTTATTGAACAAAGATGTCAACCATGTAACTCCTGTATGTCCCAAACATTTCCAAAGCTTAATAAGTATCTCATCTGGTCCACAGGCTTTACCAACTTTCATCCTCTTCAAAGCTTATTTAACTTCCGAAAACCTAATCCGACTAGTGTATTTCACATTTTTCTCCGTCCTAATGTCTAAACCCTCAATGTTATCACTATGGCTACCATTAAAAAATTTCTCAAAATAGCTTCTTCATCATTCCTTAATATCCTCTTCTTGAACCAGAGCCTTATTCTCTTTATTTTTAATGTACTTAACTTAGTTTAAATCACGACATTTCTTTTCTCTTATCTTAACAAATTTATAGATAGCTTTTCCCTCTTTTTTTGTTCCAAGTTTCTCATACAAACTCTCTAAAAATTGTTACTCTTGCTTGACTAACTGCCTTTTTAGCATTATTTTTTTTATTATTTGTACTGCTCAAAAGCACCATTGTTATTACACTTGGGCAAACTCTTATACTATTCCCTTTTACTTCTTACCGCTTTTTACACTTCCTCATTCCACCAGCAAGACTCATTCGAAGGATGTCTGAACCCTTTAGATTCTCCAAGAATCTTTTTAGCTACTCATCTACTTGTTGTAGACATGCATATCCACATATCATTTGATGATATACTTACATCTTTTCACCCTTCAGCTTTGACCAACTCATCCTTAAATAATAATTATTTTTCACCTTTTAAAGTCCACCACCTAATCTTATGACTATTGTTCCTCCTTGACCTACTAGTCAACCTCTTAAATTTGATATCCAAAACCACTGACCTATGTTTTATGGTCAAAGCCTCACCTGAAATAATCTTACAATCCTTGCATCGAGTTCGATTAGCTTTCTTGTGAGTATGAAGTCAATCTGACTTATATTTTAACCACTTTCAAAGGTCACTAGATGTGATTCCCTTTTTATAAATTATGTATTTGCTAGAATTAAACCTTAGGCTAAAGCAAAATCAAAGATACTCTTACCTTCTTCATTTCTAATTCCAAAATCACACCCTCAATGTACCTCCTCAAAACTTATTCTGTCTTTCCTACATGTCCATTTAAGTCTCCTCCTATAAAAATATTTTTATCATTTAGAATCCTTCGCATAAGTTCATCCATATCATTTTAAAAAAATTTGCTTGCTCTCCCCATCCAATCCAACTTGAGGGGCATATGTAATAACTATGTTGATGGTCTCATTCTGGAGCACAAGTTTAATTGAAATAATCCTATCGCTTACTCTTTTCACCGCTACAACCATCTCCTTTAGTTCCGATCCAAAATTATACCTACTCTGTTTTTACTTCTATCTGTACCTGTATACTACACTTTATACACAGTATTCTCAACTTCTTTACTTTTTTCTCTAACCCATTTAGTCTCTTGAATACAAACAATACTAATTTTTCTTCTCTCTATAGTATCAACAAGTTCTCTCAGTTTATCTGTAAGAGATCCAATATTCTAAGCTCCTATTCTAATCTTACTCTCAAATTGTTCTTTCTTATGCTTCTTCCTATAAAATCTTTTACCATTATTTAAACTTGTATCTCTCGCATTACACTTATTATTCATATTTTGAACTAACTTCTTTATCCACACCCGTCCATGATGTGAGAACCCTTATTTATTATGCACAACATCCGGACGCCGATATGGAGTGTCACATTCGGGGAACGCTTTGCACTCTTGCTTATTCTTTACTACATTCCGGCTCCGATGTAGCGCGTCACAAGTAGGAAACGCCATTAACGATATTATTATTAAAATCCATATCATGAGATGTGACAAAAGTTTTATACTGGCTGTCACCTATTGCAGCCCTCCTCCTTTATCCGGGTTTGGAATCGGCTATACACAAAAAAACTCAATTATCCAAAAATTAATAAATTTATAAATTGATAAAAAAGATTTAATAAATTTAAAATTTTTTTAATTTTTTAATTTTTTTTCTGATAATTCTACAACAAACTCAAACATATATTATTTATATGCAAAATCAAGTCAAAAGATAGCCTTCAAAAGTATCATTAATAAAATTAATCGACTGCCTTTATTTTAAGAAAATAACATTCTCTATAAATATACATATAGCAACTTTAAAAAAGTTTAATAAAAAAAATTCCAGTACATTAGTGTGATGATTGATAAATTCAAGGAAAAAAGAGATTAAAAAGAGTTTGAAATTGGCACCCTTTCATATTCCAACAAACGTAAAAATGTCGAAACAATGGACGGTCGGTCAGTGTTGATCCGCGTGGCTTCTTTGTTGCATTCTGCTTCTTTGTCGGGTTGAATTTTGGACTTAATGCATTTCAGGCAGCTGTTTATCTTATTAATAGGATACCTGCACCCGTGCTCCAAATGTGTTCTCCATTTGCTAAATTGTTTCATAAATAGCCTAATTATGCTAAGCTTAGGATTTTTGGTTGTCTATGCTATCCGTATCTAAGGCCATATGCTTTAAACAAGTTTGATGTTAGGTCCAAACCTTGTATCTTTTTAGGATATTCACTGAATCAAAGTGCATATTTGTGTTTTGAGCCACAAAATAAGAAAGTTTTTATGTCCAGACATGTGATATTTGTGGAAGAAACGTTTTTGGGTAAAAAGCTTCGGCTACATAATTCTATTCCAAATGTCTGGTATGAGCCTATTATAAACAAGGGAATTACTAAGGTTAAAACAGTACCGTTGTCTACAGATGGGGTTCTATTTCATCATTTTCACCCTAATTCAACTCTTTCTAGGGATTCTAATGAACACTCTGTTTCGCAAACTCCTTCTTCTTCGCGAAATTTATCTCGCTCATCCACTACAGAATCTGGGTCGATTCAACAAAGATCTCCTTTGTTCTCATCTCCTATAGATTCTGTTAATTTGGCTATTCCTGTAGTATCTGCTTCAGAGTCTTCTTCTTTGTCTCCTTTACCATCGTCTCTAGAGACTGCTGCTTCTAATTCATCTACAGATTCTTTGTCTCTACCACCAGTACGAACTCACCCCATGATCACTAGGTCGCAGAATAATATTTTTAAGCCTAAAGTTATAAATTCTATTACGAAGCATCCTCTTTCTCCTTATCTGGAACCAACATGTGTAACTCAAGCTTTAAAAATCCCAGAATGGCATCAGGCAATGTCTGCTGAGTTTGATGCTTTGATTACTAATGGTACTTGGCAACTTGTTCCTTCTTGCAGTGCTCAAAATTTAATAGGTTGCAAATGGATTTTCAGAGCTAAAAGAAATGCAGATGGCTCAGTATCAAAGTACAAAGCACGGTTGGTGGCCAAAGGATACAACCAACGTCCTGGAGTTGATTTTGGTGATACCTTTAGTCCAGTTTCAAAGCCGGCCACTGTTCGGTTAATATTGACACTTGCTGTTTCGAATAAATGGAGAATTTGTCAATTGGATGTAAACAACGCTTTTCTTCATGGTCCTCTTCAAGAAACGGTATACATGAAACAACCTCCTGGGTTTGTTGATTCTGACAAGCCTAATTATGTTTGTAAGTTATTAAAGGCGTTGTATGGGCTTCGTCAAGCTCCACGAGCATGGTATCAAGCGCTACGGGACTGTACATTGAGTCTCGGGTTTGAACAATCCAAGAGTGATCATTCGTTGTTTATTTACAGGAAAGGTGACAAAATATATTTCTTTCTTGTTTATGTGGATGATTTGTTGCTTACTGGTAATTGTGTTATGTTCATGAAGACTTTTATTAGTAAGTTGGCATCTCGGTTTTCATTGAAAGACCCTTAGCATCTAAATTTGTTCTTGGGTATAGATATTCAACATATTTCACATGGTTTATACTTAACTCAGCATCATTATGTTAGAAAGATTCTAACCGAAACACATATGGAGGGGTCTAAGCCAGTATCGACTCCATTTGCATCTACAATGGTTTTGCCTAAATGTCATTCTCAGAAAATGGGTGTGAATCAGACTGAGTATAGAAGAATAATAGGTGCTTTGCAATATCTTGCATGGACAAGACCCGATATCTGTTTCTCTGTAAATAGATTATCTCAGTTCATGCAGAATCCAACATACCAGCACTGGGATGCTCTAAAGAGGCTGCTGAGATATTTGAAGTCTACACTGGATTATGGAATCTTAATTCAACTGCAGAAGTCATTTGTGTTTCATGCTTTTGCGGATGCTGATTGGGCTGGAGATCCAACAGACAGAATGTCTACATCAAGTTATATTCTTTATCTTGGTAACATTCCTATTTCATGGACCTCAAGAAAACAAAAAGCTGTAGCACGATCGTCAACCGAGGCTGAGTATAGTGCTGTCGCTTCTGCTGCTTCTGAAATTATTTGGGTGTGTTCACTACTGCGTGAAATGGGATATACAAATCTGTTGCCAGTTCTTTATTGTGATAACATTTCAGCTACATATGCTTGTCAAAACCCGGTCTATCACTCACGAATGAAACATATTGAAATTGACTTGCATTTTGTGAGAGATTTGGTTCAAAAGAAGAAACTACGGGTTGCACATGTTTCGTTCAAAGATCAGTTGGCTGACTTGTTTACTAAACCACCGTCAAAGAATGTGTTTATCACAAACAAATTCAAGATTGGAGTGCGCAATAGCACCTTCATCTTGCGGGAGAGTAATGAACCACGTGTAGATAAGGATTTGAATGTGATTAGATGACTATGATCTGTTGTATTTGATAAATATAGTTGTACAAAGCCTATCTCTTGTAACTGTTTGATAAGGCTTCTCTTGTATAAATACAGAAGCAATAGTAACGGCAGGGTATCTTTGATTCTCTCATATTTGTGTCTTTGTTTTAGAAATCAACACACCCATAAATGCTGCAGAATCTGGCAAGATGGATACTGGAGCTAGTGAAAATCCCAAAGAAATTGTCGACGATTACTCCTTGGAGAAGAATATGGTAAGATTTCATGAGCAGCGGGATCCAGAAAAACTAGTTCCAAATTTTTCCAAAAATCTTGTTTCCTCAGTTCTTGACAATAGAACACACACAGTTGTCTCAGTCTCATACCCCACGGTCCATTCTAAAATGAATGTTGTGAGTTCATTGAAGGATAGGGTGGCATATCGGGGAGGATGATCTATCTTAGCACCGCTCAGTGGAGGACTCCCTTGTGACAGAGGGATCAACATGACACACAAAGAATCGACTTCCTTAAAAAAGAAGAAAAAACTGATCAAGGGTATTGAGACACATTTATTAGAAGAATGCATTGTGATGGGCAATACTTCCCAGGCTGATCTTGATCAATCTATGATGGACTCCGAGGAACATCTGCTTAATGGTACGGAAACTTAATTCCTGTACCTACTTTATTTGGACTTCTTCTTTGTCATTTTTCTCTCTGCTTTATGGATTTAAATATTATGACCTGGAATTGCCAAGGAGCAAACACAAAGTTTTTGTTGCCCATTCAAAAAACCTTGTTGCTCTCTATAAAGTTTCTGCTCTTGTTATTCTGCAGCCAATAATTAGTGGTTTGTAGGCTGACAGAGTTATTAAAAAGCTTGGTTTTGATTCTTCTTTTCGTTTGGAGGCGAAAGGTTTCTCAGTAGGTATTTGGGTGCTCTTGAAATCATCACTTCATATTTTAGTTGTATATTTCAATTATCAGATGATTCATTTGCAAGTGTAGTCTTCTTGCTTTAAGGATTTTTATTTTACTATTATTTATGCTAATCCATTGCCTGGAAATCGTTCAGTATTTTGGGAACAGTTGAGGATGCTTTCTAATAATACCAATGCTCCCTGGAGTATTATGGGAGATTTTAATTGTTCTCTTTATGCTCATGAGAAAGCTGGTGGCTCAAGGCGAGGCAGTAAACCTTGTTTCGGATTTTTGCATTGTTTAGAAGAATGCCAACTCACTGATATGGGTTTTTGTGGTCCTAAGTTCACTTGGAGGCAAGGAACTGTAATGGCGCGTTTAGATCGGGCTCTCTGCAACCTTTAGTGGAGACACTCTTTTAAGAAGTTCTATGTCCAAAATCTCCCCAAACTTAAATTAGATCACAGACCTATCCTTCTATGCATTAAGTCTGAAGAAGCAAACAACAGTTTAACTCATTTTTTGCTTTCTAGCCACTTGGATTCTTCATGAAAATTTTGTTGAATTTGCGGAAAATAGTTGAGACAAACACTGTCATATAACAGACGCAATGAAGAAATTTGCAGATCAAGCATGCATGTGGAACAAAAATATTTTTGGTAATATTTTTCATAAAAAGAAGTAGTTGATGGCAAGGCTGAAGGGTATCGAAACTGCCTTAGCGAAACGGGAGCACCTAAAATTATCAGAGCTTGAATCAAGCCTGCGAAAGGAACTGGAAAATATTATTCGTCAAGAAGAATTTTTCTGGAAAAAAAAATCTAATGCTGAGTGGTTAATTGTGGGAGATAAAAACACTACCTTCTTTTATACACAAGTGAAGATAAAGAGACAAAAGAACAGAATTAACTGTTTTCTCATGGATGACAGGCCAATGGTGTTTTGATCAGACTAGTATGAAGCAACATGCAATGACTTTCTTTAACAACCTTTACATCGAAGAAGAGACCTCAGCCCCAGTTTATCCTCTTCGTGGTTATTTCCCTAAGGTTGGGGATCACTTAATGACGCAGCTCTTAGCTTCTGTGACTAAGGAAGAAGTTTGTGAAACAGTTTTCAGTATGAAGCCTCTCAAAGCCCCAGGTGTTGATGGGTTAAATCCACTATTTTTTCAGAAATATTGGGAGACTGTAAAAACTTCTCTTTGCCAATTTGTTTAATCTTCTCTCAGTGGGACTCTCTTGGACCCTTTCCTATGTAAAGCCATTATTGATTTAATTCCCAAGAAGGACAAATCATGCAATATCAAGAATTTTAGACCAATTAGCTTTCTTCCAGTTGTGTATTAAATTCTTATAAAGGTTATTACCAACAGGCTCAAGCCTTGTCTGTCTCATCTTGTTGGCCCACAATAATCTAGTTTCATTCCGGGTCATCAAATACTTGGTAATATTGTCATTACGCAAGAGGTCGCTCATTTTATGTGGATCAAGCGAGGAAAGGTTGGTTGGATGCTGATAAAGGTAGATCTTGAAAAAGCATATGATCACCTCAGGTGGAGTTTTATTGCAGATACTCTTATGGATGCAGGGTTTTAAAAAAACCTTTGCTCAATATTGACCACATCTTAGCGCAACAGCAGCTCTAGTCTGATTTGGAATGGTGACTTAATGGAGAGTTTCTTTCCAACTTAGGGAGTTCGGTAAGGAGACCCCCTCTCGCCCTATCTTTTTGTGTTGTGTATGGAATGTTTGTCTCATGGCATTCTTAAAGCTGTTGCATAAGGTACTTGGAAACCTATAAAGCTGTCAAAAAAGGACCTTGCATGTCTCACCTCTTATTTGCTGATGATTTAGTTCTTTTTGTGAAAGCTTCCTTAGATCAAGTGGCAGTTATCAAAGGAGTTCTAGCTGATTTATGTCGGTGCTCAGGCCAGGTAGTTAACAATGAAAAAATGGCCTTTTTTGTATCTAAGAATGTCTGCAGGCAATTAGCTCTTGATCTTCAACAGGACTTTGGATTCAGGCTTACTTAGAATATTGGTTCTTATTTGGGAATTCCGGTTCTACATGATAGATTGAGTCCTAAATACTTCTCTTATTTGGTGGACAAAATCAAAGCAAAATTATTGTCATGGAAAGCTACTACACTCTCTCTAGCAAGCCATATTACTCTGATTAAATCAGTTCGCTTGTCAGTTCCTTGTTATGTCATGCAGTCCATGGCAATCCCAATAGGTATTTATACTCAAATTGAACAGTTATGCAGAAATTTTCTTTGGGGATCTTTCCCAGAAACTAGAAAAATCTACCTGTTAAACTGGGATAAGGTTTGTCAGGCTGTTGAATGAGGAGGATTGGGACTAAAGAAGCTAAAACAATGGAATGATGCCTTCATTCCTAAAATTATCTGGAGATTGTTGATGGAGAATAACTCTCTTTGGGCTCAGGTTATACGTTGCAAATATAAGATGGACAACACACCTTTGCCCAACATTATTGTCCTGAATAATTGCTCTATTCTTTGGAGAAATATAGCTCGTCTTTGGCCGCATTTTTGTTCTAATTGTGGATGGTCTTTGGGGAGTGTGAAATTTCTTTCTTTCTGACATGATAATTGGACCAACCTTGGCCCCCTCTTGGATCGAATCTCAATTAATTCGGTGGCAGATGTTGATTTATTGACCCAATCATTCTACTGGACAGTGGAAATATGTATCATAAAGCTACAGGATGGCAGAGCCATATGTTCTTTTCTCTCTTATTGCAGTAAGTATTAGATAATATTAAGCTCCAAATTCCACCGTTTGAGGAAGCAGGAACTGATTCTGCAATCTGACTTCACTCACCATCTGATGCTTTTACAGTTAATGCAACTTATGAGTCTCTCCTTCTTGAGGATGATTAACAAGGGAGACCCAATTGGGATATCAGCTGGTCTTGGCAAGGTCCACAAAGTGTTAGGGTCTTTCTTTGGCTAGCTATGCATGACAGGCTCCTTACCAATTGTGAACGGAATAGACGTCATTTGGTGGATGATAATTTATGCAGTTTGTGTCGGGCCACTGAAGAAAATCTTTTGCATGTTTTAAGAGATTGTCCATGCACCTCTTCCTTCCGGAAAAAATTGCTTAATCCTTCTGACTATCGGAAATTTTTTAGTGTTTCCTCCTCATCTTCATGAATGCGAGTTAATTTGCTGGGTTGCTTTTAAAATAAACTCAATATGAACTGGAGCATTCAATTCGCGACAACTTGGTAACTAATTTGGCGATGGAGGAATGAGCACGTCTTCAATAAGAAGATTGTCCCTCTTTATTCTAAACTTGAGGCTATTAAAAAGGTTGTTACCTCGTGGCAAAGAGCTAAAGAAGTTTCTGTTTCTCTCGGACAGAAGGGCCTCAATGCAGTCACACAATTTATCAGTTGGAGTTCTCATTTTATATTTGTGATTATTAATTCAGATGGAGCCTTCAAACGTTGTATGAATGCTAGCACCGCTGGAAGAGTATTTCGAGACTAGAAAGGGAAATAGCTTGGTGGTTTTTCATCAAAACTTGGATTGTGTAATGCATTTCAAGCTGAACTTTGGGGAGTTTTCTTGGGTTTAATAACTGTATGAGAAAGAAATTGGTCGAAGATCCACTTGCAGATTGATAACCTTAGTGTAGTTAATGTCCTCTCTGGGAGTTCTCCTCCATCACCATCATTAACACATACAGCTTTAGTCACCAGGATTAAGAACCTGTTGAATAGAAATTGAACTGTCAGAGTTACTCATTTTTTTCGTGAAGCCAATACAACAACAGATTTCATGGCTAATTTGGCCTTTAATCAACATAAACAATATATTTGGTATGACCACCCTCCTGCCTCACTTTAATTAATCCTTCTTGGTGATATCTCTGGAGCAGCTTTTTTGAGAGTAATTCATATATAATTATGTAGTTTTATCTTTTCTTTATTAAAAAAATGATGGGTTTTTTAATGGAAACTTTGCTGCGTATAAATTGCTTCCGGTAATATTCACGGGGAATTTTTCAACAAGTTTTTTTTTAAAAATATATATTAGTTAGATTGATCAAATTTTAGAGATCAATTAATCTAATTATTATTAATTAATAAAAAATTAATTTTTAAAAATTAATTAATTTTGATCTATTTGATTAAATTGGATCAATTTTTGTTAAGATGAGTAGAATTTATTAATAAATATATAAATGAAAGCTAACTATTTTAATTGATTTAAACTGACATAATAAGTAAAATTACTAATAATTTTGCTCGCCTCTACCGACATGCTTGACGTTGATGGCGACTACATGCATATACAAAGTCAGTGGACTTTTCCCAATAGCAGTGTCCACAACAACTGTGCAAATTAATAAATAAGCAAAATATCCTGCAAAAGAAAAGGTCTTAATTAGCAAGCAAATCCAACTCCTTCATTCGTTACAACATCTCTCCACAATTAAACGCGGTTTAGTAGAAAAATACCCACTAAATTTAATATTTTGATATTTTTATTTTAATTTATAATTCAAGATTAAATTCAAAATTTTCTTTTATCTAAAAACAATTCAAAAATTTTCTCAATTTTTTTTCCAAATATGTATATATATATTTTTTATAAAACATCCCCATAAACAAATTTTGGAATCTTTTTATATGGATCAAGTAAGACCATTGTAAGGTATAAAATTCATAATAAAATTTAAATTGTGAGAGCTCTAATCGCATGAGCAGTGGCGGATCTATTCAGAGGCTAACCCCGCTTGAGCCCCGGTCAATTTTTAGAGTTAACCTTTTGAAAGCAACCTGTCCTATCATGTACTTCTCACTGCCATTATAATCTTCATTGTAGTATATATGGAGAGATTCTGCCAGAGTCTGTGCTAAGATTACACATCAATATACTTGGAGAAACTTTTTTATTTTTATTTTTTAGTAGCAGCTTTATTATTCTGCGACTAATATTATCCATACTACAAACTTATCAACTTCTAAAATATTCTTTCTTTCCAAGAATATTATATATATATTTGCTCATCTGTCAACAGATATAGATGCAAATATTGTTCAATGATTTTTATAATTTATTTTAATCAAATGAAAAATATAAATATAAATTCTGTCTACGCAAAGAAATGTAGAATGGAAGGTTTGTTTTAACTTTTAAATCAATCTATAGTCAGATGATTGATTTCTTTGTATAATAGAGAAGCTTGAGTGGTAGATGACTTGATTACCCCGTTTTAATCTCATTTTTCCACTTTCCACAATGAAAAATAAAATAGCAAATTTAAACCAATAATATATTTTCAATTTAACAAGAAATTACATTTTATAACAAAATTTTCTATATGATAAGTGTGACATTTAAACCTCCCCTTTTCTTAATATTTTTTTGTTTACTTTTTTTATTGATACAACTCCTGTATATTGTACCACGATACCACATGTAATAAGTAACGTGATCATTTGATGTACGTCATACATGACATCAACTAGACTCTCGTATTAGTGCAGAGCCTTGATATAGGGTGAAAGGACCCACATAACATAGCAGTATGCTTTGACAGGCTATCCGCTATCGAACGATAAATTATTAATATATCTTGAATTTACATTCATATATTTTGGATATGTATTAACACAATTCAAAGTATTTTTATTAAAGTTGAATGTGCCGGAAGTCTTTGCCGGAAGTTCTCGTCGAAAGTCGGTGTCTTGTTAAATCAGCACCGGCTATAAATATTTTCTGGTTCCGCCACTGCGCATGAGCGAATGCAAAACTGAAAATTAAGAGGGATAAAATATAAAAATATTTAAACAAAATTATTTGTGGGGCAAAACTAAAAAGATTAGCTACATAAGAGGGCAATTTAATTTTTTCAAAGGAGACAAATAATAATAATTTTTTTTATTAAAACGAGTATTAATATATGAATTATCCAAAAATTAAGGTGATAAATTGTTCATCATATGCAATAAGGCAAGGCACATAAATTGGGTCATTTGTTTCTTATTAAGATAAATTCACTACTCGTCCGCTTGTATGCTTATTTAATTCTTGTAATATTATAAACTGAAAACAGAGATAACTGGGAACAATTGTATATTCTTATTTTTATTATATGTTTAATTTTTTTTTTTTGGATACAGAGGGAATGAGCCTGACTACATTGGCACCAGACGCAACGAAGCTATGCCTTGAAGATCATATCTCAGCCATTGATGAATCTCAGTGCTTGGCTCCTGGACCTAGTGCACTCCAATATGAAATAAGAATGCCATCTTTGCCATCGCATCTGCCACATAATTGGCTTCTGTGAAGATTTTGAGAAGATGATCTCAGAAACCAGTGCATAGTGGTCATGAACAATATCAAACTCATCAGTAATCATCCCAAGCACATAGGCACTGTCAGTTTCAAGAATAACTCTAGTAGTTTGCAAGTTCCAAGCTAATTTCAAGCCTTGTTTAATTCCCCATAGCTCCGCCCTGGTTATAGAACAATAACTAATATGCATAAGGAAGCCTCCTAGCCATCTGCCACAGTAATATCGGATAACACCTCCTGCTGACGCCTGACCTGAATAGCTTCTCCAAGACCCATCTATGTTGACCTTCAAAAAAGCCTCAAGAGGAGGAGTCCAAGAGATGAAAGTCTCTTCATATCTTTTGCCTTTTCCTGAGATATTATTCTCCATAATCAAAGCTGTTTGATTTCCTGCACTCTCCTTTTGATCTCTGCTATCCGACTGCCATGCCTGCCTTTTTTAACATTGAAAATTTCATCATTTTGCCATCTCCATAATAGCCATAAGGAAACTCCAAAAATCAACCTCCATCCATTCTCACCCTGAAAATTAAAACCATTATTTAGATTAGTAATCAACCAGTCAATTAGGTTTAGAGAAAAGAAACAATCTCGCGATTATCTCGGAATCAAGATATTCCAGATGATTATTGCATAAGGGCAATCTCTAAATATGTGCAATAGTGTCTCCTTTTGGCTGTCACAGCGCTGGCATGCATCAGAAGGTGCCATATGTCTTCGCACTCTTTCCACATTGCTTAACAGTCTCTTCTTAAACACTAGCCATGGAAATTTGCGGCATTCTGAATCCAAGTCATTGCAAATATTAATAGGCAAGAGAGTCGATTGCATTGTATAAATGGGCATAGCCTTCAAAGTAGATTGTGTAAGAATAGAGCGTCCCGCAAGAGATGGAGAACTGTCTGACTATCCATTAAGGCGAGCTTTAACTCTATCCAGAATATCTTCATAAGTAGCTCTAGTTACTCTCTTATGCACTAGCGTCACTCCTAAATATTTTCCCAGATTGGAAGAAACTGACAAGCCCAATTCTCTTTCAATTTCCCCAATAACACTTCCTCTAACATTTTTAGATAAACATATCCTAGTTTTTTCATTGCTAACCTTCTGACATGATCCCTCACAAAATATAATAAGTACCTTCTTAACCACCCTAGCTTGTTCTGTGCTAGCCTCTGTCATAAGAATGAGGTCATCCGCAAAGAACAGGTGAGATAGAGATGGCCCTCGAAGACCCATCTTAATTGGTTTCTAGGATGTTATTGTCATCTCAATAAGCTGCGGTAATCTTTCCATACCCAATACAACAAAATAACGAGACAAAAAATAAGTTGCGGTAATTTGGGTAAAATTTTTTAGAAGGCTTCCTATTCTACAAAATTCTCATAGAAGGTAAGGTGATACATTGCTTAATCACTGAATTGAGCATATTAGAGAAACTTGCACCTCTAAGGCTGCTCAAGATGAAGTTCCAGTCCATATTATCATAAGCCTTTTTTAAGTATATTTTGATGATCATATATTCCTTTCTACCAGTCTTTTTACGCATAGAGTGAACCACTTCCTGTACAATAATATTATCTAAAATATTTCTTTCAGGCACGAAGCTGGCTTGAGTTGAGTTAATAATCTCTGGGAGAACTTCCATTAGCTATAACTTTTGTTATAATTTTATAATCACAAGCTAATAGGACGAAGTTGAGTTCCAGTCCATATATAATCTTTGAGTTATTATATATTTAATTAATACAGCGAATGGACACAAATTATGAAGTGTACAAGATAGAAAAATAATATAAACAATTGCATGATGATGTTATAGGTTATGATTACATAACTAATTAACATATAATAAAGTATGAAATTTATCCTAAAGAATAAATAAAAAATTAATATTTTATACTTAATTGTGTATATATACGCATGTTCTCTAATTTCTTTTTATGGAATAGTTGTGCCCTTAAAATATAGATTATGAGGACAACCAGTTATTTTAATTAAAACAATCAAACAGGGCAACTGGATATATATCTAATCAGTTTTGTTAAGTTTATTAAAATTTCAACTTGCATAGAATTAAAACTTGAAAAAGGAGAAAAATGAAAGGACACAACTTTACATCATATTATGATGATAGTAATAATTAACAACTAGATGCTTAACTAAATATATAGAAAGCTAACTAAGTTAAAAAAAATCCTAGCAGCCTCTTTTTTTTTTTAGCTCTCATTGATTTTTCTTCTTTTATAATTTGACAGTGGAATGCCGTTAATTCGTTAACAGACGGAAGCCTTTTTTTATATTTCTTTATAATATATTATTAAATTTTAATATTATTTTTTTAGTTTTACATATTTATTTATATAATTTATTTTTAAAATAATTTTCAGGTCAATATAGATCTAAAATTTAAAATTTATTTTTATATATATTTTATTTTTTAGAATAAAATTAAATATAATTTAAATTTTTATTATAAAATTTTATCATTATTTGCTTAAATGTTATTTCTCATTATCTAATTGAGGTTATTTATTATTTTTTAACGAAGGTTATTTGTCCTTTTTTAATAAATGTATTTTTCTTTTATGAAAGGTAATAGATAACATATGGAATGAGTATTTTGTTGAAAGTCAAATTATCCATAACATATGACCATTATTCATCGTTTGCATCGAAAAAGTTTAAAAAAATTTCATAATTTTATTAATTATGTATATTTTATGTATTTTAAAATTATATAATTTTATTTGTATCTGATAAATATAATTTTTAATTTATTATTAAAAATTATTTTGCGTTAAAAAAAATATAGAAAGCTAACTGTGAAAAGTGATAGCATTAATATTATCAGGAAAAAAAGATTCAAAATTATACGAATATATATTTAGTGAATAATACCCGTAAGATACCGTGTTCAGAATGATTAATAGAATTACCATGTATTTATCTTGATTTTGATCTCGTTGTAGACTAATTGATAGTATATTTTGTTCGGTTTTAAATGAGTTACCACAAATTAGAAGTAATGCGGATGAATTTTAAAAGTTGGATTGAGTAGAATATAATTGGAGTACAACACCGTCATATGATGACTGAAGCATCTTGAGATAGTCGTCTCCCGCACGATGACCAAACAATATATAAAACGAAAAAAAATCCAAATTAATATTTTCATAAAATACTAAAGGGGAGATAACAATTGCAAATTGTGTACGCCCTCATTTACACAAGTGATATATCACCATTGGGCGTAAGTAACGGGCTCAACTAAAGCAGACGTTAACTACAAATCTTAATTAATCTATTCAATTTTAATTAAAATCATTTCCTTTTCTTTTGCACAGGATATTGTTAATGTTATTGAATATAATGATCATCAGAGCCAACACGATAATAGTGATCTTGAAATCAAATGTAGAAAGTAGAAAGTAGAAAGTCAAGAGAGTAACAAAGAGGCGAAGAGCCATGAAGACCTCCAAGAATTTTCCGCGTTATCACTCACGCTAGTAATAATGAAGAATTGTCAATTTATTCGAGAAAATGAGAGATTTAGGATTGTGGTTGATCTTTTTTATATGCTTTGAATGTTTGAATTAGTCAGCACATTGAAATATTAATTTCTATAATTTACTTTAGTATTAATTTCTCTCACTCATTGTTAATTTAACTTCAATTCAATCCACCTGCCTCTACTCTATACCTGAAACTGGTCCTTTGAGACAAAATACAAAGCTATTTTCGTTTCTTTTCTTTTTTTCTAGGTCAAATATTTCTATCTTTTCTTTTCTCTTTATTTTCTCCCCCTTATATAACCCATCTTCCTCACAACTTCGTAACTAAGAAAAAACCTCTCTTTCCAACATATAAATAAATTTATCATTTGTGGTCATTTCTATTCATATTTTCTTAGTTTTCTCTGTTTTATATTTTTAATGATTGAAACTTTAGATGCCCATTTGCTATTTCAGCTCATAATATTTGAAGTTACAATTATTGTATAGCTAGCGAGCTAGTTTCTTTCTCTTTGAAAATGGAGAAGGCTGCCAAGGGTGTAGAGCTAAAGAGTCTCATCTATGAGCTAAGTCAAGGGAAAGAAGTAGCAGAGCAGCTAAAGTACCATCTTAGTTCTTTATCAACTCCTGAAACTCGACAATCCCTTGTTGAGAAGATACTTTCTTCTTATAATAAAGCACTTTCCTTGCTTAATTGGGAAACTAAACCCGTAATTAGCAAGTTAGAACCACCACATTCTTATGCCAATAGCAGCCCAAGGAGTGATGTCTCTGATGAAGACTGCCACACAGATGTTTACAAGAAGAGGTAAAATATATGAGATATTTATACATATATATGATCCATGAGTATCAATTTAGCTAAATTATGACTGATTCTGATATAATTTTGAATTGGGTATGTTTGAATTTGTAGAAAGACACAACCCAGGTGGACTGAACAAGTGAAGGTTTGTTCAGGGACGGGTCTGGAAGGGCCACTTGATGACGGTTATAACTGGAGAAAATATGGTCAAAAGAATATACTTGGAGCTAATTTTCCAAGGTAAATAATAAAAACCCTTCTTTTTTACTTTTAAATCAGCCTATCAGATCTTCACAATTTCATGAATTGGGAACGATTACAATTATATCTTCTTTTGATCATGCTCTAAAATTCTTTTGAACCCAGAAAATGTTGAATTAGAGTATGAATTACACCATAAGTTATAAAATGGTACTATAGAACTTATCCGATTGCAGCTTTTTTAAATGTTTTATGTACTGCCCCTGACATACAGTAGTGACAAACTTTTATTACTCTCCTGGCCATATAAGCTACAGACACCTGTATTTTGAGTTTTCTTTTTTTTTTCTTTACCTTCATTAAATGATTTGATGTGATAAAGAAAGGCTGTTCCCTCCCATGAAATTCACACCCCAAAATACATTTTCTTATTTTTTATAAAAAAAAATTAGATTTCGACTCATAGACATGGATGTGCCAAAAATGCCCATTTATATTGAAATACAATTTATTATTAAATGCATATTTCTATGTAATAATTTCAAAATTGATTCTCCCTCCTCATCAATACTAGAAAAATATCAGCTTGAAGGGGTTGCAAATAAGTGTAGAAATGCGAAATAAATAAAAAAAACACAAGTACTAGTCTAATACATATGTAATTTTTTTGTTTCTTTTATTGCAGAGGATATTACAGATGCACTTATCGTCATTCACAAGGTTGTTTGGCCATAAAACAAGTTCAAAGATCAGATAAAGACCCAACAATCTTTGAAGTTACCTATAGAGGAAGGCATACATGTTTTCAAGCAACTCGTTTAGCATCTTTAATAAACGACAAGTCGTCCAAGCCAAAAAAGGATACTTCTTCTTGTCCTTCGCAAGAAAAGAAACAGGCAAGGCCATTAAAAAAAGAGTTATCTTTTAACTACAGGGAAGGCATTAAAAGTGAGGATTTGGACATTCTTCCATTTTCATTCCTACAAGTAAATGAAAATGATATTTTCAAGGAACCCATGATGGAAAATGATTTCTTGAGTAGTTTTTCTCAAAATGATTTCTTGGGTAGTTTTTCGCGAGAAACTTCTGAATCTAACTATTTCCAAGTTACCAGCTTTGGAATTGACAATAATAATGTGAGAACGCCGGAATCTGATTCAACTCAAAATTCAGTTCCTGATTTGCCAATCGGAGATTGGAATATTTCAATAGAAAATGTGGATTTTGACAGCAATTTCCCTCCGGAATTATTTGCTTAATTAGCAGGAGGATTAGTTGATGTTAATGGAGATGTTAGTGCAGTGAAGGAGAGATCAGAAGGAAATTCTGCTAAGAAAAATTTTCAGTTGATGAGGTAGTTAAATGCAACCTTTTTTCACTTCATTTTCCTTGCTTTTCTTTTTTCTATCAAGTTCTTTTTTCAAGTAATTGTTTTTCTTTTTAGCTTTATTTATTTTTTCGAAGGAGGGATTAGAATGGCTGTTGTAATTTGTATGTGAAATAATTAAAAATGCTACCTTGTAAAATGTTTAGAATCTTAAATCGAAAGATGTTGTAGAACTTTGTGAATCTTGAATGGATTTAATGAGATCATTATTAATGAGAATAAATTCCTACCTTTTGGTTTTTATTTTTGGTCTATTGGATTCCTCTGCAAGAAAAAAAAAATTCAAAATCATAATTCTAGCATATTATGATATCAGAAAATTATATCTTCACTAGATTTTATAAAAATTTTTCATATTTTGTAAAGAGTATTTTAATTATTTTATATATAATAAATTTATAATAAATCTATAATAAAAGTATATTAATCTGATAAATTAATCATGAATTTTAATAAATTTAAAAATATATTAAAAATTTGATAAAGCATTTTTTTTGACAATGTAAAAAAACAAAAAACTATATCAAAGGGGCAAACATAATTATGGTCTTAGAGGTTGAGTTTTGAAGTTTTGTCTTTCAGGCAAAGATCTAATAGACTGAAAGTATGGGCTTAAAGGTCCAAATATGGTTTGCCATTAAGAAATTAATTAACTTTTTCTCTCCCTTTGGTCCTCCAAGTTTCCTTCTCTGTGTGTGCGACGCTTGTTAAAAGCTCGGCGGTAACCCTGGATCTACAATTTTATTTTCTTTATTTTCTTATGTTTATTCAATTTTTCATGATTTTATGTGATTTTTTCTTTTCTCTGACCTCTAGATGGTCATATTTTTTCTAATACCTTTATAGTGGAAGGCTTTGGTTGTTGGAAAAAAAAATCAAGGAGTTCTTCAAAGGTTTTTCAAGTTTTAGCCTAACTTTCATGGCAGTTGATGTTCTTTAGTTCTATTTATGGTAAAACAGCTACTCATAGAAGATTAAGGACTTTGACATGCAGATGGCTTCTTTTGACCAGCGCAACTTTTTCGCTGATGACACCCCAAGCCTGGCTTCACGGCTTATATTTTTCAAGTGCTACCAAACGTTTGTTAAATGGCACTCCTTTCTTTCTTATGTTATTCTTGTGATCTTCGTGTGCTTTTCTTTTTCATATAATCTAGATATATTATTCTGTTGTATGGGAGATTTTTTTCCATGCAGTTTCTAGATGGTAAAAATTCTTCTTTGTTATTGTTTATGTGCTTTTAATGATATTACTCCTCTTTTGATAAAAAAAACAAAAAAGTAGATTTCAACAAGGGAAGCTCAAAAATTCAAGAGTTAATTAACCTTTAATTGGCTGGACAATAGGACTAACAACCATAAATGCTTTTATATAGATTTGTCAGAAAAAATTTATAATATTATAAATTTATTAATTAAAGAAATATTATTAACTTTATCAAAAAAATTTATCAATTTATAAATTTATTAACTCATTATAACATATATAAATTTTATTATTAATCTATTATGAGTTTATTATTTATTAAATTTATACATAAATATAATAACTATTATAAATATATTATTCGATTATTATAAATTTATTATATGGTTTTATAAATGATTATACTTGGTAAACTTCTAGATAAAAAACTTCTAATAAAAAAATAAAAAAAAATTGAAAACTCTTATAGAGGCAAGAGTACTTTGCAACACTACTTAAGCTAACTTTATAAGAATGTCAAAGATACATAAAGACAAACAAATCACAAAGAAAGCATTAGAAAAAAACATTCTAATTAAGAACATAACATCACTTTAATAGATTAACTAATTTGAGTTAAAATTGAAGTAAAAATAAGTAATTTCAGCACACTTTATAGTATCATCCAAAATCTTGTCAGCACCATATTTATATTCAAATCTAATTTTCTTAAATTTTGTAGAATTTAAAACAATATCCCTCTCGAAAATTTTCACAAACCTGAAATCAATAATTAAAACTACGTCAATGTATATATATAAACATATTTGGGGGAATTAATTAAGTAATTATGAACTTTAATTATTACTTACTCTTCATTAAAAGTGATATTAGGATAATTTTTTCGCCAATAATTGACAATTTTGGTTGATGATAAACATTTAATATCACATAAAAATCTATCAGAAACAGAAGATTTTTGTATGCAAAAAATATGAGCATCATAAACATCTTCAATATGGACAACTGGTACTTTTCCAGCCAAGTATTCCAAAAATCAAAGTGCATGATACCCCTGTTCATCTTTTGTAGCTTGTGAAATTAATGCTTCCATGCTTTTTGACAAGCTAGATTGTATGGTGTCTCCTCCAACCAATCCACATGCAATGCTCACTACCTCAAGCTCATTGCTAATATGCTTTAATACTTCTTGCTCTGATAACACTTTTGATCTTGTATATGCCTAAATATGATATAACACGAGGATTATAATATGGAGGAACGGGGAATCTAATATGAATATGTTAAGAGAAAGTGTACTTACCCTTGGATTTTGCAGTGACTTCACAATTTAAAAGTGTATTAACTAATCATTTTTTTGAGATTAGATACATGCAAGAAACTGATGCTTACCTACCATCAACGGGTCATTGTTTTGGACAAATGGTAAGTTATGGATAGGAGTCCAACAAGATTCATCAATGTTGTGTTTGAAACCAATTCCATCTTCTTTCATAGCTGATGAAGCAACTACTGATGCAGTGCAAATGAGTCGTTTTACTGTTCTTGCTTTAATTCAAGATTCAAAAATACTCTTCACTACAGCAATTGCAGCATTTGATGTATCTTTGAACTGTATAAATAAAATAATATTATATATTATTAATTTAATTAATTACACTCGGATTAAAGTTGATTAATTTCAAATTCAAAGAGTAATTAATTAATTTTAATTACTGTGCTTGAGAGTCCTGAGGATCATGATTCAATGGAGTGCCCATGTGGATAACAATTTCACAGCCTTGAATTATTTGAACTCATCTACCTTATAGACATCAGTCTTGAATTACCCATTTGAACTCATCTACCTGCAATTTTAATTAATCAATCTAAAAGTTAAAACTGCAATAATAATTGATCATATTAAAATCTTGAAATCAAGTCTTTTTTTTTTGGCTTGCTGATGGAGGAAAACCTCAAGAATTACGTAGACACTGTTGGAAAATACCAACCATTTGGTATTTTTTGACTATGTAAAATAAAAATAATAATAATAATAAATGGTTGTTGGCCTAATTAAGTTAGGCCAACAACCTCATGGGAAGGCCTATATATATGGCCTTCCCCTTCTTCTTCAAAACACAAATTAAGAGAAAAAAAAATATTAGTGAATTGTGAGAGAGAGAGAATTATTTGGGGAGTGACAAAATAGTGAAGTAGTTTAATTTTAGGAGTGTTTGGGAAACACTTGAATGCCATTATTTTGGGTTTATCTCAATTGTAATAATTGTACCTCTAGAAATATTTCTAGAGAAGTCTCTCTTGTAAGCCTACTATTTTTAATAGTGGAAGAATATTTTTCGGAGTTTGTCCCGTGGAAGTAGCCCAAAGTAAAAGGGTGAACCACGTTAAATTCGGTGTGTTATTTTGTCTCAGTTTTATAACTATTATCAAGGGTAGTTGTTTTGTTATATTGTGCTATTAATTATCCGAGTGAAATTCTGTCTAAGGAGACTGGGTTTTAAGCGGGACCGCCTGTGACCCCTCCAGCCTTTCCTGGGAATTTTCTTGGTATTTATTTTTAGTACAATATTTCATACACTATTTACTTGTATAATAGTAAGTAATTTGCGTGCTATTTACTTCCGCTGCACAACAAGTGGTATCAGAGCTGTGGTTCAAGCACACAGTATTGGAGTTAACCTCTTTGTATTAAAGAGATGGAGACAAAGATAAACAAGATGATCAGCCTAAATGGCTCGAATTACCACATATGGAGAAACAAGATGAAGGATCTCCTATTTGTGACGAAAATGCATTTGCCTGTATTCACCACATCAAAACCTGATGATAAATCAGATGAAGACTGGAAGTTCGAGCATGAGCAAGTGTGTGGTTTTATCCGACAGTTTGTCGAAGACAATGTGTATAATCACATTTGTAAAGAGACTCATGCTAAATCCCTATGGGAGAAGCTTGAAAAGTTATATGCTTCTAAAACAGGGAACAACAAGTTGCTCTATTTGACTAAACTGGTCAAAATTAGTTACCGAGAAGGTACATCTTTGGCGGATCACTTGAATGAATTTCAAGGTTTTGTGGACCAGTTGTCAGGAATGGGCATAAAATTTGATGATGAGGTACTCAGTCTTTTACTACTTTCATCTTTGCCAGAGTCTTGGGAGACTTTGAAGATTTCCATCACTAATTCAGCAGTCGATGGTATTGTTAGTTTGGAATCCGTCAAGAGTTCAATTATGAATGAAGAGATGAGAAGGAGATCTCAAAATTCAGTATCTACATCTCAACCAGATGTTCTGGTTACTGATTCTAGAGGGAGGAGCAAGTTCAGGAGTTCAAATACCAGAGATAAAAGTCGAGGAAAATCAAACAAATATGCAAATGTTGAATGCCATCACTGTAAAAAGAAGGGACATATCAAGAAATTCTGTCGAAAGTTCAAACAAGAGAAGAACAAAGGCAAAGAGATTAAGCGAGATGATAGCAGTGATGATGAACGAGAAACCATGGCTGCCACCATTGAAGAATTTCATGTTATTTTTTATGATAATGATGTGAATATTGCATCCAGTGAATTGGACTGGGTAGGTGATAGTGGTGCCACCATTCATGCCACATCACATAAAGAATTTTTCTCAACATATAAACAAGGAGATTTTGGTGTTGTCAAAATGGGAGACAAGGGTATAGCCAAGATCATCGGCAGAGGTGATATTTGTTTAAAGACAGAAAATGGGATGAGATTATTTTTGAAAGATGTCAGACATGTTCTCAACCTTCGGCTAAACCTGATTTCCATTGGTATGCTTGATGATGAAGGTTTCAGTAGTACTTTCAAGGATGGTCAATGGAAACTTACTAAAGGCTCCTTGGTATATGGAAAAGGTAAAAAGTGCTCCAAGCTATATGTGATGCAAGTAAAGCTCTCCGGTGATTCTGTGAATGCAGTGGAGAAAGAAAATATGACTGAATTATGGCATAGAAGACTCAGTCATATGGGCGAGAAAGGGATGGCACAATTGGTAAAGAAGAATGTATTATCTGGAGTTGATAAAGTGGATTTAAAGAAATGTGCTGACTGTCTGGCTGGAAAACAAAACAGAGTTGCTTTCAAAGGTTCCACTCCTTCCAGAATGAAGAATGTATTGGATCTGATTCACTCAGATCTGTGTGGACCAATGTCAAAGTCACTTGGTGGTGCTCAATACTTTGTGACTTTCATTGATGATCATTCAAGGAAAATGTGGGTATATACTTTGAAGTCAAAAGACCAAGTAATAGACGTGTTCAAGCAATTTCATGCCTTAGTTGAAAGGGAGACTGGGAAGAAGTTAAAATGCATTCGGACAGACAATGGTGGAGAATACATGGGATCATTTGATACCTACTGCAAGGAGCATGGTATCCGACATCAAACAACACCTCCAAAAACGCCGCAATTGAACGGTTTAGCGGAGAGGATGAACAGGACTTTGATGGAGAGAGTTAGATGTTTACTATCACATTCAAAGTTGCCTAAGATTTTTTGGGGTGAAGCTCTATACTCAGTAGTACATGTACTCAATTTTTCACCCTGTGTTCCTCTTCAATATAATACACCAGAAAAGGTATGGTCAAGAAAGGATGTTTCCTATAATCATTTAAAGGTGTTTGGTTGCAAAGCTTTTGTGCACATTCCTAAGGATGAGAGGTCAAAGCTTGATGTCAAGACACGTGAATGTGTATTTATTGGTTATGGTCAAGATCATGATCAGCTTGGCTATAGATTTTATGATCCAGTTCAGAAAAAGCTTCTTAGAAGTCGTGATGCCATATTTGTTGAAGATCAAACCATTGAAGACATTAACAAAGTGAAAAGGGATATTCCCGAATCCAATGGTGATTCAACAAACTTAAAGCTAGTTCCTCCACAGGCGGTGCCAAGACAAGTTGGAAATGAAATCCAAAATCGTCAGCCAGAAAATGCTGACATCGATGCTCCTACAGAGGTCCAATCGGATGATGATGAGGACCAGATTGAAAATCAGCCACCACCACCAGTAGAAGTTCCTCAGGTTCCATTGAGAAGATCTATTAGAACTCGACAACCTTCTACTAGATACTCGGATGATCAGTACGTGTTACTCACTGATGGGGGAGAACCTGAGGATTACCAAGAAGCTATGGCAGATGAGAAGAGGAAGAAATGGATTGAAGCCATGCAAGATGAGATAAAATCTTTGCATGATAATAAAACTTTTGAGCTTGTGAAATTGCCAACAGGCAAGAGGGCTTTGAAGAATAAATGGGTGTTCAGGATAAAGCATGATGAACACAGTTCCCAGCCACGATTCAAAGCCAGATTAGTTGTTAAGGGATTCAGCCAAAGGAAAGGGATTGACTTTGATGAGATTTTTTCACCAGTGGTGAAGATGACATCCATTCGTACAGTACTGGGATTAGCTGCAAGTCTCAACTTGGAGATTGAGCAGATGGATGTAAAGACTGCCTTCCTTCATGGTGACTTGGAGGAAGAGATATACATGGAACAACCAGAGGGTTTCAAAGAAAAAGGAAAAGAGGATTATGTTTGCAAGTTAAAGAAAAGCTTGTATGGCTTGAAGCAGGCACCAAGACAGTGGTACAAGAAGTTTGAGTCAGTTATGGGGGAGCAAGGCTACAAAAAGACCTCTTCAGATCACTGTGTATTTGTGAAGAAATTCTCTGATGATGATTTTATAATTCTCTTACTCTATGTGGATGACATGTTAATCGTTGGCCAGAACATTTCCAAAATTAACAATCTGAAGAAGCAGTTAAGCAAGTCTTTTGCTATGAAAGACTTAGGGCCAGCAGCACAAATTCTTGGCATGAAGATAATCAGAGATAGAGGCACCAAGAAATTGTGGTTGTCACAGGAGAAGTATATTAAGAAAGTACTTCAAAGGTTTAATATGGACAAGGCTAAAGCGGTTAGTTGTCCTCTTGCTAACCACTTTAAATTAACTTCAAAACAATGTCCTTCCACAGATAAAGAGAAAGAAGAGATGGATAGAGTTCCATATGCTTCAGCAGTTGGCAGTTTGATGTATGCCATGGTATGTATACGGCCAGATATTGCTCACTCAGTGGGAGTAGTAAGTCGGTTCCTTTCTAATCCTGGCAAGGAACATTGGGCTGCTGTGAAATGGATTCTCAGATATCTCTGTGGTACTTCCAAAATATGTTTATGTTTTGGTGATGGTAAACCTGTGTTAATTGGCTACACAGATGCAGATATGGCAGGCGATGTTGACTCAAGAAAGTCTACATCAGGTTATTTTATTTCATTTGCAGGGGGAGCCGTGTCATGGCAATCAAGGTTGCAAAAGTGTGTTGCCCTCTCAACAACTGAAGCAGAATTTATTGCTGCAACTGAAGCTTGCAAAGAGCTCTTGTGGATGAAAAAGTTCTTAGATGAACTTGGATTTCAGCAGGATAGATATTCACTTTATTGTGATAGTCAGAGCGCTATCCACCTTGGAAAGAATTTCTCCTTTCACTCAAGATCAAAACATATTGATGTGAGATACCACTGGATCAGAGATGTGTTGGAGAAAAAGATTTTACAGCTTGAAAAGATTCATACTGAAGAAAATGGTGCAGACATGTTAACAAAGATTCTACCAAGGGAAAAGTTTGATTTTTGTCGATCATCTACAGGAATGACAGTTAATTCATATGGTTGGTAGGGGGAGAATTGTTGGAAAATACCAACCATTTGGTATTTTTTGACTATGTAAAATAAAAATAATAATAATAATAAATGGTTGTTGGCCTAATTAAGTTAGGCCAACAACCTCATGGGAAGGCCTATATATATGGCCTTCCCCTTCTTCTTCAAAACACAAATTAAGAGAAAAAAAAATATTAGTGAATTGTGAGAGAGAGAGAATTATTTGGGGAGTGACAAAATAGTGAAGTAGTTTAATTTTAGGAGTGTTTGGGAAACACTTGAATGCCATTATTTTGGGT
This sequence comes from Garcia nutans, assembly GCA_947685225.1. Taxonomy (NCBI): domain Eukaryota; kingdom Viridiplantae; phylum Streptophyta; class Magnoliopsida; order Malpighiales; family Euphorbiaceae; genus Garcia; species Garcia nutans. The sequence goes on along the minus strand of CANTUV010000010.1, from coordinate 11,962,273 downwards.
TTATCTCAATTGTAATAATTGTACCTCTAGAAATATTTCTAGAGAAGTCTCTCTTGTAAGCCTACTATTTTTAATAGTGGAAGAATATTTTTCGGAGTTTGTCCCGTGGAAGTAGCCCAAAGTAAAAGGGTGAACCACGTTAAATTCGGTGTGTTATTTTGTCTCAGTTTTATAACTATTATCAAGGGTAGTTGTTTTGTTATATTGTGCTATTAATTATCCGAGTGAAATTCTGTCTAAGGAGACTGGGTTTTAAGCGGGACCGCCTGTGACCCCTCCAGCCTTTCCTGGGAATTTTCTTGGTATTTATTTTTAGTACAATATTTCATACACTATTTACTTGTATAATAGTAAATAATTTGCGTGCTATTTACTTCCGCTGCACAACAGACACTACTATTCGATTATAGAAAACATGGACTTTGCCATGACATAACCAATTCTTTATCTCATCGGTCTTTATTTGATATAATTAAGTATGTTCAAAATATAAATCTATTCCGTACAAATAATAAAATTAATTTGATTTATAAAATTTATAAAATTAAATAAATTACAAATTAAATAAATATTAAAAAATTTATAAAATTCATTTATATAAAACAGAGTTGAAAAAAAAAAAGAGCTGGTCTAATAGAACCTAGACTCCTTGTCGTGGCATGGACAATGTAGCCTTCTTCTAAGAGCTTCTTGACCAGGTAAGGTCCAAGATAGCCAGCAGCTCCCGTTACACAGACCTCTTTACTTCATTGTTTTCTCAAGTGTCAAACTGGTATTTTGATTTTGTTTTTATAGTCAAGACAACGCACACAAAAAACTTTAAACGTGGCAATTTCGTAGCCAAACACTAAAATTCGGTACGGAATACTGGCCGCCCTTAGAACTTGCCAGCTTTAAAATGAAATAAAGCAAAATTTTTGGTGGTTAATTTTGTCATTTTCCCACCTAAATTAAATTTTAGCCATCTAATGATCTAATTAACAAATATGTAAAGTGTCCATTTTCTGGATAGGAGGTGTGAGGGCTTAATTTCATAAATAGTCTTATTATAATATTATAATTATAATTTTAAATTATTTTAATAAAATTTTTAAAATTTATATTTTTTTATTAAATTCTTTAATGACATGTTTTGATAAGAACTTGCATACGTAAACTCTACGCGGCGATCATATGAATTTTATATATTTAATGTAAAATAAATAATAACATATCATTTTTTTTACAAAATTTAGAAACTATTTATAAAATTAAGTTTTGATAAAAATAAAATTGTGAAATTAAGCTTTTAACATAATTTTATAGATTTAAAAAATATAAAAAACATTTTAATACAATTTTAATGTAATTTTAAGAAATAAGTAAAAATAAAATATTAAATATACTTATAAAAAATATAAAAATGTATATATTAATATTATTTAATATAATATTAAATAATTTAATTTATATTAATAAATAATAATAAAAGAATTAAATCCATTATTTAACTATTTAATTAAATTTAGTTAAATATTTAAAAATTAATTTAAATATTTGATTATTTATTTAAAATTTTAATGATTGAATAGATGTAAATATTTATTATTTTTTGTACTTTTATATATTATTTATTATATATATAATAAAAAATAAAAATATTTGTCAAAAAAGATTGAACAGTGATACAAGCAAAAAAATGAATGTTTGAGTTTGTCTTTCCAAATAGGAAAAAAAATTACTCAATTTTTATAATTTACATGCTAAATGTCTATATATGATAAACATGTTCAATTTTTCTTTTCATGCTAATATATATATTAGCAGTGTGGTCCTAACAGTGCTCTTTAGTAGTCAATTGTGCATATGGTGTGATATAGAAGAAGTGAAAAAACCGTGTGAAGTGTGATTTAAGGAAATAAATTCTACTGCAAACTAAGTGTAAATATTTACAGTTCAAAAAAAAGTGTAAATATTTATTATTTTTTGTATTTTTCCTTGTATCATTGTCCAATCTATTTTGATAAATTATTTTTCCTTGTATCATTTATTTGCATCTAATTCAGTAATTAAACTTTTAATTAAATAGTCAAATATTTAAATAAATTATTAAATATTTAACTAAATTTAATTAAATAGTTAAATAATGAATTTAATTCTTCTATTATTATTTATTAATTAATATATCTTAAATTATTTAATATTATATTAAATAATATTAATATATCCAATTTTTATTTTTTTACTAGTATATTTAATATTTTATTTTTATTTATTTTTTGAAATTACATTAAGATTTTATTAAAATATATTTTATATTTAACTTATTTTATAAATATCTAAAAATTCTACAAAATTATATTAACGGCTTAATTTTATAATTTTTTTTATCAAAACTTAATTTCATAAATAGTCTCTAAATTTTATAAAAATATATATATATATATATATAATTATTTATTTTAAATTAAACACGTAGGCTCCATATGAATATATATAAAATCTCTTGTGGAATGTTGGGGATTTTAGTAGGAAAAAAATATAAGTTTAGTGATTTTATTAAGATAATTTTAAGTTTGAAGATCATAACATTATAGTACTGTAAATTTAGACGCTATTTATGAAATTAGGCTGACATATTCAAGTGAATATTAAAAAAATTGTTTTCTTTTCCTCTTGAAGCCATGTCACTTTGCATAGATCCTCTCCAACCTTACTTGTTTTCTCTTCCTGGATGTACTATTTTTTCCCTCTATTTTTATTAAGTTTTGTTTCTTTTCTTTTCTTTTCCTTTTTATTTTGGTTTTAACTGGAAGCTCTCTACAACCAAGGCTTCTAGTTATAATCACCCTGAGCTTTAATATTTTTGTGCTCTATCGAGCTTTCTGTTGGTGGTTACAATCATTTTTTGGGTTTTGGTACGCCAATTTCCCTTCGTTTAATCCATGAACTATGTCTTTCATACCAGAAGTCCTTCAATCTTCCCCTGGCCGTTACTATAAAAGACATCCACCCTCAACTGTCTCTTTATTTATGTTTGAGGAAGATTCTCTTTCTAGAACTCTTGATTTCCCCCTGATCTGGCAAGTTTTTCTTACAGGATCTGGCAAGTTTGTCTTCTTTCCTCATGGCCCCCTTTACAGGATCTTTGATCTTTATTTTTTTTCTTAAGAAATTTGAAATACGAGGAGGTTTGAGGTATTAACGTTGTTTAAGTTTTCATCTTTATATTTTTATTATGATTGTGGTAGCCTTGCAGCTTTAGTGCTCTGCAAACGGTTTCAGCTCTCAGCCTCACCTATTTGTTATGACAATCGATGGAGGGTTCTTTCACTCTGTTTTCTATGTGTGCTTCAACCAAAATGTTCTTTGAGGATAGTTTTGGTTCTTTTTGTTATTAGTTCTGTTGGTTCCTTTATGTTGATATATATATATATATATATATATATATATATATTGTTGTTGGCCAGCTGTTATTCTCTCAATTGAGAGGATAGAGATTCGATCCTCATAAAAATATATTTCAGGAGTCGAGCTTTTAATATATATATATATATATATATTGTTGTTGTTGTTTAAGCTTATAACTGGTTCTGGTTGTTTTTGTTTTTGTTGGCTACTGTTATGTTATTTGCTTTGTCTGTCTTTCCCCAGTTGGATTGTTTTCAACCTGATTTGGGCTTATGTAATTGTTGTTTATGTTTAATGATATTTACTTTCTTCTTTTGATTAATAATAAAAATAATAAAATAATAATAATAATAATAATCTGTTAAAATAATAATAATAATAATAAATACATTCTTTTTGGATGTGATTATTATTTTATTTCTTGAGATATTATACGAGAGATAATTACATTAATTGTCTTTAAACTTTTACTCTTATTCCATTAAAGTACTTAAACTTTATTTTGTGAATATAAAATTTCTAAACTTTTAATTTTGCCCAATAAAATTTCTAAAATGATTTTCTTGCTACTGTAGAGTAGTATAACAGTCATATTTTATTATGTGGCAAAAAAATAATAAAATTTAATTTCTAATAACATTATATTTTGGACTAATAATATAAAAATTAGAGGTTGATAAATTATTTATAATTTTAGAATGAAATATGAAATTAAATGTGAAAGTAAAATATCTAAAAAAGAAAAGAGATTGATTGAGTGAGATTGAGTTTTTCTACTAAAGTCCTGTTTGGTTTAGCGGTTTCATGCAGCTGATAGCTGTTGCTGGTAGCTGTTGCGAATAGCTGTTAGCTGATGAATAATGAGCGTTTGGTAAAAATATAGTAAGCTGTTGTTGTTATTGTGTAAAATGACCAATAAGGGTATTAATATTAAAGGTTACAGATATTAATATTATCTAATAATTCATGGTTAATACTGTCAAATAAAAAAACTATCAGCAGCTGTTTAGAAAAAGCTAGGAGGATGAGCTTTTTCAAACAGCTACTGTTTGAGCCTTCAAACAGCTAACAGCTGCTGATAAAAAAGTTAACCAAACACCTATTCTTTAACTGATTGACTTGAAACAGCTATCAGCTGCCTCAATCGGCTAAACCAAACACCCCCTAAGAGGTTAGTAATTTTGCAGTATTTTGATCAGAAAATTACTCTAATAAATTCTTATTTGTTAATTTATTGTGTATATATAAATTAAATTTCTTTTTTTAAAATTTTTTTGTTATATAACAATTCGTGGCTATCATGTCACTGTTATATGGTCGAAAAATAGTTTTAATATTTTTTTTTGGATAAAATTGAAAGTTTAAAAATTTTATTTTTATAAAATAAAATTTAAAAATTTTAATGAGATAAGGATAAAGTTTGAGAACATATTCAATATGTCATACTGAAGATATAGTATAATATAATTTTCATTTTATTACATAATTAACTAGACTTTATTAAATATGACTTCGAAATTATATCAAGGGCTATAAAAATAAAATAACTTGGATTTTTATTTAAATATATTGATAGCATTGCTTAAACTAACAATTCAGAAATGGATTCTTATTGGCCGTGATCAAACCATCAATTGATAACGACAATAAATTTAAAATAAAGAAAAATAAATTTATATAAAGTAACCAATCTAAGAAAATAATAAATTTTTATGGAAGAAAAATTGTAAATTTCATTAAATTAGGATCAACAAACCCAAAACAAAAAAAAACAAAAGACTAAAGACAAAGCAAACAATAAATCTATAAAAAAAAACGCAAATTAACAATAAATCTATTACTAGTATTGCCATGATAAAAAAAAATTCACTGTTATTTTCTCATTTGAAAAAAATAATCTGTATCATCATCATTTTTTTTAAATATTGATATGATATTTTATATTTTTTTCATCATCAATTCAATACAGTAGGACACAATTTGATTAATTGACTGAATTTTTAATTAATAGATAAAAAATTTAATTCGATTAACTGATTGTAAATATTTGATCGATTCAATTGAAAAGTTTAAATTAATTTAATTTTCAGTTCGATTAATAATTAACTAAATTGATTCAGACGATTAATCGTTAAACGAAAATTTTAAAAATAATTTTTATTTATTTAGTTATTTATTAATTTTTTATTTAATTTTTTAATTATATAAATTTTTATTATAAATATATTTATTATTATAAAATAAAGTTATGTTTCATTTAGTTTTTTAATAAATTTTATTTAAATATTTAATTATATTAATATTTTTATTATAAAATAAAAAATTTAATTAATTTAATGAATTGTAATTTAATTTGATTGGTCAATCGAATCTATCAAAATTAAAAATTGATGATTTCGGTCGATAAATTTAGCGTTATTGGATGAAAGTTGAATTCGGTGGATCGGTGCCACCCCTACAACACAGAATTGTCATTGCTGTAGCTAGATCTTGGACTCTTCTCCTTTGGAGTTCAAGCTTGGCCCATCCAGTTAGGCCATTCATGAAGCAAAAGAGAGCATCTTCTTGCCCCATGTTCGGAATCTCTAGAAGCAACTCAGAGAATTCCTTCACATATTCCCTTATATGACCTTCCTTGTGTTGAAGGCGACGAAGCTTAACCCTTGCTTCATTTTGTCATCTTCAGGGTAGAACTGCTTCTTGAGTTCCCCCTTGAAGTCTTCCCAAGTATTGATGGTGAAAAGACCGTTCTTTACATCATCACACCTCCTTCGCCACCACACTATGGCGATGTCCCTTAAGTAGGGAGTAATGCTCTTCACCTATTGAGCATCATCGAAGATTCCTACCATATCAAAGTAGTTTTGACGCCCCAAAGGAAGTTGTCAATTTCCCTTGCATTCCTTGCCCCACTATAAGCTTATGGGGGGGGATATCCACCTTGTGGGTAGGAATGGCATGCATAGCTCCACCTGCATTGGCTATGGCAGCCATGCAAATACTAAGTTGAGTTTGGAGTTTCTCCATAACTTCTTCAAGGTTGGTAATCCTTACCTTGCAAGCATTCACCTCATCATCCTTCACAGCAACAGTGGCCTCCGAGGATTGCATCTTCTTGGACACTGTGTCCAAGGCCGTATTTAAGGCACCTTGAATTTTCTTGCGGAGCTTGTCCGCCCTAATAGACTCTTGCCCCTCAATGCATTTGTCCATATCCTCGACTTTGTCCCTTATCTCGGACATGATGGCATTAAACCTTGCCAACCTTTCTTCCATGGCAGCGATGATGTCCCTTGACTTATCCTTGGGCCCTTCCCTCCTTGGATGGTGCTAGTAGCAATAAAAGGATTAAAAGCTTCTGTCTTTCTCTTGTGTTGAAGTTTTCTCAACCGAGGCTCTGATACCAATTGTCATGGGATTTTTTTCTCACAAGCTCAAACCCATGTGGCACTAGTAAATTTTGTCCAACACTTGAAAGAAAGTTAGTCAACATTTTCTCGAAATGCTTGTCTATCTTAAACAAGTTAAATGCGAAAGCTAAGTAATAAAGAAAGAAACTCAATCACAAGAGAATAAGAGAGAATTTAGAGAATACTTGAAAGCTCTTATTACTCAAAGAACTTGAATTTCTTGGATCCTTGCAACAAGTGAATTCTACCCCTATTTATACTACTCCACCCCCTCAATGGACGGTGGTAATCAATTCCAACAGCATATATTAAAGTTCTACACAATCCTAATATATTTCTTTAAATATTTTATGCCATATTCCTAAGATATTATCTATCATATTTTAGAGAAATCTGCACATACACAACTCTAAAACCCTATAGAACATTATAGAGCATTCTAAAGAATATTTACATACAAGATTTTAGAGAATTCCTAACCAAACCTCCCATTTTGACTAGTCATGTATAAGTCTTGTGACATTTAGCACACTTTAAAGTATCATCCAAAATCTTCTCAGCATCATGTTTATATTCAAATCCAATTTCCTTAAATTTTGTGGAGCTCAAAATAATATCCCTTTGTAAATTTTCCACAAACTTGAAATCAATAATTAGATATAAACTCATGTTAATGCCTATTCGAGGAGAATTAATTAAGTAATTAATCACCCTTAATTATTACTTACTCATCACTAATAACGATTTTAGGATAGTTGTTTTGCCAATAATTAGCAATCTCCACTGTTGATAAACATTTAGTAGCACATAAAAATCTACCATAAATGGAAGATTTTTGTACGCAGAAGATATGAGCATCATGAACATCTTCAATATGAACAATTGGTACTTTTTCCATTAGGTCTTCCAAGTATCTAAGCACATAATACTAGTGTTTATCCTTTGTAACTTATGAAATTCACATTTCCATGCTTTGTGACAAGCCTGAGAGAATGGTATCTCCTTCGACCATTCCACATGTAATGCTCACTACCTCAAGCTCATTGCTATTATGCCTTAACACTTCTTGCTCCGACAGCACCTTTGATCACGTGTATGCCTATAATATAACATAACTCCGAGGATTATAAGAGTGTTTGATCTAATTTGTAACTTTATTTAACCTGTTTATGAACTCTAAATTTAAATTGGTATATTTGTTTAGAAAATTTAATGAGCTCGGAGAAAACAACTTATCATTTTGGTGCTAGTTTGACCAAGCTAATAGCATTTTCTTTCCTATCAAACTAATCATGTCTAAGGTATTAGATGCTTACCATCAAGAAGTCGTGGTTTTAGGCAAATAATAAGTTATTGATGGGAGTCCAACAAGATTCGTCCATGGTGGGTTTGAAGCCAATCCCATCTTCTTCCATAGCTGATGAAGCAACCACTGATGCAGTATAAACGAGTCGCTTTACCGTCTCTGCTTTAATGCAAGACTCAACAATGCTCCTCACTCCAGCAACTGCAGCCTCTGACGTAATTTAAAACTGTTTAAATATAAATAAATATAGTATGAATTTAATTAATTTAGGGATTAAAATTAATCAATTGATGGGTTCCTGCTGCAGCCCCAAATTCAAAGAGTAAATTAATTTGAATTACTTGAGAGCCCTGACGATCATGAATCAATGGAGTGCCCATGTGGATAACAATTTCACAGCCTTGAATTGCCCATTTGAATTCAACTGGATTATAAACGTCAGCTTCAAATAATTTGAATCCTGTCTCTGCATTTGGAAGACTCTTGAGAAACTCTACCTTTGCTTTTATCACCTGCAATTTAGTGGATCAATCGGAAAGTTAAAACTACAATAGTACTTCATAATTTAAAGAAAAAAAAACTAGAATTAATTAGAAAAATAGAACCTAAATTCCTTGTTGTGGCGTGGACTATGTAGCCTTCTTCTAAGAGCTTCTTGACAAGGTAAGAACCAAGACTAGCCAGCAGCTCCTGTCACACAAATCTTGCTTCTTTTCTCCATTGTTTTCTCAGAGTCTCAACACAGGCATTTACTGATTTTGTTTTTATAGTCAGGAGAAGCGCACAAAATGCTTTTTAAGCAATGTAATTCCAGAGCCACACACAAGATGATTTCGAGGTCAATTAATTAATAACAAAAAGCAATAAATAAAATCTTATTTACTGGCCTCGATGGTGATTTTTGTTTTTTTAAGTAAGGAATCTTAATATCTTATTATCAGCTTGTATATTTTCTTTCCAAGTTTCACATTGATGATAACTAAAATTTATTATATCTTTTTTATTAAATTAAAATTATTCATTTTTAATTATTTATATTTCCTTTTCTAAAATATATATCCTAGTATATATTTTCTAATCAAAATAAATTAGATATTTGTTGAACATTTATTTATTGCAAAATTTTAATATATATACATACATGGTCAATATCTTCATCTTTAGACCAAACCAATTAAAAAACGTGATTTAAAAATAAAAATTAATAAAAATTATTTTTAAAATATTATAATTTAAATTAATATTTTTAATTGTCTTGATTTATGAACGGTGATATAAATTAGGTATATGATAGAATTTTTTTTAATTTATTATATTAAAACTCCTTATTTTAACCTTTATATATTTTTTTACAATTGTTTTATTTTTTTTTTTTGCAAATGAAATTGGTTCGGGTATATATAAATTTTTTATTTATTGAGTTTAAACCTTTTATTTTAAACTCTTTACATGCTTCTTTTATGCCTAATTTATTTAACCTAATTTATTTAATTATTTTTTATTTAAATTGTATTTTATCTTATGAATAAAAATAAAAATTTATCGAAAAATTATAAAACTTAGTTACTATTAAAATTTAATCAACTTGCACTACGTTTTCATAATTTTTAATAATAGCCTCAACATTGCACCGCTGCTTTGCTAATAGTTACACAAAATTGAAAATTGCCTGCGGAATATCCGCCCCTACAAGCTGATAAACGAAATAAAGCAAAAACTAGGCATCTGATCGTCAACTTTTTAAATGATTCAACAGTTATGTATCTCTTAATATTTAAATGATTAATTTATTTTTTAAAAATTATTTAAATGATAATTTAAATATTTAATTAGCGACTCGATTAAATGATACAGTGACTATCTAATATTTTTGGTGTTGGATAAAAATAAAAGTAAAGATGTTTAATTTCAGTGATGGTAATTAAATTAATCGAGTCAACAAAATTAAATTAAATAGTCAACATTTGGCTTTAATCATTGGTGATTTGACAAACAATATAATTTGTTATATTTCTTTTTCATTAACCTTATTACGTAATACTTCCATTTATAAATAATTATCAACTTAATAATTACCATCTGAAAAATTATATAATAATTTATTTAATTTAATTATTTAATTAAATTATCACTTTTTTAATTTTTTTATTAATTTAATTATATTGCATTTAATAAATTATTAAAAATTAATTATTGTGAATATATTTTACAGAGATATATTATAAGATTATATTTTATTGAGAAAAATTATATTATTATATTTAAAAGGTACAATAAAATATTAAAAAAATATTAACTTATTTGTTTACTATATAATTTTATAGAAAAAGTTTAAGTAATACATAAACTACCCTTTTAACATCTTTTTCTTATTTTATTATATTTTAAATTAAAGATATGATTATCTTTTGACTTATGAATCTTTCAATTTACTTTTTCTGTGAAATATTTTTTCTACCCCTTAAATAAAATATTTTACAACCGATTAATAAAGTTTAGTGTGTCTGTATTTTATTTTACATAAATTATTTATAAACAAATAAAATATTTTTGGTCAAACAGAATTATTTAGTCAATTTTTTTTAAAATTTTTATGCAATCAAACGCATTATTCATGATAAGTTTTTAACAATTATATAAATTTAAATTTAAATAAAAATATAAAATAATTTTAATTTTTATAAAATAATAATTATTTGTGAATATATTATTACTCTAAAATAATAATTATTTTTGAATGCAGTGAGTAACATAACCTCATTTTTTGATGGATTGTGATTTTTCATTTTTCTTGTCTAGACAACATTTTTGCATCAATAAGCTCTATAATGTCTTTAAAACTAAACTACATAAAATAGGCAGAATTAGAATAACTTGTTTGTTAAATATCACCATCATTCATATGAGAACTTAAAAGAGTTCAAAGCTCGCTAAACTTTACAAAATTATATCAATTGTTCAAGCTTGCCTTAGCGGATGAAATTCATGTATTCTTCAAGAGCTTGCTCTTCTACCAAGCCAAAAACTCTGGCTGGATTTTAGAATCTGTTTCAGAAGTGCCATTTTTGGAACATTCCAGTGTTCCACATGCCTGAAACACATTCCAACTATCAGTAGCTGAAAAATAAATTTCAAAAAATATGTTGAAATAATAGAATGAAAATGTGTCTCATAATCCTATTATTAGATAGATACCTGCATACTTTTCCAGATTTTGCATCAAAATAGTACTCTGTATATCCAGTAGCTGTAATATAGCTTAACAGAGTCAGGTTCAATAAGCAATGCATGTGAGACTTCGTATTATATGTAATTTTATAATTGTAAAATTGGTTTACTGCAAAATGAAAGCATTATTTACTTCTGATTTATTATCTTATCCTGAATTTAGTGTCAGATGATGAAAATACCAGAAAGTATGGGTTTCCAAGTAAATGACATAATACAACTAAATCGCCAATGTCCAATTCCCGTATCCTGTAATCAAGCAAATATTTCAGTGTCAAGAGTTCTGTAAAAAATTCAAGAAATGACACTTGTTTACATTAGCAAATTAACACCCTCATAAGCTCATGTCTATCAGTGAAATGAATTTGTTGTTTTTCATAAAATATTAAAACATGAAATTGCATAAAATTTTGTAGCATTCATTTATAGTAAACAGAGGGGAGAAACTATGGGAAACAATGATGTATTTGAATGTAAATTCCTAAGATCTCACCACAAAATCTTCCCACTTCATAAGCTTCATACTGGAATTGTCAATAAGTAATCCAAAATTTGTACAGTTCCTTTTAAAACGTTGAAGTCCTTTAAAAGAACTAGCTGGATCTGCAAATTCACAGTCCTCTTCATATGCCTTAAGTGTGAGATTTCCTATCATTGAAAAAAGTCGATGATTATGTAACCTATGTTGGGAAAATTGCTTATTTTTCCGCCCTTCGGACCGTTTTCAAGCAGGAACAAATGAGAAAATAAAATAATGACTGTGAAATTAAAGAGAATAAAACACAATGATTTAACGTGAAAAACTCCCGAATGGAGAAAAACCACGGTCATTGTCTAACGACAACCAAGAAAAATATTTACTATGCGGCAAATTGTTACAACCACAAATTACAAAATATTTTTCTAACCGACACCCACAAAACAACCCCCAAATATTTATACTCCTAATATAAACTACTTGGTGTTTAACATATAGCTCTCCTTAAGCTATATTTTGTGTTTGCTTGTTGTTTTGAAACCAAAACCTAAACTTATATAGGAAATTTCATCCTTTCCTTTTGTATCATTTCCTGATGTGGGATTGTTTAAGTTTTATATTTTATATTTTTCCTTTCTTTTTGTCAACAATGATGGCCAACAATCTCCACCTTGACAAAATAAAGAAAAATACAACATTATTTGTTACCGACAATCATAATTCTAATAACAAGAATTATCATACTCCACCATAAAAGAGTATACACACTTGAAATTACTTCACAAACTCCAAGAATTTTCCATCGGCCATGTCGAGATCCCGCTAATAGTTTATGTGGCAACCCTTCTGTTAACTTTTCCGAGAGTTCATTAGCCATCGACATAATTTTTTCCACCACGCATCTTGCATCAACTGTCAACCAATGCAGCGCGTATTTCCGTGGACCATCTACCAATAATCTGTCCTCTTCCATGGCATCTCAACGGGTAGCAATCATGCCATGAGGACACACATCTCTCAACTACAGAGAGAACGCATCATCTCCTTCGCCACAGGAGATCACATTGGTAGCAACAACGTTTGAGCTTCTAGCCGAATCAGCTCCACCGTTCTGGCAATCCTTTCTCACATGTCCAGTTTGACCACAACCCCAGCAGACAACCTTATGCAGTCCAGACTGAATCAACAAATCTTTGACTTGCACTTGCCACAGTGCAAAATTCATTCTCCCGTCAAATTTTTCAATATCAAATCTCATCGTCGACATGCTTATTTTGTGCTAATAAAGGACTAGAAATAAACAATTACACCAGGTAAATTCCTAGGTAAGAGGAGGAGTCACAATGGTCTCACTTAAAATCCACTTGCCTTAGACTAAATTCGTATCGTTTGACAGAATTTACCTAGACATGTAATTATTTATCTCACCACCAATACTCAAGCACACCAAAGCAAAACGGCTCCACCTTTTTTAAAGCTCCACCGGCTCCAAAGGCTCCACCGGCTTAAAAACAAAAATATTTTTTTAACAAAAATCTTTTCAGATGTGGAAGATCAGACCAAGCTGCAACCATAGAGCATACTAAGATTTTTGACAAAAATTATAACACCTAAGCTCTGATACCACTTGTTGGGAAAATCGCTTATTTTTCCGCCCCTCGGATTGTCTTCAAGCAGGAACAAATGAGAAAATAAAATAATGACTGTGAAATTAAATAGAATAAAATACAATGATTTAACGTGAAAAACTCACGAATGGAAAAAAAAACCACGGTCGTTGTCTAACGACAACAAAGAAAAATATTCACTATGCGGCAAATTGTTACAACCACAAATTACAAAATATTTTTCTAACCGACATTCACAAAACAACTCCCAAATATTTATACTCCAAGGAACTCCAAGAGATTGATTCTCTAATTCCTAATATAAACTACTTGGTGTTTAACCTATAGCTCTTTTTAAGCTATATTTTGTGTTTGCTTGGTGTTTTGAAACCAAAACTTAAACTCCATTATATAGAAAATTTCATCCCTTCCTTTTGCATCATTTTCCGATGTGGAATTATTTAAGTTTTATATTTTATATTTTTTCTTTCTTTTTGTCAATAATGATGGCCAACAACCTACACAGACGGTGAAAACTGAAAGCCAACCTCTGAGATATATACCAAACATAAACCCAAAACATTTTAGAATTTCCCCTCAAAATACAAAGATCAGCATAAAATTTAATTCAAATTAGTCAAACTAATAGTAAAAACATTTCATCTAAACTAAAACAAAACCAGAAATGGCCCAGGTCATAATTGACATCAATATAAAAGTAGAAATCAAAATCAAGCAATAAAAAGAAGAAACAAGGATGAAATTTTATTTATTTATTTTTATTTCTACTTGTGACAAAATACGATCTTTGGAAATCCTCTTTGATGATTTCGACGACCACAGAGCGGTCGATGGTTCCCGATTCATCGGTAGCAAGCTGGAGATTATTCCTTTGAGGAATTTCGGTACTTGAAGCTGAAGGTGAACGGAAAAATGAAGCGGCGATTCCAAGAAGCTTGGAGCCATAACAAGCTAGCTTGAGAATGGCATTCTCTTGTTTCGATTCTTGTTGTCTGGCAGATGAATCCTTTGATGAGTTCTTCTCTCCATTACAATAAATTCTATAGATTTTTCTATGATAATTTGGCGAGAAAAGGATCTTGTGATGATGGGAGTTGAGATGAGAAATGGTGGAAGTGTAGGTGAGAAAGTTCGCCATTGAAAGCAACTCCCGCCATTCATTTCAAATATCTCGTGGTCCAGAAAAAAGGTGGCCATAAAACTAACAAATAAAATAATTAAATATCGATAATAATGTATGAATATAGAAAAAGTCGCTCCCTCCGTCAATTTTTTTATAAAATTTTTATTTTTATCAAAATATTTTAATTATTATATAATAAATTTATAATAAACTCATAATAAATTATATAAATTCATAGTTCATAATAAACTTAAAATAAATTACATAAATATAATATTTTTATAAAAAAAATTATAAATTTTTAAAAATATAAAATATTTTTAAAAATATAATAAATTTAAAATTTTTATTTGTAATATATTTTTTTTAACAAAATATCATTTTTAGGGTCATTTCTTTTTTATACATTTTTATGATATTGAATTTATATTTATATGATTTCTGATTTTATTGGTTTCTTTTATACCATTATTTTATTTTCGGCCCCTTTTTTCTTAGATATATTCACTTTTTCAATCTTCTGTTTTCTATTCATAGCATTTTTTTTTCCTTCTAAGAAATCCCAAATCATTCAAAATCAAATCTGAAAAATAGCCGCTAGATCTCCTCACGAAGACAATGTTTACATGGCCAAACTCGCAGAGAACTACAAGGAAATGGTTGCCCAGTTAACGCTAATCATATCACTGCAATGACATTTGAGACAAAATTAAAGGCGAATTTTTCGATAATTTGTGGTGGTTTATTGAAGCTTCTGGCTGAGAAACTTGTGCCAGCTACTGCTAGCTAGCGGTATAAGCATTTGTTTGCATCAATATGTGGAATAGATTCATATATTTTGTTTTTATCCGATTGAGTTAATGATTTTGATATTATAAAACCTCTTCTACTATGTTCTGATTTTGATTTTGTTTTTATTTAGCTAATAAGCATGGGTTAAGCATCATGGGTGCGCTAGATCTCTCCAGCAATGATTTATGCGTTGACCAAGTAGTCTAGAGCTTCAAGTAATGGCACTTTTTTTTAGTGAAAATTGTGTATCACGGGTGTTCTGCAAGATTGTAAATTTGCCGATAATATCATTAAAAACTGTCTGATTTTATTTGAAATCTGCCGACAATGTCGTTAATTATTGAGTATTTCTTATCATATCAAAGAATACTTTACAATCGTAGATCAATAGTGTCTCGCTATATTATTATATTGCATAGGTGCTTGGGATCAAGCTCCCATCAGCATATAGTATGGGGTACGCAATGCTCATTTTCATATGAATATTATTGTTGATTTACTTCCTTTGCCTAGAATTACCTTATGCTGCTTCACTTTCATGATGAAATTTGTCTTTTCTTTGATATTTCTTTGATATATTGATGTATTGGTATACCAATACTTTTAGTATTGGTATTTGGTATATTATTAGTATATTTTTTAATATATGTTTGTTTTTTTTTATTTTTTGTATTATTGTATATGTTTGGTTCTTTTTTTTTTTGTAATTTGGTTCTTTTTTTATTTGATTTTAGTATATGTTTCGTTTATTTTACATTTTGATATACATTTTAGGTTTGGTATATTCTCCATTGTATATGTTTAGTTATTTTTTGTGATTTCCTTATCTTTTATTTAGTTTTAGTATATGTTTGGTTTATTTTACATTTTGATATTCTTTTTAGGTTTGGTATATTTTATCTCTAAAATATATACTCAATATATACCAGATTTTTGAAACATATACTTAATATATACTAAATTTCAGAAATATATACTGAATATGTTTTAGATTTCTATATTTTTGGTTTACCTTTGTTTTTCATATTTAAAATTTGAAAAATCAATTGTAAAATATACCAAATATATACTCATCGTATATCAAATTTTTAAGTATAAAGATTTACCTATCTTTTTCATATTTATCTAAAATTCGAAATCAAATGTAAATGTACTAAACATATACTCAATTATAAAAAAATATATCAAATATATATTTAATATATATCATATTAACCACCAAGACATAACTTAATGATCAAGAATGTGTATTGCTTCCACATAAATCTCATATTTGAGTCCTAAATATTTTTCTTCTCCACGGGTAAATGATAAAAAAATATACACTATATTTAGTATTACAAAAAAAAATGTAAATGTATTAGAAACATTTAAGAAAAAAAATAATATAAATTAGTAAAGATGAATAAAATTTAAATGATAGTAATTGGAAGAGAAAAATAAATAAATATATAAAAAGATGAGGAGATGATGAGAAAAAAAAAAGATAGTATAAATGTAAATATTTTTAAAAAAGGCTGTATTTTTATAAATTTTTTGTTTAGATAGTAATTCTTGTAATTCTTTTCTCTTTTTTAAAGTTATTTTTGTAAACTTCCCACACAAATTTTTTGAAATTTCCTCTTTATTCTCTCCATATCATATGAACTCAACCAATTTTTAATTTCATATAGGAATTTCAAAATTTCCGACCATACAAAATTCATTATCAAACATACATGAGAAGGCAACTGAATTTGAACAGAGCCATAACAATAATTTTATTGATAAGAATCTGAAGAACTTAATACAAAACAAGAAAAGTTCCACTCAAGCCTAAAATAAAAGGCGCTACCCTAGTTAATATATCATGCCACAAAATCAACAAATCAACGTAAGCCTAAAACACTTCCATCAGATAATTTCCCAAACTGAAATGCTATCATCACTGTCAAATGTGTATCTAAATTTCGCCTGCTCTATTCATGGAATCTAAGCTTCTTATAATGATAAAAGATGATCACATGAATCTTTCATTTCTTGGTTTTTCCAATTTTCCTAGCGCTACTTTCTTCAGACAGTGACACAGAGAGGTTCTCAAAGAATGAATAGAGAGATGCACATGGTTACGGCTGACCAGTGTATATATGTAGCGTCAATATATTTTCTCTTGGCTTCCTTCAGCATATCATTTCGATAGCAGATGGTAAGATACAAAACTTCCTCGGAAGAAACCCCAGGTATTCCCCATCAGACTGTACATAAATGTTGCCACGGCCAGAAATGTCCTCCACCTCAATGGAATGCACACTGCAAGAAAGCAAAGAAAGTTCGAAACTCAGAAAGTTAACACCACCATGACTTTGAACAAGTATCAAATAAGCGCTTAACCTAGGCTAATGCCCAGACAATCAAGTCACAGCCATCTAAGCATGAAGGACTAGCATATTCATTATTCTCCCCATAAATTCACAGATAACATGTGAAAATTTTAAAACCAGATCACACACTTCAGAAACAAATATGTCAATTCTTTGGTCGTATTATTGCAACAGATATAAATTTCCTAAAAAACCTCCAGATAAAATAGATAAGAGCAGTGTCCATAGTGAGGAATCCTACCTTCTTGAAGATACATTTTTCCCTGATAAATGTGTCCCACTATATAGTTTATGTAGTTTCAAAATAAAGTCATACCACTTGAAGTCCTGAAGAATTACAACCTGCAAGATCAAATATAACAAACTCAGAAACACTTGCACTTGTGCCCAATTATGTTATGCGATACATTTACAAGTAATTTGAGTAAATCAACAGAAAGTAATTCACCTCAAAATTTCCACTGCAAGGGTCAGCATTTGGAGTAATTTTCATACCTCCACCAAAGTACTTTGCATTTCCTATGCAAAGAGCAGTTACTTGAGAACATATTTCCCATTCACCTCCATTGACCTATATGAGAACATACTATGGAGTTATATACAAGCTCTTATCACTACCATAAGAAAGTATCATGAGAAAACAGACTGCACAATGTTATAGATGTAAGAATAGCACATAACAACTACTACAAATTTCTAGGAGTATTTCCAATACACTGGCCTTGATTCTGAGATCACTATTGCTATGCCCCATAAAGGCTTGTAGAGCACCAATAATATAGCATATGTTTCCAAATTTCTTGTATCTTGATGCATAGTAACCAGCCTTCGCACTCCTCCAAAATTTCATAAATGGAATAAGACTTAGGATCAGCATTCACTTATGTTAGACGATTCCAAAATTTACTAGTTAACCTTACAAATGAATATCAGCAACATTTATGAAGTAATGAGATTCTTCACCTTCTCCGCTAATGGCACCAACATCAACCTGTGATATCAGCCCTGCAGAACAGCTCCCTCATAAATTTTAAAAAAAAGTGCATACAATTCAACAACTAGTTTTAGAGCATTATAGACAAATAAAACCTCTTCCAGTAACAGATTAAATCAAACTTTACATAAGAAAAAATAAAATTAAAAGCTAGGTACCTCTAACAATACAATCAACAGCCTCATAAGGATCATTTTTCCTGACAAAAGCAAGTGATAATAAACACATCTGTCATGATCAAGAGCTAATTATAAAATTATAGAAGTAACCATACCAGAATAATCTAGATTGGAGAAGAACCAACTAACAAGCCCCATGTTCTGGCAAAATCAGACCCAGTTCCTAAGGGGATGAGCTGTAACGAGGAATAATATAAGCATATCTACCCTTGAGAAATCCATACAATGCAAATCAAATAACACAGAATATGCAAGTCAATTTTGCAATAAGGATCAAGGCAAAACAAGTAATCCAAGACTATCTGGTAATAGTAGTCACTTACGCCTAGAGCAATGGAGTGGGCAGCCTCTCTATTGTGATTGATAACAGGCTTCCCAGCCCAAAAGAATCCATTAACAACCTGCTCAAAGAAAATCAAAGTCTACAAGGAATAATATAATCTACCAAATACGGTGATTGAAAAAGGATTGGTTTTCTCTATTGATCTTTCTTATTAGATGGAACAGTAGGCATAAATCTTAAGCTTATGGTCATTTCTCTAATCACCCCATGAAATAAGTTTGATTTTCCCCACTTATTTAGTACATAGACAGAGTTGGCAAAAAGCCTAACACATGCAAAGCTCTGTTGCAATAGAAGGTAAGTCATACCTCATGAAGAGTGCCATCACCTCCAACTGCAATTACAGCATCAGCCCCGTTTCTTGTTGCCTGCAAGTCCTCAAGTTAATTGATCTTCTTGTGGACAGCTTCAACCAAGTTCAAGATCGAGAAAGATTCAAAACCTTACCTCTCTAGTTATGTCAATTGCATGATAAGGACCTGAAGTCACAGATTCACATATCTAGCACAACAGAGCAAACTTTTTCATTCAGCAGATAAAGCATGAAGCCAAGAAAGCATGTCATTTAAAGAGAAAAATTTACAGCAGAATCAACATACAAAACCAGTGAGGGATAAGCATCAAATCAACACATTTTTCCCAGTCAACTTAAACAAGTATGAGTAGAGTAAACTTCAAATTAGTAGCATCATTCTACAACCTCATGGTAAAACTAGTGACGATTAAACTGGAAAACACACGCATATGCACTAGCTATTTATCAGCTTTGAAATGTTAAAATTGACATATACAAAATTTTTCTTTAATTCATTAAATAATTCTGACAAGAAACAAACATATAATACAGTACTCATCAATTTCAGTTGGTGTATGCCAATAATTTCAATTTACAAAAGTCCCTATCAGCAGTTGCTGACTGTCAAAAAATTAATAAACAAAACAAACAACTACCTAGGAACAGGATTCCAATATGTCTTTCTTTTTTCCCCTTCATAATAAACTTATCATAAACTGATTTAATTTTTTTTTTTGAAGAAAATATATTTGAAAATATATGAAATTCACCATCAAAATAGTGACTAATGAAGGATCCAGATATTCAGAACCAAAATAACGAATTCAGGCTTCAACACCATAAGGCTAAACGAGATAATCCGCATGGTTTAGTGCAGGATAGAATGACTCGAACTGGAGACTGAAATAGAAACAAATACATGTACAGAAATAGAATCAAAAGAGAAGACTAACATTGCAATCTTTACATAGGCGAGACCTAAGATACGGAAGCAATTTCTTCCGTTCCTTGCCGGTTCTCCCATTAGCTCCTGATCCAATTCCAACTTCAATCAATAACTCAGAACTACTGTTTAGATCAACTAAGCTAAAAGCCTAAAATAGATACTTAGTATTTTTCTCAACTAGAAATAAGTACTTGGATATTTTCCCGAATTTTCTCCAGAACCAAACGGAGAATGCTACTGAGAGAAAGGGAGAGAGAGTTTATTATGCAATTAAAGGAAAAACCTCTGGGATTGACGACGAAGAAAAGATCGCGACGGGAAGGAGAGGAGGAACGGTGGAGGAAGATAGAGCGGTCGGTAGAGAGATCAGATGCCATAGGATGTTGAGCTCTAAGATGCCAAAGTTTACATGTTGTAGATAGCATTTCTACTCCCAACGTAATCTGACAAAATACACGCTGTCCTTCTTTTGCGAATGACAATGAATGCAACTATTTATTTTTGTTCGTAACATAGCATGTAGAAATGAGTGACGCGACGAAACAAACAGAGGGATGGGTCGGAGAGTACACTGCACTCTATCTCTTATTTTATTGTCTTATACATTTTTTTTGAACAAATTGTTCTATACAATTTTATAAAAGAAAAATAGAGGTTTATAATTTTTAATATATAGATACCCATCATTTTGAAAAAGTAATTTTAATAAAATTTTAATAAAAATAAAATGAATTCCATTCTTTTTTTATAATTAAAATGGAATCCATTCTTTTTTTATAATTAAAATGAAATCCATTCTAATAAATTTTAAGATATTTAGTGTTGATTATCATATGCTACACATATTAAAAATGTTATAGTGAAATTAATCTTTTTTTTAACTGAAAGTGAAATTAATCTTTAGAACAATCACAATTAATAACATATTAATTTGCTATAATAATTTATCTATATTTTAAATAAATAATACTTTTTTCATCCCGTTGATATTAAAGCTTTCAACTCATGCTTACTTATTAAAAAATTATTAAATTATATAGATATTATATAAAATTATTTTAAATAAATTAATATTATATTTTCACTTCATTAATTAAGTTATTAATAATAAAAATATAATTAAAAAATTAATTAATTTTTTTAATTAAGTAAAATAATAATTTGAGAGAGATAAATTTTTTTAATTAAAGTGATAATTCTAACGAAACACAAATATTATTAATTAATAAAAAAATAAATATGCTAACATGAGAATAAAATTCTATAAATATAATCATTTGCCAAGAAAAAGACTCCAATAGAGTCTGCTTCATAGCACATGAGCACAATTTAATACTCTGTTCGTCTCAATTTACAGCTCATCCATAGTTAACATGTTAAATTTTTATAATATTTTTATTTAATAGTATTTATTAATTATATTTCATGTTAAAATAAAAATAAAATAAAATTTATATATAAATTTATATTTTTTATAAAAATAATTTTTTAATTTTATAAAATAAAAAATAAATCTATCAATTTGAAATGAAAAGTGAGTATATTAATTTAAACGAAAAAAAAAAGGTTAATTTACATATTTATTTAGCAATGTTGATGCAAGGAATGTAATAAATGGCCCCACAATGGCTGTAACGTGGGAAAAGAAAGAGAGAGAGAGAGAGGTCCCGCAGCTCCACTCTTATGGACCAATTATATCCTATGTTAAGAGCAACGCCGGCTTCTGAATAGTGAATTTTGATTAATGCATTCGCGCATGAGCTGCTTCTTCGGTCCTACTGGCTACTGCTATTTTACTGTAAAATCACTTGAAATTCATTGCCTCGGACTCGGTTCATCTGATCATCTCCTTATTCAAATTATATGAACGAGGTCATCCAAATGGCAAATTGCATGACTTCGTTCATATAATTGAAGAAAACCCCATATTTATATATTGCCTACATCTGCATGCTCAAGCTGAAGAGTACAACAACATACTACAGCAAATTTTGTATTCACCGTTTCATGTTTCTGGACACATTAATGAAAAAGGTAAAACATTTGGAGCACAACATAGAAGAATAATGTTTTCTTAGGTTAGAGAGATTAAGTATATAGAAACAGTACATACGCTGATGGCAATTGCCAAATGCAAATGAGAATCCCTTATCGCCTCCCCCTTGATTTTGAATCAAAATGATGCTTCTTCAACTTCTTCTTGCGCGGCAAAACAGCAGTGCCATTACTTTCTCTGAATGGCATCCCCATGAGACTCAATAGTTGCTGGCCTTCTTGGTCAGTTTTAGCTGTTGTTGTGATGCAAACATCCATTCCTTTTGGCTTACCAAGTGCGTCGTACCTAATTTCTGGGAACACACTCTGCTCACGAATTCCAATGCTGTAATTCCCTTGCCCATCAAAGCTACTAGGGCTTACACCTTGGAAATCTCTTGTCCTAGGAAGCCCTAGATTAATAAGCCTATCTAAGAATGAGTACATTACCTGTCAAGTATAGCATAATCAATAAGCATAGAGCATAATGTACAACAGACTGTGTGCTACACATAATCATGATTCGCAGGTTTGACAGCACGCAAATTCATTGTTATGTGCAGTAATGTTTACAGTCAACAAAAATAGAGCTCAGCGAATCAGCAGACAATAATGTCTCTACTCCCACCAGATGGAGACATTGCAGGAGAAATCAAATCATATTTTTCTTATTGAAAACAAGAAAAATATCAATTGACTGCCATTACTGCCCGGTAACCAAAACCAATACCACCTTTGGCACCTCTGCTACAAGTGGCAGCTTTATTTCTTTCACGTGTAATTTTGATCATACCCAAACAACTTCTCCCAGACATATCTACGACAATTATTTTCATTCATATAATTACATTGTAGCATATTTCAACGAAAATATTAAAACTGCCTGATAGTTGTTATTATTACATAAAAACAAGCATAGATTGAACAAGGAAATCCATATCCCGTGCTATTAAAGGAGGGGAATCTGTATTCCTTTAACATCCTAATTCAAGTCTTCGACTTGTTTAAAATTATTCCCTAAATATTAGAAGAATCAAACAAATGAAGGAAACTTCAATATGACTTTCATAATTCAAGATAAAACAGAAGTATAACTATATCTAGAACCAAGAAATGGACAATAGAAGTCAACATTAGTTGGTCTTGGCAAATCACAAGAAACAAACTTAAAGCAGATCATAGAAAGAACTAAAACAAAGAAAAGAAAAATTACGTTTCCTCTGAGTGTGACAGCAATTCCCAGAGGTTGGCCTTCCCTGATCTTGAAGGTGGCAATGGAGTTCCTCGCTCTTGTTTTGATAGGTCTCTGTCCTGTAATGAGAGCCAAATCATTCATTGCCGCTTCCAAACCCTTGGCATTCTGCGCAGCATCTCCAATACCACAGTTCACCACAACCTTCTCAATTTTTGGAACCTATGGAATTCAATGCCACAAAATTGCAGTAGAAAATGTTATCAAGTGTTAACTCTAGATAATTAATCCACATAATAAACCAAACGAAAATCAGAACATCTAGGACTCATTTGTTTCGCATTGGAATTTGAATGAAAAATGGATGTCTAAGTTCAAAGAATCCTATTCCAATTTTCTCTTTAAAATAACTAAATCGAATTTGTTAGTTAAATTAACTTAAAAATATATAATATATCATTTCTATATAAACTAAAAAAAGTTATTCAAAAATGAAAAAATTCTTAATTCTGGAGCAAACCAACTAATTGTTTTGACCACAATCATTCAACAGGATGCACAATCGTATTCAGTTGAAAGAACGATATAATGTTGCTAAATTGGAAGAAGATTTTAATTATTTCCCCTCAATGGTAAATATGAAAGGAAACAGAGAATTGGATTATTATGTTATTCACAGCCTTTAATTTCAGATAAAAGCCGAACTACCTCATCCAGTCTAAACATTTGTAATTCTAAATACTCGCAAGTTAAATTAAGCATAAGTAGGACGTGATGAAAATACAAACGAAGGGTAAAATGGTTACCTGGAGAATGTTAGTGTAGGAGAATTCTTCCATTAACAGAGGAACAATCTTTTCAAGGTAAGTGGTCTTGAGGCGATTGGCCTTTTCTGCTTCTGTTTTCTCCACCAAAACAATACCTCCCGTGGCCCTCACAGACACCAATCCATTCCCATTTTTAGGGTTTCCATACGGTACTCTTAAGGACAACGGAGGCGAGAAAACTGGAAATTGGCCACAATACGACGCTGCTGCGGACTGTAAAAGCGTAGAGGACGCCATGGGAGCTGATGTTTGTTGCAGTCTGTGAGGGCGAGAGGAGCTTCAGTTGAAGGTGTTTAGCTCCTGAATCCCGATTGTGAAATAACGTCGACTTTGAGTTTATTTACGAAACGGCCAAATTAAAGAAATGCCTACTGCAGGCGTGGGTGTTGTGTAATTTCTGAGAATGTCAGTGGCGGTTGTTTCCTACTGTACACCAGAGGATACGATTTCAACAAATTTTTTTTCTCCTTTCGTTACCCAAATTGTGTGCTGTACTTGCGGTTGCAATAGCTGCAATTCCTCCGTTGCGTCGGCAGCTGCCACCGGAAATCCATGGTTAGCAGCCGAAATAAATGTAATTATACAATTATTTGACAAAATTTTGTAGTTAAGAGTTGAAATATATAATTACTTAATGAAATTTTACATCATTGTAAATAACTAATTTATTTTTAATGTATCATTATGTTTTGATTATTTTTCCTTTTTAATATGTATATAAATAAAAAAATAAATGATTAATTTAAAAATTGAACTTAACTATTTTCATATATTTTTTATATTTTTTCTCTAAACATTAATTAATATGTTAATTTTTAGCTATTAATTATAGTATTGTAATAATTTTTGTTATTTATTACAAAAAATAATTATAATAATCATAAAATTAATATAAATAAATATTTTATCACTAGTAATTTTTATAGAGATAATAGAGTTTGAATATAATTTATTTTCTTTCATTTGTTAATAGATTAAGAAAAAAAAATAATGCAGCGTGTAAACACTTGTCAGCTTTCAATGTGGCTAATCTTAAATTTTTTCATATGCATCATTTGCTAATATAAACATAGTTCTTCGTGAGAGAAAAAAAATATGATGATTTTTTTCAGAAATTATCTTATATTGTAATATTAAAGATCAATATTATTTTACTATGTTTAAAAATATATACCAATTTTTAAAAAGATATCATCAAAATACTTTTGACATTATAAAAATTTATCTTAAAACATTCAAGATACTCAATTAATTAAGTAGAACTGAGCAAGTAAATGGGGACGTGAATTTAAATTTCATTAGATATTTTTTTAAGAAAGGATAGAGTGTTTTAATTTATTGTCTATATTCCGAATAAAATTAAATATATATCTAGACCGTTAAATGAATAGGAATAAGAACACCTGTTGTAAAAATAAAAATAAAAAACTCATCTTAAAATTTTTTTTTTGCACGTGTGTGTTATTATTTTGTGTAATTCAATATTTTTACAAAAAAAACAATTTCAATTTGTTAATATATATTTTTCACATATTTTATTGCTAAAAATAATTACAATTGATGTCTAGAGTTATACAATAGAAACATTTTTTTCACATAATTTCGACATCAATTAAAATTATATTGATACTTGAATATTTAAAATTAAAATTTAGACAATAATAATTGTAGGTTGACTTTAAATTTTCATGTATTGATATAGTTAAAATTCTCATGCAGAAAAAATTTAGTTTGTTTTTATAGTCAATAACTAGCTTCCTTATACTCGGAGCTTTTGCCCTCAACCGACAGAATCTTAGTTCTCCTCCTTCTCACTATACTGATGGCTAAAAATTAGAGGCGGATCCAAAAGTATAATAACATAAAACAAATAAACAGATAGCGAAATACTTAATCAAAAATCAAATATCCATTCAACAAAAATATGATATTAAAAAATCGCAAGTACCACAGTAAAAGGCTCAAAAAATCAATAAAACTTATATTAGTTACCTTAAAACTGCTGCTAGAAAACCACTTATTCTACAGTAGAAAGTTAAACAAATAGCAAATATCATACAATAGCATAAGACATAAACAGATAACAGAATACTTAATCAAAAATCAAATACCATTCAATGGAAACATGATATTAGAATAGTAAAAAAGGCTTGAAAATTCAAGAAAACCAATATTAATTATCTCAAAACCGTTGCCAAAAAATAACTTATCCTGCCACTAAAAAGTTAAATAAATAGTGAATATCATACAATAACATAAGAGAGATAAATAGATAACAAAATACTTAACCAAAAATCAAATACCCATTCATCGGAAAATATGATGTTGAAAAATCAAGAGCCATGGTAAAGGGTCAAAAAATCAAGAAAACCAATATTAGTTACCTCAAAACCACTATCAGAAAACAACTTATTATGCATCAGAAAGTTAAACAGATAACGAATCATACTATACATAAGACAAATAAACATATAGCAAAATACTTAATCAAAAATTAAATATCCATTTAACAAAAACATAATACTATAAAAATTGCAAGTACTATAGTATACTAGTTACCTCAAAACCGCCGCTAGAAACTCATTTATCCAAATACCAAAAAATTAAGGCTTAATATATAAATTTACCCATGTACTAATAAAAAATAACCTATTAGCACAATATATTTTTCGTGTATCCTATTACACATATATACACGCAAAAAATGATATTGACTGGCACTTGACTCAAATATTTCTCAGCTCAGCAATGATTATATATTACATGTGTCATTTTAACTTTTCTAAACTCAATTTTCTTCTTAACCTATCTATCTAACCGTTCATTATTTTTTGATTTCCTAAACCTAGTTTTCCTCTTTATGAATTCTTAATCTATTCTCGCTGAAATCCTAATCTTTCTGATAAATGAATATTTTATAGACAATTATAATAATATTTGCATTATTTTTCTTTAATTTTTTTTAGTTTTTATTATTTTTGTCTTATTATTCATTTGATTATGGTTAACTTGATCATTTAGTCTTATTTTATATTTTTTTAAAATAAATTTTGAAAAATACAATAAATTTAGAAAAAGCATAAAAATGACAGAAATGCTCATGGACAGACACATATGTATATAAATGATCATGCATGTTATTGTTAGAGTTTTTCAGTATACAATTTTGAAGTGCAAAAGGGCACATGAGCGTGTACATGGCTATGTAGTTACCCATGCACGAATTTATAGCATACTTTTCTTATTTTTTTTAATTAATTAGTACTTTTTATTTATTTTTCTATTTTGTTTAGAACTCTAACAATAGAAAGTTTTCTTATTTTAATATAGAGAAAGTATGAAGTAAAAGGATATAAAAGGAGGAGAACACGTTTTTTTAGTAGGGAGTTTTTTTTACTCAATTTGAAGAATTGGTCTTCATGCACAAATTAGGAGAGTTCTTCTTCTTCTTTCTCTTTAAGATAAAATCTCCATTAGAGAAGAGGTTCATGCGCGAGCCAAAGATAACTATTAAGATTTTGCTTATTCTCATTATATTTATTTTTAATTTTAATTTTTGTTTCTTAAATTTTAATATGGAGTAATTTATTTTTGTTAGAGAAAATATGAACCTTAAGCTTTAATGGATATTAATTTTGGTTAATTAAATTTGAGTTGATTTATGTAAATTTCTTACTCCTAATGCTTATGTCCAATTTTCATTTTATTGATGATGTATCAAATAGAGAAGTTAGAGTTTTTATTCAATGGTATTTGATCGCTTGATTTATATAAGGGGTTTTGTATGGCAGGTTTGATTAAGGATTTGTTAGAATAGATAATTTGATATTAGAATGTGGCATTTATTCTTATTTCTGAGCAAGGCCAAATAACAAGGTATGATCATATGCCAATTAATGTTAAAGTATCTGAATAAGAGTTTAATGTTAATTTAAAACGCTATGTTTCTGAATAAGGTTAGCTAAACTTAAAGATAACTTGTCAATATTAACTCAATTTTCTTAATCAATTTTGATATCTATGTAAGTTTAGGGAGATTGTGACTCTAATATTTTATTGATTAATTCATTATCAATTTACTAAAGATATTTAATTTTCAGTAAGTTAACTAGATTTTAAATTTTTACTCAATTCATGTTCATTCAAATGTTATTTCTCAAATAATGATAATGCAATATAATAATTAATTATAAAATTTGATATTCATGAGACGATATTCAGATTCACAAATCTATATTACTTATACGACTAGTGTGCTTGCTATAATTAATTGGAACGCATCAGTTTTTGTTCATTATTCTATAATTTGAGCTGAAAGAAGATAAGGCAGTGGTGAAAAGTTCTCAGGGCTTATGGCATATTAAAATTACCAAATGTTGTAAAGGATTGCTATATTTTGAAAAAGGCTGAAAAGATTTCGTGGAGTAGCATGGCCTTATTATGGGGGATATTGTTATATTTGAACACACAAACGGAATATGATTTTCGATGCTTCAATATTACTGAAACTCCTAAGGGAAAGAGTTTCCAATTTCTATCAATTTGGCTCAGAAGAATATAAAGATTCAAATAGGACAAAACCCATTGGATACTGCCGAATCCATCTTAATTCTCTGAAATCTATCAAGAAAATTATGGATAGTGAAGCTTTATAGCTCAGATACAAAATCTAGGGACAAAATGTTTCAAAATCTAGGGACAAAATGTTTCAACATATATTAAAGAAGAAGGGTTGTGAGTTTCATTAGTTTTTCAAGTGCTTTGGATTCCATATATTAGTACTCTTCACTCTTCACATATTTTTCAATAATTATTATTTCCAGTATCAAAGAGTACCATCGGGAATTTTTTATTTCATTTTCAAAACTACCCATGCCTTTTTCACATAAATTACAAAACAAAAAATGATGAAAAATTTTGCAACATGTAAGAAGCTACAACTATAAATAGAACTTCTTAAAACATCAATTGGGAAAAAATAGAAATAGACAATGAAGGGATGGGTCGGCTACCACCCTTACTTTAGGCAATTGAGAAGGTTCCCTTTTTCGCTTTGGTTTCTCTATAAAGTAAATGGGTTTTATTAATTTTTGATAGAGTCATATTTGAATTAAACTATGTTTCTCATGCTCTCAATTTAGCTTAGCAAAGGGGCATATTAATTTCATTTTTAGCTATAATAGTTGTATAAGGTGATATGCAAAAAATAGAGAATGCTAATAGAACCTTTTTGATAAGTACAGGTGTTTATTTATGTATTAAACCAAAAGTTAAACAAATAGTGAATATCACATGATAGTATAAGACAGATAAAAAAAATAGCAAAATACTCTCAACTCAACTCAACAAAGCCTTAATCTCAAGTCAATTGGGGTCGGATATATGGATTTTTCTTTTTCACTCAATACGATTTAGAGTTATCTCTTATGATAGATATAACATTATAAGATCATTCAGGACCACATTTGACCAAGTTAGTTTAGGTCTACTTTTGCCTCTCTTAGCTATATCTACTCTAACTTGTTTGATTTTTCTAACCGGCGCATCACTAGGTCTTCGTTTCACATGGCCAAACCATCTCAATCTATGCTCTCTTATTTTTATCCTCAATATGTGTTACCCTCACTTTTTCTTTAATGCACTCATTGCGGATTCTATCCATCTTAGTATGACTACACATCCATCTTATCATTCTCATTTTTGTAATATATATTTTACTCATGTGTTGTCCTTTCACTGCCCAACACTACCATACATCATCACAAGCCATATTGCAGTGCGGTAAAACTTTTCTTTTAATTTAATTGGCATCTTTCGATCACATAGAACTCCTGTAGCACCCCCACTTCATCCAACCGGCTTTAATCCTATGATTTACATCTTCTTCACAACCCTTATCTTCTTAAAGAATAGAGCCAAGGTATTTAAAATAAATACTATGAGGTACTGCTATTTCGTCTAAAATAATTTTGTCTCTTTCTCTATTATCGTTATTAAATCTACAATGCATATATTCAGTCTTAGTCATGCTTAGCTTAAAACTCTTAGATTTCAAAGTGCTTCTCCATAACTCCAACTTTTGACTTACCCCTACTTGAGTCTCATCTATTAATATAATATCATCCGCAAACATCATACACCAAGGGATGTCATCATGTATATATCTTGTTAGCTCATCCATGACTAAGGCAAAAAGATAAGGGCTCAAAGCTGAACCTTTGTGTAATCCAATAGAAACGAAAAAATTCTTAGTATCTCCTTCTACAGTGCGGACACTTGTGATGACTCTCTCATACATATCCTTTAAGACTTGGATATATCGTATAGATATTCTCCTACTCTCTAGGACCCATCATAAAACTACTCTTGGGACTCTATCATACGCCTTTTTCAAGTCAATAAAAATCATATACAAGTCATTCTTCATCTCTCTATACTTTTCCATCAAATCTCTTATAAGAAAAATAGCTTCCATAGTTGATCGACCAAACACAAAGCAAAACTGATTTGAGGAGATACAAGTATCTAACCGTAAATGATGTTTCATAACTCTCTTCCATAATTTCATAGTGTGACTCATAAGCTTTATACCTCTATAATTTGAGTAATTATGAATATCTCCTTTATTCATAAAAATAGGTATCAAATTACTTTGTCTCCATTCATTAGATTTTTTTTTGTACTTAAAATCTTATTGAACAAAGATGTCAACCATGCAACTCATGTATCTCTTAAATATTTTCAAACCTCAATAGGTATCACATCTGGTCCACAGGCTTTATCAACTTTCATCCTCTTCAAAGCTTCTTTAACTTTCAAAAACCTAATTCGTTTAGTGTATTTCACATTTTTCTTCGGCCAAACTTCTAAACCCTCAATGTTATCACTATAGTTATCATTAAGAAGTTTCTCAAAATAGCTTTTTCATCGTTTCTTAATATCTTTTTCTTGAACCAGAACCTTATTCTCTTTATCTTTAATGCACTTAATTTGGTTTAAATCACAATATTTCTTTTTCCTTATTTTAGCCAATTTATAGATAGTTTTTTTTCTCTTTATTTGTTCCAAGTTTCTCATATAAACTTTCTAAAGATTGTGCTCTTGTTTGACTAACTGCCTTTTTAGAATCTTTTTTTGCTTGTTTGTACTGCTCAAAAGCATCATTGTTATTACACTTGGGCAAACTCTTATACCATTTCCTTTTACTTCTTACCGCTTTTTGCACTTCCTCATTCCACCACCAAAACTCCTTCGAGGGATGTCCACACCCTTTAGATTCTCTAAGAATCTTTCTAGCTACTCCTTTAATTATTGTAGACATGCATATCCATATATTATTTGATGATATACTCACATTTTTCTCCCACCCTCCAATTTTGACCAACTCATCCTTGAACAACAATTGTTTTTCACCTTTTAAAATTCACCACCTAATCTTAGAAATATTGTTCCTCCTTGACCTACTAGTCAATCTCTTAAACTTGATATCCAAAACTACTAACCTATGTTGAGTGGTCAAAGCCTCACCTGGAATAATCTTACAATCTTTACATCGAGTTTGAATGATTTTTCTTGTGAGTATGAAGTCAATCCTACTTTTATTTTACCCACTTTTAAAGGTCACTAGATGTGATTTTATTTTTATAAAATATGTGTTTACCATAATTAAACCATAGGCTAAAACAAAATCAATGATACTCTTACCTTCTTCATTTTTAATTCCAAAATCATACCCTCCATGTACCTCCTCAAAACCTACTCTATCTTTTCCTACATGTCCATTTAAGTCTCCTCCTATAAAAATATTTTTATCATTTGGAATCTCTTGTATAAGTTCATCCATATCATCCTAAAATTTTTGTTTGTTCTCCCCATCCAATCCAACTTGATGGGCATATGCAGTAATTATATTGATTGTCTCATTCTGGAACACAAGTTTAATTGAAATAATCCTATCGCTCACTCTTTTTACCGCTACAACCATCTTCTTTATGTTCCGACCAAAATTATACATACTCAATTTTTACTTATATCTGTACCTGTATACCACACTTTATACCCAATATTCTCAAATTCTTTATTTTTTTTCTCCAATCCATTTAGTCTCTTGAATATAAGCAATACTAATTTTTCTTTTCTTCATAGTATCAACAAGTTCTCACAGTTTACATGTAAGAGATCCAATATTTTAAGTTTCTATTCTAATTTTAGTCCTTACTTGTTCTTTTTTATGCTTATTCTTATAGAATCCTTTACCATTATCTGAACATGTATCTCTCGTATTACTCGTATTTTTGACTAACTTTTTTACCCACATCCGTTCGTGATGTGAGAACCCTTGTTTATTATGCTTCATATTTGGGCGCCGACATGGCCCGTCGCATTCAAAAAATGCCCTATACTAAAAAAACTCATATATAGGCAGAGTTAAAAAAAAAGCTCAAAAAATCGAGGAAACCAATATTAGTTACCTTAAAACAACAATTGAAAAACCACTTATCCTGTAAGTAAATCGAGAAGAATATCTGC
This sequence comes from Garcia nutans, assembly GCA_947685225.1. Taxonomy (NCBI): domain Eukaryota; kingdom Viridiplantae; phylum Streptophyta; class Magnoliopsida; order Malpighiales; family Euphorbiaceae; genus Garcia; species Garcia nutans. The sequence goes on along the minus strand of CANTUV010000010.1, from coordinate 11,929,219 downwards.
AACCCTTTTGCCGCAGCGGAAAACAAAAAATTATCTTTCGATTTATTCCCAGGATCCATGTGATCCATTCAGTTCGATAAAAGAGATTCGAAACTAACCTTTTGTGTAGCTTCAAATCGATTAACAGATGCTGTCTTCTGAAGACAAACACCCTCTAGCTAAGTCCACACGAGCGTACGTCGGTCTGAGTGCTAGCTCACCAACGGCAGTGGCTAAACCTTTTTCAAAAAATGAAACTAGGGTTTTTAGGTTTTTCTCTTCTTCCTTTTTCTTTCAAAACGAATAAAAAAATCAGATCATAAACTCTCTAGCCCTTTTAAAACCGTTTAAAAGACTTTCCTTGTCAAAACCCTAACTGTCCATATCCTATATGGACCCACGTTTTTAATAATTATTATCTAATAATAATTATTATAATAATAATATTATTAATATCTAATAATAATAATAATACTAACAATAATAATAAAAATATAATTATTATTATTTAAGTACAGCCTACGTTCTATGTGTGTGACCCGATAGGCTCATATTAACTGGTAGTGTATTTCAATCTCTATTGAAATGCACAAATCATAATTGGCCTCTAGCAAGACATTACGACTACCCAATTAATCATGAGAATCATTATAAATGAAAACCTGAAATAGTACATGCATTAATCACTTTGTCACACGATATCTAGTTTGAACATAAGTCATAGTAAATGTCATACTTGTATTGTCCAAACTTATGATTACTCGATCTCCAAGTTAACTGATAAATAAATAAGATTGATCTTATATCAACTTATTTGAGCACGGCCATGCATTTCTCAGTTATACTTATCGAGGGGCCCAGAAGATATCTCTATCATAGAGAGGGACAAATTTCATCTTGATTGTTCATTTTTCTCTACATAATTTATACCATGTTCAAGTATAACCTTTATAATTATCTAGTTACAGATAACGTTTGATCATGTCAAAACATAATATTCCTTATGTTGGAAACTATGACAATCTCAAGTCAAATGATTAAATGAAAACTATTATGAGATACACTTATGACATTAAACCATGAAGTGATATCTATGTGGGTCTATCCAATATACTGTTCTCTAACATGTATCCATAATATTGATTTGTATCTTCATACCTATAATCATCTTATGATTATCAAATCAATATTACACTAGTTATATTTATTATTATCTCCATAACAATAATAAACCAGGGATATAATCATTATTATATATAACATGCAAACATAACAATGATAATAAAAACTTCTTTATTAATAACAAAATGAATAACATTAAGGTCCAAATCAATGGCCTAGGGCATATACACTAACATATCCTACATCAAAAAGTTAAACATATAGCAAAATTGCATACAATAGCATAAGAAAGATAAACATATAGCGAAATACTCAATCAAAAATCAAATATCTATTCAACAGAAACATGGTATTATAAAATCGCAAATTTAATAGTAAAAGGCTCAAAAAATTTAGAAAATCAATATTAGTTACCTTAAAACTATTGCTAAAAAATCACTTATCATATATCAAAAAGCTAAAAAATAAAAATAGTAGAGAAAAATAACATGATATTGATTAAGGTTTAAAGGAGCAATGCTTGAACCCTGCCAAAAACTCCAAAACTCTTTCTATGCCATAAGGAAAAAGAAAAAAAATTAAATACCTTATCACGTCCATACTCTGCTTATAGAAAGGGGCGAAGCTACTTGTTGGAGAAGAAGGGCAGTTGCCTCCCTTCTATTTTTGAAAAAAAATATATACAAATATTTTTATTTATTAAAATTTTAAAAATATTTAATTAACGCCCTTTAAAATTTTAAGAAACCCCTCTATTTTTTAAATTATATAATAAGTTAAAGAAAATAAATCCCTATAAATCATTCTTTTCCAAATAAATATATACCTTTTTTAAAAAATTGACCAAAAAATGATTGACACTCTCTAAAAATAAAAAAAAAGAAAAAAAATTAGGACAATGAACAAACTCATTAAAAAAATACATGGTTAGAATTTTTATTATTTTTTAATATATTTTTATTTTTAATTATTCTTTTTGATTTGATTTTATTATTTATAATTTTAATATTGTGTGATAATTTTTGCTTTAACTATTTTATAAGAGATTATATTTGTAATTCACTACTTTTTTCTTTATTTTATTTTTTGATGTATCATTAGGTGAATGTAGAAGCATATACATATTAATATTAATATTTTATTTGATTATATAGTTGTTATTATTTTTTTAAAATTATGAATTACTATCCATACATAAGAATATTTAAAGAGCAATTATTTTTTTTTAATTTTTATATATGAAAAATATTTACATATTACTTTATTTTTTGAATCAATTTATATATTAGTTTATAAATATTTAAAAAGGTAATTATTTATATTATTTTTAATACACAAATGACATTTTTATTTGGTTAAATAATTATAAAGTTTTTGAAGTTTTGCATATTACACTAGTCAGTTTTCGTATTTTCAACATCTAATTTTTGCTTCCCTCTGTTTTTAAAAATTAAAATGTTTAGTCCTTCTATTAATATTTTCATCATAAAAATATTAAACTACTTTGATATTATAAAATAATTTCGTTGCCCTTCCTTTATATATATTTGTTCTTTTATTATTTGTTAAGTCATGCTTATTTCAAATTTTATTTATATTTCTTGCACATAATTTATTTTAATTTTATAAATATTATTCAAAAATAATTTTAAACAATATGAATAATATCTTTTATTAATTTTCAGACAATTCATATATATCATTTATTTTAATTTTATAGATATTACTAAAAAAATAATTTTAAATAATACGAATAATGTCTTTTATTATTTTGTAAACGATCTATATATAAAATAAAATTAAACATGAAATAAACTTAATAAATAACAAAGATAAATATATATATATATAAGAAGTGCAAAAAAATTATTTTATAATATCAAAGTAATTGATTAATAATTTTATGATGAAAATATTAATAAAATGACTAAACAGTTTAATTTTTAACAAAAATAAAAAAATTAGATATTAAAAATATAAAAATTAACTAAAATAATATATAAAATTTCATATATTTTATAATTATTTTTTTTATTTTCCCCTACTTTCTTCAACAGTCTAGCTTTGCCTAGTGTCCAATTCTGAAGATATCTCTTAAATAATATTCTCACGTGTTATAAAATGTCAAGTCAGTCCCTTCCAACAAGGTACATGATGACATAATATTTTTTTAGCAAATAACTAAACTTAAATTAGTATTAATTAAAATTTACACCTAAAAATTATTTTTGTAAAACTATTTTATTATAATTTTAAAGATTAGTTAAAAATTTTAGACTTACATTTTTAAGACAGTCAAAATACATAAAAGTTATAAAATTCATAAGTTATAAAATTCATATTTTAAATATTGAGAATATTATTCAACTAAAAACAGTAAATAAAAGGGAAAACAAGCCAAGATTTAAATTAAAAGGGTATTTAACTTACACTACAAAAATATTCGGCATTTGCGACGGAAATCTGCGACGGACATGTTTTCGTCGCAAATTTGCTACGGATCTGCGACAGATTTGCGACGGAAGGACAAGTCAGAGGAATTTTGAGAAATTGGTCGCAAATCCGTTGTAAATCCGTGGCAGATCTGCGACGAAAATCATTCCGTCGCAAATAATCGTCGCAAAAGTTGGCGCGGAAACTTGGCGCGAGAGAGAAAACACTAAAAAAATCAATTTGCAACGGAGATCTGCTACCATCTATTGCCGTCGCAAATTTCACTATAAAAATATTGGGAATTTTGCGACGGAAATCTGCGACGGACATGTTTTTCGTCTCAAATTTGCTACGGATCTGCGACGGACATGTTTTCCGTCTCAAATTTGCTACGGATCTGCGACGGATTTGCGACGGAAGGACGAATCAGAGGAATTTTGAGAAATTGGTCGCAAATCCGTCGCAGATCTGCTACGAAAATCAGTGCGTCGCAAATAATCGTCGCAAAAGTTGGCGGGATTACTCCCGCCGAGAATTTTTGCGAAAAATGTTACGTCGCAAATCCGTCGCAGATCCGTAGCAAATTTGCGACGAAAACATGTCCGTCGCAGATTTCCGTCTCAAATGCCGAATATTTTTATAGTGAAAAATTGAATTTGGATGAGCTTGGCATTCCTTGCCTGGAGACAAGTGCTAAAGATTCAATTAATGTGGAGCAAGCTTTCTTAACCATGGCAGGCGAAATCAAGAAAAAGTAAAACTACTAATGAACTTTTCCTACAACCATTGTTCCATATGCTTGAACTTTTTATTAATTTAAGAATCCAAATTATATTTAGAGATTGTACAATAAATCCAATTGACTGGGATTTCTTATCCTTTTTTTCTTATTTCAAAATTTTATGCAGAATGGGCAATCAGCCAACTGCAAGCAATTCAACAGGAACTGTTCAAATGAAAGGGCAGCCTATCCAGCAGAAGAACAACTGTTGTGGGTAGCCTTTTGCGTGTATTTATAATTTCCTGTCAGTAAGAATGTTAGACATAAATATGCTCTACGTTATGGATCTTTTGAATGCTGTCAAATATTCACTGCTTGAAGTTGTCTGTGAAAAATGAAATTCTTATGTTTCCTTTTTTAAAAAAAATGGCTATTACTCAAACTATTGCCATTGTGAACTAGAGTATCTCCAACTCATCATTTAATAACCATTGATTCATCATGTGGACCAAGTTTTGTAACAGCTCATCATGTGGACCAAGTTTTGGATTTCTGGGTTTTTATGGTTTTGTGAAATTTTTTATTTGTCAATTTAGCTTTTCTTGAATATCTTGGAATTGTTGATTACCTCTGCAATGGCCCATTGTATAGTCTCTGCAGTAGAATCTATGCCTGCCAAGATTATTTCCTACTAATCAAGATTACAATATCCAATATGCTAGAAATGTATATGGATGTTAGTTTATAACATTTAAGTGAATGTTGTCAATTCTTTGCTTTAGTTATTTCATAAACAATGTTCAAATCTTAATTGAACATTTCAAAGATAAATCTTGCCAATTCAGTCATTTTTAAAGGCTTGGAAAAGAGCTATTTGATAATGAAATCTACATGCAGTTTTGAATTGGAAATGGATAGACTTAAAACAAATTGAACAATTATATATAGGGTACATCGACAACATACTCATTATTTGAAAGAAATAATTGATATAAGAGAAGAACTTACAAGCAAGAAAAGTTTGATCTGATTTCTGGTTATTTTGAGTTCAGCACTTTAGTCTCTATAGGTCATCAACAATATATCTATAACATCCTTAACTTCTTGTCCTGAATTATTCATCTTGTCATCTTCATAATCCTTGACCAGCTTCTCCTGTAGCTGGTCGTACTCCCAATTTGCAGATATAAGCCTTTTCCTGTTTCCAGAGAGATCAAAGTTCTTCAAAGGGCCAATTAATTGAGTGAAGCTTAGCTTCGTTGTAAATTCCATGATGGCCTGAATTGATTTCCTTATTTTCATAAGAAAATTAGGTTTTTCTGCACATCTTTTGCCTACTGCCATCTTACAAAGAATAGTATTTGTCAAGTTTGATAGTTCCTTACCCATATCTCAAGGCTCTCCTTCTCCAGATTTCACCAGTAGTAATTTTAAAAGTCTCTCTTTCTCTCGAATATGGGTGAACCCTTCTAGTTGTGGCCTTGCAAATAGCTGTGTCCTGCATTGCTTCTTCATGAACTGCCAATATGGTACATTTTTAGAGGTCAAAACTTACTTTTAGACTTTTTTTTTGTTGGGTAAAAATGCTTTCAATGTAATACTGTTATAGATATTGCTCTGATTTGGATTGCAGCTTGGCAATGTTTTGTTTGCTGGTTGTTTTTATTTGAGTACTATAAGCTGCTGCTATGATTTTTGCTACTTGATGATGTCAAATCTGTCCCATTAGCAATCTGTTTTAACATTATTTTCCTCTCTTCAGTTTTTCTCATGCTCTAATGTATTATCTGCAGTTTCTGTTTCAATGGAAAACTACTTTTTTTTTAATAACCCATTGCTAATTTGTTGTCCCCTAGAAATTTATATGATTCATGGACCTAAGGTGATTAATGGCAGTTTCTCCACAAGCTATTCAATATAGAAAAAAAGAAAAAAATTGGGAAAACTTCATGTTTTAACGGTTTTGCAGCCCAAGAGAATTCATGCCTGTTCATCTTAGAGCATCTACATATGAAAAATTAGGACCTTTTCAGTTTCAGTTTCCAAATCCCTTTAAAAAAAATTAATCATTTTTTTAGGGCACATTACTCCATTTCAGCTGTCTATTTATAGTTGGTAACATGTTGAGAATGGCTGACTAATCATGAAATGAGTAATGCTCGGGGCTGGAAGAAAAAAAAATAATTATTTGGGGTGCATTTGATGTAAATGTGCTTTCTATCATTTCTTCTGCGCATGTTATATATGGATTTGGTTGTTAGTTACTGAGGCTTATGCATTTTGCAATACAGGAAATTTGTTTTTCTGGTGAACTTTAGGCTCCGACTAGTACTCAAAACTCAAGAATTCTCAACCTTAGAGACAACTCTAGTAACATAGGACATATTTGATACTAAAGAAGGATACAAATTAGAAGTGTTTGAGAGCCCCTTCCTCGTATGAGTCTCTTCAAGCGGATAATGTCTGCCAAACAAGGGCTTGTGATGTCACAAAGCACATGAGAGGTAATTATGTTTATTTACTCTTGATGGGTTTAAATCGCCTTTTATTGGTTTTCTAATTACATGCTTAATTTATACAGTGATCAATATCAATATGCTAATTTGGCATTTGGAAAAATGTGGTGGCTTATGTCCCATAGTCCATTGTTGTGTAAATTAATCTGGTTTGTGTTAGTTATTCACTTGTTTGAATGAGTTCTAGGGAAAAAGCCAGCAATAGAGGTTAGAAATGAGGGAATCTAATATCAAATAAGATTTTTTTTTCTAGGAGTATGAAGCGGTTTGGTTCTTTGATAATTTTTTCATATTCATTGCAGGCTCTTCTTTTTACATTTCCCATTCAGCACCAGATGATAGTCATGTTCAACTTCATTCTCAAGAGCAGGAGGTAGTAATTGCTTTGGGAAGCAATATGGGTAACAGACTTCATAATTTTACCCAAGCATTGCAGTTGATGAAGAAATCTGGCATTACCATTACTAGACATGGTTGTTTGTATGAGGCAGCACCTGCCCATGTAACCGATCAACCTCTGTTTCTTAACTCTGCAGTTAGAGCTGTTACAAAACTTGGTCCACATGATGAGCTGTTACAATTCATCAATTCATCATTTAATAACCATTGATTATTGTTGCACCAATTGCTTATGCGGCATTAGGCCTTTGATCGGCTGACACCAGTGCCTAGAGGGTGGTCCCACAATTCCCTTCTGCGCTTTTTTTTATTCAACTATTTTGAGAAATGAAAAGGCAAAAAGATAGAATAAATAAATAAGGTGTAGTGTATATGCGCAATCAAAAGTTCATGCTTTGTTTGTTGATTTGACCTTATGCATATGCTTACTTGAATGGTTGAAGAATTGGCGTTAATTGGTTAAGTTAGGGTTTTATTGAGCTGTTTGATTAGGTATAAATTATGCTCGTTATTTGACTTGGCATAATATGATGAAATTATAATATGTGCTATTTATATATTCATATTTTTTGTTTTATTATATATTCTATACATTTCTTTTCTAAAATGAGAATCATAAACTTGGTTCTTGTAGGGGAGCGGCTGTGACAGTGATGGAGCCTTGGACTTGTATGTGTTTGGCAAAAGGGACCCTTGAATGATTTCTCTTTTAATATAATATAATTTGCTAGTGGTTGGGGATCTAGATATTGAATGATTTATTTTACTTTATTTCTCCATTTGAATTATGACTTATATTTGCATGTTACATATTGGGGATTTTTCATTGTTGAAGTGCTAATTCATCTGCTTTGAATTTTCAGATGCCTTTACATTGTGCTAAATGCTCGGGCTAGATTCGTCTAAATTTAATATTAATTATAGTTTTAAATCCCAAGTATTTGGGCTGATTGCTAAATCATACAGCTACTATATATTCTATTATCTTGTGAGAACGTGTCTCTCATCAGATCTTCATTTTATTTTGTAGGGAAAGCGTGGTATTGAGAAGCAACCTTTTCAGCTTCCTGATTTCATTGCAGCCACTGGCATTGAGAAAATTAGACAGGTGGTTATTATGCGATTAATCTTTTACATGTTTGTGCTTCTCCATAAAAAAAAAGATCTTACCATTGCTTGGACACTTTTTCTTTCTCAAACACACACATGCATATAATTTTCTTGTTGAAATGAGCAGATCCTTTAGCAAATATAATTATTCTTTGATTTCCCTTGGTAACTTTTTGTCATGCCTTTCTAGTTTAGGATTTTGGAACAATCATCCATTAAAAAAGTTTTTTTGATAGCCAGTGTACTTGCCATACTCTTTATGTGGCATTTGTTCAGTTGGATCTACTGGAGATCAAACTAAAAGATCTTGTTATTACTTATGGCTTGATAATTTACTGCATTATCTTCTTATGCAGGCTTACATTGAAAAAGAGGACAGTAAAAAGTTAAAACAGAAGCAACGTGAACGTATGCAGCCAAAGATGGGAAAAATGGATATCGACTATCAGGTTTGTCAGTTTCCTTGAATTGTTTTAAGATGATGTGGCAATTTTTTCTTCCATTTCTGTTATCCTATTAGCACAATGGGTCTATTTTTCTTTTTAGGTTCTCCATGATTCATTTTTTAAGTACAATATCTCAGGTTATTGTTACATTTTAAATGAAGTTTTATTTCTCTAGTTGCATATCATTGACAAAGAAGGTAGGTTCAGTGGGTGTTATAAAACAATTGTTATTTGTTTAGAAAGGGATAATAGCACAACAAAGAATCTTCTAGTGGCATTAAACTCTTGTTTTTTGTGAATGTGCAATGAGATTCATTCATTACTATAATCTGAATGCATCAGAATCTCCATCTATCGAGAGAAATTACGGGCATTGACAGCTTGAAGGAACATCCAAATGTACACAAAGATCAATCACAGAAACTATAATTTGTCTCTCTAATACATCCAAGCTCTAAACACACTTCAATGGTTGAGAAAACGTGTATCATATTATTCTTTTCATTTACTCTTTTTAATATTATTTGCAGGTTAATAATGATGATGCAAGTCATGATTCAATGGAAAATGATAATTGAAGATCTATATTGTTATTTTCAAGATAGATTATTTATAGTAGTGTTCTTAACACTTGTATAGTTAAATTGTAAAATATTTTATTCTATTGAAGATTAATAAAAGAATTATTTTTATCAATGTAATTAGTATTTTTTTAGATTGTGTTTAAATGTTCCAAATGTATTTATAAAGTTCTCATAAAATTAATTGATAATACAAATAGTTCCAATAAAAATCAATATTAAATTACTACGGATTTGCTACGAATCTGCGACGGATATTTGAAATCTATGACGGAATCTGCGACAGATACTGCGACGACAATCTGCGACGGAATCTGCTACGGCAATCTGCGACGGAATCTGTGACGAATTTGCAACGGAAATCTGTGACGGAATCTGCTACGAAATCTGCGACGGCCTGTCGCAAATTGAAAATTACGACGCCTTTTTTATTAACGGATCGTATCCGTCGCAGATCGGTCGCAGATCGGTCGCAAGACTTGATTTGCGACGGATCTGCGACGGATTCTGTCCGTCGCAGATAGCGTGTTTTTTTATAGTGTTAGTTTTTAAGTTGGTCAAATAAACTTATAAATTTTAAATTTAAACTGACGTATTTATTTAGATAATTTTATGATATTATAATCCCAACTTACAAGCTAAAAAAATTAAAAAATACTAACTTATTATTTTAGTTTTTATAAACATTTAGCTTATAAAAACTAATTTGATTAAATAATTTACTATATTGTCCTCATTTATTTTATTAAATACTTTTAGTAATATAACTTTATATTATTTTTAATCATTTTAACAATAAATATGATTATCAATTACTTATAAATATTCAAAATAGATACATGACTGTTTAAAAATTTAAGTACTTATAAATTTATATTAATTTATAAATACTTAATGTTTATAAGCTAAATTTTATAAGTTAAGTCAAATACATTCTAAACCGAACTAATAAACTTTCCCATACATTGAAGTAAAAAAAAAAATCCCTGTATACTCATTATCTAATATCTCCATGTGTTGCATTCAAAATAACAAAATTAGAAATAAATGAAGGAATGTTATAAAAATAATTAAAAAATAATTGTTAATTCAAAATAAAAGTTCATAAAAAAATATATTTTTTGGTGGTTATTTATTATTGTTAAAAATAAATTGGTGTAAATTAATGACAATTTTTTTTTTCTTAATGAGTTTATTAAATTAAAGAGAATAACTTGATTTTTTCTTTACCTAGAAAAATTATTCTTTGTAGAAAAAATTCAACCAATTTTCTTGAATAAAAAAATTTCGCATATCTAAAAGTTTAATTATTAGTGTCGTTATTCCAAAAGTTGTACTATAACAATGCATATTCTCCTTTGCAAATCGACATTTGGATAACATGAAATTACTGCTTTTTAGGGCTCGTCAGCAATTTTCTCAAGGTCACAACAAATGATTGCTTTTTGTCTTGTATCATATTAAGATTTTAATAAATTTTTAAAGTATTGATTATTTTAATAAAATTCAAAGATTTTAATAAAATTTTATAAATTTTGTTAGTATTTTATATGAAATTTAATAAAATTTATTAGATTTTTTATTACGTATTTTGATAAATTTTAATAAAATTTTAATTTTTATATAATTAATATTTTGATAAAAATATAATATATTTTATTAAAAAGACTATATCATAAATTAATTTTTATGATATTAGACAAATGAATAAATATTATAAAATTTTAAAGTAAATAAATACATATATAAATATTAAGTTTTTTAATATTATGATTGTAAAATAAAAAAATTATAAAATATAAATATAAAGATAAATTAAAATATTAAATAGCCTTAGATAAATATATCACAGGATCGTATAGTCTCCAATATTTATCATCATATACAAAATAAATTATAAAAAAAAACTCAGCAGTATCTTTTAATGTTTTTCTGAATTTTTTTCATGCATAATTAATAAATACCTATTTGCAATTAAAATTTAAATAAATCATATATTTTTAAACTATCTAATATGACAATTCAATATCTACTATGTATATCATTCAACATGTATATATATATATAATTATTATTTTAAATTAATATGTTTTGATTCGTATTTTAAAAATTCAATTCATTTGGCATTCTTAAAATGTAATACACATCAAAATAAGACAAAAAAAAATAACACATTAAATCTGTTCAACTCATATTACCCAAATGTTAATACATTAGACATAATTATAAACATTTCAAATAATAAATTTTTTTACCATTATTTAATTGATTCTATATATTAACTAATAAATAAATATAAACTAATTTTACAAACTAATAGCTACTTTCACATGTAATAAGTAACATGAACCAATAACTATTAGTTAATTCAACAAAAAATAACTATAAATATAAACTAATTTAAAAAATAATTTTCATTGTAACAAAAAGTTATATTATATTTATATTTAATACATAACAAAAAACAAATAAGTAAAATTTTTAAAAATTCAACTTATGAAAGGTTATTTAAAAATATTTTTACTGATGCAGCTCTCATTCTCAATATTCCCTTGAGTAATCATTCTATTGCAGATGTTTGGTCCTGGAATTAGGAAAGAAAAGGTAACTATTTTGTCAAGAGTGCTTATTAGTGTTTAGTTACACAAGCTCCTGTGAATGGTCTGCCTGCCCCTTCTCAGTTCTGGAAAAAGCTATGGGCTGCCCATGTCCCACCAAAGGTTAAGAATATGATTTGGAGAGCTTGCCGAGATTCTTCGCCCACCAAGGACAGTCTGTTAAGTTTTCGAATTGAAGTGGATCCTTTTGTGTCATATCTGTCATCAGGACATTAAATCTGTTGTGCACTCTCTCATCTCGTGCCCAATTGCTAAAGCATGCTGGATTAGTTTAACTGTTGATGTCTCGGTGGATGGTGTGCCCAGTTTTATGGATTGGCTATCCCTTGTTCTGCATTCTTTGAATGAACAAATATAGAACAAAATTTTCATGGTATTGTGGAGACTATTTTGTTCTCTGTAGACTATGTTCTTTCTCAATGGCAACTTGCTCAATCCTTGTGATCACATTGCCTCGACCAGCACCGACCTATTCAAATAGCAAAGTGGCAGCCCCCTCCAATTAACTGGTTTTTGTTGTAATGTTGATGCTGCTACTATTCAGGCTAATCCTACGTTTGGCACTGGAGCAGTCGTGAGGGATCATTTGGGTTGCTTTAGAGGAGTTGTAGCCATTCACCATCATGGTGATGTCCATCCTTCTATTGCTGAGGCAATTAGTTTCTGGTAGGCTCTTAGCTGGATTAAAAATGCTAGTTTTTCTCACATTATTATTAATCTTGATGCCCAGGTTGTGGTTTCCGCTTTCTTAAATTTAGAAATAGATTTATCTTATTTTGGATTTATTATTGCTGATTGTAAAGCTCTTGTTAATGAGCTCAGTAATTGTCTCATTCATTTTATTCATCGTTCAGCGAATCAGTCTGCTCATTGTTTAGCACGAGCTGCTGCTTCTATGCCTAGACCTGCTGTTTTGGTTAATGATCCCTCAACAGTTACTAATGATGTACTGCTTTATGAGTTGTAATGAAGTTTCTCCTTTAGTGTCATTAGTGTCAAAAAAAAAAAGTATAAGCATGAAATAGGAGAGATTTTATATTTAAAAAATTGAATTTTAGTGAAAGATATATAATTATAAAAATTTTGGAATGAAAGTTAGATTTGTAAATTTTTTGAGACTGAGATTGAATTTATGAGAGACTTTTTAATTCATATATATCATCATAAAATCTAATGAAATTCAAAATTTTAGTAAATTTATTAAAATTAATAATTTTTTAAACACCATTAAATTTTAATAGACTTTTAAAAAGTCATTATTAAATACCGATAAATTTTATGAGATTCTAAATAAATCTAAATTAAATACCATTAAATTTTTAAAATCAATTAAAATTCACTCAAATCCTAATCTAATACACCCTTCTTAGTGAAATTTTGAATTTAGCTTATAAACACATATTAAAAAATTATTAAAATTTTTAAATATATTATAAAATTATTTTAAATAAATTAAAAATATTTTTATTAATTTATTAATATTAAAATTATTATACTAGTATTAACTTATTAAATAATTATCTTATTATTAATTATAAAAGAATTATTTATTTTTTTAACTATATAAAAAATAATAATTTTAATGGATTTTTTTAAAAAAATTATAATTTCACCAAGACGATGTGAGTGCATTATTAACATTAATAAAGTGCGCACTTTGATGTTATTTTTACATAGTTTCTTACGGTTTACCGTAATTTAGAAAGCGCAATTACTCCCACGACAGTATAGGCGCGTGGGATTACGTAACAAACATTTATGTTTTTTTCATATTTTTTCCCTCAGCTATGAAAATTGCCAATAACGTCATTTCTGCAACTCTATCCGCACGCTCTCTCTAATGCAAAAGCTCTCTGATCCTAGAAACAGGTTAAAGATTGGAGATTAAACCCTGAATTTTCACTCTGGTTGATCTCCTCTTCGGCTTTCTCTGCTTCTCTGATCCAGGTAGCTCTTGTTGTACCGTAACAAAACCCTAGTTTTTTTTTTTTTTAAATCTCCATAGATTAGAACAAAACCCTAAAATCTTTTATTATCACATTTGGGACTTGGCGATGTCAAGAATTGATAATCGTTGTTGATAATCAATTGTTTCTCTAAATTATAAGCTACTAGATTCAAGTTTTGATGGAAAGAAATCAGTGATTCTTTGTATATATTCTTGGGTTTTTAGCATTAATATTGGTGACAATGATCGGAAATTTTTCGATATAGAATCGGCATCTCTGGTTGGTTTTGTTGCGGATTAAGATAGATGAGAGGATGAACTGGTATTTAAAAAAAAAAAAAATCTTAGACTCTCATCGGTTGAGGTTTTGAATCTCGTTCGATGCGTGTCAAAAGGTTATTGGATGAGCAATAATTTACGTATTTCTTCCCCAATAGTAGCCAAAATTTATTAGTTTACTCTGAGGAGCTTGGATAAGTTTCAGTATTGTAAAGAAACTTTTGAAGGTGGAGATCAGAGTTATCGGCTTTGTTTGGATGTCAGGATTAATGGGTATTGTTTAGCGGATGCTGGATATTATATCCGAGTTAACATGTGGTGAGTTGACCGCTCTGTATTCGTGAGAGCCACAGCGATCATCGTGTTTGGTTGTCGTTAAAATCAAGTACTAGCAAAATGAGTGTAGCAAATGATGAACAAAATGGACTGACTCAGCATGCTGAAGAAAGACATGAATCGGAAAAGTATGCAGTTCCTTCTTACATTTACATTTTTTTTACATATTGAATTCTAATGTTGATTTCCTTCTTGTTAATCGAGTATGGGTAAAATTATCCAGGAAGCTAAAAATCTCGTATACAAGAGAATTTCTACTATCGGTGAGTGAATTGGATGCTTGCAAAAATTTACCAAGTGGATTCGACAAATCAATTCTAAGGTAAGTTGCTGGTTATGCCCTTGGAGAGTTCACAGTTGAATAAAATTTTAAGTTAGGGATGTGAGTTTTGGTTGATAAAATGGTGACTATCCTTATGGCATGTTCTCAATCTTATTTGCTTTCTTCTTCATCTTTCCCTCTCTCCAACAGTGAAAATGGGGATGTTTTCAGAATTTCCGGCGGATCACAAAGTTATAGGCGTAATGAATATAGTTCATCTCCACCCACCAGAGGGGATTCGGGTAATTATTTTAGGGGAATTCATGGAAGGTGGGATAGCCAATCCTCTGGAAGAAGTGAACGTGACAGTGACTCACAATTTGATCGGGATTCAGGTAAGGCTTCAGATAAATTAGTTCTCTTGCGTAAAATTTTTCTCGATAATGAGATTGCATTTAGAAGATTGGTTTAGTTTTTGCCTTTAAGCAATAAAATGTGAAGCAACGCATTTTTTTTTCCATCTTCCAGTTACAGTTGAACCCTTCTATCCCGAAATGCAGAGTTGCTTAGTACCAAGACATAAGTTTGAGAAATCTATTGTTGATCCAAGTGGATCTCAGATTTATTACATAGCTGATGATGAGATATGTAGATATTTTGTTATTGACATGCGGCATGCACTGTCTCTTGCCCCCTGGATGTTGGAAAATTTTGGCCTGATTCATGTTCAGTGTTTTACTCTTTCTCATCGTGCAAGGTGACTGGATAGTAGATAAGAAGCATAAATTGACGAGTATCATGATGGATTCTTTCCTTGTGCATACAACTTTTGTGCTCTTCAAAGCAATATTCTCAATTACTTGGCTTCGTTGTTATTCTGTTTCTAATGTTAGCAATGTGTTTATGTTGCTATATGGTTTCTTAGACTGCTTTGCTTTTTACTGCTCATTTTGGAGAGCATTTAAAATACAATGTTGCCAAGATTTTTAATGGATTCTGGGTTTCTTTAAGGCATATTTCAAATCTGGTAATGTGTTTTTATGATTGGTTGAGTTATGCCTGTTAACACAGATGCTGGAAGGCGTTATGGAAACCAATCTCGGCGACCTTGGCAAGTTCCTGAGCATGATGGACTCCTTGGAAGTGGTTCTTTTCCGAGACCATCTGGATATGCGGCTGCTGGGGCATCAGCACTGAAGTTTCAATCTAATGATCACTACCAGCTCAATAGGAGTAACGAACCATATCATCCACCTCGCCCTTATAAGGTATAGCTTGTTGTCCTTTTTTGTTAGTGTAGTATTTCTTGTGAATAAGTATTGGAAATATGGTGCATGATTGGTGTGAATTTGGTGGTGTATTGGTTCATATCCGTAACAAGCAACTGAGTTAGAAATATGACCTATCAGAATCCATGTCAGCTATATCTTCCCTTTGCATTTTAATCGTGCCCTGTAATTTTTCAGGCAGTTCCTCACTCACGTAGGGAGACTAATGACTCATACAATGATGAAACATTTGGTTCTTCTGAGTGCACAAGTGAGGATAGAGCAGAAGAGGAAAGGAAGAGAAGAGGTAATGGTTCCTTTTGAACATAATTTTTTCATAGGGTCATTATTCTGTTTTGATTTTGTTGCTGTGACTAATTGTTTGTATGATAATTTCCAATCAGCTTCCTTTGAACTTATGAGGAAGGAACAACAGAAAGCTTTTCAAGAAAAGCAAAAGTTGAATCCAGAAAAGCATAAAGATGAGTTTGATGTCAGTGAGTTGACGGAAGATCCAAAAGAGGATAAAAGACCAAAAGAGGATAAAAGACTTTTAAATAAGAGAAATGAATCAGATGAGCCATTGATACAGCCTGCTTCAAATATTGATTCTGACAAGCCTTTCTTTCCCTCACCAACTCCCGTATCCAGGCCTCTTGTGCCCCCTGGTTTTTCAAGTACTGTAGTGGAGAAAAATATTGGAACAAAATCTTTATCTCATCCTCTGCCATCAGAGGTAGGTTTCTCCTACTTTTTATCTGATTTTTTGCATTAAAAAGTTGGCTGGTTAAACAACCTATCCAAAAGTAAATACTATTTTTGGAGAATCTCTAAATGGCTGAGTTGATTTTAGGGATTGTTTAATGTCTGCACTGTATCTGCAACATGCATGCAGGATCCATTTATCATAATCCAGCTTAATCTTCATTAATATAAATCAATAAAAAGCACAGTATCATGATGTGGGTATTTAATCATTATAAATAATTGATATCCTCGTGCTGCTTGACAGCTGTCCAGACTATTAAGTCTCCTATATTTACTCTTATGCCGCATAACACTGGTTGAAGTCATTTGTTTCTAAGAATTGCCCTGATTAATTTTTTTGCTTTTTTTCTTTTAATAGTCTCATGCTGTTGCCTTTTTTTTTTGGCTCACAAACTGAATGTGGTGCCAATTTCATTATGCAATTTAGTTATAAAAAGGTAAAGTTACTCATTATTCATGTTCAGAAATATTGTGAACATGTTAAGAATCCAGTTTAGCATACCTGATTCAGATTGGGTTTGGCTTTATTGATCCTTTTCTTTCATTGCACCTGGTTTTGTTATGTTTGCCATAAAGTCTGGAACTGATAAATCTTTTTCGCTGCATCTGCAGGATCCTGTTAAAACAATAGAATAATTCTTGTTTGAGATTAGTAATTTGGTTGAATAGTTTGGATTGAACCTTTGTAATCATAAACATGCAATTACCTTGATATGTAGGCAAATTGTTAAAGAGAGGAGTTCAGCTTGTGCCTTTTACCTTTCTGGGTTTATCTCTACCCTGTGGCCACCAAACTTTTTGGAATATTGGCTGATACTTGATAGAAAAGCATATATATGTGTGCGCATGTATGCTTGTTTGTATACAAATGCTTTGTTAAAACATTAACAAAAGGATGTAATTTCATCAGATCACTACTTAAAATAAGATATTCTTAAAGAATAACGTATTAGATGATTTTAGAAATTGATAATTGTTTTCAGCACTGAGGGATACATTATTCTCTAAGGTGGATGTTTCTCATTGAAGAAGTATCAAATTTTCTTCCCTTGCTTCTTCTCTGTTTTCTTATTTAGTTTCCAATTGCTAGTATCTGTTGCATTGCCAATGAATAAATATTGTTTGGTGTATGTTGATATGATTTTATTATTTATCAGTACACCCTGGCCACTTATTAAACACCTTCTATTAATTGCATCTATAGATCATCAATGAACTTGAGGGTCGTCTTCTCCATGCCAAAGGAAACTGTTTATTAAGTGGAACTTCTAATAATCAAGAGGAGAAGCAAACTTCAGAACAAATGGATTCAAGGGAGCAGCAGTTTGGTAGTCCAAGTACTCATGTTTCTGTTAATAACCAGGGTGAAAAGATTCTGAATTCATCAACTTTGGATGCTTCAAGCAAAGCACTTGGCATGGATACTCAATTTTACAAGACCTCTGAACTTTCAGAAGCTTTTGATGAATCAGAGAATAGTGATGTCATTGAGCTTGATGCTAAGGATGTGAAAGGAAGTAAAGTTGGGGGTGAATCTAGTCCAAATCATTTAACCTCAATCCTCGACAAGCTCTTCGGTAGTGCATTAACACTAAATGGTGTTGGCTCCTCCAGTCTCATCGAGGTAAAATTGTATTTTCTTTATGGATTTTCAGGCACACTCTCTTCCTCTCTCTCTTTCTGTGTGTGTGTGTGTTAAAAACACACATTATTCTTCAACAAAATCCTGTCTCACTGAGCAAGTGGTGCAAAATTTCAGGGTGCCTTTTACCTGTATAAGCGTTATGACGTAGCATCAAATGAAAATCTTAGTGTTTGTACCTGTCATGATATTTGTTTTATCGTAAACATGAGCTACTGTCAAATTTATTATAGTTCTCTTTCTGTCATATAGAACTGGAACCTATATCCCTTGGTACATGGATCACCGAAGGTGTGGATCAGTTTGGTCAAGGTGTTCCAGTGATACATCATGATCTATTGTAGTTCACAAAAGGTTATAGTTGAAAACAGGAAGAGCCTACTAGCAAACATAAATCACCACACTATGTGAGATTTTAGTTAAACAAGGGCTGACGATTTTAGGTTTTGCTGAAGTAAATTTTCCAGCCTATCACTAGCCAGATTTTCTTTTGGAGTTCTGGTTAAGTAATATGACTGTTGAAGTTAGTTTTTTTTTTTTTTTAACTATTTGAGTGGCCTGGGGCCCTAGGTGTTGGGGGTTAAGTTTGGCCATCTGAATAAATTCTTCTGTCCATTGAATTGCACAAGTTCACATCAAAGCGATTTTCTCCTTGTCTTAACGAATCAATTTGTTGCTTGATCTTGTAGTAGATGCAACTATTTCCAGAAGCTGAAATTCGTGTTTCAATTAAAAGTTCTTAGCTTGAAGTGTTGCAATATTTGTTAATAATTTTCCATTTTTGCTTCCGTAGCATCATGATGTTAAAGTTGATGACACGTGGAGTCCTCACACAGTCCAATCTTCCAAATTTGCTCAGTGGTTCCTAGAAGAAGGTGCTGAGTATTGATATCTTGGCGTTTGAATTTATGGCTGATTTCCAACTTCAATTGTTATTTTGTATATTTTCTAAATTTCTTTTTCCTGTCTTGTTATTGCAGAGAAGAAACCAATTGACTCTCTCTCATCTGGAGGGACCAGTCAGCCAGTTGCTGATTTCTCATCTGGCAGGACCAATAAGCTAGATGATGATCTGACATCTGGAAGGTCCAGTGATTTGCTATCATTAATTGTTGGTGGTGAAAAAAGTGGATCCCGAACTTCTGATGCTGCATCTACTGAGATCATTCCACCGAGTTTTCCTCTCCAAGGCTCTGGACTTGCAGAGGGGCAAATGACATCCAATCTAATTCCTGTCGCTGCAGAAAACATTGATAAATTAGAGGCAGTGTCATCTGTGCTTACATGTGAAGACCTTGAACAGTCAATTATGTTAGAAATCACTGATAATGGCTCAATGTCGCAGCCACCTGTGCAAGACTGGAGTGGTTTTGGTGTTAAGACTGAGCAGCAGAAAGCTGATATTGATGATCACGCATCACTGCACCTTCTTTCACTGTTACAGAAAGGAACTGGCCTGTCTACCAACTTAGGGATCATAACTTATGACAAACCACAAAATACTGTAGTAGAGAATCTTGGCACCACAGAGGCTGAAAATATTCCCAATGCAGGCAAGCCTTTGACTCTTGAAACTCTTTTTGGAACTGCTTTCATGAAGGAACTGCAGTCAGTAGGAACACCGACCTCTAGTCAAGGAGGTGCGGTTGGGTCAATGAGAGCTGATGTTTCAGACTCTCCCTTCCTTGTGATGGATGATGATCTACTTGCCTCCACAGATGATGTTACAACCAGCATGTCGAGTCATGACAGTAGCATTCTAGCTTCAAACCAGAGACGACGAATGAAATCAGAAAGGACTGAAGAACAATTCTTAGGGTTTGCTCCTCAGAGGGAAGTGAATTCACCTCAGCTCAGAATGGAATTGGGATCTAAGCTCGGTGGTTTTGATGGGTCTGTTGATGCTCGACTGCCTGAAGAAGATAGCTTGATTACAGTCAGTGACCCCCTGAATCTCCAGAACTTTGTGTCTGGCAGGAACACTGCTAAAGCTGAGTTATTATCCACACCTGAGACAACAGTTGGCATTGCTGAAAAACTAGCGGCTTTGAATTCTGTGCGCCGAGATGAAAGACCTGTTATAGGAAGCCAAGAAGGTTCACCCTTTTTTCATAGTCCCCTTGATATAAGGGAACCTGATGTTCAGTATCATAAGCTTCATGCCCAGTCATCTTCTCCTCAGCTTCATCCTTCTCAGTTGAATAATGCAGGACCAATGTACCATCAATTAGATTTGCATCCTACTAGTGTTAATGCTCAGATGAAGTTCATGGTGCCTGAGAACATTATTCATCATGATTCTTCTGATCATCAATTCCCTGCAAACTTGCTTCGTCCCCCATTTCATCACCCCAGTTTTGGATTGACTGCATTAGACCCTAACCCACAGAATCCTATGTTACAACAGATGCATATACCTGGCAATTTTCCTTCACCCCACCTACTCCCTGGATTTCCCAGGGGGGCACCGTTGCCTTCACATCACGACCACCACGCTACTGGTTTTATACAGGAATCAAATCCGATGCAAGGATTCCCTTTCGGTCAAAGGCAGTCCAACTTTGGTGGCCTCGGAATTCCACCACAAGGTAGCACTTTGTTGTCTTTTTATTTTCAAACCATTGCCTCGGGTTGCTGAAGATTTTCATTTATGAGGGAATGCCTCTTTTTTCTGGCTTTGTCCTCACTGTTTGCATGTCCTTGCACATACCAACCAAGGCTTGAATTGTAGTTGCCCAGGGTAATTTAAATTAAGCTCAGAGTTGATGCCTACATTATTTTGATATCAAATGGATGAATCAACTCTTTTCCAACTTTGTAGTTCTTGATAAAATTACATAATCTCCATCTGGAGTTCTAATCGTCCCTTTTAAGATATGTTACTTCAATTGATTTGGATATTTTGTTGTCACCAGCGCCCCTCATTTTTGCTAAAGCATCTGATGCTGTTTGAAGTTGTGGATTTATTTAATGTTTTCAAGTGATAGTCCAGTTGCTGTAGTACAAAAAATAATTATCTTAACACTCTTTCTTTGATTAATTATTCTTTTCTCAACAAACTTTGCAGCTCGTGATGTTAGCGGAGGATCTCATCACCCAGAGGCACTCCAACGGCTCATTGAGATGGACCTCAAATCGAACTCTAAGCCGATTCACCCTTTGGCCACAGCTGGCCATAGTGAGGGGATGTATGGTCATGAGCTGGACATGGGTTTTGGATATAGATAGTAACACTTTAACTGCGGTTTTGTATATGGTAATGTATTTGTGATCTCATGCAAAAAAGCCACCATGCGTTGGGTTTAATGTGCTTCGTCGGGAGGATTTCCTCATGTTGATGTAATTAAATGTCTTTTTACTTGAAATTGGCATTTGGTTGGGATTTTACTTTTCTTTGGCTTTATATTTTAAACCAAATCCTCCAGATGCCTAGAATTACATGGCTACTAGAGAAATCTTTACCTTTGCTTCTTGCTGCCAAGTCTGTGAACCAGGTTGAAATAAAGTGAACGAACATGGAGAACGGTAAAGAATTTTAAAGATGCGATTGTTTACGGGTTGGGTTTCTTCTCTGATTTCTTTTTTTTTTTCAAAGAATTTAATTTTTATTTTCTGTAGCTGAACTATATAGGCAATGGGTATGTGAATTGATCAAGTAGGAAATGGATAATATCTGAATCTCGCCTGATGTTTACCTTAGGCCCTGTTCTTTTGCATTTTTTGAAAACATGTTAGTCTTAAATTTTAATTGATACGATATTTTATGCGGTGGTAACATTAGAAATCGCAGGTATAAATTACTACAAATTGAACATCATGTGATGGTGTGAATTTCTTGGCTCAGTTGCAATTCTATTAGTTTTAAATTTTTAATGGGATAATATAAGCCAGTGGAAACCTTAGGTGGAACTGAGTAATCCTTCTATTTTCCAAAATGGTCCATCTTAAGGCAATTGTGACATTTGATATGTTATTTGAACGTGAACGAACTTGGCAATCAATTCGTCATAACAGATTGTTAGAACCAAACAAGGAAAATTATACTATTGCGACACAAAAAGATGAATTTAAAAAAAAAATTATTAGCCGATTGGTTAAGGAAAGATATTGTCTCACTCATTTTTTTTTAATTTTCAGAAAACTAAACTAAGAATCCTTGCATGATTTTCATTGTAGCAAAGCTTTCGCATTCATACTGTAAAGCAAATATTTTCATATTTTTATATGTACACAGAAGTTACATAACATAAACTTCCAAAAAATGATCCTCCCACATACAAAACCTCAATCACATTACAAGTCGGAAAAACTTGCACTCAAAAACTCTATACAAGATATATAGCCTCTCATCTTGGGTATACTACAGTGAAGATAAAGCTATGCTACATTTCCAAAGGAGTGCAAAAGCAGGTATGCATATCATATAGGAGTGCACAAGCAGGTATGCATATCATATACACAACTAAAAAGATTACTGCTAACTAACAGAACTAGGAAGCTTATTGTGCCATATCACACATACTTTATATACAAGCTTTCTCTGACACTAGCACTTGTTTAAAATGTGGTCTCATAGATAACTGTTCTTCACCTTGGCATTTACTGTGCTTCACTTATGGACAAACAGAGGATCTCTCTCTGGGAAATATAGGAACTTCCCAGGGCATCATCATGTCCATAATTATAGCAAATAAAAAAAATACTCAAACTTTCACTTCATTTGGAGCAGAAATGCCACTCTGAGTTCTAGTAGCGCCAGTATTACTGTAAGAGATACCGGATTTTGCCTTGTCAGAGTTAATATCATACGAGGCAAGCAACTTTCTCTGCACCAAATTTCACAGAAAGTTGAGCAAATGAGTGAAAATCAAAGGTTAGATTTGGTTGATTTATGCTTTCAGCAATAATGGTCACAGAACATTTATTTATGCAGAAACTTAACACCATTCCATGACAATGATAGTAAAACTTCTATGGTAATTGAATAATCACACGTTCAGATGACTGATGTAATAGTGGTAGTAAATTTATAAACGTGCAGTGGATGAGTTAATTGTGCAGTTTTATTGATACTCTAGTTCCATTTTTATTTTTAGAGCCTAAAGATGAAAAAACTTGTATCTTAGATCAATTTGCAATTCTACAGATTCTTTCAATTTTATCAATTGGGGTCAGTAATTTCAATTAGGATAACAATTAAACCCTTTGTTATACCCTGTTCAATTTTTATATTAAGATGCTGTGTAAAAGAAATTGTTTTATACCTCCCTCCATTTTTCACTGATGCGGCACTACCATATCAAAGATCTTTTTTTTTTCCTTTCATCTTCATTCTCTTTTATACACCATCAACAGTAGCTCCACCCCCTCCCTTCACGATGCAAGTCATCCACCACTAATCCATTTCACCACAACATCCCCATCACGTATCAACAACACTTCAAGTGCAACCAAACAAAAATCTCAAAAAACTGCAACCTAAGACCACCATTGATATACTCCAACGAGTCTTGCACACCTTTATTAATATATTGGAAATTTTATTGTTTTTCCAAAATCCAACAATCTTAACAATTATGCTTCTTCATTTATTGATCCTTCTAAAGTTTCAAGAACATCACCACACAGGTGGTCGCATCATGAGTAAGAAGAGTTAAACCATCACAAATCTCTACCTGATGCTTCTTTGATAAACAAATCTAACTTCTTAATGTAAGTTTAGCCTCTTATCCACAAAAGTTACAAATACCCGTAGAAGAAACCCCTCTTTTTTATTTAAATTTTGGAATTTGAATTTTACAAGGAAGAAAACTTATTATCCCTCCTCCTTATATCTCCCATGACAGATTATTGCTGAAATTGGGTGGTTCAAAAGGATTTTTCAAGAACGAATTTGCTGCGAACGAAGAAGAAAAGGTAAAAGAAAGAAGATGGTTTTGTCAAGGAGGGAAAAAAAAAATAACAAAGAAGAAATGGAAAAAATAAAGAAAAGAAAGCAAAGATGCTAGTAATGTAGTTGCACTTACATGATCCTCAAATTCAGGACTTGTCAAATTAACAGAAAGGTTTCTCATCAACAGCAATACCTGGGAATGGCCAAATAAAACCCCCTTAACAGACCATCTTCTGAACAATTGCAACAATAAGTCTAATCTTAAATTGTAAAGCTGAAGCCTTGTAATAAAAAATGTATAAAAAAATTTTAAATACCGTTTCCAAATTTAATGGGTCCATCTGTTTCATCCTCTGCAAGTGACCACTGGCATTGGGGTCAAATACGCTGCCAATGAAACTGTATACTTCAGCAAAATCTGGCATAACTGCATTTTGACAATGGACGAAATCATTATACATAAAAATCAGAAAATAAGAGAATGTTCTAAACAATTCAATGGATATATGAATCCAGATCTGATAAGATTGCAGACAAAAGAGGAGTTGGGACAGATGACCATAATCATTAATGTGAACTGCACATGAAAGATGCTGGGAAAGCTTAATATGGTTCACTAAAGGTGTTTCGTTGAAGGACAATATGTTGCAAAATGAAAAGCTTATTAGCAATCTGATATGTCTTGAACTAATAACTTACATTCATAGTTATCAAGCCCTCAGCCTCCTAGGTGATAACTGCTGTGACATTTTTAATATCCTATTGCAATATTTCATGAGCAGACGCTAGCACAGGCTGTGTGTAATGAGCAAAGAGCCAGTGATAAAATTGTGCTGAACGAAGCAAAGATACAAACAAAGCTAAAAATTTTGTGGGTGCTACATCATGTTGTTGGAGAAGATATAAAGGAAGGGGTAAAGTATGCAACAAGGCATCATTCATCTTTCCATTATGGTTTGGATATCTAGCGTTCATGTTATGGTTTTATACAAATATGAAGCTCAAATCAGGCACATGATACCAACCTCTCACTGGCTTACCCCGATTCCCTCGATCAGTTATTTCACTCGTTTGCCAAGTCCTTGGTGTGCTCTCATTGCTACTACTGTAGCAACAGTTTTGTACAATTGTTTGCCCAGCCACATTATCTAAACAGAAATTTACAAGATTATTTCAGCAGAGTATAAGACGAAACAGAGGAAGACCGTCAAAGAAAGCAGACTAATAAATGATACCTTTAGTCACTTGAGAAACATTGACAGGTGCCGCGGAATTAAAACTCCAGGATGTCAAAGTTGCACCAGTCATTGGATTTCCAGGAACCGATGAAGAATCTGGCCTGTGAACATGCCCAGGTTCTAATGAAGTAGCTGAAGATTGAAAGGGGCCAACCACTTGAGCAGCAACTAGAGCTTCAAGAAATATACACAGAAAAAAGGTTCAGTTCAAAAATTGAAAGCATTTGACAACACAACCAAACAACAAAAAAACCAACCTTCTTCCCAAGTAACCACCAAAAAAAGGGAGCAGAGTTGATGAGCAACAAAGAAAGAAAGAAAGAAAAAAAGGCTAGACTAACCATTTTTAGGTGCCTTTTGCGGGTATGGATGAGCTGCTTTTCTCTTTGGCCGAGGTGGAGGCACATGTTCACTCGTCCCATTCTTCTGAACCTTCAGAAAGTACTTCTGCGCATGGCTGCGAATCTGCCAAGAACATTCATTAGTAACATGCAATTTTATATTGAAATTGTATATACATATACAGTCCACCACTAGCTGTAAACTGAACTACTGAATGCCAAAAGAATGCACAAGAAGCAGAAAAGAGACGCTTTACCAAACAAAAGCATATGCGGTTCCATCATGTTGTCAATTATGTCTCATGAGATCAACATAATATTAAGTCTTTATGGTTGCAACAAGAAGTGGATCTTACATTTTTTCCTTAACAAATATGTTTTAGTTAGCCATTTCAATGAAACTTGTTCAACCCAAAGTAAAAACAGAACCTTCAATAAAAAAAAAATTCCTCAAATAAAAAAGTTTTTAGGCAAAATGGGGTAAACATCAATAACCAAGAAGAGTTAAAGATCAACATACTGAGTGACACAGATATATTTCCATACTCGCTCACTCTTCAAAATTTCATAGATTTTCCATTCATTAAAAATTAGAGGTTTCATACCAATGTTCCAGTATCTTCATCTTATTCGGGTACTTGATGGTAATTGGTGAAGAACAAAGAGTTGAAGTAAAAAATAAATAACCTGTTATTTAAGCATATAGAATGTTTCAGGCATATATGTCTGGTCATCACGTAATGATTCCAAAATATACTATTTGAAAATACCTGGATAACTGTCTTTGATCCAACAAATGCTTCAATTTTCTTCCAATCACGGTCAAACCTGTATTAGCCACAAAAGCAAAAGCAAATATTCAAATTGGTACATAATTTGTTCACAAAAAGATATCCCCCGCTTTATAGCTGAGGAATCAATAACAGAATGCCCTTTAATTAGGACATGAGAACACAAAAAAGATTCAACTAACCCAAGTTAATTCACTTCTTTGACCAAACTGAGCATGTATTGCTGTTGTTTTGAAAAAATAAAAAATTAAAAAAAAAACAGAAAATATGAATGGAATGGCAAAATTAGATTTTTATTTAAGTCTTTAAATCCCCTGGCCTCCTCTACTACTAGAAAATTGAAAATTTAGAAGTTTGAATGTTAGGCTTTACTGCCAGCGCTTGGAATTGTAATTAACTCAACTTCTTCTAATTCCTTGGTACAATTTGGATTGTGATTAAATTGAATTATTTTATGCCAGCATCTAAGATGATGTTCAAATCTTTTTGTACTTGAAAAGCAAAGCCGAGGCCCCCAAACGGGAACAGAAATAAAATGATTAACAATAAAAATTGCAAACAGAACTGAAGAACCCAATTGGCCACGCCAATTGTTAGTTCCTAATTATAAACCCTAATCCCCCATCTGATTGTTAACGAACTAAACAAAAACAGCAAAAAAAAAAATCTAATATTTTTTTAATCACTTGACAATTGAAAACTTTGCTCCTTTTCCTATCAACTAATCTACCAATTTCCTCTGAAACCAATAAAAAACACAAACTCAAACAGCAAAATTCGCCAAACGACGAATCACCTAAAAAAAAAAGACTTACAGTTGAAGAGCTTCTAGAAACTTATCGTGCTCTTGTTCCGTCCAGCTCTCTCTAGACTTAGTAATAGTATACGGTTTCCGGATCTTCTTATTCGGATCATCAGAAAACGCCATCGTATTAGCACCAGAACAGGTGGTAGACGTAGCAGTATTAGCCGCCGATGCAGTTGCATTAGTGGCAGTGGCAGTGACACTGGAAGAAGTCATCTGCTGCGGCGGAGGCGGCGGGGGAGAATTGAGACCAGGAAGACCCATATTCATGGGATCAAAGCAGTAAAAACCCTGAGCTGGATTACGGTTCACCGACACCATAAGAAAAAAAAAGGAAATTTCTTCAAAACGATAAGGTTTCAAAAGATTCTCCGACTCCGGCAGATCCGTTAAGCAACTTAGTTTGTTTATTTAGTTTGGTTTCTGGTTATTTTGGTTAAGAGTAAGGCGAGAAACAAGAGAGAGAATTGAAGCTTGTTCACGTCTAAACAAATAGAGTCTTGTACGTATATATATACATATATATTCTCTTCATTTTATTTTAAATACATATAAAAAATTTTATTTTATTTTAAATATCATTTTTAAAATTATAAAAAAATTTTAATTAAAAAATTTTAATATTATTTCTAATTAAATCTCTCATTTAATAAAAAAATAAAAAAATATAAAATATAAAAAAAATATTTAAATAAATTATAATAAAATATTTATAAAATTTATAATAATTAATAATTTTTTAATTTGTATAAATTATTCTTATACTACACTTAATAAAAAAATTGTTGTGTGAAATGAAAATATGCTGTTGTAGTAATTTTGTGTATTAAATTAAAAAAATAAAAATACATATTAAAATAATAAAAAATTTATTTATCCATGAATTTGATTTTTATTGTGTTTAATTATAAGTCAAATTTTCGTGAGAGAAAATATCGTATTAGTCAAATTTTTCTGATGACTTACGGTGGAGAATATTTTGGATTTGTTACAATAATAAATTTATTAAATTTGCCTTTCTATTTTGTTAAATTAATTTTAGTATTTCATTTCATTTAAAATGAATTAATTACGGTAACCATTTAATATCATATAATTTAAGATTTTTGATATAAATGACAAAATAAAAAAATTTAAATTGATCATATTTTTAAAATATATTTAAATTTATAAACATTTATGATTAGTTTATCAATTTATTAAATTTATATTAAGTTTATTATATACATAATAATTTTTATAATTTTATTATGAATTTATTTTGATTTTATTATATATTTTTATAAAATAATTAAAATATTTTAGATAAAATATAAAAAATTTTATAAAAAATTGTGAATAATATAATTTTTTTATAATTTAGATTATTTTAAATTTATATCGGATAGATTTATTAAAAAATAAAGTATTTTCTATTAAATTTTAAAAATATTTTATATTTAATATTTAAAATCTCTTATTAAGAATAAAAAAAATTTACCATCTTATTTTTTCTCTCAAGAAGGTGAACATCATTTAAATTTTTTGTTTTATTTTGTCCAGTTAAAAAAATTTCACCACCACCACCGTCAATACAGCGGTGGGAGTTGGAAATGGGGACCAGGAAGTTGAGAACCAATGGCTTGAGAACAGCACCACACTCAACGGTTAAGATGAACTTATGGCTATTAAGATGAAATTACTCATGCATCCTTCCTAGGAGACACCGAGAAAAGTCTTGCTTGAAGGTTCTAGACCTCAGGCATTGTGCAGAGGTCAAACTTAAGATATTGCTTTGTCAATTCCATAAATAATAATAAAATATTGTTAATCGTGGAATGACAAATGAGCTTAGTTTTGTCAATACTTGCAAGTTCTCCTAAGCTAATTTTACTAAGCAAAATGAAAACCTCAGAAAAATCCGCTAAGCATCCTAAGATTAAAAAAAGAAAAAGAAAAATTAAATTGTTGACAGTCACATTCGAGAATGTTCCTTTCACAATTTTCGTAAGGTGAAATATGCTTAAAAACTAGTGAAATATTTTACTAAATGAATAAACATAGGTTTAATTTTTATTTATTGCAAAAATTCATTTGGATGGGAAAAAAATAATTTTAAGAATACTATCGTCACTTACACAAAATGATAGATAATAAACTAAAATGTCATAACATAATTCAAATCATTAAAAGATAAATTAAAATGGTTACATCATTTATAGAATGACTAAAATGTATATAGAGTTGAAGAAGGAGTACAAAAGCTATGAAAAAAATAAAGTAAAGAGATCTTCTGGCACTCTTTGATTTAGGACTTAGCCTCATCTACTTTCAACAATCACTATAAATTTTTTAGCTAATGATTAAAACATGCATGAAGATGAAGATGAAAGAGTGCAAGGCTCCATGAACCCATATCAACTGTCAAATAATGAGACCTTTTGGTACTTTTTTAATTTGGAACTTAGATTTTATCTACTTCAACAATCACTATAAAATTTTCACATGATGATTAAAACGAGTATGAAGATGAAGATGAAAGAGTGCAGGGCTCCATGAACCCATATCAACTGTCAAGTAATGAGACCTTTTGACAATCACTATAAATTTTTTACGTAATAATTAAAACTTGCATAAAGAAGAGGAGGAGTGCAAGAACTCCGTGAACTCATGTCAACTATTAAGTAATGAGACCTTCTGACACCCATTGATTTAGAATTTAAAATCTCATATAATTTTGACAATTACTATAAATTTTTCACATTATGATTAAAATGTGTATAAAGATAAAGATAAAAATAGAGGAGTGAGTTCTATAAACTGTTAAATAATGGGATCTTCTTACATACTTTAATTTAAGACTTGGATCTTATCTACGTTCCACAATCACTATAAACTTTTCACGTAATGATTAAGACACGCATAGAAAGGGCTCCGTAAAGCCATGTATAAAATAATGGAATCTTCTACCACCCTTCAATTTAAAACCTAAACCTCATCTACTTTTAATAATCACTAGAAATTTTTTATATAAATGCCTAAACATGCCAAACTCCTACGAGAACTCTAACTCCACCATCAAACGTCATCATTTAGACAAATATCTTATTTTATTGTGTTTTATTAAATCAATAGCCATTCAGATTGCCATATTTTTATTTTTAGCATACTCCAAAATAATGGAACTTGACAAAATATTAAGGTAAAATCAATAATCCATTTGAAGCCAATAGTCATTAAGATTACCATATTTTTATTTTTGGCATACTCCAAAGCAATAGAACTTTGGCAACTCATCAAGGTAAAATCAATAATCCATTTGAAAAACAATCAAAATTTCTCATATGTTACAAGTTAAAGAAATTTGTTAAGAGACCAAACAACCAACAACCCTAAATGCCTATATAGGTGGCAAAATCTTGAAAAGAAACAGGACCCAAAAAAAAATTGGAGACCAAAAAGGAGAAAGAAAGAATGATTTACAAATTGTTTCGAGGAAGTACTAACCTCAGAAGAATAGTAATAAAGTGACAGTAAAAAAAAGGTCAGCTAATCTTCACTCTCTTACACAACCTAATCTAGCCAGCGAGTGACTCCATCATCTTCCCCTACAGCTGCTAGAATCTCAATGCGTACATCCAAAACAGCCTGCAGTTTCACACCAAATAAAATATTCAAAAGAATTGGGGTGGGGGCAAGGAGGATATGAAGCGGAGATTAAAGACGATGAATGAAGTCAATAATGATGAGTTTATCAAATTTCATATACTGCCTAGTGCATATTGATGTTTTTATTCATAAACAATTACAAGGAACAATCAAGCATCAATAACAATTTAAAACCTTAACCGCTGAAAATATTTACTACTGAGTCCTTGAGTTGAGTCAATGCATGTAAAATTAATGTGAAAACATGTTACTTACCAGAGGATTTCGACAGTTAACTAGCCTACAATTCTCCAATGAACCTTCCAACATCCAACTTTCCCAGACATCAAAGCTGTGACTAGCAAATACAAACTCCATTCTTCTATTAATCTGCAATTTCAAACATGAAGGTTGATCTCAATCATATGCAAAGTAATAATTGCATTTAGTTACTGCAGCATTGCCAGTATATTAAGTTATTCTTCTCGTTTCAAACATACGATGAAATCAGAAGCCATGGAAATGCTCCAGTCAAATTCCTTTTTAAAATAAAAAAAAAATAAAGCAATCTAGTGCTTTAAGAACTACATTTAATAATTAGAAGCATTCAGTTTGTTCTTTGAAGAAACGCCCACGTATGAGAGCCTATCCAAGGTCTTCTCTTCTACACATGAATTGTCTATTTTCCTATTAAATATTGATATTTAATTATTTATCATTTTCAAAATTGCTCTGCAATTAGGAAAAGTTAAAATAATTTTGCAACCTCGAAATAATGATGTCTACTGTGCAATCAATTGCAAACGAATGTTTCTTTCCACATTTACCAATTATTGAATATTTACATTGTTAGTGTACTTGATGCTACTATCCTAGAGTAGAGGAGTGCAAAGTACAAATATAAAAATACCAACGTTTTACCATTTCACACTGGAGAAGGAGATTAAAGCCTGTCCTAGTTATTCATCCATTGTATCATTTAAGGTGTTCAAAAGACAGTCCCATCAACAATAGCAAGGGACCCTACAAGACAGCTATATATGTCATGTCATCTTTGAATCAACATAAAAGGGCAAACACTTATCAGGTCAGTTCAAGACGTTAGTTCCCAGTGACAACTGTATTTAGACCCTTTTGTTTTATTATTTTTCTTTTTTTTTTCATAAACATTGGTAATTACATTTAGACTCCTTTAATTTCTTCTAAAAATATAATGTACCTGCAATAACTTTCCACCAGCAGCAAAAGATCGCAACCCAATAGTGTCCTGAAGAAAATCCGTCCATATGAACACATTAATTGACCAACCATTGAAATTTTGCCACCAACTAAAAGTAAAAGAGAAACAATTTCTGCCAGAGCAAACCTTGCTTCTGAAAACAACAAGGAACTGTGCGGCAGGATCTCTTTTTGTTACATTTGACATGGCATCCAGGAACCAACCACCACCTTTAACTCTCTGTCTTGAAACATGGAGTGCAGGCTGATCTCTTGCATACAAAGAGATAACATACCCATCTTTCAGCAGTTCACCACATTTCCAACTCAACTTCTTGTTTGATCCTAAAAGCTGATCAGAAGGTGACTCCTGCATTGAATCTATAGGTGTTTTCCTACTTCTTGAGTCTTCAGGGGAAGCAAATCGAGAACTGGAACTCAACACTTGATCAGTACCACTCAAAGCAGTATCATCTTCTCGACGTGAAGTGCTTTCTTTTTCTAATTGAGAAGGATCATCTGATTTCTGTATGCACTTTTGACAGCCATGTCTCTTTTTTGCCTTCTTACCTGATCTGCTGCGTCTTCCTTCAGGCCTTACAGCCGTAGTTTGGGACAAGCCAGAACCCTGAGTCTGGCTAGGAGAATATGTTGGTTGATTATTACCCTTTCTGTTAGAGCTTTCTGGACTTACCTGAACATTATCTATCGACTGCTCACCAACAGAAGCCCGTAGAGAACGTTCTTTGTCTTGTTTGAGAAATTGTGCACTTTCATCAGCTACTTCACTTTCCTCCCCATCATCAGATATTACATCCTTTGGTATAACACCATCAAAGAAGAAAGACTGCAACAAAGAGATGGCTTTCTCCCTTATCTCAATCCACACTTCTTCACTATAATCTGCACTGTGTGGAAGTATCAATACGTTGGGCATCTCTTTTACCTGAAGCAAAGGTGTCGAAACGAATTAGCGAGAACGTACACATTGTGCTCAGAGTTAGATACTGCAAAGCATTCACATCAAAATCCAAATCAAAAGCAGGCATCAATCTAGCAATTACAAAATTAAAGAGGCTACCCGATGCTTATAGCACACAGAAAGCTGACCAGCACAATTTGACTTCTAAGTAACAAAAGCAAGGAATTGGATTTTGTTATCTGAACTAATAAATATGGTTTTGTTTTAATCTATAACCAATTAAGTGAAGCAACAAATTCAAGGCAGAAAAAGGGATCTAAGGCGCTGTTTGGTTTGCAGCTATAAAGCACTTCTTTATTTTGGCTTTTTTAAGTTCTGAAAGCAGAAGGAATGGTCTAGCTAAGATGCGCTTAGTTAGCTTCACTTTTTGCTGTTTTGGAATCAAAATGCAGCCTTTGGCTAAAAAACAAGCAACATAAAAAGAAAAAAGTCACTTTTCATGAAAAACAAATAATAATTTCTTTTTTTAGTTGCCTTTTTCCAGTGCAAGCAAAGTTAATAGCCTTTGCTTTTCGCATTCAATGCAAAATTCACAAATTTAGTTCATATGCATACTTATCATTGCTTTTATTTTATATCAAAATAAAAAGAAAAGAATGTAACAAGATACTCTTGTTAATGGAGAAGGCAAGCTTCAAGCAGTAATGATCTACCTCTAAAAGTATAAAAGATCCAATGTTAGCAAGGAGCAACACAACAAAATTTCTGATGTTCTTTGACAAAAACATAACAAAAAGGAAGGCTAAGGAATAAGGGAAATATCCTATAATTCAAATTTCTAACATACTAATGTTTTATCCAGCATTGAATTTCAAGCCAGCGGCTTCATTCTCCAAACAGCAGAATGTTAGAAATGGCACATCTCAAACACAGAATGTTATCTACAGCTCCCAGTATTTTCACCAAAACTACGTAATTCTTCTGCATATTAAGATTCATACTACTTCTGCATTGTTAGGTACAGTACATGCACACAGGTGATATGCACTTATGCAGGCAAAAACTAGACATTTGTACACCACATATACATGGATTAAAGCTCATGTGTTCAAAATATTTACTAATTTTGTTCCAGATAGCAATGCACTCAACAACACAAACATACCCATGCTTCCATCCACTGTGGTCCTTCAGCACCATCCAGAGCACAGCCAGCTAAGGTCCCATCAATCAAAAGCTGCTTCAGAGCACAGTCATCCAGTAGCTGACTGCAGCCCGTATTCACAAGAAATGCCCCTATGTAAAAGGTTTCCTCCCAGGTAAATTCAAATATGATTATATGAAATTCTGTGAAGTTCTCAAAATGATCAAAGTAATATACCTGGCTTTATATGCTGCAAGCATTCTGCATTAATAATCTGAACTGTTTCATTTGTTAAAGCACAGTGAAGCGAGATAAGATCACTTGCTGCTAATAAATCATTAAGAGTATCCATCCTACGGGCTGCTGCTGGAAATCTTATGGAAGACCTGCTTACTTTTCCTTGTCCCTGTACAAACATAGTTTGGGCAATAAGTTTACAGAGTGCAAGAGCAAGTCCAGTTGCAAAGAACAAATAGACCAGTATAAGCAAAAAAGTAGAAATCTAAAAAGTGTGCAGCAGCAATTCTGATGCATTAAATGGAAAGATAGTATCTCGTAGGATAGGACACAATTTCAACATTCAATTTCTAACACCTGCATCCCATGGAAATTTCACCTTCCAAACAACATGATAATTACATCTCAACTCTCAAGCTCATGAAATAATAAATAAAACAAAGAATAAACACATTCTATATCCAGTTATCTTACCATTTAAGCGAATTATCTTGACAAGATCTAATGGCCTCTGATATATCCAGAACAACCTCAAACCAAATGCTTCAGGACAATCACAAATCAGTGTACTCAGCTACTGAATTGCTAATTGGCATTCTTTGCTATCAAAGATTAACCCATTCTATAATTAAATCACCCCCATGTTTTCCCAATAAATCGATTGAATTTGAGGATTCTATTACTATCCAGTGGCACATTGTCAACATTCTTACCTTCCGATAGAATTTAACTTTTTACCCTAAAAATTCACTGGCATAAAAGCATGTCCAGGATGGAATTCCTGGCACTAAGCATTACGGTTTCTCACAAATTCAACTAATTATAGAACTAAATCAGTCCACATTGTGAAATTTATACCTCGTGAACGTCAAAATACAGCACACTCATCTTGAAAGCCAAGCTTCTCGTGGCCAAAGACCTCGCCGATGCAGATCTACCAACGATTCCCAAAACCAGCCCTCTACATCTTCTCATTCCTCGACATAGCGGCTGTACAGAGCCAAGCCATCCTGAAGCCGAAAGCTCATGGCGCAAGAGTAAATGCGTCCGGCGCAGCAAGCCAAGGAACAGAGCCATAACAGTGTCCGCGATCTCCTCAGCCCGAGAGGTATCCACGTGGACAAGCCGGAGCCCTAGGTCAGCAGCAAGGGCCGAGTCGACAGCACGGTCAGCAGAACCGAGGCATAGGATGAGCTGGTAAGGACGGAGGCGGCGCTGGGCTGCACGAGGGAGATAAGAGAGAGAGTGAAGAAGGACGGCAGCAGCTGATTCAATCTTTCCATCAGCTAAACGACTAAGTGGCACGTGCTCAACAATTGCTACGCCGGCCAAGGAGTCTTGCTCGATGGCGCAATCCTCGATGCAGTTGAGAGTGACGACTACAGGGAGAGCTTGCGCAGGATTGTTTCGTTGAGACATTATCCCAGAGGATCTAATATTAGTGGTAGTCATTACTTTACACTTCTTGTCTAAGTATGATCATGGCAGTGATGATGCTGGTGGTGGTGATTGTAACGGTGGTTGTGGTGGTTAGGGTTTAATGTCGTAAATTTGGTCATTTGTTTGGGGTTTTTAGTCTAGAGAACAAGTGAGAGAGCGCATCTGAGTGTTGATGTGTCGTGTTTTACTGTTGAAGTGTACTATGTATGTACACTCGCTATTTAACCATTCTTCCTGTTTTAACCCTAGTCGTATTGTCAAATTCCAGTCATGTCCCAATTCTTGTCCGCGATAATATTCGAATTTTAATGGCATCAATAACGTATCTTCCACCATATTAAAAACGGAGTTGTCAACGGCCTTTTCTGTTCCACTGTGGGCATGCAAGTTTTCTAAAGAAGCCATGACCAATTAATGCATATGGACATACTTCATATTTAATAATCAATTGTCTGAATAGGGATTTGAAAAAAAAAGGGGGAATCTGAAAGCAGAAAATGGATGTTGGTATCAGCTGAATGAAAATGCAAATTCAATGGCAAACTACTTCACAGTAATAACAGAAACTCATTAGTTATGGGAAAATGTCATTTTATTTCCATAAGTTCAACATTACATAGCTTCCAAAAAATTAATGAAATTTGAACATGCTCGTAAGCTTGATTACAAGAAATGAAAACTGTGCTCACTTCCTAAATAATAAACACGAGAAGGCAAAAAAAAAACAAAAAAATAAACACAAACTCTACACAACTGTATAATATAGGTTTATGGAAGCAAACCCACATCCCACGCAAACTCGTGCTGGCTGCTGAACATGTTTATGCATGTAGACATTTCTTGCAGGCTCTATCACATGATCAAAACATGTTTTTTCCCCAGCCTCCACCTCTGCTCGTCCAATTGTTAGAACCAAATCAATTTCGCAATAACATCCAACTCCCATTTGAACCCACAAATGCATGGTCAAATAAACAGCCATAGGAATAAGATTTCAGCTAACTCCCACTTGTTCTATGCAAAATCATCTTGAAACTACATAAAAAGACACTGTACAATTTACACTCCACCTACCAAAACTCATGCTTCACATATCAAAGTCATCATATCAAGTGTTCCTTATTTCCTCGGCTGCAATATTGACATCCTCCGGACTTGCTTTTAAAATTCTAAAAGATTTCCAATCCTTTCTACTAACCTGTTAATAACATATTTATAGATCAAAATTATTGGTTCAGAAAAACCTCCTCCTAAAATTCCTGGTAGTTGCTTGGTATGAACGCATGAGAAGCCCAACACCAATTCCAATCCCAAGGCACATCCCAAGGCCAATGCCCACACCAACTCTAACCCCAGCATTAAACCATGAGAGTTGACCATCCTCGCCATAATACATGTCTTCAGAGTAGTATCTGTTTCCAATCTTCCCATCCGACTCACACTCATCACCATCTAACTCAGAAACCTGTATAAGCACCATGATAAGCAAGTCAAAATAACAATAATTACTACTAAAGAATGTTATGCTGTTCTATGAAAAGTGAACTAGTTATTAGCGGACTAGTAAAACCTATTGGAAAATTAGCAATTGCATAGAAAATGTCGAACAAAAATATCTGCAAAGGTTTAGTGCTACAAAGTTAACCCTGCAGTTTTGAGTCTCAGATGAGGTAAGATAAATAATTTCTCCCCATGAGTTTAGCAACAAATATTTGTAGTAAAAGGCCGCAGCAGAGAAGCAAGATACCAAGTGGCTGGCCTAAAGAGCACGATCTCCGTTGATTTACAGAACATTCAGGACAAAAATATCCTTAACCACAGGAAAAGGATTGCGAAGTCGCAGCTATTTCATCTAAAAGTCAACAATGTCCTATGCTATATTTTCCCCACATACATGCTTTCACTGATTTTACAATACAATGAAAGTTTCAAATTCTAATTGGCGAGACCTTATTGGTTATGTTCCATTCACCAGTATCCTGCATCGTTACTAATCATACAAGAAAACAGCCGTCCCCCTAACCCTCCCCGAATTAACAAGGATTTGAGCATCCGAGCATTTAGCTAGAGACACAATAACCGGTTAATATTTAATTGATGAAAGCAGACAAAGGCAAGGATAACACGTTATAGCTTTTGCATACGGGATTCAGAACAAGGATGTTAACTCTAGAACAAGCAAAGGTCAATAAATAAGTTTTTCAGCGCACAATGCAGTACAAAGATGCCTACATCCCAAACTAAGCTGTTGCTTGGGCTCAAATCAAGCTAATTGCCAATTGTCAATGAAGCAGAAATCATCCAAGGGCAGAAATAGAGGGTAAATTATTGACAAATATTAATCACCTGAATTTTGCGAAGACGAAGTGACCCATTGCCCCCACCACCATTATGCTCCTTCTCCATTTCCTCATCCTCAGGAATCGCGCCGAGCATTCCATGCCTCGATCCTTTCCTTCTCGGACTCACCAAAATTGTCTTGGTCAATATAACCGGCACACCCCCACAACACCCGGCGATATAAACCTCGATAGCAGGCGCCGTTATCCCCATCTTTGGCTGGAAGAAGACCGAATTTCCCTCCCCAACCGATGCCGCCATGTAACATTCCATGCTCCAACCTGTCTTGGAATCATTTTCCAATCCCACGTTCCCATTCCCCCAAACTGATTCTATTCTCTCCAAGGAACCGCACAAAAACAAATCGTCATCCTCCAACACCTCGAATTCCACAGCACCAGTAACCCGCACGCTATCAGTGCTGACGTACGTGACCTCAGATGATTCCTTATTGAGGCGGTCACGGCGAAGGATCACAGAGGCTGATTCTGCGGCAGGAATTCTATCGCCGTTGATTTCAAGGGGAGTACTGATTTCGCGGCGGAGATGACGAAGTGTTAGGTGGTGGGGAACACTATCAATCGCGCACGGTGTGATTCTCACGTAGAACAATCGGATTTCAAGCCAAGAAGATTTGGTAATGAGATTATAAGAATCGGATTCCTGATCTTGGTAATTCATCGAATCCTATAATTCCCTGAATTTTAAAGCAAGAGAAAAACAGGAACTAAAATCTGTACATATCACGGCAATTAAGATTTTTAGAAGTAAGAGCTTTTTGACAAATTTGGATTCAGAATTCTGAGAACCATCGCGCAAGATCAAAACAATGGCTGTAGAAATTTCCTAAAGTTGGGTTTGATGTGAAAATTAGGGTTTTTGATTGCGATTTTGAGAGAGGCTTTCAATGACAGATTGGTGGTGGGAGATATTATAGTTGAGTTTGAGGATTTTAAAAAATCGTGAATTGTAATTTCTAAAGCACAGACCAGGTCAAAGGAGTTACAAGAAAATAGTATGTTCTTTAATAATAACTGTGATTTAACATAAAATTATCCGACTTATTAATTAATTAATTGATAAAAAAATTAATTAATTAATTAATTAATTTTTATAATTCATATCAACTCAATTGTATTTTTATTTTAAGATTTTTTATAAAATTATTAGAAAAAAATCAACAATATTATAAATTTATCTATAAAAAATAATCATTAAATTTATCAAAAATCTTTAATCAACTTGCATATTTAATAATTTCATATATTTTATTAAATTTATTATATATATAGTAACTTTTATTAATGTATTATTAAAATATTATAAACATTTTAATAAAAGACGTAATTTTTTTCAGGAAACACTTAGAACCGTCGAATTTTAACTATAATATAATTGAAATGAAAATTAACCATTTTACAGAAGCCCACTTGCCTTTCGAAACAATAAGACAAAAATCTTTTAGAAAAATTTTCAGCTTAAAAATTAAAGTGAATATAAAAACAAAAAAGCTTTGGAAAATAGTCTCTGTCGACACTTGAACGAGATTTACACGTGGCTATGTCAGGCTGTGTTGCTGGAATTAACGGTAATTTGAACGGGGTTAAATTTTTGACAACGTATTGACAAGGTCGGATCGGGCTAGTTTTGATTAGAAAATAGAGAAAATGATACGCTTCCTTGAATTTTTAAAAATTTTTATTTTTTTATTAAAAATATTTTAATTATTTTATTATAAATTTATAATAAACGTAAAATTTATAAATTTATTATAAATTTATGATAAATTTATTATATGACCAAGAAATTTATAAATTTTATCACAAGTTAAAATATGCCAACTTCATCGGCCAAGAAATTTAACAATACTGGTCAATTCATAAGACCATAGAAGTCTTAGTCTCAAACCCAACTCAAAATGATTTTGTTTATTAATAAATAAAAATAAAATTAATAAAATTTTTTATTTGACTTTTAATTAAGGAAAATTTACAAATATGCTATTTAAATAATTTTAAAAAATCATAAATATTTTTTGCAAATAAAAAATTCAAAAAATATGCTATATAAATAAAAAAAATTTGTTATTTTGATATATATGGAATATATATATATATTTAGTATATATTTGATATATTTAATATAGTTGTAAGAATATATGTAAGATGTTATTTTTTTTTGTAAACTTAAAATTATAAAATTATATAAAAAATAAAATAAGTAAAAAAAGAAATTAAAAAATAATATTTTATATTTTCACTTTATTTTTTTTAAAAGAAATATTTCCTCTTTAGTTAATTAATTTAATTGTAGATTAATTCAATCGGGTCAATGGTTAGGAAAAGATCTGAAGTAAAGAAATTAAAAAGACCAATGGTTTCATCGTGGGCCTTACCCACATGTCAGGGCAAATTAATACGCCGGCTATTCCTACTCTTTTTCTCCCACATTAAAGTTTCGCATCGTTGTCGACAGGATAAACAAAGGATTTCATTGAAAAGAGACCTTTTGTGACAGTTTGCTCCAACTGAAAAATAAAGGAATTAACAGTATATAAACCACTTTTAAGTTCTGGTTTTCAAATATACGGCCCCGCTTGTTTTTGTTTCAAAACTAACGGTTTGCCTTTTTTTTTCATTTTTACGTAAAAGAAACCGTTAATTTTTTATTTTTTTTTTGCTGCTTTTGTAATTTTTTTTTGTTTTTGTCTTCTAATATTTTATTTATATTTATATTTTTTATTCATAAATAATTTTTTTATCTTATATTGTTAATATATACACAAAAAATACAATATATACACTATATATATACAACATATATAAAGTATATGTAAAACAAACAATGGTATATACACATATCCTAAACATACACACATCATTTATATGATATTTACATAATTTATTTAATATTTTTAACTTTATTTTTTAAAAATTTTATATACACTCAATATAAACACAACATACATGCAACATCTACATAATAAAATTAAATTTTTTAAAATTTTTTTTTATGTTTACAATATATTAAATTTGTTTAAAAAAATTTAATAATTTTTATTTATATATTTTTACCTTTTTTAATTTTTTTGAGTGTTATTTGTTATTTATAATTAAAATTATAAATTTTTATTTTATAAAAAATAATACATTTTATTAGTTGAAAATATATTTTAAAATATTAATTTTATTATTTTATTAAAATATATTTATTTAATTGTAAAGTTTAAAAAAAATTATAATAAAATATTACTTAAAATGAGATATAAGATATTTTAAAAAAATTATTTTAGTGAGGAGTGTGGTATTTTTAAAAATTTTACCTATTTTTTTGTAAAAATGTAAATAATTTTCTTATGTGTAGAAGGAGATTTGGTTTTTATAGTTAGTTTTATAAATATCCCTAAAAATTATTATTCCTTCCATTCCATTTCAACTTTTATATTAAAAAAAATATTTTAATTATCACTTTTATAAATTCAAGATAACATTAATTATAAAATTTTAAATTTACCCTTATGAATATTAATAAATAAGAAAGAGATATAAGGTTGACAATTAATAATGAAAAAATAGTTAAAAGGGATAATTAAGTAAAATACTATTTTTTTATAAAATTTATAATCACTAATAATTATCTTAGTCTATATAATTATTCATAAAATAACACTTGAAGTGGAACAATGAGACTATATTAAAAAATTAATTAATTGATTATAAATTTTTTATTTATAAAAAATTTATATTATTAACAATTTTAATAATTAATTTTTTATACGTAATTTTTTAATTAATTATGTATAAGGAATGAAATATTTAAAATTTAAAATTTAAATTTAAATTTAAATAAAAATTATATATTTTTAGCTATCAAACTGTAGCTTAGTAGTTATATTTAATTCTTATTTACATTGGATATTACTGTGAAATTAATTAATTTTTACCAAATCGGATCTACATGTTATTATGTTCAAATAAAGATTAATATGTTATTAATTTAAATTTTATTACAAATTATATCATTTTGTACATATTTAATAAATTTTGATTGAAGTATGTTGAAATTATATCATTTCAGTACCCTATCTAATAAGGTGGTGTTTATGGTGGAAGCAAAATAAGCTTCTAGATATGATATTTTAGTTTAGGGTTTAGGATTCAATAATTTTCTACATAATTTTTATGGCCATGTTTTTATCATGTGATTTTCCTCGACAATGAAAAAGCACACACCTCCAAAATTAGAAAGTTATTCAGTTAGCTAGTATCTTCTTATTACATTGATAATTACTACGTATTAGTCAAAGAAAACTGTCTTATACGTTAATTAAAAATTAAATTAATTGAGTTTTCATACATTCTTCTTTTTTATTAATTTGAGAATATGGATGCTGTCAATTAATTGATAAGTGCTAACCATATTCATCTTTTTGTCTTTCTTTTCGCTCACATTCATCATAAGATAAACTATCATCTCTCGGGCTATTTATTACTTAATTTTTATTTTATTATTTTTTAATTATATATATTTTTATTTATAATTTATTTTTAAAATAATTTAGAATTAATATAAAGCTAAAATTTAGCTTTTAAAATTAAATTGGATGCAATTTAAAATTTTGACATGAATAGTTTGAAGATCATGTATTCTTTTTAAATATAAATTTATTACTTTCTCATATTGACTATTTATTATTTTTAAATTGAGATGTGCTTATTATATATAAAGTGATTTAATAATTTTTTAGATACGAGTTGTGAAATAATCAATATTTATATAAAAGTTAGATTATCATGTTATCTATTATTTATGTCAAAAGAAATTCAGAGATCTAATAACTTCATCTATTATATAATTTTATGTATTATAGATGGATTTTTTTATTTGTTATGAGAATTTATTTTTTTATTAAAAATAATAAATCAATAAATTTACTTTTTAACATTTATTTACTTAAAATTTAATATCCATCTAAATTAGAGGTCCGTTAAACTAACTTATTTAAAACTTTAATTATTAGTATGAAGTTTTTAATAAAATTAAAGTTTAAAATTGCATTTTAAAATCTAGTATTTGGCGTTTTATTTTGATATTTGATTTGGTTAGATGCTCACGCGACTAAACCAAACTGTTTTTATTATTTTATTTTGTTATCTTATTTGACATGCGAGTTCTGAATAACAGAACATAACTGCCTTTCAACATACTTTCTGGCATAAATATGAAAATTTTAGAAATTAGGAAAAAAGAAAAAAAATACTATAAAACAAGCAGAAAATTAAAAATCCATTGGAAAAAAAATGTAAACAGTGCGCAGAATGGGCTTTTCCAACTGTCGTCCATTTGGATGATGGAGTGTGGCAAGCAGAGGCGGAGCCAAACTTAAAAATAAAGAGGGTAAATTTTTTTTTATAAATTTTGACTTCTCTCGTAATTATTTATTTTTCTTTTTATTTTAATAGTATTTTATAAATTTATTAATTTATTAATAATATATTTTCATTATTAAAAAATTAATTAATAAAAAATATTAATATATATGTATATAGAATTTTAAATTTATAAGATTGTTCATAATAAAAATAAATTAAATTAAATAATGAATATAATTTCTTAAAAATAATTAAAATAAATGAGTTTTTTAATTTATTAAATGAGTTCAAATTAATTTAGTTAGAAAATTTATCCCTTTTTTTTTACATTTGTATTATTAATGTTTTGTCAATTTTTTAAAAGATAATTATTACTTATAGAATAAATAATTTTTTATAATTATTTTTTATTTCTTGTAAAAATTAAAAAAAGGGGGCAATTTAAAATTTAAAAAAAATTAATAAATAATTTAATTTTTTTTAAAAAATAGTATATATATATTCATATCTTAAAAAAGAGAAGGGGCCAACTGCCCCCCCTTCTCCTTAATGTGTTTGTGCCCCTGGAGGCAAGCCGTCGTCAATATTATTCAAATGCAAGTGTAACGGTACAATGACGAGGAGAATCACCTGTCTTAGACTTCAGATGGCTGCTTTCTAAAGTTACGGCGTAATTAGCACTATTCGTCATATTTAAAATTATATATATTTTTTCTCATATTTTTATGATTTATATTTTAATATTTTTTTATCAAATTTTAAAATTAAAATAAAAATAATGAAAATAAATATGTTAACCACTATCATAATAATTGTTACTATCTAACTTGAGAATACGTGACCGACATTAAAAAATAAAAAAATACATAGCTTACAAAATATGTAATAAGTCTGGCAACTCTCTTTCTAATAATTTTAGATTATAATAATTATCACTATTTTAAATTTGACCCACGAGCCTATTAA
Organism: Garcia nutans; assembly: GCA_947685225.1. Classification (NCBI taxonomy): domain Eukaryota; kingdom Viridiplantae; phylum Streptophyta; class Magnoliopsida; order Malpighiales; family Euphorbiaceae; genus Garcia; species Garcia nutans. The sequence goes on along the minus strand of CANTUV010000010.1, from coordinate 11,884,457 downwards.
TTATGCACGACTAGTACATCTCATCGTTGGCTCTCAAACATCAATAGAAATCACATCTAACCAAATAATATAACTAAAAAGATAGATAAATAAGGGGAAAAAATACTGTGTGGAGTTCTAAATATAACAAATATAAGATAGTTATACAATAATAAATATATAAAGAAAAATAATACTCTCGCAGATATAAAATAAAGGCAAGTAACATGAATAAGCAGTATTCTTATACTCAATCTGTAACCTAAAAAAATGGTGAATAAGAATGAGCGTTCGACTCGATAAATTATATAGTAATTAATATAATATAATTATCTCATGCTAGTAGCACCTTGAGATGACATAGCCTTAAAGTTAAAGGCAAGATTCAAACGGGAAAAGGCTTACGGTAGATACCTAGGCACCCAGAGACGAGAAAGGGTGTAGTAAGTGACAAAATGCTTTGAGGAGTTGAAAATAAGCATAGATCCAGAGATTCCATAATAGGCCAACCTTTCAAACTACTGCTGAATCCATGGGCAGGCAAGAGACAACTTGGCGAACTGAAACATCTTAGTAACTAGAGAAAAAGAAAGTAAAAGCGATTTTCGTAGAAGCAACAAGCGAAATGGGAGCAGCCTAAACAGTGAAAATGGGGTTGTGGGTGAGCAATACAAGCGTCGTGCTGCTAGGCGAAGCGGTGGAGTGCTGCACCTTAAATGACGAGAGTCCAATAGCCAAAAACATCACTAGCTTACGCTCTGACCCGATGCCAATCAAATAACTAAAATCACATAATCAACTAAGGATATGAGTAAGTTAATGGGGCCACACTAAACCTCAAATTGGAGAACTGATCTCCCTATCTAACTCTTTTAGTCTATACGCTTTTCTTAAAATTTAATATATGGGGTCCGCTGTCACAACCGTAGCTAAGCAGCGCTATTCGATTGACAAGCAGTGTTGAGCATGAGAATACTCTCAACATCACGTCAGTCATAATCTTATCATCATATAATATTATCATATCATAACTCGTATCTCCGATCATGTGTAGTCCAACACCATCCTAACTCTATCCGGCATCACATATTACATCAAGCACAACTAACTCTTACTCAATATACGTTATACTTATAATAATAAAAAATATATATATCTTGCACAAACAGTCGATGCGTTATACAATGTAGCTATGAACGTAAATTAAGGAAGCGGAGTATTATATTATTCTATATAACTCACAGATTTATGAAAACTCAACGATTCTCCTTGAAACATTTATTTGAAAATATAGGACACCGAAAAATATTTTCAAATGTCAGTAAAAACTATTAGAATATGGACGGCTCTATGACTCTAAAGATTCTGTCGAAATTTCGATAGAGTCTTTCCTATAACTATGATATTTTTTCCTGAAATAAAACGAGAAAACACTTCTAAATAATCTACAACAGTCAACGTCAACTCAATTGCTTCATCTGAGTTACCATCACAATTCTCAACAACTCAAATATAATTTGGATGTCCAATACAAAAGTTTATTGATAAACCATAATATATTCATTAGATAATATTAGATATAATAATAATAATGACTTGATTAGTTTAATTGTAAAAAATACTATTTTTAATTAAGTAATTTATTTTTATAAATTTTACACATAATATTTTAATCATTTAATTTAGTTACTTAAATAATTTATTAATTTATTTAATATTCTTAATTAACTTAGTTAATTGATAAATAACAATTTTAATCAAATCAAAGATTAAATTAATATAAATTAATTAGCAAAGTAAATAATTATTATTTTAAATAATCAATTAAAATTATAATCTTTAAATTATAAATCTTTACATAAAATCATAATCTAATTTAATCTAATTCATTACATATTTTTCTATAATTAATAAACAATAATTATAACTTAAAAATTTATTTTAATCAATTTCTTGTTTAATTGATACTAATTAAATAATTTTTTTATTTAATTATAACTAATTAAGATTATATATATATATATTAATTCTATAAATTATTACTGAACAATTAATTAGTTTTAAATCAACACATTCAAAATATTAAAATTTTAATATATTAAACTATCAATCATTAATTATATATATTTACTATTATTTTTTTCTTTAATTATATCTAAAATTACAGATCATAACTCATAACTCATAATTCATTTTATTATCTAATTATAAATTGTTACCAATTAAATATTAAAAATTTATAATAATTAACCTTTAATTATTTATTTTAATTTAATGAATTAATTAATTAATTATTTATTTATTTATTATATTTTTTTACTATTTTTATCATCTCTAAAATAATAATTCTATCACCAGAATAGTGTCGTAATCGCTAGAATAGTGCCGCACATAAAACATGCTTTGAAATTTATAAATAATATATTAAAATAAAGCTTAAGAGAAGATAATTTTAAAAATACCAATTTCGACGTGAAAAAGATAGAAAAATGATCAAAAATCTCGTTTGAAGCTCTCGCTCGGGAGGTGGACTATTCGAATGTCGCATGAATAGTTTTCTGGCATCAGACGTCGGTGATCTTGGTGGCTTTGAACTTGTTGGACGATGAATTTTTCAATGACGTGGAAGGTGTATATAAGTGATATTCGGACAGTGGTAGATCAGAGAAAAATCTATCTGCCACTGTCTCCCCCTCACTTTCTCTCTCCTTATTTTTGCTCTTTCTCTCTCTTCCTATTTTCTTCCTTTTCTTTTTTCTTTTTTTTTCCTTTTTCCCTTATAAATACATATATATATTTTTTAATTTAAATTTAAATTTAAATTTTCTCTTCTTTTTTTAAATATTAAATATTCTATTATTATTATTATTATTATCATTCATTTTATTTTTTTAATGTTTTTTAAAAAATAATTTAAAATTTAAGTTATTACATTAACATCCTTAGAGTGGTAATACATACCTTTTTTTTATTAAAATATTTTTTATTTTATTATTAAAATTTATTATAACAACTTTGTCATATTTGTAATTTTCTTATTAATTACCTAGCATATTAATTACTTTTTGAAATGTGCTAATATGACATCCATTAAAAGAATTCTAATAATAATAATAAATTACATTATTAATATGTTATATCAATATTTATAAACTTTTAGTTTAAAAAAATAATATTTATATAAGTATTTTTAATTATTAACTAATATTGAAGAAAATTTTATTAGTTAATAAATGTCAAAATAAGATTTTAAATGAAATAGTAGTTTGCAAATTAAGAAGTACTCTCTCCATTTTATTTTAAATAATCTTTTAGAGTTTTAATTTTATTTTAAAATATTTGGTGTTTATTAATATTAAGATAAAATCAATGATAATAGAGTATAAATATTGGAAAAATAAATTATTAATTAATAATATACTAGTAACTTTATTTAATTTATTAAAGGATCCAGTTAATCAGTGCCATATTGACACTCTTTAAATAGTAAAATATACTCTATTTTTTATTAAAATATGTATTATTTTTGTTGAAATTTATTATAATCAATTTCTTCATGATGATTAATAATAAAACTATACACATTTTAAAATTATTACACAAATTTTAATAGAAGTAAAATAAATTTCAATAAAAATATAGTATTTATTGTTGTTTAAAGGTGTCACATTGATGCTCGTTCCTCTCTTCGTCCCATTGAATGTATCAATTTAAAAAAAAAATATTTATCCAATTATCACTTTATATAATCAAGAAAAATTAATTAATTTTTTTTAATTATATTATGATAATTAATGATTTAATTAATAAAATAATAGTGTAATATTAATAAATTAATAGAGAGTATTTTAATTTATTTAAAATAATTTTATATAATATTTAAAAAATTTAATAATTTTTTTAATTGGTGTACAAAAACTGAAAATGAATATTTTAACGGACGAAAATATTAATATTTTTTATTTATTTATATGAGTAAAACTTTTTAAAAATCATTATAGAGAGGGTATGAAAGTTATGAATTATAGTAGTAAATTATAAGTTTAAAATAACTAAAAATATTTATAAGAAATTAGTTTCATAATAAAATATTTAAATATTTTAACAATAAATCTTAAAAAAATAAAAATAAACGACACCGTTTTTCTGAATAATAATAACTGGTCCGTGAATTTGATTTAACATCACCGTGATCGAAAACAATCGCAGCTGTATGTGGACGCTTGACCGGTGCGTCCAGTTTCTGTCCCTGAAGGCCGATAATTTTTCTTTGTCTCTAATACCTTAGTTATGCAGGTCGTTTGCTGCACGCGCCACTAACCACAAGTCCAGAACTGCAAATCAAGTAATAAACCATTTATTTCATGTTAAATAAATTCGTTAATTTATTAATGATCATTTTTCATATTAAAATTTATTTAATGTTGTTTGGTTGATATCTTTTCAATCAAGTTGAAAATATGCATATAATATATTGTCAAAAATTATTTACATCATTATTATTTTTAATAAACATTTATTAAAACTTTTAAATTTCAACTAATTAATTTTAAAATTTATACTACATATATTTTATTAGAAATTAATTTAAATTACATTTCTATTCCTAAATCAATACTATATAAGAATTTAAATATTGGAGGTTTTACTCTATAGTAAAATCAACGTAAAAAATTAAAAATTTCATTCATTTTAAATACATAAAATGAATTAATGCATTGAGAAAAAATTTTGAAAAATTAATAATTAAAATAAATTTTAAAAGGATATAATAATTGCTCAATTTATATTATAATAAAAACACACTCAATATTATGGATAGGACAAATGAGAAATGAGACTACATAACAGCATGATTACCAAATTAAGACTCCAATAGCTCTTCATAGCATATATGGACAATATATGCGATATAAAGCATTATATATTGTCTTTATATATTTCCAATGAAACAATAATAAAAATTTATAAAATTTTCATCACTGATGAGCCCAATATTTCATTAGACTTTCAAATTCAGCAGCGAAGCCGCACTTTAAAAAAAAGAGAGCAACTGCCCTTTTTATTTTTTAAGAAAAAAATTATACATATATTTTTTTTTATTAAAATTTTTAAAATCTTTATTTATCCCCCTTCAAAATTTTTATTTGCCTCTTCAAACTCATTAAAAATTAATGTAAGGTTAAAAATTTTATTTTTTAATATATTTTTATTTTTTTTAATTTTTTTATTTATACTTTAATATTTTATCATATAAAAAGCAACTATATGAAAGAAATTTTTATATTAATTTTTTTAATCTTTTATAATAATAATTTTTTTTCTTTATCTATAAAAGAAATTTTTATATATTAATCTAAAAATTTTATAAAAGATTATTATTTATATTATTTTTAACATATATAATATTTCTTATTTTTGCTCTTTTTCATCAAATTTCTGGCTTCACCCATTTTCAAGTTTCATCCTTTTTTTAATAAAAATTTTTTATTATTTGATATGGTGAGATTTATATTTCACATTTAATAGTTTTTCTAATATTGCATAAAGATGAAATCTTGAAAAAAAACTTTTTAATGAATAAGAAATTTTATAAATTTATTTTTTTGTGGTATGACAGAATCTTTCAATTTTGTATATATAAATGTTTATATGAAAAAAGAGAAATAGAAACATTCATGAAATGATATAAGTTTAATTTTAATTTCATAATTTTTGTAACATTTTTAAAACTCTCAATTTAAATGCACCATTTATTTGTTTTGATAAATTATAAAATTATAAAAAAGATAAAAGATTAGGATTTAAATTATTAAAAATATTTGAGTTTTATTTTATAAAATAAAACTTTAATCATTAAACTGTTAATTTAATAATTCTATAACGTTATTACACTTAAAAATAAAAAATCATACGAATATCAATTAACATACTTAATATAACATTAATTGAATTGAAAAAAAATTCAATTACATTATAAGATTTCAAACCAATTTATTAAATAGTTAACATTTAAACCATTAATCATAAAATATGAAATTTCTTTAATTATCATTATAATTCGAAAACTTTAATGCATATATTAATACAATAGATGTGGACCAATACCAACATTGACAACTTTTAAGAGTTACTCACTCAATTAAGAAAAAGAAACTTTTTTATGTCTGTATTTCTTTTTATCCACAACTTACAAAATTAAAAAAATAATAATAATAAATTATCATTAGAATATTTGTGGTTAATCGTGATATCCACGCTCCTTTAAGTCGCGTAGACCGTACATGAAAAGAGGAAAAAACTACGGTTGTTCAGTGCTTTGGCGACTCTGAAACTGATAGCAACCCTATACTTCACATGACTGTACAATTCTTTTAACATTCGTGCACTGAATCGATTCTCTTTTGCTATTTCTTTCTCCCTCTAAAAAACTTTCCCCCTTTTTTTTTCTCTTTCCTCTTCTGCATTTCTTGTTTTGATTCGAATTTTTTTTGTTGCAAATCCCATCCATACCCATCTCTTCTTCTCTTATCTTTCTTTTGCAATAAAGCATTGTTCGATTTCGTCTTTGCCTCTCTTTCTCTCATTCTGACTATACCCATTTTTCTTCGTTGTCACTCTTCTCAATTTTCTCCCCTGTTTTGATCTCTCTGCTCATCTCCCTCTAAAGGTCATGCCGGAAATGAAGGTTTGAATTTGATTCCTTTCTTGGAATCTTCTTTTACCAATTCTTTATCAGTTTTCTAATTCTTCATCCTAGTTTATTATTTGGTTTCTTTTTCTTTTGGTGGGTGCTTTTGGTATTTAAAAGGAATCAAATGCATTTTTTTTTTGTTGATGGGTATTGATTGAATCACTTCTCTACAAAAGGGTCATTTTCTGGGTTTGGTTGAGCAAAATCAATTCTTTGAATATACTCTTTTTTAAGGACGTGTCTCGGATTTGTTTAGTACATTGGTCTAGTTTGATTCTGTAATCAACAATTAATCTTTAAGATAGATTGGTTAATTCTGATTCATTGGTTTGGTTTCAACTTTTTTTTTCATCTGTGTTTTCAAATAAAAGCATTTAAATTATTCGAATTTTTTAGTGTAGGAAAATTAGATTTTGATCTTCTTTTATCTAAATTAAATTAGATATGTTTGATTTATATGGTTGCAGAAATTTGTACTGAAATTGGACTTACATGATAACAAAGCTAAGCAGAAGGCTCTGAAGACGGTTTCTGCTCTTTCAGGTATCAAATCGATCTCATCTGTTTATATAATTAATTGAATTTAGATTTTGGACATCAGCTAAGTAATTAGAACAATAAGAATCATTAAATTGCTAAATAAATGGATTACAAGCAGTACAGATCTTACTTTTTATTCATTTAATTATTTATATTTATCAGGTCAGTTGAACTCAATTTAGTTTTAGTTTTAAAATTAATTATTATCAGCTATAATTATTTATCAAACATATAAAAAGATTAGTGGCCTAACTTAATTTTAGGTAGAAATAATTACTATTATTATTGTTATGATCACAATTGTTTTGGTCTGCTAGTAATTATGAACAATTACTATTCCACTAAGAATAAAGCCACTTAATCATTATTTTATATTAAATAAAGACTGTTTGGACATTAAGATAAACTTTGCTATAAAACAGCAAGTGGAGTCTATGATGAGAGATAAAAAACGAAAAGAAAAGTGGAGTCTGTGATGTAGTACCCGCATCATGTAAATGCATATTGATGGAATCCAAACATTAGGTTATAAGAAAAAAAATTACATAACAATGGAAAGCAAGTTCCTTTTCCTGATAAGCAAATACTGTACCTAATTTAATTTTTTTTTTTTTAGTTTATTAGGTTTCCAAAGGAATTCGAATTCATATCTCTCCATCAACTAACTTTGACATCCTTTATTACACATCGAACATAGTCTAGTGGTAAACTCACAAATAAACTTAGAATCAATTCTTTCTTCCAGTGGTAAGCTCACAAATAGACCTAAAATTAATTCTCCCTTCTATGTTATAATACACAAAAAACTTTGGCATCTTTTATAAGTTTATTATGTCACTTCAGGAGATTCATAATGGAGAAAATTCATTAATATTTTGTATAAAGTAGAAATGATAGGGATGACATGGATTTTGTCTTATTGCATGGATTTATAGTACCAATGAAAAATTATTGTGCTTGTGAAAGCAAATACTGATTGTAATTATTGTTTGAAAAATATTTTTACAGGGATTGATTCCATTGCCATGGACATGAAAGAAAAGAAATTAACAGTGATAGGAATAGTTGATCCTGTGAGTGTAGCAAGCAAGTTGAGAAAGTATTGGCAAACAGATATAATCTTAGTAGGGCCAGCAAAGGAGCCTGAGAAGAAAGAGGAACCTAAGAAGGAGGAACCCAAGAAAGAGGAAGGAGAAAAGAAAGAAGAACCCAAGAAAGAAGAAGGAGAAAGGAAAGGGGAACCAATGAAGGAAGAGGAAGCTAAGAAAGAGGAACCCAAGAAAGAAGACGAAGCTAAGAAAGAGGAACCCAAGAAAGAGGCAGCTCCAGCTCCAGCACCTGCACCAGACCCAGTTTTAGAGCTTGTTAAGGCTTACAAAGCTTATAATCCTCACTTCACCACAAATTACTATGTTCAGAGCATGGAAGAGAACCCAAATGCTTGTGTTATTTGCTAAATTGGATGGCTATATCTATATATATGTAAGAAAACATATATATAAATAGCTTTTCTCCAGCTGGTGATGGTTTTTACTCTCATCAGTTGTTCATGTGTATTATAAAGAGACTAAAACCTAAGAAGAGAAAAACCATGTATATAGAAAAGATGGTGATGCCTCATTCAATCTTTTACTCAGAGCCTTAGTAATATGTAGAGAGAATAAATGAAATTTTGTAAAACTTTTGTTTTTTTTTTGAACTATTAAAATTTTTTTTGTTACCTTTAATTACTAGCTATTATACACAGAGGTATACTATTTGTTTAAAAACTAGTTGCTCCTATGCTCAAAATAGAACAATTGACTAATTATTTTTCTTTTTTCTTTTCCTGTTATCAATAATTCCCATATCAATTTATTTAAAAGTACTTGAGTATTGAATTACTTTGAAACTCAGTCTACCAATAAGTGCATATTTCTCTAAGCATTCGGTATTGATTCTTTCTTCGTATATATAATACTAAAGAACCTTGAAATATTGTATGATTCAAGAATTAAAATCAAATTCAAATGAGAATTTTGGCAATTGACATGAAATAATAGCCTCAGGGGTTAACTCACATCAACATGTGAGAGAATGATGGGATGGTGGGGAAATAAGAAAGGAGAGTGTTTCTTTTTCTTTTTTCAGAATTCAGGACAGATTTATCATGTGGGATGTGGGGTTTCTGTGTTGCATGAAAAATGCAGGGTCATGAAATGATCCTTTTAAATTTAAAATTTTGTGGTTCTCAATAATCTACATAAAATCCCAATATATCTCATCCTTATTTCGTATAATTTTTGAAGCTTTCAGCTGAGGGGTCACCAGGACATGGTCCACCTGAATTGGTCGGTGGCAGTGTCTAATCATTGTACCAAATGACTCTTTCTTTCTTCCTTTCTCTTTCTCTTCCTCATTTGTTTGCCCCTGTTTAGTTGGAAACCATAAGTTAGTTTTTGGAGTTTTCTGCTTCAAGAATTTTTTGGGTTTTATTAATTAATTCCACATTTATTTTTATTAATAGAAAGTATCAATTTTTTCGAAATATTTCAAAAAATAATTTGTATTTTTATTTTGAATGTTTTTGGAATGAATGAATTGATTTTGAAGCATTTCTCTGAACATAAAATATTTCTTGTCACTTATCTAACCAAAGGGGCAAATTTTTTTTCGATTTTCAAATAAATAATAATAATAACTTTTAACTTTTTCCATTTCGGTAGAACAAAGGTAGTTTTCTTTAACTTAATTTTCAGAGTTTGGTGCTTAACAACGGTGATTTATTTAAAGCCTTTAATTTCCAAGATGGGTTTAATTACCCTTAGGAAATTTTTTAATAGTATTTAATTTAATTAATTACTACCTCTCTTTTTAAAAAAATATAACTTTTTTTATAAAAATTAAAAATAATATAAATGAAATAATTATTTTTTTTATAATACCATTGATAATACAACAAATCCATTAAATGTATATGCTAAGACAAGAATAAAACACAATCAACGTCAATTTTTTCCTATTTAATTTATACCCATATGGAGCCTAAACCTACTATCTTATTCATATACAGTAAAATACAGATGCATATGGTTAAAAATTGGAGTGATTCAAGAATTTATATATTACAATGAAAAATAAGACAAATATCATTCTAAAACTTTCAATTTAATATAATAGCTAATGATTTATCAAGCAATTAAATACAAATTAAAAAATCCAATTCTTTTCAAAACTAAGGATAATTGTCATAAATACAAAATTTTCACATATATATGTACAATATTGTAATATACATGAGAAAATAAAAAAAAATATGAAAGAAATAATTAATTCTTTTATATTAATCGTAAGTTTATTATTATTATTATTATTATACGGAGGGGGGAGTGGACAAATTAATGTTGCTATTGGTAGTTTTAACCATAATCCATCCACGTCATTGCTTACTCATTGGTCATTGACAATTTTATATCACATGGCATGTAATGCACCATCTTTTGTTCCATTGACGTAATGTGGCATTTTTCAGTTTGGACTTTTTTTTTTGAAAAAAAAAATTAAAATATAGTATTTTACAGTTCCCAATTATTACTGATTTTCCATTGGCTCATCATGGGGAAGAAAGGGCAATTAATTCAACTTTATAGCTCTTTAATTTATTCTATTAACCACGAGGCTTGATGGTTAGAAATTTATATTTACTCCGTTTATAACGATGGACCCAAGAAAAGCCCCCACTGAAAATTTTGTAACCAAATATATATATATATAGAGAGAGAGAGAGAGAAAGTTGATTTAACTCAATATATAGTTTTCTTTTTTCAATTGATTTAGCTCAATTAAATGATTCTTATCAATAAACAAATATTATTTTAAATTATTATTTTTAAAAATATTTTTTTAAAAAAATATTTTTTAAAATTATTATTTTTAAAAATATTTTTCAACTATTTTTTATATTAATATATAGTTGTAAATTTTTTTAACCAATTCTCTCATTTTCTATCATTATTTTTCTATAATTTCTAAATAACATAAGAGTTTTCTCTTTTTTTAATTTTAATTTCTTATTTCAAGATTTATAGATTCTATTATTAGATTTTTAATTTTTTAATTTATGTATATATGCAGAGCAAATATGTAATCATATCCAAGAATTCATATGTAGAGGTATAATTATATTATTCACGAAATATCCATCTCAATTTACTTTTTGTTGATAATGTTGACTATAAAAATTTTTAAATCTTAATTTATTCTTTTTTTATAATTTTTTATTAATTTATATTATTATTATGTGAAATTAAAATATATTAATAAATGTTAAATTAATTATTTCAGAATGTAAAATTATTTTACAAAAAATTTTATTAATAAAAATTTTAAAAATATAGATTCAATAGAAATTAGCTTTCATTAATTTTAAATTCTGCGTTTACTATTAACTCAGTTTAACTCTGAAGTTTGAATTTTAAATATATTTCAGCCCGTACATAATTAATAAAAAAATTTATTCCATTAATATATGTAATTAGGTATGTATATTGCAATTAGTTATTTAGTTTGACTTTTATGGGTATTGCAGCATTCTTACATATTTTATATATAAATATTTATATAAGTATAATGCTTCTCTTAATTAATGTGAAATTATATGTGGTTTAAACCTTAGAATAATTTTTTATTTTTAATTTTAATTATTATTTTTACCTACATTTATATAATCAATACAAGGATTCACATGTGTTTCACACATAATTTTCTGGGTAATAGTTTTGTACTAAATAATAATTTTTATATATTTAAAATATTTTAAGAAAATAAAATAAAGTGTTAACTTTTATTTACTTGTCTTATATTATAGATAAAAAGAAAAATAAGTCTTGTAATTTCTTTCAAATGCCTATTTAATAGAGAAATAAAAAAAAAGAAAATATTGAATAATCATTTCAATTTGTATAATTAAATAATTGAGATGGGGAAGACAATATATATATATATATATTATTCATGGCTGGTGTTAATATATAAGTAAATATTTTATATATTAATCTTATTCTTGATTTCCTAAAAGAAGTTCCGATCCAAGAAAAAGAAAACATTTTCTAGGGAAAGTTTTGGACTATATATATATTATATATAAAAAAAATCTAATAGACTATACGTGCAAGCAACATCCATGGAAGTTCCACCAGAGACTTTTTTTTTTATCAATTCACATTTGTAATGAAAAACCAAAACTAGATCCTATCCAGATAGGTATTTTTTTTATTATTTATTATTATAATCCATATTGAGATATATAGTAAAGTCTCAAAGATGCAGAATATATAAAGTGTAAACCACATAAATAGCAAATATATAATGCAACCCAAACATTATTCTAATAAGGAAATTCTATTCAAGTAGAATATATCAAAAAACACCATTAATTTTACATCGACTGTTGCCTAACTAATTATTGGATCAAATTACAGATAAAGCTAATCGAAATAATATAATGTATAAAAATAGCAAATATTAATTAAATAATAGACTCAAATTTAATTTTTTATTTTTACTTTTTAATAATAATAATAATTTAATTAGCACTAGTCAATAGAAAATAGTTAATTTTTTTTTGTTTACAATTAATAATGAATTTGAGCAGTTGGCGGAATCAGCCCGAAAGTTAGGAGAGGATTGGCGGAGATGTTCAATTTTTTACTTTCTTTTTTCTTCTCACGCGAACCAGCAGCCCAGCCACCGCTTACCTTAATTAACGCCGGTTACCATCCAGTTAAGGGCTGGTCTAAAAGTATTTGCCGGCCAGAGAGTGGCTCGAGCCTATGCCAGTCCTGGACTGGCTCCGCCACTGAACTTGAGATATATATACAATTACTGATTTGTTCTTTTTTTTAAATTATAAATCTCTTTCGCATAATTTAAAATCTTATCTAGAATAAATAAAGATAAAAATATTTATGGCAACTATAAATAACCATGATGATTAGTGGAGAAGAGACGTGCAAATATTTAGCAGACTGAATATTTCATAAAAAAAAAGTAATCTTAATTTTGTGGTAGCACTACAATGAACTTATATAATTAACATATGGTCACTGTGACACTGACCTAAAATTGCAAGCTAGCAATTGATAGCTGCAATTGTATATCTTATTATTACACGAAATTTTTGGACTTTAGCAGCTGCTGCTGCTTAATAATTGTTTCATGATAAGTATCATATTAATATATAGCCCCAATATTCAACTTTAAAAAATTAAAAAAAATTAAATAATTAAGATAAGACTTAACAGTCGTCAATTTTTTTTTCCATCAAGCTTGGAAGATAGTACGTAGCAGCAGTCTGCTCGTAGAAGTTACCACTGTTATGAGATTTGCATTGCATATAGAAGCCAGATGATTCAAGAAATGTTCTTCTTTTTTGAAAGTAACAGTTATTCTTTGAAACTATTATTAGATTTGCATTAATATATATATATGTATATAATACATACAGAGTCAATCGCTGCTTACGGGTCATGCATAACTCCCAAAAAGTTCCTTTGCTTGCATAAGAAATATTCCACTGTATATAGTAATTATTATTATTGTTATAATATATCACTTATATTATATGTAATTAATAATATGCCGTAATTAAGCCCATCTAAAAATTAATTTACCAAGAAATTATACTAATGCTATAACTCTATGAATCATACTAGCATTTGAAAAGATCTTTACTATACCTAGCCATGGATCGGTTAAAATTTTATATACTTTCCAAATAAGATAAATGAGATAATTAAAATGCAACTAATTCCTTCTTTAATAAATATGGTAGATAACATGTAATAAGGATATGTAGGTGCTCTCCTCTTGTAATTTTCATTAAAATTAATGCATAATATAAAAATAATACAGAGCTATAAACTTCCTTAATACTCTCTCCTCTTTATTTTAAGTGTCATATAAAAAAAATTTATTTTACTTTAAGTGTCTTTTTTAAAAATTTAAAGGAGTATTAATTAAAAAAAATTAATGTTATCCCTATCAACTAATAAAAAATAAATAGAGTAAAAAAGATAAAAAAAATATTATTTCTGTAAATTATAATAAAATTTTTATAAAATTTATAATAGTTAATTATTTTATTTGTCTGTGTGCACCGTTCTTATATATACTTAAAATGAAACGGAGGGAGTTTCTAGTTTAATTCTTTTATTACAGTATAAATTTAATTCCAATTGAAATTCATAATTGGAGACTTCATAAACTTTTGAGATTAAATTAAAAGTTAATCGACAAAAAATTAAAAAAATTAAAAATAAGGTTTTGACATTAAATTAATGTTGGGGTGACTTTGAATTAATAAAGAAGTTTTGTTATTTTCAATTATTTTTGAAGACTGTTATTTTAGAAGTTAGATTTCTTTATTGAAAATTAATTTCTCATTAAAAATTGATTTTCTTAATTTGATATTATTTAGGAAGATTTATTGGATAAGACCTCAATTTTTTTTATCAAGTAATTAGAAATCCTTTTTAAATAATATTTGTATTCTTAATATTCACGTCAAACACTATTATATATAGTCTCAAGATATAGTTATTTGGGTAAGCAATTTTTGTGACTATCTTGTGATTTTTTTAAACTCACATTGTAAATTATAATTCTATGAGATTGTGTGAGACTTTTGGGTGTGATTGGATTAAGGGTTTGAGTGTTATCTTTTATTTTTTATACTTTTTAGTTTTTAGTGAATTTTACTCTTCTTCACCTGTGGATATGGGCTTAGTTTTTACTCTTTATACTTATGCCGAACCACGTTAAATTTCTGCTTAGTTTTTTATTTTTTTTTTACTTATTTTTCTCAATTTATTGTGTTATTTATTTTGTTATTCATATCAAGCTGACCTGTATAAATATTTTTGAGGTTTTTTATTCATAACAATTAGTAGGGTTTTGATTAATATAAATTCTTGTCACATGTAAATTTAAATTTTGAGTATTATATCGTGATTCATATTGTTCAAAGTTGATCAACTATTTAATTATTAGATCAGAAATTGTTAAACTCATGTTAAGTGAGTGACCGTCTACTAACCTAGTGTTTTAACTTATTTGCATACTTACAAAGATTATAGCTAATTAAAGAAAAAAGTCCAAAAATAATAGATAATTGTACAAGAGATAAGTGCCCTTGATAGAGTTGAAAACTTATAAAAATAAAAATAAAGATAATGGCAGTTATTAAAAAAAATCAGTTATCTTCCCACAGTTTTCTAAGGTCCTATAAATGAAATAAATAGACCTCTTTTCAGTATCTTTTTCCATCAATAAAATTCCAAAATTTGTATATTAACGTTTGATTAAGAAGAGGAAGTGATCAAGAAATTAAGGATTGTAATCAAAAGGGATTAATCGAGACTCATCATGGCTGCACATTTTTTGAACTATATGTTAATTTATTTCTTATTTCTCTTAAAATATTTTGAGTTCAATTAAATTGGGTATTATATTAATTTCCGCTTTAAAATGTTATAGAAACTTTAATTGAGTCACTAATAAAAGTTTAATAAATTCTAAAGTTTTGTAAAAGGATAGTTGTAAATAAAATTCAAGATGCGGTGGCTGAGAATTTTGTTTATTTTTCAAACGAAAAATGCTTCAATCTATTGGGATCGTACCTAATACATCTAGAACTAGCATATGAATCACGGACTCACCAATCAGGAAAAAAAACTACATATAATAACTAAAACTTGAATTTAATTTAAATATAATGATTGCATTAATGAACATTATTTAACATCAGACTTATTATTATTATTACTATTATTTTTCATGATAATTCCATCCACGTGATCAATTTATATGCTAATACATGACACTTGATGACTTTATTCACATGTAAAAAGATTAATAATTTTCCCAAAAAAAAAATAAATTTGACATACAATTTCCAAAATAATGGGAAAAATAAAAAAAGAAAATAATACTCTAAAACAAAGAATAATCTAGCTAGCTAGCTAGCTAGAAAATTATATCTAAATTTAACCTTATTGTATTTATTAGCTTTTCTATTTTGTTGATTAGTTTTGCTTTGATATATATAATTATTTTCCTTCAATACTGATTTAGCGAACAAGCGGTGAGAGAGGTATTGGAGAATGAGGAGACATAATGTTATGGGGTGACAGCACTCCATCTTCAAATCTTCTAGATGATGAGAAGCTAAGCCTTAGATTCTTTTGCCATCTCTTTTTACTATTCTTGGTTGCCAATTCTTGTTCTTTCCCCTCAGCCACAAACTCTTTTATCCTTTTCAGTGCAGCTTCCACAGTTTCATCATCCATATTAGCAAAGCAAACTCTGAACCAACCAGGTTCTTTACAATGAAATGAATATCCTGGCGAAACATTCAGCTTCACTTCATTTATAATCACTCTCCACAACGCCATTTCTCCTTCCAAAGTTTGCTCTTTGAGAAGATGATGTAAATCCATCCAAACAAACAGACCAGCATTGCTTTTTAAGCAACTTATCCCCACTTTTTCTAACCCTTCTGTAAACATACGGTGCCTGTTCTTTAGCCTTTTCGAGCTTTCTGCTAAAAACTTCTCCACAAACTCCTCGTCAGAAAGCATTGAAGCAAGTAAAGATTGAGTTTGTGAAGAGACTAATCCAAAGCTTGACATTTTTCTACCACAACTTACCACTTCATCATTATAAGAATAAACAATCCCAACTCTGAATCCAGGGAACCCCATATCTTTAGATAAGCTATATATTATGTGGATTAAGTCACGGTTGCAATCCATTTCTTGAATAATTTCAGAGACGCTGATGAAGTTAGGAGAGTTGAAAATTGTGGCTGAGTATATTTCATCAACGACTAAGTGAATGTTTTTCTGGTTAATGAATGTTACTAAATCTTTCAATGTGTCTTTGTCTAAGACAGTACCAAGCGGATTTGATGGATTAGCTATGATCAAGCCTTTGATGTTGATTCCTGAATTTTCAGCCTTTTCATATGCTGTTTCTAAAGCTTCTTTGGTTATCTGAAATTTGTTTGAGCTATAGCAATCAACTGGAATAATCTTGACACCAGTTCTCCATGTAAGGTCGCGGTCGAATCTGCAAATGATACATTCAATAAATTTGTTTAGCAAAATTTTAAATTTATCTCGTACATATTAAAAATAAAATCTTATTGAATAAAAAAAATAGCAAACTTCATGTATGGCCACAAAAGCTAAACGAGAGCTATAAGTTATTTGGTCATGAAAAATTGGCTATATTATTAAGTTAGGAATATTTGGAAGTTTGGAAGAATTTGAAAAATTATTAATTAATTAATTGGGTGGAGAATTTTTCCAACTAGGTATATATATATATATATATATATCTAGCTGTATTCATTATATAAGCTATAGGTTTGAACATTCAGATATATTTAATTAATTGAATTTTATATTTGAATGGTTTAATTAGTAGTAGTTGTTGTATTCCAAATTACTTTATTTGCAAGAAATTAAAGGTCCACTTAAGTAAAACAAAACAAGTGCAAACTTTTCTAACTAATTAATCTTAGCATGAGGATTTTGTTTCGGGGAAAAAATATATTTATGTATATATATAATAATGAGGCAAAAATCAAAACAAAAAAGTATACGTGCTTGACCAAATTTTAAGTGAATCAAACCCTAATTTGAATTTGTTTCTGACCCATAACATGACTATATAAAATTCCAGAAACAACAGCTTAGTCAACTCTTGACTCCGAAGCCCTCCTGTGTCGGTGATCAGAAAATGGTTGACTATTTGTACAAGTAAAATCCCGCTTCCCTTTGTTTAAAAAAAATAATATAATTTTTTTCAAAGTTCAAAAGTCAAAAGCACATTGGTCTTGAAATGGAAAAGATTTTTTTTCTCCTTTGTTAATGAATAATTATCCTTATTTCATACAATTTCTTAAACTACTTCTCATCATTCCACTTATTGAAAATTTTAGCTAGGTTTTGTCGAATATTGAATTTTTATTTGATTAATTATACAATATTTTCACATCCCTTAATCCGTATGTCATTTTCTTGGCACCCAACACCCACTAAAAGAAGAAGAATATGTGTTAGAAATGAAAACCATCCTGCTAGAGTATTTTTTTGTTAATTAGATTTTGACTAAAGTTTAAATTCTTAATATTATATTGTTGTTCTACCGAAAATTGATTTTGAATTTATTATTTAAAAAAATATCCATAATTATTTCTATGTCATTTCTTGGCGTGCTTTTAATACCATTTTAAGGGAATTGTCAATATAAGAATAGCATAAATATAAATAAAAAATAAAAATGTCATACGCTGGATAATAAGGTGAGGGAACGAGAAAAGCATCGTCACGATCAGCCAAACAGAACATAATAAGCTCGCTTGCCCCGGTGGCTCCTCCACCCATGACTATACGGTCAGGATCAAAGGTAACCCTATCGCCTCTAACCCTTCCCATAAATTTGGCAATAGCCTGAAATATTGGCATATATTATTATCATATCAATATTAAACTTAACCAAATGTACGTTCCAAGCACATAAAATACATTAATAATTAATTATTTCATGCACACACACACACACATATATATATATATATATATGTATATATATACCTGTCTGAACTCTGGCAAGCCATGATAATCTTGAAAGTTGGCAATTTCCTTGAACCTGGCAACTCCTTCAGCAGTGCAAATGGAGACTTGAGGATTCTGCTTAATCCAATCTCTAACCAAATCAAAACAAAGCTGCAAAGAAAGAAATTAAGCAAAAAACTTTAATCCCATCTGAAAAACATAATCGCAAAATTAAACTAAATATATATAAGAAGTCAGGGATTTAAACCTTGGCAACACACTATGTCTAAGAACTTCCTGCGTTATAAATGACTGATCGAGTTCAGAAAAGAAAGATCAACAAACCTGATTTTCAGCAAGACCCATTTGGATAACTCCATCAGGATTATGAATAGGATGAAAAGGGTTCCTATCATAGGCTTTCCATCCATCAAAATAAGGGGAGTTTTCTCCATGTCCATCATTGGTTGCGATTCTCGACAAAAGTTGGTTACTCACCATTTTTGTTTAGTTTCACAGTTAATCAAAGAATACGAAGACTAGAATTGAAGTAGTAGCAGAGGTGTTATAATATTACCAGTTTATTATTCCAAGTGAGGAACGAAGAAGAGGAGAGTATGCGTATTTATAGAGGCAGTGGGGTACAAAGAATTACTTAATATTATCGCAAAAATATAGCAGCAGCAGAGACAGAGATATCAGAAAAGTATATTTCAAAGTTCAAATGTTTGGAATTCAAGTAAATAACAGAATATTTATTTATGCTTTTTTTTATGAAAATGAATTTTTATTTATGTTTTAACTTTATAATTATAATTCTATTCTATTATTCGATCGTCAGTCAAGCGTAGCGGCTTGCGTGTTGATACTGATATCATTCACCCAAGCACGTGTGTAGAAGAGAAAATTAAATTTAACGAAGTTTATTTTCTTTTAATAATTCAGAATTAATATAAGCCATCAAAAATTATACATTGGTCTGTGGATTTCTTGGTTAGGTCTGTAATTAATATGTAAGGAGTGAAGGAAAGTAATTAATTACATTTATATATTTTTTCTTTTCCAGTAAAAAAGTCATTTTTAAAAAAAGTACAATTAGATATTAAAATGGGAATTGTCAAAGCCTGATCCTATAGATATTTAACTATTTTTTTATTAATTATATACAAAAAAAATATATATTTAGAATCCAAACCTAAGAATTAAATAGAAGTAATATAATATTTTGACCATCAAACTATATCTTATAATTTCTAAATATTCAATTATCAAATTAATTATTTATTGAAATTATTAATATGAGAAAAATCTCATATAAAAAAGATATGAGATTACCGAGAGATAAATAAGTAGAAAAGATACATAAATTTATTGTCTTAAGATTTTAGACTGAAGTATTCTATTAAGTTCATGAGTATATTTCCTCATTAAAGCTCATCAAGTATATCTCTCGGGTAAGTGGACTCTCTATCTGTATATATCTTAGGTAAGTGGACTCCATATCCTAATATATGATATCAGAGCCGATGATTCAGTAGGACGAGTATGGAGATGGTAGTTGTATCATATAGTTGTAGTTGTGTATGTCCTTCTATATGAAAAAAGAGCAAAGGTTACTCCCGATTCGGCTCAAATCGGTGAATGTATAAAGAGCTCTAGGCAAAACCGTATATTCAGGTCCTGATCTAAAAAAACTTTTGTTTAAGGGGGAGTCCAAGCTCAATGTGAGAACTCACACTTGAGGAGGAGAGTCTAAACTCAATATGAGAGCTCACACTTGAGAGAGATATTGCTAGAATTATTAATGTGAGAGAAATTTCACATAAAAAAAAGATAAGATTAATGAGAAATATATAAATAGAAAAGACCCATTATAAAATAAATAAAAAATAAAAAATAAATATGTATATATATTTCTATTTTGATATTTTGAATTATGACAAAAAAAAAATAGGTCATCCGGCAGAAAGATTCTGAAATTGCAGAGATTTAGTTCGATCAAGCCGCGGAATATTAAAAACAAGTAATTATTGCCTTAAGATTTTAGGTTAAAGTATGATATCAAGTCTATAAATATTTTTTTTATTAAAATTCATCAAGTATATCTCCGACGTGAGTTGGCTCACTATTCCAACATTATTAGACTAATAACATTAAAAAAAATATTTATATTGTGTTGTTATCCTTAGATAGAATTTTCTTTTATATTTACTCTAATATACGATAAGAGCATGCACATTTAAAAGTATTTGAATTTCAAATATTCAAATTAAAGCGTCAAAAATTAAAATACTTAATTGAGATGGCCCTTTAAATGCTTTTTCATATGTTATTATCACATTAAGTGGATGTATATATCTCTTTAGTTAAATATTTTTTTTAATATGTAGTAATTAATAATAATTAATAGATAATAGTGATATATATAAATCAAGAACTTTCCAAGGTATTGCTAGCTATATAATAATAAATAAAATTAAAAAGGATATACGCACGCGGTTTAAAAAAGAAGAACAAAATTAAGAAGTGTTTGCTCTGACTTAAAATTCTTGATGGATTTGGATGGTTGGCTTTTGGATGTATTCTTGAAATGGTTAAAAAAATACAGATTTATTTAATATTATTCACAATTTAATTCCTGTAAAGAGTAATTTATATTATTTAATTGCCCCTTCTAATTAACAGTGTTTTTTTTTAAGTACTGATATATAAGGTGAGGATTCATAGTTTCATGGTCCACCGCGCATTTTGCTTCTTCTGGCTTCCTACTTTCTATTTTGTCTCTTAACACGTTTAGGGTACACTTACCCTTATTATGGAAAATGCTTAATTCTCTTTTCTGTCAATGATGTTTTGTTAAGTATTTATCTAATTATTTTGATTATATTTGTTTATGAAAACCCTCATCCTATTAAATATCTTTAGTATTATACATGGTGTATTAATTGTATTGAAAAAAATAATCACCAAACCAAACGTATAGATCTGTTCATAAAAAACTGTTTGAATTTAATCAGAAATCTTGAATTCGAGTTATGGATATGAGTTATATTAAAATTCGATAAGAAGAAAAAATTTTACCATCTTCTTGATAAATTCAAAAGAAGAAATTTTACTATATTTTTTATTCTTTTTGATTTTATTATGAAAAGATAATTTACATAAAAAAAATTATAATTAAAGAATTGCATGTAAATGTAAACATGATTTTGACATTTTTATATTCGACAAAATAATAAATATGATCATAATAACAGTTTGAAAGGTGTAAACTATTAACTTAATTAAAATATAAAAAACATGGATATTCATTTTTCTTCTTATAAATTATAAAGTCAACAAGACTATTGACTCTCCCACTAAAATAACTAATAAAAGCTATTATAATGCTGCAAAAATATATGAATTTGAGAGAATCGTAATTTTTTTTTCATGTTAATAATGTATATTTTTGTATAATATACGACAACAAATTTAAATCCAAAAATAGAATATATATATATATATGTATACCAAAAGGGTTAGTATAAATTACTGTATAGTAGAGAAATAGCCATGAAAAACGTGCTATGTATTTTTGTTGCTAAAAATAATGCAAAAAAAAGTCTTAATATTATTCTTGCTTTGAGTAGAGCTTCAAAAATTTTGCTGAAATGAAATGATTGCAACACATGGTACTTCAAACGTGTATCACCAATTCATCATTATAATTTAGCTTTTTTCTAAAAATAAAAACTGATTTTATATATATTTTCAAATTCTAAAGTCTTGAAAATTTGAAAACCATCAATCAATCTTCAAAGAATTTTAAAACTCAGTGTGATTAATAATAGCACACGTTTACTGCAATATCAACTTATTTTCCTTCTTCTCTTGTTGCATCTGATGAATCACCATTTTCACCTATCTATTTGCTTGCCAATAAATGGAAATTTTCCATGTGTATTGAATAATATATCTAGCAAGAGATGCATAGTTTGGCATAATATCTGGTTGAACTTTTTTTAGGCATAATATATATATATATATATATATATATATATATTTAATGTGGCCGGTTACTATATTTCCAAGCAAAATTTTCATTATATATATATATATATATAGTCCTAAGTTCATTTTTGAAATTTAGACAAATATATATATATTAATATTTTTTCAATCAATATTAATTGGATAAGAATGTTTGAGCCTGAGACTTGAGTTTACCACTAAAATATTTTTGCCAATTGAAT
The DNA here is from genome assembly GCA_947685225.1 of Garcia nutans. NCBI lineage: Eukaryota > Viridiplantae > Streptophyta > Magnoliopsida > Malpighiales > Euphorbiaceae > Garcia > Garcia nutans. The sequence goes on along the minus strand of CANTUV010000010.1, from coordinate 11,861,409 downwards.
TCGTTATTTATTTAAAATTTATTTTTCATAATTCAAACAATTAGTGGTGTGTCTTTTGGAATAATTCGTATAAGAAATTCAATTTCGTTTGATGCACTATAATGGATATGCATGAAATGAATAAGAATAGATGTTTTTGTGCGTTTAAATTATTTTTCTGGCATCGAGCTATATATGATCATAAGAGTTATAAAGCTCTCTCTATTAAATTTTAATGTAATTGCATATTCAGAACTCACTACAAGAATGTAGTGGATTACCGATGAATTTTTTTATCGATAATTCTTATTTTTTATCAGAAACAGTATTTACTGACAAAAAAAATTTATCGCTAAATCTTTCGCCGATAATCAAAAAGCTGACAAAAATAGAAATTCGTCTGTAAATTTTTCGACAAAAATAATATGTCTGTAATGTTTCGATAGAAAAGTAGTCTGTAATATTTATCAATAAAAATTATTTTCGTCGGTACAAAAAAAAATTACCGACAGAAAATTTTATCGGTATTACCGACGATAAATTATTCGTCGGTTATACCGAAAGACAGATGAAAAATTATCTGTCGGTAATACCGACAGAAAATATGTTTTGTCGATAATACCAATAGATAATTTTTCATCGGTATTACTGACAGAATTTCTATTATGTCTGTAACACCCTGATACTCCATATAAGTACCGTACATATACCTAGTATACATACAATACGTATATAAAGTATAAGAATGTCACTTCTAATTTCAATTTAAAAAAAAAAACCTTTATTCGAATTCATACAATTTTACATTACTTTAAAATACATTTACAAAAAAATCATAATTCATATTATAAATGCAACATGATTAAAAATCATATATGTATGCATCACCTTCTAGTTGGTCTCGAGACACTTTTACTCTTCACGTGGCATAGTAGCTAGACCTCCAGATCAACCGCAACCATCTGCGCGATTACCCAACCGCGCTAAGTCCGAAAGCTTAGTAATATAAACAATTATTAAAATGTACTTTATTAAGTTATAGTTTACAAAAGATTCATACCTCATATTTTTAGCATTATATTTTATTGTTCTCTTACCACGTTTTCCTTTCTCAATGCATTCTTCATATACTTCCACTAATTTCAAAAATTAGATACATAATTACATAGAACACTCACAACACAATACTTACCCTTTTTATCTCATATACATATGCATATACATTATTTTAACAAAACACCATTCAATGACCTATCCAAACCTTTATGAAAACAATTCTCACAAATTCCACATTCATATACATTTTTTTTTACCTCATACAACATTTTCATAAACTCATTTCTCATCAAAGCTCCTCAAACCATATTCACTTTCAATATATCAATACACATATTACACAATTATACTTCATAACATCATTTTATTCACAATTCATCAATCATGAATTACACTTCCAATAAAGACAGCCATAAATCTCATTATTCGGTATTTCAACATTTAAATTTCATATTGACAACAAAGACAGACTCGGGCCCAAAACAACACACTAATATGCCATTCAATTTTCAGAGGAAATGCTTTGGTTTTATCATCACATTTATCAATATCATAGACCCAACTAGGCTTCAAGGATTAGGTTCAACCAAGCTTCAAGGGGAGCAAAGCATGCTAAGCTTCAACCCAACTTGGCTTCAAGAACCAACCCAACCTAGCTTCAAGGGTGGTAACATCTCAATTAGGCTTCAAGGATTCAATCCAACCTAACTTCAAGAGATTGTTACACTTATTAGGCATGCCACCAACAACAAACTCTGAAAATGGAATAACACATTAGCTATACCATTCATTTATCAATTTTATTCTCAATTGAATTATCATAGCCAATAACAATGGCGTCACATTTCCTTTGAATCATCATAGCCAATCACAATGGCTTCACCTCATATTTGAGTCAACATAGTCAATAACAATGACTTCACATTATATTTGAATCATCATAGTCAATAACAATGACTTCACATTATATGATATCTCAAATCATATCATAATATTTCATTATTCAATTATACATAAGCAATTACTTCATCATATCCTTCATAATATATATATAGCATCATTGCAATCCACAAGATTCACAATGCATAAAACATAACCTTGTTCATGTGATATCATATGCATTATCAATTCCATTATCACTTCTCATTATCATATTGGCAATCATGCCTTGTTTCATTCAATTAAATCATCATAGCCAATAACAATGGCTTTAAATCACATTCCATATCATCTCACATTTTATGATTCAACAATGATGTTAGACAAATGATATCTATTTTGATCCTTGACAACTCAAATGGATGATCTATTTAACATGTATTTGAGAATCTTGTTGCAAGATTAGGTTACTTCCAATAAGGTGAACAGAACCTTTCTAGCGGTCGCACCTCACCTGAATACGACCGCTCCATACAATTACAAGATGAAACCTTATCACAGTAGGTTTCGCGGTCAGAAGCCAGACCTAAGTCGCGACCGCACATGAATAATAGCGACCGCCCCAAATTACGTGTCTCTCATGCATAAACCCTTAATGTAACCAAATTTCTTTTGGTTAACTTAACACACATTGTACACAACATTACCTCATTCAAATGGACATAATCAACATCATTAGCAATTATTTTACATGCTCATCACAATATTTTCATCACCAACATTCATTAACAATACATTTGATACTCTATCACATTTACAAACAAAAGTGTTTTAAGATTAAACAACATATGCATGTTTGTACCCATATAATTTGTACTTACCTTTTGCACCAATTATACAACTCTAAACACTTTCTTTTCTCCAAGAATTCTTCACTTCTCAAATTAGAGCAAATCACCTTCTTCCAAAACCTAATCCAAAATAACACAATATAATTTATCACTTACCATTTCCAAAACCCTAAAACCAACATCCACCACTTCCAACCACAACACTTATTTAAACTCTTAACTAAAAATCAATTTTAACACTTGAAAACACATCACAAACACCTCTCATCATCAAATCAACAAATCCTAAATTTACTTCCAATATCACTTTAAAGGAATAAAGAAATCAAAGAAAAGAGCTTACCTCAAATGAAGAAATTTCACAATTCTTTAATCAAATCCCTTTGATTCCTCTTCAATTTGCTTCTAGCATCAAGAACACCTCTCTTGCTCTCTCCTTTCTTGAATGGCCGGCACCCACATGAGAAGAGAAGAAAATAATCACAAGTCAACCCTTCTTTTCCTCTTTAAATCTCTACCAAGAGATTTTCAAAAGAAAATTACTTCAATGCCCTTAACCATTTAACTAACCTTTTGTCTCTTATATGCCCATTTAAGTAATTTCACACTCACACAATAAATATCCTCCTCCATTGACTTTCTATTTGACTTATGTATATGTTAATTATACTTCCATATATGCAACATACACACTTTCTTTACAAATTCTTTTCTCTTTCAAATTAACATATACATTCAATCCAATTAAAACAACAATAATATTCAAACTTCTAGGGCATACATTGGGATATTACAATGTCGGTAATATACAAGAAATTGTCAACATAAGTAAATCTGTCAGTAAAAAAATTTATTTTTTTAATTTTTTAAAATTTTAAAAATCTTTTTAAATTTTATAATATAATGTATGTATAAATTTTTTATTAATAAGAATAAAAATATAAAAATAAATTTAATATTTTTAAAAAATATAATATGTAATAAATATTTAAATATAAAAAAGTTGAACATAAAAATAATAAAATGTATATAACCATATAAAATTAAAATATCGTTACACATATACAAAAAAAGTCTGTGTGCCAAGTAACATGAGGTGGTAAGGGTGGAGGTGGAAGAACACCATTAGGCGAAAAGTGTCGTGATGAATAAAAAATTCCTCGCATGAAGTTGGACATAAACTCATTAAGCTGTGTTGGACTAACATCTGCATCTTGGTTTGTATTTGGGCCTGAATTTGAGATTTAACCTGCGCCTCTACCTCTATTTGCACATGCTCCTGGATCTGCTGTTTAACAGTCCGATCACGCTCTGCCAACTGCTCATTCAAATGGTCGATCTCCTCCTATAAGACAGATGAACTACTAGAAGAAGAAGAAGAAGAAGTTGTACTAACATACTGCGAGCCAAGTCCATATAACTTCTTCTTCATCTCTCTGCCCACAGCAAATCTAAATAACCTATCACCGTCAACAGGCATGTCGGACTAAGAGGCCTCATCCTGAGAAGCAATGAAACGATCCTATATAATATAAAAAAGATTATTAATTCTATATTTTACATTTAATTTAGGTAATATTAAAAAATTACAGAATTATTTTACATTTAAATCTTGTGATTGACGATCCACAAATGAACATCCGTCGAGATCCCGGGTGTGCATATGCACAAACAAATCATAGCTGTCAGCGGTCGACCCATGGTAGACTCATATTTAAAGAAAAAAAATATTAGTTTAATAACACAAAAAAATATAAATTAAAATGTATTAAAAATATAAATATACTTTCGAGTGTACGGACATGATAATGATGTGATCGGTTGTCTCCCGTATGTGTGGATGGACCTGCACCATCCATAACACTGGACATTCTATTACGAAAGGCAACGACAAAACGTGTCTGTCCCTCGAGAGAGCTCCACCGGACCTACAGGTTTGCCCATAACTGATCATCAATCAATGAAGATTGCTTTTCCGTAGCCTTCATCTCACTCAGCATATCGCTGTAGCGAATAGCTGCCTTCTTCATGAAGGCAATCCAGACAAGGCTATCAATAGCCTGATCCCAGCAAAAATATTTCTGCAAAAAAAACCAAGATAATTAGTATCATCTAAATGTAAAATATTCACTTATACATTTATATTAACTATTAAAATTTAATTTTCTTTTTAACCTTAAACTCTTCAAACCAAAAGTTCTTCATTTCCGGAGATACGACCTTCTAAGAAATTCCTGTGGGGTTCATCTTCTGTGTTATGACCTTCCGAATGCGTCTAGTGAAAACTCCAGCTGGATACATCATGTAGCTGCAAAATTAAAAAATAGTACATATTTATTTAAAATATACCGATTAAATCCAATTTAATATAAGTAATGTAAAAAATTAAAAATACTTACTTTGACTCCTGAAAAGTCAAATGTTGCATCCTACCATCACGACCTGCAGCTGATGTTGTAGTACTGGCATCACCGATGTGAGAATCTAAAGTGGCCGGGAGAGAAGAAGCAATAGGATCCTTTGTCAGGGCTGGGTGAGAAAAGAAACATGATTCTATATCTAGGCCCGGTGAGAAGTAAAAACAGGATCCTCTCTAAGCATATCGTCTGTAGCCACGTAAGCCAAAGGATCCTCAACAAAAGGCTCATCTGGGATATCGCACAACTGTAGACGTGGCTGACCTTTACTGCTAGAACCTTGACCTCCAATGGATCGATCGTTAGACCCCGATCGATCTAATTCTCTTCCAGGTCCGCGATACATATCTGAAAAAAAAACTATCAGTATAATTAATATGAATAAAATAGTAACTATATAAATAAATTTTCAATAAATGTTATAGCTTAATAACTATTACTTATTGTTAGGATTCATCGCTGTCATTTGATTGAGATGATTCAGATTCAGATTTCAGTAATGATTCATCCGATTTAGATTCTACCTCCATAGCCTCAATATCCATGAGTTCTTTATTTAGATCATTTAAAGAACCTGGATCACCCTCTTTTGTCCTATCAACCAACTGTACATTTTCAGAACTATCTTCTTAAAATGCAGTATCAATCTGCTGTTTATTGGCATACTGTTCGGGCAGATCAATCTGTGATCTTGCTTTTATTTTACAAATCATCAATCAATCAAATGCGTCTCCCCTTATGCTAGGAAAAGGAACGTAATACACTTAGACAGCTTGACTAGCATGTATGAACAATTCATATTTAGCATATGTTCTCATTCTATTCACTTTCACCAAATTATATATTGGATGAACTCTTGTACTATTTCTAGAGTCATACCAGTCACATTTAAATAATACCACCCTTTTAATTGGTAATGCCGGATATTCAACTTCTACAATATCTATTAATTGACCGTAGAAATCAAACGAATTTTCACTATAGTTTGACATCTTTATATAAACACCACTATTTATTGTTGCTCTCAAAGTATAATGAGATTCAGTGTGAAATTTATAACCGTTAGCAAAATACACCTTATAATATCTAACGGTTGGTAATGGACCTTAGGCTAAATTCTTCAAATATTTTTCAGAAATCCTATTCCCATTCTCATTTGCCTAAATCAATAAAAAAAATATGCATAAGTACAAAATATGAAAAATTGAATACATGACAATTTTTTTAAATGTTAATACCACTGAATTATACTTACATATTTTTGAAATCATAAGGAAAAATTATTTTCGACCTCAATATCAACTTGTGAATTCGCTATATTTTCATCTAAATCTCGTAAGTGTTTAATGAATATGCTGAAATAGTTTACCAAAAACATCATTATCATTCAATTTTTTTTATTTTAATTTCAAAGTAAAAAATTTAGTTTCGGATAACTATAAATTTACTAACTTACTTGATATAAGGTGTAACATCATCACAATTCAACAATATGTAAGTATGAGCTGCACAATATTCTCTTTGTTCCATTCTTTGGTTGGTTGGGTTGACCCAGATGTTTAAAAATAGATAGAAGACATTCATATTGATCTTGTATACCTTCATCGTCATTCATAGGCTCAAAATAATAAGAATAGAAAGTTGATGCCTCTTTCACTATAAAGACATTACAAATTGTTGCTTCAACTTTCGCCTTATTTTAACATTCTTCTTCAGACGTCGCATGTATCTTTTAAAAGGGTACATCCAACGATACTGTACCGGTCCTATAATTTTGGCTTCATATAACAAATAAACCGGTAAATCTTCCATTGAATGAAAAAAACTCGGATAAAATATTTGCTCCAATTTACAAAGAATTATTAAAATTTCTTCTTGTAAATGCTCAATTTGAAAAACTTTTAGAAATGTTACAGTAAGTTCTTTAAAAAATAAGTCTAACTCCGTCAGAGCTTTTTAAACTTTTTTGGCAATAACTCTTTAAATGCAATGGGTAATAATCATTGCATAAATACGTGACAATCATGACTCTTCATCCCGAACAATTTATATTTCCTCATATCAATATACCTTGATAAATTCGAGACATATCAGTCTGAAAATTTCAAAATTTTTTACCCAGTGGCATATTAATTGCTTTTGATTACTATCCAATATGTAATTAGCTTTAGGATACCTCCCAGATATTTCATCTTGTTCCAACTCCGGCTTTCCACAAACTATCCTCAAGTCTTCTCTTGATTTGGCATTATCTTTTATTTTACCTAGCACATCCATTATCGTATTAAACACATTCTCAAATACTTTTTTCAATGTACATTACATCTAGGTTGTGCCTTATAAGATAGGCAAATCCCAAAAGATACTTTTTTTCATCCACAATTTCAACATACACTAATATTAAAATTTTCATTATATTCAGTTATCTTATGAAGCCTCAGTTGCTCAATTTGAAACAATAAATCTTTCAAATTCAATATAGGAGGAACATCTTTTCCTACTGTAACGTTCTTCTTAAAACATTTCTATTCCTTCTGAATGGATGATCTGCCTTCAAAAATTTTTTGTGATTGTCAAACCAACTTATTTTACCTCCATTCGGAAGAGTAAATGCTTCAAAATCAGTCATGCAATAAGAGTATGCTAATTTACCCGCAATGCTCTATCCAGATAAGATCACATTGCTAGTCCACAAAAGTGCTGCTCTCAAACAAAAATTATGTTTCTCAAAATAATAATAAGTCATGACACCCTCATTCCATAACTGATTCAACTCTACTATCAATGGCTGCAGAAATATATCAATTTAATGTTTTGGGTTATTCAGACCAGGTACAAGTACAGACAGAAATAAATATTGCTATTTCATACACATTCACAGTGGCAAATTATAAGGAGTGGGTATTACCTGCCAGCAAGAGTACTACTATCTTGATGGCCCGAAAGGCTGAAAACCATCAGTACACAGACCTAAATCTAACATTACAACATTCAGCTGCAAAATCAGGATGTAATCGGTTGAAATGCTTACACGCCTCAGAATCCGAGGGATGACATATGACCACATCTTCTTGTTCATGCTCATAATGTAATCTCATGTGCTCTGCTGTAGCATTTGAAGCATATAATATTTAAAGTCTTAGCGTGAGAGGAAAAAAATATATTCTTTTAAAAGGCAAAAACTTTTGTCGGCCTGTAACCCGACTCTATTTGAATCTCGGTTGTTCACAAAACCTACATATTTTATCTTCTGCATAATCACCCCAATATAACATATACCCATTTTTGTAGCTGTCAATAGTTTCTACTGGTAAGCTAAGCATCAGAATAATTTTTCTTGTTTGGTAAAAACTATCAAATATTTCATTATCCTCGGGTATTATCTTTTTAATAAATTAGATCCATTGATCGAAAGCCTTTTCAGACATATGTTGTTCAGACTTCATATTCAAACAACGAGTCATGACAGATAGCTTAGTATATTTTTGACACCCGAGCCCCACCTCTGTATCCAGTGAATTCAACAAATTGTAGAACCGTTGAGCCTCAATGTTAGGAGCCTCATCATGTTGTTCTTGATGAACCTCACTATTTCCAAGTACGTCAATATTTGGTCCGCCTTAGTCAAACACATTAGGCCCAACCGCATCATATATCATTTGTGGATATGGATTATCAAAGATAGATTCAATTATACTATATTATTGTGGAATAGATTAGTCGAATATATTCTCTTCACCATGCATATTCCAAATAAAATAATTCGGAACAAAACCCCATTTCACTAAGTGGTATTTTACTTCATCTACTTCTCAAAATCTACAATATTGATATTTTATGCAAGGACAACGAAGCATATAATCCCTTTGACTAGCTACAAAACCAACAAACTTTTCTAACCCAGTAACAAATGTCATAGAAAGAGTGTGATCCGTATTAGGTCGTTCATACATCCAACCACGTATTGTGTTCATTTTGCCTATGTATATAAAGAAGACAATGGAATTATATCATATGAATTAAATCTCTTAATATCTCCTTTATAAAAGGGTAAGACTTTAACTCATTCAGAAATATAATATATATCTTATTTAACATATTGCAAGACTTTATACAAATTATAAAGAAAATTCGGCAGTATTTTCCCTAAGTTCTCTAAGTATATTACGTCTTTATGAATATTTATATTATTTGGTATGCATCTAGAGAATAATTTAAGAGAGATACGATGAATTTTCTACATAACTTGCATACTATGATATCTCACATTAATGTTAATGACTCAATAGTAATATATTATTGTTTCTAAATTGTCAAAATAGGATAATTCAGCGAGTTCTCATTTTTTAGAAACAAATGAGTAACTCACCAAATGAGTATTATGGTTTAATATAAAATTATTTTTATTCAAACAAAAGACATTAACAATCAATATTGAGGTAGCGCATTCTTTTTATATTCTAACCTTACATTTACTCATGTAATTTTAGAAACTATGACTAATCATGCTCATAAGCTCTATAAAGTATTGAGACCTGTTATACATCAAATGAATTCTTTTTATTAGATTAAGTGTTATGCTTGTGATATTTATTGCTCATGTATATTATTATTCTCATTGCATTTATTAGGTACTTTATAAGTAATAAACTTGTTTTATTATTATTATTGTACTATTAAAATATTTTCATTATTTTCTTTTTTAGTCTTGGTTGGTTGCATTGCAATTGATTTAAACTGTGTTTTAAGATTGTTGGTTAATAAATAATATATCGATTAAAAAATTCTATAAAAAATTTATTATAGATATAAAATTATTAAATTATTTCCACTATACTATGTGTGTTTAATACTAATTCTGTTATTTATTATTTTATAATCTGATCACGTGTCATATTACTTTATATTATATTTTTTTAAAATATTAAATATAATTAATTCCTCTAAATATAATATTTTTAGAAATTACATATAAAAAAATTATAATAATCATCTATTGCATTTATTTGGGCTTCTATATATTCTCTAGTAATTTTTTTAAAAATTTAAATGAAATATCATTTTATTAAGATTTGTTTATGTAATATTAAAATCAAATCTTTATAATTTTTGTCCTTATATTTTTTCTTTTTCGATGCGTTAGTTTATTTTTAATTTTTTTTTGCTTCAATTTGTATTCATTTTTCTGCTATCTAATTATTTTATTTTTTTCATAAATATATACTCCGAGTATATTTTATGTACTATTTATTTATTATTTATTATTTATATTCAACAAAATATTTGTTCATTGAATTTGTTATTAACTACATATTAGATTTAACCGCAAATAATCGGGATACTAAATTATTTTCACTTTATTTCTTTTACCTAAGTAATAGTTCTTGTAATTACGGGATATACAAATTTTATATATAATTTATAATCACGTTGATGTATATATTAAAAATGTACTAGAAATGAAAGGATCACTGTTATGTATGTTAAAAAAATATAAATTTTGAGGACTATAATTATTTGATTTCATATTTTTTACTATTAATATTTTTTACTTATCTAATTTATAGTATAAATTTATAATCAAATTATTTTTTTAATTATTTTTTAAATATCAGCGAATCACAATTCAATTCCGCTTTATCATTTTGTTATGAATTTGCACATTTGATATATTTTTTTAATTCAAATCAAAATAAAATAAATTTTATTATATCGTGTTTTATAATTAATGTTCGAATTATCAAATTATTAAAAAATTATCAGGATTATTTTTTGATAAAAATATTAAAATAATAATACTTATTTAAATCTATGAAAATAAAAAAAATATATATATACATATTTATATGTAAAGATTCAGGTACAAATATATTAAAAAATATTAATAAAAATACTATTAAAATAATTCATAATTTTCTATTATTAAACATATATAAAATCAAGATTTAATTATTTAACCACAACCTAACAATCACTAAAATAAAAAAATATTATTAATTAATAATATAATCTCGCATTTCAATTTATACAACTAATTATCTATAAATCAGTAGGATTACAAAATATATCATAAATTACACACATTTAAACTAAACCTAAAATATAGAAAAATATATTAATTATAATTTCTTAAAAAAAACTGCAAAATTGCAAAAAAATTGAAAAATTACCTAAAATAAATCTAAACCCTAAATTATTTCTATTTACCAAAAAAATTTAAAAATTATAGCAAATATATTAAATTTCTCCAAAATATTTTATATTTTAGGGACAAAATTATTTCTTTATATGCAATAAAATTCTATAATTAATAAAAAAGTATTAAATATTTTATAAGATAAAAAAATATCTTAATAAAAATCCAACACTCTAAAATTTTTTTAATTAAAAATAAATTATAAACTATACCAAAAATTTTAAATTTCTCTAAAACATATTTTATAACCATTAAAAATACCTCCAAATTTTTATATTTTTTCATTATAAAATTTATTAAATTAAATCTAATTTACTAAAATCTAAAAAAAAAGTTTGATTAAATTAAATATAATTTACTAAAATTTTAAAAAATTCTAACAATAATTAAATAAGCCTAAAATTTCTATTAATCATTATAAAAAATTTTAAAAAAATAAATATTTTAAATTTACCTAAAAATTATTTTGTGAAGTAAACAATCAATAAAAATTTATTCATTCTACCTTTTTTTTTAAAAAAAAATTATACAAAAATATAAAATTCTAAAATATTTTATAATTTCTCAAAAAAATATTTTATAACCATTAAAAATACCTAAATTTTTATATTTGTTCATTCGGCAATTTATTAAATTAAATCTAATTACATCAAATTTTTAAAAAATCCTAACAACAATAAAATAAATCTAAAATATTTATATTTATAAAAAAATTCTAAAAATATTATTAATTTTAATTTGTTTAAAAATTTATTTTTACCCTAAAAAAGTTTATAAATTAAATTTTTTTACTAAAATTTACATAATTAATTCATTCTACATAATTATTTTATTTTAAACAATTATTAAAAAATCTATAACAATGCACATATTAATTTTTTTTAAACAATATAAATATCTTAAACCTAAAAATTTAAAATTACCGTAAAAATTTAAACATCCAATAAATAAATATACATATCAATCTAAACTACACAAATATAAATAATAACAACATAAACCACAAAATTTATTATAAATTAAAAATTCAATAAAAATAAAAATAATAAAATTTTTTTAACAAAATTATTAAAAAAATAGAATAAATATCTATCACGATCTTCTTCTTCTTCTTCTTCGTGCAACAAGAGAAGCAATCAGACTCTGTTTAGAGCAACACCAACAGCACAGGAATAAAAATGGTGTAGGAACGAAGATTGAGAAAGCGGCGAGAAAGATAGGGATATTTAATATTTATTGAGATAAACTTTTATCTCTCGGTAAATTTACTGAGAGAAATTATAATTTTTCGGTAAATTCACCGACATATGGCTTTTCTATCGGTAAATAATCTTGATTAATTGACTGACTGACACTAATAATTTACCAAGAGATTTGCAATTTTGTCGGTATTACCGAAAAAAATATTTATCTGTTGATAGATTTTCTCAAAAGTCGAGCTATGTTGATTGTCTGGCACTATGGAATTACCGATAGAAATGGCTTCAATCAGTATTACCGATAAAAATAATTTTCTTTCGATAAATACTTGATAATTGACGGTAAAAATTTCGTCATCCTACTTTTCATTTACCGAGAGACAAGTTATTCTGTTGGTAATTTTCTCTTAAAAATAATATTTACCGATAGATATGTTTTCGTTAATAATTTATTGATAGAAAAAAATTTCTTTCGGTAAATTTATAAATTATCGAGAGATAAGATTGCTTTTGATAATACTATATTAAATTAGAATAATCTTTTATCAACTAATCAATATATTTAGTTAATATAAATAAATTTTAAACAGTAAAAAGGGTTAAAAAAATTGACTTCTTTTCACTTGCCTTCTCCAAGTTGTTTACAGCAGTGAAATTAGAAAAATAAGAAATAATTAAACGTATATATTATTACATCCTTTATGTTCAAAATAAGAATTTCTCTCTAAAAAAAGTAATGGGCCGTAGAGTGTGCAAAGAATTTCTAGTGTATTAATGAGATATTAAAAATAATTTAATTTGATACAGTTAAATATCCTTAATATCAATATTAAGGATAAAAATTATATATATTTGAATTTTATTTCAAAATCAAAAAGAGAATTGTTATAATAAAATTATAAATATATGTAACCACCAAAGTTTAGTTTAATTAAAAATATATGTTATTTTTGTTTAAATATAATATTCGAGTATAAATATTACGTCTCTTCATATATAATTAATTAAAAAATTATGAATATATAAGTGTGTGTGGTTACAAGTGCCAATAAACTTTGTCATTGGATATTAAGTGTCAAATCACATGCGGAATTGACAATAAAAATAATTTGATCCTGCATGAAACAATTATATATATCTTTACAAGTGAAAAAAAAAGTCAACAATTAATAGTTCTTTTATTTTCTTACAAAAGTCAACAAAACAACTATATTTCTTTTCCTCAATATTTATATTTTAATCCTCATTTTAATTATTAATTAACACAAACAAGAAATTTGTCGTTTCATGACCATTTCATATCTACGTTTCTTCAATTACTTGAAGGATAAGTTCTGCATGTGCAGCTTTCATGGGTTTGTGACAATTTAACCTTACATGATCCATGTTCACATGCATATACTTAAAAAAAAAAAAAAACGCATTTTAGCTCTTTTTTTTGTTGGTAATTAATAGTTTCAACCATGTTATATATTCTATGAAAATTAATTATAAAATTACGTACTAAAGAGATATTTTTATTTTTAAAATTTAATTATAATTAAAATTCATTTCAATATTATTAAATTAATTTTTCTATGATATAAAAAATTAAATATGTATTTATTATTAGGATTATAATAATGCCTTGATCCTATCCATTAATTAAATAATTAATTAAAGTCAATGAAACTTGATAAAATGGTCAAGGCGCGCACTCGTTGAATTAAACAAATAATAAAATTATAATACCTGAAAAAATTAATTATTAAAAATATATTTTATAAAAATATATTACTATAATTATATTTTATTAAAAAAAATTTATATTATGGTATTTAAAAATAAAATAAAATATTAAAAAAATATTAATTTATTTATTATAATTTTATTTTATTAAAAAAATTTAATTAATAATTAAACTACTTTTATGATATGGTCATATATGAAATTAAATAATTAAATTAAAAATATAATTATCTTTTGATATAGAATCTCTCTATCTATTTTTTTAATGAATTTTTTTTCTATTCTCTCTATATAAAATATTTTATTAATTGATTGATAAAATTTAATAATATTAATATTTTATTTTACTTAAATTATTTATAAATAAATATAATAATATTAATCAAAGAATATTATATATTTAACTTTTAAAAAATTATGATGCAACTAAATGGTATTAATAGTTTATAATTATCTGACCATCCAGAATAACTAGCTATTAATTAACTAAATCAAATCTTTAGAAACCATATATTAAATTAAATTAAAATTTGATCGATGGGCTTGACCACAGATTAAGTATGTAACCTGACTTCTCCAGATGTTTTACTAATGTAAGGGACAATTCAAATATGAAATTAATTATTTCTCAAAAATAAAATAAAAAAATCATTTCATTTAATTTATTTGAGTCTATCTAGTCTTTATATACGTACTCTATGGTATACAATAATAAATACATTATTTATATACTTGTGTTAGAAGTCTAAAAGACTGAAGTTGGGTGCAAAACACAGATTCTACGGTTGAGGACCAATCATTATTCGCCAACTACAGGACAAACCGTTGACTATATGTCTTCGTATAATCGTATTAATTGATTGAGAGCGCCGATATTCTACTTTTATTTTACGTATCTGATACAGTGTACAGTATTAATATACATACTATATAACATTCCCTCTGTACCACTTCAATTATTACTTTTGAAATAATTATATAAATTAAGGTAATCATTCTTCATTATAATTTTTATAAAAAAATTTATAGTATTTTATTTAATTACTCTTTTTAAATATTTTTTTATTAATTATTAACTTTAAAAATATTTAATATTTATAAAATAAATTTAAAATTTTATAATTAATATTATTTTAAATTTATAAAAATAATAATTAAAGTGGAATAAAAAATTTTTCTTAATTATTATTATAGCTGTGTATACCTAGGACATGGAAGGGTTTTAAATTTTGACCAAATAAAAGAAAGAAATTTTAGTCCAATGATGTTTTTGGATCTACACTGATGACATTTAATATTAAACCAGTCCTTTGATATTTATGTTAAAAAAAGAATTTCTAACAATTTAACTTTCAATTCTAAATTTAATTCTTCTACCATATCAATTTCCAAACAGGCAAAGACCCATAAATTTTTATAATATTTAATAATATTAAAAATTTAAGTTTCACATGTCACAATTTAAAATTAGTCTTATATGGATATGTTTAATTTGACTTCATTTTTAATTAGTTATTTTCCACACATGGCATGATCTTAAAATTATGTTGAATTATTATATTTTTAAACTTTTTCTTAGTCATTTTTAACTATCATATCAAATAGAGAAATAATAATAGAATTTAGTCTCAAGAGTAATATATTTATAAATGATAATACATAAAGGGAAAAATAATTTGATACACGAGTACGTAGATTAACCAAATATATTATTGTACTTTTTTAGCCTTTAATATTAAATTTAACTTAAAATAAATTATCATCCATAATTGTCAAAATATATCTACACAAGCGTATTAATTAATTATATTTGGTTAGTTATAAATTGTAAAATTAATTAATTAATTGATTTATGCAATAAATATATTATGACGCGCGAGAGGAAAAAATATAGTAATAATGTTTCAAATGTGCTACTAATTAAAGGCAAACATGATTTTCTTTCATCAAATCGTAATGAGATTAGAATTGTAAATTGAGATGTGTGTCAACTTTGAACGATGGCTGCTGACTTTTTGTTGCCATAATTTTTTTTTAAATAAAAATACTTTAAAAAGAAAAATTATTTTGGACCCGCTTGTTTGGTTGTCTTCCACTTTTAACACATTTTGTTTTCAACAAAATCTTTTTGTTTCAAGCTCAAGTATTAGAACTAAGACATGCGTGTACTTAAAACTTTATCGAGTTTCTTTATGATGATGATCATCATCTGAACGTACCCAGACGGATTAAATCCAAAACTTTTTTTTTATACATTTTTTTATCAAGAAAAAAAACATTAAAATAAAATTTACAGTACAAAAATATCTTCATCCATGATAAAATCACCATAAAAAAATAATAAAAATAGCTAAACACCCTTAGCAGAGCAACCCTAAACTATAACCATAGAAATATATAAAGATTGACCAATAATTAATGATCTACTAAACAAATATATAATAAACCATAATAAAGAGTTAAAGGCAAAATCAAACAAAAAGGTTTGTTACATCAAACATATTCGAGTGTTGATGAGATTAAGGAAAGCGAAGGATCACGTATATATTCTTTATTAGAGTCGGAGAGAAAATTCAATGATTCCACTGCAAGCTTTGAAATTAATTTTTATATTATTTTTTTTAAAAAAATTAATAATATAAAAATAAAATAAAATATGAACATAAAATACTAACAGTATATATCTATACTATTTCTAAGAGAGGATAAGAGTATACTATTCATCATTAATACTGATTTTCCTTTTCTTTTTGTTTTTTTTTAAATTTTATTTTCTTTTGGGTTTTGCGCTTTCCATGTGTCTCTTCCTCTTTTACATTTTTATGGCACACCTCAATACAATATAATGAAAAAATGATTTTTAATTAAATTAAAATAATCTTTCATTAATTAATCTAAATACTCAGTGTTTAAAAAATTATATATTAAAAAAATTAATCAATTGCTCTTTCTATCTTCATTTCGTCATTGGAATTAATTCTTCTATTTATTTTTCTTTAATTTATTTATTAAATGCTAGTTAATAAGGTTAAAAGATTAACCTACTTGTAGTTATTTAACTTCAATTAAACAAAACAAAAAGAAAAAAAAAAGAAAGCCCACGATCATCAATGTATGAACTCATATAGAAAAATATTTCTATTTTTATTTATTTTAATCTTTTGATTAAATATGCAAAAAAGCAAGAAAAGAAACAAAAACAAACCCACGATCATGAATTCATGAATCCACGCAAAAGATATTAATCTATTTTTAATTATTTTAAGTTTAATTAAATATAAAAAAAAAATTTGGTAGTAAGCCAACGAGAATCGACGACAAGGACTGAATTGACAAACAGCATGCAAGCTCGGCCTGCGACTGTGCGAGGAACGCCGACGACGGCTTGGTTGGATCTGAGCAATTTCTACGGATAAGCTCAAGTGAACCTCGTCTCTGATGCTGACATGGACAGCGCTTTATTCAAGTTGAAACATTGGTACGGCATCGTTTTTAGGCAGAACATAGGATAATTTAAGTTATAAGATTTTAGGTCTTTACGCCCTCCTCATCTCATATCGAAAAATTGCATGGCTATTATTGCATCATATATGAGTTAGCATGCCTTTTTAAAATTATCATGATTTTAAGATATATATATATATATATATAAATCCTGCCACTGTGCTTATTCTAAAAAAACTAAAAAATAATATGTATCTCGGGGTGCGGTTCTACTTGTGAATTTGGCAGTGTGAGTATGTTTGGTGGAAGAGGACATGGGGCTTTATGCCCTCTTCATCCCACATCAAAAAATTATGTGAGTATTATTACAACATATATTGATTAGCCGATCGTTATGATTTTGAATTGTGCACGTGCTCTGTCACTGTACTTGTTCTAAAAAAAGTTATAAGATTTTAAATTTATTTAATATAATAATATTTACTACATTTTTCTAAAAATAAAAATGTTTACTTTATTTTAAGACAATTTTCAATTATAATATAATATCATCAAATTCATATAATTAATATAAATATCTTAATTATTGTGCTTTTTTATTATTATAAATTAATCATTTTATTTTATTTATTTTAATGATATATTCTATCTACCTATATAAAGTTATAGAAAAAAAAAATTGTCCCACTCATTTTTTATAAGAATAAATATATATGAAGTCTTGAATATATAGTTGCATTAAAATTTGATAGAGAGAACTTTATCATTCCTATAATCATATTCGATTCAACTCTTAAAAATAATTTATACTCCAGAATAAATACATATAAGGTTTTACTTGTAAATTATACATCCAATATGAGTATTTATAATGCATTTAGATACGTTTTAATAAACAATTTACTTAAAAAGTACATTTACATGTTATTTATTAACTTTTATTCCAATTTAGAAAAATATAAAATAGAATCATACTAATTTTTTTTTCTTTTTTTAATAAAGTAAAATTATATTTCTAGACGAGTCTGATAATTATTATATACTTATCAAATATTAATAAAATAAAATTATATTTCTAGATTATTTGGACAATTGTTATATACTTATGTATATATTATATTCTAAATATATGATGATTATTATTCAGGCCACCTAAAAACATAGTTGTATATTTTTATAAATACAATCCTACATTCAATAATAAGTTTATGTACTCTGATATTATATTAAATTCTTAATTAATATAAATTTTGAAACATTGACCTCAAAAATGTTGAAGTATAAATTTTAATTCTTAATTAAAATAGGATCATAGTTATTGTGAATAGGATCATCCATATAATGTATAAAAAGAAACTCTAGATATTAGATATTTTTTACTTTGAATAAGATTTTAATTCCCTCTTTTTTTTATCCAATTCTTTCACCGCTGCGAACCCTAATTAGATTTAGATATAATATACTATTTTATCATTGAGAGAACCTAAGAACTCTTTTTCAGATCTAGGTCACATATATTTATTTCTATTAAATATAAAACTTAACAAACTTAATTTATAAAATTTTTAAATATAAAATTTAACAAAATTACTTCATAAATTTTTTACGAAAATAAAAAATGTAGTAAATGTTGAAAAGGTGACCAGGAAAGTGTAGTTAACCGCCTTTGCCAATCAAATTTAAAGAGTGGAATTCCTGTTCAAACCCTATTGCAGAAATGAATTAAAATTTGGTATTGCATATATGCAATTGTTTTGATTATGGAGTCAAAGTTATCTTCTTTTTTAACACATTAATTGTCGTTTCCACGATGCTGAAATTGAACATCATCATCATCAACAATTGATAAACACATCCATGTGATGCGACTATCATAATACCATTCACATTTGGATAGCTGAATATTGATAGTTAGAATCTTAAATTAGATTTTATAAAATATTGTATAAATTTGCCAAATAATAATCAAATTAGTAATTGTAAATTCGAGAGTGAAATAATAATGGCTTTCAAGAATTAATTCAAAACAAACTTTAAATCTTGAATTGCTAAACATTTTTTTTTCTCCTTAATGAGCAGTCAAACATTTTAGTTAGGTACCTCAAATATTTCGAATAATAATTCAGTCAATTGTTCTAGACAATTTCTTCTTCTTCTTCTTCTTTTTTTAAAATTTTTGGATTTTAATTTGTTTTGGTATTTTCCTTCTTCCTTCCTCTTTCCTTCAGTCTCCAAATATTTTGGTTTGCAGACTAAAGAATTTGACATCCAAACTTTCCATAACTTAGAAAAATCAACATTATGATATGATATGATATGATAGACAGCCATAATTTAGATTCCAAAATGGAAAAATCAACCTGTGAATTGTTGATTTTCATTTTTTTAATTCTATAGCTTTTAATTTAGCAGCAGCTGTATGATATAAAATGGATTATTGATCACATGCTATATTAATTTATTTCAATATATATATATATATAATTATATGCTTTAAATAATGACTAAAAATTTATATATATGATAAGAAGTAAAGAAGATTGAATAATTTCTTGATACTTTCTAACTATAGACAAACATACTATAGGTTTAGTGTTGACCAAGCTTGATTCTAGGCAGGATTTCCTGCAAGGAAAGAAGAAAGAAATCAGAATCGGATCAATAGCATTAAAATTAATATTTCTTACCTTGTATAGATTTGTTATAATACATATTAATATTGTAACAATACAAGAATAAAAGATAGATTTTGAACAGAAAACAAAAGTGCATTGTTAATAGTTTAATATGGTATCAGAGCAGTGTTCTTGATTTAGGTTTTTTCAAGACTCTGATTCAGCTCATCATCTATCTTGTACTTACCTGCATACCTTTCCCGACCAAAATTCTTTAATCAAACCAAATATCCGAACCAAAACAGAATGGCCACTATAGAAGAACTATCCCTGCAGATTGCCAATCTGCTCAAGAATGGCACCACTGGACAGATAAATCAATCAAACTCAGACAATCTAAATCTGGGGATGAAACTAGATGGAGACAATTATCCCCTTTGGGCACGACTGATGCGAGTAGCTATTGGAGGTAGAGGCCGAACTTAACACATCACTGGCCAGCCCCCACCACCAACAGAAATTGATCCACAATTTTCAACTTGGGAACAGATAGATCTTATGGTTTTCTCCTGGTTGATTCAAAACATTGAACCAAGATTGGTTAACAGAGTAGCAGAATACCCCACAGCTAAGGCTCTGTGGGATGGTCTAGCAATCACATATGGAAGTGGAACCGATTCATTGCAAATATATGATCTTCACATGAAGGCCAATAAACAAGTACAGGGACAATCAAGCTTGGAAGAATACTGGAATGGATTACAGGCAATATGGATGAGCATTGATAGGAGACAACCGAATCCCATGGACTGTTGTGCTAACGGCACAACCAAATACAACAAAATTATTCAAGAACATCGGCTATTTCAATTCTTAGCTGGCTTGGATGAAAAATTCGACAATATACGTCGAGATATTTTGAAAATTGAAACTTTGCCCTCAGTCGAATCTGCCTACTCCACCGTTCGATGGGAGGCCGCCAGACTTCAAATATTGAAACCGGCAACCAACCCAGATGCAGATTCGTCATCATTGGGCATTGGTACGGGTCTGATTGTGAAGGGGCCAGGAGACAAATCCAGACACGATTCAGGAACCAACACAGGAAAAAGCAATCAAAAGCGCTCAGATCGGAGATCATCACAGCGCGAGGACAAATCGAACCTAAGTTGCAGTTATTGTGGGATGAAGAAGCATACTAGAGAAACGTGCTTCAAGCTTGTGGGATTTCCAGAATGGTGGGATGAAACCCATAGGACCCAAGCAGCGAATCAGACTGCAAATGGGAAAGTCGCTGCTGGTGTGGGCATCCCTGAGGCCGCCGACATCACCAACAGTAGCTATGGTGGCCAGAAATCCCAAAGAACCATAAATGAAGGAGAAGAGACTACTGGATTGGCAGCTTTTGCAGGAGACGGCATCAAGGGTAAAAGGAAATTAGGGTTAAACCCTAATGAAAAATGGGCCACATGTGTTTTTGATAGAAAATGGATCAGCCTAACAGAAAGCCCAAATCCAATTAAGGGGTCCAAAGCTTTTCTTGAAGCCCAAATTACCAAAAAATTACCAATCTAGATATTTGATTGCGGAGCAACAGATACTATGACCCATGATCCGTCAGATATTATTGAACCAAAAACTCCACATTTAACCCATATACAATCTGCAAATGGAGAATTATCCGAAGTTCAAAGAGCTGGCACTGTTTCAATAACCCCCACTTTAAAACTATCAAAATGTCTTTATGTTCCATCTTTATCTTGCAAACTACTGTCAGTTAGCCAAGTAACAAAAGAATTGAATTGTGTGGTTCACATGTTTGCTCATTTTTGCCTTTTGCAGGACATTCATACGGGGGTGATCATTGGGCGTGGTACTGAACGTGGAGGTCTTTACCATGTTGATGAGGTGGCTCAACACGGAAATGCAATGCTGGCTCATGGAACACCGGAAAGGCAAATTTGGCTTTGGCACAGGCGTCTAAGTCATCCGTCATTTCACTGCCTTAAGATACTGTTTCCTTTCTTATTTAAGCATAGTATGAACTTTAATTGTGAAACTTGCATTTTTGCAAAGAACCATAGAGTGTCATATTCTTTAAATAACACTAGAGTTGATTCTATGTTTTCATTAATACATTCTGATGTGTGGGGTCCAGCTTCGAATTCTAGTGGTCAATTTAAATATTTTGTGCTTTTTATTGATGATTTTTCACGAATGACTTGGGTATATTTTTTGAAACATAAGTCTGAAGTTTTTGAGAAATTTGTTGAGTTTTACAATATGATTCTTACACAGTTCGATAAAAAAATTCAAGTCCTACGATATGACAATGGGGGGGAATACCTTAATTCATTCATGCACAATTTTCTTACTGAAAAAGGAATTATTCATCAAACCACATGTCCCAACACACCACAACAGAATGGAGTTGCAGAACGAAAAAATAGATTTCTCCTTGAAATAACCCGATCTCTAATGTTTGAAGCTCAGGTACCCAAACACTTCTGGTCAGAGGCTGTTGCTACTTCTGTCTATCTGACCAATCGACTTCCTACAAAAATCTTGAAACATCAAACACCTCTACAAATCCTTCAAACCCAAACAGATATACCACCTGTCCTGACCCTTCCACCTAAAATTTTTGGTTGTTCTGTTTATGTTCACATACCCAAACATGAACGAACAAAATTTGATCCTTGTGCTCGAAAATGTGTCTTTGTTGGGTATGAGGTTAATCAGAAAGGGTATAGGTGTTATAGTCCTGACAATCGTCGTGTTTATGTTACCATGGATTGTGACTTTCTTGAGTCCGAGTTTTACTATGCCCACCAATCTAGTCGTCAGGGGGAGAACCAAAATGACTCCATAGCTTGGTTAGATAGCCTAATTGTCACAGATGGAGTTTCAACAAAGCCTTGCTGCAGGACCATCGAGCCATCTCTTGGCAGGGAACAGATCGACACAACTATACCATCTCCAAATGAAACACCTTCTATGGAGGTCCTTCAGGAGGTAAGTCCTACTAGACCCATTATTGAAGTTGATAATGACGGTACTAACGATGAAAATCAGATAGTGGAAATAGATGTAACAGAAGGGTATGTTCTTCCTCCAAGGTCTACTCGGGGAATACCACCTAGGCGATATTCTCCAGAACATGTGTCCAGATCCTCGAGATATCCAGTAGGAAATGTTGTCAGGGGGAGTGTTTCGGAAGTTGCAAAAGTGTTTGCTTCTACACTATATACAGAACAATTGCCTAGAAATATTGAAGAAGCAAAATAGAAAATTGAATGGCGGAAAGCTATGAAAGTCGAAATGGAAGCACTTGAGAAAAATGGTACATGGAAAAAATGCACTCTTCCGGTAAATAAACGGCCTGTCGGTTGTAAATGGGTATTTACTATTAAGCACAAAGCAGATGGGACAATTGAACGCTACAAAGCTAGACTTGTTGCTAAAGGGTATACACAGACCTATGGCATTGACTATTCTGAGACTTTTTCCCCGGTTGCTAAGATTGATACTATTCGGGTTCTCTTCTCAATTGCTACAAATCAAAACTGGTCACTTCATCAATTTGATGTAAAAAATGCCTTTCTTCATGGAAATCTAAATGAAGAGGTTTATATGGAGACACCACCAGGGTTTCAAGATGAATTTCAGGAAAATGGAGTGTGCAAGTTAAAGAAGGCTCTGTATGGGTTAAAACAGTCACCTCATGCTTGGTTTGGAAGATTCACGATAGCCATGAAGAGATACGGGTACAAACAAAGTAATGCAGATCACACCTTGTTCCTGAAAAGACGAGGTAATCTTATCACTTGCTTAATTATATATGTAGATGATATGATCATAACAGGAAGTGATTCTGAAGAAATTGCACAATTGAGAAAGAGCTTATTTTCTGAGTTCGAGATGAAGGATTTAGGAGGTCTCAAATATTTTTTTAGGAATTGAGGTACTAAGATCACAGAGAGGTATCTTCATATCCCAGAAAAAATACATTCTTGATCTTCTGGCAGAAACAGGTTTGGTTGATTGTAAACCAGCAGAAACACCTATGGTGGTGAATCATGGGCTTCAAACCACAGAAGGAGCAGCTTTGGCAGACAAAAACCAGTATCAAAGGCTTGTTGGAAATTTGATTTATTTAGCACATACAAGGCCAGATATTGCTTATGCAGTAAGTGTTGTGAGTCAATTCATGCACCAACCACAGGAAAATGATATGGAGGCAGTATTGAGGATTGTTCGATATTTAAAGGGAACCTTCGGAAGAGGAATTATGTTTAGAAGAAATGGGCACCTAGATGTCGAAGTTTATACTGATGCAGACTGGGCTGGTAATCCAAACGATCGAAGATCAACTTCAGGATATTTCACTTTAGTCGGAGGAAACTTGGTAACTTGGAGGAGTAAAAAATAGAAAGTAGTTGCATTATCTAGTGCAGAAGCTGAGTTTCGTGGAATAGCTAAAGGGCTGACTGAGATTTTGTGGGTAAGGAAATTAATGACTGAGATTGGGTTTACCCCTAAGCTTCCTTGCATACTGAAGTGTGATAACAAAGCTGCGATTAGTATATCAGAGAATCCAGTACAACATGACAGGACCAAACATGTGGAAGTGGACAGACATTTTATTAAAGAGAAGCTTGAAGAAGGCATAGTACAACTTCCATTTGTCCGATCAGAAGATCAACTGACAAATATCTTAACTAAAGCTGTTACCGGAAAAATATTCAATTCAGTGTTGGTCAAGTTGGGTATTGGTGACCCCATTACACAACTTGAGGGGGAGTGTTGACCACGCTTGATTCTAGGCAGGATTTCCTGCAATGAAAGAAGAAAGAAATCAGAATCGGATCAATAGCATTAAAATTAATATTTCTTACCTTGTATAGATTTGTTATAATACATATTAATATTGTAACAATACAAGAATAAAAGATAGATTTTAAACAGAAAACAAAAGTGCATTGTTAATAGTTTAATATTTAGGGCATAATATTCCTTCCGAATCTGTTATTTATTAATTCAGAGATCATCATTGAATAATTCTTTTATTTTTCAAATCTCTTAATTACTTCTAGGCATTTTCTATTCTTTAATCCTCTAATCAGATCTAAACTAGAATTAAATATTTGATATATACATATATATATATATTAAATTGAAAAGAAAGTCCATGCTTTTGTTAATCTGTGTCTGCTTTCAAGCACTACTATTGTGCTCTAAAATTCTCTATAAAAATAGTGAAAAAGGGAATGGATGTTTAAAGAAGGTGAAAGGGGGATGGATCCTATATATGCTTTATTAATGGAAATTTTAGAAATATAAATTAGGTTAGTTAATATGCATTCCCAACACAAAAACAGGTGATTTTACTCCATAATAATACATAATTTAGGTGTAATATTCGATAATAACATTATTAATCAAATTAGATATATCTTTGTTTTTATTCAATTACTAAATTTAATTGCATCGTAAATTAATGCAAGTGAATTTTTTTAAGAAAGAAAAAAATAACATTTTAATGTAAATATTGGGTAATATATTAATGTTAAAGAAAATAACATTTTCTAACTTAAATGTTTAATTACATTGCAATGTGTTTGTAAAGTCTAATTACGTGTGTTGTAAAATTATTTGAGAAAATGATTTTATGACTTGCATGTGTTCGTAGTTAATACAGTCTAACACATGTTAAAAAATTATTTAAATATTAATAACATAGTCTAGCACGTACTAGAAACAATTTAAAAAAATAATTTTCCAACCTATACACATTCAATCTAAATGTGTCATATGTTAATATTAATGAAATCTAATGCATGTTACAATTTATTTCAGAAAATAATTTCCTGACTTGCATAGATATAATAATTTTCTCATCATAACGTGAATCCGATTATTACTTCATATATTATTATTATTATTATTATTATTATTATAAGATTGCAAATTTAAGGTTCAATCTCATATATTTGTTTTATAAGAAAAGAAAGTGCATTGAATAAAACATAGGAATTGGGACGTGCATGTGTATCTGGCAATTGCAATGAGCCATTCTCTTAAAATAATAATAATAATAATAATAATAATAATAATAATAATTGGAAGTTAAAATGAACCCTCTGGTTGAAGCCAGTTTTCTTTGCTTGTGCACCGTCATTAACGCGTCTTCTTTCGAATTCAACACCTAAAAGTGTAACTGCCATTGGTTTGGAGGCTGGGGGAATGCACTGCTAAATCCGGAGGCGACCCTTATTTTGAAACAATGGCGCCATTAATTCTTTGTTTTGCCATTTTGGCTGAATCCTCTCCAATCTTTCTTATAATTAAGATTAAGATTCCTCCAATATCTTTCTGATAAATATTGTCTTAATTAATAACTACTTTTTATCTATTACTATAAGATTTTTATAATGTGATAAAATTATAAAATTTTATAATTATTTGTAATGTGATATATTGATATATTTGAAATGTTGAATTTTTATTAATTTATTCCTTAAGATACTAAATATATATTATTAAAAGTGGATTTTTTTCTGTTTCCTTATCAGAAATGTGAATTTAATAAAAAATTCTTACATGAATTAGATATATATATATATCTCCAAACTAATTAAAATTAAATAAAATAGTTTTAATAGAAAAAAAATATTAATTTTATTTAATTTTAATTTGCCAAATATATATAAACTCGATTTATTATAGTATTTTTCGAATTCAACAATTCCAAAAGGTCATAAAAAAATTATTATTAACAAACCCAGTCACCACGACATCAACCAAATCCGCAGGCTGAATCAAATGAAGACTCAACGACTCCTAAAGAACTTTCAAAAACTTAGCAACCAACCAACATTTGCTTTTATTTGTCATTTCAGAGAATAAAAAATAAATAAAGAATGCAGAATTGTAATGCCGGTGACTACCAAATCTAAGCTGTCTGCCCCTGGATACACCTTCACTTCATATGAACTCCATACATTGAAATTCTTCCATTTCATTATTATATGAAAAAAGGCTTTACAATCAAACCGACGTAGTTGACCCATCTGAAATAATACATACTATCTCCGTTTCATTAACGTAGAAAAAATAAGATGGACACAAAAATTAAGGAAATTTTACTTTTTTCATCTTTATTGACTTAAATACCCCTAAAAAAAATATCCCTCAAATTAAATTTTTAAGATAAGGGTATAAATGATATTTTATCTCATTCCACTCTCCAAAATTTATCTAAAATGACATATTTTCTATATAAAAAATACACCAAAAAAGAAAATTTTTTCTATATTAATAAAACGGAGAGAGTATTAAATATTAATCCATGTAAGCAGGGTCGCAGCTAAGTGTACGTTGAGGGGGCTTGGCCCTTTCCATTTTTTTTTAACTACTTATATATATTATAAAATTTTAAAAAATTGGCCTTTTCATTGAATAACATTTAACAAATAAACTTGCACAAGTCTAAAATTTTAACTTAAATACATTTATTTGATCTAAAACTAAATATTTACTAATCCAAAATCATATTTTTATTTTATAAAAAAAAAGTAAAATTTACAGAATAAATTTATTATTTTTAATTCTTCTACTCTGTTGCTACCTTATCATATGTGTTTATCGGTAATTTTATTATGTGAGTCTTTTTTTATAATTATTTAAATTTTATCTTTTTAGTTTTTAATCACTTAAAATGAAATATTATTATATATAATTTTTTTAATGTTAGGATTTATGATTAATTATATTTTTACTTTATTTTTTTAATTTAATTATTGATAAGAGATATTAAATTTTAATTCGTATTTGCTTAAAATTGTTAAATCAAAAAATTATATTTATTATTATTTCATAAATTATGATTACTTATTATTAATTATTTATCAATTATTATTAATGATTCTTTCAAAAAAAATTAACTCATTGTTAATTATTTAATGATTATTATTAGTGATTCTTTATCAATTATTAATATTAGCAATGAATATTGTTTATGTCAAATTTTTAAATTTTATTTTTTTTAAAAAAATATTATTATTATTTATTTTGATTGGTTGATCCTACTTAACATTTCACCCTGGCTCCAAATAATTGTTAGAACTGAAGAAAACATTTAGAATTTTAGCTTGAATAAAAATTTTGCCACCCAAAAAAGAAAAAAGAGAGGCCAAACTTGCAACAGCAAAGGCGGAAAAACAGGGTAACTTACTTAATAATGGAATGCCGAAACCTCAACTTCGCACAGGATTACGAAGGAAATAGGGACGAAGCCAGCGCTTCAAGAGAAGGGAAGGCAAAATGTAGAGATGTGCATCAATACAATTAATTAAATTTTAGGAATCAGCCAATTCAACTATTATTAATTAGTTAAAAAATTTTATTTTAAAAATTAATTATTATTGATTTAGTCGGAGTTGATCAATTTTTATCAAGTTTAATTGTTTTTATTAGTAAATATACAAATCGAAGCCGATTAATTCAGTTAATTTAAACTAACATTGACGATTAAATTACAGTTGAATTTAGACTATTTTACGCATTCCTAATAAAATTTATTTGATGATATATTAGAAAATAATATTTTTGAAAATTAGTTTAATTACATCTTTAACTTTAACAATTTTACCTTCAATGAAATTTATTTGATGATACATTTAAAAATTAATATTTTTGATAATCATAGCTCATGGCTTATAAATTTACTAATAATACAATAAAAATAAAATAAAGAGAAAAAAAATAAATTATGACATCTCAAAAAATAGTTGAAACAAAATTCATCACACAATATTAATAATACAATATTCGAAATAATAAAATGAAAAAAAATAAACAAAAGAATTTTTTTAAATAAACTAAAAACAAATTAAAAAAGTAAAAATTCAAATCTTATTTTTTCTCAATTTTTCTTATATATATATATATATATAAAAGAACATGAGGCAATTTATAATTTTTAAAGGGGCAAAAAAAATTAAAAACTTTATTACATGTATAAATATAAAATATCTTTTTTTAAAAAAGGATGCCAATTGCCCCCAAATATTATACTTAACACTACACAACAAAAGCAGAAACATATCTCAGCAACAATGTTAAGTAAAGCTGAGCACCCTTCTTATAAATCTCTTAATGAATATGGATAACTGAACTAAAAATATTCAGAATAAATTTTTTTTATTAATTTTTAACTTTTTTTGAATTAAATTTTATCAAATTTTATATAAAATGATTTTGAATCTTAAACTATATTGAGACTAAGAACCATTCCAAACTATGCCAAGCTAAATAATCAAAATAATAATTAATTTTTTACATTTTTTTCTTTTGTTTTTTTATATAGAAGATATTCTTTTATTTTTTTAATATAGAAGATATAATGTATGAAATAACCATTAAAGATTAATATATTAAAAATAATTTAATTTATATTAATAATATATGATTTTTGAAACATTATTATAGTTGTTTTTTGAACAGTAATAATAAAATTCATTAAAAAAACAGAGAACAAGAAAATTTAGATAGATAGAGAAAAAGATCTAAAACTAGATGGGAAAATACATAGACAGGGACCACAGAGACTGCTGTTAACCAAGGATCCTTTAGGAGCATCAACCAACCAACTGTCAATTTTCCTTTGGAAGTACAAGAGCTACGAATAAAAGGCCATACGAAGAGTAAAAAGCCACAACCTCTAGCAAGAAGCACATCCTTGAATTTGCTTGTATTTAACCGCAAGGTAAAAAGGCAAAAGGCATAAAAGCCATAACCAAACATAATCCCCACGCATCCTCATGTAACAGTTTATAATTGAGGAAAACAAAGGACTACATGTCCTAACATGGAGCAAAGGAAACACCAGCTCAAGTAAGGCCAGGGAGAAGTGTTGAACATAGAGACCTCCTTCCTCATACTTACATAACATAGCAATATATCACTGGGCAAAGGCTCCTTCAAAACTTCCAAAAAAATCGACAGTTATGTGAGCTGCTTCCAGAGATAATATGTTGACCTTGGAGTGCAAAATGAAACAACTTAAATGGAACACATAGCAAGCAAACAACACAAAACTACAGCAGTGAGTAAACAAAAAGGCCCTTTCCAGCCTTGGTTCTCTGATTTTGGCCATTCGAAGATATGGAAACATGCAACTATCAGGGGGTTTTGGTGGCAGTGGCTCGCTAGGACCTGGGCTTTCTGCCAGCCACAAAATCCACACAAAGATCCAATCCACAAGGAGGTGGACTCTTAGACAGATCACCAAACTCCCTTTCTCCGATAAAGCTCGGTCGAACACATAATGCCCTTGGAGAAAGAGACCCATGGCTAGAACAGAGTAAGAATCATCTATTAAGGTGAAGCTAAGTGTGATCCAGAAGATGATGGCTAAGCAAAGCTTTGATTGGGGTTTTAAGGTTATGGATTGTGGAGTCAACGGTGTGATGAAGATGATTAAAAAGCTATAGGAGAAACTTAGAAACAACTGATTATCAGGAGGCAAGACGGAAGAGAAGGGGATTAGGGGCGACGGTCTTACAAGAAGAGAGATAGAGAGAACAAATAGCGACTTAAAATTACAAATTGTTATAGTTGTTATATACTCAATAACTAATATAAAAATAATATATACTTACAGCTAAAAATATTTTTATTACGCATAATTCTTAAAATTAAAAAAAATATATAAATTATACTATTAAAAAATATATGGATAAAAATATATAACTTATATAAGTTAAAAATTAATTTTTAATTTATATTAAAAATTATATTATTATACTTTTCTATTAGTATTTCACTAAATATGAACTTAAATTTATTTATAAAAATTAATAAATTTTATTACTAGTTTGAAAAATATTTAAATATTAAAATTTTTTATGAATTAAATTATCTTTATAATATATTTTTACTATATAAAAATTTTAAACGATAAAGTTTCATTTTAAAAAAACTTTGGTTAATAAAATTGAGTAAAGAAAGCATTGAATTCTCGAACTGAATTATCTATAAATTATGGAGTAATATAATACGAAAATTTTTGTACATAGAACGTGACTAGATATTGTATTTTTAAATTTTTATCTTTTGAAATAGTTACAGAGAATTTCAATTTTTTGAATTGGAGGAAACCGTGCTCACTACAGTGCCAAGTTACCTACATAATCCAGTGACCAAAAAAAGAAAGTTGACAAACAAAAGACGTCAGAACAAAAAAAAAAGGCCATATATCCTGCACCATAAGCCTCACACACTTCTATAACATATCTAGGCCTATTTGCAAAGCAGCCATGTGACTTTGCACCAGAAGGGACCTGTACATGTAATTGCCATGGTGCAAAAGAAAAAAAAAAAACTGAACGCCCTTATAACTAGAAATGTTTGTGTACTGCTGCACCAAAAAAGGCTCACCTCTGGTTTCAAATTACTAATGCTTTTCTCGGTATCTTCTAGCTCTTTTTGGGAAGGTTGCAGATTGCTCAAAAGAAGCACTAGAAATCCTTGAGGTGAATTTTCTGGATCATATATTACTTGGAGAATATAATCTGCAATTTTTAGATCAATCACATATGAACAATCACAACTACATTAGCTGATAAACACTATACATCAAAACAATATGACAGAAAACCAGCTTTTTAACAATCTATATAATTTTTGTGTCAGCATATCAAAATGAATAAGCTAACCCAACAACAATTCCATCTAAATGATATTATACAACATCCATTAAGATGTGGCCACTGGTAGGCTGCAATCCTAACGAGAGCATCAACCAGTTTGCTACACTCAATTATGGTCGAGGTTAGATGAAAACCAAATAATAATGATAACAAAAGAATGTCCTTCGCTTCTTTCTTCATTTGCGTTTCCTCCAAATATACAAATAAATATGCAGATTTTCTTCTTAGACATGCGCACCTTTGATTAATGAGTCGCTTTCCCAAAAAAGTGTTCAATCTGCAAATTGCTTGCTTTGGCTCCATACTTGCATCTCTTTGCAGCCGCAGAATTTTCCTTGCTACCCTGCAAAAAGATCACAGATTTTTCACACAATCAGCCTAGTAACAATGGACAGTAATAAACAGAAACGGCATCTAAAATTGAATTTACATGAGCAACATAAGGTGCTAGCAAGAGAACCACAACCAAAGTACAATGGATACATGGCTTATAACAACCTTAATTTTCTCCATAAGCAAAATGATCGGAAAACTCTCCAACGCACTACAAAAAGGATGAACTATAAAATATGCACAAGAGAAATAGTGACCACAATCAACCAAAAATCAATGGCAAACAATATCAAGAAAACAACTAATGCACAAATGACAGAAACAAGTTGCATCCTGCTAACAAAGGATGTTTCAAACTAAAAGTGTTGGATGAAAAATGAGTTTGTGCACCCACCAATGAGGATTGATTCAGGGACCTCATAACTTTAATTCTACCACCTCTCCCATCAGATCCAACTGCAATTAAATCACAACTACTTGTGCTTATTCCTTTCAAGGCCTCTGATTGGCCACGTTTACACCATTTCCCCAAATAACGGTTTGTTCCATCAGGGCCCAGCAATCCACTTGAAAAACATATTTCCCCTGCACATATTTAAGTTACAATGAATGCAATGATGTTAGGACCTGAGCAAGAATTCCTTCAAAGCAAAATATATATTGAGGGCAAATTAGGCGCCCTGTGCCCAACTAGCAAATATGAATTAATTTTACAAAGCATATAGTTTAATCAATGTCTGAAAAGCAATTACATCAAATTCAAGTTGCAACAGAAGTAAACTACCTGGCCTGGAAAATGGAACTGGGGATGGAGATTCTTTCTTAATGTTGAGCATAGGTTGATCATGTTGCACATCATCAAGAATTAGAGTAACTTCCTCATCAGCAGCAACCGAAGCATCACCTTTATTGCTATTGGTGCAAGCTCTTAAACCAAAAATCCCACCTGGGTTTGCTAGTCCATTCGCTTTTGCTTTGCCATTGATGCTACCAACTGTTTCTGACTTTGCTAGAGTTGACTTTACATCTTCACTGATTGGATTCTTTGAATCAGTCTCTAAAAGTACGTGAGGTGCAGGAAATTTTGAAGCACCTTCATCTATTATGTAGCAAGTGCTTCTCTTATTAACAGCCATATTACTTGGCCATTCTTTGGTGGAATTGGAACCCACATGGTCAATGATATTGAAATTTCCCTGACCACCGTTCAAGTTTTCAGTTCGATCCAGTTTGACCACAGATTCAGAATGTTTTTCCTTTGGATCTTGTAGGGAAAAATAACTGGCGGAAAAAGCATTTGAATTAAAATTGGGGCCATTTGTGGTAACTTCTTTACATTGAACCTTTTTTGAGGCTTTTAAAGCCCTCAGAGCGTCATTATCTTTCACTTCAACCATCATCTCCAGTTCTTGGACTTTTGTCTAAGGATGAGCACAAATCAAATTACTATTTTAGCCAAATTACAAATAATTTCCATGCCATAAAAAGGAAAAAAGACTCAGTCTGAAACAAGATTTTCTTGAAGACTATTGAACAACACCCTCATACATTTACCTTCAATTTTGTTATTTTCTCTTTTGCCTTCTCAAGTTTTTTACAAGAACGTGCCTCTCCCCTTCCAAGTTGATTGCACTTGGCCATCAATTCTTTATAATTCCTGTAAAAGAATTAAGCACCTATGAACTATATAAAATCAAATCTAGTGGAATAAGAGACATGCCAAAAGAAACATCAGTGAAAGAATCAAAAGGGTAAATATTACAGCAAAAGCAACTATCACAAAGAGGTAGCGACAAATTCTACTTATCTAATGATAGATATCAAGTAAACTGTTACGTATCACAGAATATAGAAGGGTAGGAAAGGGTATTGAGCAGGTAGTGCTACTGGGGATGGATGATTGGGTAGTTAGAATGTGTGTTATTGATATCCAATGATTGGGCAGTTAGGTAATTGAGGTCAGCCAATGATTAGAGAATAATGTATTGTGTATGACACTACTATTTTGTCTTTTATCTGATATGGTTATTAAATAGGAATGTACTGAGTATCTGAGGATTATCAATGAACATCCGTATTTTCAAATTCCTCTCCTCTTCTCTTCTCTATCTCCCTCTAATTTCTATTTCTCTCTTCTCCCTCTTCTTCTCTGTTTCTCTCTTTTTCTTCTCTATTTCTCCCTTGTTCTATATTTTCTAACTGTGGTTGTTACAAGTTGGTATCAGAGCTGTAAGAACCTCGGCACCATCTTTAAACAATGATGAGTAAATCAACTAAACTGACCCAGAAACCACATACAGTGAAAGACAAAACAGTGGATGAAACTTATACAGAAGAGTTAGATCTCTCTTGAGACTGCAATTCATCTTCGGTTGGATGCCATCCAGAAGGAGCAACAAGCTGCTCGTGCCGAACACCAGAGAGCATATTACCAGTTGCATACGGAACAAATCAAAATAGGTCTTCAACTCAATCAGATGACACAACTCCTTATGAATCTACAGGATAAAAGAAAAGAACCTTTGATTGAAGAGAAACGTAGCAGAAAACGGAATTTTACCAATACCGACCTTTTGTATTAGAGCAATTGATGAAGAGTTCGTTGAAACAAGGGCTGGTGAACCAGAGAATCTCATTGTCGGACCGATTCCAAGGGATAGTGGTGGCAGAGGACACTGCTGTAAGCTTCTTCAGAAAATGGGCCTTCCCATGTTCAAGCGAAAGGAACCCCAAGCCTGGGTCTCAAAATGCAAGACATACTTCGACATCTACGATGTGCCGGATGATTGGAAGTTGAAACTCGCTATTTTGTACCTCTCGGACACTGTTAAACGATGGTTCTCCGGCTGGGTAAAAACCCATGAGGACGCCGACTGGGATGAGTTCACCAACGCTCTCCTCCCGCGATTCCATGACTTTTCGACCGAGAATGTGAAGTAGGAATTCAACAAAATTCGCCAAAAGGGTAACATAAAGCGATTTCAAGAAGAAATCGAAGAGCTTAAAGCTGTAATGGAGAGGTTCCACCCGATGTTGACATACTTGGACAATCTGTCAGCTTCCTCGGTCGCCAAAGGGAGGACATCGGGGTAAGGGTGAAGTTGCTCTAACCACCGTCCCTCAATCACGCCGTCGACCAAGTCTGGTTGCAAGAATTAGTTCTAGAAGCTTCCCAAAACATTGCGTTTAGTAAAAGTTCTTATAACCAAAATGAGGCCCAACAACAAAAGCCCAATCTTTCAAAACTTAACCCGAACCTCTAAACCAAAAACCTAGCAGCTATCCTTCACCAAATTCGCAACAAAAAATTTCAATCCCAACAAAGCCCAAACTCCTTACCAGCCGAATAAACATGATTCCCAGTTTACAATAATTAACTGTAGGAACCATTGTCAATTTTGTGGTTGTGTTTCCTGTGCCTAGAGTACAACCAATTCAGTTCCTGTCTCATCTAGTGATCCAAGAACTGCACGGAATTAGTGAGAGAAAAATCGGGTGTGTAATTATTGGTTCAAACAACGGCAACAGGGGATAGCTACTTTTGATAATGGAATCCAGGTTCCCAGCCTGGAACTTAGTAGTTCACATTCGGCGGCAAGTTTTGCCAGCTCTAAATCTGGTGGCACTGCTACCAGTAAGAGTTTCATTCTTGGCTCTATGCCAAATTCAGTTGGGTCCTGTCCATGAACTCAACAAAGCGCAGGTATCAGTCCACACCAAACATCGGAGATGAAAGCAAATTCAAGTAAACAAAAGGAAGTAGCATTAAGAAGGAGCAATGTCCTTATTGCAGATACAGGCTATCAATCTCCAAACCAATATGCTTTTTCTATGAACAAGAGTGATGATGGTGTTGACTATGGTATGTTTCGGTCTAATTCGGAGACAAGGCACTTTCCCCAAGTCAGTGAATATTTTCACCACGCTCAGTTTGATGACATGAGCAATGATGAAGGATCACATAAACCTCATCTTGAATGGGAAAATATTGACATAAAATGTTTAATCAACTCTCTGTTAAACCATAATTTTGGTTCGCATGATGAGCATGTTGTGGATGATGAATGCAAGCCATATTCCTTTCTCTATCCTTTGAAAAAAGGTGAGGGTGAACTTGTGGATTTTGAGAACAATGGACTATTTTGGGTTCCATCTGAACCTGAAAATGCAGAAGATAAGAAGGAAGTTGGTTTGTTTGATGATGATGATGATTATGATGAGGAGATTGCAGCTAGAGAGTGGGGTCGTCTATGCTTCTCGAGCAATTTTGGCAATGGGGAATTTCGTAATAAAGATAGAGTAAGTGATGAGCACAAGAAAGCCATGAAGAATGTGGTTGATGGGCATTTCAGAGCCTTGATAGCTCAGTTATTGCAGCAAGAGAATATTCCTGTGGGTGATGAAGATGATAAGGAGAGCTGGTTGGAAATCATTTCTTCTTTGTCATGGGAGGTTGCTACCACTAATTCCTTGACAGCACCTCTATCTACCTCACCTCCATTACCACATGGCAAACAACTGCTACTAGAAGAGTTATCAATAGGTGTTGTTGAGGCTGAAAAGAGTAATGTTGCTGCTATTGAAGAGTTACTAAAGAAGAGGGAAGCAATTCAGTCTATGCTACAAGAGAATTTACCAATGGCCAAGCAAAGAAAGAAGACTTATGCTGATCAGAGGAGGTTTGAATGTGAATTCCAGGTTGGAGATCGAGTCCATCTAAAGCTCCAACCTTACAGGCAGTCATCCGTAGCATTCAGCAGAAATATGGAGTTCAGTGCCAAGAATTATGGACCTTTTGAGATCACTCAGAAGGTTGGGAAAGTGGCTTACAAATTACAGTTACCGTCCATTTCAAAAATTCACCCTATTTTTCATGTCACCTTATTGAGGAAGAAGTTTGGAACCAACATAGTACCAATAACTGGTCTTCCAGAAACGCAAGTTGCTGAGTCAGTAATTGGGCCTAAGAAGTTCTTAAACTCAAGGGTAATATTGAGGAACAATCAGTACATTCAGCAGGTGCTAATGAAATGGATCAACCTTCCATCTACTGATGCTATTTGAGAGAATTTAAGCTTCATCATTCATAAATTTACTAAATTCATGCTATTTTGGAGACAAGAATGGCTTAAAGGGGAAGGAATTGTTATGTATCACGGAATATAAAAGGGTAGGAAAGGGTATTGGGCAAGTACTGCTACTGGGAATGGATGATTGGGTAGTTAGAATGTGTGTTATTGATATCCAATGATTGGGCAGTTAAGGTAATTGAGGTCAGCCAATGATTAGGGAATAATGTATTGTGTGTGACACTACTATTTTGTCTTTTAGCTGATATGGTTATTAAATAGGAATGTGCTGAGTATCTGAGAATTATCAATGAATACCAGTATTTTCTAATTCCTCTCCTCTTCTCTATCTCCCTCTAATTTCTATCTCTCTTCTCCCTCTTCTTCTCCGTTTCTCTCTTTTCCTTCTCTATTTCTCCCTTGTTCTATATTTTCCAACTGTGGTTGTTACATAAACCTAAAGATTCAATTATTCTGGCACTTAGCAACAAACCAATAAAATTTATTTAAAAAGCAAAAACTCAAGACAATTTCCTACTCCCATGCATGCATTTAATTATAAGCAGACAAATACACAACTTACTTATTGCGAATGACCAAGGACTTCCTTAGAATGTCTGCAGTATCTTTATAGCTGGCCTCATTACCAAAAGATGCAAGCTTTAAGACTTCATCCTCCTCCAGGTTCAGATCCGACACCCTGGATTATAAACCATATCACAACATTAGTAACAAGGATTCATAGTAAGAATCTAATGGAGCAAACACAAGTTCACTTACAATTTCAGTGCTGCTAGCTCTTTGGCCAGGGCCATATTCCTGTCCTGAAGCCTCAAGTATTCCAACTTCAGATTATCAAGCTCCTATAATTCAATTGACCAAATATCATTTTCATTTTCTATGACTGAATTGATACCACAAATGATGAAACAACTACACAGATGATAATACACCTCAGATTTTGAATGCAGCAGCCGCTGAGTTGAAATTTTTTGTTCAACTGCGTCATTCCTCAATGTTGTTTCTTTCGTCAACTGATCCGTGCAGAAAGACAACTGAAAAAATAATTCCCTCATAGCAAAAAAAATTCGTTGAAACAAACCATACACTGCGGCTTGATATTATGTTATAAAGGAATTTACATTAATTAAAAACAGAAAACTACAACTAGTAGTGTTTTATAGACACTTAAATCCAACTAAGCCAATTATTTGCATAAGACTACTATTTGCAGTTCAATAAGTGATTTGTCTTAAGTTTTAATTCCATTTGAAGGAATAGAATAAAAGCAGAATCCCAGTTCTTTTCTGTTGCAATAGGTGAATAAAAGCTGAATCACATAGGTGTCAATATGACATTAGTAAGGGTTTAAATATCAGCTTTCGTCGCAATTTTAACTTTCTCAGCAAAAAACAGAGGGATAAGTGTTAACAAACAATAATTAGCCTTCAGTTAACGAAATGGGGTAAGAGAAGGGATAATTCTTGTTTCGTCAAATATAGTTAATGATAATTCGTCATCATTCATGCCAAATAGCCATGTAAACCACCGAGGATCTTCAATCTAGTTTACACCTGATTTAGTCTGTGCAGATGTTAACTGATAATTTTTCCTTTTCCCCCTAATTAATTTTCTTTCGCCTTTGTAATTTATTTATCCTACATCTTCGCAAATTATAGATTACCTCCTCATGTAACAATTTGATTTCCTTGCCTTGACACTCCAAATTTGAAGTAAGACCGGACACCTTCACCTCCAATCTCCTCACTTCTCCACGCAACAGCTTAGGATCCTCCTTGCAATCAATCACTTTCTGAGACACAAATGATTCATTTTGATCCCCCATTGATTGGAAATAAAGCCGAGCAGCATTTCTCCCCTTGCAGCTCTGCTTGCACACTGGACAACTGCACTTCTTTGAGTTCGAACAGTACTCGAACCATTGCTGCAAGCTAGGGTTTCAAAAATAAGGCACGTCAATCTTAAAACATAAGTTTTTACAAAAAAGTGAGAATAAATGTAAATATAATGCAACAACCAGAGTTCGTGGAAGACATGGCCACAGATGGAGATGACTTGGAGGTCTTCGACGATGGGCTTGAGGTCTTCATAGCAGATAGAGCAGATTGTCTTGGCAAAGGAGTTAGCATTATTGACCATGCTTCGCTATGTCTCCGTTTCTTGTTTGTTCGCTGTGGTTTTGGTCTCTGACCTCTCCATCTATCACTCCATTTTTCCAAAAATGGAGCGAATTTGAACTCTGAAAATTGATAGAGCGGGAACAAGAGGGAAACCTCCAAATCCACGTTTTATATTCCACGTGCAGGTCACGTGATATTTATCGTATATAAATTTGCTAGTTAATTATTTTAAGTTGAACACAAATGTCCTAATATCGTGAATTGTCACTGTCCTTAATCAACCTCGCTGGTGATCTCTCTCCATAACTACAAGGGGAAAGCAGCTTCAATACCAATTCTGTACTTAAGTCTTAAACTCCGTCCAAATGACTCCAATAATTTCACAATTTGGTTGAATTTCAGGCTTAGGAATTGCATCATCCACGTTCCTTTCCTGATTGTCGGAGAGGAGCGGCGATGGGTCGCCGTTGTGATGGTTATTGATAGGTTGACGATATTTGAAAGGGATTTTGATGGTATTCTGTAAAATGATGGTGGTTTTATTGACTTTCCGTTGATTGCCTTGAAAGCATAAAATTTGATGGGCCTAGTGCAATCTCGGCCCAGCCCATTGCGTATTCGACGGAGTCTGCATCCGGCCCACCTAGATAGTAGATAGTGAATAGGATAAAATTAAAATAATTATAAGATAAAATATAATCTAAAATATTTTTAATCCTCTAATTAAATAATAATTATATTTTATTTTCATGTAAAATTTTTATTTAATAAAATTATAAAAATATTTTATTTTTATTTTTATTTTGTGTCATAAATAATTTCCTATTGAGTTAGATCCATCCATTGACCTAATTTTTTATCCCACTATTATTACTTGCCAATGTCCTTCCTATTTTTGCATTCATGACACGATATTTACAAAGGAAAAAAAAAACCCATTTGTTGGAATTTGTCAAACAACATCAAATATGTGATGGAAAAACTATTCTTTTGGTGAAATACATCTAAGATTAGGATATTGACATACCTAAAAGAAATATAGTGATATTTTTTTTTATCATTTTCATAACCACTATTTTGAGATCTAATAAAGTGATCGCTAAGAAAATAATATTTGTTGAGTGTAAATTTATATTAGATAGTGTTAAGCATAGCACAAATACTACATGCATTAAATATAAAAATATTGAATAATCTTATATATAAATAAACACTAAAATCTCAACAACTGGTTTTTAAGATTAATCATTTTGATTATATATAAATTTTTAATATTTCTACATGATAAGAGAGTAAAATAATATTTAAACTCCTATTATATCATAATTCAGCCTACAATTTATCTTTTAATTTTTAATATACTTTAAAATTAGTATCATTTCAATTATTGACTCGTAATAAGTTTCATTCGCCTAATTATAGATTTTTAAATTTTATTTTTTATAAATTTTTCATTTGGTGTGCAAAATCTTCTGTATTATAATTTTTCTTAATCTAATGTGTATTGTAAATCTGTATATAAGCTTTTGCCATTTTTATAGACAGTAATAATAATATAATAGTTACATAACATGGTTAAAGGTTTTTAATTCATTTATTTTAATGCAATTTATACTTTATCATATGCTTTAAACTCCATATTATGTTTTTTCTAAACGTTTTTCTAAATATATATATTGTTATATAATTAAGTATTACAAATCAATTGTTTATCAATTAATTGCATATTATATTGATCATAACTGTAATTTAGTTTTAATTTTATGAATTAAACAAACAAAAATTAATATCATTACATTAAAACAATATGAAGATATAATATTAATGTTTTAAATTATTAAATTTTCAATACTTAATTTTATTGACATACTCCCTCCATTATCTTTCAAGTGTCCACTTAATTATTTTACTAATATTAAAAAATTATTTATTAGCATTATTTTTTATTTAAATATTATTTTATAAATAATGAAGATGCATTTAATAAGCAAGTAGCAAAGTTTAAAAAGTGAGAATAATATTGAAATAAAATAAATAGTTATATATATTTTTTAAATAAACACTTATTTAGAAATAATAAAAAAAAAAGAGTGAATACTTAAAAGAGAAAATAATAATACGTACTAGTCTGAATTTTAAATTTAGACTAAATAATTATAAAATTTCTAAAATTTTATATATTACACTAATCGGTTTTTATATTTTTAACATCTAATTTTTGTATCACTCTGTTTTTAAAAATTAAACTGTTCAGTCATTCTATTAATATTTCTATTCTAAAACATTAGTCAACTATTTTAATATTATAAAATAATTTATTTGTCATTTCTCTTTATATATTTTTATTTATTATTTATTAAATCACTATTATTTTAAATTTTATTTATATTTTTTGCACATAATTTATTTTAATTTTATAAATATTATTAAAAAATATTTTTAAACAATACGAATAAAAAATATATAAACAATCTATATATATCATTTATTTTAATTTTATAGATATTATTAAAAAATAATTTTAAATAATACGAATAATATCTTTTATTATTTTACAGATATTTTATATATAAAATAAAATTAAATATGAAATAAATTTAATAAATAATAAATATATATATATAATATAAAAAAATTATTTTATAATATCAAAACAGTTGACTAATAATTTTATGATAAAAATATTGTCAAAACAACTAAACAGTTTAACTTTTAAAAATTTAAAAATAAAAAAATTAGATATTAAAAATATAAAAACTAACTAATATAATATATAAAATCTCAAAAATTTTATAATTATTTAG
Source organism: Garcia nutans (assembly GCA_947685225.1). Classification (NCBI taxonomy): domain Eukaryota; kingdom Viridiplantae; phylum Streptophyta; class Magnoliopsida; order Malpighiales; family Euphorbiaceae; genus Garcia; species Garcia nutans. The sequence continues at coordinate 11,818,984 of CANTUV010000010.1, read as the reverse complement.
CTTTAAATTTACTATCAAAACCGACTTCAATCTCCATAAAGAAAAAAAAAAAAGGTCTGTATTTATTTGTTTCCACTCGCCGGACATTCGATAACATTAACAAACTCAAGCATACGCACCAAAGAGGATGAATAGACGTCCAGCTTAGTTTGCTGGACATTTAAAATTCCAAAATTACCCTAATAGAAATAGTTAGTTTTTTCAGGAGTCAGGAGCCTAAAACCGTAATTCTATTGGAAACAAAAAATTATCTTCGCTCTAATATTCGTTAAAAAAGAGTCCGTTTCTTTTTCTCTCTGGTTCTCACCTAGCTCGATCTACCCAACCATAGCGTAGAAGAAAGATTCAAACTCGCTGGCTATCATCTCCGCTATTGTCTCTTGCTCATCGAATCAATATAAAGGTACCATTTCCTCACGTTTTCGGTCTCCATTTTAGCTGTATGATCTGAAACGACACACGTCTTACTTCATTTAAATTCGCAGATTTGTTTTTGCTTTTGCTACGAGTATATAGCTGAACTGTGTTCAATGAAGGTTATTTTCAGGAATTTAATACAAATTTGATTGATTTATTTATTGTTGTTACTGATCGAGCTGTAAATGGAAGTTGAGGGTTAGATAAGCAGCTAAATTGTTTTCTATTGTTTGTTTGTTTGCTGAGAAAACACATGGAGATTTTTATATTCTGTAAATTCTGTTGCCTGCGTTTCTCCCGATGTAAAATTATCAGCGTTGAATTTTGTCTTCATTTAGATGAACACAATGTATGTATCGTTGCACTTATTTTCTTCTGCTTCTTGAATGATAATTGTCTACGTTATTTACAATCTGGCGAAGATTTCATGTTCCGAGATGATTTTGTTGGTTATGTGACAAGATGAAAGAGAGTAGAGATGGAATTAGGAGTGATAAAAATTCAAAAGCTTCATCAGTTGGTTCCCTTCCACTGATTCTGGACATCGAGGACTTTAAGGTACAGAACTTTGAGAAAGAAGTGACTAATTATATTTTGTAGTGGGAAATTATACTCTATTTAGATTAATTTTTTTATGCAATTAAATGAACTTTAGAATTTCAATTCAATACGTAGGGCGAATTTTCATTTGATGCACTGTTTGGGAACTTGGTGAACGAACTACTACCATCTTTTCAAGAAGAAGAATCAGATTCTGCAGAAGGGCATGGGATTGGCAGTAGTGATCTCATAGCAAATGGGCACGCAAGAGCCCCCTCTGATATATCAAAACTTACGCAAGGGCTGCCCCCTTTATTTCCAGAAGTAGATGCTCTCTTGTCTTTGTTCAGGGATTCTTGCAGAGAGCTGATTGATCTTCGATTACAGGTAGGACTTCTAAAATGTGGCTAAAGAATTTATACAGTTTTGAAATCTTTATGATGAAGGTTTTCCTTCTGGCTTCCAGATTGACGGAATGCTCTCCAATCTGAGGAAAGATGTGTCTGTCCAAGATTTTAAGCACCGCAAGACACTTGCTGAGGTTGGTATATTTGGGAATTGAGATCAATTTTTCATTTCCTGTTGCATGCTAGAAACTTGCGAATCTGAATCTGAAATTGCTTTTATCTTTCAGTTAGAAAAGGGTGTAGATGGATTATTTGATAGCTTTGCAAGGTTGGACTCACGTATTTCAAGTGTTGGGCAGACTGCTGCAAAAATAGGAGATCATCTGCAGGTAACTTTTGTTGGGTGATTGATTATTATTTGTTTTGACTTCATATTTTACTTTTATATCAGTATTTGTTTTGTACTCTTATCAGAGTGCAGATGCTCAGAGGGAAACTGCCAGCCAAACAATAGAGCTCATTAAGGTAATCTCAGCCATCTTTTTGGTATCTTTTGCTTGGTTTAGAATGTACTAACACCTTTCTAATTTAATTCCTGCAGTATCTGGTGGAGTTTAATGGCAGCCCAGGCGATTTAATGGAACTCTCACCTTTGTTTTCAGATGACAGCCGTGTTGCTGAGGCTGCTTCAATTGCGCAGAAACTACGTAAGATGACATTATTCATAAAGCTATGAATTCTCGGAATTCCACTAGCTCAGCTTCTTATCCTTATGCGTAAGCAGGATGATTGCTGCACTAAACTTACTGCTTTGAACATCTATCTTGTGTTCTTGCCTCTACATATAGATTGAATCAGTTTTATCCACTTTGATTGACGCTAAATGATTATCTAGCACCTGTATTTTTAAATATGCTTTTCTGACTATATGCCTTAATTCATGTAACCCAATGACATGCACCTTTTTTTATTGAAATATATATATTTTTTTGTGGCAATAAATCTAAAGGTTACTGCTATGGTCAAGGCAAATCAAATATAACTTTTTTGTCCTGTGTTCTGAAGTGTCAGAATATTTATTTTATTATGAGATTTTTATTTGATCTCACTGGATTATGATTTATGAATATTTTTGTTGGATATACACGCCATCCTTATGCACGGTACTTGTTGTAATGGATTAAGGAAATTATAAGTGAATATTTAACTTTATCATAAATTTCAAGAAAAAAATTGAACTGGCTTTGGTTCCTAGCAGATATGGTAATGCTGCATATAAAAAAAATGTTGAGCTTATAATGAACAAGAATATTTTATGCATAATTATATACTAGTTAGCTAATCTATATTGAAAACATGTAATTTTTGCACAATTATTTGCATGATTTTTGAAGCCATATGAATTATCATGCTTTTTTCTGTGGATTTTAGGTTGCTTTGCAGAGGAAGATATTGGAAGACAAGGCATATCTGTACCATCAGTTATGGGAAATGCAACTGCTAGCAGAGGGTTAGAAGTTGCAGTTGCTAATCTTCAGGATTACTGCAATGGTAATGTTATTGTTGTTCTAGTTTTTATTTATCCACGTAACCATGGATCCTTCCAAACTCCGAAGTCATTTTGGGAGCGCTGTGTCTCATCTATTGCATTGCCAATATTAGCCTAATGATCACCTGCTTAACATAACCAATGAAGCTTTATGGTATGGAAGGTTGAAATTGATCTTCATACTACTTCATTAACCTATGGTCGTCAGCTAGCCCAAAAGAGGGAAACGTGGTTGGATTTGAAATGATGTTCTCAGATTGTTAGTTTTTTCTTTTTCATGTCTAATGTTTTTCATGGAATTTTTTTTTAATGTAGAGCTGGAGAACAGATTGTTGTCTCGGTTTGACGCAGCGTCTCAGAGAAGGGAGTTGGCTACCATGGCAGAATGTGCTAAAATTTTATCTCAGGTAATTCTTTTTCCTATGTGATTAGAGATAACACTTTTGACATTAACTCCAAACTTACAGTATGAACTTCGCTTATCTTTCCTTCCCTAATGCAGTACTTTTCACTTTTCTATTTTAAAATATAGACATGAGAAAATTTCTTAGTCACTTGGAGTATTTTGTAGATTCTAATTGTTAGCTATGAGTGACATTCAATTTGATGATTAAGGCCTTCAGAACTTCCATTGCAGTTTCATGGTTTGTAAGTATACTGTTGGCTGTCTATGGTCTGAATGTCTATGGTATTCTATGTTCATATCAGTTTTTCATGTGGAGTACCCATATTTCACTTTTTAGTTGTCCTCCTTTTAGTCACTGTCGTTGTCATCATCATTGTTACTGTGCTCTTCCTTGCAGACCTTATAACAAATTAGGGGTAGCCTTCCGGGTAATTATTCTGTTTGTTTGAGACCTACAGTCATTTTTTTATGTTTTACATTCCTCTCCCTCTGTTGTATCTATCTTGTTATAGTTTGATTCATCTCCTTGCTGGACCCTTAGATTGTATTGTTTTTGGTTCGTGATACATAAATTCAATATGATTAAAGTATGGCATAATTGAGTGTTTTTTCTTTTTAAGTTAATGCATTTAAGTTACTTGTGGGGGAGAAGGTAACTTCTGAAATATGAAGTATAATTCTGTTGCTTGGATAAAGTTTAGTTCCCCTTTCTAGGCTTTTGTTTTTGATGCTTTTTCCATTTTTCTTTGAATTTATATTGGGATTAATCTGCTATCTGGCGAAATGGATTTTGTAAATCAATTGAAGAGTCTTTTTCCTATTCATCACATTGGTTTACCTTTGCATTGCAGTTTAACAGGGGTACCAGTGCTATGCAACATTATGTGGCAACACGTCCAATGTTCATTGATGTTGAAGTTATGAATGCAGACACCAGATTGGTTCTTGGTGATCAAGTTTCTCAAGTTAGTCCCAGTAATGTTGCTCGTGGGCTTTTTTCATTGTACAAAGAAATTACAGGTTTGAGAATGCGATTCATGCTAACGCTCAGGTTCGAATTCTTTAGAGTTATGTTAAAAACATCTCTTTGTTTTTGTTTTTAAAAACATCTTGTTGTTTTTTTTTATGCAGACACTGTTCGTAAAGAGGCAGCTACAATTATGGCAGTATTTCCTTCTCCTAATGATGTCATGTCAATTTTAGTGCAGGTACTCCAGGATGCAGTTATTTTATTATATCATAAGTTTTATGCTCTGATGCAAATGTACATATGGCATATCAAAATTTTGTTTGTGATTTCATGATAACTGGTTTCCACATTTTATGCAGCGAGTTTTGGAGCAACGAGTTACAGCTCTTTTAGACAAATTGTTATTGAAACCATCTATTGTTAATTTGCCATCTGCAGGAGAAGGTGGACTTTTGTTAGTGAGTAGAATTTATTTATTTTATATCAAAGTTTTAACAGTTGTTACTGAGTAGAATTTATTTATTTTATATCGAAGTTTTAACGGTCTTATATCCTAAATTTTTGCACCTTTTCAGCTGTGCTTCATGCTTTTAATTTATCAAATTGGTCCATAAGTTATTTTGTTCCAATTGTACCCAATGGGTTTGAGGCAGGGCCCATGTTATACACTGAAATTGAAAGTAAATATAATTAGGTGGATCTTCTTCAGACTTGAGAGCCACCAAATGGTGCTGTTTTACAAAATATGAATCTCAAAAAGCATGTTAAGCAGATCTACAAAGGGGAGGAGTTTTGCATAATCTCATCTGATTTGTGGCTTTTTGGGATATGATTCAAACCAAATAAGTAATTAATTAACCAACTTGATAGAATTGAAAGCGTAGGATTCAGTTGAAAAGTTCAAGATATATTAGACTATCAATCATATGTAATTTCAATTTGAAGTGATAATTATATTCTGACCTAATTTACATTTTATTTGAGGCTCCAGTATCTTAGAATGCTAGCGGTGACATATGAAAAAACTCAGGAGCTTGCCAGAGAGTTACGAGCTGTGGGATGTGGCAACTTGGATGTTGAGGGTAATGAGTTAACTCTTCAGGTTCTCTGGTTAAAGTTGTAGAAATTAAGACTGAATACTAGGCAATCTTAGAGTAATATAGTAATCTACTGCAGTATTATTTCTTGAAATAGTGAATTGTGCATGTCTGTTTTTAACCATATGTTTTTCATTTTTATTACTGATTATTGTTGCACCAATTGCTTATGCGGCATTGGGCCTTTGATCGGCTGACACCAGTGCCTAGAGGGTGGTCCCACAATTCCCTTCTGCGCTTTTTTTTTATTCAACTATTTTGAGAAATGAAAAGGCAAAAAGAATTGTGCATGTCTGTTTTTAGCTATACACACTCATTAGTTGTGCATGTCTGTTTTTAACCATATGTTTTTCATTTTTATTACTGATTATTGTTGCACCAATTGCTTATGCGGCATTGGGCCTTTGATCGGCTGACACCAGTGCCTAGAGGGTGGTCCCACAATTCCCTTCTGCGCTTTTTTTTTATTCAACTATTTTGAGAAATGAAAAGGCAAAAAGATAGCTATACAATCACTAATAAGTGTGTCTGGCTGGCTATGTGAAATTGGATCTAGTTACTGAATGATTGAGACCTTTTTCTTTCATCTTTAACCAACATTACCTTCTGAAGTTATGGCAAATAAGGATTGATTTGCAAGACATTGCAGTTATTTTTCATTAATTTTGGCAATGCTAGCCTTTCTGAAGATTCTTGGTAATGATTTAAAATACTATTAGTGGGTAGCTGTGCCAATGTTGAATGAGCATTAATATGGAATAGCTTAGTACAATTTTCCTTACTGAAATCGGTTTTTGTACGCTTCTTTTTCCTTCCACTTTAGTTTAACAATAGCAACTTCCTCTGTTGATGCAGGCCTTACAGAATCTCTGTTCTCTTCTCACAAGGATGAATATCCTGAACATGAGCAGGCCTCTCTTAGACAGCTATATCGATTAAAGGTTGGCAATAATCTTATTATTGTTGATCAAATATACAATACAAATGTTGTTCTGAATCCAACTATCTGTATCGTATCATGCAGATGGAAGAACTGCGTGCTGAGAGCCAGCAACTCTCTGAATCAACTGGGACAATTGGGCGATCAAAGGGAGCTTCTGCTGCATCTTCTCACCAACAGATATCTGTTACTGTTGTGACAGAATTTGTGCGTTGGAATGAAGAAGCAATATCAAGATGCACTCTTTTTTCATCTCAAGTAATATTTGTTTTTGCAATCAATATGGTATTTCACTGTTGGGAGTTCTTTTACATTTGCGTTATATTTTAGCAAACATAAAAGGCTTGTGAGAAATTTTAAAGCTTCATTCTGTTGAGTCAAAAACATAAAAGGCTCATAAGTACCTTTCTTTTCAGTTTGTCAAAAAAAAAAAAAACTGTATAGCTTCATTCCTAAAAACATAAAAAGGCTTGTGTGTAATTTCTCTTCAGTTTGTGAAAAAGAAATTGTAAAGCTTCATCCTGCTGCGTCAAGTGGAAATCTTGTACCTTGTGCATAAGGTTCTTTCGTATGTGCAACTTTTTTCTTTTGTTGTTCAAATTTAGGAATATGCTTCCATGATATTTGCTAACTGCAATGGCGAGATACATAAATAGTTCTTCAGAGAACTTATCCTGGTGCACAGAATATGAATTTCAAACTGTATGATTATTTTACAAGTCAAACTGAAAATTATGTTCTTTTTACCCTTCAACTTGGGTGTGTAATTGGAAGTAGGATTTGAAAGAATGTCTCTTTTGGAGACTGTTGGTAACAGTCTTAGGAGATCCTTTCACTGCTATCTACAATTCTGACTTGTCTTATCTTTATTTTTTACAATTTTTTATTTATTTATGGCAGTTAATGTCCCATAGCTGACCCACTGGTTGCTGGTGAAAATTTATGTATTCTGGTCTCTGGGTCTGGAGTGAGGTGATAGATGCCTTGAGCAACGATTAAAACTGAAATCATTGAATGTGCATTAAAATAATAACACATGCAAATGTGCACTATAAAACAGAACCTTGGCTGAGAAATAAAGAATGAGGTTTATTTAGCTAGTCTTACAGAGTCGTCTTATTTGTTTCTGTACTTCTTCTGAAAAAAGGGCAGAGAGAAGAAAACAAACCATTATTGGCCTAATATTTAATATCATAAGGCTTAAAGATATGCTCTTGCTTTATTATTTTTAAAGTTTCAAGTATTTGACCTGTCATTTGCTGATTGATTTCATATGGGTTTTTCTACAGCCTACTACTCTTGCAACTAATGTAAAAGCAGTGTTCACCTGCTTGCTAGACCAGGTAAGTTGTTTAGCTAAAATCAATGATCTGCTAAGTTACAACTTGAATGCTCTACATTTTTCATTTTGCAGGTTGGGCAATATGTAACGGAAGGACTTGAACGGGCTAGAGACAGCCTGACTGAAGCTGCAGCTCTGCGGGAAAGGTTTGTTCTGGGGACAAGTATGAGTAGAAGGGTGGCCGCAGCAGCTGCTTCTGCTGTAATTATCCAACCATGTGCCTTTCTTTGTATATTTACTGTCTGTGCCTTAAGTTTATGATGTGCATTTAGTTGACATAAGTGAGGTTGATATTCATGTTTAGGCAGAAGCTGCTGCTGCTGCTGGTGAGAGCAGTTTCAGATCTTTCATGGTTGCTGTACAACGGTGTGGCAGTAGTGTGGCCATAGTTCAGCAAGTATGTTGGGTTGCACTGGCATGTTAAGTTGCTTGTTATTTAACCATATATTTGAGAACTTAAATTGGTCAACTTTTATCTGCAGTATTTTGCAAATTCTATATCTCGCCTCTTGTTACCTGTGGATGGGGCTCATGCAGCTTCATGTGAAGAAATGGCAACAGCTATGTCCAGTGCAGAGGCTGCTGCTTATAAAGGGCTTCAGCAATGCATCGTCATGATGGTTTCCTGGTAGAATCAAATGCAGTGCAATGTTTTTTTACCTTCCCATGTTTTTCCTGTTATGATCAGATATTTTTCCATTTTTCCACATTTTGATCATTTATTTTCTTTTCTTTATTTGTAATTTGTTCTTGTCACATAATTCCTTTTCCAAACTCCTGAGTAGGTAGAGCGACTGCTATCAGCTGAACAGAAGGCAACAGATTATCGATCACCTGATGATGGAATTGCTCCTGATCATCGTCCAACAAATGCTTGCACAAGGTATGCTCAACTTGGCGAACTCTGGACTTGTGTTTTGAACTAATGAGCATATTCCTAGCATGTGGGAAATGTGTGGATCAATAAATGACTTAAGCAAGTTGACTAGCCACTATTCAATCAGTTCAATGTTCTGTTTGGTAGTCCCTCAGTACTGAGCTCAACTCTAAACCCCAGATATTAGGATGATCAAAATAGTTCATTTACATTCCAGGGTTTACTTTCATATCAAATAGCATTATCTTTTGAACAAAAATATTTTTTCAGTTAATCTTGATACAAAATAACAATTTTCTCCTTTCTTGGCTAGAGTTGTGGCATATCTTTCTCGTGTGCTTGAGGCTGCATTCACTGCATTAGAAGGTCTTAACAAACAAGCTTTCCTGACTGAGTTGGTATAATAATTTCTTTTCCAAGTCTCTCTTTGTCCTTTCTATACTAATGGCTCAGCTACTGGTTTCTATGACTGCTGCTACTCATGATTGATTACTTCAATTTTTTTATAGCAATTTGAAAGATAGAATATTTGTATTTTAACTTAAGATTCAATGGGCATATTTATTGTTTTAGGGAAATCGGTTACACAAGGGGCTGCTTAATCATTGGCAGAAGTTCACTTTCAACCCAAGGTAATTCAACTGTAGTTTCATGCCATAAACTTGTATCTTGGTGAACCTCTGTTCACATCTATGGTTGTGGTTATTTCTGCTTTTTTTATTAAGAGAAGTCAATTTCAGTTGTTAGCCATATCAATGTGAATGTGTCAGCCAAAGTTCATCTCAGTCAATTCAGAATTTGAGAGTATTTTATTACTGAAGGATGAAAAGTTGAAATTCTTACTGTAAATTGGCATGTCATTCCAGTATCCATTAGATTGGGGTTTTAATTCCTGGACACCATATTGAAGTCGTTGAGAGCTTTCTTCACCCAATGTATGCTTCTGGAAGGAATTGACCCTTTCAGAGATTTTTTCCTGGTGGAAAATTTCCGATATTTGTAATTCCCATTAATCTGAAGAATTTTATTCATTTCTTCCCCTAACCATGTGATGTATTCTTCAGTGAACTATGCAGCGATGTCGTACTTGGTGTTGCTATTTTTTTTTTTAATTCTATGGCAGCTAGAAATTGTTTCGCAATTTTGTTTATCTTCTGTTGTTTCGTTCTCTTTGCAGTGGAGGACTGCGGCTAAAACGTGACATAACCGAGTATGGAGAATTTGTGCGGAGTTTCAATGCTCCTTCTGTTGATGAGAAATTTGAATTGTTGGGCATGTAAGTTGCAGGGGGTTCAAGACATTTTTATATTTTTATTTAGGTTACTCTTGTTTTCAGTTGACTGACTAAATATTTGTTTCCAGAATGGCAAATGTGTTTATTGTGGCTCCTGAAAGCCTCTCCACTTTGTTTGAGGGTACCCCAAGCATCCGTAAAGATGCACAAAGGTATAATCAGTGATATTATGTATTTTGCTTTTGTGAAACTTTATACTGAGCACATTACAGTTAGTCTCATTTGTTCTGGTGCAGAACTTTAGTTCTAATACCGAACTTAGTAATTGTTGGCCCCATGGATATTCATTTCCAGATTCCAAGTCTGTGCTTTCTGAACTGTTTTCACTGTAAAATTCTTAGAAATCAATCTCTCTTGAGCGGAATCCTTTGGGGGAAATTTTCTTGCAGAAGTGGATTTGAAAAGGCTACAACATGAATTGTTACCTTTGCTTCCCGGATAGGGAAAAATAAAAATTAAACAAATGATTATTTCAAGAATCCTGAATCTGTTCCTATTCAGGAGAGGTTGTTTAAGACAATCCTGAAATCTGTCTTTGGGCAAAACACCAGAAAGGAACCCTTTTTACCCTTGACTCAGTTATCATGGACGTGCCCGTGGGATTGGCATAGTTATGACCTTCACCCACCATCTCCTCTCTCTCATTTTCCTTTCTGGTCTCTTATCCTTGTGCACTTCTACTCCATTAAAGTTGCATTTCTTTGATGACTAAATTATGCTCTGCCTGCCAATTCAGGTTTATTCAGCTTAGAGAGGACTTCAAGAGTGCAAAACTTGCATCTAGGCTTAGCTCCTTGTGGACATAGAAGTGGCATGCTGACATACATGACTTATCTTATTACTTGGTTTTCTTACTTCAAGCCACAGTATTTTACCTCAAGCTGTTACAATGGTGTGGGGATTATCAAGTTCGATCATTTTGTTAGTTGCAAGACCTTGTCAGAGAGCTGATTGGAGATTAACTGTATTGCAATGCCATGGAGCCGTCACTGGACGGGAAATCAGGTAGAGGAGTTCTCTTCAGTTTTCTTATCTTTTTTCTCCTTTTTTTAAAAATTTCTTTATTATTTTCATTGTATATTTTTGAGGCTATTGATGATAAGATGTCATAGATTTGTATTAGGTTTGCAGTTTTTATTTAACCCACCCCAAGGAAGAATATATTGTTCCTCTGTACCCTTGTAAATGATGCTCTTTTTTAGGGCTGGACAATGAAAAGTTAAAGGAGTGATTTTGTTGCATCAAATTATACTTGAACATTTGCTGTTTACTTTATTGATGAATATGTTATATGAATTTCATTTTTCTTTCAAATTTGAAGCCGAGTTTCAATGACACAACTGAGAAAATTAGGCATCTCTTACTTTAATTTGAATTGACATCATTTGCTAATAATTTTATGTAATTCGTTAACTCTGAGATATTGCCGGAGAAATTCAGAATGAAAGTAAGTTAATATTTCATTTTATTTATGACTCGACTTTACCATGTCATTCCCTTGAACTGTATCTAACGTGGTGGATCTTTTCCAAATCTTTCCTTCAACTAGTTACGTTTTATACATGGTCTCTTAATGCATGTTTTTTCATTATTTTCACAACTTTTTTATTCTCTCTCTCTTGTCTGTCTCTTGCTTTGATTAAATAGGATCATTGAGATATACATGACTGCTTTGATGAATGCTGACATTGACATCATTGAATAAATGAAGTCCCACTCGATAAGAAGTCTTTGAAGTTATTATAGTAGTTATTGTTCCATTTTGTATGTTCCAAATTGCTTTCATGCAAAAAAAAAAAACAATTACAATATAATTTTAGGAGCAATTACGGACTTGGTTAGATTTAATATCTAATTTTTTGATATTTTAAATATTTGAACTGGCTGGCTTGCACTGGTATTCCTAGAAGTCCAGTCTAATGGTATCTGACCCGAACATGGGAACAGATATATAAACAATCAAGTCAGGTTAGAAGACACTTAGTTAGATTTAGTGTCTGCTTTGATTCTTAATAAATATATTATCTTAGGGTAAAATTCAATAAAATAGAAAATTAGGAATTAGCTTGTGTGGCTGCTGGCTAGTGATATGATGGGAGTAAAGGGTACACTTGGCAATGGCTGTATTTTTACTAGTGTAGCATAACCTCTCTCCCTCTCACTAGAAAGTGCATGCACTTGCTCTTTTTATCAAACGCTCATCAACCCCAAAAAAAAAAGGATAGAGAGAGAGAGAGTGAAACAGAAAGATTGATGAGTGGGGGGTTGGTTTGGTTTGGGTTACAATTTCTGAAATGAATATTGATACAAAATTTTTCCTTGTGTCAATCCTTCAAATTTTAGCTTTGAGCAAATGTTGAGTACCAGATACTTTTGGACTAACTAAAAAAATTTGAAGTAATTTCAACATCTTTGAAACATTTGATGGGTTATTTTTTGTTCTTTTCAATCTTTACAATGCAAAATCAAAACAAATGTAATAAGAATTAATTTTTATTATTATCATAAAAATATGATAAACTCTCTCATATTCATAATATAAAGTCCAAATATATTATGATAAATTAAAACTCAATATAATTTAATAATTAACTATTTATCTTTAAAACTAAACAATTAGATTACTTCATAATTTTTTTCTTGATAATCTGAAATTAGATTTTGGGTTGGGATAAGGTTAAAAAAGTGCATATGCATTAAAATATTGCTAGTTAACCAACAAGTCAATTAAAAAGCCTTTTTTTTTCATTAGATTTTTTTTATCAGACAATTAAAAAGCCATTTGAAAGCATGTTCACATGTTGTCTTTTTATTTTTGGCTGCGCTCTTTTTTTTACCTATATATTTTTTTCAATAAATATAGTTGATAATTTTCACATTATTTTTCTTATTGTCACGTCATTACTTACTACCTTCTTAGTCTAAAATAATAATAAAAATATTCTCATCTCGTATTTAAAAAAATTAAATTATTTTATTAATAAATAAATTTTTTTATAATTTTTTATTTATTACTAAATAATTATTAATTATTATAAAAATTAAAAATTAAAATAGCTATTGATTGAATTAAAGTAATTATAATTTAAAAAAATAAATAATTAAATATAATATTATTAATTATAAAGTGTTTAAATAAATATATAATAATTAATTTATAATATAATTATATTTAGAGTGTGTTTATAAATGAAAAATATTTATATTATTTTGAAATGGCGTGAGTTTTGTAATTGCTCCATATTTGCATCTTTGACATAAAAAAGTATATATTATTAAATTATTATTATTATATATTTTTGTCAACCATATATCACATCTTGAACGCCCACTTACTCATGACCCACACGCTTTTCAATGCCTCGTGCCAGTCACGTCTCCTTCCGTGTTTTCCATTTATATTTAAAATTGTCTCAGCGCATCATCGACCGTTAAAACATCCCCAGAGTTCCAGTTGATCTACTTCTTTTTCAAGAAGATCTGGACCGTTGGATCTTTGTATCATAGGATTCGCGGGAAAGGGACAAATACTTAACTCACGAGGCACGCGATGGCTGGTAACGGCCATTATCTTTTTGCCTTTTTCAAAAAAAAATAATAATTGTGGGCCCAACAAAATCTGCCAGTTGTCAAATGCCACGTCATCCAATCTCGGTGCACCGTCACGCGCTAATATCTATTACTAATTTACTATTATATTCTCCAATTTTGTAGTCCTTTTTGTGGAAATCCACTTCAACGCGCCGTTCTTCCATTGACGGAACTAAAAAGTGAGCGCGTACACATTCTCGAATAAGGGGAAAAGAAAATGATACTCGCCGTCTAAAGCAAACACGTATACATTTGCTACTTTCAATCACAGATTCACCTCAAAAGTAGAATAATGGAGTGGACGATGTGAAATTCGGAGTGGACATAGGAGTTACGTGTGAGAAAACGAGTACGTGCAGATTTTGATGGGCCAATAAAAGTTGTTCGATACTTCGATGTATATATTCTGTGTGTGTGGTAGAAAATTATGCTCTTCATAAGGCTTTTAAATTGCAATTTAGAAAGCTAATTATTTTTCCAACAAAAATATATAAAGGTCTCTACCCACTCGATTCCAAAAAGATTTATAGCAAATTTCATTTCACTAATGATTAAAAAAATATAATAATTTTTTTAGAGAACTATAAAATTAATAAATTACCTTATCTATATTTTTTTAATATGAAATTTATTATTACCCTTACCTATTAGAAAGTTCAGAATTATATATTTCAAAGTAAAATTTTGTCCTCTCTTCATTGTAAGTGATAGCTCTAGATCATCTAATTTTCTCGGTCTCCATTTTTTTTTTAATCTTATAGTTTATAATTTTTAAGTGTTTTAGGTGCAAATATAGCTCCAGATGCTATTTTATCCTCTCTTCCTTAGGCGTTCTCGATAGTCTAATGGCTTTTCTTCGATAGCAGAGTTTCCGTAAAATTTATCTCTTCCGGTGATGTCGGCATCGATCAGGACTGATAGCCTTTGAGAGAATTTTTAATGCCTTAAAAAAATTCATTCTCCATTTGGGTGAATACAAGTTTTGATAATATGCTCTTTACCCTTCTTGTTCTGCTGGTCGGCGTTTCTAATTTTTGGTCGAATCTCCATTACTGATCCATTTGAGTTGTAGTTCTGAAAATCTCAGATTTTGCCTTTATTACTTTTATTTATTTAAACTTCTCCAAAATCTGAAGTTGATTGAGATTTTTAATATTTATTATGCTTCAGGGCTTATGTTCTATATATGTAAGGGATATTCTTTAATTGAATCTTGGTTGTACTCCTCGGAGGAATCGATTTTTTTTAGATTTCAGTTTTAATTTTTCAAGACTTCTGTATTTGCTTTTTTTTTTGATAAATGATTATTTTTTATTCCTAATAAAAAATTTAAAATATCATTGATAAGAGTATAAAATATAAAGTATGAAAATATAATAGATTTTATGTCAAAAAATAAATAGAATTCAAAATCTTAAAAATAATATATGAGTTGCTTTTTATCTATAGCTTTTTTTTTTTCTTATTTTCCTTATAATGAAAGTAAAATTTGATCGTTGGAGTTACGCAGTAGTCGCAACTTTGACTGGAGAGATTAGTTAAATGGCCACCCACAATTAATTTCAATTTTTAATTTCCAAAATATATATATATATATATATTATTTATCTCTTCATTTTTTGTCGGTAAGTTGCAAGCCTCCACTTGAATAGAACGTGTGGACTTTTTCAATACTAAAATGAAAGCCCCGCTGCCCCGCTTTGACATTTTAACAAGTCAACCCCTAACCGATTTTCAATTGTCGGATTTTTTTTAAAAAAAAATTGTAAACAGTAGCAGACAAGACAAGCACATTGAGATGCCAAATTGCCATGTGTCTCTCTCTTCCTATTCTATATATAAATTATTGTTTCTCTGCTCGTTACAGCTCCCTATATCTTCCCTTTTTATCTCTCTCAAAAAGTCAGCGCCTTGTTTTGCCTTCTCTCTCTAACATTAGCTGCACAAGGAAGGTACAGAGCCATGGATGATGATTGGGATCTTCAAGCTGTTGTTAGAGGTTGCACCACCGCTTCTTGTTCTTCATCGTCTTCCTCCTCAACCACCACCGCTGCTGCTGCTGCTGCTAGTTCTAGTTGTTTTACTAGAGCTGATTTTGCTAGTGAACCAATTTTAGAAGCTTGTCCTGCTCTTTTCTCTTTTTCAGATCCATTTGAAACACGAAATGCTATTGGAGAATTACATGACCTTTATAAGCCTTTTTACCCTAATTCTTCTATTTTTTCTCCACAACTGCCCGTGCATGTCTCTTCTTCTTCTTCTTCTTCATCTTTTTCAACTAAGGAACAAACTCACCTGAAGCATCACCAGCAGCAGCCTAAGCAATCTGTCACTTCCCCTGCCAATAATTCTCTTACTCCTCGATCCAAAAGAAGGTAAATCTTTATCTTCTTTTTTTACTCTTCTTTTTCAAATAAATTTTTTTTAGAATTTATGTATACTTACCCAAAATTAAAAAAAAAGATCAGTTCTTTAATCTTTTGCTAATGTTTTTATTGTATACTATTGATTGATTATCACAGGAAGAACCAGCTAAAGAAGATATGCCAAGTACCAGCAGAGGCTCTGTCTTCAGATGTATGGGCATGGCGAAAGTACGGTCAAAAACCCATTAAAGGTTCTCCATATCCAAGGTAGCTAGTTAATAAATATATCACATGTTCATCTTTATTTTTAATTCAAATTCAGATTCTTTGATTATTATCATCTGTTTTATGGTTCTGATTATGCTTGGTTTTGTTCTGTGTGAATAACAAAAACAGGGGATATTACAAATGCAGTAGCTCAAAGGGTTGTGTAGCCCGGAAACAAGTGGAGCGGAACAGATCCGACTCAGGAATGTTCATAGTTACTTATACAGGGGAGCACAACCATCCCGCACCTACCCACCGAAATTCGCTTGCTGGTAGTACCCGACAGAAGACAACTGCACCACCGCAAACCGTCACCGCTAGTGATTCCAGCAAAACATCGCCGGCCAAACCCACTTGCTCGTCACCTGCAACTTCCATGGATGACGAACATCTACCTCAAAGCACAAACACAGAAAGCAGAGAAGAGAAAGATACTATGGAAGATGACGAAGAAGATGAATTTGGCGGGTTCTCAGATATGGCTGTGAGTGATGATTTCTTTTCTGGTTTGGAAGAACTCGCCGATCCGGCAGCCGGAGACCATTTCTCCGAACACATTTCTTTTAATTTTGGCCTTCCCTGGGTAGGTAATAATGCTGCTACTGCCGCCAGCAGTATCTAATATCGCCGGAAACTTTAGCTTAGTCGGACACCTTTGCTTTCCTTTAAAAAAATTATTATATTATTATTATTATTTTTTCAATTTTCTTTTTTTTTGGTGCAATTTTTTTTCAGTTTTCTTTTCTTGTATATAGTGTATATAAGGCTCAAAGCGTAAACATGGCAGAAAAAATTAATTTTAAAAATTTTATTTTTAAAAATTCAAAATAGTTTCCAATCAAATTTAAACTTTTAAGCTTAAAAAATTACAGGAGAACAAAAGCTTTTAAATTTCATAATCTTTTTCTAAATTTTAAGTTTTCTTTAATTTAGACATAAAAGAAAGAAACCGATTTAGGATAATATATTTTGCAAATTTTTAGTTCTGTTTATTCTTAGATTTTGCATTTCAAATGATTTTGTGAGTTGAAATGTTAATTGAATGATATTAGAATTATATAATTTTACTGATTAAAAAAAGTTCTTATGTTTTTAAAAGATGTCGCTTGTCGGTGCTCCATTGCCCTTTATGTCAGTAACCGCGTTTCCTAGCTTGTATCATTATTGATGGTAGTAGAATCTTTTTCAAGGAACCATTGGTTTTCTTCCAGTGACCTGTGATGTGAGACCAGTGCTGTAGCATAGGAAAAAAAATAAGAAAGAAAAAAAATTCCATTTCTTGACCTGTGCAAAGTAAAATTAATTTGATAATTTCTCCAATAGGATGGATTAATTAAAACATAGTTGTTGATTAATTACAAGGATTAGTAACCTTGGTTGGGATGAATTGCTATTGCGAGGGGAGACATTAACATAGGAATAGTTCACTAGCAGGAGACAGCAACAATTTGGTATAATAATGGTTTGTATGTATGTTATGTTTTGTCTTAAGCAGGGGTTTGGTATATTGCCTCTTAAAAGTAGGAATTATCCATGGAATCTAACAAATGGGCAGATGTACGAGGAATATTAGGCAGAAACAGTTTGGTTCCTCTTTGGTTTCTCAGGGAGAATTTAGATCTTATGGAGATGAAAGCCTACCTAATTTTACAGAGCAAGATCATAGCTTTCAGACGGATTTTGCAGAGCTAAATAAATAAACAATATTTGACAGAGCAAGACTGATAAAAGAGCTTAACTCAACTCGCCTATACATTAGTTTTCTCGTCTATCGCTGGTCCAAGCCTGGATAGAATAGGAGTGTTGGAATATGTGATAACCAACGTAAATTTTACTCAAGACCGATAAAAGAAAAAAATAACAAATCAATAACTTACACATTAGTCTATAGCAAAACAAATGTTTTGATACAAGTTTCAACATGAAAATTCAGCCAGAAAACTGGCAATGTTAAGCCATTATAACTCTAGAATTGATTCTAATACAAAACTGTCCATCAAAATTGAAGTTAATTTGGCCTTGTCAACTTTATCCGCCTCCTATCCCCGTCCTTAAAAATGGACGGATAAATCCACCAAATTGAATGTCAAAAGGCTAAGTTCTGCTTGAAGAACCACAACAGCCATAGCACATCTGAACAGAGAAGATATACGAACGTGAAACTGAAGTAGCATCTCTCTCATCTTATATTCAGATGATCAGAGTGGCCCATATGTTCCAAAAAATCGTGCTTTTCCCTTGGCAAAATCACTCTATGCAGCAGCAGAAGTCAAAACTTTGTTTCCTTGAGCAAAGTTCTTTAATTTTTCTCTCTCACCAACAGCTGAAAACCATTCTGTCAATATTTCCATGGTAATATAATCAGGATGACAAGCCTGCTCTACCATTATATCCATGAATTCAAAGGCTTGCTTCAGCCATTTCTGCTCCCTAAGGCCTTTAAAAATGGCATTATATGTTGCTGTATTTGGTTTCACTCCCCTAACCTTCATATCATCCATCAAAGAAACCGCCAGTTTTACATTATTATTCTTGCACAAGGAATCTATCAGGATATTATATATCACAGCATTGGGTGCTACCTTCGAGCCAGCACCCATGTCTCTGAAAATCTTCATTGCTTCATCAACATTGCCATTCAAGCAATATGCATGTATTATGGCTTCATATGTGACAACAGTAGGTGCCAGACCATCCTTGATCATCTGTCTCATCATTCTGTGAACAGTTCTGAAATCTCCGATTTTGCTGAAATAAGAAAGCATAGTATTGTATGTGATTGTGTCAGGCTTTATTCCAGCTTCCACCATATCATTGAAGATCTCATGAGCTTTATCAAACCTGTTTTTGTTGCAAAAGCCGCTAATCAAAGCATTTTAGCACACAATGTCAGGGGAAAACCCAGCCTCTTTCAACTTTAAAAAGACAGAAGCAGCATCATTCATCCTTCCAGCTTGGCTCAATCCACTGATCAAGTAATAGTACACCATAACGTCTGGAGAGTATCCATCTCTCGACATTCGATCGAAAATTTCCATTGATTTCCCTATATTATTCACATTGCAAAAAGTATTGATCAGGGAAGTATAAGCAAAAACATCTCCTTCTAGACCTTTATTTTGCATCTCGTCAAAAAACTGAATTGCACTATTGGTTCTCCCATGCTTGCACATACCCTTTCATTCTTCATCTCATCAAACAACTCCAGGCTCCTCTCTATCTCACCAACCTTACAAAATCCATCAACCAAACAATTGTAGGTAACGGTATTAGGAGCACAACCCTCTTGCAACTTCATCCTTTCCAGCAAATGTAAACCTACTTCTCGCCTCCCAACTTTACAAAGACCATCAATCAATGTGTTAAAAATAACATCCGGTTCAACCATAACACCATCACCCTCCTTATCTCCATTCATCCTTTGGAACACCTCAAGCGGCTGATCGACTCTCCTGCACTTGCACAGGTGATTAATAAGAATCCCAAAAGTTATAACACTTGGCTGAATATCCATTTCCTTCATCTTTGCCATAATCTCATTCATTCTATTAAATTCCATATCCCTCCCTAACCCTGTCAATAATGCATTGCACGGTGCCACCTCCACAGGTGCCCCCAGCTTCATCAATTCAAGCAAAAAATTACAAGCTTTATTACTCTTCCGATTTTTACGCAGCATACTAATTATCCGAGTCATCCAAATTGAATTTGGAAAAACATCATGTTCACCATATTCAACGCCAATTCAACAATTTCCTCTTCAGTTATTATTATCCTAAAGCATCCTCTCTTCATCAACCAAGAGAAAACAATATCTCCAGTAGCATCATCCAGATGATAATCTAACTCTGGTTGAAGCATTTCGTCGAGCACCTTAAATGCAGTGTCAGCATGCTTTGCTTTAAACAGCACATCAATCAAAACATTGCGAACATGCGTATTTTTAAGAGAGTGATCAAGTTCAATGAACAAATTAAGCGGCGACTCCACCAACCCATTCCTTCCAAAGTACCGAAGCAGAAGCGTAATGGAATTGACAGTGAGTGAATATTCCACTGTTTCGACGCCTTATAAAGGTCATAGACATTCGTGCGAAAATTCGGCTCACGGCAAGCGAGCTAAAAGATGGCCTGGAACACGGAGTAGAGGGACTGGGTATCTGGCGATGGAGAATTGTCTAGGAGAAATCGGAGAAATTTGAGAGCTTGAGAAGAGGAGGGCAGGCGTCGGGCGATTTGGAAGAGAAGCCAAGGGGAAGGAACGGAATCACAGAATAAGAGGTGATTAAGTTGCGTTGTGTTCCATTCATGGTCTGGGATTTGCAGGAGTTGCACTGTTTAACTTACGATCGACTCATCTTTTAGTTATAGTTGTTGTTGATGATGATGAGTCTGTTCTTCGGTGGAGAGATGACGGAGAAGTAAAGAGGGATTAAGAGTTTGGAATTGAAAGACGCGAAGGAGCTTCGACGATGAGAATATTATGCTCATCTTATTAAAAATAAATAAAATGGAGAGGCGGTTATGGAGATTACGAATCGTTTATTGTGTCTACTGTCTAATTTGCAAAATTGCTCTCCTCAGAAGAGATTACCCACATCGAACTCCAAACCAAACAGGTAATAACAAGTTGTTTATATACCGGGAAGCAGAACTGTTGAAAAACACTTGTCTTTACGGTTTTAGAAACCTGGATTCTCACAAGAAATCTTCTCTTACATGGTCGGCCAACAAAACGACACCGTATAAATAATTCAGGTTAACCATTATTATATAACTTATTATAAATAATTAGATTTTTAAAATGTAATTATGTAAAATTATTTTTCTTTTTAAATATATATATAGATATATAACATATTAAAATTTAGATTCCTGTGTACCATCGTTAATAGTTCTCTTTATAGATAAAATAGAAAATCCGAGGAATAGGAACTAGTAATGTTAATCCCACAAGGCCATTATCTATGAGAGGAAAATAGAACTTTCTGAGATTTATTGCTACGATTTGGTATTGCTCTCTGGGCTAGTATTATAGGAGTTTGCTGGATACTCATTCATTTGCCGAACTAACTCCATCAAATGATTCAGCTGTTTTCATATTCTCAACTGTTGATGCTGCTGCCCAGAGGCGAGGCTACATATATGAGAAGGTAGTGCCCCTTCTTTTTTTTAAAATGATATATATATATTATTAAAAATTTTAAAATATTTAATTGTCCTTCTTTAAATTTATATTTAAATTTATATTATTTTTAATATATATATATATATATGATATTTTTATTTTGCTCCCATTCACTAAAAAATCTGACTTCGCTCCTGATGCTTCCTCGTCCAAACCTAACTTTTGAAGTTCGATCGAGAACCCATTTATATCAGCTTCACTGATTTTATATGGACCATGAGCAGGACCTGAGAATGAATGATTTTTTCCTTCCTTGTATTCAACTAGAGCTTTGTTTATGGCATCTCCCACGCGTGCATACTGCTTACAGAACTTTGGGGTTTACCTATTTAAGGTAAAGTAATCCCTATTTTAGTAAAAGCACCAGAGAAGGAAAGAACCAATAGTCTTGTGTACCAAAAATTGATCAGAAAAAAAAAGGGAAAAGGCCAATAAAACAGAGGTGAAATGCAGTATTAACCTTGGCATGATGGGGGTGTTGCATCATTCCAAGAATATCATGGTAAACTAAGACCTGCATAGACAATGAGATCCCAAATAATAAAATCAACCTGTCTGAGTCAATGTGACCAAAAATCTAGAGAGGTTATGCATAAGCAACACAATGTATTCTCTTAGATGTTTCTCAACCCAACTTCTTGGCTCTTCTGGAAAATGGTTTGATATAATCGGCTCTTCCGAAAACAGATTAGATATAATCAGTAACATCAGTTAGAAAGCAAAAGAAAAGACAAGGCTTATCATAATATGAACTGTATTCCCACCTCTAGCAACATGGTCTGTGCATAACAATAACACAACCACATGTAAAAAAGTAGTTTAGACATAGAAAGACGGATCTCTATAGTCTTTGTATTGAACAAATAATTATAAGAATGGGGATTCAGAACTCGAACCTTCTCCATTGCAGGACTATGTGAATATCAGACAATTACAAACAAATGAGGCTAGCAAGGATAAAACTATTTGGGTCCGAGAGCATGGGTCAACCTATTTGTATTAGTTCTTGTCCGGCCAAAAGTTTCCAATCAAGAACTGCACCTTCAACAACAACAAAAAGGGTGGCAACAAATGTCATCTTCTTATCTTTTTAGTGGAAGCAATATACCATATTCAGCTTTTAAATCTAAGGCAAAGATAGTCAAAATATCCATCTTTTTCTACAATGAAAATACAATTTTATGTAGCATAGAAACCTTTCTTAGTCCCAGGGCAGTTATGATCAAATCAACACCACCTATTAATAAGATAAATGAAAATAAAAAATATACTAAAACAAAATACTAATTTTGAATTAATTAATACTGTACTTAAAGAGAAAAAATCATAAAGTCTAATCTTCCAATTCCTCCATTAACCATCAAAACTACCTCACACTCCTTATTAAATATAATTCATCCAAATTTTCCTCATATATTCTCACTAATCATCAATCACAGCCATTTCATCCCTGGTTTGTCTATCATTAGATAAAATAAATTTTGATTTTCTCTCGATGCTGTAGTCATTATCCCCTCTTCATGCATTCATTTATATAGCCAATTGACAGAGATGATCAAATTCCTATAATATCATTTCTAAAATAGAAAATTAGATCTCAGAACTCACCTAAAGATTGATATGATTATGATCAGACCCAATAATCCTCTCATCTAATAGGCAAAGAAATAAGTCGACCAAAATAAATAGAGAAAAAATCCATATGAACCTGGCCGCTGCAAAATGGCCCAGCCCCAATGCCAATGGTGGGGATTCGGAGAGCAGATGTTGCCGCAGCAGCAACAGGCGCAGGTACGCATTCCAAAACAACAGAGAAACACCCTGCTTCCTGCAACGCCGATGAAGTCTTCACAACCTGGAGAAAAAAGAAAACCAATTCAACACACATACACAGTTAATTTCAAAACAACAGAAGCAAAGCACAGACCTTGAGAGCACTGGATATATTCTTTCCTTGAGGCCTAAATCCCCCAAGAACACTGATGGCTTGTGGAGTGAGTCCTACATGACCCATTACTGCAATTCCAGCCTCAACAATGGCTTTAGCAGCAGTAATTCTGGCAGATGAACCTCCTTCCAGTTTAATTGCATCCATGCCTCCTTCCTTCAAAATCCGAACGCCCGTATCAATTGCCTGCTCATAACGCAAACTGCAACATCACCAACCATTCCACATATTACGCTAATCCTCTTCCCCAATATCATAATTCAGGATGCCATGTAGCTCATTAAACACATAAATAAATTTAGAGTTACCTGCTCGGTGCTGGACTCATAGGTGCCAAAAGGCAAGTCACCAACTAGAAGCGGTCTCTTAGCGCCGCGAGCGACGGAACGGCAATGGCAAGCATCTCTCCGAGAGAGATGAACAGAGTGGTGTGAACGACCATACCGGTGGAATCTCCGACTAAACAAATATCAATGCCGGCTGTGTCGACGTGCACCGCAGAGGGATAATCGTAGGCTGTGACGACCGTTATGGGTTCACCTTTCTTGTATTTTTGCTTCAGATGAGTTAGAGTGACTCTCTTGTTGGGATTCTGGGGCTTTGGTCCACCGTAGACGGTGTCCTCCGGGACATTGCTCATACAGCGGAGACAGTGGAGGAGATAATGGGGTTTGACAATGGAAGAAGTCCTGTATAGTTTGGGGAATAGCGCCATTTCTTGTTTGGAGAAAGAATCACAGCGTGAGCAAATGAGAGGGAGGAGAAAAATTTTAGTTAGGCCAATGCGCTTTGGCTGCCTCACCTGCACCGAATTGCGAAGTTGGATGACGAGCTCTTTTCGACCTGCTCTCCTCGCTTGCTGTGGTTTGCTATCCACGCCCGTCTTAGTACCGGCCACTGGGCCCTTATAGGCTGCCAGTATAAAATGACCTTGACCTCAGCCTGGAAGCCCATTTCAATGTGAAATTGTTAGACACGATACAGGGTCTTACAAAAATATCAAAACAAAAAAATTAAATTTATTATATTTTTAAATTTATTAAAATTTATAATTTTTTATAAAAAAAAATAATTTTAAATAATTTATTATAAATTTATTATGAATTTATCATAAATTTATCATAAATTTATAAATTTATATAGTTTATTATTGGTTTATTATTAATTTATTATAAAATAACTAAAATATATATAGTAAAAATTTATAAAAAATAATAGAGTGTATAATTTTTCTAACTATATATCATTTATTTATGAGAAAATAACGCCACCAATCATATTTCATAATTTTTTATATTTTATCATAACAAAAATATTTTAATTATTCTATAAAAAATATATAATAAATTTATAAAAATTATTATCTATATAATTTATTATAAATTATATGAATATGATAAAATTTTAAATTAATTACAAATTTTAATAGATTTAAAAATATTTTAAAAATCTGATAAATTTTATATATTTTTTATTTTTTGACATTTTTATAAAAAAAATTGTTTATTTGAAAATTTATTTATTTATTTTCCTTGAATATGATTTCATCATCTTTAATGTTGAGTGCTAATTAATAATTTGAAAATAATTTGTGATGAAATCATGTCATTATTTATTTTAAAATCTTAATATAAATATATATATTAAATTAAAAAAAAAAGTTAGCCAAAAATTCACCACATGACATGTCTTGTATTCTGAAAATGCTTAAAATTAATTTTTGATAAAGTGATGTTATTTTATTATTGTACGCTCCAAATAAAATTTATTAAACATAATTTAATTTATCTCATACATAATAAATGCGGCTTATAAAAATATTTAATTTATATTAATATAATAAAATAATAAAAATATTTATCAAAAAATATTATATATAATTGAAACCGCCTCATAACTAACTATAGGTATAATATTTTTATTCTTAAACTATTGAGATAGAGAGTATATTTAATTAAGAGATATATTTGATAGGTTTTCATAAAAAAATATATTCGTGGACTTGATATCATATTTTAATTTAAAATTTTAAGATAATAAATTTATGAGCCTTTTTATTTATACATTTCTCATTAATTTTATATATTTTTTATTTGGAATTACTTTCATATTTGATAATTTTAATAATCTCTCCCTTACGTATAAGTTATTATATAGAGTTTGGACTATCTCTTAAACGGAAGTTTTTATGTACTTAAATCTGAGCATATGACGTCACTTAAAATTCTTTATAATTTTATCGGTCTGGACCTCTTCTTCCATATGTAAGGATACACATAACTACAGAATACGACCACTATCTTAATACGCGTCATGCTAAATCATAAGCTCTGATATCACATTCGAAATAAGAAATTCATTTAACTGAGAGATATATTTAATGGATTTTAATAAAAAAAATATACTCATGGACTTGACAGCACACTTTAACTCAAAATTTAGATAATAAATATATGAGTCTTTTTATTTATATATTATTTATTAATCTCATATATTTTTAATGTAAAATTTCTCTTACACTTGGTAATTTCAATAGAAAATAAACCAAATTCAAATCAAAACTAAAATTTGCTAAAAATCCAAATGAAGCAATTCTTTAGAAAACTCAAGTACAAAAAATTAAAAGCGAAAAAGTGAATTTTATAAAGATAAATTTACGCGCCACGGTGGATTTACTAGACAACATTTTATTTTTACGGCACAAGCTTTTTGTTTCCAAAACACAATACGCGCGCTACTTTTTTTCATTTTTATTTTTTAAAAGATATTATTTTTGTTTTATTTATTTTAATTTTAATTTATATTATTTTATTTAAAAATAATTTTTAATAAAATATTATCAATATACATATAAAAATAAATAAATATAAAATATATATAAACACGTATAATAAAATAAATAATATCTAGTATATTTACTAAATATTTATTAAATATTCACTAAATATCTATTAAATATTTATATAATATTTTTAATTTATTATTTATATAATATTTATATAAAAAATATATAATATATATAATAAATACATAATATATATAATAAATCGATAATACATATTAAATATATATAGAATATTTATTAAATATCTATATAATATTTTTATAATAAAATTAATATTTTTTAATTTTAATTTTTATATGTATAATATATAAAATTTATTTAAAAATAAATTTAATAATTTTTATTAATATATGTTTATATATTTTATTTTATTTATTATTTTTTATGAGTGTTATTTATTTTTTATAATTAATTTTTTTTATAAAAATAATATATTTTATATGCTGAAAATATAATTTAAAATATTAATTTTTATTATTTTATTAAATTATTTTTAAAAAATAAAAATTAAAGTAAAATATTGATCATAATAAGAGAATATATATTTTTTTAAAAATATTATTTTAATGAATAGGGAAGTATTTTTAAAATTTTGATTTATTTTTTTTAAATGTTAATATTTTTATTATTTATATTATTTTTAAAATAAAATTTATTTTTTTAAGATAATTTGTTAAATATAATGGAGGAAAAAAATTAAATTATAAAGTAAAGGATGTTCTAATAAAAATGTAAAAACAAACGCTGTTCCGTTTAAATGTCAATCTCCAAATCAGCGTCAGCGCTGCCCACA
Organism: Garcia nutans; assembly: GCA_947685225.1. Lineage (NCBI taxonomy): Eukaryota > Viridiplantae > Streptophyta > Magnoliopsida > Malpighiales > Euphorbiaceae > Garcia > Garcia nutans. Next base: position 11,792,208 of record CANTUV010000010.1, on the reverse strand, counting down.
TTACTGACTCTGACCCGAAAAATGCTTGTAAGATACACGCCACCCTCTTTGATAAAACCAACCCTCCTATTCACTCGCTCTTTTCTCCTCTTAAAGCCTCGCCACTTCCACTTCCAGTTCTCCACTGCCACTCTCGCCGGAGATTGTTACGTACTTTCGCCGCAATGGCCAAAGCAAATGACAAGGCTTCCTATTCTCTGCCGGAGCACGTTGTCGGAACTTGGTATTCTGTTCCGGACCTAAGGCTTCGCGATCATCGCTTCACTGTTCCCCTAGATTATACCGCCGATCGTAATGTTTCTCCTAAGATTTCAATTTTCGCTCGCGAAGTCGTGGCTGGTACTTAGCTGAATTCAATTGTAGGATTTGTTAACCATATTCCAGATTTGTTAAATTGTTTGTTAGATTAGATTTTAGCTATTTCAATTAGAAAAAATCATGTAATTTTACCTTACTTTATTTTAGTTATTGCTAATTCAAATGTGTGTCGCAGTTGGGAAAGAACAAATAGCACTGCCTTACCTATTATTTCCACAAGGTGGACCTGGCTTTGAATGCCCACGACTAACTGAAGCTAGCGGATGGATACGCAAGGCTTGTGAAGAATTTCGTGTTGTTCTAATGGATCAGGCATGAGATTCTGGACAATCATCTAATTCAATTTTTATTTAAATGCCCTTCCTATATCCATAATCCATTTGCCCCCTGCTAATGCATTTTCTTACAGTGAGGAACAGACTTATCAACTCCTTTGGCAACTTCATCTATGTTGCAACTGGGATCTGCTGAGAAGTTGGCTGAATACTTGAAATACTTTCGAGCTGACAATATAGTGAATGATGCTGAGTTTATTCGAGTGCGGCTAGTTGCTGATGCTGAACCTTGGACAATTTTGGGTCAGGTATTATAGTCACTGAGCTGTCTTGGTTTTACTTTGCTCTGATGATGGTGATATTTTAACATATACAGCTACAATCTCATATATTTTTTTTGCTGCAATGCTTCCTTTTTTTTTGCCCCAATTCATTGTTGAATGAAACAAATTTGACTGTTTGGTAAAAATTGATAGCTCTATCTGACTATCAACTTTTCCAGAGCTATGGTGGCTTTCTGTGCTGTGACCTATTTGAGTTTTGCACCACAAGGACTGAAACAAGTTCTTCTAACTGGAGGAATACCCCCAATAAGTAATGGATGCACTGCAGATATTGTCTATAGAACAAGCTATGAACAAGTTATTCGCCAAAATGAAAAATACTACCAGAGGTTTCCTCAGGATGTTGAAATTGTCCATGAAGTTGTGAAATATTTGGCATAATCTGAAGGAGGCGGGGTGAGTATCTTGCGCACAGGAATCGGGATTTTTCTTTTTCTAATTTCTTTCAGTGAAACGCAGCTCCCCTTTTCTGTCCACTTTTTGCAGGTGCTTCTTCCATCAGGAGGTATATTAACTCGAAGAGGATTGCAAACTCTTGGTCTTTCTGGTTTAGGATCCAGTGCAGGTTTTGAACGTCTTCACCATATGTAAGGCATCAGCAGTGAGCACACACTTTTCGCTAACTTTGGATTTTATATGGATGATTGTTCTTATAATTGTTCTTATCTTTTCACTTTTTCTTTTTCTTTTTTCTTCATACCTGTAGGTTGGAGAGGGTGTGGGATCCTGTTATTATTCCAGGATCACGAAAGCAAATCAGCCACTACTTTTTAAAAGCAGTAAGAATATTTTTGTCCACTACTTTTTAAAACAAGAATATTTTTGTTCTTTTGTTGATCACTTAAGCTAGATCTTTTTGTTTTGTATCGAAGCTATTTCATTATTTGCAGTTTGAAAATCGGTTGGATTTTGATTCAAACCCACTCTACGCTCTTCTGCATGAAGCTATTTACTGTCAGATAAATTTCTTAGTTCTCAAGTAGTAGTTACTGTGTGATTGGTAAGCTTGCTATTTTTAAGTACGTGCCAGAAAGGAATTCTCTCACTAGTACATGATGAACAAGGCTTTTGTGGTTGAAACTAAGCAATTTGAATGTTGATTTTCAGGGTAGAGTGCCATTGTCATGAGCAAACGGAAAATTAGTTTACTCATTGAGAATTTTCTACAACTTTCTATATCTTTTATGCATATTCATTTTTTTTTTTGCAAGGGTTCTTCATCACGCTGGTCAGCGCACAGAATTTTGTCTGATGACAATGGTAAATTCGATGCAATTAGAGCTGCAATAGAAGGCCGACCAGTATTTTTCACTGGGGAGGTTTGTATAAGTTTTAACATTGTTCGAGGCAAAAAAAAAAAAGTGAACCTTCATTGAAGTTTGTTTAGTATATCAGGTGCAGGGTATTTTGGGAAACAATAAATAGAGATAACTTTGTTTACTGATTAAGTATCTTCCTGATAGTGTAGGCAGCCATTTAAATTTTACCAAAGTTCTTTTGAGTTTTTCGTTCAACACTTAATTGCATATTGTTGAGCTGGTGGATTGTGCTTTTTCCAGAAAGCCTACTGATGTTAATCAAACATATTGTGTCATTTTTTATGACTTACCAATTTTTTTAATCATATAGTTTCATCCATGTGGTAGCAAATCTGTTAACCTTTTGAAGGGCAAACCTACTAACTCAATGAAATTGCATTCTCAATTTCATGAGATGTTGAACAGTGATAAACTGATATTGCTGATATATTATGAAAACCTTTTGAGAGTTTTCTGTTATTTATGTTCTCTTTCTATCTGCTCATTCAGTCATTTTTCATGATTTTATCATGCTGAGAAATTCTGGTCATCCTTTATAACTTCCCATGATATTTATGTATACCATTATTTCACGGAAGTGCTAAAATTTAAGTTATACAAACAAGTGCTAAAATTTAAACTATCAACAATGAAAATAGATAGATAATAGATCTAATCTCAGCTGTAGTTTTGCTTACAATATTATAAGTTTGTCAAATTGATCTTTGTTGCTGATATTAGTCCAAGTTTTTTATGTTATCTGGGATCTTTTCTTCTGCAGATGGTGTGGTGTTCCCATGGATGTTTGATGAAATTCATGCCCTGAGGAAATTTAAAGATGCTGCTCACCTATTGGCTGAGAAGAATGATTGGTCTCCCCTCTATGACGTTGCTGTGCTGAATAATAACAAGGTGCCCTGCCTTTCTATCGCTGGCTAATTTTCTCAAACCATTTGTGACCTGTCGATTTATTTAACTTTGCTAATTGACCTGAGATTCACCCCATTGAACTAAAAACAAAAAATCAGGGAAAGTCAAAAACTAGTTTCTTAGGGATGGTCAAAAACTAGTTTCTTACTTTCTGTTTAATCTTAAAAATAGAATTCAGTTTTTTATTGCTTGGCTGGTTTTACTGAATTTTAAAATGGTGGTTTTTCTGTTTAATTTTACTGAATTCAGTTTTTCTATCTCAACATGAAAGTTATATTGTTGCAGCAGAAGGGTAGTTTAAACTTGATACAGATGGTGTATGTAGAGGTGTAAAGCTTCTGCTGGTGGTGGTTATTAGAGATTCGAATGGCAACTAGATTAAAGGATTGACTATCAATCTAGACAGATGCTCAATAATTAAAGTCGAACTTTGGGGTTTGTTTAAAGGTTTAGTGCTAGCCTGGAATCTCGGCATTGGAAACTTTCATGTTGAGATAGACAGTCTCTGCGTTGTTCAACTCATTAGAGAAAGGAATAAAAGAAGCAATATTCACTCGCCTTTAATCAAGAATATTCAGCAAATGCTATTGCTGGAGTGATATGTGCAACTTTCATATATTTAAAGAGAAGCTAATTATGTGGCAGATAGAGTAGCAGCGTTAGGTCAAGGCATCCCATTTGGTGTTCATATTCTGGATGAAATCCTTGGCGAGCTGAATGTATGGTTGCAGCATGACTCTGTTGGAGTATTCATATTTCAGGATAATTAAGTGTTAATTTAGTCTTTCGCGCTTTCTCTTTGTATTAAAAAAAATTAAATTAATGGTATATTATAATAAATTTTAATGCTAATTTTTGTTTTTATCCTTTACTTTCATTTTAATTTTATAGTGAAATTACATTTAATGTTATATATATATATATATAAGTCAAGCCGAAGGATAGAAGTGATTTTAGTATGAAACATCATCAAAATAACGTGATCTCGTTTTTTAAAAATTAATTTTAATAATTTATATAAAATTTAAAATTTAATAATTAATTATATTTGTGCTTTTTAATTCTATTAAATAATTATATATTAATATAATTTTATAATATTAATTAAATAAATTATATTTGTTACTTTCAATTTTCTATAAATTAATTCACATTAATATAATTAAATAATATTGAATAAATTTTCTTTTTTTAATTTTAAATTTTTTTTAAAAAATAACTTTTAATCTTTATAAAAAATTAATTATAAATTTAAATAATTTATTTGCAAAATTATTGATATATTTTTTAAAAAAATTAATAATAAAATATGACTTTTGATATTTTTAATAAATTAATTATATAATAATAATTTATTTAAATAATTAATTAATTCATTTAATTAATAATTTATTTATAATAATACTAATTAATTTATATTTTTTAGAAATTTTAAAATTTGAGCAATGAAAAATATAAATTTTTTAATATTTCTAATAAATTAATTAAATGTTGATAATTTATGTAATAATAATATTTATTTCAATAATAATTTCAATATAAATCTATAATTATTAATCATTTTACGCATATTTTTTTTATTTGAAATAATTTACTTAAATTTTTATTTTTTATAAAATTTATAATTTTTTATAGCACAAATATATATAAATTTTATTTTTTAATTAGTAAAAATATCATGTTTTAAAATAAAAAAAATTATATTTAATTATTAATATTATTTCAACAAAACTGTAATAAAAATTGAAATAAATATTTTACTTTATATTTTTTAAGTAGAATTTATTTTAATTTATATATAAATTATTTTATATTATATTGATTATATATATTTATTATTTTGTTATTCTCGTTACCATGCATTGCATGGCTATGAAACAAGTTATTTGTATAGAAGGGAAAAATAAAAGAAGTATTAAAAAAGTCACACATCATTAATATTTTAAAATAATATTATCTTATTTTTTCTTTTTTAATTTTAATAATTTTTATAAAATTTTAAATTTTAAATAATGACTTATATATATAATTTTAATTTTTTATTAAATAATTACATATTAATATAATATAATAGTATTAATTTAATAAATTATATTTGTAATTTTTAATTTTTTATAAATTAGTTACACGTTAATATAATTAAATAATATTAATTAATTTATTTTTTTAGAAATTAAAAAGTTTTAAATAATATAGCCTTTAACATTATTAATTATAAATTAAATAATTTATCTATAAAAATGATAAATTTATATTTTTTAAAAAAATTAAAAATTAAAAAATAGAATATATATTTTTTAATATTTTTAATAAATTAATTATATATTGATAATTTATATAATAATAATATTTATATCAATAATAATTTTAATATAAATATCTAATTATAAATTCTCTTATTCATATTTTTATCCATATTTAAAGAATTTACTTAAATTTCTATTTTATTTTTATTTTTAATATTTTTATATAATTCATTATTTTTATACCAAAAATATATATAATTTATTTTTAATTTATAAAAATATCAAATTATAAAATAAAAAGATTTTATCCTTTTATCAATATTATTTCAACAAAATTATCGTAAAATTTCTACAAATATTTTATTTTATATTTTAACAATATAACTTATATTAATTTACTGAATTTTTTTTATACTTATTTATTTTTATTTTGTTCTTTTTATTTTCTTATATTACGGATAAAGGACTAGTATATTATAATATGCATTATTTACCACTTTATTATATCAATTTTATTATTTACTTGATAAGAAATAATTATTTAATTATTTAATATATATTATATTTAAGTCTGTATTATATTTTAAGAAAACACCATATAATTAATTAATTATATAAATATCAATATTTTTCTGAGATAATATATAATAAATATTAATATTAATATTAACTATATCTATTGCAGTGTTTTATCTTTATAAAAGTAATAAAACTATTTTCAATCCAATAAAAAATAAAAGTTAACGGGTCAACCCATCAACTCGCCCTTTTCAGATTGAAATTTGGAAAACGTCGAAAGTCGCTCCTCTGAGAGAAAGAGAAGCAGCAGGGTTAACCAGGGTTATCGGAACTCCTCTCTGTCCTCTCTTCACGGCTCGGTAAGAACTCAAAACCCAAAACTCGAACACGAACACATTCTTTTTATCTCATGTAAGAACTTACGCATTCTTTTCACTTTTTATTTGTTTTCTCGGTAATTTATCTTTGAATTTGTATACTCAAATAGTTTACGAAGTGGAGTTTTTTTTTTTTAATTCAATTTCCAGTAATTTTTATTTATTTGTTTGTTTGATTTTCTCTATGCTCTGTGTGAAGTACCTTTTGATTATACAAAAACTTCACCTGAAAAAGCTTATTACTTTAATTTCACCATCTTCAAATGCAGCGCTGCTTTACGATATTCACCCACAAAAGTTTAACTAACTCCAATATTATCACTTTATTTGTATTGATCTGCGTCTCTTCCCTGGAAGGCCATTACTCCTTGCAAAAGTTCATTCTAGGGTTTAAGAAGGGTTTGTTAACGTATATCTACAGTTTAAGTAAATTACTCTACAATCTCTCTATATTTTCATGTGTTTAAGAAGGGTTCCTTTGATTGTTCTTTTTCTTATCTACTGAAAAATTGCGTTTGTGTAGATCCAGAATGCGGAGATCGTTAATGTGGGCGGCTCGTCCTCTTGAAACGAGACGAGGATTTTGCACGAAACCAGAGAAAATTGTAGCATCCGTACTCTTCGAGAGATTACCAGTTGTTATTCCCAAAATTGACCCCGTTGTTTATGCATTTCAGGAGTTCTCGTGAGTTTTCTGGCTTTTCTAGTTATATTTCCTCTGTTTCTGATTCTGATGAAATGATACTAATAGAGGACACCCAAAAAACAATGAATGAATGCTTTCACTTCTCTGTATTTTTTCTTTTTTTAAAATCTCCCCCTTTTTTGCCGGTTTCTTCTCCCAATTGGAAGGATGTTGCATGGTTTTGCAATTTTAGTTATTAGTTGCTGTGAAGTTGTGGAAATGATTTGAATACCTTTGAGTTTGGGTTGGTGCAGGTTTCGGTGGCAGCAACAATATCGACGCCGTTATCCTGATGAGTTTCTAGACAAGTCTAATTCAAGGTAAGAAAATATATGATTCTGTAACATGTATTCATGTGGATTATTATGAAAAGTTTGGATCTTTCCTAAATAATTTTGTTTGGTTCTCTTTCAACCAGGGGAAAGGGTGACTACCAAATTGACTATGTACCAGCTCCAAGGATCACTGAAGCTGACAAAACAAATGATCAAAAGTAAGACATGACTCATACTTGGAGGTGTTCATATGACTTTTGGTTGAATCTTTATATGGATCTATACTACCAATTTCTACAGATGACTACTTATTGAGATTGCAATATGCTGTTCTAGTACATAATGGCATATGTTTCTATGTTAGAAGCGTTGCTAGTCTCTAGTGATATTATTCACATTGACATATTAACTAGGAATCTGATCTTATGCAAAGCTATGACATTGATGGAAAAACTGTTACAGTATAAATTGGAGAAGTTGTTTCCTAAGAGCCCAATTGTAACATCATTAGGGTGTTCACTGGATAGAAGGTTTTAATTTTTATGGCTGATACATTTTCTAGTAATTAGTTTATTGTAATTAGTTTATTGTTGATGGAATAGCATGCTGTCATGTAACAAATACATGATATAATGTTGAGTTATGAACTATGAGGGCAGGCAAATATGATATTGGAAATGGAGTTTTTTTTTTTGCTTAGTTCATTTGTGTTCTCTGCATAACCTTGCACTACATCGTCTGATAACTTTTGGATTGACATTGTCACATCTTTGAAATTTTTGTTTAAAATTGTTCCAATTTTTAAACCAAAAATATTAATAAATCACGTATTCTTGCACAATATTCTCTTTCTGTTTGATCAGAATCCACATTTTCTAGGTGATTGTTCTGTTGTATGCATACTTCTGTAATGCATGGAAGGAGTTTGTATATGCTTTGTTTGGAATTACTTGACAATTTAAATGTGAAGGCCTAACTGTATAGTAGCCAATTGAATATTTGTTTTTCTTTTACAATATATTGGAGTTGATTTCTTAAGGATTTTTAGTATTGTAAAAATCATGTCATCCAAATTTGTTTTCTTTAGGTCTTTACAGAGGGCACTTGACAGACGACTTTACCTTCTCCTATATGGAAATGCATATAGATCTCCTGAAGGGAAGCCTGTCTGGCATTTTCCAGAAAAGGTGTATGAGGCTGAGGAGACATTGCGCAAGGTTAATTTTACTGGGAGTTCTTTTATTTCCTCCTGATTTTTCTCCCCATCTCGTTGTTATTGAAATTATTTACTTGCAGTGTGCAGAGTCTGCATTACAATCTGTTTTAGGCGACCTTGCTCACACATATTTTGTTGGAAATGCTCCAATGGGTCACATGGTCATTCAGCCGACAGATGCTGCACCAGATGCCGGTTTTAAGGTATATTCATGACATTAAATTATTTGGTGTATGGTGTCCAATAGAAAGTGTATGGTACAGAGTGCTTAAATTATTTGGTTCATGCCTTTATATTATAGCGAAATTTTGGCCTCAAAACTAAATTGTTCTTAGAAAACATAAATATATATTTTGAATGTGTAATGGAATTGATTTAAAACTGTGGATGATACATATGTTAATATGATTTCTTTGATGGTCTATTGATCTATGATTTTGTTTCACAAGATTCATCTGATATTATTGCAACTGAACAAAGGGAATTAAAATCAATTTTAATATAGGTATTGTTAAAGTAGGGTTAAACATTATAATCTTAAATGTTAAAATTAGTCTGATGCTCATCTCGTCGCTTTGTGCTTGCCTTTTGTTGTCAATAATGGTATGCTATGTCCAATCTTAATTTCCTTCGTTGAAAAAAGACCTGGTTATGTGGATTTGGTGGTTTGATAAGATTTAGATTGCTGATTACATATTGTATTTATGCTGGTATGAGATTTTGCTTATGCTTGTTAGGAGTCGAATGTTATTTGTTATTCCCTGACTGAACCTTTTTTTTTCCTTCAGCAATTTTTCTTCAAGTCCCAAGTAATTGCGACAAACAAGTTTAAAATTGGGCACTGTGAGGATTTTGTTTGGGTGACTAAGGATGAATTACTTGAATACTTCCCTGAGCAAGCTGAATTTCTGAAGAAAATGATCATAAGCTGAAACTGGAAGTTCCAATCTGATATTCAAACTCAAGAAGTCTTCTTACAAACCATCTGTATGGTTTAAATGAATCTGTTTTGCATCCAGTACTTAAAATTCAATAGAAAATAATTTTTATAGTCTACAGGAAGAGTTAAATTCTAGAATGGGTCAATGGCGGTAGAATGCCTATCAGAATTTGAAAACCTCAATGGAAGAGGGGTTAAGGGTCTGGAATGCATGAAATATGTTCTAATTAATATGGCATTTGGAGCTGTGCCAATGCCAGTTATTCAACCTTTCCTCCGAATCAACAAGAGAACTAATTCAATTATGTGTTTGGTTTGGCAATGCAAGGCTACTGTTGATCCCCTTGTTTGGCTTGAATCATTTTTCTTAGCAATAAAAAGGGCATGTAATATTAATTTGAATCAAGTCGTTATGTTTTTAAGATTAAAAAGATGAGACGCTATAACAATGTGGGATGACCTTGCAGGTGAACTAATCAGGACTATCCCCTGATAAAAAAAATATTATATTATTATGCTTTTGCATTTACATGCCTCATTGAGTTTTGTTATTGTGGAAATGAAAAGAAAGAAGGAAATCTAAGGCAACTTACTCAAGAAGAAAAATTCCTAATTATTATAAATATTATCCTATTATAAAAAAATAGAATAATCTTGCTAAGCCATCTCATTTTTTTTTAAAACAATAGTTATCATCTGGTATGGTAATAGAAACAAGGTGCAAAATTGGGTTGGTGATAATAACAAAGGATGTAGGATGATATGTTGAGCAAGTCTGCTTTAACTTAAAGGGCAGTTGAACAGAAGTAGGTGAAATGTAGTTGGCTTTACCGTTGGGTGCAAGATTGGTATTTCATTTCTTCACCCTTTTTATATATAAATATCTATAAATATACAATCTCGAACGTTCCTCAATTCCTTCTCTCTTAACCCTTCAAAGTCCCACAAATGGAAGGCCATGAAACACCACTACTGCCACCACCACCACAATTGCAGCCGCCCTGCTATCTTTTCACACCCATCTCACTGCTTCCATCTTCTTCATCAGTAGCAGCAGCTCCTTTTGTGGAGGGTCATCAAGGAGTTAATATTCAAGACAATAATATTGATTGGGTCAGCCTTTTCTCTGGTTCATCATCTGAGAATGTGGCAATAAATATGGAAAGATGTTTGGAAGAAAATCATAATAATAATAAGGATAATAATAATAATAATAAGAGTATGGGAATGAGTAACAGAATGAAGAAACATATTAGGCCAAGGTTTGCCTTCCAAACAAGAAGTGCCGATGATATTCTCGATGATGGCTATCGTTGGAGAAAATATGGCCAGAAATCTGTCAAAAACAGCACTTATCCCAGGTTTCTCTCATTTATATTATATCATATATATATAACATTTATTAACTTTTCTTTTTTTTCTTTAATTATTATCTTACGTTGCATGGCATTCATTGTGTTCTATAATATATGCTATATAAATTAATTAATAATATGTATAAATATGCTTAAGTAGTCGTTAATTAATAATTGATAATTTTTTTTAGTTAATTAGGTGAGCTAAAAAACAATGTTTCTCTCAACGTAAAATCACGAAATGGAAAAAATAATGTAGCTACTTGAGCTATTATGGAGGTGAAGTTATATAAAGTTTCTTCAATATTTCGTTAAATATATTTTTCCCAATATTAAAAAAGACCGAATCATTAGAATAAAATAGGCAAAAAACATGATATATGATAGTATTATAACTATAGTAAAATTATTTTCTTTGGTAAGTTTAATAATTTTTTATTATTTATTATAAAAAGATTTATGACAGATTGTTTTCACAATAATAAAGAAATGTTATAATAAAGTAGGTGTTTTCTTTTTTTTCTTTTTTTTTCCTTTCATGGTATAGAAAGTAAGGGAGACGTCCCCAGTTAATGATTGTTCTCAAATTAAACCAAAACTAATATATAGTTGCACGATATGTTTGCTAAAATTCAATTTTTTTTTTTTTTGCAATATCCCATCTCCATAATTGTGTGCAATGCTCTTTAAATCTAATATAGGAGGATAATTGGTTGCATAATGTGTCTTTTCTAATTCAAGTACAAGTATATATAAACTATAAACCCTAATATATTCTAATTTTAATCAAATATAAATAGAATATCATATATGGATAAAAAGAATATTTTCAATAACATAAAGTCTCTATTTAAAAACTCAAAATTTACAAGAATTTAATTCATTTGAATTCTATTTTGTTAATTCTCATATTTGAAAAGATATAATTAATAAAATTTAATTCATTAGGTTAAAAATAAAAAAAATTCATTTTCAAAAATAAAATAAATTAAATCATATTAAAATTAAATTATTTTTGAATAATTCAATTTATTTAATCAAATCCATTGTTTTTTTTTTTTTGATAAAATTCAAATCCACTGTTAAAAACTCAAAATGCTCTCATTTAAAGGAAATTTGAATTTTTCTATATAAAGATAAAAACAAAAAATTATATATTTTTTTAGCCTGTTCTGAACGATATATTTAAAACAAATACTAAATTAAACTATATATTTCAAATAAATACTAAATTAAACGATATATTTCAAATAAATACTAAATTAGGTTTTAAAATTTATTTAAACACATAACATTTATTTTTTATTAAATTAAATATAATAAATATTAATAGAATTTAATAGCATTAAATTCTTGCACATGAGTTATTCTGTACAGTGAAGGGATAATCAGAATTTAGACAACTAAGTCCATTATAATTTTTGATATTTCTTTTTCACTAATAATAATAATAATAATAATAATAATAATAATAATAATAATAATAATAATAATAATCCAGTATTTGCTTATATATGCCAGGAAAATTCTGATAAATCTAGCTATGTTCATTTTAAATAACTTTACAGGAGTTACTATAGGTGCACCCATCATACATGTAACGTGAAGAAGCAAGTGCAGAGGCTGTCAAAGGACACAAGCGTAGTAGTTACTACTTATGAAGGGATCCATAATCATCCCTGCAAGAAGCTTATAGAAACTCTAACTCCTCTTCTCAAGCAAATGCAGTTCCTCGCCAGGTTCTAATTATTATATATATATATACATATATCAACAACAAAATGAAAAGCAGGAAGCTTAAATAATTAATGTATGTGTATTATATTTTGTTCAGTAGCTTCTTGTAGTTGTTATGTAAACACTTATTTGCTTATGTTCAATGTTAACTTTGTATAAATTAATGGACAAAGATCGATCCCTGTTAATAATGAATACCATATATATAATCAATAAAATTTCATATGCTACTTTATGAAATTAATAAGTTCATATGGACAAAAGAAAAAGAATAAAAACCAGAAGTGTGTGATTGATTTACATATACGAGGAGGAGCTCCCACAAACCCATATCCGAAACAGTTAGCAATATATAATCTCGAGACCATTAAAGTGGAGTGTTTGAGCTTCCAGGTTGATGAACTGCACTTGGATGAGTTTGTACCTGATAATTCACATCAATCTTGGTGCTATTCCATGCATTTGCAGTGCACTCTGAGGACTTGTTACACTGGTAACGAAGGGGCCAACGCCATAAAGGCCTCCTTGAGTTCACAATCGAGTGATTCGAGCAGTTAGGAACTTTCTTCCTCTTTCTCTATATGGTTCATAGATCATTTTTCTGTGAAACTATGCTTTGGGATTAGACCTTGGTTTTAAGGCTGCTGAGATAAGGTTTTCTTTGATGAAATTTTGTGATTATGTGATGTTATTTATTTTTTTAGGATTTCTAAATTTGCTTATATACAATTTCGGTCTCGTAATCAGTGGCGGAGCCAGCTGCTTTAGGAGAGAGGAGCTAAAAGAGGAGAAGGGAGGACTGAGGGGCTGAGCCTCTATTTTTATTGCTTCGGCTGATAGAAAGGACCCTTAAAAATACACGTCCGGACCGGCCGACAGAAAAATCATCAGTCCCATCCGATCCCATCTGGCTCTGCCCCTGCTCGCAATGAATGAAATGCTCTGTTATATTGCAACTCGTTAGATAGAATTAGAATTCATGATTGGATGGGCTTGGCTCTTATTTGAGTTGCTTCAAAGTTAACCGTGCTTGACCTTTTAATTGTTTTTCTGTATCTTTGCAACCTGCGACTGAAGCCTAATCCTTCTATCAGGCCTATCACAAAAAAAAAGGGGTTTTTTTAGCGGCAAATTTACAGGGGCGATTTTGTAAACCGTCTCTAAACATATGAGAAAAAAAAAATTACCTTTTAGTTATTTCCCTCTCTCCCTTATTTGCCTCTCTTCTTCATTCTTTCCCTCTCTCCTCCATTCTTAGCTACAGATTCGCTTTAATAATTTCTTCGGTGAAATTGTATTGAATTCACCATCTCAATCGTCATTTGCCTCTCACCATTGGCAATTCAGTGCCTTACATTTGCCTAAATTGGATTTAGGGTATGTTTTTAGTTTTTTATTTTAGCGTTCTTTATTTGTTTCCCCTCTTTGCAATTAATTTGATTCTATTTCTTAAGTTTTGAAGTAATGGTTCAATTCAAACCCTAATTTTCTTAATATGTATTTTCTCGATGAATTTCAAGCTAGTAAGCTCTCTCTCCCTTTTTTCCTCTATTCCTGATGATTAGTGACTCTAAAACTAAATTTCCTTGTACAGATCTAAAATCACTGCCTAGTATTCTGCAGAAGAAATATGTTGTGTTACGTGATCTAGATAAAAGTTTGCAGGGCATGTTTTTCATGGAAGAAAGTTATTTGTACTAATAATGTTATTTTCTTGGTCCTAATTGTTTGAAAAAGGAGCAACAGGGAGTAGAAATGTTGTTTCTGTGTGTATGCATTAGCCTTGCTTTGGTATATATTTTACTTTATATATGAATTTTACTTTGTTTATAGTTTTGCTCTGTTCTAGAAATTTAATAAGATCAGGTACGCATTCCTGCATTCAGGTCTTACATAATATTTTGATGGTTTATCCTGCTTTATTCTCCACGATCCTGTTAGAAGTGCAATTATTGATTCCTGCATTCGGGTCACAGACAATGGGAGAGAGAGTATTCATAGAAAAGTATGGAAAAACAATACTATATTTTCCATTTTTCTTCTTGCATGTGTGTATTCTTTTCCTCCCTTGGCCGAATAATATAAGTCTGTAATGACAGTAAGTCATGTACTTGCAGGTGTTCTTCATAGTTACTCTTTATAATATGTCTAATCACAATGATTAACTTAAGGTGAGGCAACTCTTCTGTAAAAGATTTTTGTTTCTACATTAACTTTTTATGTGGATACATTCCATTTAAGAAGCAGCTTTAATGGTTCCATATTGCTCAAGTCAGTAATTTAAATCAGGCTTCTGAGATTACAAGAGGGACTAATGCCTGTATATACATATGTGCAGGGAGGTCAGAATGTTGTTGGTTGTTCAAAAAGCAGCTGGCAGTCCTTTAGGTACGATGAGATTATCTAGCATTCTTATCCGTTGCCTAATTGCATTTTGTGTTGCTTATTTACATATTTTCTGTTTCTGATTCAGCTAACATCATGCCCGTGTTAGACAATTATTAGATGTATATTTTTAGTTGGGACTTCTTGTTGGAATTAGATTGTTGATTTTGTTTGGAAAAGATGTAAAAGTTATAATTTGCCTTGTTATATTTTTATTTGACTTCCCAAACTCATGTCCTGATTTCTCTCAAGTTCTCATTAAATGTTTATGCTCACAGATTGAGTGGTTCTAGTGGTGTAAGTCACAGCAAACCGATAGACTGGACTCTTTGTTCAATCTCACACAGTGATCAAGTGACTGACGTTATTGCACCTTCATCTTGAACAATCTTTGGGTGTCAGAATAGTAGGAACATAGTTTATGATTTGTTGTTTCTGATAACTAAGTCCATGCTTGCTGACATGGGTGTTTGTAGGTTTACGTCTCTTTAAAGAAACAAAAGAGCAGGATTCTCATGGGAAGGTAGACACCTAAATTTCCTTTCCTGAATTTATTAGTTTTAAATGATAATTACGTTGTTTAAATGTTACTTTTTAACTGACAGTGGGATGATCATCCTGCAATAATGGTTGTAGGTGTGGTTGATGGAACCTCAGAAGCCATTTTTCAAACTCTTATGTCTCTTGGTCCTTCAAGATCAGAGCAAGCAAGAGACGAAAACTTTCCACAGCCAGATTAATTAATGAGAATGTGTTCCATGTTAGATTTGAGTTTTGTGAGATGTTAATGAAGATTCTTGTTTTAACTTATTTTTGGTTATGCGCAATTATTGCTCTAACTCATGAAGCATATTGTATGTAAGTTGTTTGGGCTTAATTGAAATTTTAGTTTATACCCGTGTTTGGATGCTGAGAAAAATTGAGGTAATGAGTTAAGAAATAACGTGGTTATGATTTTAGCACAACTCAAGTTCATAATCAATTATTGCTCCAACTCTTGAAGCATATTGTATATATTTATATTATATATATAACATAAATATTATTCAAATTTAGTAGATCAAAATACATAGGCTGTTTTAGCTAATTTTATAGATCAACTGCAATAAAAACCTGAAATAATATGGTAGACCGCCCCTATTTAACTGACCCAACATTCACAAATAGGGGCGTCGCCAGCATGGTTTATTTTGTTGGGGCGATTGTAGGGGCGGTTAAACACAACCGCCCTTATGCAACAGCTTATCCTGGCGTCTCCTAAATTTACCGGTGAAATGCTAGATACTGTATGGTCAGTGTTAACCGACCCTATATGGAAAAACAAACGCTCCAGAAGTCATTTTTTGTTGTAGTTCTGCCTGAGGTTCTTGACACTGAAATCAAGTAGAACTATTCATTTTTTAAATTGTTTTAAAAGTATTTTATGATTTATATATATTTAATGCACTAAAAATGTATTAAAAGTATAACTCTTTAAAATAGAATACAAAATAGAAAAATTTTACATGTTCCTATTTATTAACTAAGCCAATCAGAAAACGTGATTTAAAAATAAAAACTAATTAAAATTATTTTTTAAAATATTATAATTTAAATGATACTTTTTAAATGGCTTGGTCTATCAGTGGAGATATAGAATATGTTCATGATAGAATTTTCTTACAAAGTATATTAGATGCACATTTTAAAAAACGGATTACATCTTTAGCATATTAAATATATATCTAAAGTAAAGTTAAAAGATATATGCGGTGGAACCGTCCACCTTTACCTGAAAAAAAAAAGTAAAGTTAAAAGTTCATTTTTGAAATAAAATTAGGTTTAAAAAAAAAAAGAAATCCTTAATATAATTATACAGTGAGAGCAAGATGAGCCGGGACTATTTAGTAATATTGAGGTCGTGATTAATAGGGCTAAGGCCAGTAGCTGATTGGCTTAGGGCTTATTTCTTGGGCCCAACTTTCCTGCTTTATTAAATTTAATATTAAACTATTGGGTCTTACTACTATATACACAAAAACCTAGGTTGGGCCCCAACCAACAAATCCAATCACTCGCGTTTTCTTTTTTTGAAGGTATCACTCGCCCTTTCTAAATCAAAATAATAATAAAAAAATTCATGACCTTTTCATTTGGTAAAAAAAAAAAAATCACTTCGGCCAGTGAAAAGATTTTATGGGTGTTTCTTAAAATTTAAAAACTTGTCAAAACTAATTATAATCAGTTTTAAATTATAAGTTGTTTAGTTAAATGTTTCTCAAAAATTAAATAGTAGATTATAATATGATTTTAATCAGTTTTTTAAAAAGTTGGGTTTTGGTACTTTTTTTAAGCACTTATTTTTTAAGCAGGTTTGACCAAGTAAAAGATTATGATATTCTTACCTAATCTTCAATATTCTAAATTTGCCCTTACTCTACAAAAGTCATTATGTTCCCTCTTTCTTCTTTTATTTTCACGATCTTTTCTTCTTCTACGCAATCCGTTCGCCGTTCTTCTTCTTCTTCTCTCTACACAGCTACACCGCCACTCTCCACCTGCTGCAAATTTCAGGTAAGTTTGAAGTTCAATTGATTTGTCCCTTTATAAACGTGGGTTCCTTAATAAAGAGGGTTTTCAAGATTTCTTTACTGCAATTGATTTTAGGAGAAAAGTTTGAGAAGTAATTTTATTGATCAAAGCTCCCAATTGGGTTTGTTTTGTTTGGGTTATTTTTTATTATTGCTTAAATGTCATTTGGATACAGGTTCAGCAAATTTTGTGTTCATATAGTCAAAAGAAAGGTATTAGAATTTTTGGTGATGTTTTTTGTGAACTGCTCTGCTCCGCTCCTATGACAGCAGCTTTTGAGGAAAATATTAACTACGTCTTTTGAGGAAAATATTAATAGAAATATTATGTCAGAGCTTGTTAATCTTTTTTATCAATTATACTCATGGTTTAGCTGTTTTTGTTTGAATTTGAGTGAGGCAACCTTAGTGTTCTGGTGCTGAGTTTGTATAAAAAAATAGCTTATCATGATTGGATCATTATCTTTACACATTACATATCATATCACAATCTCTTTATGTATAAAATTATTTACAGATTCGGTACTATTATCACCCTATCAAATTATATTATTATTGTTTTTGAAATAATAACTTTGCTTATGTATTGTATATTCTTATTTGTTGTGGTCAAAAGTTCTCTTAAATATTACTGGTTTGTTTTTATTTACATTAGATGTCGGCCAAATGGAACGAGTTTACACATAATATATTTATTGACTTATGTGAGGAAGAGATTGGAAAAGGAAATAGACCCAATTCTCATTTCTCTAAAACTGGCTGGAACAATATAGAGGCTGCATTTAATCAAAAGACAGGAAAAACATGGAATATATTACAATTAAAGAATCATTGGGATAGTATGAAGAACGATTGGAAACTTTTTAAAAGTTTAATGCGAGGTGAAACTGGATTAGGATGGGATGCAACTAAGAAAACAATTGATGCCGATGAGAGTTGGTGAGATGCAAAGATTGCTGTAAGCATACTTATTTTATACCGTTGTTTTTGAATATTTCCTTTTAGTAAAAAAATCTTAAGCTCACTATTTTGATAAGTGCAGGTTAATAAGGAATATAAGAAATTTCGCGATAAAAATTTATCTGCATACTGGTTTCGATATGATGCCATTTTCAGTGATATTGCTGCAACTGGAATGAGAGCACAAGTAACAACTGAAATTAATACCAATCATGTTCAAGGAACGGAATATTGTGACGCAGATAATGTTGACAAGGAAGGAGACGAATGTGAAAGTAATGAAAATAAAAGCAATGAGAATAACACCATCAACTTTGAATCATCTTCATTGGAGAAAAAGAGAAAGATTGCTAGCAATAATGAGAAACAAGCTAAGCAAAAAGTTTCAGGAGCTAGTAGTCTAAAATAAAATATATGTGACCTTGTTGACTTAATGAAAAGTAGTAAGAGTATAGCTACATCTAATCCACCACCTGAAGGACCTTCAATTAAAGAGTGTCTTGATATGCTACATTCATTTCCTAGTGATTCTTTGGCTCCATCAGTTCGCTATTATGCTTCAATGAAGTTTGCTAAGAAAGAGATAAGGGAAATTTTCATGAGTCAACCAAATGATGATGAGCGCACTGGTTTCCTACAATTTCTTTATGACGAGAAGCACAAGAATAATTAAGCATGAATTATGATTTGTTTCTTGCTTTTTATTTCTTCAAGTAGACTTGATCTTTATTTTGTCCTGTAATAATGAATCTTGGTTTGTTTGTTTTGCTTTGTATTTCTTCAAGTAGACTTGATCTTTATTTAAGTCCTGTACTAATTAATCTTGGTTTGTTTGTTTTGCTTTGAATTTATTCAACTAGACTTGATCTTTATTTTGTCCTGTAATAATTAATCTTGGTTTTTTTTTGTTTTGTTTTGCTTTGTATTTCTTCTTTTTTTTTTTTTGGCTTTATTGCTTTGTATTTCTTCAAGTACACGTGATCTTTATTGCTTTGTCATGTAATAATTAATCTTGGTTTGTTTGACATTGTTTTTTTTCTAAATAAATTATATATGATGGATTCTTCTGATTCTTCTGCATCAAATATTATTCTAACAGAAGAGTCAATGATCGAGGAGGGTGATGGTGAGAGTGAGGATGATAGTGTGACAAGTTTGCAGGTTCACAATGAAGAATGGGAAAGTTTAGCAGATTTCACATGTACATTAGTCTTATTTTACTATGCAACATATATAGATAAAATGTCTGTTCAAACATCAATCCGATCAGGACATATGCTTATTATGGAGATATTGAATGATCAAGATAAACGGTGTTATCAGGATTTTAGGATGAATAAATCGGTTTTTCTAGATTTGTGTAATGATTTACAAAACAAGTATGGACTAGAACCAATACAACACATGTCCATATGTGAAGAAGTGGGAATATTCTTGTTTATATGTGCTCATAACTTGGGTAATAGAATGTTGCAAGAGTTGTTCATTCATTCAGGTAGAACCATACATGATCATTTTCATCGTGTATTAAGGGCCGTTAAATTGTTAGCTGCTGATATTATTCGTCCACATCCTCAATACAATGAAGGAGTTGGTTTTCATCGACCTCAAAATCCGAGATATAATGTATTCAAGGTATGTTAATCATAGAAATATATATTTATGATTGCATTATCATAGTATGAGTCTAAAAATATATTATTTATTTATTTTATAGGATTGTATTGGTGCGATAAATGGCACTCATATTAAAGCAAAGTTGCCTCGAGATTCTGAAATACCATATATTGGCAGAAAAATGTATCCAACACAAAATATATTAGCAGTTGTTGACTTCAATATGTGCTTCACATTTGTTGTTGCTGGTTGGAAAGGAGCTGCGCATGACAGTCGCATTCTTTCAGAGACATTGAGACGTCCAGAGCTAAAATTTCCATTACCAGAGAACGACAAATATTATTTGGTTGATGCAGGTTATGCGCACACACGTGGATTCATGGCTCCGTATAAAGGGCATAATATTCGATACCATTTGCAAGAATTTCGTCGTGCGCAAACACCCTCATCTCGTAGACCATAAGGTAAGAAGGAGAAGTTTAATTTTTTGCATTCCTCATGTAGAAATGTTGTGGAGCGGACTTTTGGGGGTATGGAAAGCTAGGTGGTCAATTTTGGGAGACATAAAGGATAATTATAGCTTTGAAACCCAAGTTGATATTGTACTTGCGACAATGGCATTACACAATTACATTCGAAAGAGGAATGATCCAGATGATGCATTCGAGAGAGCCGAAGATGAATCATATCAACCTCACTTAGATGACACACATGACCGATATGTTTAAGAGGATGTTCATAGGCAAGGAGAAGACCCTCAGTATTGGATGGCAGTGCGTGATATGATCACAAATGAACTTTAATCCTATTTAAGTTTATTTAAGAACAATGTTCATTTTTTGTGTAATTAAAATTATTTTCATGATTCTTTTAAAAAAAAAATTTCAGGATTCTAATTAATTTGGTAATATTTACATGGTAGTTTTTTATTTATATAGTTGTTTGACGACACCAATATTAATTTTTTTAATATTAAAAGAATTCATATGTTCAATATCTAAAAATAATTATTAAAAACAATATTCACTTTTTATCTAATTAAAAATATTTCTGTAATTCTAATTAATCTGAAAATATTTAGATGGTATTTTTTAATTTGTGTAGCTTATTGACAACACCAATATTAAAATTTATGGAGTACTTATTATTATTATTATTATTAAAAAATAAATTTTGAATTGACACTTAAAAGATCACTTTTATATAATAAATAAAATGCAAGGACAGTTTGGTCATTTTAACAGTTTCTACAATTAAAAACTGATTATAAGCTGGTTTTACAGAAACACTTAACTGATTATAAACTGATTATCAGCTGATTATTAACTAGTTTATAGAAACGCTTAACTGATTATTTTTAATCTGATTATAATCTAAAAATCACTTATTCACAATAAGCTGAAAAGCACCAGTTTTGAGAAACACTCTCTTTGCTAAAAATAATATAAATTAAAAAAAAAAGAGTAATAGAATTTAGAAATAAGAGGAAGCAGTTTGAAAATACCAAAACAATAGCATAAGAAAAAGGATTTTAACGAATTTCTAAACTTTCATTTTTTTTAAAAAGAAAATCAAGAAATTAATTCATCATTTACCTGACAAATTTACGACACTATCATCCTCTCAACTGTACATTTTTTTCCCTCTTCAACCACAAGCAAAGCGTAAGTAGGTTGAAAGCAACAATCATATATGGAGGTTAGTGATATTCTTAAACTCAAAATTATTAAATTTTTAATTGGCTTTAATTATTCAATAAATTATTTGATTGTAAATTAATTTATAAATGAAACGTATTTCAATAAAAAAAATTAAAATATTTATTGTTGCTTAAGATGTGTTTTCGTTTTCTCCACAAATGTTAGATACAAATTAAAAAAAAAAAAAAAAAAAAAAAACTTGACATTTAAGTGTACTGCATAGTCCATACTCATCTCATGCATGAATTATTTGCTTAATCTGAAAAAAAGAAATTGAAGCAAGCTATATATCATTTTCAGAATTCATTTTAATTAGATGAAAGATTAATTTA
This sequence comes from Garcia nutans, assembly GCA_947685225.1. Taxonomy (NCBI): domain Eukaryota; kingdom Viridiplantae; phylum Streptophyta; class Magnoliopsida; order Malpighiales; family Euphorbiaceae; genus Garcia; species Garcia nutans. The sequence goes on along the minus strand of CANTUV010000010.1, from coordinate 11,770,129 downwards.
ATAACTTCTATTATTAGAATTCAGGATGTGCAAAATTCATTTTCAGAAAAAAAAAAATATCAATAACGAATGATCGATAGTCCATATATTTAAATTTGAATCTCGAGCTTTCGTATTTAATAAAATTAAATCAGAGTGATAGCATAGAAAATATGCCATATTCAGGATCTATAAAAGCAAGAGACACAACAATGTTTACAGTGCCAGTGAAGGTGCCACAGAGTATACTGGTGAGCTTGGTGAAGGACATTAGCAGAGATTGGGTTATTGACTATGAATTGGAGTTGGGTCTCACCTTTGATCTTTCTATTGTTGGTGACATTACCATTCCTCTTTCCAGTAAGGGCGAGGTCAAGCTCCCCACTCTCTCTGCTTATTTCTTCGGTTCTTCTAATAAAGAATAAGTCCTTTCTATTGGAAGTTTTCTTTTATATATCTTAATTTTCTTTTGTTTCCAAAAATTAATGATATGAATTGCAAGCTTAATTATGAAATTGGAGGTTTTTTTTTTAAAAAAAAAACTTGCATTGGAATCCCATTTTTCTTAATCCATTTGCTCATAAAAAAATGTGTTCATTTTTGTTGGTACTAGTTTTCTCTAATGAGGATTTAGTAATAATCTATTTAATTAGTAAAATAATAAATATTTTAAATAATTTTTAAATAAGTATTAGCATTTCTAGGTACTCGCTATGGTTGAAGTTCAATTGATTCACGTGAAATAATCCGTAAGAAAGATAAAGTAAAGATAATTATATTTTTATTTTGTGTTAAAAAATTTTAAATCAAATCTTATGATCGGTTTCAGAACAAGTATAGCACTAAAATTAAAATTCCTGAGACTAAATTATTGTGATTGCGCAGAATTTACTCAACTTTCAAAATATTATACTTTTTTACTACCCATTTCAATGTCGAAGAAAACGTGTGAAATATGCCACTGATACAATTAGAAAAAACAATAATTATTACCCTCACATGTTTGGGCTAATAATGATTTTATATAAAACTTCTAATTGCCATTAAATTAAAACATTAGTAAGAATTTTTGTGAACTGAACTCCGAACTTCAATCTGTGAAAAGAAATATAATTTTTTTATGTAAAAAAAGTACCTTGAAAAATAAATATTTTTAAAAAATGTACACTTTTTTTCTTCTCAAAAATACTAATTCTACTTCTTCAAATTTTATAAATACCAATCTCTAATTTATAATAGTTAGTATATATATCAAAGGCATGGATTTAATATTTAATTGTATAGTATATTAGAGCTATACATAGATTTTTAATTAAATTTTTTAAAAAAATATATATTTTTTAAATTTTATAAAAAAATATAGAGTATTTAAAAAATAAAAAAAATTATAAACTATGTAATTTTATGAAAGAAGAAATACCGGTTAGATAAATTGTAAAATTGAATTTTTTAAAATTTCAAAATTTCAAATTTAGGCTGTGAGCAGTGATTTGATATGGACAAGAGAATTCTTGTGTAAAATTTAAGTCAAAGGGATTTTAGTTCAGATAGCAGAGGGCGTAAGTTACCGACTTCTGTACCATATAAATTACAAATTTACAATAGCGATTTGCTTCCCTCAAAATAAAATAAAAGAAAATTACAAATGTAATTCAACATGCATAAATAACTAATTTATAAGTTATAACGTGTATACATACTCCTTGGCGAAACCAGCCTTTTTAGAAAGAGAAAGACAAAATTTCTCTAAAATATATATAAGAAGAAGCTGGGGGCTTGGCCTCCACCTCTGTTGCTTCGGTCAGTAAAAATTCACCTTAAAAATATACGTCAATGGCTAGTCAGGGGGTCGTTAACCCCACCCGACCCTACCTGATTCTGCCTCTGTACATACTGTATGTATAAGTCATATTTATACGTAGTAAAATTAAATTTACAAAAATAATTAATATATATACATACACACAGGCATAATATGGATAAATTATATAATATAATAATAATTTAAATTAGATATTCTAATTTAAATGATAAATTAATTAAATAATAGTATGTGACTATATTTTTTAAAAAATATATTTTACAATTTATTTAGATGAATCTCATAATTTTTTCAGTTATAAAATATAAAAAAAATATTATTCAATTATAATATCATTTTAAATAAATGGTTAATTAAAATAACAATTTTAATATATTCACTTTATCCAAAAATAATAAAGATACTTTTCATTTCACACATATTAAAAAAAATTAATTATTTAGTTAATATATAAAATTTTCATTATAAACTATACATTTTATCCTATATTTATATTAAAAAAATTATTGGTTATTGCGAGTCAAAATAATTATAATTTAAAAAATATAAGTAATTGAATATAAATATTATTAATTATAAAATATTAAATATAAATATCATAATCAATTTATAATATAATTATAATTTAAATATAGTAATGATAATATATTTTAGGACAGATAAATATTATATATATATATATATAAATCATTAAGTGGCAAGAGAATATAATTTTTCCAATGATGTGTGAATTAGTAGTCAAATTTGCTTAAATGGATGTATAGATTCCGGGCAAAAGAAGTTCCCCATTTATTAATTTTTTCAGGAAAATGTTGGTAGTTCGTGGAAAATTAGGCAATAAACCATCAGAATGCCGACTATCACTGCAACAATGTCAATGCCATGAAACAACAACATCAATTATTTATTACAGTATTTTTTACTTGCAATTTGCAAAAGTCTTCATTTTCATCTAGATGCTAACCATTTTAATTAATAATTTAATCAAATCATATATAATAATTTATTTTTATTACCAGACTTGGAGAGTCATTAATTTTCCCGCCCTTTTCTCTGTTAATTGGGTACGGTAAGCATTAATATCCACAATTTTATGAATTGTTCCCAATACTTTGAGTTGGAGATTAGTTATGATTAGGAGGTGTGATTTAAATGAATGTATTTTGATCGGATTCGGTCAGTTTAAATTGTATATAAGGGTGAAATTAAATTAAAATTTTAAAAAATTTTGAATTATATCGGGTGGTCGGGTTAAAAATTATTTTTTCGATTTAATTCGAACTCGACCGACACATGTATATATTATACATATATATTTATAAATTATCATATATATTATATAACCAGACCTGATTCGAATCAAATCGATAATAAATTTTTTCTATATAATATTTTATATGTTAGTTATATTTATAATATATATTTTATATATTATAATCCGACCAAATTCGACTGAACTAGATTGAAACTGAAAATTTACGGGTCGATCGAAAATATATATAGATTTAGTCAAATTTAATTTGATTTTTTTATATATATACGGATTCGGTCGGATTAAAATATATTATTAATCTGACCAAACTCAATCGATGTCCACCTCTGATTATAGTTATTATTACGTTAGATTATGTCTCACCAATCACCATAATACTTTTTACAAATGCCTTTTTTTCTCTAAATAGTTTTTATGTATCTGAAAAATACCAAAATAATTAACAATAATAATTACTCAATGAATTGAATATTTGTTTTTTTTTTAATTTACAATAGATTACACATTCGAAAGAAGTTAAAAAATATAGTTAAATTCAATATAAGACTTATTATACTAGCTCTACATATATAGAAATTTACTTACTACATAAAGCCAATCAAATTCTTTTAATTTAATTTTTGAATTCTGTGTGTTAATTTTAATTAATTTGAGTCTATTGACATATATAAATAAGGATATTGTCAAATTCTAATTAATTAAATTTACTTTTTTTTATAGTATACTCTTTACACAACATCAACAACAAGTGCAACTAAATTTTAGTTCCAAACAAGTTGGGATCGGCTGTATGGATTCTCAATAAAATAAACTCAAAAGACACCAAAAAAGATTCTCCAACCTTAAGCTCTTCCAAAACACGGATTTTACATCTCTTTATACACGTATGGATATTTCAAGAATTAAATAACCAAATCAGGAAAAAAAAATTTTAGCATACAAATCAAATTAAATATCTAGCACTCAATAAAGACAGTATTTTATATTAAATTATGCAATATGGTAGATAAATGGAAATTTTAGATGTGACAGAAATCAAATGTTAAATAAAATATGTATGAATTATGATTACCAAATAGAATAATTCACATGAACCAGAGCAAGTCAACATTCAATCCTTGAAAAATCTTTAGCTAAGACAAAACACCTACATTTTTAAAAAAAAATTTAAAAACAAGTAGAAGAAAATTTAATTTACCATTGCCACCTAGGGCCTATATAAATACATACATCACAATTACATTATATAAAACTACATAACACAAGTAAATTAATTTCTCAAGTACTTCCAATTCTAGTTCCTAGTACTCATGGCGGACCACGACCACGTACGGCCACTAGCTCCGGCAGCAGACCGAACGAGTAGCGATGATGAAGAAGCTGCTATCCACTTAAAAAAAATCAGACGTAGAAGACGTATCAAATGCTGCGGATGTATCGCTGTCATAGTTCTCATCCCTGCCATAGTAATTGTGATATTAATTTTCACAGTTTTTCGTATTAGAGACCCTAAAATCAAATTAAATGGTGTGATTATCACTCATCTTGAGCTAATTAACAACACAAACATTCCTAAGCCAGGAGTAAACATGTCCTTAATTGCAGATGTATCAGTAAAAAATCCAAACATAGCTTCATTCAAGTACAGTAACACCACTTCCTCACTTTTTTACCATGGCGATCTTGTTGGGGAGGCTCGAGGCCGAGCTGGCAACGCAAAGGCCCGATGAACCATTCGGATGAATGTTACTGTTGATATAATCACTGATAAGTTGGTTTCCAACCCAAATCTGAATAATGAAAGCAGCTCCGGGCTCCTCAGCCTGAATAGCTACTCAAAAATTCCAGGAAGGGTAAATTTGTTAAATTTCATTAAGAAGCATATTACTGTGAAGATGAATTGCAGTCTCACAGTAAATATTTCTAGCCAGGCAATTCAGAGACAGAAGTGTAAGAAAAAAGTTGACCTCTAGAGTTGTGCTGTATACATATGGTTAGCTTCTTCTCTTTGTTTATATGTAAAATACCACAAGTCATTGAATGCGAGATTTTGGATTTATTTTTCACATATTAATTATGCAGAATTAAAATATTATTAGCACTATATTTCTTCTTTCCTCTTTTTTTTAAGTGATTTTATTTATAGTTAGATTGGATTATAAATTTTATTGCGCATAAATTTATTGGGATTTCACCCTCAAATTTTCTAAGTAAGAGCAATAAAGATAATGACAAAAAATTATAAATATACAAAAATTTATAGTGATTCATCTGGTCAATTAGATCTAATAGGTTACATCCACTGTGGTTACTGACTTTCGCTATGAAGAGAAAAAATTCTCAATTATAAGAGCACACAAGTGTTTTACTCACATTCACTCTTAAGGAAATACAATAAAAATTAAAGAAACACACAAAGAAAAATTATATTTAAATTTTTCTTCCTTTCTATATTTTTCTCTACTCTTTTTTTAGGTTTTGTGATTATATTTTTCTCTCCATGATCATTGTCATTTATAGACAACCAAATGTTAAAATTTTCAATATTTGTTAGGCAACCTAACAAAATTAGGCAATCTAAATTTTGGTACAAACTCAATAAAATTAGGCAACCTAATAAAATTAGGTAATCTAATTTTTAATTCAACAAAACTAGGCAACCTAATTTTAGATTGTCTCCGCAAATTTTAACAATCTCTCACTTGGAGACAATTTAACCATCATGTTGCAAAGAACATTCCATATGCTCTTCAAGCACTGAAATTCATCAATAACCACCATCTCCATATTTTAGTTTTGAAAACCAGCTGAAGCTGTACAAAGCCTCAGCTTTCCAAGTGATACAACTTTAGTGAACATATCATCTGGATTCTCGCTTCCAACGATCTTTTGTAGTTTCAATGCTCTATCGTCCAAAAGAGATCGTATGAAATGGTACCTTAAACGAATTTGCTTGGTTCTTGAATGAAAAGTAGGATTTTTTGCCAAGTGAATAACACTCTGACTGTCACTGTACAAAATACCATTAACTTGTACTTTGTCCAATTCTTCCAAGAAACCACTTAACCATACCATCTCCTTTCCGGCTCTGCAATAGCCACATACTTTGCTTCTGTTGTTGAAAGAGCAACTATTTTCTGTAACTTAGAGGCCTAGCTCACAGCAATACCACTTACAGTAAATACATAACCTGTGGTACTTTTGCTAGTGTTTCTGTCACCACCCAAGTCTGCATCAACATAACCATGCAGCTTTACACTACTACTACCAAAACATAAGGTCATATCAGTAGTATCTCGAAGATATCTCAAAATCCACTTCACCGCTTCCCAATGTTTCTTATCTAGATTGCTCATATATCGGCTCACAACTCCCACTGCATGAGCAATATCATGTCTAGTACATACCATAGCATACATCAGACTCCCAATAGCTGAAGCATAAGGCACTTTCTTCACGTATTCCTTCTCTTGTTCATTTTTAGGTGAAAGCATTTTGGACAACTTAAAATGAGTCGCAAAAGGTGTGTTAACTGGTTTGACGTCTTGCATATTGAATCTCTTCAACACCTTTTTGACGTACTCCTCTTGTGAGAGTTTCAGAGTACCTCGCACTTTATCACTAATAATCCTCATTACAATGATTTGTTTGGCTTCATTTAAATCTTTCATAGAGAACTTGTTTGACAATTGTTTCTTTAATTCTTTAATCTCACTTAAATCAGCCTCAGCAACCAACATATCATCTACATAAAGTAAAAGAATGATGTAGGAATTGTCAAATCTCTTGTAGTAACAACAGTGGTCAGCATGGCATCTGGTGTAGCCATTCTCGCACATGAAATAATTAAACTTATTGTGACTCTGTCTCGGGCCCTATTCCAAGCCATAAAGGCTTTTATTCAGTTTACATACCAAGTCCTCCTTTCCGTGTGCTATAAAATCTTATGGCTGCTTCATATAGATGTCCTCCTCTAAATCCACATGAAGAAAAGCAGTTTTGACGTCTAACTACTCCAAATAAAGATTCTCAGCCGCTACCAAGCTAAGCACCAACCGGATTGTAGTGAGTCTCACAATCGGTGAAAATATCTCTATATAGTCTATGCCCTCTTTTTGTTGAAAATCTTTTACCACCAGTCTTGCTTTGTACCTTTTGCTACCATCTCCTTCATCTTTGATTCTGTAAACCCATTTGTTATGTAGTGCCCTTTTACCTAAAGGTAAATTCACCAAACTCCATGTTTGATTTATTATGAGAAAATCCATTTCATCTTGCATAGCAGACTCCCACTTGACAGATTCTTCATGATTCATTATCTCATCATAACACTCAAGTTAACCGCAATCAGTCAATAATAAATATTTCAAGGATGGTGAGTTCCTTTCTGGTGCCTTCCTTACTCTATTGGACCTTCTTAAAATAGGTGTACTTGGCCCAACTTCCGGAATAGAAACTGGTTCTTCAAAGTTGGTAACTTCAGGAGCATCTTGTGAAGTTCCAACTTCCAACTTTCTTTGATTTTTGTTGCTCACTTTATCATCACCAAGATCATCTAGACTAGCAAACTGTTTGTCTTTTGTAGGACTTATCATTTCTGGGAATGTTGTTATCCTGTTCTTGTACAGCACCTTCTCATTAAAAATGACATTCTTGCTTCGAATAAACTTCTTATTCTGTTCATCCCAAAATATGTAGCCAAATTCATCGCCACCGTAGCCAATGAAAATACATTTTTAGGAATTGGGATCAAGTTTGCTCCTTGCGTCAGACTCAATGTGAACATGTGCCACACAACCAAATACTCTTAAATGTGATAAATCTATCTTCTTGCCACTCCATTCTTCTTCTGGTAGTAGCTCTTCCAGTGGAACCGAAGGTGTACAATTAATTAAATAAGCAGCAATATTAATCGTATCAGCCCATATCATGTTTGGTAAACCTGCATGTATTCGCATACTTCTTACATGTTCATTCAGAGTTCTGTTCATACGCTCGGCCACTCCATTTTATTGTGGAGTTCTGGGAATAGTCTTCTCCATCCTAATCTCATTATGTGCACAAGTTGTTTTATTAGTTTTTGTTATAGATTTGTGTCTTGTTTATTATAATAATTATTGTTTTATTTAGGTATTTTGTTAGTTTTAATCGGTTTGTTTAGTGTTTTCATTAATTTTGGTAGTTTTAGGTTATTTCAGTGTTTATGTCGTTTTTGATCTAGTTTTTAGTATTGTGTTTATGTTTTGTTGGTTATTGTCTATTTACTTCTTGTTTAAAGTTTGTTTTGAGTTTTGTGTTAGGTTAAAAAAGGCAAGGAAGCAAATTGAAGGAGAAAAGGGGGCAGTAGCTGACACAGGCAGAGGACACGGCCAAGTCACTGGTCGTGTCCCATACCAAGCTAAAGAGGAAGAGCAAGTCATAGTAGAAGATACAAGCAAGGGACACGGCCAAGTCACTGGCCGTGTCCCTCCAAAGAAGCCCAAACACGGCCAAGTTGATCCAACCTGGCCGTGTCTCACTTGCATCCAAGGCAAAGAAGATCAATTCTCACAGAAGCAGACACACGCAAGGGACACGGCCAAGTCACTGGCCGTGTCCCTCCAAAAGCTCCAACACTGCCAAGTCACCTCTAACATGGCCGTGTCACTCAACCAAAGAAGAAAAGAAGAAAAAGGAAGCAGAAGTGAACACATGCAAGGGACACGGCCAAGTCACTGGTCGTGTCCCTCCAAAGAGCACCCACACGGCCAAGTCACATCCAACTGATTTGACAATTGTTTTCTTTAATTTTGATTACTTTAGCTGAGATTAGATTGTTATAGCCATTGATGCATCCTTCTTACAAGATTTGAACAAGAGATTCTTCAGAAGCTTCAAGGAGTTTGTAACTTGGTTTTGTTCTCGAACTTATTCTCTTTATTTTCATTGAAATTGTATTTATGGATATTATCATGTCTATTTTGATTTCTTTGAACATTAGTGAGATGAATATGTTTGATTGCATTATGAACTAATTTGATCTAGTCTAGGGTTTGTATGGATCTGCTATGATTGTATGAATTGGTTATTCTCTTAGCTAATAATTTCTTTAGCCTTGATTGAATGAAATATTTTAATATATAATTTATTGGCCACCAATTATGTGTTTTAGGTATTAGATGATGGATTGAGAGATGAAGTCTAATGCTGGATCAATTCAATTAGGGACTTAGGTGAATTAGAGATATAACCTATTGAAAAGATTGTTTCAATTATAACAAGATTAGTTGCAAGAGGTTTGAATGCGAGAGCTTATTTTCTTGACTCAATTAATTAAGATATTTGAGATTTAATCTTTGAAATTGAATTAGTTAAGAGGAATAACCATTCATACATGTAAGTAGTAGAGAAGTGCAAACCCTAGACCTTTTTATCAAGTGAATCAAAACATCAGCTCTTGTTTACTTTTATTGTTTTAAACTTCAATTAAACTTTTTCATTAGTTAGCAATTTAAATTTATTCATTACTTGTTACTTTTAATCTGATAATCAATTAGCCACTTTAACTTCCTTGTGAGACGACCTTGGGGCGATCACCTTTGCTACAGCTACCTCGTATACTTGCGGGTGATGCTTTGTGGTAGAGTTAATTTGAGCGCAACAAGTTTTTGGCGCCGTTGCTGGGGAGGCTAATTGGCGAAATTGTTTATTAGGCAAAAATATTCTAGATTATTTTTCACTGTTTTCATTTTATTTTATTTGTCTTTTGCTTTTAATAATTTCTTTTTCTAGAAAGTTTTATTTATGCAAGGCAGGAGATCACTCAAAGGAGAGCTACATCCATTCATTCTAGAAATTCAGAGAGTGAAAAGGAGTAGAGAAGAGTTTGAGCTCTATACCGGATTTGATACAGAGGATGACACTTCTAAATTTGAGTCAGATTCTGCACAATCAGTTAAAATGGCTGAAGAAAGACAAAGAACCATGAAAGATTTTGCTAGACCTGTCATTGGAACTTCCACTTCTTGCATAAGATTGACAGATGCAGCAAGAAATTATGAGTTGAAGAACATTCACTACAACATGCTGCCATCATTCTATGGAGTTCCAAATGAAGATCCTTTGAACTTTATTCGGGATTTCTACTCCACCCTCAACACTTTTCCTTTGGGTGGACTAACAGAAGATCAGTTGAGGATGAGATGTTTCCCTTATACTTTGAAGGATAGGGCAAAGAGCTGGCTCATGATGTTGCCTGAAAACTCAATGACAACTTGGGAGCAAGTTTATAATAAGTTCATGGGCAAGTTCTATTCACATCAAAAGACAGCTGAATTGAGAGGGGAGATTGCTACATTCTCTCAATTTGAAGGAGAACCATTTCATGAGGCTTGGGACAGATTCAAGATGCTATTGATCCAGTGTCCACATCATCACTACCCACTTCAACTCCTTAATCAGTTTTTCTATGATGGTCTCACCCAGCAATTTCAGAACATTGTTGACAATGCAGCTGGGGGAGCTATGGGAGAAAAGACAGCTGATGAGACTTATGAGATCTTTGAGATGTTGAGAGCTAATTCTCAACAAAAGAGTGTAAGGGGAAGAAGTAAAGGAGTAAATCAACTGGAGGTCAATAGTGAAATGGTCAGTCAAATAGCTGAATTGACAAGGCAGGTTCAGATGCTAAACATGAAGAATAATATTTCTTCATCTACTCAAGAAGTGTGTGGAATCTGTGGGACATTTGGGCATGGAGCAAATATATACCCCTCTGCATATGAGTCTTTTGGGAATGAAGCTGAGCAAGTTAATGCTATGGGAGGATTTCAACCAAGAGCCAGGAATTATCCTTACTCCAACACTTACAATCCTAGTTAGAGGAGTCACCCCAATTTTTTCTGGACAACAAATAATGCTCAACAGCCTTTCCATTTGCTCCAGAGACAGAACCAACAGCAGGGCCAATCCTCAAATCAAGGTCAGCCTAAGAGAGAGAGTTTGGAGGAAAGTTTACAGGCTTTCATCAAAGTTAGTGCTCAAAATCAAGAGATGACTAATAAGAGGCTGGATTCCTTGGAAGCATCTTTTAAGAAGGTGGAGACCCAAGTGGGGCAACTTGCTCAACAGATACAGATTCAACAAAAGGGGAAGTTCCCAAGTCAACCTGAGCAGGCACAATCAGTGACTGTTCTTAGAAGTGGTAAGGTAATTGACAATAATGTTGAAGATAATTCTGTGAGTGCAGGTGACCAAGAGAACAAGAAGGAAGGAGAACCCAAGAACAAAGGTGCTGGAGATAAATCAATGGAGAAGTCCCTTTCAGCAGATTTACATAAGGCAAGCAATCCATACCGGCCTCCTATACCATTTTCCAGCTGGTTGAAGGATGATAAAAAAGATAAGCAATTTTCTAATATCTTCAACATGCTATCTAAGGTAAGTATTAACTTACCCTTACTTGAAGCAGTAAAGAACATGCCGGCTTATGCCAAATTTTTCAAAGAGCTGATCACCAAGAAAAAGAGGTATGAGCCGAATGAAAAGGTGATAGTTTTTGAGGTATAGTGCTGTTCTGCAACATAAACTACCTCCCAAACTAAAGGATCCTAAAAGCTTTATAATTCAAATTACTGTGAGAAATGGAAAGGGGACTGAGGGCATGTGTGATCTAGGAGCCAGTATAAATTTGATGCCTTATTCTGTTTATAAAGAATTAGAACTAGGAGAACTGAAACCGACCAAAATGGTGTTGCAATTAGCTGATAGATCTTTTAGATTCCCGAAAGGGGTTATAGAAGATGTGTTAGTTAAGGTTGGAGGGTTAATAGTACCTGTGGATTTCATAGTTCTTGACATGGAAGGGAGTAACCTTGCACCATCAGCACACACTATTTTGTTGGGTAGACCTTTCATGGCTACTACCAACACCTTAATAGATGTTAAAAATGGTAAGTTGTCAATGACTGTCTTAGGACAAACTGTTGAATTTTCTATTTTTAACACCTCTCCTATTCCTACAACTGCTTTATATGAGGAATGTTCTTTAATTAATTGTGTTGAAGCAGTTGTTTCAGATGCTTTCTTGCAGACAAGTTCATCAGATAAATAGGAGCTGAAGCTGACCTTAGAAGAAGGGGCAAAAATAGTGAGGGAGACCCAAAGGTGCTCTAACCCAAAGGCGTATGAGAGCCCGAGGGTTTACAAGGATCACACAAAAGCACTTCATGACAGATTTATTGTGCGAAAGACATTGAGTCCAGGTATGAAAGTTTTACTTTTTAATTATCGACTCCGTCTGTTTCCAGGTAAATTCAAGTCTCGATGGAGTGGTCCTTTCGAGGTAACTAAGGTATGTCCTTCCGGTGTCATTGAATTACTTAACTCTCGAACCAATAAGACTTTTAAAGTAAATAGACAGAGAGTTAAACCATATAAAGAAGGATTTCAACAAGTGAGGGTTATTGACAGCACTTTGATCCACGATCCCTAAGTCTTGCAGTGATGTCCAGCTTTATGACATTAAAGAAGCGCTAAATGGGAGGCAACCTATCTGTTTGCATTTCTTTTTCATATTTTTAATTTTATATTTTGCAATTCTGATTTTATTTTTAGTTTAAATAAATAGAAACCCTAAATCTCTCTTGTATTTTGTTTTTGAACTTTTGTGTTTGTGATGGAAAGTTAGGATTTTCCTCACCAGGGTATAATGGAAGACATGTTGTCCTTTAACTCTTTTTCTTTATTATTCTTGTTTTCCATTGAGGACAATGGAAATTCTAAAGTGTGGGGTAATCTTTTAGCTTTCTTTTTGTTTTGTTTGCCTTGGTGTGTTTTATTGTGTGTTGTGCATGGCATAATTGTTGAAAATTTATTGATCTTTTTTGTGATTCTAGCATTATAGTTGAGACTTTAGTATCAGCATAGAAATGAGTATTTGAATTCATTAAGGATCAATTTTCACATTCTGCAATTCATGACATATAAATCTTTGAGAACCCACATGTGTGAGTTTTGAGCCTCATATTTTGATATTATTATCAATTGATTTTCTTTTCTTAAGTGTGCACCTTCATGATGTTGCATCTCTAGAGCTTACTTTTGCATACTAATTGAACTCACATTATGATTTAATCTCGAGTTTTAAAATGATGAAGGCAAATTAGGTTAGCCCTTTAGCTTAAAAAGACCTTCCTTAATATTAAATTCCTTAGTGAGCCAAGTTGAGCCTTTGACATTTTCTTGTTTGATCAACACAATTCACAGCTCAACTTTCTCTTATTATGATCATACCTGCATTAAGGAATGGAGTTCTTATTATATAACAATAAGGTGGTTTATTTCAAAGTGTGGGGTAAGCAATAAAAAAAAATTTGGTATTGCTATTTGGGGTTGAAATGCATACTTTGCATATTGTATTTGATTAAGAGTTGATTATTCTTTTCCTCTACATTTTAAGCTAGATGTTCTATGCAATGTTATATTTTGTATATATATGTATTTAAAAAAAGAAAAAAAATTATATATGATAAAAAAAAGAAAAAAAAAGATATATATATATATATACAAAATTCATATATGTTCTAGCATTGGTTATCAAAAGAGGAATGTCGACTCATGTATTTTTCTTTAAGTATACAAGTGTGTGAATTATCAAGGGTTGGTGAATATGCTATTTGAAGTAGTTATGAGTTTCTTAGCAAGAGTAGTGTCTAATTTAGATACTCCATTTCTTGATGCTCCAGCTTAAATGTCTTTTCTCACACCTTTACCTTAGCCCCATTACATCCAAATGGAAGACCTTCGGATTATTTCTTGAGAAAATCAGTGAGGGAGATTGGATAATTAAGCAAGTTTATGGTAGTATGCAGTCATGAGTGGTTTGAGTGATTAACATTTGAAATCGAGTGAAACACTTAGATGAGAGATAAGATTTGTATGTCTGGATTAATGAATGAGTTAAGAAAATCCTTGATTGAAGTAAATTCCAAATATTTATGGCTGAGTCTTAAAGGATTTCATCTTATATGCTGGAATTATAGTTAAAGTTGTTTGAGTTTTTAATTTATGCCATGTGAATTTGCTTGAGGACAAACAAAGTTTTTAGTGTGGGGTAGTTATTTTATTAGTTTTTGTTATAGATTTGTGTCTTGTTTATTATAATAATTATTGTTTTATTTAGGTATTTTGTTAGTTTTAATCGGTTTGTTTAGTGTTTTCATTAATTTTGGTAGTTTTAGGTTATTTCAGTGTTTATGTCGTTTTTGATCTAGTTTTTAGTATTGTGTTTATGTTTTGTTGGTTATTGTCTATTTACTTCTTGTTTAAAGTTTGTTTTGAGTTTTGTGTTAGGTTAAAAAAGGCAAGGAAGCAAATTGAAGGAGAAAAGGGGCAGTAGCTGACACAGGCAGAGGACACGGCCAAGTCACTGGCTGTGTCCCATACCAAGCTAAAGAGGAAGAGCAAGTCACAGTAGAAGACACAAGCAAGGGACACGGCCAAGTCACTGGCCGTGTCCCTCCAAAGAAGCCCAGACACGGCCAAGTTGATCCAACCTGGCTGTGTCTCACTTGCATCCAAGGCAAAGAAGATCAATTCTCACAGAAGCAGACACAGGCAAGGGACATGGCCAAGTCACTGGCCGTGTCCCTCCAAAAAGCTCCAACACGGCCAAGTCACCTCTAACATGGCCGTGTCACTCAACCAAAGAAGAAAAGAAGAAAAAGGAAGCAGAAGTGAACACATGCAAGGGACACGGCCAAGTCACTGGCCGTGTCCCTCCAAAGAGCACCCACACGGCCAAGTCACATCCAACTTGGCCGTGTCTCTCATGAACCAAAGCCGTAGCGGATTTTAAAGCGGACGTTTCATATAAAAGGAAAAAGAAGCTAGGGTTTGGAGGATGGTTGACGATTTGGAGAACTGATTTAGCCGTCTGAGAGTGAGCTTAGGGTTTTGACAATTGTTTTCTTTAATTTTGATTACTTTAGCTGAGATTAGATTGTTCTAGCCATTGATGCATCCTTCTTGCAAGATTTGAACAATAGATTCTTCAGAAGCTTCAAGGAGTTTGTAACTTGGTTTTGTTCTCGAACTTATTCTCTTTATTTTCATTGAAATTGTATTTATGGATATTATCATGTCTATTTTTATTTCTTTGAACATTAATGAGATGAATATGTTTGATTGCATTATGAACTAATTTGATCTAGTCTAGGGTTTGTATGGATCTGCTATGATTGTATAAATTGGTTATTCTCTTAGCTAATAATTTCTTTAGCCTTGATTGAATGAAATATTTTAATATATAATTGATTGGCCACCAATTATGTGTTTTAGGTATTAGATGATGGATTGAGAGATGAAGTCTAATACTGGATCAATTCAATTAGGGACTTAGGTGAATTAGAGATATAACCTATTGAAAAGATTGTTTCAATTATAAAAAGATTAGTTGCAAGAGGTTTGAATGCGAGAGCTTATTTCCTTGACTCAATTAATTAAGTTGTTTGAGATTTAATCTTTGAAATTGAATTAGTTAAGAGGAATAACCATTCATACATGTAAGTAGTAGAGAAGTGCAAACCCTAGACCTTTTTATCAAGTGAATCAAAACATCAGCTCTTGTTTACTTTTATTGTTTTAAACTTCAATTAAACTTTTTCATTAGTTAGCAATTTAAATTTATTCATTACTTGTTACTTTTAATCTGATAATCAATTAGCCACTTTAGCTTCTTTGTGAGACGACCTTGGGGCGATCACCTTTGCTACAGCTACCTCGTATACTTGCGAGTGACGCTTTGTGGTAGAGTTAATTCGAGCGCAACAATATTCGAGAAATTCTTTGTTCGTGTACTCTCCGTCGTTGTCTGATCTCAGAAATTTAATCTTTAAGTTTGTCTCATTGTCAACCAAAGCTTTCCATTTCTTGAAGGTATCATAGACATCAGATTTATTTTTTAGAAAAAAAACTCATACTTTTCTTGTGGCATCATCAGTGAATGTTACATAATATTTGAAACCTCCAGGAGATTGAACTGGTGAAGGACCCCACACATCAGTATGAACCAGCTCCAACTTAGTAGTCTTTGAAGCTCTGCCAGATTTTGAGAAACGAAAAATCTTTTGTTTTCCAAAGATACAATCTTCACAAAGCCCAATCTTTACTGATTTCACACCATGCAGCTTGCCATTTGATTGTAAAACCTTCATCCCCTTCTCACTGATGTGCCTAAGCCGATGATGCCAAAGATTAGCATCATCACCAACCTCAACAGTAGCTTTTAAGCATTTGGAATTCATGATCATATAGAGAGTTCCTGGCATCTTTCCACAAGCTAAAATCAAGGCATCTTTAGTAACTTTCCAGCAGTAATTTGAGAATTCAGTCACACAACCTTCTCTGTCCAATTGACCCACAGAGATTAAATTTTGTATTAAACCTGAAACATGTCTTACTTCATGCAATTTCCACATATTGCCATTGGGTAAATTAATTCGGACTTCACCCTTACCCACAATATTAAGAGCTTCATCATCTGCAAGGTGGACCTTTCCAAAGTTACCAGATACGTAATTCTTCATGATACTCCTATTTGAAGTTGAATGAAATGATGTTCTGGAATCTATCACTAAAGATTCTAGAGGATTATGTGCACTTAGGATCAAAGCATCACTATCCATCTCTTGCATTGCATTGGCTCTACTATTTTCATTTTTCAAAGCCCGACAATCCATTTCAAGTGTCCTGGCTTCCAGCAGTGCCAACATCCATCTGCCCATTTTCTGATTTTAGACTTGCTTTGATCTCTCCTTTTGGATTTGGATATTCCGTGGTTGTTGAAATTTCTATTGAAAGTTCTTCCTCTATTTTCGGTGTTGAGAGAGGAGCCGGTGTGAAGTTCTCCAGCATTTCTCCTTCTTGACTCTTTACTAAGGAGGGTGTCACGTACCTCCTTATATATAAGATCCTTTTTTCCGCTGGAGTTACAAATTGAATTTACTGTAGTATCCCAATTATTAGCCATAGAAGTTAACAAAACCAAACACTTTAAGTGTTCCTCAAATGTGATCCCAACAGATTATAGCTCATCAATGATTTCATTTACCAACATCACATGTTGATTCACTGAGCATCCCTTTGACATCTTCAAGGTGAAAAGTTGCCTTAACAAATAAATTTGTTGGACAACACTCGGTTTCTCGTACATGTCTGATAGAGTACTCATAAGTCCGGCTGTTGTCGTCTCATTTATGACATGTGCACTCACATTTTTAGCAAGTGTAAGTCGGACTACCCCTAAAGCCTTTTTGTCAAGCTTCTCCCATTCTGATCGACTCATGCATGTTCGAACCACCCCTTCCAAAGGTACTTCTAGCTCCCTTGTATATAAATAATCAGTAATTTGCATTCTCCAATGATGAAAATCGTTCCCATCAAATTTGTCAATATCTTTGGCATTATCTCCACTCATTGCTCCAATTAACGCGGATCTCTAATGACTTGCTGATGAATAAAATCACTATTGAGTGAACTAGGCTCTGATACCAGTTGTTGGGATTTCACTATATTGTTAAAATTTGTGGAGACAATATAAAATTATGTTGCCTAATTTTGTTGAATTAAGAATTAGGTTGCCTAATTTTATTAATTTTGTTGAATTTGTACCAAAATTTAGGTTGACTAATTTTGTTAGGTTGTCTAACAAATGTTGAAAAATTTAACATTTGGTTGTCTATAAATGACAATGATCATGGAGAGAAAAATATAATCACAAAACCCAATAAAGGAGAGTTGTAGTAAGAGGAGAGAAAAATATAAAAAGGAAAAAAATTTAATAAAATTTTTCTTTGTGTGTTTGTTTAATTTTTCTTGTATTTTCTTAAGAGTGAGTGTGAATAAAATACTTGTGTGCTCTTGTAATTGAGAATTCTTCCTCTTTATAGTGAAAGTCAGTAACTATAGTGGATATAATCTGTTAGGTTTAATTGATCGGGTGAACCATTATAAATTTTTATCTAATTATTATTTTTGGTCATTATCTTTATTGCTCTTACTTAGAAAGTTTAAAGGTGAAATCTCAACAAGACTTAATCTAACTGTAAATATATATTTTTCGAACAATATATTTAGAATTGCTTTTCCCTTCTAATGCTAATACTAAAAAAATAGATGGTTGTCTAATTAATTATATGTTTATATTGACAAATATAATCTATTAAATATAAATATATTTTTAATAAACTTAATTTTATTAGAAACTGAGGCTGAAACAAAACATAAAAAAATCTTAATTTGTTTTAAAACTAATTACTTCAATAATATAAATAAAAAATTGTAAATTTATATAATGTACTAAAATTAAGTGGCAAAATATTAATTAAGTACATATTCCAAAGATTAGATCGTGAATTTAATTTGCTTAAATGTATGTACAGTTGCCGGGCAAGAAAAAAAAGTTTCCCATTTATTAATTTTTAGGAAGGTATTGGTTAGCAGTTAGAATCAGGCAATAGACCAACACGATGTTGATTTGCTACTCGATATTCAGTCAATGGCATGAACCCGTCCAATAACGTTATCCAATTTTTTGTTAATTATTATTCTCAGTAACCATTTTTCTTATTTAATTTAATCAACCATCTATGATAACTATTTTTATGTTTTTTTTTCATGCCATACTTGAAGATAAAATTATTTTATCCTCTTTCTTTTAATCTCCCATGTGAATATAAACTATCATACATGACATAATTAAATTTTCATTATTTTGTTGTCGATTAGATTTAGTTTAGTAAAGTTTTATTATTATAATAAAATTAGAAGTGCTAGAATTCTTAAGTTGAAAACTTATTTAAAAATTCAATAATTATAGTTGTTTAATGTACATTTGATTTCTTCCCATTTTTAAGTGAAAAAATACATAATACAACGTGATTTTAATTAGATATTTTATTTAAAATAATAAATTAATAATATATATTTTTTATTTTATTACTAAATTTTTTTTAAAAAAAATTTTAAAAAAATTATCATATATTATTATATAATAATTTGCTATTTCAATACAAGTTGAAATCATTATTGTGCGACATGACCTCCTCTTATAAGCAGCAATGAATAGAAAATTTAAAAATAAAAAATATTAAATTTTTTAATTTTAAATATTGAAACAACATTTAATTTATTTAAAATTATTATGAAAAATAATGACTCTCAAAATTAAATCTTTTCAAACATCTGTCAGATATGATGTGACAATGAAATAACGAAGATGACCCAGCAAAGTCAATCATTTCACACCCAGAGGCGAAAGCCAGACCTTTTAAAAAAAAGAGAGATAAAAAAGTATTATATATATATATATTAAAAATAATATAAATAATAATTTTTTTATATAAATAATAAATTAAAAAAATAAAAATTTTAATCTTATATTTTTTTTAAATAAATTTATTTTCATAATTTTTTTTTATTTTTAAAAAATATTAATTATTTTTTAATTAATTTTTTAAAAAATATATATATTTATTCGAAAAATAATAATTTATATAAAATTTATTATTTTAATTTTTTGTATAAGATAAATAATAATAAGATAATTTAAAATTTTTAAAAAAATAATTAAATATTTTTAAAATTTTAATACTCCTTCCGTTTTATTTAGGTAGAAAAAATTTTCTTTTTTAGTATATCTTTTATATAAAAAATATGTCATTTTAAATAAATTTTGGGAAGTGAAATGAGATAAAATACCATTTATATCCTTGCTTTAAAAATTTAATTTAAGGAATATTTTTTTTAAAAATATTTAAATAAATAGAGATAAAAAAATTAAAATTTTTTTAATTTTTATATTCATCTTAAATTTTTTTTTATATAAATAATACGAAAATAGTAATATATATATTAAAAAAATTTTAAAATTGAAGTGGCAGCTTCTCCACGGGGGTGCCTTGGCCCCTGTGCATGCCTTGAATACTTTTTTTTGAACAGAACACCTTGAATAGTTTGTTAGGACAAAACCACACGTACAAAAATAATAATTATTTAAAGAAATAATGTTAACAAATTCTGAAATTTTGAAAAAAATATATAAAAAAAATTCTGAAATTTTGATTTACTATTGCCACGCCTCCTAAATCTGTACATATTATATAATTATTATAAATCATATTCACTAGCACTTCCAAGCAAGCACCGCCTGATCCCATTTTATTAATTCGTCTTTGGTCGTCTCAGTTTTCTTCTATCCCCAACTCTCCCAAATACCAAATCCCTAGCCATGGTGGAGCACGACCAGGTTCGCCCGCTAGCACCGGCGACGGAACGCGCAAGCAGCGACGAGGAAGAAGCTGTTCTCCGATTAAAAAAATTCCGTCATAAAAGATGCATCAGATGCTGTGGATGCATCACAGCCATACTTCTGATCCTTGCCATAGTGATCGTGATCCTATATTTCACCGTTTTTCGCATCAAGAATCCAAATATCAGATTAAATGGCGTCACCATCACTCGGCTTGAGCTAGTCAACCACACCAATATTCCTAAGCCAGGGGTAAATATTTCCTTAATTGCAGATGTATCAGTGAAAAATCCAAATTTAGCTTCATTCAAGTATAGTAATACCTCCACCACTATTCTTTACCATGGCGAAACAGTCGGGGAGGCTCGAGGCCCCGGTGGCCGTGCAAAGGCCCGACGAACCATTCGGATGAATGTTACTGTTGATATTATGACTGATAAGCTGATTTCTAGCCCAAATCTGACTACTGAACTGGGCTCTGGGCTGCTAAGCTTAAATACCTACTCAAAAGTTCCAGGGAGAGTAAAACTGTTAAATATTTTCAAAAGGCATGTTACCGTGAAGATGAATTGCAGTATCACTGTTAATATTTCGAATCAAGCAATTCAGACGCAGAAGTGCAAGAGAAAGGTTGACCTCTAGAGTATGGTCTGATAATTGCCTCTGAATCTTCTTTATGTAAAATATTAAATATTGATTTTTCACATATTATGTAGAATATATGGGCCTTTTTTTTTCAATAATTGAGCTTATCCATGTACTGGATTTTTAGTTGATTTCTGAGATTTTATTTTTGTAGTTCCAAAATATAATTTCTCTTCTCTTTTTTGAATATATAAACTAATTATTATCATAGGAACTTCTATTTTTCTTGAGAAAAATATCATAGGAATGTTATATATATATAATTCAGAATTTTGCTTTTCGCGTTGTGTATTAAAAAAAATGTAAAGGTAAACATTTAAAAGGAAAAACCTTTAAAATTATAAATAATTCTACAATGAATTCTGGATTCATTAATCATAAATTAATGGCGAAGATAATGTATGATGAATTCTACATTTATTTAATAGTAAATTAATGTTGGAGATACAATATAAAAAATAATTATATTTACTTACTTTTTATTAGTTGGGTATGCATATACTGAGTCAAGAATAAAATTTTGTTAAAATTATTATGTAAATTCATTGAGTTACTTGAAATAAATGCATCTCTAGTTAAAAATTAAAATCAAGTAAAATTTGTTATAATTTAATTGAATCATGAAGTAAAAATTGTTATAATTTAATTGAATCATGAAATAAAGTCGAGTAAAAAGAAATTTTAAAATACATTTAAAAAAAATCTTAAAAATTCAAAAAATAGATTTAAAATTAAAAATCAAATAAATAAGAGAAGCATATTAATAATTTGACTATTTGAGTGAGCCAAAGTATATATTTATAAAAAGTATAGGTGTGTTAATAATATTTGAAGTAATTATAATAATAATCATTCAAAAATTTTTAATAGAATTACTATTTAAAATACATATGAAAATATATAGAATTGTTAGAAATTTCAGGTGGATTATGCAATCCACAAAGAGAAAACAATGGATGCCTATGCCACTGCCCTGATCGAAGGGAAGTGGCAAATTGATGTTAATCATTTTGAAAAGAGGAACCTATCTTACAAAATTCGTGTAATTTCTTTGTTTGTTTGCTTGAAATTTGTGGACGCTGTCCACATCAGGAACGGGGAAATTTTGCACAAAATATCATATCAGTGACGAATCATGTAAGCAGTGGACCTGACCATTTTTTACCAACCGCAAACGAGTGAAAACATTCCAACTCTCTAGTGTGAAAATTCTCTCAGCCGCCGCTCGTGACATCAAGAAAGTGTTTTTTTTTGAACAATGATCAAGAAAGTGTTTTACTACAATAGATTTTCTTTATATATATATATATATATATATTGAATTGCATTATTTGATATGTTTATATTTTATATATAGACTATATATAATATGTATTAACAAACAAAAATAATAAATTACTAAATAAAATTTTAAATGCTCATAAATTTTTTGAATTTTAGCTAATAATTTTTTGATTGATCAACAATTTATATATTTCACTAGCATATTAAATATTAAAAGATTCATAATTTTAATTTTTGTTTTACTACTCAACTAGATTATCACATATGAAAAGCCATATTCAATTCCGGCTAACTTTCCTCAACCGAACTTAAAAAAAAAAAAAAAAAAGAGCAATGACACTTTGGACGTAGACACTAGAAAGGAAGCAATTAGTGTAAAATCTATGGGCTTTATGATGGGCTTGATTATTATGAGCAATAGTGAAAAGTCTACAAACTGTTGGGCTTTTTAAGTTGTAATTTGCTGTTTTGGTTTCCCGCGTTTCTTATTTTCTTATTTTATGATCCCAACACCTCACAATTTACTATATAACAAATTAATCTTTTTTTTATTAATTTTTTACTACATATAAATGATTCTATCTATGATTTTTTTTTGTATCTTTTCATTTACTCATGTATTAAATGATAACAAAAATAAAACATAAAAAATAAAATAAATAAATAATTTTTTTTAAAAACTCTATATTTATCAAATAAATATTAATATATTAATATTTTTATAGTTATCAAATGGGAAGAATATAAAGTAAGAATAATAATAGTTTTGCATAAATATATTGTGCCATTAAAATTGTAAAGAAATAGATACTGTAAATAGCGATGGTAAAGTTAATATTTGCCATATAATAACTATATAATTATGTATACTCTAAAATGATAATAAATTTAAATTTGATCTTTCATCTCTTGCTAAATAAAAAAAATACAACAATTATTAAAAAACATTATTTTTAAATATAAAATATTTTATACATATTAGTGATGTTTTGATATATTTGATAAATCATAATAAAATGTGATGGATGTAACTAATTATATTATAATATGGAAATTGTAATATTGGATTTTTAACATATTATATGATAGAGGCGCTAAATAAAATATATCATTTTACTTCGGAATAAGAAATTAACTATAGGATGCGGCCATGCGGACACTTCAAAATTTGGCTTAGGGATATTTAAATTATTAAATCCAATGTAATACTATATATATATATATATATATATTAAATCCAACAAATAGAGTTTCTCCCGGCCCCTCTCACATGTTAATCAAACAACAATTAAAAGCAACTCTTTTTGCTGTTTCACATGCTAGTGATTAATTAGAAGTATTTACAACTAAAAAACAATAATTAATAATATCGTTTTTTTTTTTGGTACATGAAAAAATGATAAACATTATCCTTTCAAAATTCCATTAATTTTTTTTTTCTGAAAAAGCTGAAAGAAGAAAATAAAAGTGTCTTGCATTGCTAGTGGCAGCACGATAAACAGGAGTTTCAACAACAACAGACAGAGAGAAACAAAGTAAAGTGCTTTTAACCATATGCGCATTCAGCGAATACAAAGACACAAAAACTTCAATCATTACTCCATAGAAATATGCTTAGAAAGCTTTTGACCAGTTTTATCATTCAAAAATCAAATGTTGGAATATACCAACAAAAATACAAAACACAGCTCAAATCATGCTATTACTCTTCTTCTAGTAATACTACAATTTCCAATCACAAGGCCCATTCTCATTATTATTATTATTATTATTAATTCCTATTGCTAAATTGATATACTTTTTTTTAATTCACTGGTTATTTTAATTAGTTAGTTAATATATTAAATTTTTATAGTATATTTATTTTATATTATTTATTAAATATATTTTATATTAAAATAAAAATATAATAAAAAATTTATATATTTATATTTTTAATATAAATAATTAATTTTTTAATTTTTATAAAATAAAAAGTGAGTTATTTTTTGCTTTCCATAATGATAAAAATATTTTTATTTGAAAAATATTAATTATAATCATTTTAAAAAGTGGCTATTTAACAATCTATCTTTATTAGTTTAAAAACATTTATTATGATATTTACCGTAATAACTAATAAATAAATCTATAATAAATATTCTCTAACTGATAGTAAGAAAGTCATTAAACAATTAACTGTAATTAATATCTCTTTTTTATTTTTTTTATTATTTTAAAATAGAGCAATGCTAAATAGATTAAACTAATCCGGATTAAAAATATTTTATGTATTAATTATATTAGAGAAATAATTATTGTAATATTATATTTATTATTATTTTTAATAATAAATATAAAATTAAAATAATTATTTTTTAATATAATTAATGCATAAATACTTTTAATTCGGATTAATCTATATAGTATTTTTATTTAAAATATAACTTTATTATTTTATTTAGATTATAATTATAATTAACCATTATATTTTTATTTATTATTTTATAATTAATAATATTTATATTTAATTATATTTTAAAATTATAATTATTTTTATTTAATTAATGATTATTTTAATTTTTATAATAAATAATGTTTATTTAATATAAATAAAATAGATAAATTATAAAATTTTTTTTATTAATTATATAATTTATATTTTTTAATATGTATGTAATGATAAATATATACGTGGCCGAGATAATAATAATAACCCAAGACAGGGGCGAGAAGAATATCCTATCCCACATAGAAAAAACACACCACAGAGAGAACGCGCACACTCTTTAACATATTAATAAATGCCCCGCTCTGTTTCTAAACCTAGTATTAAATGCAGCGGCTGGAAAATCCACCCACCTTCCTTCCAAAAAATCTCCCCTACTCCTTTCCCTTTCCCTTCCAAATGGATTCTTTCAATCCTTATTTTTTAAACTCAAATGTCCGCCATCTCCGCCACTACCACCACCACTATCCCCACTATTTCTCCACCCACTCCCCCCAATTATCTTACCAGTCTTGGCCTTGGCTATTCAATAGCCATAGCTCTGGGCTTTCTTGTACTTCTTTCCACTATTCTTCTCGCTTCTTACATCTGTTGCCGTGCTTCTCGCAATCGCTCTCGTAACAATAATGATAATAACAGCAGCAGTGGCAACAACAACGCTAATTCTGCTGCTGATGGTATAATTCTTCCTCGCATTATATTCGTTGCTGAAGATGAAGATGACCCAGAACGTGACCTTGAAAGTTCTGCTGTTGGTCTTGAACCGGCGGTAATTAAATCTTATCCCAAATTTCAGTTTTCTAAAGATGGGAGTTTAAGTGGGAATAATAATAATACTTGCTCGATCTGTTTGTGTGAGTATAAAGATTTGGAGATGCTAAGAATGATGCCTGAGTGTAGACATTATTTTCACTTATGTTGTATTGATGCTTGGCTCAAGCTTAATGGGTCTTGCCCTGTTTGTCGGAATTCGCCGCTTCCGACTCCGCTTTCTACTCCGTTATCGGAGGTAGTCCCTTTGTCGCAATATGCGGCGGATCGAAGGAGGAGGGGATGATTTCATGTTTCTTTTTTTCACTGTTTTCGGAGTGGTGGTGAGGGATTTGGGGTTCTTGTTTGGTTTGTTTTGGAACTGTAAATTTTTATTTCTGAATTCTAGGTAGTAGAGTTAGTGGGATTTTGAGTTTCTTTCTTTTTCTTCTTTTTCTGTTTGGTACTGATGAATTGTGATTTCGGTTTCCTAGTTTGCTAAAGTAGAGAAATGGAAAAACAGAGTACTATTTGCTTTCTGCGGTGCGAGAAACTTTAGATTTGGATATTACTGTTTTATTACATTGAATTAAACCATTTTTTCCCATCTTCACTGTGGAATGATTGATCTTTTTTATTTCCGATAAGCTACTAGGGTCAAGTTTTTAACTTGTTTTTGTTGACCTCTAGATAATTAAATTTAATTACTTATGGCAACGAGAGTTTAAGCCAATTAACATCATATTGAAAGCAGCCATTAACAAACAGAAGATAAAGTTGAAATTAAGTACATCTAACGCCAACCACTGACTTAATAACATCTAATTCATTGAACATCTCATAACCATTTTTTTTTATTAATATCCTTCATCTTCCCTTTTCCTTGCCCTGCACTTCAGCTTGCCATAAAATTTTCCCTTTTTTTCTAGTTTAAAAGCACTGCAATAAAGGAGCAATTAATCTGCAAGAAACATGAATCAAGAATGCCAACCCCATTAATATATATGTTCAATTCTTGCTGGACAAATTTTATATTACAGAAAGAAGAGCTACTGAATTTTTTTTAATGATTGCCTAGTCTATATGCCCCCTTTTATGTTTACTACTGTATTATATTATTGCAGGAAAGCTGTGATCTTTAGCAAAACGAGATGATACTTTAAACATAATTTATACTTTTTTTGTATCATTTATATATAAAAAAAAAAGGATAAAATGGATACGAAAATTAAGTAAATTTCTTTTTTTTATCAATATTTACTTAAATATCTTTAAAAAAATATTCCTCAAAATTTATTTTTAAGGCAATAATATAAATAGTATTTTATCTCATTTCATTCCCCAAAATTTATTTAAAATGACATATTTTCTATATGAAAAATACACTAAAAAAGAAAATTTTTTCTATAAAAATGATAGGGAAGGGGTATTATGTTTTAGGTTTATACTGCAATGGAAGCGTTGACTGACATAGATGTTAACTGCCTGGTACCTACAGGCTTCTGACTGACATAGATGCTATATATTCATGTCAAACCCTAGAGTTATTAGTAAATGCTCCAAAAAGCTCAAAACTCAATAAAATTATAAAATAGAATTCCTGCTCTGATCTCAAAATCTTTGATTTACAGTTTCTGCTAAGATTTTTTGCCAATTAAAATAAAATATGATCCCGTCAAACTCTGCAGCCCCGTCCTCCTCTGCTTCTCTCTGGCTGTACCTTTCAGCTTCAGAGTTTCAGGTACTCTAAAACAGTTCTGCTTCGTGTCTCCGTTTACATAACTGTTTGTGCAGAGTTTTTTTA
This sequence comes from Garcia nutans, assembly GCA_947685225.1. Classification (NCBI taxonomy): domain Eukaryota; kingdom Viridiplantae; phylum Streptophyta; class Magnoliopsida; order Malpighiales; family Euphorbiaceae; genus Garcia; species Garcia nutans. Next base: position 11,742,797 of record CANTUV010000010.1, on the reverse strand, counting down.
TGAATTCTTATTGTTGGTATCATTGCTTGTCTGTGAAATTGGTATCTATGGAACTCTATTGTATGACTAAATGTAGCGTATCAGATACTTTGTTTGTTAGAGGTCTTCCATAGTTGCAGTTACTACAGTCCTTTTGTTAGCTGTGAATCATCTCCGATCTCAAAATCTTAAAAAGATTCTTAGATGGGAAAATCTCAGGTTTCTGCGAAGTTAGGAAGGTGGGGTGGAGCACTTTTCGTTTTTATTGCTACTCTGTCCAAATTCTACTCTATAAGATATCTGTTTACTTCTAACACTTTCTGCAATTATGTCAATATGGAGAATCAAAGTACTGTTAGAAGAGATGAAGTTGGTGTAACTGTTGAAACCATTGTTCAAAAAATACAGGGAGAAATTAATGAGATAAAAGATTTGCGCGCTGATTCATCATCAGCAATACATTTGTCTAGATACATTTCTTTTCTTACTGATATTATGGGGCTTATCGGGTGGTTACAGGCATCTTTGCCTTCAGATGGAGGAGTCCATCAGCAAAACGCTATGATCACAGCTTCACATCCTCTATTAAGGCCAAAACAAGAAGGAGATGAACCTGCTGATTTCTTCCTAATTGAAGAGATTCGAAAGTATGTAAGAATCAAACCCAACCGACTAGGTAAACAAAACTTCATGGGAGCTAGTGGAACATTTACAAGCATTGGCCATGCTTGTTTTTCCATGAAGAAAGATCTCGAAGACTACATGGACTATGATGTTGGTGAAATCTGCAACGATGACTGGAAACTAGCTCAAAGGCTCATGGTTCATGGGTGTGATCCGTTACCAAGGAGAGGGTGCTTCTCAAGAGCTCCACAGCTATACAGCAAGTCATTCCCCATAAATGAATCAATCTGGAAGCTTCCTGATGATAGAAATGTTCGGTGGAGTCAGTACAGATGCAAAAACTTCACCTGCCTGGCAAGGAACACCACTGGAAAGGGGTTCTTCAAATGTGCAGATTGCTTTAATCTCACAGCTCTTGAAATGCCAAGATGGATCAAACATGTAAATCTTGATCCCAACATGAATCTAACCGCAGATTTTCTGATTCCTAAGTGCTCAAAATTAAGCCAGGAGAGATTAGAATTGGATTGGATTTCAGTGGAGGAACGGGCACTTTGGCAGCTCGAATTAGAGAATTCAATGTCACAATAGTCTCAGCAACTATCAATCTTGGAGCACCTTTCAACGAGATGATCGCTCTTCTGGGACTTATACCTCTTTACTTGACTATAAATCAAAGGCTTCCATTCTTTGATAATACACTAGATTTGATGCACACAACAAGATTTCTTGATGGTTGGATTGATTTTGTGCTACTGGACTTCATATTATACGATTGGGATAGAGTTTTGAGGCCAAGAGGTCTGCTTTGGATTGACAGCTTTTTCTGTTTGATAGAGGATTTAGATGATTATATTGAAGTTTTTAAGATGTTAAGGTACCGAAGGCATAAATGGGTTGGTGTTCCCTGATCATGAAGTGTTCTTTTCTGCTGTACTAGAAAAGCCTCCCAGACCATTTCGTTAAAATCTTATTATGGCTATTATATTTGTTCTGTTCATACTTTGCTTTCTCAAAACGTTCACATTTCAACAGCTTCTGTGTTTATGATCAATAACATTTGTAAAGTCCAAGCAATGCATGGAAGAGTAGAGATTGTCTTCTGTATATCAAAAGATAATTTAACAATAATTGCATATTTTCCTGTACAAAATTTAATATCATTCTCCCCAACTAGAATATATTACATGTCAAATAAAATAAAATAAAATAAAACCTTTCTACATCTAAATTCAAATAGTTAACTTTTATACATATGATATAATATTATATATTAAATGTATAATAATATATTATTAAATTTAAAAAAAAAACTTCTTCCTACTCCTAAATTCAAATAGTTAACTTTTATATACATAATGTATTATTATATTACATGTATAATAATATATTATTAAATGTCAAAAAAAAAAACTTCTTTCTATACATCTAAATTCAAATATTTAACTTTTCTACATATAACATTATAACAATCATGAACTTTAATGTTCTATTTGATTATAAGTTCATGCAATTGATTGCAATTTACCAAAAATAAAACTTATATGCATTATTTGAAAAGATATTTGTACTCTCAATCTAATAAATCAATAATAATCAAATACTTGAAATAGCCCAACATGGGTTATCAAATTCCTTTCAAAGGACTCTCCGTTTTCGTTTTCTTATTATGACTCCAGATATGAAATATCTAAATGCACAAACTTAACTTATATTCTTTATTATTCCATGGGCCAGTCCTAATAAAAATTGAGCCTGACTAGGTAACCATTAGATTTTGGATGTACAGAGCAAAGATAAAATGGAAATTTTGAAAAATTCCATTTGCATAATCCTGAAAAAGATGTGTGTCGTGCTGAAAAAAATGAGTGGCCAAAGCAAAAAAAAAAAAAAAAAAGCTTAAGCCAATGGCAGTATCATTCCTTGTGGCCAAAGACTGGGAACTTCTTAGCTACTTCGTGGAACTTGTTTGGGCACAGAAATTGGCTCTAATCCTTTTCCTCTATGCTTTTGTATTGTACTTCAGCTTTCTTCTCCTTCTTTCCTGATAACAATTAAGCCCAATTGTTTTTGTTTTGGTTGTATGTTTGCAGATTTCTGTTTAACTTATTATTTCATTCAGTAAAATACTAAAAATAAGATTAAAAAAATGAAGAAGACAATTTGTAAGTAAAAGCCTAAAAACATAAAAGTAAATTAAAGCATTTGAATGAATATCGCAAGGTAGCTAAAGAAAAGGAATTGGACGAACGAATAAACAGGAAACGTTGAAGTTCACTGGCTCGCCTCTGACAACAGGAGTTGTTGTTGGCTTCTGATGAAAGATGGTTGCAAATCGTGACAAGAATTGAAAACGACACAGACTAGAATTGGATGGATCAAAGTTGTATTGGGGAGGAAGGGAATCTGTGACTCTCTGTCCATGTTGATCGGGTTGACTTGATGGTGCTCTGATCGCTATCAGCGGTAAGTTCCCATGACTAGAGAAAGAGTTCGTCACTGTCGACGACTTTGGTAGTGATTTGGACAAAGGGCATAGATGATAGTAGAGGCGCTGATGATGATGAGATAGTAGAGAGAAAGAAAAAAGAGGATAATTGAGGAATAAAATTTTATTTTTCTATTTTTTTTTCAATAAAAATAGTGAAAAAATTAAACGAAAGAATTATTTAGTTAAACAAATAAAACTTTGAAAATTAATAACTTTTGCCAAATAAAAAAATTAATTCATTAATTAAATCAAACCTTGTAAATTAGTAAATTAACATTTTTTTAATTATAATGATTTGTTGCTTTTTCCTTTTGTATTTTTTCCTTTTATATGCTATAGGCAAATTGATTTAATAATCAACATTTTACGTTTAGTTTTAATTTAACTTTTGAGTGTTATTTGAATTTACAATCTTATAATTTGATTTATTAATATTTTCATTTAATAATTATTAATATTATTATTATAGCTATTTTTATGAAAACTTTAATAAATTCGGTATTCTAGTAAATAAAAAAAGAAAATTACATATCGAAATTACTTTTAAAAATTAATTATGAAAACTTGACGAAACAATAACATACACTAGAAAGTGGCCCAATTTCAGATACATTTACGATAGAAAATCATTTAACTTACTGCACAACCTTACTAACAAATAATTAACAAAATAAATTAATTATTATAGTCAATTTAATCTTGAGTAAATTAGATCTATTTTTTTTATAGATTTTAATTATTTTACATTTTAGATTTTTTAAGAAATTTATATGCTAAATTAATTTGTGAGCCAAGTTGATTAATAAAAAAATTGTTTATTTTATATATTCTACTGTTAATTTTTTATATAATTAAACTCGAGATTTTTGGATTAATTTTTTATACTAAGTTATATTTTCAACAGGTTATGCCAACGTGGAGTCCACTCTGGAGCCATCAAAAAGTAAAAGCCGTCCATTCCGTCCATCCGACCGCCCTCTGCCACCCGCGTGTCATCAATTTGCTTTGCCAGGTCGGTGGACATCTAAATCTCAGCAAACGCCGTCACTCTTCGATCTTTTCAAAAATTAACGGCGTCAACTTTTTTGTTTTCAAATTCCCTTCGAACCACGAACCTCAGGCTCGGACCTTCGTACGTACGGTTTATATAGCCGACACCACTCTAAACCTACAATTTCAGTAACTCGCTACTCATTCGATATTTTTGTACGGACAGCGGTGAAAGTAGGGATTTGGCGGATCATGGCGGAGCACTCTGAAAATCCGATTGAATCGGTGATAGAGAAGATAAGTGAAAAGATTCACGCTCACGATTCATCGTCGTCTTCCGATTCAGATTCGGATTCAGATTCCAAGAAGAAACCATCTTCCCCATCGTCGGTGAAGGCAAAGATTTTCCGGTTATTTGGCAGGGAGAGACCCGTTCATCAAGTTCTGGGTGGAGGAAAACGTACGGATTATTTATTTCTTTTTTTTTTCTTAACATATTTTGTTTAATTAATGTCTAGCTTTTACTCTCTCTAGTTTCTTAGATTTGAATGACTGTTTATATTCCGATGGCTTAGAATCAAAGTGGAGCAGAAAATAATTTATTCAGATATTTTCTAATGAAATATTGAATGGGGAATTGGGTTTTGTTTCTGGGAAATGCAAAAAGTGATTCATATATTTGTTATGTTTTAAGATTTTTCATGTATATATAAAGTACCGAATTTATAATTAGGTCGATCCAGCTTAAAATTTTGACACAATTAGACTCAATACTTAATTTTTATGAAGCAATTAACCAGAGAGCTTAATTTGCTATGCAATTGGTAAGACAAAATTGAATCTTCAATAGGTTTCCATCCTTTTTTTTATATACAGTAACTCTTTGAATGAGTAATCTTAGATCTGTTGCATTGAAACCTCACTGATTATGCTAGACGCTTATATATTCCCTCTCTTGTTTCATTTTATTGGCATTTTATTGCAGCTGCTGACGTGTTTTTGTGGAGAAACAAGAAGATATCAGCTAGTGTGCTTGGAGTTGCTACTGCAATTTGGATCCTTTTTGAGTTGATTGAATACCACCTCCTTACTCTAGCATGCCATATTTTTATCCTTTCCCTTGCAGTATTGTTTCTGTGGTCCAATGCTCACACGTTTATCAATAAGTAAATTCTGGTTGTTTTTGTTGGTTTAGAAGTATTAACCACTGTTGGCCATCTTTCATTTGTATTTATACTTGTGTATTTTGTGCTGTTTTTTAGGACTCCACCTCGTATCCCGCAAGTTCATCTTCCTGAAGAACCATTCCTGCAGGTTGCTTCAGCATTGACAATGGAAATCAACCGAGGATTTACAGTCTTGCGCGATATTGCAACTGGAAAAGATCTGAAGAAGTTTCTCATCGTATGTTCATTATCCATCCAGTTATTTCTATTTCTATTTGCGTCATTGGAGTTCAAGTATATAATTTATCAATTTATAATATTTTTTCCAAGAAAAGTTTGTTTTCTATAAGTTGACATATTTGGTAGAAATGGTCTGAAATTTATTGCAGCCAAGTTATGCATTGTTAAGCCACAAGTCACAGGTGTCTTGTTGGTTATTTTGGTTCGCTGATTTTTGGTGTTGACTCTTCTCGCATTCAATTAGAAGATAACTTATATTTTGTAATCCGATTCATCAAAATTGTTGTGTTCTTTTATCATGTCAGGTTATAGCTGCCTTGTGGGTTGTGTCGATTGTGGGAAGCTGGTGCAATTTCTTGACCTTGTTTTATATATGTATGCCCATCGCAACTTGTTTTATACATTCTATTAATCCATTATTTTAGACTGATGCTGACGTTTCATGATCTTTTCTCTTAAAACAGCCTTTGTTTTACTGCATACCGTACCACTTCTATACGAGAAATACGAGGACAAGGTTGACCGATTTGCAGAGAAGGCAACAATTGAGATCAAAAAGCAATATGCTGTATTTGATGCTAAGGTTCTGAGTAAGATCCCATTGGGTGCACTGAAAGCCAAGAGGGTTTAGAGAAGCTGGTTGGCGATCATGGGTTTGGAGTGATTGCTCTTCATAATTTGATAGAGCTGCACTTTTATCACCCCATCAACTGTTCCAATTGTTTGGGATTGCAGTTTGAATGACTTTGCTGTTTTATGGGGTTACTTTCAAGTTGTAGGTTTTATTTTGAAAGTTCAATAACCTGTCTGCAAGTGGTAGCACCTCTTCACTGGGTAATTTTTGACACTTTTATATTGGTTGTGTTTGGTTCTCCTTGTATATGGCTTATGTCGTATTTTTGGAGCATTATGCTGCTTGGTATCTCGTCTTCATCCATATAAAGATGAATTGAGCATCACAAATTTTTTAGAAGAAAATATATTTATTTCGAAATATTGGAATTTCCTTTTAAGTTGAAGGGGATGTCTGGATTGATCCTCTAATCTGCTGCACTAGTTATGCTTATTGATCAAATGTTAGCACTGCGTCTGGCTTCATTTGCAATTGAGGCAAGTCCTTTACCGCGCTGCAAGTGAATTTCCCATTTTTTCTTTCACTGGATTTTGGATGGATAAGGGTTAAGCTCGAAAGGGATAGGAAAGGAAAAAAGTGTGATGTTGGCGTTGGGTGCTTAAGTTTTGTTGTGCCTTTCATTGATAATTGGAACGAAGATGGTATCTAATAAAGCCGGCATCAACGCAATCTGCTTGCTGCAGAACTTTCACAAAATATCTCTCTCCTCGTAAGAGTAAGGTGCGATTTGTTCTTACCTATATAAGCTGTAATAATTTGGATTGTCTGGATAAAAGGCCCATCTGTCAACAATCTAATTGTTTCTCCAATTTGAGTCGTCTCCACGAAAGGCCCATCTGTTGAGAACATGTCATTTAAAGTTGGACTACAGATTAGTTTTAGAGCTCCGTTTAAAGCCAGACCTGTTTGTTTTGGTCTCTCACACAGAACAAGTCATTATCCAGGGTTTGTCGTTTACTCATTGTTATTCTAAAGAGTAAACATCTCGGAATTATTTTCAAGTACATGCCATTTTAAAAAAAAAACAAGGGCCAACCCATTTATTTGCGTTCCCGAGACAAAGGATCCATTCATTACAATATGTTATTTAATGGGAAATTTACACGGTTTACCTCTCCCACGACTTAATTTGTCAATAATACCGGACATAGATTTTTTTTTCAATATACATAAATAAAAAATAAATATAAATATAATATATACATGATAGATATAATATATATAATAATATAAACTGTCTACAACACATTAATATTACATCTATAATAATATTACATCTATATAATAAATAATATTACATCTATAATAAATCTACAATACATTTATATAATATTTTTAATATTATTTTTTTAATTTTTTATTCTAATAATATTCACACAACATTCATATAATATTCACACAATATTTAATAATTTTTTCATAAAATATACATAGCTTATATAACAAATATATAAGCTACGCATAATATCTAAAACACATCTACAACATCTATAACATATTTATAATATATATACAATATATTTACTATACTTCTAAATAATGAAATTGTATATACATATTTTTTTAATTTTTCATGTATAATATTTATTAAATATTTTTATATTTTATTTTTATTTTTTTTAAGTGTTAGACAGCCATTATCACACGATAAATGACGGGAAAAGCTATTCACATTTCAATATGAAGATACTGATCAAACACAAGTTTTTTTTTTCTTTTACAGATCAAACACAAATTTAAAACCCGGAAAGTGGTAGGACTGTTTGGCCTTTTCAGTAGCTGATTTGGGCCATTAACATATAATATACGCAATCGCAAAGAAGGGGCAAAATCTCTAGACGTTTCAGTATAAAAGAATTGATTGAAATAAGACTGAGAACTACAACATCAATGAACAAATCTGTTACCATGACTAGTTACATGATTCATCAGAAATTTCAAGGGTTCATTAATCTTCAAATCCGTGAAGTGCTATCTGGGGATATTAAAGGAACTGTTGCGAACTCAGAATCAGAATGTTCATATGACCGTGAATTTCCTTGAACAAAAGGAGAATTATAGCTATGTTCTGGAGGAAAATTTGGTCTTGAGATGGCAGATACAGTACCTGCTGTATGGGGCAACGGCAGTGGTGAACCAGCGACCGACGTAGGACTTCTTCCTTGGGAATCTTCCCTGGGTGTACCCATATCTTCCGCAGATTCCCTCTCCTCCCTTTCTTCAGTTTCCTTGAGAAGAAAATCAACCCAAAGATCCGCAAAGGTCTGTTGAACAACAAACTGTGAGATTAAAATTGCAGTCCCAGAAAATATAGACACAATAAGAATTTGAACCAGAAATGACTCTGAATAATGGAGAAAAGCATAAAAGAAGAAAAAACAATAACTTTCCCATCTACATACAGTTAACTGAGATATGCACACACAGTGGCAGAACCAGATCACTCGAGGGGGGGGGGGGGGGGAATTTTTTCACTGTAATACACGTACACACTCTTGAAGGGGGGCAATATACTTGAAGGGGGGGCAAAATCTTTCCATTACAGTGCTTCTAAATTGTATTTGATTCCATGTACGTATTTATGTATATATATATATATACATGTATATGATTGGTTGGGGGGCAACAGACCCCACGTGATCCATGTAAATCTGCCACTGTGCACACAGACAAATATGCATACGGTTGCAGGGAATGATCTATTCATTTTTTATAGAGAAAATGGACCTGAGCATCATTTTCTAATTGCAAATATTCACGTGTATAATGTTGATATCTCACTATAGGCTTTAAAATGTAATATGTCAAAAAATGGTCAAGCGAGATATTTAATGGTATTGATCCAGAAAAGAAATCATTGAAAAAAAAAGGTGTAAGATATACTGAGAGTCTTGGCTGAATGCGCACCTTGGGTCGTAAACAACAAACTGAGGAAGACAATTATTATTAAATAACTAGGCCATGCATTTTGAATTTGATGAACTGTTATTTTAACAAAATGGAGTTAAAAAAATCAACTTATTCAGCCAGTATTTCAAATTTGGAATACAGCATGTTATTAAAGCCTAAGGAGGGGAAAAACCAATTTACAAGATCAAATTGATGATAGATAAGAGGAAGTCAAGAACTCATGGAAATTGATGATAGATAAGAGGAAGTCAAGAACTCATGGACAACTGTGTCATACTTGAGCTCAATAAATGAGCTAAGCTTTGAGTCAGTCACTACTGGGCACATTGCCACCCTAGGTTGACAGAGTCCAAAAAGGGTGCATCAAGGTACCGCAAACAAAACTGAAATAAAACGTTTATACACAGGACAGATAAAATGCCCATAACCTAATGAATTCATTCTTTGCAGGTCAGAGAGTATTCATTAGCAATGAGGATAAACAATGAAACCTGGTTTTCAGATGCAGTATTTGCATGTGCATCTGCTAAACTTCCTCCCAAGATTCCACCAACCAGGCGTCCAGGTAGTCCCAATATTCCCCGGACAACACCTCTGCCACCTTGTTGAGCAACCCCTATCCTCTGCTTATCTTCTTCAGAGAATCCCAACATCCGAACCATGAGAACAAGAACCTGTCAGACTCCATACTAGTTAAGTCATACCCCAGCAAAAGAGAAAGAGACAAGATATTGGGAAAAAGTATTCAATGGTGGCTGTTTTAATGAAGTTGGGAGAGCCAGAAGCAATCATCATTCTAAAATTTAAAATGGGAATGTGGGAGCAACAAAACTATACAAGTTATTTTCAACAAATCTGTATGAGGAATTTCTTCTAGTTAAAATTGTTCCCAACACAAAAACATCATATTGGGAAATATTTGTTCTCTCAGGTGATTTAACAAGACTGCCTAATTTCCTAAATATGTGACAAATAATGAAAATTTTAATCGGAGGAAGATATTGATATCTAGATATCATCCTAATTAAATGAATTATCCAGTTCTAAGGCCTAGCTTTTTTACCGCAAACACCTTATTGACAAATAAGAATGATGAGAGAATTCTCTATACAGCATAATTATGCATCCTAACCAATTGTATCAGAAGAGATGAAAACCTCTTTGCTGTGGTTCCTCTGGAAGTAGGTCACTAGTAATTTGATCACAATGCGCCTGTCAACAAAAGCCAATCATATGTAACAAATAAAATAACCTCCAATGCCACTCATAAAATTTACTAGAAACAAAATAACACCATGTTTAACTACTTAAAAATGCATTATTGGACTGAGATGCTAACAAATAATACAATAATTACTCCAATGAATTAAACAAGCTGACCTGTCAACTAGAAAATCAGAATCCATTGACATTCCATTAACTCTGGTCATGCTCTGTTCAAGAACACGCCGTAATTTCCCATTGTCTTCCTCAAGCTTGTTTAATCTGTTTTTTGCTTCTGCCAGAATCCTTTCTGTATGTGAAAGCTTGGCTAAAATTTCTTCTCTCTTTCTCTTCAATGCTTCTGTTCCTCGTCCTGAATCCTGAACAAAGCAAATTACGTTGAAATTATCATGAAGCAAGCCTCAAAGACACAAGTTAAACAAGCATTGGGAACCTATAACATTCCTGTCTTCAGATAAGAACTAGGATGCTTTTTCTACCTGACACTGATCACACATGAGGTATAACATGTCATGCCTGACGCCCATGGAAACTATTTTCAGTTTAATAATATCATTGCAGAAAAAAGGTGCTCAGATGCACTTATATAGTATTATTACTTTAACTTACCAGAGGACTTAATATCAACAATATAAAATGCATAAAATAAAACAAAAAAGGATTAAAAAAGGGGCATTAAAGAGTTCATGATGAAGAAGTAAAATATTTTGACCTATTAACATGATATCACTAACAATATGAACCTGCAGCTTTTATTAATTGCAACTTAAAAAAAGACCCTACGTGTTCGCTCGATAACAATTAACATTAACTGCTACCGGCCAATGTCCAATAGCAACTAAATCTTTTGAAATAAGTTAGCAGATGAGGATGAAGAAGAAAGTAAGCCTCAAATAGTGCCATATTATCAAGAATTTATCAGTCCATCATTTGTCTGCAGTTGCCTCTGGCACACCAAATATGCCTGCAGTTCATTACGTGCTTAAGAAGATTATAAACATGCATGCTGACAAGTCTTGTGCAACAAAAAACACATTTCAAATTTGTAAAAGAATAAAACTTAAGCCAAGGCAACCAGATCATAATTAACAACAGAGAGGAGAGAATACCATACTTTCAAAAGCTCTGAAAGCTTAATTGTTTCTTCTCTTGCCACAGCCAAATTTCGCTCCAAATGTTCCTGCATATGCAACAATATAACTAAAATTAGAGGGGAAGATACAACAGACGATTGCAAAACAACCCAAGAGAAGCCCTAAGACAAACAAAAAAACATTTACCTTAGCTTCAATTTCAGTAAAGTATTGACCAAGAGCAGTTAGAAGATTTAGAAGAAGCTCAACATTTTTTGAATCAATTATGTCCATACAATTTGCAAGTTTCTTATTCAAATCTTCAATGCTTTCCTTGTATTTCTGGATTTCATTGCTATTAACTGTCCTGACTTCCTCCTGCTTGGCAATTGTGTGCTTCAGAGCTTTATCTAAATGTAATACTTGAGCCTTTTGATACTCATTATTTTCACGAAGTTCTTCAATTACTTTGCTGTCCTCATCCATTTTCTCTGATTCTTCAGACTCCTATGAAACACTGAAAACAAAACAATTGTTAGTATTGAGGAAATTCTGCCACACCTACATTTATTTTAATTGTTAATATCTTTATGATTATTTTTATTATTTGTGTGCATATTCATTGCACACAAATGTCTATGGCAGAAAACAGTATACATACAGCTAAAGCAAAAGTAGACACAGGAAGGTTAACATGGAAATGCGAAATGTCAAAAGTTATTAAAGAAAATGAATTTAGCAGAAAACAACCAGATCCTTATATCTTTAAGGTAAATGTAAAGTGAAGTAAACAACTAAATCACAATAACTTTATTCCTCGTTTCAGTCAGTAGAAAGCACATAAATAAAACATTGAAACTACAATCTCTTCCTCTCATTTTTTAAAGTGATTGTCAATCAGTATAGTTGGTCATTACAAATACCTTCAATAATTCATAAGGAGGTGCTACTTTTATAGTTGAGAGAGAATACACGTGCTTCAAAGATCAATCATTAGCAGCACATCTGAAAGTACAACTGCAGGTGAATTTCAGTAAATATTGAAACTACATAATCACCCATAAGTGAAGAAAACAGGCTAGAAGAGACTACAAGAGAGAATTGAAATTGTACAGATAGCGACCTTTTCTAATAAATGCTGCTTAAGACGAGTTAATTCTTGTAATGCTTTATCCCTTTCACAGCATGTTTCCTTTAAATCATTCTCTAATTTTCATAGCGATAACTCCATTTCTTCCTCACCGTGAAAACTTCCGGATGAACCTACTCCCTGAGGACAAAAAAATTACGATTAATTATTCACATGAATGAAGAAACGATAGAAGTTCATTGTCAGTAAGAATGGGGTAATAATATTATTACCTACACATGCATGCAGATAGAGAGAGAGAGAGAGAGATTACCCTATCCAGCCAGGTTTTATCAGGTGAAGCATTTCTGCTCATTTTCAAGGCAGCCTGAAGTTCATTCTTTGCTATCTACACAATGAATACATTTAAAGAGCCCAAACAAAATTAGTATGAACTTTACTAACATTATATGGACACATCTTGCTTGAAAGATATTTTTTAAATACGCAAGACTATTAACCTTGAGGTTAGTGTTCTTCTCTAGTGTTGCAATTATTTTTTTCAAACCCTTTGAAGTCTCATCGGCATCTTCATCTTCTCTTCTACTCAATTCCATTTGCAGTCTTCTTATCTCTGATATTTTCTCCTTCAATTCATTCTGTATTTTACTCATCTCCAAAGAGGTCTAACAATAGAGACGCAGAAACAAATAGGTCAGAGCCTCAAAATAAGAGAGAAAATATATATAGAAAACACTCCAAGAACAATATCATAGTAAAAGAATAAAGTAAAATAAAGCAAAATAAAGTTTCTAAACTCAGAATAACAAAAAATGAAGTTCTAAGCTCACAACCACCAAAAAGGGTAAATTCATAAACTTGTAATTTGAGAAAAATACTACATATACACACTGAAACATAAAATTCCATGAACTCCCTAAATTTCAAGTACCCAACAACAGAGAAAAAGGAGAAAGAAAGATATAAATATATATTAAACATTAAATTTAGGGTACATATATATTATTAGCCAGATCTTTTTGTTACAACATTTGAAAAAAAAAACACAGCAATCAACAGGCTAAAACAACTAAGGAGTTCCATTCAACCAATGATAATATTTAGACATTTCCAAAGCTAAGGAGTTCCTTGACAAAGACCACTGATAATATTTATACATTTCCAAAGCTAGAAAACATGATAACTTATTACCTGTGAAGGTAGCAGCATCAATTCTATTTAATAATTCACTACCTGTGTAGAAGGATTATTTACAAATACAGTGGTTTACAAACAGTTATCTACATAGCAAGCACAAGCATCAAAACATGATCATCTCATAAAAGTGGGAAAATAATTATCATTGCAAAATACTTGAAAAAAAATACATTAGAGTTAACACTGATCAAGTCCAATCCTACTCACTTTGGATTCATCCATTTTTAGCAACCTGAGTTCCTCCTGAAAAGATTCCTTCAACTTATGCTCCTCTAAAAATAGTAAAATTCCCAAGACCCCCAACATTCCAAAAAAAAAAAAAAAGTGGAAATTTGGCAAGCAATTCATCAGAAAAAAAAACAAGAATTCAAGTTGAAAAATCGTAAAAATCACAACTAGATTTCAAAGTAGTGAAGTTTACCTTGTAATTTCACCTGTAAATTTTCTAATTGATCACGTTCCTTTTCAAGTTCCATTCTAAGCTGTTTGATTTGTAACTCATAAGTAGCTTGCATTGCTGCCAGGGACCTATTTTCCTCCTCTAGCAATTCTGCAAGCTCCTAGAAGGAATTCATATATTTGTTGTCAAGTTCATGCAACATATAAAAGGCATCAATTTTCTCTCTGAGCACGTGCTACACTAAAAAAAGTTGTGTTTTGGAAATTAACATCGCTGTCAATGTCAGCATAAAAAACACAGGACACAACCTGCCATTACCTTTTCCTTCCCCTGAGAATTTGAATTGTTAAGTTCCTTCTTACTATGACCAGCATCAACTTGATCAGTATGTGTGGTTCCATTGCCTACTCCATTCTGTGTTTGATTTCCAGCATAGAAGTTTTTTACTTGCGTCATAGAATTATGATGCTGAGTGGGTGATTGATCACCACTTCCCTGCACAAACTCCTGAATCATAGTTACTTGAACTAATCTATATTAAATCACAATACTTGAACTAATCTATATTAAATCACAATACTCAAAAATGGGTGTGATACATTGACGCTTTAAGTTAACAAGAATATCTATAATGATTTAGAAACAACCACTATACGCACAGATTTATTCTGTCCCAATAACATGATCCACAAAATTAGCTTTCATAAGCCCTTTACTTTTGTTTGGAGAGAAAAACAAGTAGAAAAACAAATAGCATGATAAATTCAGCTCAAATGCAGCAAAATCATATTGAAAAACAAACACTGCACAAACACCAATAAAACTAAAAGGAGTGAGGGCACAAATTCTAGTTCAGGATTGAAAATACCATCTTCTACATGTACAATTATATAATCTACCAGGCTATAGAAACCATTTAATAACAGACCAAGATTCATATCTGGTATGATTATGAAATACATAGATAACTCAACAATTAAGCCAGACCATGGAGAGAGAGAAAATGAACATATAATCTAGGTTGTATACACTAGCATAATCAATGAATTATTGTTATATCCAAGACAACAAACTTCCTAGAGGCACTGATAGATACTAGTTTGCATAGTCCCGAAGTCAATTTTTATTTTATTTAAATTTTATCCACCATAGCTTAAATCATATATCCAATCTTTTACTGGTCCATCCAGATTTCAACAGCATCATAAGTAAAGAAAAACATGTCAATGACCTCCAAACCAAGTGATTCTTGTACCAGCATAGTATTCAGTTATATCATAGATGGTCGAAATAGATAAACAAGCCTGCTTTATACATTGTTGGTTTATTGCGACTTGTGATTATATGTTCTGATGTAGCTAGAATGACTGTTCATATCATCTTAATATCCTCCTAACTCATGCAAAAATCCAGAGTGGTGAGAAGATAACAAACTGAACAAAAGCACTTGGTTGGTTTCTATTTAAACATATTAAATGTGTGCAATATACAAAACTGGATAATGAAAGCTCAGCAACAGTAGGTACACAGATTTACAGATAACCATGTACCAAGATGCACCATATGCAGTAGTTACAGATAGCAGTTTATTATTTTTTTTTCCAGATGCATCATACAGTACACCAAGCAAAAACATCAGTACAGCATGAATATCCGCTATGGACATCTTATTTAAGATTTCAAATTGAACAAAATTATAATGTTTAAGCTAGGGGACGAGGAGTAATGCAGAACTTACAAAACACATGCATGATAGAAACAAATAGATTAAACTTGTGCATGAGAGATTTCAATACCTAAAGAAATACCTTGAGCACATGAATGCTATTTGCTGATGCTCTTGAATTCTCACTTCTGGAAACATTCAAAGCCTCCTTTGTTGCATCCAAATTCCACTTCAATTAGCCATTTTCTTGGTTCAATCTGGAAATTTGATCCTGTCAGATTGGGGTAGCGGTACAGTGTTTTCAAGTTGTCAAAGGCCCTTTGCCAATGAATCTAATCAACATTTAGAGGAACTGGAACAACAAAACCATGCTACAGAAAAGGTGATGGGATGCACAGTTCGATGATGAATCCCCAGAATTAACAAACTGAACAAAGAGGAATATGTGATTTCAAATATTGAAACCATTTGATTATTATTCTTGATGATGTCTTTCTAATATTTTTTTTTCTTTTCTTTTGTTCAATAGGGAGTGAGAAAAATAACAAGGGAAATAGCAAGAAAGTGCAGAATGCATTCTGCAGCTATATGCACCTAGCTTGCTCATCACAAAGGTATATCAAACACGTTTATAGAATGATTAGAGCACAACCTTTTAAGCTTTCAATTTTTTAAAATTATGAATCATTTTGCCACAATTGTCAATCATCCATAAACAAAAAGAACTTCTATGGCTATGACATGTAGTGATAGTGAGAGCATTATCTCAAGGGATATTCCATTCATAATGTTAAATGTAATAAGGTTACCCCTAAAGATTTTGCACAATCCCACATCCATTTCTAGATTGGGAAGAAGTTCATCATAAGTCATAATCATATATATTTACACGCAAAGTTTTTCCAATAACTTGTCTTGTATACGAATCAGCAATTGAAAAAGAATATAAGTTGGATATGTATCCATACCAAAAAACAAAAATACAACAAAAAGATGAAGTACCTCTTTTTCTTTTAATAAAGCTGCATAATTAACTGATAACGCTTTAATTTCTGCCTCAGATTCCTGAAGCCTTCTCATTCCGGACTTGTAAAGTTCAATTTACAGGAAGCACAAACGATAGAAATGTTCCATTAATTAACAATTTGGAAAAATAGCAACTCATCCAAGAAATTACAAGAAAGATTATTTGCAGAAGCCACAACGGAATCTAGCCAGTTTTATTCAACTGCGAATTCTTTCATCCAATTTTTGGGTGGCAGAGATGCTGAAGAAGGAGAGAGGAGAGGAAGGGCTAGGAAAGAGGCACAATTACACATTTCAGCATTTGAAGCTAGCAGTCACTGCTATCATATCATTGGCAAACAGACTTAGAGCACTCCAATGGACTCTTTATATGCAGCAAACTACTAAAGAGGCAATATAAGAAAACATGGCTCCATTAGGCAAAGAAAGCCAATTTCGCTATTTATTTTAAATTTTAAAATTTTTTATGCAACTCCACCTGCGAGTATCGTAGCCGGTCCCAAGCCCGGATAAAGGAGGAGGGTTACGGTAGGTTGGCGGCCAGTGTAAAAATTTTGCCAAACTTTTTATGGATCCTCAAAGCTATCATTATACCGTTGGGACGTGCTCACCTAGGCACGCGCTACATCGGCACCCGGATGTAGTGTTAAATGAGCAAAGGGTTCCATCACATCGACGCCTGGGTGTGGTAGAGTATGAGCAAAGGTTCCCATGCCATGGACGGGTATGGGTAAAGAAGTTAGTCCCGCCATATCAGCGCCCGAATATGGTGTCAGACAGGAAAGGGCTACCGCATTATGGACGAATGAGGCTAAAGAAGCAAGTCCAAGGGAGCCGATTAAGATTAGATAGCTGGAATATTGGCACTCTGACTGGGAAGTCTATAGAGCTTGTGGATACTTTGAAAAGAAGGAAGGTTAGTATTGCTTGTTCACAGGAAACCAGGTGGAAGGGAAATAAAGCAAAAGAGATTGGTAACTCAGGATATAAGCTGTGGTATTGTGGCTTGGATAACAATAGGAATGGTGTGGGCATTATTATTGAGCCTACGCTTAAAGACAAGGTGGTGGAAGTGAAGAGAAAGGGAGACAGGATTATCTCTTTGAGGCTTGTTTTGGGAGATGACACTATAAATGTTATTAGTGCTTATGCTCCCCAAGTATGTTTGGACGGAGCATCCAAGGTTCAGTTCTGGGAAGATATGGATGAAATCATGCAAGGTATTCCGGATAATCAGCAAATTTTCATTGGTTAGGACCTTAACGGGCATGTTGGTAAGGACAGTAATGGTTATGACAGGGTCCATGGGGGTTATGGTTTTGGCAACAGGAATGAGGAGGGAAAGAGCATTTTGGATTTTGCGGTGGCTTATGATCTAGTGCTAGCAAATACCTACTTTGAAAAGAGGGGGTCACACTTGATTACCTTTAAAAGTGGACGAACACAAAGTCAAATAGACTTCATACTTACTCGAAGACGGGACAAAAGTAAGTGTAAGGATTGCAAGGTCATTCCGGGTGAAGCATTGACGGTGCAACATCGTATTGTGGTTTTAGATGTTAATAATAAAAGTAGCTGGAGGAAGGATAAGAAAGTATTGGAACCAAGGATAAGATGGTGGAAATTGAAAGACCTAGCTTAAGGTACCTTTAAGGAAGAGTTACTAAAGGAAGACATTTGGAACCTTGAAGCTAGTGCAGAGGACTTGTGGACAAAAATGGAAGGTGGCATTAAGAAAGCAGGTAGTAAATTGCTTGTGATCTCTAAAGGGGCAGGGCCTCGACCGCACGATGCATGGTGGTGGGATGAGGAGGTTCAAAAGGCTATTAAGGCTAAGAGGGAATGGTATAAAAAGTTACCGAATGCGGTTAATAGCGAGGCCTTTGAGGAATATAAGAGGGCTAAGAAAGAGGCAAAGAAGGCTGTTAGTGTAGCTCGTGGCAGAGCCTTAGAAGGGATTTATCAAAAGTTAGGTACTAAAGAGGGAGAAATGGGCATTTATAAGATTGCAAGGATGAGAGAAAAGAAAAGCAGAGATTTAATCCAAGTCAAATGTATAAAGGACGAAGATCAACGGGTGTTGACAGGAGATGTTGAGATTAAGGAGAGGTGGAAGGCTTATTTTGAGCAGTTATTCAACCCTGAACATGAACAAGATTTTCAAGGTCTTCATGCAACACATAGTTATATCAGCTGGTCTAGGAGTATCTTGCATAGTGAAGTAAGAGAAGCCTTGAAGTATATGAAAGTTGGTAAAGCTTGTGGCCCGGATGGTATTCCTGTAGAGGTTTGGAAGAACCTTGGAGAGGTAGGAGTTGCCTGGTTAACTAAACTCTTCAATGCTATTGTGAAAGGACGTAAGATGCCAAATGCCTGGAGGAAGAGTATCCTGGTACCCATATATAAAAATAAGGGAGACATTCAATGTTGTACAAATTATCGGAGTATCAAACTTATGAGCCATACTATGAAATTATGGGAAATGATTATTGAACACAGATTGAGGAAGCTTACAAGAGTTTCGGAGAATCAGATTGGGTTTATGCCAGGAAGATCTACCATGGAGGCTATTTCTCTTCTAAGAAGACTAATGGAATTGTATCAAGAGAAGAAGAAAGATCTTCACATGTTATTTATTGACTTGGAGAAAGCCTATGATAGAGTACCAAAAGAAGTGTTATGGTGGATTTTGAAGAGGAAAGGAGTCAGCGGCAAATATATCAACATCATCAAGGACATGTATGAGAATGCATCCACTAGTGTGAAAACACCTGGTGGAGACACTGAGGCTGTCCCCATTACTACCGGATTGCATCAAGGTTCGGCCATGAGTCCATATTTATTTACCCTGGTTATGGACGAGCTAACCAGAAGCATACAAGACGATGTTCCTTGGTGTATGTTGTTTGCTGATGACATTATTTTAATTGATGAGACTAGTGCTGGTGTAAACCGTAAGTTGGAAGTGTGGTGAAAAACCCTCGAGGACAAGGGTTTTAAGTTAAGTAGGAGTAAAACGGAATATATGCACTGTGAGTTCAGCCTAAGGAAGAAGCAGGAACATGAGGTTAAGTTGGATGGAGTTTTGGTTCCTAAAACCAAGCAGTTCAAATATTTGGGTTCGGTGTTCCAGAATGATGGCCGTATAGATGAAGATGTGGCTCACAGAATACAGGTAGGGTGGTTGAAGTGGAAGGGTGCGACTGGGGTTCTATGTGATAAGAAAATACCTCTGAAAGTGAAAGGTAAATTCTATAGGACGGTTGTTAGACCTGCGATGCTCTATGGTAGTGAGTATTGGGCACCAACGGGACAACATTTGCATAAGATGAGTGTGACAGAAATGAGGATGCTAAGATGGATGTGTGGACATACCAGACTGGACAAAATTAAGAATGTTCATATTCGACAAAGAGCCCAAGTAGCGGATGTCGGAGATAAGGTGAGGGAATGAAGACTTAGATGGTATGGGCATGTTTTAAGAAGACCTCCTAATGCTGCGGTTCGTAAATATGAGAATTTGTTAATTGAGGGGGCCAGAGGTCGTGGAAGACCTAGAACTGTGTAAAAAGAGGTGATAGCAAGAGACTTACGTGCCTTAGATCTTGATGCGGATTTGATTAATGACAGACTTGAATGGAGATGTAAAATCCGTGTCTTGGAAGGGCTATAAGACTGGAGTATCTTTTTTTGGTGTCTTTTGAGCATTTTGCTTAAGATCCATACAGCCAACCCCAACCTGTTTGGGACTAAGGCTTAGTTGTTGTTGTTGTTTAAAATTTTTTATGCATATTGTTTATTAATTCTCTCGTGAAATGAAATAAAAAGTGAAAAATATTGTAAAGAGTCTCTCGAATTTTTTTTTAAAGTACACAAAATTGATTAGTATGCTTTTTTAAATGAAAAGCATATTAGAGATGCTCTCGGTAATGAATGGTAAATGTCGAGTAAACACAGTAAAATAGAGTAGACAGAAGCTCAACTACAAATACCATCAACCGAAGAACAGCGACAACAATTTAGCACAGCTTTAAATCTAGTTTGAATTGGAACTCATTGGCCGTATAACTTACTGGCATCTAAATCCTAATAAAATTACTAAAAAGCCGAACTAATTAAAAACAGAGAAAATAAAATATTAAGACAATCGAAACGCGTAAGAAGATACCTCAGAATTATACGGTGAGTCCAATCCATTCGACATTGGAGACCGCGAAGCAGATTTAGAATAAGCGGAAGTGGGAGAATTTCTTCGATCAGAGAATGGTGAATGGTGGCCATTATTGGAGCCATAGATCTCAAGCGCTTTCTCATCAATAGCGTTCATGCACATCCAACGCAATCTTATTTAGGCTTTGTTTCGAAATCTCAATGGAGCTCCACATAATTAAAAGCCAAGCACCGAATATACGCTAATCGATAAATCAATCAATTGAGTAGTGAATTTCAGAGGAATTGTATTGGTAGAGAAGATTTAACAGGGGATTTCAGATTTGTACATTTAGGTAGATCTGAAACAAACAAGGTGATTGTAAGATTCAATTTGTTTCAAATAAATACTGCAATTTTTTTTTTCAAGAGAGACAAAGTACGTGGCGTGAGCGGGTCATCAACAAACAGGTCTTATAGTTTGGTCCGTTACGAATTACGAGTTACGGCTTTGTATAACTAAACCGCTAGTTGGATAATCACTTTCTCTTATTCACTGCCTTCTTAAGAACTAAACGGGAAATTTTGGAAAAACAGTTTCAAAATAAATAAGTAAACGGTAAAATATTAAGTCCGTTTAACCTTTTACGAAATATATAACTAATATAACAATCTTTTAAATTTAAATCATACATTATGATCCTAAAAATATTAGCAGCTTTTTTTAAAAAAATTATTTAGCAATATAGTGGTTTCTGGACTATTTTTTACACATTAAATTAAATTCAGTTTTATATTATTTGAACAAAAATAAAATATCCATATAGGATTACGGGATTCTTACACGAGAAAAAAATCATTGTAACATCAGCAACTTCTTTTCAATATTTGTTTTTTTATGAAAATAAAAAATATTTGTGCAAAATATAAAAATAGGTTTTCTTTATGTTATATATTATTATTATTGTGTAAAAAGGGAAAAGTAATAAACATATATATTTTATATTAATAAAAAGGTCTTTCCAATTTTATTATGAATTTGTAAAAATATTTAATTCAATAGAAGAATTATGAAACTTTTTAAATTCTATAGTATTGTTTCTACTGTATCTCCAATAAGTGGACTATAATAAAATTGGTAATGCAGCAGATAGAGCTCATTAGATTAAAGAATTTTTTCAAAAATATTTTAAAAAATAAATTATTTTTAAAAATATTTTTAAAATATTTATTTTTTTTCATTTTAAAGGTATACATCATCATTTATATGATCAAAATGAATTTAACTTTCAGAATTATATAATTAATATATTACAAATATATGAAATATGAGACGTTTAAAAAAAAGTGATATAAGAAATGCTAATTCTTTTGGTTTTGAATTGCGACATTGCCCGACGGCCCAAATCCATAAAAGGAAAGATCCAATAGCCTACAGACATCATACTTACTAGGCTGCGCGTTCTATAAAGGCCTTTCTCCGTCTGGTTGCAGCTCACGGCGGAGATTTAGGGTTTAATTGTTTTTCGCCGCCCATTCCCTTCTATCGACATACTTCTCGTAAAACTTCTCTTGTAAATGAAATGAATAAAGAATAATAATATAGAAATAGATGCGATGACGATAACAACATAGAGAAGCTGTCGATTGCTTGATGGTTTTGTAGCCATCTTGCGAGATGAGTCTCTTGTTCTGGTTCGTATTCACTGAGCATCTTTTCTTATTTTAAATTTGTTTGATTCTCTGCAGCGTTTGATATGAAAATCTTGAATAAGAGAGAGAAACGAAGGGACCTATGGAGGGAGTGCTGTGAAAAATGCACTTTTATCCAAGTTTACCTTCGAAGATTGGTGTCGATGTCGGATTGTAAGAACTGTGATCTGTTGAAATGATTTTAAGTTCGTGGATCTGATTTTCGCACAAAAAAAGATTATTTCGAAATATTTAATTTTGAAGTATTTTAAAGCGAAGTTCCCAGCAGAGGCAAGAACTCTGAATTGAGGCCTTTCTAAGGAATGTAAAAACCAAAACTTCGTAAACTAATCTGCCGAATTATAGGATGCCCAAGACATTCCTTTTTTTGTGGCATCTGGAACCCTTGGCTATATGAACAGCAACTTTGTTTTCTGGGTTTTTCCATTCTCTTTTCATATTGGATTCATTAGTGGTCATTCCTGTGGTCACTGGTGCCAAAATTAAATCGAGTAAATTGTAAAAAATAACCAGCGATTAAATGGAATAATATAATATACAAAAGAAGATCGAAAATTTAATCACTGAACCTTGTTGAGCGTCTTGCCAAGCCAACAGTTGATGATTATCACAAAATGATATTAATGAATACATTAACTAGTTGAAATGGCTGGTGGCTTAGGTGATGATTGAATTTATTCATCCCTGTGCAGAACTGTCGTACAAAGGAATCTATTCATGCCTTCTCAAAGATTGAATTTGAGACGAATATATGTTTTTACCAGTTGGTCTGAATTTAATAATTTGATACTAATTTTTTTTAATTATTTGATAGTAATATAATTTTTTATTCTGAGTAAATTAATGTGATAGCTTATTCTATAACTTGTTTAAATTTAATGTTGATAGAATGTGGTCGTTAAAATTAATTTTGTAATGTACAATTTTTTATTAAATAATATAAAAATATTGCATGGAGAAAATTAGTGCAAAATTTAGTTTAACAGATTTTATGTTCATTTCCTTGACTAATTTCCACATGAGACTGAACTTCTTCTGCTTCCCTAAGAAATCAACCATCAAATTATATAACTCAGGTGTATGCACGTAACCTGACTGATTTTTTGCCCAAGTGAACACCCCAAGTGCTGGAATCCAAACACTGCTAAACCTTTTCAAAATCTATGAAATCAAAGTGTTTGTTGCCTTGACACCACACCCATTCAACACTTGAACAACACTATCTGCTGATGGACAATGGTTATTTAGGATTTCACTCACTTTATCTATGTCACTGATGTTTGCTTCCAATAGCAAGTGACTGGAAACATTATTGCCATTTCCAAGGTTGTGATTCTCAACCCAGTTGGCGAGTGAAGGAATAACAAAATCGCCATCACTTTGATCGGTGAATTCTGTATTTTCATTGTTAAGGAGCCAAGTTGGAAGACCAGGTGACTCGAGAGCGGCAGGAATGAAGGGTATCTGAGAAGGTTTGGGTAATAAGGGATTGGTTTGGGGGGTTTCTGGAGATGAAAATAAATGAGAGAGCTTAAGAAATTGTTTTTTAGGTGCCATTTTCCTTGTTGCCCAGAAGGGTCAAAGCAAAAAAGGCTTAAAACAGAGCAGACTTCAGAAGAGGAAACAAAAGTTTTATCCTATCACTCTTTGACGAGGAGTCCTGAGAGTATAATTGTTGAGCTAAACCTTCAGAACAGAAAATAATAATAATAATAATAATAATAATAATAGGTGCGAATTTATTTATTTTTATTATTATGACAAGTTTTTAACTAATTTATGAGAAAATATAACAATTTTATCAACAATAAAAAAAAACACTCACAGATAGATCTTCGTTGTGTAAGAAAAAAGAATGATCGCTTCCTTCGTTGAACACTGATTTTTACCCATACGAAAGAGTAGTTTTTTAAAAATAAAACCCTTGTCGAAGAACAAATAGATAGGATTCACCTACAACAATAGTAGCAGGCTGCGCCAAAAAAAAAAAGGGTTCTTGCTTTTTGGGGTTACAATTTGGAAGGGGTGATTATTTGGGATGTTCCCCTGATTATCTAAAAAATAATTTTTATTATAAAAATATTATAAAAATTAAAAATATTTATATTTTTATAAAATTTTAATAATATCTCCTATTTAATAAAATAATTTTTTTAAATATCTTTTTTTAACTATAATTAATATTTTACTTTAAATTTTTATTTTTTAAAAATTTTAATATTAAAATAAAAATATTCTGATAAAATAAAAATTAATATTTTAAATTATTTTTCATCATATAAAAATTATAATTTTTTTTATAAAAAATAAAATTTTAATTATAAAAAATCAGTAACATTCAAAAAATAAAAATAAAATAAAAAATATATAAATATATTAATAAAAATTATTAAATTTATTTTTAAAATAAATTTTATATATTATACATATAAAAAATAAAAATATATATAATTTCGTTATGTAGATTTATTGTAGATGTGTTGTAGATGTTGTAAATGTGTGTATATTATATTTTTAATATTTAAGTTGTATATATTTTGATGTAAAAAATATTAGATGTTATATGAATATTATATAAATATTATATGGATGTTTGAAGAATAAAAAATTAAATAAATATTACAAATATTATGTAGATATGTTGTATGTGTATGGTTGATATGCTATAGATGTAGATGTATTTTATATTATTCAGTGTATATTTTATATATGTTATGTATATATTTATTTTTTATATATGTATTAAAAAATAAAAAATTAGATAAAAATATGAATAAAATAAAATGTAAAAAAATAAAAATTTAAAAAAATAAAAAAAAATCAACGTTTTTTGCCTAAATTTGTAAACAATAACGCGTATGTTAACAAAAGTGAAAAAAAAAAAAAAAAAACTTACCCTCCGTATCCTTGAAAAACAAACAATGATAGGGGCGTACAGTGTAAATAACCCTAATTATTTTAGAGACAATCTGCTTGGTCTAAAATTTGGTTTGCAATTTCTGTTTCAGGTGTTAATGGGTTGTAGGCTTTTGACCATAAATAGTTTATAAAAAAATAGCCTTCTTTATCATATTTTTAAAAATTTTTATTTTTTATTAAAAATATTTTAATTATTTTACTATAAACTCATTATAAATTATATAAAATTTATAAACTTATTATAAACTCATTATAAACTAATTGTAAACTCTCTGTAAATTAATAAAAATTTGATATTTTGATAAATATTTTATAAATTTTGATATTTTGATAAAAATTTAATAAATATAGTATATTTAAAATTATTTTTATTTTTTTTATATTTTTATCAAAAGCCCAACAATTTAACTACAGTCATAAAATAAAATTATTTTTTAATATAAAATATTTTTATTAATAAATCAAAAAGTAAAATTATATAATTTTAAAGTACATAAAATATATTTAACTACTGAAGTTACTAAATTTTTTTAAATTTTTTAAATATAAATAGTAAATAATTATAATATGCCACGAAAAATTATATTTTCGGTGAAACACTTATTTTATTCGTGAACTGAAAAAAAAATCAAATCATCTTCTATGCGAGGATGACATCTCTATCAGAGAATGATAAATTTCCATCAGAGAAAAATAAATCTCAATTAGAGTATGCCAAACTTTTATTAGGAGAAGATAATGAACGATAAAATTTCATAATTAAAATTTTAATTACACTCAATTTTATTTTAAAATATAATAAAAATAAAAATAAATATTAAAGTTCGTATATATATTGATTTGAAAAATAAACTATTAATAAAAATATATAAAATTAAAAAGATATATTAAATTTTAAATATATATTAATATGAAAATTATTTTATAGAAAAATAAGAAATATACACAAAACTAAGAAAAAATAAATAAAAATCTAATGGTAGATGATAAAAAATAATAAAGATGAACGGAAATATCACTGATCAATGGACTAACGACCATCCCACTATCAAATTAAGGAGGAGAAAAAAGTGTGAAAATTTAAAGAAAAATGTGGCTAGGATTTATTATTATTATTATTATTAATATAACATATTATTATAATTGATTTATTTTAATATCTTAATTTTAAAAATTATATTATAATTAATAAAATAGATTTTTTAATTTAATAACATAATAAAATTTTAAAATATATTATAAATCAGTAAAATACTTTGAATATATAATGAACTTTAAAATTTTATTATATTATTAAATATTAATTTAATAATATAATAAAATTTTAAAATATATTATAAATCAATAAAATACTTTAAATATATAATCAACTTTACAATTTTATTATGTTATTAAATATAAATAATATATATTTTATTAATTATAATATAATTTGATAAGTTGAGATATTAAAAATAAATTATTTATATAATATATTATATTTTATTAAGATAAAATGTTATTTTGGTTTGTGGATCTAATCAACTCATGAAGGGTCAATAAGTTAAGTGCTTTTTATGAAATTGTCATAAAAAAAGATATTTATTGAAATAAAATAAAATATTTATTTCTATTTTTATGATAATTTTATTGGAATGAAATAAGTGAGCAAATATAATTTTTTTATTTCATAATTTTACTAATTAAAAATAAAATCTATACATATTTTACTATAAAAAATTATAAATTCTATAAAAAAGAAAAAAAATTTGAAATTTGAAATTAAAGCAAACTTTAGAATGTCAAAAGCCATATATTTTATTATTTAATTTTAAAATTTTTAATATTATTATTATAAATAAATTATTTAATTTATAATTAATTTATTATAAAGGTTTTTTTTTTAAAAAAAATTATTATAAAGGTTAAGAGTCATATTTATTTAACTTTTAAATTTATAAAAAAAATATATAAATCAATCAATATTATCAAATTATATATTAATGTGTAATTAATTTATAGAAAAATAAAGTTGCAAATATAGTTTATTTAATCAATATTATAAAATTATATTAATGTATAATTATTTAATAGAAAATTTAAATTATAAATATAATTTATTAATTATTAAATTTTAAATTTAAATTTTATATAAAATATTAAAATTAAATAAAAAAATAATTAAAAAAAAGGTAAAATAGCATTTTTTTTTAAAAAAAATTGATAATGTGACAATCAAACAACACTCCTTTTCTCCTTAGCTCTTATATATTTAATATAGATTATAATTATTTTATTTCAACTCAATTTAATTTCTATTTTTTTTAAAAAAAAAAAAAGAAGGCTGTCTCATGTACCGCGTTAAATGAGAGATTTGAAAGAGTTCGTAATCCCAAAATGAGAAAAAATTAAACAATGAGTCAATAATTGCCTGTTGAGTTTATAATAAGACAAAGGTGACCAACAGCAAAAAGGAGAAGGAAATGGCAAAGTAAGGCACTGATGCCCTAAATTTGGTCATGGAAAGTGGAGTCTTATGATTTATTAGCAAATTGTTTGGAGTTGGCTTTCTTTCCAAAATTGAATTAAAACCCTGCCTAAGTGCCTATAAATTTTCAGAATGGAAAATAATTGGAGCTAATTAATAATTATTACTTGTGCAAGTTTCTTAGTGCTTGAATCACAATTTCAATGTGGAGATATTAGAGTTTTTGGACAGGTTATTAGAGTCTTTGGCATTGTTGGGTTTTTTATAGTTTAAAAAGAGAATCTATGGCCGACATGTCTACGAAAACGAAGTTTTGGTCCTCATGCAGTGTCTTTTTTTTTTTATAGAATCTTGACGCAACGATAAATATTATCATCATACTATAATGTCACAAGATATATAACAGGAGTATTAGTGAAATATTTTTTTTACTTTTGTTCTTTTTTTCACATGTATAGATTATGAGTATACTTCATTTACTACAAAATATAAGATGTGAATGATTAGTTAATTAATATAGTGCGCTATGCGTTGAAATTTTTTTTTATCAAAATTGCAACTAAAAATAAATATAGTTCTGGGTATAGTTGTTTGACGATGATAATTGATAAGCGATGATCAATTTGAGGAATTCCAGGAAATAGATTACTATGTCATTGTCAGGGGGTCAAGAAGCAATGTTGAACCAAACCAATGTGTCTGGTAGGCAAAGACAGTGATAAGGGATATGTGGTCAGTTAGCGAAGACAAATAGGATGTGGGTTTGGTTTGGGTCCCTTGGTGTCTGCTACAAAAAAATTGGAGTCATTTGAGGAGTTTTCTTAACCAATGAATTTGACACAAACTGATAGTATCATTGTATGACTTTTCTCCTGGCATAATTTGTCTATGACCCACCTCTTGTCTCGTACTGTACAATCTCTTCAATAATTCACGCATGTCTCCCTTGCCACTGCTAGCTGACAATATTGGCAAATCTCCTCGTATCAGTTGTCAAACATTCACAACAAAATAATATATATATATATATTCTGTCTTTTTGTAATTTTTCTTGTTTATTTATTTATATGTGTTTACATTGTTGTAATTTAAATTTTCAATGGAGATGCACTTTATTTTTATGTAGAATGTCCTAGTTCATATTAGATTTGATCAAAAAGTAGACTGCAAATCTCAATTAATAAAAAAATTAATATTTTTTAAATTTAAACTCGGTCAGTCCATAATCAGATCTAATTCTTATCTTATAAAGACAAAAATAAAGTACTATGTTTGGAAATGACATTGGCAGAATTAAATAGGGAATGAGATTATCTTTATAAAGAAAAGTATCGAACCAATAAGCTTGTCATCTAAACCTCAATACAGCAATGTAAATTTATGTTAAAAAGTCACTAATGTGCTGTTCAATTATTGCTTGACTTGTGGTCTCAACCTGCTTCAAAATTCAGTATGCTACAGCAAGGGGTTGCTTGGTAGCAAGGCATAAAAATGACAGAAACAAACAAAAGTAAGGACAACCATTTAGAGGGCCCTGCAAAAGCTAACACTCAAGCCGGCTATTTTAATTTTTTTTTTAAAAAAAAGCATTATATAATAATAATAATAATAATAATAATAAACTCATATCAGAGGAAAGATTCTTCTTTGAGATCTTATACCGATCGGTTTCTCATCTTGTTTTCAAAATCAACGACTTTTAAAATGAATTTGTGAAAGCCCCAATTAGTCACACTAATCACGTGTAGAGTTTGGAAATTTATTAATCTTACAAGATGAACAAGACACAATAAATAATCTAATTTGTATCTCTACAACATTATGGCCATAAATGAAACTGACTATCAAATACATATGCTAAGAAAATTTTGTGATATATAATTTCAGTAGTAATAAATTTCCGACAGCTGGGCAACAAAGAGGTTTGATCTGCTTGCTCAATAGACAAAATGAACATAAACAACCAAGGGGACAGGACAAAGAAATGGGGCAAAGAACAAGTTGCTGTTTATTCTCTAGTCATGCATTTCCAGAATCTCTTCACTTGTTTCTACTTTCAATATATCTTTCCCTGAAACAATCAATTTTCTGAAAATAGAAAGGAAAACAAGTATCAGAAATATTTGGAGATTCAAAACCTACACACAATAATTTGAGAAAAAGAAGAGATAGCAATGGATTCCTATACCTATTGTTCTTTTGCAATGAAGAACTGCCTCATAAATTGAGCTCTCAATATCAAACCAATCAGAATCAGTTGTTGAATGACTTATGCCTGGAGATGCTGGTGGTGATGAATTGCTCCAGCTCTTAACTTGCCTTGCTCTTCTATCAATATCATTGACTATTGTACTTTTTCTTGCTCCAGTTATTCTTTGGCACTTCTGCAAGATTTGCTCTGATGCTTTCTCCATCTTCTCAAAATATTACACTGAATACGAACAGCTGGAACAACAGCTCTAGATAGTCAGGAATGAATTGTAGGAACTAAATCCAGCGATCTGGAGACCTCTATCTTTGATTGGTTGATAAAGATGGGCTTGATGAGGCCTTCAGAGAAAAGCTGATCAGCATGAACAAGAGCATCGGCGTATTGAGAAGTAGGAACATCAAAATTAAAGTTCTGGACTTCTTCCAGAGATCTTTTTGACTTTGGCATCTCGTACTCTAATTCTTCAGAGGTAGCTTCATAGCAATTCTCAAGAGATGCTCTGAGGGACTCCTCAAGGCCATCTAAGGGGGAACTTACACTTGCTAACCAACTGTGTGAGAAACTTTCAATTGCCAGAGGTTGTGAGGATTCCATGGGTTGTTAGGAATTTTTAACGCGAGGATTATTGAGGATTAGACTCTATATATTCTTGGATTGGCAAGATTCATGTGATTGGTGTCTTAGAATGACCATAAGATCATGTTGACCACAAGTGCATATATTGTCTATTCTATCACAGTCAAGCAGGAGACAAATGGAACTATATAAATAAGCAACCAGATTGGCATGTTGTTTTTTATTGGTTTCCCTATCTAGTTCATGAGTTATAATTTAAACTCATTTCGTTTAAGTTGGTTGTTTTTTTTTCTAATTCGATGGAAAAAATCCTTTTAACACTTTCGGTCTTGGAAACTCAATTACATTTCAATTTTCAGCTATATTTGTTGTTTTTCTTTCTGTATTTACGGTTTTGGATCCAAGATGCTACGCAATCATACAAGACTTTTTACCACAAGCCTGGGGGATATTTTAAGAAATTTTTGCTGTTTTCAATAGATAGAAAGTTAAAAGAAAGAAAAATTAGATAGATGAAAAGGTCAAACAAAAAAGAAAAAAACTAAAAAAAATATAGATGAGATATAAAGAACTGTACAAATTTATAACGAAAGCTTGCACATGAAGATGAAGAAAGTTTGACTGCAACTTCCTAATGTTCTGTGAATATCATGTTATGACATCAATATGATGTTAAATGACATTCTAGAAGCAAATTATTTATTTTTATTTTTATTTTGTTTTTGTTTTGCTGGTGTTCTAGAAATCATTCTAATGATATAGGTGGCAGAAGCTTAGAGCATCTCTGGATCTCCAAGCTATAATATCCTAATTAACTATATGCAATCTATTTTAATTTAGTAGCATATTGAAAGGATTTCTCATCACTAATCTTTATGACATGATTACAAACATGAAAACCAAATACAAACTCTAACAAAAGCGTGATTAATAACAGCCGCATGTCTCCTACATATAAAACTAATATATTTATTAATAACATCCCATTTTCAAAGCAGCAGGTCAATTTATGAAATTCCACAAACCTATAAAAGGCAAAACAATTATATAGACAAATGCCTCTTAGTCTACTGGCCATCACTGATCATTGCTAGCCCCTAGTTACCAGTAGTAATTGGAGAACAGCAATTCACCCCTTTTTTTTGCAACTTTGTCAGTTCAACTATAAACGGATAAAAAAAACCTTGTGGTCTGAACAATTTCATGACCATAAATTGAAAGAAGCTTGTTCTTTTTCAATGTACTAGAAACACAAATTAATAATTCAACTATTTTTAATGTTCCAAACAACACAAAGTACAGAAGTAGTTGTTCCCGCAATACAAATGTGGCCAGAGTATCATATTCATGTACTATACAGTCAATGTTTTAAAGAAACACTGCCATGTCATCTCCTTAAAAAAACAAGGACAAAAAACTAAAATGTCAACAAGTAATTTAGATTAATGCACTTGAAGTCTCTTATAAAACTTGCATTTGAAACAGAAAAGTAATGTTAAAGTGTTTCTCTGTCCCTATTGCTTGATGCTCTCATATATGCACATAAATGTCCACATATGACATGGCGTAATTGACATTTTTGTATAAAGTATGCACTACATGGCTTTTTATAGTTTCATGACTCTATAAAGTTTTGATGCTGTAATGCTGAATCGTTGTCTAAAAGAAAATTCCCATTATACTGGAAGAAAGGAAATAATTAATAAACATGCAGTGTAAATATGTTAGAATCAGAATGGTATGCTATAGTTGCACACATGTGCATGTACAAAGTTGTTAGAGCAAAGGGATAGAGAGTTCTTTCCATTCTCTTTTTAGTTTTAAAATAATTTTACCCAAAAAAAAGGGCAAAACCAGGAGACAGGGGTCCCAAGCTGGTTGGAATTAGAAATG
This sequence comes from Garcia nutans, assembly GCA_947685225.1. Lineage (NCBI taxonomy): Eukaryota > Viridiplantae > Streptophyta > Magnoliopsida > Malpighiales > Euphorbiaceae > Garcia > Garcia nutans. Next base: position 11,710,158 of record CANTUV010000010.1, on the reverse strand, counting down.
GATGCTATAATGTTTCTGAGACAAACTTGATTATCAGAAATGAAAAACTGCCTTGGAATAAAATGGTTCCTTTCTGTTCTCCTAACAAATAGCAACAATAAATCAACCTCCATATGCATGCCATATTAACTTGCTTGTCTGTTGCAATTGAACTCCCAAAAGATCTTTTCTTGAAAAGGAAGTTTTCTCTGTGCAAAATGAGTGGTATAAGTAAATATAGATCCTAAGGCAGCATATATGGTAGGAGGACAATTAGCCCCAATGGGCATGGAAAACACCTGATCTTCTCAACCCATATCATCGAGTCAGTTGAATGCAAAAATAATTCCCTTATAGAGGATATTTTTACAAACCTTTACAAATACAGTCCCTTCAGAAGCGATTGTTTTCTATTTATTAAATATTTCTCTTATTTTGAAGGGAAATGGGATAATGAAAGCATTTATGTGATTGGGCATGAATTGGGAAGCCCTATTAGGAAATGAACCCTGTTGCTAAATAGACCCTCATATGGGTGATACCAATTTCTGAACTTCTTGTATCATTAACCTAAAACTAAGCTCATCTAAACTATAAGAAACTCAGCAATTCATGGACATCCTACAAAAAGCTAACTGCACATTGTTTGAAAATAATCAAATAAAATTCATTTGATTATATAACATTACATTCAACTGCATAAAACCAAATAAATATATATATTTATATACATATATATCCAGCAATAATTCATCAAAAATGTAACCGGGGAATTAAAGCAAAACCTGATAAACAGTCCAACATGACACATAGCTGGAGCTCCATCTAAGCCATCAATTCGGAAAAATTAGTATTCCACATCTTCTAGACCATAATAAATCGCAAAGGAACCACAAAACCACTCGATGCATGCGCAATCCTGTCTATTAATTTGAAAAAAAAACGGAAATTAGAGTAAATCAAAATAATTTGTAGAATATATCGAGAGAGAGAGAGAGAGAGAGACTAGCAAAATTAAATAGAAGTAAGATTGTGTTCTCAGCTCTTACTATCTCTTGTAATCTTCGAAACGTTAGGACGTTGGCGGGATCAGAGAGCGTGGCGAGTGTGAGAAACCACCATTGCATTTGCAGGAAACTCTGAGCTAGAAGGAACGACATCGTTCGCTCGATTTGGGAACTAAGAGCGAAGATGACATCGTTTTAGTTTCGCATGAACCTCAATATAAACCTCAAAAACTCGGCACTTTCAGTCCTTAAAATTTAAAATTGAGGTTATTTTAATCATTTTATAATAAATTTATAATAATAAATTTATTATAAATTATATAAAATTTATAAATTTAATATAAATTTAATATAAATTTATTGTGAATTAATAAAAATATAATATTGTGATAAATATTTTATAAATTTTGATATTTTGATAAATTATTTATAAAAATAATAAATTTAATTTTTTTTTAATTTTTATGTATTTTTATGAAAAATCATTTCTTAAAAAAAAGGTAAATTGGCTTATTTGCTCATATTGGCACTCAATTTTTAATTTTAAAAAAATATAATTTTTTTGGAGTATTTTTGAAGAACTTCCTTATTTTTAATTGTTAAATTGATATCCATTAGTCAATTGATGATGTAGAGAAGTAATGCATGCATGCAGTAATTGATTCAAGAAGTTGGTAACAGTAATTCATATCATAATATCGTAAACAAAGATAACATATATAGATGAAAGACATACAAGGATTGGATCATAATCATCACACAATCAAGAATCATACAAAGAAGATCTTATACATCAGACTTGATGGAAGAGCTATATCCACTTTGGTCATCATAATACTTGGACCATAGCATAACACCGCCATATTTATCAGATCCTTTAATTGCAGGAAGCACATCAGAAGTTAAATCAGGAACAGGTATTAATCCACTTCCTGCAGCCTCAGGAGATGCAGGCAAACCCAAGAAAATTTTTGTAGCTTTAATATCTGAAGTGCATTGTTTCCAAGCATCCTCAAGATTTCTAATATGACCAGTAGCATATTGGCAAGGATGATTGTTATAAAATTGAACCCAAACATAGTCAAAAAGCCCTGTTTCCAAAGCATTTCCTACCCAAGCATCAGGATATGGGCATTGAGGAGCTGCAGTTAAATAAACCTTTTTACCCTTTTTAATATATGCAGAAAGGTACTTTGCAAGATCATCCCAGCAAAGATTTGTTCCTCCTTCAATGTCAAAAACAATTCCATCTAGAATAGCAGTGCCAAGTGGCCGAGATGAATATTGTCCGCCTAAGAAGTTGTTCCAGAGGTAAGATGCAACTTGCTTAGCATCATCAGAAGAGGATAAAGATGAGTAGCTAACAACACCTCCTACAATAGAAAGCATTACTTTAATTCCTTTAGCTTGACATGATTTTATGTCAGTGCTTAATTTTGTGCACCCACTATTGTATGGATCACAGTGACCAACAAGGTTTATCATTGGAGTCCGACCACCGCCAAATGTTGATAGAAAAGCTAAATTCACATATAGTTTCCTGTGGCACAAGTTTCTCCTAAGTTCCCTAATTTCCATTTTGACCCCAGTAGATTGCTATTCCACTAGCATCAGAAACTACTGCTAACATTAGCAATATCAATATGGCAATTGACAGTGAAATTGCTGAGTGGATTGCCATTTGGGTATGGATTCGAATTTAGTTAAACCGTGTTACTTTTGCATGTTCAGATAATGATAAAAGATTCTATAGAAAGAAGTATAAGAAAAAATAAGTAGAGAGTAAGATCGGAATAGAAACTTGGAATATTAAATCTCTTACAAGTAAACTAAGAGATGGAGAGAATAAAAATTAGTATTGTTTGTATTCAAGAGACTAAATGAGTTAGAGAAAAAAGTAAAGAAGTTGAGAATACTGGGTATAAAATGTAGTATACTGATACAGATAGAAGTAAAAATTGAGTAGGTATAATTTTGGATCAGAACCTAAAGGAAACGATTTTAACGGTGAAAAGAGTAAGCGATAGGATTATTTCAATTAAACTTGTACTCCAGAATGAGACCATCAACATAGTTAGTGCATATGCCCCTCAAGTTGGATTGGATGAGGAGAGAAAGCAAAGATTTTGGGATGATATAGATGAATTTATGCGAGGGATTCTAAATAATGAAAATATTTTTATAGGAGGAGACTTAAATTGACTTGTAGGAAAAGACATACTAGGTTTTTAGGAGTTACATGGAGGTTATGGTTTTAGAATTAGAAATAAAAAAAAAGGTAAGAGTCTCATTGATTTTGCTTTAGTCTATGGATTGATTCTAGCAAACACATATTTTATAAAAAGAAAATCTTATCTAGTGAGCTTTAAAAATGGGTAAAATAGAAGTCAGATTGACTTCATACTCACAATATCGAACTCGATGCAAGGATTGTAAAGTTATTACAGGTGAGGATTTGATCACTCAGCATAGGTTAGTAGTTTTGGATATCAAATTTAAGAGGTTGACTAGTAGGCCAAGGAGGAATAATATTCTTAAGATTAGGTGAAAGACTTTAAAAGGTGAAAAATAATTATTGTTCAAGGATGAGTTGGTCAAAACTGGAGGGTGAGAGGAAGATGTGAGTATGTCATCAAATGATATGTGGATAAGCATGTCTACAACAATTAAAGGAGTAGCTAGAAAGGTTTTTGGAGAATCTAAAGGGTGTTGACATCCCTCGAAGGAGTCTTGGTGATGGAATGAGGAAATGCAAAAAGCAGTAAGAAGTAAAAGGGAATGGTATAAGAGTTTGCCCAAGTGTAATAACAATGATGCTTTTGAGCAGTAAAAAAAGCTAAAAAAGATATTAAAAAGGCAGTTAGTCAAGCAAGAACATAATCTTTAAAGAGCTTGTATAAGAAACTTAAAACAAATGAAGGGAAAAAACTATCTATAAATTGGCTAAGATAAGAAAAAAGAAATATCGTGATTTAAACCAAGCTAAGTGTATTAAAGATAAAGAGAATAAGGTTATGGTTCAAAAAGAGGATATTAAGGAACGATGGAGAAGCTATTTTGAGGAACTTCTTAATGGTAACCATAGTGATAACATTGTGGGTTTAGACGTTAGGCCGGAGAAAAATGTTAAATACACTAAACGGATTAGGTTTTTGAAAGTTAAGAAAGTTTTGAAGATGATGAAAGTTGGTAAAGTCTGTGGACCATATAGGATATCTATTGAGGTTTGAAAATATTTAGGAGATACAAGAGTTACATAGTTGACATCTTTGTTCAATAAGATCTTAAGTATAAAAAAAAATGCCTAATGAATAGAGACAAAATAATTTAATATCTATTTTTAAGAATAAATGAGATATTCAAAATTGCTCAAATTATAGAGGTATAAAGCTTATAAGCCACACTATGAAATTATGAGAGAGAGTTATAGAATACCATTTGTGGTTAGATACTTGTATCTCCTCAAATCAGTTTGGCTTTATGCCTAGTCATCAACTATGGAAGCTATTTTTCTTATAAGAAATTTGATAGAAAAGTATAGAGAGATGAAGAAGGACTTACATATGATTTTTATTGACTTCAAAAAGGCGTATGATAAAATCCCTAGAGAAGTTTTATGGTGGGTCCTAGAGCGTAGGAGAATATCTATACGACATATCCAAGTCTTGAATGATATGTATGAGGGAGTCATCACCAGTGTCTACACTTTGGAATGTGATACTAAGAATTTTTCAATTTCTATTGGATTATACTAAGGTTCAACTTTGAGCCTTTATCTTTTTGTCTTGGTCATGAATGAGCTAACAGACATATACAAGATAACATCCCTTGGTATATAATATTTGCATATGATATTATATTAATAGATGATACTCAAGCATGGTTAAGTCAAAAGTTGGAGTAATAGAAAAGCACTTTGAAATCTAAGGGTTTTAAGCTAAGTAGGACTAAGACTGAGTATATGCATTGTAGATTTAATAACGAGAATAGAGAAAGAGACGAAATTATTTTAGACAGAATAACAGTACCTCATAGTACTTATTTTAAATATCTTGGCTCTATTCTTCAAGAAGATGAAAGTTGTGAAGAATATGTAAATCATAGGATAAAAGCTAGTTAGATGAAGTGGAGGGGAGCTACATGAGTTCTATGTGATTGAAAGATATCAATTAAATTAAAAGAAAAATTTTATCGCACTGCAATAGTGCCTGCAATAATGTATGGTAGCGAGTGTTGGGCAGTAAAAGGACAATACACGAGTAAAATGCATGTTACGAAAATGAGAATGATAATATGAATGTGTGATCATACTAGGATGGATAGAATCAGCAATGAGTGCATTAGAGAAAAAGTGGGAGTAGCACCTATTGAGGATAAGATAAGAGAGCATAGATTGAAATGGTTTGGTCATGTTAAACGAAGACTTAGCGATGCGCCGATTAGAAAAATCGAACAAGTTAGAGTAGATATAGCTAAGAGAGATAGAGGTAGGCCTAAACTGACTTGATCAAAGGTGATTCAAAATGATCTTATGATGTTACATCTATCAAAAGAGATAACCCTAAATTGTAATAAGTGAAAAAGAAGAATCCATACATCCAATTCCAATTAACTTGGGATCAAGGCTTTGTTGAGTTGAGCTGTGTTACTTTTGCATTACAATTGATTAGGATAATAAAATTTTATAGAAGAAAGAGTTTGGCTTTATGTTAATGATGCCTTGCCTTAGCAGTTATTCAAGTTAAACGAAAAAGAAGATGCGTATAATTTCTTGTTATATTAGTTATTTCATTAGCCGAAATGTTTGAAGCTAAAACATACCCAGTTTGAAACTTGGCTTGTCTCTTTGTTTTCGTCTCCTAGTTTCAGTTACAGAAAAGTAACAAACACAATCAACAATTACTGCCCGGTATTGGAAACTTAACATGGGTAGGGAATGATTATGGAACTTTCCAGAGTCTTAGTTTGTGTCTTGCCATTAGAATGATGAGACTACTAGTTGAAAACTTTCTAATAATTAATTAATTATATATCAGAACATGGTTAATTTTAATTGAGAGTTGACAACCTAGAAATGAGATGGTTGAGTTGTCCGATTTACCTTACCCGGATTCACCATTATGTCAAAGACCATAACATTGGCATGGCTGCCAATCAAATTCTTAAATTATGACTCAGCTACAGAACTCATTCAAACATTGGTGTCTGTCATTTTCCGCTGATGAGTCATACCTGATTGTCACCACGCACAAACAGCTGAATAACTAAAATGGGCACGTTCAAAAACTAAAAAAAAATAAAGTTCGATATTTCAAGATGTGAAATCTTGTTTTTATCTTCAAATGCATCCATTTGCTTCCGTTTGTCTCTTGTTGCATATCTGATGCACCAATGTAATCATTAAGCCACGCATTTAATTTCAGCAAAAGAACAAAGTTTTGTCCGTTACGCTTGATTTTCCCTATAAAAAGTCTCCTTTTGGGAACAATTGAACAGCAGATTAGAATCCTTGGAAAGCATATTAGGGACTAGTAAGTGACTCGAAAGTCGAATTTGAATGGCAACTATTTCAGCAATTTCACTAGCATTCCTCTTATCAGTACTTGTGACAGGACTCATGGATGCTGAAGCTGGTGGAATAGCAATATATTGGGTCAGAATGGAAACCAGGGGACCTTAGCAGAGACTCGCTCATCAGAAAACTATGATTTCGTAAACATAGCTTTCTTACCAGTTTTTGGAAATGGTCAAACTCCTCAAATTAACCTTGCTGATCATTGCGATCCAAGCAGTTGCACAGGCTTAAAGCTCTGACATAAAATCATGTCAAGCCAAAGGCATTAAGGTCATGCTTTCAACTGAAGGAGCAGCAGGAAGCTACTCTCTCACATCTACCGACCTACCTTTGGAATAAATTCTTAGGGGTACATTCTTCGTCTCGTCCATTTGGCCCTGCTGTTCTAGATGGAATTGATTTTGACATTGAAGGAGGAACTAACCAACACTATAATGACCTTGCAAGGTTCCTTTCTGCATACAGTAAGAAAGGTAAGGAGGCATACTTTACTGCAGCTCCACAATGCCCATTTCCTGATGCCTGGGTAGGAAATGCTCTTAACACAGGACTTTTCGACTATGTTTGGGTTCAATTCTACAATAATCCTCCTTGTCTTCCGGGAGTATTACTGATCTTATAGATGCCTGGAAGCAATGGACTTCAAGTACCCCTGCTAATAAAATTTTTATTGGATTACCTGCTGCTCCTGCTGCAGCTGGTAGTGGCTTCATCCCTCTTGCTGATCAAACTTCCAATGTCCTTCCAGCGATTAAGGGTTCTTCCAAATACGGTGGTGTTATGCTGTGGTCCAAGTATTATGATGACCAAACTGGTTACAGTAAATCCATCAAAATCCATGTCTAGAATACCCTGTTCACGTTGTATGTGAATATATTCCAATTCTGGAACTTTCATCCGTCTACTTCTATCATTGTATTTCATAGTTAAATATTGAGAGTACACGATTCACAATTCTTGCTCTCTTTCCTCATGCTTGACTATATCTAACAGTTCCCATATTCACATAGCACTAACCTAAACATTATTAAACTTCACAGTTGTACACCGCATTAAGAGACAAGCATTAAACAAGACACAACCAAACAATTTCAGCATTAAGGTCTGTATTATATCATTCTACAAACTTGCTAGAAAATATCCAGATTTCATAAGAAAAGATATAAAATAACTTTTCTCAGCATATTAAAATATTCATGGGTGATATATACATAAGCAGATTTCATGAATAGTCAAGTATGACAGTTAAGGGTGTTGAACAATCAATTAATTTTGCTTCTAACAGAGTAAGAATGAGATAAACAATATATGTACAACAGCTGGAGAAAGAGGCATTTGTAACTATATCATGACATTAATATTGAAAATCTAAAATATAATATAGAGATAATGGTTAAAAATGAGGGAAATTCAAATCATTCTGTAAAGATGAACAATAAAAGGAATCAATAAAGTACCAACAAGAAACAAAGCAATTAAAAGAGGGGAAAAAAAAGAAGCTAGATTCTTTGGGACAGAGCGCCTCAAAAACAACATATAACCTTCTTATCCATGAGTGTGAACAGCTTCCCACACCAGATTCTTCGGAACAGGGTTGGTCATGTCTCTAGCCTGCAGTGCAGCAATCCTGAGAGTCCTAATTGTCCATAAATTGGCCTCCCAGAAAGACAAACTCCTGTAAGGCAAATTATGCTTCTTGCATAGATCTTTCACCAGTGGAGAAACCTTTCTCAATTGGCACCTAGGCAACCTAGGAAACAAATGATGCTCGAGCTGAAACTGCAAACCACCATATGCCCAATCCATCCAAGAAGAACAAGAAATATCCAAAGTCCCACTTGTCTGTTTCTCAAACCAGTCATTCCCATTTGGAGGTCCTAAATAAACGTTTGCAGCAAAATGATTCAAACAAAATTGAATGTGTTGTAGCGATGTAACAGCAAAAGAAGTAAGCACGAAGGCGATTCTCTCTGGCCAATTAGGTAAACAAGAAACAAGAAAAGGAAACCAAGTCCAAAAGACAAGAATTCCCATAATGTTAAGGGCTCTATCAGAAACTTTTCTATTCGAAAACAACAACAGCAATGTCTGTAAATACAAATTGACTCTTGCAACACACATCACAGGATAAAAAGTCCAATGTTGGTAACTCACGAAAAACCTTGCCAACGGATCAAAATCCATGCTTCTTCCATAAAAGTATGATTTAATAGAACCGAAAAGATTTGAAGATACCGCAAACACTGGAATGTGTTGAAGATCCGGATCGTAATCAAGACTATTGCAAGCAAGATGATGCGCATTGTGGGTCCACTTCCACCAAGCAATACTTATTCCTGTTAGGCAATTCCCACATAAAAGCTGAGCAAATTTGTTAAAAGCAGGACTCAACATTACCTGGTAATGCCCTGTATCATGACCAACATATGCGCTTTGAATCCAAAGCATTCCCAATAACACAGCAGAACCCATATGAGCCCAGAAACTCTGGCAATACAAAACACCATAAACAACAATATAAAACAAGAACGCAACAGATGCCAATGAATACAGAGCAACATGCCCTTTCTTATCAAATAAACCCAGTTTAGCAAACTCTGAATTAAGTTTCCTATAATCCCTGGACACATCTGAAACTTTGAAATCATCAAGATAATAACCATTAAAAAGTTTATCAAGATATTTCCAAGCAGTACCAGGATGATAAGCTATGAACGCATCTGTTACATCTTGGCCACCCAGATTCAGGAGAGGAGTCTCCCCACCAGGATGCTCCTTAACCCAATCTGATACGTTGTAAACCTTTCCCTGGATAGAGATCCACAAGTCTCCATGTTTGTTGTGTTGTTTAAGCTCTTCACTCGTGATGTACTTCCTTTCTCCCTCCATTGACATCAGAAACAAATACAAGGAGGAAAAAAGAAAAAGGCAGAGACTTTATTCTTGGTATTTAATACGAACCAACAACAAAAAAAAACCTCAAAGAAATCTCCGATTTTTTCTTTTTTATTATTTGGTTATGTTTTGAAAGTTCTTGTTTTGATAAACAAAGATTTCGATGTTTCAATTTTTATTGCCTTGGCTCTCAGTCTCCCTATTTAACCCTGAACTTCCTTTTTTTCTTTTGTTTTTTTCTGGGGGTTTTCAATTTCAAGAAAGTTTATTAAGTGTTATTATTAATATAAATATGTACAACGGTTTTGCCAGCGAATTCCACGGTTAGATAGTAAATTTTTTAATTGCTTAATGGATCGAGTCCATGTTTCGCCCATAAATTCAACCAAACACGATATTTAATTTAAATTATAATATTAAAAAATAATTTTTATTAATTTTGATTTTAAATTATAATTGGCTGAATATATAAGTGAAGGCATAAACTCCATTTAGATGGAATTTTCTGTTTGAAAACGTAAGAAATTAACTCGAGTTGAATCTCTAGCTGTGAATACAGTTAAGTTCGTACTGTATAATATCTCAACTCGTAACAGATAAGAAAAGTTAACAACGCACCGTAAGTTCCGAGGTTGTCAATCAATAACGCGTGGATCTCACACGGATTATGGAAGATGAACGGTAGAGATTTGAATAACGCGTTATTATTTGTAGGCACCTTTCCAGGGGAAGTTTATTACTTTTTCTTCTTTATTTATTTAATATTTTTATGTTGTTATTACTGTGGTCGTGGTGGAATGGAAAGATATTTTGGGAAAAAGTTATTGGATGACAAATTTTGCAGAATGGCAGAATTCAGAGTGGGGAGAGATTCTTGCATTGTTAAGTATACGGCAGACAATTGTTTTGTCCTTTCTCTAATACCAATAAATAAAACTAATTAATATTTTTCAAATTAAAAATTTTATAAGGATTTAGGATTGAATTTATTTAATTTAACGATAAATATATTTTTAATAATAAATTTATAATTATTTTTTAATATATTAAATGTTAAAAAAATAATTTTACCTGGGCTTATAAGAGATAAAAAAAAGTCAAATCTTTGATGATTTTATCATACATCATTGAATTGCAAAAATTTCTGAATAAATATCTTACATCTTAATTGAATTCTTTGTGATTAAAATTTTTTTTTTAGTTGCTTTGAAACAATTAGGAGATTTTCTAGTCTCAGAGCTTCTTTATTGAAAAAGTGAGAGTTAGAAGGGAAGAAAGAATGGAAAGGGGTCCGAAAAGCCCTCGCTTTATTAATGGGGACATTTTTTTCCCTTTTTCTCTCACCCCTACAAAAAATAATTAATATTTTTTATATTAAAAAATATTTTTGACCGGTAATTATTTCAAAAAAAACTATCTATTTTGCAAAAAAAATCGCTGATGCACTATAATGCAAGGAAAGCTAGTGATAAATATTTTTGGTATTGGGGTAGCCATTCTACCCATTTTATCAAGATAAATACAACGTATTTTATTAATATTTTATATATCTCTTTTATGCTAAAAGAGTACAAATTAAGAAAATTATTTTTCACGTGTAAACAAGTATAGTAATAATATTATTATATAAGAGTATTCAGTTACGAGTAATTTAGCTTGAATGTCTATTTTAGGAATTTTTTATTTTTATATTTTTATGGGATTTAATCTAAAAAATACTTTTTTAATAGAGGTTAATATTTTTTATACATTTTTAATATTAAATATACTTTCTTTTACCATAATACCCTTAGCTATAAAAATAAAAAAAATATATGTGAATTTTAAAATTATAAAAAGTCACTCTTCTTTTGCATTTTCTTTTATAATTTTCTTCTCAATTGTCTATAAAATCATTATTCAAAAACCCTAATTTTTTATCGAAGTTCATCTTGCATCATTGAATGATGAAAAATAGAGTATCTTAAGAAGTAAAGCAATTCGTAATAAAAATATTGAAATTGATTTTTGCTTCTTAATCGAATCAACAAGTAAGTTTCATTTTATTTTTTATTTTTTGTTCTTTTGTTTTTTGCTTTTAAAATGAAAGAGATATGGAGGGTTTCAAGTTTATTTTGATGAAAGATAAGTAATGCTTGTAAAGAAAAATGGATATGTTGATGGGTGCTGTTGATTTTGCTTTTAATTTTAATATGATCACTTTAATTTGATTTGAATATTGAATAAGTTGAAGACTTGGATAATGAAATTTTAAGAAAATTAGTAGATGCAGGTGTCATGGACTTTGACTCCTAGTTTTTGAATATCTAGTCCTATATTAATACCTTCTGGTTTAGTTTACTATTTTTTTTTTGTTACATGAGGTAATGTGAAATATGGGTTATTTTGTTCAATAGATTTTTTTAGGGTCTCTGATTGTTCAAACAAAACAAATATAATGTTGGTGATTTATAGATGAAGACAGAGTTTTAAGTCATAAAAATAGTTGTTGATGCATGATTTTATATATAATATAGAAACTTAGCATCTCAATTACTCGATGGCTTATAAAATTAACCAACACCAGGTTAATTTTATAAATATACAGACTAATTATCATAATTACAGTTATATTCTTTTGGGAATTACAAATTAATAAGACCCAAAATAAGTAGTACCAAATGGATATTGATCATTCATCATGTGCGGGGGGAAGGGGCAGTGGCGGAGCCACCATAGGATCGTGTGTGGTCACATGACCCTCTCCCCTCACCGGCACCCAGAAGGAGACTAGTAGTGCTGGACACCAGTGAGGAATAACTCAACCCCTACAGGGCTGATTAATTCATTTGCAGTGAGGAGAATAAGAACCCCTCGCTGCAAATAACTTTTTTTTTATAAAATCGTCCCTCGTGAAACGACGTCGTTTCACTAGGGACGATTTTAATTTTTTTTATTTGACCTCTGATGAAACGACGTCATTTCGCCAAGGGTCAACAAAAAAATAAAATTTGCCTCAGAAAAATGGCGCTGTTTTGCTGGGACAGGGAGCTGCATTTTGCAGCCCCCTTTTTCTTCCCCTCTCCCCTGCTTCCCTTCCCCAAAATCCCAACCCAACTGTACAATAGCCAGCCAGCCCAGCAACCACCGCCCACCGGTTTACCTCCGCCAGTAAATTCCGACCCCCTCAATAAATTTCTGGTTTCACCACTGGAGGTAGGAAAAATTAATTTCGCTAATTATATATAAATTTTAAGTCTGCTAATACATTTCTCTTTTATCTAGTGAAGATGAGGTGAATCTATCATTTGGATTTATTAAGCTTTTTTTATCCTTCACTTGGATATCCACTAGATAACAGTGGCTCTCTTCAATCTTCAATTCGCATCACAATATTAATAATAAAAATATATATTCCTCTTAATTTCCAAGTTTTTTTGCATTTTTTTGTATATAATTGTCTCGTCTTTTTTTTTCTTTCTTATACACATTTTTCTTTGCTTCTTTTGGTTGAATCTCTTTGTTTTGTCCTTTTATATAAGTAGAGAACAATAATATTATAAGATAAAAAATCTAATATATACCATGCCACCAACATCTCCTTCCTTGTTTGCACTGCCACCCACATGGCGACATTATAATTGTATAATTTATTAAATTTTTTTAAATTACCCTTTGATCAATGTATAATGTATACTATAATAAATAACCATTGATCAGTGCTTGTGGTTTTTTGCATGGATATATTATATGTATAAAACAGGTTCATTAGCTTATAGAAAGATGCTTACTTCTTCACATGAGCAAAGATCAATGCATCAAGGCACTTGCATAAGTTCTTTTTGGCAATTTTATGTCTTTTGTAATGTGTTGATTTTTTTTGTTTAATCCTTATACTTTGCAATTTGTTGAAAATATATTTTTTTATGAATGTAGTAAGTGTGGTGAATGATATTGATTATTGATGTTGATAAAGTAAATTTTTATTAATATTGTGTTATCTGTTGTAAGAGGGTTGATACCGATTTCTAGATACTGTTATTATAGCTTGGTATAGGTTGTTCAGAGCTATTAGAAGGTGTTAGAATTGTTAGGATTTGTTAGGGTCTATTACCCTAACAATTTACAACTTCCCCTGATAACCCTTTAATAGACCGTAACAACATATACTAACATATGCAAACATCATGTAAAGGATTATTATATATTGTTATCTGCTATTAGGTTATGTTATGGATTGTTAGAGGTTGATAGAAACTGTTAGGAATTTTTAGGGTAACAACCCTTGTCAACCCCTAACAGCCTATGTGAACCCTATCATTATTAGTTTACTTGTTATAAGTTGATGTAATGTTTTGAATTTTTTTTATTTCTAGATTACATAGCTTTAAATTCTTCTGCTAGCACTAAGCAAAGTGAGCAGTCTCCCCCTGTTGCAGAAAAAAAGTAGATATCGATATTATACTTTGGGCTCTTTGTGTAGTAATGATGAGTGATTCATACTTTGGTCCGAACATTACAATTTGATTTTATTGTATATAATATTTTATTTGTACATATACATTTAGATGAAGTTAATTATGCAAAGATGAGTGATTATAAATAGTATTCGTTGTGATTAATTTACTGCTATTTAGGTTTGATAATAGATAGTTGATTTTTAAAACATGTGGTGTTGAACAATAGTTTAAATAGATTGTTCGATTTTTTTTCTAATACAGTCTATTTTATAGTGGTTGATAAATGTTACAAGCTGATAGTTCATGGTTGATAAATGTTACAGGTTGATGATTCACAGGTGATAAATGTTACAGGCTGATAATGGATGATATGGGGTGTCTGGGTGTGTGGATATCAGCCCCCTAACAGCTTCTAATAACTCATAACATCCCCCAACAGCCCATAACATCCCTTATCAGCACTATACATTTCATGTACAAAATTTTGTTACAATATACAATAGAGAGTTACTTAAAAACATAAACAAAATTTTATAACATTAAAATAGGTATAACTATTATGAATACAACAACCCATTGTATTCCCTTAACATCTCATAACAACCCCTATTAGCCCCTAGCGACAGCTAATAATAATTATTATGCTCTAATTTAAACTTGTAACAAAAGAATTGAGAATAGTATAAAATTATTAAAAAGTATAACACGCGATAGCCTCTAATAGCCCATGAATACAACAATATGAAGTGCTTCGGATACTGATTTTTTAAGTTTATTGAAATCAATTATATATTCAAGAAAATGTATTCAGTACCCCCCGCCAACATATTTGTCAATGCTCACATCAAATTTCCTCCCGTATTTGATGAAAATTATTATTTTTTCATTAAATACATTCGTCCACTAATTAGTTTGAATCCATCCATCGATACTCTACAATTACAATAATAATTTATAATCACATCACAATCTAAAGAAATCATAACAAACTCAAAATAACCCGTATCAATCCATATAGATGAATAAATTTTTTCCATTTGTATCAACCCATACACACTATTAATCTATAACAATCTATATTATTTTATAATATAATATGACAACTCATAATCATCCAACTACAGCTATTCAAACTTTTTAAGGCTACACTAAAATAAAGAAAGAACGGAATAATAGAGGGATATATAGATTCAAGAGCTGTAACATCATAAAATAAGTTCTCTTCAATTTAATATAAAGTTATGATAGAGGGCATGTTAAGATCTATTAGAGGCTGATGAGGGCTATTAAGAGCTATTAGGCCACATTTTTACAATTGACCATGTCCATAATTAAGCAAAATAATATGTAATTAATGTATAAACATATTAATATACACTATTAAGTATCCCTTAACAGCCTCTAATAGCCCCTAGCAGTCCCTAATAGTGTCTAATAGCCTTAACATTCTCTAACAATTTTTCATAACTCCCCTAACAACCCTTAACAGTCTCGAATAACACATAACAACCTCTAATAGCCTCTAGTAGCACCTAACAGTCTATACAATCCCTAGTAGTGTCTGATAACTCATAACATATCAATACAGTCTTTAGCAACCTCTAACAGCCTCTAGCAACCCATATCAGCCTATATAGCCCCCATAACAATCTTTAATAACTCCTAACATATCTCCCCTAAAACTTTATTAAGCTCCTAACATTATAACAACCCTTAGTAACCTCCAATAGTCCCCCTCATAATAATCTCTAACAGTCTCTAATAGCTCCTAACATATAATAATAATCCCTAGTAGACTTCTAACAACTTCTAATAGCCATTGCCAGCCTATATAGCCCCGTAACAGTTTATAATAGCTCATAACATATCATAACAACTCCTAGCATCCCCTAACAGGCTCTAATAGCTCATAACAGCTCTCATCGTCATTTAATAGCCCGTATCAGCTCCTAATATCTTCTCTCTCCACCTAAACGCCCTTAACACTCCATACTAGCATCACATCACCTCTAACACTACCATTGCTTCACATAAAGCCCATAACACTATATTACAATCTCCAATAACCTATTGTAACTCTTGTCATACCCTAACAACCCTTAACAACTCATACTAGCTTCCAATAATATACAATATTGCTTCACATAAAATCTATAATGCTCCATTCAACTTTTTATGAATCCAAAAATTAAATAAAAAAATTAAACAAATGAGTAGATTCAAAATCATGGAGAAATAAAATAAAATCAATCATAGAAAATATTTAAAATATATATGTACTCAATTTTTAAAATCTTTCATTTCCTTACAAAACTTGAGTTTAAAAGTAAAAAAAAAAAATTAAACTTACTAAAACTTTTTGTGTTGGAGAAGCTTTAATATATAGCGAGTAAGAGATAAAAAGAGTTGAAATTAGAAAAAAAAATGGAGTTTTAGATTTTATGATCAAGTGAGAAAAAATTGAGAGCGCGTCTGCAATGGGAGGAAAGAAGAAAAAAAGATAAAAGGAAAGGAGAAAGAGAGAAAAAAAAAAAGATAAAAGTTTTTTTTTAAGATTAAAGGTATTTTTATAAAAAAGAGTATAGTTAAGATT
This sequence comes from Garcia nutans, assembly GCA_947685225.1. NCBI lineage: Eukaryota > Viridiplantae > Streptophyta > Magnoliopsida > Malpighiales > Euphorbiaceae > Garcia > Garcia nutans. Next base: position 11,693,670 of record CANTUV010000010.1, on the reverse strand, counting down.
AAAGAGGTCTAAAATTTCTTAATGATTTATGGAAGGGTATTTTATAGATTAAATACCATTTTCATTTTTTATCTTATATTAAAATATTTTATTTTGATAACTCATGGGCAAAGTATGTGATTTTTATTTAATACATATAATAGTATATGTGCGATGTTCTATGTATTTAATACTATAATAGTATATGTGCGATGTTCTATGTGTTTTAAATTATTGTATAATCATATAATATCAATTCAAATATTGTAAATAATACACATTTTTCTACTTTTTATAAATAAAAAATATTAATATTTAATTTATCAATACAATTATTCTAAAAATAAATTTATATTATTATCAATATTTAATTTTTTATATATAATATATAATAATTAATTATTATCAATATAAATATTATAATGAACTTTTAAAATAATAATAAATTTAATATTTTAAAAATTAATTTATATTATTAAATAAATGACTAATTATTATATAAAACTTAGATAAATATCCTATTGATTATTTAAAAATTTAAATTATATTATTAGATAATAAATAATTATTATCAATATTAAATAAATTAAATAAACTACTTCATGTGTAATGCTGCATGTATTTTTAATTAATATATATAATATCTAATATATATTATAAGTAACTATTTAAATAACTAATATATGAATCCAAGTTGAACAATCAACAATGTAGTTAAAAAAAAACTAAACACATATAAACAATTATTCAATTTGATTTTTAGATCTAGAAAATTATAAACATCACACAATAATTGATTTGATAAAAATAAAAACATAATAAATATATTACATTATATGAAAGTAAGAAAAGAGGATAGTGTTTGTGGAGTTGAAATTGAATAGTACTATTGAAGAAGAAAATATTAGTGCAACAGTAATAATTTTAGTTTTTTTTATATAATATATAGATTACTAATCTTAATTCTATATCAATTAATTAAGATACCATTATTATATTCAAGCTTGATAAATAAATAAATTTTTATTATAATAAATAAATAATAAATTAATTTAAAACTTCATAGATATCTATTAAACAAATATCTATACCAATTATAATGAAATCCTTGATAAATAAATATCAAAACCCTAACTAAGTAATTATAATCATATTCAACCGCTTATATATTAGCTAAATATAAATATCTATTATAATTATACCTATTATAATATCTAGTATAATTAATTTAAAATTTTAAATAAATATAATCAATATTTAATTTTTTTATATAATATATAATAACTAATTCTTATTAATACGGATATAACCATCTTAATTGAACTCTCCAAATAATAATAAATTTAATATTTTAAAAATTAATTTATATTATTAGATAAATATCTAATTATTGGATAAAAATTAGATAAATATATTATTAATTATTTAAAAATTTAAATTATATTATTAAATAATAACTAATTATTATTAATATTAATTAAGATATTCAATTTTTTAATTATCTAAATAAATATCTATAGTAATTAATTAATTATCTAATATAATAAATAATAATTTAGTTAACTTTTTAAAAATAAGATATTCTATTTTTTTGAATTATCTAAATAAATATCTATAATAATTAATTAATTATCTATTATAATAAATAATAATTTAATTTATTATTTAAAAAATATATATATTATGCTACATGAATTGAGATGTGATGAGAAAAAAATATATATATTGTGATCGTTAAAAAAATAAATATAATGGTAAAAAATAAAAAATATTGTTTAATTATAGAAAATAACTACATTTTTTTTAAATTAAAAGTATAAGAAAATACTGTTTAATATATTTGTTTAGATAAAAGAATTTTTATTTAGAAAATTAAAAAAATATTTTTCTATATTTATTAGTTAGTAGTTGAATTTTAAAAAAATACTTTTAACTATTTTTTTAAACACACTCTTATAAAAATAGGTGTTAATTTTTTAATTCGGTTCTTATAAACTCATTTTTATTTTTTATTTTTTATTTAGAAAATAAATAGATAATTAAAATTTTAAAATTAGATAATTAAAATTTTAAAATTTTAAAATAAAAAAAAATATTTTTCACAAAGAGTCTCTTAACTTCATATTATTTAAGTGTAAAAAAAAATTACATTTTGAGTAGTCAAGAAATTTATGTTTATATTATCTAATTCCAGATCAATAGTGGAGCACTCTTACCACGGAGTGCAAAATGCATAAAAGTCTTTATTATTATTATTATTATTAGAATAGTAGTTGCACGATACTGTGTATATTTTTAATTAATATATATACATATAATATTAACTAAAATATTTTAAATATTATTTTTTTTCATTTTTTCTACAAATAAAAAATTATCAATATTTAATTTATCAATACAATTATTCTAAAAATAAATTTATATTATTATCAATATTTAATTTTTTATATAATATATATTAAATCAAATTATTAGATAATAACTAATTAGTATCAATATTAAATAAGATATTCTAATATTATTTGAATTTTCTAAATAAATATCTATAAAAATTAATTAATTATATATTTTAATAAAAAATAATTTAATTTAAATTTTAAAAAGTATTAATATTATGCTATATGACATAATATGATATCAATAATATTTGTTTTAGTATTATATATGCATATATAAATAATACTTTTTTTTAATATTAAATGAAATAATACAACACTTTTTAGATGAAATAATCCACTAATAAACCTTTTAGTAATTCAACATAAATTATAAAAAAATCATATTATAGGATTTTTGAAAAAAAATCCAAATTTAATGTTCAGCCTTGTATATTGTGAAAAATATATTTATCTTTATGTGTTAACCATTAAAATGATAACTCAAATAAAATTATTTTGTGCCTTTCCTATTAAGAAATTTTGAATAAAGAAATGGAAATATTTTTTTTTCTTTTAAATGCAATTATTTATTGACATGAATGCTAGAATTGGGCCATTTGTAGTAGAAAGTATTAAGAGTCAAGTTTACCAGTAGTAGTTAAAGTAAAGTTTAATCATATACCATGAAAAGAGAGAGAGCTGAAAATAGCATATCAACAAAATGATAATAATGAAAGAACCAAAGTGTGTTTGGCTTCAAAAAAAAACTTCGTTTGTACGGAAAAATTTAACTTTATTATTTATATTTTGATCGGATTAAAATTTATTTTTTTAATTTAATTTAAATTCAATCGATATATATTATATATATATATTATAAATTATAATATATATATATAACTCGATCCAAACAGATCCGAATTAATTCGATTATAAATTTTTTATATATAATATTATATATGCTAGATATATTTATAATATATATTATATATATTATAATTTGATTTACCCTATTAAATTCGATCGAAATTAAAAATTTATGGATTAATAAAATATATATATATATTTAATCAAATTTAATTTAAATTTTTTATATGTATATAAATTCTGTGGAATTAAATTATACTCTTAATTCTATCGAATTCCATAGATGCCTACCCGTACACTATCGTCAACCTCTAGCAGCTGGGCTGCTGGGCACGTGATCACTTTCTTCTTTTATCCACCATGAGTTCTGTTTCATTACTGTAATTTGAAAAAAAGCTGAATGATTTTGTCGATTCTGCACCAAGAATTTTCCTTTAAAATTCCCACGCCCACTTTTAGCCTTTAGATAACCCCACACATAAAATAATAATAATAACAATATTATTCATTTTTTTAGTAATTCATAATTTTTTTATAAATATAATTCATATTAATAACCAAATTTAAAATTTTATAACCCTTTAACTAATTAACAATAATCATAAAAGAGATAAATTAGAAAATAAATATAAAAGGGAGAGAATGAATTTTTTTTTGAGAATTATAATATAGAGGAAAGGTGCCGAATTTAAATATTTTAAAAAATATATATTTATTATTAAATTATATGTCAGTGTGCGGAAATTAATATTTCTTATCTTATTAGATTGGAGAATTAATTTGTATGGATTCTATATTTTTCTTGTACTATTTCATAAATGTATTAGTTGTATTGGCTGTTCAAGTAAATAAAGTGTTTTTATATTTAGAACCATACAATCAAATAGCTATGGCCGTAATCTTTTTCAATATTGCCATTGCAATCAAATATTTTGTATTTTTCCTCAAAAAGATATTTTCTCTTGAAGAAAATTATAATCCAAAGAGATTTGATTTCAGTTTAATATATTACCTTTAATAGAATTGATTAATATGTAGACTTTATTCAATTTTATAAATTGATTAAATACCTAAAATTATTACAGACAAAAGTCAAATTTGAGTTTGAAATATTTGTTTTTTTAATTGACTTCAATCGAGAATTTAATCAATAAAATATTTAAAAATGCGGGGAAAGCACAGTATACTCAATATATATCATTTTTTTACATTTTTTTTATCTATATAAAATTTTTATAAAACTTATATTCATACAATATTTTTATAACTTTTTTTTTTATTTTTAAATTATTTCTGTAAACTTTCTATTAAAAAATTATCAAAACAGACTAGCAGGATATCATGGGCTTAATTCAACTAGGCCCGGCTCATAACTGATAAGCCCTCCATAGGCTGGTTTGCGGGATTGGTTTCAGCGTCTCTCCCTAGGATGAATATTTATTTATAATTTATAATAATAAATTAATAATGTTTATAGTTTTTTGAATAGCAAACATAAATGTAACACTTCGGCAGATATATATGATATTTTTAAATCAATATTATGAAATATTATTGGATTATTTATTTTCGTGCATATTAAACTTAATAATTTGAATATAATACAAGATAGACTTTTAGAACTACTCGGGTCTATACTTTTTCAGCTCCTTTACATGTAATATCAGGGAGATGACCATGCTCTAATAGAAAGATTTTAATGTCTAAATTAATGATCGATTTTTCTATAAAAAAAAAGTTTAATGAGTGAGAAATAAAATTATTTATTTATAAAAATTCACTCATATTTATAGTGGAGAGATAATGTATAATATCTATGCATTTCAGTAAATTTTTTAAAAGTGATAATGCGAAACGTCTGCTGTGTTAGAAATCTATATGTTAAATATCAAATATCAAAATTCTTTGGCGAAAAGAAATATTTTTTTAATTAGATCTTTCTTGCTATCCGTAGATCGAATTTTACTTTCAACTTCGCTTTGTTATTTCTCATTTTAAGAGCTACTTCTATAAAAAGCCAAAATCAACTCTAATTCAGAGTGAGAGTTTGTTCCTTGAGATCACGGTTCAATCATGGAACAATTAAAGAAAAGATTTAAAACACTAACAAGGTCAGATGAGGACCAAGCTTCAAAAATTTAGTGGGCATAATCATAATCAATTTTAAAATTACAAAATGCCTATTTAACAACTAAAATATGTTCATAAATACATCGTAAAAGAATGATAAATATTAATCTGAAAAATACATGCAAGTGTAAAATTATTAAATGAAAAAATCAAGCGTAAAATTATTAAATGAAAAAATAAATACTATCAAAACATAATAATGTTAAAAAATTAATTCTGAATATGCTTTCTCAAATAAAAAAATTCGACGAAGATTCGGTCGGATATTTCAAATCCGGTCGGGGCTCAATGCGAAGCTATATTTGCTGAGCCGAAAGTAGTTAGAGCAACCAATCAAATATTTTTCTTATTTAAATCAGAACCGATAATTCCAATTATCCGAAAACATAAACTCATTATCCAAACAGAGTTTTCCTTTACCCTTTCGATTTTCTCCAAATAGCTCGTCTCCGTTCACCCTTCGTCGGCGAGATGACATTTTCCCGACCACCACTCCTCTAATTCGTATTTCCTATACCTTGATTTCCTATAAAACCTCCTTTTTTTCCGATATGGCGCTTCTCATTCATCGACCAGAGGTCTACGCTGTGAAAATTATTTTTAACCCTAATCCGCATCCTAGAGTTATCAAGAGCCTTTCATTGTTCAGGAATGGTGAAAGAATTGGGTTTAGAGCTAAGTCTGGGGCTCGAGATAGGATTGGCTTTAAAGGTTCTTGCGAGGTTAGAGTTTCGCAGCTGAATCAAGACGTGAAGTTGTATGGTCAGTTCTCGGTTCCAGTGAAGCAAGAAACGAAGCAGAGCAAAGAGGAAGAGGAGAAGCAAAATTACTATGTGAATATGGGCTATGCGATCAGGACTTTGAGAGAGGGGTTTCCCGAGCTTTTTTACAGGGAGCTCAGTTTTGATATCTACAGGTTTCAATTTTCTTTCAATATTGGATTGCTTGCATTTACCTCTATTTTCTTAGCTACGTACATCTTCAGAGTTATGCGTTTATGATTGGTGGATCATGTGTGATGGTTATATTAATGGTCGAGAATATAGTCCTGTTTTGTTACTGTTAGGGTTTGGTTGCAACTTGCATGCTAGAGTAAGAGATGGCTGAGAACTCTTGAACGCCTGTGTAATAAAATTTGTTAAACATATAAATCAAGCTCATCTGAGTAGAACAAATTTAAGAAATCGAAGTTTTGAAAAAATGGGGTTCGTATCCAGAATGGAATACAAGAATATTTAGATACTTTATTGCTTCTTCTTCGTGTTCAGTGTGAATTAAAATGGAATATCCTATTCAATTTGTTACCTCTAATTTCTACATGGTTTGGTGGAGAGGTAAGTCACTGAATTAAAGTGTTAGTATAACCAAGTTCATGGGCAGATTAGCTGCACATTCATTCCCAAATTTTTTCAACTTTAACTTGGGCTTTGTGGGACTGATGCTAAAAGACACGGATTATTTTAGTCTTTTAGCTTATGTTCTCAAGAATGGTTTTAATTTTTGTCATTGATAATCTTTATGACATCCGTAGTATCTTTAGTTGCAAATGCTGCTGGTTTTGCTTGTGCACCTAGGATGGCTGGTGGTGAGGGAAGAATGTCCCATGAAAAACAGTAGGTTCTTTGTGTGTTTCACATAAATCTGGTAAGATAATTGGAATCGCAGATGTCTCAGGGAGATTGTGCATATTTATTTGGTAGATAACAATTTATCTCTGCCATTTAGAAGTCTGTGTTTGATTGTTTGTGATTGCGTTAGAGGTCTATTAAGTCTTTTTCTAAAGCCATTGCAGTGAGACCCCTCTCAGTTTACATAGACATATATAGTTCTGCAGGAATGGAATATCTGATTGCTGTTGAACAGCTTATAGACAGTCATGCCATTCGCGTATTACAAATGCTATTGATAATTTGATATAGGGTTTATGTTCTGATTGCTCGCTTACAATTTGTAGGGATGATATTGTGTTTAAAGATCCTTTCAATACTTTTGTTGGCATTGAGAACTACAAATCAATCTTCTGGGCACTACAATTCCATGGAAAGATTTTTTTCAGGGCTTTGTGGGTTGACCTCATCAGTGTGTGGCAACCTATGGAGAATGTCATAATGGTTCGATGGACTGTGCATGGCATTCCCCGAGTCCCATGGGAGAGCTGTGCACGATTTGATGGCATATCTGAGTACAAGCTTGACAGGCATGGAAAGATATTTCAGCACCGTGTTGACAATGTTGCTCTTCATTCACCTCCGAAGTTTCGAGTGTTGGCTGTGGAGGAATTAATCCAATCTATTGGTTGCCCCTCAACCCCAAAACCAACTTACTTTGAAGTTTCATCATCCTCAACAAAGAGGAAACAGAATTCCTGAAGTTATTTCCAAATTTTGGTACATGTTGGAGTAAATAATGAGATTGAGCTTGGTCATAGTGTTCACTGTATAAAAACATCGTGATTGACCGGAGGTATTGGCCAGAAAATATGAGCTTGTATAAGATTTGTATAAATCTTGTATATATGAGTCAAAATTGGAAGAAATGGTAGGTCTGTCTTCTATACGTATAATTTATAAACATATTATTTCACTTTTTCAATTTTTTTCTCTGTGCATCCTAATTTTAGCAGGATTAGAGTAACAAAGATGCACTCAATCTTTAAACAAAATTTCCCATCCATAGGAGACGGGAAAAGTTAGCGGGATTAAAAATCTGAGAAACAGTGAATATTTAAATTGATATCACGATTTTTTTTTATTTTAATTTTTCACATAAAAGCACGAATTAATTTTCTTTGTGAAATTTCAGCAAATTTAGTTGTGCTCTAGTATCTTTGTATGTAATACCTGATTGAAGAAGTAATATCTGCAGGTTATTGTTTTATAGAACCACTCCAGATTGAAGAATGTAAATTCTAAGTTATTGTTGGATAAAACTGTGGAAAGTTATGGATGCTTGTATATAAATTGACAAATTGTTTCAGAATTCAGACTATTGTTTTGTTTCTTCTTTGAGCCTCATTTGTACTTTTGGCAGAAAGCAAATTCATGAACTCGACGAAGTTTTAGAGCGGAGGCACTTGAAATTAATATCTCTGTGTTGATTTTAAATTTTTCGGTGCCTCCGCACCAACCTGATGCCAATGTGCAATTCATTATGACAAACATTATTGTATGCATAGGGAATTGATGGGGCTCTTTATTGCAGACAGTATCATTGATATATATTACTCTTTAATTCATTGCTACATATTAATAATACGCTTACATGATCAATTCGAAATTATGACATATACATCATGTTTATGTTTCCTATATTTATTTCATAAATAGTGGCATTTTTTTCTTTTTTTTTTGTAATATTTTCAAATAAAGCAATTTTCTTGCATAATTACTCCTGATTTTTTAATAATTGATTTTTGTAAAAAATGGGTTTTTTTTTTACAAATTTTAAATTTGATTAGGTCTTGATGCTTAATTCATTTCACAAGTGTTCTTTTAATGAATATGACTGATTTAGTTTGAGATTTTTCAATTTAATATTGCTTTTAATAGCATTAAACTAAAAATGCATTCACCCAGATGGTTGAGTTGAGACCGGTTTTCGTGGTTGAAAAAATTTATAACCTCCCTCACAGAAAAATAAAATATCAAAGAAATATTTTAATTAAAATAAAATATCAGAGAAAATTTTTAATTATCTTCAAATTTTATAATTTGTGTTCGAGCCATGAAAAAATCCAGCCATCAATCTGTGATCTGTCCCATCTCTTCCAATGGGGGCGCGGTGCTGACCTGGATGATGCAACCGTAACGTAAATTGACCATTTTATTAATATTCCACCAGGCATGACTAAGCAAAATCACTGCCGGAACGTAGGGCAAAATAGTCTTTTTAATATCAACGTTTAAAAGAAAACGACAATTGCCGTTAATTTAAAATTTAATTTAATTAATTTTTTTTTTGATCCGAAGTCATTCGTCTCACTGAAGTCTTCCCATCGTCAACTACCTGGCCAGTACCCGCAAATAAGCACTCTCCAAACACATAAATGCATTGTCTCAACTCAAAGACAAAGTCATTTTAACTTGCTATTAACTCCGAACAAATTTACAATTTCTCAGCCTCTGGAATCGCTTCTACTTCACTCATTCTTTAAGCTGTACTTTCTCACTTTTTCTCTCTTTTTTTCTTAGCTCTCCCACCATAACCTACCTCCAAATCTAACCATTTATGTAAAAGTTTTTTTTTAACATTCTTATTATATTAACAAATTGACAAGTCCGTGAATAATTTTTTATTTGATTTTTTATACTTCTAGGGTTTGTATAAATCAATTCATTCTTGAACAAGATTGACTCCTGATATTCTTTTCTTGTGGAAATGGACCAAATGAGGCTGGAAAGTCCAGCCATGACCTTCGATGAGGTTTCCATGGAGCGTAGCAAAAGCTTCGTCAAGGCCTTGCAGGTATATTTTTTTGATTATACATTAAGTGTTGGTACTAGATCTGATATGGATTTCTGGTTATTATTTGATCTGGTTTTGTCCATCGGTTTTAATTTTTTTATTATTGTTTGATTTTAATTTGAATGTTCTTTGTGTTTGGCTGGTTTCTTTATGTGTGATTATGGTCCGGAGGGAGGGAAAATTGAAGTTCTGCTTAATTTTGTCAACTTGTTGGACTCTTGTATCTTGTGCATTGGTTTTTATATTTGTATTATCAAGTGTAAGGTGTTTTGTTGAAGAGCACTAATAGCCAATTGATGCTTTTTCCGAGTGCGTGAGTGCTGTTTTTTGCCTTTTATATTACTAATGTTGATAGTTATGGATTGTTTTTAACAGGAGCTCAAAAACTTGAGGCCTCAACTTTATTCTGCGGCTGAGTATTGTGAGAAGTCTTATCTTCGTAGTGAGCAGAAGCAGATGTAAGGCCTTTCTTCCAGTTTTTGTGCTTTTACTTGACGCACTTTTTTGCGTAATGTAGCTGCATTTGCGAGTTATTGCGAAAGCCTAGGATTGCTTCACGAGTGAGTTCCTGTTGACCTTATGAATATAAAGATTGCATGAGACTGTGAGACCAACATATAGCTTTTCTGTGTAAGATCTCTGTTTTATTTCTAAGAATGGAATATGGAAGCCCAGTTTAATTGCTTTGCCATGGTTTTGTGAAACTGGAGAAGTTAATGATCAGATTGTATTACGAGTACTTCAAAATTCTTGAAAAAACCACATATAGGATTCTTGTAGTCAACTTTAAACAGCTAGGATGTGGATTATAAGGGATCACTGAGTGCCTCTTTGAATTAAAAATTGTGGTTGGATTTGGTAGTTGTCAGAGTTGGACTTGGTAATTGGCAGTTGAAAGTCCAACCACTAACAGCTAGAAAGCATAGTTTTTAGCATTTTATTTATAATTTGAACTGCCAACTATTGGAGTTTGATTTTTTTTGCTTGGATGGAAAACTTTTACCAAATGCCTTAAACGAATCAGTTAGGAGATTAAATGCTAACCATTGATTTCCAACTACACATCTAAGCACTTCCTAAGTCTACACTTTGAGAGGTCTGCAGGTATTTATTTAATCTGACCCTTTTTAGAGTTGACAGCTGAAAGAAAACATGGCATGCAGTTCTGAATGAATTAACAATAGCTTGTTTTGAGTGTATCTTTCTAAAGGTTTATGCCTGAGGCATGGGTGTTTAGCATGGCTTCAGCAAGCTAGTATAAATTAATTTCTTGCTCATTTGGACTACATGCATCTGTCCTCTGCTTATCCTTAAAACTTATCTTGTTATGTTGTGATACAGGGTGCTGGACAACCTGAAAGATTATGCTGTGCGAGCACTTGTTAATGCTGTTGATCATCTTGGGACTGTGGCTTACAAGTTAACTGACCTTCTTGAGCAACAAACTTTAGACGTCTCAACCATGGAACTAAAGGTTTCTTGTATGAATCAGGTAATTTCTCACGCCTGTCTGAATATATCTTATAAAAAAAATATGAAAATGAGCGGACCTCAGTCATTTTTATTTTGTTAATATCAGCAACTTCTCACATGCCAAGCGTATATGGATAAGGAAGGTCTTAGGCAGCAACAGCTGTTGGCATTCATCCCAAGACATCATAAACACTATACTTTACCAAGTAAGCCTTGTCACCTTTACCTTCTTGCAGAGATAACCAATTGATAAAACATATTATTACATTCTCATTCTATTTTCTTTTTTTCCCTATCTTTGCTAGATTCTGTCAATAAAAAGGTACATTTTAGCCCTCACATTCAGACTGATGCAAGGCATAATCCATTTCAGGCTAGACGACTCCAGCCTTCAGGTATAGGTTTTTTCAGCTGCCCATATGCTTTAAATGACTTTTAATATTTTTTTTTCACATTTCATCGTCACATTTTTTGGTGAGGGATTTCAAATTACAGATCAAAATTTGTTATGGCAGGTTCTCCAGCATCCAAAACTCTTTCATGGCATTTAGCCTCTGAGACCAAGTCTACACCGAAAGGGACTTCACATGCTATGACAAGGTTACGTATCAAAGCTCTTGTGTGATTTTTCAATAAGGGATGTAGCTTTATTTTTCTATTTTTGTATTTATGGCCTGTAATAACTTTTTTGAGATTTGGAAGTATTTGACATATCCTTACCATTCAGTGCTGAAGACCCAAAAACTTCTGGAAAATCTGCTGCTGTTTTTCAACTATTGGGTATGTATGAAATAAACATACTTTTTAACTGTAAATCAGTCTGTCAAATAAACATACCTTTAGCTGAAATAGTCTGCTTACAAGTGGGATACATCAGATATATGATAACTATGTATTTGACACTTATGCTAGCAGATAAAGAAGAGAGTGTGCGAAGGAAATCATCAAGAGCTTTTGTGCAGCTATCAAGTGGAAGTCCTGTGTCTGGTGCAGTTATGCAAACATTTGGTGTCACACGCAGGGTAATTTCAAAATCAGCAAGAACCCAGACATGTCCAACGTTTTTCTAAGTGCATGATTGATTATTAAAAGAATTGAATGAAAAATAAATAAAAAGAAGTAAATTATCATATGGGCTTTTCCTTGGCTTGTTGTTTGCTTGAGATTTTTCTTATGTTTTCTCTTGATTTCATGTAACCCATTTTGTTGAGTGCATTTTCCAGATTGTATTTTTGTGTCTTAAAAGGTCAATATTTAGGAGCTCACACTTGAAAAGTGCATGTGTTGATTGTGTTCATTCTTTTTAACTTTCTGTTGTCCTATGGTTCTGACTAGAGCTAGTACTTTGATTATAAGTGGCGTATGAGTTTTGGCTACAGAAAGCCTTCATCTTAAATGTAGGCATAGTATTGCTACAAGCCCAAATCCAGATGGCGGGAGTTGATTGAAATACCATTTAGGGCACATGATATGGTATCTAGATTTTCCTACTGTGTGAATGGAAATCATGGGAAGCTGTTGCTTTGGGATACTTCCATGCTCAATCTTTGTCCTGGTTTTATCGTTGTCCATTTTATATGCAAGGATGGGGGAGCTGGACCTGGACACAGACTTTCTGTTAATCTGGAAATAATCATGGTTTTGGTGTCATCGATTCAATATGGTGGATTATGAGAAACTTCATGTATCTTTGATACCGTTGCTCAAATTTCTTTCCGAAGTAAGAATGGACTACCTTACAAGTGAAAGTAGCATACTGCAACAATGGCGTCTTTCTGTATTAAGAATATTTAAGAGCTGGGATCTATTAATTCTAGAATATATTGGCTATTGTCATGTGCCTTGAACAGAGATGTGTAACAGCAGATCACTTATTTATATTTTTCCTTGATAAGAGTATGGTATGTTCAATCCTTGTTAATTCATGGAGACTTTTAACATTTCAAACAAGTGGGAACATGAAGCACTACAAATTGATTAGATTTTAGTTGATGATTTAGCACTCACGTGGGTAATTGCAGCCGTTATGACTGACTAGGAAATTGCAGACAGATAAGCAAATTGAGCTAATTTTTGGATATATAGTATCAGCTAGCTGCTTTGATATATTTTCAGAATTCTTGTAAAATCCACTTGTTTGTTTAATATATTTCTAGTGTTCTTGTGAAACTTCGATTTTGCCAGTTGACATATGTTCATGCAGTAGACACAAGGCAAAAAATCCGACCGTGTCTTGGCTTGTTTCAGTGTGCGTATTCAAAAATTATGTTTTTTAGTAACTCGACTATGTTGAAATATTTGCTTGAATGAGTCATAATTGAAATAGGATATTATTTTAGAGTTATTCTGAGCTAATTATCAGTTACCTTTTTCTGCTGGTTAATTACTGAAATTTCCTGATCAATCCATTGAGAAAAGGCTCATATTTGCTGGCTACTGTATCATTTTATTTGTTGGGAGCATTCCAGCTGGATTTTCCCCTGTATGTGCTATTGGAATGCAGGCATGTTGAATTTTGCGTGTGGCTGGACTATCTGATGATATTTTCCATGCTGTTCTGACGTCTGCATTTTATCATACCTGATACCTTTCCGGAGAAGATTGCTTATGCAACAGTTTCCTTTTGCAGGAATCATTAGAGGGTTCTAAGCCTTTGACAGCATTCAGGTCATTTGAGAACCCAAGGCGGGAGATGGTACATGCTCCTGCTCGCAGTAAAAGTATGCTATCAGCTTTCTTTGCCAAACAGAAAACACTGAAGGTGAAGGCTAGCTCTGTCTCATAAACTCTCAAGAAATTGTTATGACAATCTGCTGACATCCCAGTTACATCCATTTAAGCTGGCAGTAAATGTCTCCCTTCTTGTCGATAATGAGCTCTTTTTGAGGTCACTAATTAGTCAGTTGCTCAAATATATTTAATTCCACTCTAATCCTTATATTGGTTCTAATAATTAGCATATTGTGTATAAGAATTTGGTAATGAAGATAATCATGATTATCTTTCCCCCTGGGTTATGTGTATAATGCTAATAATTTTGGGTTGTTGATAATGCCAAATAATTATAATGTTTTTGATATAGCTCAAGATACTTGTCATTCATGATACCAGATTTAGTGTTTGCCTTATTATCTTCTGTTGAAGACTTGTTGTCATGGTTTTCAAAACCATTGTACTCTCTTAGCAATTTAATTATATTCAATTATTCATTTGTCCACAATATGCTCTTTGAATGTAGCAAGTTATGTGCATTCTTCACTTTGCTCTGTCATTTACCTAGCTGTTGATCTATATATGAATTCTTTCCTTCAAGAGGGGATAAATCTATATTTCTGCCATCGAGGGTGGCCTATTTCTCCCTCGCTGTGTCTGTATTCTGCTTTTCTCCTCTGTAAGTTCAGACTTTATCAGTTCATATGTTAAAATGAAGTTGCTAATTGCTATAGAATTTCCCAGCTACGAAAGCGTAAAATTTTCAGAAAGTTTCTTGCAGAAAGTGGAGCATGATTTTGTTTTCCGAGCAAAGCTTGAATGAGAAATATTTCAGATAGAGAAAGAATGTATTTGATGTGACTATACCTAATCCTGATATGGGCAAAGTAGTAGAGAAATGTGTTTTTTAACTTTTATGTCCGTCTGGATTTCATTTTCTTTTGTTAGCCATTGGGCAACGACAATTAATTCTTTATCACCTATTCAGCATTGATGAGGAAGTGGACTCACAAGGATCTCTAGCTCGGGTTTGAATTTTACTGCCGGTTTTTCCACCTGCAAGATAAAAGAATATTTTAGGTTTCAGTGAGAAAATTTTGATATTTAAGTTAGTCTTTTGATTATTTACAGATAAACGAACTAAGAAAATTAAAAACATATTTTTTTACTCGTGGAGATTCACTACTTTTTATAGTTGAGAGATAGGAGAAAAGATTTAAATATGTCAACGAATCTTAAGAATTATTAATATCATACGTCGGCTGTGATAAAAATTTATCGTCTAGACATGGAGAGCTCGATAAGACTAAAAATTTAATACTGAAGTCAATTCTTTTCTAAAAGTTCAGTCTTGATGTAGAGAGCATGAGCTCAGTTTATGAATCCGATAAACAAGGATAGTATCAAACATTCATATCCATTTTATCACATATCCAGGAACTTTTCAACTTAAAATTGCATTTTCTTTTAATTATTTATTTTTCCTAATTTAGAATATAATTGATAATGATATTGGTAAAGAAAAATGCATATGAATTGCCTCTCCTTTTCCATTACTGTGGCTACTAAGGCATTATGGAAGCCAACTCTTTAACAGATGCTGATCTGGTGATCATTTACTGAAAACTCATTACTCAATATTAACATCAAATGACATCAATTTCTAAGAATTTAGTATTAAATGAACTTAGAGAAGATATTTTCTTCAGCTGATGTCCATGTGTTCTGTTTTTCTAAATAAAATTCTAGTACTAAATTAGTAAGTCCTAAACGTAAGTTGAATAAGCATTAAGATTCAATTTTTTACATAAAAAATTAGTGCTGAAAAAAAAATTATATATATATATATATAGTCACTAAACTTATTATTTTTTTTTGAAATAATAGTCACTAAACTTATATATATAACCAAAACAAAAAATTGAATTTCCTTACTTCTTTCATAGCACGTGCTGAGTGCGTGCGTGAATTCATGGTGACATAATCGGAACCGGACCGCACTGCTCCACTCAATACCCGAAAACATATCCAATTTACCAGATCCGAAAACAAACCGACAAACCCGACCCTCGTTTAACTCTCCAAACACGGGAAAAGTAAATTCATCTGTCCTCTTTTTCCCACTCGGCAACGCATACTGCCATTAACAAAATCTCATAGATCCGATCTCGGAATTCCTTTCAGATTACAGACACTACCATTGAAAATCATTCTTTTTCTCGATCCAAACACTATTTGAAAGCTCAAATTGTGCTTCAAATCCTCGATTTCTCGTAAAACAGATACAATAGACTAAACAATGTCATCTTTCTTGCACCAAAGAACTCTCCATAGTGTACTCTCAGATCCTTATCCATTATCACCACGCAATTCCTCCAACTCTCAAAGACAAATTTCAATCTTTAGCCGCACTGGCCTTATAGCTTTGCTTGCTCTTATGCTAATTCTGGGTGTATTCATGCCATGGAAGGAGATGCCTGAGAGATTCTTCTCGGTGACTGGACCTTCTCTTACTAAATGGCGTCAATACACGTTAGCCCAAGCCGTTTCGTTTGTTGCTAAGAATGGGACTGTGATTGTTTGTGCTGTTAGCCAGCCTTATTTGCCCTTTCTTAACAATTGGTTGATTAGTATTGCAAGGCAAAAGCACCAGGATAAAGTGCTTGTCATTGCTGAGGATTATGCCACGCTTTATAAGGTTAATGAGAGGTGGCCTGGTCATGCCGTGCTCGTTCCCCCGGCTCCTGATTCCCAAACTGCCCATAAGTTTGGTTCTCAGGTATAATCCCTATTGTCAATGAGTGGGTTTCATTTTATTTTACTTTAAAGTGAAGTTTAAGCTTTAATTATGCTTGCAATTGGTGGGTAATGTCTGTTTACTGAGTTACTATTCCTAGTAAATTGAAATAGTAATGATTGCTTAAGTCTGGTTAATGGCTGCATTACTTACTACTCAATGCCAATAAATCACAATGATTTTTATAATCTCTGTAGCATTGGGTGGAATGAGATTTGGAGATTCGTTGCTCAACGATTATGGTGTTAGTTTTCAAACCTTTCTTCCCTATGTTCATTAAACGATAGTCCACCTGAGGGTGGGGTTTAAGTTTCAAGAAAGATAAAAAAAAAGGAATAATTCTTTCATTTGATAATTAGAATAGCAATCTGTACAGATATTTATAGATACAGATCCTAAAAACAAGTTCCTAATTAGATGCTAATTTAGCTCCTAATTTACTCCTAATTTACAACTTTCTATTTTACAAGTGAATCCAAGAAAGGAACAAATCTAACTTACCTTAATATCTTAACATTCCCCCTAAGTTGGTGCATGGATATCAAACATGCCCAACTTATCAATGTTCTTAGAGAAAATATGACTTGATACAGCCTTAGTAAGAACATCTGCTAACTGATCTTCTGACCGAATTCTTGGCAGCTCCAACATCTTCTCATCCAATTTTTCCTTGATGAAGAATCTATCAACTTCCACATGCTTGGTACGATCAAGTTGTACTGGATTATGAGCAATATCACAGGCAACCTTGTTATCGCAATATAGTCGAAGAGGTTGTATCAGTGGATAACCCAAATCTAATAAGAGAAGTTTGAGCCATAAAAGTTCACATAATCCAAGTGCCATGCCTCTGAATTCTGTCTCTGCACTTGATCGTGCAACAATATGTTGTTTTTTACTCCTCCAACTAACCAGATTGCCTCCCACAAAGGCAAAATAACCAGACGTAGATCTTCTATCATCTAGTGATCCAGCCCAGTCTGCATCAGTATATGCTTTGTTGTCCCAAGATGGCAACCAAGAGGGGGGGTGAATTGGTTTCCTCAAGAAATGATGGCAAATTGAAAAACTTCAACAAATAAGAAATGTAGAAGATGTAGAAGATTGAGTAGAGAGTAGAAAAATCAACACAAGAGATTTATAGTGGTTCGGATTCAACAATCCTACATCCATTCCCCAACCTCAATTGGGTATTCCACTATACTTGAAGTTTTACAAGCTCACTTCCAACTTTGGTGTTTTTACAAGCTCACACCTAACTTGACAAGTGTTTTACTAAGGCTAACACTCAAACCACTTACAAGAGTTTTACTAGGCTCACTCTCACAACCTTTACAAGAGTTTTTCTCAGGCTCACTCTCACAACCTTTACAATTGGTGTTTTAGTGACTAACACTCAACCTTACATGAAGAGATAAATAGATGAAAGCTTAAGTAAATAAATTGCAAGAGTTTGGACAATACTAGTATTTATTCTCTTGCTAGAAGACTTGTTTGAGGTGGTATTTATAGGCCTCAAACCAGTTCTGCCCGTTGGTGAAGTGGGTAGAAAAGTGGAACTCTAACTGTCACAGAATCTTCTTGGATTTTTGTGTCAGACTGTTGGGATGGTCGCGCACCCCCTTTGGATGGTCGCGCACCCTCTTGGGGCGGTCGCGCACCCCCTTGGGGCGGTCGCGCATCTGTTTGTGCGGGCATCCCAGCAGTCTGGTGCGGTCGCGCAATTCAAATCTCTAACGGCTACTTGACACGTGGCATCTTCTTATTGTTTTTTTAACTAGCCGTTGAAGCCGACCAACGGCTATATAAATTTAGCGGTCGGGCATCCACATTGGGCGGTCGCGCATTGTCTTGCGTCGAGTCATTCACCGCTCCACGCCACCGCGAACCTCTCTGTCAAACCAAGACAGTTTGGATGGTCGCGCAGCCCCTTGGGGCGGTCGCGCGTTCTTGGATGGTCGCGCACACCCTTGGGGCGGTCGCGCATCCCTTCAAAGACAGATTTTCAGCACTTAGGAAATCTTCAAATTTCTTTGCATTTCAGCTCATTCTAAGTTGCTTTCTTGCCATATAGACACTCATTGAAGCCATTAGATCACTTCAATTTGTTTGCCAAGATCAAAAACAAGATTGACCTAAATCTAGGTCAACAATCTTTCCCTTTTTGATTTTGGCAATCAAATTGAATTTGAAATAAAAATAATCAACAAAAATAGGCAATACTTCCCATTATGGATAAACATAAGAAAATTCAAAAGATAATGTTCAAATTCATCAAATTCTCTCCCCTTTTGCCAAAATTCAAAAAGAGGAGGGGAGAGATGAAGAGCAATCAAGCCAATGGCCAAGACAAGATCAAAATCAGTGTTGGTGTGATTTTATAATAGAATTCAAAGCCAATGGCCAATCACCATAAACAAAATTTACAATTAACACAAATCTAAGTCATATACTTAGGAAAAATAAAAGTACCAATCAATGAAAATATCAAAATCAATGAAAAATATGTTAAGGATACCAATTGATTGGATTATACTCCCCCTCAATTGATGATCTCTCCCTCAAGAAGTGAAAAACTTAGAAACAATTGAGATCCATTTTTATCAAAATATTCAAGTTTTCTCCTTTCTTGTTGGAGTCAAATCAAGAGGAATATAAAAAGAAAATTAAATACAATTCAAGAAAGTGATTAACTTAATTATGAACAAATTTAAAATGTAACAAAAATAATTTAGTCAACCATAAAATCATTTTTCAACCTTAATGTTAAACACAACATGTAAGGTAAAAATTAAATGTATAAAAGTTCAAATGTTGTAAGGCAAGAATTGTTACCAATTTTTTAATGCCAATTGCCTTACTATTAGCATTATTGGACTTGGTTTGATGGAGTACTCATTCTCCTCCATCTTCATGCCATTTGCCCTTGTCAATTAGGGGATTTTCCTTGATAACCTTTTCTAAGCTATGTTTGCTTTTAGATATTTGTTCATTTGAGGTTTTTAATTCTAAAGTGGAATTTTTTAAACATACAAAATCCTCTTCTAGTTTAGAGCATTTGTCCTTATGAAATTGTATCTTAGAAAAATACTTTTCTACTCTAAGGTTCATATGTTCAATTATATCACTATCATCTAAAGCATCATCAATATTGTTGTAATTTAAATTCATGTTTAAAGATTGGGTACCTACCTCATTGGAGTGTTCATCATCTCCCATAGCCATGAGACATAGATTTTCAATTGCTTGCTCTTCTTCTTCTTCTTGCTCTTCTTGCATTTCCATTGCCATCTCATGTGTGAGTAATTTTCCAATGAGGACATCCGTTGGAAGCTTGCTCAAATCATGTGCTTCCTCAATGGATGATACTCTTGCTTCAAATTCCTTCTTTGTAAGAATTCTAAGGATTTTGCAATTTATGTCTTCCAAAGAGTAGACTTTGCCAAATTTCCTCAAATCATTGACAATGGCAAGAAGTCGGTTGGTCATCTCCGTGACATCTTCAAAGGACTTCATTTTGAAGAGTTCATACTCTTGAACAAGCATTTGGGCCTTCATGAATTTTACTTGATTAGTACCTTCATGATAATTCTCCAAGGTCTTCCAAATACTATAGGCACTTGAGCATCCAAGAATTCTTCCACATTCTTCCTTTGGCAATGAGCTTAGGAGAATGAAATAAGCCTTTTTATCTCTCCCATTGCTTCTTCTTTGTTCTTCGTTCCACTCTTTTCGTGGAATCTCTTTTTCTACACCATCAACCACTCTTGTAGGAATCTTCCACTCATTTTCAACATAATCCCAAAGCTCTATTCCTTCACTATCTAGGAGCAAAAACATCTTGTGTTTCCAATATGAATAATCAAAGTGAGGTATAACAAGGGAGTTTGAGTTTCCATAATAATGAGCCATGGAGTTGGAAGAAAAAATTGATGTAGAAGTATTAGTGGGTGTGGTTGCCTTTGAGGATCAAATTTCACAATTAAGTTTAAGAAATTTCAAAGCTCTGATACCAATTGTTGTCCCAAGATGGCAACCAAGAGGGGGGGTGAATTGGTTTCCTCAAGAAATGATGGCAAATTGAAAAACTTCAACAAATAAGAAATGTAAAAGATGTAGAAGATTGAGTAGAGAGTAGAAAAATCAACACAAGAGATTTATATTGGTTCGGATTCAACAATCCTACATCCACTCCCCAACCTCAATTGAGTATTCCACTATACTTGAAGTTTTACAAGCTCACTTCCAACTTTGGTGTTTTTACAAGCTCAAACCTAACTTGACAAGTGTTTTACTAAGGCTAACACTCAAACCACTTACAAGAGTTTTACTAGGCTCACTCTCACAACCTTTACAAGAGTTTTTCTCAGGCTCACTCTCACAACCTTTACAATTGGTGTTTTAGTGGCTAACACTCAACCTTACATGAAGAGATAAATAGATGAAAGCTTAAGTAAATAAATTGCAAGAATTTGGACAATATTAGTATTTATTCTCTTGCTAGAAGACTTGTTTGAGGTGATATTTATAGGCCTCAAACCAGTTCTGCCCGTTGGTGAAGTGGGTAGAAAAGTGGAACTCCAACAGTCATAGAATCTTCTTGGATTTTTGTGTCAGACTGTTGGGATGGTCGCGCACCCCCTTGGGGCGGTCGCGCATCTGTTTGTGCGGGCATCCCAGCAGTCTGGTGCGGTCGCGCAATTCAAATCTCTAACGGCTACTTGACACGTGGCATCTTCTTATTGTTTCTTTAACTAGCCGTTGAAGCCGACCAACGGCTATATAAATTTAGCGGTCGGGCATCCACATTGGGCGGTCGCGCATTGTCTTGCGTCGAGTCATTCACCGCTCCACGCCACCGCGAACCTCTCTGTCAAACCAAGACAGTTTGGATGGTCGCGCAACCCCTTGGGGCGGTCACGAGTTCTTGGATGGTCGCGCACACCCTTGGGGCGGTCGCGCATCCCTTCAAAGACAGATTTTCAGCACTTAGGAAATCTTCAAATTTCTTTGCATTTCAGCTCATTCTAAGTTGCTTTCTTGCCATATAGACACTCATTGAAGCCATTAGATCACTTCAATTTGTTTGCCAAGATCAAAAACAAGATTGACCTAAATCTAGGTCAACATGCTTCAATATTTAGATGATCACCATTGCCTTTTGTGAATAAGATTCCTTTTCCTGGAGCAGATTTTAAGTATCTCAAAATGCGCATAGCTGCCTTCATGTGTTGCTCTCCAGGATTATGCTTAAATTGACTTACAACACTTAAGGCATAGGCAAGGTCTGGTCTAGTGTGTGCTAAATGCATCAATCTTCCAACAAGTCTTTGGTACCTTCCTTTGTTGACGGGAACTTGATTTGGTTCAACAAATAATTTCAAACCTTCTTTAAGAGGTGTATCAACTGGTTCACAAGCAGACATACCTGTTTCATTTAACAAATCTAAAGTGTATTTTCGTTGTGATAAAAAAATACCTTTAGATGATCTTGAAACTTCAATTCCAAGGAAATATTTCAGAAAACCAAGATCTTTCATCTCAAATTCTTGAGATAAATAAACTTGAAGTGCTTTCCTTTCATCAGGATCATTTCCCGTCACAACCATGTCATCAACATATACAATGAGGGCCGTAATTTTACCTTGCCGTTTTTTAATGAACAAAGTGTGGTCTGCATTGCTTTGAGTGTAACCAAATGCTTTCATAGACTTCGTAAATCTCCCAAACCAAGCTCTTGGAGACTGCTTTAGCCCATACAAAGACTTTTTTAATTTGCATACTTTATGTCTATCCGCTTCAGGTATCATACATCCAGGAGGAAGATCCATATAAACTTCTTCTAATAATTTCCCATGTAGGAAGGCATTTTTTACATCAAATTGATGTAACGGCCAATCCAAATTAGCAGCTAGAGATAACAAAACTCGGATTGTATTCATTTTTGCGACCGGTGCAAAAGTCTCAGTATAGTCAATCCCATAAGTTTAAGTATATCCCTTAGCAACTAGGCGGGCTTTAAATCGCTCAATAACACCATCAGCATTGAATTTAACAGTATACATCCATCGGAAACCAACTATATTCTTTTTTCTGGTTGGGCGGTCAACCAACTCCCAAGTATCATTTTTTATCAAGGATTTCATTTCCTCATTCATAGCTGCCTTCCATCTCGAATCTCTTAAGGCTTCCTGCACACTGTTAGGAATAGATACAGTAGATAATTGATTTATAAAGGATTGATTTGATTCTGACAATTGGTGATTAGACACATAATGACTCATTGGGTATTTGACATTGCTAGAAATTTCAGGTTCATATGTGGGTTTAGGAATACCTCTGTTTTGCCTTGGTGGTAGTTGGCGTCTAGACAGCTCAAGGACATCCTCAGTTGGCGGCGATTGGTTTGTTACTATTGCTTCATGTGTCACATCAACTGCTTGTTCATCACTTTCCACTTCTGTTGTGTCACATAAATCCAAGTTACTCTGTAATTCATGACTTCCTTCAACCTCTTGGGTTTGAACAATCTCTTTAGACCCAAATATATGAATATCATAATCTAGTGGCATAACTTCCCTATTATTCTCCCCCTGAAGGTCTGGCTTACAAGGGAAATACATAGAATCCTCATGAAAAACCACATCAGATGTAATAAACATTTGTTGAGTAGGAGGATGGTAGCATCTGTACCCTTTCTGACGAGCAGCGTATCCTACAAAGATGCAGCGTAAAGCACGAGGCTCTAATTTATTGCGTTGCTGCTTGTGAAGGTGAACATATGCGACACACCCAAAAATATGTGGATTCAAATTTGGAACAATTGGTTTCATTCCCATTTTTAAGAGAGCTTCATATGGAGTTTGAAAATCAATAGTGCTGCAAGGAAGTCGATTAATTAAATATGTTGCAGTAGTGAGTGCTTCTCCCCAATAAGGCAATGGCATACGAGATTCTATCAAAAGTGCTCGGACAACCTCTAACAAGTGACGGTTCTTTCTCTCTGCCACCCCATTTTGTTGGGGTGTGTTAGGACATGTAGTTTGGTGAATGATTCCATTTGCTCTCAAGTATTGTTGAAATTCATGGCTTAAATACTCACCTCCATTATCACTACGTAAGACTTTCACTTGTGCATTATATTGAGTGGAAATCATTTTGTGGAAATTTTGAAACAACATACTTACTTCACTCTTTGTTTTCATTAAACAAACCCACATCATTCTTGTGCAATCATCTATAAAGGTGACAAACCAACAACATCCACCCAAACTATTCACCTTGGATGGTCCCCAAATATCAGAGTGAATAAGCATAAAAGGAACCAAACTTTTATTCAAACTGGGCAAAAAAGAAATACGATGGCTTTTTGCAAGTTCGCAAGTTTCACAACGAAGACTAGAAACATCAAGTTTTGTAAATAATTTAGGAAATAATCTTTTAAGATACCCAAACGAAGTATGTCCTAGACGACGATGCCATAACCAAACATCTGAATTCCTTCCTTTTACTGTAAAACTGTCCGCTGCAAATGCTTGACGTAATTCGTTTGAACTGTGTTCCTCTAGGTCCAGATAATAGAGCTTTCCTCTTTTAGTACCATAACCAATCGTCTGCCTCGTTTGAATGTCCTTAAACACACAATGATCAAGCCAAAATATCACAACACAAGATAAATTAGTAGTAATTTCAGAGACAGATAAAAGGTTATAGCCCAAAGATGGTACCACAAGGACAGTATCCAAATTTAAATTTTTAGTAAGACATATGAATCCTTCCCCCGAAACAGGTGCTGAAGAACCATTGGCAGTGGAAATAAATTTTTGTGAGGAGGATTTAAGTGGTGAAACCTGTCTAGAATCAAATGTCATATGGTCCGTTGCACCGGAATCAATTATCCATGTACTATTAGAAACAGGTGCATATAAATTTAAAGCCTTACCATCATTACCTCCAGTCGCAATAAAAACCGATGATTGTTCAGAAGTGGCATCTCCATTTGTTCTTATGCCTGTGGGTGTAGCAGCAGCAGCAGAGGCTTTGTCTGATTGTCCTTTTCTTGAATCACGATTATGATCCCGCCACTTTGGATACCCGACAAGTTCGTAACATCGATCTTTTGTATGACCAGGTTGATCACAATGAGTGCATTTAAGGGTAGATTTCTTTGATCGATCTTTCTGAGAAGACCAATTCTGATTGGGTTTGTTTCTGCTCACCATGGCCGAAGCTTCAACTTGCTCAATTTCTGAATTCATAGTTCCTTGCCGAACAGATTCACGGCGAACAAGGGCGTAACATTCTTCCAATTCAAGAATAGGTTCCTTTCGCAATATTTCTCCACGAACCTGTTCAAATTCATTATCTAAACCAGCAAGAAAAATATGTACCCTTTGCCGCTGAATTGATTTGTAATAAGATGTAACATCTTTCTCACTTTCCATAATTACTTTATCACGATGATCCAGTTCACCAAAGATTTCAGTTAATTCTCCATAATAATAAGAGAGTGATTTACCATTTTGTTTGGCAGAGAATGCTCTTTGATTCAAGGTAAAGATCAGTAATTCATCAGCCCCATCGTAGAACGCCTTTGATAGAGCTTTCCAAATATCTTGAGCAGTTGGTAAGCGAATATATCGCTTCATAATGTCAGGAGACATCGACATCAGCAACCATCTTTTAACTTTCTGATTATCTGCATACCACTTCTCATAGCCTTCATCCTTTTCAGTAGGAGGTGGTGACTTTCCTCGAATAAACGAAAGTTTTTCTTTTTCAGCAATATGCATTTCTATGATCTGTGACCACATATCATAGTTTGTTTCATTCAAAATAATTCCAGCATTGAAGGAGGAATTTTCAGATTGGACAACAATCGGAACTGATTCTGTTTTGCTCATGGTCCCTAATTGGAACCAACTGCTCTGATACCAAGTTTCAAGAAAGATTAAAAAAAAAGGAATAATTCTTTCATTTGATAATTAGAATAGCAATCTGTACAGATATTTATAGATACAGATCCTAAAAACAAGTTCCTAATTAGATGCTAATTTAGCTCCTAATTTACTCCTAATTTACAACTTTCTATTTTACAAATGAATCCAAGAAAGGAACAAATCTAACTTACCTTAATATCTTAACAGTTTATGGAACGTTTATTTATTGACTTCTTGGCCTAATTTGTAGAATATATCTTATTTCACATCAAAAGTTACTTTCTCTTCCTGCAAGTTTTTTCTTAATGATTCATTAGGCACTGTCTCTGAAATTATCTAGTTTGGTTCCTTGCATAGGGATTCTTTAATTTCACATCCCGAAGACCTCGTCACCTGCTACACATTTTAGAGCTTGGATATAGTGTTATGTACAATGATGTTGATATGGTTTGGTTAGGAGATCCCTTCCCCTATTTGGAGGGAAAGCATGATGTGTACTTCACCGATGACATGGCTGCTGTGAGTGTACTTACTCTTCTTCTATTTTTGATGCATTCATTGTGAACTGTAAATGTCCTCTATTTTTGGAACATGGATCAACTGATACCAGGCATGCAGTTGAATGGTTTCAATTGTTCTTATTAAATTTCATAATCATATCTAAATCTGTGTTTTACAGGACTACACTTTTCCGGAAGTGTGAGGGGTTGGTCATACAATAGTTGAAAATTAATCAAACCAATTTTTACCCTACTCGGAATGCTGCCTTTTACTCTCACTCCGTCAAACTCTTGCTTCTTTGATCCTTCGGATGCTAGCTGCATACTAGATGAGCTATACTCATTGGTGATTTGCATTTAAAATAATATTTCATAATTTTATATTATTTTATGTAAGAAAATACTTCAGGAAAGGACTGCCCCTCACTGCTGTTGAAGTAAATTTTTACGCCAATTTTGACATTGCTTCTAACTATGTTATTCAATCTTGCATTGCGTACCCTTTCCAAAACTTTTTCTATTCATCGAGTTGATGAGAAATAAGATTTCCTATGCGTGCTTGTTTGTACACAGAACATTATGTTATCTTTCTCGTAAGATTTGTAATGCCTTTAACCTTTGGATGACCAGGTAAAGCCTCTAAACCACTCCCATGGTTTGCCACCCCCAGGGAAAAAGGGGCGTACATATATATGCAGCTGCATGATTTTCCTGCGCCCTACTAATGGAGCAAAGCTAGTTATGAAGAAGTGGATTGAGGAACTTCAAGCTCAGCCGTGGGCCAAAGCAAAGAAAGCAAATGATCAGCCTGCTTTCAACTGGGCATTAAATAAAACTGCTGGGCAGGTTTGTCCCGTTTGCCATTTCATTATTACCTTTTTACTTCATTTAGAAACTGGAACACTTGGCACTGTTGATCCAAAAATTCTGGGATGGCCTTATATTTCCAGTTAGAGTATTTGAAATGCTTAGTTGCCTTGGGATGTGGCTGTAGTAGAATACCCTGAAGATCACGTGGTATTTAAAACAAAAGCAGCAGCATTTCACGTCTTTTTCTAAATTTGTTCTTCAGACTCCTGAATGTTGCGTTTTCATGATATTATTTACTATTTCGTGTAGGTGGACCTGTATCTGCTGCCGCAAGTAGCATTCCCAACAGGAGGATTATACTTCAAGGACCAGACATGGCTGCAGGAAACTAAAGGAAAACATGTTATTATTCACAATAACTACATTACCGGTTTTGAGAAGAAGATAAAGCGGTTCCATGATTTTGGCCTATGGTTGGCAGATGATCACGCTGAAGAGTCCCCACTTGGCAAATTATGATGAGTGGAAATACGTATAGAGCTATTTCCGCACAACAGTCACCATTCCTCCAATTCTGGAGAAATGCAAAGTTGCAAAATTGGGTTGTTTTCCACCATCAACTGAACTATCAGTCGATGAATGGCATGGTGCATAAGAAGCCTATGCTGCTCATATCTTGAGATCTTTTGTATGTTATGGCAAGTTTTCTTGGGTGCCTGATCTTTTTTCTTTTGGTTTTACATTTTTTTCCTCGCCCATGTAACTCAATTACATGTAGAAACTACAAAAGATCCTGATCATTGTGTTCATATGATTATCTCTTTATCCCCCTGCTTAAAAAAAAGTAGTGCACTGCCTCATTTGCTGTACAAAATCAATCAATTCTTCTCAACTCTTATCAAATAATTATTAAATGTATTTTGAAATCTTCAAAAACTCTCTTCTTGTTATACGTTGATGCACAAATCATTCTCTAATTTAATTAGCAATATTCTAATCCAAATGATCTCATCCTACAGCAATGTAATATATTTTATAAGGCTGATGACAAATTGAAAAAAAAAAAAAAAGAAGCCAAAAGAATGTTACTGTCATAACCTATGTATATATATGTATTTTATTTTTACTAAAATATCCTTTGCATCATTTCACAGTAAGCGAGCTCGAAGTGTCGGTCGAGGCCCGAGAGCACATACAAAAAAATAACTTTTATATATAAAAAAATCTTTAAAATGTCTAATTTTTTTATTGAATTTACTTAAAATTTAGATTTTTAATTTTAAAAATTGTAATTTTAATTTGTAACAATAACTATACTTTGATATAGGTATATATTATAACTGATAATATATACGTATAATAATAATTTTTTTAAAAAAATTATAAATAATTTTAGAAAAAATTAAAAATTAAAACAGCAATTATAGGGTGAAATTTGGTTGTTGGCCTATGGCCGGTCAAAATAAAAAACTAATTAGCTAAATTCTACATTATTATTTTTTTATTATTTTGGTCTCTCATAATCAATGAACAAAAATGTTATCATTTTTTTTAATATTCGGAAAGGATTCTACTTTAAATTTATTATTAAATCATAGAAATATTTACTAATGATCTATATTTAAATGGGGAAAAAATCTATGGCCAATTCATTTTTAATAAAAATACTATATACATTACATTAATATGATTTTGATACAGAAGATAATTGTAAAATAAACAATGTTTGTTTTTTATTAATAAATAATAATTATATAAGTATTTAAATATAACTAAAAAAATTAAACAAATAATTGAACAAGGAATCTCTTTAATTCAAACACTTTAATTTTAGTCCAAATAGTTATTAGATTGATTTGATAATTATTAATAAGTAAAAAATAACAAATGTTACAATGGGCAAATAGCAGCTGCGATAGAAAATAAAGTAAAATAAAATAAAAGGAAATTTAATAATTCGGAGTCTTGCTGCAGCAGCCATGAACAGCCCTGCCCAATTCGACAAAAGTTGTCTTTTAGCTTGGAAATTTTTACATCATATTGAAGTAATTTTTTTTAAAAATTAAAATAGAATTTTTAATTGAATAAAAGATGTTTTTACTTTGGATAGTTTCAAAATTATACTTAAAATAATTTAACAATATTAAAATTATCTAAATATCAAATTTAAAATCCTATTTTAATCGTAATCTTATTTAAATTTCTTGAAACAGAATTTTTATAGAATATATAATGAATTATTAAGGTTTATATAAAAATTACCGCTAGTAATAAAGGTAAAAAAAATCTTATACTGCTTACTAAAGAAAAAGACTAAAAATCTCCTTCAGACAATTACTCTTACAAGATTCCGAAATTTTAGCCTATAAACAGAGCTGGAAAAAAAAATAATAAAAGATTTATTTTTTGAAAAATTTTAAATAGCTTCTCAGGAAATTAATCAGAAAAACTTTTCATTATTAACACGGAGAAACTCGTTTTGATGATACAGTGACGATTAAACCCACGTTAACTTGTTGACCTTTCAGTGCCTATTTTTTGGCTCTCAATCTCCATCACCATTACCCAACTCACAAGTGTCTTCATTTGTCAATTCACTCTCTTCTCTGCTGGTGCTTTTCATTTTCACTTAATTGTACTCTGAGGGATAGAGAGTACTGTCTTTGTGAATGTGTTTTCGCATCTCCTTTTCATGTTATCTGCATGTAATCATAACCGATTTTGGTGTTAATTGATGGGACTGTAGATGGGTTCTCTTGAGAGTGTTGTTCCTTTAAAGAGGGAAAATCTTCTTCGCTCTTCTTCAGCTGGAAGACACTTGTTTTTGCAGAGACCCAGATCGAGATTTTCCCGTTTCTTGCTTTTCAAGAAGCTAGATTATCTTCAGTGGATTTGCACGGTAGCTGTATTTCTCTTCTTTGTTGTTCTTTTCCAGATGTTTTTGCCTGGTTCTGTGATTGAGAAATCAGAGGATTCGTGGAAAGAGATGGAGATAGTATCTGGAGATTTATTGTATTTGAAGGAAATGGGCACTTTGGATTTCGGAGAAGATATCAAATTTGAGGCTTCAAAGCTTTTGGAGAAATTTCAAAAGCGAGCTAGGGAAGTCAATTTGTCATCTCCTTACAATAGAACTCAGCATCGTTTCGGATATAGGAAACCCCAGCTCGCATTGGTCAGTACTTAGTATTCTATTGATGTTACCATTATTGATTTTTGGTCTTTTTAACCTTTTGCTTGGCTCTACAGGTTAAAGGGGTCTGTTTCGTTTTTTTTTCCTTTAATTTTTTCATATTGCTTCCTTCAGGGCTTTATTTTTTCCTCTTTCTCTTGGTTTATTTGGCTTTGGGTTTTACTTGTAGGTGTTTCCCGATCTGTTAGTTAATCCACAACAGTTGCTGATGGTGACTATTGCAACCGCATTGCAGGAGATTGGTTACACAATTCAGGTTGTCCTATTAATGTGTAGTAGTTTGCGACCTCTTAACTGTTTATGTATAATTCAGATTAAAAAAAAACTGTTTATGTATAATGCTTGAATGGAATGTTAAGTGGCTTAAGTCGATAAACGAATCTCCTCTCAAGTGTCTTCCAAATGCTTCTGCGACTTCATAAACTGTGTACTCATGAACCATGGTTATGATTTACATTGAAGAGATTACTGGAAAGAACTAAGTTGCTATAATCAACTTGGTTATTATGCTCTGATGGAGGTTGAGATCTGTATGGCATAAGTACTTGAGATATTTGGAAAAATGGAAAGTTCATGCCTTTTCCCCTACATCTCACGCAGGAGGGAGACAGTGAGAACAAAAAATGCCATTCTCGAGTCACTTGAATATTTAGTTGCAATTCCTAGTCTGTTCAAACAATCAATATCTTAGCTTAGCTTAAACACTTTTCACATGCCATGATTGGTGGTCATAGTATTTCTTGCTTTGGCTAATAATAAAAACATATTCATTGTCTGTCTAGTACTATATTTTGCTAGCAAACAATATCTTCTTTGGATTATTACAGAAATTAAGTGGAGGAATTTTCTGATAATCATTAGTCGTGTATCTTGGCTTAAATTTATATGCCAGGTTTTTTCTGTTGAAGATGGTCCTGTGCATGGCATATGGAAGAGCATAGGAGTCCCAGTCACCATCTTCCAAAGCAACAAGAAGATGGAGATTGCTGTTGATTGGCTAATGTATGAAGTTATGCTGATAGATCTCTAAAAAATAATGTACTATTGGGCTAGCAAATGAAGATTTCTGTTGATTGGCTAAATTATGCAGCTATCCTAATAGATCTCTAAGATATCATGAACTTTTTGACTAGAATTAATATATACTAAAAATTGTTTAAGGAATTGTTTGAGAACCTCTCACAGCAATTAGCAGATGCAATGTTTGGTCAATTTTGATCTCATTGTTATTATTGATGATCATTTTTTGCCTGTGAATGTGTAAGTTTTTCTCAAGCTGCCAGCACAATCCTTCCACTTTTAATGCATTCGTCAATTCTCATTATTTTTCAAACTATCAACTTTTTTATAGCTGTTGCTTTATCAGGAGAAAAACCTTTTGGTCGTACCTCTCCTTTTTTTGCCCATGATTGGATCACCAAAACAACACAGCTTTATGCTTTTGAATAATGTGGATAGCTGAATCGATTTGAGGGTGGTTTTCTGATAATTTAAATGCTCTAGAAATTTTGTCCAGTTGATTTTCTTTTCCATTGAGGGTAGCTTGTCATTTCTTTCTCAAATCATTGAGCTTGGTTTCTCATTGGGTTTGAACATTATTTTGTCACTTTAATTTTGATGTATTGTTGTTGCAGGTTTGATGGCATACTTGTGAACTCTCTAGAAACCAAGGTTGTCTTTTCATGGTAAGATATGTTTTGCTTTTATCCAAATGCTTTACTTCAGTCTTTTTTTCCTGCTTTTCTTCTTGTAAAAAACTTATCCTTGAGGTTTTCTTGGGTATAGATTTGGATTTTTCTTTGCATCTTCATTTTTTTAGTTATTTAATATTTGTTTGGTAATCCTAGATTATTGGTCTTTCCTTAATTTTATGACTGTTGTTTGCTAGGAGCAGTCATGAGAATTGAAATACCATAATTGAGCTGACCTGCATGTTATATTACTTGTCCGAGTGAATTAACTCGAATGATTTCACTTTTTACAGTTTTATGCAGGAACCTTTCAAGTCCATACCTCTTGTATGGACCATCCATGAAAGAACACTTGCTATTCGTTCGACACAATATACTTCGAATGGGCAAATTGAGCTTGTCAATGATTGGAAAAGAGCTTTCAGCCGTGCCACTGTAGTTGTCTTCCCAAATTATGCATTGGCGGTAATTATATATTAGAAAGGTTTTCATCTTGTCAACAGGGGTTAAATTTCCTTGGTATTAGTTTCCTTGTAGTTGTTTCTTTTCAATGAGAAAAGACAATTTACAAGTCTTTTGATTGCATGCATTTCACTATTATCATTCACTTTCTTAAATACCATGCACTATTTATAATTTTTCTGATTGAATGCATTTTCTAATAAGGTTCACTTTATCAAATACCATATACACACATATATTAAATTTCAAGTCAGCATCTTGTCTATGCGCATACTCTTACTTGGATCTTATGTTCTTATTATTGATGCTGAAGTAAATATTTATCTCTATGGTTTGAATGCTAAAATACAGATGATGTACTCCACATTTGATACCGGAAACTATTATGTTATTCCGGGTTCTCCTGCTGAAGCATTGGAAGCAGATGCTTTGATGGCGTCATACCAAGATAATTTCCGTGTGAAGATGGGTTATGGGCCTGATGATGTTGTCATTGCAGTTGTAGGAAGTCAATTTCTGTACCGGGGTTTGTGGCTGGAGCATGCACTCATTTTGCGGGCTTTATTACCTCTTTTCTCGGACTTCCCATTTGATGATCATTCAAATTCTCATCTTAAAATCATTATTTTAAGTGGGAATTCAATGAGTAACTACAGCGTGGCGGTTGAGGTATTATTTATAAAATGCCTGTTAATCTTGTTTCATTGTTTCTGAAAACAGATATCCAATTTCCATCATCTACTTTTCTCTCCAGGCAATTGCAGATAACTTAAATTATCCTAGAGGCGCTGTAAAGCATGTAGCTATTGATGGGGATGCAGGCAGCATGCTATATGAAGCTGATATTGTGGTGTACGGGTCCTTCCACGAGGAACAATCTTTTCCAGAAATCTTAATGAAGGCCATGTGCATTGGGAAACCCATCATAGCCCCAGATCTCTCCATGATCAGTAAATATGTATGCTTCTGATTGCTGGTTTCTCTTTTGTATTTATGCACCAGCAGTATCCACGAAGTACATAAATTTGACTATGAATAATTTGATAGATGAAATTTGCAATCATACGCTAAACTCAATCAACCAGCCTTATCCCTAGTACTTGGATGAGTGGCGACACAGTTTTGTCTCCGCTTTTGTTTTCAGAGGTATAATTGTCCAATCATCTATACCATGTAAGCCACTGTGCTTTTGTTTGCATCTTCATCCTAAGTCTGTCAATCTTCCTCTGGCCCATGTGTTATATTTGAAATAGATTCTTCGTACCTTGCCCTTCTCTTTTATTACTTGTGCAACAGATTCTCATGCCTTGGCCTTTTTCTTTCCTTCCTATTCTGCTATTCATCCTTCTCATAAGGACTTGTTCATTTGTTTTTCATCGTAGCAGACATGAGATTATTTAACAGTATGCATCATAACATTATTAAAAACTGTTGAGATTGAGTCCTTTTTGAATTCAATTGATATGAGATGCATAAGTGGCTCATATACCTTCTGATATTAGCGGTTCCAGTGATCTAATGCATCTAAAATTTTTGTGATAAGGAAAATGTCAACGGGTCTTAGTTAAAATGTAAGTGTTAATTTATATTATGATGAATAAAACAATACAATTTATCACTTAAACCTAAAAAGGTTGAAAGTATCAAAATACGTATGCCTTTTTCTATTCTTTTGTGTATGTTATGCAATCTACTGACTGTATTAGCAATAACAATTAGGTTGATGACAGGGTGAATGGCTATATTTTCCCCAGGGAGAATATCAGTGTTCTGACACAGATTATTTTGCAAGTGATTTCAAAAGGAAAATTATCACCTTTTGCTCACAATATTGGTTCAATAGGAAAAGGTGCTGCTAAAAACCTGATGGTTAAAGAAACTGTTGAAGGTTATGCTTCTCTACTTGAAACTATCATCAAGCTCCCTTCAGAAGTTGCATCTCCCAAGCCTGTTGTGCAAATTCCTTCAAAATTAAAAGAAGAGTGGCATTGGCATCTATTTGAAATGTTCCTAAATTCAACATATGAAGACAGAACTTTGAGAAGTTTGAGATTCTTAAACATGCTTGAGGAGCAGTGGAATCATACTCAAAAAGAGAGCTCTGGTTCAGTAGCTTCTGATAATGACTCGTTCTCATATGACATTTGGAAGGAAGAGAAAAACAATGAGATCTTTAATGCAAGAAAGAGAAGAGAGGAAGAAGAGGTATGTTTGGTAATGATATGCCTTGAATAAATTTTGGACTGAACAAATCTTCCTTTATTCTTTATTGAATACATCTTTAGTGAAATTTGATATCATTAGGAATTTAATGCAGATAAAAGATCGGACTGATCAACCTCATGGTACATGGGAGGATGTATATCGAAGTGCCAAAAGGGCTGATAGAACCAGAAATGATTTACATGAGAGGGATGAAGGGGAGCTTGAGAGGACAGGCCAGCCATTGTGCATATATGAACCATTCCTTGGGAAAGGAACCTGGTCTTTTCTTCACGATAGTTCACTATATCGTGGAATAGGGTTGGTGAGTTTGCTACTGTGCATATTTATTTCTAACCAATTATCCAAATTCTTTTATTTTGTGGGTGATTGATGCTGGACTATTGATTGGCCATTTACTTTTCACATTAAGGTACTTGGCTTTTATGTTCCATATATCGATTGACATGATAATAGTATCTTTGATCTAAGGGAGTTCATTATCTTGTTCTGCTTCTCCCTACATTTAGGGAGCTTGTGTACTCTTATGCAATTCTAACTCAAAGACTTTGGTAGTGTGTCATTTGAGCTATTTGAGCTTATGCTGTATTCCCACAAGCAGTTAACCTTATTATTCTGTATTCTTGCGTGTATCTTTTGCTATCTGATGTTGATATACTTTGTTTCCAGTCCCCAAAAGGTAGAAGACCCAGGACAGATGATGTTGACGCAGCCTCTCGTCTTCCACTTCTTAGTAATCAATACTATCGAGATACCCTTGGGGAATATGGAGCCTTTTTTGCAATTGCAAATCGGATTGATCGTATTCACAAAAATGCTTGGATAGGGTTTCAATCTTGGAGAGCAACAGCAAGGAAGGTGTCACATCAGATCCTGTTTGTTTATATGAATTTATTTCTTTAGTTGTTTATTTGTCATTAATACTGTTTTCATATGCTTTACCTATTTCTAAAACTAGTTGTCCATTCTAAGTTTTTGGTTCTTCAGATTGAACTTGGCAGAACAGTCTGTCAGATCAAGTTAACATTATAAATATCGCAACACCTGGTCTCTGTTAGCAAATGCTGAGACCGAGGCTTTTTAGGTTTCACCATCTGTTAGCAAATGCTTGGACTCACAGTTGCATGCAATGCAAAGATTTTTTTGTAGAATTTCTACTGGGATCCTTGTTATTAATTTACTCTTATCATTACCTTCAATATGAAGGAAAATACTTGGCTGGACCATGACTGTCGTCCAACCATGGACCATTTCACATAAGTAATCCTATTGGGCCATGTTAGATATTCCACTGCAGTCCAAGTAAGAATTTCCCTTCTGTGAGAGAGCTTGCTGACATGGAAAATTTGTTGTTTGTGATTGCAAGAGAATTTATATCTAAAAATACATTGAAAATACTGAAACAACCAAATCAGAAGAAATTCGTAATCTGCACTTTCATTTATTTTTTCTATTTTATTGAGTCTAGAATGCTAAGAAATAATTTACAAGTGCATTAGTTTGTTTTTCACACTGCCGTTTTTTGTGGCCTATAAGCAGGCATCTTTATCTCAGATTGCTGAAAAGGCATTGTTGGATGCTATACAAGCACGGAGGTACGGGGACGCTCTCTACTTTTGGGTTAGCATGGACATGGATCCAAGACACCAGTTGCAACAAGATTTTTGGTCATTCTGTGATGCTATTAATGCTGGCAATTGCAGGTAAGAACACTAAAATCCATTTCATACTTTATTATGTAGATCTGCTTAACTGTGCCTGATATATGGTCTTTCTCCCTCATTTAACACCTGGACTGACATCTCCTTTTAATGGCTGATTGAAGATGGGCATTCTCTGAGGCGTTTAAGAGGATGTATGGTGTTGAGAGAGATCTGGATTCTTTACCATCTATGCCTAATGATGGGGATACATGGTCTGTCATGCTGAGTTGGGCTTTGCCAACCAGGTCTTTCCTAGAGTTTGTGATGTTCTCAAGGTGTGATAACATTTCTTACTCATAATTTAATACTCATCCTCTCTTGGGAGGGTTTTGCATGAAAATTTGTTGAAGCATTAAAGTTGAGCTGCCGTGTGCAGAATGTTTGTTGATGCATTGGATGCACAAATGTACGATGAACACCATCAGAGTGCGCATTGCTACCTGAGTTTATCGAAGGTAACTTCTTTTTTATCTATATAATTAGATTTTTGCTCTTACCAGAAGTAATCTTCTGATTAAAAAGAATAACAAGTGAATAAGAAGTTCTCATGGAGAGTTCATCTCTTGTATCACACCCTAAAGTGTTGGAAATTAGTTTCAAATTATGCTAAGTTTACATTCTTATTTAAAAAATAAATAAATAAATAGACTTGCTTTGTGACCAAGTGAATTTGAAATTTTTGTGATAATTGCCATTCTCATCAAAATGCCATAAAATACAGTGTCAAATAATATAATCATACAAAAAATGTATTGATATCTTCCACCTAAATATAATTTTTGTGATAATGTATGGGCTATGTTGCATTTCTCTGTTGCTGAGTGAGGTTAATTATTTTTTCCATGTTCCCCAAATTGAATATTGCTGCTCATATGCATTACTATTGTAAGAAAAAGAAATATTTTTTGAATTATGCAGGATAAGCATTGCTACTCACGGGTTCTTGAGCTGCTCATAAATGTCTGGGCATATCACAGCGCAAGACAGATGGTTTATGTGAACCCTGAGACTGGCTTGATGCAGGAGCAGCACAAGGTTATGAGTCGGAGAGGCAAAATGTGGGTCAAATGGTTCTCATACACCACACTAAAGAGCATGGATGAAGATTTGGCTGAGGAGGCAGATTCTGACCGCCCAAAGAGAAGGTGGTTATGGCCATCAACAGGAGAGGTGGTTTGGCAAGGAGTGTTTGAGAAAGAGAGGAATTTTCGGAATCGGCTGAAAGAGAAAAGAAAGCAACAAAGTAAAGACAAACTCATTAGAATGAGAAGAAAACGCCATCAAAAGGTAATAGGTAAGTATGTAAAGCCTCCACCAGAAGGCATAGAAAAATTCAAACTCAACAGATAATACATCAAAGTATTTTTTATAGAATGAGATTGCATTTGTTAAGAGTTGTCAGCCATGGAAGTAGGTAACTAAACTAGGGTTCAATTTGATAATTCTTTTATTGTTGATTTTTCCCCCTCTTCAGTACTTGTATTTTTTATGGGAGAGGTTTGCATGTAACTAACTGCACCCTTGTTAATGGTGAAGAATGTCTCATATGTATACTAGTTTTCGTTTTCTTTCATCTCTTGCTGGACTTTCACTTCCATTTCTGAACTGCAGAAGTTGATATTCAAATCAAATATTATTTTCGGCTTTGCAAAAAATATTCAAAATCCATTCTTATTCTTAAATTTATTTAAAATTAAAATTTCAACTCAAAGATATAAATTTAGTATATTAAAGTTTAAATAAATAGACTCATCGTAGGCTTCACTGGGAAAGTAACTTAATTTGAAGCTCCATTTATAGTGTTTGGAAGAAGAATGTTGATATTTGAAAAAAAATGTTGAAAAGCTAATATTTAAATTTAATAATAATGATAATAATACATTTAAAAAAATATTTTAAAAATATATAAATTGAAACTAAAATTCGTTCAAAACACGCCATTATATACAGTATTATTGGTGATTTAATAAATGGAATTATTGTTTCTTTTTTAACTCAAAGTCCAACGATATAACAAGTTGAGTTTGTAAGCGTACAAGTTGGCTGACTTTGGCAAACAGCATCTCAAGCTGCCTATAAATCAAGTCTTCCGCGGATATATCTTTCTATACCAATCTAAGTTGAGAAGCTATACTTTCAACAATGGCCTCTCGACTCTGTTTTAAATCTTTTAACTCTCACAACACTCCTCCGTCTGCTTGTCCTAGTTCTCAAATCAGAAGCTGGGCGCATTTCAAGATGCTAGGGAAGGCGCGCTCACTGACACATGCTCCACTGGCAAATACAAAATTGTTATCATTGGTTTTCTCTCATATTTTGGCAATAACCAAAAACCCCATATCAACTTGGCTGGTCACTGCGAGCCAGCCAGTAATGGTTGCCAAAGAATTCCCAAAGGCATTAGAAATTGCCAAAACCAAGGCGTCAACGTTTTGCTCTCTATTGGAGGCCGAGTTGGTAGCTACTCATTATCATTACAATCAAGTTCTCGACCTCTAGGCGACGCCGTATTGGATTGTATAGACTTTGAAAATAATCAGCGTTACTACGCTGCACTGGCTCAAAGATTGTCAGAGTTTCAAGGAGAGAAGAATGTAGTCTTTTATCTGCAGCACCACAATGCTCATTTCCTGATGAACATCTGAATAAGGCTCTTTCTACGGGACTATTTCATTATGTTTGGATACAGTTTTATAATAACCCTGTTTGTGAATATACTAATAATCCTGATATTTTTAAAAATGCTTGGAATCAGTGGACACAATCAATTCGTGCAAGGTTCTTCTTTGGTGGACTTCCAGCAGCTCATGCTGCAGCTGGTAGTGGCTATGTGCCATCTCAATTGCTTAAATCTCAAGTGCTGCCTTTTGTTAAGGGGTCTTCTAAGTACGGTGGTGTCATGCTGTGGAATAAGTATTCTGATGATCAAAGTTGATATAGTTCTAAGAACGGTGGCATTGTTTGAGTTTCAACTCGACTCTGTTTTAAATTAATTATCAGTAATATTACCAAAGAGCAATTGAATTCTCTAAGAAGAGTTCTTTTAACATCAATAATGTCTTGCTCTTTCTACTGTTATATTGCTAATAAAGTCTCTTAATTAGCCTTTTCCTTCATATAACCTCCAATTAGGAGGGGATAATTGTCTCAGTTCTAGTTTGATCTGAATTACTAGAAAGAAAATTATTCTATTTAATTTTTTTTAATATTTTTATAATTTTTTTATCAACAACTACATACAAAATAACAACAAAGAAAGATGCTTTTGTTTTTATATGGCGAAAGATTGAAGGGTGAAAATGAGGGAAAAATTAAAATTTATTTAGGCTGCAAGCATTCTGAAAAATATTAAGTATTTATTTTTTAAAAGTATTTTTGAAAAATCTCAATTTAAATTATAAAGAAATAATAAAAAAAAGGAGAAAATGACACCCTCCACTATATTTTTAAAATTTTTTATTTTATTATCAGGGGTATTTTAGTTATTTTATTATAAACTCATAATAAATTCATTATAAATTATGTAAAATTCATAAACTCATAATAAACTCATTATAAACTCTTTGTAAACTAATAAAAATATGGTTTTTTGATAAATATTTTATAAATTCTGGTATTTTGGTAAATATTTTATAAATATGGTAAATTTAAAATTATTTTCAATTTTTCTTGTATTTTTGTCAAAAGCCCAAAAAAAGAAAAAATGACATATTCCACTATATTTTTAAAAATTTTTACTTTTTTACTAATGATATTTTAGTCATTTTATTATAAATTCATAATAAACTAATTGTAAACTGTGTAAAGTTTATAAACTTATTATAAACTCATTATAAATTTTTTGTAAACTAAAAAAAATTTGATATTTTAATAAATATTTTATAAATTTTAATATTTTGATAAATATTTTATAAATATAGTAAATTTAAAATTATTTTTAATTTTTCTTGTATTCTTGTTAAAAGTCCAAAAAAAATCAAACAAGTTTGTGTGGGCTTAAAGCTTTGATGGGCCAAGACCCAACTCCTTTTATAAAAACGGCCTTATAATTTCTGTAGTAATATTGACAGCTGTCAAGTTGCAAAACTAGAAACTGTAAACGTCCGCAGAAAAGTATATCTTAACCACGTCGCAACATAAACACGTTTCTTACGTGGCAGGGAAAATCTAGATCGTTCACCGTTTGATTTGGGAGGCCCGAGAAACATCGCGAAGACACCATGTAACGTATAAAAAGGCCATATCTAAAATCTTCTTTTATCTCGGAGCAAATGATAGATTTTTCAAAGAATAGGAGAAATCAGCAATGAAAGTAAAATGATTTAAATTAGAGTTCAAAAGACAGTAATTTTTCACAATCATCTCTTCGATAAAAAGAAAATTCTGAAATACTTGGTGTATAGAATCACGAGAAAAGAGGACTACGTTATATGATCACTCCAGCTTATAGCTCCTAAAACTCTAGAGAAAAAAATAAGGGAGAAAAGTTCGTACAACATGGCCACCTATCTTACAAGAGGCTATCCCTTGAATAAAAATTCATTCATAAAATGAAGGCCAATCCAGCTCTATTCAATGCCGGGTCCCCATTGATACAAAACAGAGCTAATCATATAAGAGAAGAGAAGAGGCTTTAAATCGCGACTTTTGTTTGGGTTTGTGGACTGATTCGCACCGATAACTGAGTCATTTGGATTGAGGAATTGTTTGGTTGGGTTTTTCATTTTTTTCTCTCTTTTGCTGCATTACGCGCAAGATTAAACCAAGTAGTTGTCTTTGAATTTGTTCGTTTCTTTTCCTTTTTTTACATTTTGAGTAATCTGCGGTCGATAAATTTCATCGGTTCAGCTGCTGTGAAGAGCAGTAGTTGATGGGAATTTGGATAATTTGAAATGTTCAATGATATATTAGTATGAAAATGAAGTTAATTGGAGATTGAAAAAATTTAGATTGGTCAATTAAAGAAAGGAACCGATAGCATTAGACTCTATATGTTATTAGTCCTTTACGTGCTTATTTGTTAAATTAAACTTAGTTGGTATTTTGAATTAATCAATCGTTAACAAAAATTGGTATTCGTTATGATATTTACGCAGCTGGCTTAATAGTAAATTTCTTAGGTGCATTTAGGACTCTTTAATTTACTGTGTTGGGTTTACCTGTCTGCATTTAGTTCTCAAAAGATGACGAATGAGATCCCATTCACAATGGATTAATTGAGATATGGAGGATGAAATTTTGTTTGGGTTTGATGCATCATTTTGTTAATGTTTCATTCTGAAGTCTGAATGTACAAATGCCTAATCGTTCAGTGTTCAATATTGTCTTCTTTTTTTTTTTCTTTCCGGTACTTTCCTTTTTTCTCCATTATATTGTTATATTGAAGCTGTAGATGAGTGACACTCTTTATCTTTTCTTCAGTTTCTCAGTATCTAATCCTCTAGCGGTGTTTTGGGAGTCAAGTTCAACTCATTAAAGAACTACCGAGAATTTGCGTGAGAAATAAACTTTGCTGAAAATGATGCCTGTTTATGGATGCACGGACTCCTATCCCCTGCATGGGAAAGAAATGCCTTCCAGTCAGTATTATCATCCAAGTTTTGTGGTTGATCCATCCAAATATACTATAAATCAGCCATGGCCTCATGCAAACAATTTTGGCTGCTCGGTTCCATTTCACCCCTGCTGCAGCCATGGTAACTTTCTTGGTTGTTATGGATATACACATTGTCCTCATTTTTCATCACCACAGTTTCTTCATCGTGGATATCGTTATGTCCCTCCAAATTATCTAAGAGAGCAACCTAGGTATGAATTCGACAAGCCTAGAGACAATGATTATCATTGTTGTGGCTGTCGCAATCACACTCGTAACCCTAGAAATGGTGGAAATATGAGGATTGAAGAGCAGGTGCCTGAAGTCCATAATTGTTGGTGGTAGCACACCAAAATTGAAAAATAAAAATAAAGAAAGTCAAAAATGCAAGGTGCCTAACAATGAAGAAATTGTCAAAAATGTGAGGTGAAAATGGGAGGTGCCTAATTTAGCCTAATTTTCACCTAATTTAGTTTGACAATTTATTTGCATTTGAAGCCTATAAATAGGCTCATTCTCTCCATTTGTAAATACACCAAGCAAACACAAAATATAGCTTAAGGAGAGTTATAGGTTAAATACCAAATAGTTTATATTAGGAATTAGAGAATCAATCTCTTAGAGTTCCTTGGAGTATAAATATTTGGGGGTTGTTTTGTGGGTGTCGGTTAGAAAAATATTTTGTAATTTGTGGTTGTAACAATTTGCCGCATAGTGAATATTTTTCTTGGATGTCGTTAGACAACGACCGTGGTTTTTCTCCATTCGGGAGTTTTCCACGTTAAATCATTGTGTTTTATTCTCTTTAATTTCTCAATTGTTATTTTATTTTCTCATTTATTCCTGCTTAAAGACGGTCCGAGGGGCGGGAAAATAGCGATTTTCCCAACAAGTGGTATCAGAGCTTAGGTGTTATAATTTTTTGTCAAAAATCTTAGTATGCTCTGTGGTTACAGCTTGGTCTGATCTTCCACATCAGAAAAGATTTTTGTTAAAAATTATTTTTGTTTTTAAGCTGGTGGAGCTTTGGAAAAGGTGGAGCCGTTTTGCTTTGGTGTGCTTGAGTATTGGTGGTGAGATAAATAATTACATGTCGAGGTAAATTCTGTCAAACGACACGAATTTAGTCTAAGGCAAGTGGATTTTAAGTGAGACCTTTGTGACTCCTCCTCTTACCTGGGAATTTACCTGGTGTAATATTTATTTCTGGTCCTTTATTAAGCACAAAGTAAGCATGTCGGCAATGAGATGCGAGATTGAGAAATTTGATGGGAGAATGAATTTTGCACTGTGGCAAGTGCAAGTCAAAGACGTGTTGATACAGTCTGGACTACATAAGGTTTTGCAGGGTAAACCAGTCAGCGGAAGAAATTCAGAAAAAGGCGGTGGCAGTGGAGACTCAGAAAAATCCAAGATTAGTGACGAAGAATGGGAGGAGCTGGATATCAAGGCGGCAAGTCAAATTCGCATGTGTCTAGCAAAAAATGTTCTTGCTAATGTGCTTGGATTGTCCACGACAAAGGAGCTGTGGGAGAAACTGGAAGAATTGTATCAGGGAAAAAATA
Source organism: Garcia nutans (assembly GCA_947685225.1). Classification (NCBI taxonomy): domain Eukaryota; kingdom Viridiplantae; phylum Streptophyta; class Magnoliopsida; order Malpighiales; family Euphorbiaceae; genus Garcia; species Garcia nutans. The sequence continues at coordinate 11,650,188 of CANTUV010000010.1, read as the reverse complement.
TATCCAACAGGTTATATTTGAAAGAGCAATTTCATACGTTGAAAATGGCGGAAGGTACAAAGCTGTCCGATCACCTGAGTGTCCTCAATGGTATTATCTCTGAATTAGAAACTCTTGGAGTGAAAACCGAAGATGAAGATAAAGCTCTCCGGCTCATCCTGTCACTTCCTTCAACATATGAGCACATGAAGCATGTTCTGAAATATGGTAGTAAGGAAGTGGTGTATGCGGATGTGGTTAGTAAGCTCATTACTGAGGAGAGAAGACTGAATGAAATGGAAAATAAATCTTATGAGAATTCAGCTTTATCTGTCGGTATCAGGAAAAAGAATAAAGGCTCCGGAAAGAGGAAGGTTGTCTGCTGGGGGTGTGGTCAAACTGGACACGTGAGGAAGGATTGCCCGAACGGTGGAGCTGATTCGGCTAGAAGCTCTAACGTTGTTGCTGCCAATGTGATCTCCTGTGGCGAAGGAGATGATGAGTTGTCTCTGTAGTTGAGAGAAGTGTGTCCTCATGGCATGATTGCTACCCGTTGAGATGCCATGGAAGAGGACTGATTATTGGTAGCTGGTCCACGGAAATGCGCGCTGCATTGGTTGACAGTTGATGCAAGGTGCGTGGTGGAAAAATTATGTCGATGGCTAATGAACTCTCGGAAAGTCAACAGGAGGGTTGCACCATAAACTATTAGCGGGATCCGACATGGCCGATGAAAAATTCTTGGAGTTGGCGAAATAATTCCAAGTGTCGATACTCTTTTATGGTGGAGTATGTTAATTCTTGACGTTAAGAATTATAATTGTCGGTAACAGACAATGTTGTGTTTTTATTTTTCAAGGTGGAGATTGTTGGTGGTAGCACACCAAAATTGAAAAATAAAAATAAAGAAAGTCAAAAATGCAAGGTGCCTAACAATGAAGAAATTGTCAAAAATGTGAGGTGAAAATGGGAGGTGCCTAATTTAGCCTAATTTTCACCTAATTTAGTTTGACAATTTATTTGCATTTGAAGCCTATAAATAGGCTCATTCTCTCCATTTGTAAATACACCAAGCAAACACAAAATATAGCTTAAGGAGAGTTATAGGTTAAATACCAAATAGTTTATATTAGGAATTAGAGAATCAATCTCTTAGAGTTCCTTGGAGTATAAATATTTGGGGGTTGTTTTGTGGGTGTCGGTTAGAAAAATATTTTGTAATTTGTGGTTGTAACAATTTGCCGCATAGTGAATATTTTTCTTGGATGTCGTTAGACAACGACCGTGGTTTTTCTCCATTCGGGAGTTTTCCACGTTAAATCATTGTGTTTTATTCTCTTTAATTTCTCAATTGTTATTTTATTTTCTCATTTATTCCTGCTTAAAGACGGTCCGAGGGGCGGGAAAATAGCGATTTTCCCAACAATAATAAGGCGGGGAACTCCTTGGGTTCCGTTTCAGTTGAAAAATTGTCCATATCCAGTTTTGTGGTTTCCATCGGAGTATATCAAGAATAAAGAGCACAAGAAGCCTTTGGAATCGGATACTTCTAGAAGGGAAAATTTTGCTCAAGATAACGAGCCTTCTGAGGATGCGAAGACATTTAAGCAGGACCCCAGATTGTGGAGTAGCTGGTTTCCTGTTGACATGAGAAGCCTAAGATCTTTGATGCAAGGTGATGAGAGGGGGAATGTTCAGGATCAGGAATATGAGGATAACAAGGGACAATTTCCATTGAGGCTGCGAAGGAAGAGCACGGAGAGAAGAATGTTGCTTCCAAATCTGTGAAAGAACCGGCCTCCACTGAGAAGTCCTTTACTGTGAAGCTACCCTTCAGCGGTGATGGTATGAACAAATCTCAAGTAGTCCATGAGAGCTCTGATGGGCAGGTTAGCTCAGAGGTAAAGGAAAAAAGCAATAATCAGAGAAGCGTTCCTGTAAAGCAAATAGAAGCACCTACGGAGAAGCATGACACCGAAGATGCAGAGAGAAAACGACGTGACACTTCTCTTTTTTTAAAGAGTAGAAGAAGAAGAAGAAGAAGAGGAATGATGGTTTTGGTTTTGTAGCTAAAGTAGAAGAAGAAGAAGAAGAAGAGAAGTGTACAGAGGGTGTTTCTCAAAACTGAAGCTTTTCAGCTTACTGTGAATAAGTGATTTTTAGATTATAATCAGATTAAAAATAAACAGTTAAGCGTTTCTATAAACTAGTTAATAATCAGCTGATAATCAGTTTATAATCAGTTAAGTGTTTCTGTAAAATCAGCTTATTATCAGTTTTTAATTGCAGAAACTGTCAAAATGATCAAACTGTCCCTGAGTTTATTTATTGTATAAAAATAATTTTTTAAATGTCAATTCAAAATTTATTTTGCAATAATAATAATAATAAAATTTATTTAATAATAATAATAATAATAATAATAATAAACGTAAAAGAATTTTGATGGGAACTAAAGTGCATAGGGTGGACAAATTTAAAATATTGAAGATTAGATAGGGATAGTATGGTCTTTTACTTGATCAAAACTGCTTAAAAAATAAGTGCTTAAAAAAAGTAGCAAAATTCAACTTTTAAAAAACTGATTAAAAACAGATTATAATCTACTATTTAAATTTTTAAAAACATTTAGAGGGTGTTTCTCAAAACTGGAGTTTTTCAGCTTATTGTAAATAAGTGATTTTTAGATTATAATCAGATTAAAAATAAGCAGTTAAACGTTTCTGTAAACTAGTTAATAATCAGCTGATAATCAGTTTATAATCAGTTAAGTGTTTCTGTAAAATCAGCTTATAATCAGTTTTTAATTGCAGAAACTATCAAAATGACCAAACTGTCCCTGAATTTATTTATTGTATAAAAATAATTTTTTAAATGTCAATTCAAAATTTATTTTGCAATAATAATAATAATAATAATAATAATAATAATTTATTTAAGAAAAAACGTAAAAAAATTTTAATGGGAACTAAAGTGTATAAGGTGGGCAAATTTAAAATATTGAAGATTAGGTAGGGATAGTATGGTCTTTTACTTGGTCAAAACTGCTTAAAAAATAAGTGCTTAAAAAAAGTAGCAAAATCTAACTTTTAAAAAACTGATTAAAATCAGATTATAATCTACTATTTAAGTTTTTAGAAACACTTAAATAAACAATTTATAATCTAAAAACTGTTTATAATCAGTTTTGACCAGCTTTTAAGTTTTGAGAAACACCCTCTTAAATAAACAACTTATAATCTAAAAACTGCTTATAATCAGTTTTAACCAGCTTTTATTTTAAGAAACACCCTCATAATACCCTTAATCATTTTTTTCTTTTTTTGTTGAAGCTGAAGAGGAATAAAAAAAAAGAAAGAATTATTTCTTTAAATAATTAATAAAAATTAATAAATAATAAAAATAAGCTGAAGAAGACGTAATTATTTCTTTAAATAATAAATAATAAAATTAATAAATAATAAATAAAAATAGTTAAAATTAAAAGCAAAAGTAAAATTAAAATTAAAAATTAAAAATATGAGAAAGAAAGAAGAGAGAAAATTCAAATTAATTTATATATTGTAAAAAATAGTTATTTCTTATTTTGCATCGATCTAATTCATTCCGTTTTATCGAGTTCGTTACTCGATTCGTTCGATTCTGCGATTTTAACTGCATTCACGGTAGCGGTAGATGATTCAAACTATTTCATGCCAATTCAATCCGATTTTGTTTTATCATGACTGATTCAAATTTCGCGATAAATTTTGCAATTTAAAACCATGGTTTGAAGGCATATGGAGAAGCAGAATGAGTTGTTAATGGGGCATATAATTCAATGTCCCATGAATTATATAAGCTTCAGATTTATTTCATTTTGTTTCGATTTTTTTCTTGATTTTATAATTATTTATTTTTAGTTTGAATATGTCGAGAATTAATGATTAAATTAAACATGATTAATGTAATTGGCAAAGAAAGAATGAAAATTTGATTTGACCAGGTAAAGTGCGAAAATTTAGTCGAAAAAATGATTATTCTTTAAAATTTGAGCTAAATTATGGTTTTGGATTAAGTGAATACTAATAATTATTATATAGCATATATTTTCGAATTAGATTATTTTTTCTTTATTTTTAATCATTGAGTAAATAATAATAATAATTATTATTATTGTTATTGTTATTTCTAATTTAGTAATTTTTAATATAATTTAGCAATGTTATTATTTAAAAAATTGTAACATATATTTAATTATTGTTAAAACCTATTTACTTATTGTTATATTGTTATTTTTAATTAAGTTTTGATAACAATTTGATTCATATTATTATTATGGATCAATTTTAACATATATTATTAATTTATATATTATAAAAGATATTTATTTTTTTATTTTATTACGATCCGATTCATTCAGTCTCACCAATTTTGTTATTCGATTCGTCCGATTTTATAATTACAACTGCATTTACGATAGCGATAGTCAATTTAAGCCATTTCATATTGATTCAGTCTAATTTTATTTCAACACAGTTAATTTTAATTTTGCGACAAATTCAGTGATTTAAAATTCTGGGTGAAACACCATCAAGTCCTCCGTTAAGGGAGAGAGTTCCCAGTGAGGCAATGTGAGCAATTCTTTTATCTTGCTTTTCTGTCGCAATGTATGATTTGTCCTTGTTGACTGGACCAGCATCTTATTATATGTACTGACGTTAAGTGTACTTTTATAATTATGTCTCTGCTTGATATCTTCAGTTGATATAAACCCGAGTTTCAAGTTTCACGTACAGGCCATGTTAGTATGATAATAATAAAAATGTTTTTGTTAATATTTTTTTATAAAGTTTTGCGGGCTTCGTGTTTTATTTTAGTTCGAACACTAATCCATCCTCAACAGTCAACATATTAGCATATTGGTTTCAAATTGTGCCCCATTTAATGGTGGTTACTTTCCCTTAATGAATTGCCAAGATTGTTCATTTGCTTTTGGTTTTCTTAAATATTCCAACAGAAATAGAGGTTTTATCTGTCCTGGAGTTGAGACTGAAAGATAAGATATTATTGGAAATTCAATCAAATGACAACTATCAACTTAGATGGCCATCCTTGTCCTGGTGGAGGATGTACAGTTTGTTGGGATAAATTCATGGTTAGCCGATTTGAACGTGAGAAACATGGCAAGATTGCCAGTATGGAAGATAGATCTGTTCTTTCTGGGCCTGTTTAGGAGCACTCCTAGCATGGTTTGATAACATAAGGTATAATAAGTTTAGTCTAATATAATATGATGTGATATTGACGATATATTATATTTAAAAAAATAATATAATATCATTAAGTTATTTAATGATTTAATTTATTTTAATTTAATAATTTAATTTATTTTTAAATAAATAAAATAATCAAAATATTCTCCAATTTAATATTTTATATAATCCATATTAAAATAAATTTATTTGAATCATAATAATAAAACTAATTAACTATAACTAAAGCTAATAAAATTTTTAGTAAATACATATTTTATTCAAAAAAATAATTAAATTTTATACAAATTTAAGGATCATACCAATAAAAAAATAAAAAATATTAATAAGATTCAATTAAATTGATGATTTTAAAAGCAATAATATAATTAATCTATTAAAATTTTAAAATATTATTCAATAATGTAAATATTATCCATAACATCATCCAAAATAAAAATCTTTAGTATTAAATATTTTTTAAATTAAAAGTTAAAAAATTAATTTTTAAAAAAATAAAAAAAAGAGATTTTTGAAAATATTTTCATTTTTAAATTTATTTTAATGAAATCCAAATTTAAAATAAGATGGGTTGGGAAAGAAAAAGATTAGAATAGGTTGAGGTTTTTTAAAATTTTAATTGATGGTAATTTTGATAATAAAAAAATGAGTCTTTACAAAAATATTAGAAAAATAAAAAAATTTTAAATTTAACATATTTTTAAAAATATTTATAGATTTACCAAAATTTATAATTTTTTTATAAAAATATTAAATTTAGATAATTTATTATAAATTTATTTTGAGTTTGTTATAAATTTATTATATGTTTATAAATTTATATAGTTTATTATAAATTTATTATAATTTTAATATAAAATTATTAAAATATTACTATAAAAATAAAAAAAAAATTAAAAAATATGATAAAGATTATAATTATTTTTATAAAAAATAAAACAATGATGACCCATCAAATCAATGGTTCAGTAAAATGGTCCAAAATTGTTACTGTCAAACCATTATTACTAAAACATAATAAATCATCAAAATAAGAAATCTTTCCAAATATGGTTTGGATTTAAATCATAACTTATTAATCCATATAAAATCATAATGGAAATATTCTCAAACAAAGCTTCAGTTTCATATAACGAACTTTTTCAAAACAATTTAACGATTGTTTCCTTTGAGATTTATCAGGCTCATAACTCATAAGCTTGTTCACAATGCTTGGTTAGTGGTTACCGTGATATGAATTCCCTCTTCAGCAAGACTAAAAATGAATAAGAATTTATAAGTTTCTGTTCTGAAGTTGATATGGCGTAGATCAGTGGCGAATCCAAAGAATATTTTAGTGGGGTCTATACAGTAAATTTAAATAGTTAATATTATATGTTAAAAGAAGATACAATCATTCAACTAAATAAAGTAAACAATATCCTAATAAAATCAACAAATAATATTCTAATTTAATTAAAATTTTAATAAAAAAATTAATATATAATACTAACCAATTTGAAGGGAAAGTGGGAAAGGCTGCTCTTAAGTTCTCCTGCTGCAAAAACAAATTTCTTGGATAAAAAGAAAAAGTTTTATCTTGATACTTTTATTTTGTAAAACAGTATATTATGAGATGGAAATTGAGAAAGTTATTTTTGTTTAATAATAGAAGAGTTTTAATTATTTAATATTTTTTAGACTAATTAGATTTAAGTAGGTAGGTGTAATTTAATATTGTATTGAGTTATATTTTTAATAGGTTTAGAATTAATTAGAGTCCATATTTTTTTAGTTGGGATTCATTAATTAAAGACTCATCATATTTATTTTAAAAAATGACACCCTCAGCCATATTTTTAAAAAAATTTATTTTTTTTATGATGAATTTTTTAGTTATTTCATTATAAATTTATAATAAATTTATTATAAACTGTGTAAAATTTATAAACTCATTATAAATTTTTGTAAGCTGTTTGTAAACTGATAAAAATTTAGTATTTTAGTAAATATTTTATATATTTTGATATTTTGATAAATATTTTATAAATACGGTAAATTTAAAATTATTTTTAATTATTTTTATATTTTTATCAAAAATCCTATTTATTTTAGGCATATAAAAAATTTTAATTTTAGTTGGGGGCTATAGATCCCATATCTAATGAATTAGATAGGCCACTGCATAGATAATTTGGATCATAATATAGTTATGAAATTATGGTTTTTCCTAATTTTTCAAATAGAATAATGAAAATATGATTAATTTCATAATTTATTTAGCATAGAAATTTGAATCAAGATTAACATTATATCATGAGCATAGTTATATCTGTTGCATTCAAATTGGCATCCGCTCTGAAATTATGCTTACTTTCTCGGTGCTGCTTTTTTCAAACACGCACATAAATAAAAGTTCCTGTTAGAAATATGAACTACTATAAAAATTTTCCCGGCAATGAACAAACTAGTCCATTCGAGGACTGAATTTTACTTATCCTCTCCCAAATTTATACATTATTTTAATATTATTTTGTTAATATAATTTATATTAATAATATCATCTAACTTTTTAAATTTATTTTAATAAAATTTTTAAAGAAATATGAATGAAAATTATTATTATTTATTTAATAAAATTATAAAATTATTAACATGACATAGAATATGGTGACACCTTAATATTAAAATAACTTGGTAATTTCATATAATTTGCTATATTACTTTATAATTTTTTTTTTGAAACCTATATTACTTTATAATTAATATGACACTATGTTATATTTTACGTCAACTGTCCTGATAAGATCTCTTAACGATATTGATAAAAAAAAATTATTAAAAAAATTTAAAAAATTAGGTGATATTATTGATATAAATAATATTAACGACATAACTCTAACACTAAAACAATGTCTAACTTGAGAGAGTATATGTGAAATTTACTCTCGGTCTAGCGAAATGAAAAAACTTAAAAAGATATTGTTGTTAGTTTCTCTCCCTCTATCTTAACAGCTGTCACACCTTCATCAGGTGCCACGTGGCACTAGATTCAAAATCACGCTGCCGTTAGAAACCACCACTATATAAGCACACAGCTAAATTTCTCATCAAAGGAGGTTATATCCGTCATTCCATCCAGGCACAAAATTTGTTCCCTACAGTTACAACGGCCTTCTTTGTCTTCTCTCTTTCTCTCATTAGGCCGGCGAGTGGCATAAATACCGGTGACATGCTTCGTCGCCAGGTCTATCTTCTTGGTTCTTATCAGAACCGGTCTTTAATCTTTCTTCTTTTTTGATTGAATAATAACTGTCTCTTTCTCGTCAAAAGCCAATAAAGAAACAGAGAGAGAGAGATGGAACTGAAGATTCTAGAGATCAACTTGATCTCTGCGCAAGGTCTAAAGCCACCATCTGCCAACCTACGCCGAATGCAGACTTATGCGGTTGTCTGGATTGACTCTTCCGCCAAGCTAAGAACCCGAATCGACCGTGTCGGTGGCGAGAATCCTACTTGGAACGATAAGTTCCTCTTTAAAGTCACTCCCGAATTCCTCTCTGGAGAAACTTCCGGCGTTTTCTTTGAAATTTACGCCGTCGGTTGCCTCCGTGACCCACTCCTTGGCACTGTCCGTTTACTTGTTAGCAACGTCCCGTTCTTTTCCCCATCTTCCCCATCTGAACAAATGAAAACTCCCTCGTTCGTCGCTCTCCAGATTCGCCGTCCTTCTGGAAGATTCCAAGGGGTGCTTAACATTGGTGCTATTGTCAATGATAGCTTTGATTTCACGACCTTAAATGGAGCATCGGCTATTGGTTATCGTGATCTTATGGGGGCGAGCGCTCGTCGCCTGCGCCGCCCTGATTCAAAGAAGTCGACTTCGATAGAAGAGGATGCTCCCGGCGAGAATTCTTGTGGAGAGTCGGGAGATTTGTCTGATGGTGCTGATTCGACGACGTCTTCATCGTCAGCCGCATCGACGGCGTTGAAGGACTTGAACGGGGTTAGAGATTTGGCAGGATCCAATCACTTGAGGTCATCATCTGACGGTGGAGGATTGTTTTGTGGGTTGCTGCTGCAGAGGAGGCTTACAATGTGCCTGTCCACACAGAATCTTCAGTTTTACGGTAGATCATCCCAGAAAGAAAATTAATGAACGGTATAGATTGGTATCTACTTTTTAGAGAAGTACTGTTAATTTTTGAATTGAGTGGTTGTTCAAAGTCTACCTCACGCACGGTTGATTGCAATATATTCAGTCATTATAGTCCGTCGGATCAGTTTTTTTTTTCTATTTTTTTTTTGAAAATAGTTTTTTTTTCTATTTTGACAACTGATCAACGGTGAGGATAATCTCAGTGTTCTCTCTTAATGTACATCTTTGAGCATCATTTGATTCAACTTATGCATGATTTTGTTTTAATGGGGGTTACAGTCTATAATCTTGATTCTGACTCGTGCTTGAAGTCAGAGGCCAAAAATACTAGTAGTTGTAACAATTGGCTCATTATAAGTACAATTTGAATGACGAGCAAATCAGATTTTTACCTATTGTGCTCATTAGTCATGGATACATAATTAAAAATGTTAACTTTACAACTATAATTTTTTTTTCTCTCTGTGTAACGTTTTTTTTTTTGAAGAAAATAATTATCGGAATACTTTCTTGATGAATCGAAAGTTTTCCGCAGAACGAACATCTTTCAAGTCTTAGCTCTTATTTGATTTTAGCTTTTCAGATTTTTGTGAACCAAGACATTGGTGACGTAGTAGGCTATGAAATTGGGCCAGCCTAATGGAACAAATATACTAGTCTGTTTCGTTAAGAAATTTACTGGTAGGCTATGAAATTGGGCCAGCCTAATATACTGGTAGGCTATGAAATTGGGCTGTTAGGAACAAATATGAAATTGGCCAGCCTAATATATTTAATGGAACAAATATACTGGTAGGCTATGAAATTGGGCCAGCCTAATGGAACAAATATACTAGTCTGTTTCGTTAAGTAATGAAAAAACAAAACCTGTTTTTCCGATAATTATTTTAAAAAATTTCTAGAAAATAAAGAACTGAAATTTTCTAAATTAGATATCTGAAAAACAATTTTTGAAGTTTTTTAAAATTTTACTATATATTTAATAATATTTTTCATTTTCTTTAAAGATAAAAAATTATTAAAAACAGTAATTATATGTGTTCAAAGAAAGAAATCTTAGAAATATAACTTAAAATGGTGAAGCACAGAAAGCTTTTACTGCGTAAAGAGAAATTTTAACATAATCTTTTATTTTGTAATTTTCAATTTTAAAAAATAAAAAATAAAAATGATAACTACTTTTAGCCACGGATCTTTTTTTTTTTTTAAATTATGTTTTACACAGATTTTATTGAATTGAGCAACAATGGCTTCACGCAAAAGCACATTCAGGGAGGCTAGCTCTTCGTAATAAAACATAGGTTCAAGGTTAGGTTCAAGTGCGCGGCTACTCATTTTAGAAGAAGCAGCCGTCCTCTTCTATTTTAAATTATATATATATATATAATTATATATATATATATTATTTCGCCTGTTAGGTTGATATTGTTCAGAAGATAAAAACGCTCATGTTTAACGTAGATTGATGTCTTTTTCCCTTTATTATATTGTAAATTTAGGAATTGTACTGATATATTTCCTTGTCTCCTACATAAATTTGTTGGTGTAGCTTCTTCCAATTCTATCAATGCAAGAACCAAAAAGTAAAAGCAGGTCTCAGTTACAAACTACTCCTACGAGTCGTAGGTGAAAGCTAGAAGGTGAAAGTGAAGGCGAAGGAGTAAAATTGTACTGGCACGGCTGACCAAAGCATTAACAAAAGAAACAAAGAACATCGCCTATTCTGGGGCACAGAGAGGTGTAGCTGTAGTTTGTAGCACGGAGCACGACGTGATTGATTGATTGATATAAATAATTAACTAATAAAGAAGCAGGAAAATTGAATTCGTAATAGGGAGATGGAGATTTTGAGAAGCCACCGGAACCAGAAAATCTGAACCAATCAGATTTGAGAGACGGAGTTGGTGACTGGTGACCAACGGGGTTTTGGCAATTCGAGATTTTTTTAGAGTATAATTTTTGGTTTTTCATGGATCGAGGGATACAAAATCTGACGCTACGGCTGCTCTCTCTCTCTGTTACTCCGGATTTTGCGCCCCTTTGCTATAAAAGCTCCACCGGCTGTATCCACCTTGCCTTATGCTTAGAGGTGATGTTAGCAGTTAAACCCTATTCCTTTGTGATTTTCTCTCTTCTATTCTCTGTTCTTCCTTTGTTGAAAACTCATTAATTAATAGTTTCTGCTCCCCAGTTTCATTATATGCAATTGATGAGACCGTAATGACATGCTTAAATTCTACGTTTAATTCATTTATATTAGGTTTTTTATATGTTATACATGTATGTTCTTGTGACATACAGATCAAACTAATTCAATGAAAAGACATCCAAAATTTAAATACAACCTCATATGTACTAGAATGATTATCTATTTACTCAAATATATAAATTGAGTGCATAAAAAATAAAAAAAATAAAAATGAAAGTATTATATTTCCATTTTAGATTAAGATAATTTTTGTGCATTAAAATTTAGATGATACTTATTGTAAAATGGAGTGCGGAGCTAAATGCTAAACCAATTTCCTCCAAGTTGGCAACGGGTAGGCATACTTGATTTGGCGAGTTTCAACCACCCATGCAACACAAATCAACCAATCCAATCATATTCTATCATTTAACCTTATTACAACTTACAAGGATCATTAATTTGTATGTATGTTCGTTCATTAATTAATCAGCTCAACAAGAACCCTATGTTTAGCAGATAATTTACAATTAATCCTAATTTATCTTTTTAGACCAGTAAGAGAGTAAATCACTCCCTCTTAAGCCCTCTTTAAGTGTTTTATATCGAGGATTCGGATTCGATATCTATAAAGATAATACCCCTTGATATTGTTACATTTTATTTCTTATTTTGTCTGCAATTTTATACAACCCTTTACGCCATTACTCTATAAATCCATCATCACTGTAAGTCCTACAAAACATAAATCTACCCCACAAATTCCAGCCACTAGTTGTTAGTGTAGCCTCTTAGTCTGTGAATCTGGGGTGTACTGGTCTGCATAAAAAATATTATGTGTCTTCGTACATATGATCAGTAGGAAACAATGAAAATCGGAAAGTTGCAGTTTTGCACACTTTAATATTAATAGTTAATTTGTATCAACCATGATTTTTGCTTATGATCTGAGCAAGTGGAATTATGGAAGGTGTACTTTTTGTTTTGATTTGATTAATTTATGCAAAAACTTAACCCATTTAGATGGTGGATAGGTTCATGATTTTGTGATTGATCTTTTTTTTTCAGATATTCAACGTAACTAATTAACTTTGTTCAGTGTGGTCTCTTTCTTTTTGATAGCTGCCTGGCCGCTGGCTGCTTTTCAGATATTCAACGTAACTAATATTCATTTTGATTATTGGCTTAATGACTGAAAAGTTAATGTTCTTTTTTCCTATCTTTGCCGTAGGAGCCCAGACTAGACTTAGCGCCACTCGTTAACTGCGCCTCCAAATAAATAAATTTTGTTGCTATTTTATATCATATAATAAATTAATAATAATAAATAATAGTATACATAGCAAAATATAATATCTTATATACATATATGTACAGAAAAAAATTAATTTATTATAGTAATAATTTTTCTACACGCTATTATTAAATTAATACATATAGTATTTTTTTATCAGTAATAAAAATATCATTAATTAAATATAACAAATATAAAAAGCCATTGTAAATCACAGCTTAGAATTCAGGAAAACCATCAAACAAATGTAAGAATACGAAACTCTATACCTAAACTAGAATACCCTTACATCAGTCTAAAAATAGAAATAAGACTTACCAAGTTAACAAAGGGCAACAACCCTGAAAATGCAAACAAACAAACAACGATAGACCTAAACAATATTAGATAATAGAGTAGATAGGGAAATAATGGCTACACAAACAAAATCTGAGACTGAGAGAAAAAAAAAACTCAGATAAGATAAATCAAACGAGCTGAAATGAAAAGGCATGCATCTCCACTAACTGGTTAGAACTCTAAATCATGGAACAAGAAGGGGAAGGAAAACTAAACAACAGCTTATGATAACTCATAGTGGGCTTGTTTATTTTTTGAACACAAAAAAATCACCGACGTGCTTATATCCTGAGGCCTACTCAATAGGCATATTAACTCATTAATTACACGAGCTTCGCCACCAAAGAGAAACTTATAGACTTCAAGAAATAATCATGGATAATTTAGCAAAAAATCATCCAAGGCTATAACATTAATTACATGTTTCGTATTGATAAAATATAATAAATATATATTTTTATAATGATTTAAATAATTTTTATTTTATGAATTAAATTTTTACGGTTGAGTTAGATTTAAATTTATTTTTTCAATAATACAATCTACAAAAACCATAGCAACGAGAACGAAATAACAAAAGTAAGAGGAAAACAGAAAGAATGGAGATCTAAGAAATCAAAAGTAGCACGTTGGAGAGGGAGGGAGAAAACCACGAAGACATATTTTAAGAAGATAGGTTGAGAGAGTTTGGGTTGGGATGTTACTTTGAATAATTAAATTAATACGTATTTATTGACTTATAACTAAACTTTAATATTACAATAAAATAATTTATTTTGAAAAAATTTGGATACAATAGTAATTTTTGAAAATAAAAAAATTAACTTTTCAGTCATTAAGCCAATAATCAAAATGAATTTTGTTGAACTAACAGTTAAAATTAATATCTTAAATAATTATTTTTCTATATTTTAAAAGAAAAAAAATAGTATTGATACAATTAATTGGAAACACCAAGTATCCATTTTCGGCCACCGGTGGCTGAGAACATCATTTTCAATGTCGGTGTGTTTCTCCACAACTTCATGTTTCAAATGGCATTTGGTGGGTAATCCTAAACAAATTCAATGCATAACGGGACAAAATTTAAAAACTATTTTTAAAGAAAGAAAATTAGGGGTGGGTATACCAAATTAATTTAAATTTCTTGAATCGGGTTGACCAATTTTTAGTTTTAAATAATTTAATTAATTAATTGAATTAAATTAGTCTTAATTTTTTATTTTATAATAAAAATTATATTTATATAATTATATAATTAAATAAAATTTATTAAAAATTAAAAAATAATTTTATTTTATAATAAAATTTTATTTATAATAAAAAATTAATATAATTAATAAACTAAATAAAAATTAATAAATAACTAAATAAAATTTTATTTTTTTAATTTTTAATTAACCGTGAACCAACTGAATCAAAATAATTAATCATTGGCTAAATTAAAAATAAATTAATCTAAATTTATTAACTAAAACAATCGATATTTAATATTTTTTATTAATTAAACTAAATATTTAACTGGTTAAATAAATATTCGATCAGTTAATAAAAAAAATATATATCTAATCATGACCATAGTTTAATTAATCAGAACCATAAATTTTTATAAATTTTAATTTTAACCGGTAAGAGCCGATTCGGTTAATGTTTAGACCCTTTAAAGACGGAACGATTTTAATTTCTGTTTGAACTTTTGTTTTAAATTAATTTTAATGATTTATTTTTTAATAAAAATAATCATAATTATAATATTTTTATGAAATTAAATACACAAATCATAAATTTAATAATATAAGTTAAATTAAATAATATTAATTATTAAAAAATAATATTAATTATTATTATTATTAAATAATAATAGTAATAATAGTGGTAATAATAATGATAAATTTTTAAAAATATAATTTTTATTATAAATATATGTATTAAACTATATAATTTTATATATTTAATATTGAAATTGAAGTGTAAGAAAAAAAAATAAATAAAAAATCGACTAAGATTTTAATTTTGAACTAAAAAATAAATATATTTTAACATATATATTAAAAATTAATATATATATTAATATTATATATTTTAAAATATATATTAATTTTTATTTTTTATATATATTTTTTGAAATTGTTCAGTTTTTAAAAAATTATAAATTTAAACTAAAATTTTATAATTCGAACTTAATTTTAGTTAAAAATTAATTTTTTTAATTTCAATTTGATTCATAAACTGAATGATCGATTCATGATTTGATTTATAATTTATTGTGAACCGTGGGCATAATTATATACATTCTAAAGAAAATATATAAATAAATAAATCAAAGTATAAAACAAAAAGAAAGCATAGGACATAAACTATTAGAAGTGACACATGACTTAATGTGCACAAGACGTGGCTGCCTGGAAAGGAAGAAGAGGTTGGTATAATGGTGTCTTGCTACTCCCCACTATCTTTTCTCCCTTTTCACTTCTCTTTGCTACTAAAATACAGTGATAGGTGTTAAGGTCAATGCCCATGTGCCTCTTAAAATATTAAATGAACTAGAAAATTATGAGCGGTGCAGCCATCATAATGAAACGACGAAAAGAAAGTGACTCCAAATCAAAGTCGCATGAGATATCATCAAAAATTAAGAAATTTATCATCGTGGGGGGAGGCCACCAGCTCCTGGTTCCATCCTTGTATTTGTATAAAAGATTATTTCACGTTGGTTAAAGAATAAAAGACAATATTATATTCTTATATGTAAATGAAAATGATTTATAAACTCATTATTTTATAAGTTTAGAATAAAATGCAGTGTAAAATTTATTATTATTTTATTTTCTCTTGTTTTTTTTTTCTTGTGGGTTTTTCTATTTTATTTTATTTTTAAATATTATTGTGCTAATTGTCGCCTGCAACATATATGTCTCTTTCACTTTATAAAGAAATTGGTTACACCATTTTTGCTTGTTCTATATATGACTTTTTGTGATTGGGCAAATACTAATACATGAGATGCTTGTGAGTTGTGACCCCATAAATCATAGTTGCATCATTCACTAGATTCACATAAAAAAAAATTTTAATATTCGAAGTTATTATTTATTTATTTACTTTTTGTAATAAAAAATTTATATTTTTCCGGACATCAATTAGACCACTTTAAAACATACATCAACAGTTAAATAAATTAAACTCCAAATGAGCTAGTCTAGTAAACCATCACCTTGCTCAAAGTTATTCTCAATTGAAAAGTATGTAAATATATCTAAAAATGACAAAAAAATTTCAAGATCTAATTTTTAATAATCATGATTTTATATGATGAAATAATTAATATCTGAGATAGGATAATATAATAAGATTATAACTATTTACAGGTTTAATTTTAATATTTTTTATTTAATTAAATAGAAATTATTTTAATTTTGAATTGTATAAATGAATGCAATAAAAAATTACAAAATTTTTCATATATTAAAAAATATTTTTAAATTTATCAGAATTTATAATTAGTTTATAAATTTATCAGATTCATATAATTTATTATGAATATTTTTAATATATTATGAATTTAATATACATATAATAAATTTTATATGCTTATTATATATTTATTATATATTTATAAAATAATTAAAATATCTACACTACTCTTGGAAAAATTTTAAATGATCCTGTATTGACATGCCCAACGCTCTTTCGCTATTTATTAAAAGCTATTAATGTGGGAAAAACTAAAAGAAAAAAAAGCATGATACATTTATTGCTCTTTACATTTATTTATTTTAATTATTTTATTATATTGGTTAAATTATTTTATCACATATATTTATATATTGGTTAAATTATTTATTATATTTATCTATTTTATTTCAATAGACACTTATATAACCACTTTGTCTCTTATATTTTTATATATTTTATCAAATAGATATTTACACATATATATAGTACTATTTTTATTTAGTTATATGTTAATATAAAATAGATAAATATAAGATGTAAAATAATCAATATGTGATTATATAAATATTTATTAAAATAAAAAATAATTTGATAAATATATAAATATGAAAAATAAAATAATTAACATAATTGAGTATAAAAAATTACTTATGTATTAAGAAAATAAATTAATTAATAAATTTTTTTAATGTGGGTTGGTATCTACTTAATTTAAGAAGCTAGAAATATCGAGTATATACCACAACCAAAACCCAAGAAAATCAAAATAAAATGCAATGAAGAAATTAGAAGAAGAAAGAATAAAGTTTAAATAAAAAAGGTAAAAAATGTGAAGCAATGGGTAAGATAGAATTATTATTATTTATTTTATTTTTTGATTATCTCCAAAATTTTAAATAATTTTTTTATTTTTTAATGCTTATTAAAAATTTATTAATTTCCAATTAATATAATTAATTTGAGTAATAAGTAGTTCGGTATCGCTTAAATAGATTATAAATTTAAATTTCGAGCTTACCACCTTATGAATGTAGCTATTTTTATTCAAAAAATTATCTATTATTATTAAATATGTGACTTAAATTAAATACAAATTAATGGAGATAAAGGATCCAATATCAAACTGACACACAAAAAAAAACTAATTAATTATTTAAATAATAATAAAAGTAATATTCGACTTAAACCATTTTACACTATTCCCATGGCTTTCTTTCTTTATCTTTATACACAATAACCAAACAGCATGTGTCTGCACGCGCTTTTCTTGAATTAGTTCTATTTTAATAAAAAAAATTTAAATAAAAATTTAAATACTTAAAATTTTTTAAATTATTTTAAATTATTTTAAATATTTTTAAATATTTTTTATAATTAAATAATTAAATTATAATTTAAGTAGTAATTAAATATTTAATTTTTTTAAAATTATTTAAGTATTTTTTTAGTAAAATAAAATTAAATAAGTTTAAATTTAACACAAATTATAATTTTTATTAAATAATATTTTTTTAATAAATATAATCATTTTTTAATTTTTTATTAAATAAAAATTAATATTTTAATATTATATATTTTATTATAACTGTATTTTATGTATTAAAATTAATATTATAGATTTATATTAATATAATTATCATTATTTTGTGCTGCTCCCATTTTATTTTCTAGTTTCCAATCCAATATCTCCTCCACGGGCTCCGCTAGACACCTACAAAACAGCACACTTCCTCTATAGAAAAACCGCCTTCTCACTTCATTCTCTGCCTGTTGTTTTTTATGATACGAAAAAAGAAAACCGAAAAGAAACAAAGAAAACCTTCCCTTTCTCTCAAATGTGTTGCTTAGGCTAGGCGTGGTTTCTCAGCCAAATCTGGAGTGACCCATGTCTTAGTTTATCTACCATTTCCAGAAAATATCTCGGCCATAGCCCATTTTGTTTTGGTCTCTATGTTCTTTGTTACTTTTCTTTTAATAGACCCTTTCCCTTCCTCTGTACTCCCCTCTTCACAATCTCTGTTTTTTTTTTTTCTTGTTTTTCTCTTTGCCCCATTTTTTTTTCTAATCTGCCCAGACCTAGACCCACTTTGGTTTCCACTGTGCTTGTGTCTTAAAACAAAGGTATGGGTTTTTTTCTTTTTATGAAAATGTTTTTCTTTCTGTTCTTTATTTTTTTAATTCTTTGTTTCAGTGATCTGCCAGCCTCTGTTTTTTGATCTTTGATTTTGGTTTAGTTATTGATGGTAATGGTTTTTATTTAACCGGGGCTTTTGATGTTTGATTGATTGTTAAGCGTTGCGTTATCTCTTTTCTTCCCACCTAATATTGTTCTACTATTATTTTGACTCTCAAAATCGCTTTTAGGGTTTGATGTGTACAAACCATGAAAGATTTTTTTTTTGGGGGAAAAACAACAGTTGTTTTTGGATTGACAAACTCATTCTTGTATGAATTATTGTTTATAATGTTCCTTTTGTTTTAATTACTTCTTTACGTTTTAAAATCTTTTTTTTTTATTTTTTCTTGGAGTTACATAATTTAGTGCTAAATGTGGGATATGCTCGTTATTCAAATCCAGATATAGTATTGCCGAGTCTTGTTGCTTGATTTTTTTATTAACACATCGGGATCGGTTTCTAGTATTATT
Source organism: Garcia nutans (assembly GCA_947685225.1). Taxonomy (NCBI): domain Eukaryota; kingdom Viridiplantae; phylum Streptophyta; class Magnoliopsida; order Malpighiales; family Euphorbiaceae; genus Garcia; species Garcia nutans. The sequence goes on along the minus strand of CANTUV010000010.1, from coordinate 11,630,892 downwards.
TGCTTCTGGGTATGCATTTAATTTGGTTTTTTGCTTCATATTTCTTTCTGGGCTTGGAATATCCATTTTCGATCTCTTGGTTGTCTGAAACTTGGGTATTGCTTCAATTTCTTCCCTAGTATGCTTGTCATTTCAGAAATACGTTAAAGTAAATTTTTTTTGGGTAGAATTCTTTCCATATCCTCAAAATTGAGATTTTCTTCTTGTTTGTTTACTGTGTTTGTTGAATTCAGCATCCTTGTTGGTTTATGGTATATGGAGAGTATTGCTAATAGGTAATGGAGTAACTGGTGGTGTCAAGTTCTGGTATCCTAATTGGCTTTTGGAGTTCTATGAATTGGATTTTAATTATGAATGGATGACATTAGGAGACCTCAATCTGATATAGATGGTAGTTGGGCAATATGATTCTGGGTTCAATATATAGCTTGTTTTGCTGGTTGGTTATGAATGCATTGCCATTGTTGCAGGGTCCTGTTTCGTCTATGTCATGCTTATGGATGTGATATGTGAGTGTAAGTTATAATGTAGTTGTAGCGTGGTAATGATTGGGTTATGTAGTGATGCGAGACTATGTCTCACGCTTGCCCACCCAACAATCAATACTGCACTTTCTTTTGAACCTATTCACTATGCTGTTTGAATTTCCTGAATTTTTGATATCTTATTTGTTGCATTAACTTCTGTAGTGATATTAGAGTTCTTTTTGAATTTAATCAATTATATTTTAAAATTTCTTTCCTCTTTCCTTTTCATTCTGCCAGCCCTGGTGTTCATCCCCTTGTCATCATGAAGGGAGAGACATCATGGGTTAGTGATTGCTTTGATGAAGTGACAAGAGATATTGGTGAGTTTGATTCATTCTCAGAGCTTAGTGATGAAGGCAATAAAGAAATTAATGCAGTTTCAGTTGATTTAATCTTGCCTGATGATTTGTTGGAGCGGATTCTAGTCTATCTTCCCATTGCTAGCATCTTTAGAGCTGGTTCTGTCTGTAAAAGATGGCATGAAATTGTTAGTTCAAGGAGGTTTTTATGGAATTTCTCACACTTTCTGTCACAAAAACCTTGGTATTTTATGTTTACAAATGCTGATGAACCTGTTGGCTTTGCCTATGATCCAATCCTCCGCAAGTGGTATGGCATTGATCTCCCCTGCATTGAGACATCCAATCTGGTCATTGCTTCATCTTGTGGGTTAGTTTGCTTCATGGACAATGACAGTAGAAGCGAGTTATATGTATGCAATCCTGTAACCAAATGCTGCAAAAAGCTTGAGGAACCCCCAGGTTTAAAAATTGCTGATTACAGTGCACTTGCAATCACAGTGAACAGGATGTCACATGGATATACGATTTCAATTGTGAAGTCCAAGCAAGTCCCGGGAAATTTTTTTCAATGGGATCTTTCTATTTATACTTATGATTCAGAAACAAGGACATGGGTGACTTCTTGGACAGAGGTTTTGACAGGGTGGAGAAGCGGTGAAGAAAGTGTGATTTGTGAAGATGTTCTGTACATTTTAATTTATTCGACTGGTGGTGGTGCACCAGAGAATCGCCATGGTCTAATTACATATAATCTCTCCAGCAGATCTGCTCATGGTTTATTGATAAGGAGTTTCATTCCGGTACCTTGCCCTCTTACTTGTGGCCGTTTAATGAATTTGAAGGAGAAGCTGGTAATGGTCGGAGGAATTGGTAAACAAGATAGGCCGGACATAATTAAGGGGATTGGTATTTGGATTCTAAATGGTAAGGAGTGGCAAGAGATTGCCCGCATGCCCCATAAGTTTTTCCAAGGATTCGGGGAGTTGGATGATGTTTTTGCTAGCAGTGGCACAGATGATCTTATATATATCCAAAGCTATGGAGCTCCAGCTCTTCTTGTTTTTGACATGAACCAGAGACAATGGAAATGGTCACAGAAGTGCCCTGTGACAAAGAGGTTCCCACTTCAGCTCTTTACTGGTTTTTGCTTTGAACCTAGGCTTGAGATTGAGCCATAATTTTATTGAATTTAATGTTGTGGCGTTGACAAATTTGTCTGAGGTCGCCAAGGTTTTTTGTTTCCCGTTAATTTTCTTTTGTTTGTTTTGGCCCTTATTTTCAATCATTATAAAATCTGTTCTGGAAAAGTTCATACAAAATGTTACAGCAGATAGGGGCTGCTCATTTTATGAAAATGGGAACATCATTCTTTGCACCGGAAATATTTAAATTTTCTGATCAACATGTAGGCACCTGCCTTGTCATAAGAACTTACTCGCAGTGGTGCCTCATCATGTGAAATAATGATTAATTTTGAAACAATTTGCATTTGATCTTTTGCACTTTTGATATTGTTTGTGTTGAATGCATGTCTAACTGCCTTTGTTCTTAAAGTTTATATGTAGAAGCTGTGAATGTTGATCTTTGCCTGACTTATTGAGCTATAGAGTGCTTTGCTTTTCCAATCTCCTGGGAATGCAACTTCTTCTCTAGTAGGTTTCTGGATTCGGTAATTCTGCCATTTTGGTGGGGAATCTAGAGCTGTGCTAGCTTGTGTATTTTTTTTCAGTGTGTCGTCCTGGTTTTCCACTGTCAAAATGTAGAAAGATTCCCCTCCCCAAAGTGGCTAAAGACTTCATGATGATTGGTGTCTTTGTTACTTATTACAGCAACTCACCGCTTGGTATAAAGTACTAAAATTTTACAGTTTCGACATATTCCATGGGTATGATATTTAAAACTCATATTATTTTAATCTTGTAAATTGGTCAAAAGTTAAGTAATGAAATGCATGTCGGATGATATAATAAATAATATTATTCATGAGTTAAGATAAATTTTATTTTTCGTTAAAAAATTATTATTATTAGGTGAAATGTATAAATTTTGAAATATATAAATTATTATTGATATTTTAAATCTTAAATTATTCTTTACTAGTCTTTTATAATATTTTCAATTATTGTTATTAATTTCATTTTTAAATTCGATATTGATATCTTTAATCAATGTCAATATTTGAATCAATAGTTTTTGAGATTTCCACATTATGATTGACATTCATATTTAAATTAGACACATCTACCGTCTTCATCTCAAATTGATCAAAATTTAAATTTCTAATTTTAAAATATCCGTTTTCAATTTGCAACATTTGATGGAATATTTAATATGTTTTCATTTAAACTCAGAAAAAAACAATGCTGAAATATGAAAATTGATAAATTTTTTATGTTATATTTTTTATTATTAATATAAATTTAGAAGTATTAATTCTCAAAGCTAGCTTATAAAGTTCGAGAATTAATTTTTATATTGATCAAACCATATTCTTATATTTTTTGAGGTATATAATTATTTATATTTCACTATATGATAGGGTGATAGGGTAGTTTAACAAAAATATAATAATAAAAATTTCTAAAAACTGCAAAATATTTTTGAAAAAATTAATAAAATACATAAAATATAAAAATATAATTTCCTTAATAAAATCAACAAATTACATTATTCGTAATAGAAAGTATAACAATAATTGGCAAAATTAGAAGTATAATATAAAAGTATAACAATAATTGGCAAAATTAGAAGTATAATATAAAAAGTAGCACAACTGGAGTAAATATGGCAGCTGGAAAATTGTAATGAAACCTGAAAAAGCAAAGCTGAATGGAAAAAAAAAAAAATCATAACTAAATATGGCGCGAAAGCTCTTTTATTTTGGAGTCCCAACGGCCACAGCACTGTCACTCTATAATTGTTATCATGAACTCATAATTTTTTGGAGCAAAACTAAAATCCGAAACAACTGAATCTTTCAACTACAGTAATGTAGATAAATAAGATCAAATCATCGCTCAAATTTGCGATTCCAGAGAACATTCATTTCTTCTCCATTTCTCTCCTAGAGGCTCTTTGTAAGTTTCGACGAAAACGGAAGGTATCTTTTGTTATAACTTTCTTTTCTTCAATTTGTTGGATCTAGGTTTTATTTATTTATTTTCTTTTTGAATTTAGTTTTGCTGATTACAAAAGGTATAAATCGCTTCAAAGAACAAATTTGGTTTTGAGGGGTTCTTGCAATTACAGAAATTTTCACCCAATTTTTAGTGGGAAAGAGAGATCTGAAATGGGTATTTGATAATGATGATAGATTGATTCGTTTTATGAAGAATGTCTATTGGTGACTGCATTTTGAATTTATTGATCTTCTGCTGGGAAATGTGATGATGCCTTTTACAGGATAGTACATGGCGGAATTGGGAGAACAATTTGGTTCATTTGCATTCAGAGATATCCGAAGTAAAAGGATACAATATTATCAGGAGGAAGCTGATTATGTTGTCCCAGGCATTACTGAGTTAGAATGGAAAGATTACTGTCCCGATGTTTTCAGGTTATGTGCTCTTTTTTTTTTTTTTTTTTTCTCTCATCTATAGCTGTCTGCCTGTTTTGGTTCAATATTTTATTTCTTCTTGCTTAAACTCAGTTACACATTGCTCCAAAGTTTGGTGCTTCTTAAAGATGATTCAAAGTTGTCATTCTCTGTGATAATTTATCGCTAGGGTAATTTCCCAATTACATGTTTTACGCTACAGCAATGTCTTTGATTGTTGGAGATCCTGTTGAGGCTACACTTCAACCCTTATAATAACGTTTTGTTTGTGCCCCAATGTTGGGAAAGAAACAATCATACATTTTCAGAAAAAGAAAATGCAGAAAATAGGGAAAATTTGAATCCTACGATCGCAGGAGTTTATTATTATTTTTCTTTAAACTGTGAAATGTTAGGTGACATGATCATGTCTATAAAGATGAACCAAGACTCTTGTCTAACTGCAAAGAGACTGCTAAACATGGCATTCCTTGGCCAGTAATTTCATCCCCTTGACAATTGCCTAGATGCAATGAGTTGGGTATTCAAATGTCTGCAACTTGTTAGTAAGGAATTGTAAATGTTATAGAGAATATAGATCTTGTTGTCGTTTTATCTTGTCAGTACCATCCATGAAATTAATTCATCATCCCTTCAGAAATTCTTTCTTATCTAAAATAATTTTTTCCCGGTTTCTGACTTGATGCATATGTTAAAAACTATCAAACAACTGTTATTTTCAGAAGAAAATAGAGCTGAAATTTGTGTTAATGTATTTCTTACAGAAACTTACAAGAGCTTCAAAATATTTGTCATGCTGATTACATGATGTTGCTTTGTTCAAATGACATCCTGATGGAGGTCTCTTCACCAGGAAAAGTTGGTCGTGTGATTGTTTTGTCAAATGATAACCGATATGTAATAAAAACCCTGCGGAAAGCAGAAGTGAAGGTAAGAAATTTTTTTTTTGTTGCTGTCCTGCTAGTACCATATGAAATATACCAGAAGCATACAAAGACCAACTAGCTTATCTGCATACAAAAAGTTTCCTGTTAAAGCGTCAAATGTTGTTTCTCATGAAACTAGTCACAGGCTATGAGGAATTGGATTTGTTGATATTTCTTGAAATTTATAAAAGCACTTCTCAGAAATTTCTTGCCGTAAATTTTATGATTTTTGTCTGTCATCTCTATTTTTCTCTCTGATTCTTCATTTTGCTGGGAAAGGACGAGCTACTCTTAAACCTGTTGGGTGTTTTACACTTTTGAAGCTGCAATTTCAGTCAATTAGGATTCTAAAGGTTCCTTGGCCTGTATTTTTTGGTTTATAAAAATAAAAAATATGACAAACTTCCCATGTAGGTACTCCTGGATATACTTCCAAACTACTATTTCCATCTGACAAAGAATCCAGCTTCCCTATTGCCCAGACTGTATGGACTTCACTCTGTTAGACAAGTTGGAGGCCTTAAGGTAATAAGTGTTTCAATTTCTTTGAACTAAAAACTACATTATCTTGCAAAGTTAATGCTTTGTAGTGATGTCCATCTCAAGGGTCCAATTGCCTAAGAAACTTTACCGAATGCTACATTTCCCCAGGAATATGTTTCTTCAAAAAATGTGTCGGAAATTCTTTCATTTGCAACCTTTTAAATTGTCATCAAGACAGTTTTTATATGGAAGGTAGAATTGTATTGGCAGTTGCACATAAATGAGCAAATGGCAAAGGATTCAAATGCTATTGAAGTATTGATTTTTATCAGGGAAGTATGAATGATTCTGGAGACTGAAGATGTTTGTGTTTCCCAAAGTTTTTGAAAATCCAGATATCACTTTTGATTTAGAAGAAATAAAATCGAAGTGTGAGAAATCCCGATAAAAACCCTTTGCCATTCTGTATCTTCTCTGCTGCTGCCATCTTTACTTTACTAACTCGATATAATAATGATTCTTTATGGGCAGGTTTACTTTGTCGTTTATGCAAACCATATTCCACAAGATGGGGCTGTATATGACATTTATCATCTCAAAGGCTCTTTAAAAGGACGAGGAAACCAGAAAATGAGAGTTGAGGGGTACATCATACACAAGGATATTGATTTTGATTATTGCTTTTACCAAAGCCCATTGATCCAGGAAAGGCTCTTAGCGTAAGTCAATAATTTTTCTTGTTCCTGTTCTTCACAGTAATTTAAAATAAAAAGAATATTGCAAGCAAGAAAAATAAAAGCAAAAGAAAATCTGAATTTAAATATCTGATCTTTGGGCATTGATCTTAGATGTGGTAATCTTTCTTTGTTTCTCACATTGTTCCTTTTATTATTTTTCTTGTTAGAGAACTTTAAGAGCTGCACTTGCCTATCATATCGATTAAAGTTACATAGTGTCCTCTTTCATCTTCATTATCATAGCTGATGCATGTGAGTTGCATTGGTTCAATGTTAACTGTATGCATGCCTAGAAGAAGACAATCACTGTCACCTATAAGATTTCAATAAATTATCTGATATGAAAATCCTAATTTGCAATCATTATGCCTCATAAATTATTCGACTTCAATTTCCATCGAGCCAAATTTTTGGAGCACGCTGAATGGTGGATAATACAAAAAAAAAAAAGAAAAATTGCATTCTTGCTAAAGCAATTCTACTGTGAGCAGCAAAGTGTAATAACATTATACGAAGGATGCATTGGCACAATACTATTCCTAAAAAGTATGTATTTTGTCTAATTTCTTATCTAAATGAATCCTTGTCTGCAGTATGGGTCTTACATAGATTGAATGCAATTCCACAAGGACATTAAAAAAAATGCAGTTAAGGACAATATGTCTGTTAAATTCCATAATACAACAAGTTAGGAGTGCAGTATAAACAAACTTTTTATCTCTTGGTTTGTCATTTAATTTACATGTATAAATGGAATTTGATTACAATCATCTTTTACTTTTATAGGCCACTCAAGTCTGATTGTGATTTTCTAGAGGCAGAGGGCATAATCGAATACAGTCTTGTGATGGGTTTAGCCATACGAACTCCATGTCCAGGTGATTGCTTTTGCCAAAAAACCTCCATCTTTTTGACTGGTACATTTCTGCCATGGTCACTCAACTTTGCAATCTTTCAGTGCAGCAACTAAACTTCAATTTGTTCCAACAAAATACTATAGTTTAATTTTCCTTTCTATTAGATTGCTGGGGGAAGATGCTGATGATTAGCTTCCAAATACCTGATATGATACCTGCCAGAAATGTTTCTAATTGAGAGAGTGAAGAGAAAGATAGCACCTTTTGATTTTGAATGGAGACCATTTCTTAGTTTGAGTAAAATGGTTTCTATGCATTACGATGTTGTATCTCCGGCAACTTCTTGACTGTGTTGTGGATCCACAAAGGAAATATAATTGAATCTCAGTTATTTTTCCTCTGATCAATTTGACGAAAAAAATATCAATGCCATTTGTGAACTTGCACTGTAATTTTTTTTTACTTCATCAGTTGAGCTCATGATCACTCTTCTTGCTTTTTGCAAACTGATTTTTAGTATCTGATGACACAAATTTGAGATATACAATACTTGATCGCCATATGGATATGAGACTTCAAATTTGAAGCTCAACCAGTCAGCTAAAGTTGCTTTCCTTTTTTTTATCTTTTTCTAGATCATTGATAGCTGAATTTCTATCTGACTCAAATAAACACTAACCCTAAATAAACAATGCTTCTTTTAAATTATGTCTGGTGTAATGGTTGCATGATTCTCTACGTTCTTCCAACTAACCAAAGATGTTTTCTTTTAAGTTATTATTTTGCTGCTGGTTCCCTGATTCCTGAGTATGTTTCCTTTTCCTTCTTTTGAACATTTGCCAATAATGGATGAACTTGTGATTTGGCATGCAATGATGATGTAAATTGTTTCACTTCTGTGTAACTTTCATTTGTTCCCACATTCTGTGGTTCATACACAGGTGTTTAGCTAAGCAAAATTATTCGGGAGAAAGTCTTTTACTAACTATTTTTTCCTCTTCACATGTCCTTAGTTGTTTTTATGAATCTACAATTCCTAAGGGAATATTTGGGTCAGAGAAAGTATTTTACTATCTATTTTCCCTCTCCACATGTCCTCAGTTGTTTTTATAATTTTACAATTCCTAGAGGAATATTTGGGTCAAAGGATGAAACAAATGTAGTACTAATTTTTAATTTGAGCAAATGAATTTCATTAATAAAATCCAGTTGTTGTTGATTCTTATACTTGGTGTCCTATTTATTGAGTATAGAATTCATTAACAAAATCAAGTATTAGTTAAATTTATAAACTTACTAATTTAGAGTTCATTTGCAAACTCAACCAAATTAAATAGAACTTGGTTCAAGCATATAACTAATTCCATAGAGTCGTTGAGATAAAATTCCAAATGAATTTTCATTTTTACCAAACTTGATATATATAATTTTACAAATTATCTTTTATGAAATGTATTTATACATGCTAAAGAAGCTCTAAGAGACAATTATGAATAAAATATTATAAAATGAAATTTCATATGATAGAAATAAATGAGATCTTGTAGTTATGATTAACTGGACAACCATTAAAGGCTTAATTTTTTTTTTTTTGGTTCTTTTATAGGTTCAATTACTTTTGGAAGTCCTTGTAGCAAGAATACAGTGTTCACCACCCTTTCTTCTCATATTGATTCAGCTGATAGCAGTAGTTCAAATGGTGATACTATCTCCCATTGCTCTTTTCAAGAATTTGAGGATACGCAATTGGATCTTGCTGAAATTTGCCAAGAATCAGACAGGTAAAACTCCAACATGCCCACCAAAAAACAAGAAGATTTGCAGAAGGTACCAACAAGTTGCTCTGTTATTTTAATTGATGCACAGTGATTCAATGAGTCTTTACAGTAAGCAAAAACTGATTGGAATAGTTCTCTATAGCTTAGTAAACACTTCATAGGCCTAAGCAGAAAGTGGCATGGAACTGAGCTGAAACAACAAAACTTGAGTTCAGCATTGTAATTTCTGCTCTCTGCAAGAAAAGTTTGCTGAATTTTACCACATCATGTATGTAACACAAAGTTCAGAGATGACATGTGATGCGATGCCTGAAATAATTGCTCTCTAATTTATGTGCATTGCTCAAGTACTGCAACTGGTCAATAGCAGAATCAGTAATAGCTCGAGTAATTAATACACACCTTTGTATTGCAGTAATGAATTCAAATTTGGCTATGGAATGCCAGTACGTGCGGTCTGAACAAAAATGATAGAAGTGGGAAATGGCAGAGCATCAGAGAGCTTCAATGTTACCTTACATTTTGCAATTGTTGATATCTATCAGAAGTACAATGTGAAGAAGCGCATTGAGCCTCTTTACAAGTCAATACAATACGATTCAAAGTTAATATCTGCTGTAAATCCGCAAGATTATTCTTCTCGTTTCCAGGAATTCCTCAAACAAACATTTCTGGCAGAAGACAAACTTCTGAGCATACCACTTGTAAGTTTCTGTTCTTTTTCTCTTTTTGTTAGTTGAGCATGTTCATTACTGTGGCGGTGAAGGACAATTAGAGATATAATCCAGGGAAAAATGACAGTTTCTAAAATGGTAACACCATACAATGGGTAACAAGTAGCCATCAGTGTATTACTTTTATCTTACCTTTGGTTTAAAAGTTAAGCACCTTACCACTCTTGTGAACTTAATAACATTTTTTTTCTCAAATCCTTGCTTTTATCAAGTGAATAAGATAATCAAAATCACCCTTCACTTGGCTCACACTTAACCTATTTCAAATTAACCCCTGAATTTTATGTTGAAAACACTTTATTCCATGGTTCAAATCCTTGCTTTTTCCTCTGTCAGCTGTTTTTCTCTGCATTGCATAACTGAGGGCAGAGCTTGAGGGATTTTATCATGGACGTTGGACCACATTATCTATGCATTCTTCCATGCATTATTTAATGGTACAATTTTCATTTCTTTTTTTTTTCTCTGTCGTTCTTGCTTCGACAGGGAAGAGATCTTTACCACTAAGGTTCATGACCATCTGTTTAGCATAAAGTGCTCAAACAGTGATGTGAAGTTTGGATTGCAGATGGCAATGACTCTTCGGAGAGAAATGTGAACTTAGCTTGTCTCACGTAATTAGCTTCTTTCATTTATTTAGATGTTCATAAATAAAAATAACTGAATTAAGCTTTAAAAAAAAATGAAAAGCTTATAAATGGTTAATGAGGCTTGAAGCATAGTCGAATGATTTGGAATTTATAACAAAATCATTCTGTTTGGCGAAGAAATGTGTGAAAAATTTGTAATCGTAAGATTCTATATTGACAACTTGATATGCATTTGGCCTCTAATTATCAATCAATACTTCGTCCTTTATTTCATATTTTGAAGGTTTATTCTTTTTTTTTTAATGTGTTTGTGATATCAATATCAATAGTTGGTGGTCAGTCAGTAAAATATATATATATATATATATATATTATGAAAAGCAAAAATAAATTTCATTTTGTTACTATTTTTTTTCTGATATAAGGTGAAATTATCATTGAACTCGAATAGTTAATTATACCAGCCAAGTCAATGTCAAGACTATAAAAAATAAATAAACATATAATATTCCATAAACTTGATAATTTTGGTCATTTTATTCAATATATTTATAGATTTATCAAATTATTCCATATATTTATTTATTTTATTCTATTATACACTTATATGACATATATTGATCACTTTGCTTTTTATATTTGTATATTTTATGTCAAATTGACACTTATATATACATGCAACACTATCTTTATCTAGATATTTATTAAAATTTAAAATAAATAAGTACAATGAGCAAAAAGACCAGTATGTGATCATGTATGTGTTTATTGAAATAAAATAGATAATTACATGGAGATAATTTGACAAATGTATAAATATAGAAGGTAAAATGATTAAATTTGTTAAGTTTAAGAAACTGCAAATGTATTAAATCGAGAGGCGAGGTTACATACATTAGAAGGAGGCAGTTGCCTCTTCTTTTTTTTAATTCTTTTATATATATGTATATATATTATTAAAAATTTTAAAATATTTAATTTTTTCTCTTTAAATTTATATTATTTTTAATATATATATGATATTTTTATTTTGCCTCCCTTCACTAAAAAGTTTAATTTCGCCCTTGATTAAATCTATTAAAAATTATTAGCTATAATTTAGGATAAATAAAAAAGAAAAGTATAGTTATCAATTTAGAAAGGAGTGAGAAAAATATAATATGATCGAATACATTTTTATTTTTGTATGCTTAATTTACCAGTAAATGTACTAATTCGGGAAGAGTGAATTTATTTAGTAACTATTATTTACCAATTTGATATTGGAATGTCCAGGAAGTTAATTTTTTTAAAAAAATGCGAATTATATAGCAAATAAGCAATTGTGATCCTCTTCTACTATTAAAGAAAGACAGTGAACTTTCAAAAGAACTATTAAATTGTGTTCCCTAACACGTACGCCTGTCCAGTTGGATTGGAATTGAAACTTGAAGGAAATAACTTTACAGTCAGTTGACTCTTTACGCCCCAATTAAATGTTAGTCTCCAACGGTCCAATTCATAAATAAAATTACTTTCTTTAAATAACATTACTAATTTAGGAATTTCATATTCAAGTATTAAAGTTTAATTATAACAAGAAAAGATTTGTGTGATAATGAGACCAAATTGTTCAAACACAGTGGATCAATAGAGACGATTCGAGCCTGATATGGACAAAAATGGTTTATTTGAGTGGTAGGTTAAAGAAGAGACGCTGAAAACAAAATGGTCAAAAGAGCATACATTTACTTCTAAATTGCCCTCAAAATTTAATGATTATTGATTAGATAAAATTGTTGTAATGTTTGTTTTTATAATGATTACCTTTTGTTGGAGGAAATATTTTGGTTGCTGTGAATATTTATCGATGCCATTACCAATTTGCCATGCTTTGCCTTTGGACCACTGTTACTATTTATACATCAAAGTGGTCCTCTGCTGTGGTCCTTAATTTCTTTCTTTCCTTTTTGTGTTAAAAATTTTAGTAAAAAGTTTAATAAAATATGTAAATATAGGTAATAGTAATCATCAAATTCAGCTGATTTAATGAAACAAAGTTGTTGTTTAGTTATGAATAGAGCACCAAAGTAGAATAATTCTGCAACATAAACATCCTTAAAAAGAAACAAAGTTTATTACAAATACAAGCACGAGGGAGAGAGTAGCATATTGGAATTGGACCACAAGGGTTAATTTGGTCGTGTTTGGCAGGCTTTAATGGGGACATTTTTTTAAGTAAGTTTCTGCTTCGGATTCAGCTTAGCTATTCTGTTGTTTAGCCCCACATGGATGGCCCAGTGCACCAAAAAGAATTCTGTGATGGTGCTGAAGGATTAGCCTACCAACCAGGTTTTTTATTACTTGTCATTTGTGACGGTGGTATCCAATAAATTATATAATAAATATATATAATTTTTTTAAAATAATTAATGCAAAATCGATTTCTATGAATTTTTTTTTAAATGAGTTTATGGGATATTAACATATTATAGGATTATAGTCAATAAAGTAGAAATGTAGCATGTGATTTTGCTGTGCAGGAATAAAAAAACTATAAATATTTATTTGGTCTTCTTATTGTTAGACAAGTGCAATGCTATTGTTTTACCCATGTAACAGTACTGACCTGGAATTCTATTATCAATTGCTATACACTCTCATTCATTAATTAAGCCAATTGATTTAAATTATAATATTAAAAAATTAATTTTTATTATTAAATTGCATATTGTGATTGGATAATGATGTTACGAGAAAGAACATAGCAAGAACATAGATCCTATTTATACCAGAATTTTCCGCAACTCGCATAATCCAGCTCAACCTTAGAGCTTAGGTGGCTAAGTTATAGGGGGCCAAAGGTAAAAATCTGATAGACGCAAAGCCACGTTGGCCAACAACTCAATAAAGTTCAAAATTTCAGTGAAGAGAGAAGAAAATTATGAATGAAGTAGAAAAACCAGCAGCTTTTGAACTGTGTCTGAGTAAACACAGAAATAGCAGTGAGAACTGAGAAGAGTTGTGGAACTGTAAAATAAAGAAAAAAGTAGATGAACGAAATCGAGAAGAACCCACAATTTGAAATTTGAAGAGACAGAAACAGAGCAGCAGGAGACATGGAAAGAAAAGGAAAAGGTGTTCTGGAGAGAGAAGGGAAAGGAAAAAAGCAACAAGAATTGGAGGATCGAAAAAGGTCGAAACTTGGGTTAATACTGGTAGGGAAAAGAGGAGGCCCATCTACTCCATCTTCCACTTGGAGACTTCAGTTCTCTTCACTTGATGGGACTAACAACAACAGTAATCCAATTCAAGAATGCCTCAATACTACCACTACTGTCTCTGCTAGAAAGCTTTGTGCTAATCTTTGGGAATTTCAACCCCTGCCTCAACTTTCACTTTCTAAAATGAGCAAGAATATTGGTTCTAGAGGAGCTCGCCGTGGCCAACGCAAGAATAAGAAGGCCTTTGAGCTTAATTCCCACTTGAGTGGCCAACCTAGCAACACTCTTCATCAGGTTTGCTTATTTTTTCCTTGTTACATTTTTAGCTTATCGGATGGGTTTAGTCAGTGATATTTAACTTTTTGGGTTTTACTTGTCTGATGGTTGTGGGTTTTACTTGTTTGCCTTGTGATTGTGTTGGCCTCCCTCCTAACTGTCAATTATTTTTGCTTATTGGCTTTGTAATGTGCAGACTTACTGTTCAAAAACCATAGTATTTAATTGTTCTACTTATGATTATTGACTCTCTGGTGCTGGACCTGCTGGTTGTCCAAAGAGCATATTTGGTATTTTCTTCTTTGGGGCTATGTAGTCTCCTAAATGCATTGGGGATTCCAAAATTGAGTTTATATTCCTTGGATTTAGTGCAATTTCAACTACTACTTCATGTTGCTATAAGAAGAATCTTTGTGGCTTTTAAAGTGTCTATGTTGCTGGGTGGGTTTTTTGCTCTGATGAAAGTATTTGGCTCTGAAAGAGTATTTCTTGGAGGTTATTTTGTTCTTTGCCTTCTGAGTTTTTGTTTTTTATGCATCTCTGTAATTGTTGTATAGCTGTTAACTGAAATCGATATGTCTATTTTTTAATTAAGTGCCAACCTTTTATCCAACTTGCTTTAGTCTTATATGTCATTGGAGCTGTCTCTCTGTTGTATTATAGCAAGTGAGATGCCCCTTGTTTCTTTCTAGTTGCATATTTGATGTTCGGGTAGTATAACTTCTCACTGTTCCTTGGCTTTCTATGGTTCGTTAGACCCTCAACATTAAGCACTTGTCTTTATTTGCACAACATAAACGAGAAGACGCTGGAGTTGTTGCTACCTAAAACAGGAATTGCAAGTGTTCTGCCTGGGAAGCTTTTTTAGGAAACAAAGGCTTGTGCATAAGGTGTAATGTCGATTGGCATGATAAGAATGCTTTCACTGCTTGGTTTACTCATTATGCATTTAGTTAATGCTAGATCCATTTAGATATTGTATACTATTCTAGAACTCTGAACTGGTATTCGTGTGTCTGTAGTTTTGAGTATTATATTCAAAATGTAGTTGATCCCTTACTCTTATATTTACAGCCAGCAAGTGCAAGTCCCTGGAGGAGACACGTTGCACAATCATTAATGCTACATCATCAATCAGTTGATAGAAATAGCTGTGATTTACACTCCCTATCTTCTGCAAGTTGTGCTAGCTCAATGGAGGTAATAAAGTAGTCTCCTTGCTTATATTTCTCTACATAAAGAATTGTATTTGTAAGAACAAAAAAGGGAAAGGACTCAGAGGAGGTATCCTGTGATTCGAGAAAATTCAATAGCACCAAACACTGTTTCTGTCTCCTGGAATCCAAGAAAATGTATCTCATTGCTCACTAATTGCTGCCAGGGCAATACTTAAGTATATAACAAGTTGATCTCACAAGTCCTCATCATCACATTTAAATGTTCTTGTTTTCCTTATGCATCCTCAGGAAGTTCTTTAGATGCAATGTTGTTTTCCCATCTTATTGAGATGCCCTTCTTCACAGGTGGCGCCTTATAAGCCTATGGGATCTCCTGCTAGTTCTTTGGATTTTAAGGGCAAGATGGGTGGGGCAAGTTATCACCTTGAGACATCAGCAGAATTAATTAAGGTACTCAATCGGATATGGAGTCTTGAAAAACATCAAGCATGTAATATGTCATTGTTAAAATCTTTAAAAATGGAGCTATATCATTCTCAGTCACAAATAAAAGAGTTGCTCAAAGAGAAACAAACGAACAGGCAAGAAATGGATCACTTGATGAAACAAGTTGCAGAAACTAAAGTCGTTAGGAAAAGTAAAGAGCAAGAGCGAATCAAAACTGCAATTCAGTCAGCACGAGAAGAGCTAGAAGATGAGAGGAAGTTGAGGAAGCACTCAGAAACCCTGCACCGTAAACTAGCTCGAGAGCTTTCTGAAGTGAAATATGTTTTCTCTAAGGCATTAAAAGAACTTGAGAGAGAGAGGAAAGCACGGATTTTGTTGGAGGACTTATGTGATGAATTCGCCAAGGGAATTAGAGATTATGAACTAGAAGTCCGATCCCTAAGGCACAAACCTGAGATGGATCATGGCTATAGGGGAGAACCCGACCGCTTGGTTCTCCATATTTCAGAAGCATGGCTTGATGAGCGGGCACAAATGAAACTAGCAGAAGCTCAAAATGAACTTACTGAAAAGAATACAATTGTTGACAAGTTAAGTCTCGATATAGAAACCTTTCTCCAAGCTAGGCACTCCAATGAATTGAGAAAAGATGGTAACTCTATTAATGAGGCAATAAACAATTGCTCGCGGAGGGAGTCTTTTCCATTAAATGAGGCTGTATGTGCACCTAGAGATGCTGCTGATGAAGAAGATTCGATTGACAGTGATTCACATTGCATTGAATTAAACAAGACTACAGGTAAAAAACAGAACATCAGCAACTCCAAACGACAAGGTAATAATTCTTCAGAAAGCCAACTTAAGGAAAGAATAAATTCAAATCCTATGAAGAGAATGGATGGGTCAAGGGAAAATAGCAAGGGTCATAACATAACTGGTATGCAGGTGCTATTGAACTTAAATGATGTACAGGATAACTTGATCAGAAATCATTCATTGTCATCTGAAGGTGATAAAATTCATCCTGAAGAAGATTTGAAGGATGATTGTTTTGTTCAGCCGGTATTTACAGGATATGCAAGTCCAGTGCAAAAACGGGTGTCGAAATTGCTGTCTCCAGGAATTGATAAATGTGAATCTTCATCCCAAATGCCTGGGGACATAAAGGAAAATACGTTGAAGGCAAAACTGCTTGAAGCAAGATTGGAGGCTCAGAAATCTCGATCAAAAGTCTCCAAAGTTTCTCTTTAGGAGACGTTAGTTAGTAGAGGTTGATCTGTCTGAAATAACAAGCTATCTGGGAAATAGTTTTTTGTATGCTGGTAGTGAACATTATCTTCCTTATATATGACATTACTTTTTGTTCTGCAATGTTTCTAAATAGATGCTTCTAGTTTTTCTCTTTCTAAATTATGGAGTTCCATTTGTAGATGGAAAATGTGTTGGGACTTACATGGTGACATTGACAGGCTACCTGGAAATTTTCGTTCAGAAATCTTATATATATCCAGGTCAAATTTACTCTCTGGAAAATGGTTTTGTATGTTAAACATTTCCTGCCATAGTGCCATTTCTTCATACTTTTGCAATGAGTCAAGTTAATTAAAATATATTACTCCAAATTTACTCCATTAAAAAGAAAATTCCAAACCCGAAACTGTTTATTATTAAGAAAATTTTGTACTTGTAAAGTTTAACGCACTATATAATAATAATCCCAGTTCGATGCTAATCAGTTCGGCTACCCACAAACACTGAAAAAGACATTAATGAAAAGTTTTGCTCATTGGGAGCTCAAAAGGGAAAGGCATGGTTATGTTTTTTTTATTCTTATTATTTTTTAATACCCACTTTGGAATATATTATTATATGGTAAAACTAAAACGATTATCTTTCAATATTAATATATAATTTTCTTTACTAATTGAGATAAGTGCTGGTAGTTGGTTGATCCCTATCTCATTCAAAGGGTTTTCAGAATTTTCACTAGTTGTTGAAGAACTTGTGTTGGCTTACCATTGCCAGAATGAAAAGCAAAGAAACTTAAATAGCCATTCATTAAAGAAACCAATTAATAGACTTATATGTAGTTAATTATTAAGACTATATTAATTGTGCCCCATTTGATTGATTCAGAGAAGACATAACTGGACCGGGTGCCAATGCACTCAACTAATATGATTAGTTATATTTTCTATTATTATTTTTTGTATAATTTTTATTAACCGAATATATATATCCGATCTAGATAAAAATTAATGGATTGATTCAATTGACAATTAATATAATTGTGTTGGCTATATTAATTGTGCTCCTATATGTAAACCTTTTTTTATTGTATTTCTTACACTGTATATGTATAATTGGCTTTATTTTATAATGGTTAAAGCCTCATTCTATTGGTCACAACTAATATAATATTTTACACTAGTATAACAAAAAAGAATTTAATCTACTTAAATAAACTTATATTCATATTTATTGTAATTTTAAATATGGTCTAGCAATAAGTGCACATTTTTGAAATAATAGATTTAAATTTTTCTATAGTCATATTTGCTATTTTAGAGTATTCATCAAATATTAACCAAAGAATTAAATAAAATGGACAATATTAGAAAATGGGATTAAATTATCTGAATATCTTATCAACAAAAATTAATGTAAGTTTTGAGTAATTTAAACTTAAGATGGTCTTATGAAAAATACAATGCGTAAGGATTGATTCCATGTCATTAATCACTGATTACTTTTGACCATAATAAAAATATGATGCTAATGACGTTATATTGTACTTTTTTTTATCTCCAATAACTAAATTAATTAATAAAAAGCAAACCACAAACACTTTTGCATACTTTATATATATATAAAAAAGCCTCATTAAGAAGCAGAATCTAATTTTAAAAGGAAATAAAAGATCAATAAACTTACGTAATTAGAAATTATTGATTGACCCAACCAACCATCCACCATTAACAAATAAAATTTAATTAAAGTGTTTAATATATTCACATTGATTGATTCAAGGGACAGAGACGCCACTTATATATTTTGTAATAATATTAATTAAACTAAATTTAAATTAACTACTTGTAACCCATAATATTGGAATCTTTTAATGTAATTAATTAAATTGAGGATCATGAGGTCATACTGATTTGATTTCTCTTAAATTTTTATCACTTTTTTTGTGTTAATTTTTTTTTTTGAGAATATGTACTTATTTATTTTGAATATATTGTAATCGATAGACCATGAAATGTAGTGGACCACCATGGAATGCATTATAATTTATGATAAATAAAAAAAAAAAAAAGAAAAGTAACTTTAATAAATTTGCGAAGAAAATTGTTAAGCAGATTGGCTAGGAAATCATCGGACAAACTTGAATTTAGGTGTTCAATACATTACTATGCCATTATATGTTATTTTAATATGGTTATTGCTAGGGTGGAGCATAAATATTGAATAAATACAAAAAAATTTCGTTTTTAAAAATTTAATAATTAAAATCAAATTAAAAATTTTAAAGAATTACACTTAACCGAATTAAATTGAATTAAAAAAAATTGATTAAAAATTTAAAAATCAATATTATTCTAAAACAAATAACTGGAGATAGATCCAATTGAATCAACGATAAAATCAGATTTGGAGTAAATATTTTTTATATATTTATGTATCAATTAATTTATATATATTTAATTCATATTATTATATTATTACTATTATTATACTAATATTCGATTTAATTTTGATATTTTCAATTCGATATAATTTTTGATTCGGACATGTGCTAAGAACTAATAGCACACCAAATAAAAGATTTAGCACAATTTTTTTAATAAGGATTTTAGTACAATTTTAATATGTCTTGAATTTTAAAATTTTTTTAATATAGTATTAAATCGGATCGATATTTCCATTAATGGGATATTTTTTAGTACTTAAGCCTAGCTAGTTATTACATGGTATTAATGGAGTGACTCTTATTAGATTGTGTTATTAATGGAGTGACTCTTATTAGATTCCTAAATAAATAAATAAAATAGTAAAGTAATTTCATAGGGCAACTTTATTAATATTAAAAAATGAAAAATGTCCCACAACTTTTTATAAATGAAAAAAATACCAATAACATTTTATTCTAAAAATATAAATAAAAATTTGCACGTTGAGTCATGATTTAATAGTAAATACATATGTCCTGATCAACAAATCCAATATTTATTCCTCTGCTCGAGTGTAATACTAAAAAAAAAATATAAACAAAAATCTTATTTTGATGATGGTTGCAATTTCACTTTTTTTTTATATATTTTTTTACTTTTTTATTTTTCGTAGAAACGGCCTCTTAAAATTAATTGTAAAGGAAGACTGCGTACAAACACCCAATGAATCCGACCCTTTCTCAGATTCTACTTATTACGTGAACATTCGTGCACCGGGCTGTTTTTTTTTTTTTTACTTTCTTATTTTTGTTGAAAGAAGAAGCAAACTCATTTCCATGGCTGAGAAAATCGCAGAAATATATAAATAGGTCCATTAAATATATAAATTAGCACCAATAAATTCGGATATGGGACCCTCAAAAATCTGGTCGGAATGCTTTGTCTATGAAGAAGATTGAAGAGAAGTGCGTGTACTCGTATGCTCTGTTCAACCAATGATTTAAAATATTAATGTTAATGAAAAAATGATATACCAATTAGCACTAATTTTGCTTTGATTTAATTAAATTTGGACAATAAAATCCCAACCCAGATTTTATTTTATTTTTTTTAAAGGTATTGATTTAATTAATTTCAAATTGAACAGTTGATGATCTCATGTTTGGCCTATATAAGGATCTCTTTCGCTAACATACTCATGCAGCAACCAAACTTCTTGATTATTTCTTAATTTTCTCCATTAATTGTATAATTAGTAATAGTTAATTAGTTAGGGTTTTTGGTTAGGTCTAATGGAGCTCTCTGCACTCCTTATTTAAAGAAGACGACGGTTGGCCATGGCTGCTAGTTCATGAATACCCCTGGGTGCGCAGCATAAGCATAAATTATATATACAAATTGGCTTTGGAGGGGGTGCGCAGGCTAAGGGTTTGCATGACCTGGGAGACATGGTTTCCTTGGTCTTCTTTATATTGGGGTGAAGGGAGCTCTATTTTCTTTCCATTAATCTTTTTAATTAATATCTTGTTTTACTATATAAAGAAAATGAAAGAAAAATTGATTCTGAATTTATTATGTATTTATCGTTAGATTATATCTCGGTGCACTTTTAAATATTATCTTATTTTCTCTATTTAAATATATATTTTTATTAATTAAAAATCCATTTGAAACTTTCTAATATTTTCATTAAATTCCTTTTTTTCTTCATACTCCTGATTTTAATATGTTTTCAACTGCATTTAGTAAATTAAGAAGCTATATTAATTTTATAATTGATGCTGTTACTTATTGTTTGCACTAATTTTAATTAATTTCTTAATTATATGATTATTGTTTTGGAGATTCAGCATCTTGATCCATTGTATAACCAATGATTGTAATGTTTCAGGTTCTTTATTAATCCTGATGTCAGGATTCTCCGTGTCAAGAATTTGGAAGATGGTTTGGTCTCAAAAGAATATTCAAATTATATGGTTTTCAGGGAAAATTGTAATTGCCAATCTTTCCAGGAATTTTCTTGTGAACTTGATTCCTGATATGCCCTGCTGACCTCAAATATGATTTGTAATTCCTTTATATTGGAAAAAAAAAATTCTCTCCTTCACTAATATAATATGTTAATTTGGGTTTTATTAATTGGAATTGATGTATTCCTTATATTATTGCCAACATATAGGTGCACTTACAATGATGAAGAAAGCGCACCTAAAGTGAAAGTACCACCAAAAATATTCTTTAATAGGGATTTTGTATAAAAATACTCCAATTTGCAATAATTGATAAATCAAAGATATATATTTAGTATATTAGAAATATACATATAATATATTTTTAATTAAATTTAAAAAATAATTTTTTATATTTTTAATTGATTTTAAAATAAATATTTTTAAAATTTGAATATATTGTAATTAATGATAACAATGACCGTAGTATTATTTTGATATGTATTGGTAATCATTTCATATCACTGCTCAATTACGTACATCTAATAAAGATTATTCTGTTATAAATGCAGGGCTAAAATATTCTTTCCATAACCTCTGAGAAAATAATTGCCAATTTAATATATCATATATTTAAAATAATATATATGAATATGGAATGCATTATTTAAAATAATATATAAATGTAAAATTCACTCTTCATCGTTTTAAATTAATTTTATGTATTTATATATGAATATGGAGTGCATTATTTTTTCATGCATCCGAGGCATTATTTCTTAAATAAATAGTCAAAATGCATTTTTTTTATTTGAGAATATTTAATTAAAAACTTAAAACCTGTCTCATATTGGGAATTCATCTGCCATGAGTGTAATTTTTTTTATTTAAATATTTCTCTCGTTTCATCTAATTTAATTAAAATTCCTAGTGTAATTTTAAAAAAATCAAATTTAATTATTTATTCAAAATTATTACGGTGAGTCATAAAATTTTATGATTCAACCTCATTTTCTCTGTCAACTTTTTTTTACTTCTTTTTTAAATTTTATTCTTTGAGTCATTCAGTTTATTTTTTGTTCTCTATTTTGTCTAGTTTTTATTTCAATTCAGACATATCTCTAATTTAAATATGCTAATTTATGTCTTTTTTTAAGCACTAGTCTTTTTTTTTTTCGTTATAGGTTTTATTAATTAGTCTTTTATGGGATTTGTTGAACTATTATATTCTTTTAGACATTATAGATTCTTAGTTCAAATTATTAGTCATAAATTTATTACTGATATTTAATCAATTGGACTTGTTCAAATGCATAAAATTTGATTCATGTAATAAATAAATAAATAAAAAGCCACCGAGCATAGAACGCCTAGCACTGTCTATGTTAATTATATATTAATATAATTAAAAAATTAAGTAAATTTATAGCTTTAATATGTTAATTTTAAATTAAGATATAATTTTATTAATACAAATGAAATATTCATATTATACTAAAAAAATGATAACCATTAAATCTAAATTTGCCCGCTTAAATATCAATCAAGTTTAAGCTTTAAATATTTTTTCTTTTACAAAAGATATTGGTTCCTTGTAAAGTGCATAATTGCTCTACCTCATCATATGGACACATTAAATTATAATAAATAAAAGAATAATTCTCATATAGTAAAGTAAATAATTTTTTTAGTGCATGCTTATGTAATAAATATTCTATATTAAGAAAGATTTTCTTCCAAGACATTGGAAACCTTATACTATATCGCTGTCACCCTTTGGGAATCCATTTTAAAAAATTGACTGTAATAATTGAGGGAATATTTTCTGATATTACCTCTTGATTTATTTATCCACCACTGTGCGTAGCAGAATTTGAATTAGATGCCAAATAGTATATTAAATTAATTAATGCTTAATGGGCAAAAAAAGAATTTAGAATGGATGGCAGGCATGCTTTGAATTCAATTATGCTTATCGCTCAATTAATTTTTTCATCAAAAAGAAAAAAGTTTTGAATCAGATCCATATGCCTTTATCAATAAACTTTGCTGAATTTGTTTCATCATCCTATTAATTATTTTTTACCTCAAATTTGAACACTGTTGCTGCCTCTCTATATATATGCACTAAACTCCTCTACCATCCATCAATTTGTGAAAAAAAAAACATATATCACATTTTAATTATATAATAATTCACATTTTTTTTAATCAAAGCTTACTCCATGAACAATATATATGGACTAGAGCACCAAATTTGATCTCCATGTGCATCCTCTTATATAAATATATATATTCCCACAACAATATGATAAGAGTTACTATTTTTGAAGAAAATTTTTTATGCTAATTTTGTGTTATTTAAAATATCATTTTATAAAATTAAGAAAAAAAATAATTATATTTTTTTATTTTATCATTATTATTGTTGTCATCACTATGTCAATATTATTATTAAATTTTATTACTCATTAAAAAATATAAAAAATTAATATTTTTTTATCACAAGAAATAAGGTATAGAAGTTGAATGTTTATTAATACGGTATATAATTAATAAGTAATTTTTATTAATAATGTATATTTTTTATTAGTTTAATTTTATTTGAATGTTTATTAAAAATTGAAATTTAGAGATTTGATTAGTATTTTGTAAAAATTAGTTTTTATTTAATTTTTTTAAGTTGTATTGTTTAATGTGTTGATTTTAATTTATTAGTACAATTTTATTAGGTGAATAAATTTAAATGTTTCTTAAAAATTGGGGTTTAGGTATGTGATTTGTATATTTTTAAAATTAGTTTTTTTTTATTTTTTTAAGTTGTATTGTTTAATTTGTTAATTTTAATTTATTAGTTGAATTTTATTGGGTGAATAAATTTGAATGTTTATTAAAAATTAGGGTTTAGGTATGTGATTTGTATATTTTTAAAATTAGCTTTTTTAGTTTTTTTGAAGTTGTATTGTTTAATTTGTTGATTTTAATTTATTAGTTGAATTTTATTGGGTCAATAAATTTGAATGTTTATTAAAAATTGGAGTTTAGGCATGTGATTTGTATATTTTTAAGATTAGTATTTTTAGTTTTTTTTAAGTTGCATTGTTTAATTTGTTGATTTTAATTTATTAGTTGGATTTTATTGGGTGAATAAATTTGAATGTTTATTAAAAATTAGGGTTTAGGTATGTGATTTGTATATTTTTAAAATTAATTTTTTTTTAGTTTTTTAAGCTGTATTATTTAATTTATTGATTTTAATTTATTAGTTGAATTTTATTAGGTGAATAAATTTGAATATTTATTAAAAATTTAGGTAATAATTTAGGGTAATAATTTTGAAATTCTTGAAATAAATATGGATAAATTTTTTATCAAGACTAAGAGAGTACGGAGTGAATCATCAAATATTCCTATTCAAACTAGATATTAAATAATCAAGCAAGTGGTGGAGGGAAAACTAGTGGTAGAAAAGGGAGTCAGGAGTTTACTTTTGAGGATATTATTGGTGATCCGGCATTATGTAAATCAATAAATGAGTATGATGTTGAAATTATGGATGATGTTAAAAGATAATATTTAGTTAAAGGACCTTGTTAATCTTATGGACATAATTTTCTACAAAGAGAATTTAAAAATTTTAAAACGAATTTTAGAGATATTTGGTTATCTAAGTATGAGTGACTAGAATATAGCATATCAAATGATGCAACTTTTTATTTCTAGTGATGTCTTTTTAGCTCGAATAGAGGAGTTAAGCATGAGGATAATGTCTCCATAACCATTGGTGTCAATAATTGGAGAAAGACATTAGAAAAATTTAATGAATGTATTAGTGGGCCAAATAGTCCACACAATAATACAAGAATGTAATATTTTAGCTTCAAAAATTAGAGACAAAGTGTGTCTCATATGCTATCTAATCTTAGCCAAGAGCAGGAGGCTTTTTACCGAACTCGTTTGACTGTTATTATTGATGTTATTCATTTTCTTCTATTACACTGATTGGCTTTCTGATGACATGTTGAGTTAGAAACATCACTTAACAGAAGTAATTTTCTTGGACTTCTTGATTGGTACAATGAACGCAATGTTGATATGGGAAAAATAGTTAATTCAAATGCTTCTAGAAATAATTAACTCACTTCTCCATATATCCAAAAGTAAATAGTGAGTGCTTGTGCTTTCGAAACGACACGAGCCATTATTGAGGATATTGGAGATGATTTTTACTCTTTATTAATTGATAAAGCTAGAGATAATTCAGTGAATGAGCAAATTGTTGTGGTATTAAGATATGTTAATAAGTTGGGAGAAGTGGTTGAATGATTTATTGGAGTTGCACATGTGAGCGATACATCCGTTCTATCTTTGAAAAGTACACTTGATGATTTTTTTGCGAAACATGGGTTATCACTCAGTAGAGTTAGAGGTCAATGTTATGAAGGGGCTTCTAATATGTGGGGTGAATTAAATGGATTAAAGATCCTCATTTTAAATGAAAATCTCCAAGCAAGGTATATTCATTGTTTCACTCATCAACTTCAATTGGTGCTTGTTGCAGCAGCAGAGAGTAATATATATATGAGTAATTTTTTTTTATTGTACTTCAATGATTGTGAATATGGTTGGAGCTTCATGTAAAATGAGGAATGTTCTTCGTCAAAAACAACATGATGAAGTAGTCCAACGTTTGGAAAGTGATGATAATCAAACTGGAACAGGATTGAATCAAGAAACAACTTTAGCTCGATCTGGTGCCACATGTTGGGGTTCACATTATAAAATAATTGT
Organism: Garcia nutans; assembly: GCA_947685225.1. NCBI lineage: Eukaryota > Viridiplantae > Streptophyta > Magnoliopsida > Malpighiales > Euphorbiaceae > Garcia > Garcia nutans. The sequence goes on along the minus strand of CANTUV010000010.1, from coordinate 11,604,884 downwards.
TCGTCTTCTCTCTATGTGATCTGCAGTGAAAGAAGTTCTTGAAAACGTAGCAGATGATGGTGCTGAAAGAAAAAAAATTGAAGGACAATTGTGAGTTTGGTTGATAAAATGGAAAGTTATGAGTTTATTTTTATTACTTTTCTAATGAAGGAAGTTTTAGAAATAACAAATGATCTATCTCAATTCTTATAAAGAAAGGATCAAAACATTGACAATGTTGTATATTTGATTGTAACAACTAAAAGACAGTTGCGGAACTTTAGAGAGAATGGATGAAATAAATTATTGAAAGTTGTTAATGACTTTTGTATAGATCATGGTGTGACCGTGCCTAATATGGAAGATAATGTTCTAAGTCATCTGCGTTCTAAGCGTGCTGATCTTCCTATTTTTATTATCATCACTTTCGAGTTAAAATATTTTGTCAGGTACTCTTTTTCTTTCATGAATTATTTTTCTAATATTCAACTATTTATTATGCTATAATCTTATTTTTTTTTCATTCATTACTAGGTTATTGATTTTATTGCACAATAAATGGAGAGTCATTTTTGTAAATCAAGCACGGATTTACTTTTGTATGTTGATTGTCTTTCTCTTAGAGACTCATTCTCCAACTCCAATCTATCTCGATTACTTCATCTTGCTGAACTATATCCATATAATTTCTTCAACACTAATCAAATGATACTTTAGGATCAACTTAAGACATTCATTGCTTATGTAAAATGGAATGAAATTTTCTTTAATTTGCATGATATTAGAGCTCTTATTCAAAAAATGGTTGAGACATGATACGATACTACGTTTCATTTGGTATATTTGCTTATTAAGTTAGCGTTAGTTTTGTCTGTTGCAACTGCTACTGTTGAGAGAGTTTTTTCAGCAATGAACATTATCAAAACGGATTTGCATAATAAGATGAGAGATGATTTTTTGACTGACTACTTGGTGTATTATGTAGAGAGGGATATTTTTGTAAAAATTAAAAATGAAGCTATTATGCAGCGTTTAAAAAAATACAAACTCGTAGAATATAATTATCACCTCGTAGGTGTAGTCAATCTAGTATTACAAATTAAATATTGAACTATTATTATATTAAATGTTTAATTTTTATTTTAAATTCATCTATTATTTTTTTTCTTACAAATTTTGCCCCCTCCATATTCTCCTGATTTCGCCACTGCAAGTAAGCCGCTAAATTTATACTTGTAGCATAGTATATATTTTATTCTTTAATAATTATAACAAATTGTTTAAAGAAAGTATATAAATTGGGCCTTTTTTTTTGTAGATTAGTTTAATTTAAAGTGTTGGAATTAATGCGATGGGAGCGCTCTAACTCCATCTCTGAAAGGAGATGAAGGTGTGGCCAGGGGCGAAGGTATTTATATAAGAAGGGGGCAGCTCCCCCCCCCCCCCCCCCCCCCCCCCCCTTATTTTTTGAAAATTTTATATATATATATATATATATTATTAAAATTTTTAAAATACTTAATTGTCCTCCTTTTAAATTAATATTGTTTTTAATATATATATATATATGATATTTTTATTTTGTCCTCCTTTATTAAAAAGTTTAGCTTCATCTCTGGGTATGGCATGGCTACTATTTCATGAATACCCTCCGGGTGCGGCTGTCTCCGGGTGCGGCTGTTTTTCTAGGTTTCGCAGTCTAAGGGTTTCCATGTGCTGGGAGATGTGGTTACCTTTTATCTTTTTGGTATTGGGGTGAAAGAAGCTCCCATCTCTTTTGGAATCTTAAATTTAAAATTAATTAGTACTCTCTCTCTCTCTCTATATATATATACACAGAGACTAACTCTTTTTAATGGACAATTTAATTTGCAGGTTTGATCATTGAAGGTGATTTTGACTTGATAAAGCAAGCACATTTAAATAATCGATGAAGTTGTTTCTGAAAATTTGGAAGATCATCAAATATTCTCTTATTATTAGCCTCTATATTGATGTTATAATTATAAAGAAAATGAGAAAAAGAAAAATACCCTAATTTGAGATTAGAATTGTTAATCAGTGGTGAATGTGAAATACAAATCCAAACACCATTCTTGGAACTCTTTAGAGTTGCATAATTTTCAAATTTAGTAATATAATTATAAATCAATCACCAAAAAATCCTAATAGTTCATCAATATGAGAACTTGGTATTAACCATATATACTGGGCTCTTTAATTGAGCTCATTAAGTCTATAATACTCTGATTGGGCTCTTCCTATAATTCAAATCTTGTTATTTCTGTCGAGCCTTATTGGTGCCAAGCAAATAAGACCATGGCACAGTAAGTGTACAATTTTAATATATTCTGAAGATCTATTGATATATATAGAGTTTATCTTCATATCTCAACTATAAATAGAGATAAATTTTTACAGGTAAAGAATTTATTTTTTAAATTTTTATAACTCTTTTATTTATAGATAAATTAATTATTAATTTAGGTATTAAAATCTTCTCGCTAAAGCATGATTCTTTTCTTATCTTACCCTGTAAGTAGAAAAGATAATTGTATTATAGACCGATCTTAAGCTAGAGTATCCTGAATCCACGTGGTCATCAGAATTTTTAAAATTCAATAATAATAACTTTTTTTAAATATTAAAATTCAATAATTATTATTTATTAGTCAGCACGTCGTATTTGAAGCAAAACAACTTACTCGAAAGACTTCCTCTGAGCAGGACTTCTACTTATTCACCTTAAACAAAAAAAGTAAAACTTGACTCTTGGAAATAGCAATAAACGACGTTTACTATCTACTCTAATTTTCTGACATTGGTCAAGTTCAGCAACGTGTAAAGTAGTTTATACTTGACTGGTTTTATTATAATTTAAATAATTATATCAAATTAAATAAATTAATTTTAATTTATATATTTATTAATTAAATTAATTAAATTAAATTAAAATTAATTAAATTCGATTAAATTAATAAATAATAATTAGTTTTTAAAAATAAAAAATTTTAATTAATTAATAATATTAAAATTGATTTATTTCTAAAATTCACTTATCCAGCCAATACACAATCCTAATCAAGCTTTTTCTTTACCGATAATATCTCTCTCTCTCATACAAATTTGTTGCGATCTTCGCTAACTTTGATTTGATTTAATTATTTCTTCATTTCTTCCATAGGTCTTCCACAATTACCTAATCTGGAAGTTCAAGCCCAAGTACCACTACATTCATAGAAATGGCCGTCTAATTAATGATTTTTTATCTTTTTCTAATTACGTTTTTTATTTATCTCATATTTGATCTGAGGATATATTGAAATTTATTTTGATTTTTATTAAATTTTATTATAATTATTTTATAAAATTATACATATTATAAAATAATTATAATAAATTTTAATAAAAATAAAATATATTTCATGACTTTCAGGTTATATAATTTTCTGACCGGGCTTTCTTCCCTCCTCTTGTGTTTGCCGTCACACGAAATGGATGTAAATTTATATTTCATGCATTCTTTCAATCAAAGCGGCTATTATAATTAGTTCTAAATTCAAGTTTCTTTACAAATAAATTTTTATTAATTTAATAAAAATATTATAAAGCCCGTGATATTAAAATTATATATGTAACACTAGTTATTTTTTATTCAATCGTTTAACAATAATAATATAAAGTTTTTATTCAATCATTTTAACAATAAGAATAATACAAAAATAACACGAAAAAGCTTAATTAATTTATTGGCATCAACGTGGACATCCCGCTGTTGACTCCACTAAAAATTTACGTGTCAATACTTTCAACTAAATCGAATTATTGACTCATTCCAGCTTATTGCGATAAAAAAATATTTTACGTCATAATTTGTATTTTTATGAATATGCTTTCTTTATTTTTTTAAGCACATATGCATGGTTTGTTAATTGAACAGTTTTGCTTCTCTTTTTATTAACATTTATTTATAAAAATTAGAAATAAAATTTAAGAATTATTTTCAAGATTAAGTGTCACCTTTATTAATTATTAAACGATTACATATTTTTCTTTTTAATGCTTAAAATTATAAAACTAAAACTAAAAAAGAATTTTCATGAATAAATACGAACAACGTTATTAACTCATCCTAATCTTTTTGCCAACCTAACCCTCTACGCTCCAACCAACATTTTAGATGGCACCTTTTTATTTTTGTTATTAAATTTTTATTAAATATTAACAATAACTGTGTATAGTATGATAATAAATATATTTTTACTTATAATTTTTAATATTAAATAATTAAACTCATTTACTTTTATAAGTGATTACTTAAAATTATTATTGATTTAATAAATTTAAATTTTAAATATAAAATATAAAATTATAAGAATAAGCATAACATTAAATTCTAAATTTTCTATCATTTTAAACAGGAATCATGTTTGCTGCCACATATCCATAATATTTATTCACACGTTTTTAATTTTAAAAAAGATAAAAAAAAAACAAAAAATAGGATAAATAAAAAGCAAACGACAATTCATTATTCAAACACGTAGCTCGTAGAAGCTGACTAAAATTTGGAAAGAAGAAATGACAAAGCAATAATAATGGACGCACAGAACAAATCAAGCGCCTCTGTTATGCGAATTTTCCCTTAAATAATAATAATAATAACTAGTTTTTGTTTCAGAATTCGCAGCCTCATCCTCACGCCCTCTCTCTCTCTCTCTCTCTTGCTAGGGTTTCATTTCATCTCTCTGTAATCTGTGGGAGAGAGAGCAGATGAGAGGTTCCAATTCGGATCTGTTCGAGCTTACCGAGATGGAGTCGCTTCACTTTGGATTCGCCTTCAACGATGTTAATTTCTCCGACCGCCTTCTTCGGATCGAGATCATGGGCGATTTACCTGGGAATAGGTCCGATAACGAGGGATGCACTAGTATTGTCGATTGGGCTAGGCACCGCAAGAGGAGGAGAGAAGATATCAAGAAGGACAACGGTTTGTGATTTCTTTCTTTCCTTTTCTCTGTTTCCTTATATATAATAATCTCTGTTTAATTGCGAAAGTATATTAGGCTATGAATGGATTCTTGTTTGGGGATTTCTATAATTTTCGTTTCATTTAGCAATTTTAGGTTATTTGATTGTCTGCTGAAAAAAAAAATTGAAGAAATCAAATGAAGATGATGATATGAAGTCTCTAGGACCATTTAAAAGTTCAATTGAAAATTCTTTTCTCCGCGTCTCTAGGATCATTCCTTTGGATTTTCATAGTTCAAAGTTTCATTTAAGGTTCTTTCTGTGCACATTAGATGTCGAAATGAATTTCTCATCCTTATCACCCAACTGGGCTGCTAGGAAATTTGTAAATTTTGTCGCTAGCATTTTCTTTTTCTTATCTGTGAATTGCGAAAATATGTATACCTATTTCAGATGCTTGTGTTTCAGGAACAACCAGAGAATTGTAGTTTCATGCATTGACTTTATTATGGCTTTCTGTTGGTTTTTTTTCCATGTTTACAGTAAACTGAAAGAGGGAATCTGAATATGATAATAAATTATGCCATTCATTCTTCAATCTTTTCTACGACCAAGGGATTGACAAATGATAATGGATTTAAAGAGTTAAATGATTAGCCAGAACCTGTCTAGCTAACTTAACGCCATTGATGAGTTAGATTTTGTTGGTTTGCAATGTTATCATTTCGTGTATTCACTATCATTGATTAGGGATAGGTAATTGTTCAGAAAAGTAGTAGTCAAGTCTGTCATTTCTTTTTTGCTTTTATTTGCATTTGCTTAGATATTACATTGTTTTAAATATTAATTCTTGTTTCAAATATTAATCGCGTGATAAATCTTCTTTGATCAATTTTTTGTATCAACTTGGAGTGGGTGACAGCTGATGAGATACTCCATTCATATTGTGCATGTGCATTTGGCTGGCAACATGATTAATCATTTAATCATATGCCAGAAGCTCTGTTTCTCTCCTAGTCACATGCTAGATTTTGCCTTGAAAACCAGCAGGCAGAATGCAGGTTCTTGATGCAATTTTGGCTACGCATCACTAATTTCTTTTGGGGTTTGTGGTCATATAGTGTAAATCTCTTGACATTAATAACAGAAATAATTAACTTAGAGGTGGTGGAAGGTGGGTATGGGGTTAAATAAATGATAAAGTAATGAAGACAATAAAATCTCTTCTCTACGATCAATATGTGCACATGTTGCACTTCAGATCTGGTGCCATATGTGGTCTTGACTTTGCACATGCTGATGTTATATGCCCTTCAGGCCTTTGATCACTTTATATTCTATGGTAGTTTATAATTACAACAACAACAATAAAGCCTTAATCCCTTGTTAATTGGGATCGGCTATATAGATTCTTCTTTTTCACTCGGTTCAATTTGAGGCTACCTCTTTTGATAAATGTAAAATAGTAAGATCATTTCGGTTCGATTTAGGGCTACATGGTAGTTTATAACTAATTTCCTAATTTGTATTTTTATTTACTTAGAGAATGTATGTCCCTGTAGTTTTTTCCCCTGGATTTTAGCCGTACTATCTTCTTTTTGGCCTTATTCATGGTTGCTAATGTTCACAATGTGCTTTCAGCTGTGGAGGTTTCCATAGGTGCTGAGGAGCAGATTTTAAGTGGTAACCAGCCTGATATGGATGATGGTGCGGGTTGTGAAAATCAAGACAAGGAAGCAGATGCAATGATTGAAGAGTTGCTTTCAGGTACTTCTACTAAAATTTCTAACCAAGTTGCTGTGTTGAATCATACACACGCGTATTGTGTGTTTGAACTTCAGTTTAGGAGTATCTCTGGGTCATTTTGTACACTTCTGAGGGATAATTTCTTTCAGACAATATCATCTAAAAAAGAATCTCAAAAGGCACCATTGTTTGAAAGAGAGAGGAAAACTGAAGAGTAGGATTTTGAAGTAGATTTGCTTTCGAATGAACTTGTATAGTTTAAGCTAAGCTATTTTTCCCTATCATATTTATGTATTTCTTTCTGTTTCTCCTTATGTGAAGAAGCATTTTTTTTTATGTGGTTAGAGGAATTAAGTTTTACTTTTCAGGATCCTCATGCTAAGTTATTCACCATACTGGTGGCAAATGCAGTGGATTCATTTACCTGGCTGTTATTGCTTATCTAGTCAAATAAGTTATTGTTATTCTTATAGGATTGAAATTCATGATGATTCAAAGTCTGCACTCCGTAGTATTTTGTTCAATTTTATTCAGTAATGCTGTATATAATCAAGTTTGCTTGGCACCTTTTCAGATGATGAAGCTGCAGATGGCAATGAGTTATCTTGGAGCATGAATTGCTCTACAGTTGTGAAAGTTAAAACATTACACATCAGCTCGCCCATTTTAGCAGCAAAAAGCCCATTTTTCTACAAGGTGAATGTTTTTTTTTTGGGGTAAACACACCATCTTTGTCGGAGAAACTACCGGTCTGTGTATTTCTTCTCTTACATTTCTTTTTGTGTTGGACAGCTCTTCTCAAATGGGATGAGAGAGTCAGAGCAACGGCATGTAACTCTACGGATCAATGCTACTGGTATATGCAAGACAAATCACTATCAACTTATTTTAGCTAGTTCATTCTCTTGCTTATTAGGCAATTTTTTCATTCTCTTGCTTATCAAGCAATTTTAGCCTTTATTTTTAGCTCTCCTCAAAAAACATCTTTCTATAGTCTGTGTGGCCATTTTTCATGTTCTTGTGAAGCAGCATTTTGTTAGATGCATTAGCTGAGTGTTCTTTTAAATCCCCATAGTCTTTCCTGATATGAATCTTATTTTGATAAGGTGTCACAAAAAAATGATTTGGTCATACATCAGTGTAATAACTAATCATATGAAGTTTATCTTACAAGTAGTCTACCTTTTTTTTTGTTTTGAACAGAGGAAGCTGCTCTCATGGAGCTTCTGAATTTTATGTACAACAATACTTTATCTGCTACTACAGCTCTTGGTTTGCTTGATGTGCTGATGGCTGCTGATAAATTTGAGGTTGCTTCATGCATGAGGTATTGCAGTCGACAACTGCGCAACTTGCCCATGACACCAGAGTCTGCTTTGCTTTATCTAGATCTCCCCTCCAGTGTTTTAATGGGTGAAGCTGTCCAACCATTAACTGATGCAGCAAAGCAATATCTTGCATCACGTTACAGGGACATGACCAAGTAAGCTTCCTTTTATTCCTTTCTTTTCTCTCTGTTTACATTGTTCATATTTTTTTCTGAGGGGGTAGGGGAGTATTAACTCGTTCAAGATTCTTCATGTCTAGTTTTTATCTATTTGCAAGAGAATGATATTTTTAATTTTTTGGTGCACTAGGTCCATAAACTCTTAACGGTTTTGTCTATATGCAAATTTAATTTTTTGCAGTTTTTCTAAAAGATATAGATTGTGATGTCAATTTTCTGCTGAATTTTTCTTCTAGGGCTCAAGTCTCTCTCTCTCTCTCTCCCCCCATTCCTTTAATTGGATGGTTTATTTTTAAAATTCCAACAGGTTCCAAGAAGAGGTGATGTCCTTGCCCCTGGCTGGAGTTGAGGCAATTTTGTCCAGTGATGACCTGCAGGTTGCTTCGGAAGATGCCGTATATGATTTTGTCTTGAAGTGGACCAGGCATCAGTACTCAAGCATTGAGGAGCGCCGTGAAGTCCTGGGTTCACGCCTAGCACGTTACATTCGCTTCCCTTATATGACTTGTCGGAAACTTAAGAAGGTTTTAACATGTCCCGACTTTGACCCTGAAGTTGCATCCAAGCTTGTGCTTGAGGCCCTCTTTTTCAAGGCTGAGGCCCCACATCGCCAACGGACCCTGGCAGCAGATGAGTCTGTGTCCTTGACTCGTCGCTTTGTGGAGCGTGCTTACAAATATCGGCCTGTTAAGGTGGTAGAATTTGAACTACCTAGGCATCAGTGTGTGGTGTACCTGGATTTGAAGCATGGAGAATGTGCAAATTTATTCCCATCTGGACGAGTTTATTCCCAGGCATTTCACCTGGGTGGACAAGGATTTTTTTTGTCAGCACATTGCAACATGGACCAGCAGAGCTCATTCCATTGTTTTGGGTTGTTTTTGGGGATGCAGGAGAAGGGGTGTGTGAGCTTTGCTGTGGATTATGAATTTGCAGCCAGGACAAAGCCAACAGAGGAGTTTGTTAGCAAATACAAAGGAAACTACACATTCACTGGGGGTAAAGCAGTTGGCTACCGAAACTTATTTGCAATACCATGGACTTCCTTCATGGCTGATGATAGTCTTTACTTTATAAATGGCGTCCTGCATCTTAGAGCTGAGCTTACCATGAGGCAATCATCATGACTCCAAGCTTCTTGCTCATCATGACTCCAAGCTTCTTGCTCGAGAAGTTCTAACCCTTTTGTCTTCCTTCTCAACGTTTAGCCAAGTATTGATTTAATGAGGCAGCATGTATTGAAATAGTTTTGGTTGGGAAATTTACAACAATCAAAAGTTGTCCATTTCATTCCTGGCAATATGTAGGGAAAATCGAAATGTAAATGTGGTTGGATCCTTCGGGGTTTTTGTTCTGACTAGTTCATAAATTAAAAATGCTGACTTGTTAAAATATAGCTGATTAGTGATTGCTTGGGGTAGCTTGGTTCATGGTTATGGTTATGAGTGTGGCTATATGGCGGTGTCATTATATCTCTGCCTAGTGTTAATCATCTTCATTGGGTTGGTGCTTTGCTGATGGGATTGCTTGCCTCACATGAGATAATAAACAACTGTATCAACATCATGCTTGAAAGTTGCTTCTAGGGGGTTTCCTCCAACTTGACGACTTAAGTTTTTGTAATTATCTTAAATATTATTAACATTAATAATAAGATTTAATCAGGTTTAGTTAAATCAGATTATTAATTAGTTGTTTAGTTTCTTCTGTATCATCTTAAATATTATTAACATTAATAATACGATTTAATCAGGTTTAGTTAAATCAGATTATTAATTAGTTGTTTAGTGGAGCCAGTTTTCTGAAGGCCTAGATCATTCTGGAATGGTAGAATCGAACCGGTTATGTTGGTCTTCCGTCTTCCACCAGAATCTGGAGAGTAAGCCAACCTATCCACTGCCTTGTAAATCCCCAACGCCACATAAACAAACTAATTTAGGATTTAGCCTGGACTATAGTAAATTAGAGAAGAATTAAATTTATTTTAATAAAGAAAATGAGAGAAATATAAAAAAATTTATTTTAAATTATTTTTTTATTATTTAATAAATTAAATAAAAGAAAAAATAATTTAATTTTCATTTTTAATTTTGATAAAGAAAAAAAGTCTAAAATAGTAATTTTTTATTCACTTATATAATTAATTATTCTCATTTACTCTCATTTCTCTTCATTTTACAGAGAAATATTTTAGACATTAAAAAAATAATAAATTAAATTAACTTTATTTTGAAGAGAAATATTTTAGACATTAAAAATAATAATAAATTAAATTAACTTTATTTTACATTTTTTTATCATACTGCCAATTATACCAAATAAGAAAAATAAATGAAATTATACTAGCTTTTTCCTAATTTACCCCATAAAAACACACAAATACAGAAGAAAGAGAGCAATCAAAAAGTTCAAACGATATGCCGAAGAACAAGGGCAAGGGAGGCAAGAACCGCAAGAGAGTAAAGAGCGAGGCGGAGGACGAGAAGAAGCGAAAGCTTGTCTTCGAAGAAGATGTTCAGGAATACGCTCAGGTCCTCCGTATGCTGTGAAACGGGCGCTGCGAAGCCATATGTATCGATGGCACCAAGCGGCTCTGCCACATCCGAGGGAAAATTCATAAGAAGGTCTGGATCGCCGCTGGTGATATCATCCTCGTAGGGCTTAGGGACTATCAGGATGATAAGGCTGATATCATTCTGAAATATATGGCTTATGAGGCTCGGCTCTTGTAGGCTTATAATAAGTTGCCTGATAACATTAGGGTGAACGAAGTGATGGCTGGTGGGATTGATAATGAGGATGAATTTGCTGGGGATGATTACATCGAATTCGGATTTGGGTATGTTATGAAATAGTTTTCTAATTATTAATTTTAGGAGGTTTTGGAATTTGGATTGCTTAATCTGATGAAATAAAAGTCGGCTATATGTAGCCATGTACAGGTGATCCTTTGCTTGCATCTGAATTCCGATAAACAATTTATATGCTAAGGTTGCTTAGGAGATGAATATGATATTGTCTTCCATTTGCCTTCATATTAGTGTAGATATAAAATTCAGTGAGTGTTTGCTTGCCCTTTTCTTTAGTTGAAATGAACAAATAAGTGAAATGCATAAGCCTGTTGAAGTTAATGAGACTTTTGTTTCAAAGTTTATCGGATTTGGGGGGGTGGCGGTGCGAGTTTTACCGTTATAATTATAAAATTTTTTAAATGCTAAAAATCACAATGGATCACCTCACAAAATAGTTGAATAGGCGATATTTAAATAATACTCATTTGTTGAATCGGCAATGGAGATTTATTGTAACTGTAAAATTAAAAGAAGAAGAAGAAGCAGAAGAAGTAGAAGAAGGAGAAGTAAAGGATGTTCATGGTTTTGCCTCTAAAGAAGAGGAAGATGAAGAAGAGGAGGTGACTGGGTGATCAATCACTCCGTGATTATTACTGTTATTTTTACCTATTAAAGAAAAAAAGAGGAGAAGAAGTAATAAAAAATAATAAATATATTAGAAAATAATAAAAATAATTTAAAAAAGTAAGAGAAAGAAGGAAGAAAGGGCAAAAAAAAAAATTAAAAATAAAATTATGGCTCGAACTCAATACAGGTTGAAGAAATTAACATGATTTTATCGTTAGGTCTAATGTCTTTCCCTGATATTAAAACATGTGTAACATAATATGTATAATGAATGCTTATAGAACTTTATATAATAATGTCTTTCTCTTATAAAACTTTATAGATTTTTTCAAATATTGTTTTTTGGTGGTAAATTAGTTTATTTAATTTAATTTTAAGTGGATATTAATAATTGTTATATAGCATATATTTTTTAATTGAATTATTTTATTTTATTTTTAATCATTGAGTAAACAATTATTATGATTATTATTATTGTTGTTATTTCTAATTTAGTAATTTTTTTAATGCAATTTAGCAATGTTGTTATTTAAAAAATTGTAACATGTATTTAATTATTGTTAAAAACTATTTACTTATTGTTATATTGTTATTTTTAATTAAGCTTTAATAATAACTTGATCTTTATTATTATTATGGATTAATTTTAACATATATTATTAATTTATATATTGTAAAAGATATTTATTTTTTTATTTTATTACATTCATTCCGTTTCACCGATTCCGTTATTCGATTCGTCCGATTTCACGATTACAACTGCATTCACGATAGCGATAGTTGATTCAAGCCGTTTCATACTGATTCAGTCCGATTTCGCCTCACTTCGACGGATTCTACGATTTAAAATCCTGCTGAGAAAGCTTTTCTCTTCCTATAAAACAGAAGCTTCTGCTGTAATTGGATGAGCGTGTGAGAAAAGTGTACAAGGGATTGAGAAAGTGTAAGAAAAATATGTAGAAAATAAAGAAAAAGAAGAAAAAAGTAAATCTCTTTTCTGTTGTTTCATACTCTGTTTTGCTATCTTTATTTGTTTGTATGTGTTTGTGTTTTATGTGAGACAAATGTCTAACAAATGGTATTAGAGCATTAATGGTCTTGGAGGGCCTGTTTTTGTTCAAAAGTATTTTCAAATTTGCAAAAATGTTTTTGATGAATATGAATCAAAAGCCATTTTTAGATTTAGTTTTTGGTTTAGTTTGAATTTCTCGTGTTTATATTTTTTGGGGGCATATTTCTATTGTCCTTGTGTTCTTATTCTTTATGTTGAAGCACTTTCTTTGTGCTGAAATTTGAAAAAGAATAGATGGGTTTAATAAGTTAACAAGGTTGTATTTACAAGGACCTAATGCATGTCCATAAACTGCAAATCATGTTAAGGGACCAGTAAGTCCAAAAACTGCAAAGATTTGAAGGACCTTCAAATTTATAAACGGAAATGTTGTTGAAGAGACCGGCATATCTAGAAAAGGGCAAAAATGATGAAAGAGACCATCAAGTCTATAAACTGAATTTGAAAAGATCATCATGTCTATAAATTGAAAATTTTAAAAAAAAATAATATGCGCATGTCCAAAAACTGCTAAGTTTGTTGTTGAAAGACCAAGAACCATATGGTTTTTGTCATTATGTAGTTGTTTAATGTGAATGGCAAATAAAAAAGAAAATGTTTGAAAAAACCTTGAATGTTTTTAAGGAGAAGCATCTTGCTGGTGAGAGGCCACCAATGAAAACAAAAAAAAGAAGAACAAAAAGAGAGAATTTAAAGTTGTTAATGGAAGAAGAACAGAAATAGGAATGGCAAATAAAAAGAAAATGTTTGAAAAAAACCTTGAATGTTTTAAGGAGAAGCATCTTGCCGGTGAGAGGCCACTAAAAAAAAAAAAGGAAGAACTGAAAGAGTGAACTGAAAGTTGTTGACGGAAGCAGATATTGAAGGGTTTTCATGTCTCTAACAAAAATCTCACAAGGGGAATGTTCAAGTTATTAGATTTTTGTTTCAAAGTTAATGAAATATGTATTCTCAGATTTGAGTTGCTGAGATTCTGCAGAGTTGTGTTTTTGATATTTTGTCCTCAATTACAAAAGGAATGGCTCTCCATGTTTTGAGCAACAAATTCAGAAAATTTGTCTAAATGTGAGGTAGGGTAGTTATTGACTAAGAAAACCTTTCTCCTCCTATAAAAGAGAAGCTTCTGCTGTAATTGGATGTATATATGTGAGAAAAGTGCATTAAGAGATTGGAAAGGTGTGAGAAAAATCTGTAGAAAAAGAAGAAAAAAGAAAATCTCTTTTCTGCTGTTTCATACTCTGTTTTGCTATCTTTATTTATTTGTGTGTTTGTGTTTTATGTAGGACAAATCTCCAACAGGACTACATTTTGTCGTATAATTTATATAAGCAAAGATTGTAATTGCTGCTGCATAAACTGCATACACAAGAAATTGCCGATCCTTATTACAATGATGAACTGGGAAAATACAAGAGTAACATCCTTCATACAAGGCCTTCCTAATCTACAATACAAGATACAAATATATCTTACAGCGCGACAATACACGATACTGAAATAAATAAATCCGGAATATAGGTAAATTGGGTTGCTCAATCATATGGGGTTGACTCGGTTCCAGCAATCTTCTTCTTGAGTGCTTCAATATCTGTTGCTAGTTCCTTTCTGCTTGACTGAGGAAGTAAATGTCATATTATTAGCAAACTAAAAATCTGGTTCTGAGTTTATGTTTGCTTGCATGAGAGACCAAATTAGACCATATTCTAGCTAGTTTCTTACCTTGAAAGAGGGGTCAGAAGGGGTCAGAAGCTTTATGTTTACAATCAACAATATTGAAAGAGGGGTCAGAAGGCACAAGAACCCATGTACAATTTCGACATAGAGCTTGAAATTCATCTTTCATTGCCACTTGCCAATGATTGTATTTTTGAGCTTGTTTGTAAGTATTTGGAGTTGTGGCTGCAAGTAGAGAATGGATAATTTTGGGTTTGCTAATATTATTTTTAGAGCAAGTAACCATTGGGTGGGTAGTAGTAGATGGCACCGGTGGAGGCGGTGGTAAGGCTAAGAGAGGAGCAGGTAATAAATTGGCTGGAGATGAGGCTATAGGAGCTGGTGAATTTATTTCTGTTGGAGAGGAAGGAATGGATTGAGGGGTGGCCGGTGTTTGGGGTTGAGCTGGTGTGGAAGGTGCAGATGGCATATCTGTCGCCGGTTGTGTTGTCGGATGGAGTGCAGCAGGGACTGATGGCACTGAAATAACTGGCAATAACTCACTGGAATTAGAAGACGCAGGGGAAGCATTTGATGGAACGGACAACAGATTTTCCCATTTGCAAGATTGTAATGGAAACTGAATGTGAGAAAACATAGATGCAAAAGGAAACTTGTTTTCAAAAAATAACACATCACGAGATAGATATATTTTAGAGGTAGTCGGATCATAACACTGATGGCAGTAATGTTGATTTGAAAAACCAAGATAGACACAGGGTTTTGATCGAGGCTCTAATTTGTGTTTAGTGTAGGGTCGAAGCCATGGGTAACACAAGGAACCAAAGGTGCGAAGTGATGAAATTTTCGGTGTTTCATGAAACAAAAGTTGATGTGGGGATTTTCCATCTAACACTGTGGTGGGTAATTTATTTATGACAAAAACAGCATGAGCACAAGCAAAACTCCAAAAATGTGGTGGAAGAGATGCTTGTAAAAGCAAAGTTTTGGCAGTTTCAATAATATGACGATGACGGCGTTCAACAATGGCAACACGTTGAGGTGTATAGGGTGGAGAGATAAGGTGTTGTATGCCATTTATGTTAAGATAGGATGATAGACTTTGATATTCTCCACCACCATCAGTGTATAATGATAACAATTTTGTTTTGAATTGTCGTTCAAGGAGGGGGTGGAGAGTGGTAAATACACTGTTAACTTCAGTTTTATTTTTAAGAGAGTAAAACCACATATAACGAGAATATAAATCAACAAACACAACGTAATACTTCTTTTGATCAATAGAGATAACTGGTGATGGACCCCACAAATCACTGTAAACAGTTTGGAGAGGTTTAGCACTGTGTAAAGAATTTTCTGCAAACGGAAGACGATGCATTTTATTAACAGCACAGGAATTACATTGATGCAATGAATCATGATAGGGGATAGATAAACTATTTAAAAGTTGACACAAGATAGTTTTATTTGGATGACATAAACGACGATGCCACAGGTCTAGTGACTGAGACTTAACAGCAGATAAGACATGAACAGTGCGCAGTTTATTTTGGGGCCATTCATACAGTCCATCTCTAGTCTGCCCTCGCACCAACTGCATGCCCGTCTTCAGATCCTTCACAAGAAAATGGTAAGGAAAAAGTTCAATAGAAGTTTTATTGTCACGACAAAAATGTGAAGCAGAAACTAAATTATAATTAATTTCAGGAGAGCATATAGTATTGGAAAGTTGAAATTTGTTGGTGGAGGTTTCAAGAGTACCGGTGCCAATTTGACTTATTTTAATAGGATTACCATTACCCATTGTGACCTGATCCGCACCATTGTAGTAATGAGCTGTGACTAGGTTCTGTGAATTATTGGTGATGTGATGATCAGCGCCTGAATCAATAAGCCAAGGCTGCTGAGCTTGAGACATAGAGGCAGCAAAATTAGCTCTGGCTTGAAGGTGATTGTGGGAAGCGGACCTGCAGAATCGAGCTGTGTGACCTGGGCGTTCATATAGTTGGCAATGAAAAGAATTATCAGAATTCCTTTGATAATTATTTCGACGTCCTCGCCCTCGATTGGAATTCTACGATTGGCGATATGAGTGATCTGAGTTTTGATGGAATCCATTGTGGTCAGAACCCCTATTGGAGGAGGTGCTTGGGCGTGTGGCAACAGCAGCTGTTATCGCAGGAGCGATTTTTGGTTCATCAAGTTGAAGGAATAACTCATGATCCAGGAGTTTATCATAGAGTTCTTCATAAGAAACTGGAGTATCACGGGTACGAATTGCAGCAGAGATGTTCTTGTATTCAGGTCCAAGGCCCTGTAAAATTCGAACAATAAGTTGGGAATTGGTGAGAGGTTCACCGGCAGTTGCTAGCTCATCAGTAATGGTGCGAATTTCTCTGAGGTAATCAGCAATTGGGCGAGCATCTTTGGTTAGGCGAGCCAATTTATCTTGAAGGCTGAGTATTCTCGTTTGGGATTTGTTGGCAAAGGCTGTTTTCAGCGATTTCCAGGCTGCACTGGCAGTTGTCGAAAGTGCAACTGGAGAGGCAATAGTTGGATCGATAGAAGCTAGGATAGCATTTTGGATAAGTTTGTCTTGACGAAACCATTGATTATATTCTGGATTTGGTTGATCATTGGGAGGGATAGTTTTGGATGGAGCTACGGTGGTGCCGTCAAGATGGCCAAAAAGATTGTGGCCATGCATAAGCATCTCAATTTGAGCCTTCCAAATAGTATAATTGTTGCTGCCAGTTAATTTGATAGGTAATTGGGCAGTGGGATTGAATTGAATGATAGTTGTAGTTTGGGTGGGGTTTTCAGCGTTGAGTGCCATGATCAGAAAGAGGAAGATTAAAAAAAAAAAAAAAAACGAAGATGGAAAGTTTGGCTGATGAGAGCTCTTACTGCTCTGATACCATAAAGAGAATTGAATTTAGATGAAAACTATTTGATATCTTGCTGTGAGATCAATACAATATTTATATACAGTAATCTGAGCTAATAATCCTCAACTGATGAGATAAATCCTAACAACCAGTGAATCAAAACTAATATATATACAATCCTAGAATAAAGGAAGAATATTACTTAACAATCCGTTTTAAAGAGAAGGTATCTGTAGACAAAGCATCCTGTATATCCAAGCCCAACCAATTCCATGATCTTGGGAAGCTGGTAAAATTAGAAAGATGAGAAAACTAGAGAAGTGATAAAGCTTCCATGTCTTTGAAATTTGTTTTTTTTTAAAAAAAAAATTAACCCACCAAGGGTACTGAATTGATGGCTCCGACGACGATTGAAGATAGCCAAACGGCAACTATTGCTCCACCCCATAAAGAAGCACCGTCGACTTGTTTTCAAGTGCATCCCACTGTTAACGCAAATTATTTTAGTCCGACCAGAATCAATGGAGGCAAGTTGGGTTAGACAAAAATCAGCAAACCTTTTTTGTACCAGTAAAATGCCAGCTTTAATTGGGTCTTACCTTTCCCTTTAATTCTGTGAATAGCTCACCAGCGTCAACAGGAGTGGATGTGTCGTCTGATGAGGCTCTAATCCGTAGGAGGGAACCTGCGAGACTCTTACGTGGAAAAGCAAGAGAACTCACTTATTATTTGGAAACTAACTTGCCTAATCAACATTTCCGGCTGCAAAATATTGGTCGAATTGAGTCAATTTGCGATAACCCCATTACCCTTCACCTAAACTTCCTTAAACAATATTACAAGTCCCAGGATACCAATGCCACATAAATCACCAGCTGGAACTCAAAATGCAATTTTGATCAATTGAGACTTGCTGATGCTTTTATTTATTATTTCAATTATATGGTAGCAATGGAAATTAATTCTTCAATTAAAAGAGAAAGTTATAAATATAATTGAAACCTAACATAGTAGGGATCAAACTAATAACTTTTTAAAGTTCAAAGGCTTCATTTTTTATCTCACCAACTAAACCAAAGTTTGATTTGGCACTTTTACCATATGGTAAATCCACTACATTCCTCCTCAATTATATAATCTACTTTCCACTTTCAACAATAAATAATGCAGAATCAAATTTTTTGTTAGCAAGTGAGATTTGATAAAATTTGAAAGAAAAATAATGCGTTGAAGTAACAAACAGTAACTGAGAGTTGTTTGATGGAAGGGCGGAAGGAATTGAAAGACGAGCGAGGTGGAAGACAAGGTAAGACAGAGCAGCGAGTGGTTCTGTTGGAGGTCGGGATGAAGGCGGCTGTAGTAGCCGCCAGGTAAGAGGATGCTGCTGCTGCCGCCGCTGCCATTAGGATACTGATGTGTGGCTCCCCAAAAGCTGTGGCTTTCTATCCTCTGTTCTTGGAATCTCTCAACTTTTGATCGTTAAAAATTTTTTGTTTAGTTTTTGTGTGTTTTTTTGGAGTGTTTTTTTAAGTGTTCATTTATTATTATCCAGTGATGATATTTTTTGCGTTTGGAGTTTCTGATTCTCGTTCTTCTAATGACACGTGGATAAGGTAAGCTTTTTGATTGGGTGATTCTCTACCTGGAAATCCACGTTTGAGGCTCTTTCTCTCTGCTCTTCGTATATCGCCTCTTGGGCCTTTGGGCCTTTGTAAGAGTTGTAATCTGATGTAGCCCCTTCAATATATTAGCAAGTGGACGTTATTCATCTCAAATCTCATTTCATGTTGGATTAAAATATGATAGATATGACAAAGGATTTATATTCACAATATCAGAAAATTTTAAGAAAATATTAAACTATTCATTACCTTTTTTATTTTTTAAATATTTAAAATTATAATTATATTATCTTTTAAAAAAATAGTTAAGTATAATTACTCTATATGGACAAAAAATATATATATAATCGATCTTAATTAAAGGTGAGTATATTTTTAGTATACTATATATGTGTTAAAATGATATTTTTAAAATTAAAAGTTAAAAAATAAATATTTTTGAAAAAAAAAGAATATTTTTGAACATAATTTTATTTTTAGATTTTGAAATGTACATATTAAATGGTTTGAGTTTGACAAGAGTTATCCAAATATTCAATGTGGAGGTTGTTCCAATTTATAAATCAAAATTTAATAAACGTAATGGTTACTAAGTAGAAAGATGAGTCATCATGACTAGCAACTAAAACAACCAAAATTAGATCGATTTTTAAATATGAATTGTACACCCATGTTTATGTTATATATTAAGATGGATTTTACATACATTACACAGGGTGGGTTTTGAGTGCTATCAAAGAAATTTTTGTACTTTTGCATCTATAAAATTAAGAATTAATTAATAATACTTCATTTATCTCAAATCAATAAGTATTTTTTAAAAAAATTTATTAGAAATCACAATTCACTTATTATTTTAATAATTTAATTAAATTTTTAGGATATTCATATTTAATGCTATTTGTTAAAATATTTCATAATAAGGTAAAGTTATTGTAAGAAAAATATCTATAAATTTATATTTTAATTTTTAAATAAAATAAATAATTTTTTAATTTTTATAAAATAAAAAATATGTTATCAATTTGAGGAATAATTATATGCTACAACCGTTGTAGCAATAAATGCCTACAACGGATCAATGAGATTCTTACACGTAGATTAAATGATTCATTTTATTGGTCCGTTGTAGGTATTTAATCTACGTGTAAGAATCCCATTGGTCCGTTGTAGGCATTTATTGCTACAACGGTTGTAGCATATAATTATTCCAATTTGAGGGGAGGAAGTTGTTGTAGTAGTAATATCACGAATTAATATTTGCATATTTTCAGCAACAAAAATACGACCTTCCACTTGTAAAACTCTCAATAAAGGCCGGCAAAGCATTATACTAATTACCAATTAAAATCATCCACAGAGAAAAAGGCAGAAATGTTGTATGATCCATTCCTTCTCCTTTCACAATATGTAAAATATCATATACTCTCTTTTTTTTATCCTCCAACAATTAATCTAATTCACATATATATTTATTTCCCATTTCAGTGATTGTGCATTTTATTTATTTGTAAATGTTTTTAAGTCTCACCACATACATGTAAGCTATTTCCATAGATCTAATATATACACGAAAATAATATAATCACAATGGCATTAAAAAGGGAAAAATCCATTTTATTCACCAATAACCAATTTTTTTTTTATTAAGTTCAAATCTAAAATTTAAAATAAAAAATTTGCAAGTGTCTATATGAGAAGGAAAGAATGAAAATGGACATGAAACAACTTAGAAAAGGCAAAAAAAAAAAAGGCCTTTTTGTTTTTGGGAGCCAGTCTATAATGGGTCCCTAATAACATGATAACTAATTAGACCACCTTCGCTATCCCTGTGAATTGTGATGACATAATACAATATATGTGTATATATATATATATATATATATATTATATACGTTCTTTCCTTGGTGCCTTTATTCCCTAGGAACTGCCAAAGATATCACGATGATACCCATTTATGATTTTTCTATGAAAATTCACAATCTTTGATCTTTTCATATACAATCACTTCTCTTGTTTCCAAAAGGTGATTTTCATTTTACCTGATCATTGTCCTTTCACATCTATCGAAATACTAATACTAATTATCATTCTTGGATTTGAAATTTCATTCCATTATATAATTTGGTGCAAATTCGTGATTCTTGGAAGAAAAAGATTCTTTCTTGGTTCAGATCAGTTTCCTGTTTAATCTTTTTTTCTTTATACATTGTTTGTCATGTTTTGATCTTTCTATATAAATCATCAATCAGAATTCTTTAATGGGTTGAATTTTGAATCAATATGTGAAATCTTGAGGCTGATCTTGAGTGGGGAAAGACAATCTTGATGGGCTGTAAAAGAAGAAGCTTGCACATTATCTACACAATCTTTTCTCTCTGTTTCTTGTTATTATTTTCCAAGGCTGACGGGTTTGCAAGCTATGATCCTGAGTCTTTAGATGAATCCATTCGGAAATACGCAATTCACGCATTAGTAGAGCGACAACGTACAGGTATTTTATTAAATGTTTCTCTGCCTGCAAATTTTTCTGGCATGGAAGCCTCAGTTGTTAGAGTAAGGAGTGGTAATTTCTGGGACAGAGGAGCCAATTTTACTTTTTTTTATATTCCAACAAGAGTTTTACCATTTCCATTTGTGAAAAGACTAGCCATTGTTTATCAGAACTTGGGAAACTGGTCTTCATATTACTATAAAATTCATGGTTATTCTTTAGTTGCTCCTGTTGTTGGGTTTATGAGTTATGATGCTTCAAATTTAACAACTTTAGGAAATGTGACTCTCAAATTCCGTTTCTTTGGTGCACCCATTGTGGTCAGTTTTGATAACATTGGAGAACTAAAGAAAGGGAATGAAAAAGAAATGAAATGTGTCAAATTTGGTGAAGGTGGGTTGGTCCAAATCAGGAACTTAACTGAGGGCTATAAATGTCTTACACAAGGAGATGGGCATTTTTCAATTGTTGTTCCATCTTCAGAAGTTAAGGAAAAAAAGAACAGGGCATTGTGGCTGATAGGACTTGGAAGTGGGATTTTTGGACTAGTTTTGGTAGTGGTGATTTTGGTCACTACTTATAAACTAGTCAGGTCCAAAAAGGTTAGACAAATGGAAGGGGAATCAAATGACAGAGTGACATTCGATACACAGTGGATTGGTAGAAGTAAAATGCCCTATGCTTCTATGGTAAGAACCCAACCAGCCCTTGAGCATGCTGATGTTCCTTGAGTTGTTGCAGTTAAGTTTCTATTTTCGCTCCCTCTATGCCATTATAATTATCTTCATTATTGTTTCACACTGTTTAAAACACTTAACAGTTTTCATCTTTTGGATTGATCATAGAAGCATTATTTGTAATTTATGAATAATGCTTACTTATTGCATTTGCACGGCAAATCTGATTGCTGAGGATAATAAATTTATATAATTGAGGGGTTTCTTTTTCTTCTTGTTAATCTTTCTCCTTTCTGTATATATATACACTGATAATTTTGATTGAGAATGTTATGCTCTGTTTCTAATGTCAAAGAACAGGAACCTGCCTCTGTTGCTTACTAACTTAGAAATTTCGTGATTATTGGCAAACTAACAACATAAACAAATTAACATCAAAAGCCTTTAAATTTCACTTTTTCTTTTTAGTTTCTGGATATATCAATAGGGTGGAGATTACAATGCTGAAGGGAAAAAGGAGGATCAGAAAAAGAGCCATTGAAGATGGCCATTGTAATAATCTTATTTGCAGCTTCTGTGGCATGAATTCCATCCCAGCTTACATAGTTGTAAGGGTCATCACAAGCTGTGGCTGTCACATTCCTTCCATCAATCACTTTAGTATTCCCCAGTAAACCTGAGAATCAAAATTGTAGGCACCTCCTCCATGTCCACAGCATGCTTTGGTACCATATTTGAGCCCTGCACCGCAAACAAAATAGAAATTAGATGCAAATTCATCAATGAAATTGAAACTGAAATTGAAATTCAATGAAATGTTGTACAAATTACTATAGATATACCATGTGAAGTAGGGTGCTGGAAGAGCTCTAGCATAACAGCATAGATGTCGACATATATAACGGAAGCATTTGTAAGTGCCTTTCTAGTTTCAATCAGTGATTGCTTCGACATTTTATTATATTCTGCCACTGCATTATTATAAGAGATTAAGCAGCCAAGCCCGTCGATGTCTGAGCTGTTGTGAGAAAGACCTGCCAATAATGCTGGATAACAGCCTACCGGTGCAAGGTTGAAAACGAGAAATGTGCGTCCTCCCAATGCATATAGCTCCTTGAAATTTCAATATCAGCACCCAAAATCACAACCTGAAGGACCCAAGTGCTATTTTTATAATGGTGCATAGTGTGACTGATTTTTTAGAATAATACTCACTCGGATACTGCCAACAGTCTGTGCAATTACTTGGGGAAGAGATTGCTTGACTCCCCTTATACCAATAGCTCCTAAATTGGAAGTGAAATCATTCTGACCAATATACAATATGTAGATTGATTTTCCAAAAATATCCGGTGATGGAAGAGGAGTTGATCCTAAGCAGGAACAACAATACAGTAAGTTTGATTTTATCATAATTAATTATGGGTGCGTTGAATAAATGTTTGTTGCAATACCTGTATGATTGGAGGAGAGAAATTCATGAACTTTAACTTTGAATTGTTTCATTTGGTTGAGCTGAATAGCAAGAGAAAAAGGACTGATACGAGTAACAAATAAAGAAGTATTTGGCAAGAGCACAGTAGATGCTAATGTTGCATGGTTAGCTCCATGTTTGTAATCTGATCCAATTGATCGCAAGTATGGCCTTAGATATGGGAATCCCTGAGCTTGGGCTGCCAAGTGAAAGAAGAGTTATGTTTGTTACAAAGGATGCAAAAGAGCATGCAAATTTTTTTTTATTTTCTTCTGAAGTCATGGCCTTATCATTTAGATTAGGACCTTCAAATCATTTGTTAGCAATTGTGAATAGATATATTTATGATGTATACGGAGCAAAACTTACATATTTTAATTTTCTATTTTATTTTATTTTAAAAAAATTAATTTCATATTTTCAATGTTTACACAAAAAATAAATATATACACAATATATATAAAATATATACTCAACAATACAAACTACATCTATAACGCATCTATTATACATGAACATAATATTTTTAATATTTGTTTAATTTTATTTTTTTTAATTTTTTATTCTCACAATACATTTCCAACATTCAATAATTTTTACATAAAATATATACAACTTAGATAATAAATCCACAATATACACATAATATCTATAAAATAACTACAACATATACAAGACATATATAAAATATTTATCAAATATCTACATAATATCTATATAAAGAAATTATGTATATTATATATATATATAATATGTAAATTTTATTTAAAAATAAATTTAATAATTTTTATTCATATATTTTTATATATTTCATTTTTTTTATATTTTTTAGTGTTATTTATTTTTCATAATTAAAATTAAAAAAATTTCTTTATAAAAATTATGATTTTTACATACTGAAAAATAATTTTAAATATTAATTTTTATTATTTTATTAAATTATTTTTATTTAAGTGAAATTTAAAAAAATAAAAATTTAAAGTAAAATATTAATTTGACTGAGTGAAGAGGAATTTAAAAAAAATTATTTCAATAATTAGTGAGATATTTTTAAATTTTGTTTATTTTTTTAAATATAAATATTTTTATTTTATATAATATTTTTAAAATAAAGTTAGATTTTTTAAGATAATTTTATAAATGTACTTCTGAATAATCCAAGGTTGTCCAGCTTGGTTCTTTGTCTTGTCATAGGAAATTGCTAAATAAGAAACCATAGCGGAGTGAAAAATCAAACAAGCAAGCAAAGCTACAAGACAGCTTGAAAATGATTTTTAAACCGTTGATCAAAAAAAAAAGGGGGAGGGTGCCGACCTTTTTACAATTCACAATCTTATACTAAATTTCAAATATGACATAACATTTGTCGGCGATTACCTAAGAAATCAACAATTAGCCTGCCGTCTGAAGCCCGGCCAGCCGGTCTCTTGAAATAGGTCATGCCAAAAGGACCATTTTGAGACGGCAATGCTGCCCAAAACCCACCAGTATCAGAATTTGAGTCGCCGAAATTGAAAATTGCTTCAAACTCACAATTGGAGTAACATAAACTAGTAGACATTCCCAATTTCATTAACCAAACAACTAGGAGCTGCTCGAGAATTAATATAACAGAAGAAGATTTGGATAAGCAAATAATGCTCATCATTTTCTTTCAATTTCTAAAAGAAAAAAGAAAATTCTTTTCTTGTTATATTTTGTTGCTGTTATTTAAACGATTCAAACAAGGCCTTGTTCTTTATATATGGTGTGAAGTGAGTATGGTTCCAAAAGGACTAGCCAACTGGCAAATAAAGTGATCACTTTTGATATAACTGACACGTGGACGTCAATGGTATTCATCACAGGTAAATCACAAGTTTTAGTTGAAATCTTAATAACTCTTTTTTCGCATTGTATTAGACAAACGGGATTTCTTCCAATATCTTAAAAAAATATATATTTTCAAAAATAATTTTTTCCTTTTTCTTTTAAAAATATCTACTTTTTATTTTTTCATTTTAAAAATGTCCATTTTCAGAAATATTCATCTAACATATCAAAGATATAATTCACTTTCAGAATCATAATATGTAAAATATTTTTAAAAAATTAAAAAATTATATATAGTGTAATTTTCTCGATAATTTAGTTAATAAATATGTAAACCTGGATCGGATCGAAGTGGTCATCCTTTAAGGAGTACCCACGAAATTTGCTGTGATCATGGGCTAGCAGCCTGTGACTATTGAATAATCTGGGCCGACAAATAGGCTTTTGACTGACCAATACTTTTGCTGGAACTAAGAAAACTGTTTAAAATTCTGGCCCATTCCCCCCCACCATTATACCAATTCGAGCCCAATCTATTATCACTCCATCACTGATATTCCAATTTTACCCTTCACCCATGGCCCCCCGCATGCCCTTATCATCGGGCCTTTTTTTGGCTTGCGCCATATGTCAAACAATGCGGCGGTGATAGTTGATGATGAAGGGTAGGGTATATCCGTAAATATGAGACTTACCAGGGATAATTGCGGAAGAATATATTGTGTTCACATTGACTTCATTTCCAATCCAGAAGGGTGAATTTAAAAAATAAAAAATAAAAATTGGGATCGGATCTAAACTGGGATCCACTTCTGTTGCGCACCGAAACTCTGTGCCTGCAGGACACGTCATCTTGTCGGTAACGATGCCTGGGCTGATTAACCCTCAAATGTGATCTGATAAAAAAAAAAACCCTCAAATGTGAGATGTTTTTTGTATAAAAAAAAAAGAACGGTCACCACGTCAGATGCTTCCCATCACATGTCCTTTTCTCTGCCCACCGCAAAACGCGAACCATCGTCTATTTCTGCCAACTAATCAATGGCCCACGTTTCATCTCTGACATGGCTTTCTGACGATGATGTCATAACCTCACCTTGCCTAGTCACATGCACGCTCTTAATATCACAATTCACACAACACAAATCACTTCTACTTTAGCACGCTTCTCTTTTAATTTTTTCCCCTTTTATTTTTATTTTTTTATTTTTTACAAAACACATTAATTATACATTGTATTTTAGTGGTTTTTTTCTGTTGGCCTTTTATATTTTAATTTTGACCAAATTCTTATATTTATTTATTTTATTTTATTTTAATTAGTCCTTTTTTAATATTTTTAATAATTAAATTAACTTAAATATAATTAAATATATTAATATTTTATTAGTTAATAGAATTTTATTAATAGCAAAAATTCAAAAATAAAAAAATAACTTTAATGAATGTACGTAAAAGCTCATATAATAATAGAGCTTATGAAATGTGAGAATGAATTTTTAAAATATGAGAAGGATATAATATTTTTATTTTAAAGTATATATGATTTAATAACAGCCAATCGATAAAGAAAAAAATTTAAAAATAAGATCCTCAAAAGAATAATTTTAAATTAAAATAGAAATTAATTTTTATAATTAGCTAAAGGAAATTAATTGAATATAAATAATAAGTATATATGCATACAAGCAAATTTATAAATTTAATATGATGATTAAATGAACAAGTTGATTTTTATGTATATGATCAGTCACTTATCTTTATTCTTATAAGAATAAAATTTTATAGAGATACTATTAATGACATGTTCTATCAATAAATTTTTTAAGAATACCCTAAAAATATTCATTTGTTTTTATATTATTTTATAAGAGACCATGTTTTTCTTTAATAATCATTTTTGAACATTTATATCCTTCAAAATTAAAAACTTTTAGCAAATACAAAAGTTAAAATTTTTTTTTGAATTTATTTATTAAGAGTTAAAAGTTTATTTTAGAGTTATTTTTTATTTATGTTATTAATAAAATTTCATTAACTAATAAAATATTAATGCATTTAACAATGTTAAATTAATTTAACTACTAAATTTTTTTAAAAAAATGGAAAATTAACAATAAAACAAATGACTATAAATGCTTAATAGGTCAAAGTTAAAGTATAACAACTTAACAGAAAATATTAATAAAGTATATGGGCCATTTAATATATTTTACCTTTTTTTTTTCTTTTTTTCACAATTACTGAATTTAGTTCGCATTTTAAACTTTTAAAGATATCAACTTCTCAAAAATTCTCTTAAGACTTTAATTTTCAGTGTTTGAAAAAATGGATAAAGTGCAATAAAATTAATTTCGCATTAATGTGTGACAAAAATAAAATGAAATAATGTGTAAATTTTGCTAAATTTGTTCCATTATGGAACTACACAAAACGAAGTGTATAATTTTAAAATAGTTAAAATAAATTTGTAATGTAATTAAATTATTTTGCACCCATTATATTATTGTTTTATATCTGATTGTAAGAAAATACAATTCATGCGACGAACACTAAAAAATAAAAAATAAAACGGTGCCATTAGCAAAATAAATATGGTCAAATAGTCAAAACTATGAAATGAGGAATACATAGTTGGCTTTAATATTATGCGAGATACTATTTAATTTAATTACTCATTTCATTCCAAATTGACAAACATACTATTTTACAAAAATTAAAAATAATTATTTTTATTAAAAATATAAAAATATAAATATTTTTTATTAAGCAATTACTTTAGTAATGAAATATATGCGATAAATAACATTAAATATGGTATATAATCTTCCTCTCAAAATTATAGTCCCATTTTCTTGGCATCTCAAAATAATAGTTCATTTTTTTATTTTGGATTTTAAATGTTATATATATTTTCAATTGTGCCCTCAATTAATTTATATTACCTCTGTACCTTTTAAATTGTCATTTTTATAAAAAATATATATATTTATATTGTCACTTTTTAAGATTAATAAAAATTAATTGGCTTTTTTTAACTATATTATTATTAATAATGAGTTAATTAATAAAGTGCGAGTATAATATTTTTAATATTAATGAGTTGATGAATAATATTTTAATATATTTAAAATAATTTTATATAATATTGAAATAATTTATTAATTTTTTTAATAAATTTATATGAGTTAAATACGACAATCTAAATGGAACGAAGATAGTATATACTTTTAATTTTGAAAATATTTTTCTGCAAAATTATTAAATTGAATGTTGTTTCTGTGATAATATTATCATTATAATTTTATTTTATTAAATCTATTTTATAAATTAATTACTTGTATAATATATTGAATAACATGGAATAAACTATAATTAAACTAATTTAATTTTTTTAACCGTATGAAATATAAATGAGACTGGGGATAGAGAGAAGTATATCTATAATCAATTTAGAATTAACAGAGTAAACAATTCCAATTAATTGTGGGCAATGGTAAAATACCATTTAAATTTTAAGTTGTTTAATTCACTCAATAGAAAATCCTCATTTTCATGTGTATAGTTTTAACTTTAAAGTTTAATAGGATTAGTTCAAATTTTTTAAATTAGAAATTACGTAATAAAATAGTAGTCCTTTGATAAATTGAGTAATAAGAGCATACTAAATTTAACCTTTCCTTAATCTAATATAATTTTATTTTAAATTTTTAATATTACCATTAAGAGGCTTCGTAACTCTTATTTTATTAAATATATAAAAGCAATATATTAATTATATAAATATGCTAAAATTATTCTAAAATAGATGATGGTGGGGCTTTCTCAAGTGGGTCATAGCTTTTGTAGCTCGGATTCGATATCTGTGGCAGGTGTTTAGTGTTGTTGCTGCTGCTGTAGCTCTTCCTCCTGTAAGACAAGAGAGAGAGGGAACCGGGCTCCTCTGGGGAGAACTCCGATACCTAAATTAGCTCAGTTGGTCTGAATAAAGAGAGAAGAGATGACCCTTTTACCCGTGGGAGGAATTCCCTATTTATATGTGATAAAAAGAGATAAGATCTGAGCAGTGTTAGCATGATTTACGGGTGTATCAGTGAAGTATTTACCAGACATCGGGAGCTTGGTATGCCTGGAGTACTCGGTACTGAGGTATGTCCTGTTGATGAGAGCTCGGCCAAGGGAGTGACAGGATACCAAGCTTGTTCGGAGAACTCGGTAAAATACGGATGGCATCAGTAGTCCCCCGCCAGTCTATTGATATTTATGTCAAGATGTAGTTTGATCATGCATAAGAGCTCGACAAAGCTCAGTATGGAGGTGTATGTGTTGCACCATGATGCTAGGATGCTAATGTGACATCATGAAAGACTTAAGTATGAAAATCGGCCAAGGAGCTCTAGAAGTGGAAGTACTATTACTAGTCCCCGCTAATCATTTGATATTTATGTCAACCTAAGACCTGTGACTTAAAGAAGTCAAACTAAGCTCGGTAGGAGGAGTTATAGCGAAGCCAAGACACGCAAGGTGGAGCTCAAGGAAGGAGCTGAAAAAATGAGAGCTAAAAAATCATGGGAAAGGAGAGCTCATGGAGCTTGAGAAAGTGCTCGAGGAGCTCGAAAAAAGAGCCCGATTATTTAGGGCTAATACGGGTAGTACCACTAGCCCTCCTCACAAGTCTTGACATTTATGTCAAGGAGAGTTCGTTTAGTACCAGAAGAACACACGTCACACAGATGTGAGGCGACACTTTAAAAATAAAGGTAACATTTAGGTGGGAACTAAAAAGACACAAACAAAGCCCGCATCATTAAAGACTGACATTGGTTCACATGGGCGAAGTCTTCTCTATAAATAAAGGGTTAAACCATAGCACTGGCCATATAATCTAAAAGAGAGAAGCTTGATTCGTCTGATTTATTGAGTGAAAAATTCCAAGGCTTGAAAGCTCGGTTAAAGAGGTTAGTTTGAAGTTTGTGTTTTTAAAGTTTTTTCATTTTAAGTTTGGTAGCAAGGATGGTGCGAGCAAGTATTAGCTCAGCTCTACTAGAGGAGTTGGGAGAGGTGGGCTCTCATAGCACACTGGGTGAGGTGACTCACCAGGAAAAGGGAGCTTGGGTCAAAGTTAGATCGGTAATGACCGAAATGACTGAACCAAATACAAGGAGACGTCTTCACCTAGTTGATGAGGAGGATAAAGATACAACAGAGGTTGCTGAAGTGCACGTGAGCTCGAAAAAAGCTCAAGTAAGGGACATATGGTCCACAATGACAAAGGTAGACCTGGCCGGCCTCTGAAAGAAGTACGGGATACCAGAGGGGTACAGGATGTTAGTTCTTGAAAGGGATGTCCAAGCCTACAACAACCTGCCTGACATACAAATGATGATCTACGAGGAGGATCTAAGGGCAGGAGTGTTGCTTCCTCTATATGCTTTACCCCTGGCTTTCTTGCGGTACCACATGATCGCTCCGGTCAGCTCAGCCCCAATGCATGGTGAACTATTATGAGGTCGAGATTCTACGTGGATTGCTCGAGGTTGTGCCTACTCCTCGAGTTCTGAGTGCCTTCAGTGTGCTCAGGATATACTCTGGAGTAGATGAAGACTTTCTGTATTTGTAAGGAAGATCTGGGCTAGGTATGTTCACAAAAAAGCCAAACTTTGTGAAGGCCTAAAAAGATCGATTTTTCACCTTAGAGAACTAATATGGGTTCGGTTGTCAGAACATATGGTGTGTTAGCCCCAGTGGTGAACAAGTGACAAGGGCAAAGCTCGAGGAAGATGAGCTTGCTGCATTTGAGACGGTGGAGCAAGACATTCTAAGGGAGAAAGGAATGTCATGACACTGATAAAGGAGTACTTCCCTCTCGGGAAGGCTTCAAAGGAGGTTCATCTAGAAGATCGGACTGGTATGTTTTATGCTTGAGCACTTGGTTTTTATTTTGCTTATTGGTAATGTGTTTGTGTTATTACATGTTTGGTTAACATTTAGCTCGGTTGAATAGAGAGAGGCTAGAGATCACCAGGCATATAGCTGAAATGCCTGGTGGAGAAGGATGCCAGAAGTGAGGCTCAGAAAAGGGCTAGGACTGCTCGCGAGCAACTGAGCGAGCGAGCATCTGGGAGCAATTTTACTCTCGAGCAAACAAGTGAGATGGCTGTTGGGTCCAGTCTAGCTCGAGAGTAAGAGCACGTAATAGATTTGGCTCTTTCCACTGAGATGGTGCCAAAGATCGAGTCACACAGAGAGGTGAAAGAACAATTGCCTCACAGAGCAGTAAGTGAGAACTTGCCTTGGAGAGAAGTAGATGAACCACTAGCCCGCCGGTACAACATAGTTCGGATAGTGAAAGCAGTGAATGAGAAGTTGGCAAGCCTGCACAAAGCCAGCTACTCAGTGCAAGGCGCCGGGCTGCAAAAGGTGTTGAAATAAATATACCAAGCTATCCTGAAAGAGAGGTACGAGAATGAGCAAAATAGCTCAGAATATAACACCCTTATATCCTATAAATATATAATACACACACTCTCAGTATGTAAGATACACATATACGGTATAAAGATGTCATAATATGATTTAATAAAAATTTTCATATTTTCTTATTACTCAAAATATTTGTATTTATACATATATATATATATATATGTATGTATCAAAATACATGATACCTCACATTACTCCATTATTTAAAACACCCTTTATAATTTATAGTATATATATACATATACTTCCAAAATATAATATAATATATATAATGTCAAAATATACTATAAAATAAAATATTTACATGTTAGTAAAGTGGCATTGATCTTACTGTAGCACAAACACTTCAAGTTCAACCAACAAAAGCTTAAACCTGATCTGGCCTAGTAGAATTCTCTGGCTTTACCAGATCACCCCTATCACCTGTGCAATGAGTTACAATCGTGCTAAACCAAAGCCTAGTGGTACAAACTTTGATAATAATAATATTCAATACAAAGCCAATGCAGAATGTTCATATGCTGTGTTATCACATGATATTCAAAACCACTTTTGGATATATGCTTTCATCACTTGATAATTCACACAAACACATACACAAACATGGGCCCAAACAACTAATACATCATTCAATTCTCAGAGTTACCATTTTGATCCATAATGACACCATGTGTCTAGCCCCAAAGGTAAAATATCAATGTATCAGTCCAACTAGGCCTGAGCTTACGACCCGGTTTTTTCATCCAGCCCAACTTCAAGGACTTATTTTCTGAGGCTTACGACCCAGTCTTTTCACTTCAAAAATATTTTCACAGTGACGGCAAGTGACTAGCCCCATAGGCAAATATAGGCAGATCGCCAAACGCAGAACTCTAAAAATTGAATAACATATGAGACACACAATTATTTCATATTTGCATTATCAATCTCTTTTTTATTTTCTCATGATCAAACTAGGCACATTGCCTCATTTATCTCATTTTATACAATCTAGCCATCACCAATGACTTTACATAATATCTTTAATGTATACACAACAAACATTCTAATCATAAGATATTTCATAATGAAACCATATTACCCAAATATTTTGGGTCATTTTCATATTTTGCATATAGTTCATATTTCATTCAATTTAGCTATTAACAATGACTTTTCACAATGCATAATAATGCATACATAGTAATTCACATGTCTTAGCATCATGCTCATAAATACTTAATGTATCAAGTAG
This sequence comes from Garcia nutans, assembly GCA_947685225.1. NCBI lineage: Eukaryota > Viridiplantae > Streptophyta > Magnoliopsida > Malpighiales > Euphorbiaceae > Garcia > Garcia nutans. The sequence continues at coordinate 11,571,832 of CANTUV010000010.1, read as the reverse complement.
CTTAACACATTTTTCCATTCAAAATCTGTTAGGCCAAATATAATACAATCACATTCCATTTATCAAGAGTTTGTACATACCTTAGGAAACATTTCAAAATAAGCTTTAAAACTTCCTCTAACTTTCTCTTTCAAGTTGCCCTTCAACACTAGGGTTAGGCAAACTACTCTCTCTCAATGCCTATATCAAATGTGATCATAAATAATCATTTAATATCACATTCTAAGGTATTTTCAACATCAAATCATTTAAATAAGAAATGTAAATGAAAAACAAAGAAAAGAGTTATTCTCAAGTGATAGGCCCAACAACACGGGCGCGTTACTAACCGTATCACTAATCCAATTATACAGAAGCTTTGACAAGTCCAATGCCATGGGCGTATCACTGTCTGTGTCATTCATTATGCCACATAGAATGTTTCACATGCCCAACAATATGGGCGTGTTAATGGTCGTGTCAATTATTTGGCCTTATAGAAGCTACGATACACTTATGGACATGACCGCATTAATAATCGTGTCATCAACGTGGAACTCAGCACCGTTGATATGCCCAATGATATGGCCGTGTCATTGGTCGTGTCAGGCAAAACCTGCATTTCAAACTCTCAACCATATGAACACAATAATTTCAAACTCAACAATACAATACCTTAAATCATCATTTTAGTTTATATCCATAATTATCCCATAAATTTAACATTTATATAACTCCAACATATCATAACTATCGTCTTATTCAAACAATCATCACTTTCTCTCATAACACATTCAAAGAAGAAGAAAGAAAAGAAATCTCTTCTCTATCAATCCAACCTTAAAAATCATGATTAGCTACTTACAACATCTTCATACATATTCAAATAAGCCATCAAAAAATACTAATACAAAATCTTCAAAATCCAAATATCATGTTCTTCCATAGAATTTCAAAGAAACTTGCAAAATGATAAATAACTTACCAATTGATGAAGAATCCTCAAAATCTTCACTTAAATCCTTGAAATCCCTTGTAAAATTAATGTATGAAAGAAGATCAAACTCGCCCTTACTCTCTCTCTCTCTAACTCATGGAAAAAAGGGGCAAAAGAACAAGAAGAAAATATCTTCTCTTTTCATCCTTATCTATATATATATATATATATTAACTATTCTTTTATATGTGTTGTATATGTTTGGTTTATGTATATGTCATATTTACTTTAAATATATTTCAAATATACATTTCACTTAAAATCATTTCATTTAATTTATTTATTTAATGTATCTAAATTTAATTTATTTTATTTAATATTAAAAAATTAGGGGCATTACACGAAAGACATGGCTGAGGAAATGGCGACGATGTCTCACATGGTAAGGAATAAACCAAACATCTGTACTTGATTAAGATTTGGTGTGGAGACTGACTGAATGGAATTCTATAGGTCACCCAGCTTGCCCATGCAATAGAGGATCAGGTGATGGGCATGGCAGCTAACTTCACCCAAGCCACCAAAAACTGCGACAAAGAATTTGCCAAAAGGCTCAAGATGGAGAAGTCTTTGAAGGCTAAGGACGAAAAGCTAAAGCAAGTTTAGGAAGCTCTGAGGAAGAAAATTGAGAAGCTAAGGTCAGCCATAGAAACTCTGAGAGCCAAAACTGAAGAGCTGCGCTCGGCGAAGGAAGCTTTAAGAGTGAAGGATGGCGAGTTGCGCTTGGAAGAGGATGCCTTCGAAATAGCTCGACAAGGGCTGGTTGCTGAGTTTATGAGAAGTGACAAGCGCTATGCTCAGGGTGTCTATGCTTATCAAAAGGTTGTATCTGAGTGGCTGAAGGATGAGCTCCCGAACATGGACTTGTCCTGAATGATGGAGATAGACATCAACCAGCTCGCTGCCAAGCACGAGTTCGGGGATGATGAAGATGAGGAGGAAGAGGACTTGGATTACGAGGACGAGGTCCAAGACGACGAGGTCCAAGATTAATATAATTTTTTCAGTAGTTATAGGGTCTTCTAAGGCTCGGTCTATGAACAGTGTAAAGACTGAGCTATTTTATAATGAAACTTTATGTTATATGAATGAAGTGTCTTTCTTTTTGAACCAAAGTCGTATACTTTATTTTTTATCTTTTATGTGATATCCTGCAGGTATTAGTCTAAGGGCTCGGTCAAAATTGAATTTGAAATTAATGTTCTTTCTGCTATGCTATGTTGATTTGTTTGTAAGGGTTACTCAATCTTTTCGAGCACAGGGTGCATTAGAGCATTCTGATATTACAATGTGCTCTGGGCATAGTTATACAATAAGCTCGGGTTATACTGCTCGCTCTGGCAGTCGTGTACCGAGCGGTCTATTAAATATAGTGAGTTGATTAACCCGAACTTCACTTCATGTTATGCTATGATATGAATATATACATATATATATGTACTTTAAGAAATTTATAAAATAAAAATGAACTGAACAATATAAATTAAAGTACCTGCCCGAGGTATTATCCCCAGTGATCATTAGACGACCTCCTTTGAAGTTCTGCTTTTAGGAGAACCCTCTTTGAACACCTACGGTTCAAAAAGAACGAAAGCCTCGGTGTGCGAGGCACGATGAACTATTTAAGATATGCGTGATGTGACACAAAAGAGCTCAATTTGCGAGGCACGATGAACTTTGTTACATATGCGTGACTAAGAAAGAAAAAGCTCGGTGTGCGAGGTACGGTGAGTTGTGTGAGGTATGTGCGACTGCGTGCAGAGCTCAGTGTGCGAGGCACTATGAGCGATTGAGATATGCGCGACTGGACGCTGAAGAGCTTGATGTGCAGAGCGAGGCTAGCTGTTGAGATATGCGCGACTAGAGGCAAGGAGCTCGGTCAGGCAATCCAGTTTTCATCAATATTGGTACTATCCTACAGTCACAAGACTCCAGTTTTGAGCATCGCATGCGACTAATGCAAGTCGTTTTCACTGTTGGTCAGGCTATCCGAGCCATAATGACGATGCAAGATTAAAGTGCCCAGTTCTATCAACAATATCTTCTCAAAAGTATGTTTGGGCAAGTTATTTATCATAGGTGGACAAATTTTTGACGCAACTGTTATTTCCGTTGATATGCATCAGAGGTGGGCATCTCTTATTCCTCTATAAATAGAGGGTGAAACCCACGTATAAAAAATTTTATTTTCTTTTCACGATCTCTTTATTTGCAGATAAATCAAATTTTAGATATCAGAATTTTTTTACCGTCGTCCAATCCCCTCTATTTGTCTAGCAGAAAGTCAAACTAGAGCTTTATAAAACAGAACTAAAGTCCATTTGTCATTGAATATTATGAACTATTTATGAATATTTATTAATTAATTAAAGAAAATTATTGATACAACACGATTAAAAAAAAGAAGAAGAATATTCGGGCGAGACGAGGACGCAAGAACCAATAGAAGATAGGCACGTGGAGTCGTACCACGTGGAGATTTTCCAAGTGACACGCTGTCCATGTAATGATCTCCAGAAAGTGTAAGGGACGTGATTAGTGAGCTGGCTAAGCGACCTCCGGTGCTTGCGGCACCCATATAGTTCTGAGTCCACCAGCGTGGGACACATCAGCGTTCGGACCACATTTCACCGACAAACGCTAAAGCTAATGGGGACCATTTCCAAGTACCAGTTATGATGAGCATTAGGGGTTCAAAAATTGAATCAAATCAAATCAGCTGAATCTAATTTACATAAATATGATTAGATTATTTTTAAAAAACTAGGTAAATCAATTTTTTAATTTAGTTATATTTGAAATATATAAAAATAATTAAATTAAATCAAATAGAAATATATTACAATTATATATTTTAATTTAAATACCAAATATTGATTTTAATGAGATTATTAAATTAAATCGAATCGAAATATATAAAAATTATTTATTTTAATTTATATGTATTAAATATTAATTTTAATGAGATTTTTTCATCTTTTAGCTCATAATATAAAATTCTCATCCATTCAAATATAATTATTCTTATTTTAATGATGTATACATGAGTTTAAAATATAAGTATATATTAAAAAATATATTTTAACTTATATTATGCTTTTTTTATTTTTAAAAAATATGTTTACATACTAATCAAACTTGATAAACAAATAAAAATAATTATTTAAATAAAAACTTAATAATATTAATTTAGATATTTTTGAATCTTATCTAGTTTGACTATAAATTTTAATTATTTATAACTTAATATGATTAGTTTGATTAGGATATTCATGATAAATAATTATCAGCAAACCGAATCATCAACAACCGCACTCATCGGCGTTTCTTTTTCCTAGGTGGCGTGGACAATTCAAAATCCTTCCGATGAAAGCCATCCTAGCCGTTGGATCAAGTTCGGCAGAAATGTGTAGATGCCTTAATCTGGCTTTATTTAATGTTTCGGGGAATTTTAATTATTTAATAGATATTTTGGAGAGTAAATATTTAATAATTTATTTATTTATTTAAAAATATTTATTATTAATTTATTTATTAAATTGATTTTAAAATATTTATTATAATTTATTTTTTAATAAATAAATTAATAATAAATATTTTTAAATAAACAAATTATTAAATAATTTTAAAATAAATATGATTAGTATTTATCTAATTTTTTTTATATTTTGAAATTTTGTGTCAAGGCGAGCTGTGTGCGTACACGCGGACCTGTAGTGAGGTGACATGAAATAGTGATTTGAGGTAGTGGAATGGACGGTCAGGATTTGTAATGACGTGATGTTCGAGTCAAAACATGGTGCGTCAGACATGGAATGCATATCCGCGTGGGAAAAAATTGGGCTGGGCCACCATTTTAACTTACCTTAATGCCCCTACGCCTCCTTCCTTTTTTCCATTTTTTTAAGAATAAATAAAAATAATTATTATTATTTTTAATAAATATTAATTAAAATACTAAAAAAATAATTTGATTGATAAAAAAAAATGAAAAAACGTGTTATTTCGTTAAGAGTATTGTCAACGTAAGTGATTCATCAGTATACTCACTTTTTATTTATTTTTTTATTTTAAATTTTATTAAATATTTAAATATTTATTTTTAATTAATATCACTAAAAAAATAAAAAATATTAGAATTTTTATAAAAATAAAAAAATTAATTTATCATATTTTTAAAAATATTTATAAATTTACTATAATTTATATTTTTTTATAAAAATATCATAGATAATTTATTATTAATTTATTATGAGTTTATTATATATTTATAAATTTATTTATTTATTATTAATTTATTGTAAAATAATTAAAATATTTATAATAAAAAAAGTATTAAAAATGACAGTGGATGTAATTTACCAAAAATATAATATATGTGATATTTAATAGAAGACCAATTGCCCCCTTACAGGTGTTTTGTGGCCGCGAAGGTGCCCAAACTCGTGCCTTTTTCATTTTTTGGTACTCGTAAATCTTTTCTTTTTCTTTTTCATCTTTTACGCAGTGTAATAAGTAACAATCACACACAAGAATTCATGTTTTATATTCCTTTAGAATTTAAATACCATTTAAAAAAATTTCACTCATGCTAAAAAATTAGCTAAAATTATTAATTTATCTTTAAATAATAATTTTTCTCTCTAATATTTACACTATTAATTTTTTTACTGATTAATAATAATAATAAATATAAAAAATAAATTAATAAATAATATTAAATTTCTATATTATTAAACATTAAATATTTTATAATAAAATTAAAATTCTATAACAACATATAATATAAATTGAAATAGAGGAAGTATATAAAAAAAATTGCACAACACTATATTTTGTGATTTTAATTTATTTAAAACATATATATAATTTTTCTCATTATTTTTCTAATCTATATATAATAAATTTGATTTAGGTATTTTTAATATTAAAATTATCAAAACATTTAATTTAAATTAAAAATACTCTGAACATATTAAAATATTTTTAAAAAACTGTAATCTGAATAAAATATATTTAAAAATCAACTATTCGCTGAGTTAAATCCAATAAAAGCGAAAAAGAAAAATCATTGTTTATTCTTTTCCGTTTTGGGTAAATGGAAATTGTATGATCTCTCATACGGCGAAGCATAAAGAAAAGTAAAACAAAATATTAGTTGCCATATATATATAAACAATAAAAGCTCTAAACAAAAGTTATTTAGATACTCTATGAACTCCAAAAAAAAATATTTATTGCGGTCTTGTTATAATTATTAAAAAGTAATTTGATGATTAAGAGTATGTATTATTTTTATTTAAGTATGGAATTTAAAATTTTTAATTATTTATCCTTTTTATATGTAATTAATAATAAAAAAAATGGTCTTTTTAACAAAACTTGTAACCTGAATTATGTTATTAAAAAACCCAAAAAAGCTGAAATCTGAAGATAGCCGTCACAAGTTCAAATGTAGAAGAAAAAATATCCCACATTAATTATGCGATAAGATGAGAAGTGATTCAACTCAATGCCCATTTTTAGTTTCACAGGTTGAACTCTGAATAAACAAGTTATTTGGGTTTAATATTGGATCGGACCGTTGTAATGCCATGCTCCGACATTTACATGATACGTTATTTATAAGAAGCAAATTTCTTGGTATTTAATCTATTCATTTTTATGACGATGACAAGTGTTCCCTAAATTAATCAAATGAACCACAGTTGAAAACTATAAACTGTAATTCTAAACTGCCAACAAGCTTAGATATTTTTTATAACTTCTCACTTTATCTTTCATCAAAATATATTACTCATTTTCCTCTACTTCAAACGTCATATAATTTTTTTTATTTCCCTTTAATTATTATTTTTATAAATTTAAAATAATATTAATTATTAAATTTTAAATTTTTCTTCAAATATTAAATATTTATAAGGTTAATAATTAATAATAAAAAATATTTTAAAAAGATAATTAAGTAAAATATTATATAATCACTAAAAAGTATGACAGTTTAATAATTTTTTCTTTGAGAATTCTGAAAATTGAAATAGTTGACTAGATGTTAAAATGTATTAACTTCAAACTTTATATATTATTTTAGTACTAATTATTGATCTTAATACTATATTTTTGGAGATCGAACTCTTAATACTAAACAGTTCACATAGTTTCTTTATCGAAATGAGCTATCCATTGTAATAGGGTAAATTTCTGATACAACTATTATATGATATTCACATAATCGTAATTTCTGCTAGCTACGCTAGAATTGATCCCCCATTTGGTTTTTATAAATAGGAGGTTAACTCTACATTAAAGGACCTTATTTTTGATACATTTTATAAATGATTATACATTTTGTCATTGAAATTCGAACTCCTCTCTATTTATTTTTGATACTAACCCTCTTTTAACCGAGTATGTTAATCGAGCTCCATGACTAATCACTCTTTGGATAGGCTCTCAAGAAGACTGGATCTCAGTCATGTAATTGAGCTTTCTCGACATCCTTCGACATAACAGGTATACAATCCCGATGTGACAGGCGTACCAGCACAACTTTTCAAATATTCTTCGATACATACAAGTTTGTCTCACACATACCATCTATATATACGGACAGACTCTTACAAGTAAAAGGGTTACCTTCTCCTCTCTTATCTCCACCTACTCTCTTTACAGGTTGGATTATAATTTAGACATTGGAGTCTCCCCCGCGAAGTTTAATACGCCTCTCTCTTATCTTGCAGGTTGGAGACCGAGCACAACCATCATTCCAGCACAAGCTCGAGCTAGGATGACCCCCTGAGGTAGCCCCGTCATCAGTATTGCGGTGAGCGTGGATAGTTATCCCCCGATATAAGCGATGGAGCCTCAGGTACATCCCACAGCTCCCATAAGGAAAACAATCTAATCGTACAATATTTCAATAGCTCATATTATACTGTCTTATGTCCCTGGCTCCTAAGGCACCACTGCGCGCCCTATATTATCTTGGTACCCTTGCGCCCCCAAGTTATTACAGCTCCTAACTCCTATTATAGAGCTCTAGTCACGCCAAGCTAATCGCACTCTGACTGTACATAAAGAGCTCTAGCTGCGTCAGGTTATTAGCACTCTGACCGTGCATAGCCGCGCCCTAGTCGTGCCAAGTTATTCCTACTCTAACAATGCATAAAGCGCCCTAGCCGCGCTAAGTTAATTGCACTCTAACCATGCATAAAGCTCTTTAGTCGTGCACCGAGCTTATAGCACCTCAATTGTGCATTCTATAGCTCCTTGATCGTGTACCAATTTTATTACATATATAATAACAAACTTTATTAATGACTGGTATGTAATAGTGGTCTCGTGTACACCAAACTTTGGCCAATAACATGTATGCTATACTGCCCTTGTTCATACAGAGCTTGTCACTTGTAGCGCCTTTATGCGCACTATTATTGTAGCCCCATGTTGAGGGTTGAGCTCTTGCGCTCTGACCAAGTATCAATGCTCTTATTGTAAACATTTATATTAATTTTTCGCTCTTATAAATTCGGGGGCCTATGTAATCGCATTTTTCATAGTTATGTATGAACCCCCATTCTTCTGTAAAAGTAAGCCTTTAACTTTGTACAAGACAAACATATGTATATAGCTAGGCGGTTTACCAGTCCTCCAGAAGCACGTCCAAGAGACTAATTCACATAAATGTCAAGGTATTGAAGGGAGGCATTGACACCTCTGACTTCCGAATAATGACATCAACATTCAAGCACTTATACTCCCAAATGCCCAGCACTAGCACTCAGGCTCATCTAAGAGCCGAGCTTAGACACTGAAGCTCAAATGAGTCATGATTAAGCCAATAGCATAATTGAAGGATTTACATTTAAAAGAGAAGCCAAGAATCTGCTCAAACCAGAAGAGCTCATGCAACTCCACTAAAGCCAATAATATGAATAGGACGAGAAAGCTTGATCAGCTCCCACATGAACCATAAAAGCAAAAAAGGCTCTTCTAGCAGTTGAACTTCAAAGCAGGTTGTCTAACCAATCATTGTGGATAATACCTTAGGCAGGTAATTGCTTTACAACTTTCAATTCATTTTTATTTTATAAGTTCTTAGAGTGCATGTACAAATTCATATTATAGAATAACACGATATAAAATTTAGCTTAATCACCCCGTCATACTTAACAGATCGCTTAGTACACGGGCTCCAAGCTCGATGTAACTCGAGCATATCATATGACCATGCCCAAGACGCTATTAATAGAATTCTCTGATGCACATTGTGTTTGAGCAGATTGAACAGATGTCATAAATATGTTAACATCATATAGCATGTCCAATGTTCGGTTAACGACCAAGACAAATATGTAACTTACATAGCATGTCACACAACAAATCAATTGAACACAAGTATTATATGACTGTTGCAAACGAAAGACTTCATTAACCAGAAAATAGTTCATTACATATAGAGGTCGGTTTTTACAATTTGTTAACAGACCGAGCTTAAACAAATTCTAAGCTAAAATTTAAGAAGTCTGGAACATTGTCACCTTCATCTTCTTCGTTCTCTTCATCTTCTTCATCTTCCTCTTCCTTTGCCTCAGTCTTAGCGACTAGCTGGTCGACATCTACATCCATCATTCAAAACAGGTCCATGTCTGGGTTCTCTTTCTTCAACTAGTTAGACACAGCCTTTTGATAGGCATAAATACCCCAAGCGTAGCGCTTGTCGCACCTCACGGACTCTGACACTAATCCTTGACAGGTAGCTTCCAAAGCTTCCTCTGTCAGGCGTAGTTTCTCATATTTGGATTTTAAAGCCTCTTTGACATAGTGCAACTCTTCATTTTCGGCACTGGGCTATTCCGTCTTTCTTCTTAGAGCTTCATGAGGGCCCTTCAGTTCTTCGTTTTTGACCTTCAAAGATTTCTCTAGTTTGAGCCTTTTGGTCGTTCCTCGTCCATGCCCTTAATAGCTCGAATAAAGTTGGTCGCCATGCCCTTTGCCTAATTCTCCATGATACAGGAATGTTCATTTCTGTTAACAACTACGTTGAGTTTTAACCCAAGTCCAACATTTTGATTTGCACTTATCGAGTAAGACATTGACAATATCTCCCTTACTATGTCTTCCGAGATCTTTGGTGCATCCTCGCGCCTCTACTTTGGGATAGCTTGATATATATGTCCGAGCATCTTTTGAACACCCGCATCCTATACCGAGTATGGGGTGTTGTATGGGCTAGCCAGCTTCTCATTAACTGCCTCCACCAGCCGAAATATGCTATATCGTTGAGCTAACGGTTCTTTGACCTCTCTCCGAGATAAGTCCTCACTTACTCCTCCGTGAGACAACTATTCTTTTATCTTCCTATGTTGCTCGGGATCTGGCATCATCTCTGTAAGGATAACCAAGTCCATTGCAGGCTCCTACTCCCGAGTCGGACTAATCCTAGTAAGCTCTCTAGGGTGCTCGTGAGCAAAACTGCTCCCGACTGCTTTCTCAGCCATCCTGGCCATCTTCCGAGCCTCCTTTCTTGGCCAGACATTTTAATTCTCTGCTCGCTGACCCTGAGCCCCTCTCTGTTCAACCGAGCACTTGAAAGTCTTTCTTATAAATATAGAAAATCTTCATCCGCTCCAGAGAGTATTCTTAGCACCCTGAAAAGAGCTTAACACTTGAGGAGTCGGTGCCACTCCTAGCAACCCTTACAGTATTTCAAACTCTGTGATTGTTCGCCATGTGTTCAGGCTGTGTTGACCCGGAGCGATGTTGTGGTATTGCAGGAAGGCCAGTGGGAATAGACATAGAGGAAACCTTACCTCCGATCTCAGATCCTCCTCATAGATAGTCAACTGGTGTTCTGGCAGGTTATTGTAAGCTCAAACATCCTCCTTCGGGATGAGCATTTTGTACTCATTTGGTATTTGATACTTCTTTCGGATACCTGCCAAGTCAGCTTCAGTTATGAGGATCAAATGTCCCTCACTCGAGCCTTCTCTGAGCTCGGAGTAACTTGTTGCGCTTTAGTGACATCCTCTTCCTCCTCGTCTAGCAGAGTTAGCGGTCTCATGGTATTTTACTCAGTAGGCTCAGTCATGGCCGGCCCAGCATTAGCATGGGCTCCCCAAGCCATTTCACTCGGAGAGCCCTGCTCTCCTGCTTCTTTTGGCAGAGCCGCACTCACTGTTGCTTGCACCATCCTTCTACTAGAATCTTAAATGCAAAACTTAACAAAAGAAACTTAATTAAACCAAGCTTTTAAACATTTACTAGTTAGACAAATTGAGTTTTTTTCTTTTGAATCCTGTATCGAATGTTGTCCTACTACCCTCTATTTATAGAGTCTTCTTCGGCCATGTGAACCGACGTCTCCCTTTAAATACAGCAGGCGCTATGTCTTTTCAATTTCTGCCCAACCATTATCTCAGTTTTTGAAGTGTCACCTCACTTCTTTTTTGACATGTGTCCTTCTAAAATATTCATCGACTCTCCTTGGCATAGAGGCCAAGACTTCTCAGATGGGCCAGCGGTACTACTTCCCCTAGGAGACCTGGCCTTGTCCTTCTAGCCTTGTCCCTCTAGTGATATGGACTCTACTCTATATGTCTCAGCCTCTCTGCAGCCCGATCGAGTTTGATTGGACCTCTACACCCAATATAGTTGGATTTGACATAAATGTCAAATGATCGAGGGGGAACTTATGATAGTACTATCGCCTTGCTAGCTCACGAATCGAGCTTTTCACTAGTTCTGCTTGAGAGCGCATAACCTCCTTGTATTTTGAGTTGGCATAGTTATCCGGAGCTCGCCTAAACTCCCTTATGTGGCACATTTACAGCTAACATAAATGTCAGATAACTTGAGAGAGTCTAGTGATACTACCCCTCTTTAATCGAGCTCCATGACTAATCGCCCTTTGGACGGGCTCTCAAGAAGACTGGACCTCAGTTCTGTACACCCTCGTCCTACCGAGCTTCCTCGATATCCTTTGACACAACAGACATACAGTTTCGATGTGACAGGCACACCGGCACAACTTTTTAAATATTCTCTGATATATATCAATTTATTTTCTATATACCATTTATATATAGAGGCAGACTCAGATAAAAAGATTCTCTGCTCCTCTCTTTTATCTACTTACTCTCTATACAGACCGAGCTCTGACTTAGGTATCAAAATCTCCTTCAGCGGAGCTCGATCCGTCCTCTCTTATTTTGTAGGATGGAAACCGAGCACAGTCATCATTCGAGCCCGAGCCCAAAGTAGCCCCATCATTAATTTTATATATTATTAAACTTTAACCCAAGACTAAATTGTTGGGAGCATTCCTGAACTCCGCCTATTATCTCCTGTAATTCTAATATCACTTGTAATTCTAAAAGCCATCATAAACTCAAATTCGGCGTAAAATTAGAGCCATCATCGTTTTTTGGAGATTTGCGAAGTCTGAACCACCTTGGATCTGCTTGGCTACTGGCCATTGCAGCGAATACTTTAAAAACATAATTTAGAGAGCCAGAATTATATTAATATTTTTTTTAATTCGTTGAGATTTAAATGAGTTGTCCTCTTTGATTGTATAAATTTTCACATCCTACTCATCAGATAGGAATTTTATTTAATATTTTAAAAAATTGAATGTTAGTGAGTTTGAAAGTGGATAATTATTTTTAAATGATTTAATTTTATTAGCAGAATAAAATGTTTATTTATAAAAAAATAAATAATTTAATGAAATAAAAAAATAAGATGAGAAAAAAAAAGATTTTCCACATTGGATTGGCGCAAAGTCCAAAATGACACATCAGAGATTATTTAATTATAGAAAATAATTTTTATTTTTTAAAAAAATAAAAAAATAAAAAATATTATTTAGTTAAAAATATTTTTTATTTAGAAAATTTAAAAAATTATATATTTATTTGCTAATAATTAAATTTTAAAAAATTATTTTTAATTTTTTAAATAGAAAATACACTTTTTAAAAAATAAAAAAATTTATTTTTTATTTCAATTCTTATATACTGCCTCTCATTTTTTATTTTTTATCTTTAATTAAAAAATAATTTAAAAATAAAATTTTAAAAATTTTTAAAAAATAAAAATAAAAATAAAAAATATTTCCTATAACTAAACAGTCACAATATTCAATGTTATCTCTATTCCGAAAAAGGGTTCAAAATTTAAATAGACAAATTCGTAAATAAATGAGACAGTCATGTGTGGGTCGGGTTAAGGGTGGCGTCAGGAGCCAATTACGTTGTGATTGGGTGTGGTTAGTCATGGATTCCAAAGGACTTATTCATTCTGGTTAAATTTATCTTATCTTATTTATTTATTTATTTTAATTTTAACCAGAAGATTTCGAGTTTTATTCAAGGAAAAGAGACCACGTAAGCCACAGAACAACTCGAGACGCGTAGATCGAGTCAGTGAATAACACGTGGACTGTAAGAAGTCATCGTGGAATAAATAAATGGCCAGCACGAATATCGATGAGCCAGCTCAACAACCACCACATTGCATACGCTTATTCTATTTAGGACACGTGTTTGATGACGTGGAAGTTGCCTTGGCGCTCCTCCTCGTTCTTCTTCTTCTTCAACCCCTCTTCTGTCTCTCTCTTTTTCTTTGTTCTCTCTGTCTCTCTGCAAAAACAAAATTGAAAGTTCCTTTTCTGACCTTCTATTGATAAAGCGAAAAATGCAGCAACTATGAATTCACGGCTGAGGGTTTTGTGATGTAATTAAGTTTTAGTGAGGAGTTTTATGTAGTTCAAGCATTGAAGTCTCCGTATATTTTTGAATTCGATATTTTCTCAAGGGCGAAGAAAATAAGACTGGAGATTTTCTTTAATTGAAGGTATGTCGAATTTTGAGTTATTTTGTTTCTGAAAATCTTCTCTCTGATTAGAGAACGAACTTGTTCTTTTTTTTTTTTGTAACTGTTGTTTGGTTGCTTAGAAAATACATGAAAAACAAGGAAATGGTCAAAACTTCGCTTAACAATTTTTCTTTGAGGAATTCAAAGTTCGTATGAACAAACGTAAGAGAGAAGATAGGTCTCTGAATTAAATTTTCACGTAAGAGAGGAGATAGGTCTTTTTTTTTTCAAAATTCTTTATTAAATTTCATTCATATGAAAAATTTCGGATCTCTCGAATTCGGCGCATTTCTTGTAGGAATTTTGATTCAAATCTGCGAGAGAAATATTAGTAAATTAGATATAAAAAAAATGGAAAGGTGAAAAGTGCCAAATAGTTTTGACCATGAAATCATTTGAAAACTGTGTCGAAAAAGATTACCAGAGGTGGTTCAAACCGGTTTAAAGTTGTTTGGATTTTCAGGCAATATTCAAACTGCTCTGAGGGGGTATTTTTGTCTTTTAGTCTTCGGATTATCCTGTGGAGAAAGATTTGTTATTACTAATGCACCCGCGTCTGTCACTTTCCTGCTATCCAATTGCGTAATCGAAAGACTTTAATGCCCTCGGCTTTCAAAAATATTTTCATGGCAACTGAATCCCTCTTTTCCTTTCTTGGTTTTTTGTTGTCAAGAAAGATTAGTCAATTAAGGAGAAAAGTTATCAAACATAGATTACCTGCTTAATTTCTAGTTAGATTTCAGTGATTAATTTTCTAATCTAAGCGATAATAAGATGGTTAAATAGGTTTTGGCGATTAGATCTTTGGGCTAACCTACATATCACTTGATATCTTATTTATATTTCTAATCTGAATTAGGCTTTGATGAGAGGAAGCTGGTTCTATATTATGAGGCAACCTGTTTAAATTTTAATTTTTCCATGACAAGATAAGATGGCCTTTTGTATCGATTATTTTTTTTTGAGAAATTAGTTATATAGTTTCTTCGCTAAAAGCTAAATAATTTAATCGTGTTAAGGCATGGAAATCTGGGCCAGGGAAAGTGAGCTACTTAGTAGTGGGATTTAGCAAATCTAACAATTGTCTGGCCAGATTTGGTTTGAATGATCCAATGTTAATCTTTGAATTATAATTTCCTTCAGGCTTTCTTTTTCCCCCTTTCTGCTTCTGTCACCATGCTTGTCAATGCAACCTTGACATGTCTGCCTTTGGTGCAGGTGACAAAGTTTTCACATTTAAGAAAAGTAACAATTTTGTTTCGACTCTTTTAAGGATTTTCTCCTAGTGCTTGACCATGGGAAACAATGAAGAGGCCAAGTCCTCTAAGCCTGATAAATCATCTTCACCTGCAGCACAGGTAAGATGAACAACAAATGATGTTTCTGTCGTGGAAAATGGAACTAACCCCCAATACCCCCGGACAGCTCTTAAGAAAACAACTGGAAGGAATTCTCTTCTAGTTTTCAGTTATTTTTTACCACTTCATAGAATGTAAAAATATTTCTGTTACAAATCTTGGATTTAATTGTTTTCTGTGATTGACTTCTGAATTCATGTCTGAGTATTGGTCAATCCTTTTGCATTGACAGGATCAGACCAATATTCATGTATATCCTGATTGGGCGGCTATGCAGGTTATCTACTATATGCATGCAGTTCTTTCCTGTTTTTCTTCAGCAGATGCTAGAAGATCATCAAAATATTAAGCTCGTATTGTTTTCCTAAATTTGCTTTTTTGTTTCTTTTAGGCATATTATGGCACTCCAATTGCTCTTCCACCATATTACAGCTCAGCAATGGCTTCTGGCAACGCCCCTCATCCATACATGTGGGGCGCACCACAGGTATTGTTTGCCGTTATTTGAGATTTATATTTTGTTTAAGATTTGCAACCATCTGTATGCTGTTTGTATATATCGAAGAACAAATAAAGTAGATCCAGGACCTAAATAAACTTTACATCTTAATTCTTCCAGCCTGTGATGCCCCCTTATGGGACGCCTTATGCAGCAGTCTACTCACATGGAGGAGTTTATGCACACCCAGTGGTTCCAATTGTAAGTCCTTTTCTTTTGTTTTCCTATCATTTGATCATGGCCTGTGTTTCTTTCTTTTTGCTATTGGAGCTTCACTCTGCCTTAAAGTTTTGCACCTTCAATGAAGTTAATTGTAATTTGTATGTTGATGGTTTTTTCTATTGCCAGTGGAGGTTCATTCTGCTCTGCACTTTTGGACCTTCATAGTAGTTGATTTATATGTTGGAAGGTTTCTATATGGATCTCAAGAAATAAAGGTTTTCTGACGTTTTCTTAAATTGTTTTCTACCAGGGGTCTCATCCTCACGGTCCTGGTATTCCATCATCACCTGCTGTAAGTGAATTGTTCGTGATATTTCCTTCTGCTCCTTTTCAGTTTCAATTAATGTCTTTGTATAAAACAAGTAGAAATTCCATCAGTGTGAAGACAGAAGACTCTCCATCTCTGCTATGCATTCATAAATTGGTGCTTAACATAACTCTACTGCAAAAATGTAGGCTGTAACACCTCTGAATGTTGAAACACCTACAAAGTCTACAGGAAATACAGATCGGGGTTTAATGAAGAAGTTGAAAGGATTTGATGGGCTGGCGATGTCAATAGGCAATGGTAATGGCAATGTAGATACAGCTGAAGGTGGGGATCGCAGGCTGTCTCAGAGGTTTGGAACTTAACATTTTTGGTTGTCAAATTGCTATTTTAGAGGTTCTCAGAGCAGGGGTTATTCTTGGCTGATCTTTTGTGGTTGACTTTTAAACCATTTTACTATGTGAACAGTTCAGAGACTGAAATCTCAAGTGATGGAAGTGACGGCAATATAGCTGGGGTGAGACCTTTTATTATTGAATGAACTTTTGCAAACATTATCGGTTTCTTATGCGTTGTCAAAGAAGTTGCTAATGTTAATTATAATCTTTCTCCTTGTCATGTCAGGGAAAGAAAAGAAGTCGTGAGGGGACACCAACTATGGGTATGTGTCATTCCTCATCTATATATATATATATATGTATGTACATATATATATAGAGAGAGACAGGGGGGGGAGCATCTATATAGAATTTATCTGAAATTGCAGCTTTAGTAGCATCAGTTCTGTAAATGTTTTTGTCTTCCACTTTAGGTTATTGAAATGTCATAAAATGGTCCTGTATTTCTAAAAGACGAGTTAAGCAGCAGTGATGTCTTGGAAATTGATGGTCAATCAAGTGGAAATTGATTTTGCTGGCCCGCTGAACAGAAATGTTATTTACATGTTCTTTGTTCTTTGTCTTTTATGGTCCAATTTTTGACGAGCATACAAGTGGCTGATTGACTGTAGTATATGCTATAATCTTGAGCCTTCTTGCTTTTCAGAACTCCAATTTTTGCAGTTATGATTGCTTTTCTAATATATGCTTGATATTTGTATCAACAGGTGGAGACAGGAGAAGTCCAGCCAGTTCTGTTCCTAATGGGGAGGTGAATGCATCTTCTGAGAAGGTACTGAGTGCTGCTATTACTCTTGCTGGTGTTTCAGTTAAATCAGTGGGACCAGAAGCTTCCCCAAGCATGAGCACTTTGGAGCTTAGGAACCCTCTTAATGGTACTAAGACAAATACAGCCAACATTCCACAACCTTGTGCAGTGCTGCCTTCTGATGCCTGGTTACAGGTATTGCATGATGATGACAACTTTGTTTTTCTCTCCATCATATCTCGTCCTTTTTTAATTATTTGTGGTGCATGGATTATTTTAAGCATTTTCTTGTGATTTCTGGTGTTTTGTTCAGAATGAAAGAGAGCTAAAACGGGAGAGAAGGAAGCAATCGAATCGAGAATCTGCTAGACGGTCAAGATTGAGGAAGCAGGTGAAGGAAAAAATGAAACTGCTGTTAGTTTGAACGTTTATATTTCATGTACCAATTTATCTCATATATTGATCCTATATAGGCTGAGACTGAAGAACTTTCTCATAAAGTTGAGTCCTTGAGCTCAGAGAATTTGGCACTTAAATCAGAAATAAATCAGTTGACAGAGAAATCAGAGAAACTAAGGCATGAAAATGCTGCTTTACTGGTGAGCTGTAACCTTACTTCTAAATTTCACCCCCCATCAGATCATTTTAATGTTTTTCCCTATTTCATAATTTTAGTTATTAATATTTGAAGTGGTTTGATGTACAGGATAAGCTAAAAAATTCAAAGTTAGGACAGACACGAGAGATTATTTTGAACAGTAGCCCTGAGCATAGGGCCTCAGCCGTTAGTACGGAGAACCTGCTGTCCAGGGTTAATAATTCTGTGTCTGTTGATAGAAACACTGGAGAAGAGGGTGAACTGTACGAGAGAAGCTCGAACTCGAGGGCTAAGCTGCATCAACTCTTGAGTACAAGTCCGAGGGCTGATGCTGTGGCTGCTGGCTAATTTAGATGTAGTTTTGTGCGAGGTCTCTTCTCATCTTTTAATTTAGAAGCAACCGCTTAGTTTTGGTATATTACAAACCGAAAATTACTCCTAACATGTAGCAGAGGGATGGAATGATTAAATAGGATTGAGATCCATCTCTTAAAGACTCTTAATCTTGTAAGTTAATTAGCTTGTTCATCGCTGGACTGACGTATTTATCAGATTTCATACTAGTTAAAGGTAATGTAAATTGAAGTATTAAATTAGGGATTCAGTTTCAGGAAGGCGATAAAACTATAAATATGCGTTTGGTGTGCCATTTTTATTGGGCTGGTGAGACATTTTATGCTTGTATAATGCTGTTTACTTTCACACACAGCAAAGTTCCAAAATTATGTTGTGTATTAGAAAATTGCTTAATTACGTGAAGATGAATCTAAAATAGGGATGTCAGGAAGTATCAATCACCGTTGACAATGGTCTTCTTGTTTAATTTTATTGTTATTTTAAAAATATTTATTTTTTTTCAAAAAAGTCACCCCGAGAGATAAATATATATTTAACATATATATATGTTTAGTGTATCATACTGTATACAAGTATTTTCAGGTTATTTTGAATAATTAGGTAAATACAAATATGGATAGAAATGGAAAGCCCAAACAAACAGAGAAGATAGGGTGAAAATTATACTCTCAAATCATATTTTATAAAATTTTGTTATTTTCATAAAGTTTTTGTAATAAATTTATAATAAATTATATAAATGTGTAAATGCATTATAAATATATAATAAATTTATAATTTATCTATAATAAATTTATATTATTTTTATAAAAAAAATTATAAATTTTAATAAATTTGAATATATTTTTAAAAATATAATAAATTTAATTTTTTTTATTTTTTTAATATATTTGTAAAAATTCCAAGGATGAAAAAGTCAGGCCCATCAAATAACAGAGTGGATTGAAGTTGAAATAACTTATATATGGGCCCTCAGAAGGCGAAAAGTGCCCACATCTTTGAAAACTACCCCTATGTTATGATTGCCGGCTTTTGTCTGGTTGTCCCCCTGCCTACTCCCTTTTCTCTTCGTCTAAAAACATAATTTAAATTTGAATGATTCAATATATTTATTAGAGTAATTTATACAGGTCGTTTTTTAAAAATTAAATTATTTATTTTATCATCCTAAAATTTAAATTTTACATAAATCATCCCTAAAATTAAAAATTTTATAATAAAAATCATCTTCGATCCAAACGACAATCATATTCGTTAATGGTATCACATCAACTCTTAAAATAGATCCATTATAAATCTCATCCATCATACTTAAATAATTTTTTAAATTTTACCGGCCGTTCTTAAAAAATCTCTTAATTTCACTTATCATTCTTAAAGAATTAATTTAAAATCACATATAATCCATATTAATACAATGATTTTATCTTTAAACTTCTCACTTTAAAAATAAATGTCTAACTATCCAAATAAATCAAATATTAATTAGTTTAAGAAATCTTAAATAATTTTAAATTTTTATTTTATTTTATATTTGAATGATAATTTTAAATATATTTTTTTTGCATTTGAATAATAATTATTATTATTCTACTTTTATTTTTTAAAAAAAAATATTTAATAATTATAATTATTATTTAACTGTAAAAAATTTAATTATTCAAAATTTTCTAATTTAAAAAATAATATAATTATTATTGTAATTTTTTAAAATTATTTGTAACAATAATTGTTATTAATTACAAAGTAATTTTATTTAATAATTAAATTAAACTTATTAATCAATTTAACAAATCTATTAGTAATTTTTTAAAAAAATTAAAATTTTCAAAATTATCCAATTTTAAAAAATTCAATTTTTCTACATTTGAATAATAATAACAATTAATGTTAAAAAAATAAAAAAAAAATTACAATAATAATTTTACTATTTTTTAAATTAGAAAATTTTAAAAATTTTAATTTTTTACGGTTAAACTATAATAATAATTATTAAATATTATTTGACAAAAATAAAATAGAATAATTATTATTATTATTTAAATGCAAAAAAAATATTTTAAATTATCATTGAAATGTAAAAAAAAATAAAATTTTAAAATTATTTAAGATTTTTTAAACTAATTAATGTGTATATGCTTTGATGGTTAGATATTTAGTTTTAAAGTGAGAAGTTCAAGGTAGAATCATTACATCAACATATATAATATGTAATTTTAAATTAATTCTTTAAGGATGATATGTGAATTTAAGAAATTATTTAAGAATGACAGCTGAAATTAAGAGGTTTTTTAAGGACGATTGGTAAAATTAAAAGTATTCTTTAAGAAAAATGAATGAGATTTATAATAGATATATTTTAAGAGTTAACGTGATGTCGTTAACAGATATAACGATCATTTGGGTTGAGAACGACTTTATTATAAAACTGTTAATTTTATGAACGATCGATGTAAAATTTAAATTTTAAAGACAATAAAACGAGTTAGTTAATTCTTCATGGACCACATATATAAATTACTCTATTTATTACCTTTGTGTTTTGTTGTATGCTAATGAATCCTTTAATTAGCAACACAAAAGCTTTTACTAATCATATTAAATTGTTTTTAAATATAAAAATTTATTTATTATTTATTTAATTTAATTTAACTAATTTTTAACTTCAATTTAATTGAAACCACTATATAAATTTTCTTTTTTTACTATTTTAAATTACTTTTTTTTTAGAAATTTTGGATTATAAAAACTATTTTAACCATTGTTCTTATATTATTTTAGTTTGTCTTACCTCTTCTAATTATATTTTTTTAAAATATTTATTTTTTGAATAAATACATTAATATATCTTTTTTCACATGATTAAACTATCTCACTGTTTTTTTTTTCTTTTTATTTCCAATATAAACTACTCTCACCTTAAACATAAAATAAAAAAATAAAGATTAATATTAAAATTTATTTTTAGTCTTCATATGAAAATTTATTTATTTAATACTCTTTTAGTTCTAAAACTATTGTCTCATTTTTATTTCACACAGTTTAAAAAATATTTTTTAAGTAAACTATATTTTTTTATATTCATTCATATATATTCCTAATTAATTCACAAACTTTATTTAATAAAATAAAATTATGATATAAATATTATTATAAAAATAACAACCAATTTATTAAAAATATAGGTATCGAGAATGAGGAAACAATTTTGACATAATTTTTTTTGATATGTGTTATATTTAAATTTTATTTATTTTATTCAGTTTTATTAATTAATAATGATAAAATTGAAATTAATAATTTTATAGAAAATACTTTTCAATATTAAAAATATATATTAATAAATTGAGGAATATAATTGAAAATGCATATAATATTTAAAATAAAAAATGCCAAAAAAAACTATAATTTTGACTCGAAAAAGAGTGTATCCTACATCAAAAGGTTAAGCAAGTCAATAGTCAAACCTTAAAATTGGAAACTTTCAGCTTTTAGTCATATCAAAATTTACACGATATTCCTCGTATGAATTTGTAGGTCCACATTTGTCAAGTATGGATGATAATATTTACTTCCTCCGTATCATTTATACAGGAAAAAAATTTTTTTGGTGTATCTTTTATATAAAAAATATGTCATTTTAGGTAAATTTTAGAGAGTGAAATGAGACAAAATACTATTTATACCCTTGCCTTAAAAGTAGGTTTCGAGGGATATTTTTTTAAAGGTATTTAAATAAATAGAGATGGAAAAAATAAATTTTTTTAATTTTCGTGTCTATTTTACTTTTTCTATGTAAATGATACGGAGGTGTATCAATTAAAATCAGTAGTTGTATTTTATAAGAGAATTTAATGAATTGTCTTAATCTTAAAATTCCCATTTTTAATTTTGACCGCTTGTGCAGAGTACCTGTACTTCTCGTTTCTCCACGTCCTATATCTCTGCAACTTTGCTATTTTAATATTCACTTCGTCTCCCACTTTCACAATCTTGCCTCCTCCTCCTTGCCTTCGCTTTATTTTGCATTTTTGTTTCCCTTCATAGTGCCATCTTATTATTGGATTTTAATCAAGAATTTTGCTGTTTTAGCCATGAACATAAAGTTGTTTGATGGGTATTTTTTTCAACTTTCAAATTTAACCCTTAATCCGATTGATAAGTCTTTAAGGGTTTATATATTTGAAATTTGCTATTAAGTTTGAAATTTATTGATTTTCGTTTCTGGATATTGATTTTACCAAGTGGGCTTTGTCATAATTTCACTCCGAATATTGAAGTGGGTTATGGGAGGTGAATTGCAGGCTAGCTCCCTTAAAATTTAGCTTGATGATCAAGTTCTGCCCTAAATAATGATCAGCTCCGCCAAGGATTCCTCCTTATTAAAAAAAAATCACTCTAAATATAGTTAAACAGTAATTATAGTTATAGATGTACTTGAGAACAATGTGTTTTGGGTGGTAACTGGGATTATCTGATTTTTTGATCCTGTAGTTTAGAATTAGATTTTCGTTTTTCATATTTTATTGTTATTAATATTTTTTTCTTTTCACTGATAGGAAATTCTCATTTAATGGTCTTATCGTCTGGTTGTCTTCTTCTAATGTAAATGTGACAAGTTTCCGGTGTTTTCTTTATCAATTTTAGATAGGTGTTGGCAGTGGCGGAACCAGGATGTTACTGAGGGGGTCGGCGGCATGCACTCATGGTGGTGGGGCTTCTCTGCCTAGGCTGCTGCTGCTGCTGCTGTGGCTAGTTCAACTTGGGGAGGGAAGGGGGAGAGGGAAGAAGGAGAAGAGAAGAGGAGAAAGGGGCTGCATTTCAACGCAGCCTCTTTTTTTATTTTTGAATCGGCCCACGTTTCGCTTGGGCCGGTTTATTTTTTTTAAATAAACCCCTGGCGGCGAAACGACGCCGTTTCGCCAGAGACTAATTTATAAAAAAAAATATATGTATTTGCAGCAAGGGGTTCGTCTACCCCTCGCTGCAAATCCTTTGAAACTCAGCCCCTTTCAATGGGGCTGAGTTTTTCACGTCTCCACGCCTCTCTTCTTTTGGCCCCCAGTGAGGGGGGGTCGTGTGACCCCACACGACCCCATAGTGGTTCCGCCACTTGGTGTTGGCCTATGCAGTTGCCAAATGTTTCGTTTTCTCGGTCACTTTGTTTGAGCTGTAGGTTTCTTTTTCTTCAATGACAATTTCGATTATATATTAATAATATACGAGGCTGATTAGTGATTAAGTCATTAAGATTGGAGCTTTCTAGTTTTCTAGATCGAAAGAATTGTGAGGGTTTCTGCTTTGAACTCACGAGACTTGTAGGATGTTTTTTGAGATTTTCGTATGTCTAAAAATCTAGCTTTTTGTTTCTTTTCAATTCATTATTAATATGGGTTTCTGGCGATTTTTGGTTCTTTAGAAGGCTTAATTAGAGATTAGAAATCCCCTGAGTGTCCATTTTGGGTTGTGTTTAGATTGCAAAGTGAGAAAAAACAGAGAGAGAGAGAGAGAGAGAGTAAAAAAGATTAGAAATTTTTTCAGTTTTTCTTTTTCAAAATGGGGCATTCAGCGGCTGTCTGGGATCACAAGGCAGCCATTGAGATTACAAAGGATTGGAATGGTATTGACCATGTTGTGCTTAGAAATCCACAGGAGGCTTCAGCCAGGGTGAGAGTCTCTTCATTTACTTTCTTTTTTCTTTTTCTTTTTTGAGTTGTTCTCTTCAAGAAATGAATTCGCCAACCAATGTTTTTAATTAATGCAGAATATGAAATTGCCAGTATAAAGGAGATGTTATATCTTGGTTAATTTGTAAAAACCTGATAATATTTGATGGGTATGTGATGGTGATTACATAATTTCTGGTTTTATGATAATATAGGTTAGCCTGCATGGAGGACAAGTAGCTTAGGCACTATCGGTTCATAAACACTGACGGGAGACCTAGTCACCTGGATGCATATATTTAATACTTAATAATTTAAACTATATAAATTTAAACTATATAAAGGGGCTAACAATAAATTAACTGAAAAAATAGTACAAAATTGTGCAACATAATTTATGCTCGAAATACTGAAAGGAAAAACAAAAAGGATCAAAAGTCCCCACTTCCCTTGCAAGCATTCTCGCCGCAATGCCCATTAGGAGTGGGACATAAAATCTAGGGCTAACTAAATTCGAACAATCTCTATAGAACTTCCAAACAAGATTAAAGTTTTTCTTTTTTTGTTTTTGGACAAGAAACTAAGCTAAAGTTTGGTTTCATACAATACCGAAAAAAAAAATAAAACTAAACTTTGCTTGGACTAATTTCTAACGACAACCTGCACATTAGGAATGTACAAATTGTTAGCCCTTAGCTGTTCAAATTATCAGTTTAAAGCATGAAATTCTGAATTATTAACCTAATAATTAATCATAAGCCTCTTCGGTATTCCAATTGCTTGGTATTCGCCAGCAATACCTGCCAAATAAACCAAAATTAATAATTCACATGAAGCTGTCATTACAACCGAAACCAGATCTGCTCATATTAAATTGGACCAGAAATTACAAAATGCATAAATATCTAGATTTCTTTAGGCTGATGGAAAAATGAATTTCCTTACTTCTCCAATGTAATTTGCAACTGCCTTGCAGCCTTCAATAGCAAGTTGCATAACATTTTCAAAGATATGAACTGGCAACTTAGCATCCATCTGCATTACAGAAATATCATAAGATCAGTCGAGACTTAAAACTAAAAAATTAGGTGAGGATAAATCCTTACTACTGAAACATTGCAGAAGCTTTAATCAGGATAGTGGGATAAATAATAGATAGGGGAGAAAACCACCAGAAATAGCAACTTTCTCACAGATGTTGCACCAAAATTCTCATTATCAGTTAAAAAGCAGTTCGTATCTTGGAGGATAAAAACCTGAAGAAGAGTCACTTTGTCCAACTTTGGTAAAATTCCAACAGTAACATCTGGACCTCCTGCACCGTCTTCTAAATAGTTCAAATCTGTATTCATTTGATAAATGACAGCATTAATAGTGTGATACTAAAATTGTTATTGAGAAACAAAACGCACAAGTCCAAATGATAGAAAAGGGAAGTCACCAAGCAAAGGAGTGCCATTGAGGTACCCAGCACTGCATGAAGTAACAAGATCACGCATGGGTATTCCAGCATCTGCTACAGCCAAAGTTGCAGCATTGATACATGCAGATCTAGTTCCTGCAGATGACAAATAGCCAACTGGATTAAGGACAAAATCTTTTACACATACGTAGTGAAGCATCTAAACAGCATTCACTACTTCTGCAGGAATTTTAGTAATTTCTGAGATATAGGCTGGCTTCAGCCTCTTTTAAATAACATTGGTTCTTTTCAAAATCTATGCTTCCATATACCACAACAAAATCAGTTTGATTTACTAGCATTATTTCTGTTCAAATCATTTTATAAGCAATTATCATCTGTGAGTTGGCAAGAGAATTCATAAAGGACTTAGATGTTACCTCCATCTGCTTGGAGAACTTGTACGTAGATATCTATCTGTAAAACATATAAACAATGGTTCAGAATGTGGGAAGAAAGCAATATCCGGCAATATGAGAAAGATGCTAGTAAGCTGCAATAAAACCTGAGAACGAGGCATCAAATGTGTCAATATGCATGCTTCCATTGTCTGACGAATAACTAGAGATATTTCAGTGGATCGCCTGAGTGAAAAAACAGATGGATTTATGAAAAACCCCTTCAACAACAAACGTGGAAAGTGGAAACAGTCTATAATTAGCAGCACTGCTAAATTTCTGATGCAACAGAAACTAAAAAAAAAAAAACCAATAGTAGTATAGATGTCACTTCAATATTCTACATATATTACTTCATTTGACTATCGATTTGTTTGCATTAAACAATCACAATGGAACTATTTTGGTTGATTGGTTATCATCATTATTTAGCATTTACTTTATTATTTATAAATTGAAAATTGAATGTGTATTGGAACTCGAGAGGTGAACAAAGATGAAGAGCATATGAATTTGTAGCAGTTAGTGATTAACCACTCTGAGATAATAACATGCAACCCTACTGGCATTCCAAGATTGCATGCTCAAAACCTTTTTTAGAAACTTCACTTCAGTTTTAAAACACCCCGAGCTACATATCAATAAGCTTTTGCCCTTACTCTCAAGACTTGCTGAAGTTCCAGCTTATCATTTAATCATGCAATGGTGCAGATAATATAACCAGCCCAATTTTAACAGAACAAACCAAAGGTAGTTACCTGTCACCCTTTGGTTTTCTCATGCGATCTCCAGTACTAAAATTAGCCATACTGTACTCGCAACGCACCTGAGATGACCATAGATACAAAAAGTTTTGATAAGCGATTTACTCCTGCAGTCGAAAGAGTAAGAAGATGAATACAAAATTAAGAAAATATTACCAATGCCTGGTCGTTTATCAGTTGGCTCCTATTTTGAACCTACACAAGAAGGGAGTAAAAGCCAACTTAAAACTAATTCAAAAAAATGGCCTCACAATCACTGGTATATAATATAGAAAGAACATAGAAAAAAAAAACCTCTCTTGGCCCATATACTGCTGCAATTACTTTAGTGTTGCCCATTTCAAAAACAGCAGAACTGCAAACCGAATTTAATTTCAATCCAAATGTACCAAACAAATGCCAGCAAAATTAAAGATGAAATCCAGGTTGCTAAACATACCCATCTGCTTTGGCAACAGCACCAATCTGCGCTCGAAGTTGTCTCATCTAAGATAACGAAAAGAAAACGAGAAAATCTTATAAGGCAGATAACGAAAACAAGGGAAAATTGATGGCATTATTTTAAATAGTGCTTAACTAAAATCGATCTAATAAACATTATAATGGCATCATGAGAAGCGGAGAGGACCATACTTCCATAGGTCGTCGACCATCTAGACGGAGTCCTTCAGGACTTACGTATTCCATCTCTGTCAATTATAGATCAAATGGTGAAGATAATAAATCAGAACTCTATGGACAAATAAGAGTGAAGGAGGCCAGCGACTATAGTGATGAGAACGGCGTTTAGAAATGGGGCGGAATATGAGAAGAGGAGGGAAGGGCGTGGCAGCTGAATGCAGAAGACTGAGTTAGGGTCCGGATTGCGGAGAGGAGGTTGTGCGATGAATTAAACGACATACTCTAAGGGAGAGAGTTAAGAGAACTAAAACGGTGTCGTTACTTAGTTCCAACTTCAAAGAGAGAAAAAATAGAAGAACGAAGCAAGTTGAACCTAATTGCCGGTCCGGTCAGGCCACTGACTGTAAAAAAAAATTATGGGACGTATAATACTTGCTGGCATAGAGCAGCCAATTAGTGCAGATAAAGATGGTAACACAAAGTATTTTTGAATAATTAATTTATTTTGATTGTATAAAGTATAACTGATTTATAAATATATTTAGATGAATACATATAATATTTTTATTATCTATATTAAATTTAAATTTAAACTATTAGGTATTTATTATCCGAATCCGATTATATATTAATTATATTTTATTTTAATTATAAAATTTTATGGTATGAAATTATTTTTTATAAAATTATATTAATATTAAATTTTTATTTATAATTATTTAATTAAAAAAATTATAATTTATATTTTAAAGTTTATAATATTTTAAAATTTTTATATTTAAATAAATAATTAAATGAGTTTGGATAATAAATAAATAGTATTCAATCAATTTAAAATAGATATATATATATATAACTATAATTAATTTTAAAAAAAATATAAATAATTTAAAATTTAAATAAATTTAAATTTAAATATAACAATTTTGACCGGGCTTTTTACCCTTCGCCGTTCGTAAATGCATGTACGAAGGATCCAATGCAAAGCGCACCGTATAGAGCCTACTTACTACTTAGTACTTGTATGCTCTTCTAACTAAGCAATTGTCGTGTGCGAAACGACGAGGTTTTTGCATAAAGGCGACAGAGCGGTTCCTATCCCACGTGGACGAACATGCAGCATTCAACTCCTTAATTGGACCCACCAAAGAGATATGGACACCTGTGCATCATTCTTCAACTATTTTCCTTTATTAAATACTTCTACTAAATCATTATTAGTTATTCAATTAAATTAAGAGGGTGTTTCTCAAAACTAGAGCTTTTTAGTTTATTGTGAATAAGTAATTTTTAGATTATAATCAGATTAAAAATAAGCAGTTAAGCATTTCTGTAAACTAGTTAATAATCAGTTTATAATCAGTTAAATGTTTCTGTAAAATCAGCTTATAATCACTTTTTAATTACAAAAACTGTCAAAATGACCAAACTGTCCCTGAGTTTATTTATTATATAAAAATAATTTTTTAAATGTTAATTCAAAATTTATTTTGCAATAATAATAATAATAATAATAATAATAATATTTATTTAAGAAGAAACGTAAAAAAATTTTGATGGGAACTAAAGTATATAAGGTGGGTAAATTTGGAATATTGAATATTAGGTAGGGATAGTATGGTCTTTTACTTTGTCAAAACTGCTTAAAAATAAGTGCTTAAAAAAAAGTAGCAAAATCCAACTTTTAAAAAACTGATTAAAATCAGATTATAATCTAATATTTAAGTTTTCAGAAACACTTAAATAAAAACTTATAATCTAAAAACTGCTTATAATCAGTTTTAACCAGCTTTTGAGTTTTGAGAAACACCCCCTAAAATAGATCAATTATCTTTGATTCTTCTGTATATATGAGTTTCTCGGTTTTAAATTTAAATAAAAAAAAAGAAAAAAAAGTTACAGTAGGTGATAATCAGCGTAAAACTTATGTCATATCTCATCTTTGACTCAGTTATCTAAATTTAAAAATTTGTGAATTTAAATTTTAACTTAAATTTAATTTACAAACAAATTATTAGATTGAATTAATTTAAGAAATAAAAATTTATAATATGTACCGATATATACATGCAAGTTAATTAAAATTATATAAAATAATTTTAACAGTGATTATCCATAAATTTAAAATACTGACTTCTTAATAATTTCATTGTGAACATTATATATATATATATACAACAAATTTTAATATATGTATATGTATATATAGATATATATATATATATATAAAGTTTAAAAATCAAACTAATTGATAGTAATAAACTAAATATCATTATATCAATTTTAAATTTTATTAATGATATTGATGGATTTGGTTTTCATTATACTAATCACCGTCTTTTTTTACTAGTGATTTGAATTTCAGCAATTACTCTAAACAAATATTCATTGTAGTTAGATTTATGTAATAATTGTTCTCAACTTATTATATATTCATATCAGTTATCATGAATACATAATGGAAATAACAAAGACAATTAATTAGGCAAAGTTTGCAATAGTTAGAAAATTATGTCTTGTTAAAAAAAAAGAAAAATGAAATACAAATAAAATTAATAATTAAAATAGATGGCTTTCCGTACTAACTATAGATTAATTCAAGAGTCGTATGCATGATGATGGTGTTAAGGCAAATACATCGTGACCCAGAAAATTCCGCCCAAAACGGAGCTAAATAAAAAAGAAAAACATGTTTGCAAGGTTGTGTAAGTGTAATGTTTATAAATCCTTATAATTGGTCATCAATTTAGCATGCACCTTTCCTTTCCTATTCAACCATTCTCTACTTTCACCCAATGCAAAAGCTGGAAGCAACAAAAACTCTTTCGGCCTTATTTCAAGAATTTTGTTGGTTTTTTTAAGATTTGGCAAAATGACGTATTCCAATAATTTAAATTTCATGTCTTAAATTCTTAATATTTAAATACTATTAAATTACTTTAGCACTATACTTGTAACAAATAAAGTTAGATTATAGAATTTATTTATAAATAAATTACATGTAAAATTTATTTATAAATAAATTTTTATATTTATATGGTGTAACTTAAAACAGATAATTCAATTAAATTCTATATAATTTTATTTGGAATAAATTATGAAATAAAAATTCATTTGTTATTTTTTTTTTCAAATATATCTTTATTATGATAATATTATATTTATAGTTTATACTAAAATAATATCAAAATAAATTTATCTTTTAAATTTATTGCTATAAATTAATAATAATATATATTTTTTATTTGATAATTATTGTATATATATGTTTTATTTTAAATATTAAAAAAATATTTTTAAGTTTATTTAAATTTAATTGATTGAAACTATTATAATTTATTTTTAATATTTTTTATTCAAAATAATAAATTTTTTAAAAGTAATTTTAGGTACAAATATTTACATTTAAAAAATTTTATTTATTGGACTATTATTTATATTTATAGGAATATTTTTTTTTATTTTGA
Source organism: Garcia nutans (assembly GCA_947685225.1). Lineage (NCBI taxonomy): Eukaryota > Viridiplantae > Streptophyta > Magnoliopsida > Malpighiales > Euphorbiaceae > Garcia > Garcia nutans. The sequence goes on along the minus strand of CANTUV010000010.1, from coordinate 11,541,151 downwards.
CAATCAATTTCACAAAGGGTTTACATATATAATGACCAATTTTTTTAAAATTTTAAATGATTATTAAAAGTAAAAATCTAATAAAATATTAAGATAAAAATATAACTATTGATGAAACTAAAAGGATAAATATTCAAATTAGATATTTGGCTTTGAAAAATTAAAAATCAATAGCATAATTTTGTTAAAAATTAATTTTAAAAATTTAAAATAGGATAAATAATAAATTTTATAGAATTGACATAGTGAAAAAAAGAAAAAATTAAAGAGCATAGTGGGAGAAATGAGTTTTGGTCTATTAAAAATAATTTTGTAAAGAAAAAAATAAATTCATTAAATTTGTAGAATTCATTTACAAATTTTACTTATTTTAGTAGAATTTACTTTACACTAATTGAATTTTATAGATTTCAATTCATAGAATTAAAATTAATAAAAAATTTCATTCAAAATAAGTAATTTTTGAAATTGAAATAAATTTTATAGAATTCATATATTTTAAATAGGATGTAAAAATCGAATTTATTATTCCATTAGTTCCAATTTAGGTGTTACTTTAAAAAATATTTTTATTTTACGTCAACTGTAACTTTTGTAAATTAAAAAATTTTAAATTGTCCTTATTTATTAGTAATTAATAAAAAAGAATACCTAAAAACAGTACTATAATTAAATAATTATAATAAGTTTTTTATAAAATTTATAACTTCTAATAAATATTTTGGTCTTTATGCTCCTTAATAATTAAGTGTAACGAATAAAGTATTAACTAAAATTTTTGTTGTATGTAGTAGGAGTTCTTTAATTTTTTTAATATAGAAAATTGGTAAATTTTGTTAATGACAAAAATTTAAACATTTTTATTGTTCTAATTTCAATAATATGAATATGACATGTTTAATATATTTGTTTATTAGAATTTTTTTTTACCAATTTGGTAAATTAAAAAAATAAAAAGAGCAAATTATCTTTGGTAGGATGGCCAATGATGTGCTCTTTTGATTCATCAAATGATTTAAATCTTTGTTTGAATAAAAATAATATACATACGTTTTTTACATCTATACCTATATATATATATATATATTGCATTTTACAATAGGAATTAACCAAGTACTAACCAGTGCACAATACAAACTGCCAAAGAAACTTTCTGCCATGTCAGCATATGGAAGCCGCGCGTGAATCTCGCCAACTGAATTTCTGCACTGCCAAGCTTCCATAAAAGACAACTCTCCAATCGCTTCCTATCTTCATCTTTTCAATTTTCCTTATTCTCATACAAATATCAATTGTCTCCGATCCGACTCTACAAATTGAAATTAATTTATCTAAATTGTCGAAACTCCTTCAATTCAATCCCTTAGTTTTTGAAAACAGAGCTCGAGAGATCATACATTGATGGCTCAACAAGAGCAGCTGAACAAGCCGGTTCTTCAAAAACCGCCGGGTTACAGAGACCCGACCAACACTGGAAAACTAGTCCCGACACCTTTACCTAGAACGAGCGCTCTGCCGCCTTCATTCCGGCCGAAGAGAAGGACCATTTGTCGTCTATGCTGGTGCTTTGCCTACTTTGTTCTCGCTACCATCTGCATCCTCATCGCAATCTTAGGAGGGATTTTCTTTCTCTGGTTCGATCCAAAACTTCCTGTTTTTCATATCCAGTCATTTAAGATCTCCACTTTTGACGTCACTACCAAAACGGATGGCACCTATCTTAATGCGACGACGGTGGCGAGATTGGAAGTGCTGAATCCTAACTCTAGATTAACGTACAGATACGGCGTGTTCGAAGTGGCGATAACACTGGGAAAAGATGAGGAAACTGAGTTAGGATCTACGAGTTTGCCAGGATTCACTCATGGTAAAAAGAACAAGACGAGTTTGATAATCGAAAGCCGAGTGAAGAACGAGTTAATTGAGGATGGGATGGGGTCCAGAATCAGAGCTCATTTCAAAAAAAGAAGTATGGTGGTGAACTTGCAAGTGAAGACCACCGTTGGATTGGGTGTGATGAACGGAATCGAGATAGGAATGTTAGGCGTAGATGTGATATGTGATGGAATAACCTTGAAAGAAATTGACGGCGGTAACATGCCAAAATGTACCATCCGTACTCTCAAATGGTAAAATCTGTAATATACAAATATTTCGTTTTTAACTTCTTTAATAATCAAAATCGTATCAATTAACATACTCGTAATTAATTAATAACTTCAATTTGAATTGTTGCTTTGGCTGCAGGATCAACATAAATTGACAGATTTTTTGATGATTAAAAGAAGATTACTCAAACCAGCTTCAAACTTTGCCTTTTTTTTCCTTTTTTTTTAAACTTCTGAGACTTAAACAGTAATATTTAAACACGATCATGGAATGTTCTTTACTTATATGTGGGGGATGAAAAAGAAAAGGAAGATCTGAGAGTATCAATTATCATACATCATCTGCAACAATCTAAGGAGGGTCCGTGTATTGTATGATGTGATGAAACACGTATAATAGTACATAAAAACTTAATTATTTGTTTCTTTTTTATAATTTATTACATGATATAATCTTTCTTTTCTATGTGTAGCGGTGCGGCTGCAAAAGTAAATGGAGCTCTTTGTTCCTGATATACTGTCAGCTTGTTACCATTCTTGCATGACTAAAATTAATACAATTGGTTTCTCTTTAAAGGAAAATGAAAGAGAAAAAAAAAATAAAAAAGAAAAGGTGTGACATCAAAATATTAAATTCATGTTTTGGGAATTAGGTATTGAATTGAGTTAAAGGGGAAGGAATCGTTAAGTCAGGATAGCTGGAGAAGGATGCCACAACTTCTTTGGGCGAAGGATTGAATATTTCTTCATAACTTATTCACATGTCTGCCTTGACATTTCTTATCTCATCCTCTTATATGCAGTATAAGTGTCCACCTCAATTCTCAATTAAAGTCAATATATTTTTATTTTTTTAAATAATAAAATTCCCATAATTTTGATTTTTTTAATCCCAATATTTTGAAGTATATTCTTTCTTGTATTAACAATTATAATTTGAAGTATAATCTAGCACTAAATATATATAATTTGAAAATAAATTAAAATTAACCTTAGATTTATTTTTTCTTTTTGGATGATAGTCATAGTAGCACCTTCCTCTTGGAGTTTGGAATAATGATTCATCTCAAAAGGGATTCTTTAACGGCTCTAAATTTCTAACTGGGTGTATCCATATATGCAGTAGATGAAATTTAAAGTTCAAATTTTCAATCATTTGGGATGGAAGAGTTAAATGTGAAATCGTTGCTGATATGTGCATAACTCTAAATAGGAATTAGTAAATAAGTCGATCTAATCTGACTACAAAATTAATTAAACTGACTGATTATATTAATTTAAATTATTTAAATGGATCGACTTCAGCTTAAAATTTTAATAAATCAATATTATTTGTACGGTTTCAATTTGTATATTTATAAGTCAAAATTATCAAAATCTAATAAAATCAACCGAAACTTGTCCAATAGCCAATTTTATAAATTTTTTATTTTTCAAGAATAAATTCTACAATTCTAACTCTAATAAGGATTGGTGATACTTGGCAAATTTCAAATGTAATAGGCCTTTATATATATTGATGAGGTGAAATTATCTTATATAAGTTTAAATATGAAAATCAAATATCGATAATTTAATACTTGAATAAAGTAGGGATAAGTAAATAAATCGGTCCAACTCAATCATTATTCTGACTAAATCGACTATATTGATATATTTCAATTTAAAATTTTGATAAATCAACATTATCAATTCAGTTTTGACTTACGTATTTTACAATTAGAATATGAATGATAGTAGTAAATTTTATAAAATTTTCTCATTTTGCGTGTTAATTTTAGATAATAGATTAGTTAATCCAATTGATGATGATCACATTGGCAAACTTTCAAAATTCAATCAATTTGATTGATGCTCAATTCTAAAATAGAGTATCCCATATATATACACACACATGCATACAGACACTTGAGATAGAGATGCAAGTCGATAAGAAACTCAATGTTACGAGTGTAAAAATTGTTAATGACATGGCATAAACATTAGACAAATCGATACGTTTATACATGACTTAAAATAAATCATATAATTTCCTAAAAAAATAAATCATATAATGGGTTAACATTTTAATCTATTATGATTATTTGAATAAAGTGATAAAATTTAATAAAAATTGAAATTATACTGTTTTATTATTATTTGACCTACTCTATTTAAAAATATATATATTACAAAGCTTATTTTGACATTCCTACGTAATTTAATCCATTCTTTATTTTAATTATTAAATTATAAAGTTAAATTTAAAACGCATTCACTATGTCTTGTGTATTGATATTTTCTTATTAATTACATATCGGGTAGAAATATCACTTAAACTTAAATTTAATATTTAAATGAGAATAATATATACTCCTGATCATCGGACTATACTTTAATGGTTGTATATATTAATTTATATATTTTATTTTTTTGCTTTTTTGAAAAATTTTTCTTCAGTTTATTTATATTTTGATGTCATTTTCATCATTATTTTATTTTTATGAATAATATTTCAATTAATTATAGAAAAATATGGCATTATTTTATATCATAAATGTCAAATAGATTAAATAGACCGTATTGAGTTTTAATTGTGTTGGGTTTTAGCATCTGTGTATAATTTCATTTATATAAAAGTATTATATGTGTCATATTTGTATAATTCATTTATATTTTTTCTTGTTGTGTTATTATTGAAATATTTTAACATGATTAACAGATGGACTATATTCATACTACCTCTAAATGTATCTTAACAAAAATATACATATTAATCTGTTTTCACTCTCCTTCTTAATATGGAGGCAACTTAATTTTTGAGTCGAAAAAATAATTGAAAAACTCCATATGAAAATAATTGAATGTCTAAAATATATACCTGAGCTAAGCAGCTCAGTTTAGCAAATCAATGTGAAGCAAGTTCAGTATATTACGAGCTTCGTTCTATTTTAATCCTTATTTTTATAAATAAAAAAATATTCTACTAATATTGTCACTCTATAAAATTAATAAAAATTAATTAGCTTTTTTTTCTTCTAAGTTTACCCTTATTATTAGTAAATTAACTAATGAAGTAAGAAAAAAATATTTTTAATATTAATAAATTAACTGAGAATATTTTTATTTATTCAAAATAATTTTATATAATATCAAAAAAAATAATAATTTTTTTGATATATAAATATAAGCTAAAGATGATATTTAAATGTTACGAAGATAATATATATTTTTATTATGGGCCTAATAATGTAATTGCATTTAGAGAAAATTATATAAAATACTATTTTTCTCTTTAAATTTATATTTATACAGTTGATTTTATTTATATATGTATATAACTTACTAATTTTATATTTATACGACATCTCTTTCTTTTCTTTTCTTTTCTTTTATACGTCTTAAAAATATTCCTAAGTTTTGGACCATATGTTTTATTACACGTGTCTAAAGAGTACGATGTTTAAATTTATCGCGTGAAAAATTTAACGGGAATGGTGAATAGGTTGAAATGGTTGTGCCGTTGTGATTTAAAGAAATTTTTTAAATTAAATTAAAATAATAATTTAATTTTAAAAATAACATATTAAATTAACTGATTTATAAGTAAGTTAGAGCATCTATATTTCTTTTACATTAATATTTAAATTCATAAAAAATGATATTCAAATATAATAATAAAAATGATTGTTATGTAAATATAATAAAATAAGTTAATTTTAAGAAAATAAAACATAAATGATAATTTGTTTATAAAAATATTAATTATATAATTTGTTTATAAAAAAATATTAATTATATTATATTATTACCATAAAATAATGCTATTGTTTTTCCTTCTCTCATTATTCTTTTTTGTTTTTCACTGCACCATTTTATTTTTTAATTTTTAATTGCTTTGATAAATTTATATTTTCACTAAAAATAGAAAAAATATTAAAAATTATCAAATATACACCTAATATCTACCTTTATGAAAATGTTTTTTTTTGGTATTTATCTAGTTTATTTTATATTATTTTTTATATTAGATTTTGTTTTTTTTTTGTTATTTTTTTATTTGATTTCGGTATATGTTTAGTTTATTTTAAGTTTTTTTTAAATATTTTATTTGGGTTGTTATGCTTTGCATATTTTCAGTTTTGTTTATAATTTTTTTATTTAAATTTTATAATTTGGATGATTTTTTTATTTTAGTATATGTTTAGTTTATTTCACATTTTTAGTATTTTATTTGAATTTGATATATATATACTCAACATAAACCAAAATTTTAAAATATATGCTCAACATATATAAAATATATTAAATATATCCAAATTGAAGTTACTTTTATTTTTCATATCCAAATTGAAAATCGTAAAATATACGAAACATATACTTAAAATATACTAGAGTTTTTTTTTTTATTTTTGAATCTGTTTATTTTATTTTACATTTGTTATATTTGGTTTTGGTTTTGGTTTTTTTTTTGTTACTTTTTTTATTTGATTTCGGTATATGTTTAGTTTATTTTAAGTTTTTTTTTTTATATTTTTTGTTTGGGTTGTTATGCTTTGCATATTTTTAGTTTTGTTTATAATTTTTTATTTGGATTTTGTAATTTGGTTTCTTTTTATTTGATTTTAGTATATGTTTAGTTAATTTTACGTTTTTAATATTTTATTTGGATTTGATATATATTAGATTTCTAAAACATATACTCAACATAAACCAAAATTTTAAAATATATCAACATATACAAAACATATTAAATATATCCAAATTGAATTTACTTTTATTTTTCATATCCAAACTGAAAATCAACTGTAAAATATATGAAAAATACACTTAAAATATACTCTCTCTTTTTTTTGGTATCACATTTGTTTCTCATATTTAAAATTCGAAAATCAACTATAAAATATACCAAACATATACTCAGAATATACTAGATTTTATGTCAGTTGTAAAATAAACCAAACATATTCTTAACATATATAAGATAGAAAATTTTGGAATTAATTTTTTTAATATTTTGTTTGTGTTGTTTTTGGTTGATTTTTATTTTCTTTTGGTATATGTTTGGTTTATTTTATATTTTATATTTTATATTTTGTATTTATTTTTATTTGATTTTGGTATATATTTAATTTATTTTACATTTTATTTGATTTTAATGTTGTTTTATTTTTTATACTGTTTTAGATTATTTTTTTTGTTGCCTTTTTATTTGATTTTTGTATATGTCTAGTTTATTTTAATTTTTTTTTGTTCTGTTTGCTACATTTTGGTTACTTTTTCATTTAATTTTAGCATATATTTAATTTAATTTATTTTAATAAATCTAATAAGCAGTTTGTTTTATGTTAAATTGGAGCTAATTTACTTATTATAAAAAATAAAGACTTAGCAAACTAGCTACTTTGTTTCCAACACCATACAATACAATTCATACAATTTTTTTAAAAAACTTAAAATTCATCTTCAAGTATAAGAGATGACATATGCTGCTTAGCTATCGCTTATAGGTCGAAATTAGCCTAACTATGTACTACCATAAAAGCTCTAATCTTCATCTTTATAATGATTTTAACAAATGACCTGAGTTTGTGAATAAATGAGTTTGTGAATAAATAAATAAATAAGTGACCAATTTCAAAAAAAAAAAATAAATAAGTGACCAGAGGCGTAATGGTAATGATTACCAAAAAAAGACGTATATGTTGATTCACGGTAGAATGGCGTATATATGTAAATTTTTGAAAAGATAATCGTAATTTTGTAACTTTCTATAGCGAGCCGTAATTTTATAAAGGCCAAATATTTAAATAATTAATTAAATTATAATTTAAATAATAATTAAATACTTAAAAGAAGTACTTTTTTATTGCTAAAAATTTAAATAAATATTTAAATTATAATTTAAATAATATTTAAATATTTAAATTTTTTTAAACCATTTTAATATTTTTTTATTAAAATAAAACTAAATAAATATAAATTTAATAGCAGCTATAATCTCACATTCACTTTTTTAATTTTTATTAAATAAAAATTAATAAATTATTTTATTAATTTATATTAACAAATTAATAATTTTTTTATTAATTTCCATTTCTATTTATAAAATTATTTCTAATTTTTATTAACAAATTATTTTTGTTTCTATTTTAAATTAATAAATTAATATTTTATTTTTTTATTTTTTATTTTTGATGTTGGTATATTTTTAATTAATTAATAATAATAATTATGATAATATTAATCTATAATATCAACTTCAATACATAACAAATATCATTTAGTTACAATAAAATATTTGATATTTAAATTTTAATTTTTATTCAATAAAAATTATTAAAATATTAGTTTTTATTCAATAAAAATTAAAAAAGATAAATCTCACGTTTGTTAAAAAGAGTATTACTTGATAGAGATTAAAAAAAATATACCAAACATATACTCAGAATAAAAAAAAAGTACTTAAATAATCTAAAAAAAAATTTAAGTGTTTAATTGCTACTTAGATTATATTTTAGGTGTTTATTTGAATCTTTAGTCATAAAAAAAGTGCTTAATTGGTCAAAAAAAAGTTTAGTATTTAATTATTACTTAGATTATAATTTGGGTATCTATTTAAATTTTTGGTATTTTATAAACGTTTTTAATTTTTAGGTTATATATATAATTTTCCCTTGCATTTAACCCTGTATTGTCTCTAGTCTCTGGTCTCTCAATATTCTAGTCCCACCACTTAACACTACCGCCACCGTTCACACTACAAGTTCTAATATTTATTTCGTGGAATTATTGTTAGTATAATTTTATCATTTCATTCGTGGTTATGGTGGTCTTAATTATTGTAGTTGTCACTCACATTTATTTGAATTAAATGAGTGTAAATATCACTGTAATTATGGATAATAAATTGCCTAGTAGTGTTTAGTCTACCTTATAAAAATTAGATTACAAACACTTAGATATGAGTTTATAAACATTTAAAATTTTAAACAGTTAAATATTTATTTTGAGTTTTTATAAGTAACGGATAAATACATAACATATTTAGTAAAAAATAACTTATAAGTACATTTATTCTTAAAATAATAAAAAAAATATATACATAACATATTTAGTAAAAAATAACTTGTAAGCACATTTATTCTTAAAATAATAAAAAAAATATATAAAATTTTATTTTCAGAAGTATTTATTTTTAAAAATGAGGAGAATATGATAAATTATTTGGTTAAACCAATTTATAAGCCAATATTGTTAAATATTAAATATTTTAAAACAAAATTAAAATTTTAAAGCGATATTTAAATTGAAATAGAAAGAGTATATATATTCAGAGAGTTCAAATAAAAATTATGATATCTTATTTATTATTGATAATAATTAATTATCTCTCTCTATCTCTCTCTATATATATATAAACACAAAAAATCATAAATAGTACATTATTATTCTCCTCTTTCAAAATATTATTTAGCTTTAAAACCATAAATACTATTATTCAACTACTACACTACCGTAAATAACATAACATATTTTTTTTCTATATTTTATTTAATTTATTTATTTAATTTAATTTAATTATATTTAAAATTATATTAGAGAATATTATATTTTTTTCTCTCATAGTTTATAGCTCTCTCATATGTCTTTATTCCTTCGTCGTCGGTTATTATTTAATATATTTTATTTGATAATAATTAGTTTTTTGAGATTTTTTAATTTATATAATCTAATTTTTTATTAGAATTATATTTAATTATTTTATTTTAATTTTTATTTAGGGCTATTATTTAATTATATATTATTTTTTAATTTATAATATTTAAATTTATGTTTAGTTTATTTAATTTTTTGTAATATTTAATTTTTTAATTGTTATTATTTAAAATCTATTTAGATTTAGTTTTGTAATATTTATAATTTAATTTTTATTTTATTTGCTTAAAATCATTTAAATTTTGAAATCAGTATGTATATATATAATTTGAATAAAACTTACTTACAGTGTCGCGGCGAAAGTTTAATCTGGTTAGCACCTATAATTAGATACACACTTGTTTTTTAAATGAAAACTTTCATTTCAATGATCGGCAAAATCAAGAATTCCACCAAAGTACGGAATAATTCCTAAAAAAATAGATTTTAGAATAAAAGGGGATAAATTTTTTTTTTTTAAAATTTTAACTTTTTCGTAATTATTTATCTCTCATTTTATTTTAATAGTATTTTATAAATTTATTATTAATATATTTTTATTATTAAAAAATTAATTAATAAAAAATATTAATATATATGTACAGAATTTTAAATTTATAAATTTTTTCATAATAAAAATAAAATAAAGAGAAAAAAAATTAAATAATAAATATAATTTTTTAAAAAATAATTAAAATAAATGAGTTCTTTAATTCATTAAATGTGTTTAAATTAATTTAGTTGAAAAATTTATAAACATGTTCAAATTAATTTAGTTAAAAATTTATAATTTTCTTTATTTTTTTTGTATTTGTATATTATTAATATTTTATCAATTTTTTAAATGAGAACTATTGCTATAGAATAAATAATTTATTATATTTTTTTACTTTTTATAAAAATTAAAAAAAGGGGGTAATTTAAATTTTTTTAAAAAAGTTAATAGATAATTTAAAAAATTTTAAAAAATATTATATATATATATAAATTTTCAAAAAGGGAACTGCCCCTTCCCTCCAACGTGCCTTCGCCCATGTAGGCAACAATATTAAGGACTTTTTCCTATTAAAATGTTAAGTAGCAATAAATATTATTTTAATATAATACATATTTAGTAACAATAAATTCATGATATAATTTTATTGAAATATATTTTATTTTTTTATAAAAATTATAAAAATTATTTTTAAAATGATTAATAAAAATTATATATATTATAAAATGATTATAATAAATTTTAATATTATTTTGATATAAATTAAATATTTATTATTATTTAATATGTATTAGCAAAATTCTATTAATAACAAATTGGACCCATCGCAAGATCAGGGTCAAGTCAACCCATTAAAAACCCGGTTGTTTAGGAGTCAATTACAAAGGGTCCCACTCACATACCAAGCAACAACAGCCATACATTTAAAACAAAACGACGCCCCCCTATCTCTCTCTCCGCGTCGAGAACCTGATTCGCAGAGGCGGAGGGAGGAGACTCTTTTCCTTATTTTGTTTTTCTTTAATTAATTAAAATTTTCTAATAATTAATTATATATCTAAAAAAAAATCTAATAATAAATTAGGAAAATTACGGAGGATTACTAAAGGTGGACCCAAACATGGAAAATCGCTTTGAATTTTTCTAATCGACGCACTCAACAACGCACAGACCGACCCCTTCGTTTCTATCTCTCTCTCTCTCGACCTTTCTCAAGTTTTATTCTCCATTTTTTCTCTCTCTTTCGATCAGAGCTGATTTTCGAGGTTTGTCCATGGCTTCCAAGCGGATCTTGAAGGAGCTCAAGGATCTCCAGAAGGATCCTCCTACCTCTTGCAGCGCTGGTACAATCTTTTTCCTTTTTATCCTTTTTTTCTTTTCCGAATTTTCAACAATGTATTTCTTCTCTTGTATTTATACGTCTCTTTATGATCTTAAGGTTCTCATCTAGCTTTGAATTTGGTTTTATTGTTTCTGTATGGCTGGAGTTATGCTTATTTTTTGCTTATTGAGGCTGTTTGGTGAAATTGATTGATTGATTTATTTTTTAATTTTTGTTTTAGCGGTAAGTTTGTGCATTTATTTGATATGGAAATACTATACAATTACAAATGAAATCAACATCCTGAGTAGTTTGATCTAATTTACCGATTATGTATACAGACACGCTGAGCCTTGTTTAGCACTGTTAACGTCTTCTATAGGCTATAGATATGAGATTGCTGGTTTGAATTGTGATAAATGAATAACATGTCAATAATTATGCACCGATCAACAACATTTCAGTTGGTTTGGGAAATTGCTAGAAAGATAGTTGGAAAAAGAAAATTTGTTGTGTTTGTTGGATGAACGGAGTTCTTTGTTCTAAGATTATGGTAAAAAGGCATTAATAGAAACTTTTTTTTTGTGATCTATATGGAATGTTTGATATCTTTATATTGCATGGATTTTTTAATTTGCTGTTCTCTTCATACTGATTATGGATTTTGTTTGTTGAAATTCTCTGGTCCTCTCATTTCTTTTCTTTTCTTTAATCCGTCACTGCAACTATTAGTTTTGTTTGTTTTATATGCTAGCCTTTTCTGTTGTACTCATCCTCGTACTGTTTATTTCTGTAGGAACTTAATCAGTACTTTTATTTTGAAATAATCAGGTTCACACCTTTTCCTTTATTGTCGTGGCTACTGATAATTTAGAATCTTTTTCCCCTATAAAGAGTGCTTTTGATGTTTCTCATCAAGCCTTCCACTCATTGTTAGGAACATTTGCAGATCATATGTAATAGTACTGAAGTATATGGTCTATCTAGTTTATATGTTGTCTTCTTACCAACAGAGAAGCTGTTCTCATTTTGTCATTAATTTAATGCTTTTTTGGAGCCAATAAATAACAATCTCTTGAATTAGTTGTCTTACTAGTTATAGCCTTATAGAATTTGGCATACGTACAGGCATCTCATTTGTAGCTAGCATTTTTACTTTAGCAGGTATATTGGTAATGAAATTCTGCTGCAATTGACCGGAATGACTTTAACAGTAAATACAGGGATACATTTGTGTTTATATTATAGATGATACTTCATCCCTTAATAAATAGTTGGTTGTTTATTTTGATAGGCCCAGTTGCTGAAGACATGTTTCACTGGCAAGCAACAATAATGGGTCCTCCTGACAGTCCTTATGCCGGGGGTGTGTTTCTAGTTACTATTCATTTTCCCCCTGACTACCCATTCAAGCCACCAAAGGTATGCCATTAAGTCTTCATTTTCTTTCTGTTTTCTTTTGGCTGTAGATATGTGGTTGCTTCACATTTGACTTTGTTACTGAAAAGTCTTTGATTATTTAGTGGCTGAGATTGGTAAATGACTTTGTTTGTTAATGAAATGTCCTAACTATTTAAATCCTCTACCACCCCCCCCCCCCCCCCCCCCCCCCCCCCCCTTCCCTTTTTTGTGAAAAATCTTTTGTAAAATGGTTGAGATTGGTAAAATTTTGTGCTGGAAGATTGGGGCATTAATAACTTCAAATAAGCAACTGACAAATGCTGAGGAACAATAGATCATGCTAATATTGGAGTTCGATAATAACTGTTGAAATTTAATCCAGGACATAAATCAATTTCATCTTGACAACTTATCCATAATATATCCTATTTGCAATTTAGCTAGTTAATCTTAACTATCACTAACATCATTGATAAATGAGCAAAGATAAATTCTCTACTGTGAGAGGTTAACAGAGAATAAGAAACTCCAACCACCTGCGCTTAATGAATACTAGGGAAACAATGTTTTATACAGAAAACTTTAGACTGGCGATCTGAATTTGACATATGAGAAAGCAAGGAAAAGAGATAACTAGCATACGCATTACAACCACAAAAAAATATATCTACATCTAATTTCGACATCAAAGTATTATTTCCTTTGGCTCTCTTGATATCCTATTATATTAACTCTGAAAGCAGCTAGAGAAAAATAACAACATAAAAATGAAAGAGGACCTTCATTTTGTTGATTTGTTGTATTTTGAGCGGGAGTCAAGTAAAACTTTCAGTTTCAGGACTGTTTTAAGAGCTTTCTAACCTTCAGTTTTTTGTTTTGCCAACTTGTATTTATCTGATAAAAAATACTCACCATGAGACAGAAACATGCAAGTATTAGGACTCCAATCCAATAAATGGGTTTGACATCAAACTTTGATTGGAACTCACATGTTTGGCTCCAATGTTGATACTGATACTAAGCCTGTGGTTCCAAAACTTACTGTGTATGAAATTCCAGAATTTATTGTATTTGTTTTGTCTTTGTTAACAGAATTTGTCTTATCTCTGTTTCTTTCAGGTTGCATTTAGGACAAAAGTTTTTCATCCAAATATTAACAGTAACGGCAGCATTTGCCTTGACATTCTAAAGGAGCAGTGGAGCCCTGCCCTGACAATATCTAAGGTTCTGACCTCTTAGAAACTTCTTGAGATCTAATTCCAATAGGGTTTGAATTTCTGTCAAACAAGATAAGCATGGCGATTGGAAATTATAGTTATGGCATGCTTCCATTATTTTATGGACTTGTGAATCAGGTCGGTCTCACCTATTCATTATGCACTCAACATGGTTGATGTTGCAATGTGAGATTTTAGCATCCTAGATGCATGATTCTAACGTGCATCCAGTTCAAGATGCGCTCAGGATGGTCTGTTATCCACAAATAGTCACCCACAGTTTCTGAGTAGAAATTTAGATTATGGGTGTGCTTCTGTTTAAATAATCTTTAGCTTTTTTTTTTGTTTGGGTTTCTATGGCATTTCTCTTTGATATTCTCTTAATCATTTGTCTTTACTGCAAGATTTTTGAAACTTACTGGTCTTTTTTTTCACTCTCCTATTCTTTTCATCATATCTGTTTTTTAAGTTGGTGGGAAGGGTTATTTTTTTGTATTTCAGGTGTTGCTCTCTATATGTTCTCTCTTGACGGACCCGAACCCAGATGATCCCTTGGTGCCAGAAATTGCTCACATGTACAAGACAGACAGGGCCAAGTATGAAGCAACTGCTAGGAGCTGGACCCAGAAGTATGCCATGGGCTAGTGCAATCCGGTTTGGAAATTTAGAAAGACAGTGGATTATTGTTATGTAAAAAAATGATGTGTTAAATGCTTTTGCTGTTATTATGGACAAGTGAAAAATGGATTCGTAAAGTTTCCGTACTTGAAAACAAGATAACATTGTAGGTTGTGCTGTGTAAGTTGATCTTGAATTGTGAAAGATCTGTAGTTGATGTTAAATACCGTTTGCTCGATATGTCCATGAAGATTTAAACGATTGCATATGGGTCTGATTCTGCCATACCGCCGTGCTACTTGTAGCCAAAATTTAATGGTCTAGACTTATTTCTCTCTCTTTGCCCTTTTTTTTAAAATATTATTACTATTTTTTTACCTTTCATTTCTATAGGACGGTTGTTAGACCTGCGATGCTCTATGGTAGTGAGTATTAGGCACCAACGGGACAACATTTGCATAAGATGAGTGTGGCAGAAATGAGGATGCTAAGATGGATGTGTGGACATACCAGACTGGACAAAATTAAGAATGTTCATATTCGACAAAAAGTCCAAGTAGCGGACGTCGGAGATAAGGTGAGGGAAGGAAGACTTAGATGGTATGGGCATGTTTTAAGAAGACCTCCTAATGCTGCGGTTCGTAAGTGTGAGAATTTGTTGATTGAGGGGGCTAGAGGTCGTGGCAGACCTAGAACTGTGTGGAAGGAGGTGATAGCAAGAGACTTACGTGCCTTAGATCTTGATGCGGATTTGATTAATGACAGACTTGAATGGAGACGTAAAATCCGTGTCTTGGAAGGGGCCTAAGGCTGGAGTATCTTTTTTGGTGTCTTTTGAGCTTATTTTGTTGAGAATTCATACAGCCGACCCCAACTTGTTTGGGATTAAGGCTTAGTTGTTGTTGTTGTATTATTACTATTTTTTTATTACTTTTAAAGCACTATTGGAGAAGATAGATTTGGACTCTTATTTTGAATATGTATTTCACAGTTCTGTTTCATGATCTATTGTTTTATGATAATCTGTAAGTTAAATCCCTACGGAAGATCGTAGCCTTAATCATAGCAATAATTTCGGCGCCTTTGGTTACTGCGAGCAAAACTTTAGAGACGGACATAATTTGGATAGGGATGAAAGCAAATTATAGACATTTTATTTTTAGTCTCTTTCAAGCAACCCATGGCTACCCAACTATCATACTCTCTTATGTAGAAAACTGTTATTACTAAATTTTACTTGTCTTTGTTTCAGTGTCATTCAAATTAAAAATCCGTTGATAATTAGATTTTATATTTTATTTGCTTTATGTATTAGGAATTAACAACATTCGAATCATTGTAGTGCTACCTGTGATGGGTAAACTTCCTCACAGTTAAAGTTTTTTTTTGGCTTTTATTTTTCTGGATGTTTTTAGTATAGATTTGTAGAAATCTAAAAATTTCGCTCTTCAAATTAAAAATATATGTATATTTTTTTATTTTCATTGATATTTTTTTTCTGAATGTACAACATTTTTCGGGATAATATTGAAACTTAAACAAACCTTATAATATGTCTAATGGCTGGTATACTGGAAGTGGCAGGCGTTTTGCTCCTTTTTTATTGCCGAATGTTTATATTATATATATATATATATATATATAAAGGAAAGGGTGTGGGGAAGGACAATTGAATGCTTAATTGATACTGTCCTTCAAAAAGAGATTGTATTTTTATATTAAAAAATAAATAAATAAGAAAAATATAATAAGTAAAGGTCACGTGAAGGAAATGAACAACTGACAAAAACAAATGCGGAGGTCTATTCCTTCTCACCAACTACTAACTACACTACAGTGCTACTTTCACCAATATCTTGTCCCCAACCCCAGCCCCATCATTCTACGTACTTCCTACCTTTCCTATACTATACTATTACCACGAATACTCCTCTTCTCTAATATACTCTACAAATTAATATTATTTTGTTTCTAATAAACTGTACAAAATATTAAAAAAAAACTAAAATTGCACGAAAGGAACCTACATTTATAATTTATTCACCAATTAAAAAATAAAAAAATTACATGCAATGAATTATTTTTTAAGATATTATTCTCAATGCTCCAGAATGGGAAATAATTGACTTAAGAATTTATATATATATATTTTAAAAAATCTAATAATAATTAGATGTTATGTCAACTGCATAAAATAAAATTTATGGTGATTGGTGACAGCCAAAAAAGGTATATGTATTGATAAGAAATAAAAAACATGATTGATGAGTTTTGGTCAATTTTTTTTAAATAAATAAATAAATTAAAAAATATATAGATAATAGTGTTTTTTTTTTATAGAATAATAGATGCTTGATTGGCAAGCAAAAATTAACATTGGATTTTAACATACATAATTAATTAATCAATATATTTATATAATGAATTAAAAAGTCTCTACACCTTAATCTCCTAAAATGGTCAACTATTCCACTGGCATGTCTGTGACCCAATGATATCACCCCCAAAAGAACAGCACAGATTTGCCTCACACGTGACGTCTTTATCTGTAAGAGAAATGTTATCTTCATAGGTCTTTCAAATTCTTATGTGTCACCGCCTGTAATGAGAAGCTGACCGTTGCGTCCATTACTAAAGTAACGATGATAAGTTAACAGCGTGATTTATTTAACTTTTTGCGTGAAACAAAAGATGCTGGCGGTGGTGCGTGGGGAAGAAAATTGTTACTTGGGGTCCAAGTTCTATCGCAAAACCAAAACACTCTTACCCGGGCAACAATGCTACGTGTCACTATCAAGATATTGATGCGGCGAGTCGTTTGGTATCTTCTACACTTAATACAGATTTTCTTTTAAAAAAAATCTAATTAAAATTTTAATTTAGATTTTATTTTAAAAAATGATAATAACAAGAAATAAGGATTATTATTATTATTTAATTTTTGAAAAAAGGTTAGGCCATTTAGATATTCCTATAAAAGAGCGATTCTTAGCTTTTGACTCATCCCTGCAACTGAAACCTCCTTCAATTTCTCCTTTATTCTCTCCTTTAGTCTGTGATTTTGACTCGTTTGTGTTTGCCATTTTCGACTCTAAACATATCTTAGTTTTTTTTTTAAAATTTATTAAATTAATGCCTTTTTTATTTTCTTACCTGCCAATTTATCAGTATAATTAGCAGAGATGAATCGCTGTTCGGTGAAATACACTGAGCATAAAACAGTTACTTGTAAGATGTTTAGATTCAATGAGTCGAATGCTGCGAGGATTGTTCGGATTTGTGTTACAGATGGTGATGCAACGGACTCTTCCAGTGATGAGAACGAGGAGCCAATGTCGAATCATCATCAACGAGTTAAGAAACACATAAATGAGATAAGAATTGAAGGTTGTGTGAAATATGCAAGAGAAAAGGGAGAAGCAAAATCTGGGTTTAGCAGACAACAACAACATCATCATCAACAACAGAAAAAGATTATAAGAGATCAGCGTTATTACCCAGAAGGTAAAAGGTATCGTGGTGTTAGACAACGGCCGTGGGGAAGATTTGCTGCTGAAATTAGAGACCCATACCTGCGAGCCAGAATATGGTTAGGGACTTTTGACACAGCAGAGGAAGCTGCAATGGTTTATGATAATACGAATTAAAGGTCCTAACGCGCTCACCAATTTCATAAAACCACCGGTGAGAACTCCATCTCCATCTCCATTCCCAGCTATTGATATTAATGGGTATGATTCTGGTAAAGAATCTCATAGTCTAAGTTCTCCAACCTCTGTTCTTAGATTTCAATATACTGAAGAAGCTGGAAATGAGCCACAAGTTTTGGAGTCAAATTGGAGCAAGAGATCAGATCAAGTAATAACTAAGGAAAAGGAAAAAGATTTGAAACTCCCCCTTGAAGAAATAAGGGAAAGTGAAAAAGTGAAGATGCAAGTAATTTTATGGGTTTTGAAGAATTTGTAGAGTTTGAAAATCATCATGCTCCCATATTTTTCGATGAATACAGCATACCTGATACTGTTTTAAGAGATGATTTTGCTACTGCTAATGATTTCTCAGTGCATGTTGATGGAGATTTTGGGTCATGTTTATGGGATTTAGACGAGTTCGTTTAAAGACTAAAACTTTGCAACATTTGGGGCTCTATTATCAGCGTTTGTTTGGTAAATTCCGAGTGGAGTTTTGGATAGTTTGTCTTGTTTGCTTTCTTTCCTTTTCTTTTAAATTATAATAATTATCATTAATTTTTGTTCAATCCATGAGTGTGTGTGAAAAGTTTTCGAATGCTAATATATATATATTGTAAATATAGCCTTAATTATTTTCAGTTGTCCTTTTATTATTTCTAATTAATAATTTTCCTTGTCTAATTGACTAATTCTGATTCTTGTTATCGTTAAAGAATTTACAATTTAGTTGTTCTGTTATTAGAGTAATCTTTGAGATCAAATTTGAATTAATACTGAAATTTAAAAGAAAAGAAAAGAGCAGAGGTGGGTAAGGGTTTTAGAAATTTTCTGGGTTAGCAAATGGAGGGGACTGAAAAGAGAAGCATGCCATTGCCATGTGGCTATAAACTGTAATTCCATGTTCAACGGTTGGCCACCTTTGTCACTTCTTAACCATACACTCTTTCTGCGTTTAGTTGGCCATTCATTTGTCAATTGACGACTCCTAACACCATTACCTAATGTTCTTCCTCTTATGTTTTTTGGCTTTTCCTGTTTTAAATACATCTTAATCAATTCTGCCTCTTGAAACTAACCAAAAACATGCTTTTCTTGATTTATTTTTTTTAGAGTAATTAAGCATTTGTTTAAATTAAAAAAGGGAGGGTTTAATATTTTAATTGATGTTTACAAAGTTGTGACTTTGAAAATTATTGAAGCAAAATAGGAGAAGAGACTTATTATTATGTTCGGTTCATTTAAGTTGGGCAAATGGGGATATTGTTAGATAAAAGACCTTATAGCAAAACTTGGGAGTTTGATATGGGAAATTTCCGTTTTTCCAGTTTTCATATTTTGGGCATAAGAAACCACAAATTTAAAAAAAGAGAGTCTTACACGGTGTAAACATATAGGGTACCCTACACAGGCTGGGACACCATGCCTAATGTCTTTCCTTTCTAGATTTTCCAACACATGAATTCCGACACGCTCTGATTAATCTCCGGCCAAAACTGTAAGAAAGAGAGAGAAGAGAGAGATTTGTCCTTAATTTAATTTATTTTATTTTCACGTATCAGTTGGTCAAAGATTATACAAAAAGGTTAGGTGATTACGATGTTCACTGCAGGCTTTTATTATAGGTAATGTGAAGAAGAAGTTTCAATTAAAAAAAAAAAAAAAAAACGCAGAGACCCACTTGAAAGTTGCAAGCCTGAATGCCCTGAACGCAGAGATCCTAAAAAGAAAAATCAGATTTACAGACCCACCTGCAAAACTTCAAGCCTGTCATATGGTCATTTCTTTTAAACTTTTTTTTTAACCCCAAATTTTGATATATGTATAGCAATAGTAAACAATGACAAAAAAACCAGACCCTTCCTTCAATTTGCATTGCAGTGTTTGTGTTAGGAAATTTTGTCTGGTCCCCATCTGATTTTTCTTGTTGCCCAATCAAGAAAATTACATATTTTGCATTTGGTTTCTCGTGTCTGTGGCTTTATATATAATTTGTTATTGAAGTTGGCGACTCATTTTTTTTTTTTTACCAGTTCAGTATTTTGGTCTCACCTGTTAAATTGTGTACTTGGCAGTCATTCTTTTGTGAAAGACCTAACCAAAGTTACAGCTGTGAGCAAGTGTGGTGTAATTTCTTTTCTCATTGTACAATGCATTCAATTTTATATCTGGATATATACTTTCATCAAATTTTTTGTAAATTTAATTTTTTAATTGAATAACTTAATAATGATATGATTTTGATAAAAAAAATTAGGAATTTGATTAATAAAAGTCAATTTTATGATCCATTTGAATTAATTTTTTGGAAGCCAATTTTCATCATTCAATTGCAAACCACACCTAATTTAACATTTAATGTAATATTTTAAAAATATTATTCATGTAAGAGACATAATTGAAGAGGCGCAGCCAAAAAAAAAAAGAAATAATAATTATTAGGCTTGGTTTTAAAGTACAATTTGCATATCATGCTGTTAGAAATCATGCAGTTTGATTATAAATTCGTAAAATGGAAACAAATAAAGGTAACCCAATGGCAAAGTAGCTTGATAACTGGGAGATCATTTATAAAAAAATACACCTCTTACCAAAAATTTTAAATTTTTTACTTTTTTCATATCATAAACTTTTTTTTATCATTGTATAAAAATATATAATAAAATCATAATGATTTAAATTTTTAAAAATTATACATAGTTGATAAATTGCAAAAAATCCTAATAAATTTAATAATATTTTTTAATTTAAAAAATGTCCTGCCTACATTGTACAAACAGCCCATGGCAGAAATAAAGGTTGAAAGAACAAAAGGTGAAAATAAATTTTTGAGGGGGGACAATAAAATCAGATTTTTTGATTTGATATTTTAATTACGGTTTTTTTTAATCAAAAATTTTGATTACAGTTCAATAATAAATTTTATTCACAAATTATTATCACTTTAAAATTTTATATAAAAAATAAAAATATTATTTAATAATTTATTTTATATAATTATTTTATATAATTATTATTATTTTTAATTTATTATTTATTAATTATACGAGGGTAGATAGGAGATAAAGATATAAAATAATTTTAATTTTTATAAAATAATAACTATTTATAAATAAAATTTATTATTTAAAATAATAATTATTTATAAACGAAGAGAGTATTTAAATATAATAAGCGATTTAGATTTAGTTTCAATGGAGACAGACATGACAAATACAATTATATAATAATTTATTAATTATTAAAACATTTTTTTAATTAAATAAAACTAAATTTTATTTTAAAAATAGATTTCAATGGTATATAGTAAATTAAAATTCTATGGAGAAGTCTTTTTTTAATTAATTTAAAGTTAATTACTTAATTTTTTTAACAAAAAAAATTGATTTTAATAATTTCTGAGGTGAATTATAATATTAAAAAATTAATTTTAATTTTTAAATCATGAATTATTACTGGTTGAATGTATAGATAGAGTATTTCTCTATATCATCATATGTTATATACACATATTTCATATTAGTATATACAAATAAATTTTAAATTGCAAGTAATTTTATTTAAAAACATTAATTAATTAAGTGTGTGTATATATATACATATGTATGTACACTGACGAAACTAGCGACCTTATCAAGGGGGTAAAATTTTCATCGTCGGAGACCAGACATTGGACTGTGCAGGAAACCAGACCAGCCACCAAAAAAAGGAGACTCGCGAAAGATCAGATACATGATTGAGACAAAGAAAGCTCTCCGTTCCTTCTCACATATATTTTTGGCTGGCCAGTTAGGAGAAATCGTGCGACCTCACACAACACCACTTGATTTCGCCATTGTATATATATATATATATAAAAGGCTAAAGAGAGAGTGTATTCAAATGTATAGACAGAAAGGATGAATTGGCAGAAACGAAAGGACAAAGAAGAAAAAAGTAGTAGAAAAATCCAACAAACATCACAATTAAAAGAAGCAGCCTATCACTCGCATCTTTTTTACCATACTTATTATCACGTGAATAACATGTGCTACCCTCCCCTTCCATATTATTATGCAACCGTTTTTACCATATCACACACACTAATGTGTATCCAGGGCTCTCCTTTTTTTTTTTAATAATTATTTTTAGTCTTTATACATAAAAAAATTTACAAATATATATATATAATTACATATAAATAATTAAATTGTTCCTCCCAAATCATAAAAAAAATATTGGACAAAAAAAGATTAATACTGAATACATTTTATTATATATGGAAACATAATAGTGATTTATAATATTTTTGTTATTTTTATTTTTGTTTCAATTGACTAAATTAAATTATAATAAGATTATTTATAAAATGTTAATTTTTATGAATTACATTTCTATTTAAAGTAAAAATTTATAATTTCAGAAGTTTTGAATATAAATCAACAGGCATAGTTTTCTATTTGAAAAGTTTTAATTATAATTAATTTTAGTATATGGATTATAATTAATATGATCAGAAAATTATCACTTAAAAAAAGAAATTACACTTCTCACAAAATTTTTTAAAATTTCATGCATTTTATCAGAAATTTTTTAGTTATTTTATAATATATATATATTAAATTTATAAAAGTTAATGCATGTATAACAAATTACATATATATTATATGAATCTTGTAGGAGGAAAAAAAAGAAAAAAAGATATCCTCAGCTATTTTTTATAAAATTTTTATTTTTTTATTAGAAATATCTTAATCTTTTTATAATAAATTGATAATAAATTATGTAAATTTATAAATTTATAATAAACTAAAAAGATATGATATTTTAATAAACTAATCATAATTTTTAAAAATTTAAATATATTTTAAATATGTAATAAACTTGATTAAAAAAAAGGTATGCGACAAAAATGTAAGATGAAATCAAAGATACGATATATGTTAGCATTTGGTAGGGCACGATATAGAGTGAAGAGGGAGACCCATAAATAAGCTGCATTTTTACATACCGACAGTGGCGAAATCAGGATCACTCGAAGGGGGGCAATATACATACACACAGTTGAAGGGGGGCAATATACTTGAAGGGGGCAAAATCTTCCCATTACAGTGCTTCTAAATTGTATTTAGTTCCATGGACGTGTTTATGTATATATATATACATGTATATGATTGGTTGAGGGGGATAACAGACCCCACGTGACCCATGTAAATCCGCCACTGCATACCGACAACACGATAGAATGGACCATAAACTAAACTCAGCAATTTTTAGATTTGACATCATCAACTCTTCCTTTATAATAACCAAATTCTTGTGAGAAAGTGCGTGCTTTCCAAATTGTCTTGCTCAAAGCTGAGGTCCTCAGCCGAAACAGGTACCAGCCTCTGTGGTCAAATCTCCAAACTCTCCCACTTTCTTTATTTTTCTTAATATAAATTATATTAGAAAAATTTACATTGTATCTCAGTTTTTATCTTTTTTTAAAAAAACATTATACTTTTTTTTAATATATTAAATATATATTTTTAAAAGTGGATTATATTTTTAAGTATAATATCCAAAAGGGTATTTTTTTTAGAAGACCTATAAAACTTAATTATTGAATCAGAATTGCAATTAAAAAAGAATAACTGGTGAAAAAAAAATGATATAATTATTATTTTAATTATTGAAGTAGAAGTAGGAAAGATGTATTAAAGAAATTTTCCGGTTCACAGAGCCGAGTTATAATTTTGTGGGTGACGGATACGGAGCCCATCTGATTTGTGAGCTATATAATTAGATTTGGGTCCAGTTACTGCCTGCCTGGTTAGTTGAACTAACTCTTCTGTTCTGTGACCTAACGAACTGGGCTCACAAATCAATTCATGCAAAAAACTGGGTTTTTTTTTTACAGAAAAAATTACACTACTGACTACCTATCATTGTTTTTTTATAATTTTTTATTTTATTAATAATATTTTAAACATTTTATAATAAATTATATAAATTTATAATAAACTATATAAATATAATAATATTTGTCATTTTATAATAAATTTATAATAAATTATATAAATTTATAATAAACTATTTAAATTTAATAAATTGATAAATCAATCATAAATTTTTATAAATCTAAATATATTTTAAAAATCTAATAAATTTAATTTTTTTTTGATATTTTTATCGAAACCCTTTATTTCTATTCACAATTCCAAAATCTTAAATTCTTTTTAGAAAATGTTTATTTTATTATTTTTTTAAATATTTAGTTTTTAACTTTCAATTTGAAATTGTGATATTAATATGTGCATAAGATTGTTTATTATTAAAGTGTACATAAGTCTAAGTTTGCTTAGTGTTCAGAAACATGTGTTTCTCTATTTAAATATTGGGTTTGAATCTTAGTTGTCATTCCAGTTTGAGTTTTAGTCCCAAAGGCAATTAATTAAAAAAAAAAAAATGCACGAGGAGCCCGGTTTGAGTTTTTGTCTTTCACGTTGATAAGATAAAAGTGTGTATTATTAATTAATATCTATTCTATAATTTAAAAGAGGAGGGGATTTACTGTAGATGAATAGTAAATATCCCTTTCTCTTTTCCATTTTACCCCTGTACATATAATATCTATTTTTGTTTTGCCTTACCCCAGTATATAATTTAAAACTCGATAAATTTTCAAGTGGATCCATTTCATTGAGTATATATTCTCACCCTTTTCTACTCACTTCATTACAATAATCTCACCTTCTTTTCCTCACTTCATTAACATATATTGCCCAATATATATTAAACATTATTTTTTAATATTTAATGAGCTTACAATAATAAATAAAATTTTAAAAAAGTTTAATTTTTAAATTAATAAAGATATTTTTATTAATTAATTTTTAAAATTTAATGTTAAAAAATATGCATTTTATTCACAAAATAGAATAGAGTTAAAATAAAAAATAGATAATTATTTATATTTTTCTATTTTACATTTTTTATTAATTAAGTGTTAATTTATTTTGTCAAAAAAATTTCATTAAAGATAAACTTAATTATTTTACTCTGTTAAATTATTTTCCAAGTAAAATTTTACTTTCTTAATATATATATACTAGGACGCTCTCGCATTTATTCGACGATATATATATTATAATTTTTTAAATAATATAAAATATGATTACTATTTTTTAAAGAAAAAAAAAGGAGATACAATAAAATGATTTGGTTAAACCATACAAATCCATCCATATATAATAATATGCCAAATGCTTTGAATCTCTCTACAGCCAAGAACGTGGGAGGAACACGAACTGACAAAAAAAATCTCAAAGGCATGGAGGGGGGCCTCCAATTTCTGATCGATCGAGCATGGGTTTTGCTTGATGGGCTTTCTGATGAAATCACACACATTACTAACACCACCACCTTCTGTAACTAGTGTGCAGAAAATGGTCGTTTTTGTCACTTTGCAGAGACATAATTTCATGAGAAGGGCTTATTAATTTCCATTAGAGATTCATTGAAGCAAGTTGGGGACGTGCTTGTTCTCTTACAGATACATCATTTTTTTTTCTGACAGATGCAATCAATTCTAATTATGTGCATACAATTTTTTATTGGGTTTTGTTTTTGTTGATGTTGATGTTAAAATTATGAGTAATTTTGTTACTTTCGCATCTACTTGCAGTTATAAAATTATTTAATTTGTTGATTTCTTTCCAGTTTATTTTGAACACCCCATTATTATTAGTAATATAAAGATTGTTTTTTTAATCTTTAATTCCGCAGAGGTTAAAATCTTGGCAGCTTATAGATAGGCATTCTGCGCATAATCGCTTAGAAAAATTCTGAAAGAGAAGGTGAAAAGAATATAAAGGAAAATCGATTGATGTTGTGAAAGAGCTAAATAATTTTGATAAGAACTTGAATGTCAAGACCAAGAAAACGGTAGCTGATACTGAAAAGAGCAGGAGTAGTACAAGTGGGTTCATCATTTATTGCATTAGAATGTTATTTGAGCCATGGAAATGGCAGAAAGGATTGATGGTGGCATTAAAATTTGCTGTGATTTCTGCAAGCATTTCGTCTACAGTTCAGCTTTTCCATGGAAAGCAAAGAAACTGTAGAAGTATTTCACAAGGTAAATTTGAACCAAACAAAGAGATTCTTATACCTTCCTTCTCAAATAGTTCACTTGATGTTTTTTATGGAAGACGATGATATTCTTCCGTGTTTCACTTTTTTAACTATTCAAATATTTGACTGAGTTCTCTGTTCTCAATCATTGTTCATTTTAAGTTTAATTTTCAGTGCTATTACAACTAAATTTATATTTTCAAATATATTCTTTTTTGATTGGTAAGTTTCAAAATTTAACATTCCAATTATAAGTTGAAAGATAAATTCTTTGGGCAATCAAATCTTTTAACTGAATGGTTTATAATTGGTATTTTTTTTTTGAGCAGTGGAGTATTATCATTAAGCCAAAAACAACCTTGTAGAAGGTCTAAGTCTCGAAAAGCACTCAGATTAAAAACAAACCAAAAGTAACTATTCAAATTTTACAGAAATAAATCAATACACAAAGCAAAGACACAATCCCTATTAGATTAGGATTTACATGTTAGTTAGAACAGGAATTAGTTAGGAAGTTAGAATTCTTTTCCATTAGATAGTTCCCTATCCTATTACAATTAGGATAAGCCGTATATATATACAGATGTACAAAGGCGGAAAAAAATAAGAAAGATAGTTTTTTTTTTCTCCCCAATCTTCTCTTCTATTCTATACACTGATTAACATGGTGTCAGAGCTGGTTGGTAACCAGTTTTCATCATCTACCTGTTGAACTTAGATTTTCTTTTCATTATTGTTCAATACTTTGAGACCCAGATCAATCCAGAAAGATCGCTTCAATGGAACACAAGGAAGGAAAATCGGCAACACCATCAGAAAAGATTGAGGTCACAAGTGAACTCCTCAGCTAGATTTTAAACCTGTTAGGGAAACAAAACCAGAATCAAGAAACCACCACAGACAGTCCTTTAAAGATTGAATACAAATTGAACCAAAGCAATTACACAGTATGGTCAAGATTGATGACCATAGCAATCGGAGGAAAAGGAAAAACCCGGCACATAACAGGGGACCCAGCACCACCAAACAAAACAAACCCATTGTATGAACAATGGCACAGAGCATATTTGCAAGTTTATAGCGGAATCTTAGCAAATGTAGGAGAAGAGTTATTGAACGGCATTACCGATTTTCCGACTGCAAGAGACCTCTGGAAAGCGTTAGAGATTACGTACAGCAGTGGAACCGACTCCTTGCAAATCTATGATCTGGAAACCAGAGCCTCAAGACAAACCCAGGGTACCCTAACGCTGGAGCAGTATTGGCTCGCGTTTCAATCGGTGTGGAAGGAGATTGACCAGCGACGAGCAAATCCGATGGTATGCACCGCCGACATCACTGCATATAACAAAATCACAGAGGAAACGAAATTATTTCAGTTTTTGTCAGGCCTGAATAATAATTTTGAATCAGTAAGAAGAGAACTCTTAAGGGAAACTCCCCTTCCATCAACAGAGAAGGCATATGGTGAGATAAGACGTGAAGCTGCGAGGCAACAAATTTTATTTTTCGAAAACGGAGATTCAGTCATGGGCTCTGGTCTCTTGACCAAGAATAAAGGAAAGACGCCCGAGGCTCGGTCAGATGGTGCCGGAAAAGGGAGCGGCAGATCTTCATCCCGAGAGAAAGTGGATAAATCGCAACTGGAGTGTTCCCACTGTGGACAGAAAAAGCACACCATAGAGCAGTGCTTTGAACTCATCGGATATCCCGATTGGTGGGATGAGAAGAAGAATAAAAACAAATCCACAAAAAAGGCCACCGCCGGCGGCCGCTCATGAGCTACCAGCAACGGCAGCGGCAGCAACAGTAGATCTAGAAGGGCAGCCATGACTAAGGAAGACGAAGAAGAAGGAACGACTGGTAAGGAGTCTCTAACCCTAAACTTCAAATCATTTTCTTATATAATGGAAGGGCTGCAGCCCGACCCAACAGCAGACAAGCCCAAAACAGGCAGGACCAAAACAGGCAGGCCCAACAAGGAGAAAGAGTGGGCTCTGGACAGCGGGGCCTCTGATACCGTTACACATGACCAAACCGATTTAATCAACCCAGTGACCCCAAAAAGGAAATTCCTTGAAATTGCTGATGGGAATTTATCCAAAGTAATTGAGACAGGCACAATCGAAATAACACCAAATATAAAGTTAAAAAACTGCTTGTTTATGCCTTCTTTTTCACATAAGCTTTTGTCTGTAAGTCATGTGACCAAAGAACTTAATTGCACAGTGCTACTTACACCTTCTTTTTGCATCTTACAGGACATACCGATGGGGAAAATCATTGGGCGTGGTACTGAATGCCAAGGGCTCTACTATATGGATGAGATGACTCAACAAGGAACCATGTTGCTTGCTCACGGGACGGTGGATAGACAAGCCTGGCTGTGGTATCGACGACTTGGACATTCTTCACCGGGTTATCTCAAACACTTATTCCCTAATTTTTTTAGAGATAGCGAGAAATTTAAATGTGAAACTTGTGTGCTGGCCAAGAGCCATAGAAAGACTTACCCTATTAGTAAGACTAGAAGTGATACTATTTTTTCATTGGTTCATTCAGACGTGTGGGGCCCGGCTCCAAACAGTACTAGTTCTGGCTTTAGGTATTTTGCGTTGTTCATTGATGATTTTTCTAGAATGGTTTGGATTTATTTTCTGAAACATAAGTCTGAAGTATGTGAAAAATTTATAGAGTTTCATAAAATGGTTCAAACCCAGTTTGGGAAAAATATTAAAATACTTAGGTCAGACAATGGGGGAGAGTTTGTTAATTCTACCCTAAAATCTTTTTTCACTGGGAAGGGGATTATTCACCAGACTTCATGCCCTAATATCCCACAACAAAATGGTGTAGCTGAGAGGAAAAACCGATTCTTATTAGAAATTACTAGGGCATTAATGATAGAATCTAATGTTCCTAAGTCCTTCTGGCCAGAAGCAGTAGCAACTGCAGTTTACCTTGTGAACAGGCTTCCCACCAAAATTCTAGAATACCAGACACCTTTAAAAACTATTGCCACTCAAACCGCGATACCTTCCACTCTGACTGTTTTACCTCGGGTTTTTGGGTGTAGTGTCTATGTTCATATACACAAAACAGAGAGAAACAAACTTGAACTTTGTGCTATAAAATGTGTATTTGTAGGATATGGGGTAAACCAGAAAGGATATAGATGTTATGATCCTAAAACAAGGAAAATGTACACTACCATGGATTGTGACTTCCTGGAAACATAATATTTCTATACCACCCAACGTTGCAGTCAGGGGGAGACTTCAAGTGACTCACTCGGTTGGATGCCCAGTCCAGCAATGTCAGACGACGAAGTCCTAAAAGAACAAGTTAATGGTTCCACCGACGACATCTCAGAAACAGAAGTTTAGACCTTGGATTCAGACCCAAATCCAGAAAATTCCCTGAAGGATAGTCCTGAGGTAAGTAGTCCTATCCCTACTACTGTAGAAGAAAATATTATTTTGAAAGATGACAGGATAGATGAACCTGAAGAAGGAAGTTACACTCTTCCACCAAGACGAAACAGAGGAATTCCACCAAGAAGATATTCCCCAGAACATGTGCCAAAGACCAACAGGTACCCAATAGCTGAAATTGCTAGAGGGAAGACAACAAATGAGGGTCGAACCTTTTCTGCGGTCTTGTACAATGAGGAGATTCCTAGAACAGTCTCAGAAGCAAAGGAAAAGAAGGAATGGAGAGAAGCAATGAAAATTGAAATCAAGGCACTAGAGAAAAATCAAACATGGGAAAAGTGTAGATTGCCAGATGGAAAAAAACCCGTAGGCTGCAAATGGGTTTTTTCCATCAAACACAAAGCAGATAAGACCATTGAAAGGTATAAAGCAAGGCTAGTAGCAAAAGGATACACCCAGACATATGGGATAAACTATGAAGAGACCTTCTCTCCAGTTGCAAAACTAGACACCATAAGAATTCTCTTCTCCATTGCAGCAAATAAAGGTTGGCCGTTATCCCAGTTCGATGTCAAGAATGCTTTCCTACATGGAGATTTGGAAGAAGAAATTTACATGGAAGCTCCCCCAGGATATGAAGCAGGATTTGAAGAAGGAGAGGTATGTAGGTTGAAGAAAGCTTTATATGGTTTAAAACAATCACCTAGGGCGTGGTTTGGAAGATTTACAATAGCAATGAAGAAATATGGCTACAAACAAAGCAACTCAGATCACACTTTGTTCCTCAAGAGAAAAGGACAGAAAATTGCATATCTCATAATTTATGTGGATGATATGATTATCACTGGGGATGATGAGGAAGAGATAAAAGCCCTGAAGAGGGATTTGTTTTCTGAATTTGAGATGAAAGATTTAGGAGGGTTGAAGTATTTTTTGGGAATTGAAGTCCTTCGATCAAACCAAGGTATTTTTATTTCCCAAATAAAATATATCCTAGATCTTCTGGCAGAGACAGGACTTATAGATTGTAAACCAACCAGTATTCCTATTATTATGAATCATAGTTTACAAATAAGGGAAGATGCTGAGATGGCAGACTTAGAGCAATACCAACACCTGGTAGGAAAGCTGATTTATCTATCTCATACACGACCTGATATTGCATATGCTGTAGGAGTAGTAAGTCAATTCATGCACAAACCTCAGAAAGAACATATGGATGCTGCACTAAGGATCGTAAGATATCTCAAAGGTTCTCCTGAAAGAGGAATTTTGTTCAAAAAAAATGGTCATCTAGAAGTTGAAGCCTACACTAATGCAGATTGGGCAGGAAATCCGGTGGATAGAAGATCTACTTCTGGATACTTTACCCTAGTAGGCGGCAACCTAGTAACATGGAAAAGCAAAAAGCAGAATGTAGTAGCCAGGTCAAGTGCAAAAGCAGAGTTTCATGGCATAGCCAGGGGAGTTGTAGAGATACTTTGGGTAAGAAAACTACTTAGTGAGATAGGTTTCAAACCAAAGAAAAGGTGTGTTTTGAAGTGTGACAATAAGGCTGCGATCAGCATTTCAGAAAATCCAGTACAGCATGATCGCACAAAGCACATAGAAGTTGACAGACACTTCATAAAAGAGAAAATTGAGGAGGGAATCATTTCACTTCCCTTCGTCAATTCGAAAGACCAACTAGCGGATATACTCACCAAAACAGTATCTGGAGAAATATTTCAAAATGTACTTTGCAAGTTAGGTATTGTAAACCCCGTTACCTAACTTGAGGGGGAGTATTAGATTAGGATTTACATGTTAGTTAGAACAGGAATTAGTTAGGAAGTTAGAATTCTTTTCCATTAGATAGTTCCCTATCCTATTACAATTAGGATAAGCCGTATATATATACAGATGTACAAAGGTGGAAAAAAATAAGAAAGATAGTTTTTTTTTCTCCCCAATCTTCTCTTCTATTCTATACACTGATTAACAATCCCTTCACAATCCTACCGCCATATATGAAAAGAAAAAGGCATGCAAAGAAAAAAATACCAATACTTTTGAAGGGTTTTCAACCACTAGCATAACATAAGGATGAAGCAAGATGATTTTTCATGCCGAAAGCCCTGCTCTTCCTCATAAAAAACTTCATTGCTTGAGGATAAGGAAAGTCTAAAACTTTCATGCAGGAATCTCTCAAAAAAAAAAAAGCTCAGATTTGAAAAGCAGGTGAAAGTCTAAAACTTTCATGCGGGAATCTCTCAAAGAAAAGCTCAGATTTGAAAAGGCAGGTGAGCTCAAATAAGATGATGGAACAAACAACCATCATTGCG
The DNA here is from genome assembly GCA_947685225.1 of Garcia nutans. Taxonomy (NCBI): domain Eukaryota; kingdom Viridiplantae; phylum Streptophyta; class Magnoliopsida; order Malpighiales; family Euphorbiaceae; genus Garcia; species Garcia nutans. The sequence goes on along the minus strand of CANTUV010000010.1, from coordinate 11,508,769 downwards.
TCTACTTCTGGAGATGATATAAAGAGACAAATAAAGGGGAACTATACTAACCAGAATACATGCATACCGGTCGGAGGAGAATGACATGCTTATGTAGAAATTGAAATCGCCTCTTAACGCCTAAATAGCTTCAAAATGGCCGGTTGCCCTTCATCAAAGAGTTTCTCTGAATTGGGTGATCCATCAATGTCAATAAACACCTTGGAAATCTAAGCTTGAAAAACTTTTCGAGTCATCATGGCAGTAGAGAACCAAAATAAATTAAAGAGAAAAACAAAATCTAGTTTATTTAATGGTAAAATTATCAAATAACACAATAAGACCATAATCAAACTAAAAAACAGAGCACCTTGGGCAGTCCGCGGCTAAGAAGCCACCAACAATACAAGATGTAAATCTAAGAAAAGAGAGAAAATCAGCTGCCTCGAGATGAAAAGAGAGTATTATGTATCTTCCAATGAAAAAAAGTATCATGAAAAGAGGTTTATAATTCAGATTGACTACTTGGAAAATTATAGGAAAAATTATGTTATGCTTCATTTTTTTTAATATTTTATAATGTTTATGTATTTGGTAGAAAAATATTTTTGAAAATATTTTTATTTTTAGAGAAAATTTAAAATTATAAGAAAATTTACAATATATATATTTAGTTTTTTTTAAAAAAATATATATAACACTATTTTATTATATCTCAAATATATCAAATGTATATTAAATATATAACTCAGTATATTTTGCATACTATATATACATTATATATCTCTGGATATTTTTTAATTGAAAATTAAAAATGTAGATATTTTTAAAATAAAAAATATGTATATTTTTGAAAATAATTTTATTTTTTAAAAATATATTCGAAAAAATCCCAAAATTATATTTGGGAAAGGGAAAATCTGGTTGCACTGTTTTCGAGTGTTCCACTTGGACTCAAGCCCAAACCCTAGCTCGTTGCAAGACGAAAATGAGCCGAGTCGAATAAAGGCCTAATGATGTAGCCAACGTTCTCTAATTCTCTTTCTGACCGTACGATAAGTATGCACCTCAAGCTAATGCAGCTATGCTCAGAGTTAGACCACCTCCCAATTGTTTGGCGCCTTTATTTCCACGCCACGAATCACAATTCCTCTCTCCCTCTTATTTTACATGCAAATTGGAAAGCTCTAGAAACTAACTTAAACCACCTTTCTTCCTCAAATTCAATTCGACCGCCATCGTAGCACTATCGAACTTGTCCTCTTCTTCTTCCATCGGAAGAAATTCAAATATGGATGGCTTAGCTTTTGTTCTAAACCTAAAATGATTGATCATCTGAGGAGTTTTTAATTAAATAAGACGATAGATTTTTCATTTTCTGATATTAATCCCTAATTAATGGTAGGAGGATCGAGGCAGAGCCTGCCTTCTTGGATAGGTGCTGCTGCCGCTTCCAGAGTTGATATTGATGGCAATGTTTCTTCAGTTTCCGAGACCATGTCTAGCTCAAAAGATGTTATTAATAAGGATGATTCCAAAATGATGTCGTTAGACGCCAATTTGGGTTTTGCCGAGAGGGCCTTTTCTGCTGCTGCTGCCGCTGTCGTCTCTGCCATTATTGTTAACCCTTTAGATGTTGCAAAGGTATCGTAATTTTCTTTTCAAAAGTTTCATCTTTATTTTCTTTTCAAGATTGCTTGGGGTGTTCCTTTTTTCTGGCTTTTGTTTATTTTTTATCAGCATAAAGAAACTGAAATTACTTCAGAATTAAGATATGTATTCACCATCTCCTAGAATATTGTTTTCCTTAATGTAAATATGTAATGACTAGTTTTAACGTGGATTAATAGCTGCAATTTATTTGTACATCTTAAGTTAATGGCATCTGTTCATTTTTCATCGTCTTACGTGCAGACAAGGTTGCAAGCACAGGCCGCTGGAGTTCCTAATCAGGGATTATGCAGAAAAGAATGTCTGCAGACAAATACGGTATCCTTGCTACTATTAAAATATTATAAGGAACTTGAAGGCTATTATGTAGTATATAGCTTAATGTTATTGCTTTCTTCTGTTCTCTGAACTGTTTTGTCTTTTAATTATTCCTCCAGATGCTTTCAGACCTGAAACGTGCTGCCTCTGGCTCAAAGCCAGTGTGCAGTTCAGAATGCAACTGGTATAAGGGAACAATGGATGTCTTCTATAAAGTGACTCGCCAGGTTGGTGGATTTACTGAAGTTTCATCATATTCTGATCCTGGAATGCCCTATTGTTTCTGTATGCCTTTGTTCTAAGAAGAAACCTTCTAATTGTTCAAACATCATTATAAAGTACCTTTTTCTGTAATTTGGTGGAGATACACACTTCTATATTTTGGCCAATTGTTTTGAAAAATATAATCATCCTTTTTCAGCATGTGTTGCGATATCAATAATTTGAAGGCGGTTTTTTCTCAATCATTTTTCGGGAGAATAGTTCTTTTTTGCTTTAATATTAATGGTATAATGGTATGGAATGCAAAGGACAAAAGCACCTCTGCTGAACCAAGCTGCCTCTGGCACTTTATTTATATATTGCGAGACATATATAGGTGTAAATTCAGAAACTAATTTTACAGATCTAAAATGAGTCAATTAAGGCTGTAGCACTACAATCATTATGCTTATATGCTGCTTTTCCTAAGATAATCTGTTTTATCCTGCATGGTGTATTTACTTTTATATTTTTGAATGTGTTTGGTGTTTATGTACTTATCCAAAAGCTTTACAGTGGTGAATTTGTGCAGGAAGGATTGGGAAGACTATGGAGAGGTACAAATGCAAGCTTAGCTTTGGCTGTGCCGACTGTAAGTCTATATTTTATTTCTATGATTATGGTTTGTTGACTAATAGAGTGGGTGTTTTGTAGTGGGCAAGCTAGTTAACCTCTTTAAGGGTATTTTTGGCTCATGCTTATTGGTTCCTTATTGCCAACCAGGTGGGAATCTACTTGCCCTGTTATGACATTTTCCGGAATTTCATGGAAGATCTCACAGCTCGGAATGCTCCATTTTTGGCTCCATATGTGCCATTATTTGCAGGATCAGTTGCACGCTCATTAGCATGTGTTACTTGTTACCCTGTGGAGTTGGCAAGGACCCGAATGCAGGTACTGAGTTGTTATTATAGAAATTGGCTGTGGACAATATTGGTATATCTGGTTCATGCACTTTATCTAGAGTGATTGCCATGTAGTAACCTCTTCCTTTGCTGTAAAAATGATCATGTTATTTGTGTAGTTATACATGGCTTACACTTCAGTACAGTGCTTTTCATACAATCCAAGGTATTTGATCTCCCTAGAATTGTTTGTGGAACACTATGTTTTGGTTTTGAGCAAATGAGGTTTTTGGGACTGGATCATGCAGTGCACTATTGGCTGCATCCATTGCTCAGATGACTTGCATTATCACAGTCAAGTAGGAAAATAAACTGTTGATCCTAGTGTATACTGCATTCTTCTTTGTTTTGTTGAACTGCAGCTAGCCAAGTTTTATTAGATTACTCTCTGTTCTGCTTCCTATGTATTGAGAGAGCTCTGTGTTTCTGGAGAGTTAGTTTCTTATCAAGCTTCCATTCTGATCGCCACTTAATAGGCATTTAAAGAAACCCAAAATGCTGCAAAGCCTCCGGGAGTCTGGAAGACGCTAATTGAGGTAACTAATCCAGTTAGAAGCATAAACAATAATCAGAACTGTAAGTTGACTTCTGACTGTTTTGATTAATCTCTCTTCTACTTCTGATTTAGTTACTAGCTCTGTTGGTTTCTAATTTTCTGTATAGAATGCTTTATTTTTATCCATGCACGAATTGCTACTGACATTATTATAACAGTCCAAAATTATCGCATCTTATGGATTGGCCTTGGAGCACAACTTGCTCGAGACGTTCCTTTCTCTGCAATCTGCTGGTCAACCCTTGAGCCTGTGGGTTTACATTCTGTCAAAGAATAGGTCTTGCTTTCCAAATGTTCTTGGATTCATCATCATGTGCTGTTAAATTTGATGATACCTTCATTTGCACATCCTCTGCAGATAAGGAGAGGAATTTTTACTCTTATGGGCGATGAAGCCAGGGCACCCACTGTCCTTGGGGCAAACTTTGCTGCTGGTTTTGTTGCAGGCACTCTTGCAGCTGCTGCTACATGTCCATTAGATGTTGTAAGGACCAGAAGACAGATAGAGGTAGCATTCTGAAATGCCTTCAAATTTTAATGCTGATATTTTATGAGCCTACGGACCCTTACCCCTAAAAAAGTTCAAAACATGAAAATATTACAGATATACATAAGAATGGTATGAATGATTAAGGATACAAGAGGTAAGAGGGTTTGTGTGGTTGATGAAGTCTTTCATATAAGATAGATCTGAACTAACATTTTAGATGCAGGTTCTTGAAATCTTAGTTGTCCCATGATTTCCGGACTCAATATGCTTGCTAGGGCTGAGCAGAAATTAAAAAACCGACCGTACTAAATCAACCCAAGTGGTTTTTGTCGGTTTCGGTCTGTTGGTTTACTTAGTTTAGGTTTGGTTCTAGTTAAATTTTTTGTTTTTTGCGGGTTGGGGCAGTCGGTTCAGTTTGCTAATCTAATTACCATTTCAAATCGAATCGATTAATACTGACTGTTTGCTAATTTAATGTCATTAATACTACTAATTTAATGTCATTAATAGTGACTGTTTGCTAATTTAATCTCATTAATACTAACCGTTTGCTAATTTAATGTCATTAATACTGACTATTTGCTAATTGAATGTCATTAATGCTGACTGTTTGTGAGATTTTGAAGTTTGAACTTGATTTTCTAATTAAAAAAATAAAAATACTACTTGGATCAAATTGATCCGATCAAAAGTGTTAATGCATTAATTGCATTAGAGAAATGACTATTTTAACCTTGTATTTATTATTCTTGCATTTATTGTTGTCTTTAACAATAAATACTTTTGATCTAGATCATTTTGATCCATTTAGCATTACACTTAAAAAATGTAATTTGTATAAGAAATTTTTTTATGGATTTCAACCATTAATTAACTAATTTAAAGTTTTCATTATTTAATTTTTTACCTTTAAATATCCTTGAAGATCTAATTTATTGTCCATATTAGTATAAAAAGCACCACATATTAAAAACCCAATTTATTGGCCCAACCTGAATGAACCCGCCTGAACCCAACACTATTTGGTTCGGTCGATATATTACTAAATATGTTCGAAATCAGTTCAAGACAATGATGTATCTCACGGGTTTGGTCGGGTTGAAATTTCACCTCAACCTAACTGAATATAACCCATTCACACCCCTAATGCTTGCCAATGAGGGAATGACAGAGTCTTTTTTGCGGTCAAAACTCAAGTTGAATTTGCATGCAATATTTTACTCTTATAATAGATGACTTAGCATACGTCTAGAAATGAGGTTATGGCAGCATTTCAATTCAGTCATCCTGAGAGAATTTTGATGGAATTAATGTCTTTACTCTTTTGATTCGAGATTATGCCACATTGGTCGTTACTATATTCTCACCTTTGTGTACCTGCATTGACTTTAACTTGGAAGCAAAATTGTCACTAAGGATGGAAACTATTATTTTGGAAAAAGAATAAATTAGAAAAAAAAAGGAAAAGGACTGGGTATATAAAGAATGGAATGATTTCAAATAATTTTTAACTGGATATGGCAGAAGTGTTAGGTTGTTACTTACCATTTATGCTGTTTGCTTTGATAGAAGGATCCAACTAGGGCATTAAATATGACTACAAGGCAAACATTGCGGGAAATCTGGAGGTATGCCGTACTCTTTTGTGTTATTCTTCTTTTTCTATGAAATACATTTTCTTTTGCTTTTCCTGTCTAAAACATAAAGAGACGTTATATTGAATTGATGTGATACCATCTGTCCAGACCAGTAAACTGATGCAAGATATCTCATACCCATGGTTAGACATCCATCTAATGGCTGTTCTATGAGGTTGTTCTTACACAAGATACCTTATATCCATTTGTAGACTTCCATCTAATGGCTTTTCTATGAGGGTCTTCTTACACATTTATATTACCTATATAGGCAACAAAATAAGTAAATGACTACAGCATTTGGTAGGCCTTGCGCTTTTGAACCCCACATAGGATTTTGAAACTTGCTTCAGTGGCCAATCTGTGACCGAGAGGCTGATCATCAGTCATTCTAGGATTCATAGAAGACAATTGTTACGTGGTCACTGCTAATGCATGAATGATGCATCATGTATTTCAATCACAAACTCTCAGCCTTTGTGGGAAACCTTACATGCCTAGCAGTGGACAGATGGTATTTCATTCATTTGGATCTTAGCGAGCATAATATCTTCATTACATAATTTTCCTTACTGCCAATTTTATGGTCAAAACAATCAGGTGTTAGTCATACCTCCTATGATAGTCTTGAAACATAAAATTAGTGCTCAATTTTCTATGATCTCGTTTACTTGTCCAGCTCCTGCTGACTGGACTGGCATCCTCTGTATCCATTTGTTGTTTTTGACTGAGCTCCCTTTGGATGCATTTATGTTGGTCTTGAGCTGTTTCTGTGCCAATGATCTGCATATATTTTTTGTATTGACTGGTCATAATAGTTCCTAACGTCCATGTGGCACAGGGATGGGGGTTTGAAGGGACTATTCACAGGAATTGGTCCTCGTGTTGCTCGAGCTGGCCCTTCTGTTGGAATAGTTGTTTCCTTCTATGAAATCGTCAAATATACATATCACCGGCGCCGTGTTACTGATTAAAAGAGATGTATGCCTGCATTCACTCTGTTGGTTCGCCAATTGGGGATAGGTCTCCATTTACTGAAAATGCTTGACTAACATGCTTTTGCCAGAATAATGTTTCTGCCTTTTCTATTGAAAAGGTTTTTGAAGTGTTGTCATGAAGAAGCGGAGCACAGTAAATAGTTGGACAATAACAAATCGCTCTCTCTCGGGGCTTGGAAGAGTTCCAGGATAGATGTTTCTTCATAATCCAACTGTTTTCATATACCCATTGTTTTAAAATAGAATTAAAATAAATAAATAAATCATTTTATTGCGATATATCATTCCTTCAGGAAGAGTTATCACATCATGCTTTCACAGAATAAAGCATTGGTTGCAAGACGAAATGAAATTAGTATTACGAAGAAGTCAATTCAAACTACGATTTGACTTGATTGCTTTAAGAAGGAAAAAATTTAGCAGTAACTTGTTCTTTGAAAAAAAGAGATGAGCAAACCCACCTGATTAAATTTGAAAAATTAGAATTTGAAATTTTTTCTGTGATTTTGAACATTTTGGCTACCTATCAAATAACAGTCAAGATTTTCTACCCACAAATTGACCGAGTATTCCCCGACTCCCAATCTCTCATTTTTCTCTCTGCATTTCACCCCCTGCTTGTCTAGAATAGGAAGTGACATAAGATCCAGAGATCACCCAATAGGCTGCAATTGGCCACATTCAAACGATATTATTATGTTAATGAATTTTTCCCTCTTTTTTTTTTTTTTTAACTCTTCTTCTTCTTGTTATTCACTTTCCACATCCTTCTCTCCTTACCACAAGCTGTCACGGGGTATTATTCTATGGAATATCATATTATCATATTCATATATCTTTTTTTTTTCTAAATTGTAAAATGCAGATAGAACCCTAAAGACGAGCAATTTTTCTTCTTAAACATCCTGCATAAGCATAACTGACTTGTTGATTGCATTTGCAAAATTGAAATTAAAGCTGGAGTTTGAAAACTATAATGATAATTAATAAGCAAAAAAAAAAAGTATTAAAAATGAAAGGACAGGAAAAATAATCCAAGGAAGAAGATATGAAAATACAAGTGATTAATCAGCCACGACATGAAAATCAAATCCTTGAAAAACACAAATTGCCAAAATTATCCACAAGCAGGTAACAAATTCCTCTTCAACACCCATCCCCGACTAATTAATTACAGTACTAGTGAATAAAATAATAATTAAATCCATTTTTCCTGAAGTCCTAAAAAGCAAAGCAAATTCAAAAGAAGCCGTAGGCGGAAGAAGCGTCCAATGGATGAATAAGGTATGTGAGCACCAACGCCACAAGCATTAACACGTATGCAATTCCTTGATCGATAGAAGTCCCTGTGACACAACAAAAAATAAAATAAAATCTATATAAAAATGGCTTCGTTTGGAAGTCATTATAATTGAAATGTATTTATCCACATTTTCATTTTTAGGTCATTGCAAGATATCAGATCTAGGAAAACAAGTGAAGAGAAAAAGGAAAATGGAAGAAAAAAAGCAGCAGCAGCAGCAGATCTAAAGAAGAAAAGAATAGCTAAAAGCTACCATCGCTTTCAGGTGCAGGAGCAGGAGCAGGAGCCGGGGCTTGAACGGAGGGCGACAAAACAACGAAAATGAGAATGAAGACTGCCAAAACTCCGAGGAAAGACCTTGAAGAGCCACAATTTGCCATTTCTTTAGGATTTTCTTTTTTCCTTTCTTTGAAGTTGAAAAGGATAATCAAGTAAACAAATAGAAAACAAAGAACGAATGTAAAAGAAGGTGGAGACTCAGAGGGAGAGATTGAGGATGCTACGGAGAGATGGAGATAATTTAAATATAAAGTGTGGGGTGTCAGTGAGAGAAAAAAGTACGCCCTTTTTCTATGCCTAATCAGTGATTTTCAGATTCGGTAATTACGATCCTAGAGCATGTGGGTTCATTTAACGGATGTTTGGCACCAAATTCGTTCGGTTAATTTTTTTTCCAGTGATAATCAATTAATTAATTAATCATTATTAGGTTTTAAATAAAAAAATAATAAATTATATTATTAAAAAATTTTAAACAAAATAAAATATTTATATTTATGTTAACAATTATTAAATACTGACTGATTCTAAATTGATAAGTATATTTTTCTTTTCATTTATCTAAAATTATATCTTACAATTAAATAAGTTATTAATGCATTAAATTTTTATTATATTTACATTTAATTTTATTTATTAAAATATTTAACAAATTTACCTTATATTAAAATGAGAATATAATAGAAAAGTAAAATAGAAAATGTGTCTATTAATATTAGATGGAGTGAAGATGTGAATAAAAATATATAATAATAATTTTATTTAATATTTAATTATGATCAACTATTTATTTTGAGCAACATTTAATTACCGGTATCATCAATAGCTAAAGAAATCATCTTTTTCAATAATAATAAATAGTGGGCATGTAGAGTGCATAATTTTTATTTAATTTATTTTTTAAATTTGTAAGGCCACGTGGTGTACCTTTCTAATTCTATTTGTTACAGGCTGTCAGCATAGTTGTGGCTGACTCATTCATATCTCTTCCTTAGCTAATATCCCTCTTCCAGCGGACTTAACGGCTACTTCTATCATTTCTTTTTGTTTTTTGAATTGAGATGGACAGGGCAGATACAATCCTATTAATTGATTAAAAATTTAATATTTAATTTGGTTAATTAACTGGAATTTAATTTGATTCAATTCAATTAAAGATTTTAAAATATATTAATTTTTAAGTCAATTAACGATTAATCGATTTGATTAAATTAATTAACCAACAATTTTTAAAAAATAATTTTTTATTAATTTTTTTGTTTAAAATTTTAATTATATAAATTTTTATTACAAAATAAAGTTATATTTTATTTATTTTTTAATAAATTTTATTTAGTTATTTAATTATATTAACATTTTTATTAAAAATATAATTTTTTTATTATAAAATTAAAAATAATCACGGTTAATTAATCGAACCGATTGATTAAATTTAATTAATTAATTAAATTGATTAAAATTAAAAATCAGTCGATTCAATTAATAAAATTAACAGACGAAACGATTGGTTAAATTAGAGTTCGGTCGATCAATTAACTGATCACCAAATGCACAACAGTCAAAATACTATAACTAGCTTGGCGAAATTTTTAAATTGAAATGGTTACAAGGCTGCAAAGCATTTGAATTCCATTTATGTACACCTCGTATAAATGCAAAGCATGCACTTATGTTTTATTTTTATGAATAGCATGAAGCATGTCCTCTTTTCTAAAAATAATGGACGACCAATTATGTTTGAAGGTATCGAAATAGTAATAAAAAATATTTTTGGTAAATGATGGCCTGCGCTAATAATGCAAATGCTAACACGTTCTATAAATGCTTCATGATATAATTAAAAAATAATTAAATGATTTTGGTTTAATTAATAATTGTCTAGGCAAATAAAATTTACCCTGGGTCCTTGAACAAGCGATTCCATTCTCAGGAAACGATGAATGGACAAAGAGACGCCTGTTCAAACGTTGAGTGGATATTACAGCAACGCAAGGGGTTTCATTATTTCATCAACTAGTACGCCTTGTACTTATTGTCCTTACCTCTTCTGTTCTGCCCCCGGTCTACGTTCGCCTATTTGTCACCTCTGAAGTCTACTGGCACCCAGTGGGTGGGATAAGAAATCAAAGTTCAAATTTACAATACATTCAGTGGGATTCCCATCTAACATTGTCCATTGTTATAGATATCCATAAGAACACTTCACCTAATAGATATCCATAAGAACACCTAATTAATCAGGAGATTTAACTTCTCCAGCAGGTTTAGAGAACCGCAATACCAACTTTATAAATAGAATAGAACAAGAAAATTATATGCATTGGTTCCACTTTAAGATCAAACTAATGCACTTAACAGATAAATAATAACATTAGTGAAATGACCAAACAAACCTGTGTCCCACAACCCAATACTTCTGCATGGAGTGATTTTCTTCCCACAATCCTCCTATACAATAAATAAATAGCAAGTCAAATTTATTTTCTTACTGTTTTCAACTTATTACAGTAGTACATGTGGAAAAAAAAAGAATAACATTCAAAATTTGTAATGCATGTAGAAATTTGTAACACATAATCCATGACATCTCAAGTGATGTATGCCAAAAGTGAGAAGCACCAATCACTTAATTACTGTAGATATACACAATCATTCCAAAGCAATTACGTAGCATGGGTAACTATTACATAATGCATTAGGATAGTAGCTCTCGCTTATTTTATTTTTGTTGGATTGATGGTGAATTACATAATATATATATTATGTTCTGAAGTCTTTTTACATATTTTTAGGATGAGCTAAGCGAGATATGTAATGGGCTGAATTTTTTAGGTATTTTATATTCAATAAATATATTTTTTTCCCATATTTATAATAATAAAATGAACTTATTTTATAAAAAAAAAAAGGTTAACTATAACATCATATTTGAGAAAGAATGTACATGATGGTCACTACTATTGGCAAATGACGCTGTTGGACCCATTTGCAACCTAGGACAGATGGGACCACATAACGTGCTGCACATGCTATGTTGCAAGATGCTAGGTTATATAGGGTGATAAGTTACACAATTAATTTTATTAATTACACTCCCAAATAAACCTGAAAATCTAGGAGATCCAAGCAATAAATTTTGTGATTAGCGAGAAAATGTACTCCTAGATTTCAGGGTGCCGATCAAACATCAAACGCTGTGAAACCGGTATAGTTGGATTCTGAATCTCCATAATTCCAATGACGATTCAGAAGAAACTTAAGAAAATCAAACGGACTAACAATTAGCACACCACAAATCAACAAACTTCCAAAAAAAAAACAACTCTAATGTAATTTGTCTACATTTATTTACAACAAGTCCAGCCCTCCAGTACATTTTCGCATCATTACCGTCCTGCAAGTAAGAAATTTCAAAGCTAGTTACCTTTGTGTCGGAAAGAATCAGAGAGGAAGAAATGAACTTAAGAAAGAACAACAGCTGGAGTGAATCAATCAAAGAAGGTAGGTAAAAAACCTTGAAATCTGTTTGCACATTGACATTCATAAAAATCATAGTTTATGGGCTATGATATCCTAGAAGCTATAAATTGCAGTACTTGCTTCAAAATGTGTTCCATTCCATACCAATGATAATAGAACCCAAAATCTAAGTGAATTAAATGTCAATATTAATATCATTTTGTATCATTTAACAAGAAACACATGAGAACACAACAGAAAATTAGAACCCAAGCAAGCACCTCGAAATGCCACGTCTTAACTTACTCTGTTCAAACTGTTAATGTTGGATCCACAGTTCCAGTAGCATTGCCTTCTCCTGTTAGAGCGTTGTTTGGATCCTGCATTAGAGCATAAAGTCTTAGTATTTAGTAAGATATGAAATAAGAGAAAGGACTAGCAAGGCATATACCTCCATTCCCCATTTGATGTAATCTGGAGACTCACAAGCTTTATATTCATCAACCAAACTCTCAATTATGTCCCTTGATTCATCAAATTCAGAAAGATCATTGTCCTGGTCACATTTTACATTGCGTCAGATAATGAAGGCACTGCAGTTAGTGCTCTAACTGAGAACTACTCAACCAAAATTGTAAACACTATTCAGAAAATGCATTATAGAGAATATCATACACTCGTACACTGCAAGGGAGTTTTCTAAAAAATAGAATTGTGAAATTTATGAAGGATAATATCTTTGTTCATGAAACTAATAATCAATGATCAAGAAGACCAACATATAATGACATTAGGACCTGAAGTGCATGACAACCATAATGTAGGTAACTTACAGCAAACATTGGGAATTTCCGATAGTTATCAAGAAAAGCTTGTTTCTTTCTCAGCTTCTCATATTGGCTCAAACATTTACTGAAGAGGTGCCGGATGCTAGTATGGCTTGCTAGCATGAGACCACTCACCTACAAATACAACATGTATAACTTTATTTTTCCTCAACATTTGAACTACTAATCCAGTCAACAGAGCAAAATTATTTTCAAATACAACAATCTTCAGATTATCACAAAATTCAATTATACAGTCCAGTAAAAATTCTCGTGCTCTAAAAAATTTTGGAGAACAATATGCAAAAAAATAGGATAAAATAAAGTAAAGAAAAGAAAAATTGTCATACTCTATGGGCAGTTTGGACATATGGAGACTTTCTTGACAAAGCAACCTATATAAAAAAAAAGCATAACAAGAAACGTAAATTTAATCCAATACTAAGAGGAAAAAGAATAGAGAGAATGCTAAAAAAGATTTTTATTGTTTTCATTATAGAAGAAACCTGTATACTAGCAGGGCCCCACTCAATAAAGTTAACAAGCTTTCTTTCACGAATCCTTTGCAAACTTTCATGAACCTGATAAAAAGTAGGCAAAGCAACAATTTTGAAAATATTGATAAGAAACACAGTTATATGACTCACATGAACCTTTCAATGATATTCAAAGTGACATGTAAGCAGCAATATATTTTAGGGAAGACAAATAGAATCTAGATTAGCTAGAAACAACATTAAATACCCCCTCAAGCTAGAATCAATTCATCAAAATCTGGTCAGTGTACTATTTACATAACTCATAACCAATATGTAATAAGCTAACAAGTCAAAATGTTTCGGGGTGGGCGTGAGGAGAAGCAGCAAAATCCAGCATGAAATAAAGTTGATTGGCCAATAACCAAAGAAAGACAAACCAGTCATAAATACATTTATTATGAAACAACAAGACCAAACCCAACAATTTGAGATGAGTTGGAGCAGATGCGTAACTTTATCTGTTGTAGAAAACAACTACCCAATGTTACTGAAATATTTTAAAATGGATTGATGAGCTGGAAATAGCAAAATACCGAACCACAGTCAAGACCTCCAAAGAAAATGCATTTCTAACAACTAAAAAACAAACAGGATAATGAAAATCATTGTATAATTAACTTGCTTCACAGAAACTTTGCAGAAAACTTCATGCTAAAATATCATAACATTGTTACCTGAGTAGGGTCTACATCTCCTTGAATGATATTTAATATTGAGATGTACTTTGCTTGACTAGCTTCTTTTGTTCGCGCATAAGAGGACACCATAATGTTCTTTGTCTGCATAAAACACCAGAATCAAGAAAGTGCTTCAATGTCCCTTTGTTGAAAACATTTACATCATTACATGTACAATTTCTCACCTGCAGAAGTCTCCTCATCACATCCAGCACAGTAGTTTTACGGATCACATTAGCCTGCCAAGACATTAGACTTAATAATTTAACATTATGAATAGAACATACCCAAGGCAAATATTGAAAGCACAAAATCAATATCATGAAGTTATTGCATGTTTGCATTATATAGAATCTGATTTTAGTGCCCTCAAAGTCCATAGCTTTTGAGATTCTACATTTGTTCAGCAAAGAATTTGCATCAATTACATCAATGATGGAACTATTGATTGTCCCAAATTATGATTACCTCAAAAAAGATTATCAAGAAATCAATATCAGGTTAGAATCCTACCTGGCGCTCCACTGTGAGTGGTGTATATCCTGTCATAAGAAAATGGCATCTTGGTGTTGGAATTAATGAGGCAAGAAGACCAACCAAATCATTGTTCATATATCCAGGATACCGCAACGTGGTTGTGCTTGCAGACATTACAGTAGATACCAAAGAGTTAGTCTGAGCAAATGTAGGATTTGACAGATGGAGGCGTTCAACAGCAATTCTATTCAGTGCAGTGTTGTCAAGAACAACAACACAATCAGCATTTAGTGTGAGTCTCTTGAGTGTTAAGAGTGAGTTGTAGGGCTGGACCACCACATCACTTGTCTCCATTTGGTTAGGAAACACGCTGTATGTCTGAACCAGCTTTTTGCTATAGCGATCATTCAGAGTCTCCAGCAGATATGAGCCCATACCTTCATTATAAAATGAAAACACACTCAAAAACAATAGAATCAAGATGGTAAAAGCATATGGTTGAATTTCATTGACTATATATTATAAATTGCATTAGTATGTTCTGCAGCCACTGAAGCTAATCCACTGTAATTCAAAATCCTAATAAAGCAAAAGATATTGTCAAGTAAACCTGAGCCTGTTCCTCCAGCAATAGAATGGCACAAAACAAAACCCTCAAGACTATCACTTCCATCAGCTTCTCTATCAATCATGTCCATTATATCCTCTTCAACACCCTTTCCCTGATCACCAATGAACAAAGAAAATCCATATGATACACAACATTTAGTGGATAACAGTAGCAATTCAGCATTGATCTTTGAGGAAACTAAAACCTGATGATATCCGCTTGCCCAGTTATTTCCAGCACCACCGCCGTGATCGGAAACAAAGATGTTCTCGTGATTGTAAAGATTTCGGTATTCGCTATTTTGAATGCCATTGATTACCCTAGGCTCCAAATCTATCAATAAAGCTCGTGGTATATAATGCTGATCATCAGCTTGATAGAAGAACACATCTTTCCTGTCACCCCCCTGCAGCACAGTGACGATAGATGAAATATTTGCTGTAAAAAAAATAGCTGAAGATTCCAAAAAATTTCGACTACCTATAACACCAGCAAAAGAAATCTCGACACACATGTGAAAGTGATCCAGCAATTCTCCTGTATTACAGGAAAAACTGGGCTCATTATATCAATCTCACAGTGCAAAAAGAAATTCTGTTTGTATAAGCTTTAAATTGGACCAAGTTTCAACTCCAGACAAACTCTAAATTTCCGCTCAATTTAACAAGTGATGTCCAGATAAACAGAGAAGGCAAGGCGAATTCCCTCAACCATTTTGTTTCCTAGAGAATATATCCTCCGCTGGAAGTTAAACAAATCTAGTTCATATACAAAGGAACAGAACAGACGGCGATATAATCATTTGCATACTAAAAATGGAACAACAATTAACCCGAGATACATAAATTTTGTAATCATTAAAAACATATCAGATGAACCAAAACTACCTAGAACTAAAAGTCACTTCAATGGAGAAAAATATACTTTCTAGCCATCAAAATTCTCAGTCACCAAACAGACAACAATAGAAATGTGAGAGAAAAAAGTGATCGACCTGAGTGGCAAAATCCTCGAGAATGCCATCTTTGCTGATGCCGTGCTCGAGGCAAAGCTGCTTCCAGAATTCCATGCCGATCTGGTTTCCGCATTGTCCAACCTGCAGTGTGATGATTTCTCGAGGCATTTTTCTATGGAAAGCTAGGGTTTCGGATCAGAGAGAAAATGTTTGTATGTGGCGCGTAGGGTTTTTAAAAAAGTAGAGGGAAACAAAAAAAAATGTGGGAAGTGAATTCCGGAAATTTTGACTTCCAGCCACTGTGAAGGCCTTTGTACAGCGAGCACTAGGGAGCGAAAAATGCTTGTGCCGACTAGGTAATCAACTTCCGCGAATGCTAACGTGCGCAATGTGCGCGCGCTACTTTTATGAACCTTACTGTAGCCCGCGTTTGGATGGAGATAAGTCTTAGATGAAATTAAATTTTCTTTGTAAGAAAAGAATGATAATGTAAAAAATATTTTGATGAAAGAAGGAAACGTCAAAATAATCATTTTATCTACTTAAGTAATTATTTATCTCAATTTATCTTTCTTTTTCACTATTTTGGATTAAAATAATTAAAAAGTTGGAGAATAAATTAAAAAAATATATTTTCATTATTTTATTTTATTTTTTACTCTGCATTTTATACTCCTTTAACTCTGGTTACCCTCTTCCATACATAGCCTTAATGTTTGCGATTATTATTGTTTGGACTTTGGACTGCTTCCTTGGACTCGAAGATGCTTTTGGGCTTATTTAATAAAAAGAAAAAAGAAAAAAATACGTTCTTTATTAATTTTTTTTTTACAATTTTTACATGTTTTATGAGAAATTAATTAATCGTTATATAAAAGTATAATTTATAAAAATTATTATGTATAAAATAAATTTATAATGAATTATATATATATTATATAAATTTAATAGATTTGTAAATTTTTAAAAAGTTTTGATAAATTTAAAAAATAATGATAATTTATTTTTATTTTTTCTGATGATTTTATAAAAAAAATCTAAAAAAAAATAATTTTCCGTTTTTGGCATCATTTTTCATAAAAAAAAAATTGTATATATTTTCCGTCCTTCTCTTCTCTTATCTTCTACAAATTTGATCAAATAAAAATAAAATAAAATGCTGATTTGATTATTAAAGATTCCATTACCAGCTGATTTTTCATAACGATACAATATATTTTTTGTATAAAATTAGAAAGATCATTGGCCAAAAAAGTTTTTTTTTTTATCAAATTGGCCAGAAAAGTGAGTAAAGATAAATTTCAAGTCAAAAAGCTTCATTGTTGAAACATGATTTATAATAATAATAAACTAGAAGAAGTTGAAATTAATCAAGAGTGTTTAATGAGACCAGAGAAAAGCTCCCATGGCGAACTTCCTTTCTTTATCAACGTAGCCGGCGATCGGTAAGCCATATTTTTTGAGCAAGCAATCGAGCTTCCACTCGGGCATGATCTGGTACTCGGTCTGGGTTGAAAATACCCACATCTGTCCTTTGCGTGCTCTCCGTTTGAGTGGCCGCCAATACCCGTAGTTGCCCTGGCTACTGACTGCATGATTTTATTCTTGCGGTTTTGCCCAATTAATAAGCAGCCAGCTAGCTAGCTTGTTTCCTGGGCAAATGCAGAAAATTGTGTTCTGGGCTATTTATAGAGGCAGAAGAAGCATACTTTTCAGGTGTGGCCTGATTTTGGAATTATCGAGAAAGAGGACAACAACAACAACAACAACAACTAAGCCTTAATCCCAAACAAGTTGGGGTCGGCTGTATGAATTCTCAACAAAATAAGCTCAAAAGACACCAAAAAAGATACTCCAGCCTTAGGCCCCTTCCAAGACACGGATTTTACGTCTCCATTCAAGTCTGTCATTAATCAAATCCGCATCAAGATCTAAGGCACGTAAGTCTCTTGCTATCACCTCCTTCCACACAGTTCTAGGTCTGCCACGACCTCTAGCCCCCTCAATCAACAAATTCTCACCCTTACGAACCGCAGCATTAGGAGATCTTCTTAAAACATGCCCATACCATCTAAGTCTTCCTTCCCTCACCTTATCTCCGACGTCCGCTACTTGGACTTTTTGTCGAATATGAACATTCTTAATTTTGTCCAGTCTGGTATGTCCACACATCCATCTTAGCATCCTCATTTCTGCCACACTTATCTTATGCAAATGTTGTCCCGTTGGTGCCCAACACTCACTACCATAGAGCATCGCAGGTCTAACAACCGTCCTATAGAATTTACCTTTCACTTTCAGAGGTATTTTCTTATCACATAGAACTTCAGTCACACCCTTCCACTTCAACCACCCTACCTGTATTCTGTGAGCCACATCTTCATCTATACGGCCATCATTCTGGAACACCGAACCCAAATATTTGAAGTGCTTGGTTTTAGGAACCAAAACTCATTTAACTGGATCCAACCCGACCAAAAAGCAAAAAACTCCTAGAAACCTTGACAAAAACCAAAATACAAATTCAAAATACAAATTGCAACTATTTATTAATACAAATTCAAAATAGAAAAACAAGAGATACCTTGACAATGTTATCAGCATATTTCATCAACCAAGAAACCAGAAGTCCAAAACATCCGAGATTTAAAACCACCAGCCAGGTTGTGAGTGTGTATCCATTGAGAAGGCGTTGCCACCATGATCCTTTCTCAAACCCACTTCTTAAATCATCCAAGAGAAGCCGAGCCACATTGAAAATTACACCAAACCTGGATAAAGAAAGCTAATAATTGACTTCCACTCACAGCTTGAAACAAGTTATGTCAATAGTTAGCTTAAAAACTTTTTACTAATTCATTCGGCAGATGGTCACTATGTGCCATCCTCTGATTGAATTGAAAGAAAGTGATAATAGGTATTTCTTTCTGCTGGAAAAATTAAGTCTTTAAGACAAGAGAATTCACCAATTTTCTCTTACTATCTCTCCCTCTCCCTTCCCCATTACTGTTTATGCAAGCAGTGCAGATGTTTGGCAAGTTGCAACTGATTTGTAGAAAAGCAAAAGATCAATATTTTTATTCTACTTGTCTCTCCCAAGAAGCTTACTAAGACCACCTTAGCCCAGAGGATGTCACTAAGAAACTTTCAGATATTGAATTCAAGTATTCACGAGAAAATGAAAAAACGTGGAAGTTGGATGTGCTTTCATTTGCCTAAGCGAAAAACTAATTATGTTACAACCAATTCATTTTCCACACTTATGACCAAACCAAAAACCTTGATTTTTGGAAATAGTCATGATGAAAGTCTAAATTGATATCTGCATTTCTTTTAATCTCCCTTAGTAATAGGGAACTTGGAAAACACTATCCAAGAGATAAAGTATTAAGAAATAATAGATCGTTTGAGAATTTTACAAGCAACAAATAGTTGATAAACAATCAATGCCTTCTTCAAATGCAGTAATGATAAAAATATGGAAAGGATACCTACGTATATAATTGTAAGTTCTGGTAGCATAAACTATCATTGTTCCTCTTCATCAGGTATTCTGTATAAACACCAGCTAATGCTGAAAGACAAGCAGACAGAATTCCTAACATGTAGCCCTGAATTGGTGCAGAGAAAAGGAAGTCGCATGATGACTCTCCACAGCCTTTCACCTTTATCAAAAGACCACATAAGAGTCATTCCAAGTTTTCATGGGCACATTCTTAGATAGGGATTATATTCACTTTGCATTACATGGAAAGAATCTTGTATTCAATAGAAAAATAAAACATTCAACATTATATTTGGTTGGATCAATAATGATAATGATTGCCAAAACGGTACGTCAACGTGACTTATACATATGGCACAAGCTCAGATTGTCTCAAGGAGGAAAAAGCACCACTTTATACTCATGCATCCCTTGGTAGTCAGATTGGAAACTATCATATTGTCAATAAATCCATAAGAATCATTCCCCTCTCCCCTTGCTCAGCTTCCTAATGTTCTCATACTGTTAAAACTTGTGAAAAACAATCTACATTGTGCTTTTTCTGACTCTTCCTTTTGTTTTCAATTTTTCACCTTGTCAACTGTATGAGTTAGTTATTTGAAATTAAGCATCATATCTGAATTTATGCATTTCTAGACAAAGGTATAAGGGCATGACCATAATTCTATTCTTTTCCTTGCACAACAAAAGCATTAGTAACTAACAATTGTAGATCTATCATCCTATTAATTATTATAATGAGTTATCTTCAAACATGTCAATGTAAACCCAACAGCTGGCATACGAACAATCCGCACCAATAGAATAAATGTCTAAGAAACCTTTAGGCGTCTAAAACTTTATGGAAACAGAAACTTAATGAAGCATAAATCACAATCATCTTGCATATGATGTCAAGCTGCAGTAAAACAATAGGTATATGTTGTCAGTGGCACCTGGCTTGTGGTTGTTCCGACAGCCAACAGGACAATTGCCATCCATTGCAGATTAGAGAGCTTCCTCCTAAGGAACAACCTAATACAGTAAACACAAAACCTACTAATTTGCAAGCAACTAAAAACACAAATGATTTTTATTAAAAAAAATGCAGCAATATTAACCTGAATAAAATTCCAGTAGTGACAATCTTGAGATTGCCCATAATTTGGTAGGTCGATGTATCTACATAAATCAAGGTTGCAAATTGGACGTTATTGCGGATCAAGTAAATGATAGAAGGAATAGGAAATAATCGAACGGTCTTCCAATCCGTAGTCATCTTAGGAAGAGGTGATTTCTGGCATTCTCTCCATAGAAGAAAACTAGAAACCAGAAGCTGCAGATTAATGTCAAGTTATCATCACTTCACTAATTCAGACATGTAAAGCTATCAAAATTTCGAAAATACTAATGTCAAGTGTGAAGTACCTTAAACACTTCAGCCAGGAAAGGAACAGTTGCATAATCATATCTATGTTTCCCATAGATTGAGATAATGTAGTTAGGATCCCCTGAAAATCAATATATATTATGATATTAATTACTAGATTAGGGTTAAGATTTGGATAAGGAAAATATTTAGAATCACTAGAACGAAAGAAAAAAATTAGGGTTTCGGATATGATTAGAGTTGTTTACCTGAGAACTAGTGAAAATGGTGAGGAGAGAAGCGATTATGTACCACTGCATTTTCCGTTTCTTCTCCAAATCCTACAAAGACGAGAGAGGTCGGAGAGGGATCCACCCGGTTCAAGTCAAACGCTGCGTTTTGAACGACGCCATTCTCTCAGGTTTGAAAGCGTAGTATATAATTAATTCTGAACACACCAAGTCATCAAATTAAGTAAAAAACGTTGGCGAGAAATTTATTGATTTTATCAATTTTTATGTATTTGTTTTAATTATTTTTTAAAGGGTAAAATTCAGTTTAAAATATTTATTTTAATTTAAATACCATCAATAAAACCTGCTGTATACACACTAATATTTGGTGTAATTTGGTTTAAAGACAGACAATATATATTAACATTTAGACTAAAAAAAAGGGCGCGTATGTGAATCAAAATTCAGTTACAGCTGCGTACAAAGAAAAAACCAGAATGGAAGCTAATAATAACACTGCAAAATCGAAACTGGAGGGAAAAACAAAGTGAAAAGTGTTAGGGCCACATTTTTTGTTCTTCTAAAATCTACCATAATCTTAACTCAATTTTCCCAGGATACTTCCATTTCGAAATTCAGTTACTGGTAAATATTTTTCCATCATTTTAGAAAATTCCAGAAATCTAGGATTAAGCATTTATATAAGGCTTCATCAAGTTCATTCTGATTTCAAATTTAAAAAACTTGTACTGGGGTTTTAGTCGTTTGTGTGATTTTAATTAGCTTTTATTTCGTAGTGGTAGAGGAAATTGTTGATTTCTACAATAAATCTTGTAGAAATCAACAATTCTCCTCTGTAATCAATACCTCTACATCAGTTAAACACATTATTGCATTTACATTTTTTAATGTTCTGATTAACAATTGGTAAGACGTCTTTGTTTTTCTGTTGCCTGATTAATGTTGATGTTATGAAGCATGTTTGTTGAATTCTGAAATACCCATTTGCAGATATAGTGAAATAAGTTGCAGAATGGAACAATTCAGACAAATTGGAGAGGTACTGGGAAGTCTGAAGGCATTGATGATTTTTCGTGACAATATTCAAATCAATCAGCGACAGTGTTGTTTGTTGTTCGATATGTTTAATTCTGCATATGATTCGATAGCAGCAGAGATGAAACAGAACTTGAAATTCAAAGAGAAACATGCCAAATGGAGAATTCTTGAACAACCATTGAGGGAAATTCATTGAATTTTCAAAGAAGGAGAAGGTTACATCAAGCAATGCTTGGAAACCAAAGATTGGTGGGCAAAAGCTATTATACTTTATCAGAACACAGATTGCGTTCATTTTTATATACACAACTTACTTACCTGTATTTCTATTGTTATCGAAGCAATTGAAACTGCTGGTGAATTTTCTGGGTGGGATCAAAATGAGATACAGAAGAAAATAATTGTATACTCAAACAAGTATCAAAAGCATTGGAAAGACCCACAGCTTTTTCAATGGAAATTTGCAAAACAGTATCTCATTACTCAGGATTTGTGTGAAAGATTCGATACAGTTTGGAAAGAAGATAGGTGGATTCTTCTGAACAATTGTGGAGAAGAAAATTTCATGTTTAACGAAGCATGAGAGACAATTAACAGATCTTCTTCTAAGAAATTTGGATGGATCAATGCCACAAAAAAATGGGAAATTGTTACCAAGTTCAATCTTAATTGGCTCGAAAGATTATCAGATAAGGCGACGCCTTGGAAATGGCAGTCAATACAAGGAAATCTTATGGATGGGTGAAAGCCCTTAGACATTTCTTTGGTAACATTGAAGCTCTTGTTCCTGAAATTTCTTCGTTATTATCTCTTTCTCACCCAAATATAATGCATTTCTTATGTGGGTTCACTGACAAGGAAAAGAAAGAATGTTTTTTGGTCATGGAACTGATGAGTAGAAATCTATCTAGCCATATTAGAGAGATTTGTGGGCCAAGAAAGAGAATTCCATTTTCTCTTCCTGTTGCCATTGATCTTATGCTCCAAATTGCCAGAGGAATGGAGTATCTCCACTCGAAGAAAATTTATCATGGGAATTTAACTCCTTGCAACATTCTTGTTAAACCAAGAAGTGTAACAACAGAAGGGTACCTGCAAGCAAAGATTTCAGGATTTGGGCTATCATTAGTTAAGCAATTCTCACCAAAAAACTCTTCTAATCAGAATGGAAACCTGCCATTCATCTGGTATGCCCCTGAAGTTCTGGAAGAGCAAGAACAGACAGGAGAGGCTCTAAATTTCAAGTATGCAGAAAAATCAGATGTTTACAGCTTTGGGATGATTTGCTTTGAGCTTCTAACAGGGAAAGTTCCATTTGAAGACAGTCATCTTCAAGGAGACAAGATGAGCAGAAACATTAGAGCAGGGGAAAGGCCTTTATTCCCATTAAATTCACCTAAATATTTTACCAACTTGACAAAGAAATGTCGGCAAACTGAGCCAAATCAAAGGCCAAGTTTCTCATCTATCTGCAGGATCCTTCGTTACACAAAACGCTTCCTTGCCATGAATCCTGATTACAATAGAGAAATAGACCCACCAATGCCAGCATTAGACTATGGTGACATGGAGTCAACTCTTTGCAGGAAATACCCATACTGGGATGCAACAAATTCATCACCAATAGACCAAATTCCATTTCAGATGTTTGTTTATAGAATGTTTGAAAAGGAAAAACTAAGAGCAACTCTAAAAGAAACTTCAGAATCAGGAAGTGATGATAAAGCTTCAGTCAGTGGGGATGAAACTGTTATTCCCATGGATGATCCATTTCCATTCCCGTCCCCATTACCATCTCCCAGTGAAAGGAAGTTCTCAACATCTCCTGACAAAAAACTCAGTAGAACAGCTTCATTGTCAAAGAAATCGCCAGATTTGAGAACAAGTATACAACCAGGTAAATCTGGAGAAGACACTTCAGTAAACAATGTAAAATATAAATTCTTTATTGCATGTATATAACATGTTATCGTTATGGTTGTATAGGAACATCAAAAGGACGTTGTAGATCTCCACAACTGATAACCCCATGTAGGCGTAGTATGAGAATGAATTCAGAAAGCCAGCTAATGGTTATTAGTCCAAAAATTACAACACTTTGCGGCCCTGCATCAGATTCTGAGCTCCCGTGGACCTCTACAAGTCTCTAATAATTGTTTTCTTGTGTATCTTAGCAGCCTATATCATTCCCTAGATTGTAATACAATTTTACTAGCTTAAAATGTAACTTAGCCAAAGTTTTTCCTTTTGGGTTTGTGTTATTTTAGTTTAAATCAGTTTTTAAAATTCCTGTTAGGTTGTATAGACTTTTCTTGTTATTCCAGTTTTTAAATCAGTTATGAATGCTGAGAATATTTGTTATTCATTCAATAATAAACTTATTTCTTGCTTTCAATCTTAAAATTTTAAGTTGGTTGTTTGAACTTGGTGTTCTTTGAATAGAAATTCATATATTGTTCTTCTATCTTGTGTTATTGTATATGATATTTTGAACATACTCTTTGGCTCATAATGACTGGAGCAGCCATAATAACTAATGGAATATCAAACAATTACAGTAGAAAGTAGCAGATAAATGCAAACCGGACAGATAAGATACCGCTTTAATAAAAACAATCGCTCATGATTTCGGTCGTTTACCCTGAAACGCATACTTACAAGCTCTGTCGTATGTCTAATTTCCCTGTCCTTAGGCTTGCGATTGTAAACGATGCCGTAGAACTCTACAAATTAAATTCTTAAATTTCAACAAAAAAGACTTAACACTATTTTTGAACGAGTGAATTTGAATTGTAAAATTCATTTACAAATGAATTCCATGTAGAGAATATAACGCAATTAACAGTAACAGCATGTTCATATAAAAAACAATTTCTCTTGTAAAAGAATATATCTCACGCCAAAAAAAAATAAAATAAATGAACGCATGCCTCAGCCATATAAATGTACAGTTCTGAGGAGCAATCCATCAGAATAAGTTCGCTTAAGGTATCTGAGCTCCAAACTTTTACATTCTTCTTCAAATATCAGTTAAATAATATATTTTGCTTATGTGAGTTGTGCACGTCTCGCCAACTCCTGCTGGTAGGATTAGCTATGAAACTACTGGTTTGATGTCAATGAATTCTGCTGTTGGAGCTTGGAAGCAGCATGTAAACTGAGAAATGAAAGTTTGTAAGCTTGTGTGAAATGAAATTTCTTCAGTATATGAGAGGGTTCAAGGATAACTTGTGTTTCCTTAGCCAAACTAAGGTCATAGTTGTATCCTCCTACCAATCATGAAAAGCTCAAGACATTTTTGGTCTGGCATCCAAATAACAAATGCTCAAGAAATGACTCTGCTTCCTGGATAAATGTGAAGAGGGCAAGTTTGTTTCACAACTCATAGCATCTTTAATACTTTCATATTTCCCGTCGAGTTAGCAGCCACAATCATGTTCGACTTTTGTCTCCAACAGACACTAGAAACAAACTGTCCACTGTCAGCCAGAATCTTGTTTCCAGAGATTGGATCAACATATCCAAATTTGTAAGAAGTGATTGGCATTGGCAGGGATCGATAATAGCAGTAAACCTGAGAAACAATGCAACTGGAAAAAGTCAGGACACCATGCACTTGTCCCGCATAGTTTCAGGGAAAGAGATCTGCAATAAGAGTCTTTCAATGCCATAAAAGAAATATGTCTCATTAGATTGTGATTGAGTAGCTAACAGAAATATATCCTACTGTCTTATGTCATGATCAACCAAAGAACAATCTTTTGGTAAAAATTAATTTAAAATTTTTTTATTACTGTAGAAATCTTAATAATTTACCTCATTAGTTTCTGAACCACATGCTATATATCCATCCAGAGTAGATAAACCTACAAAATTCTGAACATACAAAAATTCATAACAGTTAGAACAGAAAAAAAAAAGCCATGGATGCCAAAAATTCAACTGATCTATGCTAGTGTAGCCAACCTTCTCATTGGTGTGGCCACCAAATGTCAGGCGACATGCACTTGAGGACAATCCAGTTGGGCTAGTCTTGCCAAGATCCCAAAGCTTTAGAGTATTGTCTGTGGATGCAGAAACAATGGTTTCTGCATCTAAAAATTTCACATAGCTAACTGTTTTTTCATGGCCAGCTAACGTGCACCATGGGATTCTAGTATGCCGAAGATCATAGCAGTAGATCTTATAGTCAGCAGATCCAAATGATAACAGATGAGTAGAGGACGCAGAAAACTGAACACAGCTTATATTGGCAGGATTCCAAATGGTACCTATAGAATCTCTCTGGAAAACAATTCATTCAAAATTCTTTTCACAACTCTAAAAAGTGAACACTTTTTTAAAGAAAACTTGAATTTCTAGAATTATCCAAGTTCAATAGGAAAAACAGAGGAATCTGGAGTCAGTCACAGGATTAGAGGAAGTAAGAATGCATGTGGCATAGATTAAGTCCATTGTCAACAGTCAAAGGGGGATATGAATGAGAGTAGATCTTATAGCTAGCAATAGAGAACATAAACAAACTCAATTTTTTTCTCGCATCTTTGAAAGTGAAAAAATATCATAAAGATATAAACCGAATTCTCAAGAAACTTCAATATGAGAATAAAGGTATTCAGGGTTGGTAATAAAACAGGGAGTCTCTAACCAGCTGATGCAACCATGGACCAAGTCCATTGTCAAAAATCAAGGGCATATGTATACTTGATACAAATGGAAGATAATCCAATTTCAACGGCAAATTAGACTGAGATCTCTTCTTAATAGCTCTACCAAATTGTTAGTTATGGCCTAAGCATATGCATCTAGGCAAACAACATTTATCATAATTTTTTTTCCTGCAATTGACTACAGCCCTTAAAATGATTGCTTTAGTTCTCTTGTTCCTACAACAATGAGCATGTAGACTTCAGAAGTTAATGCAGTTTGGTTTTCGTGGCTTCAACTGTCCGCATACATCTGTTACTGTGTGTGCGACGTGGTGGGCACTACAAGTCAATTTCCATACAACTTAGGACCCCAAATTGAACAGTAAGAGAGAAAGTGCACCTCATTAATGCTCCACAATTTCACAGAACAGTCATCACTTCCACTGGCAAACATCATAGGATTAGCAAGTGAAAAGTCTACAGACCAAGCCCTCTTTTGGTGCTCTGTATATTGAGAGAACCGTTGACCAGTGCCTGCATCCCAAATCTGGACTCCACATACACAAAGCATGTCATTAGCAACAAAACCAGCATAAAACAAGAACACTAGCAACTTAATCACTGGTCTTAAGAAACACAACATTTATCTTGCCATTTACATCACAATGATAAATTTCTCCAGAAATTAAATCATATTACCATATAAGGCAAAAGGTCGTCATAGTTTAAAAATAAGTTTCCAATCTTCTAACTTTTTCTTCTTCTTTTTTTGCTTTTGGAAATCACAATTGCACCACAAACCGAACAAAACACCAAATGTAGTTTCCCTAAGATCCTATGGTTAAAGTTACCTGCCTAATTAAAGATAACAGGGAACTCATACCATTATCTCACCTCCCATCCCCCTTTTAAAATTCAAAGGTAATATTAAGATTTCTAATTCCATGAAATCATCTTGGATACAGAAGGAAACACAAATTTATGAAATGAATTTAATTAGTTCTTTTGTCAATTGTAGCTTTTGACAGGTCATGTTTTAAAATGGATCCACCTTGATAAATGAATCATTCTTGTCCATTTTCAGAAATATGACCATGGTTCTTCATCATACAGGACAGCAAGGAATTATTCTACTCTGCACTTAATAATAATCAAGTCACGCAATAAGAGGGTGGCTAGATCAACACTACCTCATTTATCTACAAAGGCATTTAAATCTTCGTTCTCAGAACACTTGATTTATAAAATAAACTCATGGTACTGATCTCAGGCGATCAATAATGCTGTCCGGGAATAAGTATGATATTCACAATATAAAAGACTCTTTTAAGTTTTTTTTAAATTTATTTAATTTAATTTCTTTTAAGTTACAATAAGGGCCCAAGGACAACTTATTAACTAATCTTTGGTGAGCATATACACTATAATTAAAATAATGAAAGAAACTGGAGAAAATTGAATGCCATGGACTAGTAAAACCGAATGTTTTCCCCAGTGCAAAAACTATATACCTGAATCACACCATCATAATCTGTTGAAGCCAAATGGTTTTTGATGTAGTTGTTCCAGGAGACACAGCTAAGCTTAGATTTGTTTGACATCTCAACCACAGGATAATGGATATCAGTGGAATCATTTAAAACTGTGTCAAACTCAAAAACCTTAATCTTTTTTGACACCCCAGCAGCAGCAATGTATTCCTCATCACGGTCAAAACATAAAGAGCACAATACATTTGTAGAGCTTAGGAGATCTATATTTTTCAGTGATCCACACACTTCAAACTTACTATATTGAGCAAACTTACATAAACCGTCAAAAAAGGCTCCAAGGGGATCAACAGATTTCTGAATCATGTTTGATTCCTCATTATGGACAGCAGACCACCTATCTTGTTTCTTGGGAAAATCTTTATCGGTGCGTGATGCTGAGGAAGCTAGACGGATTTGGGATCTCATGGAAAGGTAGGCATTGTCAATCTGGTTAATATTTCTCATTGACTTCATCTCATTCATATCGGAGGCCAAAAATGATCTGGAAATACCTAGTTTACCTGTACCAAGATGTGATCCTTGTTCTCTTGTGCCAGAAGAGGTCTCTTCTGCCCTAGAGAAAACTGAGGAAATCCTCAAAAAATGTCTTTTCTCAACTTCCTTAATATCTTCTTCTAACCACGCAAGATGTTCAATTAACTTGGAGGCATGCAACTGCTTTTGTTCTTTCAACAGATTGAGGAAATGAAGCAACAGCTCTGATTCAGTATCGTCATTTTCAGGATGTCCTGATTCACCATTCTCAGAACATAATTGCTGGGATTGACATATTAATTGTGAGTGCAGGATTTCCCTGTTGCATGTCAGATAAAGGAGTTTTAAAATATATCATATTTAACCGCATTTTGAAGACATACATAAGGTAATGTAATTGTGATGCATATAGGCATTTGGTATACAAAACAAGATGCAGCATATGAAACTGCATATTATATGAAACCGAGAGACAAGTTAAAATTGGGACTCCATACTTAATGACAGCAATATAAGAATATATCAGTGAAAAGATAGCAAAATAAGTCCTTTTTGATGCATTGAACTCATCTAAATGCAGAAAAGCAATCCAACTGACTACTTATTTTCTTCCTGAATAATTCCTGTCATGTTATTTAAATGATAGTCAATCACTACTTTCTTCTCAACAATACCCAGTAAGAAATATTTTCTAGCTCAAGATGGTATATGTATCTCCTGGGTCACCAAGGAATGTTAGATAATCAATATTAGATTTAACTAAGCAATTAGATAATCAAAGCTTAGTTATTTGTAACACTGTTATCTCAAGATTTAACTGTCATGAGCAGATATATGCATTAAACTGTATGAACACCAGAGAAACAATATACAAGTAAGCAATTAAGTAAGAGCATCTCACCTGCAATGAAAGAAACAGCTCAGGTTTACCATATGGATCTGTGTTCTTAATAGTCGGTGGTCCACAGCATATTACATATGGCAAAATTGGAAGGATACAAGAAACAGACAGGTGGATTTAAGCAAGAACAAGTAAATAATAAAGAAGCATAGGAAATTTTCATGTCCAGAAGCCATAATCACCAATATATAATCACTAACAGCAGCACGTTAAACCAATTCAGGAACCGACAGAATGTTAACCAATTACAGCAGAAGAAACAGTGATACCTTGCTATTGGCCGGGACAAAGGATCAGGATGAAGAAACCAAAGACAAAAGCCAGCTTCCTTTGAATTTTCTGAAAGAAAATTTGATGGCAGAATCCTTTTGCGTAAATCCAACATAGAAGTAGAATGCATCTCGTGTGTTTCAAACCAGCTAAGCAACTGATGGAAACAGCCCATGTTAGTTGAAACGAGTATCTATTCAACACATGGAAGTAACTTTTCCCTCATGGAAGTAACTTTTCCCTCATCTATATTTCATACAGAAGTTTTTAACAAAAAGTTGGATACAGATTATAGTACAAAATCATATATCTTTTTGAAACCGAAAAAGTTATTCTAAATAAAGCTCTACAATGTCAATAGTGAAGACAATGAGACATCACTACAATGTTTGAAAATTTAGCCTTACAAGGTTATAAAGTGGAGACTGAAGACCAAAATCTTGAATGAATTTCAGTGAACTGTGGCTTTGCATTTTTCACAAATGGCTCAGAAACTCCCAACTTAGGTTATTTGTGCTAAATCAAGTTAACAAACCAACAAAAAAGACTATAAACTGTAGTAATAAATATCTAATACCTGCAGCCAAAAACCCACCTCAAAAAGAAGAACCCCAAGGCTGTAGATATTTGACTTAAAAGTGTTAAATCCTCCATTCGGTTGCTCTGGACTAGTATACCACTTTTCTTCCAATTGTGTAGTTAAAGAAAGAGACCGCTGCATAGTCTTCATATGTGAATTTTGGTAATTAGTATGGCACTGATAATAAATTTCATCATTGCCAGAGTGTTTTGCACCATTTCCTTGAAACTCAATCTCATCAACTGCTGAACTCCTGAAGCTAGATGTAGGGGTCATCTCAGGCTGGTGTTCGACAGACTTCATGTCCTCACTGAGTTTTTGCCGTTTCGCAACTAAACTACCATACGTCGCTGCATCTTGTTCCATTGGCCTTTTCTTAACAAAATCATTAAATAAAGCACCCTTCAATTCTCTCTTAGCAGACAAACCAGTGTACATAATCCTATTAGATGGCAATAAATTAAAACAGGATGGCCGTAGGTCTTGCAAAACAACTCCTTGAGAGTGCGCTAAATCCACAAACTCCACAATTTGTCTAAAGATAAACAGGCTTTCAACTTTATCTCTTCTATAACACCCAGGTTTCATCCACTCTCTCAAGTTGATCCCATGATGTAAATATTCAGAACTAGACCCATCAATTGTATGCAAAGAAAGCTTGGTACTTGACCTCATCAATGCATCAGAAGATACCTTCCTTGAATAACCCAATTTCCCATTACTTCGGCCCAAAAAAGCACTACTAAATACAGCTTGAGTATCTCCATTTTTGTTGAGAGTACCCTTTCCCTTCAAGGCTTTATTTACAGATAACCGAGAAGAGCTAGAAACTGCGGAGGTATTAAGAGCAGTATCCTCATTACAGCTTGATATAATTCTCCTGTTACTAATCCTTAAACAAAGAGACACTTCTTTGGTATCACGAACACCATGCAAAGCCTTATATCTAGATTGATTAAGTAACTCAGGCACGTGATTCTGCCATTTGCTTCTCCTATTAAAGAAAGGCCCGGTAAGATTTGGGGTTCTATAATTTCCCCCAGTCAATTCAAGAACATTTCCCACGTCATTTAAAGAGCATGGGCTAGTTTGGGGAGGTTCAGATCCAGCTAAGGAAATTACACATGCACTTGAATCCTTATTTTGAGTTGTGCCTATACAATCATGGGTAGAGCTTTCCGGCCAATCTCTCCTCAAAGATGCACATATCAATGGTGATTCCAATACAGTACTGTGGCCATCTAATTTCAGGTGAACATCACATCCTGTTCCTTGTAAGTCTCCATTCGCAGCTCTATTATTGGCAACCACTTCTTCCCCATTTCGGTCCATGCTGTCAAAATTAATCCATTCAACAGATATATAAGTAATTTGCTAAATAAATTTGCTGAAGAGAAGCAAAACTCAAGCTGAAAGATGAACAGAAAAAAAATGTACGATTTGTACGAAAGAATTTGAAACTAAATTGAGTAAAGCTTAATTTTCAGCTCAATATCGCCAATTAAAACATGAAGAACAATAAAATCAAGTGAAAAGAGATCAGTAACTAAAGTAGAGGGAATTGAATCTAAATTCTAAAAGAAAATAGCATCCAAACAAAGGACTTCAATTCTTAATAACAAAGAGAGAAATTCAAATTGAGGGAAAATTAAATTAAATTAAATTAATATAATAATAATATAACTCAATTTTTTTCGCAAAACAATTTAACAATCTAACTATAAATAAAGTAATAAACACTAATAAATTGCATCCTAATAATCAAAAGAACAACAGATTCTGTCACATTCTTCCATAATAATAATAAATTGAACAAATAAATAAATAAACACCACTGAATGGAGCACCACAAGAGTGTGAATATTTTTTTCCTTTTTTTTTATTTTCTTCTCAAACAAGAGTCAATTTTATAATTTAGAAGGAAAGAATGAGAAAGAAGTAGAGGTTTTTAAAATTCCTCAAATGGCAAATAAATATCCTTTCAATTTTCTACCCAAACTGACAATTGAATTGAAAAAAAAAAATTAGTTGTAGTTATTTTTGAGAGTAATTATAAAATTTTTTTTATTAATTAAAAAATATTAATTATAATATTTTTATAAATAAATTTACAATAAATATTTTTTAGTCAATAAAAAAAATTATCTCATTTTTAAAATAATTGCAATTAGTATCACTCTTGAAAAAATGTTATTTCACTTAAAAAAACATGTCAAGAGTAAGATATTTTTTGAAGCAATCAATTGAAATTCTCTGGACCCTAAGTTTTTGAAAAATTATTCATTTTTTTCTTTAATTATTTGGTTAATTATACAAATATGTATATACATACTAAGACAAAATTCAGATTTTTAAATATACAAAATAAGTGTGCAATACAAATACATAAAAATTTAATATTTATTTTTTTAATACCTAATTCGAACTTTGTTTTTTGCAGTATTTACTTAACCTGCCATGCAGGGGTCTAAATCTTTATAAACGTTTATAACAATTAGAGGCTATTATAGTAATTTAGATGAAAGCTAGTGGCATTTGAGAAGCGAGGCATTTAAAAATTTAGGGGGTGTTTGGTTTAGCTGTTTGATGCAGCTGATGGAGGTTTGAACCCCAAACAGCAGCTGTTTGGTAAAATTTGATGTTTGGTAAAATTTTAAAACAGTAGCTGATAACTCGGAGCTTTTTCATATCAGCTGATAGCTGATTCATATTAAAACTATATTAACCCTATTAAAATAAAATAAAAATTAATATTTATTAGATAATGATATGCTTATTGGTAATTTTACATTCAAACTGCAACAGCTATTGTATTTTTACAAAACACTAATCCAAATCAGCTATCCGCTATCAGTTATCAGCAACCGCTGTCAGCTACTAGCTGCTATGAACAGCTAAATCAAATAGTTACTTAATAGTTTTGGAGGCGGAAATGAGTACGCGTACTGTGAAAGAGAATCGAGTGGCCTTGAATGAGCCGAGAGCAAGAGGTGAGCCCGGCGGCTCGCTCGTGTCAGATTGTCATTAGGCAATAGACAATTAAAGATGAGAGTGTGGTCGCACATTCCTGTGCTAGTAGTGATTGGGCCTAAAAAGGACACATAGCACTTGTTGCATGCTTTTGCAAAAATACAATAAAGATTTAAAATATTATATTATAAATTATTTATTAAAATATTAAAATTTATAAAAATATTAATTTACTATAAATTTATAATAAATTATAAATTATCATAAATTTATTATAAATTTATAAATTTTACATAATTTATTATAAATTTATAATAAAATAATTAAAATATTTTTAATAAAAAATAAATTTTTTTAAAAATATATAAAAACTATTATTTTTCTCTTATCATAATACCTGCACTATGCCGTGCAACATCGGCTTGGGCTGGGCTCTTATTCAAATTTATACAAACAAATAAGATTATTTATTTTTGAGCTATTGATAAAAATATAAAAATAATTTTAAATAATTTTAAATATGCTGTATTTATAAAATATTTATTAAAATATTTAAATTTATAAAATATTTATTAAAATAACAGATTTTTATTAATTTATATAAAATTTATAATTAATTTATAATTAATTTATAAATCTAACACAGTTTATAATTAGTTTATTATGAATTTATAATAAAATAATTAAAATATTTTTTATAAAAAGTAAAAATTTTTAAAAATACGATGGAGGGTGTTATTTTTTTTAATAATATAATATTAAAAAATTAAATAAAACTACTCTACATATTATTTTTAACTTTTTTCAAAAAAACTCTATAATTTTTTTATACTTTTTACATACTATGTATATATATATAGAAATGAGTTATATGTCCAATATATGAAAGTCGTGTATTTTTAAATTAAAATTGAAAAATAAATATTTTTAAAATAAAAAGTTGATATTTTTAAAAATATTTTTATGTTTTACAAATTTTTTGAAAGTATTCCTAGAAAAATTGATTTTTAAATTTTTTTTAATTTAAAAAATTTTAAAGATTTTTTTCTAATCACTTAATTGAAAATATACTGAAAGTTGCAAATTGATAATAAGTATTTTTAGAATTAAAAAAAAGTAATTATTTAAATTATTTGCATTTTTTATTGGGGTGGAATCAATTTGAAAATAGAAGTGTAGATAGAGGACCAACCTATTATGAGAAACTAAACAGCTAAGAAAGTGATCATGTGAAAACTAACCCATTAAACCTTTTATCTAATTAAGGGGCACGGAGCCGAGCCGTAAATCATAACAGTATGCATGGGGGGACCACTCGTTGGGCTCCACTCGTTTTTATCAACTAATTGGGCTCCACTCGTTTTGATTTTGAGCTTCTCGTCTTTTCTTTTTCCCTCTTGAACTTTTTCTTTCTTCTTCTTTTTACCAGTGTTTTCAGAACCGGACCGGTTATTAAACCGGTCTCTCTACTGATTTATAGTCCAACCGGGTTGAAATGATTGAACCGAATTTTTAATTTTTTTTATTTTAATATTTTATTAGAAAAATATATTTTTTAAGTGAAAAAAAATAAAATTTTATTTGAAAAAAATAATTTATTTTAAAAAAAAATAATTTTTCAACCGGTTTTTGGTCAAAACCGGCCGGTTTTTGACCGGTTCATTTTAAAAATCCGGTTTTAAATCTATTTTGAAAAAATATAAAAACTGAACCGGACTGGCAGCCGGTTTCCAATTTAACCGGTCCGACCGACCGGTCCGGTCCGGTTTTAATAACACTGCTTTTTACAGTAGCAAAATAAGATTCCAACGAAGAGGCTTTGATCCTAGAAGCTCGATTTTGGTCAGGTCAGTTTTCATATTTGAATTAGTCTGCTTTGATTTATGATTTTTGATATGTAATTGAACTTCACTTTTTTACCTTTTTTTTTTTTTAAATTTCATCGTTAAAATTGCCGATTTCTAAGTCAAACGATGAGTTGTCTTTTAAATTTAATTCTCCTTGAAAGAATTTCCTCTTTTTCGTTTTTCCCCTTTCTTCTTTCTTCTTAGTTCTGTAATTGCGTAAGAATCTACTATCTAATTTGAATCATTGCATACATTCGCACACATTAGGGGTTTAGAATATGCTGCAGAAAACACCTATAATAATATATACTCGTATTCAATTTGAAGCCGTAAACGCATAAAATTTGGCTTTGATTATTTATTAATCTTTAGTCAGCCAATAATTATGCAGCAGTCTTGACTCTTGAAGAATTAGCTATCAGATTTGATATTGAATCTTGATGCAGATTAGAACACTCAGAATGGCTGATCTTGCAAAGGAAAAAAATTACAAAATTGAGCAGGCGAAGGACGACATGAAAGAGAAGGAATGTGATGATGTCGACGACAACCCCGATACCGTTGATGCCTATAAGAATTGGGAGCAACCAAACTCTAATAATTTTCTTCCCGAGATGAGCCTTCTTATTATGGTTCTTTCTGTAGTTTCATTCCCATCGGAAGATAGCGGAAATTCCGCTGATATAAATAGCATGAAAGATAATGAAGCAAAGAGCAGCATATCAAGAATAAACACCAGAAGGGACAAACACGATGTCAGGCCTCTAGGCAGACAATCACAGAGATTTCAACCAACCATTAAGGATTGCAGGTAAAATACTTCTTTCAGATTTTCTTTTTTATTTGTTCGGACGGAATTAAATAGTTGAATTTACGTTTATAACTCTTAATACGTAGTAATATGTGATGTTTGAAATTTGACAAAGGTGTTTCATTTGGTTTCAGGCATGGCAGAAAAATGTAAGCATGTTATGATGAAGAAAGAAATGAGACAAAAAAAAAAAGGAAAAGAAAAACTTTATTTGAAGTTCAGAACAGGCATTCTAAAGTTTTCAACTCTGTAAATTTTTTATACCCTGTCTGATACATGGTCCTAGTAGTACACCATTATAATTACCAATACCTTCTCCTTGTAATGTCATTGTGAATGCAAACTTCATCCTCAGATATTAGACATAGGATATATATCTATTCTTATCAAATGATGGTCTAATAATCATAGTTTGCAAAGCAAAACAGCATTTATGAACCCTCAAATTCATCCATCTGAGGTGAATTCAGTGTCATAAAGATTAGGAGTTTGATTCTCCTTCCAAAAATAATTTTCAAAAAATATTACATGGATCAAATTGATCTAGATCAAAAGTGTTTATGTATTGATTATATTGAAAAAATGACTATTTTAATCTTGCATTTATTGTTAAAGACAACAATAATAAATATAAAGTTAGAATAGTTATTTCTCAAATGCAATTAATGCAAAAAAAATACTTTTAATCGGAATAAATTTAATCTATTTAGCATTATTCAATAACTTTAGCATAGATAATTCAATGTCTCAAAACTTTGAACAAACGGTAAATCACATGGACA
The DNA here is from genome assembly GCA_947685225.1 of Garcia nutans. Taxonomy (NCBI): domain Eukaryota; kingdom Viridiplantae; phylum Streptophyta; class Magnoliopsida; order Malpighiales; family Euphorbiaceae; genus Garcia; species Garcia nutans. The sequence goes on along the minus strand of CANTUV010000010.1, from coordinate 11,471,846 downwards.
AAGTGGTCCTAATATAGTAATATTTATTGCAAAGGAGCCACGGGAGTACGACCAGTTAAAAGCTACATAAAGCACGTTACCTTAATAAATGTTTCACCAGCTGATTGCGCGGGCATCATTCAGTGACATTCATGGTAAAATAAACTCCTCTAGTTTTCAGAATTAAAAGGGAGAATTCAATTTAAATGAGAACTGAATTATGATATTCACTCTAAAAAATAATCTCGTTCTCCAACTGAACTAAGATGCTAGTTTAATAGCTTAAATTCTTTAAAAAAAAGCATTTTTTCTAAATTCTAGCCAGTAAAAGTGAGGCCAACATGCAGCCATCTTGATGCACCATCGGTATACAATAGGATGATACCATTCGCCTCCATTTGCCTCACTTGAAGCCTTGAACAGTTGAACCAATAATAATATTCAAAATGAAGATTGTTTAAATCCATTGCACAAAGATAGATTTCACATCCAGAAAAATCGATCATTCCTCTGTGCAATAGAAATTTTTTCTTCTTTTTTTTTTCACTTTATTCCATTAAAGGGAAAAAAAAAAGAATATGAGAAAAGAAAGAAAGGGAGACCACATCGATAACTAGATAGCAAAGCAAGACTCAGAAAATGCTTTTCTCAACTCTTATGGAGAGGCATCCAATCGCATTTAATGAGTTGTTCCCTCAAACATACTTATTGACACATGAATGAGAAGCTGAAAGCTACAGCATGTTCTCAAGGTAACAGAAAAAGAAAACAATTGATGACACGAGCTTAAATGCATATTTAAACTCACCCACTAGGAGAGAGAAATGTGGAAGAAAATTACCCTAGTTTACCTTTCTCCCTATTCCCTTGCCTACAAAAATAGCACACTTGTTCAACAAACATCATCAGGTTGGAGCCACAATTCAGTCTGATATTCTGATCTCAACTCCTAAAATGTCCTTCACCATCTCGTATGTTACAAATGCAATTGCTATAGACGGGACTACCTGAAAAAGAGAATAGAAAGATTGAATAATATCTTCTGGATCAGAAATTTAACATTCTAGAAAAGAAATAAACTAAAAAATTCTCTGTACATGTTAAAAACTTCATAGAATTCGACTAGAAATTTAATTTCCATGCTCTTGGAAAATCTAAAAGGCTTAATTAAATTTGTCTGTCAACTTTATTCACACCTCCAAGCAAACTGTCAACAGTTGTGGGGGTTGTACACAGTATGACTATCAATATGCTTATGCTCAGTAGATTGTTGCAGTGACAATTTTCTTGTTTCTGGATCATAGAATTCAGAATTGATATGGAGGTCCACGCAAATATGTAAATTCTATATCCTATTCTCAAGATGCAAGGCATGATGGTAATCCCAGCAACCAACCAAACAAATGCATTATCATAAACAAGAATTTTAGAGAATTCCAGACAATGAATCTCAAGATCTCTTCATCCATGAGTAAATTGTGCACAGAAAACTAAAATGAAAATCATATGCAAAGGAGCAGCTTGGTCATCTAAACCTCTCTTTCTTTACAAATGGCATATGTGATTTTCTTATGCAATCCTGTTAATAACTCTTGAAATTCAAGAAACATAATAGTACCTTTACAGAATTGGGTACCAAACCCTTGTACAATGCTCCAAAGCCCTCATGCCGAACAGTTTTCCTGAATGCATCAATCATGCCAGTATACTCAAGGGGGGCCTTGCTCCTTCCATCACCAGTGACAATGGAAGCAGCATCTTTCCATCCCACCATCTGCATTCGTCGGCGAATAACATCAAGAGGATAAGCAACAGTTTGACCAACAGTTCCAGCAGCAGCCCCACAAGCAAGCCTTGTAGTCACACTTAAGTCAGAATCTTTATCTAGTCCAAATGGTCTAGCTTTAATCAACCAATCTTTTAGTGATTCATACACGGCAAAGTTGAGACCTACATATGGGATCTGCCAGCAAGAGCAGATAGGTTATGCAGAGCCAACAAAGAGAAACCTTTTACATTCATAGAGTCATAAAAATTCTTATCAGCAATTTAATTATCAAGAAACTAGAAAAAGAAAGGATAAAATGATATGTTTTCTCAAATTTATCTTTCCTACCTATCATGCAACAATTCAATGCTAAAATTCACAATAATAAACCCAGAAAGCAATATAGTGTGCACTAATTTTCTAAACTGTAAATGAATATCACAAACATATGAATCCTCACACGAGTCTACTTTAACCTTTCTAGCTTTAAGTGAATAACAAGAGATATGGAGTTATTAGAGAAGTAAATGCTCAAAAGTAGTGAAGTGGCCCCCAAAGAAAATTCTTCATAACACAAACTCCAATTGAAAGTTTCAATTTGGGAGACAAAATACATCACATGTAAAATGTCCATAATCATCAAAGCAATCAGAGGTTTACACATGTATGAAGTACGACACATAGTATTCCTTTGTTTTAATATTGTGTTTGCCCAAAGATTGAAAAGTTCATATGCAATGTAACTTGAGGAAAGAATAGCTTACAACTCCTATGACAGAAGGAAGCCAGCCTTTGTACAGAGCTCGCGGACCTTCTTCCCTAAGCACGGTTGATAGAGCATGGAACATTCCTCTGTATTGATAAGGAGACTTCTCAGTCTGAAAAGCAAAATAAAATTTAGAAAAAAAAATATATACAGCTTACATATAGAAGATAAATAAAATATGTACACCTTAGAAAGCAAAATTCAAGCAAACACCCTAATAATTGCAAAGAAAATGATGAGGTGGTACCTTAAATTTTTCAAAAACAATAAAACCTGTGTTATAGTGAAATGCAGAATTTGCCATATTCCCATGACTTAAATCAATAGATATAATATTTATAGTACATAACCAAATTGGAAAAAGAAAAATTCCAGTTATTTTCCAAAAACATTTCTGCAAGAAACTGGAATCTGAAAGAAAATACCTGTACAGTTAGCCTGCCTCGTACCATGTCCATGGGATAAGTTGCAGACATGGCAATTATCCCTGCACATGCTCCAGCTCCAAGGCGTAGAAGAGGAGTCAGCTCAGCATTTTCTGCGGGAAGTAACCAGAGGATGGATGGAGGAAAGGACTCAGAAAACTACTATGGTCTCTATCAAAAGTCATCTATTGCCAACAACGCAACAGGCAGGCAAAAACTGGCTTAATCTAAATAAAACAACTAGTCCAGAATGGAAACACATACAAAATTGTGTATATTTTTTCTTTTTAATAAAGACAGAGTAAGAAACCAATACAATTAAGTATTCACATACCATTAGCAGTTTGCTGTTGATACAGCCACAGTATTCCCCTGTCACAAGGATGTAGAAGAAAAATCAGCAGAAGAATAAAGATATTTCTTGCACAGATCAACCAAAAACTTTGAACCATGAAACAATGTAATTTCAAAGGATTGGAAAAGAACAAGAAAACAGAAGCCTAGATTGAACTGATGTAGCAAGTAAACCTTCCTCAGTAAATAATTTGTAAAAACTTTTTCTCTCGACACGGGAAATGAAGAGAGAAGCAGATTGACCACATATATTTGCTATAGTTAGTAATTAAAAATTCAATTCTAAATAATTTATTTTGCTACCATATCACGATTGGTTATGAATATTCTCATTACCTTATCAACTCAAATAAACCACACCATTTTTTCTTTGAGACTAAATGATCAAAGCAAACTCAATCTCATCAAAGATAAAAAGCAGGTTGTAGTTACATTTATATATTATATAAATAAATAATTTTATATTATGTGTTAAACAATAACTATTCTGATATTACTGTCATACCAATGAAATTAAAAATTTGAAGGAAACATACTTAGAAGCTTCCTCGTAGCTGAAGAACTTCACCGCTGAGTTTGGGACAATACGAGCACAGTTTGTACCATTGCCTTTAAAAAGTCCACAAAAACCCTCAGTTCTCCATATATATCTCAACCCTTGAATTGTTCCATTGTATTTTATGCTGTGGGGATTTTGAACCTGCAAATTACAGGAGTTGACCAACGTAAAATTATGTTGTATGTGTGCGTGCAAGATATGGATACACAGAGATATACATAAATATGCAATGACTTCAATGAAAAAATAAAATTTAAATGATCTAACCTGTAGCAATATTTTCAACCTTTCTAATGGAGCAACAGCCGTACGTGACCTGAAAACACATTTGACTGTTTCAGTTAATAGAAGTTCGTCCTAGCAAGACCACCAAGAAGTATAACCTTGCATGCGGCGTGCCACAAGAAAATCTGAAGGCAGACCTCAGGGGACCAATTTTTAAAACCTTACACATTATTCAATAAACCATACTAGTATAATTTTTGAGAGAGCAAAAATAATAGCCTCTGAGTATTCTAATAACAACAATACTCACTGCTATAAAATTTGAAACAATCAAAGATTTGCCCAAGCAAAAATCAAATACGGATGGAATACCGGTCCTGACATGCCAATGTAATACATAATACATATAATGGTAAATTTGTACAATTTAGTCAAAAATCATAGGCATGAAATATCTAATTCAAGCACTTGAATTTTTCTTCTCATTACATCAGAGATAAAATAAAGGATCCGAAAAAACAACTCCTAACTGATTATATGCAATATTTAGCAAACCTCAATAACAATACCAGAATTTTCAGGATAGCAGAATTTTCTATTCTACTAAATTAATTTTTATGGAAATAAAACAAGAAGCTCAAAAAAAAAGAGCTAGAACCAATTTTCAGATGCTCCTATAATTTACCCTGTCTTTAGAATGAAATTGGCCAATCTCATAATACTTGCCGAGGACCAACAAACAAACATACTAAGATTATGTTGATCCCAAATGGCAAATGCAGCAAAGAAATATTCAGTTGTGAAGCCCGATGGTCTAGTTTGCTTAAAAATACCACACAGTTGTATACCAAAGAAGCAAATGAACAAAAAAACGAAATTCAATTTAGCATTCCTCAATGCAAATACACTATAGAAGATTATTAATTTCCCGCGAAACGTGAGACGAAAACAGAACTCACACTCCACCGGCGACACCTCCGGCGACGAGAGACTTGCAGATACTGAGAACAGCATAGCTAGGAGCCTTGACTCCCTCTCTAGCCAGCTTAGCTTCTTCCGCTAGATTGACGATCGTAGTGACAGCCGATTCGGTAGTCTTCACATCCTCTGATGCCATCGATCAGTAAAACACTAAAACTCTAATAAAGTCTTCAAACAAACAAGATCTCACTTTCTTCGGAGATCGATCAGGTAAGGCAGTAATCACGCGCGTTTATAGAAGTGCGAGTCTCTGCATTTCTCTCTGTCCAACCAAAACAAAGCGTCGCGGCTGCGGTTGGGCGACGGCTCTTGGAGGGGCGAAACTCGAAAATGAGGTCTAAACTCGAACTTTGGCTTTGCAAGAGTATGACTGGTGAGTGGTGACTGCGGACTGGTGACTGGTGACGCCATCTGTTTTTTTATTTTTTAATTAATTTATTTGCCCAATATAGTCGCTGGTGTAGATAACAAGTTGGAACGCGCCGTTTGTCGGACCCCACGTGGAATGGAAAGGGTCTCATGAGTAGTTAAGGTGGGTGACTTTATCCAATCAGATGTTGCATATCAGAAGGCATTGTTTGGATAATTGGATCTCTCTTCTGAAAAAGGAAATTTGAATATAAAATCTTTTATATATATGTACATAAGCTGAATAAAGAACTATTTTGTTTTGAGTATTTACACTTAATAAATGAGAAATTAATTTTAAATTTATTATTTAGAAAAATATATATTTATTATTAGACTATAATTATTTTGATTTGTATAAAGTACAAAATTAATATTCTTGTTTCTTAAATTTAAGTAAGAAATAACTAAATATAAGAATTACATTTGATAATTTTGATTTGTATAAATTACAAAATTAATATTCTTGTTTCTTAAATTTAAGTGAGAAATAAATAAAAATAAGAATTATATTTGATAATGCAACTAACACCTGGAAATTAGCAAAACACCTGTAAATTAATAGCCAATTTAAATAGAATGTCAATAAAAGGGTTAATTATATCTGTAATCTTTATTATTGAGAAATTCACTAATGGCTATTATCGTCCCTGAAATTTAATTTATTACACCATCATTTTTTAATTTTTAAGTTTAATTTTAATAAATTTTTCAGAGATGATGAATGTAATTATTCCGCCAATAAAATAATTGCAAATTCCTTTTCTTAAATTTAATATTAAAGGACTTCCAAATCATTAATGTTTCTCATTTATTCTCCTTTTTTTCCAACACATTAACAATTTATTTTATTAGGTGAAGGGAACTAATTAGACATATTTTAGGGCAATTTATATTGACAAAGAATAGGCACCAACTTATGTCCCGATTTTTTTTTTTTTCACCGACCTAATCTTGCTCCATATATAAGGTTCTATATTTGTTTTTACATCTTAATAAAGAACCATTTCCAAATAATAGAAACCTTTATCTTATAAAAACAATGTGGATGAAAAGCAGTGCTGAAGTTCAGTCGAGAACCTAAAGCACTATGCAAACTCTTCCAAAATCTGGAAGTAAACCTGGGATCTCGATCAGACACTAAAGAAGTTGGAACACCATGCAGTTTCACAATCTCATGGATATACAGCTCAGCCAACCTCTCCAAAGAGTAATCCATCCGCACCGGAAGGAAATGAGCTGTTTTAGTCAATCTATCCACAATCACCCATATAGCATCATGCTTCTTTTGTGTCAATGGCAAACCAGACACAAAATCCATTGTCACTCTTTCCCACTTCCATTCTGGTACTGACAACGGTTGAAGCAACCCAGTTGGAACTTGATGCTCTGCTTTAACCTTCTGACAAGTGAGACATTTCGACACAAAATCTGCAATGTCTCTCTTCAAACCAATCCACCAATAATGCTGTCTCAAATCATGATACATCTTCGTATTACCCGGATGCATAGCAAACACTGACTGATGTGCTTCTTCTAAAATGACTCTTTTCAATTCAGCATCATCGGGTACACACAATCGGTTTTTAAACCAGAGACTTCCATCGTCTTTCACAACAAAATCTCTTGTCTTCTCATTCTTACAATCTGAAATAATCTTCTGAATCTTCTTATCGGCCAACTGAGCTTCTTTGATCTGATCTAACAAAATCGGCTTCAATTGCAACTGTGCCAATAATGCACCATCAACACAAGGTACAAAACTGGCATGCAATGCTCTCAACTCAACAAGCAACGAGAGCGAGTAAACTGTTAAACCAGCTAAAGACTTCCGACTCAAGGCATCAGCAACAACATTTGCTTTACCTGGATGATAGTCAATCAAGCAGTCGTAGTCTTTAATCAATTCTAACCATCTCCTCTGACGAAGATTGAGTTCTTTCTGGACACCCAAATACTTCAAACTCTTGTGATCAGTGTAGATGAAACATTTCTCCCCAAACAGATAGTGGCGCCAAATCTTTAATGCAAACACAATGGCAGCCAATTCCAAATCATGGGTCGGATAGTTAAGCTCATGCGGTTTCAACTGCCTAGATGCATAAGCTATAACTTTACCTTCCTGCATCAATACACATCCCAAACCTCTATGTGAAGCATCACTGTAGATCACATATGGTTTGCCTTCCACAGGTAAAGTAAGAACAGGCGCTTGAGTCAACATATCTCTCAACTGCTCAAAGCTAGCCTGACACTGATCCGTCCACACAAATCTCACTCCCTTACGAAGCAATCTAGTGATTGGAGTAGCTATTTATTTTAGTACTAATACTAGAATATAATTCCTCGCCATGTTGTGGTTATTGATATAATTGATTGAATTTTAATATTAGATTTTATAATTTTAGTAAATTTTATTTTTTATTAAATAGAAAAATATTGAAAATTTAAGAATTCTATAAAATAATAAAATATTAATATAAATAAATAATAAAAAATTATGAGCGGAGATTTTCACGCCACTCCCATGTGAAATAGTTATTGCGATTTTGAAATTGTTATACTCAAGGCCTTGAAAAATACGGGTTTAAATTCGGAGAAAATAGAGTCGATGTCCGGAAGAATAAAAAAAATAGAAATGGGTGAATGACTCGATTCATAAGAAATCTACAATCCCCTATTAGGGTCGAAAAATTAGATATGCATGAAAATTTGAGAATGACATAGCACTTCCATAATATCAAGTTCATTGGAACCAGCATACTTTTCAGGTTTAAATATTATTTTATTCTTAAGCGCTATAATATTATTCATACTACATGTCATTATTGAAATAAGTAATTATTATATTATAAATCAAACAAACAGATAAAATAAACATCCATTCAAATAAAAAAATATGCCATTATAAATATTCAAATGTCCACGAAAAAATAAATAAAATATGACATTAATCAACATGTGAAAATGTATCACTTACAATTATTTCAAAGTCTTTAAATAAATTAAATTATAAAAAATAAATAAATAAAACAAGTATGACACTCACGAATGAAAATATGTATTTTACATCATTAAAATCTGAACAATAAAATTAACACTATTCAATCATTCATAGAAAAATAAATAATATAAACATATAGTTTTCAAAGTCTTTAAATAAATTAAATTATAAAAAATAAATTAATTAAACATGTATGACACTCGCGAATGAAAATATGCCTTTTACATCATTAAAATTTGAACAATAAATTAACACTATTCAATCATTCATAGAAAAATAAATAATCTAAATATATAGTTTAATCATCACAAAAATAATAATAAATTGAAATTTAATAAAAAATGAAAGTTAATCACAAATTGCAATTTACAAATAAATATTAACTGAATTAATTGGGAGTCGCGTCTCTCACTAGCCAGTTAGCTGGCAGGGAATAACACTCCAAAAGTAGACGGTTTACGTAATATAATTTTATTTGAAAATTATAGTTTATATCTAAACTAAAGTTTTATATTTATACAAATTATGATTTTTCTTAAACTAAAGTTTTATATGTGAATTAGGGTCATGGGGATCAAATTAGAATTTTAATTTTAAAAACATGTAAGTGGGGTTTTTGTATGATATAAATAGATTATATGCTGCGAAAAATATTTTATAAATTGCTATTTTGTAATATAAATTGATATTGTATAAAATAATTGCAAAACAAAGTTTAAAATAATAACTTTTAACATTTAAGACAATGTTTGAAAGTAATTTCTATAAGTTTAAATAAATTAAACACAAAAATACATCTTCGTTTTTTTGCTCCACCAAATTAAAAGTGATGAATGAAGTTTACTGCCTGAATTCACTTTAGATTTTAAATGGAGGTTCAATGCAATCGATGACAGTTTCTCTTCTTCTTATATTGCTGTGTATATGTTTGTGTTTTTCTTACTGATTGTTCTTAATCATTGTTGTGTTGCTATTGCTTGACCTTTTGGTAATTGTTGCTCTTTCTTATTAACTGTTGCTTTAATTTAAAATCGAAATATTTTAAATTTTCGATCGAATCAATTGAATTATACTATCGGTCGATTAATCAAATTAAAATTTTAATCGCTTAACCGAATTTTATCTACCACTAATTTTTATAATGTCAAGTTTTGGTCTTTTGGCACTGCTACTTTTACAGGATACCTAATCATGACAATTGGTAAATACGAGTTTCACAATTTACACCATCAACTATAGCAACATAATTCAAACAATACATTTTACTTATTAATTTTTAATAATATTTTTTATTTTAAATATAAATTAAAATACCTTTTATTTTCATTAAAATTAAAAATATATATTATATGATATTGTATAAAATGTGAAATTCATATGAAATAGAGAATTTGAATATAAAATAAAGTAAACATGACAAACAAAAAAATAGGTTGAGGTATTAGGTTCATCTTAACTTTTTTGAAATGCATGTTAGTTATATATGGTTACTCATGATTTTATTTTTTAATTTTATTTAGATTGGTGTAACTTTATATCTTCAGTTTATTTATTTTTTTTAATTTTACAAAATTTCATAAATTAATATTCTCATTTGAAAAATTTGTTATCTAAAAAGAACAATCAAAGAAAAAAAAGAATCATATAAAAACTAAAAATTAGTAATAAATGATTCGTGATTGATGTTTAATTTTACGTTCAGTAGTTAATTATAATTATTATAAATACATAAAATTATATTTAATCGATATAAATTTTAATTTTTTTTAAATACTATTACAATTCAGTTTTTTTTTCTTTTTACTTTTTTCAAAAATTTTCATTGTAAAAAATGTTTACTCATTAATAACATTTTTTTAAAAAATATTCCCTCATTTCATTTTTTTAAATAATCCAATTATTTCATTTTAAATGTAGCAGTTCATTGTGGAGGCTTTGCATTTCGATTTTTAATAAATCATTATTTAAAAAAAAGTGATAAAATAAATTAACTTAGAATAGTAAAAAATAAGCTGTAACTATTTTGAATATGATAAATACTCAATTAACAAAAATATATATATTTCATTAAGCAATAAAATATATGTTAAGGCTAGATTGTCAATGACCCTTAGAATTTGACAAAATAGATAATTATTACATCTTTGCTCTTTTAACTTTTAAGTGAATTAATTGATTTTAAATATTTTAAATAACATTATTTCCATTTAAATGACGTATACTTTAGTTCTTAAGATTTAATAATAATAATAATAATAGTAATAATAAAGTATTATTCATATTTTCAGATAAATTTTTCAATTTTTTAAAAATAAAAAATTAAATTTTAAGATTATAAATAATATATTTAAATTTTTTAATTTGTAAATTAAATTTTAAGATTATAAATAATATTTCTAAAAACATTTTTAAAAGATAAATTTTAAGATCATAAATAATATTAAAAACTTAAATAAATAATATTATAAATAATATTATAAATAATATAATTTAATATTTAAAAAACTTAATTCAAGAAAATTTAAAAAAAAAAAGACATGGTAAAATATTGTGCTAGTTTCTTTAGATTTAGTATTATATATAAATAGATTTAAGTTGTTTAAGTTTTAAAATGAAAACCCGTTTAAGTATGAGTGAAAATTTAAAAGTTGAATTTTTAAATTATTATTTGACTCTTAAATCCCTAATTTTACATAATATTAAAATTTAAATTTTAATAACTTTTCATAGAACTTTCAATGTAAGCAAAATAAATTAAAATAAAGACAAAGGTTAAATTTTTTTTCTTTAAAAATATTATATGTATTAAATTAATCTTAATTAAAAATATTTTATGCATTAATTATATTAAAAAAATAATTATTCTATATATAAAATACTTTTAATTTGAATTAATTTAATATATTTAGTATTATTTTTTTTAACTCATCATTTGCGTCCAATTAGGTCCAAAGTAACATTTTGAATTAATTAGATAAAAATATTTGATATTTAAATAAAAGTATTACATACCATCAAATTATATCTGAAAATTCTACTGGCGAGGCCTATAAATAAGGTGACAGGTATCGGTGTGAGTATGTGACAGTGACTTTTGATCCCGTTTAGGTAAAGGAAAATGCACTCACATTCAGACATTTGTATGGTTATCCTTCACCCCCTGTTTTTGCCCTGGTCCCATCTTCGCCAATAACGGAAACCTAACGGTTGAGGTCCACCATTTGGACGGCATTCAAAATTAACATCTTAATTTTAAAATTGATATATATATTTTTATCCGATAATTGAATTTGTATGTTTTATATGTTATAGTTAAATTTATAATTATTTTATATGATGTGAGACATTTTATCAAATTGAATTCTGTTGAATCAAATTTAAAAATAAGAGACTAATTCGTCACATATTATTGTATCAATTCACTGCACATCTCATATAAATTATTTAATTAAGATGTTTACACATAAGTTTTAAATAATTATAAATGTTAATTTCAAATATGTCTAAGAATTGTATATTTTTACAAATATTTATGAATTTTATTATTTGACATGAGAGAGAGATGATTTGGGTTTCACTAATCTAAAAAATGAAATTTAGTATGATATATAAAAATAATCACAATTATTAAATTGATAAATAAAAAATACATTTTCAACATTATGTAATACAATTTTGGAAATTTCAAGAATAATTCTTAGGTGTATACATATAAAAGTTTAATGAATTTTCTATATTAAATAAAAAAAGATATTTTTTGTTGTTTGCATTTCATATTAAGTCAATAAATATTAAATTCAGTCCTTCCTATTTTCAGTATCCAACAAATTAACCAACACATAATATTTCTCAATCACATGATATATTATTTTTAACTATTTTTTAACATTTTATAATTTTAGAAAAAAATAAAAATATAATTAAAATTAATTGCATGCATACTTTATACATTGCTATTCTATTATTATGCATTCATGTATTAAATATATAATTTTGGTTTGTTAAGTGAGTGTTTTGAAATTTAAAAAAAAAAAGTGGGTGTTTTTCATATAAAGAAGGGAAATAAATATTTTGGAAATTTTACTGTTTAGACTATTTATTCTTAAAGTCATAAGAGAAAAATTGCAATGGGTCTGCATATTGTTGATGAATTACATTTCAGGGAAAAATAATTTTTAAAAAAATGCAAAAATATTATACAGTAAAAAAGTTTATAAAAACACTGTGAATATATTAAAATTTACAAAAAATGTAATCTATTTTTATTTATATTAAATATATTTTTAGTATATATAGTAAAAATATGAAAAAATAAAAAATATTATTTTTATAAATAAAAAAAATAAAACTGAAATTTTGAATTAAAAAAAAGTAGTGTTTTATGTAATTTCCTAAAAAAAATACTCAAGTTGAACCAGAACGCTAGAGGCTGTTAAGTAAGAACTGGGCTAATGGCCCATGGGCAACCATCGGGCTATAATACGGGCTCCTTCATTGTCATGTGCGAGTTCAAGAAAACAAAAAAGAAAATTAGAAAAAGCAGCAGCAGCTACAGTTCGTCGAAACCCTCGTAATGAACAGTAGTTATGGTTCTAAGCCCTTTTTTTTTGTTCTACTTTTATTTTTTTTAATATTTTTTATTTTAAATATAACCTATTTTATATTTGTTTCTTTTAACTGTTTGTTTATTTGCTTTATCTTTTACTTCCTTTTTTTTATTAATTTATTATTTATTTATTTAGACTTAAAAAATCTTATTAACGTTTAGCCAATTATATATATATATATTTTATTTAGTATTCATATTGCTATCTTAATTTATTTTAGTTTTAGTTTAATAGAATTACCTAAAACTAAAATATTATAAGATATTATAGTTTTATATCAAAATATTATATAAATTAAAACACAAAAGAAAACATTCATGGTTTAAAATGAGAAGAAACCTTGTAATTATAGTTTTAAAGATAATAAACCTGTAATTTATCTTAATATAAGTGGGGTAATAATACAGTACAGAGCATGGGCTCATCAATGTGTAATTTAAAGACAATTTAACATCTCTCTCTCCCACCATCTAAAATATATTAAAAAAGGAATAATTATACGCTACAACCGTTGTAGCAATAAATGCTTACAACGGACCAATGAGATTCTTACACTTTGAATAAATGCCTACAACGGACCAATGAAATGAATCATTTAATCTACGTGTAAGAATCTCATTGGTCCGTTGTAGGCATTTATTGCTACAACGGTTGTAGCATATAATTTTTCTTAAAAAAGGCGCCACTATTTTCCCGATTTGGGACATGCTGATTTTTTTTTTGTTGGTTTTTGGGACATGCTGATTTTAATTCAAAGAAATTAAAGCTTAGCTATGTAAAAAAAGACATGACGAGGACCTTTTTTTTAGCAATAATAAAATAATATAAAACAACAAAGGCCAAGCATCAAACCATATAGAAGGCAAACAATAATTTTCCTACACCATGAACTCTTGGAATAAAGATACAACATCTCCAAAACATAATGACTAACCATCTTTTTTCTATCCCATGGATTACTGGAACAAAATATAACATCACCAAACAAAATGGCCAGCCAAAATAGTCTATAAAGAGAACCAAGACCAATGACTTGGAATTGCTCAAAAATGGGAACAGATTAACTGGATTGACAGAACAACAACCCTAATCCATAAAACCCATTCATCCTCATGTATGAACATACATAAAATTGAAGAAAATAAAGGATAAAGCATCCTTAAATGAGAAAACAAAGAAAACAACTTTGACATTACCATGAAATTGAGCTGAAATTGAATGACAACTATAGTCACCAAGTCATCTTCCTCAAATAACTAACCAGCAAAATCCAAAAAGGAAGAGCAATGCGATTGAAGATTTATAGAGGTAGTCAAAATTCGATCAACAATCTAAACAATGAATAATAGCCTTGGAATATCAAAGAACAAAAGAGAAGTCTAAACAATACCAGCAATCGAACTTAATAGAGAGGAAATGTGGATTATGCAAGATTAGTACAAATAAATCGATTCCCCTTCAAAACAAAACTAACATCTAGAGCTAGCCGCTGATAATTCATTTGGACTTCTAGATCTTCAATAATAAAGTTTCCATGAAAGTGAAAATCCAAAAAGACATACTCCGAGTCAGATCTAGATAAAGGAGCATCATAATTATAAATTTACTGTTAACAAACAAAAAAACTTGAGTTGAAATGGTCAAGGGCCGTCTGTCGGCTAAAAGACCATTTCCATGTGAGCTGTCTTTAACTAACGGAGCTTTTCCTAGTTTTTTTGACAATGTGCAGGTTGATGTTCTAGAAGAAACATTCAAACTATTTTCATCAACTCAAGAGGAGGTTTTTGAAGATCAATTGGTGCCTAAAGTTTCCATTCCAGATCTGAACATGAGCAAGATTCGAGGACGAATCTTTTCAAAAGAAAGGGAGAATGATACAAACCAGATATGGCAGCTTTGTGCCATTGAAGAAAAGCAATCTTACATCATCCAAATAGATTTAAAAGGAGTTCAAAAGCTCTTTTATGAGGCTGAAATACACTTGGGGCGTGCTACACTTCATATGAAGCAGATTTGGTGCAATTCAAGCAATATGGGCTTTGTGGAGCTTGATACAGCTTATAGGCCAAAGCTACACAAAGAGAAGCCTAAAGTGAAGATCAAAGTATGGAAATCACGTCCAAACACATGGGCATGCTTTCTTGGGCTTGTTCAGCAAGTTTTTTGGCATGTTTAGCAAGTTTTTAAGGCTGAACATGGCTGCACATGTTGGGCTTATTTTTCCAATACATTAGGCCTTTTTTTGGACTTAATTAAGGCATGTTTAATATAGGCCCAAGGAAGTTACGAATTTCAGCAAGTGGAAGACATCTTTTTGTCACATGGGATGTGGTCCCCTCATTCCTTAGTTAGTTAGGATATTATTTTATTTTCCATATCTTTTAGGATTTGATATTATTTAGTCTTTCCAAATCTATTTTGGATTTGTTTTATTAGATTTGGATAGGATTTAGATTACTTATCTGATTTAGATTCAGATTTACTTTATGTTTTCCTTAGTGGATTAGGATTACTTTATATTTTCCTTAGTGGATTAGGATTACTTTATATTTTTCCTTATGCAATTAGGAATGTTTTCCATTTTCCTTATGCAATTAGGAATGTTTTCCTTATGCAATTATGAATGTTTTCCTTATGCAATTAGGAATTTTGTAACCCTTATTTAAGGGCACTATTAGGCAGAATTTGAGATACAACAATTAATAAAAAAATTTTGAATTCTTTTACAAGTTCTTCTTGTGAATTTTCGTGTGAGAGAGATTAGAGTGGATTCTTTAATTCTTTCTTTGCATCAAGAATTAGGTTTACTTATCAACAAGAGTTGTGGCGTTTTCCTTCTTCTTACCAACTAAATCCTTCAATCATAGTGAGTTCGCGTCTCTTTATAGGCGTTGGGTTCCTTAGGAGGTGATTATCAAGTTTCAAGGAGTTCTCTACCATTGTTATACGTTGGGTTTGCTGCCATCGTTGCTAAGGGTCCGCGTCATTTGGTATCGGCTAAAAGACCGACAGTCGCCCATGGTCTATGTAAAAGCGAAAAGGGAGAGAAACTTACCCACTAAGGGCCTGTTTGGTTTAGCTGTTCATAGCAGCTGGTAGCTGATAGCGGTTGCTGATAGCTGATAGCTGGTGGCGGATAGCTGGTAGCTGATTCGGGTTAGTGTTTGGTAAAAATACAATAGCTGTTGCAGTTTGAATGTAAAATTACCAATAAACATATCATTATCTAATAAATATTAATTTTTATTTTATTTTAATAGGGTTAATATAGTATTAATATGAATCAGCTATCAGCTGATATGAAAAAGCTCCGAGTAGGAGCTTATTGAAACAGCAGCTGTTTTGGGTGCCTAACAGCTATCAGCTGCTGTTTTAAAATTTTACCAAACAGCTGCTGTTTGGGGTTCAAACCTCTATCAGCTGCATCAAACAGCTAAACCAAACATCCCCTAAGTTTCCACTATTAAAAGAATGAGTTTGCGTTCACAATTTTTTTTCTTTTTATAGAAGGAGAGTAATGTTCAAAATTACAGAGTGCAATATTAACCGAAAGCAATAAATTTAACTCAATAACAATTTTTGGTTGAAAATTTTTTTACTGAACAATCTTTAAAGCAAATCACAACCCCATAATTTTGCAATTAATAGAAAACAAAATCATAGATGAACCATGAAGACACTTCTATAAAATTTTAATTCATCCCTAATCAATCTACCGGTTGAGCTAACATAGTTATCAAAATCAATTGAATCATCAACATTAATTTTAAGCCAACATGAATTCCAAGGAGACCAACAATTCAAGTGATTCATGTTTACAATATATATATATATATATATAGCTTTATTAGTTTGCTAAATAGAAATAACTAATAATATTTAAATATATTTTTAAAATGATTTCAAATTAAATTTAAATAATTACATATTTAATCAAACATATATAGATAGCAATTTTACTATATTTTACTTTAAAATTTATATTTTTTTAAAATATAAAAATGTATTATTGATTAATACAAATGAAAATTACTATTATATAGTATAATATTCATACTATTATTATCTCAACAATTGACAAACAACGTTAATTAAGAAAATGTTAAAAGATCATATTCTGTTTTACGATAGCGTATAAAATATTAAATTTAATAATGCGAAATCGTAAATGATGAAAATTGCAATTAAAATTTGTCTTGCCCTGCACTTTTTTTATTCAACTCCTTAAATTGGATTAAGAGAAGACTTTTTGAAAATGTTAGCAGAACCTAATTATTAAGGCGGTGAATGAAATTATATATCTGTATAAGAACTGAACAACAAGCAATTTATTAATAAATCCATGTGAAAACAAAATCTTGCAAGGGACAATTGAAAATCATCTTCAAAACTGATTGGATTTTCCGGTTACAGTAGTTCAGCGAATTTATGTTGATTTTTGGGGTACAAGCTAGCATGGGAATATTAATGTTAACGATGAATCCTCCGTTTTCCACGTTATGCAATAATAATTATTATAAAATTGAAAATCTATAAACTACTGACAATAAAATTATAAATATATTTTGGATCAGCCACTTGCATAAACTTGTTTAAATTCAACTAATTAAATATCTTTGTTATATTATTCAAACAAAATTCAGTTGGTTAATCTTTATCTTAATTACTCGTTGACTTTGTCTTATCAATCGGAGTCTTCCATATACATTGCATACTTGATTTGATTTATGTACATGAATTTTATGACTTTCTATATTCCAGCACTCTGATTACAATGTTTTGCTGTCAACAGTCTAACATAATTATAGCTATAAATGTGTTTGACTGTAATCTATGAAACGACGAAAAAATGAATTATCACATTGACATATAAATAAGTTTATAATTATTATTGAATTGTCAATTAACTAGCTTTGCAATATATTATTAACATTTTTTATATATAAATTTGAGTTTAAACTGCTATGAAATAATTACTAAAATAAAAATAGTAAATAATATACATTTAAAGTAAAGTTTGAGAATTAAATGCGATATTCTAAAAAAATTGTTCAACCCATGTGAGCAAAATGATTCTAAATTCATTTAACGGCAACCAGAAACTATGTTTTTTTTTTCTTTTGCCCTTTTGCTGATATAACTGAAAAGGGAATGAAAAATCAAAATTGAAACATGCTAATGTGAAACGGATGATTAATGCTAATTAATGTGGAACTATATTTGAATTTTCTAAAAAAAAAGGGGAAAAATTTGGAAGCAAGTTTTTAATTTCAAAGTCCTCTCAATTTAATGCTTTTGATTTTGAAGTCTGAATTCTCTAATTTTGTAGGAGTAAATTCCACAAACTATTTAATATGCTTTTAGGGGTTATAATAAATGGATTAAAAATTATATTAATGGTGTATGGATTTTTTGATTTTTTTGATGTCTTTATAATTTTTTTTTTCAATTTAATACTTCATCTTTATTAAATAGTTATATTTCAGTGGCTCAAGTCATTTTATCCATCACTTCGGCCATGACTGAAATAAGAAAAGTGAGTTTAGTTCTCAGCATCAAAAAACACCACATCATATAATATTATTGAAGTGATGAAAATGACATACCTTCTTCTTCTTCTTCTTACTAAATAAAAAAACAAAAGATGTAATTTGACATTTAATGTTTAATTCACAATAACTTCATACCAAAGTTCCTTCTTTGTTCTTATGAAATAGAAAAACAGAAGAAGGAATTTGGTATTTAAGGTTTAATTTATAGCAACCTCATGCCAAAGTTTCATATCTAAACACTTGATTTCTATATACGAGCCTCAATTTTTTAGCCAACTCCTTTCTTGACATCCATCACTTTCCTTTTGTCTCCCAAACGGCAACTCCAGACTTTAATAATCAACTCTCTCTCTCAATTCTCAAGCGACATCTCCAGACCTTATATCCCATAATTTCACATTCTCTAACATACTAGAGGGTCTGCTATGAGATTCAGATACCATTACCACATTACTACTGTCTACTCACCGTAATTTCGTGGCTGGAATGGCTAAGTCAAGATCCGCCTTGTGAATATCACATGAGCAATCTCAAATATTGGAGAAAGTGATTGCAAATCATAGATCAGAGTTCCTATTGCTTGACCCAAAACTTGTGAACAAGAACTCTAGTGACGACCCAATCGCTTAAACCGTCGAGCTCGATCGGGCTGCGTTTTCCTAATAATAGAATAATCCAACACAATTAAACTCCTTGCAATCTTTAAAGAGCAAATCCAAGGCTCTCTATAGAGAAGCTTGCGAGACATTAAAGGACAAGCTGAGATGCAGGCACCAAACCCAACTGGAAAGAAGTATACCAGAGGCCCTTGGAGATGCCACAATTCTTCGATCAAGGATTAACAACTTCAACAAAAAGATTGATGGGAATAATTTATGCTGTTTAAAAAATCACATCTTTTTTTTTTCTATTTCATAAGAATGAAGAAGAATAAGAGGAAATGTCACTTTTACAACATTACATGATGTGGCACTTTATTATGTATAAAACGGGCTTCACTTATCTTAAACAGCATGAACCACTAAAATATAGCTATTTAATTAATTTTGAATACCAAACTGACTAAAAAAATTATTGAAACACGAAATAGACAAAATTGAAAAGTCCAAACACAATTGGTAATGGTATAATTTTTCGTTCTTTTTATTAATAATCACATGTGATACTTCTTTAGAGGTCAATCTATGTCATAAATGAATTTATTTACGTTAGCCTCAAATAATAATAATAATAATAATAATATAATTGAAGCGTACTGTTCCATTATTATTAATAATTCTAAATTATCTCGTTAAAATTTTAATCTATTTATGTACTGTTCCATTACATTTCACATATTGTTATACATATTTATGATTAATATAAAAATAGTTTATCTTACATGGTCAAATCACCTGCATTAAACGTGTCTAAAACTAAGTAATTATATGATAAGTGATGGTTCTCATAATAATATTAATAAAAATTATAATCGGATAAAAGAACTTAATTAAACTCTAAAAAAATGGTAATTTAAATAAAAATTACAACGATATTTATTTCCAATAAAAAATAAGTCAAATTTTAATTTTTTTTTTAAATAGTATTGATTAGTTTGCCACGTTTGGCAGTTGGAAGTGTATAGCAGAAAACGTATCTATCATTACAAAGAAGAAAGGGAATTAGGAAAAATTATATGCTACAACCGTTGTAGCAATAAATGCCTACAACGGACCAATGAGATTTTTACACGTAGATTAAATGATTCATTTCATTGGTCCGTTGTAGGCATTTATTCAAAGTGTAAAAATCTCATTGGTCCGTTGTAAGCATTTATTGCTACAACGGTTATAGCGTATAATTATTCGGGAATTAGAGGGTGTATTGTTATTTATATAATTTTACATTAATTGGACTTTGACAGGCCAATGCAAACAACAAAAAAGGACTTGCTTTAAACTTTTTTTTTAAAAGTTTGGTGAAGTTATTAATTTGTTGATTAATTCAAATCCACTGTCCACAAAATTATGATAGATTTAATTATGCATATATAAATCTTATATGATGATAGACATTAATTTTTTTTATATATTTAAAAAAGGTATAATTATATTGCCATCTCTTATGTGGATTAATCTTCCGTGAAGAAGTTCAGTTTGTTTCCTCCACGTTTGCCCATAGCATTGTCCTTGCTTTTCGAACCTTCGAACATTCTGGGAAGAGCTCTGTAATGATATACGGGATGGGGTACTTAGCAGCAGAGTCACTGCCCCTTCCGTTAGAACAGCAATGGCACAAGTGCTTAAGCCAAACAATGAATTGACTGATTTGATCCATAAAAAGTGCTCGGGATTGAGTAATTGGTATGGATTAATATCAGAACATTTTCCAAATGTGAAGTATGTCTATGGGATATTGACTGGGTCAATGGAGCCTTATTTGAAAAAATTGAGGCACTATGCAGGGGAGTTCCCTTTGTTGAGTGCTGATTACGGTGCTTCAGAAGGATGGATTGGAGCCAACATCAACCCACAGTTTCCTCCCGAGCTGGCTACTTTTGCAGTGTTACCTAATATTGGATATTTTGAATTCATTCCTGTTAGGAGCAATGTTGAGACCATATACACCGAGCCCAAGCCAGTGTGTTTGACTGAACATATACAATGGATGTGCACTTCCTTTGTTAAACTCTACATGATACTTTTTCTTTTCTCAAAGTTTACTTGTGTACTTTTTTTCCATGCATGGCCTCAGTTTCTTCTCTCTGAGAGTGTGAATACTTTATATATATATACACGTATATAATATGTTTGCTCTCCTTTCGTCCTGCAGTTTTTATTGTGGCTTTATCTAGAAAAAAGCTACTCTTTGTTGTCCTTTTCAGAAGCAAGTTGTTGAAGATTTCATGATAATGCAGTACCAAAGTAAACATATTTTAGATTGACACAGCAATGTTAAGGAAACATGCTTGCAAAATTGTGAAATAACTTTCAATAAATAATATATATATATAAATGAGGATTAGGTTAGGTATGTGCATAGTTGGTGTCTTTGTTTGTCTTTGGGTAATTTACGTCGTGTGCTAGAAAGTGTGAATAGGACCCAACCACATGGAACTAAATTGCCTCTAATAATGTATTTAAAATAAAATAATGATAATAACAATACAAAGATCGAATTAGAAATATTAATTTAGTGTCTTGGATTTTAGCTATTGGCTATAGAATCTAGAACTGCAGATGTGTCCAATATGCGAATTTCACTTTGGATTTTCACCTTTTCTGCTGTTATAATAATGTTTTCATATAATAACGTGCATTACCAACATGTACGGGAGAAGTTGTATTAATTTCCTCATCTACCTTTACCCCCTTCTTGATTAATAATTAATGCATAATTTGTAATGCGCTTAAATTTTAACATTAATTGTAAAACATGCAGGTTTGTACAGATACAGACTAGGCGATGTGGTGAAAATAATGGGTTTCCATAACTCAACCCCAGAACTTAAATTTGTTTGCAGGAGGAGCTTACTGCTTAATATAAACATTGACAAGAACATTGAAAAAGATTTACAGTTATCTGTGGAAGAAGCATGTAAGCTATTAGCTGAAGAGAAACTTGAACTTATTGATTTCAGCAGTCTAGCTGATCTATCAACAGACCCTGGCCATTATGTGATATTCTGGGAAATTACTGGGGAACCAACAGAAGAAGTCTTGCAAGAATGCTGTAATTGTTTAGACAAATCTTTCCTGGATGCAGACTATAGAAGTTCTCGCAAGATCAATGCAATTGGACCTCTTGAACTTCGAGTCGTTCACAAAGGAACTTCCCAGAAAATTTTAGATCATTATTTGGGATTAGGAGCTGCTGTTAGCTAGTTCAAAACTCCCAGGTGCATTGGTCCTGCAAACGGTGTTGTATTGCAAATCCTAAGCAATAATGTTGCTAAGAACTACGTCAGTGCTGCTTTTTAATAAATATGTAAGAACTGTTATTTAATCAATGCTTCCTATAATATAAATAGTTAAATCTGCTAATCTTTCTTTGATTCCATCGAATCAGAAAAGAATGATTAGACAGGATCCGTAAGACTTTGTTAAAGATGTGGTTGCAATTTGCTTAAAACTTATTTTGGATAACTTAAAATTTACTTAAACAAGTTTAAGCTTATATTTTAGGTTTTTCTTATATATATATATATATATATTTTTTTTTCCCCACAATATATATATATATATATATATACTTAACAAAAGAGCTCCATTAATATTATAAATTTACCAATTTAAAAAAATATTCTCAAACTTGCAGAATTTTTTTAATCAATTTATAAATTTACTAACTCTGTATATACATAATAATTTCTGTAAATATATTATTAAAATATTATGACTGTATAATATATTTTTATAAAATAACTAAAAAATTTCAAATAAAAATGTAAAAATTTTAAAAAATCTTATAAAAAACATTTCCTTTATACTTTTAGCCCTTTTCATTATATTCAATGGAATTAATTAGAAGAAATTTAGCACTCATCACACACTTATGGTCAATGGTAAAAGCAGACAAAAAAATAATAATAAATTTTTTTTATTCCAATTTCTAAAAAAAAATTTACAAAAAAGAAACGGATGAATTGAGTGATAATACCAGCCTTATAGACACTTAAAGTAGGTAATTAGTAGTAGAGAGTGCAGATAACTAAACTAGAAAAACTTTTTATAACAATTATTAGTTCAGTCACTGGCATAATTATCATTATATTATACACTTCAAAGTGAAAAAAATAGATATTTACAAAATATGTTTTTCTGCTGCCTAGTCACCAAAAAAAAAAAGAATTTTAAACTAATTTTCTAAAAATCGGTTTGGTTGCAATTGTATCAATTTGGTGATGAGTAACTAGAAAAATAAAAAAAGAAGTATAATGAGTTCTTTGGCGATTTTAATTTCTGATCAGGATGAAATGTGATTTTGAGAGTTTCGGATATAATTATAATTTTCTTTAATAAATTTAGATTTTCCAGTCATTATATTTTCCTATTATCGGTTTTATTTTTACATTACAAAATCTAAAAGAATTAATCATTAGTATTTTTTAATTATGTAATTTTATATAGGCTAATTAATAGATAGAGTTAAAATTGTGAATTTCTAATTTAAAATCCAAATTTCTAAATACACCTATTATCCAACACAAAAATCTCCATATACTAATTTATCCATTTCTATTTGTAGCTGAAATTAGTTGTCAAGCTTCCCTTGAAGATGGATTTATATTTTTTTTATATCGTATCCATACACAATGCTTTCTTAAATGGAGGGATTAATTATCAAAATTAAGCCACTCAAAATCTTGGTAATGCTTTAATGAAGGATTATTATAAGAAGACAGGCGACTGCTAAAGAGAAATTATATGCATAACATAAAGAAAATTAATTTCAGTGATTATCATGGTAAGTTTTTTTTTAAATTTTTTTTTGTATATTTATGATAATCAGTTTATAATCTTGTTTTATACATATTTAAAATGTTTAGATTAAAGGCAATATATTATAATTATACATTATTATAATATTAGAGCTGATCAGATATCATTATAATAATGTTAAAAGGCTAATTTTTATATAAGCAGATGCCAAACTCAAACCGATTATTTAGATTTAATTTCTGAAGTAATGTAATTAATTAATTTGATGTCGGAGAGGACAATGTTATCCCCATAATTCTAATTCATATTTGCTGTTTTGAAGGGCAATTTGGGAAATCTGAAGCAGAAGGTATACAGACTAATGACAAATTAAGTGGCAAATGCTCTAAATTAAATGGGACTTAGAAATTAAAATCTTTTGATTTGAGAAACAATCAAATCAAATCAAATTTTCAATGAAAAAAACAACAAAAGTAGATTCAAAATCCAAAGAAAATCATGAGAAAAAACATTCTCAAGAGGAAGAAGAGAAAGCTTCAGCAATGTGGGATTTGGGCAGCCCATTATATGACTCGTTTGAGTTGGTGTCACTTAGCTATTTAATTAATGATTCTCCCATCTTTTGGAGGAGGATCAAGAAGGCTGCAGACAAGGAAAATATGTCCGCCGCCTCCGCTGCCGCCGTAGCTGGACTTAGTCCCCACCAGGAATTCTATTCATGGTAATAATAATTCTTCTTCTTCAGTTAACGATTTGAGTGAATTTTTGAAGGCAAGGCTGTGGCAGAGAAAGAGAAATGAAATTGGATTCAAGAAAGGTAATAATAAGAAAGTTCTGCTCTGTGGTATGTATAAATTATAATATAGGTTTGATTTTCTCATTGCAAAAGACTTAATTACAAGACAGAATCTTGATTAATTTTGATGCTTGTGTAATAACATTAATTATTCAGTTTATTATATGTATTTTTTTTTAATTTTTTCATTGGTTTTATTTTTAAGATGGATGAGTGTGGCAGAAATGAGTATGCTAAGATGGATGTGTGGACATATCAGACTGGACAAAATTAAGAATGTTCATATTCGACAAAAAGTCCAAATAGCGGATGTCGGAGATAAGGTGAGAAAATGAAGACTTAGATGGTATGGGCATGTTTTAAGAAGACCTCCTAATGCTGCGGTTCGTAAGTGTGAGAATTTGTTGATCGAGGGGGCTAAAGGTCGTGGAAGACCTAGAACTGTATGGAATGGAGTGATAGCAAGAGACTTACGTGCCTTAGATCTTGATGCGAATTTGATTAATGACAGACTTGAATGGAGACGTAAAATCCGTGTCTTGGAAGGGGCCTAAGGCTGGAGTATCTTTTTTGGTGTCTTTTGAGCTTATTTTGTTGAGGATCCATACAGCCGACCCCAACTTGTTTGGGACTAAGGCTTAGTTGTTGTTGTCGTTGTTGTATTGGTTTTATTTTTAAGATTAATGTTTCAATAAATTGTGCCTAAGATATATTAGTTCTTGTATAATTTAATCAAGAACTTAGTTTATAATATGTAAGATCCAATAAATAAAATTATATTTCAGAATTATGATTTGATCATATATATATATATATATAAATCATAATTTTAGAGTTGTGTTGCATATTCAAATACTCAAACTCGAGACCTCTAATTAAATTATAATATTTTTTTATAAACTTATTTACGCGTTCGGTGATGATTCTACCAATATTATTAATGGTATCGTTCAATGCCCATTTCTTATACTAATAAATTAGTATCATCTTTCATATTAAATTAGTATAAGGAAAACAATGTGAATTATATCCTGTTGGTATTGCATAATCTGCTTCAATATTCTGCAACTTTATTGCAATTACTTGATTTACATATCCTAATAAAATTAATGATAAATGTAATGTTTATTATTAAAACTATTAAATGATCACTACAAAATTCACCAGTGCGAACAATCCTTATAAAATAGGTTTGCCTAATTTCATTCTTTCCCAACTCAGAAAAAAAAAATAATAGGGTATACGTATTAAGTAAATACAACAAACAAACTTAATTTAATACTTAATTACTACCCTTAATAAGACCATTTAATCATCTATAAGTCAATGAATTATATAGATTAAATAAGCAGGACCCAGAATTTTTTTGGTGGTTGTCAAAATGTTATTATAGTTAATTATTAGTATATAAAAAAGGTTGACATATAACTATATATATATATATATTGTTATATATGTGTATTATATTAATTGCCTTTTATACTTAATAATTCGAGGAGTTGCCATCAAAATTGGGATTTTTTTTGTATAAAATAGAAAAGTTGGAATTTTGAATATGAGATGAGGAATTTCAGTTTCAATGTGAAGGTGGAAACCGTATTATTTTTTTTAAGAAAAAAAAATGTTTTAGCGCTCAAAATGTTGGTAATGGGCGTCAAATTAAATATAGTTATTTATTAATTATATTATAAAAACTAAAAAATCATAAAACGTAAATATCATAATAATGTAAAGTTTAAATTATTTACTTTCTCAACAAAAATTTAAAATCCCTTCCGAATCAAAGGAAAAATAAAAATCCTTTTTAAAAAAATTCTCTCATAAAAACAGTAATAGAAATGAATTGCACATCATTCCTAACTCATTCTCAAACTATAAATGTAATTTATATATTTTATTCATGAACGTGATAGCAACATTTTATTTTTCTTTATTTTTTTTGTCTAAATATAGTATTTAATGTGGTTATAATTTAAATTTTAACAATTACTTAAAAAAATATCTTTCTTTTTTTTATAAGGAAAAAAAATTATCTTTCAATAACATTTGAAAGTATTTTCTACTAGCATTACATTCTTATAAACTAAATAATCTAATCAGGTTTGAACCTCTCATTTTATAATCATAAATAATAATAGATAGTCGCAATAGGGCTGCGCTGGATCCAGCTTTTCTAAAAGGCCGGGTCTATATTATTTTGATATTTATACCTTCATTGGATAAGGCTTGAGAGTCCAAATCATCTAAATCTATATAATATATATTTGTAAATAGGACTATAAAATCTTTTTAATACATATTCAAATAGAAATTGAAAGGACTCACTTAAATTTAAGCTATTATCAATGATAAACCACTCAACTTTGACTACTATAGATGATTTTAATTATATATATACATAGGAGAAAAATGAAAAACTAAAAAAAAAAAAAAGATGATGAAGCAAAACAAAGAAACAAGTATACACAGAGTTGAGAGGCATAAAAGTCCATTCACAAGCGGCCATGACCACTCTGCACTGCAGCTAAAATAATCTATCCATCAGTAGTCTCGTCTTCTTTCACTGAAAGCTGTATGAAAGACTTCCTGGTAAAAAGGACATAGTAAAAAAAAAAGTGAAAATAACATATGCAAATGAAGGTTTTTTATAATTTTACCATTTTTAGTCTCACATCACATGTGCTATTTGATATTGTAGCTTCTGGTCTGTACTTTAGTTGCCTTCTAAACAATCCTCTAAACTTCATCGTAAATTTTAATATCTAATCCACTAATTAACTTTATCAATGCTTGATTGAATCGTAACCATTTATAAAATTTAATTTTAAAAAGATTAAACTTATTAGTATTATTTATCTGGGGAATATATGTAAGAGTTGGTACGGCAGATCGAGTGTGGCATTAAATGAAGAATATATTCCTTCCCCACACACTCTTATTTTTGTCAATCAAAACTTACCTCAGAGGTAAATAGCAAGTTAAACTACTTTCCATTAATTATTTTAAATTTTTAATAAACAAATTAGTATATTAAATCTATATTATATTTATCAAATAGAAATAGATGGAATAGTAATATTATCTGGTACTGTTATTTATTTCAGCATTTATAATCAGCATCCATTTTCCATAACTGAAAAAATGTTAAGAAAAGTTAAACAAAAAGAAAGCAATAATTGGAGTGTATTGAAGCATTTATAAGCCATGAAAATTTTTTTTTTGGTTACATATTAAGCCATGAATTTGATTAGCTTGGCCTGCACCCAACTCTTAACTACTAGGCGATTATCAAAACTTCAGTTCTAGTTTTTCTAATGTTTATTTTATTATATTTGTTTTAATTTTTTTTATAAAATTATTATTTTAATAGTGTCATGCTCGAAAAGTCAAAACATAGATTGTTTGATGGCAGTGACTCAGAATCGAAACACACAGTAAGGAGTTTTCTGTGGGGTCCTGTATGGGCCTCTGTTGTACCGAATCATTATTTATTTTTTCTTTATTTTGTCAGTAAATTTTGTTTTTAATTTTTTAATATTTTTTAGTATTAAAGCGGCTCTTTTTTTGCTTTTATCTCGTCGACATCGACTCTCTTTTTTTCTTTTCACAACGGCCAAAACTATGCTTTTTTCTCATTCGTCGCTTGCAAGCATACTCCCCCCCTCCTTTTTTTTTTTTTTAAATTTTTGTTTATAAAATATAAATAAAAATAAAAGCGAGTTAAAGCTAAAGAACAAGGAAATTTATTTTCTAAATAAAGGCACATGCCCATTCAACAATTATTTTGCTTCTTCCACTCCCATCATCAAAAGCAAGAAATTTAGGCAATTGTACGATAAAATTAATAATTAAATGTTAAATTCAAAATTTAAATATAAAATAATATGAAATATAGGTTAAAAATTTTGATCAATAAATCTTATATAATGCTAATAAGATAATCTTAAAGATTTTGATCCATAAATCTTATACAATGTTAATTATATCATCAAGTATTTAAAAATAAAATTTGTTGTAATTTTTTAGTTTGAAATTATTTGACACTTTAAAATTCTAAATAAATGAAAATTTTATCTGAGATAGAGAATAAAAATTATAATTTAAAATTTAGATTGAATATAGTAATAAATAATAAAATGTGAAATAATTTTAAACTTTCATAAATATTCAAATTTTCATTTTCACATTTTAAGTAATAATATGTTATTAATAATATGTTCATTGCCAAATCCTGCAAAAATTCGCCGATTTACTTTTCCTTTTTTAACTTCAAAGCCCAGACAAGCGCCGATTCCCCAGACGAAATATTGCTAAGACGACGTCGTTAGAGCACGTTGTCCCCTTAAACGATACCGTTTCAAAGAGTTGGTTTTTTTCTAACATTGGAAAACGATACATGGAATGGGGCCTGGGAGGCTTCTCTTTCGCTTTCCAGATGAAACAAAAGCAAACAGAGTATAAACTCAGATTTCTCAGAACACGAAAACAAAACTATTCTTGAATACAGAATTTACGAGTATTTCACAAATTCTAGGTTTCTCTCTACTAAACACTCTCCCCAGATTATTATTATTATTATTTATTGTCTTCTTAATTTTCCCTTCTCTGCTTGGTTCCCGAGAAAAAAAAACCTCCATTTCTCTGAACTCGGCATTGTGTCTTCTGTTCCATTCGAGCTTTCATCAATTGATCTCATTTCTTTTCATTTTTGCTATTCTTTTCTGTTTTTGTTTTTTACTAAGTAACTTTGTGAGTGTGAAAAGGGATGTTTTCGGTTTTAGGCTTCCCTAAAGAATCTTTGAAGAGTTGGCGTTTGGGTTGTTGTTCTGGTGGACTTTTGAAGAGTTGGCGTTTGGTTTATTGTTCTGGTGGACTGTCGTTTTTACTGTTTTAAAAAATTGTTTTTTTGAAGTCTTATTTGGATGTTTCAACAATGGCGGATTCTACGAAAGTAAGGTTAGTACGATGCCCAAAGTGTGAAAATCTTCTACCGGAGCTTGCGGATTACTCTGTCTATCAATGTGGTGGCTGTGGTGCTGTTCTTAGAGGTATGATTTTTCTCAATTCTCTCTCTTTCCCTGCTTATTGTTCTCTATCTATCTAGTGGTCTCGTTTGCTTACTGAGAAAGTTGGGGAAAACTTTGGTTCGTCAAAATCAAATATTCAACTATGGTTTGCTTGCTGTTTAAAAAAAATATTGTTGGAGATAGTTTTTCCTTTTGTGTTGTTAGTCTTTTCGGGTGTATTTGGCTATTCCTTTCTCTATTTATTATAATCTAATTGTTTGCCTTGCGCAACTTGAGGTGTTTTATTCTCGAATTGGTTTCAGCGAAATGTTTGTTTTTTTTTTTCTTTTTTGGTTTTCTTCTAATGCTAATCCTTATGGAGGTGTTGCTAAAACATAAGAAAGAAAAGAAATCTGTTATTGTACCTTTATGCTGTTTCTCCATGTAGAACACAACTATTGGTGAAGTATCGTTCTTATATTTGGTGCAGAAGTATTTTTCATCTTCTTTATTATGAAACTTTAAGAGAAGCATTCTTGTCTATGCAAATTGCAGCCAAAAATAAAAATCGGGACGCAGATTCTTTATCACAGAAGTCAGATGAAGCTCAGGTTGTTGGAGTTATTGCTGAATTACAGCATTCCTCAGAAAAGGGAGTTGTGGAGTTGAGTGATACTTCTGATGTGGATATTAAGTCAAATGCTGGTTCTTTGAGTTGTGCTGGAAAGAATCCTGAGAAGAATGATATAGGCGATGCTGATATATGTAGGAATCAAGGCTATCAAGCTAAGGCATCAAGTGGTAAATGGGTCATTGAGAGTGACTTGAATATGAACAGAGATAATTTAGGCAGTGCTGTGGAAAGAGAACGTGGCAATATGAATTCTGATAAGAAACATAAAAGTAGGTCTAGTAGATCTGGGCAGATGTTAGCCTGGGAGCGTGAGGAGAGAGTTGAAGGGGAGGTGCATCGAAGAGTCATGAGAACTGAGGTTGAAGGTGTGAGATTTTCAATTTCAAATTACCCAGATGAGGGACCACCTAATTATAACTTGGACCCTTCTTATAGTTATGGAGAATCATTGAGGAATCATGATGGCCGTGATGGGACTAGTAGAGTTCAGCACCTTGAAAAAGATCGAGCAGAGCTTCTCGGGAAACTGGATGAACTAAAGGAACAGCTTAGTAGGTCATATGATGTGGCTGATAAGCCCAAGGAGAAGATCCCTCTAAGCGGTAGGATGGCTCCTCCGGATCCTTATACTGTTTCTGATGCTTGGTTTCCTGGTGCTTCATCAATGCCTGACAAAGCTTCAATGCAGTTTTTTGCACCCAATAAGCATGCAGCCAGGCCTCCTTATTTCAGTCATCACCCTGATCCATTTCCCTATACCAATGGGCACGAAATGGCCATGCACAATTTTCATCCTTCAATGCACAATTCAAATCATATTCCAGGGTTTGGGGATCCATTTGGGCTCAAAAGAGCTCCACATCAATTATCTGGTCAATGCCAACAACCTTCTCGTCAATACTTCTCTAGACATCACTTTGATACTAATCCCGATCCATTTGATCCGCACATATCAAATGCAACCTTCCACCAGCCTTCTTGTTCTTGCTACCATTGCTATGAGAGACATCATGGTGTTCCAGCACCAGGTCCATCCTCAGCTTTCTCTAATAAAAGGTTCCCTGATACTTCAAACAATCCCATTTTGTACCAGCAAGACAACCCTGCGGCATTTGGACCACCAAACCTTCATAATTCCAGGGCACCTGTTCCTCCGTGGGATTTCCGTGGTCCCCAATCCCGCGCACGGTGGCCAAGTGATCTTAACTCTGAAATGAGTGGTTTTGTTCGCTACCGGCCTAGGAGAGTGGTATTAGCTAGTGGTGGCCGATGCTGTCGTCCTATAGCTGGTGGTGCTCCATTTTTTACTTGTTTTAATTGCTTTGAACTGCTGCAAGTTCCCAAGAAAGTACTGCTTATGGGGAAGAATCAACAAAAGATTCAGTGTGGTGCCTGTTCTACAGTCATCAACTTTGCTATTGTAAACAAAAAACTTGTTATTTCTGGAAATGCAGAAATGACACAAAATCCCACTCAGGTTGATGGTAGTTCCACTGAGATGATTAAAGACAGTATTTCACATTCCCATGGCCGTATGAACCGAATGAATATTAATTTCTCTTCTGATGACTATGATAACTCTGGTTATGACTTCCAAACAGCAGATTCAGATCCAATTGCATTATCAACAGGCCAGGGTTTTAACTCAATGAATCATCAAGAGATGAATAGCTTCCTTACTTCATCTCCAAGTGTCTCTGAGGATGAAAACAGTCCAGCTGCTTCAATTGGTACAAGAGAGGTCATCAACTGCATTCAGCAGGCAATTAAAGCCAGTCTATCCCCACCGCCTCCTGGTTCACCTCTTCAACAGCATTTTGATTACTCTTCTACTAATAATGCAGTGAATAGATTTGGGAAGGGAAACCGGAGCAGTCGCTCAGATCAAGAAAAAGTAATAACAAACAAAGGTACAGCACGACAAAATTCTATGAAAGAGGCATCATTAGCTACTGAGATAGAGGTACCATTCCATGAGTACTCTAATACTGGGGTGTCCCAAGATTCTGGGGACGCAAATAGAGAAGATAGTCAGTTAAAAGTCAACAAGGGGGGTGATTCATTTTTTGCAAACATTATCAAGAAGAGCTTTAAAGATTTTTCCAGATCAAACCAGGATGACCGTGGTAGAAGTAATGTTTCTGTTAATGGCCATCTCATACCAGATCGTTTGGTTAAGAAGGCTGAGAAATTGGCTGGACCAATCCATCCTGGACAATATTGGTGAGTACACATTCACATGGATCAATTGTCATTCTGAAACAGGCATGCTATCGACTCAACAATACCCTCCCAACAAAAAGTTAAGCTAGCTATTCTAGGAATGGATTCAGATTATCAAATCTGTTCTGCAGAAAACTTTATTGTTATAATCCATTTACTTCAAAGATCTTCTAAACTATTTTCGTGCACGAAATATGAATGTTCATAGTTTTAGTATGTTATTCCCTTTATTGCAAGTTTCTCCATATGGACTGGATACTAATTATTTTATAACGTGCTTCATTGCATATGTGTTGGTTTTGCTCCGAATTCATGAACAGTGTAAAGATTGTACTGATGGTTTGCGTGTTGTTTGTTTGTTAACAAGGTATGATTTCAGAGCTGGATTTTGGGGTGCAACTGGTGGACCTTGTCTTGGCATAATTCCTGTAAGATGAACTTATTTTTGGCAGCTGTTAGCTCACCTTTTTTTTGTGGTTATAATTTTGTGTGATATTTATGAAGAAAATGTATTTTGTTGCAGCCATTTATTGAAGAATTCAATTATCCCATGGCAGAAGATTGTGCTGGCGGGAATACTGGTGTTTTTGTTAATGGTCGAGAACTTCACCAAAAAGATCTCGATTTGCTTGCTAGCAGAGGACTTCCAACTTATAGAGATAGA
This sequence comes from Garcia nutans, assembly GCA_947685225.1. Classification (NCBI taxonomy): domain Eukaryota; kingdom Viridiplantae; phylum Streptophyta; class Magnoliopsida; order Malpighiales; family Euphorbiaceae; genus Garcia; species Garcia nutans. The sequence continues at coordinate 11,438,475 of CANTUV010000010.1, read as the reverse complement.
TCATACATCATTGAGATCTCTGGAAGAGTTGTGGATGACGGCACTGGTGAAGAGCTAGATGGTCTTGGCAAACTTGCTCCGACGTAAGTGCTCTTGCTTTGACAATCATTTACCTCAGTTTTTTTTGCTTGCTAGTTTCTTAAAACAAAATTTCCATTTTTTTCCTATGCTATCCATGCATTGTTTTTTCCTTCGAATTGGTGTCAATGTGTCCATTGCTTTAGATATCTCATTTTCATATTATGCACTGTGTAGCACATTACATCACAGGAAAAAAGGATCACAAGTTGCCACATCACTGGGAAAACAGGAAGAGAAAGTGATTACAAGTTGCATATTAGATTTATGCCTTAAATTTGGTTTCAATTTGCTATGGGCTCTTTTTTTTCCCTTTCCCAATGGTTTTGAAGTTGGATCTATTTGATTTTACACCTTCAATAATAATCCCTTCGTCCCACAAAGATTAACTTACTTTTCATTTCACAAGGAATAAGAAATATTGATTATTTTTATTGGAAATGTAGATTTGTATATGTTTTTCCTATTATATTACTACTTTAGTATGAAATATATTTAATAAGGAATATTAAATGAGGGCCTTATAGAGAATTTATATGATATCTAATTTATTAAAATGTTAAGTGAAGTATAATTTGGGACTATCAAAAAAGAAAAGTGAGCCCATCTTTATATAACGGAGGGAGTTTAAGTCAATAGGTGATCAGTGTGCAAGGCTCAGTTGCACCAGGTACTAGCTATATTTTCATTGATGTTCCATATCATAGTTATCTTCATTGAATCTATTATTTATGATGAATCCATACATGTGGTTGGTATAGAATTCACGATCATATCATCTAAAATTATCTGAAGCATAAATAAAAACCCTATCTTTCCTCTTGAACAGAGTTGAGAAGGTAAAGCATGGATTTGGCATGAAAGTACCAAAGGCAGCTGCATAATGAAACTATAAGAGAGGCAAAGTCCTAATTGTAATTTGCAGCCTGGTAAATCTGTAAGCCTTGCTGTACTGGAATTTAAAACACCTTATTAGAAGAATTGTTAGTAGGATGTAGAAAGTTTTTCAGCACCATGGTACATGAATGACACAATGTTGGATGCTACCCTCTTAAATATAAAGCTTTATATTACTTATCTTTTCAAGTTTGTATTTTAATTGATTAGCATGTAGGTTATTAGATGTGATCAAGTGCTACGCTTTGCATTTATGGTTGTAATTATCCAATTCTTATTTTTTAACATTTTCATACTTGATACAGTTGGTAATCTAATTTCTGGTGTAAATTCAGCAGAAATGGATTTTATGTCATTCTGGGTACTGGATATTTTAAAGGTCATTTTTAGTACGGAAATGGATAGTTATAAAGAGACTGGTCTACCAAATCATTGGTGTATTTGGCACATAAGCAGGAGGACAGTGCATTTTTTGCTTATTTGGAAAATCCTTTTGCATGTGAAAACAAATATAGACCACCCCCCACAAGCACTATCAGAATGCCTGAGAACGTTTAAGTGGGCCTTTATGTTGGGCTTAACCTAGTCGAGAACATGAACACAAGGCCCCACATTCTAAAGGTTATTTTCTTGAAGAAATTACACAGTATGACTTATTTTAAAGATTCGTTTTAAAAAATAAAGCAAAATTTTCTTTTGTTTATAAAGTAAGCATTTCTTCTTTTCCTTTTCGTTTTTACGTTAAAAATATTTTTGTGAATTTTTTAATTTCATTTTTTAATATTTTAGTTTTATTTATATTTTTTTATTCATAAATATTTTTTTATTTTAATATTTTTAATATACATATAAAATACATAATATATACAAAATACATATATAACATTTAATTTCATTTTTTAATATTTTAGTTTTATCTATATATTTTTATTCATAAATATATTTTTATTTTAATATTTTTAATATACATATAATATATACACAATACATATATAACATACACACACAATAAATAATTATATGTACATAATATATATTAAATATACACATATAATCTATACAAATTTTACATAATTTATCTAATATTTTTAACTTTATTTTTTAAAATTGTACATACACATAACACCCATATGATATGTACATAACATACACAATAAATATATAATATAAGCATAACATCTACACAACATCTACATAATATATATATATATGTAACATTTACACAATAAAATTAATTTTTTTTACTTTTTTATATGTATAATATGTAAAATTTATTTAAAAATAAATTTAATATTTTTTATTTTTATCTTTTTTTTATTTTATAGTGTTATTTGTCATTTATAATTAAAATTAAGATTTTTTCTCATAAAAAATTAATAAATTTTATTAGTGAAAATATATTTTAAAATATTAATTTTTATTATTTTATTAAATATATTTATTTAATAGTAAAATATTAAAAAATAAATTTTTATAGTAAAATATTACTTGAAATAAGAGAAAATTAATTTTTTTAAAAAAATATTATTTTAATGATGAGTTAGTTATTTTTGAAAATTTAGTCTAAATTTTTATAAAAATGTAAATATTTTTATTTTATATAGTATTGTTGAAAAGAAATTTATTTTTAGAGGTAATTTTGTAAATCTCTCTATTTCCTTTTTATTTTTTTTTTCTTCCCTTGAAATTTGTTTGTGCCATTGAAATGTTATAAAGCTAGTGACTCAATAATTGATTATATAATTCTCAAGTAAAAAAGATTGTGTCGTGAATTTACATTTTTTTTCTATTATTAAATTTGTTTTATAGAAAGTTTTATACTAAAAAAATTAATCTTATGATTTTTTTAATTTCCAAATCAAATATGTTGCAGGTCCAAGTTTAAAAAATAAAAATTAAAAATTTCAAGTTGAATGAATTAAAAACTTTAAAAAATTTAGATTTTTTTTTTTATAACGTCAAATGAGACTATTCCAATTTATAGATAAATGGCAACGTGGAGCCCACTTGGATAAGTGCAAATGGGATACTAAGAATGGATTTTGGAAAGTGCGGTCTAGCTGGAAAGCCTATTTATTAAATTAAATTTTAAGCTTTTGCTTTCTCTAGTTGTGGACAGGTCCAGCCAGCAAGGATCCCTTTGGTCCCCACTCCCCACCCAAAGCCTTGCGACTCTCTCTCTCTCTCTCTTTTTTAATTTTATATAGTCATTTATTCTGTGCCCCAAAAGATAATAAATATTGCTGCTTAATCTAGTTTGTTTGTTTATTTATTATCTACATCTGATTTGAAAAAAGAAAATTAAATCCACATTATATGAATTGAAATTTTGCTTATTTTGAAGTCAGGTTTTTAGTTATATTGGATCCAACTCAAAAAATAAAATTCTCTATTCAAACTTGTTTTTTTTTATAGAAAAATATCTTAATTTTTATAATGAAAAATAAATTCATATATTATAAAATGTCAAAAGTACAAAAAAATCCCAAAACTTAAATTAAAATATCAATTAAGCCCTCAAAATCAGTTTGAATTCAATTCAACCCAGATAAGCCCTTCTTACTAAATTAAATTCATCTTTATTAACTTTGTTAATTATTTCTACACCTAAATGTTATTTTTTAATTTTAATTTTATGTAACTTTAAATCTAATCTAATTAATCAGCAACTCATTTATATATTATAAATTGCACCTTGATAAGATACAAATTTTTTTGTTTCTCGTGCTGTAAAAAAAGATTAGAAAACTAAAAGAATTTGATAGTTTGTTTCAGTTATTTAAATTAGTGATATTTTTTTTATTTTAATCAATACATAATTTATTGTTGATAAAGAAATTAAACTTCATAAATATAACTTGTATATAAAAATTAAATTTGTAATGAATAATTATAATTATACTACAGCCTATAATATGACCTACATATAAATATTGGATTTATAAAAAAATTATAAAAATATAAATAAGGTGAATAAATTAAAATTTAAAAAAAATAATTGCTTCATACAATTCATTCTAAAAAAATAATTTGATGCTTATTTCAATTACTTCAATCAAAGTATGTAATCTTAACCTTATCATTTTTTATATTTTAAATCAAAATTGGAGTAAAAAAATAATATAATAAATTACAAATAGCAGACTATAAAAATAATTAATGGAATCAATAATAGAAAACTTAATTTGGTAAGAAGTGGCTTGAGCTTTTGGAGTTGAAGAGTTGAGTAGAATTTAAAATTACTTTAAGGTTTGATTGATCATTTGATTTAACTTTAAGAGTTTAAGAGTTTAACTTTAATGAGTTACTAACTAATAAAATTATACTTAAACAACATAAAACTGAAAGAAAAAAAAAAGCAATACTAAAAAGTTATAAATATCATACTGCAAAAAATAATTAACAAAGTGAATAAACATGAGTTTAATTTGATAAGAGGGCTTAATTAGATAACTTTTTAGAGTTGAATGATTGAGTTGAACTTAAAATGATTTTGATGACTTAATTGATCTTTTGATTTAAGTTTAGGGGTTTTTTTTTATACTTTTGGCCATTTATAAAACATGCATGGCTATTTTCAGATTACTATTACTATATATACTCTTAGCTCTAGATTTTTTGCATTATAGTATCTCTAATATTAAGCTATATATCAACTCTTTAATAATTAAAATAAAAAAAATCCAAATTCAAAATGGATAAAAACTTACATTCATCTTCTTATAAATCTGAAAAATTATTCGAATATCACTCTCTTTTTTTATGTCATTTTAGCACCAGGAGATGCCATCATAGGCTTCACTACTAGATAATTTCTATTAATTTTTTATACTACTGATGAAATATTATATAATATTCTCTATATTTTATTTTAAGTGTTGTGTAAAAAAAATTTTCTTGTTTCATTTTAAGTCGCTTTTAGAAATTTAAAGGAGAATTAATTAAAAATTGTTGATGTTGCCCTTATTAATTAATGAAAGATAATAAGTAAGGTGAGATATGAGAAAAAGTATTTAGATAAATTATACTAAAATTTTTATAAATTTATAATGAATAATCATTTTTTTGATATGTGTGTATTATTCTCACGTGACACTTAAAATAAAATGGAAAGACCATGCATGTCAAAAGAACCATGTCTCAATTATTCTTTGAAAAATGAAATTTAATATTGTTAGAATTAAAAATCTTCATATAAAAGTGTAAAAAAATCAAAATTGATCATAATATTAAGAATTTTATTTAAATTTTTGAATTGAAATTGAGATTTATTACTTGATATTGTGTATGATTATTATATATATACTTCAATATTTTGTGCTATTTTATGTTTGCATCGGGATATCAGTAAAGCTTGATTATATTATAAATTAATTTGAATTTAATTATTCGATTTTCATATACTCGTGTCATATAATATTGAATAGATTAATGCTATAGAAGAAATAATTTTATATGCATCATTTTTTAAGCTTCACCATTTATCTATAGTTATCATATTATTTTATAAAGTAATTCGTATAAACCTTTTTACTTATTTTGAAAATATTTTTCTGATGATATAAAACATAAACTTTGTAATACATTAGATATTTCACTTTCATCTATTCTTGATGTATATTTATAAAATAGAGTTCTTGAAATTGAAAGAATTTTTAATAAAAATTCTTCTATTTTAGCATACCATAATTTGTCAATTCTTAATAAATTGTTATTTTGTAACATTAATAATCGATTGTTGATTAAAAAATTAAATTATAATACCAAAGAATTAAAAGAAAAGATTATCGATTAATCTTAACTTTAAATACTGAACAATTGCACGTGTATAATAATATTTGTTGATGTTGTCAATAATAATAAAAAATGATTATTTTTTGTATATGGATATAGTGGAATAAACTAGACATATTTGCATGAAGTTATTATATCTAAATTAAGAAGTGAAGGAAAAATTGTATTAGTTATTGCTTCATCTGGTATTACAACATTATTATTGTTTGGAGGTAAAATAACACATTCTAGATTTAAGATACCTATTAATTTAAATAAACATTCATCATGTGAAATAAAAAAAAAAAGAACTTAATTAGCAAAACTAGCACAAGAAACTCAACTAATTATTTGGGATGAAGCTCCTATGAGTCACGGATATTGTTTTGAGGCATTAGATAAATCATTTAGAAATATTTTATGTAATTCATAAGAAGAAAAAATAGATAATCCCTTTGGAGGAAAAAATATTTTATTAGGAGAAAATTTTAGATAAACACTACCTGAATTATTAATGGTCGTAAAAGTGATATTACAAATGCATTTATTATAAAATCTTACTTGTGAAATTTTTTTAAGTATATAAATTAACTATAAATAGACGTTTTACTTTAATTCAAATAATATTAATGAAAGTAATGAAAATTTTTCTGAGTGAATTTTGTTTGTTGGCGATGAGTCAATAACAACTATTAAAATAGGTGAAAATGATAGTGAAAAAATTGGATTAAAATTCCTAAAGATTTGTTGGTCCAAAATTATAGTAATCCAATTGAACAAATAATTCAAGAAATATACCATGATTTTTTATGTAAATATACTGATTACTCGTATATAAAAAAACAGAGCCATCATCACACATGCTAACGAAATTATAAATCTTGTTAACAAAGAAATGGTTAATTTATTACCAAAAGAGAAAAAAATTTATTATATTATAGTTTAGATTCAATTTGTAAAACATCGTGTGGTATAGAAGAATTAGAAGTTTTGAATCTAATTGAGTGTTTAAATTCTTTAAATTTTAATGATTTTTCTTAACATAAATTGAAACTAAAGAAAAACATTCATATTATATTGATTTGAAACCTTAATCTTAGCATTGGTTTATGCAATGGAATATGTAATTGAACTAGATTAATGACCAATGATTTAGGAACAAAGGTTATAAAAGCAATTATAATAACATGGTCACATAGTGGTGAAAGAGTTTATATGCCTAGAATTATTCTTTCTTATACTAAAAATAAATTTTCATTTATATTAAAAAGAAGACAATTTTCAATAAGAGTTTTTTATTATATGACAATCAATACAAGCCAAGGGCAAACATAAAAACAAGTTGGTTTATATCGTCATGATTATGTTTTTCTTACAGGCAATTGTATGTCGTATTGTCAAGAGTTATTCACCATAAAATTTAAAAATATTAATTATTAACAAATAAAAAATAAGCATAATGATTGTTTTGATTATGCTAAAAATATAGTATATACTAAAATATTTAATAATTTGTCTTTAAGTTGTGAGGTATGAAAAAAACGGATATAATGATTACTTAGATTATGCTGAAAAAAATGTATATACTAAAATATTTAATAATTTATTTTAAAATTATGAAATATAAAGTATTAGATCATATTCTTTTACTATATATTGCAATTAAATGTATATAATATGAACTTATTGTATTTCATTTTTTTTTCAGAATATATTTCAAAAATAAGACATACGTAGCTTTATCTAATATCACAACTGAAAGCAAAAATATCAAAATAAGGGTTCGCATTGCAAGAATATGGGAGTTAGTCAATATTTATAACTCTAACAAATTATTTAGCATTGACTTATTGATGATAGATAATGAGGTTTGTAATTTAAATTTTTAGGTTTGTAATTTAAATTGTTTTATCTATTTTTTTAAAAATTTTATTACATAACTATTTATTTATTTATTATTTTATTAGAAAAATACTATTCAATGTACAATACTAAAATAATATATTGATCATTTTCGATCATTGCTCACTAGGCGAGCATCTATCATATTTTTGGTTTTATAGTCGTTCTTATCCAACCTAATTACAAAATCAGCCATCATCTATTTTGAATTAGATTGCCAAATAATATTTTTGTAAAAGCTATTAATAAAGATGATCCTTCGATCCTATTTGACAAATTTGAATTTTATAATTTCGATGAGGTTAAATCCAAAATAGGAGACAAATGATTTTTAATAGGTATATTTAAAAAATATTCATGCTTAAGCTTGCACATTTTTAATTTTTAGTAATAATAATTAATTTTTTTATAGATCTCATAGGCTAGATAATTTTAATTGAAAGTGTTGAAGAAATCAAAATTATGGGAAGAATTGCAAAGAAACGTCAATTGGAAATAAAAAATTATAGGTATGTATATTTTAAAATACTTATATTTATTTATTCCTTTTTTTTTTTAAAGCTTGACTCTTAAAATTTGTATTATATACGCATCAATGACAAATTAAATGTCACTCTTTGAGACAAGACTGTTGTTGAATTTTCTGAATATGAGATTTTTGCCTAAGAATTAAATGGAGCTGTTATAATTACTTTTTTATAAGTGAATATTAAAAAAATTAATGGTAAATAAAATAAATTATATTACTAATATAATTTAGCTTATTATATATTCAAATTTATAATTTTATTTGTATATTTATTACAAGTGAAGTCTCAATTAATTGCTCTTTTGCGATAAAAAAAAATCTCATCAATTTAGACATTCCTGATGTCCATAAATTTAAACAAAAGTAAATTTTCTATTTTGTTAATTTTTTAAAATTAAAATTACGAATATTATTATTATTATTATATAATTGTATTTAAGATTGATTAAGCCAACTGATAAAATGACTAATTTTGAAGTATATAATCTTTTATTTGTTGACATGGATGTCCAAAAAAATATTAATAAAAAAAATTTAATGAATTGTTATGCTTATATATTCATTATGATATGATATGTTTAGCTATTTTTCACATTTTTTTACAAATATTAAAATTTATTTACACTAAATTAAAAATTTTTTAGACAAAATTTTTTAGACTACTTAATTAAAATTTTTTGGTGCTTATATTCTATTTGTATACATTTGTCTAGAATATTAAATTTACATGTGAAGGAGTCATAAAAAAAATTGATGTTTCAAAAAGTTGATGGTATAGAGCATGTCCTCGATGTAATTCTAGTTTGCAAAATTATATTGACCAACTTTGGTATAATGAATGTGAAATAATTAAAAAGCATCGACTTTGTTGGTATGTTATTGCGAATCATTCTATTTTGAAAAAATTAATTAATAAAATTAACATGTAAATAACTTTTAATACTTTTTTCTTAGGTACAAATTAAAAATTATTGTTAAGGATAATACAGGCTCTCCTATCTTCAATATTTTTTATCTTCAAGCAATTGAATTGATTAGTTTAGCAATAAGCAATATTGCATAAGACTCTAAAGATAAATTTTCAGAGCCACCATTAATAACTAGAATTTATGGATTACCTATATTATTTCTAGTAGTTCATAATACTCAATCTAATGATGCTTAATATTTTTCTTTTAATATCACTCATATTTTTAAAGATAAAACATCTTTCTAGTTATCTATCGTACCTTCAATTAAAGCAATTTATTCCAATTCAATAATTCTTCGAAGGCCAATATTAACAACTAGAAAAAAAAATGCCAAGTCGTATTTGAATTTTCAAGACAAAGACAAAGCTTCAAGTTCATCAAATGCACGTGAAATAATCTTTCCATTAATAACATACCTATTTTTAAAAGAATCTCCGGTGAAAAAACTTGTGTTAGATATAAAAATTTCATTATTAAAAATATTTTTTCTTACTTAGAATGTCTTTTTTTATTGACTATATATCTTTTTAAATATTATTTTATCAGATAAAAATGTTCATCATCTTCTAATAAAGATAATAAAGAATTAAAATTAACTTAATTTGCTAAAGGTAAAATTAAAATGTTATTATATATTTATAATATTTATATTTTATAGATAATAATTTAATCATTTATTCTTTATATTGGAGGATTTATTTTTTATCAAATAAGACGTCTATCCTAATGGATTGAATTTCTTTATCCTAATGGGTTTAAATATCTTCTTTTAAAAACTTTTTCATGCTTTTTTATAGTTTGTGTACTTTTAATAATATGTATTGTGAATATTTTAAATAAAATGTGTTTAAAAATTATTATGCTTAAAAAAATTTAAGAATATATATTTTTGCGTAATTATATTTACCATTATTATAAAAAATAAATAATTTTAAAAAGTAAAAAAAAATGCTAAGTACAAGTAGAGAAATTCATTTTAGTAGTGTAAAATGTCAGTGATATAAGAGTTAGTATTTTTCAATAATACTATCATAATTTTGAAGTGTGCATATATATATTTTATATCTTTGCAAATAATATTTATACTTAATATGATATATTAAAATAAAAAATTAGAAAAAAAATTTTCGAGGCAACGCACGGATTATAGTCTAATGTGTGTGTGTATATATATATATATATATAGATTTTGTAACAAGAAAATGAAAGAAATAAGTAAATGAATGATTAAGAAATTCAAAAAAGACATGACGTCGCTTAACTTTTTTTTAAATGGGCAGCTTAGCAAAGTTTGAAAGCAAAGGTGGGACTTGGACATGGCATGTGCTTTTGATCTCAGTATTACTTGTCTTCCTACGTTTATGCTGAGCATTGCCATTCATTTCAGCACATAATTTAAAAAAAAAAAAAAACTCTAAAGAAACATTAGATCTCAACCAATCCAACATTGCTTTCCATTTTTATACTCACTACTACTCACACGTACCTTTCTATCCTGCACTTGAGTGCTTGTCTTACTCATCTTCTCTGCCCTTTTTGCTTTCAATTAAGACACTTCTCAATTTAGGGATTTGAATGGATAATTAATTATCATCATATGTTTGAAAAATTTTTGTATTTAGAATAATAATTTAATTTTTAATATTATAATAATTTTAAAAAAAAAATAAATCTATAACTATTAGAAATTCCTTTAAAAATATATAAAAATATAAATTATTTTCAAAAAATACTCAATTATTTTTCAAAAATATATTCTTTTAAAGATATGCAAGTGAATCTAATATATTAAAGATATATTTCATGTTTAGAGATATATATTCATTATATATTTAAAATAAATAAATATATTTTATATTAAAAAGATATGCATATGAATCTAAAATATTAAAAATATATTTCATGCTCAGAGATATATATTCATTATATATTTAAAATAAATATATATATTTTATATTAAATTAATATATTTTATATTTAAAATTTAAAATTAATATATATTAAATTATTTTTAAAAAAAATTGAGCATCTTTAAAATGAGTTTTTCTGAAAAATAATCCAAAATAATATTTTTTTTTATTTGCTGGCCTATTTGATTTAGAAGGAAGCAAACAGACCCTTTGTAGAGGATAGTACGGATACAGACCAGTGGTCATTAAAACTGGACTGAGAAGTGTGCAGACAAAGACAGAACGACTTTCTATCAGACTAATAATTGAAATTACCAGTAAAACACTCTTTTAACCACCTCATAATTATCCACATTACAACTTCTCGTTTCTTGCTAAAACACTCTTTCGATTGTTTAGACGAATCTTTGCTTGATTTTATTGGGATTTCTCATTTCTTTATCGCATCCATAACTCCAAACTTGCTTTTCTTTGTTCTTTCTAACTCCATTCTAATTCTGAACGAAATGAGATTCGCTTCAAAACCATTTTCCCTTACCAAACACGATCATATATTTGTAAAATTTGCTGTTTCATTTCTTCTAATTGGTCTTGCTTATCGTCTATTAGTCTCTGATTCAATCAGATTGTCATCAGTTGTAGAGACATCAGTACCCATTGAAGAGAATCCTAAAATAGAGTTTTCACCTGCTCTTCCTTTGCCTATTGAAGAGCTGAGAACTAATGATTCTGCAGCAAATCAAACCCAAAACTCAAATGATTCTACGGCTAATGAAACCCAATCTTCACAGACTGGTATGTAAAATTATTCATTTTTATTTTCCTGAAATGGGTTGTTTCTGCTTTTCTTTTTCTTGCTTTCTTATTTTTCATAAATGGATTATTAGTATGGCATTGCTGTTTGATCATAAATATTAACTTATGGGTATTGGAAAATTTTATTTTCTAGATTTGGTATTTAGTAGGAATTGGTTTTGGATATTTGGTTGTATCTAATTTGAGAGGCAAATGTGATTGCAGAAGAGTGTGACTTGTTCAATGGAGAATGGATACCAGACACTTCAGGTCCATTTTACACTAATCAGAGTTGTCTTGCAATTGAAGGTCATCAAGACTGTATGAAAAATGGAAGGCCTGATACAGGGTACCTCTACTGGAGGTGGAAACCACAAGGGTGTGATCTTTCCAAATTCAATCCAAAGAAATTTCTTAATCTGATGACGAATAAATATTGGGCCTTTATTGGTGATTCAATTTCTCGTAACCATGTGCAGTCTTTACTTTGCATTCTTTCTCAGGTAAAAATTTTCAAGTTTTAAAGAAATTTCCTTCCCTAGCTTCTGTTTCAAGTGTTAATCTTGTTTAGATCTACTAATTCCCTTTCTTTTTGTAAATTAAGGTCATTAAGTAGTGTAATAATGATCAAATCTATGCCTTTTTCTGCTGTTTCTGAACAACTGCAAAAGTACACGACTCTAAAGAAAAAAGAGAGAACAGAACCAAAGTTCCATTAGGTCCAAAGAAAAAAATTGGTTACTCTATCAACTGAACATCAAATGTGGTAGGGACTAAAGAGGCTTGTGAGTCATCTCATGATTAAGAAACTTACTCTTTCAGGGGACCCTAAACTCTCCGTATTGGTGATTTATTGTCTAAAATTTTGGAATTTCAATTGCCATATGTTTAATCATATGAAGCTTATTAATGAATCATCAGTCTTGATCTTTTATGGAATACAACTGCTAATCTTAATGGTTTAATAAGGAAGTTCTCATGTCTCTTTCCAAGGCGGTTCATCTGCCAAACATTAATAAGATTTTAAGTCTCATTTGGCTCATTTTAACTTGTCTTCCTAAGAACTTCAATGATTATATAAACACATTTATATAACTCTTGTTGGTTAATCCATATAATTATTAGTATTAACTGAAGTGGTGATTTTTACTACTTATAAACCAATTTAAAAAACCAAGCAGAGTCTTCCAAGAAAATAAATTTCTTGTTTTGGTTTCAATTTAAATTATTCCTTCCAAAAAGGAAAAAGACAAATGATTTGGGTCCCAAACCAGAGTTAATATGCTATGCAAGGAATAAGTATATATTTCAGACCCCACAGTGATGCCATTGAAATAAAAACAATGTGTAGTTCTGTGACCTACCATACATATAATGCCACGTACTTGATCTCTGTGTTTGAAATTTTTTGTGCTGTTACTGAGAATGTTATATTCTGCATCTTTGGAAGTTTTCAATCAGTTTGTTTTAGTTATTATGTGTTATAGGTGGAACAAGCTGTTGAAATATATCATGACGAGCAATACAAATCCAAAATATGGAACTTTCCAGCTCACAACTTCACACTCTCAGTCATTTGGGCTCCATTTCTCGTCAAGGCAGATATTTTTGAAGACATTAATGGAGTTTCTTCTTCAGAAATCCAACTTTATTTAGATGAACTCGATAATAAATGGACTGATCTGTACAAAAACTTTGATTATGTAGTAATTGCAGGTGGGAAATGGTTTCTCAAAACTGCAATATATTATGAGAATAATAACATTGCAGGCTGCCATTACTGCCCTGGAAAGAACTTGACAGAGCCAGGATTTGATCATGCATATCGGAAAGCATTAAGGTTTGTCTTTAACTTCATCGTTCACTCGAGTCATAAAGCTTTAGTTTTCTTAAGAACAACTACCCCAGACCATTTTGAGAATGGACAATGGTTTAGTGGAGGCACTTGCAATAGAACAGTACCATTCAAAGAAGGTGATATTGATATGAGAGATGCGGATGCAATTATGCGAGAGATTGAATTGGAAGAATTTGAGAAAGCTGCTGCAATAGGACAAGAAAAGCGGGTAAATTTGAAACTGCTTGATACGACAAGGCTATCGTTATTGCGGCCTGATGGGCATCCAGGCCCATACAGGCAGTTTCAGCCATTTGCAATAAGACTGCAAAAGTTCAGAATGATTGTTTACATTGGTGCTTGCCAGGGCCAATCGACTCTTGGAATGATTTGGTCATGCAGATGTTAGTCACAGCCACGTTACAACGATAGTCTTGAGTTTTGATTTTTTTTTTTTTGTCATAATAAAAAGATGCAGGTGACGTGACAATACAGCTAATGGTTTTTTCTGGTACAAAAAAAGTATCGGCATTTAAAAAAAAGAAAAGAAAGCCTTCCAGTCTCCATTTTACCATCTGGTGGTTTGGTCTGCAAAGGGAGGGTACTATTCTTTGGAACCTTGGTAATTTCATCATACTTGATATTTATGCATTGGAAATTCTGAATTATCATTAAGTTGTGAAATTAGTTAACACCTGCTGCTCACCAACCCATTGGCTATATGGTATTACGGCTTTTTTTTTTTTTTTTTTTTGCTCCTGCGAGATGGAAAGTTCAAAATCTGTAGCACTAAACGAGATATTCATTTAAGAACTTGGTTGCTACACTTTGAAACTGAAATGCAAGTGAAGAGAATTTTGAAACTTTATACATCTATTTGCAAATTCACTTTTTAAATAATTAAATGTAATTTAATGATTAGAATAATAATTATATTTAAAAAATATATTACATCAATGAAAATTAGAATCATTGAAATTATTTAAATAGAAAAAATAGAACTAGAAACCTATAGATTAATTGTGTATCGAAATAAAAAAAAAACGACTTTCATTCTCAAAATGGGATTCTATATCTAATTCTTGGGTGTCTTAAAACATTCTCTTAAGCATTAAAGTTGCCATTACTTATACATCCGTGAGATTCTTAATTGGCTTAATTTTTAACAAGTAAGAATTCACAAGTTAACCTCATCATATGCTTAGAAAAAGTAAATGAAACCAAGTGACACACAAAACTAAAATTATATATGCAGTAACTTCACTCAATTCATCCTTGGATATGAATGTGGACTTTATAATAAAAAAGAACGTCTGATCAAATGTGCTTGATCAATTGAACATGGCAGATAACCTAAGCTAGAAGCAATTAATCTACGTAAACTCTGTTTATCCTTGGTACACTTCATAATTTCAGTATACCGAAATCTTCTTATACTAGTTAAATTATTGAGCAACAACCGGAAATCATGATCGAAAAAGAAATACAGAGTTGATAACGGTTCTAAACTCTTCATAAGACTGGAAAAGTCAAACTGGTTCTATTCAGCAATTCATTCAAAGATATATGGCCTAAAAACCGGAAAACCCCAGAGAAGTTTAACTTGCAAAATATATAACATTGCAATACTGTACCCCTTTGCCTCCCATTATTGAACCAATATCTCCACAGCAATCGTACGCAATAAAGCCAATTGTTAAATTTTGCTTCCTTTTTTGGAACTGCAATTTGTATATCATGGTAGTTGAACCTATATTCCAATAATTTAATGGCAAAGAGAACTTGTTGATTAAATGATTAAGAATAAGCAAAGAAAATTCCTTGAAATTTAATCAAGAATCTCCATATTATTGACTGTTGTCCCGACCTGCGTCTTAATCATATATTTCACTGAAACATACTCAACAAACACAAACCACCAGAAAAAGCTTACATCGCATACATAGTGCAATCCACTTAGCTTCCTTTCTACTTAGTTGATGGTGGTGAATCTGGCTTCTTTTTCTCTGGTTTAAGAAATGGATCCTGCAAATTCCAAATAATTGCAAGGTGTTAGAATGTGTATTGTTGCTCATTGTAATGAAGAGTTTTAATCTAATAATATTCAGCAGTTCATGAAACAATTTAGTTAATTTGTTCAATCAAGGCATGAAGAGCAGCACTTGCAGTTTGTTTGCCATGGCCCATGAAAACTGACAGAATGAGAAAGAATACTGCCCTCAGATGAAATAATGTACCCACTTAATATTACAAAGTGTTCCCATTGAAGTCAGAACAACCAATTTCCTATCCCTCCAAGATCAACTTTTGGGAGAACTACTGCACAGTTCTTTGACACACTAACTACAAAATAAAAACATTTGACATTACAGACAACTTCCATGGCCAAATAATTAATCAATTTTTTGCAGTCTATCAATAAGACAACACGATTTTTAAGTTCATCGTGTATTAATCTCCAAGGATCAAGAGCCACCCCAGCACATATAAAATAAATCTGGAATTAGAATCAATTGAGTAAAATTTCAATCCAGAGCAGTTCAAAACATAAAACTCTAAATATCCAACATTGAAAACTTTCAAATTCTAATAAATTCCTTGAACAGGGTTCAATACTCAGTCCCTTAAAAAAGTAGTAAAAAAAATCAAACGCCTAAATCTATAAACAAACCTGATTCCTATAATCAGATCTAAAGATGATAAAAAAGAAACTAATGCAAATAATTCCAATGGATAAATATCAAAAGAAAAGTTGTTATCTTAAAATAAAAATATCTACTTCGATTATTGAAATATAAATGGAAAATCTAGGGTTTGAAATAAATCTAAGGAAAAACTTTACGTTCTCAACAAAAAGTAAGCTGGCGACGACCACCGTCGCGACGATTCCGCCCAATATTGCCGCTGGACCTGTTAGCAGACTCCACTTTCGGTATATCATCTTCACCTTCGATTTCAGCTCTCTCTCGCAATTCCACTGCAAAAACTCAATTTTCCATTATTCTTTCTTGATGATTGGATTTTTCTATTCTTCCTGCGATGGATTTTGCTAGTCTACTACTACAAAATAGGACTTTGGGCTGAACATATTGTTAGGCTTTTTTAATAGAACTAAATAACTGGGTCTATTCCTTGTCATAAAATGTAAGGGAAATGACACCTTTTTAATTTTTTTTAAACCGAAAATGCATGCTTTTTTAACATATACATTTAATATATCAAATATATTCTCAATATATACATATTAAAATAGAATATATATTTAATATATTAAATGTACACCAAAAATATACCTTTGAAAAAGTAACATTTTATTAAGTGAAAATTGATAAATGGTATTATTGAAAAAGAAAAAGAAAAATAGATATTTTAAAAATAATTTTATTTTTAATGATATTTTTTTAATAAATCCCTGAAATATAATATTCAATGTCCAATGGGTGCTTTAAACCGACTTGGTTTTGTTTTTAAGCCTAGGAATAATAATTTATATCACCTACCACAAATTAAAAACGTTAATAAGACTCCTGACAAGATCGCAAGTTTAAATCTCGATTTGAATAATACCTCAATAGCATATTGCACTGCATAAATTAGGTGAGGAGTCATTTCAGTTCGCATTAAAGTGAGGATCCTAATGATAAATTACTGGGCTAGCTTTCTCAAAATTTAATCTGCTTGGCTGTTGAGCTACTTTAGTGAAGTCCGTATTGAAATGTGGGGGGCTTTGACAATGGATTGGCTCTCTTAGAGTTCAATTTATTTGGCTGTTAATGTCCACCTTAATGGAATGTGGTTCATATCCGAATAAATAGTAATTTCTCGTTACAAATAATAATAATAATAATAATCTATATCTATATAAACAATCATACCTTTTATTTTTTTTAAAGGAATACATTAGAGTTTTTTCCCTTACTTATTTGTAATTTGTGAATAATTCTTGAATATTCACAAGTGCTTAAAAAAATTTTTTTTTTCAATTAATTCTATCTATAATAATATTAAGAGTAAAATTCTATTTAATAATGATTTATCAAACATGTATCCTTAAGAATTTATCTAAAAATATGTTTAGATATGAAAAATTAGGATTTTTATTATTCTTATTATATTTTTTTGTTAAATTTTTTTAATAAATAACAAAAAAGAATAGTTAACACTAAAATTGAATGATAAATTAAAATAAAAGCGTGCAGTTGCTGAAGAAATTATATCATGAAACAGAAAATTAAATTAAAATTTCTAATTATCATTGCAAATCAATACCACAAAGACGATGATATGCATAAAGCTAAAGACGATGATATGCATAAAGCTCTCCAAAATCGCAAGAATCAAGTCCAAGTTTACAGTGAAAGACGATTGACTTTGCCGAATTAAGTGAGCTTGTATGTTCCATGGCGATGATGGATTCTTAGTGACTAGTTCACTTCAATAGAAGTTCCAAAAACTTTTTTAAAGTTGCTACAGGCCAAATGAATGTTCTGCAGCATTATACTTTTAATAATCAAATCCAGAAGAAACATATTAGAATTCTAGAGTTAACCTTTTGAAAGCAACCTGTCCTATTATGTACTTCTCACTGCCATTATAATCTTCATTGTAGTATATATGGAGAGATTTTGCCAGAGTCTGTGCTAAGATTACACATCAATATACTTGGAGAAACTTTTTTATTTTTACTTTTTAGTAGCAGCTTTATTATTCTGCAACTAATATTATCCATACTACAAACTTATCAACTTCTAAAATATTCTTTCTTTCCAAGAATATTATATATATATATTTGCTCATCTGTCAACAGATATAGATGCAAATATTGTTCAATGATTTTTACAATTTGTTTTAATCAAATGAAATATATAAATATAAATTCTGTCTACGCAAAGAAATGTAGAATGGAAGGTTTGTTTTAACTTTTAAATCAATCTATAGTCAGATGATTGATTTCTTTGTATAATAGAGAAGCTTGAGTGGTAGATGACTTGATTACCCCGTTTTAATCTCATTTTTCCACTTTCCACAATGAAAAATAAAATAGCAAATTTAAACCAATAATATATTTTCAATTTAACAAGAAATTACATTTTATAACAAAATTTTCTATATGATAAGTGTGACATTTAAACCTCCCCTTTTCTTAATATTTTTTTGTTTGCTTTTTTTATTGATACCACTCCTGTATATTGTACCACGATACCACACATAATAAGTAACGTGGTCATCTGATATATGTCATACATGACATCAGCTAGACTCTCATATTAGTGCAGAGCCTTGATATAAGGTGAAAGGACCCACATAACATAGCAGTTTGTCCTGATAAGCTATCCATTATCGAACCATAAATTATTGACATGTCTTGAATTTACATCGATATATTTTGGATATGTATTAACACAATTCAAAGTATATTTTTGACATTGTTGAAAGATACTTTTATCCACCATTTATAATATGTGTAAATTTTTACAGATTAAGAATTTTTATATTCTATTTACTCTTTTTTTTTAATTTTAGATCGATTAAACTCTGATTTAAAATTTTAAAATTTTTCTCTCTAAAATTTAGTCTTTTTTCCTTTCTCATAGATAGACCGAACTATGATCTCTCATAAATATTATCTTGGATTCACAAGTGATCATCTATCAACCAAAATGAATATAAAAATTAAGCCAATAAAATTAAATTGATTCATTCGCTTAACTAACTTCACTAATTAAAAGGGTATATTTATTATTTTATTTTACAATTACAATATAGATTTCATCCATTTAATGAGAATTATAAGCGTGAAAAAAAAAAACAAAATAGAGAGACGTATCGTATATAATTAAAAATTAACATGAGCATGTTGTCGTTTTATAATAAAGTTGTTAGTTAGTTTAAAAAATTAATAAAAAATGGGGGCTTTAAAATAGAAAGGGCAGGCCAAGTGGCGAAGATTACCGTTTATCTTCTAAATTGCATCATGTTTTCATCAGAGTTCCGTCATGTTCCCTTCATTTGGTTTCAATATTAATTACTTGCTGGGAAAAATCATCGCTTTCTGTCATAATATTTTTTTATTAATCAAATAATAATATTTATTTTGTATTATATATTTAAAATTATTTAAATTAATATTAATAATTAACTAAAAATATATAATATTATTTATTTCTTTTAGTTATTTATTTAAGATTATATAAAATTTTTAAAAATTAATACTGATAATTAGTTAAAATTTAATTTAAAAACCATAGATTATATTAAATTATAATAATTCTTCACTTTAAATAATAAAATATAAAAAATTAAATTAAAATAAAAATTTTATTTTGTACCGAGATAGACTGCAAAAATAAAATAAAATAAATATTGCAAATAAAATTAATTTAATATGAATATAAAAAAATATTTCAAATGGAAATATAAGCCATACTATATATATTTTTATTGAGATCACTAAATAATTAAATTAATTGGTGTAATATATATAATATTTATAATAATAAATACATATTTAAATATTAACATATTACATATTAAAGATAACGTAATATTTTAAAATACTATTGTAGATGAAATTATACCACCTCTTAGATGCACTTATATTATAGACATATACTGTAAATGCATACAACTTTGTCTTTAATATAGATATATATATATATAATAAATAACTATTTTTTATTTTTTATATTTTTTATAATAATTAAGATATTTATTTATGTTATTAATAATAATTTACATTGCAATGCTAGTATAATAATTTTTTTTCAGTTATAGATTTATTGAATTAATAATAATAATTGAAAATAAATTTTTATATAAATTTTTTTAATAATAGATGATTAAATATTTAATTAAATTGTAATAATTAACATGATCAAATTAAAATTTTAATTTATTTTAATTACAAATTATATATAATTTTACTTTTAGCATGGTAATATAATGATCAAAAAATCATTTTAATTATTTATGTTATAAATCATTTTAAGTTATAAAAATAAAAAATAAAACAAATTACATATTTTTATATATATATTTATTTAAAATATAAATATTATAATAATTTAGTGAAATAACGATAAGATACTTTATAATATATTCATTCACATATTATATACTTTCTTTCTCTCCCTCTCTCATTCTCTCATTAATTGCTCTTTTGAGAGAAATTATTGTATAAGCTAAATAATTATAAAATCCCTGAGATTTTACATATTATATTATTCAGTCCCTGTATTTTTAATATTTAATTTTTGCATTCTCCAGTTTTCAAAAATTAAACTGTTTAGTCTTTTTGTTAATATTTTTATCCTAAAAATATTAGTCAATTACTTTGATACTATAAAATAATTTATTTATTTTTCCTTTATATATATATTTTTTATTATATGTTAAGTCATGCTTATTTTTAATTTTATTTATATTTATTGCACATAATTTATTTTAATTTTATAAATATTATTAAAAAATAATTTTAAATAATACGAATAATATCTTTTATTATTTTATAGACAATCTATATATATCATTTATTTTAATTTTATAGGTATTACTAAAAAATAATTTTAAATAATACAAATAATATTTTTTATTATTTTACAAACGATCTATATATAAAATAAAATTAAAAATAAAATAAACTTAATAAATAATAAAGATAAATATATATAAAAGAAGAGAAAATAAGTTATTTTATAATATATTTATCTTTATAAAAATATATAAAAATTAAAATAACTTATTAAAATATTTATAAAATTAAAATAAATTATGTGTAAGAAATATAAATAAAATTAAAAATAAGCATGACTTAACAAATAATAAAAATATATATATAAAGAAAAAATAAATAAATTATTTTATAATATCAAATTAAACAACTAATATTTTTAGAATGAAAATATTAACAGAATGACTAAACAGTTTAATTTTTAAAAACTGAATGATGTAAAAATTAGATGTTAAAAAATATAAAAACTGACTAGTATAATATATAAAACCTCAAAAATTTTATAATTATTTAGACTATTATATATGATGGGACTACCATCTCAATCTCGGGGAGAGATTAGTCAACTAAAAAAAAAAGTCATTTTATAGTAATATATTTTGAAAATTAATATTAATTAATGTTAATATTAATGTTTTGAAATCTCAAATGACATTTTTATCTATTCTCTATGGTATTAATTACTTCCCTTCTTTATCATTATATTAATTTTAAAAAAATATATTTTTATTCCATATGTATCATTATTTTTTTTAATTTTAAGTAAAAAATAATATAAAATAATATATTTTTTAAAAAATATTATATTTTTCATTTGTTTATATCAAAATAATATACTTTTTTAGTTAAAATTATTATAATAAAATAATTATTTTTTAAACAGTATAATAATACAATTTTTATTATATTATAATAATGCAATATATTATATTATATTATATTATATTATATTAATATAAATTTATTATTAAAGGGTCCATATAATAATTTATCCTTTCCCTTTTATTATTGGATGTATATTTACTATAAATCTATAATAAATATACATCCATTTTTGTACTATATAATAGATATTAATACTTTAAAATTTTAGTCGATATTTTTGCTTTTTTCTATCTTATTAATTAATTCTCTCCTTTATCATTATATTAATTTTTTGAAAAAATTATTTTTATTTCATATGCATCATTATTTTTTTTAATTTTAACTAAAAAAAAGTATATTATTTACTTTTTAAAATAATATAAAATAATATATTTAACTAAAAAATAATATATTTTTTAGTTAAAATTATTATAATAATATAATTATTATATTATAATAATGTATTATATTATATTATAATAATATAATATTATTAGAGAGACCCATATAATAATTTCTCTTCTCTTTCTCCTTATATGTCAGATGCATATTTACTGTAGACATACATTACATATGCATCCACTTTTATACTATATAACAGATGTCTTGTCTATTTTAATAATTTATTCTTTTTTTCTACTCCTCCGTATCATTTACATAGAAAAAATAAAATGGACACAAAAATTAAGAAAATTTCACTTTTTTCATCTCTATTTACTTAAATACCTCTAAAAAAATATCCCTCAAAACCTACTTTTAAGACAAGAATATAAATGATATTTTGTCTCATTTTACTCCCCAAAATTTACCTAAAATGACATATTTTTTATATAAAAAATATACCAAAAAAAGAAAATTTTCCTATGTAAATGATACAGAGGGAGTATTTATTATTGCATGAATGACCACGTATAATTCAAACAGCGATTTCTTCTTCTTCTTTTTTTTTTTTAAATGACCTTCTTGACTTTATTTTTTTTAAGTTAATCAATGATATGTTAAATTATTTAATTATTTTATAATATGATAAAGTGTTAAATTATTTAATTATTTTATAATATGATAAAGTGTGAATAATTCTATTTTTAAAAATATAAAAATATAATTTAATTAATATAAAAATAAATTTTTTAATTTTAATAATTAATTTTTAGAGTTGACTTTTTTTAATTTATATTTAAAAAAATTAACATAAATATTTAATACCCACCTCTATTGTATGTCAGAATTTTTAATTTTTTATTGTAAGTTAAAAAAATTTCCTGATATTGTTTTTTGCTAAAAAATTAATATTTATTTTAATTATAGAAGTTCATATTTTATTAATTTATGTGTCATTTATATAATCTAGTTGTTTATTTTTTTTCCTTCTAGAAGCAATTGATCAAACAGTACTATCGTACAACGCATTTATCATCTGAATAATGTTTGAACAGTGAATTCTATTATTAGAAGATCCGAAACTAGTTTGTTTTACAAAATAAAATAACTAAACTAATTATTTACATGCACATATACATTAATTATAATGATCACTTTAAATTTATATAGCAGACAATTTTTTTACCATCCGTAACTTCACTCTCATCTTATTGGATTTAATTAGTTTTTCCAGCTCATTGCTGTACTTTAAGAATTGACACAAAGTAGCAAAAAATGAACTCATTGACTTTGTAACGAATAATAATTCATTTCCTGAATTATAAAATTTATTATATGCAAGTTTTCATATGTTTCAGATAATTCACTTTGAATTAAATAATTATTGAAAATAATATTTTCATATTCTTTTTAAAAAGTTATTTAGTAAATTTTTATTAATTATGATAAAATTTAACAAAATAAACAAATTTTATTTAGAAAAAAAAAGTAGAATCTTAATTTTTTTTAACATTTTCAAATATATGAGCGTAAAGAATTTCGTGATTTTTTTCATGGGAGTTGATCATTTTTCAAATAATAATTAATTTCCTACTACATTTTGGAATAAAAGAAAAACTCTAAATAAAGTGATAATTTGTAAACAAAACCCAATTATTGAATTTTTGTAGGGGAAGGCTTAATTAACCAATCAATAATTGAAAATTGGGTAAAAATAGCCCTCTATAGCTATTATTTCTATATTTATGAGGTCTTTCAAAAATAAAAACTTTCTATTTCTTCGTTAAGTAATAGAAAACCCCAAATTAAGATATTCTATTAAAAAATAAAAAACATAAAATGAGTTAGTAAGGATGATTTTTATCTTGCAAAACATAATTAATTAATTATAGCCTTTCTTCATTTGGCTAATGATTATTTATTATCCTAAACATACTATGCAAAGTAAATATGACATCAAAGAGGAAAACAAAGGAGGGCTTGACAACCTAAGCTTTACGTTTGATCTGACATCACCTGCCGCACACATGTTTTGTATATGTTGCCATGTAAATGCTGCACTTAAGACAAAAAGCACAGCTATGAAAAAGAAAAAAAATACTCTTTGCCTTTCATTTTTCCTCTGATTTTTTTTCTTTTAAATTAAATTGTAGAAATTCCAAACCTCTCACATCTTTATATATATATATATATATATATATTATAGAGATGAGAAATCAGACCTAAATATATTATGAGAAGATATATTTATGATTAGACTATACTTCGATATATAATTTCTCTCATTTTTTTAAACATTCTTCAGTAATTGAAATAAAATAATAGTAACCTATATTATTATAGGTAATTGAAAATTTTAATAAATAAATTTACTTATTTTTAATTAAATAAAAAGACACATGCAAATATATATTTACTCGCTAGACATTGAGTGCTGTAATTCATATTTTGGAAAATATTTATATAGATAGATGTATATACATTCAATTAAATAAAATTAATATTTTTATTAAAATTATTTTATTTAATTTTAATGGCCTGCTGAATTATAACAAATTTCAATAATCTTCTCCACCCTAAAATAAACAAATAAAACAAACAGAACCATATAAAGTAGAGGCTTCATATTCTAAATAATTTAAAAAAATTTATTATGAATCGGGTCTATATCTTATTTATAAATTCAACTAATCAAAATTTTCTATTTAAGTTATAATATTTAAAAAAATTAATTCAAAATAATTTTTATTTTTAATTAGAAGATTAGAATTTTCCAGTAATTAAATCTTCTCATGTACCTCTATATAAACCTCAATATCTTCTTCCCATTTGCCTCACCATTTATCTGTATATCTACCAAACAACTAACATATAGTTTATCCATGGCGGAAACGCAGCAAGCCCATGTAGTCATTATACCAAGTCCAGGGATGGGTCATCTCATCCCACTTCTTGAGTTAGCAAAACGACTCGTTTCTCAACACAATCTTTCAATTAGCTTCATTGTCCCAACCGATGGTCCTCCCACTAAGGCTCAAAAATCTGTTCTTGAATCTCTTCCTCCCACCATAAACTCCACATTTTTGCCGCCGGTTAATTTAACTGATCTCCCACCAGATAGAAGGATTGAAACTACAATTTCTATCACGGTTGTACGGTCAATTCCTTCTGTTCGTGACGTTTTGAAATCTCTAATTAAAAGTAACCGTCTCGTGGCTATGGTGGTTGATCTTTTCGGTACAGATTTATTTGAGGTCGCCAGAGAATTTAATATGTCGCCTTATGTTTTCTATCCTTCTACAGCCATGGCTTTGTCTCTGTTTTTAACTTTGCCAAAGCTTGATGAAACGGTGACGTCTGAGTACCGGGAGGTACAAGAACCCATTAAAATACCCGGATGTATACCTGTACATGGAAAGGATTTGCTCGACCCGGTTCAAGATCGGAAGAACGATGCATACAAATGGGTTCTTCACCATGGAAAGAGGTATAGACAATCTGAAGGTATTATGGTAAATAGTTTCATAGAATTGGAAGGTGGAGCTATAAAAGCTTTGCAGCAAGAAGAAGAAGAAGAAGAACCGGGTAAGCTGGGTAAAAAACCACCCGTTTATCCGGTTGGTCCACTTGTAAATATGGGTTCAACTAGTCAGGGTGGTGAAGAGGAGTCGAAAATTATGAGGTGGCTAGATGAGCAGCCACATGGCTCAGTCCTATATGTGTCATTTGGAAGTGGGGGGACCCTTTCTTATGATCAGATAATTGAATTGGCTTTCGGATTAGAAATGAGTGAGCAAAGATTTTTATGGGTTGCGAGAAGTCCAAATGATAAAGCTAATGCTACATATTTTAGCGTACAAAGCGAAAATGATCCATTTGATTTTTTACCAAAAGGGTTCTTAGACAGGACCAAAGGACGGGGTTTAGTCGTCTCAAATTGGGCACCACAGGTTAAAGTCTTGAGTCACGGGTCAACTGGAGGGTTCTTAACTCACTGTGGCTGGAATTCTACTCTTGAAAGTGTAGTAAATGGGGTCCCACTAATTGCTTGGCCTCTTTATGCTGAGCAGAAAATGAATGCTGTAATGTTAACTGAGGATATCAGAGTGGCTATAAGGCCAAAAGCTAATGAAAATAATGGCCTAGTTGGAAGAGAACAAATTGCTTTTTCAGTAAGAGCCTTAATGGAAGGTGAAGAAGGTAAAAGTGTTCGTAGCAGAATGAAAGACTTAAAAGATGCAGCTGCTAGAGTCCTCAGTGAACATGGCTCTTCATATAAGGCACTCTCCGATTTAGCTTTCAAGTGGAAGAGCCACCTGAATTAACCATTGAATATCTATCTCAATGATAATATAGGTAATTGTTATTTTTCGTAAGTCTAGATTTTAAGAAAAAAAAAAAGACTACTAAAATGTAATAATTTTCTTGTTTGTTTTAGATAACATTTTCCCATCGCCTTTATTTTACAAATTACCCTTTGTATTTAATTACTTGCATTTCTTGTCTTCTTAATATCTTGTTAAATATTGTCCTCTTCACGTGATTGTGTACAATATTCTCTAGTCTCTATATTATAGCTTGAATACAATATTAGACATTTTTATTCTCTTGAGGTAAATTTCTTTTCTTTCTTTTTTTTTTAACGTAAGCTTATGTAATATAATATGAAGTGGGTGAGAAATACGATGGGTGTGTGGCCATTTTATAATGCAACAAATACACACACATATATATATATTGAATTAAAGCAAAATAAGGTGGACCCATGACTAAGAAATTTAATATTTTAATATGGTTATATGTACATATCATGGAAAAAGTCTTTGCCACTAAAAGATTAATTGCTAAGGAGGTGACTGGCATAGACAATTAGACATCACATAAATTCATTTTAGTTGCATTTCATGATAAATTTTTAACAGAAGGGCATATGTAATGTATCAATTAAAGAAGAAAAACTATAATATATATATATATATAGACAAAGAATCCGTTGGGTTCAGCGGGCTAGCGATCCAACCCACTAGAAAAAGATCGCGGGTTCGAACCCTCCACAAAATGTATTTTCGGGGTTTGAACCTTTTTTTAAAAATTATATATATATATATAGACAAAGAAGTGAGTGACCCCAATAAGATAACCTATATCTGCATAGCTCCGATCTCAGTGATTGTATGCTTATAAAAATATTTAATGTCGAGGTCTAAGAAGCATGTGATTACATTTTATTTATGGTAGTGGATTTAGTACTGTCTATGTTTGATAAGACTATCAAGTGATCAATTATGGAAGCCAACTTGTAAATTGGATATCATGATCAATTTCATCGGATTCCTTTTTTTTTTCACACTATCTATGCATGTTTGCTTTTGGGTGGGAATGAAAGTTTAATATCCAATTAAGAGTAATCTTTAATAAACAATGTTTTTAAAATTAGGATATTAAATCGGATTAATAATTAGTTTATAGTTTTAGCTTATTCAGTTGAGTTGACTCAAATTTATTAATATAAAAATATTTTAATTTTTTTATTTATATATATTAATAAATAATATAAAAATCATAAAAATTTTAAAATAATAAAAATATATTTTATTAATTCAAAATATCACATATTAATTTAATACATATAGAAAATAAATCTATAATTTTTTGCTTTTGATTTTTATTTAAAAATTTTAAAATTCAGAAGTTGATTTGATTTGAACCATATCGGTTTGATTCAACTCAATCCGGTTTGATCCGAATCAACTAGTTTTGAACTTTTTTTAATAAATTCGATTTTTAACTGTTTTAAAATCAGACCTATCTCCGGTTCCCAGTTAAACCGATCCGGTCCATTGTTTAAAATACTGTTAATAAATGATTGGTTGAATTTCTAAATTTTTAGTTACTTTGATAAATGAAATATTGATTTTAAATAATATGAATCTTTTTTTTTAATAATCTCATATATCCATATATCCACTAAGTTATGACTAATTTATCTTATTCGCATGGAGTTAATTTGTTGAGGAATAAAATATTCTCAGTAAATAGTGACGTTATTTATAAAAATTAAATTTACGACCTCATACTTAAAAAATGAGAGTATCGAATCACTTACATCAACCATTTATTGGTTATAAAATATAAATTTATTTAATATTTTTTTCATCCCAAAATAATAGGGACTATTTTCTTTTTTATCTATCCTAAAATATAATTCTATTACTTTATTTAGATTATAATTATATTATAAATTAACTATTATATCCAAATTTAAATATTTTATAATCAATAATATTATAATTAATTATTTATATTTTTTAAATTATAATTACCATTAACCTCATTAATAACTATTTTTAATTTTTAATATTTATAATAATTAATAGTTATTGAGTATAAATTGAGAAAAAATAAATAATTTATAAAAAAATTTTATTCATTACTAAATAATTAATTTTTTTATATCTATAAATTAAAAAGTATTTATATCATTTAAAGGCGAAGTGAGTATCAATTTTATTCATAAAATATAAAATACAAAAAAAATAATATCTATTTATCTAAAAGAAGTCTTAATAATTATTTAAATATATATTGGGGGATACATACTCTTCGGCAAGCCCCAAATGGCCTCCTATCAAGACTCAGAGATTTTTGATAGGGGTGTCATATCCTAGAGCAGTGATTGGATAATTCTAAGGCTTTTCGCCTTCTTGTGTAATAAAAAAAAAGTTTGTGGACATAGCCCAATAACAATGCATAAATGATTTTAAAAAATATATTTAAAATTTAAAAAAATCAAAATCCCACAAATGGACAGTTTTTTGAATTGGTACACAATTGTGTATATACTTGTGCATGTAAATAAATTTTTTTTTTTGAACTTTGCATGTAAATAATTTAATCCTTTATCCATTGAAGAAGAAAAGTCAAATTAAAATAAAACAAGAACCCAATTAAATTAATTAAAAAATATATATATTAATTTGATCAATTGTTTAATTTGAAGTCATTTTCGTCTCGTCAGTGTATGGATTATACCAGACTTTTCTGCCATCTTCTAAAGGGTAGGCACTCACTAACTATATATACCTTTTATTGTCAATAGATAGAAACATCCTTGCCTTTTCAATTAATTTATTTTTTAAAATAAGAAAAAGGAATATATAAGTAGTGATAATATCTATTAAATAATTTATAATAAACATAAATCACATCACTAGATAGGGAGCTCTAATCTATGATAATAATAATAATGATGATAGATAGATGCTTATTATTTTTCTTTCATTTATGCAACTAGCTAGCATATTTTTTAAGGCTCTATGCCTAACTTCCTGCTTTGGTCGGTTCACTGTTTATCTCCGGCCGGTTTATTTGGTCAGGGATATGCTCTGTTTCTATGGGTTTCTTAAAGTTGTTCTCTCGTTTTTTGTTGATTTGTGTTGTGAAGCTGTGTTGCTCATAGGGAAGACTTGTTAATTGCTCGGTTTGGTTATTTTCCACCGTCCTTCCCTGTTATGTTTGCCTGAGGATTATGGGCTTATTTGCTTTCTTGCCAATTAATTTACTTAGATCCTGGGTAATTTATTTAGTTTGGTTTGTAAATCGCCCTTTATGGGATTATGTAGTATTTTCAGTTGTTTAATGAAAGCTATCTTATTCTGTTCAAATAATAATAATAATAATAATATATCATGGCTTAAATTTATGTTCTTAACCATAGAATGTTCTTAATTTAAATAATAGAGGCTTTTATTACCTAAGCCTGGAATCAGAAGATGTGTCAATTTATGGGCCCATATATTGAGAGCACTCCCTATTAAATTTCGTAAAATTTTTGTAATTTTTTTTACTAAAATTTTTAAATCTTTTCATAAAATTATATAATAAATTTGTAATTTTAATACTGTATAATAAAAAAATAAATATACATTATATGAAATTAATAAATTTTTTGATAAATTTAATATATTTTTTAATTAATAAGTTTAAGTTTTTTCTAACAAATTTTATAAAACCGTTCAAACCCTGTTTTACTGGCCCGCCACCAATGTGAACGCATATTGGAAAGTCAAACTTTTGTTCCATGCTATCAACTTTGGCTGCCAATGGAGCCATGTACTTGCAAATTCTTAAGCTTCACTTTCACAGTATAATTATATAATTTTCATTTTTAATCTAGAAGTCTTTTAATTCAATAAATTTATATATATTAGATCCAGAACCTGAACTAAAAGTGAATAATTTCCGTTCAATAAATTCCCAAAACTTCAAATATATCTGTCAACTCCAGAAAATGATCTCAGCATTTCATTAATTGCCGTGGTCATCATTCTTCTATTGTTTCCTTTTTTTAATTTAGTTCTAATATTAATCAAATTCATTTTAAAATAATCATATATATATGTTTTTAATTAATTGTACATTTCATAAATGAAGAAAATAGAATTGTAATTATTTAGTTTCTAACATTATGGGTTTGAATTTTTTCTATCCTTTATTCTCAATTTAGCTTATGCATGTGCTAAAATAAATTTAAATTCTTTTATCAATAATATATGAGAATCAGTATTGATAATGCATTTAATTTGAATGCGAATATAAAATTTATTATATTCGACAAATATTATTTTCAAATGTGAACTCTCCATATTCCATTCTTAAGACTCCATTTCAAAGTTGGACTAAGCATCATAAAATTTCAACTACCCACCAAATCATTTCAAATTATTCCAATTTCCTGCTCGGATAGGCTTTCTATAATTAAGTTTATTATTATCAGCCGCTTGCTAGTTAGTTGCTTCCAATTTTATGGTTAAACAAAATCTTCAAATTTTTGGGTCCTAATTTATTAAATGTTAATTTTGCATGGACTTTATCATAACTCGAACTTGAATTTAAAAAATATTAAGTTTTTTTAATACGTTCATCCATAGATTTCTTTATTAATTAAGGTTTATAATTCGGCCATGAAAATAAAGGGCTTGTTTATTTATTTAAATTAATAGGATAATTAATTAGATAATTATTTTTTTAATTTCTTAAGAGAACTGGCAGGGTGATGTTTCTAGTGCCTTTCCAGTATTATCTTAAGAAACCATAAATAAATTAAGTAAATGTGAAAGGCAGCTAGTAATGGGAATCAGTTAATTCAAATGATTCTTTATAAAGCCATCAAAGGGAATAATATTGAGAATTTACAAATCTATTTATGTCATCATTACAACTATAATATATATATATATATATATATATTCCATTATGTCAGCTACTTATGTCATCATTACAACTAGAAGATATATATATATATATATATATCCATTTTTAATAAATTAGAAAAATTTTGTGTTTGGTAAGTAATAAAAAGAAAAGGAAATAATAATCAAAGCATATATAGAGAATCAAAAGCTATGAATAATTGTTGAGGCTCTTTTTTTATAGTTTCAAACTGAATAATAATTTTTGTGTACTTAAAACTTATCCCCTACCTTGTAAAGTTCATTTATTCATATATCGAATATCATATATATATATATATAAAATCCAACACAACTTTATAGGAATGTTATTATTATTATTATTATTATTATTTGTTAGAACTTGGCGGGAACAGTGGGTCGCGGACTTCGGTGGTTTTCAGCATTTAATAAAAATAAAATTTACATCATATGTCATCTTTTAAAGTTTTTTAAATGTTTTATATTTTTTAAAACACAAATTTTAAATTTTAATTGAAATTATGCTGTATGTATTTACATTAAAAATAAAAAATATATATTTTTAAAATAAAAATTAAAAGTAAATATTTTTTATAATATTTTCACATTTTTAATTTTTTAGAAATTTATCATGTATGATACTATTTTAACTTCTAAAAAAATCCATATTTTTAATATACCTTTAATTTATTAAATATATATTTAAAATATATACCTGTGAAAATGGAGTATATATTACTAAAATATATCTTTGAAAAAAAAGATATTTTTAAAATAAAAAAAAGAAAAGTGGTTTTTTTTAAAAAAATATTTTTTAGGATTTTTTTTGATAAATTCCATTTAATGTACAAAGAAAAGTGGAATTGGAGTACATTTACTAAAATACAACTTTGAAAAAAAGATATTTTTGAAATTAAAAATTAAATTAAAAAGAAAAAAAGTGGTTTTTTTTTAAATAATATTTTTTAGGAATTTTTTGATAAATTCCATTTTTTGTACAAAGCCCAACATGAAATATGAAATTGTTCGCTTTAAATTGGACCAGTCCATTACTAAGTGCGAGATCATTGTTGGGCCATATATTCTTTCAATTGGGTCGAAGCATATACAAATATGAAGTGAAACTCTGCTTCTATCGAGCACGATTGAATCAATATATGTGTTAAAAAAAATAAAACTTTTTTAGCATTTCAGGGAGGGAGGATTACGGATGTATTTCATTTCTTAGTGAACAAGATCAATAATAAACCCATTTTTATCTATTTTCAAATGGGATTTTTTAGCTAAATCTTTTAATAACTTTATAATTTTAAAATTCTGAAAAAATAATCATCTGTTTTTTGGTGATTTATTTTCTGAAAAAATAATTATTAGTACAACATAATGAAAAGCTTATTTATTTGTTTTAAACAATGAAATGTATCAAATTAGTTGAGTTTGGCCATAAGATTTATTTTATTACACATTTATTCAAGATATATAGCGGCTAAAAAAGGAGTTAGAGGTTGAAATTTCAAAGCCTATTAAGGGAAAAATTTTGAATAAAAAATTTAGGTACCCAATTAAGGGAAAAATTTATGGTAGAGCACCAAGAAGGAGAACTTTAATTAGTTTGTGTTAATCTCTCACTATCACGCTAATAATCTATGGCTAACACTATATACAAATTAACTAAGCAAAGAACTCCAAGTTTTCAAATTGAAAATTGGATCAAAATCGAAATTAGAGAAATCCAAATCCCCAACTGGCGAATTCAAGATTGAGGCTGGAGCTGAAATTAGGTCACATGGTTCCGACTCTGAAGTATGCATATTGTGGCCTATTCCAAAGCTATCAATTTGACATGGCGATGCTGTGAAATAATTGTTGGACTCAGATGTCGATGGAGAGATATAAATGTTAGAGAAATACTACCACCCACATTCTACAATAGAGCATTGTTCTAGCTTTATTGTTATTATTCATTGGCTTGAATATTAACGAAGGCAAGAAATAATTAGAAACTTAGGCAAATTATGAAATGATTTCACTTCATGTTTACAGAACAATCGAAAAACATTGAACATAACAATATTATGAATTGGGTTTTGGCATTTGAAATCTTCTTTTTAAGTTAATATCCATAAAGAATAAAACCTGTCATCTTGAATTATTGGAGAACTTCAGGCTGTAGAATGCAATACGCGTTTTTTTATCTTTTACAAATTACAAATGGTACATGACAGCATCTAGAACTATGCGCATTCAGATTTTATTTTTTTTAGCAATTTTCAGTTTTAATTATTTAACAGAAAGTAAAATAAAAAAGCAAGTCTCACAATCAAATAATAAATTATTAGAACACTTTGGTTAGCAACTATGTAGTTGAGTGTGTTCGTTCATATCAGAGATTCAAGATTCTCAATCACATAAAGGTAAAGAAAAGAAAAACAAATTAATTGCAAGTGCTTAACAGGATAGGCAAAAACCAATTGTCATAGGATAGGCAAAAAAATAGGTCAATTAGCACTCGAACATCAATCTTCCCATATACAAATGCATATAGCCAAATAGGTCAGCTTACATTCTTCAACCCTAAGACAATTTGTTAATCCTATGGAAATATTTTGACAATATGATCTACCTTGTCTACAGTCTGCACTACAAATGGTTTCAGAAGAGCTAATAATGTTTCCTACTTCCTAATTGTTAATATGCCCATAATAACAGGAAATGAATTGCTATCAGAGAACAACACATAAATTGCATCAATATATGGATATTACAATCAATAATGATAGTCTTGGTTATTTTGTTATACTTTTACCATGGTCGTCCTTTCCCTCCAAGCCGACGTGCCAATTCAAAATCCTTCTTCACTGAGGCAACAAAGCGAAAACAACATTGGTGAATCTATTGTTTTGAATATAACTGATATATACAAAATATAAGCATGCGGTAAGGCACTTGAGCATATACAGCATAAGTCCATTTCTCTCTTATTCGCCCTGTCCCTTCTCTTTTTGGTTACACACACGCATGTGGGATAAAAAAAGGTCGTTCAACCTATCAAGACAAGTTGAAGGCACAAATGAACTGATTACCATGAGACTATGTTTCTGAATACCTTCACGAGTTGAACTTTCTAGCTAGTCCATGGTTTGGCAATTACAAAAGAAGGTGAACTACTGAAATTGAAACAGGCTCATGAATGGCAGAGGGAAAAAGGATATTCAGCCAACCAATTATCATATATGAAAATAACTTATGAAAATGCATTTGGATAATATAAGCTTTCAAAAACATTAGCATCAATACCGGATTGAGAAAGTATGCAATCTATAGATATATCTTGTAGTTTTTTATTTGTCAAGGTTTTTCTAGCCTCTTAGGTCACATATTTAGCATTTTGTCTTAACTATAAGCAGAACATCTCCTTTTCAAACTCATAAATGAATAGTTTAATCTAATTATTATCTACCGAATATAATACAACAAATATGCATATCTAAAAAATCAATCAACTACATAACAAAACAGCAAACCCAAATTACTTGTGCGCATGCTTCCTGTAATAAAAATTTGTGACAACCATTAGTTATACAAGGAGATTTTTACTGACTGCAGACAGTGCTAAACTTTCAATAAACCATAGCATGACCCAAAGAACTTTTAGTTACCTATATTGCTATATAACTTTTTTTTGAATATTACATAGGGAGGGAGAATCAATCATGGATAACTCAGGGGAGGTGCACATGCTATACCTAGGTGTGCATACTGCCAGATCCCTTAAGAAAATTAAAAAAACCAAAATGATGTCGGAAAAGACAAATTTTAAGCATGACAATCAGTTAATCACATATTCGAGACAAGATATTGCATTAATTTAAGCACATGTTCAGCTAGAAGAAATGCATCCATACACAGGTGAACAATCCACAAATTCATAATTTTTATGAACACGATGAAAAAAATAACCTCATTAAAGCAGACAAATGTGCAATACCTTGCAACAGAGGCAAAGCCCATAACAATTCAGTGAATCAATCAAATCAAGACAAAAACAACCATAACATAGAGAAAGTCGGCAATAAAGCTTCAAATTCTTGCAATAAATTGTTAATTAGTGTTCAATTCGGGTTGATTTCTCGAGGAACTTGAAGAGGAAGAAAAAGTGAGAGCTGTAATAACAATAGTTCTGTCAAGCCCAACTTACTTAATGTAACACGCTTTGCATGAATTGCACATAGCATTCCATCTTCAAACAAATGGACCAAAAAATCCTCTGCAGCCTACAAAAAAGAGCAAATAAACTACTGGAATGAATAGACCAAACTGTAGCCATATGAAATTCCATTAAAACACTCGCTATTGTTATACACATATCCCATGCATGCATACAAAGATATCACATATTTGTAGATGCATTTGAATATTTAGTGTACCTCTTGCAGTGCTACTAAAGCTTCAGCTGTCCACCGGTTTACTTCATGTGAGAATTCCCCAGTAATACTTTTTACCTGCAAAATACATGGACCATAGCACCATCCAATTCAAACTGCACTCTATGCACATAAATCACCAACATAATGCATTCCTTGAAAAGAAACTAAAAACACTACTTGTAGAATTCCAATCTAATTAATAAACTTCAAACAGATTTACTAAACTGCAGAAAAGCATAAAAACTATACCAAGTTACTACACCACAGAAGACAGGAGATAGATAAAGGTCAAGGATTTTGAAGACCAAAAAATCCCATTCCTAAATTCCAAATCTCTGATCAAGTTCATTTTTAAATATTTAATATATGTGTGCTATAATATTAAGTTGTGATTATAATTTCCTAACATTTGTGCACAAACATGTACATAAACATGAAAAGAAGCGGTTTAAATTTGAAATGGTCTAACATACTAAAATTCTTCTAGCAAATGGAAAATATAATAATCAAGAAAGGAAGAAAGAAATAAAGGAAATATGTAGACTTTGCAAGAAGCATAAATTACTAAGTTCATAATGAAAAATCAAATAACATTTGTAAAAATAATAAATTTGCAAAGAATCTTAATGTGATCTTTTAAAATCATATCCCAAATAAAGCAGTTCAAACCTTCAGCAAGAGAAGCCTTGGTTTCTTGGAGTAATCATCAAATTTGTTTCTACCACCAAGAAATATGCCAACAAATCCTCATAAATAATAATGATAGAGCACTTGATTTATTCTTGTAATTGAATGTTTACACTAAATATTCAGAAAAAACATAAAGAACAACAACTCCCTTTCATGAAAGTTTTCAGCAACGAACTGTACATTAGAATTCTATAAGGGTAAAAGAAAAAGGACAAAACACAAAAGCAAGGAGAGGATAACCAAATTGGCCTTTGCATGTCTGCATGTCTGTTCTTGTACGTGATAAATGAAAAGGTAATGAGAAGGATTATGAAACAGAAATATATCTCCTAATTCAAAAAGTGGATGCACTACATCATAGATTACATGCTGCATTGCAGAAAATTTTAGCATACGCTCTTAAAAGATTAGGATATTTAAAACAGATATATATGGATATAAGTTTTGTTGCACTAAAGATTTCAACTGTGTGACCATTTGATGGAAGTAAAAGGCACAAGAAAGGAGTGTTTTCATCAGTTATTGTCCACCGTAGACCAAGCTGAACTTAAGTTTCTATGCATATGGAAGTGAGAGAGAGAGCTCACAACTCGGATGAAGCTAGCCGCTGGGATAAGCAGCTTCCAACTCTTCTGGAAGTGGCGAATTTCTCGGAGAGCTACTGTTCCTGGCCTGAACCGATGCGCTTTCTTCTGACTTTGTGTTACCGGAGCTTTAGAAAAAAGCATAAAGAATGAATACATTACAAAACCACGCATCACCACAAATTGCATCAGTACCAACTTCATCTACATTAAGATACAGTTTTGAAAAAAAAAATAAAGAAAAATAACAAAACCTCACTTGATGGAGCATTGCTTGGTGCTCTAGCACTCGCTCTGGGACTACGTCTCTGGTGAGAAGAAGCAAAAATATAAAATGACAATAAAAGAAAATAGAACTTGCAATTTCAGTTCAACAAAAGATAAAATCATTAGATATCTCTTTAATTTGACAGTTAACAGATGTGAATCGATAATCGATATCTAAAATTTTTAGCTATATCTAGAATTCAAGGAAATTATGATATATTTATTTTGAGAGCATTTACGATTTGTGTTTCATTTTCTCCGGATTGAAACAAATGCGCACAAAAATTAAGTTTTATAGCTGCTTCTCTTTCAAGCATTTTCTCAATAAGCAGACAGACAGAATTACATATTACGGAAAGCAATAATCGAGAGAGAAAGAGAGGTACCGAAGGTGTGGTAGCTGGTGAAGCTGGGGTGGTTACTCGTTGAGCTGCAATAAACAGAAAGTTAGGGTTTAGAAAGAGAGAAATCCAAAAGCAAAACCAGATAGAGACACAAAGAGAAAAAGATCTGACTCGATTTTCTTCCTTTCCTGCTCTGGCGAGAAGCGGTATGTTTGACTCTGGCCATTGATGGAGCGAGTAGAAAGAAAGCCCGTTAGAGAGACCAGATTATAAATTTTGGAGCTAGAGATTTTCTTCCTTTTTAAATTATTTTTTATAATTTTTTCTTCGTGAAATTTTATGTTTGCCGCTTAGTGTTCCATTTTGAATAAATGGCCGTTCATGGAAGCGGAGGACGAAACCTCTTGCTGTTTATTTGTTTTTCTTTTTTTTTCTTTTTTAAAAATAGGTTTGTGGAAAATATTTTTGGATTTTTTCAAAGATATAAAAAATAATTTTTTAATTTCAAAAATTTCTAATATGAAAAATATATATTTAATATATATTTAGTCAATTAAAAATATGGGAATATTACATTGTATACATTTTTTACGTTTTCAATTTTTAAAAATACGGTACCGCACGTTTTCTTTTTAACTTTATGCGGTTTTTGGCTTTTTTTAAAAAAAACTAATTTTGTAATGTTGATTTTTTTATTTTTTTATGATTTAATTTTTTTATATTTTTTATTTAAAAAAATTTTAATATCATATTTTTAATATACATAAAAAATAAATATATATAAAAAATACTTAATAATACAAACTACATCTACAACGTATCAACAATATATCTATAACAAATTTACAACACATCTATATAATATTTTTAATATTTATTTAATTTAATTTTTTTTAATTTATTATTCTAAAAAAAATATTCAGACAACATTCAATAATTTTTATATAAAATACATACAACTTAAATAATAAAAATATAACATACATACAATATTTGTAATATATCTACAACACATTTATAATACATCTACATAATAAAATTATATGTATTTTTTTTATTTTTTATGTATATAATATATAAAATTTATTTAAAAATAAATTTAATAATTTTTATTAATATATTTTTGTATATTTTATTTTATTTTTTTTATTTTTATAGTGTTATTTATTTTTTACAATTGAAATTAAAATTTTTTTTATAAAAAATATAATTTTTATATGATGAAAAATAATTTAAAATATTAATTTTTATTATTTTATTATAATTTTTTTATTTAAT
This sequence comes from Garcia nutans, assembly GCA_947685225.1. Lineage (NCBI taxonomy): Eukaryota > Viridiplantae > Streptophyta > Magnoliopsida > Malpighiales > Euphorbiaceae > Garcia > Garcia nutans. The sequence continues at coordinate 11,399,226 of CANTUV010000010.1, read as the reverse complement.
AGTAAATTTTGAAAAGAAAAATAAAATTTGAAGTAAAATATTGATTGTATTAAAAGAATAAGTATTTTTGAAAAAAAAACTTTCAATTTAGTGAGGACCGAGTTATTTTTAAAATTTTATATCAATTTTTTATAAAAATAAAAATATTTTTTAGTTTTTATAATATTTTTATAATAAAATTTATTTTTAGTACAATTATATAAATATTCCAAAAAATATATAAGCATACGAAAACTGTAGGATATATGAAAGTGACATATCATTTTTTTTTCTTTTAACTTTTCAGAAATTTTTTGATATTTTTGTAATTATTTTTTTATCCCTCTTTTAATCAATGTATAATTTTTTTAGAAAATTCTTGATTATTACAATAATAATAATAAATAATATAAAGATAAAATATTTATTTTTTAATAATGAGTCATAGATCACAGTGCTTTCTTTTCTTTCAACGGTTTGATTAAACAATAAAATTGTAATTAGAGATTATTGATATTTTTTTAGTATTAATACATGTGAGGAAGAGATTATTGATATTTTTGTAGTATTAATATATGAGAGGAAGAATACATTATAGTTTTTACTAAGAGGAATATACATTTTTTATTAGATTATATTTCAGTATAATATATTATCCGATAGGCTATATTTCGATGTCTAATGGATCCTTGTTTTACACATATATAATTGAATTCGTGAATTTAATTAATTTAAGAAAAAAGAAAAATAATTTTGCATGTAGCTAGAGGTGACATGGGTAGGCTTGGAAAGGGTGAAAATGAGCAGGGTTTCTATATGAATACCCTTGCCCATTTAACCACTTACCAATCTTCAATCAACTGAAAATGAGGAAGTCTGCATTACTTTTCTTGGAATTTTTGGTTTAACATTTCATCCAATTCATTTTGTCACTACCCAATAGAAATTATACACGGTTTGCACACATAATGTTTTTCTATTGACTTCATAAATTGAACACCGAAGAGCACTAGTGCGTAAAAGATCACTTGAAATTTATGTAAATCATAAACTACTTCTACAAAAGATCCACAAACTGCCAAGAGCTAAAAAGAAACATAATCATTTTCGCTGGTAGACCCCAGATCATCTATTTCATAGACTTATTTTAAGCTCATCTAAAGACTGATAATCTTATATACCCAGAAACGCAGATTGGATATAGCTAACAAAATAGCACTAGAAATTCTGGCAAAACAGTTGCCTGTTGCAGGAAAACACTTGAAGACTTCAATGCAACAATAAGTTCAGGGCTGTTTCGGAGTTGGAGATGTTGGGGGCTTGAGATCTGGATACTGCAACATTAAATGCACATGTTTGTTCAGTGCTTAAACAGATAGAAGAAAAGATACTACTCAGAACAGTTCAAGAAAACTATGAAGTATTGAACGTGAAAAATACAGATGGATATGGTGAAAGTGGCCCTGGAAATCCAGATAATGATTCTGCTTTCACTGAATTTACTTGGGGAGGTGGCTTAGCAGTAGCTACTGCCTTCTGTGCAGTACTATCAGCAGCAGCCACTTCTGAACTTGCTTCCACAGGTGGAGGAAGAGCCTTACTTGTTACTGATGATGGTAGAAGAGTCTTCCCAATTTGCTGAATTTACCATTTAAGCATTACAGAAAAAAGGTTTACAGTCATGGTTAATAAGAATCACTTAGAAGAAGATCGCTGATTTGGCTACCATATTATAATAAAAGTAACTATCAAAATTTCAAAAGTTTACATACTGCTATGTCATCAGCAAGCTCTTTAGGGGCAATCTTGGTGGTCAAGAACTCATCAACTTGTTGCAGAGTTTGCTTACGGTCCTGCCAAGGTAAGAGATCAAACATGAATACAAATGCTACTTCAGGAATAATACTTTTCCTGACATAAACAGAAAGGCGATACAGTTTCTCTTTTCGGAGAATGGTTTTTCAGAAAAGAACATGGCTTTTACTTTGTAAAAGTAAATTATGTCTATGTGACAAAGTGTTTTGAATTTCTCAGGGTATAGATAGACATATATTATATCAGTCCGTGTGGGTTAACCCACTAAAATTTAACATAACCTAGAACACATGTGATGAGCAAATTCAAATTCAACCACAATGATGCAGGACAATTTTCTTCAAGGCAACAGTCTTGACGGACATAAACCTAAGGTTTAGGGAGGTACCAAAGGCCTACCTCTGCAGACAGGAGTTTCTTGCTTGTGATCTGAATAAGTGCAGCCGAGCCTAATACTTGGAGTACTGTTTCTATCTGGAAAAATGTTAAAAAACAAAACTGAAATCTTGCATCTCTCATAACACAAATCCCTATGAAAATAAAAAAAAAAAACGAAAGAAGAAAATGAAAAAGACTGAACAAACTAACCTCTGAAAATGCTAATGCACCTAAGCCAGCAGCTGCTGCAATCCAAAGGGCGACTGGCAAGACATCAGAGCTCTCCTGCAAAATATCTCAATAATTACTATATAGAAGTGCTCAATTAAAATTTGTTCTGTGAAGGGAGGATACAACTTTTAAAGTTTACCCTCCAATAACATGTTCTTAGATCAACCTTTGAAAGAATTTCAATAATACTCTGCATATCTCCTTCATAGAAAGAAAAGAAAAGAAGGCGAGGATTTTTATGTTCTGTTACAAGTAATATAGTTATCACGTACAAAAATTATCTTACGCCTTAAGCAAAGACATTGTTGAATTATCGCATGCTGATGACAATTTTCAAGCTAATGTCTCTTGATGCTCTGCAATAACTATATGTTTAATGATGCCTTGATGATCAATGATTTCTTATATTCCATAATGATTCTAAGGCTGAAGTAATGAGCTTAGAGATTCAACAAGGATTCATTACACTCCTTGAGGACCATCGCCTGATCATCCAGCCAGGATTTTGCTGCTGAGATAAGATGATAGGGATCATATTCAGTTTGCACCATGCTACTGAGATTCTCATGTTATTTCTCACCAGCATCATCATATCCTCTCAAGACCTTCCATTGCCTTCATCTTTCCTCAATCCTAAAGCACGGTACACACCTTAATTGTATTGGTTTTCACTCTTCAGAACAAAACTATGTTTGACATTTTCTTGTTTGCCTTTATCCTACAGCTCATTTATGTTGACATTTTCAAGTAAGCATAATCAACATAATGTAGGACCTATTGCCCATAAAACAAGTTTTGATATACTTGTCTATTTTAGGTTTGTTAACACAGCAGAGAAGGAAGAATTCTCTTTGTATATTAGCTCAAAGGTTACAAGGTTACATGAATATATATATACAAGTAAAGGCTCTAAAGTGGGGAACAAGTCTCCTATATTTACTCCTAAACACTCTCCTAAAAACACTCCTAATATTAAGGAACCTTGCTTTATTCTGTACCAAATATATCTAACACTCCCCCTCAAGTTAGAGCATATATGTCGAGCATGCCTAACTTGTTACAAAAGTAGCTAACCCGAGACCCATTTAAAGCTTTTGTAAAGATGTCACCAAGTTGTTCTCCCGTCTTGACATATTCTGTAGAGATGATGCCTTGTTGTATCTTTTCTCGGATAAAGTGACAGTCGATCTCAATATGTTTGGTTCGTTCATGAAATACTGGGTTAGAAGCAATATGAATAGCCGCCTTGTTATCACACCACAACTTTGCTGAGGATGTTTTGAAACCTATTTCCTCTAGGAGCTGACGAATCCAAATAACTTCACAAGTAGATTGTGCCATAGCACGGTACTCGGATTCAGCGCTGGAGTGAGACACCACTTTTTGTTTCTTGCTTTTCCAAGATACTAGGTTTCCTCCCACAAACACACAATATCCTGTAGTTGACCTTCTATCAACTTTCGAACCTGCCCAATCTGCATCAGAGAAACACTCAACATCCAAATGACCATGATTGCTGTAGAGAATGCCTCTCCCAGGAGCACTCTTCAAGTAACATAAAATTTGTCCCAACGTTTCCCAATGTGCAATAGTTGGAGCAGACATGAATTGACTCATGATACTAACTGAGTAAGCAATATCTGGTCGTGTTACAGTAAGATAGTTCAATTTGCCAATCAGCCGCCTATACATCTCAGGGTCAGAAAATAATTCTCCATCAGTTGTTAGCTGGACATTAGGTGTCATTGGAGCACTACATGGTTTTGCACCTAATTTACCAGTGTCTTTCAGAAGGTCAAGAACATACTTTCTTTGAGATAAGAATATACCCCGCTTACACCTAGATACTTCAATGCCCAGAAAGTACTTCAAGAGACCCAAATCCTTTGTTTGGAATTGGGATTGGAGAAATAGTTTAAGTGATGAAATGCCAGCTGAATCACTCCCCGTAATGACAATATCATCAACATACACTACAAGTAGAATTACTCCAGCACTCGACTTTTTGAAAAACACTGAGTGATCACACATACTCTTTGTCATGCCAAAAGTTTGTACTACTTCGCAGAACCTCCCAAACCAAGCCCGAGGACTTTGTTTTAAACCATATAGAGATTTGCGAAGCCTACATACTTTACCATTCTCCCCCTGAGCAACAAAGCCAGGCGGTTGCTTTAAATAGACCTCTTCTTGAAGATCACCATGAAGAAAAGCATTTTTAACATCAAGCTGGTGCAAGGGCCAATCATGACGGGCTGCTAAAGAGATAAACAAACGAACAGAAGATAATTTTGCCACAGGAGAGAATGTATCAGAATAATCAATACCATACACTTGAGCATACCCCTTTGCAACTAAGCGAGCCTTAAGACGAGCCACAGAACCGTCTGGTTTAACTTTAACAGAGAAAATCCACTTACACCCAATAGTCTTCTTCCCTGCAGGAAGGGTTACAAGATCCCAAGTACCATTTGCTTCCAAGGCGGCCATTTCCTCTGCCATTGCTGCTTGCCAACCAGGATGAGATAAAGCTTGGGTAACAGTTTTGGGGGTAGATACTGAATCCAGATTACTCACAAAACACCGAGACAAGGAAGACAAATGGTCATAACTCACAAATGAGGAAATGGGATGAGTACATGAACGTTTACCTTTTCTAATAGCAACAGGAAGGTCAAGATCAGACTGTGGAAGAACTGAAGGAGCTTCCAACGAGGCGACAGGTGGAGGATGTGAGTCAGTAATGGCCAATCTTCTGGAGTATACCTGGTCAAAACGAGGGCGAGAGAGAGGTGGTATAGGAATAGGAACCGGTTCATTATTAGTGGACTCTGGAATATGAGTAGGATCGGTAGTGGAATCAGGACTCCTATAAATAACATAAATTAAAAGATCATCTTCCTCCCCCTGACTGGCATATGTAGATGGTGAGGGAAAAAATGGAGTTTTCTCAAAGAAGGTAACATCCACAGAGACAAGATATCGGTTCAATTCGGGAGAAAAACAACGGTACCCCTTTTGTTGTCGAGAATACCCAAGAAAGACACACCGAAGAGATTTGGGATCCAATTTGGTAACATGTGGACGGACATCACGCACAAAGCAAGTGCACCCGAAGATACGAGGACTAATAGGAAACAACGCTCTGGAGGGAAACAAGACACTGTATGGAGTTATACCCTTGAGAACAGCGGAAGGCATTCGGTTGATCAAAAAACAAGCTGTAGAAACGGCATCAGCCCAAAAACGTTTAGGTACCTTCATTTGAAAAAGGAGTGCACGAGAAACCTCAAGGAGATGTCTATTTTTCCTTTCGGCGACCCCATTTTGAGAGGGTGTATCAACACAAGAAGTTTGATGAACAATACCGTTCTGAGACATATAGGACTGAAATGAACTAGACATGTATTCTTTTGCGTTATCACTGTGCAGGATACGAATAGTTCTATTAAATTGAGTTTTAATTTCAGCACAAAAGGAGCAAAAAATCGAAAACAACTCAGAACGATTTTTCATTAAAAATAACCAAGTACACCGAGAGTGATCATCCACAAAAGTAACAAAGTACATAAAACCAGCTTGGGAAGTGACCGGACAAGGACCCCAAACATCAGAATGTACTTTCTCAAAAGGGAACTCAGCCCGGTTAATCACTCGAGGAATTAAATGTGAACGATGATGTTTCGCAAACTGACATGACTCACAATCTAAACTAGACAAAGACTGAAATTGTGGATACAACTTTTTTAAGGAAGACAATGAGGGGTGACCAAGGCGACAATGAACTTCTGAAGGAGACAGGGAACCATTACACACCAACGAAGTGGAAATTTGATCATCAAGAAGATAAAGGCCATTCGACTTGTGTCCTCTACCAATAATCCGCCTCGTCAAAAGATCCTGAAACACAACATTGACAGGAAAAAATGTAACACAACAATTTAATGTTTCAGTAATTGTGCTAACCGACAACAAATTAAATGAAAACTTAGGTATACACAAGACTTTTGACAACGGAAGAGATGGAGTTGGGTTGGCAGTACCAATACCAGTAGCACAAGTTTTAGATCCATCGGCTAAAGTAACATAACGATGAATATCAGGTTTCTTTAACGAAGATAAGAGACTCGGGTTACCTGTCATGTGGTCTGTGCAACCAGAATCAATGACCCAACTTGGTGTGCTAGAGATACCTGATTTAGCAGCAGCAGCAACGGAAGAGTCCACAGTCTTGGAAGCGCGATATTTAGAGAGCTCAGCAAATTCTGCTGCAGATATTGTCACAGTATCTGAAGAGCTGGATGCACATTCTTGACTAGCCATATTGGCTCGAGACTGCTTGTTTAACAGCTTCTTACAGAAACGTTTAGTATGGCCTGGTTCATGACAGTAGTAACATATAACATTTGAGTCCCGATGACCAGTACTCCCACGATTATTCCCCCCTTTACCCTGATTTCCATACTGGCCGGAATCTCGACTCACGAGAGCACTAGGAGCGGATGTCATTAGATTTGAACATTCACTTCGGAGCACTCGAGAAAATGTTTCCCTCAAATTAGGAACTTCACTACCAGAGAGAATTTGGGACTTTGCTGTTTCAAATGCTGGAGATAAACCTGCAAGAAAACACATGACACCCATCTGCTCTCGTTGACTCTGTTGGACTTTAATGTCTGGACTAAAAGGCATTAAGACATTAAGGTCCTCAATAATCCTTTTTACCTCCCCAAAATACACTGTAAGAGGCTTGTCCCTTTGCTCAGCTCGATATAATGCCACACAAGTATCATACATACGGTTCAAATTTCCTTTACCCGAGTATAAAAATTCGAGATACTCCATTAAGTCTTTGACAAACTCACAATGACCAATCAAACCAACCACATCACGACCAATACAGTTTTGTATTTGCAAAAATAATCGGGCATCTTCTCTTACCCAAAGTTTTCTAGCATCACCTTGTGGGGGATCATCCGTCAGGTGGTCATCCTTATCTACACTTCTCAAATAAATTTTAATAGTCTTATGCCATTCTAGGAAATTGTTTTCATTCAACTGGTGTTCTGTGATCTTATTAACTACTGGAAGCACATCAATAATTTTCTTATCATCCATGACGAAATGCACCACAAGTTAAATGCAACAACAAATCCAAAATAATACCCAAAGAGTATTACCAAAAACAATTCCACAAGACCAGAATTTCAACAAATCCAACGGAATCAGCAGCTAAAAAAAATGCAGAAAAACAGAAGACTAGGAACCTGATTACTGTTCACAGGTCGGAATACTGTTCACTGAGTACTGTTCACAGGTCGGAAATCACCAGAATGCCAGAACCGACCATCGGGATGGGCAGCTGGGTCCACTGCGACGCCGGAAAACAAAAAACCGTTCGCCGGAAATGCAGCCACGCGCTCCCACGCGCCGGCGCGTGAAACTGCCGGAAATGCTTCTGACGGCGCGTGACAGCCACTCGCCGGTAGGATGGCCGCCGGACTTCGGGTACCGGCCGATACGACCCCTGTGCTACTTCTGAAGGTGGAGGTGAGAACTAAAAATGGTCCTAGGTGTATGACCTAGACCACAAACCAAACTGCCCCAAAGAGAACCCTAAATTTTCCAGCCCCTCACTGCAGGAAGCTCACACAGAAATTTTCCAGCCCCTAAATTTGCTCTGATACCATGTTAACACAGCAGAGAAGGAAGAATTCTCTTTGTATATTAGCTCAAAGGTTACAAGGTTACATGAATATATATATACAAGTAAAGGCTCTAAAGTGGGGAACAAGTCTCCTATATTTACTCCTAAACACTCTCCTAAAAACACTCCTAATATTAAGGAACCTTGCTTTATTCTGTACCAAATATATCTAACAAGGTTCTCTAACCAACAGTCCATATTGTTCATCACACCATCATCTATAAATATTGCTGATTATTTGTTAGCAGAGAGAAGACCAGTAGAATTTGCGTACCATCAAGAATGACCATTAACAGGAGTAACAAAGTTAAAATTTTACAGTTAAAAGGTAAATAGAAAAGGCACATACTCCAAATGTGAAATTGCTAAGATCCAGACTCAATCCTTTACTTGGTGGTATCCAAGGAAGACTACTATTCTGCAAAATAAGAGACCATATCAAAGTTTGTATTTGCTTGTTCTGTCAGATGATAAAAGAAACTTGGACACCAAAAGATTAAATACGAAAAAAATGAAAATATAAGACTAGAAAATACCATCCATCCCCGGGGTCCTTCTGCTCCATCTTTTATAGCATAAGCAGCTTTAAATCCGTTTACACTAACCAACTCTGCAACCAGTTCAGAGTTTCCATCCAATCTGGCTTTCATCATAAATTTTGCTACATTAGTTTAATATAATAACTTTAATGACATACGAAGAAGCAGACACCTAAACTTATTAGCTTATGTGTGACAAATCCAGAAGGAAAAATTTGTGTCTGCATGCTCATAAGTACTGGTATGTGGTGCAGTCATGCAAGATGTGAAAGAGAAAAGGAGAGAGGTGAAAAGATCAACAAAGTTTTCATGCATCAACCTCTTTCAGTCTCCAAATAAGATTCCATCTAATCTTAAATTACTCAGTATCTGAATAATTGGTTAAAAGTTTTAAACCTCCCACTTTTTCTATTCTGCTGTTCTTCTTTTTCATTTTAGAGTTGTACATTATTTAGGGTTTCTCATCAATAATACATCTGAGCTGGTAATAATGCACAAGTCGTAGATGATGTAGGGTTTCTCATTCTACATCATGTCATGTTGACAGCCAGAAGTTGTACTTCTTGATGAGGAAATTACTTATGATACTTTGACATCAATGATTCTAGACATCATGAGGCTGGGGAACATCTCACAGATGCTCAATTGCAAATATGGAATATCTAAAACAAACACACCAATGACTTTATACCCTTCTTTTTAAATCAAACCGAAGATCCTATTTCCTAACATTTAGCATACTGTTGCTTATATGAGATATTGAGATTAAGCATGGATTTAGATGAATGTAACTCAACAAGCAATTCAATGCAGTAAGTAACATTCTTCTCAATCTCAAAACAAGCCCTCTGAATTTAAGGGAAAAAACAACACAAATAAAGTCAAAATCTTCTAAAATATATATATTTTTTGTTAATATTTAAAATACAATCATTGGTATTATATAATTCCTAAATCAATTTATGAAGATATAAATTTCATGAAATACAATCTAATGGTTTAATTTAAAATCTCCCTAATTAACTTATAACACAATTATAATGAGATGAAATCTGTATAGTAGAAAGCAGTATGGGTTCCAAAATCTTACTTATCTAGAACAAACAATGTAGTATTTTCTGGTTCTTTGAACTTCAAAGAGAGCTTCTTCAAGAAACCTGGTTTATCTTCACCTTTGTACGCAATTGACACTGGCTTCTTTTTGAAACCTCTGATATCAGGACTACCCACTTTTCTCAACTCTGCTGGCGCTCTTATATCAAGTAATTGAGCATTTGCATCATTACCCAATACTGCATAAGCCTTTCTTGCAGATTCAACACCCCATGACTTGGATTTCTTTAAAATCTGAGACAAAAACAATGGAACTGCCAAAACTGCAGCACCTCCAGCTATAAGAGTAGGATTTTCAGTTGCAAAACTGATGACATTATCAAGAACTTGGCTGCTATCAAAATCAGGTATAGGGGTGCTCACTGATTGTTCTAATGCTTCCTCATAAGTTAAAGCTTTAGCTAGACCAGGACTGACAACTGAAGATAAGAGTAATAGACCTCCATAAAAAGTCCTTGATAAACACTCTTGTGTAATAGGTGGGGTTGTGTTTAGAGAAGAAATGTTTGAGAATTTGAGTGGTGAAGTAGTTGGAAAGCACAAAAATTTTCTGGGTTCTGTTCTTTTTTCACAAAGAACAGAAATTGGAGTCAAACCAGCTGCATTGAGGGCTTCCATGGCATAACTCTTTGTCAACAGACAAAAAAAGCTAACAAATTATGCAAAGGCTTGAACCATCACAAGGAAAGGGTTTTTGTGCAGAATCTTGTTGGTTTCTTAGGATAATAGGAAGGGAAGCAGAGGATGACAAGCCTTAGCATCAGGGGGAGCGACTTGCTGGTGCACTCTTAGTGGAGGGAAGTGCTGACGTGGAATGACAGATTAGTAATTTACCACCCATTGTCTGACACGTGGAAGTGAGGTGAGAGTTGGAGATGATGTAGGTTTTTTATCAGTCTGATGGGTTGTTAAAATTGTGTGGCTGAGAAACGAAAACAAAGTTTTCCGAAAGCTACATAGTACATTAAAGTTACAATTCAGCAGTACAAACCAATCAGACAATTTAGTTGTCTGTACTCTCTCTTGAAAGTTCTAATTCAGAGTAGAATCATCAGTTTAATAATAATAATTAATTTGGTAAAAATCTACTGAATTGATAGATTAATTATTCATCTTTATTTATTATACGTTGCGTAATGATAAGCTAGGGCAGATCATACATACCATTAGTCTATTAGAGCCTCACCGGAGATGGATACACATGTAACTAGCTTACTCACATGGACAAGAAATTTCATAGCATTATTGCACTACTAATGCTAAATCGATCAGCGGCGGAGTCTAGATCGTATTCGAAGCGCCTCTTACAATCTGGCACTGCTGGATAATAATCTCCGCACATGTAGGGTATCTGAATTTTAAAAATACAGCCTTTTTTTTTTTCAAATAAACGGCCCGACGCTTTTTAAAAGGTATTTTTTTTCTCTTTTTCTCTTTTTGGTTTTTTAATTTTTGATCTTTATTTATATTTTTATATTCATATTTTTATTATACACACAAAAAATAAATATATACATAATATATATAAAATACACATAAAATAAATAGTGACATATTTATAATATATTCACATATATATTATAATTAATTACATATAAAGACTATAAAATATATATCTATAATATATATATTATAATTAAATAATATATAAATATTATATAATATATAAAGGCTAAAAGATAATAAATACACAATATACCTATAATATATATAAAATATATTTAAAACATATAAAATTATATTACAAAATGATTTTTTTAAATTTTTTTATTTTTTTATAAAATTATGTTATTGTTTATTAAAAATATTATTTTTATAAAATAATATCTGAAATAAACTCAATTTTTATATATTTTTTTAAAAATTATAATATAGGTAAATTGTAAAAATATAATAATATATAATATTTTTATTATTTTATAAAATTTTTAGGTGTTTTTTAAAAGGAATAATTATATTGTGTATGGCCAAAAGTTTTTCATTTTCAAAAGCTACTGGGCACGAAAATTGTTTTTCAAATTTACGCTTTAGACGTTATTCTTTCTTTTTTTTATTTTTTTATTTTTGCTTTTTAATTTAATTCTATTTACATTTTTAATATGTTTTCAATATTATATTTTTAATATATACAAAAAAAAAATAAATATATACATAATATATATATAACATATACAAAATACACACTTAAAAATATAAACCATATATAACTTCTACTTTATATCTTTAACACATCTACAATATATCTAAATAATATTTTTAATATTTGTTTAATTTTTTATTCTTACAATATTCACGTAACATTCACTTAATATTCACACAATATTTAATAACTTTTACATAATATACACACAATTTAAATAATAAAAATAAAACATACAAATAATATCTACAATATATTTATAATATCTATAAAGTATACACAACATATCTATCAAATATTTACATAACAAAATTATATGTATTTTTTAAATTTTGTTATGTTTATAATATATAAAATTTATTTAAAAATAAATTTAATAATTTTTATTAATATATTTTTATATTTTATATTTTTTTATTTTTTGAGTGTTATTTATTTTTATAATTAAAATTAATTTGTTTTATTATGATTTTTATATGGTAAAAAATAATTTAAAATATTAATTTTTATTAATATTAGAATATTTTTATTTAATAGTAAAGTTTGAAAAAAAAATATAAAGTAAAATATTAATTGTAATGGAAAAAAAGATATTTTTTAAAAAAAATTATTTTAGTAAATAATAAGATATTTTTAAAATTTTATACTAACTTTTTTATAAAAGTATAAATATTTTTAATTTTTATAGTATTTTTATAATAAAATTTTTTTAGCTGATTTTATAAATATTTAAATTTATATCAGCAATATTTTTTAAAAAACTTTTAATTTTAGAAAAAAATAACACTTTCCATCATATTTTTAAAAATTTTTATTTTTTTATCGGGGGTATTTTAATTATTTTATTATAAACTCATTATGAACTATATAAAATTTATAAACTTATTATAAACTCTTTTTAAACTGTTTGTAAATTAATAAAAATATAATATTTTGATAAATATTTTATAAATTTTAATATTTTGATAAATATTTTATAAATATGATAAATTTAAAATTATTTTTATTTTTTTTATATTTTTATCAAAACCCTTAATTTTATAGGTTATTCTGTCAAAAGCCCCTATATTACAGCGATTCGGGCCCAGTAGCAATGGAGCATCAAGCTTTGGTTTGTACCAAATGAAAAATCATGGCTCCGTATTACTGGTATTTAGCTTAACTCGTAAAATATAACTAATTACATATTTATTTTAAATATTTATAAATATCTAATAAACACTTAACATATTTAATAAAAAAATTAATTTATAAACACTTTTATTATTAAAATAACTAAAAAAGACTAAAAGTATTTACTAAAATAAATAAGAATAATATAATAAATTATATATAAACTAAGTATTTATAAATACTAAAATTGACATCCCCAACTTATTTTTTTTTAACTTATTAACTGAATTTATAAGCCCATAAAATTATTTAAATAAATATATCAATCTAAATTTATAATTTATAAACTGATTTAATCAACTTATAAACCAAGTCAAACCCCTCTTAATATTCTCGTAAAATAAGTTTTCATTTCAATCAACCGTGAATATTCAGCTAAAAAGAACAACAGATGACAAAAACAACTCCTTAAAAGAACAAAACTTTAAATAATCCAATTCAGTTGGGAAAAAAAAGCATAAATCAACTGCTAATTGCATCCATCTAAAATCAAATATAAGTTTATGCAACTGTTGGCCCCCTGAAGGCAAACTCTGTCGCACAAGATCATCCAAACTTTGCCAACTCTATTTCAGATTTTAGTGTTGCCAAATTTGTCGCACATAAAAAGTTGAGAATGAACAATTAAACCAAGAAAGATGTTGGCCAATGGCCAAGAAATTCCAGCAACTGAATCTGAACTGACCAAAATTTGTCACACTAGACAAAGCACCACAAAATAATCAAAACAAAAATTACAATAAATTTACAAAAAAAAAAATCACTTTTCCCCCCAAAAATCATCTAAAAACAGTGCTTCTCACAAAATATCAAAAAAGTAATCCAAACCTTGCCCTATTTCCCATATGGAGATACCACTTCCCCATGATCGAGCTTCCTCTAGCCGCAGAGAAATTGACATTAATGAAGGATAGAACACTGCATGCTTTCTATCTTCATTATCAACATAATAGAAAAAATGCTCCCCGCTACGCTTCTCCCATTCCAATTTTGGCTTGTGCTCTTCCAGTAGATGGAGGTATTCTCTCCCAGTGATAGCCCTACTGCCAGAAGCTGCAGGTTTACCACTAACTTAAAAAAGTCATCTGAATGCCACAACTGACCTAACTGGATTGGAAGTCAGTTGCAATCTCAATGACAATTTGACAGTGAAAATATTTACTTGGAAAATAATCAAGATGAAGTTTAAAAATTTAAGATCTCCGAACTATAATTTGCCATTACTCATTCCTCATATGGGGCTGTGTCCTAAAATATATGGCATTCCTTTATCGCCCCAGGAGATGGATCTCCTCCAGGCTCCACATATAAGACCAGACCAAAGACACAAACCAGCTAAAGTTGAAATAAAATTTAAAAGAACCCTGAAAATAATGGGCATTTAAAAAGAATACTAAAAGAACATCAATTAATGATTCTTCTCTCTCCAAATTTAAGGAAGTCACGCTCGGGTCTCTCCAGAATGAATCACCAATTGATTAATGATGGGAAATCAGGAAAACAAATGCAAAAGAAAGTACCTGCAGGAAGGGGAAAATCATTTCCATAAAAGTTGATGCCAACAAATATCTTATGTGCAATGTCAGCCGAACCAAGGAGCACCTGCAGGGTGAAATGGATCCACTTCAAAGGTGCATTTGGACCGGGATTACGAGGACTTGAGAAATCATAAGTCATAAGTGAGAAACCATCCACGAAGCCGTTCAAGCTCTGAAGATCTTCTGGGCCGAAGTCATACACTTGAAGTGTCTCTGACTGTGGTGGACCTATAACATAGACCAACTGTAAATGCTGGTTACTGTTCCTTGCCGAGCTCACAGAGTGCAGTGCATGCCCAAGTTGCTTTATAAACTGCAGTGCCTAGGATTGCAAACCAATAATGATTGGTAAAAATATTCAAAAATTTGAAAGGTCAGCGAAAAATTGTCAATGTTGGCTATTTCATCTTCTAGCAAACAACACAAAATGGAATGCTATATACCAGCATATATATGATGGGGTAAATTTTGTGCGTTTAAAAAGCTATGATGGTTAATTAACCTTCAGATCACACATAAAGCACAATAAGTACACTGTCCAATATATTATAAGGAAAACTACTTTAAAATTATCAAGTAGTGTTTTATGAATAAGATGACCAACTAAACTACATTTCTTCAGGTTAAATTAACACTTGGTAATTTCTTCCTTGCAGAAATACATATCACTGAATCAGCATTATAGATGTCTATAGTTACCTTATTCCTCATATCTGGATCATGCAAGACACCATATGCTGCCCACCTTGACCAGGACTCGAGCACGATGCCATCATATTCCATGTCCCTACTCAGAAAGAAGTATAAAAAGGAATATTATCCTATGCAAGACAAGATACAATAGTTTCCTTCACCAAACACAGCAGAAACACGAAAATACAGCCCTTATAATACAGATGAGCCAAAATTTATGTTCATGATATAAAGTAATATTTTATTGGTTATGTGCACAAGAACAAATTTGAGATCAGAGTTTTTCTCAATTAGGAATGAAACATCATGATTCATTTGCAATAAAAAAATATGGCAACTCCAGAGCATATATTTTTCTTTTTCTTCTTTCAGTAGAGATATCTCTTACAAGTATATGCTGTTCACAGAATTATTGCATTGCTAGTAAGTACATTTGCCCACTTTTGGGGTTACTTATCTGATTACAGCATGATCCCATATATGTTCTTACTACCTCAAAAAATATACAAGTTATTTAAACTGTTTACAAATTTAAATTGTTGACAATTTTTTCAATAAATACATATATCTTGAATAGGGCAGTCACCCGATTAGTTTTGAACCCAGAACTAGACTACCAAATGCAAATGCTACAGTAGTTACAAAGACTGATACAAGAGAGGCCAGAGATTTCAACCAATTTTGCTAAATAAGCCACGAAAGAACATAAAAAATTGCAGCTGAAACAATAATCAAGGTTGAAAATTTCAGCTAAATAATGATAAAGACGGAAAATTCATGGTAAACATCTGCACAACTAGGAAAAAGTCCAGCTTGAAAACCAGAAGCAGATGATCTGACGTGTTTGTAATTTGAATTCAGGTAGCAAAAATATGCCTGATTCACTTAGGATTGGGATTTTAGTTTGAGGACCTCGTCAGGGCATCAAGGTAGAGGAGCAAATGTTTAAAATGAAAATTTGAGCCAAAATACACCCTACTGTAAAATTGGATTTACAGTCCATTTATAGTTACAGTACTTGTTTTGCAAGTCAGCAGAAATTCTTAATTAATTTGCAAGCTTGGTGTCATTAATTTTGTTGCTCCTTAATCAGTGTGTCCGTGGGTGAAAATGCAGAAGCTTCACTTTCTACTCCTACACAAAGCATTGTAACTACATGGAAATTTTCTTCTAATTATCATGAAATTCATATCATGGTTTGGACATGTCAAACGTAGATCTAGCGATGCGCCGGTTAGAAAAACTGAACAAATTATAGTAAAAATAGTTATAAGAGGTAAGAATAGACCTAAACTGACTTAGAAATAAGCGGTCCAAAATGATCTTTCTACTCTACATTTATTAGAGGAAGAAGAATTCATATAGTCGACCTCAATTAACTTAGGATTAAGACTTCGTTGTTGTTGTTGTTGTATCATGAAATTCATATGAAAGCTAAACAAAGACAACAAAGAGAAAAAGGCATTTTAACATATACCAACGTATGGTAATCTGGCATCTAGTAAATGAATATTATTCGTAGAACATGGTATTGTTTACAGAATTAATTGCATGAAATGAATGGAAGCTAACATGCACTCTGATATTATAAGCTGAACAGCTTTATCCCTCAGTTTCTTCCTCTTAAGCATCTCAGTTGGAAAAGCTTCCAGAACAACTCTAGGTAAAACCTACAACCAAAAGGATAATTTAACATTATAAGAGATCCACACAGATTTTATGCAAGATAAATAATGAAATTAACTAAGAACTTAAACCAGGTTATCTTATAAGGTCTGACAACAAATTCCTTTTAGTTGGAAAGTTATAGTTCCTAAAGCAGCCCTGCCAACGAAATTCATAACTCAAAATTTTGGGCTCTAACTCCAATTTTTTCTAAGAAAATGCCCATATTCTTTTTTTATTTTCTAGAAGGATTAGACTTTCATTATAAGAAATATTCTGTAGATGTTCCCACACCAATCATAAGAAAAACTAGTCAACTGCATTTCTTTTTTATACACTTATCAAATTCACATTTTTAATACTTCCCAAAGCCAAGAAGAGAATACGGATTTTATAGCCATTTTAATTACCAGAGCATCTCCTTTCATTCCAAGCTCTGAGATCCATCCTTGATCAGCATTATGTCTTCCCTCTAGTGTTAACCCAGTACCTCGGCTAGCAAAACAGAGAATAAAGATGAGCTCATACAATAGCACTAATACAATCAAAGCAGGTCTCAATTTCTCACAAATATTAGGAACTTCAATTAGGGCATTTCAAATTTGTAACATACCTCTTCAAATCATACCAAACAGGTGACAAATGGGTGAACTTCTTGGTAAACCTCTTTGCCATTTCATAGCCCTTAGAATTCCTACAAAGTTTAGTAAAATTTAAGCTCATCGCATCAATTTATATAAGCCCATAAATTATAAGGTTCAAATTAAAAAAGACTGTACCACGGAGTAATGTATGCCAATGTAGGAAAATTATACTGCCGGAGAGATTCATTCTTCGAAATTTTTGAATGCTCCTGAAAATATTTCAGAAATTGTAGAAAATTTTATTTTTAAAACCGAATTTGAGGCCAATATATTAACCAAATTATCACGGACCGAAATGCTTACACTGAGGATTTCTTGGTAATTTACATCAATTTTGACGAGGTCTTCTTGGCGCGACTGTGAACCCGTAATGTCGGTATTTGGAGCGTATTTGATGCGGTAAACCAGTACGGATACAGCGGGAATTACGATGAATAAGAAGACAAAAACGGTGATGAGCTTGCGATCAGAAGCTGCTGACTCGTTGAATCGGTCCTTCTGAGTGGAGGTGTCGAGGCGGTGTTGAGGGCGATCCGAAGTCTGCGCCACTCGGCGGTCTCTCCTTTTGGCCATTATTTTGGATACTGAGTCACGGCCGAGTCAAACAACTTGCACCGATGAGGAAAATGAATTCGTCGATTGGCCAAGCTGCTTTTAGCGGCAGAGCGTAAACGCTATCACCGGACGACACGTCGTGTGGGCTTGAGAACATCTTAATAAAGTAAACGGTGTCGTATCATTAAGTTAATAGGACAGTTCTATCCCTGTGTTTTTTACCAAGGTACTATCAAATCCCCAACAAATTGAGAAAAAATCACGAAAACGGCACTGGCAAAATATCTGTGCCAAAAACCCTACGACCAGCTTCAGCATCAACTTCAATACTGGTAATGGTTCCTCTTTTTCAATCATCTGTTAGATTACATTAGTTGATATTTTCTGTATTTCTGTTCCTACAATCTTTATCCATCGCTCAGACCTTGAACATGTAACCCAAACTTCTGTTTTCCTCATCCAGTGCTTCACCATCTAATTCTTTACCTTTCTTTCTCTCATACAAATCCAACTTTCTTGAAAAACCAAAATTATCAGTTAAATCCCATTTCTCCATCTCAACATTTCAGCCTGAAAAGTCACAGTTCTGGGGCAAAAGTTTGTTTTTTCAAGATAAAATTGGTCCTTTTGGTAGTACCCTGAGGAAAACCCATTCTCCATTTGAACCGGTAAGAGTTGCTGTGAAGAGACAAAAAGAGCTTCCCTTTGATAATGTGATTCAGAGGGACAAGAAGCTTAAATTAGTATTGAAGATAAGGAAAATTCTGGTAAATCAACCTGATAGAATTATGTCGCTTAGACAATTGGGTAGGTATAGAAGAGAACTGGGTCTTCAGAGAAGGCGTCGGTTTATTGCTTTGTTGAAGAAATTCCCTGCTGTGTTTGATATTGTGGAAGAAGGTGTTTTTTTGTTGCAATTCAAATTGACACCTGAGGCAGAAAGGCTACTTGGAGGAGTTGAAGGTCAGGAATGAGATGGAAGATTTGTTAGTTGTCAAGTTGAGGAAATTGTTGATGATGTCATTGGAAAAAAAGGATTTTGTTGCAGAAAATAGCCCATTTGAGGACTGATTTTGGGTTACCTTTAGAGTTTCGTGACACAATCTGTCATAGATACCCACAATATTTCAGAGTTGTTGCAACTGAAAGGGGGCCTGCGCTAGAATTAACTCATTGGGATCCTGAGCTTGCAGTATCAGCTGCTGACTTATCAGAAAAGGAAAATAGGGCTAGTGAACTAAAACAGAAAGATCTAATCTTTGATAGACCACCAAAATTCAATAGGGTGATGTTGCCCAAGGGTCTACAGCTTTCTAAGAGTGAAATGAGAAAGATTTCCAAATTCAGAGACATGCCTTATATATCTCCTTATTCAGATTTTTCCCATTTGAGATCAGGTACACCAGAGAAGGAAAAACATGCTTGTGGGGTTGTTCATGAGATTTTGAGTCTCACCGCGGAGAAGCGAACCCTCGTAGACCATCTTACTCATTTTCGAGAGGAGTTTAGATTCTCTCAGCTGGTGAGGGGGATGCTAATAAGGCACCCTGATATGTGAGGAGTTTAGATTCTCTCAGCAGATGAGGGGGATGCTAATAAGGCACCCTGATATGTTCTATGTGTCCCTGAAGGGTGATAGGGATTCAGTTTTCCTCAGGGAAGCATACCGCAATTCTCATTTAGTAGACAAAGATCGGTTGCTAGTTATCAAAGAGAAGCTTCGTGCTCTCGTTAGTGTTTAGATTCCCAAGGCGGGGTGCTCCGTCCAAGGATGCTAATAGAGAAAACGTAACTGAAGCACAAGAAGATGCAAGCGGCGAGGAGGATGAAGATTGGTCTGATATTGACAGTTTCATGACTGGTGATGGACTTGATGATGAAGATGGTGATGACTATGATGATGATTGGAGTGACGAAGAAGATGAAACACCCCAGATTTGATGAAGACGATGAAAATGTGAAAATTCATTTGAGCAGATCAATTAACCAGTTAGATAACTCGTCAGAGAATGAAAAGAAGGTGTTAGTTCCTGTGTTTCCTGATGGTCAGCCAAGAGAACGTTGGTAAATGAGATGCAAATTTGCTTTTCACATCAAAAGCCCTATACTAGTCTTCAGATATGGCTCCATGAGGTTGCCATCATTAGCTCAGTGGTCTTGATAGGTTGATTTTCAAGGACGAAAGATGTACTTGGCTACTTTACAACGCCCTTTAATACTGTAAGGCCTGAACCCTGTATGTAGCAGTATCTGGGGAAATTCTTGCAATTATAGATATGAAGTGATTTTAAACTTTCTCTTCTTGAAATTTATGTGAGAGTTTTGAGACATGGTCTTTCTTGCATCGAGAATCACCACAAGAAACTTTGCATGGACACGGATTGTTGTAGCATATTTTAGAGATTTGATTGGTTTATGCTTGCATTGATCTCATCTAACAAAAGGTTTTATGCTCCTTCAAATTACCAAGTACTGTTATGTAGTATCAAATGTTAAAGCACTAAGAAAATCTTCAATGAACTCTATACTATTTTGTGTGGGAAATTCACCTCGTAACCTAAAAACTCCAATAAAATTGCACCAAATGGCTCATAGGCACCCTGAAATGATCAGATAAAGATTGCTATGGCTAAATTCATTGTTGGTTTTACTAAATGAATTAAAGGAAGCTCCGGCTCGCCTTATCTTTTTCTTAATTTTTATGGACAATAAGCAATTGAAGCTTTTTAGGTTCTTTTATCGGGAGCACACTGCTTATCACTTCGTATTTATGAAATGATGGTTCACATATGATACTATTAGCCTTCTCTCATCCATGCAAAACATAATGGAATATTTTTTTTTTCTCAATTAACTAGTTTTATAGATCATCTGCAAAATGCTACTAGAATTTTATATGTTTTCGTCTGATGCTAAATGTGCCCATAGATGGTGATTTAGTGGATAAATGTTACTTTATATTCTGTCTTACAAAGGTTACTAGCTAATTCATAATAATTGTCCTTTCCAATTTTTTAATGATGATTTGAAATCATACAAATATTCTTTATTCTGCTAGATAAAGCTTCTTACATTTATTTCTCCTGATGTTGCCGCCTCTATTATTCACATTTGGTATTTTAGCTGTTTCTCCTTCTAGCATGTGAAACTGATTCCTGGACATATTGGGATGCCCTAATGCCTATATCCAAGGTTATGCATTCATTTGCAAAAAATTTAAGTTTAGCTGGAAGGTTAATATAGCTCTAAGAAGTATTGCTGCCCCAGATCTGTAATATGAGAAGTTCAAAACCAATTGCCAAAAAAAATTTAGTTACTCTTGTAAAAAAAAACTTAATATTACAATGCACTGCATAATTTATGCTGGCTAATTGTGACTTTGAATTTCCTATCAGATAAATGATCATGAGAGTCCAGCTTTTTCATGTTTTTCGCTACAATTATGAACTAGTTGATATTCTGCTTGCAATGTGGAGCACTGTGGAATCTCTATTTCAGTTGGAACAGCAGATAGTAGATGGTATTGATGTTTTTAGTCTTCATAGTGGATGCTACCAACCTCTATATGCCTGTACGGAGCTTGATCGTGTGTTTGAGACCTATATTGAGATTATTCTTGCACCATTGCAGGATGAAAGAATGTCTGGGTTTTCCTGTTCTCACATTCTATATCCAATGTTCTGTTTTGTCTTCTGTATGTGAAAAATTTCTTCAGTGTTTCAGTTTGTTTTTCAGCGGCCATTGTTCTCTGAAGTCAAGAAGTACAAAAAATAATAACAATAATTGAAAAATAGTTGCCTGTCTCATTCTATTAATTATCTTCAGAAGTATTGCCTTTTCCAGGATGGGTAAAATTTTCTAATATCGATGATATAGATTCATCCATCTGCAGGGTCTCATTTATATCATAGTGCTAAAAGGGACAAAATGAGGTGAGTGGCTTCATCTTGACACATTTAAGTGCAAGTAGTTCTCTAATTCTTCTCTTACCTATCTGTCTATATCCTACTTTTTATATTCTTTTTTAGTTAGGTCCATGTTCAAGAGATCAGGATTGTGAGATTTTTTATATATTACAACCTGAATTGGTAAAATTCCTAGCCATCCTTACAAGAGAAGGTCAGAAGTGAGATGAGGCGTGGAGTGAGGTATAACTCTTTTTCTATCCAGGATTCACATAGTTTTACAAAGCTTAAAAAGGAGGCAAGTTGATCATTACTGTGGCATGTGACAGATTATAATATCTTAGTTGATATATTCTGCTAGAAATTTCGTGTTTAGATTGAGATGTATATTCCATGATATGTTATGTTCCTCTGGATATGGAGATTAGGAATTATTCTTTATTTTAAATGGACTTAATGAGGTATTTGATATGGTTGAGATGCCTAAATCTGCTTTATTATTTCTTTATATTGGTTGACTTGCGACGGCTTGTGTCTGATTCTTTACATCCATTTCAAGTTAGACAAACACCTCTGGGTATGGTTGAGATGCCTAAAAGATCTATTTTGTCCCACTCTTATCAAGTGCCGCAGGTGTGGAGGCCCCACCATTGCTGTCATCAAGACTAGTTTTAGACATTTCTCCAACAGAAAACTACACTTGCCCAACATGTCTAATATGGTAATTCCTGTAAAAATAACTGTATCTATTTATTTGTGTTTTATTAGAATCTATATAGCCGACCTAAGTTAATTTGGGATTAAGGTTGAGTTGGGTTGAGTTTATCGGTTTCATTTTTCGTGTTTGTGAATGCGTCCGTGCTATCTTTTGTGGCCTATAAAAAGGCTCCTTGCTCCTCCTTGAGTGAATCAAGATGGCAAGAAGTTATAGTTCTACACTTAATTCAATTGATCTATGCATCTTCAGGGCATTGGTTGTTCACCTCTCCTCATGGGCTTCCACTTTGCCATTTGTGGTCGGGTTAGCTTTGTTCTTCACTATCAATCACCGTATTTTTAAGGCAAACTGGAAGCTTTTGAGGGGGACTGAACAGTATATGTCTTGTTAATAGAAGCACTTCGTGATTCGGGAATTGCACCCATTCTTCGCTCTCCCTCAAGGCTTCAAGCAATCTGGAGTTAAACCCCAGGTTTTGAGGTCTTTGGAGAGAGTGGACAAAAGTTGTCGTGATTTTGGC
This sequence comes from Garcia nutans, assembly GCA_947685225.1. Classification (NCBI taxonomy): domain Eukaryota; kingdom Viridiplantae; phylum Streptophyta; class Magnoliopsida; order Malpighiales; family Euphorbiaceae; genus Garcia; species Garcia nutans. Next base: position 11,375,913 of record CANTUV010000010.1, on the reverse strand, counting down.
TATCATCTCAATATTGGTATGTAAAATATTAATGCCTCCCTCTCAAAAGATTTTGCAGAATATAACTATATTTAATGGGTGCATTATACATAATTTGCTCTAACCTGGGGGCAGCCTAGTCTTGGAATTGCAAGGAGACCAGACAGACAGACAGACAGCGTCATGTACAGCCCAAGAATGAAACAAGTCCAACGACATGTGAATTGTCTACAAACAGCCAACGACTTGTTTTGAGCTTTAAAAGGATGAAGCAGGATATCAGGATGGACATATAAAAATAGGGCTAAAAATAAATAGAGTTGGATTACTTGGAAACTCGGACTTTCAGTTCAAAATTTATGAATTCGTTATTTTATACGAGTATGGATTTAATTGTTGGTGGTGATTGAGTTTAATTAAGTAATTAATAATTTTAAGTATGAATTAAATTTAAATTAGTTTATATTGAAATAAGTGTTAATAATTTCAAATGAAACAGAAATATAGAATGGAAGGATTTAATAAATTGAAGGGCTTATATATGCATGTCGCCTGAAAAAAATCAGCGCGTTAAGGATGATACCGTGCGTCGTGGCTCCGACAGAGGGCTCCACCTCCACATACCCAACTTGTAATAGGATAAAACCTTATCAACAAAATCCAAGCACCAATTTCAGGACAAATGAGACTCGTCCGATAATAATTAATAACGGTCCTTTCCTTCACCCTCCCCAACAGCAATGTTCAGTTCAGTCACCATGGACAAGATCGCCACATTTCATTGCCACCATAATCCTCCATTAAGCCAAAACCCACTAACCCTCATGCTTAAACCAAGAAACTATTCAACGGCTTCTCTTTCTCTTGCTCCCACATCTACTTCTCCTGAGACCATCCCTGTCTCTGCCCTATCATCATCTCCTCCTTCGCATATGCATTTTCCAAATTTTCCATTCTTTGATAGTCTCAGTAATGTCAGATCTCTCGATTCAGTCAAAGTAATGCATGCCCAGATGATAAAAACCTGCAACAAGTGGAATTCTGATTCCAAGGCTAAAACTTTTATCTCTTCTTACTTAGAACTCGGTGATTTTAAGTCCGCTGCAATGGTTTTCTTGTCAGTTTTGCGCGGAATTATGTAATGTGGAATTCTTTCTTGGAGGAATTTGAGAGCTATGGGGGTGATCCAATTGAAGTTCTCCAGGTTTTTAGAGAATTGCATAAAAAAGGATTTATCTTTGATTGTAGGATACTTACTATAGTTCTGAAAATTTGTACTAGAGTGATGGATTTGTGGCTGGGTTTGGAAGTTCATGCCAGTTTGATCAAGAGAGGCTTTGAATTGGATGCATATGTGAAGAATGCCCTATTGAATTATTATGAGAGATGCTGCGGTGTGGAAAGTGCTAATGAACTATTTTATAAAATGCCAGATCGAGATGAACACTTGTGGAATGAGACAATTATAGTCAATCTAAAAAATGAAAGCTTTGTTAGGGCTCTGAAGCTTTTTATACAAATGCAATTTTCCTCTGGAAAAGCCTTCGGCTACATTTTTGAAGATGCTATATGCCTGTGGAAAGGAGGGAGCTCTCAGTCAAGGGGAGCAGATTCATGGGTATGTTATAAAACATGTATTGGAATCAAATTTAGAGATATGCAACTCCTTGATTACAATGTACTCCAGAACTGGAAAACTTAAACTTGCTAGAAGAGTTTTTGATTCAATGAAAAATCGTAACTTGTCTTCTTGGAATTCAATTATCTCAAGCTATACTGCACCAGGTTACTTGAATGATGCTTGGAATCTTTTTCATAGCATAGAATCGTCTAGTGTAAAACCTGACATAGTAACCTGGAATTGCCTATTATCTGGCTATGCTGTTCATGGTCCATTTATAGAAGTCTTGACTATTTTACAAAATATGCAAGTTTCAGGTTTTAGACCAAATTCAAGTTCTGTTACTAGTGTTCTTCAAGCTGTCACTAAATTGAGACTCTTGAAATTGGGAAAAGAAATTCAAGGTTATGTGATAAGAAATGGGCTTGACTATGATGCATACGTGGGAGCTTCATTGTTAGACATGTATGTGAAGAATGATTGTTTAAACATTTCTTAGGCAATTTTTGATAATATGAAGAACAAGAATATTGTTGCCTGGAATTCATTAATAACAGGGTACGCGTACAAGGGTCTTTTTTATGATGCTGAAAGACTGTTGAATGATATGAAAGAGGAAGGATTATACCAGATTTAGTTACATGGAATGGCCTAATTTCTGGGTACTCGATATGGGGCCATAGTGAGGAAGCTTTGGCTGTGATTTATGACATCAGAAGTTCAGGATTAACTCCAAACGTTGTTTCATGGACTGCCCTTGTATCAGGCTGCTCGCAGAGGGGTAAATACTGGGAATCTTTAGGGTATTTCATCCAAATGCAAGTTAAGCCAAACTCTGCTACTGTATCTAGCTTACTCAGAACTTGTGGAGGCTTGTCTATGCTACAGAAAGGTAAAGAAATTCACTGCTATAGTGTAAAAAGTAGCTTCATTGAAGATGTATATACAGCCACAGCACTCATTGACATGTACAGTAAATCGGGCGATTTAAAGAGTGCCCATGAAGTGTTTAAGAGGACTAAGAACAAAACATTAGCCTGCTGGAGCTGCATGATCATGGGATTTGCCATTTATGGCCTTGGAAGAAAGGCCATTTCACTCTTTGCTGAAATGCGTGGAGTAGGTATCCTTCCAGATTCTATAACCTTTACGGCTGTGCTCTCTGCATGCAAAAATTCAGGTTTAGTTAATGATGGATGGAATTACTTTGATAGTATGAGTGAAGATTCTGGTATAAAGCCAACAATTGAGCATTACTCTTGCATGGTAGATCTTCTTGGTAGAGCTGGCTATCTTGATGAAGCTTGGGACTTCATTCAAACAATGCCAATGAAGCCGGATGCTACTATTTGGGGTGCATTTCTGGGATCCTGCAGAATTTATACAAACTTGGAGTTTGCAGAGATAGCAGCTGCGGAAATTTTCAAGTTAGAACCATATAATTCTGCTAACTATGTTATGATGATGAACATATATGCCTTGTCAAACAAATGGGAGGATGTGGAGCGTATCAGGAGTTTAATGTGTGAAAAAGGGGGAAGTACGGAGCTGGATACAAATTGATAACACTGTTCATATATTCTCAGCTGAGGGGAAACCCCATCAAGTTGAAGGGGAGATGTACTTTGAATTGTATCAGTTAGTTTCTCAAATGAAGAAACTAGATTATATGCCTGATATCAGTTGTACATATCAGAACATAGACGAGGAAGAGACAGAAAAGGCCCTTCTTAGTCACACGGAAAAACTAGCCATTACTTATGGACTGATGAATAGAAAAAGCAGTGCGCCTATCAGAGTGATAAAGAATTCCAGAATTTGTTCTGATTGCCATACAGCAGCAAAGTTCATATCACTGGCACGGAGTGTTGAGATTTTCCTCCGAGATGGTGCTCGGTTTCACCATTTCAAGGCAGGAAAGTGTTCTTGCAATGACTTCTGGTAATAGCTTTTCTATAGGTCTGGAGATTACCTTGCAACATCCTGTAAAAAGACCTTTGATTTGATGAAGTACAGGGAAAATAAACACTGAGAGAGTATAGTAGAAGAATCAATTAATTCTAGATTCATTAGCATGGAGATTCAGGAAAAAAAAAAGATTGTAAAATCAATGAAGTGTTTAAATAACTGAAAAAACATAAGTAAATTTTGCACTTCAATGGTCCTGCCTTCCAAAGTTGACTGTTTGAGCAGTCCGGAAAATGCAACATAAGATTACTAATGCACGTCGACGTTCCTTAAATTCAAAATTAAAAATATTTCGATCCTTGCACCTCACGCGTTAAAGATGGTTTAAACATCCAAACTGCCCATCAATTTGCTTAAATAAAGTTACTTTATTTATATTTTAACACTATAATTTGCTGGAAAATCTAAATTACAAAGTAATTCTATATAATTATTAATTATTGTTATCTAAAGTTTAAAATATTTATAATTATAATATTTTAAATATTTATAATATATTATTATAAAGTAATTATTATTATCAAAAGTTTAAAATATTTATAATTATAAATATTATAAATATTTATAATTAATTATAATATTATGAATATTAATAATTATAAATATTTTAAACTTTAGATAATAATAATTAACAATTATATGGAATTACTTTGTGATTTATAATTTTTCAGCAAATTATAAATAAAATATAAACAAAGTAATTTTATTTATACAAATTGATGTGTAGCTTGGATGATTAAAGCAACCGTCTTTAATGTGTGAGGTGCACCCCTCTCTTCTATAAAAGAAAAAAAAATTTCATTTTTTCAGTTATATTTCACAATGAATTTTATTAAGTTTTTATATTATCAAATCAGATCTTATCAAGATAAAATTACAGATAAATTTCATAAAAAATAAAATGATGAAAATTTATGTAAAATATACTCGTCATTCTGCATTTGTTTTCTTTAGGAACAATTTATAAATACTGCATGCCCTCTATTTTAAGAAAATAGGAGATTTTAATTTCAGATTTTATTTTTTAGATCATTAACAGTATAAAATTCAATTGAATTTTTCGAATATTAATACCTGATGTGCCAAATATGAAAATTTATATATAAATGCTTAATTCTTTTAGAAATAAAATAACTTTCGAACCTCAATTAGTTTAGATGGTGTATCAAGGGAAGCTGAAAGGAATTTTAACTAAAACATATACGAGTTAAATTCATTTTCTTTTGCACACCAAGTATGATTCACTGGGTATCTTATTCAAATTTTCCTTCCAATGCTAAAAATAAAAACCCATTTTCTGTTTCAAAAAAAAGAAAAAAGAAAAAACCATCTCCATGTAATAAACATAGGTGGATGGGTTATTGAATTGAATCCTACCACATTGATCGTTGCATGATGAGCAAGGCAAACTAAATAATTTTATTTCAACTGATGAATAAAAAAAATTCCACCTTTTATTTTAATTTCAAAGTTTTCATCATTGATTTCCCTTTCATGCTTATCATTTTTCTTTTTAATCTACAACAGAAGAATTATTGAATGTCTAGACACGCACCTCATATACTCCAACAGGACATTCAAAAATTATGTCTTTTAAATGCTTGTTCTAAAGACGAAAAGCAAATTTTCTTTTACCAAATAAGACAAAGTAAAAGATGTCCAAGGCAATGCTCATTCCCCTCTTAAAAATGTTCCTCGAGCAAAGTTTTTGTCTTGCCAAATAAATGATTTCTAGACAATTCCTACTTTGGGTTTACATCCTTAAGGAACCTAAAGTTTACGGGCTCAAGCCAGTTGGAATTACTGCAACTTCTGAACTAGAATGCTGCCAGTGTAGGACCTGCACATGATATATTTACTGGAAGCACATCCATAACCTGATCACATAAGGGAGACATTCTAAATAGCAAAAAAGGTGCCGAAAAAGGCATCGTATAAATTAAAAACAACAAAAGCATTGCTGCTTCAAGTTCTTCCCTAGTAATCCCTGGCACCTGGAACCTGCAACTATGTGATATGAACCTACTGTCCAAAGGCACCGTGTTTGTTACATTGATATTTACAAATACGACCATCATAATTTACATACCACCATGCAGAAACAAGTAGTAGCACAGTAAGTTGAAAAAAAAAAAAAAAGAGCCGATCCTTTATAGGAGGTTCAAAGAAACTTGTTTAAGAACCTAATTGCTAAAACAGGGGAAAACCCGCCTTCGATGTTGAGGGACAAAGCAAACAAAGCAAAATCTCTCAGGAGGAGGTCTCCATGATGTGAAAAACCAAATCCAGCATTGCATGCAAAACTTCTGATAATAAGGTAGGACTACTCCAACCAGTCTCTACAAAGCCCCCTGGAATTAGAACCCTCAAATCGCACAACTATCCTAATAGACTTTATAGCATGTCCCTGAACCATCAATTCAGAATCGGTTGATGGGTTCAACCCTGTCCTGCAAAGCCATCCACTCTGAGACATCAGCCAAAGATTTGAGATTGCACTTGATGAGGGCCTGCACAAAATAGCAAGTCTCATCCTCGGTGTTCCCATCAGGCACATCCACCACAAACGACTCTATGACTAACGTCCCCGGCCTTCCATCAATAACCTCTGGATGGACAGTCATAATTGACGAGTAGTTCTGCAAAAACATAAAATTAGGAAAAAACAAAAGAAAACATATGGCAAAGTACAATAGGGAGTTTAGATAATTTTTATACAAGACAGCAGAAAATCTTGAAATCTTGAATGAAGTGCATAAGATCATATTTAGCGGCGGATTCCAAACAGCATGCACATCTACCAGCAAAGAATAATAAATACCGAGTAATAGTTGCAAATAACTTAGTGGATTGCCTACTTTGAACAGAATATGCATTCAAAGACAATCTCCACAAGCATGCATGTATCACATTATTCCACTAGATAACATTCCATCCACTCATCAAAATTTATGGGGTGAGGAAAAACCACAAGTAACTTAGACACTGGCATAAACACCAATTTTAGCTCCCGATGTAATACAAAACTGCAATACATGACAAGGTAATCCAGCAAGAACATGAATGAAAGAGAAAAAAAGCATTAGAATATTGTCAGGCCCAACAAAAGAAGGCCCTCATAACCACAATACCTGCAATCACATGCAAGATAAAAAGTTATCCCATTCCATCACATGCTATATGAAGTTTACTGGACTCCTATAATCACTTTCCACATTTAACATAAACTGGAAGTGGAATAACCATTCACTTGACAAAAGTAGAGCTGGAAAGAGAACCCCAATAACAGTACCAAAAAAAAACAAAGGAGAACATCAATAAAAAGAATAATCAATTATCAATAAAAAGGATGCAATGTATACCCTTAGCCTATGATCACCACCGAGAATCTTGATTCCAAGAATGTGTTCCTCGTCATCAAGAAGTTCCAGCATCTCAGTACTAGTGGTAGCAGGAAGTCCAGATTTGACATTCACTTCTCTAACACTTCCAATCCCAAGCTCCCCACTCTCTCCATTCACAATGCATCTACTCACAAATGGCTTGTATTTCTGTGGCTGATCGAATCGCCTAACCAGTGACCAAACCTGATCCAAATAATTCACAAAAAAAAAAAAAGTTGAAAAAATCAAAATATAAAATTCGAATTCAATAAATCCAAAAATTCAAACAGTCAAAATAAGATAAAGAGGATAAAAAATTGAAATAAAGCAAAACCAATTTAGTTGATCTGGATTCTTTATCTTGAGAAGAAAAAAAAAAGTCAACCAACAAAAAATTGATAAATCGAACAAAAAAAGAAAAAGAACAAATAACAATTAATCGATGGATCCAGCAAAAACTAAAAGCTTACAAGATGAACAGGAGCTTTGATATGCTTAACGAGAGTAGAAGTGCACTGGTTCTCTCGAGGCTGGTGTCTATGGTGTCTCCATATGTACTGTGCCTCGACTACACTGTAAGCATCACCGCCGTTCATCTTTAACGATGTATATATATATATAAAGATACAGATATATAGATATCGTTTCTGGGTATAGAGCTGAGGCGTTTTCTCTTGGTCTGGATGAGAAATAAATCTGATGGTTTGCTATGGAGATAAGCTTTTTTGGTGCAATTTGCAAATAGGCTTTGGCTTATGCTTATGCTTTAGCTTAGCTTAGCAGACTACCAAAAATCAATGGATCCACCGACAAATCCTTATTTCATTATTTATAGTTGCTTTTAAAGCCCAACTGGTGAAGCCTGCTTCTTTGATGTGCCCATTTTTACCCTTTTTAGGTAAAGTGATTCTTAATTTCTTTTTTTTATTTGTAGATTACGACAAAAGTGATTGTACTTAATTATTAAAAACTCAAATAAAATAAAAAATTTTAACGTCACAGAGGGTTGATGGTGTAAATTGGTTGGTAAAAGTGACCACCACTGAGGTAGTGGGTTTTCTTTAAAGTCAAAACACGATGAAGTGGGGGTAATGCTAAGGACGGCATTTTGCCCTTTTTCCTTACTTTTCGGATAATTACTGAATCATATTGACATTATTGCCCTTCCACGCTATCCATTTTTGCAACAAAACCATTTTATATTTTTTTTCAGCCATTTAATAATTCAATATACCCATATTTAAGAATATTTAACACATCAATTCTTTATATATGTGTGTGTGTGTGTGTGTGGTTTACTAGTTGTAGATTTAGCATATTCAACTTTGCATCAATAAGTAAAGAATCTTGTCTCATGTGGTGTGTCAAAATAGATTAATGGATAATATTTATATTAATTTGAATTATTCTGATAATATGATTAAAGTCAATATTAATACGATATGTTTATTAATCATATCGATATAAATATGATATGAAAATTAAACGAATTATATGAGTGTGATATATATAATACGTTTAATTAAATAAATTATATATGTGTCATATTATTTGACATGATCCATTTAACTTATATAATATTTTAAATTTATAATAATTTATATTCCTAAATAATCAATTAAAAATTTATTGATATAATAAAATTATGATTAAAATAATTTAAAAATATAAATATATTAAAATTTCTTTAAAATACACAAAAATATAAAAATATATAACATAATTAATATAAAATAAATGATAAATTTGTATTATATTTTAATTTTAGAACTTAGTAAAAAAAAGTTAAGAAGATAATATATAGTTGTTTAATATAAATTTTGTAATAAATTTTTTAAAAATATTATTTTTTTTCTATTTTTTTATTCTATTTTCTTTTATAAATTTTGTTTCAAATTCTAAATTAAAAAAGTTATTTGATATAAAATATTAGATAATTTAAATTATTAAATTATTAAATTTTTAATATTTAATTTAAGAAAATAATTTTTAAAATTTATAAAAAATAAAATTTAAATTAATAAATAATTAAAAACTAGTAATTAGATAAAATTAATAAATTTTTATAAGAATAATTAAAAAATTAAATAAAATATTTCTAAATAAATAATAATACATCATATAATAATATAATTATAATAATATAATAAATATATAATACTTATTTTATTTTTTTAAAACAAATAATAATAAAATGATATAGTTTTGAATTATATAAAATCACGTCATTTTAGTTAAACGGGTTGTAGTGAGTTCATGTATCGATTCATTATATGACTTGTTTAAAATCGTGTCATAAACAGATCAATTCATTTGTGACACTAACTTATTTAAAGTCAACACAAATCCATCAATTTCACTTATTTAGCATGTCGTGTTTACATGTAATGACTCATTTTGACATCCCTATCTGAGTCTCGCATGGATTTTCATCATTTTTTATTTAATTTATATTTTTTCAAATATTATATATATTATGGTTATAAATTAAAGATTATCTTGTGATAATTTTGAATTTTATTTTAGGTAAAATATATGGTTCGGCTTAAAAAGTTAAAAAATAAAAATATATTACATATATTGATTTGTTCAAAATTTAATTGAAATTATAAAAATATAATGAATTTTTTCTTAAATTGCTTTTAAATTCAACTTGTATTAGATGTAAATAAGTTCTTTATCAATTATTGTTATATTGAGAACTATAAAGAAAAATAAAAATAATTATAGTGTTTGTTTACTTTCAAAAGTTTGTTTATAAATCATAAATCAAATGAAAACGTCTATTTAGTTTTTTAGTATATCTAGCAAAATAAATATATATTGTCTCCATTATACATTGATAACTTCACTTTTGTATATAAAGACAAAAAATTTAATTATTTTTATTATAAATATAAATTTATATATAATTTTTATTATTATATTTTTATTTTAGTATGAGATATATTTAATAAAAATCTTATATTTGTTAAAAAGTAAGAATATTATAAATATTTAATATATTAATCAATTTATTAAAATGATAAATGTGTTATATTTTATGGTAATGAAAAAAATGGTAAATCCAACTATTTGAGACAATATATATGCATATAAAAGTTTCTCTCGAGTAAAAAATTCGAATATATAACTTTATTTCTTAAAGATACTTAATTTAATTCATTGATTAATGCAGGTTTTCAGCATCATTCATGTATGAGAATCATTAATAAAAACTTTCTTTCTAGAGTTATCTGTTCTGCTCTCCTGTTTCCAACGACGCTCTTATACTGTGGTGTGGTCTGGGGCTATTGCCGGCCATTTTGGCCAGCAACAACCTGAGATTCTTCATTTTTTCTTTTCAGATTCAGTGTTTTATCTAGTTTTTTTTTTTTTTTGTAGTTTTTATTGTTTTTATGAGATTTGTTAGTTTTATCTTTTCTTGTTGCCTCAGTTGACACTTTGATCTGCCTCTCATGGTAGCTGCTTGATGTCCAAAGTCCTTTTTTTTTTTTTATGGTGGAGTTCTAGTAAAGGTTTTTCGCTGCTAGTGGAGTTGGCTTCAAGTCCGATGGCCTTTTTGTTCGCTGGTGGTAGGCAATCTTTCTCTGGACCTGCACAAACAGTGGCGAAGTCATATCGAAGGAAATTGCCTCTTCTCTTTTGAAAAAAAAAATTATATGAATATTATTATAAAATTTATTAACATTATTTATTTATTTTCCTCTAAAATTTTAAATAACCTTCTATTATTTAATTTATGCAAGAAAAAAATTAATAAATTATTTCTTTCACAATTAAATATATTTTTTTAAAAAAAATTAATACTCTTCAAATATAAAAACTAATTTAATTTAAACTCATTTCATAAATCAAAGATCTAAGAAAAAAATTAAAAACACAATAAAAAAATATTATAAAAAATAAAAAATATAATTTTTATTTATTTATTTTTATTTTATTATTTATACTTATAATATTATGATATAGTTTTTTATTCAACTATTTGTTAAGAAATTAAATATATTATTAAATATTTTTTCACTGATAAGAGTGATGTTAGAATTTTACAAAAAAAAAAAATTATTCCTCTTCTTTTTAATTTCTAGTTTTGCCACTGTGCACAAATTTCTGTTTGCGTTTTTCCCTTTGAGACTTATTAGTCGACGCTCTGGCTTTCCTATCAGCAAGTGAGGTTTCATGATTTCTCTCTTCAGCTCACCTCCATTGATTTTCTCAGCTTGTTCCCCGTCAGCCCCAGGTTCAGATTTTCAGGCCAATCTTTCTCTCATCTTTTTGGTTATCTGAGGTTGTAAAGGGCTTTTAGTTTGTGTTGGTATTTATTTTTAAGGTTGTGTCCCTTGATACTAGGGGCGAAGTCAGACATTTTATTGAAGAGGGGCAAAATAAAAATATCATATATTTTTTTTTAAATTTAAAGGGGGACAATTAAATATTTTAAATTTTTTTGTAATATATATACATATATATATATATATATATAAATTTCAAAACAAAAGGGGGGCAGCTGCCCCCCTTCTAATATGGGTGGCCTCGCCGCTAAATTACTATGGTAGGCTTTCTTTCTGAATTTAGGTTGTTGATCTGCATGAAGATGTTTTGTATTGATTTTAAGCTTATAATTTCTAGGATTAGATCGTTAATTTTCTGTAGATATAGTCTTGGTTTATCAAGACTCTTGTGTAACGTTTCTCTCTTTTTAATGGATTTCTTCCATTTCTTATGCAAAAAAAAAAAAAAAAGATTCATAAACGATATTTTTATTAAAGCAATGGAACTCGTAGTTTAAATAAGGGTTATTACATATTACTTACAATAAAATTTATACAATTTTATTGTTATGTTTAATGTTTTTAAAATAGAATAAGATATTATATTAAATTGATAAATGATTTATAATTTAATCGATTTAAATAGGTTGATTTAAATTTAATAATATTATAAAATTTTTATTTATATATATTAAAAAATATAAAAAATTAATATTAAAAAATAATAAATATATATTTTATCAATTCATAAATATCACATATTAAATTAATACATATAAAAAATTAATTTTTATTAAAATGACTTAAAATTTAAAAAAGTGATTTTAAATTATTCAATGTGATTTAATAAATTTTGTTTAATTTTTTTAAAAAAACTAATTTTTTAATATTTTAAATTAAAATAATCTTCATTTATCAATTAAATTGAACAGATCAATCGGATCCAATTAATTTTAAACATTGGTTAAATTTTTGAATTTTATTAAAAAATGAATAAAACTCGTTATAAAAATAAAAGAGAAAATTATACTGTATAGCATATTTTTTAACTTTTTTTAAATATTATGTATTTTTATATATTTTTGATATATTAAATATATATCTAATGTATACCTTTAAAAATTAAATATACTTTTAATATACTAATATATATCAAAGATATACATCTGAAATGAGGTATTTTTAAAATTAAAAATTAAAAAATAATATTTTTGAAATTTTAAAAAAGTGGGTATTTTTAAAAATATTTTTATTTTTTAAAATATTTTTAAAAAAATTCCAAAATAAAAGTAATAAATATGCTCATGCTTTTCTTAAATTGTGAAAAGGCCAATAATTAATACCATGAGAAATGTTAATTGCAGTTAATTTAGAGAGTAATTATAGAATAATTTTTCTTCTGTTAATTAAAAAATATTTATTATAAATTTATTTATGAAGAGAGATGTTATAATAATTATTTTTTAACTAATAAAAAATAGATTATTCAATAATAACTTTTTAAAGTAATAGTAATTAGCAATCCTTTGAATACTATTGGCAAGAGTAGTGTTGTATAATATTAATATCTTGAACAGATATTCACAATTAGTTAATAAATAAAAAAATATAAAATTTATAAGAAATACATGTATTATTTTTAGAATGAAATCAAATGAAAAATGATTTTTCAGATAAAAGAGATTAATTATTAATTATTAAAATACAGTACAATGTCAATAATAAATTAATAATATACTAATATTATTCCTAAGAGTTTACATTTATGAAATAAATAAAGCAAAAAAAAAAAAGAAAGGTTAGTTTATATTTGGCATCAATTTTAGCTAAAGCTGTAATTAACATCAAATGGACAAGCATCCAACAACTCCACCATTTGCGACTTTATTACCCTTAATTTCTTTTCCATTTTCAAACAATCTTAAAAATTTTAATAATTACTTATTATATATAATAAAATATTTAATTTTTAATCATTAAGATATGACTTGATATTAGAAAACGCGTGTTGTTTTCTGCTAAAATTTTGAATTTGAGTTCGGTTGCTCTTCCTCTTACATATATATATATATAATTAATAAAAAAAAATTTGAATTTTATGGATTAGATCAACGGTCCATCGAGGACCACGCTTCAATTCAACATGATAAAATATAACGATCTAAATTTTGTGGTTTTTGTGGATTGTAAAAGGTTTATCCATATATTTTTTAAAATTAAATTAAATTTTGTGACACCGACCTTTCAATGCACAAATATATATAAAATTAAAAACGTTTGTCTTCTGGGGTCTGGCAGCACTGCTGCTACTGACCTTGAGTAACTAGTTCAAGAATTTATACATTATATTACATACAAAGCAGTTAGTATAATAAAAGTAAAAGTAGTAAATTTTATTTAAATTTTGCATAATGTCTTTATTTCATAAAATATGATTGTAATTAACATTTTTAGAAAAAATAATTATTTTTCTTAAAAGTTAAATGACTATAAAATTGTCAAACCAAATAACCATAAAAAAGAAGAAGAAAAGTTTACTCTGAATAAGGAAATATTTCAAGAATTTGTTTTATAATTGGAGATAAATAAAAATATATATATATGTAAACTGTAAAGTTTTGGTCAATTTCACTGTTTACTATTAACTGTTTTTTTTTTTTACTTTTGATAATGGGACCATATGTCTGTAAAAAAAGATTTAGTTGTCCATGTCCCTTAATTTGTCGTTATGTCCTCATGTTTTGCCCTCTGTGTCCTACTAAAATTTGTCGTTCCAAGAATTTCTAAATAACAATTATCCACAAATTTATCATGACTATTATAATTTATTCATTGTCATTAAAATTTATTATAGGTCATTATCATAAGAATTTTAATTAATTTAAAAAGTAAAATATTTATATACTAGTAATTTATTAATATTGTAGAAATACTGTTTAATAAATAATAGATTTATATTCCAATCTCTTTTTTCATAGTAAAAAAAAAAGAATATTAATATGTGATTTTGTAAATTATTAATATAAAATAAATATGTATATTTTTTATTAAAAATTAAAAATCCTAAAATATATAAAACCACATTATATATGTTTTTTACATTTCTTAATTATATATGTTTTTTTATAAAATTTAATGATTAATTGAGTTAATCTATGTATTAAAAATGAATAAATCCATAGTCAAGACGGAATTTTTATAAAAATCAAAATGAATTGTGGATGAAAAACAAAGCCAGTGTTAATTTTATTGATATGTATAAAACATAAAGTTGCATGGTTGAGTTAGGTAAAGTCTTAGGATAGATTAGTGAAGAGCGGAAAGTGGCGGGTAAAGGCTAAACTCTAAAAAGCAGAATAATGAGAAAACGACCCCTTTAACTTAACAACTAAATTAAGATTCTCGACTTTCATGCCACGTTCATTGTTTTCTCCCTCATTTTCATTCAGAACCTAATATGCAATTCCTCCTCGAATCAATAAAGTAAACTTTGGATTTGTATTTACATGCCAACTTTAATTTTATTTGCTAACATAATTATAATTAACTTAAATACTAATATTTTTTTTAAATATAAATACTAAGAATGAGAGAATTGAACTTAAATCTGTTTCAAAAAAATATCTTTATTGTTAGATTATATTTTAATATACCGTAATTTTTCAATCCTTAATAAAACAAAATTTATATAAAAGTTAAGACGATGAAATGGATACCTTCAAGTAGAATTTGAATGTATCCAAATAAATTTATGCATCAATTTTACGAAAGAGAAATGCCTTTTTTCTTTTCTCATTGTCTTGAATTTGCCACTTGGCAAAATCATAGAATTCCAAGTGTATATATAAACAACTTGTACCCATCTCAATTCTATGCTTAATATGGCTAACAAAAATGCAAAGGGAAGTTCTTCGGAGTTCCCTTCTCAACAGGCAAAGATCCCCACCTGTCAATTGGCTAATAAGTACACAAAATTTAGAATTTTTTTTTTAAAAAAAATAATTTTAGGATTCTGATGCTTTTAATATAGGAGGTGTAATCAGCATTCTAAATTGGGCTGGACTATATTATTCGTTATGAAATGGCCAGTCCTGTTCTACTAAAGCAAGACAAAAATTTTAATGTTCTATATGATATTTGGTGCAATTTAATTGGTGTATCCAATATATTTTTAAGGACAAAAATCTTGATGAGGAGGAGGAGGTAAAGGTTCCTCCGCTCTTTCCACTAGCAAAAAATCAATTTAGCAACTGATTTTAGTGGGTACAGTTCAGAAATGTAAAGGCTGAAAAAATTATATATTATGTAAGTATTATGTTAACCTTTTTTGAGATCTTTACAGATATGGATACACTATAAAATAAGAAAATAGGAAACTTATCCCCATAAAATATGTCTAATACAATAAAATAATGAATTGATTTACCTAAAATATACTAAATATATATTAAATGATATATTGAAATTATACCTAAAATTATTGCAAAAATAAAAAAATAGAAAACTTATATCTCTAAAATATGAAAAATATAATAACACAGAAAATTAATATACCTAAAATATATCAAATATATACTAAGTGATGTGCTTAAATTATAACAAGAATAGAAAAATAGGAAACTTATGGTAGAAAAAAATTTAATATGTGGACACACATATGTAATTTAATGTGTATTGTTATTTTAAAATAAAATTAATTTAATTAAGTGATTCGATAAAATTAATAATTAACTTTAAGTTATTAAATTGTCATGAAATTAATGTGTAAAGACCAATTGTAATTTTCAATTTGATGAGGAATCAAATTGAAAATAGAATCAAAAGTTATGTCTTTTCAAAGAGTTATGATCCCCGGTTAAAACGGTCGAAATTTTTTTTTCTATCTCCCTTCAACAGAGAAAACATAAAGATTTTTAAGACTATTTTAAATTGGAAGAATTAAACCCATCTCATCATCTAGAGCAATTGATTATATCATGGATCAAGGTACGATTTCGCCTAAATTATTTTTTCTTTTTCTCATTGAATCCAACATGGAGTATGATTTCATGTTCTTACAATTGATTGATAATTTTAACAAGTAGTATCAGAGCCACTTTATTGTCGATTCTTTGAGAAATTTTGAATTAAGAATTAGGGTTAATTTGGAATTGTGATTCGTATTTTATATTATTGATTTTTAAAAAAATTGAGATTCTGTGAAACGCTGCCATTTTTTATTTTTATTTTTTTTGAGGCGCTGCATACAAGAGATTGTTGTGCCGTGGGTGAATGTGTATGCTGCTATAACTATACCGCAAGTATATGATATCATTTTTTGTGGTAAAGTGATAGAGTGAATGTCATATCTATAGAGAATGTGTATTTGATTAATTTAAATTTAACTATAAAAAAAGTTGCCACAAATTTCATATTGTTTCTACGTGGAAATATGTTGTTATGGAATGTGGCAGGATTATTTTTGTATTGAGAATAGCATATTAAATTGCAGAGGCATCCTTATCATACAACACCATTCAGCAATATTGTTATTGTTATTTTTTCTATTATATAAAGTATTAATTTGGCCATAATTTTTTTTTCTTTTGATTTGAAATAATTAAGAAATATATTGTTCTAAGTGCTGTAATTTTAATTTATTATTAAGGTATAATTGCACTTTCGTGATGATTTTGATATTGTTGCACATTTAAGAAATTTTCGATGTCAAATACCATATATATACAATGTTATATGTTATATGCATGTGAAATGCAATATAAATGGGCATGTAAGAATTTTTGAATACTGTAGCAATATATATATTTTATGGTGTAACAACATCATTTATCATAATTAAAGTCATTATTTGATGTAAGCATATTAAATAAATAATTTTGAGTGCATATATATGAATAATTAAATTTGTCAAATATTTAATAGAACTAGTTGAAATAAGATATTGCCAAAGTGACCTTTATTATATTTATTAGTTTATAGAAAATATTATAATGTTTGTGTTTGTGTTAATTTATGCGGGTATTAGCCGGCGCAAATGAAGAATAATATTTTGCCAAATTGCATAAACACATGTGGTGATAAATATGTAATAATTATAAGGTTTTCATGTGAATAATAAGTCGATCCAAATATAGGTTTCTTATTTAACAGGAGTTATTATTAATATTTGATCACTATACTAAGAGTATCACCTACAAATTAATATTATTATCTAAAAATTTGGTATCAATGTTGCACTAGATATCTTGAGATGTACTCAATATTTATTTAAAATTTAAAGATTAAGCATTTGGCTTGTTATGCGAACATATGTACTTATATGATTTGTTCTTTGTACAACAATTACATCTGCTACTACTATGTCTGCCAATGCAAATAATATTCCCAGACTTAATTGGTCAAATTTCAAGGATTGAAAAGAGAACATGTTAATCATTCTTGGTTGTATAGATATAGACCTTGCATTGAGAGATGAGCAACCCCCTCTTCTTACAGCAGAAAGTATTTCTGATGCTAAAAGATAATTTGAGAAGTGGGAACACTCCAATCGCTTATGTCTAATAATCATTAAGCGCGGCATTCTAGAAACCTTTATAGGTATAGTATCTGACAAGACTACTAATGCGAGTGAGTTTCTTGCTGAAATTGAGAAACATTTTGCAAAAAACGACAAGGCTAAAACAAGTACGCTTTTAGCTAGCTTGATTTCAATGAAGTATACAGGTAAAGGGAACATTATGGAGTACATCATAGACATGTCTCATGTTGCTTCAAGACTTAAGGCACTAAAGCTCGAGTTGTCTAATGAACTACTCGTGCATTTAGTATTAATATCTCTTCCTGCACAATATAATCAGTTCAAAGTTAGTTATAATTGTCAAAAGGAGAAATGGACTCTCAATGAACTCATTTCATATTGTGTACAAGAGGAAGATAGATTGAAGCAAGAGAAATCTCAAAGTGTTCATCTAGCTAGCACCTCTAAAAACAAGGGCAAAAAGAGAAAGAAAGAAAATGAAGTTGCTAATAATTCCAGGTAAAAGAAGCCTAAATAAGAGAAATGATGTTTCTTTTGTGGAAAGCCCGGATATGTAAAGAAGGATTATACCATATATCACATTTGGCATGTAATGAAAGGTGCATTTCTTACCTTGGTCTGTTATGAGACAAATTTAGATTTTGTCCCAAGAAATACTTGGTGGTTGGATTATGGTGCTACTATTCACATAAGTCTTTCTATGCAGAGTTGCCTGAGTTGCTAAAAGCCAATTGATGCCAAAAGATATATCTATGTGGGCAATGACAAATCAGTAAAAGTTGAAGCAATATGATTCTTTAGGTTATTATTAGGAACTGATATTTGTTTGAATTTAAAAGACACATATATTGTACCGTCTTTTAGATGGAATTTAAAATCTATTTCCTCATTAGCAAATCTAGTTACTTTTGTTATTTTGGAAATAATCTTTTTACCCTTTCACCAAGTTCTAATATAATCGGTACCGGTTCATTAAGTATATTTGATAACCTATATTCACTTGATATTATTGCATCGTATAACGAAACCTTGCATGTGGAATCATGTGGTACTAAACGTAAGCTAAATGATGATAATTCAACAAAGTTGTGGCACGAGCGCTTAGTTCATATCTCAAGACCAAGAATTGAGAGACTTGTGTCAGATTCCATTTTACATTCACTTGATTTTTCATATTTTCATGTTTGTGTTGAATGAATTAAAGGAAAACAAACCAAACAAAAGAGATTAGGTGCAAATAGATTCTCATAAGCCTTAAAATTAATACATACATATATATATGGCACATTCCCTTTGGCTTCATAGAATGGTAAATGATATTTTATATCATTCATAGATGATTACTCACGTTATGAGTACCTATATCTAATTCATGAAAAGTCAGAGTCATTGGACGTTTTCAAAACTTTCAAAGCTGAAGTTGAAAATCAACTTAGTAAGAAAATAAAATGTGTCAGATCCGACCATAGTGGTGAGTACTAAAGCAGATATGATAATTTAGGTGAACAACGTCTAGGGCCATTTGCTAACTTCTTAAAGGAATGTGGAATTGTCCCACAGTATGCCATGCCGGGTATACCTAGCACGAATGGTGTGGTTGAACGATGAAATAGGACTTTTAAGAATATGGTAAGAAGTATGATTAGTCATTCTATCTTACCAGAGTCACTTTGGGGAGAAGCATTAAAGACAACAACATATATCCTTAATAGAGTGCCAACTAAAGTAGTTTTCAAAACACCTTATGAGCTTTGACAAGCCATAAGTCTAGTCTGAAGCACTTTCATATTTAGGAATGTCCATCTGAGACTAGGCCTTATAGGCTAGATGAAAAGAAATTGGACTCCAAAATAATAATTAGCTACTTTATTAGTTACTCGGAGCGATCTAAGGGCTACAAGTTTTATTATCCCATAAGAAATTCAATTTTTGAAATGAGAACTGCAAAAATTTTTGAGAATGTTGAGTTTGGGAGGAGAAATAAGGTTAAAGATATTGTCTTTGAGGAAAAAACTATTTTGATCCCTACTACTGTTTCAGACAGTATACAGGTTTATATACCATCATTGCTCAAGAAGCAAATATGGAATCGATACAAGACAATATTAAAAATCTCCCTACTCAAGTTGAAGTAATTATTCCTGAAGAATAAACTGAACAATCTCAAGAGACAATGACACTGAGAAGATCCATAAGAGAAAGGATAAATGTCATTCCGAATGATTATATAGTATTCCTCCAAGAACATGAGGGCATTGATGGAATGATGGAAGAAAATGATTCAATCAATTTTTATCAAGCCACGTAAGATTCTAACTCTCAAAAATGGATCGATGCAATGAATGAGGAGTATAAGTCTATATAAGACAATCCAGTTTGGGATCTTGTTCCGTTACCTTAAGGTAAGAAACTCATTGATTGCAAATGGATTTTTAAGACCAATAGGGATTCAAAAGGTAACGTAAAAATATATAAAGCTCATCTTGTAGCTAAAGGCTATATACTCAAAAGGAAGACATTGATTACAAAGAGACTTTCTCTCCAGTTTCATCGAATGACTCTTTTAGGACAATCATGGCTCTTGTTGCACACTTTGATCTTGAGTTACTCCAGATAGATGTTAAGACAACATTTCTCAATGGTGATATTGATGAAATAATCTATATGATACAACTAGAAAACTTTATATCTGGAGACCCAAATAAAATAATTTGCAAATTAAAAAAATTCATCTATGGGCTCAAGCAAGCTTCCCGTCAATGGTACCACAAGTTTCATCAAGTAGTTGTCTCATTTGGTTTTGAGTCAAATATTGTTGAAGATTGTGTGTATCATAAGTTCAGTGGGAGTTGGTATATATTTCTAGTTTTATATGTTGACGACATACTCTTTGCTACCAATGATAAAGAAATGTTAAACGAGACCAAGAAATTTCTATTAAAGAATTTTGAGATGAAAGCTCTTCGCGAGGCTTTTTTTTTTTTTTATGAATCCAGATACACCAGGATTGATCTCAGGGTATTCTTGGATTATTTCAAAAGAACTATATAGAAAAAGTGTTTAAAAGATATGGTATGCAGGATTGTAAACTAGGAGATACCCCTGTTGCTAAGGGAGATATATTTAGTCTCAAATAATGCCCTAAAAATGACCTTAAAATTAAACTAATGCAGGAAATTCCTTATGCTTCAGCAATCAAGAGTCTAATGTATATACAAGTTTGCACACGTCTAGACATAACATCTATAGTTGGAATGCTAGGCATCTATTTAAGTAATCCTCGAATGGATCACTGGAAAGCAGCCAAAAGAGTTATAAGATACTTGCAGATAACTAAGAATTGCATGCCCACACATAAGAAGTAAGATCATTTGGAGATCATTGGGTATTCGGATTCTGACTACGCTGAATGTCAAGATAGTAGGAGATTCACTTCGGGCTACATTTTTATGTTGGTTAAAGGAGCTATTTCCTGGAAAAGTGTTAAGCAAACACTTATAGCTTCTTCCACCATGGCTGCAAAGTTTGTAGCATGTTATGAGGCATCTAACCATGAATTATGGCTGTGAAATTTTATCATTGGGCTGCACATTTTAAGTGGTATAGAAAGATTACTAAAGCTATATTGTGACAATAACTTAGCGGTTATATATTTCAACAACAATGAAAGCTCGAATTGATCAAAATACATTAATATAAAGTTCTTAGTTGTAAAGGAAAGGGTACAAAACGGATAAAATTTTATAAAACACATTGGAACAAACTCAGTGATTGTGGATCTGTTTACTAAGGGATTAACACCAAAAGTCTTTCATAAGTACACTAGTCATATGGGTGTTACATCACTTGAGGATATCTTGGTCTAGTAGGAGTTTATTTACATATGTGTTTTATTACTCTATTTTATGTTATGGACATATTTTGTGGATTCATATATTTTCGCAGAAATAAAGTATTTAGTTCATTCACACTTCACCTCATTATGTTAAAGTTTGATCTCAACAAAGTTTATATTCAGACCAATTTGAAAGAGGCATGTTAGGATCACATAACATGTAATTTTCATGCTATATATCCATAATTGATCTATGTCATTTGATTATATTGATATATATAACTATTGATGGGTTTAGTTATACTAAATATAACGAAAATTTCTTTAATCTCATATTAATATGATTAGTGGATGAGGTTGTTTGGAATACCTTATATAATAGCAAAATTTTGAGCTCATAAGGTTGTACACATTTATAAGGCAACATATGTGGCCCAAGTGAAAGATTGTTAGAAAATAATTTAATATGTGGGCACACATGTGTGATTTAATGTGTATTGTTATTTTAAAATAAAGTTAATTTAATTAAGTGATCCAATAAAGTTAATACTTAATTTTAAAGTATTAAATTGTCATGGAATTAATGTGTAGAAATCAATCATAATTTTTAATTTGATGAGGGAGCAAATTGAAAATAGAATGAAAAATTATTTTTTTTAAAGGATTATGGTCCCCAATTAAAACAGTCGACGCTTTTCTTCTATCTCTCTGCATCATAAGAGAAAATATATAGATTTTTAAGACTATTTTGAATTGGAATAATCAACTTATCTCATCATCAAGAGTAATTGATTATATCATAGACCAAGATAAACTTATGCCTAAATTATTTTCTTTTCTTCTCATTGAATCTAACATGAAATACGAATTTATGTTCTTACAATTGATTGATAATTCTAACAATTTAAATTCCTAATTTATGTCAAATACAACAAAATATAATGGACAGTTCAGAAATGTAGTGCTGAAATTTTATGTAATATTGTGTAAATATTTTTTATATTTGCCTTTTCGATTTATTTACAGACATAGATACACTCTAGTTGCTATATATATGTTCTCTTTCATAAGAAAAATATTAGAAGCCAATTGGCCCAGCTGCAATGCTTGGTATAAATATTTGAAACAAATATATTATATCACTTTTTTTAATATCTCATAATTTTATATTTTTAATATATTAAAAATATACTAAGTATATATATTTTTTCGAAAATATAATATTTTTAATATATTAAATATATATTATATATTCTTTTTTTGAAATTAAAAAATTGAACAGTGGAAATTTTTTAGAGGAAAAAAAAGTAAATGTTTTTGAAAATATTTTTATTTTTTCAATATTTTTTAAGAAATCTCTTAACATTTTCGGAGGTGTTTTAAAAGAGATAAACGCCAATGAATATTTAGTTAAAAAATCTTCTTTATATTTAAAAATCTTAAATTTAAATATCAACCAGAATAAACATATGAAAATAAAATAAAATAAAAAGAGGATAATAGGATAAAATTAAACTAGAAAAAAAAAACAAGGCAACGAACGGCCAAAAAGGTATTTATATCTTTGTTTGACCCAAAATGTGAACAAATCTGCCTTGAATACTTGATTTTTTTTTCGTTCAAAACCTTGAATAGTTGAATTGATGAAGTTAACTAAAATTGGGTTGAAAATCAAAATTGCAATTGGATAATTTCTTGGATTTAATGGCCTTTTTGGGTTGAAAAGTAAGAAACATTACTATCTCCATTGTTCTTTGTATGGATTAGCTAGAGATTGCAGTTATTGGACGGCTCTTTTTTTTTTTCTTTTTCTTTTTTTGATAGAAAAATGGAATAATTTTGCATTTATATTGGCATCCAATGCTTGAACAGCAATTTGGAGACTGATGTTCTGTTCTTATCAAAGATTTTAATAGGCAGCTTCTTATAGGTTTAACTTGAAAGTTCAAACTACGCACCTAAAAAGAAAGTTTCAGACAACAGCATTTTAGATATTTTATTACATATATAGAATGATTTAAAAGTAATAATTAATAACCATTATGATATAATATTTACGAAATAAATATTTAATTATTAAATTATTAATTTGAAGATACTAAATTACATGACCCAATAATATATTATTTTGAATAAAAATATATAGAAATTTTAATATTTTTCTCTAATTTCGTGTGACTATTCAAGTAGTAAATCATTACTATAATGACTAGTCAAATCCATTATTTGCGATATTGGGAGTTTCATCTAATCTCCACATACTTAATAGACTCGGTTTGTTGCCAACATATATTGAGTTTATCAATCAAAGTATTAATAAATTATAAAAGACTAATCAAAAAATAAATTATAAAAGAACTCATCATGAGATAGGTCACAAAGTCGGGTTTTAGTATTGATAATGAAGATTTTAATTTATTAGCATTTTTTTAATCTACGATCAATTATACTGTTTGTTTCGATTCATATTACATTGGCCGTGGCGGACCTATTCATTATATAAGGCCCCAATAAATTTTTATTGTTATTTTTATTATGTATATATTATTTTTGAAATAAATAAATTTGGCATTCTTAAATTTTAAATATTGTAAATTTGACCCAAAATGTTTTAAATATTTAATTATATAATTGTAATTATATTAAATATTTAATATACGATTATTAAAAATATCTCAACAATATTAACTATTGAGAATTAAAAATACCTAAAAAATAAAATTATTCTCCAAATATTAACTTTTTTCTCAAAAATAATTATTTTTTAATTTTAATTTTAAAAATATCATTTTTTACAAATATTTATTTAATATATTTTTAATATATTAAAAGTATATTTTACTTTTAAAGATATACATTTAGCATATATTTGATATATTTTAATATATCAAAATACTTGAGTATTTTTGAAAAAAAAATTTATATATATTGTAATTTTTTTAATTATTTAACTATATATACTGTAATTTTTTAATTATTTAACAATGTGACTTTAAAATAATAATAAAATATATCTTAAATGAGAAAAATAGATAAAATTTTTACTTTATTTTTTACAAGATGATAATAACTAATTCTAGAAAAGGTTTTCTTTTATTGTTTCATTTTTTATCTTATAGCCTATAAATACATGAATTTTCTTAAAATTATAATTTAAAAATAATTTTTAAATTTAACTGTAATATTTTTTAAAAAATTATGAATTTAATTGTAGTATTCTTTTCTAATATTCACAATAGTTTATAAGTTTATAAATACTAAAATTAGTAAAAGACTTTTATAATTTAAAAAATAATATTTTTTGAATATATTAAAACTAATTATTTAACTTTATTTTAAGATAATATTATAAGAAATTTTGGCCCTTTAATATTTAGCCTGAGTCTGGCCCCGTACATTGATATTTTATAATATGGCTTACATATTAATATAATGTTTCGTGAAAGAATTGCAAAAGAAAGTCTCTCCGATGGCTGTGTGGTATGTGCATATTAAGTGACAAAAAGGTCAAATAATTTTCCAAGAAATGGGAAGGGACCCATTTTGTGGAAGTGATAATTTATTTGCCAAATTTGTGGACCACATTTTATTTATTTATTTATTTTTAAAACAACAAAGGTCATATCAATAGAAGAATTAAGAGATAACGTGTCAAAATATGAATGGTAAGAGAAACCTTAATAGACGTTATGATACAGTCAAACTAAACCCTTTTTTTTAAGGATACTTTGGCTACTAATATCATCTCCAACGGCGCTATTCTTTATAATAGCGTACCAAATTTATTTCAACCCTGTACTATTATTATGCTAATTTGAAGATTTGTTACAGTGGTGTGCCACTATTTTTTTTAATTGTTTTTTTTTAATTTTTTTAATTGTTTTGCTATTTTTTAAAATTGTTTTTCTATTTTTTTAATTATTTTTTTACTATTTGCTTAATGTATTTTTATTATTAATATTTAATTAATATATTTTTATATTTAATGTATTATTATTGATGTCTAATATATGTATTTATTTCATTTATTAGATTCTAATTTTTTTAATTTATATAATATATTGTATTATTAATTTATTTTATATTTTTAATAATTATAAAATTTTAATTTGTATTAATATAATATTAAATATATGTAATATTTATAATAAATTATTTATTTAGGAATTTTTTTTATATAGAAATAATAATATTATATATATATTATAATTAAATAAAATATATTAATATAAAATTTTTGTAGTGAAATGAATAAATAAAGATAAAGATAAAAATTAATATAATATTAATGAGAGAAGAATATAAAAAGAATATTTTTTTGATATTAAAAATAATATAAATAGTTGAAGATAATATTACGCTATTTTAATATTTTAGGCTATTTCAATCTCGAGCTATTTACACTTTTTTTTTTGCCCTTTGTTCTAATCTGCAACTGCATAAGTCCCATAATTGAAAAACTGTGCGGATTATGACTTCCATTGTCTGTGCCCTCCTAGTCAAGACAAAAGAATATACTGTAATAATTATAAGCATATTTGAATATTCCCACTTCTAATATTCTTCAATTCTATCCCGTGGCATGGGGCGGGAGGCGGGTTTTATATATATTATAAAAATATATATATAAATGTAAATATATTATATATATATATATATCAAAAAATTATAAATTATTATTTTTTTATCCTATACATATATTTTTTATTTTTTAAATAATAATCACTTAAAATTTCATGATTAGGTATTTAAGTTAATTATAAATTTTTATAATTTGATTATGAATTGAATAAAATTAATATTTTTATTTGAAATAGTATTTTTATAAAATTTAGTCAAATAAAATTATGTAAATAAATTAATAGATTTAGAAGTTAAAATAAAAAGATATATAAAAAAATTAGTAAATTTTTAAAATTTAATAAAAAATATAAAATTTTGATAAATAATTTTTTTATAAAAATTTACAATAAAAATTTAAATATTATTATAATATTAAATATTTAATTTTATTTTTAAATTCACTTATAATTTGATTGGTGCCCTATATCCATTCAATTATTGATTCCGCCATTGATTCTATCCAATATTATCACACAATTAATTCTTTTTACGTAGTCAGATATCTTAACCATCTTAACAATTTTACATTAATACTTGTTTTAACATAAACAAAACTTTACAACTTTTTATATATTAAGACCATTTTGTAGGAATATTTAGGGGTGTAACTTGGTTTGGAATATTACCGATTTAAACTGAAATCCAAACCGAAATTGTTATTTGGATTGGAATTTTGGAATGTAGAATATGGAATGGAATGTATTTTCTAAAATTTTGGAATATGGAATATGGAATGGAATGTTATAATGAAATTTCAAATTCCATTCCATATACCGAAATTTTATTATAAGATTTTTAATAATATAATTAATAATACATATTTAAATAAAATCATTAAATATTAATATTAAAATATGTAATTCAATTTTATACAATATTTTATTAACCCTACCCTATTAGGTTTAATATATATTTGTTTAATATATATTCATTGCCTGCTTTGGCAGCTTTGCTTTGTGAATACCGATAACAAACAAAAAACACAGGAAAGCTGCTAGTCTGCTACAAATCCTAAATGTTAGAATACTGACTCTTTCTTCTTGGCTTTTCATCCTACCTATTGGCACAATCTATGATAATTATTATTTTATTTGCTTTACAACTAATGGTGGCTTAGGGATTATATTTATATAGGTTAGGGTTTTTGACACAATCATCAACTTTTATTGCTAGCGTCAGTTTATATATGTATAGTATATTATTTAGAATCATTAGATCCATATATATATAGGATTATATTATGCTTTTCCTCCAAAGTTGTAACAATCATTATGATATTGTAATAAAAACTGATTTTTCGTTACTGGTAATAGTTTTTTTTCTTTTATGTTATTAAATGTTTTGTGAGTATTACTGAATATATATATATATGTATATATATTTTTCAATATCAGATGATTGAAAATAGCGAACCAATTCTCATAGACGGAGAAGGTGCGAACCCTCAACCTACTAATGAAGCAAATGCTCCTTCTAAAGAGATTACTACAAAAAGAAAAAAGATGGCCCCTCAATCTGTAGCTTGGAACCACTTTGTGTCGAAAAAATGATCCTAAAAAAGGTATGGTAGCTCAATGCAAACATTGTAATTTACAATATGGATATAACACCTCCTTATTAGGCACAAGCGGTTTGTTGGCACATTTAGACAGATGTCCTAAATATCCATATACTAGGCCTAAGGATCGTAAGCAAACCCAACTTAACTTTCCTTGTGTCACAAAAGAAAATGATGGTATGAGTAATCTAAAGTTTCAAGCATGCTTGGACCCAATTGCTTTGAGAAAGGATATATCATACATGGTAATTGTGGATGAACTTCCTTTTAAATGTGTTGAGGGACAAGGTTTTAAATATCTTTTTAGTGTTGTTGATCCTTCTTTTCGTGTTCCTTCACGAATAACAGTTGCTAAAGATTGCTACCAAGTTTATTGTGATTCAATGATAGAGCTTAAAAAAGTCTTACCCCAAAGGAGGATATGTCTCACAACTGATACATGGACTTCTATACAACAAATCAATTATATGTGTCTCACAGCACATTATATTGATGACAATTGGAAATTACAAAAGCGAATTATAAATTTTTGTCCAATTACTAGTCATAAGGGTGAGCAAATTGGAAAAACAATTGAGAGATGCTTATTAGATTGGGGCATTGAAAAAGTTTTTACTATCACAGTTGATAATGCAAGTTCGAATGATACAGTAATCAATTATATGAGAACTAGACTTAATACTTGGGGTGGTAGTGTCTTGAAAGGTGATTTTCTTCACATGAGATGTGTGGCTCATATAATTAATTTAGCGGTTGGGGATGGATTGAATGAGGCAAAAAAATCAATTCTCCGTGTTCGACAAGCTGTAAAATATATGAAACAATCTCCATCTAGATTGGAAAAGTTCAAAAAATGTGCATTAGAGGAGAAAATTCAAATTAAAAAATTATTGTGTCTTGATGTTTCTACTAGATGGAATTCTACCTATATGATGTTGGATGCTGCTTACAAGTTTAAAAAGGCATTTGATAGGTATAACTTAGAGGATACTCGTTATGAAAGTGAGTTAAAAGATAAAGATGGGGGTGGAAAGCCTTCTGATGATGATTGGGTTAATGTTGGTAGGTTGGTGACTTTCTTAGAAAATTTTTATGAGTTGACTTTGGTGTTTCTGGCTCTTTATATGTCACATCTAATAATTTTTTTCATGAGATGGTTGCTGTAGATGCTCTTTTGAATGAGTTGAATAATAGCTCTGATTTGAACATGAGTTTTATGACTGAAAAAATGAAAGATAAGTACTACAAGTATTGGGGAAAGCCTGAAAAAATGAACATGATGATTTTTATTTCAGTTGTACTTGATCCTCGCTTCAAAATGAGCTTATTAGAATGGGGTCTTAATCAATTGTTTGATTGTTATACCTCATCTAGTATTCTTAAAAAAGTGAGAGAGACAATTAATTGCATGTTTGAAGAGTATAAGGGTGCTGGTGGTTCACCTACAAATGAGGTTGGGGGCACAAGTTACTGAAATAAATCTGCATTCTAATGATATGGTGGATAGTTTTCAACCTTCT
This sequence comes from Garcia nutans, assembly GCA_947685225.1. Taxonomy (NCBI): domain Eukaryota; kingdom Viridiplantae; phylum Streptophyta; class Magnoliopsida; order Malpighiales; family Euphorbiaceae; genus Garcia; species Garcia nutans. Next base: position 11,346,614 of record CANTUV010000010.1, on the reverse strand, counting down.
CAAAAAATAAGACAAATAATGAAAGAAAAATACAATAAGCATAAATGCGAGAAAAATACAGGGTATATCAAATCTAAGTTAGATAGATATCTTGAAGAAGATTGCATTGAGAATGTAAATGAATTTGATATTTTACTTTGGTGGAAGCACAATGATTTCCAATAATTGCAGAGATGGCACGTGATGTGTTAGCCATTCCTGTTTCTACTGTTGCTTCTGAAGCTGCTTTTAGTGCCGAAGGTCGTATACTTGATAATTTTAGAAGTTTTTTGAGTCCTAAAGTCATGGAGGCTCTTATATGTGCACAAGATTGGCTTCTTGTTTCTCCATTTCCAATCAATTATGAAAAATCACAAGAAGATATTCAACAACTTGAGGAATGTACATATAATAATTTTCATAATTTTAATTTAAATATTTTATTTAATACAAATTTTAACAACCTTTTATTTATTCTTTTTTTCAATATTCAGATTTGTCAATACTACCATGATACGGTGAAGAAATTTTTTGAAAATATATAGAGGTTCAAAGGATTACTTGAGATGAAAAGCTTTTCTTAAATTATTAAGTGCATTTGTTTTTAAAAAGAATATTATTAAGTACTTATTTAGTAATTTAACTTGAATGATATAATTTTATGAATTTATTTAGCTACTTTGAAATTTAAACTTATATAATGTTTCCATTTTCAGATTTATTTTAAATCTATTCTAATTTTAGTTTTGATGGAAAAATTTTGGAATTACCGAATACCATACCGAATTTTAATGGAATGGTATGGAATGAAATTTTTAAGTCCGAATAATATTTGGATTGGTATGGAATAAAATTCTAAATACCGAAATATTTTGGAATGGAATTGGAATAGAGGTAATTTCATTCCATACCGACCGAATTACACTCCTAGGAATATTAATAAATTTATTGGTGGAATTAGATTCTGAGTCATTCATTTAAATATATATTTTTAACTATTGATCATACTCGTGCAGGTAGAAAATAATGAATGTTTTATAAGATTGAAATCTTGCAATTTGTCTCTTATGGATTTTTTATAATGAATTAGAGAGAGTGCATTGCTTAACTTATAAAATTTAACTTATAAATACTAATACTGTATTTGAATTGCGGATAGGGAACGAGAAGACATGGTAAAATAGTGAAAAATATATTTATACCATTATTTGGGAAAAAGTTGACTGATTTAATAAAGAGAAAGGGAAGGGGAAGCCTTCCCCTTCCATATAGGTTTTGTAATTCTTTTATTTACACTTCAAATTGGGATGTAAGCAAGGAGAAGGGAAACTTTTTTTTTTAAATTTTTCATTTTCTCATTTACATTTGTAAATCGAAAATCACACTTATAAATGAAGTTGCACTTTTAAATGATAATAACTTAATAACTCAATTTATTTTACCTATTTTCAATTTATTCAATAAGTATAGATGAATTTAAATATTTTTTGAGATTATTATCTCTATATATATTAAATGATTTTTCCTAATTTCAAGCATAAATATGTATATTTTTTTCTATTATAATGTGGATATTTTCATACTTTCATATATAACATTTCTTACTTTTCTCTTCCTCCAAAATAAATATTAAAATTGCATTCCTTTTCCCTTACTTTTTCACAATCAAAGTATATTAATTTTTTACACTTCTCGTCCCTTCATTTTCATTTACCCTCGTTATATAAATTGTTGCCTCACCCATCCAAATATAGTGTAAATGTTTATAAGCTAACAGGAGTATACAATGTTTATCTTAAGTTTATAAGTGGATGATAAATATCTAATATATTTAATAAAAAATAATTTATAAATATATTTATTATCAATATTTATTATCAAAATGACTAAAAATAATATAATCTTTTAATATTAAGAGTATTTATTAAAATAAATAGGAATAATATAGTAAATTATTTGATCAAACTAATTTGTGTATAAACTAAATACTTATAAGCACTAAAATAATAAATAAATACCTCTATTATATATATATATTTTACTTTATGATCTGGACTTGCAAGCTTATAAAATCATTTAAATAAAAGTATCAATTTAAATTTAAGCATCAAAGGCAAACACCTTCATACTCTAAGGCTTGTTGAATTTTGAAACAATTTTCAGGAACGACTGCGGCCTCTGTGTGCGTGTGTGTTGTATAATTTTCTTGGAAATGAAAGTACTCTTGGGCTGACAAAACTTTAAGAATCGGCCTTGAACAAATTACCCAACCCAAAACCATTTTATAGATTTCTAAAGTGATGCAACTATTAAATTAAAATCCAAGTCCAGTCCATAAAAACTCTCGACGCAACTGTACGCCCGAATCTTCGTCCGAGGAGGGTACACTTGGCGAGCTAAACAACTGCCAAGACAGATGCAGTAGTAATGGACCACCTAAAAAATGCTTTCTTTTTTGTTCAACTTCAACCCCACTGAGGTTGGCCGGGGAGTGCATGTCGGCCCATCATCGGCGTGATGCGACGTGGCAATTGCTGCGAGTTGGTGCCTCATGCAACCGCATATTTGGCTGTACGGCATTTTCTCAATTGACCGAGTTAACCTTCTTCAGCAGATGAAATGACGAAAGTATCCCTCATGAAAAAAGATATAAAAGGAAACACATGTCAGTTGTAAATTGTTGTCACAGCGTGTGCTTGCAGGCAACAAATTTAAAATATTTTATTGGAGGGAATACCTGAAATTTGTACTCAAATTTTAAAATATGCCGAAATATAGCTTAATAACAAAATATATTTTTTTTCTTAAATAATTAACACAGCATCGATTTTTTCCTCCTATAATATAATATTAAAAAAAACTCAAATTTGAATGGAAACAAGAAGTACTCTGCATACTCTTGGTGGTTAAATTAAAAATATTTTTATGTTTGAATTAATAAAAAGTTAGAAAATTATTAAATTTTTATTATGTCGTATTTGTTATCAATACACGCGATAATCAATGCACAGATTTCAAAAATTACTATTCACATATTACGTGAATCCATGGCAAGCAGAGTTGTAAAATTGAATAAATAAATAAATATTTTTTTTTCTTATTATTTGTATGTTTGATAATATATTATATTCAGTTCAAAAAAATTATAATATATCATATTTTTATATATAAATTACGAAACTTAATTAATATTGTATATGCTTTTTAAAAATACTCTCATAACACCTTAATTATAGATATATATTAATTACACATTAATAAATACAATTAATAAGATTATATATTATAACTTTTTATAAAAATAATATTTCATAAATGAAAAATGAACATAATTTTTTTTAAAAAGAAATAATAAGAAAGAGTAACTTGTAAATGTTTAATAGTACTATTAAATTAAGTTATTTTTTAAATATATATATATATATATTATAATTTCAAATGTTAAAAAATCACAGCAAAGGCAAGTCGGGGAGGCAATGGAGGGAGGAATGAGAAGGGCATTTGCGTCCATAAAAAAAAGAAAGAAAAAACTAGAATGTTTAATAAAATTTGCCACCTCAATGAAACCAACGAACACGTGAATAGATTCTCATGGGCACCTCCTCCTTCTTCCTGATTCATTGATCGTTTCATTTCCTGTTTATATATATACATATATATATATATATATTATATTATATATGAAATAAATAAAAAAGCCCTTAATCTCCATAGCTGACAGCGAGAGCCAGATCTCTCTCGCTCTTTAGGCTAAGAGCAGAGAGAGATCTAAAAACTCGACACATTTTATACAATACGTGAATCTCTGTTAAAAAAACAAAATGTATATATGCAGTATGCTCACAATTTTCTCCATTAACTTAAATCTCTCCTCCTCCATGTTTCTTACTTGATTTTCTTTGAAGTCGACAGGGGAAGGTGAAACCATTGTATATACAGAGTCTTCTCGATCGAAGGAATACTCACGTTCAAGGTAAGTATCTACCTACAATTTTCTGTTTGAAATGGCATGACAATTTGTGGAATTTTTTTCCTATTTAAATTCATCAACTTGGGAATTATGTTGTTTATTGTACTACTGTTTTGTTTTGTGTTTGGTTTAAAAATTATATATTTTTGAAGAACAAATGGTCATTTATCGAATCATGAATAAATAGGGTAAAAACGAAGAAGAAGAAACAGAAAATAAGATGGACAACAAATAGCACCTTAATTTATTAATCTGTTAAATTTCAAGGATGAGTTCGCATTCTCAATTGACGAAAAATTCGATACAATAAAAGAATGATAAGCTCTGATTTACTATTGTTAGTATTTGTCTCGTATAAAATTAAAAAAAAAAAAGGGCCTAAATACAAACTAATTTTTTAAAAGAAAAAATAGAAAATTTAATTATACGAGAAAAAAAAATTTAATATATCAACATCATCATATTCACTATTCATTAATGTGAAAGTTGCATTCACCATACAATTTTTTTTAAGGCTAATACCTAAATATTTAAATATTTAAAAAACAATTATTAAATTATACATCTAATAAATATAAATAAATGATCAAATTAATTTAAAAATGAGCTCTTTAATTTTAAGAGTTAGTTTTTGGCATTCTAAAATTTCCTGTAATTTTAAGTTTTTAACCTAACCTACAATGTTTTGTTAAATTTTATCGCTTTCATGCACGAAATTAACAAGAGCCATTCCAAGGCGTTTCTTCTTGAATGCAAAGCTAAATATTTCGATTCTTTAAATTAAATGCGGCTGCATATGTAGGTTTGTAGATGTGGTAGGTAGCTAAGGACACTGACATTGAAAGTTGAACGCCCTTTGAGATCGACAACATATAATATCTTCAAATTAAATTAAGGTATATGATAAAAGTCCTTCTAGGATTATTTCTTTTGATTTCTAGGGATAAGACAAAACTGTTTCTTGCTCTAATATTTGACAATTTTCACGCCACTTCCTTGATGGCACTTTACAATTTTTACCATATTAAAAAAAACTATATTTATCATCCTTATCATTAATCTTCATATTTAACTATAGTAAGATTTTAACTTCAAAAAATATAATAAAATAAAAAAGTAAATTCAAACAATTTCCAACAATACACAAAGCTTATAGGATTAGTTATTAGCCAAGCTTCCTTTTTTTTTTGGCATCAGAAGTTTGAATTGTCTGTGTAAACGGAATGTTAAAAGATAAGAACCTTTTCCCCTGTTTTTCCCTTGTCAATTGGCAAATTCTATGGAAGATGTTGAACCCCTTTTTTAAAATCTTACATTTTATAATCCATGTATGGAATCATATAACATAAGGACATACAAGTTAAAAGATTTTGTATAAGAAATTGGATTCAAGTAAAGAATTTATCGACTATAGTGTCTAGGACATATGGTGCCCCACCATTAAATGCACATTTAGTCAAAATCCCAAGTACCAGCAGTTGGTTTAACCGTTATTTACCACGAAAAATAGGAACATAGCCTTGAACATAACTATATGTCCTATCCCCACAACGATCCAAATGACTCTCAGTACCCTTCCTCCTACATTGTTATAATCTTTAAATATCTCATTAAATTGGTAATTTGAATAGAGAGCAAGAATGTTTGGCATCTTAATTGTTCTCGTCGTTTCCAATGAATGGTACTCCTTATTGTCATTATAAAGTATATAATCGCACCTTGATCTATTCTCAAGAAATCTACCAAAACCAACAAAGGGTGTTGTTCATGTTATACCTCAGGTGGTAGAGACTCTTCACGTACATGTTCTAAGAAGCATCACTGCAGCAACTATCAGTTATAGGCCATGGCATGTACTTCATTGAGTATTCATTCCTCTCCCACAACCTCAGCCGGGAAAGATGTCTTCAAAGAACACAATGGTCTTCGTCAATCAGAATCCAGCAAAGATCTGCACAACCAAGCTGTACTCCGGTGATCCTTTTCAGAAAACCACCTTTGTTGTTCTGTCAACCACATCCGCACTGCAAGCATACAGCCTAAGCTATAGAACAGCTGATCGTTTGGGATTTTTCCATTCCAAATATCCAGCTCCTTAATCCCAAACTCACTCCGATCGTTTCTGTTTGATTCAGAAACAAGCAAAGACCTGGATGTAGCGGAGAAAATATCAATATAGTTGAAAATACATAAGAAAGAAACAAAGAAGCCGAGGTGGAGACAGCGAATTGGGTGGAGAGGCCATTGGAGATTAAAAGTCATTGGAAGAATAGGCAGCAAAAGGAGGATACAGAATGAGATGAGCTCTGTAATGTGGAAGAAAATTGTGGCTGCGATTACGATGGTGATGAGAATGGGTGTATGGTAGATTATAACTTAGACAAGGAAGAAGGAGAAATGAAATATGATCGGGAATCGTTTTCAAGATTTTTGGCTCAGGCACCATGGTCCGACACCAAGCTATTTTCGAAGCTGGCCTTCTTGTGCAACATAGCTTATGTTATACCTGAGATTGAGGTATGCAACTTTGTTCTCCTACATGATACATTAAAATCCTCAAGTAATTTTTTTTTAAATCCCATCATTTAAAAAAAAATGATAAGTTACCAGGCATGAGTTACCTTAACAATAGCACTATTACCTCCTAATGGGACCTCTATCAACCCCCTTCTTCATATACGTAAATATGGTAATAATAATTTCTTCTCTGATTTCATCGTTGAAATGCCAACTTACATGTATAGAACTCCCATAGGTCTACATAAAGAATCTTTTTCTATGTTGTTTGCAACTCGCTAAGGATATGTGATAATTCTCTAATCCAACCTCCATTATACTAGGCTCTAGATAGTCCCATTTTTTTAAATTTCACTCTTTGGATGTTCTGCATGTGTACTAAATTCAAGTATTCTTTTTAGTTAATTGCCCTTAAAGCTTTTAAATTTTGGATTTGAAAATTACTGAAAAGAAAGACAGATATGAGTCAGTAGCTTTAAGAAATTTTCTTCTCTCATCCAATTTGTCATTTGGTCCAAAGAAAACAAAAATGTAGATGAATTTATCAAGTTCAACCAATTATCCCTCTTTTGCAGGGCAACGCTTTGAGAAGATACTATGGCCTACAATTTTAACATCTTCCTTGGAAAAGAAAGCCGAGGCAGTAGCCATAAAAACAAAACTCGATAAGGACTCTACTCATTTACCTGTTGCATCTCTTGCCAAATCCAAATCAGAGGACAAAGAGGACTCTGAGAAGAAGAAGCGAGCACTTCCCTCCTTTGTTTACGAGATTGCAGCTTCAGCAGCATCTTACGTCCAATCGCGGACAAAAGGCTATTCCACTTGTGGCTGTAAATTACAGGATGGGAGTGAGTGTACAGATTTATACAGAAGCGGATCCCTAGCAGATGAGGGGGGAGAAAACACACCTCGAGTATACAAGTCAGAGGTGGCTGCAGCAGTTGCAGCATCAACAATGACTGCAGTGGTTGCAGCTGGGGAGAAGGAAAAACAGAAGGCAGCAAAGGCCCTTCAGTCACGTCACTCATCACCTTGTGAATGGTTTGTTTGCGATGACTTGAGCACGAATACCCATTGCTTTGTGATTCAGGTAATTCATTCCTTCGCCATCTATCTTATTTTCTGCAAGATAAGGCATTGACATTAGGTAGCATGTATTTGTTAAAGATGATTCCTCTAGCAAACCAATACATGAAAGATATAAATTTTACACATGGCATGATTTTCTAAATATAAAAGAAAGACAATACTAGAAAAGATGAATAACAAGTTAAACATTTGCAAAATGCAGGGATCTGACTCCTTAGCTTCCTGGCAAGCAAATCTCTTCTTTGAACCTGCTAAATTTGAGGTGAACATTGACTGCAAATTCTTACAGCTCTAACTGGGGAAAATTCTAATAAATGTATGCATGAAAAACTTGACGATAAATGCGCAATAACATTAGTATCTGATGTGTTATCGCAGGAGACAGATGTGCTTGTTCAAGGGGAATTTATGAAGCAGCAAAGGGAATATATGAGCAGTTCATGCCAGAGATAATTGAGCATTTGGCTTCGCATGGAGAACTTGCAAAGCTTCAATTTACTGGCCATTCCCTAGGGGGTAGTCTCTCTCTTTTGGTCCACTTGATGCTACTGACCAGAAAGGTTGTCAAGCCCTCAACTCTTCGACCAGTGGTCACTTTTGGCTCGCCATTTGTGTTCTGCGGAGGCCAAAAGATATTGACTGATTTGGGATTGCATGACAGCCATGTCTACAGTGTGATGATGCATAGAGATATTGTCCCAAGAGCTTTCTCCTGCAATTACCCCAACCAAGTTGCTTATGTCCTCAAGCGTCTAAATGGCTCCTTCAGATCACACCCTTGTCTGACAAAAAATGTAAGTATTTACTCAATTACTTCTAAGTTAGCATCCTCAAAACCATCAATAAGTCACTTATTTAAGTCATAAGGTCTTGTCCGACTACAAATTAACAATCTATTTGATTACTTCCTAACATGACATCTCCCAAAATCTACATGTTATTTGGTCAGATCTCAGAGGCCTGTGGATCTCCATTTTCAGGCTTCCACTAAATAATTCATATATCTTATTTCCTTTTAGTATTCAGAAACCTAAAGAAAATAGTTGTCCAAATTTCTTATTTAATTTCTCTCTCTCTCTCTCGCTCTCTCTCTCTTTATTTAGAGCCTATTATACACTCCACTTGGTAAAGTATTCATTCTCCAACCTGAAGAGAAGTCATCTCCTCCACACCCTCTCCTACCTCCAGGCAGTGGACTCTATGCATTAGATAAGACACATCGCAGTTACTCCACGAGTGTCCTAAATGCATTCCTCAACTGTCTCCACCCACCGGAGACTCTAAGTGATCCTACAGCCTATGGTTCAGAAGGTACAGTCATAAGAGATCACGACTCAAGTAATTATCTGAAGGCTTTGAATAGGGTTTTGAGACAGCTTGAAATTGGTTGTTTGCAAAGTAACAGAAGAGCAGAATCTACTGTGGCCACTGCTTGCTTCACCATCTCCACATTCATGGAATCATGAAAATAATATGGAGAGTAACTTATTAGTAGCAAAGGAGGTAATCACTGCATGAAGCAATTTTGATTCTTCAACCATTACACGACTTTGACTCTGAATCGAGATTTTTTTTTTCTTTTTTTTTTCATAAATTTGTTGTATATCTCTGCTATGTGTACTATATGATAAACTCTTTTTTAACTCTGCCTGTGCATGTTATTCAGCACTAAATCACACACACTAAAAAAAAGATATTCAATGTTTCTCGTAGAAAAGATACTGCAGATTTTCAGCAAGTTTTTTTTTCTCTCCAATATCAAATTTGAACACAAAGTTCAAATTTTGACTATATTACACTTTTTATTGCCCCCATCGCACTTAGACTCACTTTTAAAACAGACAATTTTAAAACCCAGGGGAAAGGGTACCATGAAATAAAATTGTTAGCGTTTATGGGGACAAGTAAAAAGAGTAATGTAGTCAAAAGAAGCCCCATACAAACTTATGTACAAATCAACACTCTAAAGATATTCAATGTTTCTCGTAGAAAAGATACTGCAGATTTTCAGCAAGTTTTTTTTTCTCTCCAATATCAAATTTGAACACAAAGTTCAAATTTTGACTATATTACACTTTTTATTGCCCCCATCGCACTTAGACTCACTTTTAAAACAGACAATTTTAAAACCCAGGGGAAAGGGTACCATGAAATAAAATTGTTAGCGTTAATGGGGACTAGTAAAAAGAGTAATGTAGTCAAAAGAAGCCCCATACAAACTTATGTACAAATCAACACTCTAAATGACTGCATAAAAATGGGAAAGTACGAATCGCTATTATATTACTGACATTTATGGAAAGAAAAGATGTACACATGCTAGAAAGTACAAAGAACATATTCAGATAGGCACGATCTTAAAACAAAAATATAAATTATTTACCTTCTCAAGTTATCTCTTTGCATATTTCAAGAGCTGTTTTGAAAATTTCTACTGTAGGTTGATTGCATATATAAAACTTTTTGTTCTTTGAATGGTGCTGTAAATCAGAATGGGGGAAAAATATATTAGTTCACAATAATAGAAAAAACCTAACACTTGAAAATGTGGGGAAGAGAAAGGGGAAAGGGGGGAAGGATTTGTAAAAAGCTTTCTTAAGCACAAGATAAACAAGGATACAAAAAGTTAAACGAAAATATTGCAAACAATATTCATTTTTTTCAATTTTTTTTTTACAAATCTAAAATCATCAATTTTGATATACATTATGCCAATTCACCAAGAAAGATAAAATATTTTACTCATAAAATGCAAAAAAGAAAAAAATAGTTTTACTCTACCAAGGACCATGACAGGTCACAAATCATGCACCAAAATTCAAAGAAAAACTCTGTAAACAGTGAGCAAATAAAGGTAAAAGCACAGTGTTTAGGACAAGGGAAGTAACCTCTCTCTATTAATCCCAAAATGCAGATTGTTACACCAGTTAGCTAAAATTCTATTTCCCATTTTCTCTTCAAAAATGAATGATAATTATATAGTACAGAAAATAGAACTCAATCAAGTTGTAGTCAGACAATGTTCATCCCACGATGAAATATTGTTTTGCACAGAAGTAGTACTTACCTTCAAAGTGCATGCTTACAGAAGTAGTGCTTGCAATTGGTCACAATAGGATATACAAAAGGCTGCCTGCAAAAAATGAAACATGCAAAAGGCAATGAATCACCATCATCTTCTTCTTCTTCTTCCTCAAAGCTCTGGCATGCGCCACTCTCATCCTTCCCCAAAGCCAGATTTCTCTTCCTTGTCTTCTGAGCCTCTTCCACTCCTTCTCCTGCTGCCAGCCCAAATTGTAATCACCTTGATCATGCATGCATCTCCATACCCACAATAATCAGTTCCTTTGTAGTCTTTGCATATATCTGGCTGATAATCAAACCGTGCCGTCACCCTAATTTGGGAAGAAGCCCCAATAATAAGCCCATTAGCGCCAACAGTTTTTCACTTTTAATTGTTTGCTCTCTTCTAAACCCAGCTTTATGAGCATCTTTTGAGAAATCAGTCTGGAATTCTAGGGTCGCTGTCGCTCTATTATCGTGTTGAATAATTTTCTTTGAAGATTCGAATTGAGAGATTGGGGGATCAGATTCCACATTTGGATGAACAGTTCTTTGAAGGTCCAGTAGGAAAGAAGAGGGTATTGTGAGGATTTAGGGCTTTTTTCTGATTCTGCAAAACAAAGCTAGTAGTAGTTTTTGTAACATCGTCTTCATCATCTCCTTCATCTGCCTCAATTCTTTCTCTTTCTAATGCCTTTTCGGAGAATCTCACTGTTTCCTTACACAAAATTAACGGATGGTCAAGGAAGACTATGAAAAACCGCGCTAAAATGGACCGCCTCTTCACAATTGGACCGGGCCTGGGTTTCACAGAATTACCAAAAATAAATAAAAAAATAAAAAAAATATTTATATGTAAAATTTATCTATTTTTAAAATATTTTCAAATTAATCATTATTAATTTATAAATTTATCATATTTATATAATTTATTATAAATTTATCATATATACAATAATTTATATCATTATATATTTTTATAAAATAATTAAAATATTCTTAGTAAAATGTAAAAAAAAATTATAAAATCCCACGATGGAAGTAATTTTCCCTAATTCTTTAGCTAATTTCATTTACAATCCTTTTTCTTTATACTTAATAATATTAAGTTTTCTTTTTTAATTTGTAACACTAATATTTTAATCTTTATACTAATAATGTGATTTTTTTTAATTCATACTGCTAATATTATATAATTTTATATTGATAATATGATTATAGTCACATTTGTAAATTTTAGTATCATGGACACTTTATCAAATTAAAAATTTTATTTTTACATAATACATCAATTATACTCATTTTTTTCTTTGTATTTAATATTATGTCATTTATTCTCTTATTCAATCATGATACTTCGCTTATTCAAATTTAAAATATGTATATGTTGTAGAAAAGGAAGGTCAACAACAAATCTCCAAGAATCAAGCACAAGATCAAGAGCTATAAAACGAAAATTAAAACTTTTATTATTTTCCTTTTTTGGCTCTGTAATGGTAATATATACACTGTAAACATTATTGAAAATAAATGAAAAGAAACAGATATTCAAAACCCAAAATTATTTTTCTTATGTATTTAATTTGAATTTAGTTTTTTTTAATTTAATTTAAGAAATTATATATCTAAATATGATTATTAATTAGGTTAATAAAAAAATTTAAAATTTTAATTTATTAATAAATTATTTATATTCAATTAATAAAATAAACAATAAATGAAACCATCAAAATAACAATTCAATAACTTGAATTTATATAAAATATATTTACAATGTAAAATATTAAATTTAATAATGTTAAAAAATGAATGCTTTAATTGTTTACTCATCATATTTAAAAATAATAATTATATTTGTACTTTTTATTTCAAAATATGAAATACTCTATTTGGTAACTTATTGAGATTATATTATTCATTTATCTTATGCCAATTATTTATACAAAGAAAAAAAATGATTAAAAGTTATTAAAAGTTACTGTAATTATTAAACCTGACTCTTAATTCCCTTTAAAATATTTCTACACACACACTATAAAAATTTAAACAAATAAAGTATATATATACACACTCAAAAAGCTAATAACAATAAAAAAAACATAACACTATTGGGATGCTCATAAATTTAATAAGTTGTATGTATATTGAAATAAATCATTAGCAATTGAAAAATATTAAAATTAAATTATTATATAATATACTAAAACTGGCATAAGAAAACAATGCATTTCCAAATTAACCATTTTTTTTTCATTTTTTCCATTTTATCCCTCTTTTATTGTTTAGGTCTTTTTTAATATTTTTTGCTTCCTTTAGATGGCATCAAAGGTGATGCGAATTTTCAGTTTTACTCCAATTTTTATTTTCTATTACCTTTTTTTATTGGTTGTTTTTTTATAATATTTTCCCTTTTTATTTTTATTTACTTTTTATTCTTATTAATATAAATAAATAAATTAATGATTTAAATGTAGTCCTTTTTTTTATTTTTCTTTTAAGTCTGTACACTTTTTTAAAGCTATTAAATATTATTTTTCCTTTAAATTTATGAGTCATTATATTTATTTTTAATTAATTATATTCTCCCTTTTATTTCATCATCATTATTAAAATACTCTATAAATTATTGTTTTAATAAGAGTGGCTTTTCAAATTTTTATTTTTTTATTTTATTTTAACTTCTAATAGAGTTTAAGAGTCATTATTCTTAAAAGAATAATTTTTTTATTATTATTTTTGTCACGACCCAATATGAGAGCACGTAATCGATAATAGGAAATAAAAAAATATTTGACTTTTAGAATCCGTTGTAAGCCTGATAACTCATTTTTTAATAAATATAAATGGTAACAACAGTTAATATCTCGAACCGGACCTACTAACCTACTGATATTATACTTTAATATAATATCACATCATCATCACCAAATATTTATTAACAAATATATTTAACTAAATCGCGAAACTAAATGATTAAGAAGATATACAATAAAAGAAATATCATGCGGAGTTCTATAAAATAATTATAACATAACTATACAATAAAAACATACATAATTAACACTCCTGCTGAGAAATAAAAATGCAGAATAACCTGAATAAGCAATACTCTTATACTCAACCTGCAGCCTAAGAAAAATAGTAAGCATGAATGAGAGTTTGACTCAATAAGCTATATAGTAATTAATATAATACAACTATTCAATGCATAACATGCTCATATAAATATCAATCAATCAACAAATCGCATGAATAAATAAAGATAGGAGTAAGTCAATGGAACCACATTAAACCTCAAACTGGGGAGTCTATCCTCCTATTTAGTTTATTTAGTCCAATACATTTCTCTTAGAATTCAATACATATAGTCCTCTGTCACAGTCGTAACTAAGCAGCGCTACCCAATTAACAAGCAGAGCTGAGCATAAAAATATATCGTCGTCATGTCAGTCCTAATATTATCGTATAATATCCTCAAATCATAACTCATATTTTCAATCATATGCAGTCTCACATTATCCTAATACTATCCGGCATTACATTTTATATGCATTAAGTACAATCAACTCATACTCAACACACATTATGCTTATAGCAATAATAACCGTACATATAGTGCACAAACAATTGATACAATATGCAAATACAATTATAAACATATATTAGGGAAGCAGAGTATTATATTATTCTATATAACTCACAGATTTATGAAAATCTAACGATTATCCTTGGAACATTTAATTAGAAAAAGGAGACACGTAAAAGTATTTTCAATCGATAATAAAAAAATATTAAAAATAGATAAATACGACTATAGAGATTCTGCTGAATTTTCGAGAGAGTATCCTCTATAATTATGATATTTTTTTCTGAAACAAAATGAAAACACTTAAAAAAATTTCATAAAAGTCAACGTTAACACAATTGTCTTATATGAGCCACCATTATACTTTTTAATAACTCAATTATAGGCCCAATGTATATCTCACAAATATAATTGTAATAATTTATTACATCAATATTAATCTTATTTATTTAATTTACTAAGAAAATATTCACTTAAAATTTTAAAATATATGCTAATTCAATTTTAAATAATTATTAGAAAAGTATTTTATAACCGTCCCTCAATTATAACTAATTATCATATAATTTATTTATCTCACTTTATAAAAATAACTTGGTTAATTTAATTATAAAAATAATAATTTTAATCAAATAATTAGTTTTAAATTAACATCTTCAAAATATTCAAATTTTAACATATTTACTATTAGTTATTAATTATAGATATTTATTATTATTATTATTTTATTTATTCATTTAATTATATTTAAAATTACTATCAAAACTCATAATTCATTTTATTATCTAATTATAATTTTTTTACCAATTAAATAATAAACTTTATAATAATTAATTTTCAATTATTTATTATATGTTTTTACTATTTTTTTATAATTGTCGGAATAGCAATTTCACAATCAAAATAGTATTACCATCACCGAAAAACAGTAATCAAAATAATACAACCCTCGTCGAATTTTGGCCAAACTCAAAAGTGATAGAAAATTTATAAATGATATATCAAAACGAAGCTTACGAAGAGAAAATTCTAAAAATACCAATATTTTTGAAAAATAATGTCAGAATCGGTTTAAATTTTCATAAAAAATTTTCGAGAGGCACCAACTTTATTCGGCAAGTGCAGATTGCTCTGATTTTGAAAGGCGGCGATCTTAACAGCGTTGGACTATTTGGACGATAAACTTTCTAATGGTGTAGAAGGTCTCAAAAAATATTTACCGGATGACGGTAGATATAAAAAAATATCAAATTTTCTCTCTCTACCTCACTTCCTCTCTCCTCTGTCTCTCCTCTCTCTATCCCTCTATGTTTCTTTTCTTTTCTTCTTCTTTTTATTTCCTTTTTTGGTTTCCTTCTTTTTTTTTTCTCTCTCTTATAAATGCATATTTTAATTTTAATTTATTTTTTATATTTTTTAAATTTTAAAATAATTTAAAATTTAAATTATTACAATTTTATTTTAACTTTCAAATTATTAATATAAATTTAATTATCTTAATGAATGTGTTATTAATTATAATTTTTTGATAGAATGCTATTAATTATAATTAGATTTAAAAGTTTATATTATTTGATTTTATTTTTAATAGATTAATCTACTTAAAAATATTTTTATTATACCAATTTAGTTTAAATTTTAATATATTCATTTATTTTTTTATATTTCTTTTTGCTCATATTAATTTCAGGTAAATTCATAATTATTTTCTTTATATCAAAACAAAAAAAGTAATAAATTCATTTATTCTTTTGTATTCAAATTACTAATCTTAATTATTTTTCTAATTTTTAAGTACAGTAATAGAATTGAAAATTAATATTTTATTTTTTATAAAAATATTTTAATATATTAGATATATTTTATTATAAATATTTTTATAATGTGTGAATAGATTTTTAATATTATAAATTTATATGTATAATATTATTTTTTGTGTACTAATTATATTCATATATAATCAAAATCCAATTCTCTTACAAAGTCAACAATTTTAACAGTTTTAGATATATCAGTATATTTGGATGATGATTTATCATGATTTTATAAGTTATTGTTTCAATAAAAGTGATTTCTTTAAATTTTTTATTTAAACTTTTAATTTTTGGTAGATTTTACGAGTTAATTCTTAGAAAAATGATTTTTCAAAATTTTAAATTCTTTATTATTATTTTATTTTAACTTTTTAATAGGGCAGGGTACATTTAATAATTTTAAAAAGAATAATCTAAAATGGAAATATTATTATTATTATTGGATTTATTTTTTATTATTTTACTTTATTTTGAATTTTTTAACTATTTAAAAATATTTTAATGTAACAACTTAATATAAGTTTTAATATAATTTTTTATTATGCTATTATGTTTATATTTTTCTTTAATCATATCCTTTTTATTTAAATTTCATAATTTTTCATTTATGTTAAAAAAAATTTAGTAAGCAATAAATTCTTACTTATTTTTTGATATTTAAATTATTATTTTTATTTAATTTTAAATTAAAACAATAAAATTAAAAATTATTTTTTGATTATTCCTTTGATTAAATCTCAAATTAATTCAAAAAATATCTTAATACATTAGATATATCTTATAGTAAATATTTTTATAATATATAAATATGAAAATTTTTAATATTATATATATATTTATATTTATAATATTATTTTTTATATACTAATTATATATGAATACATAAATTATTTATTTATTTATTTAAACTTAATATAAAATATTATAGTGCGCTAGTAAAAATCTATGCTTATTTAATGCTAAAAAGATAATTTATATATATATAAATAGTACAACCATAATATGCATTAAAAGTGATAATTTATAAAAAAATACAAATAATTAAACTATAATAATATGTATTCAAAGTAAAAGAGAATTGAAACTAATAAATTTTTTTTGGAAAATATATTATGTTGAATTTAACAAATTGATCTTTTAAATGGATGCGAGAGGTCGATATAGTAAAACATATGTAAAATATTAAAGAAATAGCAATTTCAATAAAATATATTTACAATGAATTTATTTAAAATTATAATTTCTATGTGTATTATTATTTTAAATTTTAATATATATTATCTTTAATTACTATATAAAATAAAATAACATAAAAAATAATAAAAAATAAATTTACTAAATATTATCTTTTTTTTTTATCAAGATACTAAATATTATCTTTAACTATAATAAGTCATTTTAAAAATAAAAATAGATATCATTTTGAATTTGAAAGATTAATACATTGAAATAAATATAAATGTTAAAAAATAATATATTATAAAATATTAGTATTAAAGTAAGCCCGATGTGTGAGACAATATTAAAAAAAATAACAATTATAAAAATAAAACTATATATTAATATTTTTCTATAAAATTATATCTAAATTAATTTAAAATTAATTAAAATTAAAATATAATATAACTCAGAACAAATAATAATACATAATAATTTATTAAAAATATATTTAATAATATCTCAAGTTAATTATGAAAAAATTTTTATATATTATAATTATATCTTAATATGAATAATTTTATCAATTATCATTATAAATTATGAATAATTTTAAAATTTAAAATCATTTTATTTATATTTTTAAAATATAAAATAAATTTTTATTAATGAATCAAGAATATATTTATAAAATATAAATTAAATTATATAATTTATTTTTTAGTGGACACTCATTTTATTTATTAGCATATTAAATTACTATTAACTTCTATGTAAGACGAATATCTTTAATTAATAAAGATAAATAACCTATATTAAAGGAAGATAAATATTCATATGAAAAATATATATAATCTTCCCCTGAATCTCTCTCATTTCCTCTGTCTCTGTGTATTCACAAAACCTAATATTTGATCATCCCCGTCCCTCTTGTCTGCACCATTCCATTAATCAATGCTTTAATATTCAATCCCGGCAACACCGCTTTTAGCATCGCTATTGATTCGTCGACAACACCTCTCATCATTTTCCAGGATTCAAGAGTTTCCGTTAGGGTTTTGATAATCTGACAGCGTCCTTTAAAATAAATCCCCAATTCAGTCTCTCTCTTCCTTTACCTTTTAGTTTTTTTTAATATTTGATTTTTAGGGTTTTCTTTTTGTTTGTTCATATAATTTTTAGATTTCATTCATTGTTTTTGTACCTCCCTCTTCAATCTATTTGCTGGATACTTCTAAACATTTTTTGGAAATTGAAGTGCCTTCCCTGAAATTTTCTTTAGGTTTATCTACTTCATCAAACCCAAAATTTGGGCGGAAATTACACTAGTTGCCATTTTGGTACTGAAAGGATATTAGCATCTGGGTCTTTTTTGTTAATCGGAACGTTTCCAACTTTGGCAACGGATTCATTTGAGAATCACAATTTGGGAAAACTAATCAACTAGTTCTTTATTTGTTCATTTGCCTTTTGTTGTTGTATTGCACCTTGTTTTCCTGTCTATGCATATATCGTTGTTGTTGTGGTAGGTGGTCTCACTTATTTCGGTAGGAGTTGGTTTTGGATATTAGTTATTGCATAACGGGTAGGAGAAGGGAAAAGACCTAGGATTGCATGGGCGAGCATGGAAGGCTATTGCCAAACGGCCTACTGCCCAATGAAGCGGCCTCTGTGATCCGAGTGCTTGACTCGGGTCGATGGATGAAGGCTGAAGAGAGAACAGCGGAGCTCATTGCCTGCATTCAGCCCAACGAGCCCTCGGAAGAGCGAAGAAATGCTGTTGCTGATTATGTGCAGCGGCTCATTAAGAAGTGCTTTCCTTGCGAGGTACATTGCATACCCCCGTTTGCATCGCTATTGAGTATTGCTACTTCATGTACTGATTTTGGATTATGAGGTTGTTGTTAATTAAATGGAGATGGGGGATTCTTTTCCCTTGGGAATGTAAGATCATGGTGAGGAGATATGGAGGGACATCTCATCTTTAAGGCTGTTGAAGTGGAGAGGTAATTGGTATTGCTCAGCTGTGCAAGTCGAGGAAGTGATCTAACATGCTTGATGGAGGCTAAGAGAAAAGAGGGGGAGGGGGGGAGGGGGGTGTTGAGTGTGATATTACTGTTTTCAAGTCGAAGGCAGTGAGGAACTTGGTAGTTTAATATTGGTAATTTGCTAAAGGGTCTATGCTAATTGGAAAGAACAAAAGATGGGCCTGAGATTTGAGACTTTTTTTTTCTTTTGTAGAGGTTTGAGTATTCGTGTTTTGGTAGTGATGTTGGAATAATGCTTTTTTCAGTTGTTTCCTTGTTGCAGAAATGTTTGAGCCTTTGCATTGTTATTTATTTACCCAATAATTCTTGTTATCTACAGGTGTTCACTTTTGGATCTGTACCTCTT
This sequence comes from Garcia nutans, assembly GCA_947685225.1. Taxonomy (NCBI): domain Eukaryota; kingdom Viridiplantae; phylum Streptophyta; class Magnoliopsida; order Malpighiales; family Euphorbiaceae; genus Garcia; species Garcia nutans. The sequence goes on along the minus strand of CANTUV010000010.1, from coordinate 11,327,041 downwards.
AAGACTTATTTGCCAGATGGGGATATCGATTTAACTGCTTTCAGCAAGAATCAGAACTTGAAAGAAACATGGGCTCATCAAGTTCGTGATATGCTGGAGAATGAGGAGAAGAACGATAAGGCTGAATTCCGTGTGAAAGAGGTCCAGTACATTCAGGCAGAAGTAGGTTCTTTCTTTTACTCATTACATTTCTTTCATTCTAGTCATCTCCTCTTCCTTGCCATTTTTGTCTCTTTGGAAAAGTGAATCATTTAGCTATTGCCAATGTATATGAAGGCAAGGCAGGTGCTTGCCTCGGTGCCCTGGCACGACAATAAGCTATCAGAGCACCTCATATAGGTCATGTTGAGGTGACTTGAACTAGGCACTGAATAGTTGAGCACCCTGAGCTTAGAGGATAGGTGCCTTGGTGCTCCACTCTTTCATAAGTTCCTTAAGCAACAAATGGTCTTCGTGCCTTGAGGTTGTTTTTGCTTTTGATTAATTTTAAAATCTATGGAGTGGCATTAGCTCATCCAAATACTTTATCCAGCTGTTGTGGATTTGGTGAACATTTCTAGGTCTTGTAGTTGTATTGACATGATCTCATATTGATTTTTCTAAATATAGTTTATCCTTGTTATCTTGTAGGCGGATAAGTAATTGTTATTCATTCTAATGATGATTCCAAAACTTAAAAGAGTTAATTTTTATATGGAGAGAAGTGTAGATAGTGGGAGTTATGGGAAATAGTGTATGAATCTCTCCTGCAATTGCAATTACAGCTTCTAAGCCTTTTATTTTTATTTTTTGTATGTTAAATGTTGAGCATCATTTATCACTATCCAGGTCTGGACACTATATTACAAAATGAATTAGTTGTTTGAGAAGATGCTTTTTCTGAAGATTTTATTGGTTGTTATAGATGTCTTGTGTAATTTCAATGAAAATTACTGAATAACTTCATTCTTGTCTTATATGGTGTAATTCTTGTTGATGCATTTATCATCTTTTCTGTTTGAACATATATATAGGTGAAGATAATAAAGTGTCTCGTGGAAAATATTGTGGTAGACGTTTCGTTTAATCAGCTTGGTGGGCTATGCACCCTTTGTTTCCTTGAGGAGGTTAGTAATCTGTTATGGATGTCTGCACAGGATCTTTTTTTTCTAGGAAACTGAAAAGCATGACAGAATTTGGTCTCTGATCATGATTTCTACTTCCGTAGGTTGATAATTTGATAAATCAAAGTCATTTATTCAAGAAGAGCATCATATTGATTAAGGCGTGGTGCTATTATGAAAGTCGTATTTTGGGAGCTTACCACGGATTGATTTCCACTTATGCACTGGAAACCCTAGTTCTTTATATATTTCATGTTTTCAATAACTCCTTTGCTGGACCCCTCGAGGTGGTTTTTCATACATTGCTCTTTTTTATATTTATTTATTTATTTATTTTTTACTGTTTCATTCGTCTAATAATTTATCTGATGTTTTCCCTGCATGTCTAGGTCCTTTACCGGTTTCTTGAGTTCTTCAGTAAGTTTGATTGGGACAATTTTTGTGTTAGTCTCTGGGGACCCGTACCCATTAATTCACTTCCAGATGTAACAGGTATATTGAATTGCTTGAATACACTTTTATTGATGTTTCAATGAGCATTTTAATTGTCTGCCAACTTATCAATATCAAGTATTTTATGAAATTATTTGCTTTGCAGCGGAACCTCCTCGAAAAGATGGTGGAGAGTTACTACTTAGCAAATTATTCCTTGAGGCCTGCAGTTCAGTGTATGCTGTTTTGCCAGGAGGACAAGAAAATCAAGGGCAATCTTTTATGTCGAAGCACTTCAATGTTATTGATCCTTTGCGTGTAAACAACAATCTTGGACGTAGTGTTAGCAAAGGTATGTAAATAGAACTCCGGTAATATTTTTCGTAACTTTTTGCTTTCCTTTTCAATGTCTCCACCACCCATCTTTCTTCTGGGCTTGAATCCGGTTTTCATTGCCGTTTATTGGATATGAAGAATATGTTTTTTGGGTTTCTATCACCAATTGCTGAAGTATCACTGAGATTCATTATTTTAATTGAAAAGTCATTTGCTGTCATGCCATTCTGTTAAAGATGTGAGTTGCCTCTTATCATTTACCCGTTATAAATATTGATATTGTGAGGTTCAAAATATGTGAGTTAATTTTGTTTTCAATAGTGATCAATATGATGTTATGAGTTCAATGGTAAAATCTTACTATTATATTCTCTGAAAGTTTATAACTCAATATTGTTTTTTCATATATATGAAAGTTATCATTGTTTGTTTACTTTGACAGCATTTTATGTTTTAAGTATAAGGTTCTATTTGTTTCATAGAAAATATCATTTTTGGAAAATATTTTCCAAGTAAAACATTTTTTGAAAAAAATTTCCAAAGAGCTAAGTTGCTGTTATTTGGTTAACAATATTAAAAATTAGCTAAAAATTTTAAAAACTTGAATTTATAAGAGTATAAACATATTGAAACTTATAGGAATTTCATATTTTTAAAATTCTATTGTTAAATATAACAAAAGAAAAGCACAAAAATAGTAAATGTTGATAGTTGCCAGCAACTGATGGGGCTTGTTGGCGGCTAGGGTCAGCCGACAGTGGATAGTAAGTATGTTTATATGCGGATTAATAAATTTGTATTTATGTGTTTTTCTTTTATTATAAAGCGTGTCAAAAATCCAAGAAATGGCTTAATTTTCGATTGATTGACTAGTTTTCCAAAGCCTTCCAAACATTAGAAAATCTGAAAATGTTCTCCAGAAAAATATTTTCCACAAAACAAATGGAGCCTAAATGTTAGATTATAATTTTTCATTGAATAGTTTTAACAATAACTATTTATATATTTTGGTATACATATATTGTTAATTGTACTCTTCGTCAATATTAAATGCTAATATATTAACTAATACATACAATTATAATTATAATTGAATAGTTCTAATAATAACTAATATGTACACATATATTGTTCAATGCACTCAATGTCAATATTAAATACTAACAATTTTAGTAGCACTTACAATTTCCTGTTTTCTTTATTTATTATATATGCTCGCGCATCTTTTCAATGTTTTTGCGCAAGGGAACATCAGACGCATTACAACTGATTTAGTTAGATTTTTTTTAATTTTATTTTACTACAGTTTTTAAAGGAGAGTCCTTGTGTACACTAACTAGCACGACTATGCTTCTACCCATGATATTTTTCATGTTCCATTATTCACTTTGTGAAGACCTCTGTACATGCATGGAGTTATGATATGGCAAATATATTGCAAGGTTTAGCATAATCAGTTTTAAAGTAATCAGGATTTTGTTGTAATTGCATGGTTAAGAAAGACAGCATTTGAAGCGAGAATATAGATGCGGTTAGAATAATGCTTAATGAAATGAAGAAAAAAAAAAGCGCAAAACATTATATTTCATGCACACTAGAGCAGTCATGTTTTGAGGGAAAGTATATATGATCGGAGTTCAATTTTTCATGAGAACATTTAATTCCTTCGATGAAAATTTATTGCTTTGGTTTGCTCATATCTTTTCCTTCTAGTTTGAAAGTTCTTCAGTTCTACTACGGATCATTTTGTATATTAACTTTACATTCTTTAAATAATGCGCATATTTTCCAGGTAATTTCTTTAGGATACGCAGTGCATTTGCATTCGGTGCTAAAAAGCTTGCCAGGTTACTTGATTGCCCAAAGGAAGACATATACTTTGAAGTAAATCAGTTCTTTTTGAACACCTGGGACAGACACGGCAGTGGGCAGCGGCCTGATGCACCGAGGAATGATTTGTGGCGCATGAGATTGTCAGCCTCTGACCTCTCAGAAGGGTCTGATAATATCAGGAACAATTCAAACAGCAAAACTTCTGGTCGTGAAGCACTAGGTGATGTAGTGCACAGTTCATGCAGTGTTCCTTCCCAGCATGCTAATTATCACTTGGACAGCTCATCCTCATCCAGAAGCAGTGATGCTTCTGTAGTTTCTCGTACACACAGCCAAAAGTCTTATGTTGGCCCGAACAACACAAGGACCTCTGATCAGTCTAGAAGGGAAAGCAGTTCCAATCATGGCCCAAATGCAGATAAAAGTCAAAGAAGATCTAAAACTGATTACTTGGTCAGCGATCTTCAGGGAAGGTACCTTTTTGCAAGGACGCGCTCTAGTCCCGAGCTTACTGAGACTTATGGTGAAGTTTCTTTTCAAGAAAGACATAACGAAGCCCAAGAAACTGGAAAAGGCCAGACCTCCTCTGCTAGGTTAAATAACAGCAGGAGGAAAAACCTGGAATCTGATGTTTTGGGAAGCTATGGTATTAGATCTTCAACTGATGATCCTTCATCCATTAGACATACCTCCCGTCAAAGCCTTGATTTCGCTGCTGATTCAAACAATATTTCAAATAATTATCATGATGAGTCAGGTATGGTTGCTGCTGGTGAAGAATTTGCATCCATCCTTGCAACACAAGGGATGCATCAGGAAGAACAAGATTTTGTGAACTTAATGGCATCTTCTGCTGGTCTTGGTTTTAATGGACAGGTTCATCTTTCACTGAATCTGGCATCAAGTCACATACCTCTTCCAATCTCACCTTCTGTTCTAGCTTCAATGGGATATGCTCCTGAGAGAAACTTGGGTGGAATGTTACCCACAAATATTCCCATGATGGATAATCCCTGGGGCCCAAATATGCAATTTCCTCAAGGCTTGGTTTCTTCACCGCTAACCCATTATTTTCCTGGCACTGGATTGCCCTCAAGCACAGAAGATTCAGTTGAACCTGGCAAGGAGAATTTTGGTTCCATGGAAATGAACCCATTTGAGGTTGATCATGATTTCTGGCATGAGCAAGAAAGGGGCTCCACCAGTGGGTTTGATCTTGACAATGGAGGCTTTGAAACTCATCAATCTGATGATAAGCAGCAATCCACATCAGCTAGTTATAACTTTGTTCCCTCATCCAGAGTAAGTGGATCTGTTAGCTCTTCAAGAGTTCAACAGAAGTTCAGTAAAGAAAACCATGGCTCAATGAGGGAAAATCATACTGATACTTACCCGATTCCAGAAAACAGAGGTACTGAAGTTTATTTTGATGACAGAATTGCAACTTCAAGGTTCTTTCCTACTGTGAATACTAGCTCTTTAAGAAGTAGAACCTCTTCTGAGAGTTCATGGGAAGGATCGCCAGCAAAGGCATCAAAATCAACTAGGGAAAAGAGAAATAGAAAAACATCTTCTGTAGTGCCATCTGCTGCTTACGAGAAAGGTAAGAATGTCTCTGAACAGTCCTCTAATCAGGCAGATGATGAGAACAAAGACTGTAATCCACTGTCCACCATGGGCCCTGAAACTGAAAGAAGCATCGGACCTCAATCTGCTGCTGTGCATGTTCCGAGGCATCAGTTTCCTGGGTTTGAAACGGCACAGGCTAGTGGATCTGAGTCATTGATATCTATCGCTCCAGTGCTATTAGGTCCGGGTTCGAGACAAAGAAATGCAGATAATTCAGGGGTTCTTCCTTTTGCATTTTATCCTACAGGGCCACCAGTTCCGTTAGTAATGCTTCCAGTGTACAACTTCCCTACTGATGCAGGAACTTCTGATGCATCATCCAGCCAATTTAGTATTGAGGAGAGTGTAGATAACAGTGATTCTGGACAGAATTTTGATTCATCTGAGGGACTTGATCAATCTGAGGTGTTGAGTACTTCTAATTCTATGAGAAGGGTTGCTCCAGTTGAGCAATTGGAGCACAAAACTGACATTCTTAATAGTGATTTTGCCAGCCACTGGCAAAACTTGCAATATGGGCGGTTTTGCCAAAATTCACGGTATCCTATGCCTTTGATTTATCCTTCACCTCTTATGGTGCCACCTGTATATTTACAGGGCTGTTTTCCATGGGATGGTCCTGGGAGACCTCTTTCAACCAACATGAACCTTTTTACTCAGCTCATGAGCTATGGGCCCCGTCTTGTTCCTGTTGCTCCTGTACAATCAGTTTCTAATAGACCTACTGGTATTTACCAACATTCTTTTGATGAACTGCCAAGATATCGTAGTGGGACTGGAACTTACCTGCCGAATCCTGTAAGCTAGATCAACCTTTTCCTTATTGGGCTTTTATTTTATTTTATTTTTTATTTTTTTTATTTCTGCACCGGAATATATATTAGTCATGTTCTTGGCCTGAGAGTTTCATCTGATTGTAGTAGCATCTTTTATTACTGTTCAATTGTGTTTAACATGCACATCTTACACATACCTCACAGCACTGCTGCCTGTGCACTTGTGGTGGTGGATTGGTTGGACAGTCTTTTCCGGTGTCATGCTCTCACTTGTAGTAGTGGACACTGGTAGGGTGTATTTTACTGGAAACGGGTTAAATATTGCAGGTAAAAGAAATATGCCTATATATTTTATAATTTGCCATTTGATTTAGACCATTGTGTAAGGAAAAGGATTATACTACCTGAGCCTTTTGCTTCTCTAAATTGATTAACACATTGGTTTCTTAAACTATCGAAGTATCTTCTCTCTGTCTATTTCTACTACTATAAGTGATGCTATACGGTCCTTGAAGTTTTAGAAATTGTGTATTTTTTCCTCATCTATTGCCATTAAAGCAATTGATATATATTTAGTGACTGTCATTTTGCAAATCTGAATTTCTTCTGCATTCTTGTTGATTGGAATTCTTCATGTTCTGCTATTGCTGATTACTTTAGATTTCTTTTCACAATTTATTTTGTTTTGTTTTGTTTTAGAAGGTATCTGTTCGTGAGCGGCATTCTACAAATACCAGGAAGGGAAATTACAGCTATGATAGAAGTGACCACCATGGTGACAGGGAAGGGAACTGGAATTCTAATTCAAAGCCTAGAGCTGCTGGGCGGAACCACAGTCGCAGCCAGGCTGAGAAGTCAAACTCAAGGCTGGATCGGTTGGCGACAAATGAGAACCGAACTGATAGGTCATGGTTCTCAAATAGACATGATACTTTCCCTTCATATCAGTCTCAGAATGTTCCAATCCAGTCAAGCTCATCACAAAGTGGTTCGGCTAATTTATCATATGGCATGTATCCTCTACAGTCCATGAATCCTGGAGTTTCATCAAATGGGCCTGCCTATCCGCCTGTTGTCATGCTATATCCCTATGATCACAGTGCTGGTTTTGGTTCTCCTGCAGAACAACTTGAGTTTGGATCTCTTGGACCGGTGGGTTTCTCAGTAGTAAATGAGGTACCGCATTTAAATGAGTTAAGTCAATCAAGTGGGGCGTATGAGGACCAAAGGTTTCATGGTGGCTCTGGCCAGTGGTCTTCCCCAGATCAGCCTTCTTCACCTCATCTGCGAAGGTAGTCATCACTCTGTGTGTTAAGTGCAAGGTTTCTGAACTGCAGGGGCTCTGAAAGCCCAGTTGCATGTGAATAAGTTGCATTGTTTTAGAATTATAGTACTGAGAGGTAGTTCTACAATATCAATTCATTTCTGCCTTTAAGACTGCAAAACCTATAGTTAGATGACAATATATTTGTAGGTGATGATCTGGTGTTCTGTTTTGCAGTCACATCATTTAGTTGTACCATATATACGTATATGATGGGACTGTGATTTATGAGTAGAATGTTAATGCCATGACCTCTGTTATTGGTTGCTTATCATTTCACTGGATTGTTTTGTGATGGTTTTGATGTATTATCTTAACAGGGGCATTTGATTTTATTGCCAGATCGGTGGCCCAAAGGAATTATCAGTTAAAGGATGAGGATTTCCCGCCTCTCTTGTTCCTGAACCAAGCAGTTAATGATGCTGGGAGAAACTATGATGAGAAACCGGCTAATTGCCAGGCCTTTGTGATTTCACCTCATTCATAAAGGCAGAATTTGTGTTGTGGGGAATCACCTGATACTTGTTTGGTGGCCGCCCATTCTTGCTGGCTCATGCATGTCTGTATACTAGATATCATTTCTAACCTGCCCTCTTTACATGGATGTGGCAGATCGACAGGGGGGATGCAGGACTCAGGACTCGGAGATTAGTTTTAATTGTAGGGTTCAACACATTGTAACTCCACTGATGTAGGAGCTCGTAGTTCTAGAATCTAGGATTTTGCAATGTTATAAATTTACTTCTTAGGATTCTTTTACACTGTGTATGATGCAAAAAGCTCATCGTAAGAGCTTTTCTTATCAACTCTTGCTTAAAGGTCGATATTGTAACAATACCTCCACCAAAAATCGAAGAAAAAAAATTCTTGTTTCTTAGATTTGCACTTGGCATTCTGTTCACTGTTGACGGTAGGGCTTTTGGCGATGTATTTACGACCACTGAAAGGCGCTGGTATTCCCTTTTTGGGAAACCAAATCATCCATACTAATAAAAAAGAGCTTTTGAAAAAAAATAGAAGAGAAATTAAAAAAATTAAATTTATTAAATTTATAAATTATTTATTAAAATATCAAAATTTATAAAATATACTAAAATATTAATTTTTTATTAATTTATAATAAATTTATCATAAGTTTATAAATTTTACATAATTTATAATAAAATATTCTAATAAAAAATAAAAAATTAAAAAAATATGATAAAAAATATTATTTTTTCATAAAATAAATAATAAATAAATACATTTTTATAATTTTATTATCCTTTACCGATTTTGTTTTAATTTGAATTAGTTTTAATTTTTTAGAATAATGAATAATTTGAACTATAACTCAAATTAAAAACACAATAAAAAAAAACAATAATGACGAACACATCCCATATTCAATCAATTCCACAAGAAAGGATGATCCTGCGGCTCATTGAAAGAGATAAACCTATTGCTTGATTAAGGTTAGGAGCTGGAAATAAATATAGGTTTGCTCCTACATGGTCTTCCAATTTAGGAATTTACACGTTAAAAAATGTGGCGCTTGAACCTGTTATGCACGAGCGAAATCAAAATGCAGCAGAAGTGTTTGTCAATTGGCAAATCATGTTTCCATACAGCGTTTCTCTGTCTGGATTTTCCCAAGTCTCAGAGTCGCCGTTTAGCTGCAAAAACTATTTGGAGCGCAAACCAGGAATATTTCTGAGGCCCATCTTGCCTAAAACAAGCTTGGGAATGGCAGGAGGGTTATCAAGTCCCATGCTTCGGCTGAAATCATTAGCAAGCTCCACAAGCCTGTACTTGTCCCTACCCACCAGTTTATTTGAATTGTAATAACCTAACCAGGCCTGATAAGCTGCTTCTTTATTCTTCATCTCCACATGGGACAGGGCCCGCTCCACCTGTTCAGTAATGTTTCCTTTTTTAGATATAAGATTTTGTTCGTGGAAAATTTTCCAAAAGTTCCATAGTTTTAATGCGATTAACTAGTAGCGAGTTCCACTCCAAACAATAGAGGAAGGAAACCCCTCAGCAGAAGGATTGAACAGGGAGATACCTTTCTTTTTGTATCTGGATCCACAGAAGGGACTGAAGCCTTTGTTATTGGCAAATCCTTGATGGTAGATAAGAATGATTCCTCCCAAGGTGCGAGCAACAAGATGCCTTGCCCTTCTTTACCTTTACGACCAGTTCTACCTAGTCGATGGATGTACTGCTCTCTATCAGATGGAAGGCCCACCTGTGCTTGCAACAGATTTTTTTTTTTGCTTAATTAAAATAAACAGAAATGAAATGTAGAGGCTATCTTTTTCAATCAATTAAGAGGAGGTTGGATGTGAAATGTATATGAAAAGTATGAAGTAAACAAAATCATGGTGAGGCCAGTCTACTCTAGCACTTTAACACGGTAACTTGTGCACAAGGCCAATCATCCAGCCTGCAAGTTTATAAAATGGAATCAAGTACCTGTATAACAAGGGTAACATCAGGATAATCAACTCCTCGTGCAGATACATCTGAAGTCACAAGAATTAGGCCCTTTGATTTCCGAAATTCATCAGAAACCCTGGTCCTGTAACTCTGTGGCTTTCTGGAATGAATCTCTCTAACATTCAAGTTCAGTTCACCAAGAAGGTTAGCAATCATTCTTGTGACCATAGCAGTTGTACAGAATACAAGAACCTGCACAAAGAAACAAGAGCTATATCAAGTAGACAGAAAGGTTACAGATTTGCAGTAAGGTTGGCAAAAGTATTTCCATTTCTATGAAACTTAATAAAAGGATTAAACATATCAAACTCTAAAACAATAGATATCTTATGTCCCAAATAAATGCAAAATAGAGATAAGCTCAGTAAAAAAAGGCACAAATTTCTGGAATTCAATGCAAACCTTATAATCAATATTATCTGCAATATGATCCTTCAGAAGAACATATAATATGGGAAAATGCTTGTCCAATGGAGCAACAAGATGCATCTGCCTGACCTGAAATGATCCAAAAATTAAGATCAAGACATAAATAACATCGATTAGATAACAAATTCCATAAAAAGCCTACCTGTGAATGCGTCTCCTCAATTCCCTCTTGAACTGTATTTATGAATTCATGATCTCTTTTGAGAGCAACATGACAGATTTGATGAACCTTCAAATTAAGCAACTAATTCAGAACTCCGACCAGATGTACATATATGTTAAGACACACAAAAAGTTAAAAAGAAAAAAAGAAAAGGTGACCTCTTCAGGAATTGTGGCAGAAAAAAGAAGCGTTTGTCGCTGCTTTGGAACAGAAGCAATAATTCTCTCAATGTCTTTACGAAATCCCATGTCTAGCAAATGATCAGCTTCATCAAGTACAAGGACTTTCACACCCATCAGTCTCGTTGCAAATCCTGCAGTATTCTCAGTGTGGTCTCTGAGCCTTCCAGGTGTAGCAACAAGAATCTGTTAATTTTATACATATGAGAAATATAACAATGTCCAAACTGGATGAAATCCATTTTCTTTAGTACATTGCTTAGCACACTGTATATGATAATTCACAACCTAATTGGTTGGCAGCCTTGGATTGAAATTAATAGACAAATTGAAATTTACATTCTTAATGATATTTAAAAAAAAAAGCCTACATATGATGAATGTTTTAACTTAAAGTCATTTTATCTTACACAAAATTAATAAACCAACCTGGCAAGGGTTTGCTTGCATTTGCTTCTGCTCAAGAGCAAGTCTTGTACCTCCCATCACAACTTGAACACCAATATTCGGGTGATACTTTAATAGGGTGTTTGCCTCTGCAGCAGCTTGACTTGCAAGTTCCCGAGTTGGGCATATAATAAGAACAATAATTGGGGGTCGTTTTTGATCACTATTAATAGGAGGAGATTTCACAACAACTTCAATTGCTGGAAGCTGATCAGAGATAGAGAGACAGAGACAGAGATAATAAGTTACAGCTCCAAGAATTCTAGGATCTTATAAAATTTCAGATGCCTTATTATCCAAATTTAAATCAAATTCATAAGATGGCCAAATTTCAGTATTTAGCTGATAAATCCAAATTGGCTATGCACAAATGAACCACCATTAATGAAGAAAGTAGAAAGAAGAAAACAACTATATCCAACAATATATCAAAGGATCTTCCACATCTAAACTGTGTCCATAAGCTTGCCTGCTTTTAGCAAATTCTTCCTTAAGAGAATGACTAGACAAAAACATGAGAATTTACCAACTTTGTATACTAAGAAAGTTTAACAATGTTTGAAGAGTGAATGCATATATCTTGCTATGAAACTACTAAAGATGATAAGTCCTTGCCACAGCTTTGCACTGATGTCTTCCATTGGCTAATATGCCATCATACGCTAATGCACACACAAAATAAGGTATCTTACCAAAAATGCTACAGTTTTTCCAGTGCCTGTTTTAGCCTTAGCAAGAACATCCTTACCTGGAAACAAAATCAATGTGTGCATTGTTATGTTATGGACAAGTAAAGCAACATCATAAATCATAGCAAAGAGTAGCAACAGAAATGAAGATATATATAACGATGAGAATATGTAGCAATGAAAGTAAATTCAGAATCCCAATGTTGAGTGAGTATTTTTCATCTCAACTTTAAACTGAAACAAAAAGAAAATGAAGAAAACAAAATGATCTATATAGCTGATCCCAACTTGTCTGATTAAGCCTTAACAGTAGAATCAGAACCCTTTGCAGGACATTTTTCTCCTTAAAACCACTGCTAAAACGAAATATGATAGATTAAATAAGCCTCGCATATTGATTTTTCTGAAACTTTCTTTGGAGAATATATCCAATTAACAAGTTGTCCTTAAACCATGCAGTTTGCATAACAAAAGAGATCTAACTAAAATCTAGCTTGCAGTTTGCAAACATCCAACCATCTCTTATCTTGATTCTCAGCAAATCAACTAGGACAAATAAACAAGAACTAGACTACATGTAAAAATAAACCTTTAAGTATAACTGGAAGAGTCGCCTCCTGAACTACAGTCATTTTCTCATATCCTGCAACCTTGATTCCTTTTAATAACAATGGAGAAACCGAACACTGATCAAATCTGCAAAAATTTTAAAGATATTAAGTGTTGACAAAATTCTATAAAAATTAGAGAAGGACAAATATTAAATATTAACATACCTAGACTCGCTTAAATAAGAACATAAATTTCCAGGTGAGCTTGGCCTGTCTTTCCCCTCCAGTCCAAGTGAAGAAGATGCATTTCTCTTTAAGATCCCATCATCATGACCATCTTCATCAGGACTATCACTCTCCTCCTCATCAATTAAGTCCCTGAGACCCCCCATAAAGTCTTTCCTCTCATCCTCCTCGTCGTCATCAATCTCACTGTCATCTTCGTCATGTTCAACAAAATCCTTTTTCTCCCTTAATCCCTTCCCATCCCTCCGAAACCCAGAATTCATGCCTCTCCCTCTTCTCTTTTCATTCATCAAATACACATCCTCATCTTTCCTTTTCCGGAAATTGAATGTCTCCTTACGACTGTCAAATCGCTTGCTTGCCCTTGAATTCCTTGAAAATGAATCAACTTGACCACGAGCTCTCCTCCTATCTGACTCGCCAAACTCGTCTGAGATACTGTCCCTTCTTCTCTTCAATGAAAAGCGATCTCTGTCTCTGTCCCTGTCCCTTCCCTTTTCACGATTTCTACATCGGTCACTATCTCTAGCATTCCGACCTCTATTGCGAGCCGTATCAGAATCTGACTCGTCTTCAGCGACTCGGCCACGGAAAGAGCTGCGCCCCAAATCACTGACCCAGTTACTTAGTTCGGCTTCATCGTCAATCAGACTTTTTGAAGCTCTAGCATCTCCTCTGCCACGAGCATCGCTTAATCCAGAGCTTGAGCCCGGCCTGGGACGAAATGGCCGGGTCGAGAGCCGGCGAACACCGAGCTGCGAATTGGAATAAGGCCCAAAACATAGGTATTTAAGTCTAAATGGGTATATCCGAGACAAAATGGGGACGGTCCGGATTGACCTAACGGGTGGGAAAGAATTCATGGAAGGGAGACTTGAAAATGGAAAAGATGGATTGAAGAAGCGTAGCTGTGAAAGGAGTTTAACGGGCATAGTAAGACCTTCAATTCCTGGTCGCTGTCGCCGGAAATCTCCGCTAAGAAGAGTGAAGGTGAATCAGGGTTTAAGCTGTGTTGACATTAAAAGTAGCTGATTGTGATAGGGTTTAAGCGAACGTGCGATGCTCTTATGTAGCAGTGTAAACGCACCGTTTTGTAGTTTTACAACGATATCGCGCAAAACAAATGCAATTCAAAAATTCTTTTCACTTAAAATTTAAATAAAAATCTAAAAATCTATGATATTTATGTTTCTCATTGTTTTTTCTAAATAATTTAACTCTTATATATATAAAATTATGATATTTATATGGAATAATTTAACCTATGATAATTTAAAATTTATATATTTTTGATGTCGTATTAGTATTAATAAAAAATATTTTTTATTTTAATACATAATTTTTATTTTTATGTCTTTAGTGTATACGGTTTATATATGTGTGATGACAAATCTATTTTTATTTATCTTCTCTTTTAAGTAATTTATCTTGTATTCTTGTTATCTTTCTATATGTGCAATTTCAATTTTTTGAAGGCTATTATTCTATATAAAATTGAGTTTTTTTTTTAAGCTCGTTAAAAGTAAGGGAATTTATAACCAAAATTACAATTAAAAAAAGTCTTTTCAAATAATGACTTTCTTTCGTTAATTCAATTTTTTAATTAGCAAAACTTTTTATCCCGGTGAATGGAATTGATTAACCTCTCTTATATCCATCATAAGAAAATCAACCTATTTCTAAATCCTCGAATTCAAGAAAACTCGTTATATATATCTATATTTGAATATAGAAAATTTTAAGGTGGACATAATTCATATCTCTACTCATAAATCAAATAAATTATAGATTATAATTAAAAAAAATTAACTAAAATTATTTTTAAAAATATTATAATTTAAATAAAAATTTGTGATTGACTTGGTCCATGAGCGAGGACATAAATCAGATCCATAGTAGAATTTTTCTTTAAATATTACATATATTGAAGAAGAGAAAATCGACTATAAATCTATTGTCTGTACTAAATGCAATTACCTCTAAACTATACTTTGACGTGAAGAAAAATCGCTATTAAAACTAAGTTGTCTAAAATATATTAATTAGAGTATATGTAAAAAAATATATAACATCATTAGTTATTATATTAGTTATGTCCTTTTCTTATATGAAGTCATGTCCTTTCTTACGACATGACTTCATTTGTATCTCGCAAAGGGTAAGAAGCCTTTGTCTCCTTTGGAATCGAAGAAACGATTATGGGATTATTACACAAGTTAGTTCCACAGATTTTTCAATGGCGATTTTTTCTCAATTAATTATTTCTCATAATACATATATATATATATATATATATATTATATACATGCATGCATACCTTAAAAGCATCCTTGTCTGTTTTGTCATATTCAAACCAAGATTTTGAATCAGATACTGAAGAGCACGGCCCTTGTCCCAATCAATTTGAGGACGTATCATCATAACCTGTTTGGTATAATCAGGGATCATAAATTCAAGCTTAATTAAGGTTAATAATTATAATTGTTGTAGCTAGGGTTTTGTTTGTTGTTTTTAAACATTTTAAAGTCAATTACCTTTCTACCTCCGGTTATGCAAAAATTAGGGTAATCCGCTATTATTGATTCCGCCATTTCTTTAAGAGAAGCAACATCCTGTTTTATTATTATTTTTAATCAATTAATTAATATAGAAACTACAAGCAAAGCATTTGTTTGGCTAATAAATCAAGTTAATTTATGGCTTATATAATTAATTACCTTGATATTTACAAGCCGAAAATGCACAGAAATGCAAAACTTATTGTCTTCAATCATGGCACCGTAAATGATTTTGGTTTTTTCTTCCAGTGCCCTCAATATCTACAATACAGTAAATTAATCAATAAAGTTAAAAAAGAAAAACAAAAATATGAGGATATTAGTTTCCGGTAATAAAAAGAATATATTCATGAATTAGAATTTAAGTTTAAATTCACAACTTTTCAAAAATATATAATAACTGAATTAAAATTCTTTAATTCAATAAATATAAATAATTTATAATTAAACGAATCAATTAATTATATTTCTCAAGATATCATCCAAACTAAATCTAGAGATAAATAATTTTACCTCCTGAATTGTAGGTAAGAAAGCTTTTGCTGGTTGAAAGCAAATAATTTCATTACCCTAATAAAGAGAATAGAATCATTTTTCAGATTTATAGACAAATAATTTAGCAACTAGCTAGCTAGTGATTAATTATTTTATATTGATTGAATTTCTATCGGATTTTGAATTTGCAATTCCACTGAAAATCTAATAATTAATTGAAATATAATATATTATAAACTTCAGAAAAAGCCAATAATTTTTTTTAAAAAAAAAGGAATAAAATATACAATTCAATGCAGTTATATATACGAAATTTAGTTAATTAAAACTAGATTAATTTGTTCACCTTAATTAAAAATAAATAAATCAATATAGTTTGTATAAAGAAGATATTTACCTGATCAGACATGAAAGCTTGATCAGGATCATTGACAACTGGTGAAAGAGTTCCATCATAATCCAAAACACACAGCCAATCTTTTTCCTTTAGCGGGTGTCATCATTTTTTCAAACCAGTGCAAAGCAAAAGGATGCTTCTTCTATTTAATTATATTTTTAAAAGCGAATTATCAAAATTGATTTAAGATTAATTTTTTAATTTATAATTTAATTATCATATTTAATTTCTATGATAGAATCAGCAGGAATATAGTTATTTAATTTGGTGATGCCTTCAAAGTTTAGAAGCTCTGATGCAGATGATTGATATCCCATTAAACGCCTCCGCTTATTTTAATTTTCTCCTGCATATAATTAGTCATATTTATATATATTTGATGATAAAATTAAATTATTTATGTATAAATATTTTCTTTATTTATAAATTTTTTTTAAAAGTGTTCTAAATTACTTCTAAAACGTTAAACGGATAAAAATAGAAATAAATATTGTTAAACTAAAAAAATTCAGACTACAAAGAAATTATCAAAATTCTTAGATTTTTAATAATTAATATTGACTTCAAGGTGAGCAGTGATATACTCTGACTAGTAATTAATAAGGCAGCCACTATTATTGAAATCCTATATTTAGGTACTTTTCTCATTAAATCTTCGTTGATATGGAAGAGTATATATTATAATTAAAAAACCTAAATTAAACATATTTTGATTCAGTTTTGTAATAAAAAATATTGATAATTATATTTTAAAATATTTATCATTTAGGAAAAAGAAATCAACTACGTACCTAATTAAAAATTATCTAAAATATCAGGCAAATATGTTTTTAAATGATTCTTTTCTTTAAAAAAAATTATAGTGTTCCATTTTCTTTGGACTTAATTTTTGCTGTAATTAATGATTAAAGGGTGGATAGTTGGTAAGTATGTGACTGATTAAAAAATCTTACAAAAAGTTATCGAGGTCCTTTATTTGATTTGTTTATTATCATTTTTTTTTAAGAAATGTTGGATTCGCTATATTATTAGTAGAGGAAATTACATGAAATATGGAAATTAAAATTTTTTTTTCACTGTATACGGCCCTTCTTTGCCTTTTTCATTCTTACGATTTTCTTTTTTTTTTTTTCAGTTTTACGTCAAAAGACGCCGGTTCTTTTTTTTTTTTTTTTTTCTGTTTTTGTTATTTTTGGTTTTTAATTTTTAATTTATAAATAATCTTTTTATTATTATATTCCCATTATATAAACAAAAAAAATAAATATATATAATATATACATAAAAAATAGCATACGCACAATAAACACTAAACATACACATACATCTATATAATATTTACACAATTTATTTAATATTTTTTAATTTTATATACTCACAACATTCATATAACATACATATAATATATATACAACATATACGATAAATACATAATATAAATATTATATTTACATAATGTCTACATCATCTATATAACACATACAATATATATATAACATATACATCATAAAATTAATATTTTAAAAAAAATTATGTTTATAATAGATAAATTTTGATTAAAAATAAATTTAATAATTTTTATTAATATATTTTTATATATTTTATCTTTTTTAAATTTTTTTGAGCTTTATTTGTTATTTGTAATTAAAATTAAAAATTCTCTTTTATAAAAATTAATACATTTTATTAGTTAAAAATATATTTTAAAATATTATTTTTTATTATTTTGTTAAAATATATTTATCTAATAATAAAGTTAGAAAAAAAATAAAATTTATAGTAAAATAATACTTGAAATGAGAGATGAAGTATGTAAAAAAAATTACTTTAAAAAGGAGTGAAGTAATTTAAAAAAAATATTGATTTTAGTATTTTTAAAAACTCTTTTTAAGGTATAGTAATTTTGAAAATCAAACATATTTTTATGGTAATTTTGTAAATATCACTTATTAGTATTATTATTATATTAATACATAATAAATATGTTATTATATCATAGGCTTATTAATTCAGTGAATAATTAATATAAACCGAACGCTGAATGGAAATTATTTAATTAATATAAACTCAAATATTTGTTATATATTATTATGAATTGGACATGTAGTATATTTTTATATGATGCACCTAAATTAATAAATTATATTTAATAAAATATTTAATTTGTATACACATTTTTTGTCAATGAAAAAAGATCACAATAATCTTTTACTTTTTCATATATTATAATTATGGTTTTGGACTGCTAACAGGAAAGACAAGCACTGCTCCATAGTTAATTACCATAAGTGCTTGACCACTTTTGAGTATGACCAAACCCATACGTAAGATGATACGCACCGTATAACAGAATCTAATACAATTGGCAAAGCAACATCAAACTCCCCTGAAGATCCCTTGCCGACTATAAGCAGGAACACCGCCGACAGAACCTATTATGTTTTTCTTTCTTCTTTAATTTGTTCTTCCCCGTAATACCCATAACGTTACATAATTAACTCATAATTATATAACGTTAACTGTTCGTAAACTATAAAATGAATCTTATGCATAAATTTCATTATTATAAGAGACACCAAAATATGAATTATATCTGGTATTAGTCTCCCAATAGTTTCATGTTTAATTACCAGCATACATATATTATATAGACTCTTTATTTGGGCAATAAAGAGAGAGATAAAATAATACGTTAAGGAAATTAAAGAAGAACAGAGAAGAACTAAAAATAAGTAAAGAAAAATATGGAAAAAGAGCATAGACTTAAAAAAGCTTACCTTGGTGATGAAGTCAATAGTCAGAGAAAGATAGAGAGTTACGGAAAGCTTTATTTATAGACAATATTGTATAGGGTAAGCTATGGTAAGTAACCATATATATATGTATATATATTATTACTCGTTAATAATTAAATCGTTAAAGAACTTCAGTTTATAAATGGAAAATCAAGACTTACCTTTTTCCAGTATGTATTATAATATGAAGTCATTTTTCTATATAAGTTTATTCAAGTATATATTGTTATTGAATTCACCGTAAAGATTAATTTCTAAAATTTTTAATATGATCAGGTCATATATTAATTTATATGAAATATTCATCTCGGATTGAATAGAACTATAAGAGTGTTAAAACTCTATCTATTAAGTTTTAATATGGTTGGCAGTAAAAAAATAATTAAATCTTAGTTATCAATAGATTTTTTTTAGTTACTCATTTGGTATTTGAGGTATTGTCCGACTAATTCGAATTCGAGTATTGTTTAGTTTCGAAAAAGATGACTCTCCCAACAAATTTTTATTCATTCACAAGATTCAAATATGAAACATTATTTAAGGGGTAATAAGTGATTTGCCACTTATGTCAACTCATATTAGTGTTATCAATGGATTTCAGTACTTGAAATCTATACCAATAATTTGATCATTTCCAATTAACCCAAGTCTGCATGACACTCAGATTTTCAATTAACATTAAATAAGCTTTAAAGTAATTGCTTCATAGTCCTTGGTTAAAAAAAAAAATGGTCCAAAGAAAAAAAAAAGTAATGACTTACTATTTTCTTTCTTTTTTTTTTGACTAATGATTATGAATAAACAATTACTTATTATTGTACCTATTTTCACAAATTTGCGTGCTCGATTAATTTGGTAAACAAGCTATTTTTCCGTATTTTTTATTCATTTTTTGGTTGGTAATTCATTTGACTTTTTAATTTAATTTAAAACCATTTTTCATTCTTTTTTACTGAGCTAACTAGCCGATCGGATCAAATTTTTTTATCTCACGACATTCTGTCTAAGAAAGCAATAATAATAAAAAGAAAAAACTCCTCGTTCTCAACGGAATTTTTTTCTCAACTCTCTTTGTGAGATCTTCTACCTATTCTCTTTTATCTAGGATTGTTGCCGATCTCTCAGCCTACAGTAACCCTAAATTATCACTATCGTTTGGTTCCTTTTTAATTTTTTTTTTATGGTTTGTTTATATTTCTTTTGGATATGATTTTTATCCTTCACCTTTATGATTGTAGCTTCACTGTTCAAGTTCTACTGTTAAGCTTGCTATTTTGGCTATATACTATGGATTTAAAGATACTAGAAGCTCTTGGCGGTGGTGTGCCCACATAAGTGGGACCCATGCAGTTTGAATATAAAACAAAAACAAAAACAAAAGGAGTGGAATGTGCCGAAAAAGAAGAAAAGAAAAGAAAAATTTTGGCAGATGAGCTGTGCACAAGCTCTAAACGAGTCCAGTACACGGTTTCTTCTCCTATAAATTGGAGAAGAATCTGCTTCATTTGAGATATATCAATCAGCTTAGATAAAAATAAAATCTAAAAGAGAATATAAATTTTAGGAAGGGGGTCCTAAAATTGGGAAAGAGAGAAAATAATAATGAGGTTTTAGAAAACACTTGAGTGCCACTATTATTGTAAAATTCTCTTGTGTACCTACTATTTTTAATAGTGGAAATATTAATTCGGAGTTTGTCCCGTGGACGTAACCCAAATAATTAAGGGTGAACCACGTTAAATTTCTTGTGTGCTTATTTTATTTTTCTGGCATCGTAATTATTTTCGTTATTTATTGCGGGGGCCCTAACAAGTGGTATCAGAGCCGAAGATTTCGGCAGGTTCAGGCGGTCAGATAGCAATACCAGTTTTGTGGATATATTTTAAAAATAAATATATCACGACGACGAGAAAATTACGAGGAATCCGTTGGTGCAGTCCGTTCGGAAAACCGTTGCAGAATTAATTTTAAAGTGCATAATAGCAAATAGTAACCCCAAAGGTGACGTACTATTCAAGTATACTATTCACATATATGGTACTATTTAAGTGTACGATACTATTCAAGTGTACGAGGACTATTCACGTATATGGTTACTATTTACGCATACGGTTACTATTCGGCAAATAGTGAAATTTTGTCAGATTCAGAATTCAACATGGCGAACGACGGAGTGATGATCAAATTGATGGATTCAAATTATTCTATGTGGAAATCCAGAATGGAAGATTACCTCAATTGCAAAGATCTGTACGATCCAATTGAAGGTGACGATGCGAAACCAGAAGAAATGAAGGAAAGGCAGTGGGAGAAGTTAAAGAAGCAGACACTGGGTACGATACGCCAGTGGATAGATGCTAGCCTATACAACCATGTGAAAAATAAAAAAGATCCCAAAATTCTCTGGGAGAAACTAGAAAGTATGTACGAGGCTACAAATGCTCAAGGAAAGGTGTTCATGATTCGTAAAGTCATGAACTTGAAGCTGTCAGAGGGACGATCAGTTACACAACACTTGAACAATTTTGAAGGACTTATAACTGAGTTAGCAGTTAGCGGTATGTCCTTGGATGACGAGATGCAAGCATGCCTGCTATTGGGATCTCTACCAGATAGTTGGGATACTCTTGTGGTATCATTAAGCAACTCAGCTCCAGATGGCGTGGTGACGATGTCTATGGTGAAGAATAGACTACTCAAAGAAGAACTTCGTAGAAGAGATGTTGCCAGTACCAGTTCACAAGCCCTTGTCACAGAGAATAGGGGCCAGAGCAAGAGTAGAGGTCGAGGGCATGGAAAATTCAGAGATAAATCCAAGTCCAAGGAGAGAAGAAAGTGTTACCATTGCGGTAAGGAGGGTCATCTCAAAAAGAATTGTCGTTTTCTCAAACAGGAGAATGCAAACCGAAGTCAAGATAATGACAAAAATACAACAGCTACAGTCTCAGCAGAAGATGGTGAGGTGACGTTAGTCTCTTATGATGCAGATTACTGTCATGTTGGAGATGCAGATACCGAGTGGATAGTAGACTCCGGTGCTTCATACCACTGTGTTCCAAAAAGGGAATACTTCTCCACTTACAAAGCAGGTGATTACGGCACTATTAGAATGAGAAATAATAGTGTTTCACAAATGGTGGGGATCGGTGATGTCTGCATAAATACAAGCGTCGGGTGCACATTAAAACTAAAAAATGTGCGTCATATTTCAGATCTTCGGTTGAATTTATTATCTGTTGGTGTACTGGACAAGGAAGGTTATCAACAACATACAGATGACGGTAACTGGAAACTCACCAAAGGGTCATTGGTGGTGGCGAGAGGAAAGCTATGTTGCTCGCTATACAAAATGCACGCAGAGATATGTGCGGGTCAACTAAATACAGTTGGAGATGATGCTTCACCAAATTTGTGGCATAGGCGGCTGGCGCATGCTAGTGAGAAAGGGTTGAACTTGTTGGCAAAGAAGTCCCTCATTCCCTTAGCCAAAGGTAAAATAAATCCTTGTGATTATTGTTTATTTGGGAAGCAACATCGTGTCTCATTTCAGAAGAGCTCCAGAAGAAAAGACAACAAATTAGAGTTGGTACACTCTGACGTATGTGGTCCCATGGAGGTAGAATCTCTTGGAGGAAGTAGATATTTTCTTACCTTCATTGATGATTTTTCACGGAAGACATGGATATATTTGTTGCGCACAAAGGATCAAGTATTCAAACACTCTCAGCATTTCCATGCGATGGTGGAAAGAGAGACTGGAGTGGCATTGAAGTGTTTGCGCACAGACAATGGTGGTGAATATATCTCTAAGGAGTTTAGAGATTACTGCAGTAAGCACGGTATTAGGCATGAGAAGACAGTTCCTGGTACACCTCAGCATAACGGCGTTGCTGAACGGATGAATCGCACCATTGTTGAAAGAGTCAGATCCATGCTCAAAATGGCTAATTTACCTAAGTCATTTTAGGGAGAAGCTGTCAATACTGCTGTCCATCTAATCAACCGACTACCTTCAGCACCTTTGGATTTTGATATTCCGGAACGGGTCTGGACAGGTAGGGATATTTCATACTGACACCTGAGGGTATTTGGCTGCAAGGCGTTCATGCATGTTCCGAAGGAGCAGAGATCAAAGCTTGATGATAAGTCAGTTCCTTGCACTTTTGTTGGTTATGGAAATGAAGAGTTTGGCTACAGGTTATGGGATCCAGTTAAAAAGAAAGTTGTCCGGAGCAGAGATGTAGTATTTCACGAGAATGAGATCGTGGCTGATACAGTTGATGAAAGATCTACAAGTGAAAGTGTTGTAGATAATACACCAGAGAGCATTCCTACAAATGATGCCACAGGAGGAGGAATGCCAGAATCATAACAGGAAGCAGAAGAAGAGCCAGTCATAGGGGATCAAGAGACAATTGTAGATGATGATGTAGAGGGTGTTGAGCAGGGGGAGCCAGAGAACCCCATTCCACCAGAAGAAGTTGAACCACAGCTGAGAAGGTCAACCAGAGAATGCCAACCATCTACAAGGTATCCTAGTTCTGATTATATTTTGATTACTGACGAGGGGGAGCCAGAGAGCTTCCAAGATGTGCAATCTTGCAGAGATAAAGATTGTTGGATAAAGGCCATGCAAGAGGAGATGAATTCTTTGAAGAAGAATGACACGTACGAGCTGGTGAAACTCCCAAAAGGGAAAAGAACACTCAAGAACAAATGGGTGTACAAACTGAAGAAAGATGATGGCAACCTAGTAAGATACAAAGCTCGATTGGTCGTCAAAGGCTTTACCCAGAAGAAAGGTATTGACTTTGATGAGATTTTTTCACCTATTGTGAAAATGAGTTCTATTCGAGTTGTACTAGGTTTAGCAGCCAGCTTGAATCTTGAGTTGGAGCAGCTTGATGTAAAGACCGCATTCTTACATGGGGATCTAGAGGAAGAAATCTATATGGAACAGCTAGAAGGTTTCAAGGTCAAGGGAAAGGAGGACATGGTTTGTCGCTTGAAAAAGAGCTTGTATGGGTTGAAATAAGCCCCGCGACAATGGTATAAGAAGTTTGACTCATTCATGGTAAATCAAGGATACAGAAGAACAAATGCAGATCCTTGTGTATATGTCCAGAGATACCCTGACGGTAAATTTATCATCCTTCTTTTATATGTTGATGATATGCTAATCGTTGGACCAGATGCAGAAATGATTAGCAGGTTAAAGAGTGATTTGTCAAAAGCATTTGATATGAAGGATTTGGGATCGACAAGGCGGATTCTCGGAATGGAAATTATTCGAGATCGAAAGTCCTGTAGATTGTGGTTATCGCAGAATAAATATATTGAACGAGTTCTGGAGAGGTTCAATATGAAGAATGATAAACCAGTTAGCACTCCGCTTGCCGCTCATTTTAAGTTGAGTAAGAAATCCTATCCATCAACAGAGAAAAATAAGGAAGATATGCCAAATGTTCCATATTCTTCAGCGGTCGGAAGTTTGATGTATGCAATGGTGTGTACAAGACCAGATATCGCTCATGCAGTTGGCGTTGTGAGCCGATTTTTGTCAAATCCCCAGAAGACACATTGGGAAGCAGTGAAGTGGATCTTCAGATACATGAGAGGAACCGCAAAGTTATGTTTAACTTTTGGAGGTGGAAAGCCTGCACTTGTTGGTTATACAGATGCAGATATGGCCGGTGACCTTGATGAAAGAAAATCTACATCAGGTTACCTATTTACATTCTCAGGGGGAGCTATTTCATGGCAGTCGAGATTACAGAAGTGTGTTTCCTTATCAACGACCGAAGCAGAGTACGTTGCAGCGACGAAAGCCGGAAAGTAAATGCTTTGGTTAAAGCGATTCTTTCAAGAATTGGGTGTGCAGCAGGAAGAATATATAGTTTATTGCGATAGTCAAAGTGCATTAGACTTGAGCAAGAACACTATGTATCATGCACGGACGAAACACATAGACGTAAGATATCATTGGCTTAGACTTGCCATTGAAGATAAGCAGTTCCAGATGCAGAAGATCCATACAGACCGAAATACTGCAGATATGCTGACGAAGGTTGTCCCTAAAGAAAAGTTTGAGCTATGTGTCAAAGCTACAGGGATGATGGAGAGTATAGCGAACGTCCCCACTTGAGTATGCAGGGGGAGATTTGTTGGCGGTGGTGTACCCACACAAGTGGGACCCACGCAGTTTGAATATAAAAAAAAAGAAAAACAAAAGGAGTGGTAGGTGCCGAAAAAGAAGAAAAGAAAAGGAAAATTTTGGCAGATGAGCTGTGCACCAGCTCTAAACGCGTCCAGTACGCGGTTTCTTCTCCTATAAATTGGAGAAGAATCTGCTTCATTTGAGATATATCAATCAGCTCAGATAAAAATAAAATCTGAAAGAGAATATAAATTTTAGGAAGGGGGTCCTAAAATTGGGAAAGAGAGAAAATAATAGTGAGGTTTTAGAAAACACTTGAGTGCCACTATTATTGTAAAATTCTCTTTGTGTACCTACTATTTTTAATAGTGGAAGTATTAATTCGGAGTTTGTCCCGTCGACGTAGCCCAAATAATTAAGGGTGAACCACGTTAAATTTCTTGTGTGCTTATTTTATTTTTCTGGCATCGTAATTATTTTCGTTATTTATTGCGGGGGCCCTAACAGAAGCAATCTACTTTCTAACATTTTTGTTTTATGATTCATAGATAACAATCACCTCTTTACACATGTTTCTTCGATATGGCGAGTCTTATGGCTGCTGCAGAGGCTTCTTGCTTTGCTTCCTTTTTTCGAAGCTAGGATTATGTTAATTCAAGTTTTAAAAGTTCAAGTTTTTAAAAGAGAACACTTTTCATTCACTCTTCATTACCCATAAATACAAAATTTGAGAATTATTGTGGCCTAAATTTTAACATCCTTCTATGTAGCTGCAAATGTATTCCTTATTTATTTCATTTGCCTGCTTGTTAGGTCTATGAATTTTCTCTATCTTGATAAATTTGCTTCTTGGGTATTGTTTCTGTGGTCAGTAGTGCAGGTTTTAAATTAGTTTTATTATTTTAAAATTTATTCTAAATAAAAAAAAATTACATAAAATATATTATTAATTGAAATAATTATTTCAAATATATGGTATGTTTAGCATCATCTCTTCGATTTTATATGAGATAAGCAATGGTGTAGGATGGAAAATTATAAAATGCAATCGAATGTACTAAAAAACGAAGTACCGCATGGATAAATTGAATGTCATAGAATAGATAACAGAAATTTGCATAGGCGTCACCGTCTAGGATTTCCTAGTTGGTACAACAAGCTAATGAGATATCAACATGTGGCAATATGTTGATAATTTCTTCATTTGCATTGACTATTAGTAACTGTAAAAAATTGTCACACATTTATAAAGTTGCCACACGTTGAATATTGAATATTAAAAACTGTAGCATATTACCACGTGTTGATGTCTCATTGGCTTGTTATACCAACTAAAAAATCCTAATTGGCATCACGGTTTCATAATATATTTTCTCATGACACATATTGTAGTTGATTTTCATCCTATTTATATAAAATTTGAAACTCAAGATACTTATCTATTTTTTTTTAATGAATAACACACGACACAATAAACAGTGACTAAATATATTTCATAACAAAATCATAACAATTTTATTGTAATATACTAATCAATAACTATTTTAACAAAGACAATTCATAATCTATCTTTAGCCTGTAGCAAAAATATCACATATAATAAAGAATTAATTACTATTTATCTTTGAAAATTCAAAAAATTCGATCTTCACGTAATTTATTTATATTAGATAGATATATATGAGAAAATTCAGATATTTCAATCTCCAAACGATCTATATTATGATAGACATGAGAGGAGTGAAATTTAATTAATAATATCGTCATTACAAGAAAAGATAGGAAACCTAGTAAGGAGAAATTAACAAATTAGACTGTGTAGAGCTCATTGAGAGTTCATAAAAGCATGGCTTCAAATGGCAGAAAAACACCAAGACATAGGGGGTAAAAGGCCCAACACCAACAATTCCAAAAAGGAAAGTTACACCTTCAACAATTTTTATAATTTTTTTTTTATTTTTACCAGAATATTTTAATCATTTTACAATAAATTTATAATAAGCTTATAATAAACTATGTATATTAAAAAATTTATAATAATTATATAATAAACTCATAATAGATATCTAAATCTGATATTTTTGTAAAAAATTATAAATTCTAATAAATCTAAAAATATTTTTAAAAATATAGTAAATTTAAATTTTTTTTATTTTTTATGGTAATTTTGGAAAGATCTCTTTCCGAAAGTAATAAAGATTGAGAAGATTCTATCATTTGAAAATCGCATCAGAGTATCAAAAATTGCAAAGTACTATGAAGGTGAATCACAAAATAAGGCTAACAAAAGCCAGATCTTGTTCTAACATAAGCAAATCAACTAAAGAAACTGAAAACATACAAAAACTAAAGAGAAAAAAATCTTGAACTGTCGACAATCATAGTTCACCGAGAGTCCTAAATCTAGGGCAAAACCAGCAAAGGTGGGGAAAAAAGAGAGGGAAAACTTCTCAAAGAAAGGGTTTGTAAAGGGTATGGGAAAATAACAAAATGGACTTTCTAACATTTGCTTTAAAATAATAATAAATATTTAAGTTTTTATCAGAATGGTTTTTATTTTTAATTAAATTTATTATAATTATTTTTTAAGTGACCGATAAGAAAACTATATACATTATATAGTGATTATAACAAAATTAAATAAAGATGAAATAAGTTTCAATAAAAATTAAAATATTTATTACTACTTCATATGTACATGTATATTGAGAACACATATTAAAAAAATCAAATAAAATAATATATAAATCACAATTAGAATACGTTTCATTAAAAATACTCTTAAATTTGTTACACTTTCTTTATTACTACTAAATATGTATACTGAGGAGACATTTTAGGAAAATTCTAATAAAATAATGTATAAATCACAATTAGAATCCTTTTCATTAAAAATACTCTTAAATTTGTTACAAAAATGTCCTCTCGTTATCCAAGTAAATATCGATCATTCAAGACTCAAAATTTCTTAAAAACTTAAAACACTAATTATCTATTAAAAAAGGGAACACCACTGAATCACTGATTGTAATTATTTTAATGACACTTTTGATAAAAGGTTAGTAATAACAATTGTTTATGTCTAGTGTCCAATGTGTACATATTTATACGTATGGTAATTACTATATGGTGACCCCAACATGATAATGAAATGACGAGGATCAACAAGGAGATGATTCAACTAAGGTTGGAGGTAATATCAAGAAGTATTCTTTAACCATTCATAGAGGACTAATAACAGGAGCACTAATAATAGGAGCGAAAGCTAAAAGGATAAAAGAAGCATTAACTTGCTTACTTGAAGATATTTGGAAGAAATAAGATCATTTAAATTTGGTCAAGGGCTTTTGTATGCAAAAAGACCTTAACACTGTCAACATATTTCAAGTATGTTCAAATATAAAGACAATAGTTCAACCCACACTGTCTGAATCAATCCAGTCTATTGAAGAATAAAGGGTCATTCAGCCTTGATTAAGTGAGCATGGATCTTTGACTGTCATTTTATGTTATTTATAAATTTAGATTTATTTTATTTGCTTTGTGAATTTAACATATAAGAGTTAGAATTATATTCTTGTTATGTATGAGTTTTAATGTATTTTAATGAGTATATTTAATTTGGAGTGTGATTAATTGTCATTTGGAGTTATAAATGAGATCATTTAATATATAACAGCTCTTTTCAATAAAAGTTAGTTGGGATTAAAGAAGAGAATGTGGAGAGCTATAATAACAGCCATTTAGATTTCTTCTATCATGCTTTGGCTATAAATATCAAAGCCAAACTCATTTGTAAAAAAATCATTGATGAATAATAATCTGAATTTGCTCTTTGTAAGTGTTTTTGTTTAAGTTCTTTCATGAATTTTGAACTTATCAAACTTATTTGGTTCGTGGCATTCTCTAACAAAAAAAAATCTTGTGTTTAATTCTCAACTTATCAGATCATATTTGCTTTGTGACATTGTGGGTTGAATTTAAGTACTAGTTTCATTGGTAAACAATAACAATTAGAATTAGTTTTTCCCTAAGTTCACTTGAGGAGGTCCTTGAATTTTGAAATTATCTTGACTGGAGGGTATTTTCTTATATTTCATATATAACTTAACTTAATAGTTATTGGGGTATATGATTGCTAAGATAATAATTTCTTATGATGAAAGGCCAAAGCTTTTATCTTATACTAAAGCACATTTGATTATAGTAATTTATCATCATTAATTTGAATGCATGAAATTAAAATATATATTTGATACAAATAAAAAATTTCTATAAATGTCATATATAGTGACTTCTACCACTAATTAAATGTCATCATTCTTTCCATTGTCTTGAAATATAAGTAACAAAAGGACGGAGTACTGTGTGGGAAATAGTCAGTTGATTAGGGTGTAGTTTGTTTTTTGTTTAATTTTTTTAAGAAAAACATATAAGACACACATGCAGATAAAATAGTAAATGAACACATTCCAAATCATAGTAATTTTGTTGTAGCATACTAATTAATATATTATCTAAAAGTGAATACTTTTTTATTGTTGTGGAAATATCTGTCCAAACTCTCCCACAAAACTATGGCCATAGTTTTTTTGTAAACCGTGGCCCAAACTAATTGGCGACCTAGTTTATTGAACAAGATTAGAATATAGAAAACTAATTTATAATAGGAATCAAGACCGATTTATAAGAATCTAATTCAAGTTTATAATTTATTGAATCAGAATCGGTAGTTAAGGCCTAAAACGTAAAAAAAATAAAAATTAATAAAAATTAATATACATTCTAAAAAATATGTATATATTTTAATATATATAATATTAATACATCTATTAATTTTTAATATACATATTAAAAAAATATTTTTTAGTTTAAAATTAAAATCTTAGAATTATTTTTTAAAATTTTTTTTCTTACACTTCAACCATTCTGGATGAAAAAAAATTATATAGTTGATTTAATGAACTTGAAATTAAAATTTTATTAATTAAGTTCAATTACAATATTAAATATTTAAAATTATATAGTTAAATACATATATTTATAATAATAAAAATTAAATTTGCAAAAAACTGTCATTATTATTATTGTTTGTTAATTTGTTATTATTTTTTAACAATTAATTAATATTATTTGATTTAACATAATTAATATTATTAAAATTTTAATTCAAATGTTCAATCTTATAAAAAAATATTATTAATTATAGTTACATTTATTAAAAAAATATAAATTTTAAAAAAATCGATTTAAGCTAATGGTTCAAATTGAAACTAGAATTTAGATGTTATTTAAGACATAAACTTTAATCGAACTGGCTCTTGCTGATTAAGATTAAGATTCATAATTACTACAAATTGTAATCACTTATTTTGATTAACTAGTTCATAACCATAATTACCCCTAATACTTAGATCAGACTCGTCAAGCCAAGCCAAGTTTAAAAATTTAAAAATATAATATCATAACACAACGCAATATTAATTTTTTTTAGAAGAAAGAACACACAAAAATATATATATACAAAAATAAACAATTGAACATGATAATTTTATTATAATAAATACTAATTAGTATATTTTTTTTAAATACACATTTTTTAAATGATGTGGAAGGCTAAAGACGCTCGTTTTAGTTTTTTTTTTTTTACTTTAATTTATGTTGAGGGAAAAAGAAAAAAGAAAAAAGCTAGCCACCTTCAACCTCAAGTTTGGACCAACCAAGTAGCCAATTACATTCTCCTTTCCGAACTCAGAAAAGCTAACGTTTAACAAAATCTCAAGTTAAAACGAAGAGTTTAATTTGTTTGACAATTGATTTTTTTTATCAAAAAATAGAAATATATTAGATTAAACAAACCCTAGATACATCAAGAACTCAAGCGAAGTGAGAGGAACCAAGCTAAGTAACAAACTCACTAAAGAGAAAAGAAGAAAAACAATCAATATCTTAAAATTAACTGAAACCAACGAAATCTCTGCAACCATAAGTGAGGACCTCAGGCCATATAGTAAAGTGACATAGCCTATAAGGATCCAAGCAAACAATGTCTGCCAAAGGAACTTGACCACTGAACATGACATTCCTAGATTAAGGGTTAGCCTTGGAATGAGCGAGAGTCATAAATAAAAGCTAGTAAGAGGCTCTGAACATGCAAAGGTGATAGTCGAAATCACCTTGAACAAGGGAGGCTTTTCTGACCCCTGAAGAAAGAAAACCCCAGGAATTGGAATTTTAATCGGGGAAACAATATGATCTCAAGTCGTAGAATCCATCAAACAGAGAACTAAAAATTGAATTATCTCTTTTTAGAGAGTGCGAGACACAGAGAAACAAAAGCAAGCCTTCTTGAAGAACTGATCTGCTGCTAATTTTCTTGAGGCTTCAAAAGTACACTAAACTGACTGAAAACTTAATAGCAAAGTAGGAAGAATCATCACATGGTTAGATCTAAAAGCTACACATACCAAACTATAAATTATTTCACTAAAAACTCAATAAAGACTATGAGAAGAAAAAATCTATAAAATGACAGAGAATTTAGGGCTGCCGCCAAGATCTAAGGCAAAACCACGATGCCCCACTTTAGGAGGAGAGGAAGAGAGAAATTCGAGATAAAATTTTCAATTGTGATTTTTACTTGTTTGACAATTGATTGGATATTGGTAAGTACAGATAAAATTACATAAATAAGTTATGTCAGATAAATCTAATCAATCACTTTGTAAATATTAATATTTTCACATCCCATTTATTCTTTATGCATTTTATTTTTAAATAAATTTATTTAATTTGATCTGTAGTAAGTCCTGCCTAAAAAAATAATCAAGAACAAAATTGTTAAATTAAATATTAATTATTGTATCGTTGCAAAGTGTGAAGTGGTGCTCCCAATATTTGTATTTCTTGTTTTATAAATATTTTTTTTTCTCATGAACTTTACACAAGTATTAAAATTTGTTAAAATGGTATTTAAGTTTTTTTTTTTAAAGAAACGATAACATTTATTTTTGACTATCCAATGTCGGCCTAAATATATAAATTTATAATATATTTGTAACTTTATGCTTCTTATAATGGGGCTGTTTGCCGAATAAGTGGACGCAACATGGGTTGGATTATTTCATAAAAAAAAAAACATGGGTTGGATTAGAAGTGGAGATGAACACTTCTAATTTCAGGAGAAGCAAAATAAATAAATAAAAGTAGTCTTAATCCATGAATGAAGCATTAAAATTTAGTACATTTTGTAATAATTGTAAAGAAATTTAACAATAATTTAATAAGAACATATATTTATATGTAACATGGAGGATTCTGTTCTGTTACTATAACTTGATGTGAGGTACTTTATTATATAAATTGTGGTTATTGATTGGGAAGAGTTAAACTTAATTGTGATATTTGGTTGGAATTCCACCTCGACCATTTATGTGATCCAAGGCAAAAATATAAATTAGTCCAAACATTACATTAGTTATACACCAAACTATTTTTTTTTATTAATTATATGTGAGAGAAGAATAACATTTTGAATCGAGACGTAACCGAAAATAATATATGTTCATTGTCATAAAATCACAGCTTGATGATTATAGGCCTAACTACTTTATATGCATATCATATTTATTTATTCTAAGAACAATATATATATATATATATATATATATGTATATATAGGTGAGTGAAGATCTATTTTTTTGATGGATGTAAAATTTATCCTGATAAAATTTTATTCAATAATATACTGAGTATTACTAAAAATAGTATACTTCATATAATATAAAAATATAACACCCATATATTTAAAATATGTATATTTATAATGTTAATGTGAATAAGAATGTATTATTTTTTATGCACTCAATTAATTTGTGATAGAATTATCATGACAAAAGAAAGTAAAACGATGAATTAAGACAATTAGTCGTACAATGAGTCGTGCATCTACAAGAGGGCGCAAGGTAATTAATATTGGGCCAGGACCTCACAAATTTAGCAGGTAGCCCAATACTGAACCAGGCCATTTACTAAAAGCCCATTAACTCTTTTTACAGGTATAAATAGTTTAAAGCGATTTGTCGTCTAAGAAAGCTGATTAACTCTCTGTGTAAGCGATTTGCAAATGAAACTTTAGTTTTAGGGCTTTTGACAAAATCACAATAGAAATTGAAAATAATTTCAAATTTATTACATTTATAAATTATTTATTAAAACATCAAAATTTATAAAATTTTTATTTAAAATACCAAAATTTTTATTAATTTATAATGAGATCATTATTAGTTTATAAATTTTATATAATTTATAATAAAAGAACTAAAATACTCTTTGTAAAAAAAATTTAAAAAATATAATAAAGAGTGTCATTTTCTCAATTTAGTTTAAAGCTTGACATTGATTCACTTTTAATATAAGTGTCTGGCACAAAGGTTGATTTTGTACATTATATGCATCACAGGTTGATTTTGTAGATTATATGCATCACCATGATTGATTTGAAACCTAGGGCAACAATATAAAGTGCAATACACACACTATAAAAATATCAATTTTGCCTTCATTAGCTAAAGTTTCAATCAATCCAAGTTTATTTCTTTTCTCAATCTCTCTTCTCTCAGTGTTCCTTCTCCATCAATTTACAAGGAATCCAAAATTAAATTCGCTTTCTATTTATTGTTATTTTTTTTCCTTTGATTGTTGTTTTGTTAAGATTAATATGCTAAATTCAAATTCTACTATATGAGCATTATATTATAGAGTTTTTTATTCTGTATCATTTGTTTGATAATTTTTTTGGTGGATAATTAGGTTTTTAAGTCTGTTTGTTTATCTGTAAGAGGCTAATAATTGAGTACAATATAATCAACCAAGCTCAAAAAAAAATTCATCTAATTAGTATAAATAAGGTCCACAAGCCTGAAAGAAAGAAAGGCTATATATAAATATTAGCTTCCTTAGAAATTTGCTTTTAATTTCTAAATTGGATTTTTTTTTCTAGGATTAAAATTCAAATTAAACAGTTATTTTTTTAATTATTTTCAATTAGAGGGACAAATTAATTTTTAATATTCAATGATTGGTCCAATCAAACTTAAAAAATTAACTCGGCTAAATTAATAACTTTTTTTATTATTATTTCGAGTCAATTGAATCCAATTTTATTTCAAAAAATAAAACATTAATTTCCACATTAAACATAAAAATAATTTTAGAAACATATAAAAATTATTTATATACTGCACCAAAAAAAATTTCTCAGCTTTTCCACCTATTTATAAAAGTTTGTTTTATTTTTCTTGATTTTCCAAAATCATAAGCATTTTTATTTATTGTTTGGTTATAGAAAAAGGGGAAAAAAGGAATTAATATCTCGATGGAATCAACTTATAATAAAAAAAATAAAAATAAAATGGAAGAAACAAAAAAAAAACAATATGAAATATTTCAAAATTATTCATCCAATTATTTAATAATCCACATTTTATTTATTTAATTAATTCTTCACTATTATTTTCATTATTATTATTATATTTTAATTGTTTTTATTTTGCAACAATAGATATTGATGGAAATTTTAGAAATGCATGTCATCATATATAATTTTTGAAAAAAAAAATTGACCAATTAAATAAAAGTAATTAAAAATAAGACTGGAGAAACATGCGGGGTCCAAGACTAACTAGTAATTATACAAGATGCTGTCTCCTCACCCTGCCATGCTGTTTTGGACAGGGAGTGTTATAAGAGAGGTTCACAAAGAAATTTTCAGAAATTAAAAAAAAATTATGGACAGATCTGAGAGGAGAATTGATGAATGAAGGTGATTGGAAGTGGTCCTTCCCAATAATTCTCATAATAAGTTTAATCAATTATTGGCCCATCCATTGACACACCAGATTGGCTCAACAAGGGTCTGAAAATTGTTGCATACTAAGGAGTAAGACATGGACACATGACCATTTCAGTATGCAGAGATTGCAGAGAAATAGAAAGCAAAGGAATGGGTACATTTATAATGTCTAGATTCATTTATTATTGACAAGAAATATACTATTAAGAACAGAATTCTTAATTAATATATTGCTATGAAGGTGAAGAAATTAAGTTTCTGAAATTGGAATGGGTACAGAGTTGATATTAATTATACTTGGGGGCGTTGGAGTTGGTCTTTATTGGTATTCTTGATCTGGAAAAAGATCTGTAGAAAGATGAAAAAAAGGCTCCCAAAATAAATGGGCTTGGAGAGGGAGGGCACGAGCTAGACACCAACGTGGCTTTTGATAAATTATTGTTCATTGGCAACTTGTGCTGCTTGTGGCGCGTAGTTCTCGCCCTTTCTTTTACTTGGTGGGGTTCTTTTGTCTCTTTCCTTTTTTTTTTTATTTTAGAAAGAAAAATAAAATCTCAATTTTTACAGATTATGAAACTATTTTTTAACAAACAGGTAAATTTGATAATTAAAAAAACCCCTATTTTTAGGACAGTAATGGTAATTTTTTTCCTGTATATGGATTTTTTATGATTTTTTAATTAATATTCAAATTTCGTTATCTCTTTTTTATTAATATTATAATCTAAAATCTAGATCTACCATTATTGTTATAAAATAAGTGTATTGTTAAACTCATCTTACATCTAAAAATTACAATAAATATAATAAATTTATAATTAAAAAATAACCCAAACAAAATAATTATTATCAAATTGTGTTGTAAAACTCAAATTGTTATAAGTCTAATATATTCCATTTTATATTAATTACTATCTATTTTTATTAGAATTATACTCACTCCGTCCTATAGTGATAGGAAAATTTTTTTTATCTGTCATAAAATATAGTTTCATTACTTTATTTAAATTATAATTATATTATAAATTAACCATTATACCCCTATTTAATATTTTGTAACTAATAATATTTATATTTTTTATTTTACAATTACCTTTAATCCAATCAATAGCTATTTTAATTTTTAATTTTTATAATAATTAATAATTATTTAGTATAAATTAAGGGTAAAATAGATAATTTATAATAAATATTTTTTCTTAATATGTGTGAAATAAGAAGTATCTCTATTATTTTATGACAAAAAGAGTAATATAATTTGATATCATGAAATTTGTCATATACATGTTATAAATTAATGCAACTTACTGAATTCCTTTACTGTCATTCATTTATTGTTATTGAGTCAATCTTCTGTTCCTCTTTTCTTGGGATAGATTTAGTCAATAATGATGTGTCAATGTCAGAGTATTTTACTCAATCATGGTAGAATTTATTTATGTATTTTTTTTAGAAAAAGTTAGTTATCTCTTAAGTTTATATACTCAAGTACCTGCTGTAATCCGAGATAAGAAAAAAAAACAGCTTCAATAAAAATATTTCGGTTCATCCTCCAAATATCAATCCACTTCTCTGATTTATTAAGAATTTTTCTATTTTATTTTATGGTATTAGCTGATTCAGGTTCTTTCACCTCTTCACTTTTCTTATTGATAAAAAATTTTTATTCTTCACTATGGAGCTAGTAAATGGCGGAAGTGGTGTTAACACACAAAATAGTGTTGAGAAACTTGTAGGAACAAACTACAAGTATTGGAGAATGTGTATGGAGGCTTATCTTCAAGGTCAAGACTTGTGGGAACTAATAGCTAGTTTTGACACAGAGAGTCCAACTGATACTCCTGAAAACAGTGAGCCACGAAGGAAATGAAAGATCGAATGTGGGAAGGCTTTGTTTGCTTTGAGGACATCAATCAACAAAGAGTTCATTGATCATGTTCGTGAAAGTTAACTCTCCAAAGCAAGTCTGGGAAACTCTTTGAGAGGCAATTTTCCAAGAAGAATACAACAAGGTTACAATTCTTGGAAAATGAACTAGCAATGACAATACAAAGAGGTTTGTCAATTTCAGAATATTTCTTGCGTGTGAAAAGTATTTGTGCTGAAATTTCTGAATTGGATGCTGATGAGAAGATTAGTGAAGCTCGTTTAA
Source organism: Garcia nutans (assembly GCA_947685225.1). Classification (NCBI taxonomy): domain Eukaryota; kingdom Viridiplantae; phylum Streptophyta; class Magnoliopsida; order Malpighiales; family Euphorbiaceae; genus Garcia; species Garcia nutans. The sequence continues at coordinate 11,290,016 of CANTUV010000010.1, read as the reverse complement.
GAAGATTTCTCATTCATGGTATAAAGAAGGAGTACACACCATTTATCACCTCTATTCAAGGGTGGACAAATCAACCATCAGTTGAAGAATTGGAGAATCTGCTTTCTAATCAAGAGGCTTTGGCTAAACAAATGGCCAAAGATTTCAATTCTGAACATGACGTTGTTCTTTTCTCAAGAGGAAAATCAAATAGGAATGATCCAGAAGAGGATACCAGCAAGAAAAAGACTACTAGTGACAGCTCACAAGGTAGCAAATCTTTCAAGTGCTACCGATGTGGAAGGCTTGGGCATATCAAAAGATATTGCCATGTAAAGATTTCCAAAGCAAATGTTGCTTGTGCGGATGAAGAAAATGATCAACGAAATTGGAAGCAATGTTTTACTGCTGAAGAAATTGAAGGAAGAGATAATATTGCTCTAAAATCACCACCAGATCAATCTCACGTCAACCATGTTGATTACAAACAGGAGTGGATCATTGATTTTGGTTGCTCACACCATGTCACCGGCAACGATTCATTATTTTCAGAGCTGCAACAACATAATGTAGAATGTATAATTGTCACGGCTGACAACTCAGCTTATCCAGTGGTCAAAGAAGGTGTTGTAAAGATTGGTGCTAATAAAGCAAACGTCAAACTAAATGATGTTTATCGTGTTTCAGGTTTGAAGAAAAATTTAGTTTCAGTTTCTCAAATTACTAATTCTGGAAAATATGTTTTGTTTGGTCCAAATGATGTGAAGGTGCTTGACAATGTAAGAAACGTTGAAGCTGATGTTATTCTCACTGGTGACAAGAGAGGCTCCTTATTTGTGTTGTCAGTAGAGGAGGCTTATGTGAAGAAGACAAATCAGACTGATAGTGCAGCTATATGACATGCTCGGCTGGGGCATTTAGGCTTTCAAATGCTACAACAAATCTCTTCACAGAAACTGTTAAATGGCTTACCAACATTGAAGAATGTACATGAAAATGTGATTTTTCAGGGCTGGCAATATAGTAAATCACATCGTCTTCCCTTCAAAAGCTCAACAAACCGCAGATCAACTCCTTTCAAACTAGTTCACACAGACTTAATGGACCAATAAGAACAACAAGCTATAGTGACAACCAATATGTTATGATATTGGTGGATGATTTTTCAAGGTACACTTGGGTGTATTTTTTAAAGGAAAGCGCTCTCCAAGTTCATTGAATTCAATAATATTGTGAAGAAGGAGTTTGGGCAAAAAATAAAATGTTTAAAAACCGACAATGGTGACGAGCTTATGTCAGATGATTTCTTCCAATATTGTGATAGTAGTGGCATTCAACGACAAATGACATGCCCTAACACCCCTCAGCAAAATGGGGTTATGGAGAGGAAGTTGGCACATCTTACTTCAATAAGCCTTTCATGGCTACATGATAAGAATCTTTCTCAGGAGATTTGGGCAGAAGCAATTCAGTGTACATGTCATATGATAAATCGTTTACCTCCATAGCCGGATAAAGAAAAAACTCCTTTTGAATTATTGCATAATCTAAAGCCAAATGTAAATTATTTTTGAGTATTTGGCTCTATTTGTTATGTTCATGTTCCTAAAACTAATTGAACCAAACTTGACCCAAAAGCAAAGAAATGCATCTTTATTGGCTATGATTCATGCAGGAAAGGATGGAAGTGTATGGATCCAAATACAAAGAAGTTTATCACATCTAGATATGTTGTTTTTGATGAGGTGTCATCCTGATATTCAACTCAGAAATCAATTGTCCAAAATGCTACTCTTGATGATGATCAATAAAATTTTGACCAGCTGTTTCTTGAAACTATTGCACAAAGAAGTAATGAATCTAAAAGCACAAGGAGTGATACTTCAAGCTCAGAAGATACTAAACAGTTAACTAGAAGATCATCAAGGGAGAAAAAATAACCAAATTGTCTTAAAGACTATGAGGTACAACTAAACCATTGCACAGTACCTCATGCTTCTTCACTGGAGCATTGAATGAAGAACCAGGAAATTATGAGGAAGCCAAAAATCATCTAGAATGGGAAGCATTAAACAAGAACCAGACATGGGAGTTGGTGCCAATAACAGAAAATTGCAAGCCTATTTCATGTAAATGGGTTTACCGTTTGAAGAAGAAACCAGATGGGAGTGTTGATAGATGCAAAGCCCGATTTGTTGCTCGTGGTTTCTCCCAAAGCTACGGGTTGGATTATGAAGAAACATTCAGTCCTGTTGCAAAAATGGTAACAATGAGAGCCATTTTTTTCTCTTGCAGCTTTTAAAATTAGAAGCTATGGCAACTTGATGTAAAGAATGCATTTCTTTATGGTAAATTGGATAGAGAAGTGTTCATGAAACAACTAAGAGAATATGTTTCCAAGCAATATCCCCACCATGTTTGTCTGTTGAAGAAGGCATTATATGGCCTTAAACAAGCACCACGCGCTTGGTATGGTAAAGTTGCTCAATATTTTATCTTTTGTGGATTTAAACTTTTTGATGCAGATTCTAGCTTGTTCATTAACTTAGAATCAGATATGCGTTTGTTGGTCTTATTGTATGTGGACGACATGATAATTATTGGAGATAATGAAGCTGAAATTTTCATATTGAAAAATGATGTCTGTTTGCTTTGATATGAAGAACTTGGGTGAGGTTGGATGTTTTCTTGGTTTGAAAATTGAAAAGTCAGACCATGGATATTTTATTTCTCAAAAAGGTTATGCAAAGGAGCTCTTGCAGCATTTTGCCATGGGGGAGTCAAAAGAAAAAACTACTCTAATGGAGCCACACCTCAAGCTAATGAAAGATGAAGGAGAACCATTAAAGGATGTTAGAAAATTCAGACAACTTGTTGGCAGCTTAATTTATTTAAATATCACAAGACCTGAGATTGCTTATTCTGTTGGTATAATTTCTCAGTTTATGCAATGTCCAAAAAATTCTCACCTAGATGCAGCAAAAAGAATTCTACGATATGTAAAGGGCTCTTTTGATCATGGCCTTATGTATAAGAAGGCTGAAAATTTCATGTTAACTGGTTTTACTGACGCAAATTAGGCAGGGGATGCAAATGATAGACACTCAACATCAGGTTATTGCTTCAACATTGGTTCAACAATGATTTCCTGGTGTAGCAAGAAGCAATTTGTAATTGCTTTATCAAGCACTGAAGCTGATTATGTGGCAGCAACTATGGCTGCACAAGAGTGTATGTGGTTGAAGAGGTTAATGGAAGACATGTTGTGCAAGAGGTTGATGGAAGCTAATGGAAGAATGTATGTATATAGTTGCTTTATCAAGCACTGAAGCTGAGTATGCGGCAGCAACTATGGCTGCACAAGAATGTATGTGGTTGAAGAGGTTGATGGAAGACATGTTGTGCAAAATTGATTATGTTGTACAAATCAAATGTGATAATGAAAGTGCTGTTAAACTTGCATCAAATCCAATTTTTCATTGGTGAACAAAACACATTGAAGTTCGTCATCACTACATTCGAGAGAAGGTGTTGGATCAAGAAATTGAGTTGAAGGGAATATCTACAAATGATCAAATTGCAAATATCTTCACAAAAGTTTTAACCAAGCCTAAATTTAAAAACTTTAGAGCTGCTCTTGGAGTAATTAAAGTGTGCACTAAGGGGGAGTGTTACAAATTAGTGTAACTTACTGAGTTCATTTATTGTCATTTATTTGTTGTTATTGAGTTAATCTTCCGTTTCTCTTTTTTTGGGATAGATTTAGTCAATAATGAGGTGTCAATGTGAGGGTATTTTACTCAATTTTGGTAAAATTTCTTTATATATTTTTTTAAGAAAAAGTATCTCTTGAGTTTATATACTCAAATATATACAGTAATCTAAGATAAAAAAAAAAACAGCTTTAATAAAAATATTTTGATTCATCCTCCAAATATCAGTTCACTTATATGATTTATTAAAAATTTTTCTATTTTGTTTTAATACACCGCCAAACATAAAATAAATTTCGCCAGCAAACGGTGGACTGTTCCCGATGGCATTCTCGGACATTGATTACTGCTGCAACAAAGTCAAAACACCTTTGTCCATGCTTCTCTTAATATATATCATCACAAGTAGCATCAGAATTCGGAGACTCAAAAACAAAAAAAAAGGTGGTTAATTATTTACCAGTAGCGATCTAGCAATGGCCAATGGTTTTTTGGCAACTATAATTTAGAACAGAAATTAGGGGATTAGAAATTAGATGGGTGGGCTAAGCTGTCAGCGCAATTATTTTCGGCCGAGACTTGGTTTTGCAATGGTAGTGATTAAGGGGGGTGTGGACTGCGGACGTAACAGTGTAAAGTCGTGGGATCTTTTTGTCGTTTAAATTTCTTTCATCATGTTAGTTAATTTATAGTCATTATGCCCCATTTATATTGTCTATCTATTCATTATGGTTAATGGATTGCTTTGTTATATTGATGAAATGATGGGGTTGGCTTAATTTGCTGACTCTGAGTTGGAATAATTAGTACGGATCATCATTATTCATGAAATGTATATATAAAATTGTATTCTCTCCGTTATAGTTTCAAGTATCATATTATAGATTTTTTTAGCTTATTTTAATTATTATTTTTATAAATTTAATATAATATTAATTATAAAATTTTAAATTTATCCTTATAAGTATTAATAAAAGAAAAAATATAAGGCTAACAATTAAGAATGAAAGAATAATTAAAAAAATAATTTAGTAAAATACTATTATAAATTTTATAAAAAAAATTATAATCATTAATAATTACTTTCATATATATAATTGTTCATAAAATACTCCTTCCGTTGTCAAATAACAGTTCTACTTTTCTTTTTGGATGTCCTAAAATAATGGCCCTATTTTTATTTTTAAAAAAATTTATTTAACTTTATCATAATACTCTTATATAAATATTTATTTTATATTTACTAGATAGCAAGTGTCTAACATATTTAATCAAGAATATATATAATAAATTAAAAAAATTATAATAAACTATCATAATTACTTTTTTTTAAATTATATGAAATACAAATAAGATTATTATTTTAAAATGGAGAAAACATTATTTAAAATAGAACGAAATAAGTACTATTTATCAATTTGATCAATTTAATTTAGTTGTTGCATAAAGTTTTTACTACTAATTTATTGTATATATTCGATTTGTTGGCCAACATGAACAGAGAATTTTATGCAACGAAAACTGCCATTATGGAAATTCAATCAAACACCTTGTAGTTCTAAAATTATTTAGTATTGTAATATAAATTTTTTAAGATTCGAAATAAGAACAGTAATAAATTATCGTTCTTAGTTATTTCCTAGGCAACGAGTTATACCAAATTAAATTGTATTCAACATACATAATCAACAAGTCCAAACCCTAAATAAATGATGGTCTTTATAGATTGAATAATACATATTAATTTAGATAAATAATTATTTAAAAATGAGTATAATTTAAATTTAAAATTTAAAATTTAAGAATTGTTAGAATTTACCAGATATTTTCAAATTAGGCAGGGTAATGAATGAAATGGGCCAAAAAAAATAAACGTAAAAATGGAATAATAGCAGTAAAAAAATTATATTTAAATACACATGTACTGTTGTTATCACATCCACATACCAAAATGGGGCTGATTGAGAAATTTTACAAGTCAAGACGATGGCACCAAAAGTCCAGATAGTGACCTCTCGCGGGAATTTTGAAAACTCCTTTACTTTTCCCTACATCGACCTCAAATCCCGATGAGGTTAACGGCCACTCTCAGGGGCGGAGGGAGGGGGTCCTGTGGGGGCAATGGACCCCCCCCCTCCCCTCCTCCCTCCTTGTATACATATATATGTATATACACACACATATATATATATATAAATATATATATATATATAATTTTATAATATTTTATAAAAATTATATACATGTAGTATTTTATATACATATTAAATTTTTTTATCATATATATTTTTTTAATTATTTAGGTATTTAAAATTTTATTATTAGGTATTTATATATATAGTATTTTTATAAAATTTTAATATTATTTTATATATAGTATTTTATAAAAATATAAAAATTTTGTATAGATAGTATTTTGTATACATATTAATTTTTTTTTCCATATATATTTTTTAATTAGTGGGCATTAGTGGGTATTTAGAAGTTTATAATTAGGTGTATATATATATATATGTATAGTATTATATATATATTTTTGCTTTTTTTTATCATATATTTTTTTTAATTAGTGGATATTTAAAATTTTTGAGTTAGTTGTATATATATATTATTTTTACAAAATTTTATAATATTTTGTATACATATTGATTTTTTTATCATATATATTTTTTTAATTAGTGAATATTTAAAGTTTTGTGATTAGATATTTATATAGATATAGTGTTATATACATATATACATTTTATTATATGTTTCTTTTTTTATTTTAATTAGTGATTGTTTAGGATTTTATGCTTAGGTATTTAGGTTAATACTAAAATTTTATTATTTAATTATGAATTGGATAAAACTAATATTCTCATTTGAAATAGTATTTAATAAAATACTATAAATCAATTAATAAATCAAAAAATTAAAATAAAAATATATGTAAAATTTTTAAAATTCCGTAAATAATAGAAATTTGTGATAGAAATTTACAACAAAAATATAAATTTTACTATAATATTAAATATTTTATTTTATTTTTAGTTCAGTTATAATTTTTTTTCTTAGAAAATTTGCAAAATTTTCCCCCTTCATTCTGTTTCTGGTTCCGTCACTGGCCACTCTCATGCTGCTTTTTGGACACGTGTAGTCCGGTCATCAGTTTGCGACTGCTCGCTAACTCTATCATTGATTAATTAATTAATGTGTGGATTTGTTCCATTCATTGCCTCGTCGCCATTGGCTTTTGTGTGATGAAAACAGAACTTTTCATATTTTTCTCTTCTTTAATTACTTCCATCATTTCCTTTCACATGTAGTTTGTGATTAAAAAATTACTAGTATTAAGTTTTTTAATATTTTTTTATAGATAATAATAAATATGAAGTTAGAATAATTATTTTTTTAATATAATTAATATATAAATATTTTTAATATAGATTAATTTAATTTATATAATAATTTAATTTTTTTAATAGTTATTTTTATGATGTAATTAATATATAAAATATTTTTAATTTAGATTAATTTAATTAATATTTTTATAAAAATTATATTAATTAATTAGGAATTAACTAAAACGAGCTTTAACTTTAAGTGCGTATGGCCTTAAATTGATCACGTGTTCGTATATGCGTGGCTTGTGAATTGTAACGCTCACGAGTCAGCTTCTCAGTTCTGACCATCTAAAAGTACATATTTTATAAAAATAAATACTCTACTAATTAGAAGTCCTTTTTTACAATATATATTTATTATTTTTCCCCAAAAAAACATTTTACGCTCTTCAGTTTTTATTATTATTTCGAATATATCATTATTTATTCCATAATCGTGAATTTCATAATCGTGAATTTTTGCAGCGAGTTTTATATTTTTCCATTATTTATAATTTTATGATCTTTATTTAGATAAAATTAAAATTTTAAAATTTAATAATATTCTCTTCATTTTTTTTATATAAATTTTTTTTTATTTAAGATATTCTTTTTATATAAAAAAATATTTAAAATAAAAATTATAAGAGAGTGTTCCTTAAGAAAATTATGAAATTATTTTTGCAAGTATTTATATTTTACACGTTAAATAAAATTAGTAGTAGATAAATATAAACTATATAATTAATATGCTTCACTTTTCAATATATAAATTAATGCTATAATTATGAGAGATTTTATTAAGTTGTATTTTATTTTACTAATTATGAAACAACTATAAGTTAGTTTTTATTGTATATTATAATATGGGTGCTAATTTTATTTATTGAATCTTATTTATTTAAAAGATGCGATAGTATTTATATCATATTGATAATTGGACATAATTTTAAATTGTATCAATTGGTATGATTTAATATTTTCATGTTGAAGTTGTTGACTATTTTTGAAATAAATTTATTTGTGTTAAATAACGTACTGTCATTTTTGGACTACGATTACGATTGATATTTATATTCGAATTTATAGATTTGTACACAATTACTATATATTTTTCTTCCATCTTTATTATTTTGTACATATATTTATAAAATATATTATACAATATGAAAATAATTTAATTGTAGACAATAATTTACGTTATTTACATGCGAATATATGGACTTATTATATAAATAAAAGATAATTTATCTCATACAACAACAACAAAAGAGCCTTAATTATGAATTCTTCTTTTTCACTCAATATGATTTAAGGTTATATCTTCTGATAAATATAACATCATAAGATCATTTTGGACCACCTTTGACCAAGTCAGTTTAGGTTTACCTCTGTCTCTCTTAGTTATATTTACTCTAACTTTTTCGATTTTTCTAACTATCGCATCGCTAGGTCTTCGTTTCACATGGACAAACCACCTCAATCTATGCTCTCTTATCTTATCCTCAATAGATGTTATCCCCACTTTTTCTCTAATGCACTCATTGCAGTTTCTATCCATCCTAGTATGACCACACATCCATCTTATCATTCTCATTTTCGCAACATGCATTTTATTCATATATTGTCATTTTACTGTCCAACACTCACTACCATATATTATAGCAGGCCGTATTGCAGTGCGGTAAAATTTTTCTTTTAATTTAATTGGCATTTTTCGATCACATAGAACTCCCGTGATACCCCTTTACTTTATCCAACCAGCTTTAATCCTATAATTTACATCTTTTTCGTAACTCTCATCTTCTTAAAGAATTGAGCCAAGGTATCCAATAAAAAAATTAGATCATAAATATTTACTAAAATATTTATGTTTTAGATAATATTAATTAGTGTGCCGCAAAAGGAATCGATTAAAATAAATTATGCAACCGTGCAACAACGAACAGTATTTTATTTATATTTTTTCATATTGTGCGCGCGCGTGTATATATAATTTTGATTTTCACTATTTATTATATCAAAACCAGTTAAAAAATCGTTAGTCCGATAATTTCAAAAAGTGAAATTATTAAGAACTCATATTAATTATATATTTTTCAATTTTTTAACAAATTATCATTTATATAATATATATATATATAATTGGCGTAATACCAATTGAGAGCTAATTATTATAATCAAACATACTTGAAGTAAAAATAAAATTTTAATAATACCGTTTTAAATAAATTCGTTATCATAATCAAAGCATCATCGTTTGAATTAAAAAAATTATCATAAATAACAATCATTCTAAATTTTTTTCAATTAAATTTTAACATAAATCATTTTCTTTTTGTTTTATATTATATCTTAACAAGTACAGAATATTATTTGTTCCATAGAATTATCATATGTTATAAGATGATAAATATTACGAAAAAAAAGGAAATAACATACAAACTAGCGTAATAAAGAAAATAAATTATAAGATTTTAAAGCTCCTGAGTCATAAATATTCATAATTTCTCATATATTACATAATCAAAATCAACGAGTTTGTATATTGAAAGAGGGACATCTTTAACCAGAACGAGATTAAAAAAAATTCAAATGAAAAGCCTCAAAGGATCAACCAAAAAAGGCCACCTTACTACATATGTGGGCAGCAGTCGTGGTCCTGGCCATAGGAAGGGCATAAAATATCTATGAGATCTACAATTCAAAATCAAAGGATCGGCATTGATGGGTAAGCAGATTTTTAGGGTTGGACCACATTGTTTGTGGGACCCTCTAATTAAAATTGTTAAAAAAAAAAAAATCGAAGCTTGAGCCTTTGAGTAAACCAACAACCAACAACTTGGTTTTGCATTTGCAGCGATTTTTTTGGTCATTTTCTTTATGTGTCATTTAATTAAGAAATATGCATTATTTTCCCCTTTTCACAATTCAAATCGAAAAATTCAGTACTTTACGGGTAAAACAAGTTATACGGCACCCTTTGGGAGTGCTTGAAGGACTCAAGCTGCCACTTAATGTGGAATTATATGTATATTTGCCTATTTAAATTCAGACATATTTTTAATTAATCAAGTTCAATAATATATTTTTTTTATTTCAACAAAAGAAATATTTTCTAGTCAATTTGCTTGCAATATGTTAATAAAAAGTACTAATTAAAATTTGTTGAATTGTTATTTCAATAATGATTCATTTACGCAATCAATATAATATTATTAGATTGATTTTAGCGAGTCATGCCACTTTAAATATTTAATTGTAAATTTCGATAATAAAAATTTATTCTCTAACATGGTATATTTTTATTTAGATTCGATTTTTTTTGAACTGAAACTTGAATTATATTAACTCAAGGGGAAGATTACAGCAATAGTAGCGTAAGTAGCTGCTGAAGAGGATAAACCAACCAGTCAAATTTGAGTTTACCCTTTATAACAGATGAAGCAAGCCAGTCTGCTGGCCTATTATATTGTCTATTTACATGAATAAAATAGTAATTACAAAAGCACTTTGTTATCTGTTTGATTAGAAACACATAATTGTCAATTTCCAAGGGACAAGAGTCTTGAAAACTCAAAACTTGAATAAGTTTAAGGTTATCTGATTCAAAGATACACCTAGATAAATTAAAAAAGGTGCCTTCTGTACAGCTTTCAACAACACTTGGGCTTCATTACTGAGAGGTGAGATCGAATAAATCAAATAAGCAACTCCATCCATCATTAAACCATTAGAATTCCTCATGACTATAGCCGCCTCTGCAAAATCAGCATTTGGAGTGAAGGTAGCATAAGTGTTAAATTTAAACCAGTTTGGAGTGGGGGCATCCATCTATCCCTTCTAGATGTGGAATTGGAAGTTCCAGGATATAAATGTGTTACATGATGTGGGTTACTGGGCTGTTGGGCTTTTTGGAATTCAGAAAGTAAGGAAGAAGCTCTATATAAAGTGAATATTAGGTCTGATTTAGTCCCTTTAAAGACAAAATCTTTACTTGTTTCCCACATGCTTCAACAAATACATACTATTTCAGCCAGAATTTCATCTTTGTTACCACAATTCAAGTTAGACAAAATATCAGCCCACCAAGAACTGAAAGTGTGAATGTTTGGTGTGGAGAACCTCATTCCAATATTAGAGGCCAGCCATATTGCTCTAGAATGATCACAAAGAAAGAAAAGATGCAGATCAATTTCATCATCTGGGTTGCAAATGGGGCATATTTTATGTTTACAAAGGTATCGCCTAAACATGTTAACTCTAATTGGTAAAGCATTCACACAAGCCCGCACGAAGTTTTGTAATTTAGAGGGAATCTTAAGTTTCCAAATAGTGTGCCATTACAAACTATTAAAAAACAAGCTATCACCAATATTAGGTATGTTCAAAGCTCTAAGATTGCATAGAAAGTGATTGACAGGTCTAACTGAAAGTATCCCATTTTTATCAGTATGCCATACTAATTTATCAGGTTTTTGTATCTTTGCCACTGGTATTTTAGATTCGATTTGCATGAATTTCTTTCGTGCATGAAATAATTATTCATTTTATTTTCAATCTACTTGTTTTTTCCTTTTATTCTTTGAAATATATATATATATATATTTTTATATTGTTATACGGAACAATTATTTTCTTTTACACTGAATTTACATTATTTAAACAGCTTTTCTAGCTAGTACCCACAAGGGAATCAAGTAAAAACAATTATTTTAAATAAAATATAATTATTAAAATACAAAAGTATAAAGTATATACCTTATTATTATTATTATTATTTTTCCATTTGATTTCCTTCTCACATAAGCCCCGTGAGCCGTAAAATATAAAATCGCAAGAGAAATTTTTCCGTCATTAACCGCGCCGTTAAAGTCGAAGCCGTCGTGAAAGGCCAAAGCCTATGAAATCGGGTCGGAATATTAAATTGCTTAATAAATATATATATTTTTTCTCTTATAATTTTTAATTTCCTCTTTCCAGAGAAATTCAAAAGTATAAAACACGAAAAAAAAACCACCAAAGTTAATTCACTGGGGAATTATTTTTTTTCATTTTTCTTGCAGGTGTGTCCTCCATCTGCACTCTATAATGTCACAGTGATCCCTACGACCGTACCACCGCTTCTCCCTATCTCTCAACAACTTATACATTCAAATCCTCCATTTTATCCTCTTTGTATTGATGTAAATATCATTTAGCTTCCTCTGAAATCTCTTTCAGGACCTCGCTGCATTCGATGTTTTAGGAGAGTTTTAGACCATAAGTTACTGTCAACTGGTTTATGCTTCTGGTGATCTCATCGGTGAATTTTTCTGTTCTCTCTTATTTTTAGTAGAGCTTGGGTTTTATTTATATTTCTTAAAATCTGAGCTCTAGAAAGACATTGGAATCCCTAAATTTGTCGAAATTAAATTTGGTATTTTTCTCTGCTTTTTATCTGACTATTGTTAATTTGATGTTGGATCGATTTTTATTTTTATTTTTTTTCAAAAAGAGAAGATTGACTCGTTTTCATAGCTTATGCATTTAATATTTTATTTGTTTATTAATTAAAAAAAATGTTACATTGGGTTTGGTTTACTGGGGAACGTGAAGCTATTTGTTTAATCAGTTAATATTTTTTTTCATTATTTTTATAGAGCATCATTTTTTCTCTGCTCAGTATAGGATTTAAGTCCTGATACTCTGTCTGATGGACTGACTTAGATCTGATTGGTTTCATTTTTGTAACTGTAAAATATTTGAGAGTCTATGTTAAAGGCGGCTATGATTGTCCCATGGCCATTCTGATTATTCTATGCTATTGTGAAACTTGGAATTTCACATTATGTTTATCCAAAATTATGTAGTCTGCAGATAAGGAAAGGAATATAATTGGTGTAACATTGGACTATAATAATAAGACTGGGGGTGCTAACTTCTGTTTAATGAGATTTAATTGTTCAAACAAGTGTTGCCTTTGCAATTGAGAACTAAATAATCAAATATTACTTTTTGTTTATTTGGGTGTGGGAAAAGCATGAATGTGCCTTCTTTTGAATTAACCGGATGTTAGCTCATTAGAGCACAATTTCACTATTGGTTGTTACTGATTTTGCTGTTTAATGACAATAATGAGGTGAATTTGGTAGAGGAATATGAAGAGAGTATGATATTTCTGAAATCAATATCTCAAATGTTATATGAATGCATGTATCGAAATCTTTATTCACTTTGCATGGTTATAAGTTTGTTACTGGATCTTTTGGTTCCTCTGAATAGCCAAAGTTCCACATCTAAAACATTTTGTCATATAACTTTCCATGTGCTGTTCTCTTTTAGGCAAAAGCTGCCTCATTCTATGAATGCTTCGGAGGTATATGCTTTTATTTTCTCTCTACTGAATTACGTGGCCTTAGCAGCAGCTCATGAGTGTCTGAGCTGAAGAAATGCCATCAACTTGTAGTCAGCTAGAATGAAGACATTACAGGTTTTTTGTTTGTACAACCCCATGCCTATGCATATGATGTTCCTGTAGGACCTTTTTAAATATGTTCTTTCATAGTTGCTTCGTTTGTAGTTTCTTGATAATATCATTTCTTTCTTGGCAAAGAAATCTTTGAAATCTCAACTTTCCCACACAGCCTTGTAAAAGGTCTTTCCTCTATCCTCCTTTCCCTTCCCTTCACACAGCACACTCACGTCTCGTTCTGTTTCCATATGCATTTTATCTCCAACAAATTCTATTAACCATTAGAATTGTCAATAATTTTCACCATTTGTTCCTTTTTTTTTCTTATATCATTTGTTCATCTACCCCTTGAACTTTTTACTTCTTCGTTAAGAGAAAAACATTTTATTGGATTGCAGAGCACCCAAGAAATACAGTCCTCAACCCAAGTTTCACAGGACTCCCAAAGTGACCAACAGAACAACCACACCGCAGAGGCTCCTGCGGCAGACTCTGGTTCAGTATCTGCTTCAAGCAATGATAGCCAGAAGGTTTCTCGCCAAGATATTGAACTTGTAAGGGGACATCTTCCTTCTTTCGACTAATGTTTTCCTTCTTTTTTGTTCATTTGTATTTTCTTTTACAAAAAAAAGAAAAAAAATTCTTTTGACCTTGTTTTCTCATGTTTTGATCCTAGAATGGTTTAATTATCTTGATGATCTTTCAGAACCTGATAGAACTTTAGAAACAAATTTTTGGTCCTAAAATTTCTCCTTCAAATGTAGTAGGCAATTGGTTTTCTTTTCCCTGCTAATTGCTATCTCTATTAATGGCTGTTACAGGTCCAGAATCTGATAGAACGGTGCTTGCAATTATACATGAATAGAGATGAGGTGGTCAAAACCCTCTTGACGCGTGCACGGATAGACCCTGGATTTACAACATTGGGTAGGCTTCTTGAACTTTTAGTTAGGCAATGTATTTTGGTGCCCTCAAAACCACTTGTTTGATATTCTGCTAATGTTTCCTATTTTCTACCTTCAATTTGAATGCTGTAAGAGCAAGGAGGGTATCAATGAAATAAAAATAAGCATCTTTTTGCTATGAATTAACCTCCAATACAATTATTCTTGTGTTGATCCATTGTTTGTTATTTTCTTTGTTCAGCATTCTAACAACAATCAAGTATCAGTGATGCAGAGATCTTTTTTCTTTATTCAACACTTGAGCAAGCTCCTTTTTATGTTTTGCTTGATTTTTTTTTAAAGTATGGCAGAAATTGGAAGAAGAAAACGCGGATTTCTTCAGGGCCTATTACATAAGGCTGAAACTCAAGAAGCAGATTCTTTTATTTAATCATTTGCTTGAGCATCAGTATAATCTCATGAAGTTTCCTGCACCGCCAAAGGTTCCATTGGACCCCATACAGAATGGGATTCATCCCTTGCCTGGTAAGTTTTAATTTTCTTATGAAATAATTGTGAAAGCAAATGATATCTCTCATTTAGTAAAGGAATATCTGCATGCTAATAATTTTCTATTCTATAATTGTGAAGTTTGATTTTTGTAGAAACTGTTACCATTTTTTCTTTTGGTTTTGTTGCCCCCTACCTCATTTTTCTTTTGATTATTGTTTTCTTTTATTTGGATCAAAATATTCATACCTGTCAGGAACATATCTTTTTTGTGCATAGTAGTCTTATTAGTGAAAGTTCTGTGGTGCCTGAAGGTTCTACATCTGAGCTGATAGCTATATGGTAGGTTTCATTTTTTTTTAGTATCATTGTTATCGTTATTTAGCATCACTTCTTTGCAGTGCAGTTAACAATTTACCTATGGGGTACCCTGTCTTACAACAATCTCCAATGCCAGCTCCAGGTCAGCCTCATCTCGACTCCATGGGCTCTGGAATATCAAGCTGCCATGTTGTTAATGGAGTGCCTGCACCTGGAAATTTTCACCCTATTCGGATGAATTCTGGGAACAAGTGAGAATTTTTGCATCTTCGTTTCATTCTTGAATTATTTATTTAATCAAAATTGTGAAGGTACCCTGCCAACCAATTCCCCCGGAAAAAAAATAAAATAAAAAAAGAATTACATTTACATGTGCACATGTGCGTGCTTTTAGATTACCAATCTTAATAGTAATTACTTTTAGTTGGTGATCAGATTAGTTGCTTTTCTTATATTTATTTGTGTTTGGTCCTTTCTACAAATGCAGCCCTAAACTTAGCAGATTTTAGAGGAAAAGGATCCTTATAGCTGACCCCAACAAAACTGGTATTAAAGTTTTGAGTTGTGTTTTGATGTTTGCCTGATGTGAAAGGTAAATCATATAGTGCATGAAAAAGTTCAAAGAGCTCGTCCTTTTCAGTAACGACACGTATACTCTCTCACTGTCTTCCTATCATTGTTTTCGTTTATGTGCTCCAATAACTTTGGCTTGCAGATGTTCAAAGAGCTAATTTTTGTCAGTTATATATTCGGTTTTTCTTTCCTTTTAATGTTAGTTTTTCTTTCCCTTTAATGTTAGTTTTTCTTAATAGCGAAGTAACAGCTAATGGCTGCTGCACCTTTTCTTGTAGTATGGTGATGGAGAATAATACAGCTGATATGGCTCCTGTAGTTCCACCTAGCAGTGCCATGTCATCCATGTCTGAGATGCCTGTGAGTCCTACATCAGTGGTATCAAGTGGTCATTTTCCTTTCACTGCATCAGAAATATCAGGAATGGGAGTTGACACATCAGCACTTGATATGGCATTTACATCTGATGTTGCAAGTTCAGTAGGATTGCAGCTTGGACCAGATGTTGGGGCTGGCGCCTCTAGATCACTAGATCAGATTCAGTGGAATTTCAGCTTCACCGACCTAACGGCAGATTTATCAAATTTGGGAGGTAAATTGCAGATAATTTGTGTAAATTCAGCTAAATTTTCCAAAGTTGTATTATTATTTACTCAAGATATCTTCTCTCTCATACTTTGGAAGCAAACTGCATTTCTTTGTTCATTAGTTTTTCAATTATTTGGTTTGCATATTAAGAAAGATGAATTTTTCTCTGAAAAGAAAACTGGGTGCGGATGGAAGTTTATGTTGATTCATCAACATAGGAAGAGAAGATTGATATATCCAGGTTTTGTAAACACCTTTACCCCACTTTTTCTATGAAGAGCATTTTGTTGTTCAAAAAAGGTTCTGCCAGATTTAACTCGGCACATCCTCAATCCCAATTCTGTTCTGTTATCCTTTCCTCCCGACTGTGCAATTGAGGGTTGCATTTTCATGCCAGTACATTAACTATGCATTAGAACTGGATTAGCTTGGCTATTTCACTATTGTCAAAGCAAATTTACCAGGTTATCTACAGGATTGGAGACATGAAAATTCAACTGCTAGTGTATTCTACATGACTGTAGGAGTTTTGGTTAGTTGAAATGGAAATGGTTATGCTGCTACTTTTACATAGCGAATTGGCAACATATCTAACCAATTATTGAACTCACGTTTTTCTTATATGGTTATTTTTCTAAAGCTTCGATTAAATGCATCAGTTGGAATTATTTGCTTTTTTCAGATTTAGGAGCCTTAGGAAACTATCCTGGTTCTCCATTCCTGCCCTCTGATTCAGAGATTTTGCTTGATTCTCCTGAGCACGAGGACATAGGTAATGGGGATTGTGTCCCTTGTATTTTGATGCGTATATAAATATATTTTTATTTTTATTTTTTGTTTTCTTGATGAATTGAATGGAATGAATAATTATGGGCTAATAGTGAAAAACATTTACTACTGGTATATAGCTACTGAAATAATTTCTAGAAAATAATAAGTTTATAGATAGATGTCCCTGATTTTCCTGCTTATTATTTTATTTATTGCTGATAACTAATAGATTTACCATTTTAACAGTGGAGGAATATTTTGTTGATTCCGTCCCTGGGCCTCCATGCTCTCAGTCAGATGAAGAGAAATCCTAGGAGGTCCCGTCATTTTTCTCTTCGAAACTGTTAGGATAGGAAGAGTTAGACGGATAAAATTAAACATTTGTCATCGGTTCTCAAGGGATTTTGAAAATTAAACATTTATCTTGTGTTTTGGTGGCTTAATTTTGATCGACATTTGCATGGCCATAGGAAGTAGCAGCCTGTTGTTTGTTGTAATTTATTATCCCATCAATAAGTAAAAGTTCAAGTTCATACTTTTTTTTTTTAAAAAAATCTCATGTTGTCGTAACGGCACTTTATTGGATGGAAAACTTGAGGCTCGAAGATTCCAATTGGTTAATAATCATAGCTGCGGATGGTAACTGATTTGTAATAATCTATTGTTGCTATTTGATTTTGCTTATTTTTCTGTGGAAATTTAGATGAACTAGTATGCAAGGATTAAAATATAATGAAAAACGATCATGTCTTGTACATTAAAGATTAAAAATTCAACAAGCATCTTGGGTGTGCATGGATGCCTGGCCCAAGGGCACCATTAATCATCGCAAGGTTCCTATGCAAGATGAAAATCTACAATGGCAAAATTCCAATCGCCTTTCAAGTTTTAATATATGCAATGTGATAGCTACTATATTCACATCTGCAAGGGAAAGAAATCATATGCTAATATCTTTTTATTGATTTAACGGATTAAAATCAAAAATCTTAAAAAATAAATTATAACATACGATATGTACTTAATGACTTAGTGTTATTCATTATTAAATATTTTAATTTTTAATATTAATATCAATCAAATAATAATTATCCATCATTAATTATCAACTATTAGTCCTACCATAATTTTTTTAGAATTTTTTAAAAATAATTATAGTTTTAGAAATTTAAAAAGATATATATTAAATGTATATATTTTTTTAAAATTTTACCATCCCTTTATCATTTCATTAAACTATTTGTATTATTACCTCCGTCTAAAAAAAGTTGGGACTAAATTTTTATAAAAACTAAAAATATAATAAATAAAATGATATCTTTAATGTCATCAAATGTTTTGATATCATTATAATTTTATAGATGCAATTACAATGTGTACAAACTAATATATTTGTGAGGCATAATATATTCTTCCATCTCGTTGAAAATGATATTTTGTAAAAAATATTTGTCATTCTCAAATTATTACTTTATCCAATAAAAAAAATTAATTAATTTTTTCTAGATAAATTCTTAAAATTAATGACTTAGTTAATAAAGTGAATGTAAAATTAATAAATTAATAAAGAGTATTTTAACTATTTAAAATAATTTTATATAATATCAACAAAATTTAATAATTTTTTTTAACAAATATGTATGAGCTATAAACCACGATTCCAGTGAAATGGAAAGATATATGTTCTCCCTCGGGCTGCTATTAATTTATGGGATTTCTGTGATCATGCTTTTTGTAATGAAAAACAAAAAATATGCCTTTTGATTGAAGAGTTCATGGCTATTTTGGGCTTGTCCATGAGCAATAGACGTACACTTGGCAGTAGCACTTCCTTCGCTCCTCATCCAGGTCAACTTTTGTTTGCACTCATCTCCATGGTCAAAAGGACTTGACAAAGGGCCCAGAAAGACAAATTATTCTGGAAAGCCTCCTCAGTTTGAGGAGTGAGCCTCATGTGAACAAATGCTCATCTATTATCTTATGGCTAAGGATGTTCTCCCATAGGGCTGGGCTGAGTTTAGCGGTAGTCTGCAGTTCAGCCCGAGTATAGCTCGGCCTTCAAAATTTGGCCCGCAGTCTAGCCTTAGCCCAAATGGATCGAGTTAACTCAGATTGGTTTGGCCAACTAGGTTACCAGGTTGGATCTGAGCCAATTTTTTTAAATTTTATATAAATTATTATATATATAATTAAAAGCTACTGCAACGACATCAACTTATATATATATAAAGCTATTGCAACAATAATAATTTTTATATTTATATATTATTATTTATATAATATATAAATACATTTATATATAATATATATTTTGGGTCGAGTTAGCCAAAAAAAAAATTTTCATGCCTAAAGCTAGATCCAAAATTTTAAAAAAAAATTGAAAGCAAACCCGAGACCCTGCCTTAATATCTTTTGACTCGACCCAATCCTGTTGAGGCTGAATGAGTTGAGCCGAGTTGGTTAGATTTTTGAATTTTATGAATACCCCTACTTATGACCCAATTATTACGGGTTTCAGTCCATGATCATGATATTCTTGGGTCAAAGCACCAAGGACATAGATTCGTGCCTGTTGTTTTAGTAAAAATCCTTAGTATAGATTAGATTTGGCCGCTGACTAGATTTCGAGTCTCAATTAATAATAAAATTTAGGCTAAATAATTATAAAGTTATTGAGGTTTTACATATTATATTAGTCAATTCCTGTATTTTTAACATGTAATTTTTATATATCTTTATTTTTAAATATTAATCTGTTTAGTCATTTTGTTAATATTTTTATCCTAAAAATATTAATCAACTATTTTGATATTATAAAATAATTTATTTATCTTCCTTTATATATTTCTTTCATTGCTATTTATTAAGTCATGTTTATTTTTAATTTTATTTATATTTTTTATATATAATTTATTTTAATTTTATAAATAATATTTAAAAATAATTTTAAATAATATGAATAATATTTTTTATTATTTTGCGGACAATATATATATCATTTATTTTAATTTTATAGATATTACTAAAAAATAATTTTAAATAATACTAATAATATTTTTTATTATTTTACAGATTATCTATATATAAAATAAAATTAAAAATAAAATAAACTTAATAAGTAACAAAGATAAATATATATAAAGGAAGAACAAATAAGTTATTTTATAATATCAAAATAGTTGACTAATAATTTTAAGATTAAAATATTAATAAAATGACTAAATAATTTAATTTTTAAAAATATAAAAATTAGATATTAAAAATATATAAACTGAATAATGTAATATATAAAATTTCAAAAATTCTATAATTATTTACCCTAAAATCTACAAACAGCTTAGGTGGATAAGGAATTTGCAAAAATTACACTTTTTCAAGTCCAAATCCAATCATGGTGAAATCTAGAATAGGTAGAGTACTATATGTATATTATTATTTCACCGTACTGTACATTTTACCCATTCTGATTGTTTTTAATCCTGCAGATATAGTCAGTCATAAGAGAAGCTTGGATCATAGAGCCAGCTCAAAACTCGTCAAATTATTGGCCAAAAGATTTATGTCCACCACGGATCAACTATGGTTAATATCTACATAATAAATTGTTTATATTTCTAATTTTATTAAATATCAAAATTTAAAAAAAAAGTTTAAATTGTTCTTTTAGTAGGTAGTATATTGATACCTTTTAAATAAAAATAAATAATTTTATTTTTATTAAAATGCATTTTATTTTTATTGTAATTTATCAAACAAAACTGTACAAATTATAAAATTATTATAATAAATTTTAATAAAAATAAAATATTTATTATTTAAATGATGAGAATATGCTTTCCCTTAACATACTTCTAATGATAATAATTATAATTTTAGAGAATACAAATTACTTCATTTGATTTAAGCGTAGAGTAAAAAAAATTTTATTTTACTTTAAGTGTTATTTTTTAAAATTTAATAGAATATTAATTAAAAAATTTTAATATTATTTTTATTAATTAATAAATAAATTATTTTAAATAAATTATAATAAAATTTTTATAAAATTTATAATAATTAATTTTTTTTTTAAGTGTTGGTTATTATATAAAATTTAAAATGAAAATTTGAAGGTAAATTAAAAAAATATATAATAAAATAAGATAGTGCGCGTATCTACGACCATTTACGCCGTTCATGAATGCAATCCATTTACGCCGTTCATGAATGCAATGAAATAATAAATGAATAGAACAAACAAAGTTCGAGGTGGATGCGGAAGAGTCTTATTGGGTTGTAGCGGTCAAAGTCCTCGACAAGATGAGTAGACGACCAGTAATCCTTTTTTCTTTTTTTTGAGCCGAGCAAATCGTTTGTTTTTTTCTTTAGTCTTTTCTTATTTGGAAGACCGCTAATCTTTTTTTTTCTGCCTGAACCTTTTAATCTTTAGTCTTTTCTTATTTATTTGTTTAAATATGATTTCAAGACTACCCCGTAATCTATAATATTTTCTTAGTATTGATCAAGGAACCAATACTATTTAAAGTTCAAGACTACCCCGTAATCTATAATATTTTTCTGTTAAAAAAATATCTATAATATTTTAATTTTAATTGATCAAAGTTATTTTTTTTTTCTAAATTCACTTTGAATAGTCTGACCCATAATTTCCCATTGCTTGTTGGGTACCAATGACAATGCTTTGAAATAAGGACATTAATGCAGTACAATTTTTAAGTTAGTTAGTGGTGCTGTTGTGGATAATGCCAAGTAAGCATAATGGAAATAAAAAAAAATTGTATTTGAGGGTCAAAATTAATATTAAAAAAATCAGCACAAGGTTAAACTTTTTTATAAAAGTTTCTAACAGTTTTTTAACTTTTCACTTCAAACAATTATAAATAATATTACATTTTTTCACAAAATAAATTTTAATTGAATAAAATTTTCTTAGTTTTCATTTTTTTTTATTAATTAATGCCTAAAATTCAAACTCAGTCCAACACACTAATATTTCGCATGGGCGAAACCACATGGGACAGAGGGTCATTTGCCTCCTGATACCAATACATATATACATATATGCATATATATGTATATATATTTATATTTTTTAAAAAAATTAATGTTAAAATATTAATTATTTTAAAAATTTAAAAATATTTTTTAATTTAATATTTTAATAATTTTATTAAGTATTATAACTATTATAACTATTGTTTAATTTAAAATTTAATTTATAAATTTTAGTTTATTATTTTAATTGTTAGATTATTATTTTGAAATTTGATTATGAATTAAAATTTGGAGTTTTTATGATTAGATAAATTATTTTGAAATTTGATTATGATATGAATTGGGAATTTAAAATTTTATGATTAAGTTAATTATTTTGTAATTAGAATTTATAATTTTATAATTAGTTTAATTATTTTATAAAATATATTCTATCATATAAATTTATTTAAAAATAATTAGTTTAAATATTTTTTTAAAATATTTTAAAAATATATAAATATTATTTAAGAAATAATATATATGGTGTAATTTTACTTGTAATTTTTTAAAGTAAAATTTAAATATTAAAATAAAAATAATAAAAATTTTAATATTTAATTATTTAATATAAAAATAAATGTGAATATAAATATCACTCTCAATTATTTGTATTAATTTTATTAATATAAAAATAAAATTAAATATAAATTTTTTTATAATTTTTTTATTTATAAATTCTGCCTCCCTTTTTTTATGTTATGGTTCCGCCGCTGTTATTTCTTATATATAAAACGCCAACTCGTATAATTCTAATATGATTATTAAAAGATAGATAAGTTTATCTTCTCAGCAAATTCAAATATTCCGGAGAAGGAAACAGCATTGAACATTCTCCACATCTTCTCAGCAAGTTCACATTCTTTTTCTTCTTAGGTATCAAACAAATAGTGTTTTTTTTTTTTTAAGCAATAGTCTGATATTTTAACTTCAACAGAGCAAACCATGAGTTTCAAAGGAAGCGATTTCTTAAAGTGAGTTTATTTACTAAAGTCTCAGTGTAAAGCATTGGTACTGGTTCTGGAAATTGTTTGTGATAATTTTATCTTTTCTGCAGCTTTGATGAATGGACTTCGGGCAGGTTCAGAAGGAGGAGTAAACTATCAAACTTCCTATACCGTAGAAAGAAAATTAAAATTATCGATCCATAGAGTCCATTTCTCCAGAGATGGAACAAAATATTTGTACTTGCTTGTGTATTTGCATTGGCCTTAGATCCATTGTTCTTCTTCATTCCGGTGATTGATGGCAACAAGAAATGCTTTGATTTGGACAAAAAATGGAAACTGTTACCTGTGTGTTGTGAAAATTGGGCTTTTTCCATCGAATAATTTGTGAATTAATGTGATAAAAAACTACACCAGGTAAATTTCCAGGAAAGTGGAGGAGTCACAAGTGGTCTCACTTAAAACCCACTTTCCTTAGACGTACGCGTCGTTTGACAAAATTTACCTAGACATGTAATCTCTTTTCACAATAACCACCAAAACAGAGTTTTGCCCAACAAATAGCTATTAAATAAATAAAAGAGAGAACACCAAAATTTAACGAGGTTCGGCCAAAATTTTGCCTACGTCCTCGGACACTACCAAATATATTTCACTAAAGAAATATTACAAAGGAGAGAAGAGAAAGCTTTAGAACAAGCTATTTTGGGACAAGTTACAATTGAGAAATTGAGCTCATATTTATAGGCAAAATCCCAAGCCACTTGCAATGAATTACCATGTGGGAATTCAATCCAATCCACCAATTTTGAGCCACCATTTTTGACCAATTTGGTTAGAATTGAAGCCATCTTTTTTTACAATCTCCACCTTGGCGAAAATTCCATAAACGTAATTTCTATTCTCTCTCGCAACATTGTAGTGTTTTCAAATGCGCTTCGCAGCGCCAGCTTCAAATTTGAACAATATTGATCAAGTCCAAACAATGTTTGAACTTAACAGCTGTCACCACCTTTGTCAACATATCAGCAGGATTCTCAGCGGTCTGAATCTTCTGGAGCTTTACTTGATCTTCCTCCAGAATTTCTCTAACAAAATGGAATCGAACATCGATATGCTTCGTCCTTGCATGATAAACTTGGTTCTTTGCCAAATGAATAGCACTCTGGCTATCACAATGTACAACAATGTTGTTTTGCTTTATTCCCAATTCATCAAGCAACCCTTGAAGCCAAATTGCCTCCTTAACAGCTTCAGTAACTGCCATATATTCCGCCTCTGTCGTAGAGAGCTCCAGTGTTGACTGTAAAGTAGACTTCCAACTAACTGGTGCTTTTGCAAGTGTGAACACATAACCAGTAGTTGATCGACGTTTATCCAAATCACCTGTATAATCGGAATCACAATATCCGACTACACGTTGACCATTCTCCTTATCCTGCTTAAAAACTAATCCAACATCCACGGTGTTCAGAAGATACCGTAGAATCCATTTCACAGCTTGCCAATGCTCCTTGCCAGGATCATGCATGTACCTGCTCACAACTCCAACAGCCTGTGAAATGTCAGGTCTCATACACACCATAGCATACATCAAGCTACCAACAGCATTTGCATAGGGAACCTTTGACATGTATTCTCGTTCTGCATCATTCTTCGGTGACTGAGCAGCACTGAGTTTGAAATGAGGAGCAAGAGGTGTACTAACAGGTTTAGTCTTGTCATCCATACCGAAACGCTTTAGTACCTTTCTCAGATATTGCTTCTGAGACAAACAAAGTCTCCCCAATTCCCTATCTCTAGATATCTCCATACCGAGAATCTTCTTTGCTTCGCCCAGATCTTTCATTTCAAATTCTTGATTCAAGTGATTTTTCAGCTTCTCAATTTCTTCTTTATTCTTTGAGGCTATCAACATATCATCGACATAAAGAAGAAGATAAATGAAAGAACCGTCTTGTAGCTTGCGCAAATACACACAATGATCATATTTGCTTCTTGTGTACTTCTGCCCTTGCATAAACTTATCAAATCGCTTGTAATCGTGAGCCCTTTTGATTCCAGGACTCCCACTGAAATGAGATTCTTTGTCAAACTCGGCACATATTGAACATCAGTCAGGATCCTGATTGATCCATCATGATTCCTTAAGCGGATTGAACCAATCCCTTCGGTGAAGCAAGGATTGTCATTTGCTGTGTAGACAACTTCATGATCAAGTTCTTTAAAATCAAAAAACCATTCCCGAGTGGGACTCATATGATGACTACATCCAGAATCTAACAGCCATGCATTAGAAGAACTTGTCGAACATGCTGCAGGAGTGTCTACGGATGTCATGACTGCTAATGAGAAGGTTGATTCTGAATCATCACACTCAGCTACATTTGAATCAACAACAACTTTGCCCTTGCCTTTAAGCTTTGGACAATCTTTCTTCCAGTGACCTTTCTCATGACAAAAGGCACATTCATCTTTTTCAACTCTGGCTTTCGAACGGGATCTACTTTTCTTCCCCACTTTCTTTCGGCTTTGTGAACGGCCTCCAACTACCAGAGCTTCTGCCTCAGTTGTCCTTTCCTTCTTTTCTCTCTTTCTCAGCTCATGACTATATAGATCAGCACATACATCACTTAAAGTCACTTCCTTATTTCCGTGGAGTAGAGTCGTTGTAAGAAACTCAAACTCGTCAGGGAGAGATGCTAACAACAGCAGTGCCAAGTCTTCGTCTTTAAAGACCACATCCAAATTAAACAGATCAGCCACCAACTGATTAAAATTTGTGATGTGTTCATTCATCGTGGTACCGGGAACATAATTGAAGCGAAACAGTCTCTTCTTCATAAAGAGTTTGTTCTGATTGTTTTTCTTCAAAAATTTCTCCTCCAATGACTTCCACAATTTGTTTGCTGAAGTTTCTTTCGAGAAAGCATATTTTTGCTCTCTAGAAAGACAAGAACGAATTGTACCACATGCCAGACGATTAACAGTTTTCCACTCCGTCTCCTCCATTTCTTGGGGTTTCTTCTCTTCAATAGCAACATCTAGACCTTGCTGAAAAAGAGCGTCTAGAAGTTCGCTTTGCCACATGCCGAAATGACCAGTGCCATCGAAAATCTCCACTGCAAATCTTGCATTTGTAACAGCATTCCTTACTAAAGTTGACGAGGACGATGCTGCAGTAACAGGTGTGGTATTTTTCTTGTTGTCTGTCATTTCTGCTACAAATATTTATTTAATAGCTATAAAACAAATTTTCAAAAAATGCGGAACACAGCCAAGGAACATTTTTTTATGTGGAAGATCAGACTATGCTGCAACCACAGTGAATACTAAGTTACCTCGGCTCTGATACCAATTGTTGTGAAAATTGGGCTTTTTCCCCCGAATAATTTGTGAATTACTGTGATAAAAAACTACACCAGGTAAATTTCCAGGAAAGTGGAGGAGTCACAAGCGGTCTCACTTAAAACCCACTTTCCTTAGACGTACGCGTCGTTTGACAGAATTTACCTAGACATGTAATCTCTTTTCACAATAACCACCAAAACAGAGTTTTGCCCAACAAATAGCTATTAAATAAATAAAAGAGAGAACACCAAAATTTAACGAGGTTCGACCAAAATTTTGCCTACGTCCTCGGACACTACCAAATATATTTCATTAAAGAAATATTACAAAGGAGAGAAGAGAAATCTTTAGAACAAGCTATTTTGGGACAAGTTACAATTGAGGAATTAAGCTCATATTTATAGGCAAAATCCCAAGCCACTTGCAATGAATTACCATGTGGGAATTCAATCCAATCCACCAATTTTGAGCCACCATTTTTGACCAATTTGGTTAGAATTGAAGCCATCTTTTTTTACACTGTGTTCTTCTCACCTTAATTGATGTGTTTTATGTGCTTCGAATAATCTTTCAATTTCGTACTGGTTTTATCGCCCCTTCTTCTCGTGTATTTGGAAGGGGCGAATTGGTTGAAGATCCTAAGATAATAGCTAGAAAATGCTTGACCTCCAATTTCATGGTTGACTTCCTTTCAATTCTTCCACTCCCTCAGGTATTTATATGTCAATTGATGTTCTTTTCATTTATTAGCTACCAATTTAAGGCAATTATTTGTTTCTCCTTTTTTTAGGTTGTCGTTTTCTTCAAAATTCCCAGAACGCGCAGTCCTGTCTCATTTGTTGCCAAGGGCTTGTTGAAATATGTTATTTTATTGCAGTATGTGCCAATATTACTCAGAATCTATCCTCTGTACAGAGAAGTAACTAGGAGTTCTGGCATAGTTACTGAAACCGCTTAGGCTGGAGCTGCTGTTAATCTCTCTTTCTATATACTGGCTACTCACGTAAGTAGTCGATTTTATAATTGGAAAATTACAGTTGGAATATATTATTGACACTATTGATCACAAATATCAATAAAATTAACAGATAATTGGAGCCTTTTGGTACTTGTTATCAGTAGAACGCGCAGATAAGTGTTGGCATAAGGTGTGTGAGGGCCGTCAGTGTTCTTCTCCAAATCTCTGCTATGGACAACACCATACAAATAATCTAGAGTTGAGCAAACTTCTGAAAGATTCATGCCCTTTTAGCTAGCCTGACGATATTAAGAATTCAACTTTGTTTAGCTTTGGAATCTTTTCCGATGCTCTTGAGTCCGGTTTGGTAGAAACACATGATTTTGCTTGGAAATTCTTCTACTATTTTTGGTGGGGTATGCGTAATCTAAGGTGAATTGGTCATTAATCATCATAATTTGTTCTTTAATTTTCAGTATGTAAAAAACTCATAGTAAAATTGTCTTTTTACAGTTATGTGGGTTAGAACTTGAAAATAAGCAATTTTGCTGGGGAGATTATTTTTGCCATTTTTATATCTATTGCTGGATTGGTTTTATTTGCTCTGCTTATTGGCAATATGCAGGTCATCTCTGATCTTCTTAATTCTTATTTGGCTAGCCGATGAAATGATTGATTACATATTGATGCTACCCATACTTTATTGAGCTCTTCGGACAAGCTTGGTATCCAGTTACTCTCATGGTAGGGCTCTCATCAGCATGATAGATCTCGGAATCGGGTACTCTAGGCTTACCAAGCTCTTGATGTCTGGCAAATGCTTCAATGACACACTTGCAAATCATACTGATACAACTCAAACCTTATCTCTTTCTATCGCTTATAAATAGGGGATTCCCCCCCACAGGTAAAGAGTTTATTTTCTCTCTCTCTTCTCTCTTTATTTAGAGCAACTAAACTAATTTAGGCATCGGAGCCTCTCTCAAGAAAGCCCGGTCCCTCTTTTCTCTCTTATCTTGCAGGTGAAAAACTACAGCAGCAGCAGCACCGAACACCAGCCATGAATGCCGAACCCGCGAATTACAGGAGCTACGACCTGCCCCCGCCCCCCCCCCCCTCCCCCCCTTGAGGAACCTTCGTCATCACTGGTGTGGTGAGCATGGACAAACTATTCTTTAGCAGAGGCGAAACCTCAGGTAAGTCCTACAGTTTTGGTAAGAAAAGTGCTTTAACAATGCCTTTACTATTTTGAATAATATTGCTCTCGCACATAACATTCTTATATCGCATTCTCATACCGAAGTTATATAAAATGCTATTGTGTACACTATAAATTCAACACATAATATTTAATTACAAATAGCTTACCGTATTTCGCACATCGAGCTCAACTTCCAGTTATGCCTATCTCAAACAGCTCACCGTGCCACGCACTCCTAGCTTAGTACGTAGTTGCGCCTATCTCAAACAGCTCACCATACCTCACACACCGAGCTCAGCGCCCAATTTCACCTATCTTAAATAGCTCACCGTGCCTTGCACACTGAGTTCAGAGCCCAATTGCGCTTGTCTCAAATAGATCACTGTGCCTCGCACACCGAGCTCAACACCCAGTTGTGCTTATCTTAAATAGCTTATTGTGCCTCGCACACCGAGCTCAGCACCCAGTCATGCCCATCTCAAACAACTCACTGTGTCTCGCGCACCGAGTTTAGCGCTCAGTCACGCCTATCTCGAATAGTTCATGATGCCTCGCACACCGAGCTTAGTGTCCAATCACGCCTATCTCAAATAGCTCACTGTGCCTTCTCCATCGAGCTCCTCAGCACCTAGTTACACATATCTTGTAATATCCGTAGTTTTAGTTAAATTAAATAAGTATTTAGCGATTAATTAAAGTGTTAGTAGTGGTGTGCTTAATGTATACATAAGAGATATGTATAATATATACAAAGTATACACCTAACATATACCTATTGTATATATTGAATGCATATTATACACCTAATATATATAAGATTTATACTTGTTGTACATATAATATACACATAAAGTATACATTGTTTATGTATTAGTCATTTAAAATATATGTAAAATATAAATAACATATACATATACCAAAAATATATAAGACATATAAATATACATAAAATATATAATATATATAAATAAAGTATAAAATGATATTGAAAAAGTTGATGATAAAGTTAATAATAATAATAATAATAATAATAGTAGTAGTAGTAGTAGAAGAAGAAGAAGAAAGAAAAGTCAAAGAAAGAAGAAATATGATCGGTGAAAAATTATTTAATTATTTTATATATGTTAAGAGATGAGAATGAGAAGATCATTATTCATCTTTTTCTTCTTTTTTATTTTTCAACGTGAGATTGAGAGAAAGAGAGAGAGAAGAGCACAAATTCTTTCCAAATGCTAAATTTTATAAGAGATTTCAAGAGGATTTAAAGTGATTTTGAAGGATTATTAATGAAAATAAGTAAGTACATCTCTTTAAGCTTTTATTTTTGAGCCTTTAAGTTTATGTATGGAATGTCTAGAGAGAGAAAATATGATTTAATTGTTCAAATTAATAATAATTAAGTTAAAGTGATGGATGAGTGATGATTTGATGAGTGATTAGTGAAGATGAGCTTAAATGATTAAAGTAGGGTTATGTAGTGAAGATGTATAAAATAGGGTTATGGATTGGATGATTATAATTGTTGCCATAGAATAATTAAATGTTATTTTAATCTATATGGTATGATTCTTTGGCTAGAATTTTAATATGGATGAGTTTGAGTAAGTTTAGGGTTATAGAAAGAATATGTATAATTATGAATTTTAATTATTGAAATGAAATGAATTCTGGTTGTCATAATGTAAATGTTACGAATTTATGATTGAAAAAGTGATATGAGTGAATTTTAGTAAAGTTGATGTTTATGGTTATAATGTGTGAAATTAGGGTTTTGGAAGGAGGATGTTATAATTGTTGTAACAAGATGAACTAATGTTGTTTTAATGTAAATACTATGATTTTAAATATTGAAATGTGATTTGGATAAGTTTTGGTGAAGTACATATTAATGGTTGTATTATGTGAAAATTAGATTTTTGAAAGAGATTTTCATAATGGTGAGGGTGAATTATTTTGATGTTATATTAATGTATAAGTAATATTTTTAAAGTTAAATATTGAAAATGAGATTTGTAGGTTGAATTTTAAACAAAGTGGTGAATGGTGGAATTGGAGTATTAATAATATTTTGATGAGAATTGAATAAATAATGATAAGTTAATAATTGATGAGCATGTAAGTGACATTAAATGAGTAATGTTGTTTATTATTGAGTTATGCATGTGTATGTTAAAGAGATAAAGGAAGTGAAATTGAGAGTTTAGCTTAAGGAAAAAGAAAGGAAGTCAGTATATATGTATTTAAATGATTGAGATTCTATAAAATGTGATTTTGGCTTAATGTCTGTGGTTGTTTTGCAATGTGGATACTAACATAATCTATGCAAGGTGGCATAGTTATGTAATGTGTATCACATTAGTCATTTGTCCAATATGGAGTTAATATTTATATATATGGTATGTGAAATATATTAATGTTACGTAGTAGAATGTACTCAGTGGATAAGTTTATAAAAAGTCATAATGTTTGGAGTCACCTTGTGAATGTGACTTATGGTTATGCATTGTAAATGTGCTTTAATGTTTAATGGTTGTGAAATGTGGAGAATGAGCCACATTGTGATGTGACTCATGGCTATGTATGCTATAATGTGAAAATATAGGAATACTTAATAAAGTGAATGATAATGTGGAATGCAATGTGTTTGTGATGAAATAAAAAGTATGAAATGAGTCACATTATAAATGTGACTCATGATTGCTCTGAAGTAAATGTCAAATAGTAATGTGAATGTGAGGTATGTTTGAATGTGTGAAATGGAAATGGTTATAAAAGATTTATGTTGACACTGTAGAGTCAGTTTGACAATGGTATGTTATGATGTTTGTTGTGCCTACAGGCGAAACACATTTATGTCAAATATCTTTGTGCAGAGGAGACAGCCTTCGAGTAATGATGGAAACTTTGTCTCCGGTGTCGAGAGAGAGCGGCCGACGGGCGATTTAAGTGACACTTGCCCTCGGTGTCTATAGAGATGACCTACGGGTGATGATATGACACTAGCCTTGGTGTCCATACGGGCGACTTTCGGATGATTGCTGTAACACTTGCCCAGTGTCGAGATGAATCAAATGGATTTTATGCAGAAGCTGGTTAGGCCCAATGTGTGTATATGTATGAGAATGTGTGCATGTATGAGCTGTAGATGTATTTTGTTTTATGGTTTATGAAAGCATGAATATCTTGAGAAAATACGTGATGCATTGTGTAGTGATCTTTATATGTTAATGAGTGCTTTTTATTCAATTGTTTATTGTTATTAAGATATGTATCACTAAGCAAAATTTGCTTAGCGAGGTTGGATGTATCGTGCAGGTGACAGAACTACAGAGTAAAGTGATCCAGAGTTAGTTTGTGATTGAAGCATCAATCTTGCCACGAGACCAACAGTGTCAGGGTTAGCATACATATATTATTTATAATATTATATATTTTAGTAAATACATCATATATATTTTAAACATATGTGGGAAATAATATGTATGTATGTATATATTAAAATATTGAGTTTTGGTTAAAGTTTTGGGATTTTAATTCAATATTAATAAAGTGGTGAGTTTGGAGAATAAATGAAATTATTAATATTTTGAAAATGTAAAATTTTTATGCAGGTTGTATATTCATTATTTTGAGAATTATTAAAATTACAGATAAAACTCTGGCAAAAATTTTTTTTCAGAGATTTTTTTTATAAATTAATCTAATTATATTATACCTATAAGTAAGTTTAAAGAAAGTGATTATACTGTAAATATATTTTCTTTTAATTAATAAAAATATTTTGAGATTAATTATAAAGGTTTCTACAGTGATTTGTCATGATATTCTTTATTCTATATATGTACGATATGTATATAGGTACATATAATGTACATATATAGAGTATAAGGGTATTACATATTTCAACAGCTCACTGTGCCTCGCACACAAGCTTTAGTTCCTTCCGAACCAAAGAAGGTTCTCCTAAGAGTCGAACTTCGAAGTAGCTGGTCTAGCCGACTATTGGGGATAACACCTGAGGCGAGTACTTACTTTACATTATTTAGTTCATTTTTATGTTATAAAGTTCTTAATATGCATTCATATTATGGTGTAGCATGTAGTGAAGTTCGGGTCACTAAAACCACCATATTTAATAGACTGCTCGGTACACGATCGCTAGAGCCACAGTGTAACCCGAGCTTATTGTATAATCGAGCTCAATACATGTAATAACAGAACGCTTTGATGCACCCCGTGCTTAAGCAGATTGAATAATCCTCACAAACCAATCAACATAGCATAGCAGGAAGAACATGTATTTCAAGTTCGGTTGACAACCAAGCCAAGTATCTAATTCACATAGCATATTACACAACGAACCAATCAAACACAAGTATTGAATTAGAGCTTAAGAGAAAGACTTTTCATTAATTAGAAAAAGTTTATTACATATATAGCCAGGTCATTATACTGTTCATAGACCGAACCTTACCAGACCCTATAACTATTAAACAAACAAACAAACAGACAAACTACGTATTAATCTTGGATCTCATTGTCCTGAACATCATCCTTTTCACCTTCTTTGCTCTATCCATCTTCTTCTTATTCTGCCTCTGCATTGGCAGTTAACTGGTCGATATCTATGTCCAACATCCATGACAAGTCCATGCTCGTGTTCTCCTGCTTCAACCGATTCAACACAGCCTTCTAGTAGGCATAGACACCTTAAGCATAGCTCTTGTTGCTCATCGTCCACTCGAAAGCCAACACTTTTTAGACTGCGTCAAGGGTATCCTTTGCCAAGCGTAGCTTGTCGTCTTTAGATTTTAGAGTTTCCCTCACCGATCGTAGCTCTTGATCTTTGGCTTTTATATTTTCTTTAGTTGAGCCCAACTTTTCACTCTTATTCTTTAAGGCTTTTTGAGCCTACTTTAGTTCATCTCGTGCATGCTTCATCTCGTCATCTTTGGTTTTTAAGGACTTCTCTAACTCGACCATTTTTGTTTTTTCTTTGCCGCGATCCTTGATGACTCGATCAATGTTGGTTGCCATGCCCTCCACTCGATCCTTGATGGTATATGTGGGCTGCGTGACATGTAAAGTGCTATTCAGTTAACTTTTGTAACGAACTTTGAGTATAACTTTGAATATTCAAATTATCTCTTATCATGGGAGACATTGTCACCATCTTTTTTGCCACCTCTTTCGAGCCATTCAGCGCGTTCTCTTGCCTCTCTTTTAGAGTTGCTTTGAAGATATGTTTAAGCACTTTTTGAGGCCAGACATCCTGCAAAGAGTACATGGTGTTGTGCGAATCGCCAATTTGTCATTAACTGCCTCCACTAGCCGGATGAGGCTATATAGGCGGGCTAAGGGTTCTTCCACTTCTCTCAGTCACAAGTTCTCCGCCACCTCAGTTCTGGGTAAGCCCTCTTCCACTCTTCTGTGAGGTAAGGTGTCTTTCACCTCTAGTTGTGGCCCGGTCTTGGGTATTACTTATGTAGGAAGAGTCTTTAATTATAGTTGTGGCCCCAAAAAATCTTCAATTATAGTTTCCATTGACATTGTCAGAAATTTAGAACTGTTTTCGTATGTGATTTTTTTTGGGGGGTATCAGGTTCTTTTCCATGCAATGGAGAACATGGGCAGCATGCTAAATACAAGCAGCTTGGAGGCGTCACTGTAGGAGGAAGCCCGCAAAATCCCTACGCCAAGAAATAGAAAAATTGCAAGATGCTGTGGCAAATGAGGCTGGAACCTCGCTGAACCTTGGTGCTACCATATATGCATCACAATTTAGCGTTAAAGCATTAAGAAATCTGAGGCAAAATGGTGGACGCATCGTGCCTATACTGCAACAGATATTACAGCTAGTGCCTCAGAAGCCTAATGAACCTGATTTTTCTGTTCTGTAGGTGTGATTAAATATTTTATTGGTATTTTTTTTTGGTACATTGAAGTGAGCCAAGCTCACAAGAGACTAGCGAAAGTGGGATATCCCACAAGTATCATGATCAAGCCATAATTGAATGCCAGCAGGAATTTGCTCTAGAATTGAAGTGCCCTCATCGTACTGCCTAGCTAAACTACCCATAAACTCAGCTGAGCAGTTGGCTTTCCCTAAACACATGAGAGAACTGGACATCTTCAAAGGGATGGAATCTAGTTCTTAATAGCCCGTAGAAGAGCAGAATAAGAACTGAGCTCATTTCATCGACCCAAAATCATATTAATATTTTATTGGATTTTAAGCAGACCCGACCATGTTCATAAATAGAAAAATTGGCAATGAAGGATAAACTCTAATCTGCCAATTTCTGCAAAACGAGTGATGAAGCCTAACCTATAGGGTTTGACTTTTAAATTTACTATATTTATAAATTATTTATCAAAATACTATAATTTATAAAATATTTATCAAAATATCATATTGGATATCATAATAAATTTATAATGAGTTTATCATAAATTTATTATGAGTTTATAAAATTTTATGAATTTATAATAAAATTATTAAAATACTAAAAAAAATAAAAAATTTAAAAAATATAATAGATGATGTCATTTTTATATTTAATCATACGTACACTCGTGAAGGATTATAATGGGTTAAATATTGGCATAAGTCTGCGAACTCTCTATTATGGGTTTGGGCTTTTGATTGCATGGGGAGATTGGTATTGTAAATTGAGAAAAATAATATCATCCGCTATTTTATTTTATTTTATTTTCATGAAAATATTATATTATTTTAATGCATTTTCAATATATTAAATGTATAGTAACTATATATATATATTTTTTAAAGTGGAGTGTATATTTAGTATACTAATATATATAAAAATAGATATTTATGAAATTGGAAGTTAAAAAGTGATTTTAAAAAAATAATAATATTTTTGAAAATAATTTTATTTTTTATGATATTTGTGAAGAAATCTCTTATGAATTTAGGATTATTGTTAGAAAAATGACATTTTTCGCTATATTTTTTAAAATTTTTACTTTTTAATATAGATATTTTAATTATTTCATTATAAATTTATAATTATAAATTAATGTAAAATTTATAAATTTATAATAAATTCATGATAAATTCATTGTAAACTAATAAAAATATGGTATTTTAATAAATATTTTATATATTTTAATATTTTAATAAATAATTTATAAATATGATAAATTTGGAATATTTTTTAATTTTTTTTGTATTTTTTTTTTGTCAAAGGCCATTGTTGTTCAGAATCTTGAAATCAATTAGAAGTGTCAACTAGGCCATAGGGACCAGAGAGATAATAAATGGGCTAACAATTATGGGCTGGACTTCGAGTCCATGTTTTTTGTCATCCTCCTCAGACATCTGTTCTTTTCACCTAATCCTGTCGTTTGCTGGGCTCCACGAGACCCAAACAGGCCGAAAAAAAATACATATTAATAATTACCTCATGGGATGTTGATTAATTTTTTTTTATTGAAAAAATAAACAAGAAGTTGACTTATTTAATTTTCTTTTGGTCAAGACATAATAAATATTACCGATATTAATAGTTGCATAAGCTTGCAATACACTCAAATTGTGGCCCAATATATATATATATATATACTCAAGTCAAGATTCTATTGGCTGTGCATGAGATCGAGGGTTCATAAACAATTTTTTACCTAATAACCGATTTAAAATAAATAACTTTTAAATTTGTTTCAAATTTCATTTTTTTAAAATTTTTTTAAATTTAAATGATTAAAAAAATTTATTTTATTCTTATAGAATATAATTAAGTTAAATTATACTAAAGTAAATGAAGTTTTAAAATGAATTCCACAAACTTTTTTCCCTCTTTTTCTCACTCTCTTTTTTATATTACTCTCTTCACTTATCTCTCTAATTTAATTTAATTTTTTACTTGTTTATTTCTCAAACTTTTAATTATATTTTATAAATAAAATATTAATTAATTATAAATATGAAATATAATAGTAAAGAGTGCAGATGCATAATATTTGGTAATCTTGAATCTTGAAATACAGTTTAGACTCGTGAGAAATTCTCTGCAATCTGTGCATCAGACAACGCCAACATACCTTTTTTTTCTTTTTTTTTTCCTTTCAATTTTTATTTGAAAAGATGTTAAATAGTAAAACTATTAAAAAAATATAAAAGTAATTTTTCATTGCATTTTTAAAAAATAAATAAATAAATAAAGTTAAAAAAAGTAGTTTACAGAATTGAGCAACAAAATATCTTTAGTCTATGATTGAATAATCTTTTATAAAAGCTATAGGATGAATTGGCTTTTAATTGTATAACTTTTGTCCAACCCTTTCTGTTAATGACTTTAAAGCTATAGGATGAATTGACTAGTGCCACTTTAATTTACTAGTGCCACTTTAATTTCTTTTAATTGTAGTAGAGAAGAGAACAAAAAACATCTTCATTAATAATTCTTCTTGGCAACCAAACAGAAAAGTGTGCTCAATTATTGTTGTTTTGCAGGTTTGGCATCTGAACAAACGCAAGCAACTAGTTGAACTTGGAAGTGAGAATGAATATCAAGGGAACTATATTACCAAGGTTGGTCTGTTAATTTAACAATAAATTAATTAAAACAAGTGTTCTGGGTATTGTTTTTGACAATATGACTCTTTGAATTGCAGCAAGTATAAAAACTGCATGATTAATTGGGTTTTGCATTTTTCAATAGCAAAATTATCCTTCTTAGTGTAACCTTCTTTTTTCTTGCTGTGTTTGTTCAGGTATGGGTCAGAGGGACAATATTCTACTGAAAATGGATTTTATGCAAGAAGAGTCAGATCAACTGTAAGAAAGGTTTGGGAAACAAATTCAGACAGGTTTAAAGGCCTGAGAAATGTATTCCCAAAAAAAAAAAATAGACTAAACATTCAAGTCGTTCCAATCCAACGATTTAAGCCGATATAGATATTAGAAAAGAATGAGGAGCTGTTTTTCTAAACAGGAATAGATATATCTTTATTGTTTTATTTTTAACAAAGAGTTTTTCTCAAAAACAAAAAAATTATCTTTATCCCCAAGCTTCTGTTATAGAAAAAGAACTGTTTCTCCACAGGGTCGGTTTCTCTAGAAATGGAACAGAATATGCCTGTTTGCTTGTCTTTTTTCAGTCCTTAGACCCTTTATTCTTTTACATTCGGACAATTGATGGGAAAAGGGAATGCTTTGATTCGGACAAAAAAATTCAAACTTCTGCTTGTGTTATTCGCACCTTCTTTGATGTCTTTTATACAATTCATATAATCTTTCAGTTCCCTATTGGTTGTTTTATTACCCCTCCTTCTCGTTTATCTGGAAGAGGTGAACTCGTTGAAGATTCTCTTACTGTTGCTAGAAGATATTTGACCTCCAATTTCATCACTGATGTATTGTCAATTCTTCCACTTCCTCAGGTTTATATGTTAACTTTCTTTCTTTCTTTTTTTAATTTATTTATTAACTATGGTGTATTAGCTTTAGCAATTTAAGGCAATTATCTGATTTTTTTTTTGCTTTTGGTCAGGTCGTACTTTTGAGTCCTGTTTCATTTGTTACAAAGGACTTGTTGAAGTATGTTATTGTATTTCAGTATGTGCCAAGATTAATCAGAATCTACCATCTGTTCATGCAAGTAACTAGCAGTTCTGGCATAATTACTAAAACCACATTAGCCGGAGCTACTATTAATCTCTTTTTCTATATGCTAGCCAGTCATGTGAGTAATTTATTTTATAATTGAAAAATTACACTTGGAATATACTTGATTATTGACACTATTAATTTATCATAAATATTAATAAAATTAACAGATAATTGGAGCCTTTTGGTACTTGTTATCAATAGAACGCGTTGATAAGTGTTGGCATAAGGTGTGTAAGGGCCATCAGTGTTCTTCTCTAGATTTCTGCAGTGGACAACACCATACAAATAATCTCGAGTTGAGCGAACTTCTGAAAGATTCATGCTCTTTTAGCCAGCCTGATGATATTAAGAATTCAACTTTGTTTAACTTTGGAATCTTTGCCGATGCTCTTGAGTCGGGTTTGGTGGAAACAAAAGATTTTGCTCGGAAATTCTTCTACTGTTTTTGGTGGGGTTTGCGTAATCTAAGGTGAATTGATCATTAATCCATCATCATCTTATGTTCTTTAATGTTCCATATGCAAAACTCATTACAAAATTGTCCTTTCACAGTTCTCTGGGTCAGAACCTGAAAACAAGCAATTTTGTTGGGGAGATTATTTGTGCTGTTTTTATATCCATTGCTGGATTGGTTTTCTTTGCACTGCTTATTGGCAACATGCAGGTCATCCTTCATCTTCTTAACTAATGACATTGTTCTCCATTCCCGAAGGCCCTTAATTATTAACTGTAATTGATGAAGTCTAAATAGATCGTTGTGTTCTTGTTACACAGGCATATCTACAATTCATAACTGTTAAAATAGAGGAAATGAGTGCCAAAAATCGAGCTACAAGGCAGTTGTCCGAGTGGATGTCCCACCGTATGCTTCCTGAGAGCCTGAGGGAGAGAATTAGAAGTTATGAGCAGTACAAATGGCAGGAAACAAGAGGAGTGGAGGAGAGGACTCTAATCCATAGATTTCCTAAAGATATCAGAAGAGACATTAATCGCCATCTTTGCTTCGCTCTAATAATGAGAGTGAGTACTCTCTTCGAGCCTTGTTGAAATGATGCCCTGTAAAAATTGGTCCACAAATTAGCTAACAAAATTGTTTAAATGGATTCCTGAATAGGTGCCAATGTTTGCAAAAATGGATGAGCAAACATTGGATGCAATATGTAATTGTCTGAGGCCAGTCTTTTACACAGAGGGTACTTGCATTCTCCGCGAGGGAGATCAAGTTGATGAGATGCTGTTTATCTCAAAAGGTGATCTAACCAGCATGACCACAAATGGTGGAAAAACTGGTTTTTTCAACGTTTTTGATCTCAAGGCTGGTGATTTTTGTGGAGAAGAGCTTCTTACATGGGGATTAGATCCCAAATCGACCTCCAAGCTCCCCATCTCAACCAGAACTGTAAGGGCTCTAACAGAGATTGAAGCCTTTGCTTTAGTGGCTGAAGACTTGAAATCTATGACCTCCCAGTTTCCCCTTCTTCACCACAAGGATTTGCAGCACACTTTCAGGTGAGTCATTAATTACTATTTCATTTGAAATTGAACTTGTGTTGATGACAAAGCCATGTGATTTTTTTTTCAGGTTCTACTCTGCCCAGTGGAGGACATGGGCAGCATGCTTCATACAAGCAGCTTGGCGGGGTTACTGGAGGAGGAAGCAAGCTAAATCACTACGCCAAACAAAAGAAAAATTGAAAGATGTTATGGTAAATGAGGCTGCAACATCGCCAAGCGTTAGTGCCACCATCTATCCATCGCAATTTGCTGCCAATGCATTAAGAAATCCGAGGCAAAACAATGGTAGTGGACGCACCCGAAGATTGCCACAGAGACCAGCATTGATGCCTCAGAAACCAACTGAGCCTGATTTTTCTGTTCCATAAGCAAGAGAAGAAAAAACAAATTAAATTATTATTTCGTTCAAGTTTCATAGTTTTTCTCTCCTCAACAAATTAGAACTGTTTCTTCTAGATTTCTTTAGATTTTGTATATATTTGATGGTAATAAAATTTAATACCAGGTGTTCTGGATGGTTGCGTTAGTCAATGTACCCGATCCCACGTCCACTGTTTCTTTTATTATTATTATTATTATTTTTTTATCTTATTATTATTATTTTTATAAATTATATATAAATAAAAAAATAATTAAAAAAATTTGAATTTAAGAAGTAATATATATTTTTGGTCATCAATTTTATTTTATTATTATTATTATTATTATTTTAATTTTAACCATCTGATATTTTGCAAGTCAAAAATAATAGACTAATACACCAAATATATTCTTTTAAATTTTAAAAATATTTTATATATAAAGATTAACAAAAAAAAAAGATTTTTAACATTTCACCTCATCCTTACTTTATTTTAATTTTTTTAAAATGAAGACCTCATGTAGGTTCCCAGTACCAAAGATAAGAACATTTTAATATAATAAACTAACCTTTCACCAGAGAAGACCAAACACAGGGTCAACCTCTCTGCATTTTTACTATTTTTTAAATGAAATAGAAAACTCCACACCGTATAAAAAATTTATTCCCTCTAGTTATGTAATTTCCTGGTAACCCTTACCTCAATAGAATTTTTTTTTTTAACAATTCCCTCTAGTTATGAAATTTCCTGGTAACCCTGCTAAAAATGCCTCTCTCTGTATATATATAATTCTTTTAATTTCCAACTATATATATATATGTGTGTGTGTGTGTGCCATTTGATCGCATTTTTTACATAGTTTACTGCTCATATGTAGAGAACTTCGATATTTCTTAACTTAAAATAGTTTTTAACTTATTATCTTTTTGGTTAAACTAATTAATGTTCTCCTCAACAATTACAAGTTCAAAAAGATGTCTCAAAAAAAAGACAAGAAGAGGGTCTTAATTGGTTGTATCTTTCATCCAAATGAGAAAATCTGTTTCATTTTAAATTATTATTTATGCAGAGAGACAACTTTAATAAAAGGCCGTTGATTTTGATTTGAGAAGACTGAAGAGATAGACATGCATTACGTGAATCAGGAATCGAATAATAATTTATCTACTTGATTTATTGTGTCAGATACACCTTAATTGAAATTAAAATTGATCTATAAAAATTTGATTTTGGTTGTTAATTTCTCAAATCAAAATTAAAACAAATGGACTGGGCTGTAAAAAATATAAATTAATATAAATTTTTAAAAATATATCATTTAATATATATATATATATTAATTTTTAATATATGTATATTATATAATTTTTTGTTCAAAATTAAAATTTCAGAATTAATTTTTTTTACACTTTAATTGTAATATTAAATATTTAAAATTATATATATAGTTAAATATATATTTAAAATAAAAAATTATATTTATAAAAATTTATCATTATCATTATTACTATTATTATTATTACTACTATTATTATTAATAGACTAATAATAATAATTATTAATTTATTATTATTTTTAATAATTATTATTATTAGGCTTAACTTAATTTTTTTAGAAAATATTTAACTTAATTAATTTATCAAATTTATTAGTCAAATATTTAATCTCTTGAAAAATATTATCAATTATTGTTAATTTTATTAAAAATATAAATTTTAAAAAAATAAATAAAATATATTTAAACTGATGGTTCAAATTAAAATAAAAAATGATTTACCATTCAAGGATATAAATTTTAACTAAAACCACTTTTGTCGGTTAAGATTAAGATTCATGATTCTCGGTAACTGGAATTAGCGATTCTGATTAATTAAAATATAGTCATTGTTAGACATATTTTCTTTTTATATTCTCTAAACTATTATAGGGAGAGTTTTTTTTTTTCAAAAATCAAAATTTTTATTTTTATTTAAATTAAAATAATTTTTTATCAAATTATCTATATATTATGTAGTGATTTTTTTTAAAAAAAAAAGAGAAGTAATTATAGAGCAAGAAAAGCCTACCCATTGGCCATTGGCAGGGATGGACTTAGGGAGTCGTAGGGGGCAAACGACCCCTCTTATCGAAGTCCATGCTGAAAGAAGACAGAGTCACAGAGAAGATGAGAGAAAAAAAGAGAGAAGAGAGAAGAGTAGAAGGGAGATAATGGCGTTTACAAATAAGGGAAGGAAAAAAAAGACAGATGAGAGGAGAGGAGAGAAGAAAAGAGAAGATGAGAGAAAGGAGAGAGAAGATCAACAATCGGCGATCGACGACCAAATTTTATTCTCTCTTGTTGATGTGCTAGGTCCACCACTGACCATTGGTATTAGTCAAATTTGAAACAAATTGATGAAAAATTATATCAAGAATGGGGTCAATATTTTTTTTTGATTTAGTTAATCATAATTTTTTATTTTAAATATTACAATACAAATAAAAAATTGTGACTGAATGAACAAATGAGTAAAAATATAGACCTAGTTTACCTTGTAATTTTCCCAAATTAAAATAACATTTTATACAAATTTTTGGGCGAGTTACTCTGGCTTTGGCTTTTCTCCCTCTCCTTCTCTTGCGGGCTGTTTCTTTTCCTTCCTTGCGCTCTGTTTATTTTGACGGAAAGGAAATAATTTAATTAAAGAAAATTGCAAAATTCATCTTTCAAAATTTTAACTTTCAAAAATATAAATCAATTGATTGGTTCAATATATATATATATATATATATATGTATGTATATATATCAACTGATTGACTGGAGTCTTTTAAGTTGCGTATATGGAAATTTAAGTACTTTGCCTCTTAAACAAACAGGGTGTTAGTTTTTTTTTTCTCTCCTTTATTTTCTTGTTATATTTTTTCCCTCCCTTTCTCTCTGGAAGCGCAGATGATAACTGCTATTGAAGACTTTCTCTGTG
The DNA here is from genome assembly GCA_947685225.1 of Garcia nutans. Classification (NCBI taxonomy): domain Eukaryota; kingdom Viridiplantae; phylum Streptophyta; class Magnoliopsida; order Malpighiales; family Euphorbiaceae; genus Garcia; species Garcia nutans. The sequence goes on along the minus strand of CANTUV010000010.1, from coordinate 11,246,891 downwards.
TCCACGAACTTTCTTTCACAACAACTCTGTCTTTACGAAATTTATACTTCTCAATTCTCGTAATTTAATCAATTTAACTCTTTACTTCATCGTCTATTGTAAATTAAAAACGCACAGGAAGCAAAAGAAATTGCTTCCACAATGCTACGCCACCGTTTTCTTTTTAGCAGTATTGTTCTATTTTTTTTTTTTGTATAATTAGAGATACCTTTGAATTTATTATATCAGACTAATCATATTTATACCGAATTAATTTATTAAGGGATAAAATTCTTTAAATAAATATTACTTTTATTATAAAAATTGACTTGAGAGATTAGAGTGTTAAACCACTTATATTAAATACTTAGAAATTATCGTTTTACTTTCTGTTTGTTGAAAAGAAAATATTGCTCCAGTAACAAACACAAAGAATAAAGAAAGAGATGCAAAGAGCGCCGATGTTTACAAAAAAAAAAACCGCGTTAAAATCCCGTCTTTGTTGTGGTATCCGATAAGACTTTCTATTTACGTAGCATCATTGAAATTCCCATCTTCTCTTAGAAAACAAATAGAGATTTTTTTAAAAGAATTTTATCAATTAGTTTGATTTTTAAAGATAAAAATTGTGTGTTTAGTTTGATATTTAAAAGATAACCAACAAGTAATTTGCATAAGTGATTTGACATTTTTATTTTTTATGCAAGAGATTATAAATTTGATCATTTTAAATAGTCATCAATTATTAAAAGCGTTTTATTTTTTAATGAGTCAATTTTCTGCAAATGTGATTAATCCTATTGTTATTAAAAAATAAAAAACAAATTGCGCGGTAATCTGATATTTAAACTTCAATTGATGTGGTAATGTTTTTTTCATTTCTTTTTATTTTTTATTTTTGGTTTTGCGGGATTTTCTTTTTGGACAAGTAGCAAAGTCAGGAATATCAAAGGAAACAAATTTGTGAAGTCTGTTTGTTTACTGAACTATAATTAACAATAAAGAGTAGTGTTGTTTCTACTATATATTAAAAATAAATTGATTTTCAGAATTGGTTTTCAATTAGTTTTTGAAGTGTAAAAACCAATTAAGATATTTGTGATTTTTGACTAACAGAAAATTTTTAGGCTAGTTCCTGAAATTGATTTTTTTTTTTTGAATAAAAGATTGGCATCTGGTTGTTTTTTTTTTTAGGTTTGAAGACCGGACTTAGAGAAATCGTATGTTTCAGAACAACAATATTCCAGAGAAGATGGGTTTTATGGAAGGAAAATAAGACTAACAGTAAATGCAATTTGGGATAAGATGGGAGATGTGAATAGTAGCTAAATGGTTATCTCATATTAGAAAATTAAGAATCTGGAGAGGAGTCCTAAGGCTATAAAAGGACCTCTCTCCCCTTAGCTAAGATCATCTTAAATAAGATTAATTATTTATAAGACTTATTTTTCTATTATTTTTCTTTTATATTTTTTCTTTGAAATTAGTAATATTATTTTGGTGGTGTCCGAGGACGTAGGCAAATTGGCCGAACCTTGTTAAATTTTAGTATTTTTCTTTATTAATTATTTAATAGCTATTTTTGGTATAGTTGTGGTGCTAGTGATTATATGTCTAGAAAAATTCTGTCTAAGAAAAGACTTGATATTTAAGAGTGTCCATTGTGGTCCACTTCTCTTTCGTGAAATTTTTTTTGTATAATTATTGGTGCAATTATTCACACTCTATACATATTATTGGTGAAAAATTAATCTAATTTTCACAACAATTGGTATAAGAGCCAAGATTTTCTGAATATGCTATGTGGTTGCAGCCTAGTCTGATCTTCCACATCAGAATTTTTTTTTGGATTATTTGTATTCCGCATTTGTTAGCTATTAAATAATTTTTTAACGCAGAAATGGCAGACGACTCAGGCAAATCATCCACTCCAAAGGAGACAGCATCCGCTTCGTCAATTTGGTCAAGGACTGCTGTGTCAAATACTAAATTTGCAGTGAAGATTTTTGATAGTCATTTTGATATGTGACAAAGTGAGGTTCTAGACGCTCTCTTTCAGTAAGGTTTAGACATTACTATTGAAGAAGAGAAACTAGAAGATATTGATGAAAAAAATTGAAAAGTCATCAATCGTGTGGCTTGTGGTACAATTCGATCGTGCCTTTTTAGAGAGCAGAAGTATGCATTCTCTAAGAAAGTTTTCACAAGTAAATTGTGAAAGACATTGAAGAAATTTTTTTTTAAGAAAAGTAGTCAGATCAAGCTTCATATGAAGAAAAGATTGTTTCGCTTTACATATATTTCGGGTACCACTATGAATGAACACATCACCAATTTTAATCAGTTGGTAGCTGATTTGATGAATTTGGATGTGACTTTCAAAGATGAAGATTTGACTTTGATGTTGTTGGAGTCCCTTCCAGATGAGTTTGAGTTTCTTGAAACAACTCTACTCCATGGAAAGGCTGAAGTGACTCTTTTTGAAGTAACTGCTGCACTATACAGTTATAAACTATGAAAGAAAGACAAGAAATAGAGTTCAAGTGGAACAGCAGAAGCATTGATTGTGAGATGTCGCTCTCAAAGCAGGAAGAGAGAAAATAAAGAGGGATCAAAATTTAAACCAGCTAAAGATAAATGTGCCTTTTGCCGAGAGAAAGGGCATTGAAATATAAATTGTCCCAAGTTGAGTAATAAAAGCAAATCTGATAAAGGGAAAGCTGTCATGAATTCAAATGTAGCTGAGTGTAATGATGAAGACTCGGACTTTTCATTAGATATTGTGTCATCAACAAGCTCTTCTAGTGTATGACTACTTGATTTTGGTTGTAGTTATCATATGTGCCCCAATCGGAATTAGTTCTTTTACTTTAGAGAACTAGAAGGAGCAACTGTTTACACATCAAATGACAGTCCATGTATGATTAAAGGAATTGGTTCAATCCGATTGAGAAATCATGATGGATCAATCATAACACTGTCAAATGTCATATATGTACTGAGTTTGAAGAAAAATCTCATCTCTATGGGAGTCTTATAATCAAAGGGCTTCATTGTAAATGCAGCAGATGAAGTAATGAAAATCATCTCCGATGCACTGGTGATAATGAAAGGATTAAGAAAGGCCAATAACTTGTATTATTATCAGGATAATGCAATTATTAGGATAGCAGCAGTAGCTTTCAATAATGATCAAGAGTTGGAAGCAACCAGATTATGACATATGCGCTTGGAATATGCTGGCGATAAATTCTTGAAACTGTTGTCAGATCAAGGATTTATTGAAAGGAGTGCAACCCCAAAAGTTAGATATCTGTGAGCATTGTGTCAAAGGCAAGCAAACTAGAGTGAAGTTTGGTACTGCAATCTATGATACCAAGGGTATTTTGGACCATATTCACTAAGATGTGTGGGGTCCTTCCAAGACAGCTTCAATGGGAGAAAAATACTACTTTGTAACATTTATTGATGACTTCTCTCAGAGAGTATAGGTGTATACTATGAAGACAAATGATTAAGTGTTGAGAGTTTTTCTCATATGAAAAAAGATGGTGGAAAACTCGAACAGATAAAAAAGTCAAATGTCTCTGTACAGATAATGATAGGGAGTATAAAAGTGATCCATTTTTGAAATTCTGTCAAGATTAAGGCATCGTTAGACACTTCACAGTTAGAGATACACCACAACAGAATGGGGTGGCAGAACGTATGAACCGGACATTGGTGAAGAAAGTTCATTGTATGTTGTCCAATGCTGGGTTGGGCAAACAATTTTGGGTTGAGGCTGTTACATATGCATGTCATCTCGTTAATCACTTACCATCAGCTGCTATTGGTGGTAAAACACCTTTGGAGATATGGTCTGGAAAATCTGCTATTGATTATGATTCCTTACGTGTATTTGGTTTCACTGTATACTGTCATATTAAGGAATCAAAATTTGATCCGAGGGCAAAGAAAATGTTCTTTATGGGGATCACCACTGGTGTGAAGAGACTTCGCCTTTGGTGTCCAGAAAAAAAAAAGAAGATAGTTTTTAGCAGAGATGTTACCTTTGATGAGTCTACCATGTTGAAAAAGGTAACAAATGAAATTGTTCAGTAAACAGATGGTACTCCGCAGCAGGTGGAGTTTGAAAAAAGAATTATTGACCCAACAATAAATACAACAGATAAAAATACTTCTATGGTAGAGGTGGAGTCAGATGAAGAAGGAGTTTCAATCTGAGAACCCCTACAACAACAATAATCTATTGCAACAAATAGGTCACGATGAGAGATTCGCAAACCTGCTCGATTTGATGATATGATAGTTTATGCATCCCTAACTGCAAATGATGACTTTTTTAGCATTTATAATGAAGCTGTCCAAAGTTCAGAAAAGAAAAAGCGGAGAAAGGCCATAGATGATGAAATGCAGTCCATTGAAAAGAATCAGACATGGAAGCTAGCTAATCTTCCAAAGGGAAAGAAGACAATTAGATGCAAATGGATATATTCAAAAAAGGAAGGATTTCCTAACAAGAACGATGTTCGCTACAAGGCAAGATTGGTAGCTAAAGACTATGCTCAGATGGAGGGAATTGATTATAATGAAGTATTTTCTCCAGTTGTAAAACATTCCTCCATTAGAATTTTATTAGCCTTGGTAGCACAAATGGATTTGGAACTCGTTCAACTTGATGTAAAAACTGCATTTTTACATGGAGACTTAAAAGAGAAAATCTATATGACTCAGCCAGAAGGGTTCAAGGTTGCTGGAGAAGAAAAATGGGTATGCAAATTTAAAAAATTGTTGTACAGATTGAAACAATCTCTGAGGCAGTAGTATAAATGATTTGACAATTTTATGATGAGGTAAAAGTACACAAGGAACAAATATGATCATTGTGTGTATTTGTGCAACCTATAAGATGGATCTTCATATATTTTCTCTCGTATATTGATGATATGCTGATAGCTTCAAAGAATTTAAAAAAAATTGAGAAGTTGAAGACTCAGCTGAATCAGAAGTTTGAAATGAAAGACTTGGAAGAAGCAAAAGAAAAATTTAGGCACGAAAATATGCAGAGATACGAGCCAAGAAAAAAAAGTGTTAAAATCCCCAAAAATAAATCAACCAATAAAAGAGATTCCTTGTCCAAAGAGAAGACCGTTAACAGGAACATGCACCGCTCAAGAATACCAAATCTGGAACCAAAATCTTCTCTTCGGGTTCCTGCCAAATTGGAGTCCTTAATTGGTGCACCTTCCTTCATTTGTTTAGACTTGCATTTTCTGGAGACTACCATCCAAGGACCATACCTCTCCACCAGTTCCGTCCCTGGAGAATCGCTGTCTTTACTGTTCATTTTTGGCTTCTGAAAACTAGAAGGATGGCAATTGATATTCTGCTCAGGGCAGGTGAAAGCCCCATGACCCACCTTACCACAAGAGAAGCATATTTGTGGCATTGATTCATATTCAACTTTTTGCATAATTCCATCTAGATAAAATTGAGAACAAAGAGGTTTATTCAGGTTGATCTCAATGGCAAGCCTAGCGAATTTACCTCTAGCTGCAGATTCAGTGTTATAATCTATTTTAATCACCCTTCCGACCACATTTCCAATACCTCTAAGAGTCTTTTTTTATGATAGTACTGTAATGGCATTCCTGGGAGTCTTATCCAAACCACCAGAAAATGATTCGCTTCAGTTGAATTGTCAAACTTGGGAGACCATCTTTGAACCATTAAGTAGTGACCAAGAATGACCCAAGGACCCCCTAACAGCGCTCCCAAAACTTCCTCCTTCGTTCTGAATTTTACAAGAAATTGATCGTTTTCAAGATCAATCACCGAAAAGGAGTCAGCAAAGGACCACATATTTTCAAGTCGATTATAGAGGGCTCTATAACCAATTTTTTTCCCCAGCAATTTAATTAGAACTGCATTCTGCCAAGGTAGATTGATAAGATCTTGGACCCTTTGGGAGAAAGAAATGGATGGTATATCACCATCAACAATAACCTTGACATCCTCTTTGCTCATATCCCAGCCTTCATCTTGTCCAGACAGTGCCCCTTCCATCTCCAGATGAGATTTCATAAGGGTCTCTTTGAAAGATGGAGCAGATTGCTCCTTGTCTCCACCTCCCTTATCTCGAAATCTAGCTTTTTTTGGTGGATCGATCATCTTCCATAAGCGGCGTTGGGTCTTTATTCAGAGCACCATTCAGAAATGCCATAGTTTAATTTAGTTTTTCAATTACATTTCGACTATTTTTTAAATAAATAAGAAAACGACTCTACAGTCCACACCCTATCTACATATAGTACTTGTCCTTTTAGTTCAACAGAAAAATTTAGAGAATGTTTAATTGTAAAATATATTTTTATTCTTAATTTATTTTCTTTCTTTTCTGTTTGTTAATTTTTCATATTTTTATTTTTATTTATTTTCTAAGTAAAAAAATTAGAAATATGAAATATATATTTGCTTAATTTTATTTTTTTAATTTCAATTCTTTATTTTTATATAATATTTAAATAATTTCTATTTTAAATATTTTATTTAAAAATATAATGACATACATAATTTCATAATATAAAATAAAAATAAAAAAGTAATTTGAACATAAGTGAGAAACAAATGTTATTATTTTTTAAAGACTATACATTTTCATGTAGAAAACAAATAAAAATAAAAATAATATTTTCTAATTATTAAATATAAAATATGTCTACCTAAATAATAAATCCAGTTTCTCATTTTTTAAAAAATTTTCTAAAAATAAAACTTATTTTTGATAACTAAACAACCCCTTAAGAATTTTGTAAAAATACCTAAATATTACTGTTCATATGCAGTGAAGTTTGATATTTATTAAATATATATAAATATATATTTTAAATTTTCTTCGTGATCAAAGTAATAAATTTCCTCCTCAATAATTACAAGTTCAAAAAGATATGTCTCCTAAGAACAGATAAGAAGAGGGCCTTAATCGGTATCTTTCATCCAATTCAGAATTTTTTTTTTCATTTCAAATTATTATTCATTCAAACTTTAATAAAAAGGCAATTGATTTGAGAAGACTGAAGAAATAGAAATGTGTTTTCTTTTTCACGTATTATAAGCAAATTCTATCTTACATTCAGTGTATGATCTCACTTATGTATTCAATTAATAATAATATATAATTTAAAAATTAAAACTAATTAAAATTAACTTTTTAATTATATTTCATTTCATGTTATTAGTTGAGTGATACAACAACAATAACAACTAAGCCTTAATTCTAAATAAGTTGAGATCGGCTGTATGGATCCTCAACAAAATAAGCTCAAAAGACACCAAAAAAGATAGTTCAGCCTTCGACCCCTTTCAAGATACGAATTTTACATCTCCATTTAAATCTATCATTAATCAAATTCTCATCAAGATTTAAGGCAAGATAAATTTTTTTTCGAATTCTAAAATAATGGAGACAGAAAAAGTAATTTTTTTTAAAAAAAAAAAGAGTAATTGCAATGGAAGAAAAGCCTACCCATTGGTCATTTGCCAATGGTCAAATTTGAAACAAATTGAAAATAACATTTTATACAAATTTCCGGGAGAGTTACTTTGGCTTTGGCTTTTCTCTCTCTCCCGCCAACCGTTTCTTTTCCTTCATTGCTCTCTGTTTGTTTTGACGGAAAGGAAATTTTTTTTTTTGACGGACGGAACTGAAATAATTTAATCAAAGAAAATTGCAAAATTGATCATTCAAAATTTTAACTTTCAAAAATTTAAATCAAATGATTGACTGGAGTCTTTTAAGTTATGTATAACTATAATGGAAATTTAAGTACTTTTTGCTGCTTAACCAAACAGGGTCTTGGTTTTTTCTCTCCTTCATTGTCTTGTTATGTATTTTTTCCCTCCCTTTCTCTCCAGAAGCGCAGACGATAACTGCCATTATAGACTCGGTCTCTGTCCATGAACTTTCTTTTATAGCAACTCAGTCTTTACGAAATTTATATTTCTCAATTCTCATAATTTAATCGCTTTCTCTTAAACTTTTTACTTCATCATCTATTGTAAATGAAAACGCACAGGAAGCAAAAGAAATTGCTTCCACAGTACTACGCCACCGTTTTCTTTTTTCTATATCGTTTATTTCCACTTTCTGTTTTGCTTTCTGAGAAAATATTGCTCCAGTAACAAACACAGAGAATAAAGAAAGAGAAGCAAAAGAGCGGCGACGTTTACAAAAAAACCTCGTTAAAATCCCCTTTTTGTTGTGGTGTCCGGTGAGACTTTCTGTTTACAGAACATCATTGAAATTCTCATCTTCTCTTCGAAAAAAAAATAGAGATTTTTTTAAAAGAATTTTGTCAGTTAGTATGATCTTTGCAGATAAAAATTTGTGCGTTTAGTTTGATATTTATAAGATAAAAAAAATTGTGCGTTAATCTGATATTCAAACTCCAATTAACGTGGTAATGTTTTTTTTTTCTTTTTTACTTTTTTGGTTTTGCAGGATTTGCTTGTTGGACAAGAAGCAAAGTCATGAATATCAAAGGAAATAAATTTGTGAGGTCTGTTTGTTTACTGAAGTATTATTAAAAATATAGAGTAGTGTTTCTAGACTTTGCAAGTGATAATTTTTCAATGTTTCTACTATATATTAGCAAAAAATCGGTTTTTAGAATTGGTTTTGAATTAGTTTTTGGAAGTGTAAAGACCAATTAAGTTATTTGTGATTTTAGTCAGAGAAAATTTTTAGTCTAGTTCCTGAAATCGAATTTTTTGAATAAAATATTGGGTTGTGGTTGGTTTGCTCAGGTTCGAAGACTGGACTTCAGAGAAATCGTATAGTTCAGAACCACAATATTCCAGAGAAGATGGATTTTATGGAAGGAGAATAAGACCAACAGTAAGTGCAGTTTGGGATAATATCCATCGAGGATGGGAGATTGGTTTTCAAAGGTATAAAAGCCTGAGAAAACCATTAAGTCAGCAACCCGCAAAAGAATCAGGGATTAAAAAGAAAATTCTTGATCCACAAGGTCCATTTCTCCAGAAATGGGATAAAATTTTTGTTGTAGCTTGTTTTCTTGCAGTTTCCTTCGACCCTTTATTCTTTTACATTCCAGTAATCGATGGGGACAAGAAATGTCTTGATTTGGACCCAAAATTAGAAACTACTGCTTGTGTTCTTCGCACCTTCATTGATGCGTTTTATATACTTCACATAATCTTTCAATTCCGAACTGGGTTTATTGCCCCTTCTTCTCGTGTATTTGGAAGAGGGGAATTGGTTGAAGATCCTAAGAAAATAGCTAGAAGATATTTGACCTCCAATTTCATCATTGATGTCCTATCAATTCTTCCACTTCCTCAGGTAATATATATATATATACATATAATATCAACGTCTCTTTATTTAATTGCTTAATTAAAGCAATCTAAGCATTTAAATGTTTGATTTCTGCTCAGGTTGCAGTTTTATTCATCATTCCGAAATTGAAAGGTCCTGTTCCACTGGTTGCTAAGGACTTGTTGAAGAATGTTGTTTTAGCCCAGTATGTGCCTAGATTAATCAGAATCTATCCCCTGTTGAAACAAGTAACTAGCAGTTCTGGCATACTTACTGAAAATGCAATGACTGGAGCTATTTTTAATCTCTTCCTCTATATGCTGGCAAGTCATGTGAGTAATTCATTTGCTTACAATCAATACAGTACTCATTCTTCACAATGGTTTTTCTAATTAATAAAAGTAAAATGTGACACCTCATTAGGCAATTGGATCCTTTTGGTACTTGTTCTCAATAGAACGGGAAGATAAATGCTGGCGCAGAGCGTGTAAGGCCCCTCTGTGTCGTTCTGAAAATCTGTACTGTGGAGACTACCACACAGCAAATTCGGACTTGATCAAGGTGCTGAATGATTCATGCCCTTTTATCCAGCCTGATCAAATAAACAATCCAAACGTCTTCAACTTTGGAATATACATTGATGCTCTTGAATCGGGTGTGGTGGAAACATGGGATTTTCCCAAGAAAATCTTGTACTGTTTTTGGTGGGGCCTCCGCAGTCTTAGGTTTGTATTTTACAATTGTGTTATTCAGGTGCCAATACAGAATCATTCTGTACATTTCCATCCGGCGGGTCTATTCTTGAAATTTTCATCATTTTTTTTAATCGTTTTACAGCTCTCTGGGCCAAAACCTAAAGACAAGTACTGATGTTGACGAGATTATCTTTACCGTTAGCATATCCATTGCTGGATTGGTTTTATTTTCACTTCTTATTGGAAATATGCAGGTCAGTTTTTATCCTTTTATTTATTGCTTTAAAAATGTATCACATAGCAGATGAATTATGTATAGCACACCGTTAACCTTAGTCATTTGCATAAGATGCTAAGAATCTACTGTACTTAATGGACTTGTGAATGATTGGTTGATAAAAATACTAACTTTTTAGACTCATTATAATATCTTCTCATTATTGTCTTCTTGTACTACAGAAATATCTGCAATCCACAACTGTCAGAATAGAGGAAATGAGAGTCAGAAGGCGAGACGCAGATCAGTGGATGTCTCACCGTATGCTTCCTGAGAACCTGAGGGAAAGGATTAGGAGGTATGAGCAATACAAATGGCAGGAAACCAGAGGTGTAGAGGAGCGGACTCTAATCCGCACTCTTCCTAAAGATCTGAGAAGAGAGATAAATCATCATCTTTGCTTCGATCTAATCATAAGAGTAAGTGCTCTCCTTGAGCCTTCTTTACATGAGCCTCTACAAAATTGCACGTTCCTACAATTAGCTAAAAAATGTTTTAAAATGGATTCCTTAATTAGGTGCCAATGTTTGCAAAAATGGATGAGCAAATACTAGATGCAATATGTGATCGTCTCAGGCCTGCCCTTTACACAAAAGATAGTTACATTGTTCGCGAGGGGGATCCAGTTGATGAGATGCTATTCATTATGAGAGGTGATCTAGTGAGTGTGACTACAAATGGTGGAAGAACTGGTTTTTTCAACGCTGTTTATCTCAAAGCTGGTGACTTCTGTGGAGAAGGGCTTCTTACATGGGCTTTGGATCCCCAGTCAACCTCCAACCTACCTATTTCAAGTAGAACTGTGCAGGCTCTAACAGAAGTTGAAGCCTTTGCTTTAGTGGCCGAAGACTTGAAATCTGTTGCCTCTCAGTTTCGCCGTCTCAAGGATATCCAGCACACATTTAGGTGAGTCTTGACATGTTAATCCTGACAATATTACCTTTTTGTCGAGCAATGAGAAAGGTTATTTGTGTTATTGCCAGGTAAAAACGTGCACAATCATTAAGGAAAGCTTATACGTCCCTCGAAAATTCTAAATTGTGTTTTCATTTGAAATTGAACCGTTATGTGGTAACAAATTTATGTGATTTTCAATATCAGGTTCTTTTCTGTGCAATGGAGAACATGGGCAGCATGCTTCATACAAGCAGCTTGGAGGCGTCACTGTAGGAGGAAGCAAGCTAAATCCCTACGCCAAGCAGAAGAAAAATTACATGATGCTTTGGCAAAGGATGCTGGAACCTCGCCGAGCCTTGGTGCAACCATATATGCATCACAATTTGTGGTCAATGCATTGAGAAATCTGAGGCAAAATAATGGCGGTGGACGCAGCCCAAGATTGCCACAGAGATTAGCATTGGTACCTCAGAAGCCAACTGATCCTGATTTTTCTGCTCAAAATCGCTAGTCACTCCAAAATGTTTTAATTGATATTATCTTGGATTTTGCACATACTTGCAAGTTGAGATGTACTAAGCATTGCATAACATGTATATTATTCTTTTAAGGTTACATTTTTCTACGTGATGTATATGATTTCTTCCATAAGAAACCAAGTTGACAGACAGAGAGATGGATTGTGAAGATAAACCAATTAGGAACTCCAAAGCAGCAGAGAAATTAGACGAGCAATAGCAATAGCTAAATATTTATTCATTAGCCAGGAACTAGCGTCCGATGGCAAAACGGACTACAATAAGGAGGTTACAAAATCATCAAGTTGACATTTTATTCATTTACTGTATCTGCAGTTTATTTTATACTACTTCCATATATTTCAGAATAGTTCTTCCGGCAACATTATATTATTTAGTCCTTCACTGCTAACGCAACCTGAGGCTTAACCGACCCTGCAACAAGAAAATAGTAATTATCATCTAACCTTACACAGATGTAAAGATAAATTATATAAGAGAGAGAGAGAGATACTTGGAGCAGTCCAAATCAGGAGGAATAACAATGGGCGTGCCACATTTTTTGGGAAGTTGAAGAAGGCGAGAGGAATCATATTGAAGATTGGACAAAGACTGCTTAATGCATGCACAAGCTTGCTGCCTATCAGGTTTGCATTTGACAAGTTTATCAAGTTGCTTGATTCCATCACAACAACCATCCGTAGGTTTGTCTGTCTTATCGAGTATGAAATCCAGGCATGGAGATACCCTAGACAGCACTATTTTGCAGTCAACTCCTAATTGACATGTCAAAACCTGAGTTGGTTTTGAAACTAGAAAGAGTAGAGTTAGAAACCCAACTATGCGAGTAATTGCTCCAGCTCCTGGCATGGCTCTCAAACTAATCCAAGTCCCAGCTTAGGCATGAGGATTGGGGAATTTATACAAGTAGAGATTCGACTGAACAATAATTTTTTGGTTATCACAAGGGGCTTGTGACAAGCAAATCGTTAGTGCTTCCTGTTTCCATGTCTCACTAAAACAAGTAACATTAATGCATGAGAAATGCATTATATTTTTAGTTATACACTTATTATTTCAATCTACTCCCTCCGTTTTATTTTTCAATACCGTATAAGAAAAAAAAATATTTTACTTTAAATAACACTTTTAAAAATTTAAGATAGCATTAATTAAAAAATTTTAATATTATTCATATTAATTAATAAAAAAGAATAAATTAAATAAAAAAAATAAGAAGAATATTTTGATAAATTATAATAAAATTTTTATAGTTATTATAATAACTAAATATTTTCTTAATCTATGTATATATTCTTACATGACATCTAAAATAAAACAACAAAGCCAGCCCTAAATCTGCTTATGAGAACTTCACTTCACAATTGAATGGCTAAGCTAAGCATCAACTTCAACAAGGACTGCCCTGGCCGCAGTGATATAAACAAAAATACTCATCCGTGCCGCTGTAACATGTATACTCGGAATACGAGAGTTTCCGGAAGCATAATTTTAGGCCTAATAGTAAAATAAAACTTTTTTTACTATTTTACTGTGTGTTTTCAATTTTATCACTATTTAAAACTTAATTTGAACTTTAAACCGCCCCAAAATTAAAATTGAAGTTGACAAATTTATCCCATTGTGAAAAAAATTGCTACATGGCTAGATTTTGAATGCAAGGCCAAATGAAATTGCATTCTCGACTGACCATCCTCAAGTTATCGTCTACGCACTATACAATAGTGGCAATAATTGGACAACTTAAACATCTAGATACACCATGAATTTTAATGAGAAAATTGTTATATATTTGAATTGCATAGCACCGAGAAAGAAACAGCAAAAAAAATGCTATCTGATTTTCATGAACAATACTCCATTTCCGGATGCGTTCTACTGTACAACATTACAAATAAACATGTGATTTGATTACTTAACCTATTTTTCTATTCACAAGTTGGTATATTTGGATTTTCAATTGTATCTACCGTGTTTTCATGGTTTCTCCAAGTGTCGAGATTCAGATTTCAAATCAGCACCACGCTTTGTATACAAAGAACTTACAGCAGGAACTTCAACACGTGGAGAAACCATTGCATTAAGAGGTTGAAAGTTTGTATCTCCAATAAACCAATAGAGAGCCCATTTCAAATTGCAGAGTGTGTACTTAAGAGCTTTGGTCCAATTCTCCGGCTTATTGAAACTCTGGGTAATAGAGTGGTTTTCCACTTTGTCATTCTCAATCCTACAAAAATTCATTTGCAGTGATCATGGTTAGAGTACAGTAAGCATTACACTGAAGCATTGCACCTTTCCCAAACAAACTGAGATTGTTCAGAAGAAAGGACTTCTTTTCACAGGTAATAAATCCTAGAACCAAGCAAATATGATATGAAATCTTAGTTTCCTCATTCATTTGAGAAAATACTATCCGGAGGAACATGTCGTGCAGAATGGAAATACAGCTGATACTGATTCAATTCTTACACTTTCAGGGCACCATCCAGATATTCCAGAGCACCATATGCCATTGGTATCATTTGTTATAAAATGTTAACGAGATCAGTATCAACTTTATACATACACTTACCCCTGTTATCACCTAGACCTTAACTCAGAAAACCACAATATAAACAAGTTCTCTCTTTCAGCACAATACAGTAGAACGCAAGTTGACAATTATATAATGGTAAATGCATGTTATAACTATAAGAAACTCCTACAGATAAATTCCTTAAAGGCAACAAAACTTACTTGTATGGGAGTTTGAAACGTTTCTCAGGTGGAATATTGTTTTCTTGATCCTTCAAGTATGCAAACTCAGCAAAGTCCTTGAGGCATGTTAAGAACAATGTCATTGCTTTGTCATAGCGAGTACTCCAAAATAAGTTCACTGGACCAAATCTATAAAAGATACTGTTACTCAAAAAAGGGAAAATCCAACAGGCAGTTAAACACTGATATGTAAACCAGATCGTAGATAAACAAGATATTAGTCTTAGCCATTCAAACACATTAAGCCAGTCAAATACATCAAATCCCCACTTTGCTGCATTATGTACTCCTAATATGAACAATAAAAAGGTCTGTAATCAAATTTAGCTCATTTGATTTACAGTCAAATAACATAAAATACATTCAACTCACTACCCAGAGGGGTAATTGATACTTACAGATTATAACCACTATTGTTGGTGTCCATAATTCGTGGGTAGCTCCCCATTGGAAGCATTTTTATTCTATATCTAAAAATGGTTGACAAATTAAGGGCCTATCAATTGGATAACATTTTCAGATTATTTGAAAACATGATCTTGACGAAGATCTATAACATCTCCTTTGCTTTAAAGAACCAAAGGGCCAATACTTTCTCATACAGAAGCTCATCAATCTCAGTATAATGTTTTTTTGCATATTTATGTTTGACATCAAAGACCAAATGAATCAATCAGGTATTGCAGACAAAAACATATATATATATATATATATATATATATATATATATATAAGACTCGTGAGAAAAGGATACTGAAATTTTGGCTTGAAATATTGACACATAGTGTGGAGGAGAAGACAAGCTTGGCCCCAGGCAGCATTGATCTCATCCCATTCAACCTGAATGTTTCCACAACCTCATAAGTCTAATCATTAGAAGCAACAAAATATTTGAAAATTTCTTGATAAAAAGTAAAAGGGAGTTTTAAACAATGAAAACAAGCAAGAATAACAAGAGTTCTCTAGGAACCATCATTCCAGAGTAAACTGACTTGGTCAAAGGTGGTCCAAAATGATCTTATGATTTTACATCTTTCAAATGAAATAACCTTAAATCGTACTGAGTGAAAAAGAAGAATCTACATAGCCGACCCTAATTGATTTAGGATTAAGGCTTTATTGAGTTGAGTTGAGTTGAGTTGAGAGTTATGTTGAGAAACGGTGGCGTTTTTGGCTGGGGAATGATGGAGTTTTGGAGCATATGTGTTTTAGGTAGTCTATTTGGGTCTAGTGTTTGGGTTGTTGGGTAAGTGATTGGGCCTCGGGTTATTAAGGGCCCGAAATGCCTTGTGATTTGCTTCGACCTCCACCTCTTGAATTAGCGCCTACTCAAAAGCTTGGTATAGAGTGGTCGGACGCAGCAACCTCACCGGAGTGGCTATCTCTTCCTTCAACGCTCTAATAAAACTAGAGATAAAATAAGATTCAGTGAGGTAGGGGTTTTCTCTTACATTTTGGCCTTCTTTTCCTCAAACTCCTCTTGAAATTCTCTGACCGATCCTTTTTGCTTCAATCAATTGAACTCCATAACCACATCTTCCACAGGTGAGGCACGAAACCTTTGAATCAAGGTGATGTTCGTCGATTCCACCAAATATAAATAACTGAATTAAACTGTAGAGACGGTGAATCCAGGTCGAACCCTAGAGACTGAAATTGTACTCTTGTATTTGCGGAAGGGGGGTTTTTGTTGTGAAAACTGAATTTTAACAAATCAAAGAAAGGAAAACTGATTAAATAACTAAGGTTGTGAAGCAAATTGATTGAAAGTCAATTCAAGGTAATTTCCAATCCAATGCACACTTGATCATAGACAACTAATGATAAAATTTCTCTTTGAATACTTAACTAGAATTTATCAACGAGCATGATAAATCCTCAAACTTCTCTATTTTCATTAACTCGAGCCCAGCACCCTCATTAACTCTAATTATTAAACGATTGGGTATTAAGCAATCCCTTTCAATTTAATAAGAGCATTAAGAACTGGAAGCAGTTAAACTTGAACAATAATTTATGAAGCATAAACTATTTAATTCAATCCTATTGTTTCTATAGAATATTACTGAAAAACTGTGATAATCAGTAACATCTAATTGCTACTAATATTCACCCTTTCATAACAATTACGGATTATGAAGGTTGAAATAGCAGTTAATCCTATCAAACACTTTACTAATAGGCCTTTTTAGCAAAGAACTTAATAAAATTAAATCAATTAAAACAAGAATCAATAGATATTCAAAGAAGAAATACTCAATTCAAGATCAAGTCTCACAGATATACATGGATTATTAAATCCCTTGAATTGAACTAAAAGACTTAGCCACTCATGACTTACAAAAACTAAACAAAATTAAATTGAACCTCTGAATAGATGGTGAATGTCCCCCTTTTGATCTCCCTCCCTGCTGCTCCTTATATTTCCTTTTGAAGAATAGAAAAGAATCCCCAATTAATTAGGGATTTTGAGATGAAAAATATTCTGTTCTGATCTTCCCCTGTAGCTTCACGAAGATAAGAATTTGAAAGTCAAAAACATTCCAGATTTCGTGCCCCTTTTTCAGCCTCTTCCCTTTAAAATCTGATCACGACTTCTTCAACAAAATCGAAGATATCTTTCTCACGTTTCCAACAAGCTAAGGCTCACTCCAAACCGAGCCTCCGAACTCAAGTTACGATCAGAATACCGCAACAGCCCTGATTGTGAACATTGTTGCAGAAATGCAGACTTGGATGCCGTTTTGGAGAGTCAAAACGACGTCATCTCACTAAATAGCCTTCATAACATCTGTAGGGCTGTTTCTTAGGAGTCTAATGGGCCTGGGCTCATCTTGTTTCGACACTCGGAGGTCCAGATATGAGGTCCGAAACAGAACAGGTCGCGCTACTCACACAGCTCGTGTGTTCAGAACTTCAACGCCAATTTTGACCAACATGTAGGCTGAATTGAATCTCGATTCCTCTTGAAAACTTGTAAATTTCTGTCTCATCTTTCCAACGCATCAAACAGATTGCAAATTGAAGGTCTACAACTCCGTATATCTCTGAAAAACCAAACAAGGGTCAAGATAACAAAAATGCTGAAATTTTACCAATTTAATTAAATTATTCCAAATGCAACTAAAATAATGTCTAATTGCTAAAAATTATCTAACAAAGTGAATTAAGCACATAAATAACCCAAAAATGCATAATAATGTAGACAATAAAAGCACCAAATAATGCACATATCACAAGGCCTTTGAAAACTCCTCCCAGTCTGCATCCTCGTGTGTAGCCCGCCACCCCGGGAACCAATTTTCTGGTCTCCCGTCGGCGAGAAACAGAGGACCAACTCCATTTTCCTTTCTTTCAGAACCTCGTATATCTGGAAGTATTTGTTGCACTTCCAAATCCAAGATTGAGGGTCATTTCCTTCAAAAAGAGGCAATTCCATGTTGGGCAGAAGTCGATTCAGAAAGCCCTTCGGTTGATTGTCCGGTTGCGCAAAAACAAGGTCATCAACCTCTCTAATTCGCGGTGTCGGAAGGATTCCTCTTGTGGAAGTTGGCAGTGAGTTTTCTTCTATTAAGGGTTCCTTGCCCATACCCAGATTTTTCATCATCTCCATCATTTGGGTGAGTTGTAGGCTTATTTTCATTTGTTTCGCTCGCAACTGATCATAGGTTCTTTGGTTTACGGCTATAACGGATTCTTGCTCGGAACAAAGTTGTTCAAAGGTTTTCTGTTGTTCAGTCCAAGAAACCTGGTGTTCTTTTTGAAGAGCTTCAAAACAGAGATCAACCTCGTCTTGCAAGGCTGTGAGTTTTTCCATCTCTTCAATTTCTTTAGGGTCTATTTCTCCCCCACCCCCAAGGGGTTTAATGCCCTTCCTCGTTGTCATCTTACTCGTGCTGAAATTATCTGACCCAGTTCGTATTACTTTGATACTAGTTGTAATATATAACTCAGACAATCAAGAGACAGTAACTATCCTTATATGAATATGTTTATGATGAATAAGGAATCAATCAACATAAAGAACACCAGCACGAGTAATACGAACTGGGTCAGATAATTTCAGCACGAACATATTCATGTAAGGATATGAATATGTTACAACTGGTAATATATAACTCACACAAACATTCATTCCACTACTAAGGATATTCTTACGATGCACCCCACCTGCACATTCCTTACTGACCAGCAGGTTGTACCTCTTTTTTGTCCCATTCATAACACATCATCTCTCTAAAACTACCAACTGTTGCATTTCCTTGATTACCCTTGTGTCTCCTTCTTCTATGTGTTACAGACAGCTTTACTTGTAATTTGCGACTCATATCAAATTACCAACACAAAATGAGTAACTAAGTTACCTTTGGCTCATTCATTTAAATTCATTCATCTGGTATATCACTAACAAGAACAATAGTACAAATCATATACCAGGACTTGCCATGGATTCTTAATGTGTTTACACGCAACCTATTTTTTGTATTATCATCATTTCCATAATTTATATATTATTAAACACCAAACTCAAAAATACCAATATGTGCTGGAAACCATACTCTGTAGCCCAGGCAAAGAAAAGAACAGGCATAAATAAAATAAATAAATAGTCAAATATCCACATCTCAGCAGGCAGGATTTAGCTCCTCCGACAATAATGAGCTATTATAGACAAAAACTATTTCTGATTATCACTATTTAAAGATTCAAAGATGATATTTTAAACCTTTGTGAAATGTTTAAGGAATGCGTGAAGCTCCATCAACAAGTATGCACCTTTAGTTTCTCCTTAAGAAAATCAGCCTCACTAAGAACATTTCGCACCTCCCTCTCCAAGCGCTGAAGACAAGCTTCATATGCTTCTATGTCTCTATTTACATCTTCAACATCCTTATCGAGTTTATAAGACAATACCCTCATGCACTCAAGACATAAAGGATGCTCAACCTAAAAAATACAAATTAGGACCCAGATCTGAATACCTCAATAATCAATTAGACCAAGCACTTGAAAACCATAAACGACATGAGAAAACCAATAAAAATAACTTTGATAATTTCTCATACCTGTATCTGGGTTGTAGCAATCTCAAATGCACGTTTCAAGACAGTTATGGTAGAATGAAAGCCAGCGTTATTGGGATGCAACTGGCCATTAGATCCTTCTAATGAAGGTAAATGTGTCCCACCTCCATCAGATGCAGGCTCAGACTTATACACAACCACAAAAGACTTCCACTGCCTTTCCAGATTGGCCTGCATAAGCCTGAGCAGCTCCACCACCAGGACATGGAGGGACTCCCTGCACTTGGGGTCTTTGTTTGGGTAACACAACAAAGGAATTGTCCATGCGTGTTGAGCCTAGCACACTGTTGGCACCATGCACTGAAAAGCCCTGCATCACTGCAAGTGTGACATTGCAGACAACAGCAATCATGAAAAAAATATGATTAACTGGAGCATGTCTATAATCAATGGATCTACACAGAGTACGTATCTAATTCATATGTACTTCATGAATCTAAAACGTCCATGCCAAATGACTTAAAAGTAAACATGAATTTGTTTTCCTCCTTTCAAGCTAGATGTTTAAAAAGATCTAGTGTTGCTAAGTCATCTCTTACTATTTATTTCCACATCGTCCTAGATAATGCACCTTCAATGTGCTAAAACTTAATCACAAACTGAGAGCTTAAAATTCTGAAGCATGAAAATAAACTTGTCGTAAACTAACAAAATTTTGTTAAAGATCCACAATTGAAAAAGATTGGTTAAATAAATTGCAACATAATCAACAAGAACAATTAGCACTACAGTATATAGTTTGGAAACCTCAGTAAGCAAGCAGACTCCAAAATAGCAACTAAAAATTGCTCATAAGCACCATAAATCAATTCGATGATTTTATAATACAATGACAGTGTGCCAGAATTATTTGAACTGAAGCACAGGTTTTGCTAATCAATTAACAAATACCGATAAGAATAATATCAACAAACGATTAAATAGGAATTCATAATGGCCCTAATCACAACCAAATAAAAAAGTGAAACTAAACAGATGAAATAATGAAGGAAAGCCTAACCGGAGCGTGAAGAGGAATCGTTTAAGAACTTGTCGACGTAGGAATCGACGCCGGTGATGCAAAGAGAGTGGTGGCAACTCTGGCACATCGATCGAGGAAGATTCGGATCCACTGACAAAGTCCGACCTTTATCGTCCATCACATCTTCCTTTTTTGAAGCTCGTGAGCAGTCAGAATTTGCCCTCGTTTGAGCTTTTATCTCTAGATGTAATAATAAACTCGTTGAGATGTTCCCTTGGATCAGACATTCAATTTCCCTCTTCAACATAATACAATCATCAGTTTTGCGACCGTGAGCTAGATGAAAGCTGCAATATAATCTCTGATCTATGTTATGATTCTAATTTCGTTTCATTTCTATTTTAATTCCAAAATTTGAACCAAAAGACACTTAAAAAAAAAACAATATTCTTAATCTCAAAATTAATACAATTATTCTGGTCCTTAGCACAATTATGTTAATTCAAAATTTAAAAAAAAAAAAAGAACACACACATGATTTCATATTGGAGCAACATAACTTTCATCAATAATAAAAGAAAAATTACATATTTGAGAGAACTTATGACGTTGCATAGAAAATATAATAAAATTATACGAAAACAAATATTTTATTTCTAAAACAATACTGATTTTTCATAGTAAATATAGAAATGACAATGACATTATTAAATTATTAAAGTTAAAAAATTCAGATAAAAAACTAACTTCTATTAAATTTGATAAATTTTAACATTTTATAAATAAGTAAATTTTAACATTTTACAATGAGTAATAATCTTATAGAAACCATACATAGAAAATTTAATTTTATAATAGAAAATTTAATTATACTATAAAAAAAGTATTAATTCACATTCCGTAAAAAATGATCTTATGTAATATCATAAAAAATAATCTCAAATTTTAAAAAAACTGATAATTAATAATATCAATGCATACACTTAATTCTAAAATTCCACGCTAAAAATTTATGATGATTTTATTAAAATTGTAAAAAAAATATTACTCTCTCCATTTATAAATATATGTTACTTTAAACTTTTTCCACAAAAATTAAAAAAATTATATATTAACTTATTTTATATAATTATTTTACTACATAACTATCCTCCTTTAATTTATCACTCATTGAAATTTATAGAAACTTAAAAAACTATAATAGTTTTCTAAAAAATTTTCAACAGAAAATATAAAATAAAAATTTTATATTTATATGACATAATTTTTTTAAATTATAGAATAAAAATTAATTTTTTAATTTTATAACTTTAATAAAATTTTTAAAAATATATTTCAGATATTTTCTAAAATTTTTCAAATTTTTTATAAATAAAGTTAATTTTCCTAATATGCAAACACAAAGTTTTCATGTAAGCGTCAAAATATAATTTTTTATTTTTACTTAATGAACATATTTTTTAAATTTCTTTTAAAAAATAAATACTCTACTTTAAAAAAATTAAAAATAAAAAATAAAAAAATATTTTCTATAGATAAATACATTCTTAAAGATTGATTAATTTTTTTTTTGGATGATTATCGAGAGATAAAAAATTAGCCTGTCAAATTAAGTTTACCGCCTCCGCCTGTCAAATAAGTAATTTATATTTTTAAAAAGTATATATATATGTATTAAGCAATGTATCAAAGTTTAAAAATATCTTAAACTTTGAAAGACTTTTTCAGTAAGTATCATTTTACCGCACGTTTTAAAAAAAGATTACCATTTTACCGCCTATCAAATTACGCAAAGCGACGTATCGTATATGTGAAGTTCTCTGAGAAGGATAACGACATTAATGAAACAAGCAGCCCCAGCCGGCGCTAAAAATGAGAAGCATTGACATGGTCGTCGAACAGCCACGTGTATTTTGAGCAAGAGGGACATTTACAAAATCGTCTTAAAAAAATTAACTTTATTTAAAAAACTACTGTATAAAATAAAAATATTTATATTTTTAAAATAAATTTAAGTAAAATTTTAAAAAAATTTTATTTTTTATTAAAATAAATTTAAAAAAATTATTCTCTCACTGTAATTAATATTTTAATTTTAATTTTAATTTTATAAATTATAAAATAAAATATTATAATAAATAGTAAAAATTAATATTTTAAATTATTTTCTAATATATAAAAATTATAATTTTTTTATAAAATAAAATTTTTAATTTTAATTATAAAAATAAATAACACACAAAAAATATATAAAAAGTAAAATATATAAAAATATATTAATAAAAATAGTTAAATTTATTTTTAAATAAATTTTAGTAAAATAAATAAAAATATATTAATAAAAATTATTAAATTTATTTTTAAATAAACTTTATATATTATATGCTTAAAAAAATATACTCAGTTTTATTATATAAATATTTTATAGGTGTTGTAAGTATATTTTTATAAATATATTAGACATTTTATAAATATTATATTTATTATTTATTTATTAATATTTTATAAAAATTATTAAATATTATATTTGAATGTTATTTGAATGCTATGTGAATAAAAAATTAAAAAATAAATTAAATAAAAATTAAAATATTATATTAATATATAGTATATATGTTGTATATATATTATAAATATGTTATAGATGTTTGTGTGTAGTTTATACTATTGAATGCATATTTTATATAAATTACATATATATTATTATATATTTATTTTTTTATGTATATATTAAACATATGACATTAATTTTTTTAAATAACATAAAATAGAAAAAAATAAAAATTAGTATTGAAAACGTTAAAAAATCCATATTCCGTAAAATTAAAATATGTAAGTTTTGCTCCGCGTGCATATTAAATATCTCTAACCAAAACTCTACAATCACAGCGAGATGTAACATTCAGATCTGGACGGATATTTCAGTTTTGTTGAGGGAGATTTATAAAACCACCTTAAAAAAAATAAATATTTTTTAAAAAATACGGTATAAAATAAAAGTATTTATATTTTTATAAAAATTTATGTTAAATTTTTAAAAATTATCTCATTTCTCATTAAAACAGTATATTTTTTTTCAGCTCATCTTTTATTTCAAGTAATATTTTATTATAAAAATTAATTTTAAAATTTTTATATTAAATAAATATATTATAATAAAATAATAAAAATTAATAGTTTAAAATATATTTTCAACTATAAAATTTAAATTTTATGAAAAGAAAATCTTAATTTTAATTACAAATAATAAATAACACTTAAAAAAATTAAAACATATAAAATATATTAATATATATTAATAAAAATTATTAAATTTATTTTAAAATAAATTTTACATATTATACATATAAAAAAATTAAAAAATTAATTTTATTATGTAGATATTGCATAAATATTATTTATGTATTAATTAGATGATATAAATATTGTGTAAATATTATATTTAAATTATGTATTTATTGTGTATATTATATTCATATATATATGTTATATATGTGTAAAAATTTTAAAAAATAAAAATAAAAAATATTAAATAAATTGTGTAAATTTTATATAGATAATATGTGTATGTTTTTTTGTGTGTATTTTATACATGTTGTATATATATATATATATATTATGTATATATTGATATAAAAATAAAAAATATTTATGAATAAAAATATATAAAAAAAGAAAAAAATGGAAAAAATGGAAAAAAAAAAAAGAAGAAAAAATCACGTAAAAAAAAAAGTAAAGGCCGGAACGTATGAATGAAAAAAAAAAAGACTCGGCCACCGTGCTTTTGAAAATGGAAACTTGCAAAGCAAATGGGTATATACAGTGTAAATTCCTCTTTCGTTAAAGTAGTTGGGCTTGGGCCAAAAAAGTTGAGCCCAACAAAGAATTATGATCAGGTCAACTTTCTCCGTGGAAGGAAATATTTAAGAAACGACATCGCTTAAGTTCGTATTCTAAAATCCATTCTTAAACCCTAGAAACTCTTCCAGTAGAGCACAGCCTCCCTTCTATGCCGGTCGGTGCTACATAGGCATCTGAAGAGGTTTCGTTGCACTTCCTCTTCTAATTCATCAGTTCAGAAAGGTTTATATTCCGCGACTTTGTTTAAATCTTTGTGTTTTTGTAATATGGTGTCAATTTGCAATGGAAATGATGGTTAAGTAAAAGGTCTGAGCAGTGAGATTAATGGTGGTAGCAATGGATGTGAAGGTGTTGTATTAAAGGGAGAGGGCCCTTGTCCTTGTCGGAGTCATTGCATTGTGACTGTCGCAACCTCTCCTACAATAAAATTTGCTATAGCATAAGCTCTGGCGATGGGTCGAAATAAAAGGCGTGGGTGTGTTCTAGAATTGAACGCTAAACCTAGACTTCGCCCAACATTTAATTTAACCATCCATTAGCTGCCACCATGCTTACTGCATTGATCAAACCTTCTATGCTGATCCATTCCATACACCATTCTCTATCAGTTAATATATATATTTTTAAGATGTTCTATTCATTGGAATTTTTTAGATAATCTGCATCTGTGTGTTTTTATATTTATAATTCTTTTGGTTTCTGATGACTGATGAATTTGTGTTTTCTATATGCAATGGGTGTCAGTTTTGGGCGCCTTAGGCTTGCAGATGTTTGCTATTATTTATGCAGTTTGTATTGCGTTTTCTTTTACGTAGCCAGCTTAGTTTGAAACAATAGAAGAATATTTGATTAGAGATCAATGAATCCATGGATCTTCAATCATCCAAGCAAAGAAATTTGAATGGCCTTTTGGTGGCACACAAATATTGCATTTGTTCATATTGCTGTCTCCAGATGTGCCTATCAGCTTGGCATAGGCCTACTAACAAAATTAGGTTGGGGCTGGTATTTAGGATTATTAGAAGCAAAAAGGTAGAATGGTATTATATATTGGGGTCAAGATACGACAAGTAACTCAACCAATTGGCCTGATTGTAGTGTTGGTTTTGTACTGGGAACAGTAATATTTAAGATTTTGGGTCCTTTTGATGCTAGTGTGGTCAATAAAGAGGATTTTTCTATGGAGGATTACTCAGAGTGAAAATCAAACTTGAAATATTCATAGTTTAGTTGCAAAACAAAAAGATCGTGGGTTCTAAAACTAAATTCCTTAGGAATAACACCTATAGTTTCATACAGAGTGTAGTTATTGTGAAATTCTCTCACAATAGCCATCTCTTATTAAAAGATATTTTGCATGGGTAAGCATCTAAATTCCAACATTGAAATGGTATTGAGCAGGTTTTCCAACTTAATGAATCCATGGGAAAGCAAGTCTTGAAAGCAGGAGCCACAAACGGACAGCGCAAGTATTTCCAACAACTTTGTAAACTAATCTAGTGTCCTAATTCCTAAAAACAATGGCAGTAATAAATAAACAGAATAAAGTATGACACTTCCAATTTGCAGAAGAATACATGTAGGACATATTAACTACCAACTCCTAAGGGCCATTCAATCTCGACTTAAGTTGCTCATCATTAGGCATATGAGGCACTGAGGCTTGTTATAGAATCAGCTACAACAAGCCTTTTTAAGTGCTGGTATCAGAGGCTGTCATCATGATCCATAGTAACTGTTTAGCATTTATGTGATGGTTTTGTCATCTAGAGATATCAGTGAAAGTAGAGATTTTGTGTCAATAGAATTTTCAGGCAGATGTTATTTATGGCACACCATTTTTATTAATTATTGTGGATCTGACAAATGAATCCTGAATATGCATGACCATGATCTCCTGGTGAAAATTTCTACTCCGAGATGGCATTGTTATCTGTTTTCCCTGTTTTATTCTTCTTGATTGAAACCAGACAGAATTCCAGCCTTGAATACCTGCTCGTCTGCAATTGAACATATCAATCCACCCCATTGCCAATCCTATGTTTTCATGTAACATTGGTGTGAATTTAACTTGAGTTTCCTCAAAACATGAATAATGGATTAGTGTTGGCATTTATTTTCAAAGCAGCCTGGCTTTGGGAATGAATAGCCATCAATATTTTGAAGTATTGTGCTAGAGGGGATTATTGTCTGCAAACAATTTGTATCCTTTTTTGTTTCTTGAAACTGATTTTTCATAGTGGAAAATATAAAAACTTCAGAACTGCATTTAACCAATGATATTATTATTATTGAAAAAACAACTTAATACAATAAAAATACAGCTGATTACTTGAATATTAACTTTTAATTAGCATTCACCCTATGAATAATGAACTTTTAATTAGCATTCACCTATGAATAATGAACTTTTAATTAGCATTCACACTACAAAAAATGAACTTTTAGTTGGCATTCACGCTGTGAATAATGAACTTTTAATTAGCATTCACACTACAATTGAATTAGCATTCACACTACAACAAATGAAGTTTTAATTAGCATTCACGCTATGAATAATGAACTTTTAATTAGCATTCACACTACAATTGAATTAGCATTCACGCTATGAATAATGAACTTTTAATTAGCATTCACACTACAATTGAATTAGCATTCACACTACAACAAATGAACTTTTAATTACCATTCACGCTACGAATAATGAACTTTTAATTAGCATTCACACTACAATTGTTGTTCATTATTCATAGAATGAATGCTAATTAAAAGTTCATATTCAAGTAATCAGCTGTATTTTTATTGTATTAAGTTGTTTTTTCAATAATAAAGTTGGTGAATTGATTATTTGTTAATATCATTGGTTGAATGCAGTTCTGAAGTTTTTATATTTTCCATTAACTTTACATTTTGCACAAGGAAGAAGGCAGTGGCAACTTTCTTAATTTTACAGACATCTCTGTATGGAGGGCAACTGCAGTGATCAATCACGAACGCTTGGAATTGTGGATAAGGACAGTTTCCTGATTTGTGTTTCAGCTATGTTTTCTGACCATGTTGCACCTCAATTTAGATTTTGTTGATGGCTTTAGTAAAAATTTATTAATCTCTGCATTAATTTCCTCACCTTTAAGTTCTAATCCTTTGTTCTGTGTTTAGGATTCTACTTCATTAAAGATGCGGCAATAAGTTATCATATATCTGCATTTGGAAACTTTCGTGGGTTGGTTGGTTTGTTGTTATTTCCTATCTTTACTGGAGAACAAGCATAATTATTAATTTTAGGGTATCATCCAATACGTTAGAGGTGCCATGTGTGGGTTCCCAAATAAAGTGGATTTTCAGGTAGTGGCATTAGCTGAAAACTATTCTTATTTGAGTAATTCCCTGCCCTTGTTTCTCCTCCTTTTTCTGGTAGCATTTGCTTTATGTCGTGTTATATCCATTAAGTTGCATTAAGCTGCTTTAGATTCATTGCATTAAGTTGCTTTAGATTTATTGCTAATTAGCTATATGAGGCTGAGTATATCTACATGTGAAAGTGTTTTGGTTCCAATTACATTCATTCAATTCTGATATTGTTATTAGCTGAAAGCTGAGTCTGAAGGAACTTTGAATTGTATCTTTTGACTAGAAGTAGATTATTGCGGAGACACTTGAAAAAGTGGAGAGACAAAAGGCAGTGTGGTTGTTCCCGATCAGGATCATGAAAAGCCACTTCCATATTTGAGCATTCAGAATTCTCTGTTTGGCTTAACGTTTAGGACTCTGGAATTGGCCTGGTGACAAAAATTCAAATAATTTGATTGGCTGTCTCTAAACTTTTGCTGCTATTGGAACCAATAATATGGTAAGATAAATAGCTCATCTGCACCTGGAATACACTTGTAGGGTATGCTTTAATTATCAATGAAAAGGTTGACAATTTCCTAAAAGAACTACGAATTTAATCTCAAAAGGCCTTTCTTTTTTCCGACATTAAAAAAAATATTTGTTCAAATACAGTCTGATGCCGCCCCACTTATATACTGTAAATTTAAAAATGTTATATACTGTAAATTTAAAAATGTTATATGTATCAATTTAATTTGGATCAAAAGCTCTTAATACATTAGAGAAATGATTATTCCAACTTTACTTTTATTAGAAAAGTCTAATAAATATAAAGTTAGAATAGTTATTTCTCTAATAGGATCAATTTGATCCATTTAGCATTACTCCTCTAAAATTGCTTACTGGTTATTAGTAGTGGCCACTAGTTGATTTGTCAATTATTAATTTATTCCATATCTATGACCTTTATTTTGTTCTTTTGGTTATAAAATTTTTATTTTATTGGGACAAAGGATAGGTGTTAGTTGAGATTTTATTTTTTTGGGAACTACATTGTCATGGTTAATTTATACAGTCTAATCAAATTCAAAGCCATACATTAATATCTATGCTAGGTTTTTAGTGGGGTGGATAATGATACTTTTTGGAAGTTGTTTTATATTAATTATTTTGAAATGAATAAAACTATAAATGAGGGTAAATGAATATTATTTAGGAGAAATCTGTGGAGGAAACATTAATTTTCTCGATTAGAAAGTTAATCTATTTACAATAATTTTTTCCACTTTGTTTTTCTTTTATGGGTAAAAAATAATCCAATTATTCAAGCAATAGCCTGTCCAACCCAGAATACAGTACTAGCTCTATGACATATGGTTCTACGTTTGATTTCACAGGTGGCTGTACACTGACGTTTAATCTGCTCTAGGCTCTAATTCTAATTATGTTGTTAACGTTCCTTTCTTTCGTTGCTTTTCTTATAAAGTTATTATCGTGGGATCTAATGGTAATAAAAAAAAATTAATAATTTCAACAAGTATTGCTTGTGTGAAAAAAATAATAATAATAGTAATTCTAGGACATTAATCAGATGAAATCTTAAAATTTATGCTGAGTTAGTTATTATTTGACAAATAATTAATTATATCACTTCTTCTGTTGCTATCCTAACCCTATCTTTGAAACTACTCAGCTGTGAATATATTGAAAGTATATATATATATATATATATATATTTTTGAGCGGCAAATACTGAAAAGTGCTTTGAATTTTTCTAACATCTGCCCTATGATAAATGCTAATAAATATTCTAGTTGTTGTTGGAATATATTTTATTTTAAAATTTGATGAAAACATTTAAAATATTACAAAAAGTGATTATAATAAATTTTGATAAAAATGAAATATATTTTCATAAAAATTATTTATTGTTTATTATGTTCTTAGGATACATTTTAGAAAAATTCAATAATATAATATTGTCGTTGGAGTCCACCATCGCATTAAGTCATCAGTCCTAAGCATTCATTTTTTAATAATTTTCTCAAAGGCATGATTTAAATGAAAATTTAGCAAAAGGCAAAGAAGCAAGCGAAGCAAATAGACTAGTGGATCTTTTCTCCCCACAGTATAAACTTAAAAAATAAAATCCATCTAAAAGCTATCCAAATGAATTTATAAATTACCTAAATCAACAATCAATACTTTTTAGAAAAAGTTCAAATCAACTAGAAAATTAAGGAATGATTCTTTTTTTGTTTTCCAAAAAAAAAAAAAAGAATCAAATACAAAAAACATTATTATCATAAATTAGTACTCCACTAAAATTAACAATAAAGCCATCGTACAAGTAATTTATAGTGTTTTACAATATATAATCTTATGGTAATAGCCCATGTTTAAAGTTTAGTTTTCCAAGTGATTTTCAAAGAATTTTCCATGTTAACGAATTGAAAGAAGCATTTCTACATTTTGTGGAAATTATCCAACCCGTAGTAAGTACGTTATTAATTAAGAAGCCAATAAAAATGTAAGGCTTTCCTCGACTTATCCAAGCAGACATCAATTTCAGATTTTTCATTCAACAAAGGCAGTGGCTTATGAATCCACATGGCACACAGCTATTGGAAAATATGGATTTTTTTTTTAAAAAAAAACTGCATAACAGAGTAGTTTTTTAAACATTTGATTATTAGTTTATTGATCTATTTATTGTATGAAAAAAATTGAAAAGTTACCTTTTATCTTGTATTTTGCACTCAAGGATGTAATGAAATCACCAAATTAAATTAATTACCATAATTAGTCAAATATTAACTGTATATCTTAAAATAGTTGACGCTGACATGGCATTGGCATGCATAAAATACTGCCCTATAACAATGCTTATCAAGATTATTGAAAAAAAAAATACAATCTTAGGATAGTAAAAATGAAATAGTTTAATATTATTTACCTGCAATTCATTTGGTTGCCAATTAAAATGAAATTGTTAACTTTATTTATCAAATCAGCACCACAAAAATATATTTCATTATTCAAAAAAAAAAAATGAATTGAAGAGTTTGATAACGAAAAGTTTTATAACAATATGATAGTGTTTTAATTAGCGATTGATAATGAAGAGTGTCTTCATTGTTCCTTTGAAAAAAAAAGTACCCTGCGCTTTTGGGAGGTTATGAAGAGTTGTGAGTTTATTCATCTATCATATACAATGAGACGTCAAATCGTATGCTATGTTTTTTTTATTTTTTCCCCTCTAAGATCCAAACACTGTTTATCTTATAAACAACTCTTGTATCCCACTAGTTGATGTTTCATTTTTGTTAATCAGGTGTTAAGATGAAATATAATAGTAAGTTAGACCGCCAAATTAAAAAGTGTGTGATATATAAAAAGTATTTCCATCCCTGTATTAAAAAAATCATACAATTTTTTTTTTATTTTATAAAAACAGGTTTTATAAATCAAACTAAGAAAACAAATACAAATCACAATAAGAGGATCTAAACTAAACCCTGGCCACTAGACCTCCCAAATACATCCAACATATGGTCCTCAAAAATTAATTCAGAGCACATAATGTCAATAAGAAAATCAGGATAATGATCCTAAAACTGGGGCTAGCGTGTTGAAGAGCTGCTCGAGCTCACAAATGAGCAGCTGCAGCTTTATTTGCTTGCCTTTTAACCCAAACAAAAGAAATACCAGGAATATTTTTGCTAATTTCTAAATAATCCCAAATAATTAAACCCAACTCAGACAAGTCACAACTATTATAATTTAAAGCAAAAAAAAAAAACATCTTGATTATCAATTTAAAGTTCAACATTTGCCCTTCCCCTGTTACGAATCCAAGAAAGAGCTTCACGAATTGCAATAGTTTCAGCTATTCTTTGGCTGAACAAACCATCAAGAGTGGACGAGAAGGCTTTTAGAAATCGCCCTTCATGATCACGTAGAAGAGCGCCCCATCCGATTTGATTTGCATGGCTAATATTGCCGCATCAATATTGCATTTGAGGCGACCAAAAGAGGAGCATTCCACTTGTGTGAGTTAGAGATGAATTGAATCAATTAGATTAAAAGAATCAAAAGAATCAAAAGCCATAAAGATGAATTGATCAATTAGATTACTCCTCAGGTCTACGCCTAAGGAATTCTAGCACGAGACAACCCTAAGACAAGTAAGAAAAATATGTACTACATCTCCATCTTCTTGACAAAAGGGACAAGTTGTTGGCACATCAATTCCTTTGGCTCTTAGCCGAACCCTTGTAGGCAAAATATTTCGTAATAGTCTCCAAATAAAGATCTTAATTTTTGGCTCAACATTAAGTGCCCAAATTTGGTTCCATTTCCCTTCCAAACTATGTTTTGGAGTATTAGAAGAAAGATTGGTAGCAACATGATAAGCTGTTTTTACTGAGTACATACCATTTCTAGAAAAATGCCAAATCTATTTATCTTGCAAATTAGTTTGACATAAAGGAATACCAAGCACTCTATTAACATCATGAGGGATCCATTTTTGTAGCTCTTCTACCTTCCATTTCTTGTTAACCCCATCAATAAATACTCAAACTCTGAGATCTTCATTAGCATGAGATAAGGGAGAAGTAATCCAGAAGTTATTATCATCCGAAATCCACGGATCCTTCCATACTCGAATATCCCCACCATTTTCAACTCGCATTCTCAATCCCTTCTTCAGCATATCTATGGTCTACAATAGACTCCTCCATAAAATTTTTGAGTTATTACCCAACCTAGCTTCTAGAAAATTTCCTCCATGGAAATATTTAGTGTTGAAGATCCTTGTTGTAAGAGTATTTGGTTTAGAGATAAATATTCAACCCTGTTTTCTAGTATAGCCAAATTGAAGCAAAAGAGGTTCCTAAAGTCCATACCATCTTCCCTCTTCCAAGTATACAAACGATCCCAAGATATCTAATAAATATGTCTCCTGTCACCATTGGATCCCAAGTACAAATTTTTTATTATAAATAATTAAGCAATTCAAATATTAAATTTATTATTTAGTCTTGAGATTGGCCAGCCTTATTAATTAGTTTATAAATTTATATATAATAATTTAAAAAATTCAACGATTTGGCCTATGAAGCGAATGCATAAACCTTCTCTCTCTGTGTTATTTACTTTTTGAAAATATAATGAAATATATTTAAATAAAATTGCATGTATTTTGAAGAACATAAATATATAATAATAGTATATGTCTATAATATATTAAAATAGTAAAAAAAAATTTTAAAATATCCCCAATAATATGATTACCCTATAAGGCCAGAAGCTGCCATAAAAGGCCATATATTATCTGACTGTTAAATCTCCGCCCTTCCTTCCTTATCGTACTCCCATCTCTCTTATATCTATTCCTTGCTCTCGCCATTTCTATCCAGTCGATGAGACTTTCTTTCCGGATCTCTTAGTTTAATGCTTTCTCTTCATTATCCTATCTCTCAACACCTTTCTATTTTCATATTTTTACCCTTAATTTTACTTTAGTTATTATAATTATATCTCTAATCTCTTTTTTCTTCAGCATATTTAGTTACGTAGTGCAAATAGTTCTGGTGCTAGAGCTTTCAAGTTCTAGATATTTGGTAATTGTGGAACCATTTTTAGTTATAATTTAAGCTATTTTTTTTTATTGATTATTGAGTTTTGAGATTTGAACAGTACGTGCTATCTGATTTTGGTGATGGATTATTGTATTATAATTGCTAATTAACAGCTAATCAATGGTATACTAATTGAGAATTTGTTGAAACTAGGTATTTGTTTGCCCTTCTTTAATCGAGCAAAGCTAGGAAAAATGGCACCAAGGAACAGTCGCAGTAAGGCAAAAGGAGATAAGAAGAAGAAAGATGAGAAGGGTAATTATAATTAACAATCTCAATCTGTATTTTTTAATAGTTATTTTATGTTATTTTATATTTAAGAAATTAACTAATTAATAAGCTTAATCCTTTTTTATTATTATTATTTTTACAATTATGCAGTTCTTCCAGTTGTTACTGATATCACAGTGAATCTCCCTGATGAAACTCGTATTGTTTTGAAGGTTTGTTTATAGCTTCGTGCTTCTTTTATTTGAATTTTTTTTCAGTAAATCTCATTCATAAAGTCAATAGCATTCACTCATTGAGTTCTGTTTTTTGAGTTACAGAATTTTTTTTGAAGAAATTCATAAAATTAACGGAACACACCATAATTAATCTAATAGCTATTTAATTTAATAAGCTTTGATTACAACTTGAATTTATAATTTCAAAATTTTAATACGAATTCAAAAATAGCATATTAGCATCTTGAGTAATAGTCTTAATTGTTTTGGATTTTTGGTCGCCATGTTATCCGACGTTATTAGCTCATTGGCTAAATTGGAAATTGCTATTTGAACTCGATAAGCAGCCCTATTCTAGGAGGCTTTGGTGTGTTTTTGCTCTTTTTTCTTAGTTGTTTTCTTTTAAAAAACAACTGTTTTGAAATATTTATGATCAGAGTGCGTGAAATTTATTTTAAAAATAGATTTATGAGACATTTAATTATATATTTAATAAAATATTTTTTTCCAATAATAGATGAAGTTAACAATACTACTGTTAAATTAGCATAATTTAATAAAATAAAATAAAATATTTTTTTTAAAATAATTTAATTTTTTAAATATTTTTATATTATTAAAAATAATGTAGTCATAATTTTTATATTAATTACAATAACGCGCCTCATGCAGAAATGAAAACTGGTTTGGTTAATAAAAATTTCATAATTTGATTGCAAACAAAATAGTTGAGTTTTAAGTGAATTGACAACCCAAACTACTGGACGATAATTAAGATATGTTCAAGGAAGTTGCCTAATTTATTTCTTTCTCGTGTGAATTGCTTGGTAGGTACATGTTGTTGTTCATTTTGGATTTTTATTGAACTTTTTTTTCTCTTAATAGCTAAAAAAATAAATAAATTCAAATGTTGCGTAGGGAATTTCCACGGACAGGATTATAGACGTTCGTCGGCTTTTATCGGTGAACAAGGAAACATGCTACATAACAAACTTCTCATTATCTCACGAGGTTAGAGTCCAAGGGCTGTTCACATTATTATTGTTATTATAGTTCAATTAAAATTAATGTATATAAATGAAGATCAACTTAATTTTGTTAATGTATATTTACATATATATTTTAAAGTTATGATCAAACATATTGAAAAAATTGTTCAATTGATTTGCTTGATATAGTTATTGGTTAGAAATGAAATTAATATTCACATTTAATTAACCTGAAATTATTTGAATTTAGATATCAATTTTTAGATATGGTGATAATTATTAGTATAAATATATTCTCTTAATTTTAAGATTATAATAATATATATTGGATTAGAAAATCTTGATTTTAATCCCACCAACCAATAGAAAAATTAAATGTCAGAATCTATAGATGTGGTTTATATTAGCCTAACGGACGTTTTCCAAAATTGTCATGTTATGGGGCAGAACATATATTTTGGCTCTATGCTAAAAAATGGTCGAAGCTTTTAAGTATCAAATGGGCCTTGCAATTAATTCTGCATGGTAACTATGGTTCTGTCTTGTTTTATAGGCAAGAGGGCCCCGGTTGAGGGACACTGTCGACGTTTCAGCGCTCAAGCCTTGCGACCTCACGTTAAACGAAGGTAAAAACATAACGACACCGTTCTATTAGAAACCGTTAATGACTGCCTAAAAACGACGTCGTGCAAATATTCAAATAATTGTGTAAAACGACGACGCTCAACTGTTGTAAAAAGTTAAAGCTTCATGAAAACGACGCCGTATTTCTTCCTTAATAAATAATAGCTGAACATCGACGCCTTCTGTTTCGTCATGTAATTTGATAATGATAAGAAACTCTGTCCCCTGTTCGTTTTCTGCAAGCAGAGGATTACAATGAGGAGCTCGCTGTGGCGCACGTTAGACGGCTACTGGACATTGTGGCCTGCACAACGTGGTTTGGCCCTTCGGAGAGCGCGCAGGATAATTCCAAGTCCGATTCCGGAAAAAATGGGCCGGCTACGCAGGATAAGTCCGCCAAGAAAACCACAATCAAATCTCAAGCCGCCACCGCTAAACAATCGTTATCGGGGAAAGACCAGCCGGTAGACGTAGAAGGAGAAATGAGCCACTCATGTCCTAATCTTGGGAGTTTTTACGATTTCTTCTCACTGTCCCACCTCACTCCTCCTCTTCAATGTACTCTCTCTTTTACTATTTGTAATTACTATATTTGAATCTAAAAAAGAAAATACTTGATTCAATGTTGTGACGGTTATTGCAGTTATAAGGAAGGCGACAAAACTGCAGATTGAGGAGATTTCAGAGGATGATCATTTCTTCTCGCTAGATGTATTTTTTTAAAATTTTCTTCTCCTTTACTCGCTTAATATATTTTATTTTGTAATGCCGTTTTGAAAATTTTTGTTTAATGATCAGGTGAAGCTTTGCAACGGAAAGCTGGTTCACGTTGAAGCTTGCAGAAAGGGATTCTACTATGTTGGGAAGCAGGGGATTCTGTATCATAATCTTGTTGATTTGCTTCGGCAGCTTAGTAGAGCCTTTGACAATGTTAGTTTTTGGTTACGCACGCAGCTGTCGACTCTGTCGCTTTTGATATTATTTCAATATAAAGTTAATTGTTTCGTAATGGATAGTTTTAATATTTTTGCTTCACTCCTCAATTTAAGCTATATTTATCAGTAATCTAAAATCATGCTCGAAAGGCGCATCTAAGGATATGTACTAAGCTTCATTTTCTAAATTTTTTAATTTGAAGAATGTAAATTAGTGATAATTTGTGTCATGCAAATATCTAGATCCGTATTAGTAACCTTGTTTGGGACATTATTTTTCTTGCTTTATTCAGGAACCAACATTTCTTTGAAATATTTCACAGTTTTTCCGTACCGAGAGTTATATTCATTGTCTGATTATAAGTTTGTTGAGGTTTTATTTTTGGCGTCTCAAATGTCAGGCATATGAAGATCTCATGAAAGCATTCTTGGATCGTAACAAGGTACAAAAACATTTTGCTCAATGCTCTGGCTCTCCTTGTTCTGACTGACGTCAAGAAATAAGAGAAAGGGAAATAAGTTTTTGCAGTATTGTAGTTTTAGGGAGAAAAGGGGAATAAGCTTCCGATATGTATTTTAGCAACTTCTCATTGTCCTGTTTTTATGCTGAATTTCCCCCCACTTTCTTTACCCCTTGCAGTTTGGAAATCTTCCTTATGGCTTTAGAGCCAACACATGGCTTATCCCTCCTTTTGCAGCACAGTCACTTTCAGTTTTCCCTCCTCTTCCAGTTGAGGATGAAACATGGGGAGGAAATGGAGGTGGTCTTGGAAGAGATGGGAAAAGTGATTTGATACCTTGGGCTAGTGAGTTTTCATTTCTTTCATCTATGCCCTGCAAAACGGCAGAGGAGAGGCAGGTTCGAGACAGGAAAGCATTTCTTCTTCACAGCGTATTTGTTGACATTGCCATTTTCAGAGCCATTAAGGCTGTTCAACATGTAAGATTAAATCGAGACTTTATCTGTTTAGCTGGCAGTAGTGAAATTCTTTATACAGAGAGAGTTGGGGACTTGACTGTCACAATCATGAAAGATGCGTCCAATGCAAGCTCCAAGGTGGACACTAAAATTGATGGAATTCAAGCAACTAAAGTGGATAAAAAAAATCTAGTAGAGCAGAACCTCCTGAAAGGAATTACTGCTGATGAGAATACCGCTGCACATGTGAGTTCCTGAAAGTGTCACTGATAAATTATATGCTGCATGAATTTTTGGATTTTAAATCTAGTGTGATTTATGAATTAGTGATGAATATTTTAATTTAATGGATAAATTCTGACTGCAGGACATTGCAACTCTTGGTATTGTTAATGTTAGATACTGTGGTTACATTGCTGTTGTGAAAGTTGATGGGAGAGAAGAAAAGAATGGCAGTCCTCCATCTCAAAGTATTGAACTTGAACAGCCTGAAGGCGGTGCCAATGCTCTTAACATTAACAGGTTCCTATCATCTTTTTTGATATGGGCCAATAAAATATCATGTATTAGCCAATATTGTTTGCGAGAATCTTTGGTTCACATGCTATTATAAAGAAAGAACTTAGAATCTGCCTGTAAACTGCATGATTGCTTGACTCTAGCTTGGGACACCCACATTATGGTGGACTGGTGAATGGCTTCACCTATGCTTTAGTGATATTAACCTATAGAAGATAGATTTTAGTGCCATATAGACAGATTGTGTCTGGTTTCATTTGTGAAATTTTTGGCATCTGAGAAATGGATTATTTTGTTTAACTGAACGTTTCTTGAATATTCTAATAATTTAATTAGATACTGTTATATGTTTTATTATCTGTTGAACAATGCAGAGGTTAAATTTAACTTTAGCATCTCCTATAAAATAATATAGCCAAGTTGACTTCATAAATTATCTAAATTTTGCCCTACCTTGGAAAAATACCATTGTGTTATAAAATTCTTGGAAGATAAAACAAGATGTTATATTCAACCCTAAAATTATTCCAAGATTTCATTCTTCAACTGGTTGTGTAATTAATTCCGTATGCCCATGGCAGTTTGTTGCTTTCCTGATTGGCTATTACTGTTCTCATACTTATTTAATGTTTATTTTGGCGTCATTATCTCGAAGTCTGACTTTGCCTTCATTTCAGTTTGAGATTACTGCTTCATAAAACAACAGCTTTGGAACACACCAAATCAGCTGCTCACTTGCAAACTTCAGATCTCGAAGAGCTCAACAATTCCCAAGCTTTTGTAGAGAAATTGCTGGAAAAAAGTCTTGCTAAGCTTGAGCAAGAGGTATCAGAGAAGGATAATTTTGTGAGATGGGAACTTGGAGCCTGTTGGATTCAACATTTGCAGGACCAGAAAAAATCAGAAAAAGATAGGAAACCCCCCACTGATAAGAGCAAGAAAACCTCCACTGAAAAAGAAATGAAAGTTGAGGGACTTGGCACACCTCTTAGGACCCTTAAGAGCAACAAGAAGAAAATAGAAAGCAATATGAAGATGCATTCTGAAAACTTAAGATCCTCTAGTGATGGTGTAATTGAGGAGGGTGAAAATGGTATATCAGCTTCTACAGAATCTCAGCTTGAAACTACTGTCAAAAGAAATGAGCTTTCTCTGCAGAGGTTGTTGTCTGATGCAGCCTTTACTCGACTAAGAGAGTCGGATACTGGACTTCATCGCAAGGTAGTACCTTTTGATATCATTAGCTTACCTTCAATTGTATTTGATATGGTGTGAGCTAACTGACTGTGATCAACAGTCTTTGCAAGAGCTAATTGACATGTCTCAGAAATATTATATTGACATTGCTCTTCCAAAACTGGTAATTTCTCAACACTGTTTTATTTTCCTATCTATATTTAATTCCGATTTCTAGCACTAACAATGGAATACAGGTAGCAGATTTTGGCTCTTTGGAACTTTCACCAGTGGATGGCCGGACTCTTACTGATTTTATGCATATTAGAGGCCTTCGGATGCGTTCCCTGGGACAAGTTGTATGTTCCTTGTTCTCATGAATTGCAAGCTGTTACTTGTTAGAACATTTGTTCACACTTTTAGCTTTATATTTTTACTACTGCTGTAAAGTAAAATTCTTAATTTTGTTTGCCTCAAAGCAGTTATGTCAAGTCTGACAACCGTATCCACACTATAGCCATTCTGTTTCTTTCTATTATATATATATCAGATGTTGTGCATACAAGCTTTGAGGCCTGTCTTAGTGTGCTGTTGTTACACAGTGACATGCATATTAAGAGTGTTATCTGTAGATCTATACTATTGAAACCTCATCATGTCAAAATAAATTATAGTCCTTGATTTTTAAAAGGTATTGTTGAATTCCAATTGAGGTATGTCTCGGAGGCATCCTTTATATGAGGAGGTGATTTATCCTCCTTTGGTGTTAAGTTGTGTAAGGGCAACGCCTTTTCTGCAGTTCCTTGGGTGCATGGAATCTAAGTTTTCTGGACTAGAAACTTTGATTAACAGCTTTCTGCACTGGAATACATAATTTTCAATGCTACATGACTGACTAACAGAGAGACCACATCTCTTAGCCGGTTGCAATATAAATATATCTTAAATTTCATCTAATTTGTACACATATAAATATCATTTATTGCATTATGCATATGCTTACAACATGTATTTATGTATATTTTCCTGTAGTTTTTTGTGTTAATATGGTGATAATACGTGTGTAAATTTTATCAAGAAAATTGGTATTAATGATGCTTATGCCTCAATTGGCTTGGGGCTTCATTTTATTAGATGTTAATAAACTAAAAAATGATCCATTTAAATGGTTTCCTTAGTGGATAATCCTTGTTATTGATTTATACAGGTAAAACTTTCTGAAAAGCTGTCACATGTACAGTCACTCTGCATTCATGAGATGATCGTACGAGCATTTAAGCACATTCTTCAGGCTGTGATTGCAGCTGTTGCAAACCATGAGAAAATGGCTGTATCAATAGCAGCTGCACTAAATCTGATGCTTGGGGTTCCTGAAAGTGGAGATTCAGATAAGTCCTGCCAGGTCCATTCCCTTGTATGGAGATGGCTAGAGGTATTTTTGAAGAAGCGTTATGAATGGGATCTTAGGAGCTCAAGCTTCAAAGATGTGAGGAAATTTGCTATCCTTCGTGGTCTCTGTCACAAGGTATATTTACCAAGAGTGAATTTCTGGGGTTTCACAATTATGTAATATAGAACTGGCTCTCCTGGTTTCCATTTTTTTACGACTGCAATGTACTCTAGGCCACATGATAGCAAATAATATTAATAGCTGAAGAATGTAAGTCATGACAAGTGGTTGGAATAACTTAACGGTTCATACAGGGAAGATGATAGATTCAACCATGGGATTTCCATATGATTTGGTGGTTGTAGTGATCATTGCTTAAAAAGTTAGTTCTCGATTGTATTATTTATCAATAAGAAAAGTGTCCATTCCTAAAGATTATATTTTGGTGTGATAGAATTATAATGCACCTTTGATCTAACTATACTGTGTCACATAGATGATGTGGATTCTTTCGCTCCTCGTATGCTCCCCTAAATGCAATAACTTCCCTTAGACAGATTGCACTGGTCATGCAAATAAAGTTAATTTTTTGCATGATTGGAGGGCAAAATGCAATTTTGCCCTTAAGTAGAGTTAAATGGAAGTGGGCATCAACTACTTTAGGATTATGGTTTAGCAAGGGAAATGAAAACCGAATCGGTTGACACTTTTCTTTCTGGTGCTTTTCCCCATTTTTTAGGTGGGCATTGAATTGGTTCCTAGGGATTTTGATATGGATTCTCCACATCCATTCCGGAAATCAGATGTTATCAGCCTGGTTCCAGTGCATAAGGTGAGACAAGAGCACATATATTTTTCTCACAGGAGCACATATATTTTTCTCTATCTTTTTTGTTTCCTTCTTAAATTAACCATATTTAATAATGAGCTACTTTTTCTTTTTTATTTTTTCAGCAAGCAGCATGCTCCTCTGCAGATGGAAGGCAACTCCTGGAATCATCAAAAACAGCTTTAGACAAGGGAAAACTTGAAGATGCTGTTACCTATGGAACAAAGGTATATGACAGCTGAAATCGTGCCTTGTGTATTATTTTTACATGTGACCTAGAAGTCCTGTCTTTTGGTCTCCTTTTCCCCAAAACTGTTTTATGCATGATGTTCTTCTACCATTTCATCTTCTCTGTTGGCTCTATGTTATGTTATATGAAGAAGTTCTGTGGTGTTTCCAGGCTCTTTCAAAGCTGGTGTCAGTTTGTGGTCCCTACCATCGAATGACTGCAGGAGCTTACAGCCTTCTGGCTGTTGTATTGTATCATACTGGAGACTTCAATCAGGTTTGTTTCTTGTACATTTCTCTTATATTGCTGCAAAACTCTTTCTCTTATATTGCTGCAAAGTTTGCACCAAAACACAGCGCTTATTGTCACCTTGATAAATTTTCTGTCACCTTGATAAATTTTCTATGATTTTGTAGCAGAATTAGCATAATAATATAGTTACATAGTCAGCTTAAAGTTTTGTAGTGAGCTACAGTTTTGCAATTTTTATAGCAATGATTTACATTCAATGTTGTTTCAATGTTACAGGCCACTATATATCAGCAAAAGGCCTTAGATATCAATGAGAGGGAACTAGGACTTGATCATCCTGATACGATGAAAAGTTATGGGGATCTTGCTGTGTTCTATTACAGGCTTCAACACACAGAATTGGCTCTCAAGTATGCTTTATTCTTCTTAAGTAAAAGTTTTGGGTTTGGATGAGCAAAGGATGCTCTACATCTGTCTTGCTTTTTATATTGTTCTTGCTTGATGCCAATTGATTACCTTGTGTTCTATCTGGCTGACAGTCTATGTTCTTTCTTTTGCTGATCATGCTTAAGTTCATCATTAAAATGTTGGCAACAGTTGTTGCAAACATTTCATATCAATCAAGTTTTTATTCTCTTGTTTATATTGGGGCCTTTTCATTTTTAAATTTCTTTTTTGAGCAATTTCATTCCTCCTTGTAATTCTTCCATAATTCCTTTCCACTCCTGAATATTTTGTTCTTTATGTGTCTGGATTACATTTATGCCTTTTGTGAAAGTTCAGTATTGTTGTTGACTAGGTATGTAAAGCGTGCTTTATATCTTCTACATCTCACATGTGGTCCCTTGCATCCAAACACTGCTGCAACATACATCAACGTGGCCATGATGGAGGAAGGCCTTGGGAATGTGCATGTTGCTCTCCGATATCTTCATAAGGCTCTGAAGTGCAACCAAAGGTTGCTTGGTCCTGATCATATTCAGGTTCTGTTTTGCCTTGTTTGTGGTTCATTGATTTCATATTTTTTCCAATAAGCTCTTATCAAAACTTGAGATAATGGGTGTAATCATGAAATACTTTCTGTACGGTTTAGATATATACGAGTTATTAAATTTTTTTTTAAAGTTGCTCTCAGAACGTTTGTGCATTCCACATTTTTACTAAAATATTTATTTTATTTATTTATTTACTTTTATTTCAGACAGCAGCGAGTTACCATGCAATAGCAATTGCACTCTCACTGATGGAAGCATACCCGTTGAGTGTTCAGCATGAACAAACAACCTTGCAAATTCTCCGAGCAAAGTTGGGTCCAGATGATTTGCGTACTCAGGTATCCTACTAGTTCCAGATGATGAGTTGATTCTTCCCCTTTCCTCTTGCAGCATTCAAGTCACTCCTAGTTAATTTGCTTTAGAAGCATTTGTGAATTTTATACCACTAAACATGATTAATATTTTGGATCATCAGGAGAATAGATTCATAATACATATGAATGATCTTTTGACTTACTTCCCAGCATGCAAATCAAAAGTCTAAATTCATACAGAAGATTCAGTTAAACTAGTACAGAAGATTCCAACAATAGATTATGGGTTAAACAGTTTTATTGCTTATAAATTTAACATGACATGGCCTCCCAAACGTCCATTTAATTTCATATTTTTTTGTGAAATTCTGCAGGATGCTGCTGCTTGGCTTGAGTACTTTGAGTCCAAGGCCTTTGAACAGCAAGAAGCTGCAAGGAATGGTACTAAGAAGCCGGATGCATCAATAGCAAGCAAAGGGCACCTAAGGTGAATTAATTTGACATTATCCTTGGTATTGTGGACCTTTTTTTTCGTTACTCTGCTACTGCTTTGGACAATTACATCATTGGAAAGTGCAGTTTCTCATGTATCTGGTGCTTCTATGTTCTTTGAGATGTGACGTTAGAATTACATGTATTTGGTTATAGTTTATTTGCTAGATGCCTCCGTGCCAATTGATGTAATGTTTAGTTGCTTAAGATTTTTCCGGCTGAGAACCAACCATGTCAAACATCATTACTCGTTGTTGGTTGGTCATACTGCTTTCAGCCTATCTTCTGACTGAAATACTTTTACAGCGGTGTATTAAATTGGTGATTTGTCAAGGCCTTCCTCAGGAGTATCTATATAATAATCCATTGAATGTTACTTTTGTTTACATGTGCATATACGTACCATGAATGTGCTACTTGCCAGCTTGAGAGATGAATGATGCATGTTCCTACCGAAGCTGATTCATTTGTTGTTACTAATAAGTTTGCTTTTAATATTTGGCAGTGTTTCAGATTTGCTGGACTATATTAATCCAAGCCGAGACTCCAAGGGGAGAGATTTTGTATCAGTAAAGAGGAAAAGCTATATTTCAAAGGTAAACTGTGTTTAGATAATGTTTGGTTATAGCAAATTTTAACGCAAGGCAATGAGATCTGGGATTAAACTCATAGTAATTTCTCTTGATGTGTTTGATTGCATAAAGACTGTATTTGTTGGACTAGGCAATTACACATTGTCTTTTTTCTGACATTAGTTTCAAGATGTGTACAAATGGACTAACCAAACTCAAGTTACTGTAAATACAAGTGCCTTGGTCAAGTCAATGAGAATACTTGCCAAGAAAGAGAGATGGTTGATCCCACCAGTCCTAAGGATATAACCACTCTAGATTTTCAAAATGATTTCTGAATTACTTTGACATGTTTGAATTTTTCTTTCATACATGTTGCATTATTTTTAATTTTCCATTTCAGATAAAGGAAAAACCCCAACCAAATATCAACTTAGCAAGTTCAGATGAATC
The DNA here is from genome assembly GCA_947685225.1 of Garcia nutans. Classification (NCBI taxonomy): domain Eukaryota; kingdom Viridiplantae; phylum Streptophyta; class Magnoliopsida; order Malpighiales; family Euphorbiaceae; genus Garcia; species Garcia nutans. The sequence goes on along the minus strand of CANTUV010000010.1, from coordinate 11,202,386 downwards.
TCAGAAAGAGACACCCAAAGAGGCCTCAGATGAAGAGACTGATACACCTGCTATTACCCAGGAGACCAGCCCTGCCCAGGTTCAGATCCAGCAGCCCATTGTGGAAGAGACTGCTGAGAAGAAATTGGGCACTGCCAATGACATGTCGCCAGACATACATGCTGAAGGAGACGATGGATGGCAATCGGTTCAAAGGCCGAGATCGGCTGGCTCATACGAGCGACGACTGAAGCAACGGCGAGGAATCATTGGCAAGGTTTATCAGAAAAAGATTGTGGATAGTAACATGGATTACCCCCCAGTCAAGAATACTCACCAGAATAATAGGTGTTACCTTTTAAGGAAACGGGCACTATCTCATGGAAGTTATCCAGATCACCATGCCACAAATCCTTCACAGGGTACCAAATTTGGGCGTAGAATGATGAAAGCTGTAACATACAGGGTTAAGTCGTTTCCTTCAGCTAATAAAATTGCTACAGTGGAGAATTCAACAAGTGGTAGCAAAATTTTTGCTTCATCAATGGAATCTAGTCCTATATCTGCCACTAATGATGTTGGTCTTGTGAAAAATTCTGTAGTTAGTCTTGGAAAGTCCCCTTCATACAAGGAAGTAGCATTGGCTCCGCCAGGTACCATTGCTAAATTTCAGGTTTGGTTTCCACAAATTGATGTTCCAGATAACCCAGAAGTTGGTGTGAGAAATCTCGAGGGAGAGACAAATGAAGCAATAAAAAATCCTGGGGGAGAGAAAAATGAAGCAATAAAAAATCCTGGTGTAACTGATTCGGAAGATGTATGCGGAGAGAAGGATGATGATTCTGAAAGAGATTCTACAGAACGCTTGAAAAATATAACTGGTGTTATTGAGAGGAAAGAAGAGAGAGACTCAGCTAATGCAAATGAAGATAATTCTTTGATGGTGCCTCAGAGTACACTGGGATCTGAATCTGGTATCATTGAGGTTCATGAAGTCATGCCAAATAGCATACTGATCGACAACATACCAAATTCAATTGATTCTCCCCAAGAAGAACCACTCTGTGAGGAGAGTACATCTAATGATTTTGAACCTCAAAGTAATTCCATGTCCAACTTGCCTAGAGTCGATGTGAAGGACAAACCAATGATTATGAATTCAGGTGAGACTCGTGGACTCCCCGTAAAGAAGTTATCTGCTTCTGCAGCTCCATTTAACCCATCACCATCCATTGCACGTGCTGCGCCAGTCACTTTGAACATTCCTCTTCCTTCTGGTCCCGGTGCTGTTCCAGCTGTTGCACCATGGCCAGTAAACATGACTCTACACCCAGGGCCTGCTACTGTCTTACCTTCTGTTAGTCCACTGCCCTCCCCACACCATCCCTACCCATCACCTCCTGCAACACCAAACATGATGCGGTCATTGCCATTTATATACCCTCCTTATAGTCAAAGCCAAGCTGTGCAAACCAGTACCTTTCCTGTTACCAGCAATGCGTTCCATCCAAACCATTTCTCTTGGCAGTGTAATGTAAACCATAATGTATCGGAGTTTATTCCTAGCACAGTGTGGCCTGGCTGCCATGCAATGGAGTTTTCTATCCCACCACCAGTTGCTGAGCCTATTCCTGATCTCACAATGGAGCCTAAAATGCAATATGAAAATCCTGAAAGCACAAGTCCTCCTATACTTCCAGCGGACTTTGATAACATTGGAGTAGCTAAGAAAGAAGTGAACCTTTTAGCATCACAGGGAGCAGATGATGCAAATGAACTGTCTGGCAATGACTTGGAAAGTGTGAAGGAAAATGACCATTCCAATTTTGGTAAAGTTGAAATTTTTGGTAAAGATTCAAGCGAGAACAACAGCTTCAAAGAGAATACTGACAGCAGTGACGAGAGAAAGATTGATGGGGAAAAAACCTTCAGCATTTTAAAAGGGGCAGGAGAAACAGGAAGCAGACCCTAAGAATGCCAGTAAGTTTGCTTAGTCGACCATATGGCTCACAATCTTTTAAGGTCATATATAACAGAGTAGTAAGAGGCAGTGAACCTCCAAAGTCCACTGGTTTTTCATCAGCTGAAGGCTGTACTGCTAATGCCACATGATCCATGGTTTTACTTTTCTTCCCAATCAACCAATCAGGTGTAGCAGGAGAGTTCAGGAAGCAGAAGATATAAAGCTTTATTTCATCATAATACATGGGGGCTATATCTTGAATCTTTTATGACTTTCATGGTCAGTCTACCTTTTGGAAAATTCAGGTTAGTTTTCTACAATCAAAGCCAGTGCCTTTTTTCCCTTGCTAAAGCACAAAGTTGATTAATATTGAGAAAAATTTTGCCGCAGCTGTCATTCTGCCTTTGTCTGTGCAATGTTTGCTCGAGGAACAGATATTTTTGTTACTTCAGGTATTGCATTTGTTGCTGCAAAATTTACTAATCTTTCTCTTTCCTTCTAATGATTTATTAATTTTGGAAGATGCTACAATTTGCCTGTGATACATGATCGCAATCAATACGTGAAAATTTTGCTTTTGGATTAGTTATCTCGCGACTGATCATTGCTTTGCTTGATGCGCAGGTCTAAACAAAAAGTTTACTTTTGGGATATTTGAGTTTGTTAGTGGAGGTGACAATTTTGGCTGACGGTACAATTAGAGTTGATATCTATCTAATAAGCACGGTACGAACTTCAATCTATTTGGTAGAATGCCCCAACATCTAAAATGTTTTTTTTTATTCCTCATAGCAAATGACAGAGCAATTAATTTGATTGAATTGTAAATAATTGAATTCTTTCCTTCAAATGGGCATTGGCATTTTGTTTAATCCGACCTGTGTTGGCCCCCCTCCCCCACAAAAGGGGGCTAGATTATGAGGAAGCTGTCGGTAAAGCTAGACTATGAGGAAACTGACTTTTGATCACATAACCAGTTGGATTTTCACAATAACAAGTAATAGCTGTTGGTGACTTTGTATTGTATTGCGCTGCTACGAGAGCCCAACAACGCCTTAACTTCTACCTACTAGCTAGCAATAGTTGTTCAAAAAGGGTGAAACAGTTTCAATAGCGTATGATCTTTCGACTGTACCTTCATCTACACACTCTTACAGCAATACAAGTTCATAATAAGAAAATAGGAAGGTCCTGTTAGTTTTACTTTTTTATTTTTTTCGCATCGTCCTGTTAGTTCTACTTTTTTTTTATTTTTTTCGCATCAGAAAAAAAGGCTGAAACTTAGTTTTTTGGGCTTGATAAACAAACTATATCAAACCATTGAATAATCTCTTCAAGCATTCACACAGAAACATTCCACGTAACGAACAGCTTGTAAAGCAGCTACCACACTCGGGATCAGGCTACGACCAAAATTGAATCAGAATGCGGTTTTGACATGGCTTTTTAGCCTTCTCGGCAAAAGGGATAAAATGTTGCCCGATTGACAACAGTCCTTGCCATTTCTTTCCGGTCCAAAATTCTGCAAAATCTTAGTCACCCTGTTTCAGGAAAACTAGTCTTTAGAATCCAGTATTATAACAAGCAGAGGGCACAGCACAAGTATGAAGTGCATACATAACCATGGAATATAAACTGTATTGCAACATCACCTGAAAATTGATTATGAAATTGGATTCATTTGGAAGGAAGCAGATGGACTACTAGTTTCTGATCTCCACATCCATGACAATGTTTCCAAGATAATAACCACAACTAAAGTTGTACTAACTAGAAACCCGTAACATATCTTCCATGAAACCCCTGCAGATCCTGCGTGGATTCCCAACACAATATTTAGAGATCCAAAGAAGAGGGCAATTCTTCCAAACCAGCCATGATACCAGTTCCAGTACTTGCGAATCTTTGCATCTTTCTTGGGTCGTAGAAAAAATGCCAAAATCTATAGTTGAAGTTGAAGTTTAATCAGAAGATACCAATTCAAGAAGCCTGAAAGAAGAGGATGAAATCAGGAATAAACCATTACCTGAAGAATACTGATTGTAAGAACGAAGATCCCAATGGATCTATGTGCTGGTATACTAGCATTTATTTTGGCGTAGAGTTGTTGTCCAAGAACCACTGTAGCTAGCCCAAATAGAAATGCCACAAATTGAATACCTGCATGTAAATAATACCAAAGTGGATCTTTATGCTTCATATATCTTGCAACAATTCCTCCAACAGGAAGCAGCAGACCCCATGCAAAAATACCCAATATTCCATGATTCTTCTTCATCTGCCCAGGACTTATAAATTCAGCAGAAGCAGAACCTGTGCAAAATCGACAATAAAAACTGTTCTAGATGTATTTGAAAAAGAAGGATCAAGAAATGATATAAAATAGTCAACATACCTGCAGAGAAATCAAAGAGAACAGAGGTCTTATCATCATGAATGGATAGACTGTGGTGATTAGGATATTTAGTCCCAAAAGCCAAAATGATTCGTTGTCGAGTAAGAGGCTTTTGAAACTTGGCCTGAAAAGCAAGGTAAATCATGGGTCCATGAAGCACAACAGCTGGAGGAACTTTTGTAAGTTCCAGTTCACCTGCATCTGCAATGACTTTTGATGGGCGAGAACCTTGTAAATAGTATTGTTTGATTCTTGCATGGCCTAGTTTCGTAAACCATCCCACCATAGCACTCGATCCAACCATCATTCCATCTTTTGAAAACCCTACTCCTACCCATCCTGTAGTGTATATTGCAGAAACTATAAAAGTCACCAAGTTTTCTCCTCTCTTGTGATACTGCAAAAAATAATTTTTTTTACAAAAAAAAAATGTTGGTATCATGTTAAGCATTTTCTCAGGAATATTTGTCGTCAAAACCTGATTTGTCTTTGTCATTTAAGAAGTACGAGTAGACGATCGGATACTGATAATAAATTCTGCAAAATGAGAGATGAGAATTACCCTCAGAAGAAAAGTATTCCAAACCGGTGCACAGACCATGTCTGTAATATTGTTATATGGTGGTGGAAGAAAACTATTCATATCAACATTGCAAAGCTCTGATCTATCATCGATGCGGACATTATGAGAGGCTTTAGAAATTTCTTCTTTTTTTGCTGCTGCTGCTGCCACTGTATCAGCTTTATAATCTTCAGAGGCTAAGCAAATATTGAGTTTCAAGAAAAGAAGCAAGAAACATGATAAAACAAGAAAAGGCCTAAAAGCCTGGATTCTTGAATTTTTCATGTTTATGGATCTAACAATTGTCGAAGTTGGAAATACTGAATCTTGAATTTGTTCCAGGGACCTAAGAATGGTATTGGGAGTATGAAAGTGAAGAAGAGGAAGTAGAGGAAGTGGTGGCAGTGGTGGTTGAGAGGTGTCAATTGCTTGAAAATGAAGTTAAAATTATGGTTGTTGGTGGAGGAGAAGGTGGTTGGTGATGGCGGGTAATGATCATTCCCGCCTGTTATTGCAAACTCACTACACAACATCAACTTCTCTGTTTCAATATTTTTTTTTATTTTCCTTTTTCAAGTTTCCCTTTTTTTACTTCTCCTATTTCTTTGAAATGAAAAGTTCGTCAGGAAAAATAAGTAGCCAGTGATGATTGTGTGCTAGAAATTCAAAAGGTCAAAATGGTCGTTATTGTCTCAGAATTAGTCAAATTAAAAAGTCAGTGAGACAAAGAAAAGAAGAAACTTTGTTTCTGATACAGGTCGTAAATTAGAATGATTTTAGTAGTGATAGATTCCTCATGGTAAGAGCTGCATGTTAATTAATTTGCTTAATATGTGCTGGTTCATTATTATTGGATTTCAAAAACATTCAGCATTCAAACCTATTTTAAATTGTTTCTTAAAAAATTTAAAAAAATTATTTTAAATTGTGGAACAATTGGCTGATGACTCTGATTCATAAAATATAAAAGATATGTTATTGTTTAATTGATTTGTCTTTTCAATTGAGATGTTTAATTAAAATAACCTTTGTATTATATAATTTTTGTTTGTTTAAGGTGGCATGTAATGCATATTTTGCATTGCAAGTTGGTGTAAATTAGGATTAGATTTGATTGTTCAACTGAAAATAAAAAGGGAAAAATAACCTAATAACCTTTAATTATTTGGATGATTGTGATGATATATAAAATACTGCAATTATATTCAGATTATTTAAAATATACTATTCTATCATAATTTGAAATATTAGTTATTACAATCTTATCCTTTGATTAAAATTAAAATGAATTCAGCTCATTATATCTTTCATCTTCCAACCATTCATCACTAAGCTCAATGTCATTGTAAATTTTTTTTTTCAATTATATAAAAATTTTGATCAAATACATAAACCTGTATTTAAAATTTGAAATAAGAATAAAATAATATATTTAAATAAAATTGGAAATATTACAATTTTTGAAAAATTAAATATTTTTATTAGACCTTTAAGTTACATTTATGCCATATAGAATATATATATATATATATATTTATATATATTGCCTCTGTCATTTGGAATTTTTAAGTTGCATATTGAAAGAGGTAAATCGGTAAAAAAATTTCCTTCCAATACAAGGGAACAATAAGAAATTTAAAATGTCACAGCTTCACATCCCCCAACTAATTGACATACTAACTTCTGAGTTGGAGTTAGCATCCCCTTTAAGATATATTGACAAACATTTACTAATCTCTTTATTAATATTTAATTTCACTTCATTTATGAAGATAACAATTAAATTGGAGAAGGACATTGTTGTGTGACATATACTTCTGTGTGACAAAGCATTTGCTGTCTGATAAACAATTTTTAACACTAATTAATTATATATTTTAAGTAATTAATTAAATCCCATTTTGAATGAAAATTGCTAAATATTTTAATCAATTACCTTAATGCCAAAAAGATTGAGAATAATTTCATAAATGGAGAAAGTGAATATGGGTTCTTAAGAATCCTTCTTTCTATCAGCTATGGCCTTATAGCTTCACGAACATAATCTGTTGGGTCATCTCTGATGCCAATACTAAATGGAAGGATTATATAACCAATCCAATTTCCCCATTTTGCTCACTATTTTTCTCCATCATATTAGCTTAATGCCTGTAAAAAGAAAGCATCCGAAAATTCTAATTAGATTAGCACCTTCTTCGTTAATTAAGAAATCTATTTTAAAAAAAAAACATTTATTCACCTGAATTCTTGTGGTGGGTCTTATATTGATGAAAAGAGTTGGTCTAAGTCTAATATTTTTTGGAAGATTATTTTTTAGTATTTGGGTTACTTCCTCATCATTAATATCATTAATGAATTAAGTCCCTATCACCACATTATATAACATGATTTTTTTTTATGCTTACCATGTCTTCTAGTAAGATACATCGATAAACCAGCCTGTGTGACTCCCAAAGCGACATCGTTTATAGTCTACAATTAAAGCAAATTCAACAATAATCAGTATAATTTTTTTAAAAGAATACATTAAAATGTAAATTTAATTAATTAACTTACAGTGTTCATTGAATTCTTTCCTAACTTGAAAGCGTCTAGGAGTGAACTCAGCACCTGGAGCCTTTAAATAGGAGTATATATATATATACATATATTAGTCACTGGTAAATATATATATATTATTCACTGGTAAATAAATTAAGTAACTACCCGCAAACTAGAGAAGCGAGGGGGCTTAAGCAAAGTCTGAACTAAGTTGGCTTTGATGATATATGGGTCAGTGATTAGTGATCTTGCAACCCATGATGGCTATGATGTATACATTGAAATTGGGTCCATGGAACAACCGAGCTGCTGGACTTAATGATGTTTCTTCTTCTTCTTCTTCTTTATAATAATTTTCTGTCCTTGTGGCTGGCCTCTTTGTTTCAATTGGTGTAAGATCTGTCTTAATCCTCCGTTTTAGACCTTTCTCTGACTTCTCCATGAGGCCAAAATAGATAGCTATAAGCCTATTATACGTTCGAAGATGTTTTGTTGGTATTTACTATCTCAAAGAGAAGAAATTAATGAAGTATAAAAGAGAATGTGTTGAAGTTATTGATTCTTATGGAGTAGGAAGAAAACAATTTGCAGGCACAGCTTTATCATTTCAGGATTCTGTTGTTATCACTTGTGAGCATAAAGAAGTTTCATGTGAGTGAACAAAGTTCTTCAAATTTAATGGTGAAAGGATCCAGGTGGTGTCTTCTTAATCATGGAGGATACAGCTGCATTACTCTTATAAAACTATTTTAATTTAGTTTGAAGGCAACACAACGTCTGGGGGTGTAGCTCATATGGTAGAGCGCTCGCTTCGCATGCGAGAGGCACGGGGTTCGATTCCCCGCACCTCCATGTATTTTATCACCGACAGTGGCCTGCTCCAGTTTGGGCCGTTTCCAAAGTGCCAGATAGCACTAGTTGGACTGGCTAGTATTGTTAATTAGCAGTCGCGCTGGGCTAGCTACTGTTCCGAGACTCGAATTTCTAGGCGGACAAACATTAATATGAATTTTTATCATATCTTTAATATGTAATTACGGTTGCTTCATGTTTTATTACTATTCTGCTGTGGAAGTTTTTTCCTGTTTTTAATATAATGGCTATATATATATATATATATATGTTTTAAATAGCCAAATGAAAAATGCTTCCTTATGAGAAAGCAACTCGCTAATTATGGACACCAAAAACAGTGTTCATTTTAATTACCTGCCTTGATAATGAGTTGAAGGCTTTCATATTGTTCATATTAGGAGTACATATATAATGCATCATAGTGAGGATTTGATGAATTTGGACCATGTTATGCTTATTTCTCAAACTATCATTGTTTTTTTATTGTTTGTTACCTTATTTTGTTTCGTGATTTGTCATAATTTCTTAAATTTATGAAATAATTTAATTTTTATTTTATAATTTTTCATGATAATTTTATAATTTGAAAATTATAAATTTTAAGAAATTTTTTATACCATCAAATTCTTAGATTTTTCATAATCTTATTTTTTCAAAAATGTTTTCAATTAAATTTTTAAATACTAAATATATATGTATAACATATTCTTTAATTCTATAACCTATTAAAATCTTACAAAATCTTTTTTAAAATGAGTAAAAACATTTTATTTTAATTGTACATTTCAAACATCATAAATATCAAACCATAGTAAATTTCTAACAGATGATCTAAAATTTTCACGTGGGAACAAACATTACTTCCTGTTTGTTAACAAAGATTACAAAATCAAAATAAAATCATACTAGTTTCAAAAAAATAAAAATAAAAATAAAATCATGCTATAAAATCACACGCCACATACAAATCCATTTTTCCAATTATGCCCCTGCCGGTGAAGCTTAATTCATCTTCCTCTAACTGGCTAGAAGCCTAGAAATCATCCAGATTATAATCTCTCGAGAACTTGCAAAACCCGAATTGGCATTCATTTTAATTTTTATGTTTCGCTTATAAATTTATTATATTAAAAATACTTTTAATTAAATCCATATATTATGAAAAAATAGATATGTGTATAAAATAATTATTATTATAATATATGTGTGTAAATTATTACATACTTTATTGATACTGCCCGAATTGTATTATTAGACTCTGAGCGGTCCAGATAATCAATCTTCCATTTCGAATGACTTGCTTAGTCGAATTTATCTGCGACAGAACGATAGTTAATGATTAATAAAGGCAATCCAAAAAATTCATTTATCCTAAAATATATGATCTTACATTCATCTACTATATATAAAGATAGGCTCCCTAAATAAAAGGATTAAAAATTTTCTTATTTTCTTACTTTAAACTCATTCCATCTATATATTTCTGACTTAGATATTGGAGTTTTCTCACTGGAGTATAATTTCTCCTTTTCTGACTTTTTAGTTAATATGGTCGATATAAGTAAAACCTAAACTTCTAAATCAAAACCAGAGTTCTCAAAATCCAGATTATCATTGTTTATAATTATTATTATAACTAATATATTTTCAGAATAATTTTATCATCAATAGTTTCATTTTTAAATAATTATATAAATTAAAATTATTAATTATTTAATTAAAAATTATAAAAATACAATAAAAATATTATTATATATTTATTTATTTTATATAACTATTTTTTCCATTTAATTTATTAAAATAAAGTTATTATATAAAAATTCTTAAAATTTCATATTGAAATCATATTTTTAACATATTATAATCATATATTATTTTAATTAATTACCTTAATTTCATATTAGAATTATTTATTTTTATTTTAAATAATTAAAATTATATAATTTTTTTTAAAATTCTATAAAAATAAATAAATAACCAGTGTAGAAAGATTTCCATACTTTCTCTGTACTCCAATTAAATATAGATATAATATAATAAATTCTTAAAATTAAAATAAATTTATTCTCAATTCATATATCTTTTGAAAAAATATTACCATATCTTGTTTTTGGGCTTGTTTTCAAGTCCAAATAGTTTAGTTGGCATTTTTTAAAAAGAGAAAATTAGATTGTATAACATATTTTTTAATTTTTTTTAAAAAAATATTTTATATATTTTTAATATATTAAATATATATTTTTAAAAATTAAATATACTTTTAATATATTAAATATATATAAAAATATATTTCTGAAAATAAATATTTTTAAATTAAATTTAAATATATATATATTTTTAAAATAAAAAAATATTTATAAAAATATTTATATTTTTTAAGGGTATTTTTGAAAAAAAATTCGTTTAAAAAAAGCCCACGAAATGAGGCGAAGCATATTCCTTGCCTCGTATTCAATTAATGGCATCTTCGTTATAATAAGATAATTCAAGGGCTCTTTTTCCACCACATGTTACTACCAAAATAAGTGATATAATAAATACTAACGAAAATTAATTAAAAAAAAATAGTGTTGAATGGGTAGTCTATCCCCTGTGCATTGTTTCCCGTTATCACATAGCCTCTCGTTCCTTCTAATAGATTTTCCCCTGAAATGCAGACTGCACTTAAGCTTATAACTCTGATATCATGGACTCTTTAATCCGTAAACCCTCTTTTAGCTCTTTCCTTATCAATGCTAGAAACCCCATTACTAAACCTCTCTATTATAACCTCTTCTCATTCTTCAAGTTGCCTCCTTTTATAAAATTTAGAACCTTTCCTATTTGTTTTTCTTGTACAACTCCTTCGAATCCTCAAAACCCAAACTCAACATCGAATAATAAAACCTTCTCTTTAAACCCGTTAGGGGTTTTGGTCCCAATCTTGCAACGCGTCAAGGGCGTTTCTTCTTCACAAACAAAGAAATGGGTTTATCGACTACAAGCATACAGTGAGGAATCGGAGAAGGCAGTCAATGATTGCAGTGTAAATTACTTGCAAAATGGAGCATTTGGATTGCCTTTATTAATCATTACTTCAAAAGCTAAGGTCCGAATTAGTCCAGTCGTCGCAACATTAGCAGCTAACCCAACTTTTATATCGGGTTTGCTAGCTTGGTTTCTGGCCCAATCAATAAATGTGATTTTGAATTTCTTTGTGGAGAGGAAATGGGACTTGAGAATATTGTTTGCCTCTGGAGGGATGCCTTCTTCACACTCGGCTTTATGCACTGCTTTGACAACATCAGTGGCGCTGTGTCATGGGGTGGCTGATTCGTTATTTCCTGTTTGTTTGGGGTTTAGCCTTATAGTTATGTATGATGCAATTGGTGTTAGGCGTCATGCTGGAATGCAAGCTGAGGTAATGAACGATTTTCTTTTCTTTACTTTCTTCCTTTTGGGTCTTGTAAGTTTTGTTTTGTTATAAACGAATATTGTAATGTTTTACTGCTCTTGTTGTTTTTGTTCTCATTTCCTAACGTTTGCTGGAGGATTTTGTGATGGTCCTATGTCTGTACATGTTGATTTTATTGTTTGTGGTATTAATGAACGGGAATGTTTGTTTGGTCTAAATGTGTTTTCCATGTAGTTTCTTTTTGGATCAACGGATACCAGGAATATATTAATGTGATTGGCTGGAGAGATGTAACTGCATTACGTGAACCAATTAGACTATGGTCGGAGACAGGATTAGTGCATAGGCAGAATGTGCTATAAGTAAGAACTTAAAGGGTGTTAGCTTTTCATCTTATAAATAATAAAATTTTCTGTTTCAGTTCAATCGACTTAGTAATTAATAAATTTTTGATCTTTACTTATGGTCCAATTTCTTTAAAAAAAAGTAAGCTGTACAAAATAATTCACTTCCTTTGATAATTACAAATAATGATTTTTATTGACAATAAGCAAATAACAAATGAAATTGTAATTGTTGATTATTATATAAATAGATAAAATTAAATTATGAATTAAAAATTATTATCTTGTATTAGTGAATGAATAACTGAGTTTGTTTTGTTTATTTTTTATAGCTATTTGGTTTAATTAGTATTTGTAAGATTTGGTTAACCAAATACACATTCCCTCTGATTACCCTCACCATAGTTCTTTTAGGTGATGGTATCATTGAGACCATTGATGTTGAATATTTGGATTCATATTCTGGCATGTGTTGCATGCTAATTCTAGAAGGTGGAATCTAGTTTGAGGGAAGTATGATAAGTGACTATTTCCAAGGCATGGCCATCATAAGAAGTTTCAGTGCTGAATACTTTTGTCTAGAGTTCAGTTGAATGAATATATCTTTTAGATGCTAGGAAGTAATGCAGTTTACAAAAATGTTAGGAAAATTTTGTTGGACTCGGTTGGATAGTCCTCTGGGGTGTCTGAATATGTTGCTTATTACTTGGATACTATATACTGCTTCGTTTGATAAAAAGGTAAATCCATAAAACATGAAGCCTTTTTTTGTGATGATTATCATTTTTTTTTTGAAAATTGAAGCTGGCACTGGTGAGTTCTTCTAGTCTTCTTCACATTATTTGTGCTTAAATAGGAGAATTCTTTGTGTATCAAATTAGTTATGATGCATAAAGCTGCTTAATCTTGCACTCGCTGGCTGGGTTTATGGTGTCACATGTTGATTGAACTTGGGTATGAGAATCCAATACGGGTGTGTTTGGTGTTGATTCCTCCTACTTTCCAAAATTTCATAGATTTCCCCTCTAATTTGAAGTTTGAAAGTGTCTGATTCAGTCAGGGAATCCTTTTCCAACATGAATACTTTCAGGTGAAATGACGAGTCAAAGTACTTATGGTGCCATTTTTCGTTTGAGCTCTAAAGTGGGCATAGTTAGTAGCTGCAAAGTTGGAGCATATTAAAAGTTCTAATAGTTAAAAGTGATGAAATAAACTGTGAGAATATTGGGAGGTCGATTAAGTGTTGGTGCAATCCAACAGTGAGAACTATTTGTCTAGTGTAATTCACATTGCATGTAAATGTGAATTGGAATTACTAGATTTTTCGTCTCTATCTAGACTCTAGCAGACAAGTACACCATGTAATATTTTTAGCAGAACTTTTATCCGCGATCCGGCAAGCATGTAATTTGTCACTGGGGCTGAAGGCTAAGCAGTGCATCTTCAGACCCATAACTAATACATGTGAAGTTCCATTCACTTTTTATTTCGTATCTCTGCCTTATGAACCTACTTATTCTAATTTATGCTCGTTTATTGCATAGAATATCTTCTATGCTAGGTGAATTATTTTTGCATTTCCTTCAATCATTTCCAAGATACACAAAATTGATTACTTTCTTTTTCCCTGTCTAATAATGATAGCTTGCCAACATTAAATATTCATTCAGTCTCTTGGCTAACATATATCTGTCCTGCCTCAACTATAGGTTCTCAATATGATCGTTGAGGATCTGTTTCAAGGGCATCCTATCAGTCAAAGAAAGCTCAAGGAACTTCTTGGACATACTCCATCACAAGTCTTTGCTGGAGCTGTGTTAGGTATTTTGGTCGCCTGTTATTGTTGTCAGGGTTGTTTAGTTGCAACCTGAGTCTTCTTCTGTGGGCAATTTTGGTTCAGATTTTGTGTTGATGTCACCGTGATTCATCACCCTTGCTTTAACTGCCTTCTACTGTAGTCCAATTCGCTGAAGGACATTAAAATATTGAGGAATAGAAAATAAAGTTTTTTTTTTTCCATTTTTTTTCTGCCACTACTTTTGTTTAATTGGTCAAAAAATATTTTCCGAATGTGGTTCCATTTCCATCTCAACAAAATTTGCTATATCAGAAAATCAGTGGCTCAGTTTGCCATTGGTTTTAACCCATAAAATCCAAGCAGACAAATTATTAATTTACATTGACACATGAGATTTTTCTTCCTTGTTTTTTATTGATTATCAGGTTTTTTTATAATAAAAAAAAAGTAAATTGAGTCCTAAGACTCTTTAACAGTATTGTGAATTTCTATTAGCTTAACCAACGAGAAAACACATCCCCTTAATTTACTTTTTCATTTTCGGCAACTTGAAATGTGAATCGTAGGCAAGTTAAAAATTGGACTTTTGACAAAAAATATAAATAAAAAAAATAAAAAAAAATTCAGATTTATTATATCTATAAATTATTTATTAAAATACTAAAATTTATAAAATATTTATTAAAATATTTGTTATTATAAAATTTATAAATAAATTTATAATAGCTTATTATAAATTTATAAATTTTATATAATTTATAATTAAATAATTAAAATATTTTTAATAAAAAAATTAAAATTAAAATTAACGGTGAAGAATGTCATTTTTTCTTAAAAATTCACATGGAGCCCATTGAGCAATGCCTTGCATCTGTAGACAGACAAAAGCAGCCTCGATTAATAGAGAAGGCTCATTTCAAGGGCCCATAGACAGAGAAAACTTGCAGAAGCTTTGGCAGAAGTTCAAAGTAGACATTGCAAATGTACGTCAATGTGTTTGATTAAATAAGTCATTGCAAATGTACGTCAATGTGTTTCATTAAATAAGTCAAATTATCGTTTCCCCTACGTTTTAGACTATATAACTGAACTCATAAAAAAACAGTTAAACAAGAACAAAAAGTTTAAAAAGGTGAGAAAGAGCACAAGAACGATAATAGGCTTGGTAACCAAGAGAGAATCGGTGGTAGGATGGGTCACTGTTCAGAGCAATATCGCTAACAATGCTGCGGAATTCCCCTTCCATCTGTTTCGATATTTTACAATAGCCACGGGCTCTGCAAAGATTGGTCTAAAAACAACTTGATATTTTACAAACTAATGCAGAAGCCACCAAAGGAACCATGCTTGACGTAAGCTGACTAGGGATCAAATCCTAGGCTAGATCACATAGGAGGCATGTTCCTCTTTTAGATTCCCAACCAGTTGACCAGTGATCTGGTCTCAGAGCTAGGACTAAACCTCACGTAACAAACTTAACTGGCGAGGTCCTCGCATTTCCTTTGATACAATTCAAAATGGCCTAACACCTATTGGCTATTCAACCGTCCTCTGTGCTCCCTTCTGTCACTGCAGCTGCAGATGAATTCTCCTTGTCAAGTTTCTTGCTACGACAATGTTTAGATAAATGCCCCCTTTTCCCGCAAAAGTAGCAGATCAAGCCCTTATTATCTATCTCCGTTGCTCGTTTCTTCCCATTCAATCCTGGCTTCTTCATTTCTTTCATCCTTGATCCTAGATTCTTGGCATGACTGAAAAATGGAGAGTGGGGAGGCTCTACTTGCTTGTCTTGGTTGTGAGACTCTCCCTCCACCCTTAAATGATCCATCAACATCCAGAAAGGTAGATACTCCTCGCACATTAGCTTCATGCAGAAGCCCTTCCATGACGGAGGAAGCTTGGAAATGATGGCACTAACATGCAATTTTTCATCGACAAAAATTCCAGTTGCAACAATAGAATCTGCAATGACATTTAGTTCTTGAACTTGGTCGAAAACTGGTTTTTCATCTACAATCTGAAATTCAATGTACTTTTTAACTAGAGAACTCTTTTTCCCAAACTCCTCATAAAGGTAAACTAATTTTAGCTCTTCCCATAGCTCTTTAGCACTCTTAGTCTTCTTTGAATATTGATAATAAAGAGAATCAGAAAGAGAAGCCAAGATGTTGTGGCGACACATATAATCATCCTTGAGCCACTTTTGCTCAGCAGCTTTGGCTTGAGCAATGGCTTCAGCATTTACATCTGATCTAATAGCACCACTAGGGCATGGATTAGCGAGCACATATGCAATCTTTAATTGCTTTAAGAACAATTCCATCAGGGTTGCCCAAGACTGATAATTCTTACCATCAAAACGGTTGATCTCAATAGGAAAAGGCTTATGAAGAGAAGAAGCAATCACTGAATCAGAAACCCGACCATTAAGTTCATGAGTAGTAGTAATCACTGATTCAGAGACATGGCCATTAAGTTCATGAGACCTAGAAGCAGTTACAAAATTAAAGGCTTGTCCATTAAGTTCACCAGAAGCAGAAGCTGTCACCACATTAGAGACTTGTTCATTTTTTTCACCACGAAGACCAGATCTGCAGTGTATATTGATAAATTTTCTTGGTTAATAATTCATTCAAATATATGCTTGCTAAGAAAATGTAATACTTGAGGAATGCAGCCAAGGCATGTCAGGCATTCAATAGAAAACTATTTCATTTATCTTGAGTGATCATCTGTTGCTAAAACAACTACCAAATCTAAATTTAATGCAATTGTGCATTTTTCTCTACAGAAACAGTTTTTATGCTTTATTAAAATGTATGGGCTTCAAAAATGCTCAATATCAACTATTTTCAGAATTCAAATACTATAAGAATATTATCACCTGAACTTTGACTGCATCTTCACAATGGCTTCTTCTATTAAAGGAACACTATTCCTGAGCTCTGACCATTGTTCAGCTGTCAAACAAATTCCTGAAGACACAGCAGAAGCAACAATTTTCAGAAAAGGTGCAGATTACCAACACCAAAAGCAATAATTCGATAATAGAAAAGGCAATTGATCAATTCAAAATTTACAACAGTACCAACAAGCATGCTTGGCCTTGCCATCAGTTACCAATTTGTTGCAATTAAAACAGCACATAAGTGCAGAGGGATTGCTAGAACATAAATACGATTGCAGTAAACGATTTTGGCATAAGCATAATAAAATCAACCTAAGCAACTGCTTTAGGAAAACTGGACACACCAGGCAGAACCTTACTATTCCACTTTAAAGGTCTTGTATGGAAAATCATCGATTGGAAAAACATTATAATGGAAAGAATGATTCTATAGACTAATCTGGGTTATTTCTCGTCAACAGACATCATAGAATATATTTCTGAGAGAGAAAATAATGAGCAAGAGTTTAGCGGTGATTGTTTGATCACCTTTATTAGAGGGAAGTTGCATTCCATCTTTATGATAAAACTCCCTGATTGATACGAAAGATTTCCCTTTAAAGTCTTGAATCACCACATTCCTTTTATTTGATAGCTAAATCAAAATGAGCATCAGTCTCAGTAAAAACCAAAACGAGAAAAGAAAGGAAAGAAAACTCAAGTTCACTGTGTACTCATTTGCACATGCACAGTTGAACATCCAATGACATGAAATGAAAAAAGCACTATACTTTGTTTTCTTTTCAGGTTAATTATTTCCCTATACCAAATATAAATTCTGAGACGGAAAGCTTCAAAAATCTTTACTCATCACAGTTCTCTTACAGCAGTACAAAAAAGCACGGCAACCACAATCAATATAACTCATGCACAGAAGCTTCCTCCCACTTGGTTAAAAAATATAATCAAAGCATTGAAGCTACAATTCTTCCTCCTGTGGCTTTCACAAAAGTAAGTTTAAAAATACAATTTAAAAAAAAAAAAAAAAGAAAACTTTATATCAAACCAAATGACAACAATTTGAAATTGAACTTTTTGCCAACTCATTTCCACACAATCATAAATTAATTTCAACACACCGGTTGCCATTTACATTTGGTATAATAATGGAGAAAAGCAAAACAATACAAAACTAACTTCAATAATTTATGATTGCTGAAACAGAATAAATTGACAGTAAAAACCCAGACGACCACACACACACGCACAAAGAAGAAGAAGAAGATGCAAAAGATTAGGGTTTGATACCTTACAAATAATGCGATTTCCATCGCCATCAAACTCCTTTTTCTGTATTGTCTCCTGCTCGTCTCGCGCCTTTCCTCGAGTGTCCTCTCGAAAGTTGGCATCCTCCTCTCCATTTACCTCCGTTTTAGTCAGCAAAAAGTTCTCAACCACGCCTCTGATAAATCTCTTGCACTGGATATCAGATAGGTCGATTCCGAGTCTCTCCGACGCCGTGACTCGGACTTTGAATTCGGTCATCTCATCCATGTCAGCGTTCTTGAGTATTTCATGTACTGTTTTCTCGATTTTTAGTAGAATTTCCGGTTCCATTATCAACCAGAGAGATTAGAGTTTGGCTCCGGTGCACTTAATTATTAGGGATTTAATCCCGCCTTTGCAACAGAAACATTTGCAAAAAAAAAAAAGGGAAATTGAATTATTTTAATAATTCTCATAATTATAATTTTTTTTATTTGAGAATTAATATATTTTTCGAAGTATATAATATGACTGTCATTACAACCAAATAAGGGAAATATGGGTTTTTTCATAAAAATTGATTTATTTAACTATTTCCAATCAAATATATATTATCGAAAATCTGAAAAGAGGAACCACCGAGCTTTGAACTGGAGTGGCTTGTTGCGGAGTCCAATGACCTAACCACTAGACCACAAAACCAACTTGTCATTATAAAGTAATAAAATATGATTATAACGAAGCGCTACTGAGAGCTTAGAATTCTTGCCTTTGACTATGTCCATTACAGGGTCAGTCTATTTACTACTAGTACTCAAATATTTTTCACCAACGGCAGAACACGGATACAGAATGTAAACATAATATGATAATTTTTTAAAAATAAAAACAGGATGAAATAGAATTAAATATATATTTAAAATAAATATATAGTATTAATTTATTTATATATAAATATAATTATAAAAATAAAAAAATTGTAAAAAAAAAACTTTATAGTTAAACTTGGCTATAACTATCTAACTATTAATTTATCAATATATTATGTAAATAAAATTTTATAGCAAAATGTGTCATAAAATATGTTAAAGTGTTCTAAATTGTATCTACACCATACATTATGCATATTCTATTCGTACCATTTTTGTATTTAAAAAATAAAAAAAAAGACATAAAATTATGTATGATATATGTATTTCATTTTATTTAAAATGTCAATGCTTTATAAGTTCTAAACTAGTAATCTAAACTGTTAGCTTTGTTTGTGGAAGAGTTTATAATATATTTATATATGTATATACCCAGATGAGGCCATGGATAGAAAGTGTCATACGTTGGAAGAATTGTTGAAATTTATTTGTTAGCTTATATGTTGTTATAAGTTTGTAAGTACACTAGAATAGGTTCTTTGCATAAGTAGGAGTGAGGCTAGTGCACCTACACTCATTGGTTGGGAAGTCATGTAAATACTATGTGTTATGAACCCCAATTCATATCACACAAACTACACGTCTTACAATTAAAATTAAAAATATAAAATAAATTTTTGGTTTAAAGATTGCTGATAATAAGTTCTCCATATAAATATTATTGTCTTTTGCATTTAAAAAAAATTGAGGCTAGTGAAATTTATTTAGATGATATCTCGAAATTTCATTTATAACTTTTTGAAATTAGTTTAGCACCCATTTTATGGATTTTATTAACTTCTCTTCAATCTTTATCTGTATAGCTCTCATTGTCCACTTCTTTCAATGGCGACACCAAAAATCCAAAGGTTTACCTTCAGGACGGCCAAGATGGCCTTTGTTTGGCAATCTTCTTCGGTTAGGCCAATTGCCTCATAGGGATCTAGCTTCTATGTGCAACCAGTATGGGCCATTAGTTTACCTTCGTCTTGGCAGTGTTGACGCCATTACCACTAATGTGTGAAGCAGGAAATTCTATATATTTTAAACTATGTTTACAGAGGAGATTATATAGCAAATATACAACAATCCTAGCTAAGGTGAAAGACAAATGTAAAATACAAAATACAGAAGTCTAAAGATAAGTAACTACTTATCTGTTATCTCGGCTTTATCCGTAATACGCCCCCGCAAGATGGAGGATCCATCGGAAACTCCAATCTTGGACCTAAAAAATTGAAACTGTGGGCGTCCAAGGGGCTTTGTAAGCACATCTGCATTTTGGTCTTTTGAACCAATATGCTGAACTTGCAGCTGACCTGCTTGAAGACGCTCTCGCACAAAGTGGTAGTCTAAAGCCAGATGCTTCATTTTGGTATGATAAATCGGATTGGCACAAAAATAAGTAACACCAATGTTGTCACACTTAATTATAGGCGGTTTATGAACCGGATAACTCAAGTCTTTAAGCAAATTTTGGATCCAAATCAACTCTGCTGCTGCATTTGCCAGAGCTTTATACTCAGCTTCTGTCGACGAGCGTGATACCGTCTTCTGTCTAGTGGACTTCCATGAAATAACATTAGAGCCAAGATAAATAACATAAGCAGTTGTCGACCTTCCATTTTCAAGAGATCCTCCCCAATCTGAATCCGAAAACGCATGGAGTGAATGATTCGATTGTCTTCGAATAAAAAGACCATGAAAAATAGTTCCCTTAAGATAGCGCATCACTCTTTTTAAAGCTTGAAAATGAGTTTGTGTAGGTGCATGCATGAACTGCGAAAGGGAATCATTCCATTTTCAAGAGATCCTCCCCAATCTGAATCCGAAAACGCATGGAGTGAATGATTCGATTGTCTTCGAATAAAAAGACCATGAAAAATAGTTCCCTTAAGATAGCGCATCACTCTTTTTAAAGCTTGAAAATGAGTTTGTGTAGGTGCATGCATGAACTGCGAAAGGCGATTAACGGCAAAGGATACATCAGGACGTGTAACAGCAAGATATTGCAGAGCACCAATTATCTGGCGATATGCAGTGGCATTAACCGACGGTGTACCATCATTAAGAACCAGTTTTTCACTTGTGGAGAGTGGAGTGTGAACTTCCTTTGCACCCTCCATCTTAAACTTGACCAAGAGATCATGGATATGTCTGTGTTGTGAGAGAAATATTCCTGTAGATGTTGGAATGACTTCAACACCAAGAAAATGATGAAGGGAGCCTAAGTCTTTGATGGAGAAACGCTTAGCCAAGCAAGTAACGCACTCATCAAGAAACTTAGGATGATTTCCTGTCAACACTATATCATCAACATAAATGAGGAAATAAGCCACAATACCATTAGCAGTAAAGATGAATAGAGATGCATCAGCATTGGACTTGCGAAAACCAATTGAATGTAAGAACGTAGTCAGCTCAATATACCATGCCCTTGGTGCCTGCTTAAGGCCATAAAGTGATTTGCGCAGACGGCAAATATGATTAGGATAATCGACATTGACATATCCAGGAGGCTGTAACATATAGACATCTTCATGTAATGCACCCTGCAAAAAAGCATTATTTACGTCAAGTTGACGTAAAACCCAACCTTGTGAAACCGCAAGTGTAAGTACCACACGAATGGTGACTGGCTTTGTAACAGGACTGAATGTCTCAAAATAATCACGACCTTCTTCTTGCAAAAACCCTTTGGCAACAAGTCTTGCCTTGTAACGGTCTATAGTACCATCAGGTTTCCGTTTGATGCGAAAAACCCATTTACATCCAATGGCGTTATTTGTAGATTGTGGTACTAATTCCCAAGTTTTGTTGCGTAGCAAGGCATTGTATTCAGAATCCATCGCCTCTCTCCATTTCTCATCCTGCATTGCTTGTTTTACTGTTCTGGGTTCAACTGCAGGTTGAATGGGATACTTGGTAGTCAAATTGACAAAAGAATCATTGTAATATCTTACATTGAGTGTTCGCTGCCGACGAGGCCGAGACCCAACATCAGTAGTTGCTGGATGAGAACTATCATCAGTAGTCCTATCCGGCGCCGTTGGACCAATTGAAGGTGTGGCAGTTGATTCTGCAGTAGCTGCTGGTGAATTATCAGTTGACACCGAAGCTATATTAGCAGAAGAAACCTCTGGTGATGTTGCCGAATCAGTAAGAGAATTATCATGTTCATCAGTTGAAGAAGACTGCTGAATTTGTTGAGCAGAAAGAGCAGCTGGCTGCGGTAAAACCAGAGGCGCAGAAGCATTGGCTATATCAGAACGCACCGAAGCCATTGACGTCAAAGATGCCACTCCAGCTCGTTGTTTGGAACCTGCGCAGGGAGTATCGGAAAAAATTTGTTGAAATTGATGGACACTATTGCAAACTTTTGATGGCATAATGTGTTCTAAGAATTTAACATGACGCGAGAGATAAACTTTCTTGGTTGATGGGTCATAACACTTATAAGCAGATTGAGTTAATGAATAGCCCAAGAATATGCAGGGTTGAGATCTAGACTCTAACTTTGATTGGACATAAGGACGCAACCAAGGAAAGCAGAGACACCCAAATGACTTTAACCGCTGAGAATTATGTGAACGACCAAATAATTTAAAGAAAGGTGTATGAAAGGAAAGAACAGATGATGACATGCGATTGATAAGATAAACCGCTGTAAGAAACGCATATGACCAAAACTCAGCTGGTAAGGAAGCATAATGTAATAAAGAACAACCAGTCTCAACAATAAACCTGTGTTTCCTTTCGGCTGTACCGTTATGTTCTGGAGTATGCGGTGGTGATGTGTAATGGGAGATCCCACAAGAGAGAAAATGGGATTTCAGCTTTTGGTATTCTCCACCATTGTCTGTGAAAACTGAAATAATTGTGGTTTGGAAAAAATTCTCAACAAGTTTCTGAAATTTAATGAACAAATCATGTGTGTCAGATTTCTTTTTCATTGGATATAGCCATGTGTATTTGGTGTAGTGATCAATAAATGTAACATAATAGACATAGCCATCAATAGAGGGTGTAGTTGGACCCCAAACATCAGAGTACACAAGTTGCAATGGTTTAGTACTAGTAAGAGAATTCTCTGAAAAAGATAATTTATGGCTTTTACTCACAGAACATGAAACACAATGAAATTTAGAAACTGAGTTCAACAAAGAATGACAACCCATATTTTTCAAAGCTAAACTAAGAACTTTATTATTCGGATGACCCAATTTATGATGCCAAGCAGAGATAGAAGACACAGAAGCAGTGACATTGAGCTGGAATTTTGATTGACTCGGAGTGAAGTTTGCATAATAGATGTCATCAATATTCTTGCCTCGAAGTAGTACCGCCCCCGTGCGCAGATCCTTCACAACAAAAAAGAGTGGAAAGAATTCCACAGAGACATGATTAGTCCGACATAATTTAGCAATAGAAATCAGGTTTCGTCTTAAATTCGGCACACAAAAAACTTCAGGCAAAGATAATTTCTTATAAGCAGTTGGAAGAGAAGTAAAACCAGTGTGTGTTACAGCGAGTTTTTTACCATCACCCAGCTGAATGTCATCCGGTCCTCCATAATCACTGTATCCCTGTAACGTAGAGGGGTTAGAGACAACATGATGAGATGCCCCACTGTCAAACAGCCACTGCTGTGGTGTTGAATTAATCGCCGAAGTTGTATTAACAGACGGCTGAGCAGCACCAGATGGAGGATTGTCTGTTCGAACCATTATGTTATTTTCCTTAAGAAATCGTGCAAGCTTTCGACAATCAGCCGTTGCATGTCCTGAAATTTCACAAAATTGACAAATAACATTCGGATTATAATTGCTGTGAAATTGAAACCTCCGCTGATTACTATTATTAGAACGGCCACGGCCTCTGTTTGAATTGGAGCCTCTGCCATGACCTCCATAACCAGATTTCTGTGTGTAATTAACAGTGGCAATAGCAGATGTTGCTTGCTGAACAGTAGGCTTTAATGAACGCTCGTGATCTGTTAATTTTTCAAACAAATCTGAAAATGAAATTGCAGTCTCTCTGATCTTTAGCGCAGCAACGATTGGAGCGTAGTCATCTCCTAGCTGAGTGAGAATATGCACAATGAGATCATCATCACTGATTGGATTCTGTGTAAGAGCCAATTCATCTGCAATTGCACGCATCTCATTGAGGTATGTAGCAACAGGTTTATCATTTTTAGGATTCTGAATGAGTTTAGTTTTGAGAGACAGAATCCTTGATCGAGAGACGTTTGCACAACTCTGATGGAGCCGATCCCATGCTTCCTTGGCTGAATCTGCGGAAGAGATTAATGGCTGAATTGCGTCAGAGCAACTGCCTAAAAGAGCACTGAGAATGATTTGATCTTGTCGAAACCAAAGAGAATAATCTGGGTTGGCTGATTTATCTTTATCATTTAGATATGGAGATGGCGCAACCCGAGAACCATCAACAAACCTGAGCAAATCGAGTCCAATTAGAGTAGACTGTACTTGTTTTCGCCAAACAGAAAAGTTATCCTGTGTAAGCTTGATAGGAAAATTGGTTGGTGCATTTAGTTGAATAACCATGGTCGAAGAAGAAGCCATGTCAGACAAAAGTTAAGAAACAAATAATAGGATCTGAAAAGAAGACTCGTGAGAGTTTTTGTGTGGCTCTGATACCATGTGAAGCAGGAAATTCTATATATTTTAAACTATGTTTACAGAGGAGATTATATAGCAAATATACAACAATCCTAGCTAAGGTGAAAGACAAATGTAAAATACAAAATACAGAAGTCTAAAGATAAGTAACTACTTATCTGTTATCTCGGCTTTATCCGTAATATAATGATCCTGAAATCATACATGAAATACTCGTCCGTCAAGATGATGTCTTCGCTCCCGGCCACGGACTCTCGCAGCCATTCATCATGCATATGGTTGTGGTGATGTGGCATTAGCCCCATTTGGCCCAAATTGGAAGCGAATGAGGAGAATTTGCATGGAACATTTATTAACGACAAAGAGACTTGAGTCTTTTGTTAAACACCGAACTATTGAAGCACAATATCTAATTCGAGATGTCTGGGCAAAAGCTCAAAGTGGGAAGATTATGAACTTAAGAGAAGTATTAGGTGCATTTTCTATGAACAGTGTGACTAGATTGTTGTTAGGAAAATAATATTTTGGAGCCGAATCAGCAAGTCCTCAAGAGACAATGGAGTTTATGCACATAACCCATGAATTATTTAGGCTATTAGGTGTAATTTATTTGGGTGATTATTTGCCATTTTGGAGGTGGATTGACCCTTATGGGTGCGAGAACAAAATGAGGGAAGTAGAGAAGAGAGTAGATGATTTTCACTCTAAAATTATTGAAGAACATAAGAAGGCAAGACATCAAATGAAGGGAGAGCAAATTGGAGAAGGAGAAATGGAATTTGTTGATGTTCTATTATCATTACCAGACAAAGATGGGAATAAGAATATGGATGATTTAGAGATCAAAGCTCTTATTCAGGTGATATTGTCTCCTTATGCACCATATATATATAGATATATATATATATATATATTATTAATTACTAGTGTGGAAAGAGATATTTAGGATTCCAACTCAAAACCTACATGAAAATAACATAGGTTTTGGCAAATAAACTACATTAATATTTTTAAAAATCTTTAAATTGCCAATTCATTACTACAATAATTTAAATGCATTTAAATTTTGAGTTGAGAAAAAAATAGAGAATACCTAATTTCTAATTGTACTAAGGTGTAAGTTATTATTATCAGGATATGATAGCTGCTGCAACTGATACTTCAGCTGTAACAAATGAATGGGCAATGGCAAAAGTGATCAAGCATCCACATGTCCTTCGTAAGATTCAGGAAGAGCTTGATTGTGTAGTAGGCCCTAATAGGATGGCCAACGAGTCAGACTTGACCAACTTAAATTACCTACATTGTGTTGTACGTGAAACATTTCGAATGCACCCAGCAGGGCCGCTCCTTATCCCTCATGAGTCCTTACGAGCCACCACAATCAACTGTTATCATATTCCGGTCGACATTTGTATCTTCATTAATAGTCATGGGTTGGACCGAAATACTAAGGTATGGGCCAATGTGGATGAGTTTTTGCCAGAGCGACATTTACTAACTGATGGAAGTCGAGTGGAGATAAGCCATGGAGCTGATTTCAAGATATTGCCATTTAGTGCAGGCAAGAGGAAGTGTCCTGGCGCCGCTTGGGGTGACTTTGGTGCTTATGGCTTTAGCACGGCTTTTTCATTCCTTTGATTGGGCTCCACCAAACGAGCTAAGACACTAAGATATTTTTTTTTTGCTAATAAAAGAGATCAAACTTCATTAATTAATAAGTCAGCATGAACAAGATCCTCAATACAAGAAGGAGATAAACTCCATAACTGGTGACAAGAGAAACTACAAGTTTGCCGAGCTAACTCGTGCGCAACCTTGTTAGCTTGTTGCCGAACCCATGCCAATTTCACAGATGGCATATCTTGAAGAAGCAGCTTAATATCGAGAAGGACGGGATAGTAGTTTGATGACACTTCCAAAGGAGCAGATAGAGATGTATAAAGCTGCTGGCAATCTGTCTCTACAACAATAGGGCCACCGCTTGAATGCTTCAGCCATGACAATACCTCTCTCAAACCCACATATTCCGCTACAAAAGGATGCAACAAACCCATATTGAACCCTGACGCAGCCGAAATAAAATGGCCTCGAAAATCACGAAGCACACTAGCAAAAGAGACCCTATTTGATGCCTCATGTAATGCTGCATCAATGTTGCATTTAAGGGTACCGATAGCAGGTGGTACCCACCTCTGATCTGCCACAACATCACTACCTGAATGAGCAGTAGTACTCCGATTGGCCTGAGCATTAAACCAATCCCTCCGAAAACTTTCAGCTCACACATTGACCGAATAAGGGGATTCATTCACACCCTGCCACAACCTGCGATTTCGGTCCATCCACAAGAAGTAACATAACGTTGCAAATTGGGCTTTGACACTTTCATTAGTACCACAGAGAACATGCTGCAACACTCCCTTTAAATCCATATCAACCAAAGGTGGAATAGCAATACCCGAATTAACCCAGCACAACCAGCTCTTTTCACAAATAAATAAAGCATGTATTGGAGATTCAATTCCATCACAAAACGGGCAAATGTTGTCCTCTATAATTCTCTTTTCAAACAGCGTCAATTTAAAAGGCACTATATTCTTAGTAAGTCTCCAGAAAAAATGACGTACCTTAGGTGTTGTTTGTAAGCTCCAAATTGCCTTCCAACCAGGCCAAGTAGCATCCGATTCAAGAGGAACAAAAGAAGGAAGAAGAAATTGATATCCTGATTTTACCAAGTAAACACCGTTCTTTGACCAGTGCCAAATCTTAGTGTCTTCCACCAAATTCTGAGCTAAAGGTATCTTCATTATTCTATGCACATCAAGCGGGTGAAACAACTCATTAAGAAGTATTTCATTCCAACCAAAATTCGAAAAAAAATTATGTACCAACATATTCTCAAAGCCCTGACCAATCGGTCCTTGACCATAAAAAGAATCATCAACATGCAACTAAGGCTCTGCCCAGACATTTATTTTCCTTCCATTTCCAACACGCCACCTATATCCAGACCGCAGGACCTCCTTAGCCTCAAAAAGACTCCTCCAAATAAGACTGGGATTATGGCCAATAGGCGCATCCAACAAATTCCCCCTGGGTAATATTTAGCTTTCAAAACCGAATTAAGAAGAGAATGAGGCAAATAAAGTAACCCCCAAATCTGTTTGCCAAGCAGTGCAAGATTAAAGCAACGAAAATGTCTAAACCCAAGACCACCATAATCCTTGCCAGTACACAACCTGTCCCATCGTAGCCAATGAACACCTCTCCTTTCATTACCCCCCGAACCCCACCAGAAAGAATTCATCAAACGTTGGAGCTCATCACACGAAGATACAGGCAATAAAAACGTGCTCATGCAAAAAGAAAGTATGGCCTGTGCCACGGATTTGACCATGACCTCCTTACCTGCCTTTGATAACATTCAGTGACTCCAGTTAAAAATCACCTTCCTCATTCTGGACTGAAGAAAGGAGAAAACTGCTTTTTTATTTCGGCCAATCAAAGATGGTAAGCCCAAGTAACGCCCATGATTAAGAGGCAAATGAACTCCCAAAATATCAGAAATAGCCTCACGGGAATCCTATGGAACATTAGAACTGAAATATAGACCAGACTTCTGTAGATTTACCTCTTGTCCTGAAGCCATTTTGTATTGCTGTAGAATATTTTTGACACATGTAGCTTCCCTTCCACTAGCACGAAAAAAGAAAAGACTGTCATAAGCAAACAACAAATGGGAAATTCGCGGACCTGTTCGAGCAATTCTTCCACCATAAAGAGCACCCTCCGCCTCAGCCTGTCTAAAAAGAGAAGAGAGACCCTCAGAGCATAAAAGAAACAAATAAGGAGACAAAGGGCAGCCTTGTCGCAAACCTCGAGTAGGAACAATATGATCCGTCAAATCGCCATTCACAAGCACCTTATATCTGACAGACTTCACACACATCATAACCCATGTCACAAATTGAGAACAGAAGCCCATCTTCAACATAATAGCTTCTAAGTAACTCCAGTCAACCTTGTCATATGCTTTACTAATATCGATCTTCAACGCAGTAGCTTTTCATTTGTTGCCGACCGACTCTTCATAGAATGAACCAGTTCAAAAGCCAAAATGACATTATCTGTAATTAACCTACCCGGGATAAAAGCAGACTGAGATTTAGCTACCACCTTATCCAGCATCACTCTCAACCGATTAGCCAAAACTTTCACCACCAACTTGTAGAGCACATTACAAAGTGAGATTGGCCGAAGATCTTTGCACATATCAGGCTTATCAACCTTAGGGACAAGAACAATTGTGGTTTCATTCAGAGAAGGGGGAAAAACACCATCAGAGAGCCATCTTCTACAATTCGCAGCAATAGTACTACCAGTAAGAGACCAAAACTTCTAGAAAAATCCTGGATTAAAACCGTCTGGTCCTGGAGCTTTGTCAGGATACATTTTGAAATATGGCCTTTTTAAACTCATCATCATGAAAATCACATATAAGGGAATGATTATCGACTGAATCAATAGAAGCAGAAATACCTGCAAAAACAGTGGAGGAGTCGACCGAATCCGCCATAAAGATACCACCAAAATAGTCCTTAATAATCTTCTTAACCACCACCATATCCTCCTGCCAAATACCACCCTCATCACGCAGCCCAGCAATAAAATTAATTTTCCTTCTCTGAGAGGCAGCAGCATGAAAATCCTTTGTATTGCTATCACCATAGGATAACCAATGAAGCTTTGCTCTCTGTTTCCAATATCGCTCTTCCTTCAACAAGACATTACTGAGCTTCTTCTGAGTTAAGGGATATAATTCGGCACTATTGTTAAAGGGGTCCATCCGTATGGCTTTCAATTAATCTCTAATCTCATCAAGGAACCTATTTCGAACTGTCTTTCCCCAATCTTGCAAAGTGTCTCTGCAACCATCTAGTCTCACAATACAACTATCACTAGAACTAGCACCCCAAGCAACATGAACAATGTCTTCAAGGTCCGGTTCATCAAACCAGGTATTGTCAAATTTAAACCTGTACCTGTAATGCTAAACAATTCCTGCAGACAATCTCAACATAATAGGCGAATGATCTGAATGACTCACAACCAGATTATGAACCGTGGCATTCTGAAATTTCTCCAGCCAATGGCTCACAACCAGATTGATACCACTGAAGTCTATGGCATGACAATGCCCAAGGCCAAGCCTTTTTTGGCATTGGTTAGGCCATGTTTAGCTATTCATATGTATCGTTAATTTAGTAATATTTTGTCGTTTATTTTTGTTTTTTAATTATTATCTTATTAAACGCAATTAAGAAAATTATAATTATTACTAAACATATTTCATGTGCCTCTAGACGTGGTAATCAAAATAAAATAAAATAACAATCAGATTCTAATTCATGAGCTCTATGGGAAAAAAAAAGTATTACACTGTTTTTTTTTTGTTATTTTATCACATTAATTACTAGTAGCTTTTGCCAATTCATTATTGACAAATGACAATGGTGATATGAGGAAAAATCAGGTTCGTACCTAAGAAAGAATTGAACATATCACGAACCTAATAAATAAATATATTATATATATGACATTTTTTATTTTTTTAAAATATTTAGTTTTTGTATAGTTCCTAGTATATTGGATTAGGATATATATTAAATTTTTATCTTCGCAAGTTGGGATAGTTTTGGTATATTAGATATATATCTTTAAAAATTGGATATTTTTACAATTAAAATTTTAAAATTAAATATTTTAAAAAATAAGTATTTTTCAATATATTTTTATGTTTTAGGAATTCTTTTGAGGAAATCAGGAGGACTCGTCAAAGAACGACTCCGAACAACATATATTTTGGTCCGGCTCTAGCAAGGTCCAGTCTGGATGCACTCGTGGCTGCAAGAAAAACAGTGCAGATCGGGCTGTCGTGGCTCGCGGGGTTTCAACTTTTAAGCGACATCGTATTAAACAGAATAATATTGATCATCATAAGAATAATCATATATAAATTATCAATCGCTGCCGTTAGCTCTTCCGAATGTCGTGAAGCATCTCCTAAGCATAGAAAAGTTTTTGGTCGACCAGAAGAACTTGCTATTCTTAGTTCTAACTTCAACCTCAAACTCAACAATCTCCAATCCATTCCTTGAATGTGCGAAATCCTGACACTGCTATAACTTGTTACTCTTATAGTCATTTAATTGTTATTTACTGGGTGACCACCACATGTTTGCTTAAATGCCTGAACTAGCTACTTCCACATCGTTTAAATCATTGCTATGAACATGGACGCTTTTTTATGCTTCAAGTGAGATAACTATACTGCTATGCACATTGATGGTTTTGGTTTTTTTGGTTGCCATTATTTGACTGATTTGTATGACCTTAAAAATTTATATTAATATTTTCCCCCAGTTTCCCTGGCAGCCATTGAAAGCATATTGGATTCTGCCCGTCATGTTTCTTCGGCGTGCTGCAGCGGCATTGCCTTACTCGAGAAGGTATCTTTCTGCCAAATATATTCACGATCTTGCTGGCTCTATCACAGAGCTTAATAAGGTAATATACTGATATTATCTGAATCGTAAGCAACAGCTGGTTGATTATTTAATTTATAACAATGTGATTTCAACTGTTTCCTGCTACATTACTGCTTCAACTTCGTTTTCTTATTTGAATATGCTTTGCTGATTTTTGTTCTAGGAAATGGAATCTGTGTTTGGTGTACCTCCTCCTGGTGGACTTTCTGGTTCTATGATTAACGATGATATGAAACGAGAACCACGATTCACTTCTCATGGGCTTGCTAGTTCTATTAGTAATAATTATTTGGCTCAGGAACTCCAATCTGCATCTCAGAAAATGAATCACAATGCACTTGGGTTGACCCATGTTGGCAGTTCTGGAGAAGCTCAAATGGTGGATGTGTCTGCCAAAGAAGCTAGTAAGAGAACTGCCATTGCTAGTTGTAAGGTGATTCTTGGCAAGAAGGTGTTTGATATGGTTCTAGCCAACCAAATGGCAAAAGGAGATGTCCTTACTGTGGCCAAAATAGCTGGCATAAATGGAGCAAAGCACGCTAGTAGCCTCATCCCACTCTGTCACAATATCAACCTGACTCATGTGCGTGTGGATCTAATGCTGAATCCAGATAACTACAGTGTGGAAATTGAGGGAGAGGCTGCATGTACTGGGGAAACAGGTGTTGAAATGGAAGCATTGACAGCCGTGACCACTGCTGGTCTAACAGTTTATGATATGTGCAAGGCTGCTTCTAAGGAAATCCAAATAGCAGATGTACGGCTTGAGTATAAAACTGGTGGGAAGAGTGGGAACTGGGATAGAAGTACAATACAAATGATAAACGTACCAATGAATACATCAACTGAACTTGAGAAAGTGCCAAAAATTGGCAGTTCAATACGGAGGTTTATCCTACTAACTTTAGGACCTGTTGAAACATTAAACATATCTGAAGATATTGTAATTGGGAGAGTAGCATCATGCTTTAATTGCCAATCAATTGTTGTTGCTACTGAGAAAGATGGAAAGGGTGGACTCCGTTTTCGCGTGGGGATTTTAACAGTCGATGCCACTGGGAGGACTGCAAAAACAGAACTTAAATCTAAATTCATGGAGTTTGAGGATTCTCAATTTTTGGTCAAGTTTCACAAAGGATGGGGGAAGATATGTGAATATCTAACAGAGCAAGACAAAAGTCCGAGTGTCTGGGGAAAGTATACCATGGAACATATACTGGAGCTAGGTCGAGCCAGTCGATATCATAGAAGATCCAGGTGGTCAGGAGCAGCCCATTGATGGAGCAACAACATACATGGGAAAGGATATAGGGAGTGGTGGAGGGAGGACGAAGGCTCAACGTTGTTTCAGCTAAGAATATGGTAATTACTGCAAAATGTATCGTGTCTTCAATGTCAATTTTCTAATGGGATTTATGTATCATATCTTACTGAAAGACTGTAAGTACTCCATTTCTCTTTCTAATGACTTGTAATGTTTTATTGAAATCTTTATCACTGACCTCCTACAGCAAATGTTGAAATTCACAGTATCTTAAACTGACATGAACATGCCCAGGACCGCCTTTTTGGTTCAAATGCTATATTCTAGTGAGGATAGACTACCTAGAAATCAAAGTGGTGAAAAGGTTGGAATTTTGACTTAATTTATAAACAATCACATCTTAAAGTTTTTTAGGTTTTTCAGTACACCTTCTTGGACTGCATGTCTAACAGGCAATAAAGGAATTCACAAGCCACTACGAAACCCATTAGAAAATTATGACATTGAAGGTTTGAGGGAGTGAAGGCATTCTATCACAGTTAGCCATTGGATATCAATATTTAATTGACCATTTGGTTTCCATGTTGTTGTTCTTTGAGAAAATAGTTTGTTAATTGGTGTGAACACTTAGTTCTGTTTCTTGATCTTATTTCACTTAGTTCTGTTTCTTGATCTTATTGTACATCCTTAATTTGGAGATAAGGATCTGATATATAAGCTGGATACTGCCTTGACTGACTTGAAAACTT
The DNA here is from genome assembly GCA_947685225.1 of Garcia nutans. NCBI lineage: Eukaryota > Viridiplantae > Streptophyta > Magnoliopsida > Malpighiales > Euphorbiaceae > Garcia > Garcia nutans. The sequence goes on along the minus strand of CANTUV010000010.1, from coordinate 11,169,285 downwards.
GTTCTTTCATATGTTCAGTGACATCATTCATTAATGGAAAGAAATGTTTTCTAACTTGATGCAAAAGCTAGCATCATATGGTTTCATTCCAAAGTTTTTAACTTGATGCAAAAGCTAGCATCATATGGTGTCTTCTTTTTCATTCTTTAATCACACGTACTTGTCTGTAATGGCTTTACTAATTCTGATGCTCAACTTTATTGCTCTTCCCAGGGCGTGATTCCTCTTTAATCTTTTAATTATTTACTATTCCATTTTCTTTGCTTTTGAGAACTGTTTAGTGCTTGCCAGTTGCCCCCCACACCACTTTAAATTTTTCACAAATTTCAATCCCCAATTTAAGCAAAGTAAGCAAGAAACTGTAATTGTTAATTTCAGATGGCTACTTATAGTGCGAGGACCCTTTTTTGTACGGAGGACAGTGTTCACTGTTTAATCTTGGCCTACATTCTTAAAGCGTGCTAATTCTCGCCGGTAGGGCTTCCCCTGCCTTTCATTACTTCATTTTTTCTCTCTTGCATCTTTCTTCTTCTCCTCCTTGTTTTTTTTTTTTTTGACTCCATCAAATTGATGCATTTTTTATGTGCTTAATTAAAATCCCATCTGACCACCTTCCAATCCTAATTAATTACAGAAATGAAAAATCAAATCTTAATAAATAAAATATAGAATTTAATTAATAATGGGTTTATATTAATGGGTGAGAGAATGTTTCCTAAGGTGTCCTAAATGAATTCAATATTCTATTTACATTAGGAGGAACTACTTTACTTCGAATGAAGGGGCCGTAAAACATCATCATTCTTTTTTTCCCACTTTAATACATTTATATATGCAACTAACTTGAATAAATCGGCCCTAGAATAAAGCTATTTCCTATATGTTGGTTCGTTTTGATTTCTTTTTTTTATTTATAATCATTTTGATTTCTTTAGTGAACCACCGATTTCACAATGTTTACTGCAGTTATAACAAGATAATTAAGGATTAATCAAATTAGTAAAATATGAGGCCCTACTAACATGTGCCTCAATCATCACTAACGGTGCTGACTTGACTAACACGTTCCAGTTTCAATTTTTCTTGTGGTTTAAATTTGTGTGAATGTCTTCTCCTTTTGGACTAATCGAGCGTCGTGTTGGCAATCAACTAAACATCCAAAACACTTGTCATCTTTTGTGTACCTTTTCTTTTTTTTGGTAAATGTTGTACTCATATACATTCATTTTATCATGTACCCGTCATTCCATCAAGAGAATGCGAAATGCCAAACCATTGAGTAAATAAATGGAATAAATATAATTGGATTATTATTTTGATTAATTCCATCAATTATGATAATTTAAATTGATTGGATTAATGAATTTCAATTTAAAATTTTAATGAATAAATATTATCAATTTAATAAATAGCATCGCCATCATAAGTAAGGCATTATTGAATTCTTCATTTTCACCGTTAATAAGAGCATGAGAAGTTAGAATAATTAGATCGGACCGATAGAAAAAGTTATAAAAATTTAATTTTTTATTCAGTTAATAATTAATCGGTTCAGTTTGGTTAATTAACTGTCAACCGAACTTTTTTTAAAAAAATTATTTATTTATTATTTATTATTTAATTTTTTAATTATATTAATCTTTTATTATAAATATAAATTTTTATTGCAAAATAAAGTTATTTTTTAGTCTTTTTAATAAGTTTTATTTAATTATATTAATTTTTTATTTTAAATAAAATTTTTATTATAAAATTAAAAGAATCGATCGGTTTGATTAATTAATCAAATTGATTAATTTAGTTCGACTAATTAATCGAATCGACTGAAATAGAAATTTGATCGGTTCAATTAAAATTTTTTAAAAAATTTAATTCGATTAATCGATCGATTCGGTCAGTTAATTAACCAAATTAACTCATGTTGTGAATGAGCATAACTATTAAGTCAAATGAAAACATTGAATCAACTAGACAGGTCTTGGAATCATTAAAATTGTTGGTTCGTCACATTACGCTAGAATTGGTTCATGAGCATGTGAATAGGGCATTATTGCAACCTTCTACTTTATTAATATCAACAATAATATTAAAGGGGATAAGGCTATAAATTCATGGCGTACTATATGAAAACAATAATTTTATAGAAAATTGAAATATGAAGCTTCCTAGAACGTCCTAAAACGACAAGTGAATTGAGAGATCGGATATTGGAGGCGACATCATAACATGGGAAATCAAATATTATTGGCCAAAATTAACAAAAAAAAAGAAGAACAGACCGCAAGGGATGTCGTGATATGTGCCTACGACACCCACCACTCAGATGATCTGCTCTTTAATAAATTTATCTATTGAATTAAATATAAACTTTAATTAAGTATATAATTAATTTTCAATTTTTGAGTTTTAATTGGAGATTTATGAAAAAATTTATAAAATTGAGAGCAATTCAACTAAAAATGTTATGGTATCCTACTCTATTAAAAGAGAAAAAATGCAAAATTGAATTAAGGTTTAGACAAATTGATAATTTTGCATATATCTATAATTCTAATGAGAAATTATTTATTTGTTGATTATTTTTGTAGATATTTTGCTTATTTTTATAGAATTTATATTTTGATTGTAGATATATGGAGAAAATGCCTTAAAGAAGAAAAATTGAGCAAATTGATGTTTAAAAGTAGGAAAAACGGAAGGAAAATTATTCACACGGGCGTATCACTTAAGCCTCATACATTCATATATATCAAATCCCTACTGAAGGAAAAAAAAAGAAACAGAAGATGAAAATTTTACACACTCGTGTAAATTTCATCAACACGCCATTGTGAATTTTACACACTGAAATTCATATGCCTATGTATAATTTTTAAAGTCTGCCAAGTTTTTTCAGTTCAAGATTTTAAAGAGCTACAGGGTCATACGCTCATGTATTTTCTCACACATGCTCGTGTATAACTGTATCCGTCTGTCTAATAAATTTTTCGAAAGAATTTTCTCTCTGTAATCTAGGGCAATAAAGGGGACATCTTAAGCATACTATAAATATAACTTTTTAGAGTTTTTAAAGGGGCTAACCTCATTCCTTACTTTTCTTGGCAAGTTTTGGGATTCTAGCCAAAGGAAGAGAAGAATCAAATATCCAAGAGTCAAATCTGCATATTTGATAACTTTTCTGAGATTTGAAGCTATTTGTAGCAAGATTAGGGGAGTATCTTTAGTTTATTATTTCTCTTTTCATTGTATTTATTGTTTTAACTTAGTTTTAGCTAAATTAATAGATATTTTAATTTTAGTTAATGGGTATTTTATATTTTGTTTCATTTTATTAATGGATAATTAATCTCATTGTGAGATTAGGTGGATTTGGATATTTGAACTATGGATTTGATTAAAATATGTTAATATATATTGATTATTTTTCTTTTATCCTTGATTTCATGATTTTGGTTTAATTGATTAATAATTGTTTGGTCACCAATTGTTAAATCCAAAGAATCATATAAAATATAAGAGTTGAGTATAATTTTTGATTTAGAATCATCAACCTTAAGTGATTAGTTTAGAGATAACTTAATTGATTAGAGATCTAAGATTGATATCTTGAATTAATTAAATTGGATATTGGTTATTTGACATAAAAATAGTAATTTAATTATTGTCTAATTACATTCTCCTTACTTGAAAGAGAAGTGGATGAATTAAGTGATATTGAATATCTTAGATTTAAGAATTGGACTTTAATGTTTCATTAATTAAACTTATAGTAAAAACTCTAATAAAACATAATCCTATCCATTTATCATTGATTGTTGGAACACCTAGCTTAGAGTAATTGATTAAGATATGTTTAAATTAATAAGGTAAATTTATTTGTTGCATATTGCTAATTTTTAGATAATAGTTATATTGAATTTAAGTTAATCAAATTCACATTCCTTGTGAATACGACACTCACTCTACCACTTTACTACAAAAAACCATACCATACATTTATGGTATAGTCAAAGTAGTACACACATTCACCCACGACAATAATAAATTTTTAACGCCGTTACCAAGGAAGGCGACAATTTCAATAACATTAAAATTCGGTGAAATTATTAATTTAGAGCTTAATTTTAATTGTTTTTAATTTCCTTTTTTATGCAGGATATTTATGCATAGTAAACTCACGTGCAATCTTAGAATATTATAATTCATAAATTGAAAGACAGTGTCGAGCAAATAATAGAGTAAGAAGAGAACAAGTGCGTGTGGAAAGAGAAGAAAGAGAAAGACAAGGAGAACTATAAGTTTTTAAGGAAGAAATTAATTTTGACATTTTGACTGATAGTGAAAAAGACATGCTCTTAGGAAATATGTTATGCCTACTATATAAGTAGGCTCTAGCATAATTAGACCCGCGGTAAATGCAGATAACTTTAAACTTAACTTAAGTCAGGCTTGATCAATATTGCACAAACAAACTCTACTTTATGGGCATGATTATGAGGATGCGATTGGTCATTTACAAAGTTTTCTTAAGATTTGTGATACTCTTAAGATAAACGGTGTTAGTGATGATGTTATACGTCTTAGACTTTTTCCATTCACTTTGAAGGATATAGCAAAGAGTTCGTTATTAGGGCATGTTGTAGGAACTTTTACAACTGGGGATGGTTTGTCTAAGGCTTTCTTGGCTAAGTATTTTCCATCTGGAAAGACTTCCAAGTGCAGAAATAATATTATCAGTTTTTCTCAATATGATGGTGAATCATTGTATGAAGCATGGGAAAGATACAAGGACCTTCAAAGGAAATGTCCACATCATGGGATTCCGGATTGGATGATAATTCAGACATTCTACAATAGAGTTATTGGTTCTTTGAGAAGTACTATTGATGTTATTACCGGTGGAGCTTTAATGAATAAAAGTCCTGTTGAAGCTTTGAAACTTCTTGAAGCTATGACTGCTAACAATTATCATTGGTATATTGAGAGACCAGTTCCAAAGAAAGTAGCTGGAAAACATGAGGTTAATGAGATATCTCTTTTGGCGGCTAAAGTTGATACTTTAGCTAAGAAGTTTGAACATGTGAGTTTTGCTAATGTTGCTAATTGTGAGAATTGTAGAGGGGGTCACCAAACTATGGAATGCCAAGGGTATGAGCAAGTTCAATTTCTTAGAAATTAAAATCGGACACCTCAACCTCAATATGGTAACAGTCATAATTTCAATTGGCGTAACCATCCAAATTTGACATTGGGTGGTAACCAAGGGAATCAAGGTAACCAGGGGAATCAATTTAATCAAAGAGGGGTATATCAACCACCATTTCAAAACCAGAATCAAGGTCAAGGCCATTATCAAGACAACAAACCAACTTATGAGAGTGCTTTGTAGAAATTTATTTCTGTGTTTAGTGAAAGGTTTGACAAGCTAGACAAGCAATATGATAGGTTAGAAGCAAGGATAAACCAAATTGCTAGTCAAAGTAAAAGTCTTGAGATGTAAATTGGGCAAATTGCTAGTTCTTCCAGGTCAAGAAATCAAGATGCTCTTCCTAGCAAAATCAAAGTTAATCCAAGGGAGCATTGTAATGCAATTATGCTAAAAAGTGGTAAGCGATTACAAGAAGCTGTTCAAAAGAAAGTTGAGACAAGTAAAGAAAATGAAGTGATTCAAGATGGGTTGAAAGAAAAATAAGTTGAGAAGGCTAAAGAGGAAAGTGAACCACTATACTCCAAGGTACAAGTGAAACCTTATGTACCTCTAATTTCATTTTCTCAAAGGCTTCAAAGGTAAAATTTATAGAAGCAATATGAAAAATTTCTTAAAGTGTTCAAGCAATTAAGACTTAGTGGTTTGAATAACAACTAAACCTTAATCCCAAACAAGTTGGGGTCGGCTGTATGGATTCTCAACAAAATAAGCAATTAAGAATCAACATCCCATTTACTGAAGTTTTAGCACAAATGCCAAGTTATGTCAAGTTTTTGAAAAAAAATTTAACAAAGAAAAGAAGACTTGAAGAAAATGAGATGATGAACTTAACAGTTGAATGCAGTGCCATCATTCAAAAGAAATTACCTTAAAAATTGAAAGATCCAGGGAGTTTCTCAATCCCTTGCACTATGGGTGAATTTAATTTTGAAGCTTTGTATGATTTGGGTGCGAGTGTGAGCTTAATGCCAACTTCTATTTGCAAAAAGTTTGGATTTACTGACTTAAAGGCTACAAAAATGACACTCCAACTAGCTAATAGATCCATAAAGCTACCATTGGATATTGTAGAAAATGTGCTAGTAAAGATAAACAAGTTCTACTTACCTATAGATTTTATCATTTTATAAATGGAGGAGGATGTGGAGATTCTATTGATTATTGGAAGACCATTCTTGGTAACTGCTGGAGCACTACTCGATGTGCAAAAAGGAAAGTTGACATTGAAAGTTGGGGATGATAAGGTAGAATTTGATTTAATCAAATCAATGAATAATTCATTTTCCATGAACAATTACTTCCTAGTAGACACTATTGATAGAGTGGTACAAGATGATTTTGAGAAGAAAGGCTGAGAAGAATCCTTTGAAAAGAAGCTAAATATGAAAGCAAAGGGTGAAAACATAGAATCATCATCAACACTCTAATATGGAAAGCTCTGCCTACACCTTTATCTCGAGAAAAATGTGATTTTGAAGCATTTAGGAAGCATCAGCCAGGATCATACTTCATAAATGGCATTGAGGGCAAGAGATTGTTCCACTGATTTCCACCTTGAACTTTAAAAGCAAAGTCGAGCTAATGAATTTAAACAAGCGCTCTTGGGAGGTAACTCGAGCTTTTCTATGAATAAATTTTATTTTTTTTTATTTTTTAAGAAGCTTTTATTTAATTTAGGTTATTTTTTCTTAATCTTTGCAGTAATTGTTTGATAAAATTTTACAATAACTTATGACAATAATGGAGAGGAACATGCAAAGTTTTATGGCCTATATGGGATTTCAAAACCCACCAGCTCTATATCATCCATTTGCTCCACATATTCCAATAGATCCAAATGCTCCATCCTCGTCCAATTATCCACCTGCACCACATTCTCACCAAGCCGATATGTGATTCCCTCTAGACATTGAGGACAATGTTTATTCTAAGTTTGAAAAAAATTCACAAAGTGAAGTTTTTTTTATCTTTCTTTTATCAACTTTGAACATATTTTTATTTTAGTTTGTTAGTTTAAATTTCTAGCGTACTTTGAATTTTTGCAATTTGTTACTTGCTTGGATGGATTTTGTGGTTGACTTGGATGATTTTGGATTTTTGATATGCATTTTGGAATTGATGTTAGATTTTAATGATTTGTCTTGATGAAATGATGATTGAATGATGGGTTAGCACTAAAATTGTCATTGCTGGGATGTTTGCTAATGGAATTTGAATTTTATGAAAGTGTGGTATAATTAATAATTAGGTTTTGAATCGATTTTAACTTTGCTAAAGGTTTTCTTTGATTGGGTAATGAAATTTGAATTGTTTGTCTATATAGTATTGTGCAGGATTTGATCTCATTATGGATTATTTTTCAATGATGATTGACATTTTGCTTAAAATTTTAAAATCTCTATTTGCATTTGATTGATAGACCTTGAGGATGTTAGAAATTCATTATTCATTAAATTTTCTCCTTTAGTATATTTAGTTCAAGTTTTTTAGAGGTGAATACTTACTTAGAGATGGCTCTTGCTCCTTAAATTTTTACTAAAAAAATTCTATTTTTGCCTGAGCCTAGAACATGCCTAGTTTAGTCTTTGAGGCGAAATGAGATTTTTGCTAAGGATATGAGAAAATAATTTAGATATTCTTGGCTAGCTCAATCCATACATCCACCAATTTTTAAAATCATCCATTAGTCATCCCTTTGAGCTTTAAATCATGTTTTTAGCTTGCTTTTCTTTGATATATTTGAAGCCGTAAATTCCAACCCTATTGGATGTGAATTTTCTTTAAGAAACCTTGGTATATAGTGAATTAAAGAGTGATGAAGTTAATTAAATTGTTAAGGCTGCTTAAAGTTAAGCGATATCCTCTTATTGTCAAAATTTAAGTTTTAGAAAAACTCTAAAAATAATATATTTATACCCCAATTCAAATCAAATCCAAAAATATAGGAGGAATTATGCAGCAATTTGTGAAGTAAATTAAAGTTCACTATAGTCAAATATGTGATTTCCTTAGAAAGTTCATGTCCATTGAAAAATATTAGCTTTACTTTAGCCAAAATCGTATTTAGCCACGTTACAAGCTTTTAACGATCTGATGATTCTTCTTGAATTAGCAAAATAGATTAGTGGAGAAGACTGAATAAGCATGCATATGAGACAGATTTAGTTCTCTAAAAACTAGGAAATCTTGGTAAAATGCAGGTGCATGTGGCTATCTGAAGTGCAACTTATTCATCTTTGAATTAAATATATTACTGGAGAAAAATCTTAATGAAAAATGTGTGACTTACTAAATTAAGAAATGGATATTGAATGCATACCATAAAATTTCTTTTTGAAAAAAAAATATGAGAAAAGAGTTTATAATTTTCTTTAATTGAGTCTTGCACATTGTTTGAGGACAAACAATATCCTAAATTTGGGAGAGTTGATAATCTTGCATATATTTATAATTCTAATGAGAAATTACTCATTTGTTGGTTATTTTGTGGATATTTTTTCCATTTTTATGAAATTTATGTTTTGATTGTATATATATAGAGAAAATGTCTTAAAGAAGGGAAATGAAGCAAATTGATGTATAAAAGTAGGGGAAACATGAGAAAAATTATTCACACGGGCTTGTCACTTATGCCCCACATGCCCGTGTATATCAAATCTCTATTGAAGAAAGAAAAAAAAAGAAACAGAAGCTGAAAAATTTACACACTCATATAAATTTCATCCACACGCCCGTGTGGATTTTACACACCCCAAATCTACAAGCCCGTATGAAATTTTAAGAGTCTGCCAAGTTTTTTCAGTTTAAGATTTTAGAGAGCTTCAGTGCCACACGCCCGTGTATTTTCTCCCACATACTCGTGCATAACTGTACCCGTCTGTCTGGCAAATTTTTTTAAAAAAATATTCTCTCTCTAACCTAAGCCAACAAATGGGACATCTGAAGCATACTATAAATATAACTTTTTAAAGTTTTTAAAGTGGCTAACCTCATTCCTTATCTTTCTTGGAAAGTTCGGGATTCTAATCAAAGAAAGAGAAGAAATCAACCATCCAAAGGTCAAATTTACAAATTTGACAATATTTCTGAGTTTTAAAGCCATTTGTAGCAAGATTATGGGAGTATCTTTAGTTTATTATTTCTCTTTTCATTGTATTTATTGTTTTAACTTAGTTTTAGCTAGATTAATGGATATTTTGATTTTGATTAATGAGTATTTTACATTTTGTTTTATTTTGTTAATGGATAACTAATTTCATTGAATTAGTTGAATTGGATATCGGTTATTTGATATGAAAATAGTAATTTAATCATTGTCTAATTATATTTCTCTTACTTAAGAGAGAAATTGATGAATTAAGTGATATTGGATATCTTGGATTTAAGAATTGGACTTTAATGCTTTATTAATTAAATACATAGTAAAAAATCTAATAAAATTTAATTTTACTCATTTAACATTGATTGTTGGAACAACTGGCTTAGAGTAATTGATTAAGATAAATTTTAAATTAATTAGATAAATTTAATTATTATAAATTATTAATTTTAAGAAAATAGTTATATTAAATTTAAATTAATTAAATTCACATTTTCTATAGATACGCACTCTATCATTTTATATCATTTTACTACCAAAAAAAAAGAAAATATATTTTTCTCTTATAATATAGTCAAAATAGCACACATATTCACTCACTACGGCAACACAAAATAATAATTTTTTACCCATATCACACGGGACCATGAGAATAAAAATAAATGTGTATCTGCACCAAGATGGTATTTAAGAAATGACAAACTTTAAAGGGAAAATTGTTATATCATATATGCATCAAATTATAATGAATTAATTTTTTATTTATTTTGATAATTATATTAGAAATACAATTTAACTATAATATTTCATAAGGCCATCTCCAACCATCGCACTAAAATAAAGCAGCTTCAACTTTAAAATAAAGCAAACAGTATATTATTATCTCCAACCATTTACACTATCTTTATCTTTAAAAAGTATATTCTCTCTAAAAATAGAATATTCTTTATATCATTTTTATTTATTTATAAAATAATAAATAATCATAAATTTTAATCATTTATATAAATAATAATTATTAATGTAGCATAAATAAAATAAAATAATTAAAAAAAATAAAAATTAATATCAACTAGAATTTTTTTATTCATACATAATAAATACTACATTTAATAAAAAGAGGAATATAAGTACAAGTACAAATATTTATATTACATTTCTGAATTACCATAATCATCCCATATATGTTCGATTAATGCATTTCGAAGTGCATAATGAGCATCTTTATCCATAATTTTTCTATGTCGCGATAAAAATGATTCAAATCGGTCATTTTTATTGGTTACAAGCTCAACATCTGGAGTCGGCACTTCCATACAGTCCGAAATATTTGCATGAACATCACGTTCATTTTCAATTATCATGTTATGCATAATAATGCATGCACTCATTATATCATGCAAAATATTCTTCTGCCAAAATCTTACAGGTCCGGCTATAATTGCAAATCGTGATTGCAAAACTCCAAATGCACGTTCTACATCTTTCCTACATGATTCTTGTTTCATTGCAAATAATTTTCTTTTAGGACCACGTGGCTCATGAATAGTTTGTACAAGTGTGGACCACTTTGGATATATGCCATCAGCTAAATAATAACCCATGTTATATTCTTTTCCTCGAATAACATAGTGAGCTGGAGGAGCAATACCTTTAGCAAGATTGGCAAAAAGATGAGATGCTTCCAACACATTAATATCGTTGTTAGAACCTGGCATACCAAAATATGCATGCCATATCCAAAGGTCATAATCAGCTACGGCTTCGAGAATAATAGTTGGAGATCCACTCCGACCAGCATATTGTCCTGCCCAAGCAGCAGGACAATTTTTCCACTTCCAATGCATACAATCTAGGCTACCCAACATCCCCGGAAAACCACGAGATTTTCCAATATGAAGCAATCTCATCACGTCATTTGCATTGGGTGACCTTAAATATTCTTCCGCGAATACTTCTACAACCGCACGACAAAATCTCTTCATACTTTCTATTGCTGTAGATTCTCCAATTTTAATGTATTCATCTGTTGCATCTGCCGGCATTCCATACGCTAACATCCGAAATACAGCTGTTACTTTTTGCAAACCCGATAATCCGACTTTACCAGTTGCATCTCTTCGTTGTACAAAGTAGTTATCGTGTTCCACTACGGCATTAAAAATACGTTGGAAGAGACCTCTGCCCATTCGAAACCTTCGACGGAACATAACATCATTATATAGAGAATTATCAGCAAAATAATCGTTAAAGAGATTACGATCAGCATTTTCACGATCACGATTGATCACTACGTGGCCAGCAACCGATCCTCCATGATGCACATCACTGTTTAGTTGGTCTTTATAATAATGGGCAATGGCTATATTATTATTGGTGTGAGCCAATATAAGTGTCATTCGCTCTGCATCCCATCTTTCATTATTCAGTATTTGTGATTCTTCATCATTTTCTGATTCTGAATTTGAAGATGAAGTATAATATTGATAATGAGATGAAGATCCGAAGTTGAAATTCATTTTTAAAAAAAGTAAAACAGAGTCAGTTTGTATTCAAGATAATTATCATCAATATATTTATATTGAAATTTTTATCTTATTTTTCAACGTGTCAGAAGATAAGATATGTAAAAAATTTAATCTCAACCGTCGGATTCAATTTATCTTCGTATGAACCATTGGATAACTGTCATAGAATCTGATCTTTTTTTCACTATTTTACATGCCAGAAGATAAGATATCTAGCAAATCTAATCTCAACCGTCGGATCAATTTATCTTCGTATGAACCGTTGGATATCTGTCATAGAATCTGATCTTATCTTCACTATTTTCCATGCCAGAAGATAAGATATCTAGCAAATCTAATCTCAACCGTCGGATCAATTTATCTTCGTATGTACTGTTGGATATCTGTCATAGAATCTGATCTTATCTTCACTATTTTCCATGCCAGAAGATAAGATATCTAGCAAATCTAATCTCAACCGTCGGATTCAATTTATCTTCGTATGAACCGTTGGATATCTGTCATAGAATCTAATCTTATCTTCACTATTTTCCATGCCAGAAGATAAGATATCTAGCAAATCTAATCTCAACCGTCGGATTCAATTTATCTTCGTATGAACCGTTGGATAACTGTCATAGAATCTGATCTTATCTTCACTATTTTCCATGCCAGAAGATAAGATATCTAGCAAATCTAATCTCAACCGTCGGATTCAATTTATCTTCGTATGAACCGTTGGATATCTGTCATAGAATCTGATCTTATCTTCACTTTTTTATATAAATACCCCACTACATCCTCACTTTTACTATCGTACTTGTAAACATTTATCACTATCCATCAATCTTCTAAATTTTAATTTATTTGTAACTGCCAAATCATTAATATGTCTTCCCAACATCGCACTTTATCATACACAAATGATGAAGATAAACACTTATGTAGTGCTTACCTTGACATTTCTCAAAATCCAATTATAGGAATCAATCAATCGAGAGACCAATTTTGGTCCAGAATTGAAGAGGAATATAATAAGGCACAAACGGAGTTTTGCATCACGCAACCCAGATTGAAAAGATCTCTACAATGTCGCATGCAAGTGATATTGAAAGAGGTTGGTAAGTTTAGAGGCTGTATGGAACAAGTTGAAAATCTCAATCTCAGTGGTGCTTCACAACAAGATATTGTGAGTATTCTACATTTATTTTCTAATTATTTTTTAAAGAAGTGATCCTAATATTAATATTTTTACAGGTTAACCGTGCAAGAATATTATATTCACAAGATACGGGCAAGAGATTTAAGTTTGAGCATGTCTGGCTAATTCTAAAAGATATTGAAAAATTTATTAGTGTTAATAATGTTGCATCAACATTTTCAAGCCCTAATCGTAATTTTGCATCATCTGAATCAGACTCTCCTGCTTCGGAGTCTCCTAACACTCCAGGTCTATCTTCATTCTCCCTTGATATAAATGAGGACAATGTTAGTGGAAGTTCATCACAACGTCCTACAGGGGTAAAAAATTCAAAATTGAAAAGAAAAAATGATGATCAATTTTCCGCCCTTATCAAAACCATGAATTCAAATGCTGATCGACTTTTTGAAGCTTTAAAAAAAGGGAACCAAGATAGGGGAGAGTATCACGAAATCGAAAAATGGAAGTTGGCTTTAGCTGAACGTAAAGAGGAACGTAAAATTATGTTCACAGATCTGAATTCTATAACTGATCCAAATTTACGTGAATATATTCGTACTGAAAAAGAAAGGATTTTACAAAAAAGATCTCAACAAGGTCAACGAACTCAAGGTCAAGAACATAGATTTGGAGTTGAAGAATCTGGAGGTGAAGGATCTGGAGGTGAAGGAACTGGAGGTGGATATGGTCAATATTTTAATTTATTAACTGGGTCACAAGATGATTTACCAGAATATTAGAGTTCTTGATATGTATTTTTAATTTTACTTAAATTTATTTTATGTTTATGTTTATTTTTATTTTTCGTTCATTTTATGTTGTATTTTTAATTTTTTTAAAATTTAATTAAGTGTGTGTTGTATTTTTAAGTTGTTTAAATTTTAATTAAGTGTGTTGTATTTTTAAGTTGTTTAAATTTTAATTAAGTGTGTGTTGTATTTTGAAGTTGTTTAAATTTTAATTAAGTATGTGTTGTATTGTTTAATTTATAATTTATATTTTTATAATTTTAATATTATCAAAAAATTATTAAAATTTATTTTAAAATTTTTTATTTTTTTATTACTTAAAATAAAAAATTAAATAAATTAATGAAATAAATAAATTAATAAAAATTAATATTTATAAATTAATAATAAGTAATAAATACATAACAAATTATATTTATTATATTAATTAAAAAATTTTATAATATTTAATTAATAATAATTAAAAAACAAATTTACACATTTCCTTTTTCTTTCTTCCTTTCTCTGCGTCACTTTCTTTTTTTGTTTCCTTTTTCTTTCTTTATTTTCTGTGTCTTTTCCTTTCTTTCTTCCTTTTGCCATTTTCGTTTTCCCCTCTTTTCTTTCTTCTTTTAACATAGTGCAGCTACAGTGCTGCGCTATGTTTGGCGCAGCACTGTAGCAGCCATCCAGTTTAACGCAGCAAATAACACAGGATTGGAGTAAATTTTTAACTAAAATTACTCTACAACGACGTTATGAAGATACTGTTGGAGATGCTCTAATAAGTCGAAAAATTTTACGGATTCAGAATAGTTAAAATAATAATTGGTTAAGTGATGGGAAATTGTCCCTGTGGCTATGGGGCTCAATTGCCAAGCAGCGAAGGACGAGTTGAGTCTGAGTGAACAGCCTATGCCCAAAAGGCAAAACCGTCCAGCTGTCACCTCTCCACTGCCAACTTCCAATGGATAAGTGTTTCATTGTAATGCATTAATTATCTGCTATTAATACAAAACTCAACTTTCACCCAACAGAAGCAAACAAAAATTGGCATATTTGTCTTTCCACTCATATCATAGTGCTATTTTCGTCATCTCATATAAATACCTAACTATCTCTCCTGTCGCTCTGAGTATACTATAAAGTTTAATAGTGATAAAATTTAATTAAATAAAATTTACTACTAAAATTCTGCTGAAAACCTAGTAATCACTTCATATAGAAGTGTTATACTGTGATTTTTTTTGAACAATTTATACTGATGTTTGATAAAGTTTTTTTTTTTTTTTAAAAAGAATAAATGCTATTTTATCAAAAAATAAAAATGTTCACTCAAGAACCGCTTTTGCCACTCACTCTTTTCAATTATTTATATTCTCTCTCACCTCTGCAAATCTCTGTATCCCTCTCCCTTCACTTTCTTTGTTTTTCAATGGAAGGAAAAGCAAAAAATGCACTTCTCCTCTTTTCCTTCTCTATTTTCTTTGCCTTCTCCGCTGCTCTCTCAACATCGCCGCACTACCAAACACTAATTCTCAATCCCCTACCTAGCCAGCCTACCCTCTCATGGCCGGACTCCAATTCCGAAGTAGAAACCTTACCGGCGTCCCAGTCAACCGAAACACACACACTCGAGTCCACCACTTTCTCCTTACAGTTGAACCACATAGACGCATTATACTTCAATGCAACCCCACAGCAGCTCTTTACCAGAAAGTTATCTCGTGATGCTAAGCGAGTTGAAACTTTATCTTCCCTTGCTGCCTCCGCCGGAGTCCCTGGTCGGCGAGCCGGAAACGGATTTAGCAGCTCCGTGATATCCGGCTTGACGCAAGGTAGCGGCGAGTACTTCACACGCATAGGCGTGGGTACACCTCCCAAGTATGTCTACATGGTTCTGGATACTGGAAGCGACATCGTTTGGATCCAGTGTGCTCCGTGTAAGAAATGCTACACTCAGTCTGACCCGGTTTTCGACCCGCGTAAATCTAGATCTTTCGCTGGGATCGCTTGTGGGTCCCCTTTGTGTCACAGGCTTGATTCTTCTGGCTGCAACACTCAAAAGCAGACTTGTATGTACCAAGTTTCTTACGGTGATGGTTCTTTCACGTACGGTGATTTCTCCACCGAAACTCTCACTTTTCGCGGGACCAGAGTCGGAAGAGTGGCGCTCGGATGCGGCCACCATAATGAAGGCTTATTCGTTGGTGCTGCGGGCTTGCTTGGACTTGGCCGTGGAAGGCTGTCGTTTCCTTCACAAACCGGACGCCGGTTCAACCGGAAGTTCTCTTACTGTTTGGTAGACAGGTCCGCTTCCTCTAAACCGTCCTTCATGGTGTTTGGGGACTCGGCTGTATCACGTACCGCCCGGTTCACTCCATTGATCTCAAATCCCAAGCTAGACACTTTTTACTACGTTGAACTCCTTGGGATAAGTGTCGGTGGGACGCGTGTCCCCGGAATCACTGCATCTCTTTTCAAACTTGATCAGACTGGAAACGGTGGAGTGATAATTGATTCGGGCACGTCTGTGACTCGTTTGACTCGACCCGCTTACAATGCTCTCAGGGATGCTTTTCGGGTCGGAGCCACCCATTTAAAGAGGGCAATGGAATTCTCTCTGTTCGACACGTGTTTTGATTTGTCTGGGAAGACGGAGGTGAAAGTTCCAACAGTGGTGTTGCACTTTCGTGGTGCTGATGTGTCGTTGCCGGCATCGAACTATCTGATTCCTGTGGATAGTGATGGTAGGTTCTGCTTTGCATTTGCGGGCACAATGAGCGGGTTGTCAATAATTGGGAACATCCAGCAACAGGGGTTTAGGGTCGTATTCGACTTGGCCGGTTCACGTGTCGGGTTTGCTCCACGTGGGTGCGTGTAATCAACGTGCGTTTGGGGCGGTAAGGGATAAAGCTTGTTCCCTGCCTTTTTTTTTTATTTTTTTTTAATTTTATTTTGGGCTGTGTGAGAAGCTGGGGGAGGAGTAAAAGAAATTTAGAATTTGGGAATCATTATGCACGTGTTAGTTGTTTGTTGCATTAACTAATGAAACTTGTAACTGAAAACCATGGTAAATCGGTTATATAAGGATAAATTTAGCTTGAATTCATGTTAAGAGAAGTGGTTTCTAACGAGAATTTGAGAATTTCAATCAGTATAATTTGTAGATGATGAGCAAACTGTGGTAGTATATTAATTGAATTGGATTTTAATTTGCGCGTAGTCATAAAATTATGTCCACGATTAGGATGTGCATTCTTTTGGTAAAGAAGGGAAATTTGAGAAGTACATTGCACAAGTACCAATTTTTGGGTATGGATGATGCAAATTTGAGATTAGACGTGTTTGATACAGTCGGTTTGCATTTATTTTAGAGAAGTGCAATAACCAACCGAAATTTAATAGCTAGGATAGTTCGAGGCTAGCCTGCCCTTTGTGGAAGGGCTACTTTCCAGGTTAAATTTGGGGAGATTTAGCTCAGCGCATTAACTGCAGGGGCAATCTGTGTAGCAACTTCATGGATGTTAGGTTCAACCATGAGTCTAGTATTTATAAGGCGTATTGATACTATTTCCATCCAAAAACAATTTGTTCTTGAATTTGATTTTTAATATTTTTTTTATCTGATTTTGATAAATTATGATTCTGGCAAGAAGCTAAATAGTAAGAAAGTTAAAAACACTCGAATGGATTGGCAAAATACTAAACAAACTCTAAAACTAACACGGATTTTAGCACCGTTAGCTTCCTGCGTGGTGCAATTCTCCATGCATCATGTTCATCTTGCTAGTTTGAAGGAAACAAAAGCTGTGGATGTTAGCATATTTGGCGGGGCATTCAACCTCGCCTCTGTCTAAAACTCCATCAGAGATCCAAGTGCCACACTTTTAAGACTGAAAGGGTATGGGGTATCGCAATAACTATACCGTCCCAACACGCTCAAACTATCTAAACTAACTGGGGACTTGTGAAGTATGACATTGTGGAACTCTGTCCCCATATTTTATCATCAGATTTGTCAGTGTGAAAACAGAATTGCCCATATGGCACATGCACCACTTCAATGATTTTGTTTTTGTGAGTCCTTATGGCACGTGCGAGAGGCGGCTCGTTCGTAGGTCAAAGATTGCTGGTGCCAAAGTCACCAACTCTGCCTTTTAGCTGTGTGTCAAAATCATTTGTTAAATAAACCAATAGTCGAACATAGGAGAGCATATTTGAGTCCTTAGTTTGCTCCGCTCTTTTTGTGGTTCGAGCTGGTGAAATTGACAATTAAGAGTTGCAATTTGCAAGTGCCCTTTGCCAAAGTGCAATCATCGTCATAAATATGAAAGCTGCACCCCAGCATAGTGAGTGCTTGAACTAACTTTTTTCAACTATAAATTTAAACGAGCACTTCCTTTATTTTCACCTTCTTTTTGTTTTTAACAGTGAGAGAGATTTATCATACATGATCTTTGCTAATAATATTGTATGTCAGATCATGAATTGTTTTCAAAAAGAAAATTATAAAATAATATTCAATTGTTTTCAAAAAGAAAATTATAAAATACCCGTAGCAAGGAGCATGTGATAACTTCAATGATTGAAATCATAAAAGCTTTGCTAGGTTGTTAAAAGGAAACATTTGACTAATAATAATAATCTTTAATTATTTTAATGGTTGATTTTTTTTATTTTTACTCGTAAATATTCTGAGAACAATGTTTAAAGATAGGCAACAGAAGGTTTCACCATCATGCTCGTGGAAAGTCCGACCAAATGAAAATAAATCATATTTTACTCATTAATCATAATATCATATGCGTCCATTTCTCTCTTTTAACACCTTATAATGTGCTTAGGCCCTTAGGTTTGGAGCTTTAGGCTTTTTAGTTCTCAACTCAAAAGCCCACAAACCCAAAAAACCGCCTCGCCTATTATATCCACTGAATCACTGTTGTTTTACTTAAAACTATAGGTCGTCTTGTTAGCTGTTATATTATGCTTTCATAAAATAAATAAATAATTCGCTTCTGATATTTATTCGCGTGGCAGTGTATCTTCTTTTTTTAGCTTTTTCTCATGTTGAAATTTTTTCAAATTCCCTTTTTTTTTTTTCTAATTGTATACATTGTCTAAGAAAATATAATTAGTGTAAATAATTTTCTAGGTGAAATAATGGATTCAATTGTCAGAAGATTTACATTATGAAAAAATGCCCATATATATTCACTTCCATCCCATAATTTCATCACATTTTATCTTTTCACATATGCTCTGTATGGTACACTTTGAAATCGGACTTTAAATTATGATGTTAAACATTTATTTTTTAATTCATTTTTAAATAATTAAATATAATTTAATTATTATTTTAATAATTATAATTTTAAAAAATAGCATCTAAATGAAAATTAAAGTTATTGAAGTTATTCAAATATAAAAGCATAAAACATATATATTATGTCATATCTGTAATTTTGAAGAAATTAAATAAGTATTTAAAGGTATAAAAATTATATATACCTAATATATATCTATTGTATACATAATAAATATATATTATATATTAATGGTATATATTTGATATATATATACATTACATGGTATATTTAATACACATATAAGACATATTTGATGTATATATATGACACATACTATTTGTGCATATGGGTATTTATATATATTAAATATATATTACATATATAGTATATATAATACATATATGTACATAATGGTATATGTAAAATATAAGTACCACATATAGGACATATACATATATATAAAATATACATCACATATATGTGAGGTATAATTTGGTATTGAAAAAGTATATAATAATAATAATAATAATAATAATAATAATAATAATAAAAGAAAGAGAGTCAAAGAAGAATGAAAGGTGATTGGTAGGAATTATTTATTTAATTATTATATATGTATAATTATGGATGAAAAGTTGTTAAATAAATAAATAAAGGAAAAGAAAGTAAAAAAAAAGAGAAAAATAAGTGGTTATTATTAAAAGTAAAATAATTAAATAATTAATTATATTATTATTATATATAGTTAATAAGTGAAAAAAGAAACAAAAAAAGAAATGGGCATTCTTCTTCTTCTTCTCCATCACGATTGGCCACCATAGTCAAGGGAAGAGAAGAGCTCTATTATTTATTATACCAAATTTCTTAAAGAATCTAAAAGAATTAAGGTGATTTTAAAATTTTACTAAGAATTCAAGCAAGTATTTTCTATTTCAAGCTTATTTTCTTTAGATTGAAGGTTATGTAAGATTTGGGTAGAGAGAGAAAGTGATTCTAAAATGTTAAAATAGATAAAAATGGTGTTAAAATAATGAGTAAATGATAAATTGTTAGTTGATTGTTTAGAGCATAAATGATGGGAGTATAGTTTGATAATGAATATGTGTAATTAGGATTTCTAATATGGATAATTATAATTATGATAATGGATGAATTTAGTGTTCTTCAAATATATGTATGGTGATTTTATGGTTGAAAATTTAATATGAGTAAGTTGGGATGAAGTTAGGGTTATGGACATGTTATGTGAAATTTGAGTTTTTATAAGAGAATTCAATAATTGCTAAAATGGTTTGTAATGATGTTATATTGATATATAAATTATGATTCTATGGTAAAATGATGAAAATAAATTTGAAATATTGAAGTTTAAATAAGGTAGTAAATGAGAAAAATTAGGATTTTGGAGCATTTTTGGGTATAATAAATATAATTGATGTTTGATTGATTAAAATGGTAAGGAATGTATTGTTAATGAAACATTTTCACTTATAATATGATTTAAGATTAAGAAAGGTGAAATGGTAAAATCAAGGTTAGTAAGAAAGGTGAAATGGGCTTGGAGTTTAACATTTTCAAGGTTAGTATATACTTTGATAGCATTTGCATTGATTGCATTTGAATTTGCTTAGTACATTTGTGAATTGTGAAAATGTGCTAAGTTACTTTGATATTGAAAGTCATGGTAAAAGTGCATTGATGTTTATGAAATTGTGTGAAATGCTTGAATTGTGAAATATTAAGCCATTATAGAATTATCGAAATCTTTGTTAAGTGTAATTGGTAAAAGTGCATTTTATGCATTTGGAATGGAAAGTATACCATATTAGGAACATGGCAAGAAAATATATTAGAATAATTGAAGTATGTGAAAAATATACAAATGTTATGTAGAATTTAAAAATGCATGAAAATTGGTAAATATATGGAAATATGATAAAAATAAAAATAATGACATAAAGAATATGTTCATATTTTAATACGTTGATAATGTGATTGAAAACAATGATAATGTGATAGATTATGATGTGTATAAAAGATGGATAAATGAATATGTTGTGGTATGTTGATGAGATATGTGGTAGTATGTGATATGTATAATGTGATGTGTTGAGACGTGAAATTAATATGTAAATGTGATGATTTATGAGATATGTGATGGTGATAATAGAATGATATAATCACGATACATATGAAAATTTATGAGAAGAAATGCGAGATGAGAAATATGCTAAATGATGAGAAATGAGTTGTTGAAAGACTTGAGCAGAGCTAAGTCTTGATAATAAATGAGATTATGGAAATATAATGTGATGAGATAAATAAATATGCGATGTATGTATTGCCCTGCATAATAACTTGTTCTAGAAAATTGATGTTGGAGATTATATAATGACTAGCCCAAGCAGAGCTGGACCATGACCTGAGCAAAGCTAGGTCATGAGATTGAAGACCCGAGCAAAACTGGGTCAAAAAATTAAAATAATTTTACCTATGGGCTAGACACTGTGTGTCATAATGAACCAAATCAATTGTTCTAAAACTTAATTATTGTGCAGGAAATAGTTGGGCTCAACATGTGATGTGGTGTCGTATTTTATAAAGTGTTGATAATATTGCAATGAAATGATGCGATAAATTAAATGAGTTTAGTTGAACACTGTGCTATGCTGATAATGTGGCAATGAAATATTGTGTTGATGAATATATGTGTGTGTGAGTGTGATATATTTGTACATGTATATTTGTGATTTAAGTATTTTGATTTATGTAAATTAACTCTTAACACTTGTGTTGGTCTATAAAGATTTAAAATGACAGTGTGTATATATCTATGTCAGTATTTGATTTTAATAGATAAAGTTTGAAGTGTTGAGATTTTAATTCTATATTAATAAAGTGGTGAGTTTGGAGAAGACTCATATATATATAAATATATTTGAAGAATTAGAGAATGGATGAAGAGTAATTTATGATGAATAATTGTATGTATATTAATTATAAGGTAAATGATATTTAAAAATAGTAGTGTATATATTGATAGTATGATGATAAAATATGGATTGAAAAGTATGCATGTATATTATTTAAATTGTTGCATGATTTTAACATGTATTACTAAGCTTTCGTGTTTAGCATAGTTGTGTCAACAACACAGATAAAAAAATTACTGAGTAGAGAAATCTGGAGTGTGGTTGATATATAGTGATCTAGGGTGCTGCAAGACCAGTTATGCCAAATGTATACACATGTTGGTTTTAAATATTTTGGTTTATGTATATTAATGCATAACCTTTAGGTTTTATATTTATTGTAAAGATTGAGATGGTTGTTGTAAATTTATTTAAGTAATTGTTTAATTGTGATATAAAATATTTTAAGTGGTGAGTTGAAAGATTGTTGATGAGTGGAGAATTTGTAAAATTGCTTATATTATGAGTGTATTTTTTTAATACAGGCTGGGTGCTTGATTTTTTAAAAATATTAAATTTACAAATAACTTTGATAAAAAAAATTTTAGAGATTTTATTTATAAATTTGCATTTTAATAATTTACTGCTTAAGTATATATATTATTTATTATTAATTAAATATTGTGATTAAAATGAGAATTTTTATTATAAAATTTTTATTATTTTTATATTTTGTATGTGTATTATATGTATATAATATATACTATATGTATATAGAGTATAAGGGTATTATAAATTATTTATATAGTAAAATAAAAAAATGAAATTTTATATCTCATATAAAATTATATTCCTAGTTCTTAAGTGTACTGAACATGTCCTTCAAGCTAGAAAAAAGAACGGCCAATCCAGCAATCACTCCACTAATCACATAGTGGAGGAAATTTGGCTTATCAAGTGGATAACGGCCCATTTTGGAGGTTAAAAGAAAAATTGCAATTAAAAATCCTTTTTTTTTATTATCCGTTAAAGAGCAAGAGAAATACGCAAAAGCCTAGGAAGGCTTGGAGAGGCCGTCAAAAACACAAGAAAAATAAAGAAATCTTCAACAAAGCGGCTTGTATTACTAATCACATGCATCTCTCAAGGAAAAAATGCTAAAATAAAAGGAAAAATATAAGCCTAACAGATATGCAGATGAACCCGAAAGAGATAACTGCAATAGAAAGGAATCATAGACAAAATAAAACAAGACATAGAACACTTAATCTCAAAAATCCATATATTTTATATCTCCGAGTTTTGAGGAGAAAATATAAGAAAAAATCATCTATGGGCCTGAACGTTTAAAGATATGAACATTATCAATAGAAATCCGGATAGAGAAGGTTATAACATCAATCTCTAGAGCAAGCAATGGACTTAGCAAACCAAAAACATTTGAGAGAGAGCTTGGGAACTGTAGTTCATAACACAAATCAAAAGGAGATTGAGATGCTTCTAAAGTTTTCGAAACCACGACAAAAATCCCAATAGATTTGTGATACTCCATGGCAATTGAGGATAAAAGATCCTTGCATAGATTTGATTTTAGGAAGAAATAACTCATACCATAAAACAACTAAAATATAAAATAAATAAGGAAATGATGAAAGATCTAGGACTGTCGACAATAATCCTAGAACTAGAATAAAAAATAGAGAAAAAAATTCTATATAGAAGAAGAAAAAGCTTCACAAAGAAAAAAAAAATTTGCTGATAGTTAATTGACCGTCAATTAAAATTTTGTTTTGATGTTTTACGTTTTTAGCATTTTCTGAATGAGCACGGTTTTGTATTAGAACTTCTAAATTTATAAATGAGATTATATTATATTAATTAAAGTGAATTTCCAGATATAGTACCTATTTCAATAATTTTCAAAAACTAATAAAAAAAATAAAAATTTTAGATTATAATCATGATTTAACTTTGTTTTATAGTGCATATGCTAATTTTAATGAGACAAAAAAAATATAAAAACTAGATCATACAAAGTAAAACAAAAATATCGATATTGTTTCAATTGATAAAAAATAAATAGAAAATATTAATTAAAATATTACATTAAATATTGATTTAGTGCGCTAGACATGGACAAAAAAATTTCAATTATTCTTAATAATTTATTATTATTATAAAAGAAAAAATTGGAATTTATAAAAGATTTGCATTTATTATTAAATTATAGTTTGACATATTATAATTGGTAAGTTATCCATTATTAAGTGAGACAAAATATTTAAATAGTAAAAGTGGAATTCTTACACCAAAAAAAAAGGTGGAATTGTATTAGAATCGTTTAGGCTTATTATTATTATTATTATTATTTTAACTATTTAGGCTTAGCATTAATAATACAATCTTTTGTTGTTAAAAGCAACGTTGAAACTAAGCTATCGTTTATGCCATCATAATCATCCCACTCCGTACAAAATATAGTAGCACAAAACGCACCATCCCTCCACGTTCCTTTTTTTTTTTTATTTAGTAAATTTATGAAAAAATTGATTATTAAAAATATATTTTATAAAAATATATTATATATATATATATCGTATTTTATTGAAAAAGATTATATTATTATATTTAAAATATGTAATAAAATATTAAAAAAATAGAATAAAAAAATATTAACTTATTTGGTTGCAATGCAATTTTCCAAGAAAAAATTTAAGTAATATATAAACTACTCTTATAATATTTTTTCTTATTTTATTATATTTTAAATTAAGAATATAATTATCTTTTAATATGTGAATTCCTTAATTCATTTTTCTAGTGAAATATTTTTTCTACTCTTTCTTAAGTAAAATATTTTATCAATCTATCGATAAAGTTTAGTAGATTCAATATTTAATTTTATCTATATTATTTATAAATAAACACAATATTATTAGTCAATAAAAATTATTTAGTTTAATTTTTTTAGAAAAACGATGCAACCAAATGTATTATAATATTTTTATATTATAATTAGTGGTGGGCATATTATAGTTAATCAATTAAATTTTTAGATAACAGACTAAAAACTCTATTTAGCTAGCCGACCATAGAATAAACTATTAATTCGGTTTTAAAATATAATAATTTTTTATTTTTGGTCGATTAACTATTAGCCCAAAAAACGCAGAGGTTCTGTTTCTTTCATTTTTAATTTCTTACAAATTTGTAAGATGCCCAGTAACTTCAATATCCTAAATGGTACCTATAAAGCATCATTTTTAGTCAGCTGTGGGCACTAATATGTAAAAATGATAATTTAAATTGAATTGATGTTATTTGATTAAATTATTTAAATTAAATCAAATGATTGATTAATATAATTAAAAATATCAAAATTTTGATGTTTGACTAAAAAATTTCATTTCTGAAATTAATTAAATTGATAATTTTACTTATTTTTTGGATAAATAAATTAAATTTTTTAATGTGTCAATTACTTTGCATGTTATATTCTTAATTCTTCATTTCTTTTATAGATTTATAATTTTATTAATGCACAAATTAATTTGTATACTGAGTATATGAAATATTAGAATATAACGTTCCTTTCAATATGGCATGACATTATTCCATCCATAGTTTACTTATTTTTTATTTTTTATATAAATAAATTAAATTTTTCAATATTGTAGATGATAAATACTCATAATATATTTAAAGTGAAAAAATATTTAATAATATTCTTCGGAAGACCCAGTTAGAAGTCTATGACCCAATTTAATGTGTGAGCTTTGTATTACTTCACAACATAATTTACAAGTGAGCCATTAATTGGGCTGTTCTATTCTACGGAACTATTTTTATTGAATTAGAATGATGAAGTTGACACGTTGAACAATGCCTTGAAAAAATTCGTTTAAATTTAAAATTAATTAAATTAATTGATTATATTCGATTAATTAATTAAACTATTTAAAATTTAATAAATTTAATTAAAAAATAAATTATTAAAATATTATTAATTAAATTTTAATTTAATCGATTAGTTAATTCATTGACTGAATCACCCCTAATTTATAATTGCATAACATACGGCTGCATAAATTTTTGCCTTCCATGATTCCACTGTATCTGTAATGCTTGCTCTATGCTGGCGGATTATTGACTCATTAGGAATACTATAAACAGTTTTTTCATCTTTTATTTTATTATTACGGTCTGAGATTAAAGTTAAAATTTTGCATATTTAGTAATTATTTTAGAGTTAAATTATAGATTTTTTTATTTTATTAAAATAAAAAACTATTTTCAATTTTTATTTTATATTTTTAAAAAATATATTTTATGTTTTTAAAAATATGTTTTAGATTTTTAAAAATTATATTATAATTATTAAAATTTTAATTTTTAAAAATAAAAAAATAAAAACTAAAAAAATTCAAAAACTGACTTTTGCTATAAAAAAAATAATCACGTTGAAATAAAAATGTCTTATAACTAAAAAAATTTATTGATTTAAAATGTCTTCTCAAAATTAAAATTCTCAATATCATATTTTATATCAAGATATTTTTTATTTAATTAGGAAAATTTGAAATTTATTGATATTATTAAAACGTTTTGAATTAAAAAAAATTAAATAAAAAAAATTCAAACATAGCCTTAACTGATACGCATTAGATTTAATTTTAATCCCTCTTTCACTCAATTGGTGAAATGATTTTCATTTTCAATAATTTGTTGAGTGAAAATGTTATTCTTATTTAATTTCCTGTATTATTTTGATATATTTAATTTTATATGCATAAAAAAATATCAAAACACTAAACCATAATTTTAAATATTATATATATATATATATTATTTTCCCAAAACGATATGAATTATTTTTATTAAAAGGGATATTTTACATCAATTGAGCAAAGATACTTTTATTTGTATTATAATAAATATTTGAATAAGAGATGGTTCGTTTTCAATGGGAATTGCTTTTATCAGTTCCCTTCTTTTCTAATTAATATCATACCAACCAACAAAGGAAACAAAAAGATTTTATTTCATGCTTCAAATGCTTATTTGAAAACCATTCCTCTAAATAGTCGGATATAGATTATTAAATATATTATTTATAAATTATAATTAATATATTTATAAATTAATATAAATTAATTTAATATAATAGAAATAATATATTTATAATATAGATTAATTAAAGAAAGTGTTGTAGAATAATATAATCGGTTAAATTTAAAAATTATAAAATTAATTAAATTTTAATAAATTACTACATTCAGTATAAAATTTATATCTATATATAATACTAAAATAGATAACATTGGCACGATATTATGTCACATGACACAATATTAATATTTTTTAAATATTAATTTAAACTATTATTTATTAGAATAGATAATTAATTAATTATTATAAATATGTTCTAAATAAAAGAAAAGAGAAGATAAATAGAGAATGAGAAATATGAGAAATCTCTATATTATTAATTATCATATGAACCACCTATAATAAGGTATTTACAGTGGTGTAAGTAGAATAAAAGATTACAACTAAATTGAATTCTAATATGAATATGATAAAACTAATCATAATCTTAATAGGGTAAAGTTAATTTAATATAGAAGTTATCCACATGAGATCTAATACTTTCTCTTGGATGACTATCTCTATAAATATGCCTCACTAAAATTTGCTAAAAAAATCTAGTATGATAAAAACTTAGCGAAGAAAAAATAGTACAATATTCATAGGTAACTTCTCCTCAAAAATACAACTGGCTAAGATATATCTCTAAGTAAACGTACTTCAATACTGTGTGCACGCTTTTTAAAAATTGATGTTGGCAATGCTTTTGTGATTAAATTTGCTGAATTATCACTCGAACAAACTTTATAAATATCAATTTGTCATTCCTTCATAAGTTTATGAGTATAAAAGAACTTTAGTGATATATATTTAGTTCTATCACCTTTTATGTAGCTTTATTTGATTTGTATAATACATGCTGGATTATCTTTATGTAATATTATTGGTTGTTTGCTTATAAGTAATTTGTATGCTCTTTTAATATATTCAATTATGCTTCTCATCTATACATATTCACAGCTAGCTTCATAAATAGATAATATCTCTGTTTGGGATCGAACTTTATGAGGATCAGAAAGATATCTAGTATCAGCATTTTCTGTCAATTCAGACTTTATTCCTTTTGAAAAAAAAATAAACCCATATCAGATGTATCATGTAGGTAGCGTAAAACATATTTCACTTTATTCCAATGCCTTTTAGTTAGTGCTAAACTAAACCTTGCAAGTAAGTTAACTGCAAAAGCAATATCTAGTCTTGTATTGTTAGTAAGATATAAAAATGTTCTTATTGTACTGAGATATGGTACTTTAGGATCAAGAATTTCTTCATTATCTTTCCAGAGGCTGAAGAAATCTCCTTTTATATCAAGAAAATAAACAACCATTAGAGTGCTTAATGAATAAGATTTATCCATATAAAATTATTTCAAGTTTGATATATAATGTTTGATAGACAAGAATTTCATTTGATAAATACTCAACTTGAAATCCAAGATAAAATTATGTTCTTCCAAAATCTTTTATTTCAAATTCTCTTACTAATAGTATGTAGTAATTGAGATATTTTCTGGAGTTTTTACTATATTTAAATTATTAACATAAACTGCAACTATGATAAATTCTATTTTTATCTTCCAGATAAAAATACATGGGTAAATGAAATTATTTTCATATCCATTTTCTCTAAGTATTCAAATAGGCAACTATACCACATTCACCTAGCTTATATTATAATCTTTAAACTCAATGTATATTTATTAAGATATTATATGCTTCAGGCATCTTGATGCTTCAGGCATCTTGAATCCTTCAGGGCTTTTCATATATATGTCGTTATCTAATAAACTATATAAGTAAATTGTCACAACATCCATCAAATATATGTTAAGCTTTTCAAAGGCTATCAAACTAATAAAAAATCTAAAGATAATAACATCCATGATAGGAGAATATGTCTCATCATAATCTATATAAAAACTATGTGAGAATTCTTATACCACAAGTTTTACCTTGTATATCATAATTTCATTTAACTCATTTATCTTAAGAGCTATATGAGCAAATTATTATAATATAATGTCGAGCCCTTCAAGGACTGCAAAACTAATTTTAAGAGTAATTGCATTCAAAATAGAGAACATGTGCTCTTTTCATAATCTCATATTATATTTTTATTTTACACACAATATCCATGGGTATAATATTTTCTGGTATCTGAATTATTCCTCCAAATATTATATGTTTAGCAAATGAATTTAGCTCGGCCTTGATTACTTTTCATTTTGGCCAATCACTTCGATGTCGATAATTTTAAATAATTTTAGGCTCAAACATATTTTAATAATTTCAATAGCAAAATATGCAAACATATTATCAATAATAATTTTATTTTTTTTCATATATTTTCAGATTTTAATAAAATCTCTTAATTTTTTGATACCGAAATTACTTCTATGGTTGTTTCTCTAGAAATATATTATTATTGATTTATGTTGTGTCACGACCCAAACTGGGGAGCCGGGACCGGCGTAAAGCTATACCTAGGTACAACCTTACAAGCCTAATTCAAATTTATTATTATAGTGCAAAATTACTAAGTTCAATAAATTTACTCCATAATCAAGTCATCAATAAAAATGTTACTATTTAAAAGTCAAATTCAATAACTAAAACTCAAACTAGATGCAAAGAAACAGTCTACTCCTTATTACAAGAAAAAGGGTTCGAACACGGTCCGCCTAAAAATATTCAGAAATCTCTATGGAGTAAAGAAAATATGCAGACGAACCAAAATCCACAACCAACTAGAAGAACCACAAGGAGAACGACCGAGCTCACTAAGGAATATAACTTCAACCTGCAAGTCAATCTATAAGGGTGTGAGCGTTATATATAGACGCTCAATAAGCTCATGAGAGGCAGAGAAACACTAACACAATTTACAAAGTAATATATATCAAGTAAACATTCACAATAATTTCATACATGATGGTGTATCGGGGTCTACAAAATATAACATCTTCCTCCTTCAACCATATCCAAAAACAAGTAGGCACGTGGCCCCAAGAGCAAGTAGGCATAAGCCCCAAGAACAAGATCGATATCGATATACAAAATAATCTCCATAATCACAATCAATATCCTCCGTCCCCATTAGACACACCATCGCACATCACAAGAATATTCAATATCATATCAAAGTATTTAGCAAATAGCATACAAGTTTCTCTGTCTACTATTCACATGCGAGGCTAGGACAAGAAAGGATAATATATTGAAATTAGAAAGGATAATATATACGAAGGGCTTATATATATATTAGTTTAGTTAGCAAATAGCACATCACAAATAATACACATACACCCATGAACTTACTTGGTATCCAAAGAAAGCTTAGCCAAATCCTCACAACCTACTGACCTTGAGCTTCAGCTGGATTATTGCCTAAGGAAAGATAATTACATAGTCCAACAATCAATCCCACTATCTCATCTATCATGAGGGATGCAATGCATGCTATGAATGCAAAAAGACCAATACTTAACCAACAATTAACCAAGATAATTCAAAATTAAAAACCAACCCGACTCAACTCAAAATTATGGTTCAACCCAATGATTAAACCAATCGCACCTCAAAAATACAAAATTAATTAATTAATTAAAATTTATTAGAACCAGAACCTCAACTCAATTTTTATAACTCATTTATCAAATAATATCACATCAGTCCCTATGCAAAAATCATAATTCATACCAATACCCAAAACCGATAAAAATTCTTAAGTAGTCCCTATAATTCAAAAATTTCCAGAAAATAATTCCATCATTCAAAAACTATGGAAAAATTCTAGTAGCTTCTCCAACATATAAATAAAGTGTGTACAAAATTTCAGATTAATCCAAATTTATTTGGTCCCCCGAAAATATTTTATAACATTCTGGTTCTGTTTGAACCACTAAAAATTAGTACAGCAAAAATCATCATAAATCCTTCACATTTCGTTACAACAAAATTATCCAAATAATTTTCTCATATTATAGACATCAGGATGGACAACATATAAAAATTTCATAATTTTTAGAAACCTTTAAGTCCCTCGATTTAATTTTTAAATCGGATTCATACAACCAGTTACCATACTGGCAGCAGTTGAGAAATAAATTTATTTCGAAACACAAACATTTGAACCAGACCTCAAAATATTTTTTATAAACACCTAAATCATATCATAAAACATATCAAAAATTCAGACCTAGATCATTTACCAATAATTTTTAAAAATTTGACAAAGTTACTGGAATATCAGCAATCATAGGCAGTAATAAATTTTCATTTTATTAATGAATTAAAAATATAAATCAAACATGAAAATTCCAAAATAAATTTCTAGATCAAGTTTAACATCCCTAGAACAGAGCCAAATCAATTTTGATTACAAATCATAAGCCTATTTTCATAAATCTCAAATCCAAACTCAATAACACCAATAACACCCTTAAACAATTTAATCTATTTAAATTCATTAAAAATCAAAATCATACTTAAAATTTTATTTTTAAACATCTTATATGTTATACTAACACTAAATAACAAAAATCATGCCATGAGTTTGGAAGAAATTGAAAAAAATTGAAGAAAACCTCAAAATCTCGAAACCGGCAGAAATTAGAAGTCAAAAACGACAGGCCGAGAATCCACGCTGCCACGCCGAACGACACGCGTGGCTCGCCGAACGACAAAGCCTCTAGCCCGCAGCTCCGCGCCGAACGACATGCCCGCACGCCGAACGACACCAGCACTACCACGCGCGCGCTGACGAAACGCAAGACTCTGTTTTGGCCCAAAAATTTTAATTTTCCTTCCTCTTTTCTCTCTCCGACGGCACAAGCAATTAGACACTTAATTGAGTGCTCTAACACCCATATTTATACAAATTTTATGTAGTAAATTACTAATATACCCCTAAATTAATTTATTTAATTTAAAATACCCTAAAACTTTTTAAAAATTAAAAAAAATCCAACTAACTTATAAAAATTCACAACTAACCCCAAATTCAATTATTTTCAGAATTATTTTAATTAGTTCATTAATTATTTAATTTATTTATTTAATTTAATTTATTTTAATTAAAAATTAATAAATACCCGAAAAATTTTCGAAACACAACCCCTAGCAAAATTATACTTAAAATAACCGTAACGACATCACGGTCACCAAAATGACATTAAAAATAGCAAAACAAAGCCCAAAAATTTTTCGACCGCCAAAATAACCAAAATATCCTCCGAAGCCAAAAACACAATATTATACTCAAAACAAATATTCAACACCCACATTATAAAAATAAGCACCAAACGTTATAAAATGCACTCGAATATGAATTGAAGGTAAAATTATCATTTTGCCTCTAAATTTCAATTTTCCCAAAAATCAAGGGTTTTACATGTTGCTTTTCATTAGTGTGTCATTTTAAAATTATTCATTTTTTCTTATCTCAAAAATTAATATTTTGAACCAAGTAGTCTACTACGCTTCATGCATATATTATATCTATTAGCTGCTACGCTAATAAGATGTCATATAGAGGCAATCAATCGAGCAAGAGTATTAGCAGTTGAAATATGTGATTTGAACACATATTGAGTACTTATAAATATATATGGTAACTGATTTGCAACATTATGTAAATGAATTAGTTTTTAAACTTTTAGTTCACATTGATTTGTACATGTATCAAGATTGGATAAAGTTTGTGTATTTCAACTAATTTATTGTTCTTTTGGCCCTTTACTTTTATCTTCTTCTAATGGATTAAAAACCAACTAACTAAAAATCCTGCTCTAAAAATTTTATCGGTAAAGGTCTATAATATCTAATGTAGATAATCAAATCTATATAGATATCAAAATAATATTGATAATCTATTTTATTTCTTTAAGGGGATGCAATAATAATATATGCACTGCAACAAGAAATTTTAATATCGTAAATTCTAAATGAGATATATTAATTCAGATAAATACAAGTTACAAAATGAAAAACTTGTAATATACAGATAATTAAATATAAATTAAATGTGCAATATAAATAATAACATGTATACAAGCGTATATTAAAATTTTTAATTTCATAAACATAAGAATAATAATTGATTATAAAATTTTAATAATAATTCAACTAAACCATATCGAGTATGAACATATGCAATAAAATATTTAATGGTAATATAATCATAAAATATTTTTCAAGTGAACTCATATGCATTATCTATAAAAATTGTCTTGATATGTTAATAAAAAATTATTTACCTTAACTTTATAATTTGAGTAAGAAATTTAGCGAAAATAATCTTAGGAGTTAACAACATATAACCATCGAGTTAAAGTATCGATAAAAAACATAAAGTATCTAAATGGTCCACAAGATTAATGCGTAGAGCCATAAATATCCCCATGTATTTATTTTTTTTAGAAATTTAGAAAATTTAAATATAATTTAGATAGTGAAGATTTCATAATTAATTTACCTTGAGTACAAAAAGCACAAAAGTAATCATCAGACAAAATTTATTTTTAATTTTTAAATCAGTATCCATTTGTATTCTTAATAATATGCCGCATCATATTTAATCTTAGATGACAAAGATAATCATGACAGAATATAAAAATTTAGAGGTTTATACACTTCTGGTGCATATAGTGTATCTCAACTATCTTTATACCTCTAGTACAAGAAACACAAAAATAATTATTAGGCAAAATTTTTTTTCTAAATTTTCAATCAATATCCATTTGTATTCTTAATAATATGCTGCATCATATTTAATCTTAGATGACCAAGATAACAGAGCATAAAAATTTAAAAATTTATGCACTTCTGGTGCATATAGTGTATCTCAACTATCTTTATATTTATATAATATAATCGAGTTGATAAACTGAAAAAATTTTCTAATATGAACTTCTGGTTCAAATTTATAGAGGTGATACATAAAAATTCAATGCCTCTCTCATTTTATTTTAATACAATATTCATTGCGATATATTTTTTTAAAATTTAGTTGAATGATATTAAACTAACACTTTTTACTTTTAAAATTGATAGGAAAAAAAAATTTACCAAGACCCTTTTATCAAGATTCCCGTATATAGTTTTGAAAATATATTACATTCATTTCAGGGAATGATGTTAAGTCAGCTGGACGAGTTTGATGTTTTTTCATCAAAAACTAAAAATTTTGTTTAGTTACAAGTAAACAAGAAATTAGTTTAGAATATTTTGTGAATATGTCATTAATATTGTTACTGTAAAAGCACATTTAAAGTCTGAAAAATTTAATATTCTCCAAAAAAACTATAATAATTCTTCAATAAGAAGATAATTAATTTTTAATTTCTTATTTGAATAATCAAAAGGAAAATTATTATTTCTAAGCAATACTGCGGGGATGTTTAATATTCTTTTCATAATATCTCTAAAATTCACAATATTAAGGTGAATCTAATTATTAAGTACCCATAACAGATAATTTCTTCAGAAAATATTAAGGGTAATAATTTTTTTAATTATTTTAACAGTATATATACAATGTTAATAATCCAAGATATATTACCGTAAATATACATATTGAATTAAGATATACTTGAATCATAAATTAAATATGTATATTGTATTTATATACTAACTGAATTCAATAAAAATATATGTGATGAATAACCACATAATATATATATATATATATATATAACTGTTGGGGGGTGCTATAAGACATACATATACATACTCAAGAAACCACATTTTATATATATGTATATACACACACGACTTCCAAAATTTAAAATCACAAAAATCACATTATATATAGTAATTCAACTATATGTTCAAACAAAAATCACATTATATGTATATATAGACATATATACAAACAATAAATGTAATAATAATTTACTTGATATAAAAAATTAAATAAAATACAAGGATTGAAGACTTTAATAACTAATAAATTATTAGTGCATATGCCAATATGCTTTAAAAAATAAATGTATTGCAATTAATACTAATACAAATTGCTAAAAAATTAATAATCAATAATTGATCAACAACAACTTATTAATTAATACCAAATTTTTAAAAAGTGGAATAAGTTATCAAAATTATACCAACATTAACTAGCGAACAAAAAATAAATAACATAGATTAGTTGAAAGCAGTACCACGTAACTGTATATAAAAAAATGCAAAAACAAAAGTGATTAATTTTTGTATAAAATAATATTTATTTTATAATCTTATGAATTTTTTTTAATAATTGAATATGGAGAGCTCTGTTATCATCTATTAAGAAAAATTTTAAGTAATTTTAATTAAGTCTAGATTAATTATGTTAAATAATTAAAAACTATTAAATTAAATACAGAAGCGTATCTGATTAGAGAAATATAAAAATTCTCTTATAAATGAGAAAAACTAAAATTTTTCCTTTTCACTATTATAATTTCTAGAGACTATCGTACTGATAATGTGTTGTAAATAAAAGAGAAAAGAAGATAAATAGATAATGAGAAATATGAGAAATCTCTATATTATTAATTGTCATATGAACTATCTATAATGAGGTATTTATAATGGTGTAAGTAGTATAAAAAATTACAACTAAATTGAATTTTAATATAAATATGATAAAACTAATCATAATCTTGATAGAGTAAAATTAATTTAATAGAGTACCCATCCACATATTATCTAACAAAATATTTATTTAAAGAGTTTAAATAATATTAAAATATCTTATTATTTAATATTGATAATAATTAATTATTATCTAATAATATAATTTAAAATTTTAAATAATTTATAGAATATTTATCTAATTTTTATTTACTAATTAATTATTTATCTAATAATATAAATTAATTTTTAAAATATTAAATTTATTATTATTTAAAAAGGTCAAATAAGATTATAATATCCGCATTGATAATAATTAGTTATTATATATTATATAAAAAAATAAATTAAATATTAATAATAATATAAATTAATTTTTAAAATATTATATTTGAACGAGCACTATTTTTTAGGTAAATTGATAAAATGTAGATCAAATATTTTTTATTCGTAAAAAATATATAAAATTCTTACAATATATTAGTTAAATTTTTTGTATCTTATTTTTTATCTTATGCTTAATAAAAAAATTTATAAATCCTCTATTCCTTCTTACTTTTTTCCCACTTTTTAAAGTATTTGGTTTATTTGTTATTGTAAACGAATATATTTTTTCTCATTTATATTCATAGTATAATACAAAAAATAAGAAGTATTATGTATACAATTAGCGTATGCTAAAAAATTTCATCACAACTCATAAAATATTTTAAAAAATAGCTTGAGAAAGTAAATGATATATATTTTTATTTCAAAATTTTGCATATATGAGTGTATTTTTTGTACATTTCAACATATGTGCACTTTTTCTTTTCATAAAAATTAACAGTGAATAATTTATTTTTATATTGATTTATTTTGCTAAAAAAATTTAAAATATTAAAATTATAATAATTCGTATATGTAATATATTAAATTTTAATAATGCTAATTTTATAAATAGTATTAAGATAGTGATTCTATATGAGAAAATATTATTATTATACATAAATACTTTTATAAACTATGTTTATTTAAATTCTCCCATAAAATATTATAATATTTATT
Organism: Garcia nutans; assembly: GCA_947685225.1. Classification (NCBI taxonomy): domain Eukaryota; kingdom Viridiplantae; phylum Streptophyta; class Magnoliopsida; order Malpighiales; family Euphorbiaceae; genus Garcia; species Garcia nutans. The sequence continues at coordinate 11,132,510 of CANTUV010000010.1, read as the reverse complement.
TTGTACTAAAGTTAGTAATAAGTTTAAATCAATTATTAAATAAGAAAAAATATTTATAACTATCAATTTTTTATATTTGTGCTTAAAATTATTATAAGATTTCAAAATTATTATATATGTATACATTAACTAAAAATACTTTCAACATCATACACATATATTATTATAGTTTAAATTAAACATATAATCTTATAATTATAAGTGAATATTAAAATCGACGAATTGAACTAATCATATCAAAATCTAAATATTAAATTAATAGCATGATATAATAAGTTATAATGTTAATTTCACTTTTATCTTTTATAAACTAGTGTGAAAGTATCACATAAATATATATTCACATAAATATATATATATATATATATTATGGGTAGGCTAATGATAACATGATTATTCTTGTTTTTACTTTTAAAATTTAAATTTTCAGTTGAATGATTTTTTTTAAAAAAATATTACACTATAGGAAAAATAAATCAAACTTAAATCTTTTTAAGGGAGATATAATTAGGCTATCTCTTAATGTGCAGTTAAATAATATCTGTCATTAAAATTTGAAATTAAAGATAATAAATCTAAAATTATTAAATTGTTGGTTAATCTCATAAAACAACTTAATAAACTGACCTGATATTTTGAAGTTGATGAATAATTATTCGTTAATAAGTCACATCTTAAATATTAAGCAGAGTAAGGTCAATTATACGTTATAATAATAATAATAATAATAATAATTATTATTATTATTATTATTATTGATAAATGAAAGTAATATTATATTAGAAATAACTCTAGATTGCAATCGATTCACAATCATGGAAAGGGAAAACTACGACTGAAATGAAACTTGCAATCCAAACAGAAAAAAGCTAAGCAAACACATTTGAATAATGAGAATGGACTTGAGGGGTCCTTCAAAAAGGGAAAATTAGGCTAAATATATAAGTGAAACATCCTATAATGGTTTCCCTTAAACCAGCTCTGGAAAGCATATTGACTAAGGAAATTCACAAAAAAATCCAGTAACAAACTAAGGAGAAAAGAGCCGTAAAAGGCCATAAATGAGAGGTTCTAAATGCGGAGCAACATCATCTTCAACCCAAGATATTTTAAAAGACCCCAAATCAAATAAACCACTGGTATAAGAGCCAAGGGATAGGTAGCTATACAGGACTGCTATTGGACAGGAGTGGGCACAGTCCATCCAAGATTAGAAAAGGAACTGAAGCAGCCAAAATCAAAATCTAAAGAAGAATGATTGCAAAGCTTCTGACTCTAGCTCATAAGCTTTATGATACCAAAGCTTGAGACGGTGCTAAGACTAATGTTAAGATGTCTACCAAGACATGCTCCACCATTGAGTAAAGCCACTAAAAAGATATATAACAAAAAGCCAAAACGGTTTGGATTTAAAATTTCCATACCTAAATTACAAATTATTAAAAGAACTAAAGAACAAAACTTGAGAAAAGTGGAGATAAAAAAAAAGAGCGGCTACTGTTATAAGAAAAATCAGAGAAACTCTAACTAAGAAAGAGAGAGAATCCCCCCCAATTAATTTAATTTAAAGATGACCTCATTAAAAAAGAAGTGTTTTTTTTTTAAATACATTTTTCTTAATTTAAAGCAAAATAATTTATTTTTGACTAAATAAGAAAATAAAGTTATTGAATAAAATATTAAACTTAATATAATATGTTAAATATAATATATTAAAAAATATTTATGTTTCTTATCTTTTTTATTTTTTACTTTTTCCAAACTCAATTTAATGTCAAATCAAAACAAAACTAATGTAAACTTATAATTCATGAATGCGTGATATTAGAAACTTAGAACAATAGAAAAAAAAAATAAAAAGATTAGATCAATTTTAATTCGCTTATATTAGAAGTTGTACATATATATGCCCTGCTAGTATTTTTTTAGATGAAAATAATTAAAAATTAATTAAATCAAATAATTAGTAATTTTGTTACATCAAGAAAAATATAGTTATTAAAAATTTATTAAAAGGTTAATTAACTATAAAAAATAATTATAACTATTAAACAAATTTTTAATATCATGTATGAAATATGATGCGATCATTAATATATATATAATTTTATTTTCTCTTATTATTTTAATCATATTTTTAAAAAAATCTTATTCTATTCCTTCTGGAATATTTATTTCTATAATCCTGCCATTTTTAGTATTTTTATTTATTTTAATTCTATTCTATTTAGGATATTTATTTTATTTATTTTAAGATTTTTATTTGTTTATGATTATAAATACGTTAGAATACTAATGAAGAGAAGGGAGTATATTGTAAGCTGAAACACTACATTTTCTATTTATGTCGACTAATTACTACTTGATTAACAAATTGCACTTTTCTTTAGAAAGTTTTGATATATTTTTTTAATATTATTGCAGGTAATTTAATCTTTAATCAAATCTTTCTGTCTCTCTATCTCTGGCCTGAAATCTTTGGATGCTGATCAGCTGACTCTTGCAATTTCGGCCATCGTTTTTCTATTTCCCTCACCGATTAAGAAAAGCACCTCTTTTTGATAAAGCAAATCTTATTATTTTTGCATATTACAGATTCAATATTTTGCTTATAGTTTTTTTCTCCAAAATTCGGACCTTATTTCAATTACATGTACAAGAGTCATACCCATAAAAGAAGATCAGTCTAGTTTCGCTGTTTCTCTTCTTTCAACAACAAAGAATGCAGAATTGTGAATACCCATTTCAGAATAAGCCTTGAATTTGGAAAATTAGCTTCCCTTTTTTTTTTTTTCTTTCTTTTGGCGCAGTTTTATGAATGGAATTAGATAGCATTGAAACTGTGCCGTCTTCTGATTTGATCGACGAGGATGAGATCCATCATCATCTCCGTCAATTCCCTTCAGTTCCAAAATCTCAAAGCAACAACATCGTCATCAACAACAACAATAATACTGTTCCCTCAGCGATTCAATCCATCAGTGTCCATGAGTTGCTTGAATGCCCAGTTTGTACTAATTCTATGTACCCTCCAATTCATCAGGTCTGTCCTTTGTTGCAATCTGCTTGATGGGTTATTTCTCGATCTGTTCCTCGCTTTCCCTTGTTGTTGAGGATTGATGCAAGCGTGGTGTTTTTCTAGTTTGTTTGTTTGATTTTATTGATTTTATTGAATTTTTGAATTATGGAATTTGAGTTTCTGATAATTTTGGTATATCATTGTGGCCTCTAATTTCGACATCTATGGGTAGGGGTTAGAGGAATTTTTGTATTCAATTATAAATACAGGCCATTCCTTTGTGCAACATTCCATATACTTTATGGTTTCCAGTAAGGAAATTGGTACTTTAGGAAATTCGTGTCCCCTTAAATCATATCCCTTACTAGGGCGGAGAAGTGATGTGAAGTGAAAAAGTAGTAGGCATTGGGGTTCTCTATTTGGCATTCCCAATTTGTTTATACCAACTGGCAATTACTTAACTGTATCCACAGGTAAAGGTGGTTGAGACTAGTTGGTAGCTTCCTTGTATAGATCCTTTGCTTCTTGACGAAAAGTAGGTATCCCAGGAACAATCTGCCCGCACTAGGAATCTTTGGGGTGAATCCTGAAGTTGCCAAGTGCACAAATTTGCCATTGTCAGGTTTTGTTTGTCTGCTAATGAGGTGACAAAAGAGTGAGAAATTTGGTTCTTAATACTTATGCTTGTGCAATACAGTAGAATAAGTTTTCATCCTGTAATTGGTTTTTTCTGCAGTGCCATAAGGGGCATACACTCTGTTCAACTTGTAAAACAAGGGTGCATAACCGATGTCCCACTTGTAGACAAGAGCTTGGTGATATTAGATGTCTAGCATTGGAGAAAGTAGCCGAATCACTTGAACTGCATTGCAAATACATGTCACTTGGTTGTCCAGAGATTTTTCCATACTACAGTAAACTCAAGCACGAGGCCCTATGTAACTTCAGGCCATACAACTGTCCTTATGCTGGATCCGAGTGTGCTGCTGTTGGAGATATTCCATTCCTTGTTGCTCATCTGAGGGATGATCACAAAGTAGACATGCATTCTGGATGCACTTTCAACCATCGTTATGTCAAATCTAATCCCCGCGAAGTAGAAAATGCAACATGGATGTTAACTGTAAGTATTTCTCTTATGTAATTACTTATAAGGAAAAAAAAACCTTGATTAATAACTTTCGATCAGAAAGACATAATAATCAATTTTGAAACGCCTTAAAAAATCATGATAGGTTTCTTACAGTTGTTTAGATTGTGGTGATGTCAAGTCATGGAATATTATCTGGCCTTTTTTTTTCTTTTCCCAACAAGACTGCCCATCTGTGCCATTTATTAGAAGGGATTATGAATTCCTTAATTTCTAGATGAAACAGTCCATAAATAATGCCATGCTACTTATGGGCATACCATATACATTTTAATTTCTTTGTTAAGTTACCAGTAACATATAAACATGAAATCCAGTGGTTTGGTTGAATGGTTTGGCATGTTGATTCAGTGATCTCATGCGCTCTGAATCTGAGTTTCAACCAATTAAGAACTTTTAGTCAAATGCCCCCCTATATTTGTTTGAAATAGGGAGACTACATACTGCCTGAGGATTAGTTGGGTGGTCAAAGTGTAGAATCATTGTTATCAAGGAAAAAGAGGAAAAAGGAAGGAAACGAAATGTAAAATCTGAACATTTTTACTGATGATAAATATTTTATAATCTTTATGTATATCATGTTTTGTCTGCAATCTGTTGTTTTATTGAACAAAGTGGACTCTCAATCAATGAACTGGAAAAAATGAATTTATGAACAGTGTTTTCCTTCGAAGAGTAGCCATGACAGAGCATTTTCATGTTTGGGAGCAGCCAGTCTCTGAATCTCACTCGTAAAGGTGCACTGTCTGAACAAGTGCTGAATTATGTTTTCTGATCATCTTTTGTAGGTTTTCCACTGTTTTGGCCAGTACTTCTGCCTGCATTTTGAAGCTTTTCAGCTTGGTATGGCACCTGTTTATATGGCATTCGTCCGTTTCATGGGTGATGAGATAGAAGCCCGTAATTACAGCTATAGCCTGGAGGTTGGGGGAAATGGCCGGAAACTCATTTGGGAAGGCACCCCAAGAAGCATCAGAGATAGCCACAGGAAGGTGAGAGATAGCCATGATGGCCTGATTATACAGAGAAACATGGCACTTTTCTTCTCTGGGGGGGATTGGAAAGAGTTAAAGCTCCGAGTGACAGGGCGAATATGGAAAGAACAGCAGAACCCAGAAGGTGGGGCATGCATACCCAATCTCTGCAGTTAGGGTGGGTTATGGATTTCTCTTCCTCGTTGTGCTTTATCTTTTGTAATATTAGCATATTCAATTATCTTGAGAATACATGTGTGAATACTGGAGGCTTGAGCCATATAAACTGTCAATAAACTATCCAAAGAGGTTATTCTAGCTGAGTTGTGAATTTATTGTTTTACGGCTGCATCAGTTGTTAAGATGTGCTTCGTGTTATAATTTACTACTACGAGCGCCCATTGCTTGAAAATTGTAGAAAGGCATACTGCCCAGTGACTGGAGTGGAAATTTGGACCCTTTTCTTGTCCTTTCCCTACTTGGGTGAGCCTGTTATCAAATTGGAACTTAAAATAAATTTTAATTTGTACAAAGCAAAATGAGTAAAGTTGTGACCCTTTTTCTTTAATTAGGCTATATCAATGCTAAATTTTCATGGAAGTTAAACAATTTTATTCTCTTAAAAGATTGTTCAACAATTACAATTATGTAAAATTTAGTCTAATTTTTTAGGGAAACAATTAACAATTGTGACCTTTTTTTGGGTTTTAACTGAAAGTTAAGCAATTTCGTTACCAACCCTACTAAATATAAATTAAAGTTTAAACAGGGCATTGATGAAATTAAACCCTGTTCATAATAACTGATAAAAGATGAAACTTTTGCCACCTATGTCGTTTTGGGAGGCAAAAACTTTTATAGTTTCTTTTTTTTTGTCGGGGGGGTTTCAGTGGGCATCGGCTTCTGAACTCATAAACCTCTCTGTTCTCTTCTCATCGGTGTAAAAAAGTCTTGAGCAATGGAGCTTCTCAATCCTTCAGTTTCTAACAGACCTCTAATTTTCCCATGCTTTTCCTTCTCCACTCGCGAATTCTCCATCAGAATCCCATCTAAATTTTACAAAAATCCCTATATTCCATTCCATTTATCCTTCTCTGCCAACAGGATTGTGTATGTTTCATCTCATTTTGGACGACCCACGAATCGCAGGAACTCCCTTAGGAAAAAGCTCATTCATGATCAGCAGGTGCGTCAAAATAATTTCTTTTCTTTAAATCCAAGCTCTGATTGTGAAACCGCGAATCTGGATTTTGATAATACCGGTAGTACGCTTGAGAATTTGGATAATGATAATTTAGAAGAGATTGATTCTAGTTATGGAGTTGGTTTTTTTGAACCTGGAAGTGCAGAAACATGGAAAATAAAACCGATAAAAGTTGGTGAATCATTTTTGTCGACTAAGTTAGAGAAGTGGGCTGATCAGTATAATAAAGATACTGCATACTGGGGTATTGGTTCTGGTCCTATTTTTACTGTTTTTCATGATTTAAAAGGGAATGTCAAGATGGTTTTAGTTCATGAGGATGAGATCTTAAAGAGAAGTCAAGTTGAGAAGCTAGAATTTGGGGATTCAACAGAAGTTAATTCGAAAATTTTGTTTGCAAAGGATTTGGCCAAGGAAGTGGAGAGAGGGGGAAATGTTATTCCTAAGAATAGTTCAATAGCAAAATTTGTTGTTTCCATTGAGGGGTCTGGATTCGTAAAAACAATCAGTAATGTTGTTCGTCAGCCAGAGCTTGTCCCAGTAATCTCAGGATTTGGAAAATTGATGTTTTGTGGTTTAGTTGCGATTTGGACACTGAATAAATTATTCACTTCTAGAAAAAAAGAGGAGAAAGATAAAATCTAGGAGGGAGAAAGAAATGCTGAAGGGAGGTAGAGTAGAAGTTGTTCAAGAACCTTCTGAATTATCAATAATGTCAACTGAAAAGCCTAAACTGGACAAGCAAGAATTAATAAGAAACATACTTAAGGCCAAGGCTTCGAAGGATAAATTGGTGTTGGTGAACTCTTCTAGTTCCCGAACTATCAGTGATATGGATTTTGATGAAAAAATTAAGGAAATTAGAGCAATGGCAAGAGAAGCTCGGAAGGTGGAGAGTGGAGATCAGCCTATTGTTGATGAGGAGCAGTTTGTGAATTATAAATTGTTCAGTGCAAAAATACTTGAAGAACATAACAAGGAGGTTGCGACTATAGCAAGTAACATTCAAAATGGAGATTCTGGCCAAAGCAGGGATATGGTTGAAACTACATTGCAGGTGGATGGATCAAGAGGTGTGCATATTGAATATATAAAAGAGGTGTCTTCAAGCGCTGTGGATTCAAATAACAGGCAGACAATGACCAAAGAAGCTCTACATTTCTCTGATACTTATGATAGCGAATTACACATGCCAGAGGACAAGTCTTTTACAATGAAACCAAGGATTATACGATCAGTCAAAGAAGCGAGGGATTATACAGGTCTTTTACAATGAAACCAAGGATTATACGATCAGTCAAAGAAGCGAGGGAATTTCTTCCTAGGAAAGATAACAAACATTCCCAGGAATCCCAAGTTAATCCAGTACAAGGAAGTAACATTGTGTTATGAAGTATTTGGTGGTAAAACAAGTCAAAGAGTGGAAACAGATAGGCAGGTGCTTGAACCTGTTGGATTGGATAAAATTCCAGATCTTTCAGCTGCTGCAAAGTTTGACCAAGATTCAATTCCGAAGGTAAAGGAATTGGTTTCAGCCAAGAAAGATGATTATGAGGATTCTGATGAAGGATATCAAGTGCATGATCTTCAAAATTCCCAGAAGCTCCCAAATAGTGACATTAATAGCAGCAAACAGGGAAGACAGCTTGTAGAGACAGAAAAGTGGACAGAGAAAATTTTTCATGAAGTTGAACCCATAATTAAGAAGATAGGGGATGGATTTAGGGATAATTACAATATTGCAAGAGAAAAAGTAATTCAACATATAAGTACTGATGTAACACATCTGGACTATAATGAAGATGATAGCGAACTGGAGTGGATGAAAGATGATAATCTCAGAGAAATAGTTTTTCAAGTCCGAGACAATGAGCTGGCAGGGAGAGATCCATTTTATCTGATGGATGCTGTAGATAAACTTAAATTCCTGGAAGGTCTTTAAAAAGAAAGTTGAGAAAGAGAATGAAAAATTGGTTAAAGTGCATGAATATCTCCATTCAAATATTGAAAATCTTGATTATGGGGCAGGTAACTGACTGCTTGTAAACCATATAATTAATTATTGTATTGTCCTTTATTCTTAAAGATTAGTTGTATAGTGGATGACCTACTGCAGGCATTATACCCTTTCTCTCCTGTTATATTCTGAAAATTGAGAAGTTGTCAGTTATACAAGTTCTAAATGGATTGAACTCCCGTCATCATAGCAATCGTCAAGTGTATTTTACATATTACCAAACATTGTTTTGATCAAAATAATGCTAATTGTCTTCTGTTCATTCTATAGATGGTATCAGCTTGTATGATCCACCAGAAAATTTTGTACCACACTGGAAAGGGCCCCCATTAGAAAAGAATCCTGACTTCCTCAACAACTTTCTGGAACAAAGGAATGCAATTTTTGCTGGAAATGCTGGCACGTCATACATTACGGAGAAGGATAAACAAAACCTGGTTCAGAAATCAACAGAATCCCCAGTCAATGAATATGCTGCCTCTTCACCGTCAGAAGATGCTTTAGAGAAGAATCTATGCAATAAGGATCCTAAAGTTTCCATGACAATTATAGAAGGAAGTGATGGCTCTGTTAGAGCTGGCAAAAAGACAGGTAAGGAGTATTGGCAACACACGAAGAAATGGTCCCGCGGGTTCTTGGAATCTTATAATTCAGAGACAGACCCGGAGATGAAATCTATCATGAAGGATATAGGAAAGGATTTAGATAGATGGATAACTGAAGAAGAAATACAGGAGGCAACCGATCTGATGAAGAAACTTCCTGAGAGAAATAAGTTCATGGAACTAAAAAGAGAAATGGAATTCTTCGGACCACAAGCTGTTGTGAGCAAGTACCGTGAGTATGCAGAAGAGAAGGAAGAAGATTACTTGTGGTGGTTAGACCTTCCACATGTACTGTTAGAGTCCCTGGTGATGGATCGGGTTATGGGTTTGGTTGGGGTAGAAGAAGATGTTTGGGTGTTTTGGGTTTGTGTCTTTTTCTTGTTGCCAAGGGTCATTAACTATTTCGGCTCAAAAGAGGGAGCCTTAAACCTCTGAGACTTAGAGTAATCAAGAAAAGATTAATTTGGAAGCATACCCTTTCATTGATGATTATTTGCTTAAATACAAGAAGGAAGTAAAACTGCCTCCTACATCAAAGGAGCATAACTTCAACATGGAGACACACTCTCCTCAACTAACACATGAAATGGGAAATGGAGGATCATCCTCCTACAATTCAGGAATAATGGAAAAGAAAACTAAAACAAATAACTGAAATATTTTGACTAATTCAAGAGTTCAATTTGTGGCTGTTGTTTGGACTTTGGCCCATGGCCATAACGAGTATAGACCTGAGGTGGTTTGGTAACATTACTACCCGTCCCCAAAGGAAGCTTGTCCTCAAGCTGGAATTCTGGAAATTTGGCAGCAAGATCCTTAACCTTCTCCCATGAAGCATCGGCTGGTGAGGAATTACTCCAATGGACTAAAATTTCTGGGAAGCCCCCTTTGACTCGGTGATCCAAAATGGCTAAAGGATGAGGTGGTGCTGCTGGTGGAATGAATGGCAGCGTGACAGCAGGTGTAGAATGTCCTTCATGATATTTTTTTAGAAGAGAAACATGAAACACAGGATGAACCTTACAGTCTGCAGGGAGGTCTAACCTGTAAGCCATTGAACCCAGACGTTCGATTACTGAAAAAGGGCCATAAAACCTGGCCGAAAGCTTCTGATTTTGCCGTTTAGCAATCGAATGTTGACGATAAGGTTGTAAACGCAGCAAAACCTTCTCACCCACTTTGAATTCCATAGAACGATGAGATTTGTCATAAGTGTCCTTCATCCTTTGTTGAGCATGGAGCAGATTTTGACATAGCTCATGAAGCATTTCATCCCTGGCACGTAAAGCTGTGTCAACAGCATCAATGTTAGAACTGCCAGGGAGGTAGGACAGTAGTCGGGGAGGAGGACGTCCATAGACTGATTCGAAAGGTGTAGTCTTGAGAGAAGAGTGGTAGCTAGTGTTGTAACAATATTGTGCCCAGGACAGCCAGTCAATCCATTTGGATGGTGTAGCACTTGTGAAACACCGAAGATACATCTCAATCGTCTGATTAACCACCTCAGTCTGACCATCCGTCTGTGGGTGATAGGAAGAACTGAAACATAATTTTGTACCACTCAAACGAAAGAGTTCCTTCCAAAAATTGCTTGTGAAGGCGACGTCCCTGTCACTGACTACAGATTCTGGCAACCCATGCAATTTGAAAATGTTGTCAAAGAAAGATCGAGCAACACTTACAGCGGTATACGGATGAGATAAAGCCAGAAAATGTCCATATTTCGAAAATCTGTCCACCACCACCAGTAGCACATTTTTCCCTCTTGAAGCTGGAATTCCTTCAATAAAATCAAGAGATATATCAGCCCAAATCTGAGTAGGAACAGGAAGTGGATGAAGTAGTCCAGCTGGCCGAAGGGATTCAGTTTTGTGTCGTTGGCAGACATCACAAGCACGAACAAAATCCCGCACATCCTTCTTCAAGCCGAACAAAAAAAAATCACGAGTAATTCTATGCAGCGTTTTCTGGTATCCTTCGTGACTTTGGTTGTGTAAAGCACTGACCACAAGTTGAATAGAAGATGAGGTTTGCGGAAGATAAACTCTATTGTTGTATAAGAGCAAACCTTTCGAAAAACTCCATTTGGAAGAGGTATCACCATTTTTAATTCCCTCTACACGCTGTTGCACCTCTGTAGAAAGAAGCTGCTCCTTCTAAATTTTGTCAAACAAGTCTAGGTGGGGCATAGAAACTGCCATGAGTGTAGATTTATCTGCACCTCGTCTAGAAAGAGCATCAGCAACAGTATTTGATTTTCCAGATTTGTATTCTACTGTAAAACAAAAACCCAATAATTTGCTAACCCAATGCTGCTGAATAGAGGAAAGATGGCGTTGCTCCAATAAATACTTGAGGGTGAAGTGATCTGTACGGACAGTAAACTCTCGACCCCAGAGATAAGAGTGCCAATGCTTGATTGCTTTCACAAGCCCGATCAATTCCCTTTCATAAGCAGGTAGGGATTGATGGCGGACAGCCATGGAACGGCTAAAAAATGCAATTGGCCTGTTTTGTTGAAGGAGAACCGCACCCATTCCGGTCCCAGAAGCATCACATTCCACGACAAATTTTTGATCGAAGTCAGGAAGGACCAAAATCGGCGTAGAAGTCATTGCCGTTTTCAGTCTTTCAAAAGCTGCCACTGCCTCGTCCGACCAACAGAAACTGTTTTTACGTAACATTGCCGTGAGTGGAGCGGCGATGATACCATAATTCTGTACAAACTTGCGGTAGTACCCCGTGAGCCCTAAAAACCCCCTTAAGCCAGTAACTGTGTTAGGCCTGGGCCAATCTAGTACAACAGAGATTTTGGACTGATCCACCTGGACACCTTGTTGAGAGATAATGTGACCCAAGTAAGAAACCTGAGTCTGCCCAAAAACACACTAGCTGCGTTTAAGAAACAGCTTGTTTTCCACCAATTTTTGAAAGATCAGGCGTAGATGGTGAAGATGCTCTGCCCAGGAATGACTGAAAACCAGAATGTCGTAAAAAAAACCATAACAAATTTTCACAAGTAAGGTTGAAATACCTCATTCATTAAAGCTTGGAAAGTGGAGGGTGCGTTAGACAATCCGAATGGCATCACCAAAAATTCGAAGTGGCCGTGGTGTGTTCGGAAGGCAGTTTTCTCAATGTCGGGGGGGTGCATGCCCACTTGGAAATAACCTGATAAAAGATCCAGCTTGGTGAAGAACTTAGCACCAGCCAATTCTTCCAGTAGTTCATCGATCACCGGAATAGGGAATTTGTCCTTGATGGTTATGGCGTTCAATTCGCGGTAATCAACACACAATCGCCAAGAGTCATCTGCCTTTTGGAACCAAAATCACTGGTGAAGAGAATGGCGATCGGCTGAGCTGGATAATACCCTGTTGAAGCATGGCAGCTCACTGTTTTTCGATCTCATCTTTTTGCCCATGGGGATACCGATATGGACGAACAACCACAGGTTTAGCTCCTGGTTCCAAAGGAATTCAGTGATCACAAGCTCGCCTAGGAGGTAATCCGGTTGGTGCCTCAAATACAGGAGCATATTCCGCCAACAACATCTGCAATTGGGTGTCGGAATCGGAGGAACTTAGGAGGCTGTAAAGAGCGGCTGGATTTGTAGAGGTGGAAGAACCCATGCCTTGTAATTCCACTAAATGGCCCTGTTGGAAAAAGCACATTCTCATGACAGCAAAATCCTACAAAATTGGTCCCAAAGTGCTTAGCCAATTTACCCCCAAAACCACATCAAATCCGTTTAGTGGTAGCACGAATAAATCGACTGAAAAGGAGTGGGAATCTAGCAGAATTGGAATTCCTTTGCATATACCTGGGCTGTGGAGTTGCTCCCCGTTTGCTACCTTCACTTTCAACCCATTCTGCTTGTTAACCGATGCACCCAATTCTGCCACTTTTTCCGCAGATACGAAGCTGTGAGTGCTCCCAGAATCCACCAGAACCAAGACATAGCCGCCCTTCCAACAACCCTTCAATCGCATGGACTGCTGGTTTTGAGTGCCAGTGATGGCGTTCAAAGAAATCTCTGGATGTTCAAGTTCTGTAGTTGAATCGGATTCTCCCATATCCTCCGATTCTTCCAAGTCGATCCAGAATAATTTTTTACACTGATGACCTCTAACAAAAGGCTCATCACAGTTAAAGCATAACCCTTTTTTCGGCCGTTCCTCCATCTCTTCACGAGTCAGCTTCTTGACCGCACGATTGCCACGGAAATCGGAGGCAAGGCTACTGTGGCGAAAATCTCTCGTGGCCGAAGAACGTGGGAGCAGTTTCCGTTCATACAGCCGGGAGATGCTCATAGCATTCACCAAATCCTTAGGATGGTGGAGCTCTACCTCGACAGCAATGGAATCTTGTAACCCACTGAGGTATAGCTAAACCTTCTGAAATTGAGTGAGAACTCCTGCACGAGCGACCAAAGCCTCAAAATGATTCTGGTATTCTACTACTGTACCAGTCTGCTTAAGCTTCGCCAATTCCCCCAATTTGTTGCTGCGAATGGGAGGCCCAAAACGAAGATTACATTGCTGCGTGAACTCATCCCAATTTGGATCTAGAACGTCGTCCAATAGCTGCATATACCACAACTGAGCAATTCCTTCTAGATGGTATGCAGCCAGGCTTACTTTCTCCTCTTCGGGGGTCTGTTGATGCTTGAAAAAGTGCTGACAGCAACTAAGCCATCCAATAGGATCGACCAGCCCATCATAGCGAGGGAAGTCAAGCTTTGTAAACTTGGGTACAATGGAACTTCCGCTAGAGTTGTCGGAAACCGAAGCACCTGCAGGTCCCTTATCTCTCCGTGTTCTGACTTGGCTTTCGGCGCTGCTGGACTGCCGTCCCTTTTTGGTTGATTCCAGCTCTTGAGACATTGCGTCCATCTTGGCATTCAACCGCTCAACTTGTGCACTGCGTTCTTGGTTTGCCTGCTGTTCTGCTAACACTAATTCAAAAAGTTTGGTAAGTTCTTGAATAGAATCACCCATAACAACCTGCTCTGATACCAAAATGTTAGAGTTCCTGGTGATGGATCGGGTTATGGGTTTGGTTGGGTTAGAAGAAGATGTTTGGGTGTTTTGGGTTTGTGTCTTTTTCTTGTTGCCACAGGTCATTAACTATTTCGGCTCAAAAGAGGGAGCCTTAAACCTTTGAGACTTAGAGTACTCAAGAAAAGATTAATTTGGAAGCATACCCTTTCATTGATGATTATTTGCTTAAATACAAGAAGGAAGTAAAACTGCCTCCCACATCAAAGGAGCATAACTTCAATATGGAGACACACTCTCCTCAACTAACACATGAAATGGGAAATGGAGGATCATCCTCCTACAATTCAGGAATAATGGAAAAGAAAACTAAAACAAATAACTGAAATATTTTGACTAATTCAAGGGTTCAATTTGTGGCTGTTGTTTGGACTTTGGCCCATGGCCATAACGAGCATAGACCTGAGGTGGTTTGGTAACATGTACTGGTATGTAAATATGCATTTTGCCTTCTTTGCTATTATTAGCTAAATCTTCCAGTTTAAAATTGACATATCCATACTACGAACATGCACATTCGAATAAGCACGGTGTTAATCCATTTTACTTTTATCTTAATAAAATCCCTGGGATGACAATCACTTCTTTGTAATGTTATGATTCTATATTTCTTCAAAAATACTCTTTTCTTGCTTTTTCTCCTTTTGGATGGGTTGGGGGCGCATTAGATAACAAGACTAGTATTTTACACTCTTGGATACGCCATGTGGTCCATATGATATCATGGTATGGTATTTGTATATTTGCATAATAAAAATGAACAAATTCTTTTTCTATTTGCAGTGCATTGAATTGTACACAACTCAGAATGGGGAAGAGAAAATAGGATTTTATTCTTTGGGCATGGCTGCTGATCTTGAATTGGAACCAAAACCATGTGATGTGATTGCTTTTGAGGATGCTGGCGATTGCAAAAACCTTTGTTGCATTATTCAAGCTCACATGGATATGCTTGGAAATGGCCACGCCTTTGTTGTTCCAAGGCCTCCTAAGGTAGAGTATTTTTCCCACTAACTAATTATTATAACTTAAGAGCTTTTCATAACCGAACTGGATTTCGTCATTCTAGCATTAGTATATTCTAAAGAATCTCTGCATGTCTGCCAGTGTGTGCTTGTGTAATTTCAGAATGATTTTTGAGATGTGCATGTTTGGAAGGCTATAAAAATATCATGTCTTTGCATTTGATAAATGAAAATATTGGATAAGACCTTTACATTAGAGGCAATCTGTTGCTTCTTGCTAGTATCTCTCTCAATCACTTTCGGATTTGTTGCTAGTATGTAAATTATCCTCTGGATCAAAACCCTGTCCGTTTATGCAATCATGTTCTGTTGGTTGAAAAATTTATTTGTTGATTTCATGTGCTCCCTTCTGAAATTTTATCCTCCTAGGATGCCTTTCGGGAAGCCAAAGCAAACTGTTTTGGTGTTACAGTTATCAGGAAAAAGGAGCTACAGCTGAATGTAGATCAAACCATGGAAGAGGTGGAGGAACAGATCACTGAGATTGGGAGCAAGATGTACCATGATAAGCTTATGCGGGAGCGATCTGTTGATATAAGCGCATTGATGAAGGGTGTTTTTGGTGTCAATGGCGAAACTACTAGCACTAAAAGGTATTCTAATTTTCGTATGGGTGCCAGGTATAACCTAAGCCAACTGGGCGGAGCATAGAGGTGGATAAGGACAGTATGATTTTGTGTTATTTGCAAAATTAGCACCTTTACTAATGTTCTGGATTTTTCTTTTTTTTTTTTTTCATAATTTTCAGAAAAAGGTCAGGGCGGAAGCTGAAGAAGCCTAGTAAGAAATAAACATGATATTATGCCCAACCGAGCTTTTGGGTGGAAGGGTCACAACACTTGGTGTTTATCATGTCAAAAGTTGAGGGCCATGCGATGCACATTTCAACGTCTCTATTTGGGTTGTTTCCTTTTCCAGGAAGCCAATATAAGAATACATTTTATCCAATGTTGAACACTCTTTTTTACGTGTCCCACTGTCAAAATGCAATATGCTGCCAGACCTGCTGGTAGGTCCTTGCTGATGGCTACTTTGACATTCAAATTTATGCTGTGCCCGTTGGCGTTGTTGCTGAGAAGAATGGTTTAAATTAATAGTTTAATCCACTAAACAAAGAGCATTATGGGCTTGGTTTCCCTAGTGAACATGGATTGTTCACTGATATCTTCTAGCACATTGATTTGAAGTAACCATCCTTCAAAATCCACAGAATGGTCTGGACTCTGTACCTTGTAAATTCTTCGCCACCTTGTATGGGGAACTTGTGTATCTATATATGTGATAACTGGTAAAAGACGGTTTGCCTGCCACTTAACAATCGGTCTTAAAAAGTTATAGTGATAGTCCTTCTCATGCAATTCACATGGATATGCTGCTATGCAATGTCAGTAACTCAAATTGTTGAACAGATTTTGAGTTAATCTTGTTTGGGATAAAAGTTTGACAGGACAAAAATAGAAGAAAATTAAAGATTTATAAGCCAGCCAACGTGTTAAAAATTTTTCACTATAAACAATTTAATTGAACCCCAAAAACACCCTTACTGCTCTACATCCCTCAAACAAGAATGAAAGGTTAATTTATTTTATTAAATCTTACCTTAATCTTGCCATACGTTCAACCACCCCGTCCCAAAATATAAGTATAAATACATATTAAACCGAGGAACAGAGGAATTTACATCATTTCAATGTTTCTTTTGTTTTTTTCCTCATAATTTGAGGAAAGCAGAAAATAAGAGAAGTCAGTTATCAATCGCTGAGCTCTCTACACTCACAGAGTCAGAATTTGCTGAACCTCCATCAATCAGATGCTGCTGATAGAAAGCATTCAGGTCCTCTTTAAGCGTGAAGAGGAATCGGATAATCATCCTCAGTTAATCATAAACAAAAGAAAGTCTACCAATTGTCTTGAAAGAATATGAAATCAGAGACAGAAAACTACCATATAAATGAGGTCCTGCCATCAATGCATATGCACGTAATGTATGTACATATACACATATATACCAAAGTTAATCCACGAAGTTTAGCACTCCATCAAGGCAGAGATCCAGCAATTTCATCAAGGCGACGATCCATGATATGTGATACGGTTTCAAGGAATGCAACTTCACTGGTACCAGGAAGTACAGAATCCTGGGCTTCTTGGACAATCTCCTCAATAACGGATGCCTTCTTCAAGGTCTCTCTGCACATTATGCTCCCAATATTAAAAGGGGTAAACCCCCTCTCCACGCCCTTCTTCAGAAGCATGGTGGAGATGCGAAGTACCCGTGCACAATCAACTGGCATGTCCCATCCATGAAACTTCAGAAGAGCAATATCCTCTTCAGCATCCAATGACATTGTGTACTCAACAGTGCTGGCATCATAAGGTTGATGAGCTTGAGGCCAATACAGCCAATCAAATGTGCAATCCTCAAACTGCAAGAAGCAAGAATTCATGATTAATCCAACAAATTGACCAACATCTAATACCATGAACGATAATGGCAGTGAAGATTTCAGAATATAAACTGTTGCAATTGCATGTTTTACGAGGGCTCTAATTAAACAAAAGAATCCATGTGAAAAATAAGAATAAAAGATGAAAAAATTACCCTCCAAAACAAAAATGCCAGCGACGGGGAGAGAGAGAGAGAGAGAGAGAAATGATAAGCATGAAGTTCTCAAAAACTACAAGTATGTAAAGTAAACAAGCTTACACTTTCAGGCAAGCAATATCCATGATCTATTGGGATCAGCAAAGTCTGCCCATCTTCTGCATCTTTACTCAACAATATATTCCCAGCATGCCTATCTGCATTTGCCATTCTTATATCTAATACAGATATTTTATGGACTTCCCTCACTGGGAAAGTTCCTGGACCCATATCTTCACAACTTCCATTGTTCTCCATGAACATCTGCAAGGACCCAATCTTGATAGTTACATCCTCCGGATGGTTAAACCCTCTATGAAAGCACTTGATCATAACAGTAGGTGGAACCCCAGCAAAGCCCTTCTCATTGCCAAACAAGGACCTGCGCCCGCTCTCTGGATGATCCAAAATATAAGCTGCAACTTCCCTGAAAGCTCCTTCTCCAACTCTGGTACCCTTCTTTAAACCTTCACCATCAGAAGACAAAGGTAGGCCTCGTGGGTTGTTCACAGCCATAGGTTCCTCATCAATTGGTTTAAAAACAGAAACAAACTTCTGTCCGTAAGGATCTTGCATGAAATAAGCCCCACCTGTACCCTCCATTGATCTGATTGGATTATTCCCATTCTTCAATCCATCGAAGGTAGCATTTACCATATTCCAAAGCACAGAGGACAATTCAATTTTGGGATTAACAATAATTGGCTCCAACAAACAATCTATATCAGGAAGCTTTCTTGGTACAATCTGCCTATCAACACCATAACTTGTCTTGCGATTCTCTTCCCCGAAATCATATTTTCTTCTATCAACTTCATATGGTCTTCTAGCATTCTCTTCATCATTCAATTGCGGGGCCACAATAGACAACTCCAAATTCTTCTCCACAGGCCTCGTCCGGACCTTGGCTGATTTCCTCACCAAGAAATGAATCACAGCCTCGTTATATTTACATATATCATCAATGAGCCTTTGATCATCAAGCGGCTCACCATCAAAAACAACCTCTTGCTCATCAAGGTCATCAAACTTCCTCTTCTTTGCAACCTGTTGTTTCACATAACCAACATCTCTCCCACGCTCTACATAAAATGTATATCCTTTACCATTTGTAGTCTTAACCTTTATAACCTGAATATCGGAAAGCTTAAGAACCAAATGCAGAACATTCCCATCAGTGACACCATAGTCACGAATAAGGGAATTGCTCCGGGATAGTTCTCGGCCTCCACAAATAAGTTTTTGGTTTTTCACAACAAACCCTCTACAGGATTGAATCTGTAGCTTCACAGATTCAATGGAATCAGACTCCAAAACACGCATTGGAGCCATAGATCCTCCAACAGATAAATATATTAAGATATACTCATCAGGGGAGGGAGATGATTGGACATGGACGAATTCAGAAGGAAGTATGGTTCCATTTTTAACTGGACTGAGAGCAACACCAGCTAGCGACATTCTTATTTCGCCTTTTCAATTATAACTTTTGGATTTGAAGGGAGCTTAAAATAAAAAAGCTATACACGAATCACAAGGAATTAGACATATTTGGATTTGAAGGGAGTTTAAAATAAAAAAGCTATACACGAATCACAAGGAATTAGACATATTTGTATTGTTAATGATCATCGAACTACGATCTGGATGATTAAAAAAAATCCTGACAACATGAATCTTAAAATTTCTGCACTTCTGTAGAGTAATCAAATGTGAAACTTTCCAGTAACAAACGAGAGATCAAATTTCAAAGATACATAGCTAAAGGCTACGAGATTTCAATTGACAGATCAACATTTGTGCAAAATTAGGGTTTCACTGTAATGAGAGATCATACAAAAAGGAAATACAAGAGCAGAACAATACAAGAAAAAAAAAGTGATTCTTACCAAACTGGAAGAACCGAAGAGGACGGAAAGAGGAACCGGAGGTTATAAATTGGGGGTCAAGTTTTAGTAAATCAATCTCGATCGCCGATAGCTATGAAGATTTTTTTGAGCTGTTGAATGAAAAAGAAGAAAAGAGACCCGTGGAGCCGACAGCCTTTTATGCGGAGTGGCGAAATGAAATAATTAATTAATTAAGTTTTTTTTTTGGTCAAATAATGCAAAGAATATTCCTAAATTTTAGTAGAAAATACGTACAGATGTTCATACCAAAATTACGAATTTTAGAAAGTTTCTTTTCCTACAAGTTTTTAGTTAATTTAATTTTTTACTTCTATCTCAATTTTTTATTAAAAAATAAGTTAAACCCCATTTATTTATTTTTTCATAATAGCCAGTAAAAATTATCACTTTTATAAAAAAAAAAATATCAAGTTATCACTTTATATGACTAAACAATAAAAAATTAATTAGCTTTTTTAATTACATCTTTAACATTAATATCTTAATTAATAAAATTAGAATATATTATTAAAAATTAATAGATAATATTTTAATCTATTTAAAATAATTTTATATAATATTTAGAGAATTTAATGAATTTATTAGTAGATATATATTAGTTGAATGTGACAATTTCAATTTGATGAATAGAGTATAACTTTTTTTACTAAAATTTAACTATATATATATATATTATGACTGTACATGTATTGGGTTCGGTTAATATTATAACATTTCGCAAATTAATTGAACCTTTATAAATTAAGTAAAATTTATAAACTCATAATAAATTTATTATAAACTAATAAAAATAACATATTTTAATAAATATTTTATAAATTTTAATATTTTAGTGAATAATTTATAAATATAATAAATTTAAAATTATTTTTAATTTATATTACATTTTGAAATAAAATATGTAAAAAAAAATATTTTACATATGTAAAATATGTAAAAAATATTTTTTTTAAAAAAAAGAAGAAAGAAAAAAAATGTAAAAAAAAAGACAGAAAGAAAGAAAATGTGGATAATCAGATATTTTAACATGTTTATGATTTTATCAAACAAGTTTTTAAACTGAAATTTCTCTGCGAATTTGAGGTGAGACTAGGGGAGGAGCTGAGGTTACTTCAAACTCCAATAATTTCTTTGATGCTTTCCCTACTTTCATAATTTTTTTTCTTTCAAAATCACAAATAATAAATATAATCCAATTTTATTGCGTGAAGGCAATATAACAATTCAAAATGAAGCTTTATACACATTCGCTGCTTGGATTAAAGTGGAAATTAACATAAACAATCTATTTATAAGGAATGAAACAATTCCGGAATCATTAAATAAAAAATTTAAAGACTTACTAGATTGGTTAGTTGCTTGGTTTTTAAAATGATAAAAACATTTTTAAAAAATCAAATAAGAGAGCTTTTTTTTTATGAGCAGCAACTAATATGATATTCACTAAAATTGCACCATTCAAACTCATATACGTTTGAATTTAAATCATTCGTGTCTATTTCAAATCCAATCATATTATATTTTTATTATCAATACTTGTTTTAAACATCTTTAACACTACTCATTTATTATTCGTATACACTTAATTAGCTATTTAAATATAAAAATTTAAAAATATTATAAAATTTAAATTATAAAATAATATTTCTCTCAATTAAATAATTATAAATAAATAATATTTTATACTAATACAAATTTATAAAAATAATAATTTCATACCACTCAATTCTATAATTAAAATAAAATATAATAAATACATAATTAATATTTAATAAATACAGTAAATATATATAACTTCATTAATACTCATATATATGTATCCAAGCCTCATATTAATAATAAAAATATTATTTATAACCATTTAAATTAATTTATAAACTATTCATTTGTTATACGGGTAAATTCACATAAATTAGATATCTAAAAATATCTTATCTATTATGATCTTTAGTTTTATTCTCTACAATATACTTCATAGTATACATAGGTTAAATTACATTAGTCATCCCTCACAAATATTCAATATTACTGTCATTGTCTCTAAATTTTAATAATTACACTAGTCATTCATCAACTGTTAATATTTATAATATCGGCGTCCTTTAGTCTATACGCCATCTAAAAAAATTGACATGGTGTCAGCATCTAAAGTGACGTGTCAAATAAGGTGACTATCCATTTGATTTGTCAAGTTTATTGAGGCACCATATCTTACGTCACATCAACATATTTAACCCGGTATATCTTACACAAAAACTTAACAATTTAACCATTTGAGTTGCACTGATTTTCAGTCTATATAGTTACTTTTTATATTTTAATTATAGTTTTCTAAAAAATTATAAACTATAAAGTATTTTTTATTTAATAATTAAATAAAATTTATTAATTAAATTAAAAGTCTATAGATAAATTATTAAAATTTTTAAATTTTCAAAATTATTTAATTTTAATTTTTTATAATTTTAATATTTTTTGATTAGTAAGTTATATTTGCAAATAATCTAAATTATTTTATTTTTATATTTGAATAATACTATTGTAAAATAAAATAATAATTAATTTTTAAACTTAATTGAATAATTCACTTAAATAATTAAAAATTAAACTTTAGTTTATAATAATTATATCAATAAAAATAAAAATTTTAGATTATGTGAAAATAATTTAGAATATGCAAATGTATAAAATGAAATGATTATTAAATAATTTTAAAAAACTAAAGATTTTTAATAATTTGCCTATAATTTTTTTAATTTAATTAATAAATTTTATTTAATTTAGAAAAAAATTATTTTGTAGTTTATAATATATAAATAAAACTACCATATAAACAAGAAAGCTCAAATGATTAAGAGGGTGTTTCTCAAAACTGGAGCTTTTCAGCTTATTGTGAATAAGTGATTTTTAGATTATAATCAGATTAAAAATAAGCAGTTAAGCGTTTCTTTAAACTAACTAATAATCAGCTGATAATCAGTTTATAATCAGTTAAGTGTTTCTGTAAAATCAGCTTATAATCAGTTTTTAATTGTAGAAACTGTCAAAATGACCAAACTGTCCATGAGTTTATTTATTGTATAAAAATAATTTTTTAAATGTCAATTCAAAATTTATTTTGCAATAATAATAATAATAATAATAATAATAATAATAATAATAAAATTTCTTTAATGGGAACTAAAGTGTATAAGGTAGGCAAATTTGGAATATTGAAGATTAGGTAGGGATAGTATGGTCTTTTACTTGGTCAAAACTGCTTAAAAAATAAGTGCTTAAAAAAAAGTAGCAAAACCCAACTTTTAAAAAACTGATTAAAATCAGATTATAATCTACTATTTAAGTTTTCAGAAACACTTAAATAAACAACTTATAATCCAAAAACAGCTTATAAGCAGTTTTGACCAACTTTTAAGTTTTGAGAAACACCCTCTAAGTTGCTGGGCTTTTGTGCAAGAGGTGCAAGGTTTGAACTCCATGTGCCTTACCTCTTTTAAAAAGAATTTGCAAAATATTGAACATGGCTTCATGTCAGCTTTTTATTAGGATATTAGATAGCATATAGGCGGAAGAAATATGACATATAATTACTGAGATATGCCACGTCAGCTTTTTATTAACAATAATGATACGAATATCAATAGAGTTTTTGATAAAATTAATTAAAAATAATTTTAAATTTATTATATTTATAAAATATTTATTAAAATATCATAATTTATAAAATATTTATTAAAATATTAAATTTTTATTAATTTACAGAAAATTTATAATAAATTTATAAATTTTATATAATTTATAATGAGTTTATAATAATAAAATATTTAAAATATTTAAAAAAAATAAAAAAAATTTAAAAATATAGTGAAAATATCATTTTTCCTATTAATAGTTGAGGACCGCCAGTATAATTAATGAACAATTCAACAGACAATTAATGTTATATGGGTCTAATACTATGGGGCATTATAGATTGACCGTTGAACTTCAAACAATTGAATTACTGTGGCAGGATAAAAAAAAATCAAATATCTTCAGGAAAAAAAATTTCAATAAAATATACGTCAAATTTTCAAATAAAGTTTTAATTTTATTTTAAAAAGCAAATACAATCATAAAAATTTTATTAAAATTAAAAACAATAAAGCATACATAATTTTTCTAACTACTTATTATCAAACTTAAATTTTTTTTAAAATAAAACTTATAAATATCCTTCTAATTGCAAAATTATTATTTTTATTTTTTATCAAATGAGTATCATTATAGATATTTTTACTTTTTTCATAAACAATAACAAATAATTATAAGATAATAAAATTTTAATACAACTTAATTGAATAAAAAAATAATTTTAGTGATTAGGCCAATTAAAAAATATAATTTTAGTTATTAGACCAATTAATTATCAACTAGAATGATGTCCTCACTTTGATTCGGAATATATATTTTTTATAAAATAATTTTAACCATTTAATTGTATACGAGGGACATTTAAAATATATTATAATATTTAAAAGTAAAATTTAAAAGTAAATAAAACTTATAATAAGCTGGTGTCAATATCATATATAATTATAACATTATATAAAGTACAATTGAATATTAAGATAAATTGATAAATTGACCGATATATTATATGATTATAGCAATAGATGACTCAATTCTATAATTGACGATATACTTAAAACACAGATAAATTTTATTTAATGAGTGTTATATTGTAAGTTAGAATAATCAAATCAATCGTAGATGCCATTTAAAATTAATAATTATCATAATATATAAATATAAATATTAATTATAATTTCAATATAAAATATAAATGTGTTAATATATTTATATTTATATATTAATGATACCATTTAAAATTTATTTTTGGCGTCCACAAAATTTATTTTTATTTATTAATTATTTTTTTTATTTTATCTTATTAAAATATAAAATATAATATTTTTCTTCATAAAAGTATCTTAATAACTTATAAAATAAAATTAATATTTAATTGCCAAAAAAGATAAATATTTTACTATTTTATAAGTTTAATTTTGTTAATAAATGAAAAATAATTTCTTTTTATTTTTTTAATTTTTGTAAGACATACTAAGATTTTATTTAACTCATACAATAAAAAAATATAAATATTCATAAAATATATTTTGAATTAATAGACTTATTAATACGGTAGCTCATAATCTAATTGAGATAACTGTTCTAAGTATAGATTTTTAGTATTAGGATCTTGCTCCCAATTGCATTGTGAGAGATTTGAGTTATGATTTTCAATAATAAAATATTATTCCATAAAAAAAGTTTGAGTTCATATTATTTTTTCTCTTCAATGATTTTTTAAAGTTATAAAAAATAAAATCTCAGATAATTTAATTATTAATTATTCATACATTTTTATAAGTTATTGAAGCAAAAAAAAAAACTAATTTTGATTTGATAATTTTTATATTACTTGATAGTATAAATATATTGCAAATAAGCCTAACATATAAATATATACAGTATATTAATTTATTAATAGAGTATTCTAAAAATATTATTAAAAAATAAATTTTAAGATTAATTAAATGAATAAAAAATATGAATTATATTAATGATTATAATGAAATATAATTTTATAAAAAATTTTACTTTTTTTCATATAATTTATTATAAAATAATAAGTTACTAAAATTTTTATATAATTTATCATAATACACGTTAATCTAAAATTAATAAATTATTTATAATATATAAATTCTAAAACTAAACTATATTTAAATTTTAAAAATAAAAATAAAATAAACAATTTTATAATTTTATTAAGTATATTTTATTAAATTGAATGGAAATTATACTAAAAAATTAAAAAAACTAAAAACTAAAAAAAAAGAAAGAAAGCATTATACAAGGGCAAAATGGAAAAAAGAGTGAAAAATATAATGTTTATCTACTTTTCATTGCTTTTAAATTATAGAAATAGATTATGTACCAAAAAATTTTAGGTAGGATAAAAAATCATAATATATGAAGACGGAAGGAGCTAGCATGGAGTAGTTTTTTTTTTTTATATAAAATTGGTATAAATATAAATTTTAATTTAAATATATTTATTTAGTCCAAAACTAAATATATATTAGTCTAAAATTAAAATTTTATGTTAAAAGAAGGCTCATAAGACAAGTCTATTATTTTTTTATTGCACTATTTATCCTCGTAAATTAAAAATTAAACTATTTCATCATGTCATCAACTATCACTAGAACTTGAGATCACTATTTCACAATATATATAAACAGTGACGAAACTAAATAGGGGTCAGTCACGCTCAAAATGCCATTGACTTTTGTCTCGTTATATATATATATATATATATATATATTTATAGAGACATAGTTATATAGACTGCAGTAAATATATATTTATGGATATCCCTATTTATATAGACATAACTTTGTATAGACTGTTGTATGAAAATGATAGCATATTAATTAAAAAAATGATAGACCTAGCTTGTATAGACTGCTGATTTTTTTTTTTATATATATGAATCACATTATGATAATAAAAATAAAATTATTTACATAAAAAGAATATATACACCGAAATATTCTCATTATCAATTTTAAAAAAATTATTTATGGACAAATAAAAAGTTACATAAATTTTTTCTAGCCCAATTAGTATGATTTTTTCCTTTCTTTTAGGCAATTTTTTTTACACATAAATTGCAAATATATTTTTTGCCTAAAAATTACAGTTATAAAATTTTTTCTTCATTCAATTTTCTCATTTTCTATCTCTTCTCTTTCATCTCTTTTTTTTTCTGCAGCTTTCAATAAAAGGTTTTAATTTTTTTTTATTTTTTATGTCGTATCTCAAAATTTTTTTATATTGTATCTCAAAATGTATAAATTTTTATAGCATTAAATTTATTATTTTTTATTATATTTATCTCTCAATATTTGTGAATAGCAAATATACAACTATACCCAATAATTCATACGTAAAATTATAATTACATTAATTGTGTTTTAAATATAAATTTTCAAAATCTCAACTTGTTATTTTTTTTATTTTTTCTAATCAATTTATATTATTGAATGGTGAACTAAAACATATTATAAATTATAAATTTATTATTTTAAAATTGAAAATATATATTTCACAAGATTTATGATAAATAAAAATTTTAAAATATAGATTCATTTAAAAAATAAATCCTCACTAATCATAAATTCTGTATTCCCCTATGTATATAAATAAATTTATATATATAAATTAATATTTTTTATGTTGTGATTAAAAAAATATATTTTTTTATATCGTAACAATGGTAAAAATAAAACTTTTTTTTGAGGATGGCAAAATTTTTGATATCATAATTCACATTAAAATTTTATATTTTATCCATTTTATTTTTTTTATTTATCCAAATACCTCACGTAGATGAAACTTCCAAAGGCTTAAGGCTAAAATCATGCATGGTGGTGTGTAGCTTTCTATCTATTCGTACGTACATATCCTAACAAGTATTTAATGCTCCTTTTTTGGGATTATTATAATT
The DNA here is from genome assembly GCA_947685225.1 of Garcia nutans. Taxonomy (NCBI): domain Eukaryota; kingdom Viridiplantae; phylum Streptophyta; class Magnoliopsida; order Malpighiales; family Euphorbiaceae; genus Garcia; species Garcia nutans. The sequence continues at coordinate 11,105,344 of CANTUV010000010.1, read as the reverse complement.
TCATACCCCACTAGTGATTGTATAAATCAAACCACTATTAGTCTATTATGTTGGACTGGAATTAATTTCAATATACTTTTTTATATAAAGAATTAATTTTAATTTAAACTTTATTGTATTGCTTTTTTTTATATAAAAATTAATTTCAATATACTTTTTCACTTGTCATAAATTATGGGTTACTTCTCAATTTAAACAAATTTACTTTTTGTCTTAAAAAAATTACTTTTTACATAATTTTTATTTAAAATATATATTTTTTATCAACAAAAATCATTTAATATTAATACTGAGTAAAATTTATTGATTTAATTATATTTTTGTTAAATCCCGTGAAAATTAAAATAGTTATTTATTTTAAATTTATAATAAAATGAATAAAATATTTTTAATAAAAAAAATAAAAAATAAAAATACAATTAAATGTGTCATTTTTTTTTATTTTCTTAGGTTTATTACCACAACTTCCTTTGCTGTGGTTAACAATACCACAACCAAACTCTTTTCCATAAAAAAAATAAATAAACTAAAATATATAAAAAATAAATAAAATAAATAAACTCTTTTTATATTTTTATTAGATAATAAAAATATAATCTAATAATAAAAATATATTTAAATTTTATTTAATTACCAGAAAAATAAAGTAAAAGAGAGAGAGAGAGATCTTATTGTTAGCTGTACTTTTGAAATGAAACAACTAAATATATAAATTATGAATGTTTCATTTGTTTAAAAAATGTAAATAAAATAAATAAATAAGTTATGTTTTCATAGTCAACGGTCCAAACTTCAAGCAATACTGTGCCCACATGAAAAGTCTGCACATTCTGTAATGATAAAGAGGGTTTGTAGTTTCATTCTTCTTATAGTAAATTATAGTAATTGTGGCTTTGGTGCTTAGTGGACTGTTCATAAACAAAAAAAATTCTTTCTAATTGATTGTTCTCAAGTCCAAGTCATGTTCGATGAACTGAACCACTGTACTGCAGCAAAAAAGAGTTTGCTCAAAGGAATTTCGAAAGGACCATGTGAAAATAATGAATCAGACAACGTGGAACTCATTTGACGGAGACAGAACTGATAGGGGACTATGGGTGGAGGGGGAAATTAAAGCCTGCTCCATTTGCAATCACATCAGCAACTAATACCACAGAGTAAGCTCTGCAAAAATGAATCAGATCCATTTTTGGTATTTTGTCATAAAAAAAAATGAATCTAAATCTTCAGAATATTGACAATGCCCTCCAAAATTAGAACCAGAAAACGTGCTGTGCAGAAAATTCGGCGAGAGAGGAAAATATATGTATATATATATCCTCTTAACAAATATAACTGAATTTCAACATATAATTTGGCAAAGAACAAGAGAATTAGACAAATAAACATAAAGAACAAAACAAATATATCAGTTCTTAATAACCAACAATGGCAATGTTGGTCAAAACTTTCGAATTTAATTCATCTTGCAAGAATAATACTTACTCCTTATGACAGAATATGTATATACTATAAAAAATCACAGAAAAATTTGCTGCCCTAATCGGTCAATAGGTAGTTATTTTCTACTTCTAGATGGCTTCTTGTATGATGATGCCCTCCGATGTATCAGAAACTCCAAAGAAGCTTTCAAACAACGAACAATACGCCTATGGACTATATTGTTAAATGAGATTTGGTGCACTACCCAACAGATGATAATTGCTGTAAAGAGTTGGATTCGTGGGAAAATGCTGCCATCAGTTTTGCCTTTGAAATTTGCTCAGATCCTTGAGTTTTTATCACAAATGTATGAAACACTCTGTCATTCGCTGCAGCAAGTTTTGAGTCAATTACAATGATCTGTGCTTCTTTGAATACTTGGATTACTCTTGAAGCAGGATGGGAATCCAGCGGGCAGCTCACCCTTACAATAACCTCATCGTGGGAAGCTTGAATATCGACTTCAGGAGCTTGGCTATGACTTCTTACATTTGAATTAACCTCCAAAGCTGATGCATCTCTAGAACTGCTCCCATATTTTTCCCTCTCTGATTCCATTAACTTCAACTTTGCTTGAAGCTCATTGATATAAGCAATAGCATCACCCAACAAGGAAGCTTTGTCCATCTTGGAAATATTTGGCACAACAGCTCTTAAGGCATAGAATCGCTGGTTTAACTTTTCTCTTCGCTGCCTCTCTGCCTCGACATGATTGAGGGGTTCTTCTCTTCCATTTGCTGGCTTCCTGCCCCGTTTACGAGGCCTCCTATCGTCAGCTGTGCTAGGCCGCTCTTCTTTACATGAAGCTTCAACATCTGAGTGCTCTGATTCTACACTAACTGGCCGGCCAATAACAGAAGGCCCTGAAGTTGCCCCTGAAAAATCAATTTGCATTTGCACCTGCTTCTGCGGGTAGTTCAGCCTGAACTCTTCCCTGACCCCATTAACAAGCTCTTGGAGATTATTTGATGTGGTTTGTGAACCATACACCTCGGGTGAACTCCCTGATTTCAAACCAAAACTGTGTCCCCAACTAGAACCATGAAGGCCATTTCCAGTACTTGGAAATGAAAACCTATTCCCATTTTGATAAATATCCCATGATGGCCTCTCTTCCATTTTCCTGACTGCCAGCTTCTCTCTAAAACCATGTCCATGGCCATGACTTGAGTTGTCCCAGTCCTGCCCAAATATCTTTGGAATTCCTTCAACCCTCTCCACAATCCCCACATTCGGGAACAGGGAATTCTCATCTTTCTTATCATTGACTACTGGCAAGGCTGGTATTGCTGCTGACACCAATGATTTGGCCCTGATAAGTGAATTATGTGTTGAAAAGTTTATTCTTATAGTCTGAACCATTTCAATACTCTCAGGAATGGATCTCACTGACCCCAATTCAACAACTCCAATATCAGTAGCCACCAACACAATTGTCTGAATCCTAGCAGACTTTGCGAGAAAAGACCGCACACAATAATCAGACCCGGACTTTAGGGCATCAGTGATCCATACATGCTTCCCAGAAGCAAAACATTTGCCCGGGCCGCCTTCTCCGCGGGGAAATGAAAAATACATGGATGCTAAAAAGAACATCTCAGTATCAGTAACCCGGTCTAATCCCAAAGCATAGTTATCCTCATCTGATTCACCAGACAATGTATGCAGCTTCTGAAGAACTCTTTTTCTCATCCTCTGTTGGGTCTCGTCTTCAAAACGCAGATTGAGAAATCTCGTGGCTTCAGATTCTTCCCCTTCTTTGGGCTCCCGGCAAGACCCATCTCCCCAACCGAGGACCCAGTCACCGGATTTGGAGCAAGAAATCTGCCAAAATATCGCATAATTCCAGCTGAAATTTGAAGCGTTGGGACGGTCCACGAGATCCGAGAGCTTGTTTTGCAAATTCTCGTCGCTGCCTATAGCCATTAACAAATTATCGTTTGAGAATGAGTTTGTTATCAAATAATTGAAAGCCTTTGTGCCCAAAACAGCTGCACCCATGGCTTTATCTTCATCCTTCCATGCCCCAGCTCCCATGCCTATCTCAATCTTCATTTCTAAGCCCAAAATGAAAGAACCCACTAAGCAAAAAAAAAAGCTCAAATTTTAACAACCAAATCAAATCCTAGTACTAAATTCCCAAAATACTGAGGCATAAAGAAAATTATTTAGCTAAAGACTAGAATCCAATGTATTAAGGAAAATATAATTACCCCACATGGTTTCTCTTGCAAGTTACTGTCTTATATAATTTCAGATCTCGATAGCTCTAGAGCTAAGTTACAAAGAAAAGCCAAAAAAAATAAAGTGAAATTTAATGCAAAAAAAAAAAGAATTGAAAGATAATTATACACACCGGTTAAAGCAAGCAGACTGGGATCATGAGATAACAGTTGGGTAAGGTAGCAGAATGATATTCTCAAGTTCTGAAAATTTTCCAGGGAAAGTGACAGTTCAGTTGAAGAATAAAATTTTTTCCGGAAAGCAAACAATCGATAAAACTTGACAAACAATAAGGAATGGGAAAAAGGCTTTCTCCCTCTTTCTCGCAAAGTTAGGAGGTTGAGGTTTTGTGTGCGTGTGGGATAGAGAACGGAAATAGGTTTGTTCTTTGCTGCTGTCTAACTCCTTAACTTGATAATTGTAGCATGGTTAAGTAAAAAGTAACCATGGTTTAAAACTCCCTGATTAAGAAAATAACGAAAAAGTAAAAAAAAAAGATACTGCCTTCGTCCATCGCAAAGTGGACATATACGCATGAGTAAATAAAATAAAAATAAAATGTTGGACGTTGAGGAGTAGTCGGCAACGATTTTGTGTGTGGTTTGTTTGTTGGTCTAATTAAATTTAAAGCTGTAACAATACGCACCTGGGACTTCCTGCGCCTTACACGTCATCTTCTTATTCCTTTTTTTCTAATTACTGCACTAAAAATACACCCGATTTTAAAGCCATTTTTTAAAAATAAAATATAATTATAAAATATTTTATTTTAATTAAATATAATTTATTTTTTTTACTTATATATTAATTTAATTAGAATTTTTATTTTTAATTAATGATCTTAAATCATCAGTTTTTTTTTTTAATGACTAGGTGCTTTGGAACTGATTTAGTCACAAATTAGTTATTTTTGTTTTAGTGATGAGTCTTTAAAATCTTTTATTTCGAAACTTAATTGAGTAAAAGAAAAAATATTTTTATTTTGACTTCGCTATGTTAAAGAAAACAACAAAAGTGTGCAAATTTATAAATATCTATTTTGTTAATATATATTTTATTTGTTTTTAATTTTCATCTAATATCTTTTTTTTTCTTTTTTGGAGAAATAGATTCAATTTCAAATGACTCGTATGCCTCCTTGCCCGATATGGGTGCACAACTAATGAATTTTATTATTATTTTCAGTTATATTCCTTTTACCAAAGTCATGAACGTTGTTTTGGTAAAAACAATGTGCTAAATATGCAAAGCAATAGTTGTTGATGATAAAAAAAATATATCTATTCCTTACTTTTTAATAATTTTATTTTTTTTCTCAAAAAAATTTAAAATTTTATTTCACCTCCAAATTAACAAATATATTTCTTTTTTAATTTGTCATAAATTATATATTCACTTGCTATTTTAATAAATTATTTAATATGTTAATTTTTTATTTATATTCACATTTAATATTACTTATTAAAAATATTTAGTAAACAAAACTTATACTAAAATAAAAATTAAACAAGAAAATAATGTAAATATATAATTAAATTATTGTAAAATAAAATATGTATCTATCAATTTAAGATAAAGAAAATATTATATAAATTAGTATATTTTAATTTTTCATATTAGATTAACATTTTAATTTTTCAATTTTAGTTTTGACTGCTTATTTATACTATTATTACAAATTTGCCTATTTATTTTTATTTTTAAATGTATTTGATCTTAAAATATGCACATAGTAAATAACAATATAACATAGAGTAGGTTGCATTTTTTGAAAAATTATGTATAGCCTATACCCTACTACGTACCGTTTTGAGAAAAAGGTCCAATGCACAGAATCTAAAAAAGCTCTATTCCGCTTTTTTTATTTTTTTATGAGTACTAGATTTTTTTACTTTAGTTCAAAAAAAGGAAAAACTACTTTCCAGTTATTACTGTTTCTTTTTTCTTTTTAAGGTTTATCAGAAGATATATAATAAGCAGAAAAAAATATATATGGCGATTTTTGTTTTTTCATAAGAATAAATCTTTATATATATTGAAAATTAAGACCAAAGTTCATTTTTTTAATAACTATCTTATAAAATTTAAAACTTATATATCACGCTTTCTATTGTTTTCTTTATTTTATTGTATTTTTTAAATATCATATTTAAAATTCATATAAATCAAATGTTAATATTTTTATATTTTTAAATTAGCTCATAAATAATAAATTTTGTTGACGTATTTTTATATTAATATGTAAAAGTATAGAAAAATAATATTTAAATCTAATAATAATAATTCATATATTTTAAAAAATTCTAAGAAAAAACAAACTAAATTAAAAATATATAAAAATATAGTCAAAACCCTATTAAAGTCCGTCAAGCATGAAGCAACCAATTACTAATCAATATTTCATTTTAAAAAACTATTATTATACTTTTTTTAATTTTACCTTGAAGATTTTTATGATGGTTTTCAATGCAGTTTTTGAAAGATTTTTGCACTTAAGTTTTAGAGGTATTAAAATCTTTCATTTTGATTTTCTTTTCTTTGGTTAATGTTTAATGAAATCTTTTTTTACTCACGAAAAAATATGATGACCAATATTATTCATCTTCCCTGGTCACTATTTTTTTTTCCTTTTAAATATTATTTCCTTTTTGAATTATCTCATGATTTCATTGAATACATATTCGGCTTTTACCATAAATGGAAAAGAAAGTCCAAATCTTGTTCGTTGGTTGATTCATTTAATGGTAAACAACATAAAATTTGGAATTTTTTTTAACCTATTCATTTTTCAAGCATAAAAATATATAATTAAATTAAATTAAATTAATTGTTTCAGCATTATTTTTTTGCAATTAATTTATTACTTATATTTTATAATAATAAATATTAATTTATAATAATATTTTATATTTTATTACTATCCTTTTTTTATAATAATAAATGTATAAAACCATTATATGCATTATATGTTTGAGAAAATTATGCCTCTCGTTAAATTTTGCAATTTTTTTTAATTTTGTTATGAGTATTTTAGTCATTTTGTAAAAATATAAGTTTTAGTTATTTTATAATAGTTTATAATATATTTACGTAAGTTATTTTGCAGATAGTAAATTTTTAAGAAATTATATATATTTAGTAAATTTATAAATTAATTATAAATTCTAATAAATTTAAAAATATTTTTAAAATATAATATATATTTTTTCACAGTTCTTTAAGAATCCTTATGTGCATTTTCGTATTTCGAAATATTTAGAGAAGTGAATATTATGTATGGTTTAAACATGCAATATTGTTGTTATTTACAATATAAATACATATTTATTATCATCTCTTTAATAATTAAATTTTATGGATTAGGGTTAAATTATACATATAATTTAATGATAAATATGTATATGATCTAAATAATATATTTGAATTTAATTTTTTTATTTAATATTGAAAAATATTACAATTAAACACTTGCACACACAAATAAAATATATAGCAAAAATTGAGCTTGTAAATAATCAATTATGATATTAGTTAGAAAATTTATGATATATGTATATTTGACAATGATATTTCTATAATTAAATTAACTTGAAAGTGATAAATATTAATAATTAAAAGCCAATATGAAGGAAAGTAACCGCATGGATTTCTTTTCTATATGACCAAACTAGGTTTGAATTGACGACTCATATAATGTTATGTTCATTAGGAGATATTAATGATATAGACAATAACAAACTTATCCTACGGCCCACAAAGCTCGTAATAGCCATTAAATTATGCAAATATGCTCTATTATCAACTGACAGAACCACCCAAGCAACTGAACATGAATAAAAATTACACTGTAAGTCCAATATTCAAATATATGGATTTTCATTCTTAAAAAAAATAAATATATTATTGTTTAGGAATTTATTTTAGTTTTATATTGAACCCAATTTTATTTTTAAGAGGCCATCCCATCATTTTGGAGTTTACTGAACAAAAAAAAGAAGAAGAAGAAGCTGGAATAAGTAATATAAAAAAATAAAATTTATCATTTAAATTTTGTTTTTCTGATAGATTTTTTTTTATTAATTACATATAGCAAAAGGCTATAATTTAAATTCAAAAAAATATATTATTAAATTACATGTCAGTAGTTTACTGACGAAAATATATATTATATTTTTTTTTTCATTTTAAATGTCTTTAATGCCTTTGAAAAGCATGGATTTATAATTTATCGTTTTAAAATTTCAATGACATTTCATAAGAGTCTTATTAGCAAGTAATTGATGGATTTTCAATTTGATTTTCTTCTATAACTTTGAAAAGTATGACTACACCATTCATGTTAGGGGTATTAAAGCGAATTATCAAACTATATTTATATTAGATTAATCCACTCCGGTGATACGATTAAAATCAATACAAATATAATTAATTTATTAATCATATCGATACAAACACGATATAAAAATTAAATAAATAATATGAATACGATACGTATAACACGTTTATTTAAATAGGTTATATACGAATCACATAAAAATAATTCATTTAATTTATATAATATTTTTAATTTAAAATAATTTTATATTTTTAAATAATTAATTAAAAAATTGTTCATAAAATAAAATTATGATAAAATTAATTTTAAAATATAAATATATTAAAATTCCTTAAAATAGATAAAAATAAAATATATAACATAATTAATATAAAATAAATAATGAGTGCACATTATATTTCGATATTAAAACTTAATACAAAAAAATATTAAGGAGATAATATATAATTTTTAATACAAATTTTGAAATAGTTTTTTTTAATTTTGATTTATTTTTTATTATATTTTATTTTATAAACTATATTTTAAATTTTAAACTAAAAAATGTTATTTGATATAAAATATATAATATTGGATTGCTTAAATTGTAAAAATTGTTTAATTTTTAACATTTATTGAGAAAAAATAATTTCTAAAATTCATAAAAAAATTAAATTTAAATTAATTAATAACGAAATTAATAAAATAATTTAGTAATTAGATAAAATTAATAATTTTTTAATAAAAATAAATAAAAAATAAATATAATATTTATAAATAAATAATAATACATCTTATAATAATAATATTATAATAATATAATAAATACATAACACTTATTTTATTTTTCTAAAAATAAATAATAATAAAATAATATAATTTTTAGTTATATAAAAACTACATCGTTATAGTTAAATGGATTATAACGTATTTGCATGTTAACTCGTTAATAAATTTTTTAAAATCATATCATAATGAGTCGATCGATTTATAATATTAATCCGTTTAAGGTCAATTCTAATTCACTAATCTTACATATTTTATATATAGTATTCACGTGTCACATACATTTTAATATTCTTAATTCATACCTTTTGTGTGATGGCTAATTTCACACGTTTAAGATACTCTTCACACACTTTTTTTTTTTAAATTACATTATATTGTTATTTTTATATTTAATGATAGTTTTGCTAAAAAAAGAAAACATGAGTCTTGACTTATTTTTGTATATACTGTCCAGCAAAATTTCGAAGTAAGACAATAGGTCTTAGTAAGCACATTGCCTAACCATTTCGTTATTTCACTTTCAATAATTTAACTTTCAATATGAAATTCCTAATTTTTACAATAAATTAAAAATTCATTATTGAAATCTCAATGGTCAAATGGCTACGCGCCTACGCCTGTTCAACCACACCCATACAATTGATGGTTAGTCTTTATTTTTTTAATAAATAGCACGTGATTTATTATAATAAATAAATAAAATCATTTAAATTCACTTCTATGTTAGCAGAGGGGCAAGATGGCAAATGCCTCATCTTTTTATAAGAGAAAAGGCTCAATAAATATTTTAATAATTTGATTGCATAACATGTTCAAAAGGCAAAATCATGAAAAATGAATATTAGAATTAAGTAAATATAAAACTAAAATTTTATATTTAAAAGTTCAACATTAACTAAATTTTGATAAAATATAGTAAATTTTTAACAAGTAATTTAATGTAAAGTTTAATTTAGTGATTACTCCACTTGTTCGCTAAAATCATCGTATTTAATTTATAAATGTTTATTAAAAAGTCATTAAATTTTTTATAAATTATATAAAATTATTTTAAATTAATTAAAATATTTTATATTAATTTATTAATATTATATTTTATTTTATTATTTAAATAATTAATACTAAGTATATCAATAAAATAATATTAATTAATTTTTTTATTATATAAATTTATAAAATGATAATTTAAGAGATATAATTTTTTTTTATAAAAATAATAATTTTAGAGAAATAATAAAAGTATTATACTTTAGACAGACAGAGATTAATAAGTCTGTCGTTATTTTTTGAGAAACTATTATGCTGTTGGTTCAAACTTTTTATTATTTTATAGAAAAGTGTAATAAATTCGTGTACATAATAAATTTATAAAAAAAATTGTACAAGTTATGAATATAAAATTTTATGATTTTTTATAGAAAATTCTCATAAATTTAAGAACATTGTAAAAATAAAAAAATGATAGTATATATTAATTTTTTTTTTATTTTTTCACAATTTTTAAAAAATCCTTTATATTTTGTTTTTAACAGATAAAAAAAAAAGTTAGAATGCAACAAACGGTCGATAGAGCTTGTGCATCACAGCCAATTGGAAAGCGTAATTGGCAAATGGTGATTTGTGGTTGTCTTGCACATGCTAATTTTTAGCGTGAAGTATTGATGGCTCACGATATTCAAAATATTCATTTATCACGAGACGCGTTCTGGGCGGCTCTTATTAATCTACTTCTGCACACTATACACGTTTAACGCTGCCCACGCGTTGTGGGCCTTCTAGACACGTGTTGAAATCTCATCAGCATTGATTTGATCGAACAAATAAGATTGAACTCTCCAAAAACATAAAAAATCTTAAATAAACAAGTCAAAAAGCTCGTGAACTGCACGTGATCTAACGTGAATCGGAGGGGCCTTTGTGCGTGTGTGAGAAGGACGTGACGTGATTTAATATTTCAGCTTTTTATTTATTTTGGTGTAACGTGTTTATTGGACCTTCCTTAAATTTCTCTGCGTTCCGTTCATCCATTTGTACTGTCCGTAACTCTAAGATCGTAAACACGCCTTCTCGCGCAATTGCCTAATATTTATTTTTAAATAATTTTTAAATATTATTAATTTCACCTTAAAATAATAAAAATATTTTAATCTAAAATTTTAGTTATTTAATTAATAGATAATTTTTTTATAAAATATATTTTTTACTATTTATTTATATTAAATAATTATTTATTATTATAAATATTAAAAATTAAAATAGTTATTAATTAAATAAAAAATATAAATAATTTAAAAAATATAAATAATTAAATATAATATTATTAATTATAAAATATTTAAATAGATGATATAATGGTTAATTTATAATTTAATTATAATTTAAATAAAATAATTAAATTATATTTTGAGACGGATAAAAATAAAAATATTTTTATTATTTTAAAATGAAGAGAGTAAAAAAATTATATAAAAATTGCAAAAAATTATAACTAAATAAATAAATCATAATATATATTTATATTACTTGGTCCATGCCTTAATTAAATTTTTACTGTTCAAACATTACTATAGTGCGTTTTTTAATTTCCGACACCGGTGGGGAGAGCACATAATTGACGAGCTTGCAGTGACCCTGCAGAGTAGTTACATCATTGCATGGGTTCGTTAGTCAATGGTCTAACCATTGCGCACCAGCACCAGGCGCTTTTCAAGTTAATCACCAATTTTAGCAACTAAACTTCAGTTTAATTAATTAATTACCACTGGTTATTCTATTTTAAATTTTTATATATCAGCAGTGTCCTTCAGTTCTTTTTTTTAAAATATAAATTTACTATTATTATTTTTCTTCAATTAAAAAATATTATAATAAAATCAAATTATAAATTAATTTAAATTAATCGATTTGTTTTGGCTCCTACACTATTGCAGTGTTCACACCGTCGTAAAGGCTGTGACCAGCCCCATTTTTTTTTTGTCTTGGGCTCACAGATTTAGTATTGAAGATCTATTTACTAAAATTTTCAATTTCCATCTTTTTTTTTCTTTTTTTTTTGCCTTACAAATTATAAAATTTTCATCATAAAACCAGTAACTATTTTTACACACAAATGGGATTAGTTTAGCTAGGGTGAACACAATTCAGTTAATCGATTGAAAATTCAATTCGATTAATCGATCAATAATTTAATTCGATAAATTGATCGAATAGTTTAAATTATTTCGATTTTTAATTCGATTAATGATTAATTGATTCGGTTAATTGGTTAACTGATTAACTAAAAATTTTAAAAAATAATTTTTTTATTAATTTTTTGTTTAAATCTTTAATTATATAAATTTTTATTATAAATATATTTTTAATATAAAATAAAGTTATATTTTGTTTATTTTTTAATATATTTTATTTAGCTTTTTAATTATATTAATATTTTTATTAAAAATATAAATTTTATTATAAAATAAAAAAAATCGATCAGTTCGATTAATTAATCGAACTAACCGATTTAATTCGGTTAATTAACTAAAAAGACCAAAATTAAAAATTGATCTGTTCGATCAATAAAATTAATGATCGAAATGATCGGTCAAATAGAAGTTAACTGACTGACATAATATTCACCCCTAAATGTAGCAAATGTAATAATTAAATTTTAAAAATTGTGAAGAATGATACAAATTTTTATATTTTAAATTATAAAATCATTAAAAATACAATTATAATTTTGATTTGATTATGCAAAATTAATAAAAACTGTTAAAAAATACATTATCAAAACTAAATATAAATTTATGATAAAAAAACTAAATATAAATTTACTCGCACAATTAAATAAGATTCCAATTTTATAATAAAATGCAAAAGTATCATTTTATTTAAATAATTGTTTTTTTAGAAATATTGACAAAATGTTCTGGCAAAATCAAGAAAATAAATCTAATAAGATTGGAGAATTAGTCTGTTTAAAATTATAATATAATATTTAAAAACTATTATTTTTTGTAACCTTGAGCGAGAAAACAAAAAATTAAGAAACAAATAGATATTTTGAATTATTAATTTTCTCCGACAAATACAGAGTAAATTATTATTATTTTTTTAAAATCCAAAATACAGAGTGGAATGTTAAAAACAGTGATTGTGGTGTGAAATAGGCGGAGCATCGAAGAGGTCAACATGAGACAAACGTGCCATGTATGATACAGGGAAGGTCCTACACGTGTATAACGTGCCAACAGCCAATTAGACTCCATGTTTACACGTGTTTGATGTGCGTACTGTAGAAGAATCTAAACCTAAATTTCAGCCCGATCCTGAAATTCAATATTTCTAATTAGGTTACAGCAAATTTCTATTAAATTGTTCTTTTTTTTTTTTATTGAATTCTCTAGATGAAATTTGACTATAAATGTGAAAGGAGAAAAAAAAATCAAGATTAGATTGTCTCCGACATGTGGAGGATGAATTTGGAATATCAAATCATTGCATTTTAATATAATATAATTATTTAAAATTATATGTCATATAAAAAAATATTTCTTGACTTTTTCTAATATATCAATTCATGTTTGGAGCATGAACTACTTTCAACACTTATCTTATTATTTTTTTATTTTTTTACATGGTAGGTGATCCTAATTCAATCATTTTTCTCACCATCGTATTTATTTTTTCTTTTAACTTGAATCATAACTCATTAAAATTTTCAGAGATCGTTTAATTATAAAATCAATATGTTTTAAATATTTTATATACATTAGTTACTTAATTTTAATCATTTTAAAATTAAATATACAATGAATTACATATATTTAATAAATTAAATATTTTTTATTATTTTATTATTTATACTCGACGAGTAACCACTCAACTTACACTTATTTATTTGTTTAACAAACTAATACTTCTTTATTGAGATGTAATTTATCTAAAAAAAAATGATGTGTAATTATTATTTTTTACATAATACCCATGTGTTCATATTGTGAAAGCACTTTAATACTATCACTTTATATTAAATTAATGGTTAGTTTATTAAATAAATGAATGATTACAAGGGATGATACTCAATGAATATAAAAGATAAAACAACAAATCATATTAGGTATAAGTAGCAATTAGTATATTGTGCCTAAATTAATTTTTTTAACAACAACATTGCAGTTGTGTATATCCAATTAATGAAAGATTGAACTTCTTGGTCATTATATGCATTATATATTTTACTAAAAAAAGAATTAGATGTGTAATTAGATAGAGATATATTAAAAAAAAGGTTTCCTTAAAAGAGAAGGATAAGTAAATTAATAAAAAAAAATATTTAGTACGATAAGTGTATGTTAGCAACACACACATATATATTTATATATGATAATTTTGTTTATCTTAGCTGACATGTGAAGGCCACAAAGGTGGGGCCTAATCTCAATGATTAAACAAGCAATAACTGAATTCTTATGGTTTCCAATTATTTGAGTTGGAGCATTTGCATTTGTTACTCTACTATGTGTTTGGAATTCATTAATTAATTATATAATAATTTCAAGAAAAAAATAAGAACTTTTTTTTGATAAAAAAAAGACCTTGAAAGGTAATATAATGTATTGTTCGACAAACGTTGGATAACGACACACATATATATAGACAAATCATGTAAATTATTAAATTTGAACCTAATGAGTTTGGAAATTATATCATAAAATTATAATATTATATCAATTCTGAATTAAATTATGGCATAAAATTTTGATTTTTTAATTATATATATTTTGTCACAGAAGCACTCGGGGTGAGACATTTGTTTTTCATTTATCTCCAGGAAATTTAGCTCAAAACCATCATGCATAGACAGAGGGCGAAATTACTATAGGGTCGTGTGGAGTCACACGATCTCCCTCACCGGAGGTCAAAAAGAAGGAGGCGTGCTCTGAAACTCAGCCCCCGCTGAATTTCAGAGTTTTAACGCTGCGAGAGGTAGACGAACCCCTCGCTGCAAATAAATTTTTTTTTGGACTATTTTTTTTATAAATAAATCCCTGGGGGTTTACTTAAAAAAATAAACCGGCCCAAGCGAAACGACGCCGTTTCGCTTGGGCCGGTTCAAAAAATAAAAAGTTCTCCTTCTTCGGTTCTTCCCTCTCCCTGTCTCAGTTTGTTTTCTCCCCAACCAAAAAGACACAGCCACTGCCAGCAGTACCCACCCACCCAGGCGCAGCCGCAGCACTGCCGATCACTGCCATCCACGACGATCACCGCCATCCATGACGACCCCCTCGATAAATTCCTGGTTCCGCCACTGTGCATGGAAGTTAATTAGTTAATATTTCATTCTCACGAGATCAAATATCTACAAAATTAAATTAATAAATTTGTATGTTTTCATTCATCTTCACCGAACACAGATGTTTTTGCATTTCTTTTTTAATGAACCTCAAAATTCCAACCCATATTCAATATCAATAATAATTATATTAAATAGTGCATAAAATCAACCACTAAAATGTAGGTTAATTATTAAAAGTGTGTGTTGCTTTTATTTAGGTCTCACATTCAAATTTTCTAAGTGATCTCTCTTTTCACATGTGTAATTTATTAAAAAAAAAAGTAGTGCATAAAAATTAAAAGCCAATGTATATCAATTTTATGGATTGTTTGTCATTGTTTTGTGTGTATGTTTCATTTTTAGTTTCTTAACAATTTATATATTAATTAATAATTAGAACACAGGAAAAAATGTGCAAGTAATTTAGTAACTCATTTCCTTAGTTTAAAAGTCACCCATTTAAATTTATACTTTTTTTAAAAAAAGTTTGATGTTTTAACTAATACTAACATTTTTTGAAAATTAATGGATATTTGTAGTAATTTATAAATTGCAATTAAAAGAACTATCATCTATTACTTTTTAGATAAAAAGTTCATGAATTTTAAAAAAATAAATATTTAACATATAAAAGAAATTAGAGCTCAAAGAACAGAAATTCTTACAAGTTATAAGCTTATAAAAAATATATATATAATTATGATGGAAAAAGATGCATCGTTTCTTAGACCAACGAAGCTGAACCAGTCAACGTAATGACAAAAGCTAGGCCGTTTTTCTTATGAGGAAATCACACTGTTTTAACTTTTTTTTTAAATATCCTAAGTTTTTTTTTTTTACTTTTGATATATATATATATATATTTTACTTTTGATATATCAAATATATATTTAATATATATCTTTAAAAATTTAGTATATCTTTAATACATTAAATATATATCAAAGATATACCTCTAAAATAAAATATTTTTAAAATTAAAAAAGAAAAGTGGGTATTTTAAAAATATTTTTATTTTTAAGATATTTTTGAAAAAAAACCGTTTTCTTCTTTAAAATATAGCCCAACATATGAGTCTCAAACCTCAATTACACAACATGTAGGCCAGTCTGTCTTTCCCCTAATTCAAATTAGAAATCTCCTATTTTCACATGCAACAAAATTTTCACTGTAAATATTATGAGGTGCAATTTGGACAAAGACAGATTACCTTTATATATATATATATATATATTTTATCAGGAGTACCTTTAATTGACCACAAACATATTTAGAGGACCTTTAATTGCTTGGATCTCACAAATGAAACTTAAGTTTTTTTTTCATAGTCATGCAACCCTAATTCACGACATTATATTTTAATTCTTAATTTTTTTTTAAAAAAATTCTCATAATTCTTCTAGTGGCTTTTTATTTTTTTTCTTTTAATTATTTCTTCACTGTTTAGATTTTGAAGCAATTTTTTTTTTTGTCGCAAGATAGATAGTTTAAACCATTGGATGTGTCATTGAGCTTAGAATTCTAAATTCTGAATTTAAACCACTCAAAAGTGTCTCCATCATAGAATAATAGAATAAAATTGAAATTTTAATGTTATAATAGAAAGGTATGGGTTGGTTCATAACTAAGAATGTATTATTTTTATTCTTAAAAAAAATTATCTCATTAGTATAATTATTATAAAAAGAAAAACATATTCAATTAATTTCTTAATTTCTATTCCAGAAAATAACACGGATTGATTTTGTATTGTAGTGTATACATGGGAGAAGAGGACACGAGACCGTGCAATCTGCAATCAGAAAAAAGATATAATGAATTGAGTTAAGAATATTGGGCTTGGACAAGTTTAATGACGTGTGAGTGGTACGACAGTGGTAAATTGTTGGAAAACCAAGGGTAAAATTGTCATACTGTTTGCAGAACAAAAGCATTTCAAGGGTTTGCAGCCCCAGCTCACTGCTTCTCTTCTAAGTTAAAATAATTTCCATGAAACAGAAAAACTCTGTAATCTCTTTCTCTCTATCTCTCTCTCTGTAGCAAACATCAATGAGGATAAGGAAGAAGGGGAAGCTGTGGCATGGGTCAGACGTTGATCAGGTGCAGCAGCTACGGCAACAGCACGTCTGCCTCCTAAACCAGTCACCATGGGATGTCATTCCTTTTTCTCAAGATTTAACATTTCAATCTGCTATTCATCAGGTCGCTCTCTATTTATTGTCATTATTATTTATTCCCATCAAAATCAAATAAACTCTCTCTTTTTTTGAGTTTTTCTCTCCCACTTGCTCTCTTTCTCTTGCTGTCTGCTTCTTCTAGGGTTTCTCTTGCTATCTGCCACGTTAAAAATTTCTGTAAAATCTAAAATGCTGTGGCTTTTCGTGTCTTCTTGCCTCCAAATAGCAGATTGGTTCGCTCAGATTAGTGTTTGTTTGTTGTTTGCTACTTTTTGTTTGGTTTAACATTCTTTTTTTTTTTCACCAGTTTGAAAGGGAAAATAGTTTTGATTCAAAGGGGATTACTTTCATGAATCTCTTCCTCCTATTGAATGGTAATTATTTAGTTAATTAAATCTCTGTATACCAATTCATTTTCTGTTCTATTTTTTGTATATTAGGGTTTGAGAATGAATTTATATATAATGCATATATAAATTATTCAAATTCAATTATTTACTCATATGTTGGATATATATTTTATAAATATATACATTCAGACACCCATTTGCCCCACCGCCGCTTTCTTACTCCTCTGTAGACTGGATGTCTTGTGCCGCCGCTTGAGTTGTCGGAGCTCTGGTGAGTTATGGCTTGTGGAGAGGTAGTGGACAGTTCATCTTCAGCGTATGGTGGTTCATCTTCAGCGTATGGTGGTTGCTCCATTTACGCTACGAGTCGTTGGCTGAGTCTGAGAAAGAGAGTCACATCAGAGAGGTGACAAGGGCTTATTAAATTCCTAAAATGCCCCTATCTAGAATCTTGAAATTTTGACAAAGCATATTTCACCTGCCACAGTTGATGAAGAGGGTGACAAAAAATAGAATTAGGAATGGATGATTTTGGAAAAAACTTTTTTATATTTTCTTAATTGATACATTCAGCCATATCTAATTTGTTTATATACATTGCCTCTTTATCCTTATTGTATTAGGATACGGAGTTGAAATTCTGTTTGTAATCAACAAACTTATTCCTATTCTGTTTCTAATTCTAATACTCCCCCTCAAGTTAGGACATGGGATCTTCAATTCTTAACTTGCCCAATACATTGTGAAATACCTCTCCAGAGACTGCTTTGGTAAGAATGTCCGCCAGCTGATCTTTTGAACTGACGAAGGGTAGTGAAATAATTCCCTCCTCAATTTTCTCTTTGATGAAATGTCTGTCAACCTCGATGTGCTTTGTTCGATCATGTTATACTGGATTTTCTGAAATGCTAATTGCAGCCTTATTATCACATTTCAGAACACATCTTTCTTTTGGTTCAAAACCAACTTCACCAAGTAATTTCCTTACCCAAAGTATTTCAGCTACTCCTCTAGCTATCCCGCGAAATTCAGCTTCTGCGCTTGATCTAGCTACAACATTCTGTTTCTTACTCTTCCAAGTAACCAGGTTGCCGCCTACTAAGGTGAAATATCCAGAAGTTGATCTTCGATCCATTGGATTTCCAGCCCAATCTGCATCAGTATACGCCTCAACTTCTAAATGGCCATTCTTATTGAATAAGATTCCTTTCCCGGGGGAGCCTTTCAGATATCTGACAATTCTTAAAGCAGCATCTAAATGCTCTTTCTGAGAATGATGCATGAATTGACTTACCACTCCAACAGCATATGCAATGTCAGGTCGAGTATGGGAAAGATAAATCAGTTTTCCCACCAGATGTTGATATTGTTCCTTGTCTGTCAGTTCAGCATCTTCCCTGATTTGTAAGCCATGATTTAAAACAATTGGAGTGTTAGCAGATTTACAATCTAAGAGTCCTGTTTCTGCAAGGAGATCTAAAATGTATTTTCGTTGAGAAATAAAAATTCCTTGTTTAGAGCGGAACACTTCTATTCCCAGAAAATATTTGAGTCCTCCTAAATCTTTCATTTCAAACTCGGAGAACAAATTCTTCTTTAGTGTTTCAATCTCCTCTTTATCATCCCCAGTGATAATCATATCATCCACATAAATTATGAGGCATGAAATTTTGGATCCCCTCATTTTAATAAACAAGGTGTGATCGGAGTTGCTTTGTTTGTACCCGTACTTCTTCATCGCCATTGCAAACCTCCCAAACCATGCCCTTGGCGATTGTTTCAAGCCATAAAGTGCCTTGTTCAATCTACATACCTTTTCTTTTTCACATTCATATCCTGGAGGAACTTCCATATAAATTTCTTCTTCTAGATTTCCATGGAGAAAAGCATTTTTAACATCAAATTGAGATAATGGCCAATCTTGATTTGTTGCAATAGAAAGAAGAATTCTTATAGTATCAAGCTTTGCAACTGGAGAGAAGGTTTCCTCATAGTCAACCCCATAGGTCTGGGTATACCCTTTTGCTACTAGTCTCGCCTTATATCTTTCAATGGTTCCATCAGCTTTGTGTTTGATGGTAAAAACCCATTTACATCCCACAGGTTTTTTTCCACTGGCAACTCACATATTTCCCATGTTTGATTTATTTCCAATGCATCAATTTCAGTTTTCATGGCTTCTCTCCATTCTTTCTTTTCCTTTGCTTCCGAGACCGTCCGGGGAATCTTTTCATCATATAAAATGGAAGAAAATATTCGGCCTCCCCTTGACATCTTTCCAACAGCAACTTCGGCTATTGGGTACCTGCTGCTTCGTGGTACATGTTCTGGGGAATATCTCCTTGGTGGTACCCCTCTATTCCGTCTGGGCGGAAGTGAAAACCTTTCTTCCTCAGGTTCCTCTATCCTGTCATCATTAGTAATATCTTCTTCTATAGCAATAGGAACAGAAGTAGTGGGACTACATACCTCAGGTATATCCTCCGGGGAATTTTCTGGATTTGGATTTGAATCACCCAGGTTTTGAACTTCTGTTTCTGAGATGTCGTCGGTGGAACCACTAACTTGTTCTTTTGGGACTACGTCGGACAAAGTTGGACTGGGCATCCAACCGAATAAGTCACTAGTATTCTCCCCTTGACTTAAAGGTTGGGAGGCATAGAAATATTCTGTTTCAAGGAAATCACAGTCCATGGTAGTGTATACTCTTTGTGTTTTTGGATCATAACACCTATACCCTTTCTGATTTAATCCATATCCTACAAATACACATTTTATAGCACAAGGTTCAAGTTTGTTCCTATCGTTTTTATGAATATGGACATAAACACTACACCCGAAAACTCGGGGTAAAATAGTCAACGTGGATGGTATTGAGGTTTGAGTGGCAAGAGTTTTTAGGGGTGTTTGGTATTTCAGGATTTTGGTTGGTAACCGGTTTATCAGATAAACTGCTGTCTTTACAGCTTCTGGCCAGAATGATTTAGGAACCCTTGATTCTATCATTAATGCTCTAGTAATTTCCAATAAAAACCTATTTTTCCTCTCAGCCACTCCATTCTGTTGTGGTATATTTGGACAAGAAGTTTGGTGAATAATTCCTTGTTCGGAAAAAAAAATTTTTAGTGTAGAATTCACAAATTCACCCCCATTGTCTGACCTAAGGATTTTAATGTTTTTTCCAAATTGATTTTGAACCATTTTATGAAAGTCAATAAATTTCCCACAAACTTCAGACTTATGTTTCAAAAAATAGATCCACACCATTCTAGAAAAATCATCAATAAACAGCACAAAATACTTAAATCCAGATCTAGTATTATTCGGAGCTGGGCCCCATACGTCTGAGTGTACTAAGGAAAAAATAGTGTCACTTCTTGATTTACTAACATAATAAGTTTTTCTATGACTTTTAGCCAATATGCATGTCTCACACTTAAAGTTTTGGCTTTCCTTAAAAAAACTAGGAAATAAGTGTTTGAGATAACCCGGTGAAGAATGTCCAAGTCGTCGATGCCACAGCCAAGCTTGTCTATCTGCAGTCCCGTGAGCAAGCAACATGGTCCCTTGTTGAGTCATCTCATCCACATAGTAGAGTCCATGGCGTTCAGTACCACGCCCAATGATTTTTTCCGTCGGTATATCCTGTAATATGCAAAAATGCGGTGTGAGCAACACAGTGCAGTTAAGTTCTTTAGTCACATGACTTACTGATAAAAGTTTATGTGAAAGAGAGGGCACAAGTAAACAATTTTTTAATTTAATATTTGGTGTTATTTCAATTGTGCCAGTCTTAACTACTTCCGATAAATTTCCATCAGCAGTCTGAAGATATTTTTTCTGTGGAGTCCCGGGTTTGATTAAGTCATCCAGGTCATGTGTAACGGTGTCAGACGCTCCGCTATCAAGAGCCCACCTTTTCTCCTTGATGGGCCTGTTTTCTCTTGGGTCAGGTTTGGTGGGCTTTATATGCTTTGGGCCTTCTATACTTCCTGCACACAAAACACGGGCTAGGGTTAATTGCTTACCATCGGGTTCTTCTTGCACTTCTTCTTCAACCTTCAGCATGGCCGCCCTTCCAGATCTGCCTCCACCGTTGCTATTGGTAGCACTCATGCGGCCGCCGGTGGTGGCTTTCTTGGTCGATTTATTTTTGTTTTTCTTCTCATCCCACCACTCTGGATAACCAATTAACTCAAAACATTGATCCTTTGTATGCTTTTTCTGCCCACAATGAGAGCACTCCAGGCTCGATTTGTCTAGCTTCTCAAGGGATGATGAGGTGGTGTTGTTTTTGCCAGCGGTTTCTGACCTTGTTGGAACAGATCTACTCTTGTTCTTGGTCATCAGACCTGAACCGATCCCTGGTTCTTCGATGCCGCCGGAGAAGATGGCTTGTCGAGCCCCTTCTCGTCTAACTTCTCCATATGCAGATTCGATCGACGGAAGGGGAGTGGTTTTTAGAATATCTCTTCTCGTATTCTCATAGTTTTGGTTTAATCCTGACAGAAATTGATATAATCTTGTTTCTTCTCTGATTCGGTTGTAGGTATTGATGTCTGTTGGAGAGGTCATAGGGTTTGGCTGTCTCCGATCGATCTCCTTCCAGATCGATTGACACGAAATCCAATATTGCTCCACGCTATTTGTTCCTTGCATCAATCGGGAGGCTCTGAGGTGAAGTTCATAGATCTGCAGCGAGTCGCTTCCTGAGCCATACGTAATTTCTAATGCTCTCCACAGTTCCTTTGCGGTTCCATATTCAGTCACACCGTTGAGGAGATCTTGTTCAATGTTGCACAAGATCCAACTGTAAACTTGACAGTCATGCCTTTGCCACTTTGAAAACTGAGGGCTCGATGGATCTGGTAATTCTGGGTTCCCGATGATGTGATAAGTCTTCCCTTCCCTCCTAATGCAATACGCATCAATTTCGACCACAGGGAGTAATTCTGTTCATTTAATTTAATCTCAAGTTTTAGGGTTCCTCCTTCTTCGTCGGATTTCTGATCTTGATTTTGTGCATTCTTGAACAGATTGTATAATTGGTTTAGGAAATCTGGTGGAATTCCGGTTGAACTGGTTTCTGTTTTTGGTTCTGTTGAGCTTGATTCTGTTTTTTGCTTGTCCTCTGATGCCATTGTAGCGATTCAAAGGAATTGCTCTGGTTTAGGATTCGGATGAGCTATTGAACTATGATGAGTTTTTTCTGAGTTCAATAATAGGTAAACGATGAATTCTGGGCTCTGATACCATGACAAAAAATAGAATTAGGAATGGATGATTTTGGAAAAAACTTTTTTATATTTTCTTAATTGATACATTCAGCCATATCTAATTTGTTTATATACATTGCCTCTTTATCCTTATTGTATTAGGATAAAGAATTGAAATTCTGTTTCTAATCAACAAACTTATTTCTATTCTGTTTCTAATTCTAATAGAGGGTACTCATTTACAACAAATCAAATCTTAAGCTGTTTTAATTAAAAAAATTAAAGTGAGATTAAGAATATACTCACATGTTTATCTAAAAATTCTGCTTGTCCTAATTAACCAGATTATGATGTTTGATGTTTACGCAAAACCAAGGCGCGTGGACTTAGACAACCTATTGATGCGCGGCTCCTGTCGTCAGGAATGGTGAGTGAGATGACGAAATTGCCCCTGTCCAGCATGGAAAATCATTGTCCAATAGGGTTGGGGAAAGTTCACATGGTGGACGGTCGCACGGGTTATAACACTTTGGTTCTTTTTGGTGTGATTTAGTGCATGATGTTTGCTAATTTTGGGGTCCGCTTCTATCCATGGGCGTAAGCTTTAATTTTGACATTACTCTTAAACATTTTTAATAAATAATAACAACCCCAAAACTTTCACCTAAACACCAATTTTAACTTGCCCAATCATTGTGATAATGAAGCTTTTTCTCCCCACTTTTATTATTACCAAACTCTAATTGGCCACATTTTTTTTAAACTGAAAGAAATTAGCATCTATCTTGGTAGGTTGAAATTCTTTTTCGTTTTTCTTTCTTCATTTTTCACTCCATTTATATATAGCAGGAGATCAATGATATCATATACTTGATTGGCTAGATTCTTTTTCTATTTTTATACGTCAAGTTGTTAAAAGTTTATTAATATGGGTAGAATATTCTAATGTTAGGCTTAATTTTCTTTCAACAACTAATCATCTGCAACATGTCAATTCCTTTTTAAACTATTCAAAAATATTTCTTTTTTTTTTACATACTCTTATATGTAATAATGTATTGATATATTTTTTGAATTTTATTTATTTTAGGTATGTAGGAAGATGATTTGTTAATATTTGAATATGTATTTTACCTCTTGCATTAGTTGCAAAAAACCATTAATATATATCAGAGGAACACATATTATTTTAACATTAAAATCTCTGTCATTCAATTGAATAAAAAATATAATTCAAAAACACAATTACTGAAATTATATTTGTATTTAATTTATCTTTAATTTTTACAATTGATGATTGTGAAATTTTGATTGATTAAATAAATAATTCCACAAAAAAAATTAATTGACTTTGCCACTGGACATGCCAAATATTATATCTCATCAAATAATATAACCTCATAAAAGAAAAATATTGAAGCAGAGTAATTAAGATATTTTTGCTGCACGGTGGCTATGAACGTATTGAGAATATTTATCACTGTATAAGTCAATAATGCTCTGCAACACTGCTGAAAACACATGGCAGTACTGGGGTATGTGTAAAATTATGTACAGCGATCCTTTTCTGAATTTTACCATGTTATTCACAAGCCGCTTGTCATCCTAAGTAGAAACTGTCTACATAAAAAAGAACTTTATTGATTGTTCGTAAAAGTTCATTCATGAGTGAGACTCCGAAAAAAAAAAGTGCCTATTTACATATAGAATAGATGATTGCTTGAGAGTCCAGATACTTTCAATAATGATAAAGTATATTAAAAATATAAACTCTAATCTACAAGATATAGAAATAGATGTGATTTAATTTAATAGATTATAAGAAATTAAAGGGGCTTTAGTGTACTTGACAGCTAATAAATAAAGAAAAAAAAATAAAGTTAGTAAAAAAATTAACTATAGCTTATTATATGCAAAAGCCACAACTGCTATGAAAAAGACAGAAATGCTATAATAAAATTGATACGTAATGTGATTTGTGGCTGCAACAATAACTAAGTTGTCTTTATAAGATTATACTTCACGTATGGGAAACCACTGGCCACTGGCCAATAAAAGCTTTATCTGATATTAACTAAAATCACGCACAAAGGGCTGCTTCTAAAATAATATATATATTTTTTTAATGTTTGATGTTATTTTTGGAAGCAAGAAACTCACTGCGGTTTCAACTTTGTGTGTGTGCGTGTGTGTGGATCCGCGACGGTTGACGAGCAACAACTAGTTTTTAATAGGTCAAACATCATAAAATGTTAAAGTTTTATGATTAAAAAAAAGTTAATTATATTTAACAACTCCAACTTTTTTTTTTCTTTTGAGCATATTAAACAATTGCTGTTATACTCATCAACATCTCCAGATAAAAAATTTTGCTTGACATCATTGTTTTAAAAGATAAATAAGTATCATAGCCAGTTTCATTGGGTATATGCACATCATTAAATTTTAAATTTTCATATTAATTTTTTCTTGTTAATATATATATGAGATAATCAACCCTATAAGTTAAATGTTAAGGTTGAAAAACCTATTTTTATATTAACTAGATCATTTTCTTATAATTTTTAGGTATGAGATTCTTCACACTTCATCATATTATAGGATAGTTAAATATAAACTTTTGCTAATATATATATATATATATATTAAATCTAATTTTTCACTCTAATTAAAGCAAATCATTTATATCGAAATTTAAAAATTTTAATTATTTTATAATCTAACCCCTAAAAACGGAGTCATAATTAAAAAGAGAGTGAATAAATCACAATCATCAATATATATACAAGGAACTAATAATCAATCAAAATTTGAAATTAATAATATGGTCAATTTAAGATGTACAAAGTAAATATTTTATGTGCTGTGTTATATATATATTGTATCAAGTATTTCAATTAAAATTATATATTTCTTATGTGAATTGATATGTTTTTAAAAGGAGAATAATTAAAAATGTCAGGATTAGTTGTATTTGCATTAATTTACTTGTATAGAAACACTATTTTTTATATAAACTCATGAAAAATAAATTTGACTCTTATTTTTAGATTTTAAATACAAAATCAGGCTCATTTTTTCAAGAGAATATAAATGAATCTAAAAGAGCTAGAAGATAATATATCTAAATAGTACTCCCTTCCTCTCATTTTAAATGTCTTATAAGAATTATTTATTTATTTATTTCAAATATCGTTTTTAAAAATTTAAGAGAGTGTTAATTAAAAACTTATAATATTGGCCTATTAATTAATAAAAGAAAATAAGTAGATAGAGATATAAAAAAAAGTATTTAAGTAAATTATAATAAAATTTTTATGCAATTTATAATGATTAATTACTTTCTTAATCAATACGCAGTGTTCTTATACGACACTTAAAATAAAAGTGAGGGAGTATAATTTATGACGAATATTACAGGGAAAGCATTTTTCAGATGATATCCAAAATATAAACTAAAACTTGCCTAAACAAATAGGGATGGGCAAATTTTGGTTAACTGACCGAATTTTTGGTTAATCGATCAAAAATTCGATTTGGTTAACCTACAGATAGTATAATTCGGCCGATTCAGTTAAAAATTTAGAATATTTAATTTTTAGCTCTGTTAATAGTTAACCGATTCGATTTGATTGGTTAACCGATTAACCGAATCATTTTTAAAAAAATTAATTAATTATTATTTATTAATTAATTTTTTAATTATATAAATTTTTATTATAAATATATATTTTTATTACAAAATAAAGTTATACTTTGTTTATTTTTATAATAAATTTAGTTATTTAATTATATTAATTTTTTTATAAATATAATTTTATTTTAATTTTTTTAAAAAAAAATCGATTGACTCAGTTAATTAATCAAATCGATCGATGAATTAATTAAATTTATCGAAATATAAATTCAGTCTATTTTATTAGTAATTTTTTTATAATTTAAATTAAATTGATCAATGTTTATTTCTATAAGCGAAGGGGGTGGGGGTAAAACATGACATGCCGTTTGTCGTCTCCGGCACTTTGCTGTCAGTGATATAGGCAGCAAATTTTCCGATTGCATGTAAGTACGTGGTGCTTATTCTACCATGTATTGCAATATGAAAAGATAAAACATGACATGCCGTTTGTCGTCTCCGGCACTTTGCTGTCAGTGATATAGCCAGCAAATTTTCCGATTGCATCGTACTTGTGTCAGCTAGGTACAATTTCTGTTGACATCTACTGAATCAGGGCCGTTGGTTTTGCATAATTTTGTATATCGGAAGGCTTGCAGATCATTCGTCGACTGTGATATTTCCGTCTCACGGTCGCCGATTTTAGCGTTATCTATTTAAGTCACGTTTTTTTAGAGGGCTGGTCTATAGTGACATGGGGCCGCTAAACACCAACATAGGTTAATATATATTACATTCGGAAGAATCTTTCCCACTTCAATTTGTGAATAACAATACAAACGAACTTTTAAAACGCCATCAAGGAGACAATTATTGTAAATTGGGTAATACGACGCGGCGTATATATATTTGAGTAATCAAAATTAAATAAAAATAATATTTTTTATTAAAATTATTTTATTTAATTTTAATTAGTTAAGGTATATATTCAGCTGATCCATACGAAAATTTCTCAATTTGTGAGGATTTTTTTACTGAGGGATCAAACTTTTTATATCATAATTACATTAATATTTTGTACCTGCATTTATATTAAAATAAAATCTCTTAAAATAAGAGAGAATATATTCAATATATTCTAATTTTTCATTAAAATGCATTTTAGATGTCAGCGGGTTCGGGGCCCTTTCTAACCTCTTTATTGAAAAATAAACTTTATATTAAATAATCATAAAAATAATTAAAAATTTTTAGATTATAAGTTCCATGTAATTCAAATCAATTAATTTTGTGCAAGTTAATTTCATTAATTATTATTAGGCTCTATTTTAGCATTATTTAAAAAATACTTTAAATTAAAAAAAATTTACTGCATAATAAGCCACAACTACTTTTTATTTTATTTTTATGATTTTTTTTGCCAAAACATCACAAATCGATTATAAACTCATAAAAATCAAACAATAAATAGTTACTTTCAATTTATTCCTTATTTTAATAGTATATTTTAATAATATATAATATAATACGATATTGTATAGTATAATAATATAAATAATATTTATTATATTTAAAAAATGATATGGTATAGTACTATAGTTAAATAAAATATTTTTATTTAATTTGATAATATTTTATAAAATTTTAATATGTTATACAAATAAAAAATATTTTTTAGCATATATTTAATAATAAAAAATTATTTTTGATATTTTTAAAAATAAATTTATAAAATTAACCATGCAAAATCACTCAATTATTAATTTAAAATTCATAATTTTAAAATAGCGAATACATGTTCTCATATATATGTCCATGACCAATGCGGCAAGACTTGCACTATTGACAAATGTCCACATATATAAATTGGGCGACATGCATTGCTGTAAAAAGGTTTATTACAATGATTTTATGGGAAAGATACGTATGCCTGAAATTAAAATAGTGAATTATGGGTTTAATATAATCGAGTGATCTGTGTCTTTCATGTGCAATTTTAAAGTTTAATATAAGTATATAAAACACTATTTTTATGTGTTATGCGGATGCATTAAATTATTTTCCTATACATCATCTAATCAATTAGAAAATGGTATACTTTTAAAAAAAAAAAATTCCCATATATATTTTCTTCATTATAAAAAAATACATGAGCATTTAAAAATAAATAAAAATGAAAATTATAAAAGAAAAAAAAACAATGTAAAAATGTATTTTTGAAAAAATAGTTGCGTGTCCCATAAAAATGAAATTTGAAAGTTTGGCTCCGTGTATAGTGTAAATGTCTCTATCATATATAGGAACCTTCACAAAAATACTATAAAAAATATAAAAAAATTAAATTTACTATGTTTTTAAAAATACTTATAAATTTAAAAGAATTAAAAAAGAATAATGTATACTGAAAATTTTTCAATATTTTTGAAGGAAATGGCATTAGAAAGATTATAAAAACTAAAATATTAAAAAAAAAAGGTAGCTCGGTGCATGAATACTCCCATAATAAGTGAAATTCGAAAAAAAAATCGGGCCTATTAGATCTTTGTAATCATCAACTTTGTAAAAACTAAAATATTAAAAAGATAATTTAATTATTCGTCAACTTTGTAAAAGAAAGAAAGAAAGAAATATATATAAAGAGACGAGAGAGTGGTAAATCATTGAAGAGAAAGCCCACTTTCCGTGGGTAATGATCCGTTACTCTTGAGCTACATCTGTTTTTTATCTACGCCACCATTGACGATATTGGGCTTATGCGAAATACTGTTGATTCTTCAGGCCTTGATTCTACTAATGGTACACGCACTGCCACTCTCCACTGACTCTCTCCACCCACACTAAAACCCCAAAAATAAAAAATCGCCGTTTGAAATTCAGTCTTCTTTGTGTTTTCCCTCTCTCCAGGCTTCAGCCACTCCATTTCTGTACCTCACATTTTCTGGGTTTCAGTTATTAATTATTTCTTTAGAAATCAGTTAAAGATTTCTTACTTAGAAACCCTAAAGCTGAATTCGCAAACCCCAAGCACAGACATGCGCATGTCTATCAAGTTATGGATTTGAATCCAGATTTCCTCTCCCAATGTTTCCTCGCAACACTATCTCCATCGCCGGAGCCACGCCACGCTGCCGAAGATAAACTTATGGAAGCTGCTGGCCGTCCAAACTACGCGCTCACCGTTCTTCAATTAGTTGCACAAGCATCCTTCAACGATCATATCAGCTGCGCAGCTGCTGTCAACTTTAAGAACCATCTCCGCGCTCGCTGGGCCCCATCACCCAATTCTTCCCTCACTCCGATCTCCGATGACGAGAAGAATCAGATCAAAACCCTAATTGTTTCTCTCATGCTGTCTTCCACTCCCCGCATTCAGTCACAGCTCAGCGTATCGCTCTTTTTAATCGGCAAACATGATTTTCCCAAGTCATGGCCCAGTTTGCTTCCGGAGCTGACGAATAGCTATCCTAACCTGAATGAGTTCTTTGAGGATAATATGGACAATTGGATGAATGAGTTCAAAAAATATTTAACTACCAGCTATCCGACACTGGAGAGCAGCGCTGATGGACTAGCGGTTGTTGATGAATGAAGAATGAGGAAAAGTTTAAGGGTATGCTGTATGTGAGAATATGAGCCTTTACATGAAGAAGAATGAGGAGGAGTTTAAGGGTTATGGGGAAGGCTTTGCCCGTGCTACCTGGACTTTGTTAGGGAATGTATCCCAGTCTTCCAGCCGCCACAGGTTAGCTGTTACAGCAATTAAGTGTCTGACTACTGTGAGTACTAGTGCGCAGCACACCATGTTTGGAACCAATGGGGTCATCCCCCAGATTTATCAAAGTACTGTGATTCCTAACGTGCGGATGAGGATGAAGAGCTATTTGAGATGAATTACATTGAGTTCATCAGGAGAGATATGGAGGGCAGTGATCTTGACACTAGGAGAAGGATTGCATGTCAATTGCTTAAAGGGATTGCAACCAATTATCGGACGCAGGTAACTGAGTTGGTTGCTATTCAAATACTAAATTTGTTGAATTCCTATTCTGCAAATCCTGCAACAAATTGGAAGGACAAAGATTGTGCTATATATTTGGTTGTTTCACTAGCAACTAAGAAAGCTAGGGCTACTTCTGTTTCAACTGATCTTGTGAATGTTGAGAACTCTTTTGGCAGAGTGATATTGCCCGAATTGAAGAGTCAAGATATAAATGAATTTCCAATGCTTAAGGCTGGTGCGCTGAAGTTTTTTACAGTATTTTTAGAAGTCTTATACAAAGCCTCTTGCAGTTCAGTTGTTCCCAGGTTTGATTTGATTCCTTGGGTCCGAGTCGAATGTGGATCATTCTTATGCTGCTAGTTGTCTAGAGAACTATTGCTGGTCAAGGATGATGGGGGACGACCTGGTATACTTCATTAGATGTAACTCCATATCTTCAATTGCTTATGAATAATCTTCTCAATGCTTTGAAGTTTCCGGTGTCTGAGGAGAATCAGTATGTAATGAAGTATATCATGCGGGTTCTTGGAGTGGCGGAAATATCCTCTGAGATTGCTGTGCCTTGCATTGCTGGATTGACTTCACGAAATCCGAAGAATCCAATTGTCAATCACTATCTCTTTGAGTCAATATCTGTTCTTGTTAGGCTTGCATGTTAGAGGGATAATTCTCTTCTATTGGCCTTTGAAACAAGCTTATTTCCCAGCCTTGAGATGATTTTGGCAAATGAAGTAACTGAGTTTTTGTCATATGCATTCCAGCTCCTGCCTCAACTTGTTGAGTTGAGTAGGCCTCCATTCTCCTCCAGCTACATGCAAATTTTTGCTCTTCTTCTGTATCCTGATTCATGGAAGAGGAATTCAAATGTCCCAGCCTTAGTGCGTCTACTTAAAGCTTTCCTTCAGAAAGCACCCAATGAGCTCAACCAGGAGGGAAGACTTAGCCAGGTTCTTGGTATGTTCAACAGGGTAGTGTCATCCCCAAGCACTGATGAACAAGGCTTCTACGTTCTTAACATCGTGATTGAAAATCTTGACTACGGGGTCCTTGCTCCCTACATGGTTCACATATGGAATCCTTTATTTACACTCCTTCAGAGCAATAGGACAGTAAAGTTTGTTAAGTCTCCTTGATTTTTATGTCACTGCCAAGCATGTTTCTGGAACTTTGTAGGCACAATGAATACAGTTCAACCCAATATATTTATGGTAATCTTGGAGTAGTTATGGATCCCCAATATTAAGCTAATCACTGGACCCATTGAGGTTGAGTTAGCTGGCTGCAGTTGCCTCAACCAGACTTATCTGCGAATCTCCTGTGCTTTTGGATGCTGCAGCTGCTAGGCACTGGGGAAAAATGCTGGATAAGAGGAGGATAGGGTTGAAGAGGAACCCAAAATGCCAGATATTGCCGAAAATTGAGGTTATACTGCAACCTCTGTCGATCTTTATAATGCTGGAGAAAAAGGAGGAAGATCTTCTTAAGGACATAAATGATCCAAAACAATTCTTAGTTGCTTCACTGGCACAGCTTTCTGCTCTTTCCCCCGGGAGGTATCCTCAGATCGTCAGTGAAAATATTGAGCCAGCAAATCAAACAGCACTCCTGCAGTTTTGCAGCACTTATAATTGCCCAATTGTTTAAGCAGCTGTCTTAAATTGCAACCATCATCTCTGTTTATCATGTTACTTTGTTACTTTTTGATGTTTTTATTGTTGTTACAAATATTAATTGTTCTATGACATGGACATTCACTTTCCCTTGATAAGAACAGTTCTAGCGTGATGTCTAAATTAGTACTATGATATTTTTGAATCTTGGGATTACATAAATTGCTGTGCAATTGATTTATGAAATGCTTTTGTTGGGCGAATGTTTCACTTAATTAAATGTAACTGAGCACGTTCTGCATGCTTGAATGATATAGCCAATATTATCTTTGCATAAAAGCTGCAATTGTTTAGTGTTAGTATATATTTCAGTGTCCGTCTCTGCTTGTGTGCTTTATATGTGGTTGGATGAGAGGAGTGGGAGGGGAGGTGGAGAGGGGAGAGGGGAGAATCTTATGACTTTATAGTGCTAAGTGATTGGTGTTTGTTGTTTTGATTCAGGAATGAAAGTAATATTTTGGATTTCTAATCCTACGATCCTGATTTAGTAACTTGGATTTAGTTATTTTTCTTAATTTTTTTTGGAAGGGATTGTTATTCAATCATCTAGTCATCTAGTGATCTATGGTGTTCCACTTTTAGATGTTATAGCCGCTGGGAAGATAATTGATGTCAAACCTTCTCTTGACATACAAGTCCCATTCATGAGAATGCCTAAAATGTCTTGTCTGCCTTTTTATTGTGCACGTATGCTTCAAGTCTAATAGCTTTCTTTTAGAGATGTATACAATGCTCGAGTCAGCTCATGAGTGTGGCTAAGAGTCATCGGTAAAAGGGAAAGCAATTGAAATTGGAAGCTGAAAACGCTAAATGAGAGACAGTCTGCAACTGAACTGATGATGAATTTGCAGATTGCATTACAAAATTGCATCTCATGGTTCTATTGAAGACTAGTGAAGCTAAGCTGAATTAACTAGTCTATTATGAGTTATAGTGCATTGTTAAAATTTGACTTCTATGGAAGTTCAATTTCATTCTACATTTTCCTTTTGTATCTCTTTTATCAAAGTTGAGAATCCCCTTACGTCTAGGCTGACAGTTCCCTTGTTGAAAACAGGTCGTTTGATATGACCCTAATGTTGAGTCAGTGCCCTCTATTGTATTATATTTGTTGCATATGTGTGATTAGAATGAATATAAAATGTTTGTCAGACAACTTTGCTTTGCATAAAAAGTTCACATCTGCTTAGTTCTGTTTTCTTTGCATTTCATTTTGTGCCATTTCCAGTTGATTCTACTCGCAACTACAAGAGATATCTTAGATACCAATATTCTGTGCCCTTTTTCAGAATCTTTTATGGGATCGAGGCCTGTTGCGTGGTAAGTTTCAACAAGCGTTTTCTACCTGGTTTTGCAAGCAGATGGCTTGATTTTGCATTGTGATCGATGGGTTCAAACAATTAATCATCTAGTTTGCAGCATGCCAATGGGATTTGCAGCAATTAAGCAGGTCTTGCGGCATGAGTTTGGACAGCAGTTCCATAACGGGGAAAATTTAGGATTCAGTTGTAGAAAAGCCAGTTTCCTGGCTTTGCTGTGAAGCATTTTTTAGCATGCATATCATTTTTTAGCAGAACTATGAGTTTTGAGAATGAAATCTCACGGAGTATTAGAAAATGAGTTTCTTTTATTCATCCCATCGCCTAGTGTGGTGTCTCAGTTGCTAACCTCAGCCAAATGGCATACATGCGTAAGACTCAATTATTATTCCTATAGTCTAATTAATGAATAATTATATGCTACAACCGTTGTAGCAATAAATGCCTACAACGGACCAATGAAATTTTTACACGTAGATTAAATGATTCATTTCATTGGTCCGTTGTAGACATTTAATCTACGTGTAAGAATCTCATTGGTCCGTTGTAGGCATTTATTGCTACAACGGTTGTAGCATATAATTATTCCTAATTAATTCAGCACCCAAAATCTCCTTCTAAGTAACCAAATTTATTTTATTTTATTTATTTTTCAATCCATTATTAACTTTTTTTCATTTAAAAACCTTGATAGGACACCAAAAATTGCACTTCTAAGGATTTTAATCATATTAAATAGCCACATTCATTTATAATTTATAAATGGGTGTTCTAAACTCAATATTCCGACAAATTTTAATATTATAATAGAGCGAGACTGATTATTGTCTAATATATCTCATCCACCATTTCTTGACTGTTTTTTCCGATCATTAAAAGTTACGAAGGCAGGCCTGGAACTTTTGCCATTCTTCTGCAAATTAATTTGACACGAAGGCACTGTGTAGCCTAGAGGTTGAGGGTTAGAAACACTAATATTATTAGTATGTGTATGTGTATATTTTTTGTTTTATCCACTTATCATCCTACGATTCAGAGATTGTAAATTAATTTAAATTTGCATCATGCAAACTAATTAATAAGATAAAGTGCTCTTTATTAAATTTAAAAAATGCTCCATACCTGAAGCTCGGTCTCTAATTAAGAGAAAAAAATTCTGTATCATCTCGTCTGATCGTTTGAGGATTGTGTATGTGCACATTTTGTATATATTAAACCAGGCAATACAGATGATTTTGCTGACTGCCTAACTGATTTGCACTAAAACAATTTTATTTATAATAATAGTTTTGCGGAATCAGCAATAATAATAATCTATTTAATATAGTACTTTTATTCATGCCAACAACAATCCTTTCCGGTGCGTACTAAGACAATAATTGATTACATTGTCTGTGGGGACCCCACCATCCAATTCAGTGGTCAGGGCAGAGCCAATTCTCTGGTCCCCAGCCCCTGACCCTGACCCTGCGCCTGCGCCTGCCCCATTTCTCATTACCTACTCTTACCGTCCTTTTTTTTTAACCTTACCTTACCACTAAAATTGATTCTCCAATAAGTCTTTATTTGGCCAATCACAAGTAATTTTTTGGCTCTTAATTTGTTTGTGTTAGCTTTCCTGCTTTTGGCCAATCTTCTCTCATTCTTATTTATGCCTTTCCCCATTTTATTATTCCCTGTAACATGCAATTAGTACCTCTGGACCTTGCTTGCCCATTCATGGAGTTTGCAACTTTAATTCATTATTCATGTTGCTTCTAATTATATGAAAGTTCTCTATAATTTATATCGTTTTAACAGTTTTATAACAATGACTAGTTATCAATTTAAACAGTAAATAATCTTTAAAATTTTTCAGATTTTATATTTATACTCAACTCAATAAAGTCTTAATTTTAAATTAATTGAAGTTAACCACAGAATTTAGATACGGATTAAACTATCAAAGCAGGATGATCATAAAAACTTATGATATTTATTTTGATATTTTTTCTTTATATATTTGAAGATAATTGTTAAACTAAATCGAGCATTAACAATAATGTTAATTGGAGAGGAGAAAAATTCACATGTATTATAGTTTCATTTTGTCATTGTTTATCCTGCTATTGTTTCCATTTAATTATAGCTAAGAAGTGTTTGTTTTTCTATAAATCATCGTCATGGCCCCGCACTAAAAGTTTTAAATTGCAACGTCGACTTCAAATGCAAATTATAAAATCTCCACTAAATGTTACAACTAGAAATAATAATAAAAAAGAGACTGGGAAAATTGAGTACTGTAAATCTCAAAAAATTTCACTAAATTCCTCCTCGGTAACCCTAGGATATAAACAAAAACTAAAAATAAAATAAAATATGATGGTTATGATTTTTTTTTTGCCCAGTATGGTGGTCACGATTTGTGATATCACCCTTAAAAAACAAACTATTTATTATTATTATTATTATTATTATTATTATTATTATTATTATTATTATCATTTGAGAATGTATTTTATATGAACTTATTTTCAAATGTTAGATTAGACATAAGCATTAAATATAGTGGTTAAATTCCTAATACAAAATATTATCTCATATGTTTTTTTATTTAAACTTAATAAATTCTTTTGTCTTATACATATACCTAAATTAATAGGTGAAAACATTTTTAAAATTAACATAATATTTCTGTTGTTTTTAATGAGAAATACATGTGTTTTTATTTTATATATCATAATATTATTAAATTGGTGTATAAATCTATATAAAGTCATTTGTACATGCTGATATTTATATTATATTATATTATATATATATTGCGATTCTGCTAACATAACTAGTAACTTCACATTATTTTCAAGAATCTTATTTCTTAGTATTAAGTTATTTATTTCTAAAATTCTTTTACTCATCAAAATAAATTTAGGATTAAAATTTGATCATAGTCATTATGATTTTAGACTTCAAATTAAAAAACTAGTAGAAAAATTTTACATAGTGGCATAAGATATTTCATATTAAAAAAATGCATATAAAATAAATTCAAGTTTCAAAGTTTAAAATATAATTTAGCTAGTATAGTTCAATTTCTTTTAAAAAAATAAATATGTAGTTTAAATTATATATTTCTCTAGTATGGATAAAAAAAGTCTTAATTTTCAATTTCAAATAAAAATTAATTTTTTCATATATCAATTATAATGTTAAAGTACATATCAAATAAATTATAACCAATTATAATTTATATTGAACATAGAATAAATTTAAACATTTTTTTCCTAAATTCAAACTCCAACTTCCTTGTCTTAAGATTTCATTGATATAAAAAGTAAACACTGATCAAATCACAAAGTATAACTTGATAGTAAAAAATATATATTATTCTAGCTTAAGTTTTGAATTCAAGTTCTAAGAATATCTCTAATAATGCTAAAAAAAAGGGAGAGTCAAGTTCCACAAATAGATCTCACTTTTATGCCATGTGGATTGTTATATGGAATCTATTTGTAAAATCTAAGTGTCCTATTCTCTCTCAACCACTGCATCAAGTTCAGGATTTTCAGGAAACACCAGCATATATTATCTCATGTTTGAAGTCTTCAACTTTATCACAACAACCTTCAGCTATTACGTGATTCTTTTGTTTCTTAGTTAACAACTCTCCTGTAAATTCTCAGCCTTGATACTATAAGAGTAGTAGCTTGTATTGTAGGAATATGTAATTAAAAACAACGCAATATATTATATCAGTTAGCTTTTATGCCCATATCCGATTATCTTTATGGTATCAGAGCCTTTCAAGGGCACGGACATTTTCTCCTCATTTTTCTTGTAATCCTTCTCTAAATTTCTCGATGGCAACCAACGGACAAGCAATAGCTGCTCCAAAATTTCCTTTCCCTTCACATATCAACATTGCTAACTTTGTCACAATCAAACTTAATGAAAACAACTACCTGTTGTGGGAAACTCAAGTAACCTCCTTGTTTGAGAGCCAAGAGCTGTTTTGATTCCTCTCTGGAGAAGAAGCTGCACCGCCATAATATGTTGAAGGACCTCAAAACACACGCCAATTAAATCCAGATTACACCTCTTGGGTTCGAACTAATCATCTAGTCAAGTCTTGGATTATTGGAACAGTGGCAGAAGATGTTCTTGGATACACCGTAGGATTAAAAACTGCTAGAGAAGTGTGGAGCGCTCTTACTAGACACTTCACTCAGAGTTCCGTTGTTGGAGAATTTGACCTTCTTACTCAACTTCAAAAAGGGAAGTAATTCACTCTCTATTTATTTACGTGATTTCAAATCAACTTGTGACAAGCTCAATGCTATTGCCAAGCCTGTGACGGATGCTAACAAGGTTTTTCGCCTCCTTGAAGGCCTTGATGATTCATACAAAGCCTTCAAAACTACCATGCCAAGGCCACCAATTCCAACTTATGTTGAACTTGTCCCACAACTCCACAGTTATGAGCTTCATACTAAGCATAACACATCTTCTGTGGTTAACAATAATGCTGCTTTTGTTGTTCAAACACAATCCTTTCAACCTCAGAGTCAGAATGGAGGTCGTGGAAGACGTTCCTTCTCATCACGAGGATGAGGATTCCCATAATCAAATCAATATCGATGCAACAATGGTAGAGCTTATCAACAGCCAACAACATCCCTTTTAAACCAAAACTACGAAGGGCATCAAAATATACCTAGCTCCACCACTGCCATACTGACATGTCAGATATGTAAGAAGAATGGCCATGAATGATGCTTTAACATACTGGAATAGATATGATCACAGTTATCAGCCTGATGATCTTCCATAAGGATTAACAGCATTACAAATCTCAGACCTTGATGATGGTGAATGGCACCCAAATACTGGCGCAAATACGCACATAACAGCTAGTGCAGGTAAGCTTACTTTTGTTAAACCTTATACTGGTTCAACAAAAGTTATGGTGGTCAATGAAAATCTTCTTCATGTTACTCATATTGGCACTAGCCATATAGGAGCATCCACAAGTCTCATTCCATTAAAAGAAGTTTTGGTAGTTCCTGAGATTAAGAAGAATCTCTTATCTGTTTCTAAACTCTCTAGTGATTTCCCAAGTTATTTTGAATTTAATGGTGCTAGTTTTTCTATTAAGGACTTGAAGACTCACCAGGTACTACTCAAAGGCAGTAGTTCATATGGTCTCTACAAAGTACCTACACACAATCCCATTTGCTCTTTTCTCCATTCATAATAAAGGTGCAGATGCAGATACATGAGATAATTACTAAATAATTATGGGACAAGTCATTTATTATTTTTTTAATAATTTTTGCACCTAATCAAAGTTAAAATATATATATTATTTCATCAAAACCCAACTCAAAATTATTATTATTATTTATTAAAAAAAATTTAGAGAGAAAAATTTTAAAATATATATTATTTCATCAAAACTCAACTCAAAATTATTATTTGTTACATTTTTTTTTTAATTTTTTATACCAAACCGTAGTGGATGAGATTTCTGATATTAATTAAAAATCATTATATAGCATCGAACATAAAATGTCCCTATATTAATTAGACTCCAGATATATAACACCAAATTTAAAATAATGCTATATTAATTAAAAAATTAAAATTTTTACCTAATTATTAAAAAAATTTAAATTTTTATATAAAATACCACTAACTTAATTAAAAAATTAAAATTTTAACCTAATTAGCATAAATTACCTAATTATCATAAAATTTTCATATAAAATCTAATTTTACTCTAATTGTAACACCCTTATACCCAATATACGTACACTGCATACTCCCAACATATGTAATATGTATATAAAGGATACAAGAATGTCACAACCCATTTAAACAAAACAAAACTTCACTTTTAAAAACTTGTTATAAACTTAAGGCATTCAATTGATATCAAATAAATCGTAAATGAAATAATACTTGTTAAAACACACATATATATACTTCATTATCAAAGGTTTATCTAAAACATTCTCGATAGTTTGTGGAATATACATAAATACATGAAATCAATATGTACAAAAATATAAAATTTATACATGCTAGCAGTTCGTCTCTGATTTTGATGTTTAACAATCAACTCTGCAACTTAAAGGCTAAAGATTAGACTCGACTCGGTCTAGACGAACTCTCTGGTTTAACCGGATCTACCCTGTCACATGCGCGATGAATCATAATTGCGCTAAACCAGAAGCCTCCTAACATTACATCTCATTATATTGTACAATTGTTCCACAATCCATAAGGATATTATATCTTAATAAATTATTCAATTATTTCACAATTCATAATTCACATTAAAGCAAAGACAAGCATGGGCCAAAAAATGATCTAATATGACATTCAAATTGCATAGTTACTACTTTGGTTTATAATGACATCTTGTGTTTAGCCCTGTAAGTAATATATCCATGGATTAATCTAACTAGGACTGAGTTTACGACCCAGTCATTTCACCCAGCCTAGATTCAAGGATTTATTTATGAGGCTTACGACCCTGTCATTTCACCTTAAAAATATTTTTTACATTGACTCCCAGCGACTAGCCCGTAGACAATTCATAGGCATGCCGCCAAACTCAGAACTCTAAAAATTGAATAACATACTAGGCACACAATATATTCTTATTTCTCATTATCAATTTCTTTCTCATTGTCACATAATCAAGCTATACACATTGCCTTATTTTCTCATCTTTTCTCACTTTTCTCATTTATATCAATATCAATTCATTAGATAATGTTTTCACATATCTCATCATATTATACCACATTTCTTTTCATTTACAACATATTACTCAACTACCTTGAGTATTTCAACATAATTTACAATATAGAAATTGTATCATATTATTCATGTAGCATTCATGTAGTAACTTAACACATTTATCAACCAAATATTTTAAGTGTAAAAGTCATGTAAATATAAATAATTATTCAAAGTTATACTTACTTCTAAAAGTAACAACCACCACTATCAGCCTCCTTTTCCAAGATATTCCTCAACACTTGGATTAGGATAGCTCAAATCTCTTCAAAGCCTAAACCAAATGTGATTATAAATAACCACTAAGTGATCCATAAAGAAAAATAAAAAAAAGAACAATCTAGGGTAAACTCTACACATGACACGCTCAACAATACAGGCGTGTCCATGAACGTGCCATAAACCCACAACACAGAAGTTTTGACACGCTCAATGACATGGGCGTGTCACTGCACGTATAAATACTCCAACAACTTAGTAGCTATGATACGCTTAGTGACATGGGCATGTCACTTTACGTGTCAATTTTACAACAACACAGTAGTTGTGACACGTTCAGTGACATGAGCGTGTCACTGCTCGTGTCACCAACACTGAAAATAGAACCATTAACACGCCTAAAAACATGGTCGTGCCACCGGCAGTGTCAGGCAAAAAATCTGATATCGACACAAAAATGCCTCATCCAAAAATTATCTTCCATTAACCTTTTCAACTCATATAAACTCAGCCAAATCCATCATCAAACCACATAATACTTATGTAAACATCAAAACAGCTCAAACACAATCAACAATACACAATCATAATCATATTTCACAACTCAAAACTTACACAATCTACAACTTTTAATTTTTTCATCAAACTTAATATTTTTCTTCAATCCAACCCCAAATTCATGGCAAACTGGACAAAATAACTTCAAACATACCAAAATCAACCATAGACACAAACTACATCAAACATCCAATTCACACATACATACTTCCAAAAGAAATCAAAAAAACAGTTGAAAACTTACCAAATATAAAGAAAATCTTTAAAACTCCAATTTGAACATTTGAAATCATTCAATTTCTTGAGTTAGCAAGAAGCAAAATCTCTTTCCCTTTTGATGATTGTGGTGGTCGGCCTCAAAGAAAAAGGAAGAAGAAGAAGATAAGCATCAAACAACTATTTCACTTTTAACCACACAATTTTCTCTTTTTCCTCGTTTAATCTCCACCAAGCAATATATTATTATTATAGTAATTAATCTAAAAAATCATCTTTCAGTATCCATTAACATTAATATCTTATTAAATAATTAAATATCATTTGATCAAGTTGAAATATTGACTTGTATATATCTACATATATACAACATATACACACTTTTCTTTCTTTCTTTTCACTTAAATAAATATATACACTTTTAAATTCTTTAATTAATTTTCAAAATTAATATTTATTTCAAAATTTTGGGATATTATTTGGGATATTGCACTAATATATTAAAAAATTAAAATTTTAACTCTAATTAACAAAGAACTCTAATTTTTATCTAAAATACTGATAGATTAGTTAAAAATTAAATTATTTTACTTAAAAATAAAAAAAACTAATTTTATCCTAAAAAAATTAATTTATATAGCCTAAAAATAAAAAATTCTAATTTTCTCCTAAAAAATTAATTTATATCACTCATTATCAAACACTCAAATTTTTTTCCTAAAATACCACCATAATTTATCCCTATAATCTTTTTTAAACTAATTTAATGGTATTTTAGGGATAAAATTTGAGTGTTTGGTAATGAGTGATATAAATTAATTTTTTAGGAGAAAATTAGAATTTTTATTTTTTAGGCGATATGAATTAATTTTTTAGGAAAAAATTAGAATTTTTTATTTTTAGGTTAAAAATTTTAATTTTTAACTAATTTATCATTATTTTAGGTAAAAATTAGAGTTATTTGTTAATTAGGGCTAAAATTTTAATTTTTTTTATATATTAGAACAACATTAGATTTTATATGAAATTTTTATGATAATTCTGTAATTTATGTTAATTAGGGTTAAATTTTTAATTTTTAATTAGGTTAGTGGTATTTTATATAAAAATTTAATTTTTTGATAATTAGGTAAAAATTTTAATTTTTTAATTAATATAGTGGTATTTTATATTTGGTACTATATATCTAGAATGTAATTAATATATTAGTATTTTAGGTTTGATTTTATATAGTGATTTTTAATTAATATCAGGAGTTTCATCAGCTAGACACTAAACCACAACTTTAAGTTGCGATTTGATACTATATATAATTAAAAAAAATTATTTTGCACCAAACCTCAACTTTTGAGTTGCGGTTTGGTGATATAAAAAAAATATTTTACACCAAACCGCAACTCAAAAGTTACAGTTTGGTGATATAATATTTTTTTAAAAAAATTTTTTGCACCAAACCGCAACTCAAAGTTACGGTTTGGTGCAAAAATGATTAAAAAAAATAATAGGTCAAATAAAAAATGTGACTTTCAGTTTGACTATTTAACTCCCATAATATAGTAATATTTGGAAGAAGTCTCATATTTTAGTAATTTTTTAGGACTTCTTCTATAATTTAGTAATTTTCCCCAGATACATAGCATGGTAGGCTTGCTCATTTCAACCCGCAAGTTCTTCAATTCTTGCAGCAACACAAATTGATTTTCGTAACATCTAAATCTACCAAAAAGCTATGTTCTCATTGTCAAATGAGCAAAAGCTCAAAGCTGCCATTTACCTCATCTGTTGAACGTACCTTAGTTTCTTTGTCAAAGGTTCATTGTGATTTGTGGGTAACTGCTCCAGTTAATTCTATTCAATATTTCATATATTTTGTAGTGTTTGTGGATGATATCTCTCGTTTTTGCTGGTTTTATCCCATAAAAAAGAAGTCAGATTTTTATTTTGTATTTGTTGCATTTCATAAAATGGTGATAACACAATTTAACACAGCATTTAAGGTTTTTTAGTCAGATGGTGGAGGCGAATTCATTTATACTTGATTTCAAGACTACATGCAAATTAATGGTATTTTACACCAATCATCTTGTCCTAGAACCACTAAACAACATGGAGTGGCTGAACACAAGCATCGACACCTTGTTGAGCTCGATCTTGCCTCTCTCTTTGCTGCTACAGTTCCTTTTGTCATATTGGCTAGATGATTTCACAACTGCTAATTTGTTATTAATCGTTTACCCACCAAAGTAAACTCTATGACAAGTCCTTACTCTTTGTCATAGCAACGCGAACCTGACTATTCTGTTTGTAGAGTTTTTGGTTCATTATGCTTCCCTTATCTTGCGACATTCTACTCATAATAAATTTGAACCAAGATCTCTTCCTTTTGTGTTTTTGGGATATAACACCAAGTACAAACAATATCATTGTCTTCATGTCAGTTCAGGGAAAGTATATACATCACGCCATGTTGTTTTTGATGAATCTGTATATCCTTTAGCGGAAAGAGCTTCTATTGTGCCTACAACTAATGACTCACAATTAATAATTGATGAATTACGAAGATGGGCCTATTGTTTCTCCAATCAACCTGATGTTCATGTTGTCCAATCCACAACACCTTCTCAGTCACAAAATATAAACCTATTACCAAGCCCAATATCAAAAATTAAAGCCGAAATCCACTCTCACAATACATCTTCCTTACTGGAACCTATAACTCAGAACCCATAATCCACAAACCTAATCAACTCATTACATCAACCTTCAACGCATTCTGTGGGTCATTCAATGACTGCTCGGTCTAAAACTGGGATTCACACACCTAACCCTAAATACACTGCCCTCAACATCACAACTATACCCTCTAAACCAAAGACAATTGCTTCTGCATTAAAATCAGTGGCGGAACGACCATGG
Source organism: Garcia nutans (assembly GCA_947685225.1). Taxonomy (NCBI): domain Eukaryota; kingdom Viridiplantae; phylum Streptophyta; class Magnoliopsida; order Malpighiales; family Euphorbiaceae; genus Garcia; species Garcia nutans. The sequence goes on along the minus strand of CANTUV010000010.1, from coordinate 11,061,170 downwards.
GGTCGTGTGGGGTCACACGACCCCTCCTCACAGGCAGCCAGAAGGAGGAAATTCCGGCGGTGGCGTGGAGGCATGGGACTCAGCCCCCGTTGAAGGAGGCTGAGTTTCAGAAGAGTTGCAGCGAGGGGAAGAAGAACCCCTCGCTGCAAAAACATTTATTTTTTTTATAAATTAGTCCCTGACGAAACAACATCGTTTTGCCAGGGACTAATTTTTTTTTTTTATGAATAAACCCTTGGCGAAACGGCACCGTTTCGCCAGGGGTTAATTTAAAAAAAAATCAGCCCAAGCGAAACGACGCCGTTTCGCTTGGGCCGGTTAAAAAATAAAAAGGGTTGTTTTAACGCAGCCCTTCTTCTCTTCCCTTCTCCTTCTTCCCTCTCCCCATTCCCTCCCCAAAATAACCCAGCAGCAGCAGCCAAGCAGCCAGCCACCACACCGCCGACCACCGCCACCCACCAGGGCTACCGGCTACTGCTCGGAGCAGCCGCAAATCCGATCCCCCTCAGTAAAATCCTAGTTCCGCCACTGATTAAAACAGCAATGTTGGGTTGATGCCATGACTGAAGAGCTCAATGCTTTAGCAGTCAATCACATCTGGGATCTAGTTCCTCGACAACCTCATATGAATGTTATTGGATGTAAGTGGGTTCATCGAGTGAAGTTAAAGGCTGATGGCAGTCTTGATAGACCTAAATCACGTCTTGTTGCAAAAGGCTTCCACCAAGAAGAAGGAAAAGACTTTTTGGAAACATTCAGTCTTATTTTGAAACCTGGTACTCTTCGAATTGTATTAGCTATTGCAACAACTTGTTGTTGGCCTATTCATCAACTAGACGTTAAGAATGCATTCCTCCATGGTGACCCCGATTCTCCCATTTACATGGAGCAACCACCAGGTTTCCAAGATCCTCAATATTCAGATCATGTCTGTTTATTGTGCCGCTCCTTATATGGTTTAAAATAGGAAACACGTGCATGGTTTGACAAGTTTAGTATGTGTCTCATTAAATATGGTTTTATTCATAGTGTTGTTGATTCATCATTTTTCATTTATCGAAGGAATGGTCACACTATTTTATTACTGCTATATGTTGATGACATTGTTCTCACTGGAGATAATGAAGCACTTATGGAGCAACTCATATCTAATCTTGCCACTCGGTTTGCAATGAAGGACTTGGGTCCTTTGCATTATTTTCTTGGTATTGAGGCAATTCATACCATTAATGATTGATATCGTTCTCAGCACAAATATGCCATGGATCTTCTCTAAAAAGCTGAAATGCATCAGCGTAAACCTTTGACTACTCCAATAGCTCAAAAATCACAACGTCAAACAGATGATAGACTTTTTCCTATACCTACCTACTATCGTCAGATTGTTGGAGGACTACTATATCTCACTCTTACTCGTCCTGATATCTCCTTTGCAGTTAATCAGGTTTGTCAACGCATGAGGAATTCAACATATACTGATTTTATTAAATTAAAACGCATCTTGCATTATCTTCATGGTTCTTTGGAGTATGGTTTACGATTTTTGGCCAACAGTTCATTACAACTTTATGCTTATGCTGATGTGAACTGGGTTGGTTCTCCTCTTACAAGGTGTTCAATTACTGGTTTTTGTGTTTTTCTTGGCTCCAACTGTATTTCATGGAGTGCTAAGAAACAACCAACTATTTCTCGTTCATCTGTCGAAGCTGAATATAGGGCTCTTACTTCTACTGCTGCTGAACTGACTTGGATTTCATATATTTTGTGAGACATTGGCATTGTGCAACATGGCCCTGCACAGCTCTTCTCCGATAATATGTTAGCTCTCTATCTCACAACAAATCTTGTGTTACATGCGTGCACAAAACATGTCGAAATTGATTATCACTTTGCCAGGGAGAAGGTTTCCCTTGGTTCAATTCTTACGCGCTATATTCCTTCAACATTTAATATTGCAGATGTCTTTACAAAGGCACTATCAAGTTAAGCATTTGTCTTTGTTTGTCGCAAACTGGGCATTCGGTTATTACCTACGATGCACAATTTGAAAGGGGCTGTAACATCTAAGTGCCCTATTCTCTCTCAACCACTGCATCAAGTTCAGGATTTTCAGGAAACACCAGCATATATTATGTCATGTTTGAAGTCTTCAACTTTATCACAACAACCTCCAACTATTACGTGATTATTTTGTTTCTTAGTTAATAACTCTCCTGTAAATTCTCAGCTTTGATACTATAAGAGCAGTAGCTTGAATTGTAGGAATCTGTAATTAAAAACAACACAGTATATTATATCAGTTAGTTTTTACACCCATATCTGATTTTCTTTACCATTTATAAGACTTGACCCTTCATTTTTTTTTATCATCAACAGAGGTGCTTTTATATATATATAAATTTTTAATTTTTTAGAAAGTGATAGTCCTTCATTGGGCTTACAAGAAGCTGAGACAATTTCTCTTTAGAGAGACTATTCCAGCTTAGGACTTGTTTCACAGTGGACCAAGTTTCAAGTTTAATTTCGCTTATCTGCAGAAGAGGGACTATGCCTCATGAAAATAATACTATTAGGGTGTTCTAAATTTTCTTTTTGTGTAATTAATAAAAAAAAAAACTTATCGTGTATATAGTTTTCATAATTAGTTGCAACTGTTTTAACTTTATAAGTAAAATTAAAATGGAGGATGAAATCAAATGGAAGAGGGAGTCCACTAAGAAAATTAAACTCAAGTAATCCAATCAACCATGATTGTGTTTCACATGCTGTACATGAAATCCAACCTCAATGTGAACTTGTTTATCATTCCCGAGGTTAATTCATACATAAAATTATATTACTATTATATATAATTAATGCTAATGCTCTTATTCTTTAATAATAATTCTGTAGGGTACCCTACATCAAAACATTACATGGAAGAACAAATTAGCGGGCAAAATACCTTTCCGGATTGTGGGGTGCCTCATAAGTAAATAAATAAATATATTGCAAAGGTTTAGGGCAGCCAAGAAACACAAACTGAATTGGTCTCCACATGGGGTGTGCATATTGTAAATCAGTAGTCCCACCAATCAAGTTTTTTCCAATATATTATGTCCCTAAACAAGGACACATTGTCTATAAAAATATGTCAAGCTTTCTCTCTCTTTTAATCACCTAATTTAACTTTATCATTACTAATCGTCGGGGAGAAAACTATTTTTTTTTCTCTCTCTTTTTTAAACAATCCAAAGTGATGGGAACAATTCAGAAGATTCTGTCAAGATACCTAAACTTTATTATTGGCGTTTAAAATACGGGTAATGCTATTTAGCTAGAATTTAGTTAGATAAAGAGGGTCATTTTTTTTTTATTTTTAATTAATAGGCTCAATAATATTTTTTGTCTTTTTATTCGTGGGACAAGATTGCCCTTCAATAAATGCTCTAATATATCTTTTTATCATGCTGGATTCTAACCAGATAGTTTTTTTTTTGTTAAAATATATATATATATATATATGTAAATTCAATATTAACAAATCCTTTTTCAAAACTTAATATTTTAATTGAACCACGAATATTAGTTTATTTTAAAAATAAAAATCAATTTATTTTGAATATTACAATAATAAATTATTTTTTCAATTTCAATTAGACATAGAATGTTAGTTTGCTCTCTCTCAGGAAAAATCTAAGAATCTTATGTTATAATTAATCTCTTGTTCACGTAGTGAAAAATAATTATTGAAAAAGCGACTGCTACTTAATTTTTTTAGTCTATGATACTTTAAGAAAAAGTTTTCTTTCTTCAATTTGTTTTTGGCAATATTTCGAGTATCTAATCTTTAATCCTCAAGGAATCTAAGATTGGATAGATTAAATTAGAGTAAACTATATATATATATATAGGAATTTTTTTTAACCCAGTATTTGATGATAAATTTAATTCAACTTTGTGTAATATTCTTCTTTATGTATATTATGAAATTTCAGAGAGGTTTTGGCTTTTGAGAATAAGCAAGAGTCAAATTTTCAAGATTTTATAATGGTTAAGGTAAATCAAATACTGAAAATATAAAATATTTGTGTTTTTTTTAATTTTTAATTTATAAGGAGTCAAATTGATCAAAACAATATTATAATAATTAAGAATAATTGTATAATTTAATATTTTTATTGAATTTATGAAAAAAGAAAAGAAAAGAAAAGAAACACTACTACAATAATAGGTGGAGCAATTGAAAATTCTATATATGTATTGCTAAAGAGATGCTAATAACGTGGATATGTTTAATCAAGCTTTTTGGCTGTTGAAAAATCATATATATTAATCTCTCATCGTAGTCTGGATGGTAAATTTTTGGTTCACTATTAAATAAATAAAAGAAAAAAGTTAAGCTTGTCAAGAGGATATATTTTAATCTACACAAAATAAAGTATAGTTTGTTAAATGTAAAAGCTTACAATTTTTATTAGAACGATTTTCCCATTGTTGATTAGTCAAAAAAGATGCAAATATTTCCATTTTTTTTTAAATGCAAATAAGAATAAGATCGTGTGTTGGTTCTCTTGTTTGTGACATTTATATTATATACATAATTATATATACTCTTTCTCCTTCTATATTTATAAAAAGAAATTTGTCAACGTAAGTTTACATCACTTCGATTCAATTCCCACGATGATCTTATGTGCTTGAGTCCACACAAACATCATGTGTCTCACTTATGAGAAACATCAACACTCAATTATAATTTATTAACCTAATAATACTACGATATTTGAAATTTAACTTTTTAATTACATTGCAAAAACAAGCAGTATAAAATTGATAAATTGTTACCACATAAATGAAAATAGAAACATATGTTATATGCTCTAAATTTTTTTATATATATCAAACTGTATTTTTCAGTAAATGTGCATGATAATAATTTTTTTCAATTTATAAATTCTGTAAAAAATACCTAATAGAAATATCATTCTAATAATATTTTAGATATTCAATTTTCTTTAATGATCTGATTATTAGTTTTTTTATAATTTAATAGGAGTATTTTTATTTTAATTTGACGTGAATTTTTTTTTACTTTTTTATTAAAAATTGTTAGAATAAATACTATCACGCATGGTTGTTATATCTACTGCCTATTTTAATAATTTTGAGTTATTTCCTTTGCTTAATGAATGGTCGTTAGTGGTTTAATTAATCTTTGACTATAGTTAAGAATATATGATTTGGATTCCACCCCACCGCTTAGCTTTCTTAATATATGCAAAAATATTCTCATTCGTGCGCTTAAAAAAGATATTATATATAATAAGGGTTGCTTCAAAGCACCTACCTATTTTATACTTTGAAAATTTGAATCAAATTTGATGAAAGAAACTTAATAAAATATTTTAAAAAAATAGAAAATAAAGTAACTAAATAAAAAAAATCAAATATTGATAGTGATTTTTCTGTTTCAAATTAATTTCTTTAGTCAAAGAGGAAGATACAAGCCACGTGCGACCACATGTGTGTCAGTGTATGTATGTGCACAAATGTACAAAGCTGTAAGCTTCTACAATGTTATTAATTTATCAATGATTAGTCGTTAGAATGCTATTATTTTATTCGGCAAATTTAAAAGCAACCAAAAATACTTGAATATTTTTCCTAAAAAAAATTTGAAAAGGGAAAAAATATTGATTATTATTATGAAATTCTAAGAAATAAGTAGAGGGTGTTTCTCAAAACTAGAGCTTTTCAGCTTATTGTGAATAAGTGATTTTTAGATTATAATCAGATTAAAAATAAGCAGTTAAGCGTTTATATAAAATAGTTAATAATCAGCTGATAATCAGTTTATAATCAGTTAAGTATTTCTGTAAAATCAGCTTATAATCAGTTTTTAATTGCAGAAACTGTTAAAATGACCAAACTGTCCCTGAGTTTATTTATTGTATAAAAATAATTTTTTAAATGTCAATTTAAAATTTATTTTGCAATAATAATAATAATAATAATAATAATAAAATTTATTTAAGAAGGAACGTAAAAAAATTTTGATGGGAACTAAAAGTGTATAGGGTGGATAAATTTGAAATATTGAAGATTAGGTAGGGATAGTGTTGTCTTTTACTTGGTCAAAACTGCTTAAAAAATAAGTGCTTAAAAAAAAATAGCAAAACTCAATTTTTAAAAAACTGATTAAAATCATATTATAATCTACTATTTAAGTTTTCAGAAACACTTAAATAAACAACTTATAATCTAAAAACTGCTTATAATAAGTTTTGACCAGCTTTTAAGTTTTGAGAAACACCCTCGTAGTAATAACCGGCGAGGCTACGTGTATTTGAATGGGCAGCTGCCTTCTTCCTTTTTTGAAATTTTTTTATATACATGTATTTATATATGATATTTATATTATTTTTAATATATATATGGTATTTTTATTATATTATCTCTCTTTAAATTTATATTATTTTAATATATATATATAGTATTTTTATTTTATCTCTCTTCACTAAAAAATCTGGCTTCATCCGAATAGTAATGCAAGGTATAACGAAATTTAGTTTAACAATAAATATACTATTACCAAGAATTTATGATTGATTCTCTCTCTCTCTGCTCAAACTATAATATTAAAAAAAAAAAGCAATGAAGTAAGGTAAAATATAATCGGCCAAACATAATAGAGAAATAAATAAATAATATATTTTTTTTTGTAACACATTGGATTAGTGGATATGTTGAATATTTTATTAAAAAGGAGAATATATAATTTAAAAAAAAATCTGCAATATTACAAAGTAAAAGAGCTATATTCCCCGTGGATAAAAGTTTGTTTATAAATAAATATGCAAGAATAACTGAATATAGGAGAGGTAGCACATTGGCAAAGATCAGTTAAGATTGGATCCCCTTAATTTGTTAATTTTCTTCTCTAGTGGTCCAAATTCACTTTTTTCCTTGTCATAGTTTTTTTTTAATTATGCATTATCATGGATTCTTCTTTGAACAATTTATATTAAGATAATTTTTTAAAATTTTAATGGACCGGGAATAAATTGAAAAAAAAGGGTAAATGATCTTTTTTTTAATGAATTTCTTTAATTAAGTTGACAAAAGCATTAATTAAAATTGGTAAATATCTTACGACATAATTAATCAAAATTAAAATTTTGTTTAAGCGAATCTTATAGTAAGAAACTAGATTAATTAAAATATAATAAAAAATAAATTAATTAAAAATATAGACATTGTATTAGTTAGTCATATATTTAAAAAGTCTTTTTTTTTTGAAATCACATGTCAGTCTAATTTTGAAACCATATGATATAAAATTTTTTGAACTCGGTATTTAACTAAAAAGGCAAATTCATTCCCACAGTGTCAATTTGGGATTGAACACAAAATAAATTCGAAGCCCAAATAGTTATTAAAAGCAAGTAAATCCCTAGCATATATCTTAATATTATTTTAAATGAAGAAAAATAAATAAATAAAATTATGTATTAATATAATAAATTAGTATATAAGAATTGATATTAGAAATATAAATGTATATGTTATTACAATTTTTATAATATTTAAATATTTTTTAAAAAAGTGTTTATAATAAGACATATTTAACATATTAAGATATTTTTAAATTAATTTGGAGACACATTGATGAAATAAACAATTAAAATATTAAAATTTTAATTTATTACTGAGGAGAAAATTAAAAAATGGAGGCAGAAATCAGAATGTCCTGCATCGAAGAGGGGAAGACAAGTCAGATAATGACACGTATATATCTAAACGGCAAAACCACGTGGCTTGGATTCATGAGGTTTTGCTATCTGACGTGTTATTTGGGACCACCCAACACTTTCTAATGGTGTTCAATGTAGATCCCCGCTCTCTTTTAAGTGACGTGTATAATACAACCAATACTTCTTTTCCGCTTTATAATTTGTACTCCTTCCATTTTATTAATATAGAAAAAATTTTCTTTTTTTTTATATTTTTTATACAAAAAATATGTCATTTTAGATAAATTTTAAGAAATGAAATAAGATAAAATACTATTTATATTTTTATCTTAAAAATTTAATTTAAGAGATATTTTTTTAGAGATATTTAAGTCAATAGAGATAAAAAAGTAAAATTTATTTAATTTTCGTGTCCATCTTACTTTTTATATATTAATAAAACGGAGGTAGTATTTACTAGTCCTTATTTTATATAATATATATATATATAAGTCAAAGAATTTAATTTTAAATATATTGTTCAGAATATGCATTTATTAGTTAGATTATATTTTGATATCCAGATATTAATATTTTTTATAGCCCCTTTAATATTATGTCATAATATTTTTTCCTCATTGTATAAATTTTTAAATTATGTTTTCAAAATTTTAGTAATATTTTTTTAGTTAAATTTTAGCATAATTATTCTTGAATTTTATAAAATGAAGTTCAGTTACTTTTTTAATCAAGAGAAAAACTTATATGTCATAAGAAAATGTACATGTAATTCGTCAGTGAACTTGTTTTTCTTATTATTAGTTTGTGCTCTCTTTATTTATATAAAATTACCCCATTTAACTCATTTATATTTATTAAAAAAGTCACTAAATTATTTAAATATTATATAAAATTATTTTAAATAGACTAATATATTATTTATTAATTTATTAATATTAAATTCTCACTTTATTAATTAGGTCATTAATAAAAAAATATAATTAAAAATATAATTAATTTTTTTATTGTATAAAATAATAATATGGGAGGAACAATTTTTCTGCAAAAATGATAATTTTAACAAGATAAATGAGATAATATATTGAAGTCATGTTTAAATTGAATATAATGGGTCATTTGATAAATTACTAAGGAAGCTGATTATTGAGAATATATTTTTACAGAGATATATTACTGAAATTATATTTTTCTAAAAAAAAATTATATTATTGTATTTGAAATATACAATAAAATATTAAAAATGTGAATTAAAAAAATTAAATTATTTGACTACAATTCAATTTATTTAAAAATTTTAAGTAATATATAAACTACTCTTATAATATCTTTTTTTTATGTTACCATATAATACAGTAGAGGTATAAATATCTTTTGACATGAAAATTCACAATCTTTTACCTTTGTAAAATAATTTTTCTTATCCTCCTTAGCTAAAATATTTCATTAACATATTAGTAAAATTTAGTGAGCGCAATATTTTATTTTGTATGAATTATTTATAAATAAATATAATATTATTAGTTAAAAAATTATTTTGTCAGTTTTTTTAAAATTGTTATATAATTAAACATTTTATAATTGAAATTTATAATTTTTTTAATTCATATAATTAAGAATTTAAAATTTAAATTCATAAATTATTCAATCTCCGTTGTTTTGCATGGCAATTGGATTGGTGGTTTTAAAGGACGTGTGATAACGAAAATGCCAAAAAAAAATGATGCATGTATTATTTTATGAAATGAAGATTGCAATGGCTAAAGTTTTCCTTATTATAGCTCCCGCCAAAAAAGACTCATGATAATCTCATTATTTTACCTTTTCACAGTTTTGTTTGTTTTAATAATACAAAAGTACTCTTCATTTTTTTTTTATTTTTTATAATAGTTATTTTTAAAAGTATTTATTTTTTTAACTTTTCAAATGATTATTATCCTTATAAAAGATTAATATTAAAAAAATCAACGAGAAAAATTAAATATTTATAATTATGAAAACATGAAAATTGAATTATGACGTAATATAGTCATCAATCAGAGTTTGTTTGTAATTGTAATACTAAATTAATTAAAAATATATATCGTACGATATTGTGGGTGTTTATTTTTTTTTATTTTTTTTGGTAAGTATATTGTGGGTGTTTATATATGATATTGTGGGTGTTTATAATCATAAAAAAATATAGGTAATCATTATTTTTTATTTAATAACCAATTTAAACTTGTTAATAAATACTCTCATTTTTTAAATATTTAAAATTTGTATGAAAAAATTAAAATAATCATAACTTATAAAATTATTTTAAAAAAATTATAAGTTCAGGAAAGTCGATATAATTTTATTAATAATATTATTTATTATATTATTTTTCTTTAATATTTAGCTTTAACTAAAAAATACAAAAAAAAAAAAGTAAAAGTAAATATTACTCCATTTTCTTTAAAATAAAGCTTCAATCTAATAAAATATTTAGATTTGTTTCTTATATCATCAATAATATCGAATTTAGAGTATTACTTAATGGAATATATAGTTGTTATCATACTCATTTCTTAATATTTTTGTTGAATATTATTAAGTTTGAATATTTTAAAATATATATCATTTTTTCAAATTAAAATTATAAATGAAAATAATAAAAAATAAAATAACAAATAGTTATTACTAATATAAATATCTAAACCCTGTCATTAATCTTTTATCTAATTGCAAGAAACATAAACATTGACACAAATGCCTAAAGAAGATTGACCAAACTTTTATATATTATAATTATATAAAGTTAAGAAGCAAAATTCAGAATCAACAGTACCGATAGCTACTACATAATAACTAACAACTGCGTGGACTAAAACATCACATCGCATAATTAATTAGTATATACATATTCTCCCACATACTATTAGATGGCTTTCACGCATTAACAATTTCTTCATAATTATAATTATAAATATGATGATTAAATAAAAATAAATAACAATTTAAAACAAACAATTGATAGACTTGATGAAATATAAAAATATAAAAAATAAAAATAAAAACATGAAAAAAATATAATTTGTTGTATGTTCATCATTAAAACAATAATGTAGTAACTGTATTTTTTTGTACTTTTTTGATACATCTACGGATTTTTTGTAAAATTATACTCCGTATTTACATATTGTTACCACCCCTTAATTATTGTAATTAGAGATCGTGTTTGGTGTCCTATTAGCCAAGGACTAAGCTCTCAATATGTAATAAGTCTCGACACCTAACATTGAAGGACTGATCTGATCGAGTTCTCAATATCCAAGAGATAGACCTCTGATATAGCTGCTGTATAATACTAAAGTATTCAGTAAATCTGCTGCTCCTTTTAGAGTTTATCTCATATCATTCAACTGTAAATATGAGTGAACTCTTATTAAGTAAATAATATTTTCTTAATCATTATGCTTTATTATCTTTAGACAAATTAAATTGATTTAAATATTAGAGTCTCTTTAATAAAATTTGGTCATTCTCTTTATCTTGCACATAGATAAGTTAAATCCTAATACCAGAACCTAAACTCAAGATAGAATTAAGATTCATTTTATCATCACATATAAAATAATATGAAATAAATATTTCAACATTTATAATAATAATAATAGTAGTAGTAGTTGTAATAATAATAATAATTAAATAGCTTACTTGACTCCTATATGCTTTAAACTCTCTTTGCTGCTATTTTTCTTATAGAGAGATTCAAAACCTCAAATAAAGAAGTTATAAAATAAATAAAGCAAGGAAGATTGCTTGACTTTATAATATGCATACTTTATTTAAGATTTTTATCATAAAAATTTGAATATAAATTATTATATAAATTAAGATCAGAATTCTAATATAATAAAATAAATATAATTATTATTAATATAAAAAAATATATCAATTTTATTTAAAATTTTAAAATAAATATCAGATAAATATTTATTTTAATAAATAATAAATTAAATTTAAAATTTTAAAAAATTATGATAAATAATAAACTTAATTGAAAATATTAAAAAATTAAAATACGTAATGAGATTAAAATAACAACACATAACTTGGTATTGTGTCAACATTATATATTTTAGTATAAATATATATAGATTACTTTGTGATAAAAATTATTATTTTTTTAAATAAAAATTTAAAATATACTATTTATCATGTAATTTAATATTTATCATGTAATTTATTTTAATATATAAAATTTTGTCCTTTCCATAAGAAATTACAAGGCTTAAAAATTAAACAAAACTGACTCAGTTGAAAAGAATAATACTAGAAAATACAAAATGAAACTGACACATAGAAAGCCAACACACTTGCCATGCGCGCGCATGGGTCCCAAACTCCCAATTGCGGGAGGGCGAAACGTGTAATTTAGCAATTGCCAAAAATAAACCACAAAAAATACCATAAAACCTAAAAATAAAAAAATAATAATAAAAAAAAATCTGTCGGGTTTACACGAGCCAATACGTTCCTCTATGGACATAAGAAAAATTTGGTGAAAGAGAAATAAAACTGTAACGCTAACGGTAGTAAAATAACGGAATAGAACGGATCTTTACCCAATCCAATATATACCCTTCCTGTCAATATGTTGTAGCTTTCACATCTTTAATTATAAGACTATAAATGACTACTCTGCATATGGTTGTACAATACATCCGCCATCAAGACTCAGACTCGCCGTCTATCTTCGGTTAAGTTAACTTTTTTTTTATCGGAACGGTCGAGTTAACTCGGTCTACCAAAAAAAAAAAAAAAAATACAGACGCGCTCTTTGGCTTGGAGAGATAAGAGTGGTTGAGCAGTGCATACGGTTAGGTAGAAAAAAAAAAGAAGCACATGAAAAATACTCTTTTGAACTCGCTTACGAAATAAGTAAATACTCACTCGTGTTTTTTTTTTTTTAATTTTCAGATGAAAATTAGCATTTTGTCATTTAAAAAATAATTTGTTAAGGAAAAAGGAAATTTTTTTATGTTTTTATTTTCGACACTTTTTTTAAATATGTTGATTTTTGCTTTATATTAAAATTATATCTTAGAAAGAAATTAAAACGGAAAAAAGTATCTTTGATAGATTTTAAAACATAATAATACTATTTAAGTTTTATTTCTGTTAAAAAAAATTTATTTATCTTAAAAAAAATTATTTCGTTGTTAGTCTGGAAAGCTCTGATATAAAATATAAATTTATTTATTTATTAGTAAGTATTATGAGTCAACCAGTAATATTTGATTTGATTTTATCCTAAAATTTTAATATAAATTTATGCATATTTCTGTTTCAATTTACGCGGCTGTGAAGAGATCATATTTATTTGCTATAACAAAAGCATTTTCTTTTTTACTATAACAATAGTAATGCATTCTTAAATATAAGTTGAAAATGTACACAGCATGAACATGCACTCAACCTCCAATTTTCACTCAATCATATATTTGCTCCTGAATTCTTTATCTCCGTCAATAATAACAATTTTTTTAAAAAATGAGTGTAAAGGCATTCTTTCACAATCTTACAGTGAATTTTGACAATAAAATGTTTTTTTTTTTGCATATTTAGTGATTAAAATCTTTGATGTTTGGCACTTAATTTCTGAGAAATGATAATCATCGTTTAAATATGGTATTAATCGTAAATATATTGTTTTTCAATCATGAAATGTATTAGTGGCAATATTATGATTATCATCCATAAACATATATAATTGTTAAAGCTCTGTTTATTTTTCCAATGAGATTAAAGGAATATGAATGGAGCAACATATTATTTTAATTGTTATTAAACGCCCAATTTAAGTTTATATGGCACTAAGTTTTATTTAATAACTACATATAACATGCTATAATAATTCTTATATATCATATTTAATTCGTATTTTTCAATTTTTTGTATATCAGTAAATAATAATTTTATTAATATCGAGAAAAATAATTATTTAATGGATGATCAACATAATACAGAAATTTGAATACAACAGTAAATTGAGTTATGACTTGTAATTAACTGAATTATAATAATACAGTAAATATGTGATCTGCGTTGACCATAATACCGTAGCTTTTACCAGGCAAAAAGTTATTCAATTTCCTAAAATTGATATGTTGTTATCCGAAATCTGAAACTCTAATGTCAAATTCATAGAGTTAATGGAAAATGCTATATTAATTATATGGCCTATTCCGAAAATGATATAAATCAAATTGAAAATTAGAAATTAAATTAATATATATTTAAATATTAAATAGTATAGAACGGGACCAAATTAATATTTATAAATATCAAAACTGAATTATATAAATTCAAATTCATATGCAATTTTTTTTGGTTAAAGAAACGTGCAGAGTTCTTTACCTATTAGAGTAAGAGTAATTTGGATTTGTACAGAAGAAAATTTTTACAGGGACCAGAGAGAATGAAAAGGACTCGATAGTAGAAAGAAAAAGTAGAGAGTGGAAAAAGCTTAAAAGAGTGAATGGAGAGAGAGAGAGAGAGGGCTCACTACGCTACGATGTAATTGAGCCTGAGAAAGGTGTCTTAGAGATTTGGTAAATTTGCTTGCTGGGTCTGGGCTAACGTGGATTCAAAGTGTTTCAGATAGAAATCGCAACCATAATTAATAACAACAAATTTCACTCTGCTCTCTGAAAAGTGCTGCCAAGAAAAACAGCGGTTTTTCTGCGACTCTGAGCACAAAAGCCAGAAAGCCCCAATAAGATGATAAATACCCACTCACTATTCTTCTACTGAATTATCAACTCTTAAGCCTTTCATAACCGTCGCTTCTGCTTACCTCTCCTTTTCTCTTTGCTCATTAATGGGGTAGCCTTTACTGCTTCTTAATTGTTATTTTGGTTTTTCTTCTTCATTTTTTTTAAAAAAAAATTGTGTGGGATTCTCTTCTTTACTCTCTTTCTCTGCTGCTACCGTGCTACGTTTGTTTTAGTGGTTGTTTTGATGGCGCATGTTGAGAGTAATCTCAGGGGTAGTTCAATTTCTCATGGTGAAAGAGGTGAGGATGGGATTTTTTTTTTCTAAATAACTCTTTTTGGTATTTAGCAAATGAAGGAAAGCAAATGTTTTTCTTCTGAAAAATTCTGTTTGGTTGCCTAGAAAAGAGAGTGAAGAAAGAAAAACGGAATTTTGAATGCTACATTTTTTTTTCTGTTGATTTTGTTCTGCGGTTGTATTTGGGTTTTGTAGCGAGGAGGTTTTTGCTTTCCAAAGGCCTGAATAGTTACCAACTCTATTGCTTAAAAGTTGCAGTTTCGTTTCGTTTCCTTTTTTTTCTTAGCAACCGAAGATAGTTTTATTTAAACTCTTTCTTTTCCTTTCGTGTTTCTACCATCTATAATCTCCTGTCTTATGTTTTGATTTGGTTTGAGCTCGGTGGGTGTAGGAGGGGATGATCTATATTCGGAGCTGTGGAAGGCATGTGCAGGTCCATTAGTGGATGTCCCCCGGAACGGAGAGAGAGTTTTCTACTTTCCTCAAGGTCACATGGAACAAGTATGTGCTTTTGATTTGGAAATTTTGCTGTCTCTTTTCTTTTTCATGATTCTTTGGTGGATTGAACTACGCTCTTTCTTTCGAGGAGAGTGGGCTTTCAGAGTCTCATTTACGGGGTCTGGTAATTTGCAGCTGGAAGCATCAACGAATCAGGAACTGACTCAACAAATCCCACAGTTTAATCTACCTTCTAAGATCCTTTGCAGAGTTGTTCACATTCAACTACTGGTATGCTACTTTTACTTGTCTTGTTTGCCATTTTCCTCTTTCTGTTTTGATCGAGGTGCCCTTTTTAATTTTATTTTTCATATTTGTTTTTTCAATTTACAGGCAGAACAAGAGACAGATGAGGTTTATGCTCAGATCACCTTGCACCCAGAACCAGACGTGAGGGTATATGTTTGATTTGGGATTTTTCTTTTTAATTGTGTTTTTGGGTTTTATTTTGCAAAAATCAGAACTGGGTCAAAATAAATTCTTGCCTTCTGTATATAGACAGTATGTTCTCTTTTGATTTTTCTCCTTTTTTTTTGTGTGGGTGGGGGAGGGATCTGAAGGGTTATTAGAGTTGGGGATTTTGGAACTAAAATGCCTTGTAAATTTTTTCTTTACATGGTGATTACAGCAAACAGAGCCTATAAGCCCTGATTCATGTCCACCTGAGCCACAAAAGCGTACAGTTCATTCTTTTTGCAAAATTCTAACAGCTTCTGATACTAGCACCCATGGGGGGTTCTCTGTTCTGAGAAAGCACGCCACTGAATGTTTGCCTCCACTGGTAACAAGCATACATTAATTTTATGCATGATAGTTACTGATTTAAATTTTAGTATTAACCGCAATATTATTTACATCAGGACATGAGCAAATCAACCCCAACACAGGAACTGGCTGCCAAAGATCTTCATGGGTATGAGTGGCGATTTAAACATATATTTAGAGGTAAAAGTTTTGGTATAATTGCAGTTCTATTCTGTGTGATATTGCTGTTTTTCTAGTTCATTTAGATAAGAATGATCAGCTAAGAAACTTGAATGAGACATTGAGAAATAAGAGCTGAATTTGTATGGTGTTTCTCGTTTATGTAATTAGGTCAACCACGGAGACATTTGCTCACAACAGGGTGGAGTTCTTTTGTCAATTCCAAGAGACTGGTTGCCGGCGATTCTTTTGTGTTTCTGAGGTAGTTGGACATTTAATAATTTAACTTCGATTGCTGTTCAAATTTAGTCCTGCTGATGTTTTGGTGCTCTTTGTTTCCCCTTCACAATTGTTGTCGACATATTGTGCTACTTGTGCAGGGGTGAAAATGGAGAACTGCGAGTTGGAGTTAGGCGTCTTGCTCGTCAGCAAAGCCCCATCCCTTCATCTGTGATATCCAGCCAGAGCATGCATTTGGGAGTGCTTGCTACTGCCTCTCATGCTGTTACAACTCAGACCCTCTTTGTTGTGTACTACAAGCCAAGGTTTCATTAATTTTCCCATTTTCTTCAACCCTATGCAGCACATATTATTTTGTCATGCAGTACGGCGCATCTTAATTTCTTAAAGTGTGTTTTCCATGTTCTTCTTCAGGACAAGCCAGTTTATTATTGGGTTGAACAAATATCTGGCGGCTGTAAACCATGGATTTTCTGTTGGAATGCGCTTCAAGATGAGATTTGAGGGAGAAGATTCTCCTGAGAGGAGGTATTTCTACCAAATGTTTTCTGGTTGTCCCGCTGTATTGTTATTTAAGATGATCCTTAATTCCTGCACAAACTGTTTGATTAGGTTCACGGGAACTATAGTTGGAGTTGGAGACATTTCTCCCCAGTGGTCAGACTCTAGATGGCGGTCATTGAAGGTTGATTATTACAGTTTTGAAATTCACATTGAATAATGAGTTATTCATTTTCTTGTTTTTGATGCTTGTTTCCCCCCTGTATTTCCTTGACAGATACAATGGGATGAACCAGCAACAATTCAAAGGCCAGAGAGAGTTTCTCCATGGGAGATAGAACCTTTTGCAGCTTCTGCTCCTATAAATGTTCCTCAAACAGTGGTAAAGAGTAAAAGGCCCAGACCTTTCGATACTGCAGCATCGGGT
The DNA here is from genome assembly GCA_947685225.1 of Garcia nutans. NCBI lineage: Eukaryota > Viridiplantae > Streptophyta > Magnoliopsida > Malpighiales > Euphorbiaceae > Garcia > Garcia nutans. The sequence continues at coordinate 11,043,803 of CANTUV010000010.1, read as the reverse complement.
ATGACTATCAGGAGCTATTATTACTTTATATTTTGATGAGTTCTTGCTTGTATATTTTTTAACCTTTGTGCCTTATTGGAAATGTAGAACTCACTACCAATTCAGCTACTTCACCTTTCTTGTACCCTGGGTCAACTCAGTCCCATGAGTTTACCCAACTAGGCAGTGCTGCTGAAGCTCAAAGTAGTGAAAGCCTAGTTGTTTGGCCTGTGAGGCAGAAGGAAATTGATAGCAATCTTCTCAATAGCAGCAGCAGCTGTAACTCAAAGGTCCGACCAGAGGTCATCTGGCCTTCTCACACGAATGTCTCCCTCAGCCTTTTCTCAGATTCAACTGATGACAAAAAAACAACACCACAATCTGTTATTTCTAGTTATGCCTCACCTATGGCATCAAGGCAAAGCAATGGCCTGATCCTTGACCAGGTCGAGAAGGGAAAAAAATACGAAACTTCTATTATAGGATGGCGTTTGTTTGGAATTGATATAACAAGCAATTTGAATGCTGCTGCGACTCCAGGGAAGGAAATTTGTCCAGCTGCTGACTCCAATGGAATCAGAGAACCTGTGCCAGCTGCAAGTGATTCTGACAGGGCTCAGAATATGGATGTTTCAAAGGAACAGAAGCAAGTTTCATCAGAAGGGTGGCTGAGGGAGACGAATGGCAAGCTAGGTTGCACTTCTTCCACAAGAACTCGTACTAAGGTAAAATTTCATGTTGTTTTGAGGCTTAATTGGGTTGCTCATTTCCATGTGGCATCACATTCTGATAAACGACACTTGTTTTATTCTGAGAAGGTGCAAATGCAAGGAGTTGCTGTTGGTCGTGCTGTTGATCTTACAGCATTGAAAGGGTATGGAGATCTTATAAGAGAGCTAGAGGAAATGTTTGAAATCGAAGGAGAGCTTTCCACCCAAGGCAAATGGGCTGTTGTATTTACCGATGATGAGGGTGATATGATGCTTGTGGGTGATGATCCATGGCCGTGAGTAGCTTATACAATTATGCAATCACTTTATTATCTGTCCGAACATTGTGTTTTCACTGATTTTTGAAATTTTATCATGTAATTTCAGGGAGTTCTGTAAGATGGTTAAGAAGATCTTAATATATTCAAGCGAGGAAGTGAAGAAAATGAGCTCAAGATGCATGTTTCTTGTATCATCTTTAGAGGATAAAGGGACAATAGCAAGCTTGGACTCGGAGCATAACTCTGACACATGAAAGTTTGGAAACCCTTTTTTGTTATATATGGTATATTTTATTTTAGTTTTGTTTAGTTTGGAATGGTGGAAGGAATGAGTCTGTGTGCTCATTTTTTTTTTTGAGCTTGAACGTGGATTGTAGTAGAAGAATGACGCATAAGTAGTTAATCTTATAGGGTTTTTGATGAAGGTTGCAGTAGCAAGGAAAAGAATTTGTCAAAACGAGTAACACGTAGAGTGAGAGTCAGGGTTAGAAATGGAATCTGTGTATACATGGTTTGAACTTTAAATTAATCAAATCACCCTGTATATATTATATATAGATATATTATATGTATGTATGTCTGCATTGTGTTTTTTGGTGGCAGTTAGTTCTTGGTTTCTTATGAAGTATTGATTAAATAGTAACTCGTAGCATTGAACATTATCTATAGTGCATATAGCTGCCTCGGGGAAAGCCTACAGAGGAAGATGCTCTTAGTTTCTTCCCTTGACTGATATTTTGGGGACCATTGAAAAATAACAATAGCCTGGTCGTGTGTACCCACCTTTTTATATGGGGCCGTAGTGTATTGCTATCTACTCCATTAAATTTCAGGGCTTCATAATTGTCATTTGTTGCTGGTCCCAGAAACACAACATGTTGGTGCGTTATTTTCTCGACTCGTACCTAATGTAAATAATTGAACTTCAAACCACAAAGTTTAGCACATTCATAATCTGTCATCTCTCCTTTCTCTTGAGGGGCACAATCTCATTACATCTTCAAGAAATGGATGATGGGTCCTTTTGTTTGTAGTTTTGACTTATTACACAGCACGCCTATTTACTTACGAGTTCTGTTTCATATTTTAATCAAAATTTCATTAATAAATAATAATAAAAAAAGAGTAGTTTACGCAAACTTTAGACTAAAATTGCTAAATTGGATTGTTATTTTTGGTGGTATTTAGTAAGCGGGTATATTGTTTTGGTGGCGAGAGAGTTGTTCGACTTGAAAGATGGTTAGTCAAGTGGGTGGTGTTGGAAAATTTGGTAGGGGGTGCTGAGTTGGCTACGGGGGAGAGTAGGTTGGTGATTGTTGTCTCTTTTTGGCCTTTAAAGTTTGTTCTAAAGTAGGGAGGCAAGAGTTGTTTTCATGGAGATTACTTCTCCTAAAGGATTCAACTTGAAATTTCACAAAAAAGAAAAACAAAAAAAAAACTTAAAAAAGGTGTAAAATCCATATGACAATGACGTATAAGATATGGTACATTTCAACTCTTTAGCTTAGGATCAAAGCTCAACAGCAAGAAAAACTCAAACCAAACTGAGAATAATAATAATAATAATGACTAGGAAAATGTTAAATTTCAAAATTAGGTTAAGAAAACAACTATTAGTCAAAATTAAATAGAGGATTATTTTTAATTAGGTGGGAAAAGAAAAGCGCATGAACGAAAAGGAAAATATGACAAAATAATAATAAAAAATATTTAAAATTGATCGAATTAAATTATCAATCCAATTGATCGATCTTATTTATTATCTAAATTAGATCTAATTAAAATGTACATTTCGACTTAATTAAACCAACTATTCTTAATCTTTTGCCTTATCTTATTAAAATCCTTTAATTTCTAAATAAAATTCTTAAATTTTTTATTTTATCTCAATAAAATTTTTAAAACTGTTTTTCCACAATAAAAATATAATATGATAGCCATATATTATTATATGGCAAAAAAAAAATCAATTCTATCTATCATATGATAAAAAAGAAATTCAATTCTATCTCATTCCCCATCTTCTTTTTTAATAGATTTAAAATTACTTATTTTGCCTTTAATTTTTCTATATACAAGGTGTAGGATGAGATGAAATTTAATTCTTTTTTTTTTTTTAATTTTTGCTATGTGGCAACATTGACTACTATGTAGCATTTTAGTTGTCAAAAAATAATCTTAAAAATTTTATTACGACAAAATAAAAAAAATTAAGAATATTATATCTACAAAATGAAATTTAGGAATTTTAAGAGAATAAGAGCAAAAAATCATTCAGCATCAGTGTAATTAACCCGTACATTTCCAAAGCAGGTCTTGCCAACCTTCAATAGTATTTCTTAATTTTTAAAATTTATATGAAATTATATTTAAATTAAATGTAAGAGAATATAAAATTTTAGTGAGAGACTATAAAATTTTAGTAAATAATAGTATAATATAAACTATAAGAAAAAAATTTAAAATATATGCTACATCTATTAATAATTAAATTTAAATTATAATCCAATTAACTTAAAGTCGAATACAGTAAAAAATACACTAAAAACTTTAAATATAATTTACCATATAAATTTAACAAAATTATTTGTGTGTGCTTTTAGTTACAGTAGAATTTAGAAAAGCATGAGACATGTTTTATGTTATTGTCATTCCAATTTCTTATTTTATTTATATAAAATAATATAATGATGTGATGGGCTGGACTGAATTTGATAAAATTCAAGTAAGAGACTAAATTAAATAATAATTTTTCTTCAAAATATTTTTTTATACAATTTATAGTTTTAGATTTACGTAAATATTATTTCTTTAAAATTTCTTTTAATTAATTCATTCTAAGTCCAAGCATGGCTTTTAGGTTCAAACCCCGGACGGACAATGAAAACTCCTATAATTAGGCTCGGTATTTTACTGAGCGGATCGGGGCGAATCACAAACCCATGATCAAGCCTACTCACCTTCAATTACAACTCGGGCCATTTATATAACCACTTTTTTTTGTTTGATAAAAAATATATAACCTCTTCTCAAACTCTGTGTAAAATATTTTTTTTTAAATGAAATTTGATCACATGAAATATTTTTTTTGCAAGTACGGCCGAGGCTCTGTTTCTTGGTTCTATATTTGGCCAACTTTCTGTTTTCACATTGTCTTCTTCTACAGAGGATATGGTTCAGCTCTAGGATTCCGAAGGATATGGGAATATTTGTTCAATTTATATTTACTATCCTCTATCTTGTCTGGTTGATTTGTAGTTCCTCTCTATATTAATGAATTTGATCTTTCATTGCTAAAAAAATTTTTTTTTTAATAAAAATACAAGAAAAGTTGAAAAAAAAAAATAAATTTACTATGTTTATAAATTATTTATCAAAATACTAAAATTTATAAGCTATTTAAAAAAAATATTATATTTTTTATTAGTTTATAATAAGTTTACAATGAGTTTACAATAAATTTATCATGAGCTTATAAATTTTACATAGTTTATACTCAATTTATTATGAGTTTATAATAAAATAACTAAAATATAGATGATAATAAAAATAAATTTAAAAATACGGTGGAGGGCCACGGTTCAAGAACCATCAGTTTTGATTTAAAAAAATTTTAAACCTGAACTGAACCTTCTACAGGATGGTTCAAAAATGGTTTAGAAATCGTCGATTCTAGTTTGATCCTGGTTTGAAGATTGTTTAAGAGACAGTTTAAGGAGAAAGTTCTAAAAGGTAGTTTAAAAGCGATTTATGATGGTTCAAAATAGTTTGAAATAATTTGGAAGGTGAATTATTTATGATTTTAATTAAAAATTTAGAAAAAAAAATATTTTAATTAAAATAAAATTAATAAAAAAAATAAAAATATTGAGATTAATTTATTAAAAAAAGACAATATATAAGAAATTTAAAAAATTAAGTTATTTACGTACCTTTTGGGGTTTAAAGAGAAATTAATATTTACGTATTTTTTTTTACTTTATATTTATATAATTGTTTAATATTATCATCATCATTTTAATTTTTTTAATTATATTTTCTATGTCTATTGGCTTAGAATTTTAATCAACTATATATTTTTTTTCTTAATCCAAAATTTGAATCTTAACTATTTGTCCTATTTTAAAAAAATCATAATATAATAATAAAATTTTGAAAAAAATAATATATGAGATAAAAAATTAAAAATAATAGAAATAAAATAAAAATAGTAGAAATAAATTTTAAATATAAAATAAAATAATTTTTGTTAAGATTATAATGCAGAGAATATTTTAAAAATAAATAATAATGTAGATTATAGAATATATTAGAAAGTGAATTAAAAAATATAAATTGTAGAGAATATTAAAGATTATAATGTATATGTAGATTGAATAATAAAAAGAAAAATAGAAGAAATTAAAATTTAAAAATATAAAGAGTTTTGAAATTTATATGATATTTATAGGGTTAAAAATTTTAAAAATAAAAAAATTAAAATAAGTGCAGTAATCTAAATAAAGTAAAGTATTTTAATAATTTAAACCACCGGTTCAATAATTTTTAAAAATTTAAAATTTAAACCAGATCATAAATTAAAGTTTAAACTTGATTTAATATATTTTCTATTTTGATGGGTTTGATTTTGATTTCAAACTCAACCACCGTCATCATGCATAGCGAAGGGTATCATTTTCAAAATAATTAAAAAAAAATCTACGCCCGTGTCAGTATCTGAGCCACGTCTCATTCCACAATGGTATACTTCGCACTATCATCGGGGCTTTCCTGATTAAAATGGGTACTTAAAGGCCCAGCTCAATTATATAGAAAAAATTACATTATATATCACTTTATATATATTTTTTAAATTATCCCTGGTTATTGTATATTTCTAATGTATATTAGATAGACACTAGATATATATATATATATATATATATATCTGAAAGTGAGGTATATTTTTTAAAAATAATTTTATATTTTAGGTATTTTTAAAGAAATGCCGATTATATAAGCCAAAACTAATTAATGGGCCGTGTGTGATGTTTTGACGATGTCATTTCTTCTTGAAGGGCCAGGTCCACAGGTCTAATTTTCAGGCTGATCAAAGAGGAGTGAACTAGTCTACTTCTCTGGCACTAGAGTAGAAATCAGACAACAAACCAATGAATAAGCCAACAGTAATATAAATAAAAGATTTTTTCAATTTCAGAATCTAAAAATTTTAATTTTTTTTAATCTGAAGATGAAGAAGATATCATTATTAAATTTTCAACTTTTCATTACAATGCTTACCACTTAATTTTACAATGATTAATTGGATAAATTGAGATTTATGCCTATTTGCCTATTAAAAAAAGGCAGAGAAAATGTAATAAGTATGCATTGGCAATCTGACCATCTGGGCTTTTAGGATAAAGTGAAATAGTTGGGATATTTACAAAACTGACTAAAATATTAAATCACTTTTCAATAATACGTTGGTTAAAAAAAATTTCAATTATATGCTACTATAAATTTCTAGTTTGCAAAACTACAGAAATTTGGGTAGAGATATTTTTTCGCATCAATAGACAGAGGTGGAGACAAACAAGGGATGTGGAGGCCCACTGATATATATTGTCAACTACTATAGTTAAAATATGACTTTTTATACCCAAATTGTAATTGAAGCAGATATGCGTGTGTATTAACTTTCATCATTTAACAAGCTAATTTTTTTTTTAACAAGCTTGTTTTTTTTTTTTTTCATTTTCATTTTCATTTTCAAAAAACAAGCTAATTTTTTATATAAATTAAATATTATTATGCTTTTTTAATTAATTTTTATTTTTTTATTTATCATTTTCTTTGTGTGATTTCAAAATGATGATATAAAAGTGTTTCTATATAAGGTTATCATTAAATTTATATTTTTTTTGCTTATCAATATATATACACTCAAATCAATTATAAATATGTTAATTATTTTTATACCGATATATAACTAAATATATATTATTTTTATATTTTTATTTTTTTAAAAATTTTAATAAGTATATATTGTTATATGTAACATATATCGATATATAAAATATAATTAAACATATATCACTTTTATACTCTTATTCTTTTAAATTTTTAATAAGTATATGTTGTTATATATGACATATACTGATATATAATTAAATATATATCATTTTTAAACTCTTATTTTTTAAAATTTTAACAAATATATTATTATATGTAACATATACCGCTATATAACTAAACATATATTAATTTAATATTCTAATTTTTTAAAAAATTTTAACATGTATATATTGTTATATATATTATATACCGATATATAATTGAACTTATATCACTTTTGTACTCATATTTTTTAAATTCTTAACACGTATATATTATTATATGTAATATATACCGACATATAACTAAACATATATCACTTATATACTTTTATTCTATAAAATTTTAATAAATATATGATATTATATGTAATATATACTGATATATAAGTAAACATATATCATTTTATATTTTTAGAGGGTGTTTCTCAAAACTGGAGCTTTTCAGCTTATTGTGAATAAGTGATTTTTAGATTATAATCAGATTAAAAATAAGCAGTTAAGCGTTTCTGTAAACTAGTTAATAATCAGCTGATAATCAGTTTATAATCAGTTAAGTGTTTCTGTAAAAACAACTTATAATCAGTTTTTAATTGCAGAAACTGTCAAAATGTCAAACTGTCCCTGAGTTTATTTATTGTATAAAAATAATTTTTTAAATGTCAATTCAAAATTTATTTTGCAAAAATAATAATAATAATAATAATAAAATTTATTTAAGAAGAAACGTAAAAGAATTTTGATGGGAACTAAAGTGTATAGGGTGGGCAAATTTAAAATATTGAAGATTAGGTAGGGATAGTATGGTCTTTTACTTGGTCAAAACTGTTTAAAAAATAAGTGCTTAAAAAAAAGTAGCAAAACCCAACTTTTAAAAAACTGATTAAAATCAGATTATAATATACTATTTAAGTTTTCAGAAACACTTAAATAAACAACTTATAATTTAAAAACTGCTTATAATCAGTTTTGACCAGCTTTTAAGTTTTGAGAAACACCCTCTTATTCTTTCAAATTTTTAACACCTATATGTTGTTGCATGTAACATAAACCGACATATAACTAAATATATATTATTTTTATAGTTTTATTCTTTTAAATTTTAATAAGTATATGCTGTTATATGTAATATAAACCGATATATAATTGAATATATATTATTTTTATACTCTTATTCTTTTAAATATTTAACAAATATATTTTATTATATATAATATATAGCGACATATAACTAAATATATAATAGTTTTATACCCCTATTATTTTAAAATTTAATACGTATATATTGTTATATATAATATATTTTAATATATAATTAAATATATATCACTTTTATAATCTTATTATTTTAAAATTTAATATATATACATTGTTGTATGTAACATATACTGACATATAAATAAATATATATTATTTTTATTCTCTTATTCTTTTAAAACTTTAACAAGTATATATTGTTATATGTAACATATATCGACATAAAACTAAATATATATCATTTTTATATTTTTATTCTTTTGAGATTTAACAAATATATGTATTTATTTGTAATATTTACCGACATATAACTAAATATATATCACTTATACTATAAGTATATTTAGCTAAACATATATGTATTTATTTGAAACTATAACTATTATACTTGAAACTCAAAAATTAATGAAAAAAAACAATATATATAATCTATACTACCAATGTATTTTTGAAAATAAAAATAATAGATAACGTAAATTTGAAAAAATAAAATTTTAAAATTGAAAAAAAAAAGATAGAGCATTAAAATTTAAAAGAGAAGTTAAAAAGTAGTCTATTATGTAATTTCCTCTAATTTTTATGAAATTAACTTTAGCTTTTGATCATTTTTAATATGTTTTAACACATTTAAATATTTTAATTAAATGATTATAAATATGTAACTGGTAGTGATTTCAATGTTTTGGTGTTGAATTAATTCTTTACATGTCCTTACTTCAAGGCTAATTATTAATATAGATTTGGTAATTGATTTTTCTTTTTTAAATTATATTCTGAATTCTGTGTGGACTGAAATTGCTCAATCCTGAGAAAACGTAGGAAAATTGGACCCTGCAAAAATGAGCTTGAAATGTAATTTGTAAAATATTCAATTTTGATGTTTTTCACCTGTCAAATGAATATGCAATACATTTACCAACTATGCCAAAATGAGGTGAACTGTTTCATTCTCATTGAAATTTCACATGGGCATTTCAACAAATAGCTTGTGGGATCGACAGAAACAAAGAGAGTACTCTGATAAACAAATAAATTCAACAAAAATGACATCTCCTGCTGCTTTTTTTTTCAATCCCAATTCCCAGAATTCTTTCCGGTTCCAGATATTCTTTTTGCAGGTCAGAAAGCAAAATTACAAAATATCTCTTCTAAAACAAGAACTATTACATTGAAATGCTTAATTATATAATGTAAAAATTTCAAAGATATCAAAACAACTGCTTAAAATTCCTTCATAAAATGAAACAATCAAATAATCCCATGAACAAATTACAGTCTATAATATTGAAATCTCGAAAATATACAGATATTATAACTTAAAACATGAAATTAGATGAAGCATTTGTACTGCGAACTATGAGAGGTGAAGCAGATAACGATTTCCATGGTGAGTGGAGTGAAAGGGATGTAAATTTCTCTCCCTTTGCTAGGCAACTCACCATAACTGAACAAGATTGAAACTGACTAACAAAACAATGAATAAAAGAATGAAAGAATCAGTTATAAATATTTTCTCAGAGAGCTTCTTCAGAAAGAATGTGTATATTATATTGTGTTTTTTACCTGTACAAAGAGTATATATACACTTGAATTGGCCAATCAGAACTCATTACATAGATTGATGAGTTGGACAGCTAAATAAATATTATGTACATGTATATATTTAATATCCCCCCTCAAGCTGGAGTTGGGGAGAAGTCAACCAACCCAAGCTTGGAAATAAATGTCTGGAATTGCGTGGGAGGCAAGGGTTTGATGAACAAATCAGCTACTTGCATAGATGATGGAAGGTAAGGTGTGCTTATAAAGCCTGATAGTAACTGATCTCTGACTACATGACAGTCAATATCAATGTGTTTCGTTCGTTCATGGAATACAGGATTGGCAGCAATATGAATAGATGCTTTGTTATCACAGTGAAGAGGGATTGGTGTACTCACAGAAATGTTAAAGTTTTTGAGCAGATAGGTGAGCCATTGAATTTCACAAACTGTTGTAGCCATTGCTCTGTATTCAGATTCTGATGATGATCTGCTTATGGTGCTTTGCTTTTTAGATTTCCATGAAACCAGTGTTGTACCAAGAAAAATACAGTAGCCTGTTGTTAATTTTCTTGTATCAGCACAGGATGCCCAATCAGCATCAGGGAAAGCCCTCAACTTCATATCATTCTGCCTTAACAATAGTCAAGTATTTGAAAGGTATGGGTATTAATCTCAAATGGTGCAACCAAAGCTGAAAAATAATCTATCTCTCTGCTTTTGAATTTGCATTCTCACAGTATCAAATATGGATAATGTTTAATTCATAATTCATTGTCTACAGGTTCATCCTCACATAGAGACTCATCACTTCCATCGTCTCCAATGGAAACAATTCCATTTGAACCATTTGGAGGTGAAATAGGCATTACCAGTGTGTGAGAATTGGATCCACCATATTTGGACCAAAGGAGTATGCGAAGAAGAAAACTAACTCGTGCCTTTCAGGATTCTTGTTGTACTTGATTTAAACTTTATATTTATATTGTAACAATACCTATTGATCATACTTGGAATTGAGCCTAGAGCATGCGCATTGATTTGTTTATAAAGACTGTCAGATTAGAAGAAGAAGGAAACGGGGAAGAAGGATGGAAGAAACGTACGTTTGAAAACAAAAATAACAAATAACGTAAATTTTAAAAAATAAAAGTATAAAAATGAAAAAAAATAAATAAACAACACTAAAATTGAAAAGAAAATTTAAAAAATAGTAAATAGTCTCTTTATAAAATGTTTCTTATTATTTACAAGCTTAGAAATTTAATGGACTTTGTATATATATATATATATATATATTTCTAAAAATAGATATTGCACATAAATTTTTAAGGAAGTTTATCAATTCAAATTTATGAATAATTTACCATTATTATTATTATTCTTGATATGAAACTTGTATCTATTGAGTAATTTTGAAAAATAATAATTAAATTATATAATTTATGAATTTATTATTTTTAGGAGTATAGTTTTAAATATTGAATTAAAATAAATTTTAATTTGAACTTGAATAAATTAAGATAAATTGTTAATATTAATATAAAACATGATTTTCAGATCGGAACAGACTTTTGAACCAATAAAAAAATAGAGAGTCACGATTAGATGTTAAACAGACTTAATCATAATTTCAAATATTATTTTATATTTATATTATTTATATATTAAAAATAGATATGATACTATATATAATTAATATTAATTGATTCAATATACGAGTAATAATCTAAGAACCCATGTCATGTCCCCTTCAGTTATGTCCCAAGTCATTTCAGTATCATGCGCACCCACATACACCAACCATTATTAGTTGATATATAAGAGCTAAAATCTTTCAACGGTCGAGATTTACTCATCTTTGATCGTGTGGCTACCATTTACAGCTACAGAGCATTCCAGGCGTACTACTCCCCAAAAAGAGTCTCGTTCTTTAGATTGAGGGCAGTTTGCTGTAAATATTTGCCATTTTGTGGTCCAAATAAACTTACTTCATGTTTTCAATAGTCTTCCCTCTCACTCTCTTTAAACGCCAAATAGCAACCATTTTGAGTAATAATTATACAATGAAACTGTTGTATTAAAATAAATCAATCGAATATCAACATATGACAATATTGTAATACAACAAGCCAATCGAATGTAAAATATTGCCACATGTTGATATTCGATTTCATTGTATAATTATTTCATTTTGGGTGCAGAAATTTTATACTTTCGCTGATTCACTAATTTTTATTTTATTTATTTATTTATTGATTAAAAGCTTTGAGAGAGGGATTTGAAATACTTATCCATGGTATTTTTAAAATTTTCCTTTAAAATCTAATTAATTAAAGAATAAGCCAAATTATATATTTATTATATTATACATTGAAATTTTGACTGATATCTAAATATATAACTGTATTAAGGGCATTTGAAAAATAGAAAATTTTGAATATTAAATTTTTCTATTGTCATTGAGATGAGATTTTATCAATTTAATAAAAATTATCATATGTATCAAATAAAAATGCATTGAAATTTTAAGTGCGAAAAATCACATCAAAAAGAGATAAATTGAATGAAAAACATAAAAGAATTCAATATTTATTTACAAACGTATGCTTTCAATAAACTAATGAAAATATCTCTTAGATAAGCGAACTTATCCAACCCAATAAAATTACCTTAATTGGAATGATAAAAAAAGGTAAAGTTGATACGCAATACTGAATCTCCCTCTGTTAATGAAATTTCTTTTAGATTTTGGTTTTGGCCTCATTCAACAGCTGATAGACAATGGAGATCCCATATAAAGAAAAGGTGTGGCAAAAGCAAAGATCAAATAATACAAAATATACAATAAATACTATTGAGGTTGAACATGCCTTCTCTTTATTACTTTGAAAATGACTCTCTTACTTTTTTTTTGTTTCGAGATTTTGACTTTCTTCATTAGCTGCTTGCCACTTTTTTCAGCTTATTTACCTAACACATATTATTTTCACTCGCATTTCCATTAGCAAGTCTCGTCTACCTTAGGCTTAGGGTCTGTTAGGCATTGTCAAATTAATATTTCACAAACAGTTTATTTACGTCAGTTTCATGCTTCAGGATCAAGTTGTTAAAATGACCAAGTCCAAACATGGCAAATGAAATATTCTCCACCACATGGTGGCATCCAATGCTTTTCTTCGTCAGAGTTAGAATCAGGTGTGGCTCAGAGCACTGCAAATTATAGATCCCAAAAATTAGATTTATTTGGTTCACATTTCTTTTAAAATGAAAACATGACTCACTTTTCACAAAGCTACAGTCGTTCTCAAAACTGACTTTTCTCGTTTTACTCTGTACCCATAACAAACATATTTTTGCTGCTTTAGTGCTTTTAGTGTTTTGTTCTTCCACATTTTTTTTCTCAATTTAAAATGAGAGGGTAGGTTTAATAAACATTATTATAAAATAAGTGGGAAAAGAAATGCATTTAAAATAATCTTTTTTGTATTTTATTGCTTTTGTGATGAATTTTAAAAAGAGGACATTTTTTTTTAAAAACTATTCCATAATTTATCTCAATCAATTGACTATTTATATCTCTTAGTTGTCAATAACTTTATTTCGAAAGGTAATGATCAGTACCAACTACAATTTCACTGAACCTAATTGTTAAGGTAGGAGATTCATTGCCCCATGATAAGCATGTAGAAATGCTCTCATTATATCAAAGCTTGCTTAGCTCTTCAATGAAGGAAAGTGATGACTAGAGAAAAGAAAAGAAAAAAAAAAGCCTCGGCGTTTTTCACCCATCTTCCGCGTTGGGAGAAAAATTATGACACGATATTATAATTATTATTTTTTATGTTTAGAATGATGATATAATATAGTATGGTTAATAAAATTTATAGTTTATTTGAAAAGATAATATAATATATTTTTTTATTTAGTTTGATGATATGATATGGTTGCAAAAATAATAAAATGGCTAAAATATACTCAAATTGAAATTGATATTATTTTTAATTAAAATTTATAATTAATTTTAATTTTAATTTTTTATAATTAATAATTAATTTAAATTTTTATTTTTTATAGTCAACAACTATTTTTATTTTTTATTTTTTATAATCAATAACTAATTTAAATTAAAGGCATAAAAAATAAATATTAAAACCAATAAAGTATATAATAAATTATTTTCTAATATTCTAAATTGATAAAATTATAATAAAATTAATATATAAAGAAAATAATAATGAAAAAAATTATTAGGTTAAATTTTATTTTTGAAATTTAAAATATTAGTAGAAGGTATTTTTGAAATAAAAAATATTAAATAATGTGAAATCACTATAATAATGGTTTCAAAAAATGACCAAAAATCATGCTTTTTAAAATATTGACAAACCATAAAAAATAATACCATCATATTAAAAATTAAAATAAACACAAAATTAAATATTACCATACCACCGTGAAACAATTCAAAACCATCGTCCAAACAAGGGTTAAAAACACAGACAATAACAGTATAGCACCATATTACTATAAACCCAATAGATCACACACGCGCGGAGAGAGAGAAGAGGGTTTTTTTACAAGAGTAATGGGATCTGAAACAGAACAAGAGCTAAGCTCTTCAACAAGATTGCCAATATTTTGGAACCTACAACCACATGGATATATGCAGTCACCACAGAGGTCAGGGACTCTAACTCCGCCACTCTACTCCTCAGCCACCGTCCCATTTCGGTGGGAGGAAGAGCCTGGAAAGCCTAGAGGCTGTACTGCCCTGGCTAATAGTATTGAATTTGGGCCCAAGTGCCTTGAGCCACCTCCAAGATTGTTCTTGCTAGATTCCAGTGTTAGTAGCAGGCTGACCTCGCCAACTACAGTCTTTGAAGGACCTTATATGGGTAATAAACCAAGATTTCAGTCTTCGTCGTTTAGAATTATAAGAAGGGAGCGTTTTGGGTCGTTTCATAGGACTTGTAGTCCTGAGAGAGCTCAGCTTAGTACTTTGGTTCTTAGTAAGAGAGGGGTAAGAGATAAAGGGTTTCTGGGTTCTTGGCTTTGGGGAAGAAGAGCCCTCAGGGGTAAAAGAGAGCAGGTTGGTGGAGCTAGCTATGTTTTTCCATCGTCTGTGGATAGGGAAGAAGTTCAAGATGATGACAGAGAAGAAAAAGACGAAGAGAGAAGTAGCAAGAATGTTAAGATCACAAAGATCCGAAGATCAGGCAGCTTTTCCCCTCATGCAAGGTCTCATTTCTGGGTTAGTTCTTCAGTCTTTGTTCTTTAATTTTTTTTTCTGGTTTATATATAACATCTGCAGTATATATTTTTTTTATCAACTTCTATTATTAATTCCGATTAAAAAAAACTTATGTTATTCATTGAAAAGGGTTTTTTTTGGGTTAAAATGGTGGTAAATGAATGCTTAATTAATTAATTAGTTTTTATATACGATAAAGTAATTATAGCCGGCAGGTAGAGAAGTTGATTGAATCACGCTATTAAACAAGTATCGATTGAAAATATATTCAACTTAAAGCCCATTTGATTTTGTGGAAATTTTTGCAGGCTACTATTTATGAAGGTCTGAAGCAGGTAGTTCCATGGAGGAGCAGGAAACTAAAGAAAGATGGGTTTGTTGTTTGACTTTTTCTATGGCTAGTTGGACAAAAGTCACAATACATAAAACATGGTCTCATTAAATTGCCTGGAAACCGCTATGGTCCTGTCCTGTTTGATATATCTCTTTCAATGAGCTGTGTGACAAATCTCATCACATTCTCCTCTCCCTCTTCCTGTGTTGTCTCAACTCCCACTGGCCTGTTGCTGCATCTGTTGTCTCCTAGTGCACTTCATGAGGAACTATTGAATGTGCAATCATGTGGTTGGATAATGCAGCAATAAAGTATAGTCAATTCACGACCGGTGAAAGCATTAATATGATGTTTTAATTCCTCTGTCAATCTCTCTGATCGCCCACATAGCATGATAATTCTGAATGAACTTTGCTATAATGTTAGTCAAAGTGGCCAAAATTTCTCTGTTACTTTCTCTGAGCTTGATCTCAAAGTTACAGTAATTTTAAGATGATGTTCACAAGCAAAATTCTGGCTTATAATCAAGAACAAGTTTGTGTGTGTGTGTGTTTTTCTTTCACAACAATAATTATTCCTTATTTATCACCAAAAACCTACTCATTAATCATCAACCAATCTAAGCTTCACATCTGAATTTGTTTAAGGCCAGATAAGTCACATTAAACATTTTCAAGAACCATCCTTCATACTTTGTACTTGCCTCCCTCAAAGTAGAGGCCAATGATCCTGTGCACGACTAACAGTACACAAGGCTTGGAGATCAAACTGAGCAGCCTTCGTCTCCTTTGAAGAATTTTCAATCTATCAAAAGACCAAAAGCATCATCTTCCAATTTGCAATCTATTAGGCCATGTCAAAGAGTAAACGCCAATTAATATTTTGGTTGTCATCACTACAAATATCATCTACACAACCTTAATGCTTGTACAAATCCTTAGGAATTCACCCCTTTTCCAAGTCTCTGAAAACGAAACATGTAAAAGCAGCTGATAAAATACATGAACATATTTTCATCATTTAGGGAGTGGAAGCAGCGGATTTTCAATGTGTGCCGACTGTTATAAGTGTTCGATTAGGCATACCAACAAAATATTCATCTACTTGTACAAAACAGAATGATATTCAATGTGCAATCCTTGTCACTTCTCAATGTTCAGAAACAAAAAAAAAAAAAAGAAGAAAAGTTTAATTTCATGGAACGCGTTCAGAATAGTGAAGGAAAAAGAAAAGGAAAATAAAACTGAAGAGTTGGGAGAATAAAATTCTGCTACTTGTCACTTTATCCCTGCTTTTTACGCACACCTGCCACCACCTACAGAAAAATACGGGACATCAAAACCTAAAAAACAGAATAAAGAGAGTATCAATGGTAGAAACATTAGTTAAAACTGAAGATTTCTTAGCATACACTAATGAAATTTCACTATCTCACACTCGGCAGAGCCAACTCTAATAATAAGGTCCAACTACAAGCACTTTTAGCTCAATGGGGTCAACGTTCCTGATTAAGTATTTATTAGAATTAAGCACATCTTCAGGTTAGTCAAAGTGGCCGTAAATTTAAAATAATCTAATCATGCCATTTTAATGCTTTTCTTCATTTTTCATCTAAAAATCAAATTCAACTGAATAAAGCCTGAATTCCAAACTATATCAAAAGCTGTATTAATGAAACCAGCTGACTTAAGCTTAGTAGATAAACCATGAGTTCTTGGTGGCATCATGGGCTTTATACTCGTACTCAGATCTATATTCAAGATTAAAAACAATGTCGAAAAAGAAACCAATGATCTATAGCTCTTATCCATCAGGAGTCCAGACTAATAATAATTGTTTCTTTTATCCTTAGTTAATCATTTTATTGGCAATGCTCATAGCTGCACAATTGTTTCTTTTATCCTTCAATAGAGAGGAGAAAATTAGAGTCTGCAGGTTTTCCATTACACAATACTGTGGTAATCTCGTGTTTTCAACAATTCAAAACAACTATTAAATGCAACAAAATATACTGTAATAAAAAAATTGATCGACATTAACGCTACTGCCATTGACATGATTAAAATTATAATAAGGTTTAACCTATTTAAAATTTAAACACAGCTGTGCCAAGTGAATAAAGTATTCTGATAACTTGATGCATAATAAAGAGATAAGATTCTAATTAATGGAAATGTAGCCAATCATCTTCCAAAAACACTCACATCACTTAAGACAGGCTGAGGTACTTGCTTGCTTGTTACAAGGGAATCCAGGATTGGCCTCACCACAGCTGGAAGGAAAAGACCTGAAAATTTCGAAGTAAGATATTAAATAATCAATTTCTGTATGAATAATCTAAGATTTTGACAGTGGCATATAAACAAAACACAGTAACACAAATAGAGATCCAATGTAAATGACAAAGTTAATTTCTGTAAAGGAGATACCAAAATGGTGTATCTATTGCCAGTTAGAAATTTACAATCTCAGACCTGTTCAAGAAATTGTATTTAGATGATATTAATGATTCCATTTGTGAATAATAAGATCAACAATTATCCAGTGAAATTAACCTAAATGGAATAGACTTATGGTATAATGATATCAACTACTAAACTGAATACATGCTTACATTCAGGTAATACAACCCCAACAGGGGACAAGCAATTCTTGAATATTTCCCTCAAATCCATATAATTGATCTTTTGTTGCCAATTTGACACATAAACTGAAATCCCTAGAACTGCTAGCACTTAGCTGCATATTTTCACATGAAAATCCCTAGTGAATGAAACGAACCCTAAATATATATATGCATATATATATATATATATAGAGAGAGAGAGAGAGAGAGAGAGAGAGAGAGAGAGAGAGAGAGATTAATTACAGCATCAAACCAGAAGAAAAAAAGCCATTTTTGGATTTAACGCCAGACATAAAATACAAAAATTCGAAATCAAGTCCACATCAGAGGTTACGATGTTTTTTTTTCAAATAGAAAAAAAATTCACAAAATGAAGCTTGATCATCTTAAGATGCTTAGAAGTTAGGAGATAAAAGAGGACGTTAAAGACGCACTAACCCCAGATATAAGGCAAGAAGCTGCAACCACTGGCTCTTGCACGACGAACATTTTCAGCTTCTCCATCACCGCCATCTTTCTCTCCAAATTTTCTGGTGGTTTTCTTCGGTTAAATTTTTGGAGGATCCCTCGACGACGCCTCCTTTGCCAACGTCCCTCGGCTCAATCTAATACAGATGGGTTGGGCTTTCAGCCCCTAACCGTCCGAAATTACAAAGAGAAAAGAAAAAGACTTCTGACAAAAATACAAAAAAAATTAAAAATAATTTTAAATTTATTATATTTATAAAATATTTATTAAAATATTAGAATTTATAAAATATTTATCAAAATATCATATTTTTATTAATTTACTAAAAATTTATAATGAGTTTATCATGAATTTATAATGAGTTTATAAATTTTACATAGTTTATAATAAATTTATTATGAGTTTATAATAAAATGACGAAAATATATGTGATAAAAAAGTAAAAATTTTAAAAAATATGATGGAGGATGTCAGTTTTTAAAAAAAATTATTAAAAAAATGAAATATTTAATTTTTAACTTTTAATTTTAAAAATATTCACTCTTTGTTTTTTAAATGATCTCTACATTTATAAAACCACATAGTGCATTTTAATTTTAATTTTATGAATAAATATTTTTAAAATTTTAAAAATTATAAGATATTTAAAAAAAATTATATATTCAACCATCTTTTATCATTTCTTTTTATTTTTAACAGTCATTTTACAATAAACTCATAATAAATTATGTAAATTCATAAATTCATAATAAATGTATAACAAACTCACAATAAATTTAAAATAAACTCATAATAAATTATCTAAATATGATATTTTTATAAAAAAAATATAAATTCTAATAAATCTATAAATATTTTTAAAAATATAGTAAATTTAATTTTTTTTATTTTTTCTGATATTTTTATAAAGACTCCTTTAAAAAATAAAAGAGACATTTTGTAATTTTCTCAAAATACAATATATTAATTATTTTTAATTAATATAATATATTAATTATTTTTTTAAAATATAGTATATTTATAAAAAGAATCTTTACTTTATAAAAAGAATCTTTACTTAGGTTGAATACATATATATTCAGCCAATAAAAATATTTATTTTTATATTATTACTAATAATAAGTATGCACTCAGTTTATATAAAAATTTTCTTATTTACAAAGTCATACAGTATATTTTCAATTAAATTCTAAAACAAAATTTTTTAAATTATAAGATATTTAAAAAAATAAAAGGGACATTTTTGTAATTTTCTCAAAAATATAATATGTTAATTATTTTTTAATTTTCTCAAAAGACAATATATTAACTATTTCTACCTTACATAATTTGTGGTATAATTTTTTTTGTAAAATTATTATTATTTCATTAAAGTAAAATCAATGTCAATTTTATTAAAGTAAAATCAATGTCAATTTTAATGAAATTATAGATTTTGCGTGAAATGTTGTTCAATAATTATATTGAAGATATTTTTAATATTTTATTGAAAAATTTGAATTTATTTTAAAAATATTATATTTATTTATTTATTTTTCAGAACACCATTAAAATCATCGCAAAGTGCTTCTACTTTTTTTTTTTTTCAGAAGTTTCTATTTTTCTGCAGGAAGTAAAACTTGCAATAATTGCAATTTAAGTCATAGAATTTTGTATGAGCAGTAAAATTTTAATAATTGTGCTGATGTTATTTATAATTATTCTTTCAAATTTGATATTATTGTAAGAATATCATATTTATTTATTATTTGGCAAAGAATTATTATGGATTTGCACTTCTCGGGCAAAATGCACTGAAATTACGATTTAAATCAAATATACATATGTACAGATGTCGTCAAATCCATAATAATCCATAATTTGAGGAGATTCTCCATTGACAGAAAATCTATACCCACCAGATGCACAACCAATCCTCAAATCATTTGTACAAAACAGGAAAAGAAAAACATCTAAAGAAAATAAAATACATACGTATCTCCATACGTTTAATCCAATCAGATTCCCTCACAAATAATTTTTCACACAGTAAATTTAGTTGAACTTTATAAGGGTAACATCCACCCAACCGTCCATCCAAGTAGCAAGCCTGCCCCAACAAGACTCAACCCCAGTGCAAATGCCACAGCATACTTGCTGATGTCATGCCTTGGACAGCCACGTTTGCCTCGTTTTACCCTCGTAGATTTTTGCCAGCTCTTTCGCATTTTCCTGCTCTCGTGAGGCATCCATGGAAGAGACACAGGGAACAGAGTAGACATGGGCTGGTCGCCATTCTTAACCTGGTGGTAAAGGGTTTCAAGCTGTAGTAGATGGAACCACTGCCTATAGGCAAAAAGCTGCGAGGCTTGTTTGAAGAAGAGCTTAATGATGTGCTCCTTCTCTGCACAGGCTTGCTTTGCCACCTTCTCAGCTTCCCTGGCTCGTGTTTGAGAATGACGGAGTGCTTCCAGTAGCTGAGTCTTGCAAGGATCGCACTCAGAAACTTGTCCAATTTCTGTTGTATCTTTATGAGTTGTCGTATAGCTGCATTTAAGTTGCAGATACATAAAAAAATTACATTAGTTTCACATTGTACTTAATTGTGCAATCTTATAACCATGCAAGATTCTAGCAGAAAATGGATTATGTCGTATTCAAGCATAATGAGAGTGTTTCTCAAAACTGGAGCTTTTTAGTTTATTGTGAATAAGTGATTTTTAGATTATAATCAGATTAAAAATAAGCAGTTAAGCGTTTCCGTGAACTAGTTAATAATCAGCTGATAATCAGTTTATAATCAGTTGAGTGTTTATGTAAAATCAGCTTATAATCAGTTTTTAATTGTAGAAACTGTCAAAATGACCAAACTATCCCTGGGTTTATTTATTGTATAAAAATAATTTTTTAAATGTCAATTCAAAATTTATTTTGCAATAATAATAATAATAATAATAAAATTTATTTAATAATAATAATAATAATAATAATAATAATATTGGTGTTATCAATAAATTATACAAATAAAAAATTAAAGTATATAGAGTGGACAAATTTAGAATATTGAAGATTAAGTATGGATAGTATGGTCTTTTACTTGGTCAAAACTGCTTAAAAAATAAGTGCTTAAAAAAAAGTAGCAAAATCCAACTTTTAAAAAACTGATTAAAATGAAATTATAATCTACTATTTAAGTTTTCAGAAACACTTAAATAAACAACTTATAATCTAAAAACTGCTTATAATCAGTTTTGACCGGCTTTTAAGTTCTGAGAAACGACCTCAACATAACCAGAAGATACAATCTAAGCAAATACCTGAGTGGCTTGTCAGAACTGCTTTGTGTGTGTCCTTCAATCGGGCTCCTCTGTCTTCCTTCAATGCTTTCTGAATTGGGAAGGCCATGCCCGTGAATTACTGGGCTGGAGGCAAAACCACTATGTGGCTTCCAGTCCAAAGATGAAGGTGCTGTATCATCAAAATCAGATGATCCAGGACGACCACAAGGGGATTTCCTAAGATGCATCTTCTGAGGTGGGGGAAGGTCACAATTCTCAAAATAGCCGAGAGACTTCTGTGCAACCAAGGAGGCCAAGTCATCTTTATCTGTTGTGCGCCACCAAGGAATGTTCTTTTCGCCCTCAATCCAAGGTGATTCTAGATCAAAACAATTGTCATGGCTCTTTGGAGGTTTGCAGCATTCAATTGCATCCATATCCATCCACTTGGAGTTTTCTCTCGTGTCCTTAAGGTCGATAAATTCAAGGGCAGTTCTATCATAAAGCGGCATTGTCTCTTGCTCTTTAATGTCAGGATCTTTCTTCATACAATCAGCGGCGGCCCCATAATATGCATCAAAGGAATATTCACTATTCCCGCTGCCATCAAAACAAGTGCTATGTCCGTCATTAGGTGAGCAAACCTCACCAATTTTAGAGGACGAGCTTACAAATTCAGCTTTAAGGCTTTCCATCTCAGCCTCCAAGGCATTTAACTGTTCAAAAGTTAAACCCTTTTGGTATCCATAGTTAGGTTGCAGCTGAAGCCACCATCTTGTGTCTGAAGGTAAATTGGAATACGACGGATTCCTATGATGAGGCATGAAACTTACAGCTGGATTATCTGGCATGTCTGCTGCATTTGTTGGCCCCCATTCAACCTGTTTGGATGATGACGACGATGACTGGCAGCAAGCTAACTTGGGGGCTCTTTTGGCATCTCCTGGACAAAACAACGATTAGCTGTCCTTTGCAACACAGCCCTTGCTTCTGCTACTGCCATCAGTTTCCTCTTATCTGATACATCTGCAGAATAACCTTTGGTTAGCATTGATAGGCATTAGTATCCAAGAAGGATTGGAAAAGATTGAGGATGGACTGGTAGGCTTGCTTCAAAAGAGAGTATACTTTAAACCAACATGGTCAGCGGGCCTAAAAAAGAAAATAAATGTAACGCTTCAAACTCAACGGAGCATATGCATACCTAAAGTCTTTTTATTTTTTTTTCAGAAGAAATATGCATACCTGAAGTTTGATCATGCAAAATCTGTAAATTAATCTTTCAGCAGATTGGAAGTTATATAGGCTTGAACTTCTTGTTTGTGATAAGATTCAAACAACTGGTAATACCACCATGAATATGCATTTTGAAATTCTAAAAAAAATGAAATTTTTATTGCTATATATGGTGGCTTGCTCCCTCATAATGGATGCACTAATAAGATGTTAAGACCAAGAAGTCCCAAAAGAAGATCTCAACAAACAGAATTCTACTAAGCAAGACTATCTTACCAGAGAAGAACCATATACAAATACCTAAGCATTAAAAACCCAAGGTATATTAAAGTTCAAAGTTCTTGTTGTGTATCATTCTATAAAGACAAACCAACTCATGAAGCACAGAATTCAAGAAGTGAATTGACTTGGTAGCAAGAAAAGAATTCTAGACAAAGTAGAGCATTGTGATAACTGGATCATGTACACAATGAAAAAGGAAAAGGAATTCATTGCCAACAACAATTAAAACATAAATACAAGATCAAGCACAAGCAAAGATAACTAAAATTATAAACCTCCATCCAATTACAGTAACTCTCATCAAAAGTCATTAGGCAACAGATATGTAGAAATCAGTAATTATACATAAAAAACAGCAACTTATATAAAAATATAGAAAGAAATCTAAGCATTGGAGAAGAAGTATACTGTATGCCCATATTGATCAGAATTTTTTAGGAGAAAATCCTGCAACAAGATAAGCTTAAACAAACAAAAATCCTTAACTGACAGAGACAATCATAAAGCAAAAAATGAATTCAAGCAAGCAAAGTGAACAGAACAATTCAATCTCTACAAAAGAATCAGAAAAGAAAAAACAGAAAAATTAAGAAAAAAAAAAAAGCAAAGAGAGAGTACAGACCAAAAAGAGGATATTGATTTGATTCAATCCGTGAAAAATTGGACAGAAATGGGCAAGTGGCTTTATGTATTGTACAATTCTACAGATCTGATTGAATTCATTGAAAGCCCAAAAAAAAAAAGAAGCAGAAGAGTCGAGGCTTTATTTTTTTATTTTTTTATAAACTTTAGGCCTTAGTTTTAATTTTAAGTTATCAATCTACCATCGCCCTTCTGTCGCTTTGTGCAGCCCAGAGTCCCATGCTATTTTCAGTTTCTCAAACTGAGCTGCTAACTGCCAAGTGCCATGCCAACCATAGCTAAAAAGGGGCACCGGTTTTGTCCAAAACGACACAGTATAAGCGCCGCCTTGTTGTGTCCCTTTCACCAGTGTAGTCCACGTACGCATTTTAGGGAGGATACTTAAAGAGAGATACAAGTATTTTATTATAGCATTTTCTTTAGAAGATAAGACCTCTGAGTTCTAATTGGTGGACCATTTGTGATAGGCCCACGTAGGAAAATCAAAGGTCCCAATCATCGAATTTTCAACTAATCTTTCGGCTACTCCTAATAAAGAAAAATTACAATAAAAAAGGCTACAAAATTTAGCATCTTTTGTTAATATGATGTTAGAGGTGAAATTAAAAAAAAAGAATTGGATTTTATAATTTACTTACAAATTAAATATATATATATATATATATTTCTAATAATCATTTTTAACGAAGATCATTAAGAGCAGCACATAGAATTTCTTATAGGTTAAAGGAAGAATGCCAATAAAGAGAGCTGTTGGATTCAGTATCCAGTGTGTGCCCATGGTTTCTACCTCCATTTATGACAGTATAAAAGCCTAAAGAAACTCAGATGACCACCAATGAAAGACATTGATGTCCACGTGTCAATATTTATTTCTTTATTTGGTAAATTTTATTTGATGAATGCTAGAAATTCCGAATTAGTTAGGTAAAGATCGTAAAAGAATCGTGAGTTACAAGTTAATAAAGAGTGTAAATTTCAAATGGAGTGCTCAATTCAAAAAAAAAGGTGAAACTAATCGAGTGGTGTTGAAAAATTTATTGTAGTATTTTTTTTAAATAAATTATTTTTTTAAAGTGGAGTTAAATAAAATTATAAAAATGGTAAAATTATTATTTTGGCAGTATTTTTATGACGTAATAGTTGTTTACCTTTTTTTTTGGTTTTTTTGTTGGAGAATACATGGCAGTCATGCATGATGCAAAAAGAGAAACAGTGACGCGTAGGTATCTATAGAGTATTATTCGACCTTTGTGCAGTAGCTTTGGCGGGTAATGGTAGTGTTAGAGTGATTCACTTAACTCTATTTTAGTAGAGTAAAATATTAATTATTAAATTAGTTAAAAAATTTTAAACTATTAATTGAAAAAATATTGTTATGATATTGAATCACAATATCATCATATAAATAAATTAATAATATTATTTCTATAAAGATAGTAATACTTTAAATTTAACAAGTGATATTATTTATAAATTTTTAAATAATATAAAGTTGATTTATGTAATTATTTATATATATTTTTTAATATTTTATATAATAAAAAATTATATATATATAATAAAATATATACATTAAATAAATTAATAATAATGTTTAGTGAAAAGAATATGAAAGCCTTTAAAAAAATTAAGATAAAAAATTATTGTTGAATAAATATATATGATTTTGTGTATGAGATTACATCAAAATTCTTACCATTGTTTTATGAATTAATTTATTCTAAATTAACATATACAAATAAAAATCTTATTGTACATTCAATTTATATTATCCTTTCAAAATCGTATTATTTTTTTAATTTATATAATTGCTATTTAAAAAAATAAAAAATATAATTTATTTTTTTTATGAAAATACTTATTGTGTCAAGTCAACTAGTTGTCATAAATTGATTATCATATTTATATTAAATTTTAGTAATTGAATTAAATTAAATGAAAAAATACTTTAATATATTTGTCCTTAATATATAATAATATTTATAAAAAAATAAATCGTATAACTTGTAATTTTAAATAAAATATAGGAGTTTAAAATTTTTATATTTATTTGTGATCCTTCTCCTCTCCATATCCATTTAAACAAATATAAGTTGTAATAAATAAAATAAATATAATATTTCATCTTATAGTCCTTCCCAGTTCATCCAAAAAAAAATTATGTTGATTAAATGTGTTGATAATGTGTGTATATGAAAGAATTTGTGATTGGAGAAACTAAGTGAAACATTGCAACTACATTTAAGGTATGCATATTTATACAATTAATTCTATAATTAAATGTATAAGATGATGTGAATTTTTTTATAGCAAAATACATTTTCACAAAAATTCAAAAATTTTATGTAAATTATGTAATTTAAAATAAATAAAATAAAATAAACTCGCAATGCTCTCTCTGCAACTCGAGGGAAACCTCGAGAGGAAACCCTACCCGCCTAGTCCTAATGATGACCAATCTACAAAGAAGGTTAAGATTCGCGATGGGAATGGCGATGACTGTGAGATGGCAATGGAAAACTCGGAGAATGTGGCACCTGTGAGGTCGTTCAAGGATTGTCTGTTATCGGGAAGCCTAAATGGTCAGGCTAATGTGAATATGGAACCCAACCTTGAGGGTATGAGAGAGGACGAGATGGATCATGATATTACTCAGTCTGAATCTGATGAGGACTATGATTTGTTCTTTTCCAATAGCGAGGATGGAGGTAATGCAGATTCAGATAAGGAGATTACTATTGACCTTTCAGGGAATTTTTTAAAGATTTCGCTGTCCAAGGAGGTTGAAAGTGAGATATGTCAACTTTGGAAAAACGCCATTGTTTTCCGATTATTAGGCCATAAGATAGGTTACAAAGCCTTGGTAAACAAACTATCTCTGCTGTGGAAGACAAGCCATGGTTATAGGGTCATAGACCTGTCCAATGATTATTTTTTGGTGAAATTTAACAATGAGGGTGATAAACTCTCAGTCTTATTGGGAGGTCCTTGGTTAGTTTTTGGACATTACTTGATAGTGCAACCATGGAGTCCGGAGTTTCGCACTTCTGACGATAAGATCTCTAAAGTGGTTGCATGGGTTAGATTTCCAGACATGCAGATACAATACTATCACAAGAGAGTTTTAAGGGCCATTGCATCCGCTATTAGAAAGCCGGTGCGCATTGATTATAACACTAGGGGAGTTACTAGAGGCAAATTTGCAAGAATTGCCGTGGAATTGGATTTGGATAAACCCTTAGCTTCAATGTTTGAAATTGAAGGGAAGGTGCAATATGTGGAATACGAAGGTTTATACAATATCTGATTCCAATGTGGTTGTTTTGGACACAACAAGGATTCTTGTAGCAAGAATAAACCTCAGGACTCAACAGTTGGAGGTGCTGGGGAGATTTTGCCTCTTGCGGCTCAGCCCGCTCAAAGTAATTCGTCAATGGAGCCTTGGTCGGCTTATGGTAAGTGGATGGTGGCCCCAACTCGCCGGCGACGAACTGTGCTAAATAAGGAATTAGAGTTAAAATTGGAAGGGAAGCAGAAGGAGAGATTAGTTTCCAATTCTGGCTCTAGATATGGTATCTTGGAGAATCTCTCTATGGATAATCAGAGTTATGTTAATGAGTTATTTGTGGGAGAAACTTCAGGAGTTGCTAAGGAAGGTGAGATTTTAGAGGAGAATATCAATCCAGAGAAATCTGCTGTTCCTATGGGTGTGTTGACTAGTAATAGGCCAAGTGAGAAGGCCGTTGGCTCTACTAAGAAAAGTCCAAAAGTGTCAAGCCCAAAGAAACCAAACCAGACCCCACAAATGAAAAAACCAATGCAAGCTAAAGAATCATCCATGGGCCCAATCAGAATTTTGCAAAGGCAGGAATCACCTCTGGTTCCTTCGATTACAACCCTTGATTCCAACCACACGGCTGTTGCTCTAAAAGGGCAGTCTATGGGTGCCCCTTCTGGGCGTCAGCGGCCTTCTACTAAGGTGGCTAATAATATGGATAAGCTTGGTGTGGACTTGAGGAAGAAAGTCACGAGCAAAAAACCACCCGATCTGAAGAGGAGTAGTGCGATGAGGAAGAACATGGGTGGGGGCTGTAAAGATTCCAGCTCGCAACCAAATGTTGAAGCTATGATTCTGATTCACAATCTAGTTACTGAACTTTCAAAGAAGATTGTTGAGGAGGCATCGGCTTTGGATGAAGGAGGCAATCCAGGTATGGATTACAACAGGTCAGATCTCTCTGAGGATGAAGATGATGATCCCAGAGATCCTTATTTGATCGAGGATTAATGAGTTTTAGTTGCCTTGCATGGAATTGCTAGGGTTTTGGCCATCCTAGTAAGACGAGTATGTTGAATGAGATTATTAAAGCTCATAAGGTTTACTTGTTGATTTTGGTGGAACCGAGAATCAGTGGCATCAATGCCGATCGTGCTATTAAGAATTTGAATTTCCCGTTCTCTCATAAAGTTGAAGCTCATGGGTTTTCTGGTGGTATTTGGCTCCTGTGGTGTAATGATTGGAATGTGGATATCTTGGTTAATAGTCCACAATTCATTCATGTCAGAGTTGGGTGTGATGTTGGTTCCCCTTTTCTTGTCTCTGCGGTGTATGGTAATCCCAATGCGGCTATTCGTAAGAGCCTTTGGCGTGATCTTGATGTTATTGCTGATAATTGTGCTGAGCCTTGGGTTATTTTGGAAGACTTTAATGCGGTCTTACATCCAAATGAGAAGAAAGGCACAGTTGATGATCTGAAGTTTTGTAAGTTGTTTCGTAGTTTCGTGGATATGAATGGCCTCCATGATCTTGGGTACTCTGGCCCGAAATTTACCTGGAGAAGGGGGCTGAAATTAGGCAGGCTGGATAGAGTAATTGGGAACCAATTATGGCTTAATACATTCCCTGATTCGTTGGTGTCATTTTTTCCTAGAGTCAAGTCGGATCATTCCCCCATTCGGCTTGTTCTTAAGGACCAAAGTAACTCTTGTCATTTTGTTAAATCTTTCAAATTCATCAACTATTGGCAGTACATGGAGGATTTTACTCATGTTCTCAATTCGAGCTGGAAGCAGGATGATTCTGTTACTACTAATCTTGGGAACTTATCTTCTAAGCTGTCTTATTGGCATAATGATGTGGTTGGTGCTGTTCATAGAAGGAAGAAGAGAGTTCTTGCACGTCTTAAGGGGGGTACAGTTGGCTATGGATAATTTTCCCTCTAATTTTCTTATTGATCTTGAGAGACAGTTACAGGGGGAGTTGGAACAGATTCTTTTTGAAGAAGAGCTGTATTGGGCATAGAAATCCAAAAGTGAATGGCTTCATAGTGGAGATCGTAATACCAAATATTTTCATTTTGTAGCTATGAATCGTAGACGAAAGAATAAAGTGTTTCAATTGAAGGATGAGAATGGCAATTGGGTCTCTGATAACAGCATTCTGGCGAGATGGGCTGTGGATTTCTTTGCTAATTTATATAAAGAAGATAGAACTGTCTTTCCGCAGCTCCAAAGCCCGAATATGTTTACTCCCTTATCTGCGGATTCGGTTGCTAAGTTAGGGGCTACTGTTACAATTGATGAGGTTCATCGTGCTTTGTTTGATATGAACCCCAACAAAGCTCCTGGCATGGATGGATTTAATGCGTTCTTTTTCCAGCAGAATTGGTGTCATATTGGCAAGGATATTTTTCATTTTATTGATGGCATTTTCAGGGGAGTGCATTCGGTGGAGTCCATTAATAAGACCCTTATTGTTCTCATTCCTAAAATTCAGCCTCCTACAACTATGGCGCAATTTCAACCCATCAGTTTTTGTAATACTATCTTTAAACTTGTTACTAAGATCATTGTGAACAGGTTGAAGCCTATTTTGCCAGACTTGATTGGAATGAACCAAGCTAGCTTTGTGGAAGGGCGTCATATTACTGATAATACTATTATTGCTCAGGAGGTTATTCACTCTATAAGGACTAAAAGAACTGGCAGGAAATGGATGGCCATTAAAGTAGATTTGGAGAAGGCCTACG
This sequence comes from Garcia nutans, assembly GCA_947685225.1. Lineage (NCBI taxonomy): Eukaryota > Viridiplantae > Streptophyta > Magnoliopsida > Malpighiales > Euphorbiaceae > Garcia > Garcia nutans. The sequence goes on along the minus strand of CANTUV010000010.1, from coordinate 11,013,808 downwards.
ACAGGTTGGGGTGGAATTTTATTTTAGACACTCTTCAGCTTGTGGGTCTTCCTACGACTTTAATTTCTATCATCATGAGATGCATCTGCTCTTCGGAGCTAAGTGTATGTTGGAATGGTGCTCAGTCCCCTTTCTTCAAACCTTCGCGGGGTGTGCGACAAGGAGACCCTCTCTCTCCTTATATTTTTGTTTTATGTATGGAGAGATTATCACACTTGATTTACTCTGCGTGTTCTGATGGGAGTTGGAGTCCTTTCAAGGTTAGCAGGAATGGCCCGGCGGTTTCACACCTCTTTTTTGTGGATGACTTACTTCTATTCGCGGAAGCATCTAAGCAACAATTAGATGCTATTCTTAAAACTTGTGGGCAGTTTGAAGAAGCTTCTGGTCTCAAGGTGAATTTAAAGAAGACTAATATTTTGTTCTCCTCTAATGTGTATAAGTAGGAGGCATCTACCCTTAGTAATATTTGTGGGTTTGGTGTTATGGAGGATCTGGGGTTATACTTGGGCGTTCCTCTATCTAATAGCAGGAGCAAAAGAAATACTTATTTCTTCTTAGTGGAGAAGGTGCGTAAAAGGCTGTCTGGATGGAAAGCTAAAAGCTTGTCCTTAGCAGGGCGGATCATACTTGTGAAATCGGTGATTACCGCTATTCCTAATTATGTTTTCCAAACTGTTACTATTCCTATTTCCATTTGCCTTGAGATCGAGAAGCTATGTAGAGGCTTTATTTGGGGTCACTTGAACGGAGGCAAAGGGTTATCGCTTGTGAAGTGGGACTCATTGTGCTCACCTAAAATCGAAGGTGGATTGGGTATTAAGCAACTTCAAGAGGTAAATGATGCTTTTCTTATGAAGCTGGTTTGAGGAATTATTCGAAAACCGGATTGTTTATAGGTCCAAGTCCTGCGTGGTAAATATGTTAAGGATGATTTAAGAGTTCCTTGTAATTTCAGAGCTTCAAACTCCTCTTGGCTATGGAAGAATTTGATCAGAGTGTGGCCGGCTGTGTTGAGAGGTATTTGGTAGGTTGTGGGTGATGGGAGAACCATTAGATTCTGGAGAGACCAGTGGTTGCCAAATTGTGGTCCTTTGATTAATTATGCTACAAGGTACATATCCCAGGAGGAAGCCAACAAAGCCATTATTGATTTCATTGTGAATGATATGACATGGGACTGGAATAAGTTTGGAGATAGCCTGCCTTGTTTGATTCTTTCCCGAATTGCTGCTGTTCCTTGCTGTGTAAGGATGGGAGTGAGCGATGATTTCTATTGGGGTGCCTCAAGTAGTGGTGAGTTCACTTTGAAGACTGCATACAAAACATACAATGATGATTTTAATAGATTGTAAGCTGCTAAATGGAGATTGTTGTGGTCTTGGAAAGGGGCAGAGCGTGTTAAAATTTTTCTTTGGCTCTTCAGCTGGGAAAGATTACTCACTGCTGTTGAAAGAAGGAGAAGACATCATGGTCCCGATGACATTTGTCAAATTTGTTTATCCCACTCAAAACCGTGCCTTCATGTTGTTCGTGATTGCTTTGTGGCGAAGAATCTGTGGATGAAATTGGTGCCTATCAATATTCGAGAGTCTTTCTTTGCTATTTATAATGTCAATTCCTGGGTTTATTTTAATTTACAGCAGAACATGAGCACATAAAATGTTGAATGGAAACAAGTCTTTGGGGTGGGTTGTTGGTTTCTTTGGAAATGGAGATGCTGCTCTTTGTTTGATGACCAATTTCAAAGACCTTGGAGCCCAGTTGATACAGTGTTGGACTTTACCAAGGAAATGTGTGCTGCGTGGATGGCTTCGGGCAGTAGAAACAATAATCTAAAGAAGCAGGTTTTAATCGGCTGGGAATTACCATAAGAAGGGTGGTGTAAGCTTAACTCGGACGGTTCCTATTCTCAAGCCACTGATTGGGCAACTGCAGGTGGGATGATTCGGGACTCATCTGGTTGTTGGGTAAATGGTTTCACCTACAACTTGGGTTTCTGTTCCATCTTGCTAGCTGAATTATGGGGGTTATATTCTGGACTCCAATTAGCTTGGAGTTTGGGGATTAGGAGGTTAATTGTTGAAGTGGACAATCTGTTAGTGGCTAATCTTGCCAATATTTGATCAGCTCCCGTGTCAATGGGATGGAATCTTGTTGCTAATATTCATAGCTTGCTTGGAAGAGAGTGGGAATGTAATACCCTAAAATCTAGTAGCTTAAATGTTGTACAAATGAATGAATAAAGTGAGAAAAAAAAATCTTTGATTGAAATAAAATTATAATGTGCCAAAGTAATAAACAAAAACTTTAAAGTATCTGAATTGAAAACTCTTCAACTGTGAATCAAATCAATTAACTGTAAGTTATTAAATAATTAATTATATTTGTATATAAACTATTAGAGAAACAAAATGACCTATTAGAGTGATAAAGAAATCATTCATATACAAAGAAGTAAAATTTATGTGTTACTAAAGTCATGGAAATGTAAATTTTAAAATACTTTAGCTATGTGAACCCGTATGTATAAAAATCTTAGGGTATTATACTTGAAATATACTATAACTTAATTAATAATATCTTAATATAATAATATACATTAAAACCATATAAGATAAATTAAAATTTAAAATTAGAAGTGAAAATAATTTTAAAGAAATTAATTACAAGTGTAGATAAAATGTTATGGTGTAAAATGACTAAAAGGGCATTTGAGTTAATAAAAGAAATGTATAAGATTGAGGGGCAAAATGGACATTTCACTCACTTAATTCTCAGCCAATTTTCTGCCAAAATAAGTGGGTAACTCATCTATTTTGAATAGTAATAGGTGCTGGAAAATGTTGACTAAAAGATGATAGAAATTATTTTGGTCTTATCTTTTCTTCTTTCTCTTTTCTTGTTACTATCAAGAACACCTCTTCTTTATCACGACCCTCTTTCATTTCCAGCAGCTAAAAACCATTCCTAGGCTAGTTTCTTATGTTTAGAAGTGATCCAAAGTGAAAAATTAAATCAACAAAGTGATATAAAGGCAAAGAAGGCAAAAGAACTCCTAAAGGTAAGAATATGAAAATTCTGAATCTTAATCTTTTATTTTGTTTTTCTAATTTTAAATCTATTATTTATTGAATCTGAGCTAAAAATTATCATTTGTACATATTAATTAAGTATTTAGGATGTTAGAAATCGATTTGTATTGAAAGAAATTGAAAGGAATGAAGCTAAAAACCCTAACACTCAAATCTGTCTAAATATTACAGCATGAATTCTCAATAAATTAGCTACTGTGTTTTATTTATTTTAACATGAAAACGAGCTTTAAAATTAATCAAAAATTACAGAAAGGTTTATTTGGATTTTGGGAAGGTTGTGGTAAAAGGCCAAGTCAAAATGATGAAGGAAGATGAGTGAGTAAATAAATAAACACAAGCTGCTCATTTTAATAGTCTGAATGAATACCATTGAGATTTTGCTGCTGTGTTTAAATTATTTACCTATATAAATAAACTCTATAAATTGTGAAAATTTACAGAGAGGTCATATATAATGTTGGGAATATGCTGGTAAAATTCCAGGGCAAATTAATTTAAATAAATTAATATATAATTAAATGAATACAAACTACTCAAATGCTGGAATTTAAGTATTTTGTTAATGTAGAATTGAATTGAGCATAATAAAATATATTTGATTTGGTCATAAATATAAGCATATTATAGATGAATATAATCTCTAGTATGTGTATTTAATGTTCTCAAAAGTATAAATATTAATTTAATAAATAAGTAAATTAAATAACATAAAGAAACCAATGTACATTGTTATAGACATATGACACATATTTGAACTTACTCTATTATATAGCCCTATTATAATATAATTTGTAAAATTTGAATTCATAATTATAAAATAAATTTTAGGACATATTAAGATATTAAAACAGGGCATAGGTTCCTAATAAATAATTAAGACAAAAAAATGATAAATTAAACAAAATAAACCTAAATGTGTGATTTATATGTGGATGTGAATGTAGGTCGGGTATTGCCATCAAATCAATCAATTATTATCAATAACTTAGAGGAATCAAATTTGCATATTCAAGGTGAGTTATAGTGTCCAACCCTTGCTTTGTCACTTTTAGAATTATTTGATAAAAATTTAACCATTGTTGATATTTAAGCCATATGATATCATTTATTGTTTGTGATTCTGTATTTGTGAATTGTGAAAACCAATGTGGCCTCTTGGCCTATGTGATCATACCAAGCCATTTGATTAACCAATATGACAGAATCCCAACTTGATGGGGGCTATACCATCAGGCTATGTGCACATAGAAGTTTGTGATTTGTAGGGTAGAAGCTACCCTTATTGGTGCGTGCCGTTAGCTATATGCAATTACCGCAAGTGCACGGGTCGCCCAAGTAATAAAGTAGTGAGTGAGTTATCGTTCCACTGGGGACAAGGCCAAGCACTAGTGCAAACCTTAACTGTTGTTTAGCAAATTAATATTTTTGTGAAGTTTTGTAATTAAAATACAACTAACCTAATGAATGCAAGTAATGAAATACAACTAACCTAATGAATGCAAGTAAAGATAAATTGAATGTTGTGTGTAAAAAGGATTGATATAAATGATACTATCCAGATATTGAATCCCCCCTAGCCACAATTACATCACACATGATGGAGTTGAATTGGCATTCCTCTAACTTAGACTACAACCTCTCTCGAGTGAATTAATCCCTAATCGCTAAGTAGAGTGCCGGAATCTCTTCTCAAAACACAATTAAATAGGTCATGCATTAAGAACAAGGAACTATACACCAAAGGATCTTGTAGGTCTATCTCTAGCACCCCAATCAATCCTCAACCCTTATGAGTAATCAATTCATGCCAAGCTTTCTCAAGTCAATAACATGAAAATGGCAACCAATCAATAAGCATGCTATCATCAATTGGCAATAATCATTAAGCATCACAAGAATAAAACAACTCAATCAATTAAAAGTATCTAGTTATACAAATAGGCTAGGGTTCTTCAATATCTAGATAGATAATGAATTAGTTCATGTTCAATACAATTAATACAACAACAACAACAACAATAACAAAATACATAAAAGGAGAAAATAGAAAAAACCCCTTTCAATGTGTGCTTCTTGAATTTGCAGGAGCTGTCAATGGAAGATGAAGATGATGGAGATGGAGGATGAAGATGAAGAGTCAAGGAAAGTGTCACTCCCTCCTTGCCCAAAACGTGTATGCCCAAGTCTCCTCCTCTCAAATCTTTCTTCTCTGTTTCTGTCTCTGTTTTCTGCAAAAACCTGCAACTCTCCCTCTCTGCAGAAGCTCCCTCTTCTTCCTCTTCCTCCTCTTTTTATTTTCCTCCAAGCTCAAGTCAAACTTTCCAACTCACTTCCAGCTCACACCCCATACCTTGTTCCCCATATTCTATTTGTTTTGTATTTCTTTTGGCCAAAAGTAATTGGTTGTCCCCCACTTTTTCCTCAAACTCGGGCAGAAAATCATCTTTTTCATAGGTGACACGCCCAGTGACACGCCCATGTCACTGGGTGTGTCACAGCTACTGTGATTTTGAATAAATGGCACGCCCAGTGACACGCCCATGTCACTGGGCGTGTCACAGCTACTGGAAATATTATAAAAGGCACGTTTGGTGACACGGGCGTGTCCATGAGCGTGTCCATTGATGAATTTTGCTCTTTCTTCATTGTTTTGACCATCCAAGGGAGTTTTTCCACTTTAACCTAAAACAAACACTTAAAACCAACTTTAAACAAAAATCAAATGAAACATTAACTAAAAACACATTAAAATCATACTAAAAATAAGTATAAAATCACTCTCATCAAATACCCCACACTTAAATCATTGCTTGTCCCCAAGCAAGACTAAACTCAAAACAAATTAAACACATTAATTTTGTCAAGTTCAAGAGTTATAAAAATTGTATTAAGACTTCCCTATCCTTAAATCCGCAATCAATATCAAATAGAACAAAATCGATACCAAAGCAATTAAGTGGCTTTCCATGCACAACCTACATTGTCACTCTCTCGCCAACTCTTAAAAAGTGTTTGATCAAGGTGGTATTTACACTCATAACAATCAATGAAAGATTATTGCCATAAGCTTGCTTATTTATCAAATCTCCACCACTTAATTACAATCAAGCATCAATCAAAAGGTCTTTTATTGGGTTGTAATGGGGTTAAGGTAGAGACATGATATTTAGGAAATGTGAGCTTAATCATTAAGTTCAAGAGCACTTCAAGAATGAAGTAACCAATCATATGTATCACCTAACTATCTCAAAACACCTTGCTCTTATTTACCCCTTGACATTAAAGAACTTTTCAAGTGAACTCACTTATTACATCTTGCAAGGATTATTTCTAAAACATATCCAACCCTTTCAACAATAACAACAATTTTTCTTATTTTTCTTCTTTTTACTTGATTTTTATTTTTTATTTTTTTATTTGCAATCTTAAACCTACTAAATTTAACCCCACACTTAATTTAACACAACACTTGGTCATAAACGCTCTTAAAATGCTCTTGACCTAATGAAAGGGTAAGAGTTAAAAACAAGGTTCAAGCTAATGGTGTTGTAAAAAAGAAAGAAAAGGAGAAATGAAATAGGCTCAAAATTGGCTAACTAAGGTTAAAATTTGGGTAGGTCTTTTTAAGCCAAAGTGGGTTCACCTAATTGCCTTAATCATCTTGATACCAAATTGCAATTTTTATATAGTCTTAAAATGTATGTCAAAGCAAGTTCTAGCAAGTCATCAATCAAAGATGTCCACACACAACAAAAATAATCAGTTGATGGCTCAATTCCTCACTAGGTTGATGGTAATGCAAAGAAAAACCAACATAATTGACAATAAGCATCAATTCTACTCAATTCTCAAATTCATGCTTCAAAAATTAAAAGGGTCATCAATCAACAATGTTTATAACAATTGAACTTTTCAAAATTAATTTATTTAAAGAAAAACATTAACTAAACTAACACAAAATAAATTAAAATTAAAAACAACAAAACACAAAATTAAAAACACAAAACACAATATGCACCCCACACTTAAAATTTCACATTGTCCTCAATGTGAGCATGCATAAACTAAAGGAGAGTTTAGATGAAACCTGATTTCCACCGCTCCCATATGCGATGTGTAGGGCTCCTTCCACCCGTAATGCAATTGGAGTTCATGATTGAGAGGATAGACAGCATGCAACTTCGAAATGTGCCCAATGCATTGCAAAGCTTAGGTAGTATCTTTGGTTGAGCAAATGGCCAATGAGAACTCATGAAGGCTGTCTTGGGGAGATTTTCCAATGCTATAGGAACTTGGTAAAAATATTCTTCAGTATGCAACATGGTTATATTCATTTTTTGTTCTTTCTCGCTCCCGAAATTGGGAGGGATAATCATTGATTGCATATTGTTTTCCCCAACTAAAACAAATTTCAAAATTTTTGTTGTCTTTTGGAGTTCAACCAAGTTTGGTTGAATCTCTTCCTCATCCTCTTTAGCAATTTGAAGTTTCATCTCAACAACCTCATCGTTTAACAGTAATTTGCTCTCCTCAATTTTTAGATTGGAAATATTAGGCTCCACTTCTAAAGTCATGGCTACCTCAAGCTTATCTATATTATCTTGGCTATAAGACATGTCATAGAGTTCAGGAATATGCATACCTTGGTTTTCTTCCTCCAGCCTATATGGGGAATAAATTGGTGGCATAAAAGGATTTGGAGTCTCATGTAATTCTATCCAAGTTGATGCTTCCAGATTCTTCTCCTCCTTTGATTGACTCATCTCCTCCATGTTGGATTGGATCTCTTCGCCATTTTCTTCTTGATTGGTCCCTGCATCAAAGAAATCACAAAAATTGTTATAAATTACTTGTTCACTCCTTAAATTTGTGATTACCTGAGTTTGCTTCAATTGGCTAGGAGACTCCTCTTGTTGGTATGCTTGGGGTTGATGTGCCAGCTGCCCAACTAGAGCATTCAACCTCCTCTGTGTTTCTTGCAAAAATTCAGACCTTAACTCATCTTCCACTATGTATTGAGTTTGAAACTTCTCTGTGTCTTGAATGAAAGCATTCATTCTCTCCTCCAAAGTGGGTTTCTCAAGGTGGTCTTGGTGTGAAAATTCTTCTTGAAAGTAAGGACCTCCTTGGTAAGGCTGAAAACAATTTTGAGGTGGAGTGTACTGCTGATCTTCCCAATAAAAATTTTGGTGGCTTTCCCAACTAGGATTGTAAGAATTGAAATATGGGTCATTACCACCAATCTGCTCAAAATTTTGGTATTGCTGGAAATTTTGGTAGTCATATTCTTCTTCGTGCCATTCTTGGTATCGTTCGAAACCAAATGAACATGTATTGGCACTATGTCCTGCATTGCCACATGCTGCACAAATCGTGTTAGAATTATAGTCCCTATCATAAACTTCTCCGTGCCTTGAAAACTGCATCTTTACAAAAGGCACTCAGCAATTTAAAGAAAAACAAACGAATAAACAAACAAACAAACAAATTCAAACTCAATAAACAAACAAATTTACAGAACACAAACAAACAATTCAAAGATAAACACACAAACAATTCAAAGAAAAACAAACAAACAAAGAAATAGAACTAAATCAACAGTCTTAATTATATTACTAGTATTGAAACCATTGTCCCCGGCAACGGCGCCAAAAACTTGATGCGTGCCGTTAGCTATATGCAATTACCGCAAGTGCACGGGTCGCCCAAGTAATAAAGTAGTGAGTGAGTTATCGTTCCACTGGGGACAAGGCCAAGCACTAGTGCAAACCTTAACTGTTGTTTAGCAAATTAATATTTTTGTGAAGTTTTGTAATTAAAATACAACTAATCTAATGAATGCAAGTAATGAAATACAACTAACCTAATGAATGCAAGTAAAGATAAATTGAATGTTGTGTGTAAAAAGGATTGATATAAATGATACTATCCAGATATTGAATCCCCCCTAGCCACAATTACATCACACATGATGGAGTTGAATTGGCATTCCTCTAACTTAGACTACAACCTCTCTCGAGTGAATTAATCCCTAATCGCTAAGTAGAGTGCCGGAATCTCTTCTCAAAACACAATTAAATAGGTCATGCATTAAGAACAAGGAACTATACACCAAAGGATCTTGTAGGTCTATCTCTAGCACCCCAATCAATCCTCAACCCTTATGAGTAATCAATTCATGCCAAGCTTTCTCAAGTCAATAACATGAAAATGGCAACCAATCAATAAGCATGCTATCATCAATTGGCAATAATCATTAAGCATCACAAGAATAAAACAACTCAATCAATTAAAAGTATCTAGTTATACAAATAGGCTAGGGTTCTTCAATATCTAGATAGATAATGAATTAGTTCATGTTCAATACAATTAATACAACAACAACAACAACAATAACAAAATACATAAAAGGAGAAAATAGAAAAAACCCCTTTCAATGTGTGCTTCTTGAATTTGCAGGAGCTGTCAATGGAAGATGAAGATGATGGAGATGGAGGATGAAGATGAAGAGTCAAGGAAAGTGTCACTCCCTCCTTGCCCAAAACGTGTATGCCCAAGTCTCCTCCTCTCAAATCTTTCTTCTCTGTTTCTGTCTCTGTTTTCTGCAAAAACCTGCAACTCTCCCTCTCTGCAGAAGCTCCCTCTTCTTCCTCTTCCTCCTCTTTTTATTTTCCTCCAAGCTCAAGTCAAACTTTCCAACTCACTTCCAGCTCACACCCCATACCTTGTTCCCCATATTCTATTTGTTTTGTATTTCTTTTGGCCAAAAGTAATTGGTTGTCCCCCACTTTTTCCTCAAACTCGGGCAGAAAATCATCTTTTTCATAGGTGACACGCCCAGTGACACGCCCATGTCACTGGGTGTGTCACAGCTACTGTGATTTTGAATAAATGGCACGCCCAGTGACACGCCCATGTCACTGGGCGTGTCACAGCTACTGGAAACATTATAAAAGGCACGTTTGGTGACACGGGCGTGTCCATGAGCGTGTCCATTGATGAATTTTGCTCTTTCTTCATTGTTTTGACCATCCAAGGGAGTTTTTCCACTTTAACCTAAAACAAACACTTAAAACCAACTTTAAACAAAAATCAAATGAAACATTAACTAAAAACACATTAAAATCATACTAAAAACAAGTATAAAATCACTCTCATCACTTATGTGAATGTGATGTGTGATAGCATTGGAATAATGATATATTGTTTTCAGTGTTATTGCTATGTGTTATCTGTCATATTATATAATTTGCTTTTGTGATTTTGGTCCAATTATTGTGGGTCTTTCTTGTGGATTAAATTTCATTGTTATACCTTTATTGTGCAGCCGCCTTATTTATTTATTTATTATCTTTGAACCCTGAAATATTGTTATTGCATATCCTACCCTTGTGACACTATAATTTCACTGAGTTGACGACTCACCCCATCGTCTATGGTTTCAGGTAGAGGTGACCCAGGACCATCAGCTTCTTGATTTCTTCTTCCAGCAAGAAGCTTGAGAATAATGTAATTAGTCAACACTATCATATGTAATTAAATAATAATGTTTGTGCTATACTCTAGTTGCTCCATAGTAATATTGTGAATAGCTTGATAAATTATGGAAATAAACCATAATGTAATAAATAAAAAAAAATATTTGTAAATAATGTATAATATAAAAAAAATACATGTGTTATTATGAGTAAATAATAAAGTTTTAAAATAAATTTATAATTTACTAGTTTAATAATTAATTTGTATAAATTCATAAATTAATTGGGTTCTACGTGGTGCCCGGTGGCCTTAAGCCTACCTGGACCCTAGGACCGTTACACTTCTAAAAATGGGGTGTGACAGAGGTGGTATCAGAGCTTAGGTTTATAATAATATATAAGTTAAAGGTTCGTAAGCATAAATGTGTAAGAATACTATAGAGCTTAGGATTATTCTGTCATGTCTTGTTTTTGTTGTTATCTAGATCTGCGTTAATTCGTGCGCTAATTAAATAATTCTTTTCTCTCTTATAGTTAAATATGGAAAACCGAAGAAGACCTAGGGCAATTAGATCTGAGGGAGCTGTTCCTTCTGAGGAATCAGTACAAAGAGTTGAGAATGTAAGGGTTCCTCCCTTAGAACCACAGGCAGCTGAAAACAGAATAACTGGAATGATGGAAAGACTTGAACAATTACAGAAAAATTATGAGTTGATGATGGAAATGATGATACAACAAAGACAACAACAACAACAACAGGCTCCTATGCCTGAATTCCATGTTCCTCCACCTCCACCACCACAGATGGAATCAAATGAAGAAAGAAAATTATTAGCTGGATTTTTGAAACTTAATCCTCCAATCTATAAAGGGGAAGAAGATCCTACAGAGTTTTTAGAGGAAATGGAAGCAAAAACTCAAATACATCGTTGTCCAGACAAGAAAGCAATTGAATTTGCAGGGTACCAAATGAGAGGTGATGCGAAGGAATGGTACAAGAGAGTTGTGGTTGGAATATTGAAAGAAAATGTTCTTTTGACTTGGGAGCAATTTGCAGAAATGGTATTGCAAGAGTTTTTACCTGAAAGTGTTAGGCAAGCCAAGGCTTTAGAGTTTGAGAGGCTAGTACAAACACCTGGTATGACAGTATCTGAATATGCAAGACAGTTTAATCAGTTGAGTAAGTATGTACCTGCTCTAGTACCAAATGAAGCAGCAATAATACATCGATTCAGAAGAGGATTAGTTAATTCACTGTATATGATTTTGGCTGCTCATGAGTATGATTCTTACTCTAAATTGGTGGACAAAGCAAGAATAATAGAAAATAGAGAGATGGAAGCCCAAGAACAAAAGAAGAAGGCTAGAACTGAAAGCTTTATAAGACAGAGAGGCAAAGAAGAAGTAGGAACATTTAGCGTCAGGCGACAATCACAATCTATGCCACAAATCAACCTACCTAGATCTTCAATGAGACTTCCACCTAGACCACCTACTGGAAGGTCATCTGGGACTATTACCCATGGATTTTTCAGTACTAATGTTCAGAGGCCTCCTATACGTACTCCATGTCAGACTTGTGGGAAGATGCATAGAGGGCAATGTTATTGGGAGACTAGGGCATGCTTTAAATGTGGGCAAAAAGATCATATGATTAAAGATTGTCCTTTGATTGCAGCAGAAACAAGACCACAAACATCTCAGACCACTGTGCAGATGGAAAGGGGTCATAGATCTAGTGGATTTGGAAGAGGTTCTGGAAGAGGCAGTGTTACTGAGAGACCTGCAGTACAGTCACCATCTGGTAGGGGTAGAGGGAGAGTATATACCTTATCACCTCAGGAGGCACAAGCATCAAATGCAGCTATTACAGGTATCATTTCCATTCAATCTGTTAAAGGAAGGGTGTTATTTGATTCAAGAGCAACTCATTCTTTTGTGTCTACCTATTTTGCTTCCAAATTACATGTACCTTCCAAATTGCTTGATATACCTCTCACTGTGTTTACTCCTTTAGAGGAAGAAATTGTTGTTAAAAATGTATACCCTTCTTGTGAGGTAGTGATTGATGATAAAATCTTGAGAGCTGATTTGATAGAATTACCAGTGTTAGAGTTTGATGTTATTTTGGGAATGGATTGGCTGTCTAAGTATTTGGCCACCTTAGATTGTAATGGTAAGAGGGTAATATTTCATAGTTCATCAGGGGAAATTTTTGAATTTCAGGGGGACAGGAGTGAAGTGTTAAATAGTTTAATCTCAGCAATTAGTGCTAAAAGATTATTAAGAAAGGGATGTATAGGGTATTTGGCCCATGTCAGAGATACTAGTGTTTCATTCCCTAGTTTGGATCAAATACCTGCAGTACGAGAGTTTCCTGATGTATTCCCTGATGATCTAACCACTTTACCTCCAGAAAGGGAAATAGAGTTTAGTATAGATTTGCTACCTGGTACAACACCTATTTCTATCCCTCCATACAGAATGGCTCCAACTGAGTTGAAGGAGTTGAAAGCACAATTACAAGATCTTCTGGATAAAGGCTTCATTAGGCCTAGCAGTTCACCCTGGGGTGCACCAGTATTATTTGTCAAGAAAAAAGATGGTTCACTTCGAATGTGTATAGACTACAGACAGTTGAATAGGGTGACTATAAAGAACAAATATCCTCTGCCTAGAATTGATGATTTGTTTGATCAATTACAAGGGGCAAGTTATTTTTCTAAGATAGATCTTCGCTCTGGGTACCATCAATTGAGAATCAAGAAGGAGGATGTACCTAAAACTGCATTTCGAACTAGATATGGCCATTATGAGTTTTTGGTACTACCTTTCGGTCTCACTAATGCACCTGCAGCATTTATGGATCTGATGAATCGAGTTTTTAAGTCATACTTGGATAAATTTGTGGTTGTTTTTATAGATGATATACTGATTTATTCTAAAAGTCAGACTGAACATGAAGAGCACTTAAGGATAGCATTGCAGACGCTGAGGGAAAATCATTTATTTGCTAAATTGTCTAAGTGTGAATTTTGGCAAGAGAAAATATCTTTCTTAGGACATGTGATCACCAGTGAAGGGTTACAAGTGGATCCTAAGAAAATTGAAGCAGTAGCTGATTGGCCTCGACCAACAAATATTTCAAAAATAAGGAGTTTTCTGGGATTGGCTGGTTATTATAGGAAATTTGTAAAAGACTTTTCTAAAATCGCTACACCAATTACTAGATTGCTTCATAAAGGGGTAAAGTTTGATTGGGACAGCAAATGTGAGGAAAGCTTCTGCAGATTGAAGGAATATTTAACGTCTGCACCTATTCTTGCACTACCAACTGAAGGAGGTAAATTTACAGTGTATTGTGATGCATCCAGAGTGGGACTTGGCTGTGTTTTAATGCAGAATGATAGGGTGATTGCCTATGCCTCTAGACAACTGAGAAAGCATGAGGTTAATTATCCTACTCATGATTTGGAAATGGCTGCTGTTATATTTGCTTTGAAGATTTGGAGACACTATTTATATGGTGAGAAATGTGAGATTTTCACAGATCATAAAAGCCTCAAATACATATTTCAACAGAAAGATCTAAATCTCAGGCAACGTAGATGGATGGAGCTACTTAAGGATTATGATTGTGAGATCTTATATCATCCCGGCAAAGCTAATGTGGTAGCAGATGCTTTAAGCAGGAAATCTTTGGGGAGTTTAGCACACATTCATGTAAGTCGACGACCATTAGTAAATGATGTTCAGAACTTATATGGCTTGGGGATACAATTTGATTTATCAGATAATGGAGCATTGATAGCCCAATTCACTGTCAAACCATTACTGATTGATCAAATTAAGACACTACAAGATGAAGATCCACAGTTGGTGAGAATAAAAGAAGACATTCCTACAGGCAAGACCTCTGACTTTGTAATTGATGAAGGTGTATTAAAATGTCGCAATCGACTTTGTGTACCAGCAGTAGATGATCTAAAGAAACAGATAATGAAGGAGGCTCATTATGCAAACTACAATGCACATCCTGGAACTACCAAAATGTATCATGATTTGAAAGATGTTTATTGGTGGACTGGTATGAAGAAAGATATTACAGAATTTGTAGCAAGGTGTTTAACATGCCAACAGGTGAAATTTGAACATCAGAAACCATCTGGGCTATTACAACAGTTACCACTGCCCGAATGGAAATGGGAGAGGATTACTATGGATTTTGTGGTTGGATTACCTAGAACATCTACAGGATATGATTCTATATGGGTGATTGTAGATAGGTTGACGAAATCTGCTCATTTTCTTCCTGTGAAGACCACCTATTCTGTGTCTCAATATGCACAATTATACTTAGATAAGATAATAAGTTTACATGGAGTGCCTATTTCCATAATTTCTGACAGGGGAACACAATTCACCTCCAGATTCTGGCATAAGTTACAAGAGGCATTGGGAACAAAGTTAGATTTCAGCACTGCATTTCATCCTCAAACAGATGGGCAAACAGAAAGAACTATTCAAACCTTAGAAGATATGTTGAGATTGTGCATTTTGGATTTTGGAGGTACTTGGGATAAGCATTTGCCATTGATTGAATTTGCCTATAATAATAGCTACCATTCAACCATACAGATGGCACCCTATGAAGCATTATATGGAAGGAAGTGCAGATCCCCTATATGTTGGAATGAAATTGGTGAAAGACATATTGAAGGCCCAGAACTTATTCAAGAAACCATAGAGAAAGTACCATTAATTCAAGAACGTTTGAAGACAGCTTTTAGCCACCAGAAGAGCTATGCAGATCCTAAAAGAAAAGATGTTCAATTTAGTATTGGTGAGCATGTATTTCTGAAAGTGTCACCAATGAAGGGAGTCATAAGATTTGGTAAGAAAGGAAAGCTCTCACCAAGGTACATTGGTCCATTTGAGATCTTAGAAAGAGTGAGATCAGTATCATACCGTTTGGCACTACCACCCAATATGGAACAAGTGCATCCAGTGTTCCATATTTCGATGCTTCGAAAATATGTTTCTGATCCATCCCACGTTTTACAAGCTTCACCGGTAGACTTGCAGCAAGATTTGACCTATCAGGAAGTACCAGTAGCGATAGTTGATAAGCAAGTTAAAAGACTTAGAAATAAGAATATTCCTATGGTAAAAGTTTTGTGGAAAAGTCAATCAGTAGAAGAATGTACTTGGGAAACTGAGTCTGAGATGTTAGATAGATATCCTCAACTTTTTAGTGGGTAATTACTTTAAAAAAAATAAAAATTCGAGGACGAATTTTAATTAGGGGGAGAAAATGTAATACCCTAAAATCTAGTAGCTTAAATGTTGTACAAATGAATGAATAAAGTGAGAAAAAAAATCTTTGATTGAAATAAAATTATAATGTGCCAAAGTAATAAACAAAAACTTTAAAGTATCTGAATTGAAAACTCTTCAACTGTGAATCAAATCAATTAACTGTAAGTTATTAAATAATTAATTATATTTGTATATAAACTATTAGAGAAACAAAATGACCTATTAGAGTGATAAAGAAATCATTCATATACAAAGAAGTAAAATTTATGTGTTACTAAAGTCATGGAAATGTAAATTTTAAAATACTTTAGCTATGTGAACCCGTATGTATAAAAATCTTAGGGTATTATACTTGAAATATACTATAACTTAATTAATAATATCTTAATATAATAATATACATTAAAACCATATAAGATAAATTAAAATTTAAAATTAGAAGTGAAAATAATTTTAAAGAAATTAATTACAAGTGTAGATAAAATGTTATGGTGTAAAATGACTAAAAGGGCATTTGAGTTAATAAAAGAAATGTATAAGATTGAGGGGCAAAATGGACATTTCACTCACTTAATTCTCAGCCAATTTTCTGCCAAAATAAGTGGGTAACTCATCTATTTTGAATAGTAATAGGTGCTGGAAAATGTTGACTAAAAGATGATAGAAATTATTTTGGTCTTATCTTTTCTTCTTTCTCTTTTCTTGTTACTATCAAGAACACCTCTTCTTTATCACGACCCTCTTTCATTTCCAGCAGCTAAAAACCATTCCTAGGCTAGTTTCTTATGTTTAGAAGTGATCCAAAGTGAAAAATTAAATCAACAAAGTGATATAAAGGCAAAGAAGGCAAAAGAACTCCTAAAGGTAAGAATATGAAAATTCTGAATCTTAATCTTTTATTTTGTTTTTCTAATTTTAAATCTATTATTTATTGAATCTGAGCTAAAAATTATCATTTGTACATATTAATTAAGTATTTAGGATGTTAGAAATCGATTTGTATTGAAAGAAATTGAAAGGAATGAAGCTAAAAACCCTAACACTCAAATCTGTCTAAATATTACAGCATGAATTCTCAATAAATTAGCTACTGTGTTTTATTTATTTTAACATGAAAACGAGCTTTAAAATTAATCAAAAATTACAGAAAGGTTTATTTGGATTTTGGGAAGGTTGTGGTAAAAGGCCAAGTCAAAATGATGAAGGAAGATGAGTGAGTAAATAAATAAACACAAGCTGCTCATTTTAATAGTCTGAATGAATACCATTGAGATTTTGCTGCTGTGTTTAAATTATTTACCTATATAAATAAACTCTATAAATTGTGAAAATTTACAGAGAGGTCATATATAATGTTGGGAATATGCTGGTAAAATTCCAGGGCAAATTAATTTAAATAAATTAATATATAATTAAATGAATACAAACTACTCAAATGCTGGAATTTAAGTATTTTGTTAATGTAGAATTGAATTGAGCATAATAAAATATATTTGATTTGGTCATAAATATAAGCATATTATAGATGAATATAATCTCTAGTATGTGTATTTAATGTTCTCAAAAGTATAAATATTAATTTAATAAATAAGTAAATTAAATAACATAAAGAAACCAATGTACATTGTTATAGGCATATGACACATATTTGAACTTACTCTATTATATAGCCCTATTATAATATAATTTGTAAAATTTGAATTCATAATTATAAAATAAATTTTAGGACATATTAAGATATTAAAACAGGGCATAGGTTCCTAATAAATAATTAAGACAAAAAAAAATGATAAATTAAACAAAATAAACCTAAATGTGTGATTTATATGTGGATGTGAATGTAGGTCGGGTATTGCCATCAAATCAATCAATTATTATCAATAACTTAGAGGAATCAAATTTGCATATTCAAGGTGAGTTATAGTGTTCAACCCTTGCTTTGTCACTTTTAGAATTATTTGATGAAAATTTAACCATTGTTGATATTTAAGCCATATGATATCATTTATTGTTTGTGATTCTGTATTTGTGAATTGTGAAAACCAATGTGGCCTCTTGGCCTATGTGATCATACCAAGCCATTTGATTAACCAATATGACAGAATCCCAACTTGATGGGGGCTATACCATCAGGCTATGTGCACATAGAAGTTTGTGATTTGTAGGGTAGAAGCTACCCTTATGTGAATGTGATGTGTGATAGCATTGGAATAATGATATATTGTTTTCAGTGTTATTGCTATGTGTTATCTGTCATATTATATAATTTGCTTTTGTGATTTTGGTCCAATTATTGTGGGTCTTTCTTGTGGATTAAATTTCATTGTTATACCTTTATTGTGCAGCCGCCTTATTTATTTATTTATTATCTTTGAACCCTGAAATATTGTTATTGCATATCCTACCCTTGTGACACTATAATTTCACTGAGTTGACGACTCACCCCATCGTCTATGGTTTCAGGTAGAGGTGACCCAGGACCATCAGCTTCTTGATTTCTTCTTCCAGCAAGAAGCTTGAGAATAATGTAATTAGTCAATACTATCATATGTAATTAAATAATAATGTTTGTGCTATACTCTAGTTGCTCCATAGTAATATTGTGAATAGCTTGATAAATTATGGAAATAAACCATAATGTAATAAATAAAAAAAATATTTGTAAATAATGTATAATATAAAAAAAAATACATGTGTTATTATGAGTAAATAATAAAGTTTTAAAATAAATTTATAATTTACTAGTTTAATAATTAATTTGTATAAATTCATAAATTAATTGGGTTCTACGTGGTGCCCGGTGGCCTTAAGCCTACCTGGATCCTAGGACCGTTACACTTCTAAAAATGGGGTGTGACAGGGAAGTCAAGATTCAACATGTTTACAGGGAAGCAAATCAGTGTGCCGACTGGCTTGCTCACTATGGTTCTTCTAGACCCCTTGGGTATCATGAGCTTGACAGACCTCCATATGAGCTTCGGATGTTGATTTTCAGTGATGTGTCTGACGCAGCATTCCTTAGGAATGTAGCCTGATATTTGGTTTTACTATCCTTTATTTCTAAAAAAAAAATTTATGTAAATTCTGATAGTTTGAGTAACAATTATGTAAATTTGAATAACATTTTTGGTAGGTAAGTTAGTGATATTTTGTAAGTTTCAGTATATTTTTAGTAATTCTGAATGATAATTTCAGTATTTTGACTAAAAATTTCAGTAGGTCAATTTCTAATATTTTATTTATCAAAATTCAGAAATTTTACCAAAACTATCAAAATTTTAACTAGAAATTACAGAAAATTGATGCTAATTAAGTAGTTTTCAATAAATATTCTATAATTATAAATAACAATTCTGGTAGTTTGACCAAAAATTATAGTATATGAATTTCTAGTATTTTTATTTCTCAAATTATAGAAATTTCACTCAAATTATTTAAATTTTAACTAAAATTTTTAAAAAATTAATATAAATTATGTAATTTGAAATATGTTTTGTGTAATTTTGAATACAAATTATGGTAGTTTAGCTAAAAATTCTAATAGGTCAAATTCTGGTATTTCGTTTCTTAAATTTTAAAATTTTTACTAAAATTATCAAAATGTCAACTAAAACTTACAGAAATTTGATGTAAATTTTAGTAAAAAAATCTATAATTTTGAATAATTATTTTGGTAGTTTAACCAAAAATTTAATATGTCAAATTATGGTATTTTATTTCTCAAATTTCTAAGATCACATTCTAACTATTATAATTTGAACTAAAAATTTTAGAAAGTTGATATAAATTATGTAAGTTTCAATATATTTTTTTATAATTTTGAATAATAATTTCAGTAGTTTGACCACAAATTCTGGTAAGTCAAATTTTAGTATTTTATTTATCAAAATTTAAAATTTTTAATCAAATTATTAAAATTTTAATTGAAAATTTTAGAAAATTAATGTAAATTATGTAAGTCTTAGTAGATATTTTGTAATTTTGAATGATCATTCCAATAGTTTGACCAAAATTTCATATCAAATTCTGGTATTTCATTTTTCTAATTTTAGAATTTTAATGAAATTACCATAATTTAAACTAAAAGTTTCAAAAAAATATATGTAAATTGTGTACATTTCAGTAGAGATTATATAATTTATAACAACTATTCCAATAGTTTGACAAAAAATTTTAGTAGATTAAATTCTGGTATTCAGTTTCTTAAACTTCAAATATTTACGTCAAATTATTAGAATTTTAGCTAAAAATTTTAGAAAAACCATTGTAAATTATGTATATTTTGATAAATATTCTATAATTTTGGATAACTATTTCAGTAATTTGAATAAAATTCTAGTATGTCAAATTCTGATATTTTATTTCTTAAAATTTAAAAATTACATTATAACTATCTGAATTTCAACTAAAATTTTCACAAAGTTAATGTAAATTATATAATTTTCAATAAGGATTCTGTTAATTTCAATTACTATTCTGGCATTTTGACTAAAATTATAGTAGGTCAAAATTAAATATTTTATTTTAAAATTTCAAAAATTACACTATAACTATCGAAATTTTAACTAAAATTATCAGAAATTTGATTTAAATTTTGTAAGTTTAAATACATTTTTTATAATTTTAAATGATGATTCTGGTGCTTATACAAAAAATTCTACTATGTCAAATTTTAATATTTTATTTCTCAAATTTTAAAAATTACACTATAACTATCTAAATTTTAATTAAATTTTTTGCAAAGTTGATGCAAATTATGTAATTTTCAATAAGAATTCTAATAATTTTAATTCCTATTATGGTATTTTAATTTAAATTCTAGCAAGTCTAAATCAAGTATTTTATTTTTAAAATTTTAGAAATTTCACTATAATTATCGAAATTTTAACTAACATTTTCAAAAATTTGATTTTAACTTTTGCAAGTTTTAATATATTTTTTGTAATTTTGAATGACAATTCCGGTGGTTGAACCAAAAATTCTAGTAAGTCAAATTCTAGTATTTCATTTTTTAAAATTTAAAAATTTTAATGAAATTATCAGAATTTTAACTAAAAATTTTAAAATATTTATCTAAATTGTGCATGTTTCAGTATATAATCTGTGATTTTTAATGATTATTATGGTATTTTAATTAACATTCTAGAATTTTATTTTCGTAATTTTTGAAATTTTTAACTAAATTATCAAAATTTTAACTAAAAATTTTAGAACATTTTGTATAAGTTTAAGTAAAAATTTTAGTAAGTTATACCTTAATTATTAGAAATTTAAATTTTAAAATCATAAATAATACACATTTATTTCAATTTATAGTATGATTATTAAATTTTTAGAGTTTTTACTCAAAATATCATAATTTTAACTAAAAGTAAGTTTAAATGTTTCTATAAATCAATATAAAAATTATGGTACGTCGTATTATGATTTTTTGAATTTTTAATTATGAAATCATCAATCAAACTACCTTATCTTAAAATTATAATATTATGATTGTTTGGTCATTTCTTTGCATATACACGCACAACTTCATGATGTGAAAAATTACATGTATACTTAAATAGATTTGTGTATAAACTTTTATGCTTTTCACGAGTTCCTCCAATAATCTAACATTGTAATTATAAGAATTAGAGAGAATCAAAATTTGATTATCTATCTAGATATGTATTATTAAGTTGTAAATAATAGACATTAGATCTATTAGTATCAATTTGATATATAATTTCTATTTACGACAAAAATAATAACAAAAATTATAAAAAAAATGACCGATTGTTTTACCTATAATAAAAAAAATTATTAGTAAAAATGATATAACTAAAAATTAGCTACATAATTTTTATCTTTTATGGCTAATAATTAATTTATTTTATTACATAAAAAAAATCAAACAAATAATTAATTAAATTAGCTATACAATATTAATATTTATTGCTCTATATATATCATCACTTATTACACTATAATTTAAAGATAAATTTTTATCATTAGACACTAAAATTTTATTGTTAAATTTATTTAGTAACGGACTACAAACAATAAATTTATCAATAATTAACTTATAAATAATTTTTATATATAATAGAATTCAATTTCATAAACAATTTAGCAACAAAAGTTTTATTATTAAACAGTTTAAATTCTAGAATTTGGTTATTAAATTTTTGCATGTATACTTAAATATATTTATACATAAATATTTATGCTTTTCACGAGTTTCTCCAAAGATAAAATTTAACTATATATATATTCACCACTTAATATACTATAATTTGACGACAAAATTCTTTGTGTAATTAGGCAATAAAATTTTATTGCTAAATTTATTCTTGGCAATAGAATATCAAATAACTTTTTTTATATTTAAAAGAATTTTTTTCATCTCATGAAAATTTGTTTTAATGAATTATTAATTTTTCCAAATATTATTTTATAAATTACCATATTAAAAAAAATTTATATAGAAGTACATATAGAATTACATAATCTACATTTTTTATGACTAAAAATCAATTTATTTTGTGTTATAAAAGAGAAAAATATATAGCAAATAATTAATTAAATTAACTGCACAAAATATAATAAAAAAAATCAAAGCATACTACTAATCAAAAGTACATTATCCGCGGAGTCTTGATTAGAAATTTGTCAATAGGATGAGACGATATACAAAATATATTAGAAAAAAAATTAAAGCATACTACAAATCAAGAGTATCATCATATGCAACATTCTTATCAAAAGTACCATCGCCAGAAGAATAAGAAGATTGAGAGTACCTTGGAGTTGTCTCATTATCAATTACATATGGGTCAATAGCTTGCGGATACCAAAATCTATATATGTTAAATTAGAAATCTGTTCAAAATAAAATTCATATAAATCTATTCAAGAGGCGGCAAATAATGATAATCCATCAAATAGCCAAGCTATTAGGGAATATAATAATTGTTGATTTAGGTTTGTGATCCTACATTAGTATATCAAAGAACATTCAGCTGGATATGAACATAAGGCTGATAAACCACACATGGTGTTGGAAACCTGGATACGAATATTCAGCTCTGAAAAACAGCTGTCATACCTGAAAAATAAAGCATCACATCAATCACAATCAACATATCCACCCCTCTACCCCTGCTCAGAAGGATAAAAAAAGAATTTGAAGCTATAATGTTGATATGGAATGAGCAGCAATGCAATTTCATATTCAAAAGATGCAACTTCTAAAGCAAAATTGAGCACAAAAAAGAAATCACAAAAAACAATTGTGATACAGTATGTAAAGATGAGTTACAAGACAAAGTAGCCAGTTGAAAATGCAACATAAAGCATCAACCTCAGCGCGCTACTAAGACGAGAGGAAGAAGAAGATTAAAAAACAATATCCATTAAGACAATTTAAAAGGACAAAATTTCCAGAGACTTAATCAAGATATGGATTTTCATGAAGCATAAAGGAAGAAAAGGGGAGTTTATTCATTCTGTATTCCACTGTATTATATATGCAGAAAAATGGTCTGACATAAACAGCTCCATGACTTGTACATAATCAAATTTATCAAGCCGTTGCTTGTCAAGTATTTTCATATACTATCAATTTAAAATACCATAAGCTCCTAGCATCATACAATTCCAAACTAAAACCAAAGTGATTAACATGAGAATTGAATATATAGGCTCAATGTTGATAATTAAGATGAGGAACATGAAAAATGCTCATGTAACTATCTATCCATAAACAATTTTCACATGATAAAAATATTGAAAATTCAAACTTCATACGGAGGTTCAAAAAATCAAAGTGCAGAAAATAGATAAAGAAACAAATAAAGTGAAAATGAGGCAGTGAAGGGGAGAAACGTACTGAATGAGTTCTGATTGGGTGGGAACGTTATCAATCTGCCACTTTACGGACAGTAAAGCCCTTAGCTTTGCTGCTAGTTCCTGCCAAATAATAAATACCCACAAAGCTAAATCAAATTCGCATGACAATAACAATTTCTTATACCATTTATCGTACCTTCTTTGTAGAATTCAGCTTCTCCATTGACTCGGCCAATAATCGATCAACATCCTCAGAGAGAGATGTATTATCCGATTCAGTTTCAATTTTCTCCTCCAATTCATAAAATTGGGGGTGCCCACTTCAAGCATGTATACTCGCGATGCAAATCATTAGTTACAAATTTTCCACAAAGTTTCCATGTGGGAATCAATGTTGAAAGGCCCAAACTGCAGTTTGAAGCATTTTTAACAGACCAAAACAGAAGCAACCCATTGGAATCCAAAGAAGCAACCAATTCAAGTTCATAAATACAAGGATGCATAGCAACTTGTAAGATTTTTCCAACTTGCCCTCCATTTAAAACGCCAGCAGCAGAACAAGAAAAGTACTTGTATATTTTTGAATTGTTCAAAGAAGTGACCTCAATCTCATCAGATCCTTGGGTATGTAACATGGACCAGACTAAAGAATCACAAGGTAATAAATGAACCAACAAACAAATATCAGGAGGGCCAGACAAACAATTCCTCAATATAACAACCTTACTAAGAAGCAGTGAATACTTAAACTTTGAAAAAGCAGCTCCATGAAGATGTCCCCCTTCAAGGTCCTGCAGTTCTTGTCTCTTCCATAGTGTAATACGAGGGAATCTCATGGGTGAGATATCATCAAGACAGTGAATTGCCCAGAAAGTAATCGATGTTCCAGGACCAAACCCAATTAACCACTCGCATTTGCCAACCTTGTCATGGGCATACTTCTCAGTTGAGAAGAACTGATTAGCACCTTCTCCAGTTCTATATATCCCCTTGCTTTCTGTTGCCCAGTTCAAAAATATATCCATGCCCAAACTTCCATTCAATACCTCATTTATCTCAATTACAGCAGCAACACAAAAAGATCTTGTTGCTTTGCAATCATTAGTGTCCTTGGCTAACTTTCTAACCTTTCCATTGTCTACCTCAGTCCATAGCCTCGCTGTTCCATCTAGGCAGGAAGTTAGCAGCATGTATCTCAAAGAATGTTTTGCATCTTTTTGTGATTGTCTTCCTGAAGATGGCCTCCACTGAATCATTGATACGGGCTGGGGATGGCACAGCTCAAATTTTGCATACTCAGATATACTGTCACCATAACATACTAGCACACACTTGCTTACATTACTAGATTCTTTACTACGTGGTTTACTTGGATGGGCAGCAGTAGCTGAAGGTCCCTCAATTGACCAGGTAGCAGAAACCAAATTTTGAGGTTCATCACTTTTAAACTTCCAAGCTATTTCCCATGATATATTTCTCCTTCTCCACAAAATCACATCAATTCCGCCAGCAATTATCCCATCTCCAGAGCCAGTCCATTTGATTGCTTCCACCTTTGTAGATTGTAAAAGCACTGCATTCTGGCTCCAACAAAAAGAACCTGAATATGAGTAAAAGAAATTCGAATTTTGAGATGCTCAACAATTATAAATACATATATCCTCCATTCTCTGATCAAGGATGACAAGTTGCTAGCGTCATCCATCTTTAATATCTGATTTCCAATCCAATTTCTAAAATAATGTCTATGCAATTTACTTATCACCAGCGATAATTTCTCTAATCAAATTTTTGAAGTTTAACTCTCATTTAAGTTGTACACAAATATCAAGAATAAAAAGTTTGTCTAACTTCAGTACCTTTGGAGCTCGCAGAATCATGTGAGAACACGTAGATATAGTTGCCTGACGCAGCAGCGAGCTCTCCTATCGATGGTGTTACTGGGGACCATGAAACAGCATTGACGGCAGATGCATGATCATTGGAAAACTCAAAAACATGCCGGAGAATGGGGCCGATGAGAGATTCCTCGGAAGAGAGAGGAGATGGTAAGTGGGAAATCACTAAAAGAGAGGACGCTCCATATGCGATCCATGAGTAACCAGCAAAGTCCGGTAGCCAGTCTATGGTGGATTCAGAACGAGTTGGGGTGGGCGGGATGATATCGGATCTTAGGATAGAGAGAGGGAGATGATCAGTAGGATTAGCGGTGGAGGTTGAGTGTTGGCAAGAAGAGCTTATTTCGGGCATTTGCTTTGGCTGTGATGCAACTGAGCGCCAATGGAAACAGCAGAAGAGATATACAGTTCTACATCAGCCAGTATACAAGCACAGACGTATGTAAACGGTTTTTTTTCTTTTTTCTCCTTCTCGAAATGGTCATATACAATTTAGCTCCAAAAAAACAAAGTCGTATACAGTTATAATTTTTACATTAGCTGCTCCCCGTTTCAAGCTTTTTCCTCACGCTAAATAGCCGTCGCAGAAATGAAAAAAAAAAGGGGAAATAAAATATTATATATGTTAATTTTCAATTAACAATTTATAAAATTGAGTTTATATTTATAATATTATTCATCATTTAAAATCAAAATTTTAATTAAATTTAAAATGATAGATTCTATATTTTTAAATATTTTAATAAATTAAAAATTCAATTGTAATTTTAATTTTGCCAAACACTTTAGTTAAATAAGCGAAAAGTATAATTTATGAAATCATTTTCCTTTTGTTTTCTCTTTCTTCACATTCAAAGCCAACACTTCTCTTCCTTATTCCATAGCTATTGTTATCCAATTGAAAATTTTATGTTATGAACGTAATTTTAAATCTCTCCTAATAAAAATGGTTAGTCATTTATGTTTTAACTTATTTTTCTGAAAAAATATATTTTAACTTACTAGAAGGATTTTAAGTCCAATTAGAACCAACTCTAAATTTAATTTGAATTATTTTTTGAAGACGGTACTGTATAAATAATTTGAAAAATAGAAATATAACTCAAGCAAAGAACATTTTTAAAAAATCAAATATAGTGGTACAAGTAAATAACTACTTTGCAACCAAGTGTTGAAATCTTATGAAATAACAAATCACATTTCAATATTTTGTTTTTAGTATTTTTGGTATTCGAGGAACATTGTTCTTTGTGGCTCTTATATCTTTTAGCATATATATACAATTTATGATAAAGCAAGCAGGACATTGAATTTACTAAAAAGTATTTTCCAATCTCTATTGAGATCATGATCTTCCGGCTTTGCAGTTTGGTTCAACCATATTAACAAAATCTCTCTTTCATTAGCAAAGATGGAATGGTGTCTTTTTTGAAGTAGAGGCTGAATATTCAGATAACAAAAGCAGGTTACTAAGGAATCGAATTTCAAGAAACATCAAGGATCCATTAAAATCAGAATTTGATCTCTGCATCTTGTATATATATCACTAAATTCAAAATCTTGAGGATATATTCTTGGTCAAGTTCTACGGCCAAATCCAGACCTTCTCTTTGTAACTTCCTTCTTCATCCTCTCAGAATTGGAATCTAGTAGATTCTCAAGAGATCTTCCTTTTCTGGTCCTAGCCCTTCCTGCTTCTTTCAAGAGCTCAGCTTTCCTCTCATCATCAACATCTGGATTTGCTGTTCCATGCTTTTCTTCTCTTACCTTAAGGATGTACTCCAATATCTCAATCGCATCACGGACCCTGTAAGAAGAACCAAAATGCTATGTGATAAAAGATTCAAACTACAAAAACACCAACCTTGGAACAAGAAGGTAATACACAGACTTTATACATGATAAAACCAACATATGCATAATATTGCAATTAGCTAATTATCCAAAACTTGTATCACTGATTCGCTGCCTCCTCCAATATGTAATGTCAAACAAAATAAGCAAATAGCCAAATACACAATGGTTCCAAGTCAGCAACATGCAAGATGAGGAAACAATTAATTTGCAACTCAAAGTAGTCATGAGAAAAAAATGCAATCACATATAGGTCCAAAATCGTCAAAAGTGGTGATGTTTCAAAAAAACACAGGATTTATCAAAAACCCAGGAACACCAAAAATAGAAGTTCAGAAAAGTTTAATTGGCATCCCTGGTGGATATGAAGAACCTCCAAGCTTTCATAAAGAAGGGTGTTTGTTAATCTTTTGGTTTTAAGAATCAATTATTTATTTTTTTTTGTTGAAAAATCAGCCCATAAGAAATGATTCTCTATGCATGTGCAGGATACAAAAACATCACTGGCTGCCTGTGATGAATGACAACAGTGAGAACAACAATAGCAACGAGAAACAACTTATGCAAGTCCAACAACTAAAAAAATTTTGGAATAAGCATGGGAAAAATTCTCACCTTCCTATTGCATCATAAGCAGCTGCAAGATTGCCATACACCCCAAGAGTCTCCAAGTGACATGAGCCACACTCCTGCTATAAAATCACCCTTGCTTCTTGAAACAATTCAACTGCCTTATCTATCTTGTACAGTTGCACATTGGCGAATCCCGGCTGGTTCAAAACGATTCTAAAGAAGGCTGAGTTACTGTCCCCAGTGGCCCAAAGCTTTACTACAGCACTCTCAAAAGAGCTCCAAGCCTCCTCATACCTCCCAACCATGTAAAAAATCACCCCCATCTGTGCTTCTATTCCTGCGATTATGTTATGCTGTCCAGGCCTGTTTTCCAACAATGTCACTGCAGTGGTCAACAGCTTCAGTGCCTCATCAGGCTCATTCATACCTTCAAGAATGGCTGCAATTTCTGCCAATCCACCAGCAATCTGTTCAGTTGCAGTTCCAGGAGCCGGTCTTGCATGTATCCTCAAGGCATTCTTGCAGTAAGATTTGGACTCCTTTAGCTTGCCTGTATTGTAATACAAATCTGCTAGGCGAATTAAGACTGATGCTACAGTAGGATGATTGCCACCCTTGGTAGACTTGAAAACTGTTAGGGCCTTTTGGTAGGAAGAAATGGCTTCATCAAAGCGACAAAGGGATACATAAATGTTGCCAATGCAAACATCAATGGCAGCAACCTCGTTGTCCTGACCTGCAGCAACCATTGCCATGGTAGCAAGGGCAAGGTGCTCGAGGGCAGATTCATAGTCTCCCTTTGCTTCACAGACAAGAGCTGTAAGCCTGCGATCAGCTGCTTCTTCAAGGGATGCTGGTGCACTATGCTTCCTATGAATTTCAAGGATCTTCTTGCAGAGCCTTTCTGCCTCATCAAACTGCATTGCTTGAACATGGGCTTCAGCTAAGTACCTATCATTTTCATAAACGTTCAGCTAGCACGTTTTCAGTTTCACTTTTACCTCATTTCCTAAATACTCTACAGGTATTCTTTGAAAAGAAATAGACATAGTGACTATAAGTTACCAATAAAAGCATTTTAATTTCATTTGAATAGGCTGATTCATAAAGGATGTAAAGAGATAGATATGCTGAAGACATTAGTACCAATTTCTGAAGTCAAAAGGCGTTCTTGCCAGAAATTAAGTTTTTATAGAAACCAATTCCAAAAGGTTTTAGTTTATAATTGTATATGGTGGGAAAGAAAGAGAAAATTGATAAAATCTCTCTTACCCATTTCTAAACCACCAAAGGGGTGTTTGATTACTTGTGGGCCAAAGGGGGGAAAAGTAAGAAGGGGATATGGCAGTTTATGTGCAACATATTGAAATCTTATATTACAAGGCCTTCAACTGCTCCCAGATGATTAAGGAACTAGTCACCTAAATAATAGGAGATACTCTAAACTGGGTGCAGCAATTTAAGCCCTAAACTAATTCTATGGATTATGTAACATGATCACTGATCACACATATTAACAGCAGAAACAGAACTAAGCTAATTAACTAGTATAGTCATACAATTATTGAACTACCAATTAAAGCAAGTATGGGGCAAAGAATCACAATCTTCATAATAGATTCCAATGCAACGGCCAAATACATTCAATCATGCAAGAAACATAATGGGCCCATCATCCCGGTAATATAGGTGCAACTTTTAGTTAGGTGATTCTGCTTTTTTTTTTTTCAGTAACAACTCAAATAAAGTTCATAGTTAACAGACAGAGGTTGATTAGTGATAAGGACAGGACTAACTAAAAAGAAATGCTTTTTACCTGCATGTCTCTGCAACTCTGGGATCCAAATACCCAAGAGCCTCAATCTGGGTCTTCAAACCCGACTCATAACAAGAAATGGATAGGTCTAATTGCCCCAGCATACAATACGTATCACCAAGTTGCATATACCCGGAAAACTTTGCTAACGCATGATCCAACCCGTTAGCAAGATCCGAAATCTCAATGGAGCGCTCTAGAACCGAAACCGCTTCGTCAAACCGGCCTAATCTGCAATAAATCGCTGCTAGCACTTGCAAGCTCATGGCCAGCTCTAAACCCGAATCTGAGCAACTTTCAAAAGATACGGACGCACGGAACGCATAATCCAAGGCCTTATCCGGATTATCACCCAAAGCAATGGCTTCTCGGGCGAGATTCAACAGAAAATCACCCAGATCCGGATTGTCAAAAGAGTACTCGTCGACGGGTAGCTTCTCTGGAGTATATGGGAGAGTACGGCTCTTAGGGTGGTGGCGGAAGAGGGTAGTGGGGCTCGCTTTGAGGGCGGAGATGCCGTTTTAGTGTCTTTTTTGCTGAGTAAATCTTGTAACGGCTTTGCATTGGCTGGGGTTTTCGCTGAGACGGAGAGACCCGGCATTATAGAGAAGCGGAGTAGAATCCACAAATCAAAATTCAGTTCCTGGGTTTACATTCTGTAAAATAGAGACCGCACAAATTACACATCCCAGGATCAAAGGGCTTCGCCCATAGAAATTAAACGGGTTTCTCAGACACTTTACAGTAAAGAATGGGACAGACTATGATTAAACTGAAAAATATAAAGTAAAAGCGTGGAGATAGCATTATTAGAAACTAGTACAATAATATCTAATAATGTAAGGAAAGAAAAGGTTACAAAGAGATATCGATCAATGATGATGGTGGTGGTAGTAGTGGCGAATGATGGTTGCGTTGAAGAGACTTCTGGTGATTAAAGAATTTGGGTACTTTAGTTTAATAACGAATTTCAAAACGAAAAAGGGAAGAAACAGAGATACAAAATCCATTAGTGCTCAAAGTCTCAAGCTCGTGTTTTTCAACACACTTCACACTTCACTTCTTAATTCTGATGTTTGTGAAAAAAACACACTCCTTTGCTTCGCCCTTCAGCAACATCCACTCCAGTCCAGTTGCTGCGTCTTGCCACGTCCATGCGCTATGTTATATGGCCCATCATTTTTTTTCAATTTACTACTTTGCCACTGAATAATAAACGACGGCGTTTTGTAACAAGCAGTCAGAGAGATCACGCATCATCGTTTTATTAGGGATTTTCATCCGTTTAGTCCTTTCTTGTACTTCTCCTTCTCTCCCTGTTTACCCGTTTGCTGACGGCGATTCCTGAGGTAATCTCTTGTTTTCTTTGGTTCTTGACTTCTCGCTATTTTTTAGTCTTTTTTCTCTTAGATTTATTTTTTATTTTCACTTTCGGCAAAAGGAAATGTGATTTGTAAATTTACCACCCAAATGGCTGTTCTGTGATAGATTTTATGTTTATATTTATGTATTTTTAGTTATCACGGGTTAGGGCTAGAGGAATTTTAATGAGATGGGTCTATAATTCTATATATTTGAACTGAGTGTTATTCTCAGGACAAAAGGAAGCTGAATTTGAATTTGAAGAATCCGGTTGCTTGAATCTCTGTTGGTTTGAGACTAATTAGGGTTTTGGAAGCTGCATTTAGTTGATAAATACTAGGAAAATATCAGTGTCAAATTCTTCATACACCATTTATCAACCACACATGTTAGCAATCAAAAGGAGAACACAGCTTCTTACCTCAAAAAAACAAGTTTAACATCTGAAAACTAGATTGTTGAACATTCCAATTGTGGCTGCTAACCTATTGAAAATCTTGACATGGTAATATTTCAACACAAATCACCATTTCTTTCCCCTGCCATCTACACCAAAACCTATGAGAGTTCACCGCCATTTTATCCAAAGTCTTAAAAATGTTTTAATTTACAAAATCCTAGTATCCGAAAACCAAATTGTATTTCCCTTAGGGTTCTAGAGGATAATTTAATTTTAACTTCGTCATTATAAATTGCAGCTGTTATTCTTATAGCCCTGGCCTTGTCAGTTTGCATATTAAACTATGATTCATTTGCGCATGCTGTGAGAGTGATCATTATTTATTATCACCACATCCAATTTCCAGCGAACAAAATGCCCAGTTGAGACTTCAGAGTTGCATGCTAGCAATTGTACTAAAAACTAATCCATAGAACTTTCTTTTTCTGAAAAAAGGGGGAAAAGCAAAGGAAAAGGAAAGGTGAATTTGGTAATCATGAAATTTTATTGTGCAAAGAACATAGCTGTTGTTTTGCTTGTGTAGAGCCCAGTTTCATACATGTTTTTGTCTTCAGTTTTCTTGCTGATAATGTATTTTGTATCTTTCTTTCTATTGAGTTTGTTTCTCAGTAGTTTGTTGGATTGCATTGAAAAGAGTTTGCAGCTTTGATTTTATGCAATA
This sequence comes from Garcia nutans, assembly GCA_947685225.1. Lineage (NCBI taxonomy): Eukaryota > Viridiplantae > Streptophyta > Magnoliopsida > Malpighiales > Euphorbiaceae > Garcia > Garcia nutans. The sequence continues at coordinate 10,981,459 of CANTUV010000010.1, read as the reverse complement.
GAGCATAAATTGTAGTTGTGGGCCATGGAAACTGAAGAGCCCAGGGATCCTTTCAAGGGGGTTGACTGGAAAGCCATAGGTGGTGAATTGCAGAAGGACCCCAGTGCTGGTGCTAAACCGGTTATAAAGAAGCGACTGCCAAAAAAGATTAGACAAATTCCAGACTACTATTTCCTTCCTCGAAGATCTTTACCCTCTGCAATTGCATTCTATGGGGGATGTATTGCGGCTGGAATTGGAGCAGGAATGCTGGTTGAGATCTGGATAAACAAGAAAGTTAAAGGTATTATAATTTATGTTTTCAATATTTCTTGCTTACAGTAGAGAAAAAGAAAAGCAAGAAAATGGAGTTGAGGATGATCTTAGGTAGTAATTAATTAGCCCTGTGTCTAATTTATATGAACTGTTAGAATCATTAACACTTTGATAATAGCTGTTTTCTATATCTTGATATCTTAAATTGGAAATGACTTTCCTTTTGATAACCTGGATTTATATCTCTGCTTTTAAAACTGTATTATTTGTTATTGTTCCAAACTTTTCCTTAATATTAACCAAAAGGGACAAAAAAAAAGGATTTCCTTGATGATTGTGTTTTAAACACCTGAAAATAGTGGCAAATTTGAGAAAGCAATCTTGAGCTATTTGTGTGAACTACTGAATATGCCAAATATTTTGGATTCCTAGCTTTTTTTTCCCGAAGATATTATGTACAACGTAGGTACCAATTTGATACAAAACCGAACCTAAAGATTCTTGTAGATCTTGTCTCTATCATTTCCAGTATTTGCAATTCAAGAAAAAAAAAATGACTTATGGTCAAAATGCTTGTTCTTATTTTGCAGAGGATGGAGGCGTCATTTGGGAATTCGACAAATAGAGCTTGGATGGCATTACAAGAGTTTCACTCTAGGGCATTGCAAGAGTTCCACCCCGGGCTTTCTGTTTTTCTTAGCTGTGGGAAACTACTCTGCGGAACTGAAGCTGCTAGGAAAAATAGAATGGACGTATTATTTTTCCAATCTCCTCTCTCTGTCTAAAATCTTCTGAGAAATTGATTTGTTGGTGCATAGATGGAAAGCAATTGCATGGACCTTTACTCATATTACTCGTATGTTCTTTCTTTTAAATCTAAATCTAAATCAATCGTTTGGTCGTAAAACTTTTTTTTTTTTTACTTTAGTTCACACATTACTTGTAAATTTGCGAATGTCAGTAACAATATAAATTATTTTGAAAAATTATTTGAATATTGTTTTTTGAAGTTACTGTGTCTGCTTGGTCTTTTAAAATTATTTAAAAATTTTGCATAAAATAAATAGTTGAGAATTGATTATTAGTATTACATATTGTTTGTTTTGATAGTTTTGATAAAATTGGAGGGAAATGAAAGTAAAAGAAATAATATTTTTTTCAACTTTTATCGTCTGGAAGTTTAATTGAAAAGATTAATTAAGAAGAGAAATATAATTTTTTTTAGGAAAATATTTTTTTAAATGTCAAATAATTTTTCATTTAAATGGTAAAAAAAGAAAAAAATTGTTAAATTGTATCTTATAGACTTATTTATTTATTTAAATTATGGAGAAAAAATCTCAATTTTTTTACTATTTTATTAAAATTATCAAACATATTAAAAGAAATTAGATTTCTCTTCTTTTCTTTTCTACTCAATTTTTTTTTATCAAAGTAAATTTAATTTCTCTTGTGTAAATTAGCAAACAAATAAAGTATTAATATATATTAAATTAAACTATTTTAGTAGGATTGTTCTCCAAATTATCCAAAAAAAATGATAACAACATTTAACTCGGCTTCAATAATATAACGAGTTTGTATATTTATAAGTCACATAAATTAATCATGAATTACTTGCATTAAAAAATTAAAAATTAAAGAATAAATGTGATTTAAATTTATAATTGTTTTGAAAAAATTGCTAAAAGCCTAAAATCCTCATAAATGTTTTTTTTTATAAAAATACTTTTAAATTAGAATTGTTGTTGTTCAGTAGGATGCAATTAGAGAACAAGCATGTGATAAATGAAACTTGAAAAGAAGGTTGAGAATAAGGATGTTAAAATAGATCACCACATATAAAATACATAAAATTAGCATGTTAAAATTGATATTTAATGGATTAATTTTAAAAATTAGTCAATCAATTTATGACAAAATTTTAAAATATGTTATATAACGGATTGATAAGTAAATTCGTTGTAAACTCGTTTAATTAAAATAATATAGTTTTAATATAATTCAAAATTATATTATTTTATTATTATTTGCTCTAAAAAAATAAAAATAAGTATTATAAATTTATTATATTATTATAATTTTATTATTGGATAATATATTATTATTTTATTTAAAAATAATTTATTTAAATTTTTAATTATTTTTATTAAAAATTTATTAATTTTATCTAATTATGAAATTATTTTTTATTTTTTATTAATTTAATTCTTATTTATTTTAAATTTAATCTTTTATAAATTTTAGAAATTATTTTTTAAATCAAATATTAAAATTAAATAATTTTATAATTTAAATAATCTAATCTTTTATATTTTATATCAAATAACTTTTTTAAATTTGAAATAAAATTTATAAAAAAATTAAAAAAAATTAAAAATAAAAAAAAATTATTACAAAAATTATTACAAAAATTTGTATTGACAACTATATATTATTTTTTTAACTCTTTTTCTTTATTACTAAATTTTAATATTAAAATATAATACATACTCATCATTTATTTTATATTAATTATTTTACATATTTCATTTATGAGCATTTTTAGAAAATTTTTTAATACATTTATATTTTAAAATTATTTTAATTATAATTTTATTGTATGAATAATTTTTAATTTATTATTTAAGAATATAAAATTATTATAGATTAAAAATATTGTATAAATTAAAAGGATTGCGTAGGATTATGATTTGCATATAATTCATTTAAATAAATATATTATACATGTTGTATTTATACAACTTATTTAATTTTATATTATATTCGTATCAATATAATTAATAAATGAATTATTTTATATTGATTTTAGTCATGTCATCAGAGTAGATTAATTCAACACGAATATAATCCGTCAATCCATTTTATTATCAATGTTAAAAATGAATTTTTCCTGGGATATAAAATTGACATCAAAAACAACATTGGGCAATAATATAAATACATAAACTTAAATGTATTTATTATTTTGTTTTTACGCATTTAATGAGACAAACAAGAATAAGAAAGATGACAATTGCCAATATAACCAAATCTTTTTACCAGTTAGTGAGTCAAGAGAAAGGATCAGTAGAAACTAAGACAATAATACATATTATTTGAGTGAGTGATTTGGTGATTTTCCTTTTATATTGAAGCATTGTACTTAATCCCTCGAAATATTGATATGTTGACCGTCCCAACAAATAAAAGTAAGTTATATTGATAGTTTACTCATATAGCAGTGACTTTGGCTGTAAATATTTTTAAAATAATATTAATATTTATCGAGTGAGTGAATTTAACATCATTCGCTTATATATTTTACATGTGATTTCCCCATTGATTATAAATCAGCACTCTGCACAAAAAATTCTTAATAAAAAAAAATTACAATTATTTTGTTCAATTAAGTAAAACTATTATCATTAGTCTTTCTTAGAGAGCAAATGAGACCTTTGAAGTGATGTATAACTCATCTTTGGAAATTAGTTTGTTGAAGGAGTTTGCGAATATTCATTTATAAGTCTCAAAATATCATCTCGATATACAAATGATATCTTTAATTTCTTCACATCATATTTATTGCGTTTCATGCTTTGCATCTTTAAGGAGGAATTAATTGTTCTGCAAGAATATTGATTCATTATTACGTCTTTAAAGACACAATGTCATCTCGATGAATAATTATATAATGAAACCGTTGTATTATAATAAGCCAATCGAATATTAACATATGACAATATTGGTACTACATGTTGATATTCAATTGATTTGTTATAATACAACGGTTTCATTGTATAATTATTCATCTGGATATACAATTTGATAGTTTATAATACTCAATCCATCAATTTAATGAAAGCGAGCCAGTTTCACGTTAACAGATTCGCGATTGTAGCCGGCTGGAGCAAACCAACCATCAATTCAACATTCCCGCCTTGAAAATTAAACCTTCATAATCCCAAAATACCCCTGCTATAAAATCTAAACATCCAACCAGTTCTCCACTCAATTTATTGAGTAAGCAATTGCAAATCATTTCTCCATCGTATAATGGCATAATTGTTGATAAAATGAAAAACAACAAGACTTAACTGCATAAAAAAGATGCTCTAACTTCTTGAATTCTCTCTCTAACCGCCATAACAGAAACACACTGCACACATGCACCATGCTTCCCGTTCACCTGAAAGACTTCTCTTATACGCCTTTCAACGCCTATATATGTTATAACATGCTCTCTCGGTACCCTCTCTCTTTCTCTCCGAGTGGCGTGACTTCTTTCTCTGTATTCTCTCACTAAACCGTTTCGCTTTCTTTCCTTAGTGAGCACCAAAGAACTGTGAAGGTATCTCTCTTATCCTAGTTTCCTTCTCCAAATTGCATGTATAGACAATGTGTTCCTCTGCAACTAGTTCTCTTTACGTTTACTCTGTCTATAATGAGCACGAACATGCGAGATCTCTTGGAGCTGCACAATGCGAAGGAACCAGAGGCTGCTCCGCTTCCATTTCCACCGGTACTGGAGATCGGCTCCTCTTCCTATGGAGGAGTTGTGGACAAACAAGTTCCAGAGGGGATGCAACTCTCTCGACCGAAAGATATGAATGAAACCAGAAGAGTCACAGGTCGCCTAGAAGGACGTCTCTGCAAATGAAGAAGCTGCTGCGGATCTTTTGCCCGCTGTTAAACAAAGCGCCATTTCGACATCTGTTGTCGTGTCTCAAGATGAGAAACCTGAAGTTTCTGAAGAAACCGACGGTTCAAAACCTCATTATTTAGACGCTGAAAGTTTCACTATGGGCGAGAAATCTGTGTCTCCTTCTAAACAGATTCTTCAATATCAGGAGTGATTTCCCTGGATTTCTTAGAGAAAACAGCATTGGAAAAACCTTCAGATTCCTTGGAAGAACAACAATAGAAGCCAAGACTCTTCGAGCAAAGGAGAAGAATCGAAATCTGAGGAATGTACCGCTGCTTCTTCATCGGTGATAGCTGGTAGTTGGAAGACGGAAAAGACTTAAAAGACTGCAAGAATGCAGAGCAACGAGACTGTCTGATAAGGACACGGCGGTGAAGTTCACGGCTTTGAAATCCTGTCTAAGAGTCGGCATTGAGGCCATCGATCTGAACACATCTCCTGGGGTCAGATCGAACAGCAGTGGACATCAGGTGAGTATGGAGAGTGGCACGATGATGGACGAGGCGTTCGAGAGGCTCAAGAAGTCTTACGTATACTACAAAGGAAAGCCTGTTGGGACTCTGGCCACTATGGATCCCAGCGCCGTGGCTTTGAATTACAATCAGGTTTTTTTTCCTCACAATTTCAACCCATAAAATCTATGCTTAATTTCAATTTCTATTGTATATCTCTGAATAACGTTCTTGTTATTTGAGAAGAGATTGAAGTTTCATTTACTTAGTTAGACAATTATACAGATATAAGTTAACGTTTTTGTTTTTACACAATTATACAAATGTTGACGTTATGTTTTTATTCAATCGAACCGTACGTCTAATTAGCAGTATGCTTATTTTCATAATTCCAGCGGCGGAATAGCTGCTCGGAAAGAAGAGGCAAAAGGAGGGGATGGGGTTGGAGGGGTGGGCCTCCACCTCTACTGCTCCGGTCAGTAGAAATTCATCTTAAAAATACACGTTCGGCGACCGGCTAGGGGATCGTCAGCCTCCACCCTACCTCACCTGATTTCGCACCTACATATTTCTGTTCCTGCTGAAGCATAATATAGTTCTGAATTTATTGATATACGCTGAGTTGTACATTCCCGTAGAATATAAGCTCAGTTCAACTAATATTTGTATGCTTATCTTACATAATGCAGATATATAAGTGAATGATTATGTTTTTATTCGGTCTAATAAAAATTAGTGTGATGTATTCTTGCAAATTGGCAATGTGCTTCTTTCCATGTTCTTGCTGAAGCATGATAATGAAAGGGGGAGAAAACCTGATTCCCCTAAAACATAAAATATGCATAGATCACTAGATTATTCAAATTAAATTGCAAAGGGGTAAATTGCGTACCTGACATCATCGTATGTTGAAGCTGAAGACGATTTTGGAGTTTGTCGCCTTCCAGGGGATACACACTTTAAGTTTAGCGGAAGCACTACTAAAGGAATGCAATGTTCTCTTAAAATTGTTATGTTCCCCTGGAGACCACGACCCCTTATTTATAACTGATGATGATAGTTTCTATTTTGGTCCTTCAACAAAATAGAAACTCTTATCGGTCTCTACACTTATAATCCTATTACGAGTAAGACACCTCAATAGTCAACAATCCTAATTTGATCACAACTTTAATTTGACTATTTTAATTTGACTGTAATACATATTTAATATTTAAATATATTTAGCCCACACTTATGATTAATTAGAGGATTAATTTTAATAATTTAAAATTAATTCTAACAATCTCCCACTTGGGCTAACATATATTAAATATAAATGTATATACCTTAATGAGCTCATAAAAACAGTCATATTGAAGGTGCCTCAAACAATCTCGTCCATTGATTATATCAATAAAGGACTGAAGGGCCAGTCGTCACATTCATCGTGACTCAAACCACCATCAATCACATTACCAATACTCTCAAATGACATAGATCAATAATAGGAGTGTAGCATGGAAACTACATGTAATGTGATCTAATCATGCCTGTTTCCAACTGGTCATACTTTAGTGAGATCAATCAATAATAATACAGATTGTAACAAAATAAATACTTTATTTTCTGCAGAAACTGAGTATTAATAACATAATATATCCATTACAAAACAGAGTATAACCATAATGAACAAACTCCCACTGAAACTAAATAGTCTCAAATAATGTGACACCCATATGAGCAGTGTGCTCATGAAAAACTTTCGGTATCACAGCCTTAGTGAGCGGATCCGCAATCATGGAGTCCGTTACAATATGCTCTATGGATATCTGTCCACTCTGTACTCTCTCCCTCACAGCCAGAAACTTTATCCCAATGTGTCTCGATCGAGAAGAGCTTCTGTTGTTGTTGGAGAATAAAACCGCCGAGTTATTATCACAGTGTAACTTTAATGGCCTTTCAATGCCATTCACAATGCGCAGCCCTGTGACAAAGTTTCTCAGCCAGATTGCCTGATTGGATGCCTCATAACTTGCTACAAATTCTGCTTCCATGGTGGAGGTAGCTACTAGAGTTTGTTTCATACTCTTCCAAGAAATAGCACCACCAGCCAAGAGATATATGTAGCCTGATGTGGATTTTCGACTGTCTTGGCATCCCGCGAAATCAGAATCAGTATACCCAATGATCTCAAGCTGATCTGATCGCCTGTATGTGAGCATATGTCCCTTAGTTCTCTGAAGATACCTCAATACTCTTTTGGCTGCTTTCCAATGATCCATTCCTGGATTGATGAGATATCGTCCTAACATGCCAACTATGAATAAAATATCTGGACGAGTGCAAACTTGAGCATACATCAGACTCCCAACTGCTGACGCATAAGGAATCTTCTGCATCTCCTGAATATCAAGTTCACCCTTTGGACACTGATTAAGACTGAATTTATCTCCTTTAGCAACTGGGGTATCAATTGGTCTACTATTGTGCATACTAAATCTCTTGAGCACTTTCTCAATATAGCCCTTCTGTGATAATCCAAGAATACCTCGAGTACGGTCTTGATGTATTTGAATCCCTAATACAAAAGATACTTCACCTAAATCTTTCATCTCAAAGTGTTTTGAGAGAAAGACTTTGGTCTCGTGCAGCAAGTCCTTACAGTTAGTAGCAAGCAATATGTCATCCACATATAAGACCAAAACGATAAACCTACTCCCACTGAACTTGTGATACACACAATCTTCCACAGCATTTGTCTCAAAACCACAAGAGACAACTACTTCATGGAACTTGAAGTACCACTGACGAGAAGCTTGCTTGAGTCCATAAATGGATTTCTTTAATCTGCATACCAGTCGCTTTGGGTCTCCAGACACAAAGTTTTTTTTGCTGCACCATATAGATGGTTTCATCAATGTCTCCATTAAGAAACGCAGTCTTTACATCCATTTGATGAAGCTCAAGATCAAAATGAGCAACTAGAGCCATGATTGTCCTAAAAGAGTCATTCGATGAAACCGGAGAGAAAGTCTCTTTATAGTTAATCCCCTCTTTCTGAGTGAAGCCTTTAGCTACAAGACGTGCCTTATATCTTTCCACATTACCTTTAGAATCCCTTTTGGTTTTAAATATCCATTTGCAACCAATGAGTTTCTTTCCTTCAGGTAATGGAACAAGATCCCAAACTTGATTGTCTTGCATTGACTTAAATTCTTCACTCATTGCCTCAATCCACTTCTGAGAGTTGGAATACTGCATGACATGATGAAAGCTGATTGGATCATCTTCCACCATGTCTACAGTGTCCTCATATTCCTGAAGATATACTACATAATTATCTGGAATAGCATTTCTTCTCTCTCTAGTGGACCTCCATAAAGGCACAGGTTCTGGCTCAAATTCTTGAGGTTGTTGAGCTTGTACTTGAGGAAGAACAACTTCTTCATCCTGATGGGGAAGTTGATCAACATTGTCTTGTATTGGATCCGGAATTGCTTCTGGGATATTAACAATTCTAGGAACCTGAACAGTCCCAGGAGCAAAGATAGGAATCGACACTGAGTGTTGCTGACTCGATCCCTTCTCAAAGACAATGTTTCTAACCTTATTTCTCCCCCCAAACTCAACATCCTCAAAGAATGTTGCAATTTCCGTCTCAAAAATAGATCTGGAATTAGGATTATAAAACTTAAAACCCCGAGATCGCTCATAATAACCAACAAAGTAGCTACTAACAGTTTTTAAAGTCCAATTTTGTCTCATTAGGCCTATAAGGCCTAGCCTCAGCAGGACATCCCCAAACATGAATGTGCTTTAGACTGGGCTTGCGTCCAGTCCAAAGCTCATAAGGTGTTTTTGTAGTTGCTTTAGTTGGTACTCTATTAAGAAGATAGACTGTTGTCTTTAATGCTTCTCCCCACAGAGACTCAGGTAAAGAAGAATGACTAATTATACTTCTAACCATATCCATAAGAGTCCTGTTACGTCTCTCAGATACACCATTCATGCTGGGTGTACCAGGCATTGTATATTGAGGGACTATACCACAGTCCTGCAGGAAAATAGCAAATGGCCATGGACGTTGTTCACCTGAATCGTCATATCTACCATAGTACTCACCTCCACGGTCAGATCTAACAGATTTAATCTTCTTTCTGAGTTGATTTTCAACTTCGGCCTTATAAGATTTGAAAACGTCCAGAGACTCAGATTTCTCATGAATGAGATATAGGTACCCATAACGTGAGTAATCGTCTATGAATGATATCAAGTATCTTTGACCATTCCTAGTTGCTGTAGGGAATGGGCCACAGATGTCCGTATGTATCAACTCTAAGACGTTTGATGACCTATTGGCACCTAATCTCTTTTGTTTAGTCTGTTTACCTTTAATACACTCAACACAGGAGTCCAAATCTGTGAAATCAAGTGTATTTATGATACCATCTGACACAAGACGCTCTATTCTAGATTTGGATATGTGACCCAAACGTCTGTGCCATAGAGCAGCTGAGTTATCCATATTCAGCTTCCTTTTGGTACCTATAGTACTAACTTGCATGGTCTCATTATAAGAGGCATCGATATCTAACATATATAGATTATGAAGTGCATACAAGAAACCAGTATCTAAAATTTTTGAATCCATAGATAAAGTAACTTTATTGTTTCCAAATGAACAAGTAAAACCAGATTTGTCCAAATGGGAAACAGAAATTAAATTCCGCCTAAAAGACGGAATAACAAAAGTATCTACTAGATCCAAAAAATTTCCAGTTCTTAAACGCAATCTAAAATGTCCTATCGCCTCTACTTCTACCGGTTTGCCAGTTCCCATATAAACGTATCTTTCACCGTCAGTTGGCTTTCGGTAATTTAGGCAACCCTGCATTGAAACACTTATGTGACTAGTAGTACCAGAATCTATCCACCAAGTGTTTCTAGGAGCTGAAGTTAAATTAACCTCAGAACAGACTAAAACAAGGTACTTACCCTTCTTGACACGCCATGTGGCGTATTTAGGACAGTCCTTCTTTAAGTGTCCAGACTTGCTGCAGAAGAAGCATTTTAATTCCTTAGGCTTCTTTTGCACAGGACCTTTATTAGCAGTCTTATTCTCAGCAGTCTTGTTTCTCTTCTTGTTCTTGCCCTTATCTGCTGAAGAGACCAGATGAGCACTTTCCCTCTTAGTAGCCAACAACTTTTCCTCCTCATCCACACAATGAGCAATGAGCTCGTTAAGAGTCCATTTGCTCGGCTGGCAGTTATATGAAGTCCTGATCTGTCCATACTGTGGTGGAAGAGAATTCAAAGCTAGATGGACTAACAGGTCATCTGGTAAAACCAAATCCAGGACCTTTAGCCTCTTGGCTATTTGGGACATGCTCAGTATATGCTCCCGAACACTACCATTGCTAATATACCTTATGGAGGTGAGTTTTGCTAAAAGCGTCCCCACTTCGGCCTTGTCATTTTTGACATAGACCTTCTCCAGCTCAGCAAGATAGTTTTTAGCATTACTTTCTTCAGCAGAAATGGCTCCTCGAACATGTTCTGGGATTCCCTGCTGCATGATCATAAGACCTAAGCGGTTAGAACGCTCCCACTTCTCATACTGAACCCTCTAAGCATCTGTGCTCTCTTCAGTAAGAGGAGCAGGTTTGTCCATCCTGAATGCAAGGTCTAAGTCCATACAGCCCAGATAAATCATGATGCTTGATTTCCATGAACCAAAGTTTGACCCCTCAAACATAGGGACAGTGTTAGGATTATACGGCATGCTAACTGAATTCAGAGAAAATAAATAATAAATAAATGACATAAGCTCACAATCCACAAAAATTGAAACAAATCACAGAAGTAGAGTTCAAATATTGGAAATAAGATACCGGACACAACATTAATATTCTCATCTTTGGACATAAAATATTAACTGTAATTGGTATCTCAACGCAGTAATCAAATATTGACAATTCAGTCCTGTCAAATAATAAACCTTCCTTTGGGCCGATTTATTATCCACATGGATGAACACATAATAATTATCACATATTTATTACCGCAATGTATTCTCAATTCAGCCAGATAGCAACCTTCCTTTGGGCCGGTTTACTACCCGCAATGAATTTTAATACACCTGTCTAATATCCCAAATAAATTAATTTACACAATAGAGGTTACTTTGGTAACTTTTTGTATCAATTAATTTATTATTAAAAATATTAAACACAATCAGGACTAAAATACCAAAATTTAAACTCAATATAATAAATTCTCAATTAAAATTTAATATAAAATTAAACTTTAATTGAACTGTAATTCTTAATTGATTGCAATATTTAAATTTAAGCTCCATTAAATATTGCAATAAACTTTAATTAATTAATTAAAATAAACAAAAAAAATTGGGCAAAAAAATGAATAAACAGAAAAATTTGGGCCAAAAAATAAATTATTAAAAAATTTGTGGATGAAAACAAAAATTACAAAACTTTCTAGGTCAAAATAGAATTATCAAAAGTTGGAGGACCTGTTTGCAATATTTAAAAATATATTTTATTTTTCCTCCTGTTATCTTCCACTGCTTGGGACGAAAATATGCATAGATAAAATAGCCAAAAACCAAATCAATAAAACGGACAGACCAAAAAATAGCCATTTTATACATATCCCTTTGAACTGAGCTCAAGTTCCCGAAACTGTTTAGAATAGTTTCAAAACATTTTTTTTAATCTTTAATTAATTAATTTACATAATTAATCAACCAAAAATTAATTAATTAATTCCAGAAAAAATCACAAACACAAATTCAAGTCCAGAAATTCGATTTTTTCAGAATTAATTAAATAATTTCAGTAATCTAAAAAACAAATCAAACCAAAATTGATTTCAGATTACTAATTTCAATTCCAAATTAATTCTAGAAAATTACAATCACCGAATTAATTTTCTAGAATAAAAACAATAATCAATACCGCAATTTAATCTGAAAATCTAGCAACCTAGCACAGGGCTCTGATACCAATTGAAAGGGGGAGAAAACCTGATTCCCCTAAAACATAAAATATGCATAGATCACTAGATTATTCAAATTAAATTGCAAAGGGGTAAATTGCGTACCTGACATCATCGTATGTTGAAGCTGAAGACGATTTTGGAGTTTGTCGCCTTCCAGGGGATACACACTTTAAGTTTAGCGGAAGCACTACTAAAGGAATGCAATGTTCTCTTAAAATTGTTATGTTCCCCTGGAGACCACGACCCCTTATTTATAACTGATGATGATAGTTTCTATTTTGGTCCTTCAACAAAATAGAAACTCTTATCGGTCTCTACACTTATAATCCTATTACGAGTAAGACACCTCAATAGTCAACAATCCTAATTTGATCACAACTTTAATTTGACTATTTTAATTTGACTGCAATACATATTTAATATTTAAATATTTAAAATTAATTCTAACATATAATTCTGAAATTCTTGATATATCTTGAATTGTATATTTTCTGTAAAATGCAAGCTCAGTTTAACTGATATTTCTTTGCTCAACTTGATGATATCTTTATTATCTAATAAGCTAGTTTTAATTCGGTTCTGGGTTTTCTCGTACTCTGCCTCTCATTTGTTGGGAATTTCAAAATATCTGTTATTTGTGGGCCATCTCTTTTGTACATGGCCTCTAAATGCTGGGTTAAAAAGAAAGAAAGAAAAGAAAACATAATTTTCGAGCTTTGTTTACTCAGAAAAGTTATCTTCTCCGCAGTTGAGAATCGGTTGCTTCAGATAAATGTATGTTAACTTCAGACTTGTCCTTGTTTTTTCCCCCGTTACTCATTTACTAATCTGCAGGTTTTTGTGAGAGACTTTGTCCCTAGCAGCCTAGCATGCCTGATGAAGCTTCCTTCAGAACCTGAGATTGTGAAGAACTTTCTCCTGAAGACTCTTCACCTGCAAGGCTGGGAGAAGAGGATTGACAACTTTACTCTTGGAGAAGGAGTCATGCCTGCTAGTTTTAAGGTTCTTTTTGATTCACATAGCCAAAAGGAAACCCTAGTTGCGGACTTTGGTGGTAGTGCCATAGGGAGAGTGGCGCCTGTTGATTCAGGGTTCTGGTGGATTATACTGCTTAGGTCCTATACCAAGAGCACTCGTGATTATGCACTTGCAGAACTCCCCGAGGTGCAGAGAGGAATGAAATTGATACTCAATCTTTGCCTCTCAGACGGCTTTGACACTTGTCCGACACTTCTATGTGCAGATGGCTGTAGCATGATTGACCGGAGGATGGTGAGTAATCTCGTATTAACTTCCTTAATTTTGATGCCAGCCCATTTGTTGATGCATTTCGTAATTGAAGCGAATTATGATCAATCACACTTCAGTCTGCAGTTCTTTTCATCAAGTCCTTCAAGCTAATGTCATTGAGGAAACTATCAATTTCTTATTATTTTCTAGCATATCCAAGCAAAACTTGCTCTTACCTCTTGGATGCTGAAAGACAAGGTTCAGTGTTCCACTTCTCTCATGAATGCACTTGTGTCTTCATGGTGAACCTAATTTAGATTTTGAAATATAAACTTATCTCCTTGGCTCTACCTTTTTTGTTTGGAGTATTGAATAAATTCAACTGATTGTTTTGAGTTGCTGAATTACACCTTGTTGCCATTGCAGAGTATGCCATTACAGAGTATGATTCTCTTAAAGTTGCTCTAGGAGTGGCCTATCCTTGGTTCTCAACCAGTTTAGGAATTTACAAAATCGCGTTTAGTTTGAGATTTTTAACTTGGATTTGGTTTTGAAACAGGGAATATATGGGTATCCAATAGAAATCCAGGCACTTTTCTATTTTGCTCTAAGGTGTGCAAGGCAGATGCTAAAACCAGAGCGTGATGGCAAGGAATTACTAGAACGAATCGATAAGCGTATCACAGCTCTCAGCTATCACGTCCAGAAATACTATTGGCTGGATTTCACACAACTAAATAACATTTATCGCTACAAAACTGAGGAGTACTCCCGAACTGCTGTCAATAAATTTAATGTCATCCCAGAGTCTATCCCAGACTGGTTGTTTGATTTCATGCCTTTGCGAGGAGGATATCTGATAGGCAATGTCAGCCCAGCTCGTATGGACTATCGGTGGTTCTTGGTTGGAAAATGTATTGCAATTTTGAGTTCCCTGGTGACACCGGCACAAGCAACAGCAATCAAGGATCTGGTAGAGAAGCGGTGGGAGGACTTGATTGGAGAGATGCCTTTGAAGATCACATACCCGGCATTGGAAGGAAATGAATGGAAAATAGTCACTGGATGTGATCCCAAGAACACGAGATGGAGTTACCATAACGGTGGTTCTTGGCCAGGTGAGTGTCACACGAACGCCAAGCCTTGATTAGAATGTCATTTTAATTTCACAATGGAGCTCTCTCCCAATTTTATGTGTGCGTATCCTACGTCGCAATGGCATCCCCCCTGCATTAAGAAATAAAAAGGCCTTAAGTTAATAACCCATCTAAAATTTTCTAACTGTTCTGTGATCATGCTATTTCATAGGTTAATCCACATATTAATTACTTTGGAAAAGTATACCATATCCAGAATCCTGTAGGTGTACTGTGATTAACTAGCGATCTCTTTAGGAAAGCCTATAGAAGTCATATGGGCACTTGGAAGGACAACTATGAAGTTTAAATAAATGAAAAAAAAAATTGTGCTGCTTATAATTGTTTTTGGCCGTGTTTTGTTATATTATATTAATATTTTGCTTTATATTTGATGGATTGGGCTCTATGCAGTTCTGCTCTGGTTACTTGCAGCAGCAATTATCAAGGTTGGGAGACCACAAATTGCAAAACAAGCAGTAGAACTAGTGGAGCAGCGTCTATCCAGAGATGGGTGGCCTGAGTACTATGATGGTAAGACTGGCCGTTATGTTGGGAAGCAAGCAAGGAAATATCAGACCTGGAGCATTTCTGGCTATTTGGTTGCTAAATTGATGATAGAGAATCCTTCCAATCTTCTAATAATCTCTCTTGAAGAGGACAAGAAGATATAGGCCAAGGCTTGCCCGTTCTACCTCATTTTGAAAGGAAACACGGAAGAAATTTTCGAGAGAAGGATGACACTATAATTGCATATATAATAACAGTGATTGGTGGCTATCTCAGTAATAGCTAATTACCCTGCGTTCTATGAACTGACTGTAAACAGCATTCTTTGCGGTAAAAACCTTCCAATTTTTGCTGATTGATCGGTACAAAACATTGAAATATGATATCAACCTTCTATTCTTGAATGTTAAGGTAAATGTGATGCAACTCAGTCTTAGGCAATGAAATTTGAAATGCGGCAGGCAGCAAATGGAATACTCTATATATAGATTGCTCTGATTGCTCTAAGTACCTTTACAGTGTACAGAATGAAGTATCACATGCTACATTAAAGTGTCTTGTTGATTTGATGGATTATACAATCCGCCATTAAGGAATAGTTTTTTTTTCATATAAAAAAATAAACTACATATTAAGGAGATGAAGGATTTTTTAATGCCTGTGCTTATGAGGTTGAATTGTTAAAGATAAAAGCAAATGTAACTCTCAGGCAAGGAAAAACAATGCGCATCTGGGAATCGGATCTCTGTCAGCACCGTGGGACACCAGCTGCGCTTAGCAGTTAATTTATTTTTATTAAATTTAACATCAAAGGCAAAAATTTGTTGCTTCGACCACAAGTAAATCATAGAAAATTATCCAATGCATCTAATATATTCAAAAATAATATACCTTATCACAATCAAGTAGATTCAAGTTTGATAGAATTACGATAATGATAAAATTTTCTCTGTCGAATTTTAATACAGTTATATATCTAAAAATTTAAATTTAAAATCTCTAGTTAACCAAGAATAATTTATTATCAACTTAAATGATAACCATTTAATTATAAATATATTTTTCCATCAGTAATTTAATTTTAAATTAAAGATGCACTATTTTCATGTATATCATATGTATTTATTTCTGTAGATGATTTGGTAAGGTGTTTATTAAATGTTGAGATTTAAATGGTGAAAATTATATTATGTAAAATAATTTGGCAAGGTATATATAAAATGTTGAATTAAGATTCTAAATGGTGAAAACTCAGAATTACGTGCCAAGCCTGTGAAACAATTCTTGGCAATTTTTACTTGAGATTGGCGTTGGAAATCAGTCACCTAATAAATTTCCTTCAATAGCAGTTTGTTTTGCCATTTCGATTATACAGCTTATTTGGATTTTGGAACACAACATTTATGATGATCTATTTGGTTTGTATAGAATATAGATTGTAAAATAACATTTAGGCTTTTCATCAGGTGATTTGGAGAAGTTGAGAATGCAGGTAGTTGTCTATTTGAACTTGCAAGTATAGTCTATGCAGCCAGTAGCCAGTATTGGTGAGTTTGACATGGTTAATGTTGGGCACTATAAAAAAATTTCTAACCTTTTTAACCCACCGCTATTAACGGACAATTAACGACGGTCTTTTACAAAAGAGAAACAAAGCTCAAAATCGAAAACCCAAAGATTCCATTGAATAGTTCACCCTTGCACGGTACAATCCCTTTCTCTTCTGTCTTTATTTCGTCGTCTCTCAAATCTATAATTCAATCAAACACAAAAGCAAATAATAACCTTAAATCAGAGAGATAAGAGATGGCAAACAACAGCAACACCAATAACTGCAGATTCATCTCATGCGATAAGATTGATCGAGTGGCCAATTGGGTGGGAAGCAACGTGGCCTCCGCATTCTTCGCCTCCCTTGAACGGTGTTCTTGCATCAACCTCAACACCGCCGACTTCGAAGACGATGACGAAGAAGAGGCCAAAGATCGACCTCTCATGCTTTCCAAGCCCACTGTCAGCAACAACCCTGAGGCCTACCTCACCACCGCCGCAACCACGGTGGCCCGTTAGCCCGCCTTTTGCTGATGATAATTATGATTATCCACCGTATAGTTACGCTTCCTTTTGTGCTTCTTTTAACAAAACACTCTTCGGATCTTTTTTTTTAATATATATTATATATGCAAGTCGTCTTCCCCCACTAGAATGTGCCCTAGGCTGTATTATTTAAGCTTTTGCAGAAATTGGGGTTTCTTAATGTAAGTATTTCTCTCAGATTAATTGCTTTAATTTTTGTACTCTCTCTAAAATTTATGCTTTCTAGCTGTTCGGTTCCTCTCAATTGCAAATAAATTCGAGGGAGAATTCTATGATGGACTTAGGATCATTGAGCCATAAATTTTTATTTTTTCAGTTACACGCAGCACTGTCATCAGATTCTTACGATACTCTTATTAGGGGATTTTTCCGATTCATTTTGCAGATATAGATCAGAAACCTGTTTTACCACTTTCCGGATCCACATTGTTGCTTTGTTAAGCTAATTTGAAAGTTAACGTCCTAAACATCTATTAGTTGTGCCTTACACGTAAGAAACAATGATAATATTGTTGATGATGATGGGCATGAGGAATTCAATTAGATGAATCTTTTCATATTATCAAATTATGAAATGCAATAGAGTCTAGATTATTATCATGTAAAAATGTGTAATTAGATTGCCACTCTGCCAAATTGAGATGGGTTTAAGCATCCTTTAAGTTATTTTTTGTTTCATTCTTTTGGTCTTTAGTTGATCTGTGGTCACCAGTGTTGAAGAATTTACCTTAGTGTTCTATTGCACTAGTGCTTAGCAGTCCAAAAAATTTCCATCTTAAACACCAGAGACATTATTTAAATCTTTTGCCATATTTTTGTGAAGAGTGCACATTCCCATTCGTTTCCCTTCGCATATAAGCTGTTGTATATTTCTGGTTCTTCTTTTGGTGTTTGTTTGCCCTGAGTTTCGGTGCAAGTTTAAAGCATTATGATGCAGCTTAAGTGTAAGGGTTCTGTGTCTGGGATTATTGCTTTGAAGGAATTAGTTGTTAGCTGTTAGACTCTTAGCAGTGCTACTTATAACTTTAATGTATGTACTGTGAACTGAGGTTTTATTGTATTCAGCTAGTTTCCATTCTTTATAAAATAATACCACAATGCTCGCTCAATAAAATAAAATAAAAAAAAGGTCTCCTTGATGCATTGGTAGGCACCTTTTCTTATCAACATGGGAAATTGTTTGTGAAACTTCATGCGTTCTGAACTCATGCTTCTTTTTTGCACCTTAACTAGATAACTGAGTCTCCTTGGATGTAATTTCTGCTACTCAATGCATTTAAATTGTATGGACAGAAGGAAATGGGCATATATTTTATTTGAGCTTAGATGCTGTTTGTATAGCTTAAGTAGTTGTAAATTAAACTTTCGACAACTACTGAGCATTGATCAAAAGAGAATTAAATTCTTATAGTTGCTTGTGAGATAGACTTGCCTGGCTGATCATCATCTTTGAGATTAATAGTGTAATCTTTCTGTATGTAATTTTTTTTACTGTAACCACATTGTGTGAAAATTAGTACTCGTTACTCTCTAATTGGGGTTTTGTGCTTTATGTTAATTAACAGACTTGATTGGTTGAGCTAACAGATATGCTATTCCAATATATAAGCCTCTGCTATGTGCATGGATTGACTACTAGAATATGTGGTGTTATTCTTTTCCAACAGATGCTATTCGTGATGAGATAGCTTGCAGCCACCCATTTGCAAGGGGAGTGGAGTTTTATTCAGTACCCATGTAATGACATTAATGTCGAAAGACGACGAGAACCATCCAGAAAGGAGGAGAAGGTGAAAAATGAGATATCAATGCATATTATGTATGTATATATATGATACAGCGACTACATGCTAACAATGGAATGAATAATGTAATTGTTCCTATATCGCTTATCTCCATTGTCTCTCCAGCAAATCAACATCATCACACATCGTTTGATAATGTAAAGCCTTGTTTGCTTCTCCTTCAGAGCTCTATTGGGAATCTGAACATTCACATGTCTTTTGGGTCTAAAAGTCGGGCGGCCCATTCCCATGGCGACCAGTTTTGTAAAACAAACAGAGATTAAAGATGAATGCAGAAGATAGAATTGGCAATAATCCTTGTCCTCTGCCATTAAACTATTCGTTGTTTATAATGAAATTAATACTGTGAGTGTGTGTGAGGTTTCGTTTCTGACATAGGTTACAAAATTTCTCTTTGAGCAAAACAATTTGCGGTTTCGGTTTTAGGAGACAATGGTTGTCTTCTTTGGAACCTCCGCAAAGGATTTCTGCATTAAAATATTTGATGTGAAAAGAAACAAGAGGGAACTTCTGCAAATTAAAAATGATAAAGAGAGTGTTAAAAAAGATTAGTGATGTAAATGTGAAGTACATCATTTACTGATACCAAACAGCCTATATATACAGAGTACTATAAGTTTGTTATTTGTCAGCTCACTAACGTAACTAACAGCTGGCTATAGAAACTAACTCCAGCTAATAACAGAAAATAAATAAGACGCTTCTAACTTATTCTTCATCCCCCCTCAAGTTGGAGGCTGATGAAAATCCTTCAGACCCAACTTGGACAAAAGAAAATTATGATGAGGCTGAGAAAGACTTTTGGTGAAAAATCTGCCAGCTGAGACTTAGCTAGCATGTAACTGGGCAAAACAAAGCCTTTCTTGTATTCATCCCTGACCAAGTGACAATCAATCTCCAAATGCTTAGTTCTTCCGTGGAAAACAGGAACTACAATATGCAGTGCAGTTTGGTTGTCACACTACAATTTGATTGGTTGCGGAGAAGGGATACGAAGATCATGTAACAGTATTGAATCCATTTAAGCTCACATACAGTAGATCCTAAACTCCTGTACTCTGCCTCTGCTGAGCTTCTTGAAATAATAGTTTGCTTTTTGGTTTTCCATGAAATCAATGCTGGACCCAAAAACACACAATATCCACTAAGGGATCTTCTACTATCTGCACACGCTGCCCAATCTGCATCACAAAACGCCTCCAATTGAAATGAATCGTGAGCAGGATAAAATAATCCCTTTGATGGAGCACCTTCCAGATACTTGAGAACTTGCAAAGCTGCCTCCCAATGCTGTATACATGGTGATTGAACAAATTGACTCAATTGTCGAGTGGCATATGTTATGTCAAGTCTGGTAAAGCCTAAATAGAGAAGACGTCCAACAAGCCTTCATTAAGATTCTGGATCAGATAGCTTAGGCCCTTGATCTGTCATCAGTTTTTTATTTTTCTGCATAGGTGTCACAGCTGGTTTGGCACCCAATAATCCAGCTTCTGCAATCAAATCTAAAGTGTATTTTCGTTGATTGATATATGTACCAGCAAGTGATCTCGAAATTTCTAACCCCAAAAAGTATCTAGCAGGCCCCATGTTTTTTATAGTGAATTCAGAATGCAAGAATTCCATAACAAACTGAATCTCTTGGACAAAACTGCTGGTCGCTAAAATATCACCTACATACACCAATAAAACCACCAGGAGGGAACCAGCTTTCTTAATGACAAAGACAATTATCATGCATGGATTGAACAAAATCAAACTTTTGAAGTTTTTCAAAGTCAATTCTAGGTTCCATGGTGCGAAGCCTGCTTTAAACCATACAATGATCTCTTAAGTTTGCATACCTGACCTTGTTTGCTTTTGAATACCCTTCTGGAGGCTGCGTATAAACATCTTCAGTAAGAAATCCATGTAAAAAGGCATTGTTCACATCCATTTGATGGATGGGCCATTGTTTTGCAGCTGCCAAAGCCAATATTAATCTCACAGTAATTGTTTTAGCCACAGGAGAAAAGCTGTCTGTATAATTTATCCCTTCAATTTGATTTATCCTTTCGCAACCAACCTTGCTTTGTACTTGTCCACAGTTCCATCAGGCTTCATTTTGACTTCGTAAGCCCAACGATAGCCAATTGGCTTCTTATCTTTAGGTAAATCAGTTAGCTGCCATGTATCATTAGCTTCTAAAGTAGTAAGTTCTATCTCCATTGCTTGCTGCCATTCTCTATGATTCTTAGCCTGTTGATAAGAGTGTGGTTCTATAACAGCAGACATATTAGCTAGAAAAGCATGTATGAGTCAGAAAATGCTGATGATTTAAGAAAAGGATATGTGGGTGGTGTGTATTGTGAGGCTAGGGCTGAAAATAGCAACAGAATAACAAATAATTATCTAATCTTCCAACAGCCTTCACCATAGCTACTAAGTCAACATTCAACAGCTTCATTTCCCCTGTTATCGCTCTGCGTTTGTGTAGTTTCAGTTCTCTCCATTGCAATCGTTAAGAAGAAAAAGAACGCAAATTGAGTATAAGCAAAGAGTAACCAGAAATACATATCTATTAAGGAAGGTAACAAAAAATCAGAGATCGTTGCTAAGCTCTGATACCATGAAAAGAAACAACAAGGAACTTCTGCAAATGAAAAATGATAGAGATAGTGTTAAAGAAGATTAGTTATGTAAATGTGAAGTGCATCAGTTACTGATACCAAACAGCCTATATATACAGAGTACTATAAGGTTGTTATTTGCCAGCTCACTAACGTAACTAACAGCTGGCTATAGAAACTAACTCCAGCTAATAACAGAAAATAAATAAGAAGCTTCCAACTTATTCTTCAGTTTGCTTCGTCGGCGGAGTTTTTAGTTCTGTGCTTACTAAATTAACGGTTCTTAATTTGTCAGTCTTAATTATCTCTTGTGGTAATAAAATTATTTTTGTAGAGTAAAAAATGAAGGTGCCTAATTTAGGTAATTTTTAGTTAAAAATGGAAGTGTCTAACTTAGTTAATTCTTGGTAAAAAATGGAGGTACCTAATTTAAGTAAATGAGGTAAAAAATGGAGGTGTCTACCTTAGGTAAAAGAGGTATCTAACTATTTACAAAATTCTACCAACCCATTTTTTGAAGCCTATATAAATCATTTGGCTTTCACTTGAAATTCATTCCAAAAAATTATTAGAGAGTTTTAGAGAAAAAAATAATTTCCTCTAAATATTGTATTTCTTTTTATTAGAGAAAGAGTTTTTAATTTCTCCTATTATAAGAGAAAATATTGTTAATTATTCTCTCCTTATTTTAAAAAGAAATTATTATAATCATTTTGCTATAATAAAATCATTTTGCTACAATTTGCTCGTGGTTTTTTGCTCTAAATTAATTTAGAGATTTTTCTACGTAAAACTTTGGAGTTTATTATTTTCATTTTGTTTCTTATTTCTACTGCAGTTGTAATTGAATACCCCATTCTACAAATTCCTAACATCTCTAATAATACCAAATGGTTGTTTGGCTGTTGAGAAATAGCTGGATTGAATTGTTCTTGAATGTTGCCTTCTCAACGGTCCTGTGTTTTTCAATTTTCTTACTACAGAATGGGATATAACTCTGTTCTTTAAAAGATTGGATGCCATTTGGGTAAAAAAAATGAATCATTTTGATTTTTAAGATAATTATATATCTTCTATTATGAGTTGGTCAGCCAACTAATCCAAATAGATACCTTCGTAATCTATAATAATTTCACAAAATTATTAATTTGCTCATAATAATTTTCACTATAAGATGACTGATTCCTTGAAATACTCTTTTTGGCAGCTTACACAGTACAGAAAATAAAAAGAATCTCATATTTTCCATCCTAATAATACTTATAATGAACATTATTAGGATAATTGCATAAATTTATTGGTACTAAACTGTTCATAATTGATTAAAAAACAAAAAAGAAAATATTAGTCAAATTGATCAGATATCTTGGAAAAACACGGTTATTATATCGTATAAGCTTAACTAAGATCTTATGCTGATTACAGCTAACTAAGTTCTTATGCATGGGCTTCATATGCTCAGCTTCAAATAGATGGACAGTGAACACTCTGATTTTTTTTCTTTTTTTTTTTTCCAATTTTGTCAATCTAGTTTTATCTTATGCAGTTTTGCAAAATGACTGAAATTGTACCTAAAATTTTTATTTTTATTCTTATTTCATACCACTACATCAATACGTGAAAAGAAATTTAATTAGTTAGTATAATTCGAATATTATTTTTTTATTCAGTAAAAAAAATGTTTGTTTACTTTAAATATTATTAAATTATTAGTGAAATTGAGTTAAATTCATAAAATTAAGCTCATTTTCTTCAATAAGTAAATAAATAATCAGTCGGCTTCCTACTGCTTCAGATTTCAAAGATAAATTGGTAGTAATAGCTTTTCTTAATACATATAACAGCTCATCCTCGTTATTTTTATTTAATCTGTTTTAAGAACATTTGCTGACATGAAAATATGTTTAACTCATAGTATATAGATATTTTAATTTTACTATATATATAATTACCCACCCATATATATATATATATATATATATATATATAAATGAGCTGTTAGCTGTGGAATCTAGCTATATATATATATATATAATCTAATGTTGAATAATACAATATATCATAATTTTTCAATTTCAAAGTAGACTCGTATATTATAGGTTTCAAAATTTTATTTTTTGCTTGGAAAGGTGTATATATATGTGTTTATGTGTATATATATAAAGTAATTGATTGGATGCTATAGTTATAACAATGTAATGAAGAAAAACTATAATCTAATTTATAATTTGAATTAAAAGACTATAAAATTATCATGATTTTATTATAAAATGTGTTCAGTCATAATTTTATTCGTGCATGTATTTTTATATGTAAAAAAAATTACTTTCAAATATTATCAACTTTGGCTGGCACCACATAGATTTAATCA
The DNA here is from genome assembly GCA_947685225.1 of Garcia nutans. Classification (NCBI taxonomy): domain Eukaryota; kingdom Viridiplantae; phylum Streptophyta; class Magnoliopsida; order Malpighiales; family Euphorbiaceae; genus Garcia; species Garcia nutans. The sequence continues at coordinate 10,957,308 of CANTUV010000010.1, read as the reverse complement.
TTAAGTTATCGAAATCCCTTTTTTTCAAGAGAAAAAGTTTATAATAACAATAATGTTCCATAATTGTTGAAAAGTTCAAGCAGGTTAGTTAAAGCTGCAGTTGGAGTTTAGATTAAATAAAAACGGAGGTCAGCTCTCTTTAGAGCTAAATTTTGTCTGGGCTTATCATATGCTAATTTTTTTAAAATATATATATATATATACTAATATGTACTATAAACAATATTATAGGATCCTTCTTTTATAAATATTTTTCTTTGTTGTAAAACATTTGCATTTGATACACTTTATGATTAAGAAATATAATATAGTTTTTAAAATAAAATTTTATTTTTTATAACATAAAAATTTTTTAGAATAAATATTAACATTTGATATCACAACAATCTAAGTACTATACAATAATATAAGATTTTAAAATTTTATATTTGTATTTTAATTTTAAAATATATTAAACACGTTTATGTATGTGAAAGTTGAGTTGGATATGCTTCCATGCATTATAATTAAATTACAGCAATAAACAAGTATATAATATGCATGCATGCGTATGGTATGTGAGATTTTGAAAATTGATAGATGAAACTAAAATTAAAAAAAAAGAAATAGAAATTAAAATTAAGAAAAGGAAGCAATTAATTAATCCATTTTATTAATTAATTAGATAGGTACTCCAAAAAAAAATACAAATCAAATCAAGGTAGTTAAGCCGCCTAAGCCTCTTTGGCTCTTTCACGTACGTACGTTTACTTGTTTAGGCAAAGTGCTCATATTAATGAATTAATATGCCACTTAAAACTTTATTATATTTCACAAATATTATATATGGTTATTAGTTAGTAATTAAGGAATAAATTAAAATGGGTTTAATTTAGTTTAATCATTACAATTGACTTCATATATTCAGAATAATCACAAGTTCAAATTTCATTAACTAATAAAAAAATTAAAAAATAGAAAAATAGAAAACCAAAAAAAAAAAGAAAAGAAAAAAAAACAAAGAAAAGAAGGAAAGAAACTTGGGAGTTTGAGAAGAAAGGCTTCAGGTTCCTGAATCCTGACAGTTGACACAAAGTTCAGATTCAGGCCTGAAACGTGAATTTGAAGTTACAATATCATGCCAATGGACACAATCATCTAATGCCTCAATTCTGGTCTGACTATTTATTTATTTATTTAAAATATTGAAAAATTCACTTTTTTCTTGATTCAGAAACTTCGATTGACAATTTTTCTAAGCTTTTTATTCTACATTTTAATTTGTATAATATGAATATTATATTATTGAAATTAATTTGTCAATAATTAATTTAATTAATTAATCATGCCAAATTTTTTTTTTAAAATTTCAATATGCTATTTTGATTATATTCCATATCAAGTGATAAAAATTGTTAGTTATGAGTTTATTACTCTCATGGCAAGAATGTCAAGCTTTTTTTAGCCACATCACACATAATAAAATAAATAAAACTTCCATTTATCCCTAATTATTGAAATAATAAATTTCATAGCTGTACCAATTCTTGGCACAATAAGATAAGAAAAAAAATTTATTATAAATTAGCAACAGCTATTTGTATTTTTAGCCACAATTTGTTTAACGGCTACAAAGCCAATTTGTTGTAGTGTAGTGATTAACGGTGAAGGAGTTGAATTAACAGTTAAAATGAGCGAAAGGCAGCAAAGTATATATAGTTGTTAAACTGGAGACATTTTTTGGACTACTTTTGAGGCTGCCATGGAAGATGCATACTGTGGGGTTAGAAATGCGTGCACCAACAACTACTTACTACTTATTATGATTGAATTAAACCTATGTCTTTAAAAAGCTCAACCATACCAACCCTACCCTTTCTTCTTCTTCTTCTTCTTTTAACTATTTTTATATTTAAATATTGTTATAAAAGTATATATAGTCTTTCCTTTCTTGATTGACTTTTAAAAAGGGAAAAAAAACAGCTACTGAAATATATATATATATATATATATCTGGATTTGTTTTTGATAACCACATATACATTTGTTCAATTTAATCATATACTGAAATTTCAATACTGAATTAAAAAAAACTAGTTACATTAAACTAAATATTTTAAAAATATTTAAAGTTTAAATATTTTTAGGATTTAAAAATGTAATTTTTAAATTTTAATTTCTATATTTTTGCTCTAGATATCTTGGTAGGTACATATTCGCTTTTTATATTATGTCATTGTATATTCCGTTAACACAGGGGGCCAAAATAGTTATTTTTTAAAAACCTCTAATTTATTTGCATTTAAAATTAGTTTAAGGATAAATATGTATCAAGCTTGATGTGAAAAAAATGCATTTTCTCTCTTTTTATTTTTATTAAAAAAAATCAAGTTCAAGAACTCCTTCCCAAAGGCCAAACATTATGTAGAGAACAACATGCATGTTTTAAAAATGATACCGACTAGAATCATCATTGTGAATGTAATCTAATTCAATTACCTATATAATCTAATTAGAAAAATAATATATATATATATATATTTGGGAAATTTTATAAAAGTAGAAAATAAAAAAATGAAAATATTTGAGGAAAGGAAAGTAGGTAGGCAGCCGTTGCTGTGGGGAATAGACAGTGACGGAACCAGGCCGGGTCGTGTGGGGTCGTACAATCCCCCTGACCGACCGGCCGAAAACTAATATACGCGAGTCAGAAAGCACGATCCTCCTCCCCTCTGACCGTCCGCTGCAACAGAGCTTCCCTTGCAGCTGCACCGTTGAAAATTTTATCCCCTCTTGCATAGTGGCTGATCCTGCTACCGAGAATAGACATGCATAGTAAGAAGAAACAGGTGTGGATGTTTCTCCCAGTCAAACTACATTATTTCACTGAAAAAATAGTTGTAAAGTTTTTACCTATCAAATGGAAAAGATATAATAAAATTCTCTTTTCTAAAGAAAGAAACAAAGAAAAAGTGAAATTAACAAATTACAGAAACAAAGCAAAGACTATATATTATAAAGCTATATATATACATATATATATATATATATATATATATATATTAGACACTCTCTCTCAATATTCAATAAGGCTAAAACCCTTCCCCACAAAATAATCACATCTCCAACACCTTATTATCACCAGTCCATGTTAGAGGAATCATCAAAAGCTGACATTTACTCACATTTGCATATACGCATATTATCTAATTATTTTATAAATATTTCTAACTAAACTCTTAATAATTATAAATTAAAATATATATGTATTTAGTTCTTTATATATACATATAAGCCTTTACTTCACTCTCCACTTATTAAAACACAATCGCTCTCCTCTAGCCACCTCCATTTCTTCATCTTTCTCTCTCAATATTCTTAACATGGAAAAGGTCAATTCTGCAGGCCTTTCTTTCATCTTATTGTTAACCTTAACAATGTCTTATGTTTACAATGTTCATGCTCTGGACAAGTGGCCTGGAGGTAGATCTACCAGGTTCTACGATTTTAAGGTATCTCTCTATTTCATATGTATATATGCAATGTATTTATCATCTCTCTCTATAATGTATTTATGCAATTAATTCTCTCTCTATTTCATATGTATATATACGTAATTTTTCGTGTTTATTTTTCTCATATATACACATAAGATTGTGAATTAATTATATTTTGATGGGTGTTAATTAATCTATTTAGATTCATACCATGACGGTTAATAAATTGTGTAACACAAAACAAATCGTTGCCGTCAACAATTTGTACCCTGGACCAGTTCTTTATGCCCAAGACAGCGATCGAATCATCGTTAAAGTCACCAACGAATCTCGTCACAATGCCACTATCCACTGGTATTTATAATAATAATAATAATAATAATAATAATAATAATAATAATAATAATAATAATACATTGCTATGATAATTAAAATCATTAAATTATTGGTTTATTTATTAATAAAAATATTCATTATATTTTCACTAATTTTATTTTAAATTTGTAATAATTTTTTTATAAAGCGTGGTGTCCGGCAAATACTATCTTGTTGGCTCGATGCCCCTTCATATGTGACCCAGTGTCCAATTCAACCTGGCCAGACCTTTACGTACGAGTTTACATTAGCGAAGCAAAAGGGCACTTTTTTTTAGCATGCTCATGGGTCTTGGCTTAGAGCCACTGTTCATGGCTCAGTTGTTGTATATCCCAAGACTGGTGTCCCATATCCATTTCCCCACCCTTGTCAAGAGCATATAGTATTTCTCGGTAGGCAACCTCCCCTATTATATACTTAATTTACTATTTAATTACTATTATTAAAGATTAATTGCATTGACCATTTGTTGGGAACTAATTAAGAATGTGTTTAATTAGGGGAATATTGGCTCCAAGACGTTGTACAGCTCGTGCAGCAAGTGCTAGCTAGCGGGGGAGCTTCTCCACCTTCAAATGCCTTTACCATCAATGGTCACCCTGGCCCTAATTACAATTGTTCTGTTAATGGTAACAAAGTACCAAATTATTGAACTTTTTTTATTTGCTTTTAACTTGTTATGTGATATTAAAGTGAGTATAGAAAAACACTAATAAGTTTAATTTGTTGCGCAACCCTGCAAAAAAATAATTAATAAGCATATAATCTAATTTTTTCTCTTACTACTCCGCTACTTAATTTCATTATTAAATTTAGCCTTAATGATTAGCAAATTATTATTGTTTCAGATGTGTATAAGATCGATGTGGTACCTGGGAAGACCTATTTGTTAAGGCTAATAAACGCAGCCTTAAACATGGAGAATTTCTTTGCAATTGCTAATCACAAATTAACAATCGTAGAAGCTGATGCTGAGTACACAAAACCATTCACCACAGACAGGTCATGCTCGGACCAGGACAGACGATGAACGTCCTTGTGACTGCCGATCAGCCCATCGGAAAATATTCCATGGCTATGGGACCTTACATGCCAGCTCGGGGTATCGCATTCCAGAATATATCATCAATTGCCTACTTCCAGTACTTAGGTGCAACCCCTAATAGCATTTCGTTTCCACCTAAATTACCAAGCTTTAACGATAATTTAACTGTTAAGACGGTCATGGATGTTTAAGAGGTTTAGAAAATTCAAACCTTCCAAAAGAGATTGATACTAACCTCTTTGTAACCATTGGAATAAATGTAAATAAGTCTAGGTCTAAGAATCCGCAGCAAAATTGCCAAGGCCTAAACAACGGTACCATGGCAGCTTCAATGAACAATATAAGTTTCATTAAGCCAAAAATTTCAGTTTTGGAAGCTTACTACAAGGGAATTGAGTGCTTTTTCACTGATGATTTTCCTGAGGCACCTCTTAAATTCTATGACTTTGTTAATGGGGCACCTAATAATCCCCCAAATGACACCAACTCCATGAATGGGACCAGGACTAAGGTCATCGAGTATGGCAGCAGAGTTCAAATCATCTTGCAAGACACCGGAACAGTCACAACCGAAAATCACCCTATTCACTTCCATGGCTATAGCTTCTATGTCGTGGGATACGGCACCGGCAACTATAACCCACAAACAGCAAATTTGAATTTAGTGGATCCTCCATATATGAACACCATTGGAGTTCCAGTTGGTGGATGGGCAGCAATTCGCTTTGTGGCTGACAATCCGGGTAAGTTGATTAATTGCTTCATTAAAACTACAATTCGATACTTAATTATCATTTAAAATAGTAACTGATAATTAAAGTGTGTTTTGGTTGTGATATAGGGGCATGGTTTATGCATTGTCACTTTGATGTGCACCAATCTTTGGGATTAGCAACAGTGCTTACAGTGAAGAATGGGAAAGGACATTTAGAGAAACTGCCCCATCCTCCAGCAGACCTGCCCCGATGCTAAGATCCCCTAATCCCTTTTGTTTTTCAAATTTTCAATTATTGGATCAAAAAGATGTTTGTTAAAGTGAATTCTTTTGACGCAAGTGTGTATTCTGCATTGTTAATTTTTTTTGTAATTTGCAAATTGGGATGTAAAGGAGACAAATATTGGAAATTAATAAAAGTGCAAATTTCCCTTCACTTTGATTTTTTACTCTACTTTACTTTTTTATTTTCAAATTATTACTATAATCCAAAGCCTCACTTCCTAACTAGACTGCAAAATAAACTATTCGTCCAATTCATGATTTTAGTGCGTTTTTTAATTTCCAATCATAACTGGTAAAATAATATTTAATTTATATATTTTTCTTTAAATGTTATAATTAAGTACATTATATTTATTTCATTTTATAATATTCATTCAAAAAGAGTGAAACCTTTAAACTAATTATATATTGGATCTAAAAGTGAATATGATACATATACACATATATACATACATATACATATATATAAACATACATAAAATTTATGTATCCGTTTTTAGGAGTGGTAATAAATAGATATAAATTATTTTTATAGTTAAATATTTGATTTATAGATCTATAAGTGAATATTATCAACTAAGATTTGAATATTCAGTTAGTCCCGTTTTAGCCGATGGGTCAGCGTTTAGGGCAATAAGTCAGTGATCGCGTCTAAAATCAATAAGAAAATACTTTAAAATATATTTTTTAAATATTTAAAAATAAAATTATTTTTATGTAAATCTGCTATTACAATTAAATCTAATAGTTCTGAGTTATTAAAAATTAAAAGGATAATTAATAGGAATGAAGTAATTTTAGAATATTTTAATAAAGCAATAGATAATTAGGTAATACCTAAAGTAGACAAAGAACAAATTTATTAAATACCTAAATTAAACATATTTAAAAATAATTATATAATTAAAGCAGAAGAAAGAGATGTACAGTTAAGTAAACCTTTTGAAAAAATTATATTGTTATCTCCATAATCTATAAAGCACCAAAAAAATAAAAAAAATACAAGTATATATATATATATATATAAGACTTGCATAAATTGGTATAAAACCCTTAATTGTGGAAGGATTAAATACAAGTATATTAGCAGTAGTTAGATATGCTAGATTTATAAATTTTAATGATTCTCTCTTAGGAACTATAGAGACTAGTCTAAGTAGTGGTCTCATTTTTTTTTTTCGATATTACAATATCTCTAAATAACCCTAATATATTAAAAAGTGTTATATTAGAAATTAAAACTCACGATTATAAAATATTAGAAGGATCCATTCCTGTAGCATTAATGTATAAAATATATTATAAAGTCGTGGTCTCAGCCTTTGCACTAAATACATAATAAAACCTAAAATATGAGAAATTAAATTTCTTCAAACTGACCTTAGTAAAGCTAATAAAGTAATCTCTAAAACTATTCAATAGAAAGACATTAGTCTTCCTAATGAGTGAATTTTGAAAAATGTTGTTCCCCCTCCAAAACTTAAAAAAACAGTAAAACCAAATATAGAACTTAGTAAAATTGAACAATATGAAGATGGTAAAGTTAAATTAAAATTCAGTAAACATAGTATAAGCAGTAGGTATTCTGATTTCTCTTCGTCTGCTTCAACAGTGGATATAAAAAAAGCTTCACAATTACACTCTGTAATATATGCTTCATATAAAGAAAAAGAACCTAAATCTATTTTACAAACAGTAGTAAAACTCAAGTATTCTACATCATATATACCTAAAATCAGTAGTAAATTAACAGTTATATATTACAGTACAACTGTACATCTTTTTTATAACCCTAAAAGAAATATGAACCCTTTAGAGTCAAACCCTAATTTTAACCAAGGACAAGATAGAGAACAGTCTTCCTGTCCACCTATGTCACCTATAGCTTCTTTTATGACAAATAATGTAGCAAATATAGATAGAGAATTAAATTTAATTAATAAAAAATTTATATTCAATAAAGATAAGTTAGAAAAAAATTAACTTCAATAAAAAATATAGATAAATTAAAAGAAGTACTTAATAAAGTAAACAATTTTGAGTATGTAAAGAATGAATATATTAATTTTATAAAATAATATAAAATTCTTTGATTGGTTTAAAAAAATTTATATGGAAAAACTTAAAGCATAAAAATTAATAAATCCTATAACAGTTAGAAAAAAAATAGAATGGAAAGTAAATGATAAAATTATACAAAGTAAACATTCACCTAAAACTTCAAGTATATTTATATATAGTGATAGAGAAATTCAAGCTGCACCATTTAAAACTATAGCTAAAGATGATCCAAATAGAAAGATATTAGAGCAAAATAATTTTAGTAATACACATTTACTAAGTATAGGACAACAGTTAAATAAAATATAAAATTCTATTAAAGATAAAAAAAATAGTAAAATCAGTTGAGAAAACAGTTTCAGATAAAAAAAATTAAAAACTCATATTTTTAAACTTTTTGAGGTTCCAAAAACAGAACAACAAGAAGTTAAATATAAATATTTTGATTTTGTAAAAGCAATTAAAGATCAATTAGGTAAAATTGATTCGACTTCTGAGTCAAAATAAATAGTTCAAGAAACACCTCAATCTAAAGCTTCTAAAACTATTAGTATAGTAACCCAAGATCAGGATTCAGAATCAATTGAGGATTCTCAATGAAACTGAAGATCTTGAATTTTTTAGTAAAGATATAAGTCCACAAATAAATCATATAACACATCATCAATCTATAGTACCTACAATGTCTGCCCCCGACTTAGAAATTATAGATATATTAAATATTTTATCAAAGTATAAATATAATACCTCCTCAGTTTATGAATAAAATATTGATAGTCTATCAGAATATAATATTATAAATCTTCTACAGCATATGATAATGGCTACCAATGCTTATAAAACTCAAACTGATACGTCAGATAAAATTATAGTAGAATTAATTATAGCTGGCTTTACAGGCCAATTAAAAGATTGATGGGATAATCATCTCACTGATGAAGAATATTTAAAAATATTAAATATTATAAAAAGTTATGAAGATAGAACTCCTATATTAAATGAATATAGTGATACAATTCAGGATGCAGTGACAACACTGATACTGACTATATCGCTTTATTTTATAGGAGATCCTACTTATTTAAAAGATAAAAATATTGAACTACTAAGTAACCTTAGATGTAAAAAACTTAGTAATTTTCAGTTTTATAAAACAACATTTCTAACTAGGATTATGCTTAAAGAATATTACAACCAGACATTCTAGAAGAAAAAATTCTTAGCAGGATTGCCCTTCTTCCTAGGTGAGAAAGTTAAAAATCATATAAAATATGAATATGAAAACTCTATTCCTTATAACAGTTTGACTTATAGTCAATTGGTTAATATAGTTCAAAAATAATGATTAAAACTCTATCAAGATATAAAACTTCTAAAATTATTAAAATACGAAATGAAAAAAACTAAGCAAGAATTAAGCTCATTTTATAAATAATTTGATTATAGTATAATCTAAAATTATAAAGACTATGGTGGACAATATTCTACAAAACATAAAAAACCATATAAAAAATCTCATAAAAGAAAATACAATAAAGAATTATATTTTAAGAAACAGAAGTCATATAAATCTTATAAATCTAAAAAATTTAACAATAAAAAGTCTTTTAGAAAGAATGATAAACAATTTAAATCATATAAAAAATTTAGAATGTTATAATTGTGGTGAAAAAGGATATACATCTATATTTTGTAAGTTTAACAAAAAATTACAAGAACTAAAATTAGAAAAATCTGCATCAAATAAAATTCATGAACTACATTTACAATATTCGGATTCTGAAGACTAATCAGATTCTGAAAACTATTCAGATTCTGAAGAAATAAATCAAATAAATGATATAGAAACTAGTTCTGAAACTAGTAGTAGTAAATCAATAAATATTTTAACTAAAGAACAAGAATCTATTTTAAAAGTTATAAAATATATAAATGATTATAAAATCTAAGAAAAATTCTTAAATAAATTATTAGAAGATTCACGTAAATACCTAAACCTTCTGTAGTACCTAGTACTAGTAAATAAACATATGATCTAACTTCAATCTTAAATAAAAAATAAAATAATTAAAAATAAACCAACAATAAATTATTTATAAAAAAATAAAGAAATAAAAATAGAATTAAAAGAGTTAAAAATTAAACAAGATAATGATTCTCTGTTAATAAAATTTCTATTAAACTCTACTTTTTTGATGAGAAAAAAGAAGAACAAACTAATAAAGAATAAATTAATAATAATAAAATTAGTATCATAAGTAAAGAAAAAATTGCTGATAATATAATTTTATATCAAGAAAATATTTAATAAAAATAAAAATAAAATTTTTAAATAATTATAATATAAAAACTATAGCTTTATTTAATATAGGAGCTGACTTAAATAATATTAAGCCTAGCCTAGTAACAAAAGGTTCTGGCAAAAAATAAATAAAAGCTTATCAATTGTAAATAAATTTAAACTAAATATTCTAAGTAAAGCAAAAATTTCAATAAAAGATAAAAATTTAGAACTAAAAAATATATTTATTTTGACTAATATTCATCATATGGTAATTTTAGAAATTCCATTTATGAATATAATTACAGTTTATTTTGTAAAAGATGATAGTATAAGTTTTAAAGTAAATTTATAGAAAAATCTAAAAAGAAAATTCTACATTTACTTAAAGCTCATTCAATTAATGAACTATAAAAAATGCATTAATAAAAATAAAGTCTGAATAACTTTGTAATTTAAAGAATAATTTTCATTTACAAAAAATAAATGAACAATTAAAAGATAAATTTACACAGGATAAAATTAATAAATTAAAGCTTCAAATTGAAAATGAATTATGTGCTGATATTCCAAATGTATTTTGAAATAGAAAGCAGCATATGATTGATTTATCTTATGAAATAGACTTTGATGAAAAATCTATTATAACTAAAGCTCGGCTCATTCAAATAACATCTGATATGATTGAATTTGATAAAAAAAGAAATAACTGATTTGAAAAATTAAAAATTAATTACTAAATCTAGAAGTCCTTGGTCTTGTGCAACATTCTATGTGAACAAGGTTTCTGAAATAGAAAGAGGAGCCCCTAAATTAGTAATAAATTATAAACCATTAAATAAAACTTTAAAATAGATTAGGTATCATATTCCTAATAAAAAGAATTTATTGAGTAGATTATATGAAGCAAATATATTTAGCAAATTTGATATGAAATCGAATTTTTGAAAAATTCATATTAATCCTAAAGACAGATATAAGACTGCATTCACTGTTCTATTTTGACAGTATGAATAAAATATTATGTATTTTGGTTTAAAAAATACACTCTCTGAATTTCAAAAAGTAATGAACGATATTTTTAATCATTATACTAAATTTTATAGAGTATATATTAATGATGTCTTAATATATTCTAAAATCCTAAGATGATCATTTTAAACACCTAAAAATATTTTTATGGTGGTAAAGAAGAATGGTTTGGTATTAAATAAAACTAAGATGTTTGTATTCCAGACTAAGATTAGATTCTTAGGTCATTATATAGAATAGAATATTTTAGAACATGTAGAAAAAAATTTAATTTTTGAAAATAAGTTTCCTGATCAAATCCTAAATAAATCTCAATTATAGAGATTTTTATGATATTTAAATTATGTCATAGAATTTTATCCAAACCTAAAAAAATTATAAAATTATTGCATAATAGGCTTAGAAAAAATTCTGGCTCATGGACTGAGGTCCATACTGGTATAGTTAGACAGATTAAAATCTTAGTTAAAATTATTCCTTGCTTACACATAACTAATCCATTAGTTTCAAAAATAGTTGAGACTGATGCTTCAGATATATGTTATGGTGGAATATTAAAACAAATTAAAGATGATAAAGAAACCATAGTCCAATTTTATTCAGGACATTGGAGTTCAACTCAATTAAATTATTTTATTATTAAAAAAGATATTTTGAGTTTTATTTTATGTATTTCAAAATTTTAAAGTGATTTATTAAATAAAATTTTTTTTACTTCGTATAGATTGTAAAAGTGCTAAAGATGTTTTACAAAAGAATGTTAAAAACCATGCCTCAAAATAAATTTTTGCAAGATGACAAGTTATTTTAAGTATCTTTGATTTTGATATGAAATTTATTAAAGGAGAAAATAACAGTTTACCTAACTTCTTTACTCGTGAATTCCTTCTCGGAAATCATAGGAAATAAAAAGAAGAAAGCAACCAATAACACTAAAAAAATCCTAAAGTTTGATTATCCTAAAGCTCTATCTGATCATTCAGATAGTATAACCAAACATAAAGCCATAAAGTCTTGGGTTGATACTGTTTAAGAAAAAGATAATAAAGCTAAAATAGATCTTTGGGTCTCGCAGCTAGTCCAATCTCCAGAAGTCATTAAAGCACTATCAAACTTAGGCTTCCCTCCTTCTGAAACCTCAGGTAACAAATCTCTAATCTCTTTTGTTAAAGCAGAGATAGGTGAATCTTCATCTATAAAAATTATATCTCAAAATATTTCTAAAAATGAGGTTTAAGTTTCAAACTCTTCAACTCAAATTATTTTTTCCTATTTTCCTTTAAAGCATCCTAAAATTAATAGTTTAATAAAAAAATTTAGACTACAAAATTAATAATTAAAAATAGAACTGCTCAGCAGAATCCATAAAATATTATTGAGTCTGTATACCTTAAAAATTCTAATTTTATATATTTAAAGCATAACTATAACCAGCAGGATAAAACTATCATAGGTTATTCATCCTTCAAAATAAAGAAAGTTCTCCATCAATTTAATTGGAAAAAATCTCTACACATTCCTGTGCAATTTAAAATCCTTTATTATAAAGTCATTTGTCCTTATAATTAATAGGATTATGTTGATGCTTAGACTAAAGCCTTATTTTTTCAAAAGTTTGGTAAAACGCATTCCTGACTGATATATTTTGATACTAGTATAAAGACTGATAACATTTCTATGTGGTTTGCTGATTGATGGTACTACTGAGGAAATAATGATAAAATATTATCAAATGATGTGCTACTTGCATTCTAGTATTATAAAGCCCATTTAAATCCAAGCCCTTATGAAAAAAAATTTTCTTATCTTTTTCTCTTTTGTATGACTTTTAATATACTATGGGTTTATCAATAGTACTATGATACTTCTGTTCAATCAGGTACTAATATATCGTTGGTATTAAGAAAATCTAAAATTAAATGGTGAACTGTCTTTCGCAATTTCATTTATGAGCACACAGTAAAGAAGTAGCTACTAAAGAGAAATCATGGTGGCTTTGACCTAAAGTTGTCTGTCTCTTTTGGAGCCCAAAGAGCTCAAAATATAGTCTTTCTTGCAGCTGCAAAAACTGCTGAGGATTATAAAGCCTTGATGCAATAGATGATTGAATCTCTTCTTTCAACCTCTGAGCCCTTAAAGTCCAGCAAGACTAACCCTGCTGAATCATCCAATAAAGCCAATTCTAAAAAATCTAAAGCTCAGTCCATAAGAAGAAAGTCACCTTCCTCTTCTAACTCCTCTTCTACAACATCCATGATATTATATTCCATTGATAAAATATCCGACTCAGACTCATATTATTGCCCCAGCAATGAGGATGATTATTATGATATTTTGTCTCCAATAAAGATCAAAAGTAAAAAAGAAAAGAAAAATAAAAAAAATAAAGAAAAAAGAAAAGAAAAATAAAAAAGAAAAATAAAAAATCTGATTCGGACTCAAGCTCGTTAGAAAATTAAAAACAGAAAAAATCTCATTCCTTCAATTTCAATAAAATCGGTGTCAACTGACAGGATATTGTCCATCTACAGTATCTAGCATGTGAAGGACCCAATAAAATTGCAGTAAAGTGAGCAAAACTGTTCATCTACAGTTTTTAACAGTAAAGCAAAAAGTTTCCCTATAAGATACTATTCATCTATAGTTTCAAACGTGTGAATATACAGTATAAAGTAAATAGTAATGATAAATTACTATTTATCTATAGTATCAAGCATGTGAAAAGAACTGTGTCCTTTGTATTTAAAAGGAAGCCATTTTCTGAAGCTTGATGATACTTTTTTCAGAACTCTCTCACCTCCAGAAGCTCTAAAGAACTTCAGCTCTAGTTTAGGTCTCCTTTTCCTTTCTCTTCACTAAAAAAGCTTCTTCCATTTTTATATCTACTTTTATTATTGTTCTCTTGTAAGTTATTTATTTGTTTTAAAGTTTGTATTTTATATTTTAAAGCTTATTTTATATAAGTATGTTCTGTACTTGCAACAAAAATTGATTTAGTGGATCAGAAATTTGTAAAACTTTATTTTTTTATAAATATTTATTAGTATAAATTAGACACCCGATTATAACGACTACTGGCTATAAGCAGCATTTGTAAACATTTGATACTTGGTATAACGAAAAATAATATATCATATAATATGTATGTGTTTTGTATATGTTTCTTTAAAGCAATAAAATTATATATTTTTAATATATGTTTTTATTATTTTTATTTTATATAGATCTAAGAGTAAAACTTTTGCCTGAATTGTTTGTTGCTTAGAAAAATTTTCTAAGTTTCTTTGTTTATATATATAAAATGGATATATATAAGGGGATGTAAATGATTGACCCAAGCCTGAGATCACATATTCTGTATGCTCTGACTCAATATGACTATACAAGTTTCAAATTTATAGTTCTAGCTCGGCTCATTTGAAATATTATTTTTGTTCTATTAAAATTATTATTTTATTTTTATCATAATTGAAATTATTGCTTTTAGTTAAATATAAGTATTGCAATGATTATTATATTCTTTTAATTTTATAAAAAATTATTCTAAATAAATTGAAATATACTTTATTAACCCATTAATATCAAAATTATTACTATATTCTCATTTCTTCATTAATAATAAGAATATAGTTAAAAATAATTAATTTTTAATGATTTTATAAAAAAATAATTTTAGTGAAATATATATATATATATATATATATTTGATAAAAATAACAATTTTACGGGAAAAAAAGGTAACATGTTAAACTCGAGGTCAAATCCAACTTGGCTCGGCACAAGCTCGTTTATACTGTATATGAGCCGAGCTCGAGCAGAGGCTCGTTAATGGCAAAAAGTTTCAAGTAGAAAGTGGACAACTTTGTTTTTTAGCATATATGATTTGAAATTGCATGTAGAGGAGGAGGAAAAAAAACGCAGATAAAACACAGCAGATTGAAAAAAAAATGGAGTTATTATTATTATTATTATTATTATTTGTCAGAACTAGCCATAAAACAACAAGATTTAAAATATATATATATAAATTAAGAAATGACAGATTCAAACAAAAGAAATAGAACGTTGGAAAAAAAAATCATTCCATAAATAAAAGAAAATAGACTGAAATTGACATATGAAAAAAGAAGAAGAAGAAAAAGCATGTATAAACCAGAAACCTGAATAGAAGAGGAAGAACAAGAAATTTTCACTTTAATGAAGTTCTTTACAATTATAATCTTCGATCATGATGAGTGGGTTTCTTTCTCAAGCAGATCTAACAAATTGATATAATGGAAAGAGGGAGACCTAAATGAGAGATACAGAGTGAGAGCTGAGCTAAATTAGAGCGCTGGAAGGCAATGGGGTTTCTTTTGTTTGACTTCAAAAAATAATAATAATAAGATTAACTTTCCTCTTTTTTAACTTTTTTTAGGGTTCATAAAATATTTAAGAAACTAATGTCAAATTAATTTTCTCAGCCTCCAATTTTGTTTCTTTTTTTTTTTTTCTAGAATTTGTAATGCTGTTGCAGATTGGGCAGCTTCCTCTATTATTACTTCACACGTCATGCTTAATAATATAACTATCAATGTTTTTAAGAGTTGTTATGAATTAACAATATATAAATATATGTGTATATATATTTATAATTTGTCATAATTTTATATAAATATCCCTCGCTATTTAATTGGTATTCACAACTGAATTAATTATAACTCTCATTCCTATGCTGAAGCCATGTCTTGGTTTGAAACTCCTACTTTTCTTGCTGATGTAATTGCGTTTGACAAGAATGAATAATAGCATTCCATCTATTTTCAAAAAAAAAATTTTTTTTTTAACTTAAGGATTTCGAGAAATGAAAACTTATATTATTAATCATAAATTAATATTTAAATATTTAAATAATTAACAGTTATTGCCAGTTAGTTCTCACTAGTTAATTAATTATCACTTCTAACAGCTACTTATAATTAATCATTAATAACGTGATAATTAAATTTTAATAAAATAATTAAAAATATTTCAATATACTATGAATTTGGTTAATTTGAAATTATAATTATTTCATTCAATTCGTTTAGTTAATATTTAAATTCGGATAGCATAACCCTAGTTGGTTCTTGAAAAACAAAGAAACAGGGAGAGAGTGCATAAACTATATGTGCATAACATTCTAACTCCAATCCAAGGTAGATGGGTACTGGGTTCCTATCGCCTTGTTAATGATGGCCGTGATGACAGCAAAGTGCACATGATAATGAGTGATATTATCACTAATAAAACAACACAGAACAAGACAACCAACTATATGCAGAATGTCAGAAGGTCAAGAAATTAAGCTAAACAAAACAAATGCACAACTCAAACCGTTGAAAGGTGGATAGCATAGCATAACACCCCCACTAGCCAATACCTTGGGGTCAATGGTGCCTATATATATATATATAATTGCGAGATTAAAGACTTACTAATCGAGTCTACAAGTGGATGTTATGGGGATTGAGATGTACCTTAAAATTCACTTTCGTCTCTTCATCAGCCACATCCATTTGCGAAATTCGTATCTTGCAAAAGCTGTGCAACATTTCAATGCTTCCGGAATCAAATAACAATGTTAAAGCTGTTAACACAATTATATGCTTCATTAAACATGATAAACAAAAGTCACGTTGATAACCAACTCAACTTTCTTAATGAAAAAATGTTATAATCACATTATGATCATACTATATTTTTAATATATATTAAATCACGGGAAAACCTACTCCAGATAGAACAAGTAGTACTCTAATGTAGTAAAATAAACCAGCAAGTACAATTATCTTTCGTAAAATGGAACAGTAAAACATAAACTCAAATAAAACTTCAACCAATTTTCTGAGCATCTACTAAAAAGCTCTGCATTGGAAGCGGAAACTTAATATTGAAAGTGCTAACAAAATTATCGAAATAATGCCTCTTAGTCAGCAAACACGTTTTATCTAACAGCCATAATTATCGGTATAACAAATATGGAAAGTCAGCATAAACCATTAATTGTGAGGCTGGTACAACCACCTCTCAGACCAAGATTAAAAGTTTTAGTAGATGAGATGGAAACAAAGATAACATAAAAGGACCATTGCCTTTCATCCCAGAATAGCAGGAAAAGATTGGGATATCCCTTCCAAGGAAAGCCTCTTGCTCAAATGAGTATTCCACAATCTCAATATGGGAAGATACAAGTTCCCTCTTTAATATTGTTTCAATAGGTTATTTTCATTTTCTCACGTTGTCAGTACCCTTTTAACCATTGAAATGGATACTCATTTAGGCAAGACGCTTTGCATGGGAGGATGGCAAACATCCGCATTGCAGTGCTATCAGAGATTTCACATCAAAGTGGAAAGTAAAACTGCTACATAGATATAAAGATCCATCAATCATTTCCTAAAAACAGTCATAAATTCAAGTGTCTGATCAATATGAAGTCATAATTGCAGATGTCAATTGTTGATACATCTCTGTGACCCTGCTATTATGGCAGGAAAAAGAATTGTGTACATCTTATTCAGAAGGAAACTTGGTAATTTCTTTATTTTCAGTCGCATATAACTAATGGTTTCAAGTGATGACTCATTTCTGCATGCAGACTTTATGGATTGATCTTCTCTGAATTCCAGCAATATTCTCCATTGACACTTTGCATCAAGGTAAACAATATCCTCTGGTTACTTTTCAAATTCAAGTAATCAACCTGTGAATTGATGAATCTTACTAGTTAAAGTTCCACAAAGTACCATGCAATAAATTCAAGATTGCAGAAGTCTCGAACCTGCTCTGGATCTAAACTAGCAAGCAAAATGGGGCAACTGGGCCTGAAGAATGATCCAGAGAAACTTCACAGGAAGGTTGCTCGCTTAGACAAGGAAGACCAGGATTAGGACCAAGGTACTGCATCCTTGACTTTATAGAACTAGCGTACCAGGATTTCTCTCTTAGCTGCATGATTGATGTAAAGAAATGAGGACAACCTAGAGTAGCTCAAGATAAGTGAAAGCTTGAGTTGTGGAAAAGGACTACAGTCAATATTAGAAGAAATATTTTGGCATTAACAAAAAGTACATTTTTAGAATATTGCAATGCCCAATACAATAATCTAACTCAATGAATACTCTATAAGTGATGTAGCTTTTCAACTATCTCTGCCCCAGTTAATGTGATGACATTGGCAGCAACATTGAAGCCCCAGTTCAGGTACACAAAAATTGTTCTATAGTATATTACACTTAAAGAAAGAATGTGAAATTAACACAGGGTCATGTTTTGTTGGCAGGCTTGTTCTCTATTTTTCTTCTAGAGCTGAGCACGGATCTTAGAGATTCCCGAACCAAACTGAAAATTCAAACAGAAAATATCCGGAACTGAAAAGATTCATTGACTTATGACTTTCTAAGAACCGAATTATACCGATTTTTATAACATGGAGTAGGTTTGGAGATTATTCTATATCCGAACCGAATAATCGAAATAAGAACCGATTTGTTACTCATAATATAAAATTATATTTTATTATATTAATTTATTACTTAACATTTAATATTATATATAACTAAATTGTAGTAATTTTTTAATTTAACTAAAAAATAAAGTAAATATAAATATAAATATAATTAATAGTTATATATATTTTTTGATTTATTAGCTAATTCTATGTTACTAGGACTCGGGTACGGATATCGGATATGGGTATATATCCATGCATGAGACTCGTGAAAATTATAATTAGAAAATAAATGGATATATATCCAAATTAAAATACGGGTGCGTGAATACATTGTGTGAATTAAATAAAATAAAAAATATAGAATTATATAATAATAACTATTATCTAAATATAAATATAATAATAATAATTAATAAGTAATAATAAATTATTAATATATTACAACTCCCAATGGATAAAGATAAAACAGAAAGTAATAATAAAATAATTTATTCAAATTTAGTTCAACTCATCTAGACTTCTAAACTTGAAATTTGAAAACAGAAGTTAAAAACCATTGAAAAGATAAAAATCAATAATAATAAATAATAAAATTGAAGAAGTGGGTTAAACGTCTTTTATTATAATTCTTCAACCAAGCTTTCACTTCATTTTTTTTCTTGGTGTGTCCGATTTTAAAGGAGAGTGTCCGCACCAGTGCCGGATCGTGTCAACACAGGTATTTTGGGGTGGAGAGAAGGGTCCAAGTATCAGAGAGCTAATCAATATTGATTTACATATTTTACAATATTATTAAATTCATTAAATACAAATTAAATTTTAAAACTTTTAAGTATTAATAAATTATGAGCTAAATATTTTAAATTATTCAGCGGTAAGTGCTGTCGCCGTGTGACCTGAGGTCACGGGTTCGAGTCATGGAAACGGCCTCTTGCAATTAATTGCAAGGGAAGACCGCGTACAAAGACCCAATGGGTTCGATCCTTCCCCGGACCCCGCTCATTGCGGGAGCATTCGTGCGCCGGGCTGCCCTTTATTCAACATATTTCTATAAATAATTGATACTAAATAATTCTTTATAATAATAGTAGCAATTGTCAATAAAAATGATATATACAAGCATTAACAATAATTAATAATATTAGTGATTATAGAAATAAAAATATTATAAATGTATTGAAGAATAATATAAATAATATAAATACTAATTTAAATATAAATACGATAAATTGTTAAAATTTTATCAGATGCATTAGAATTATTTCTCATATTATTTTATGTAATATATTCATTTTGTCATTTCTATTATATTATATATTATGGATATTGAATGTTAGACATTTGTAATAATTTTATTATGTATGTTTTGGACTATTTTATTATGTAATAATTTTAATTCATTATTAATTAAACATTTTAAAAAATAGAGTTAAATCTCCAAATATCCGAAACTCTGAACCGAACCGAATTTCTCCAAAATTTTAGAGCAAAACAATGCAGAGATTTTTTAATTTTTGAGCAATTTCGGAGAAAATATTTTGAAAATCTCCAACATTCGATTCGGTTCCGGAGATTTTCAAATCTCCAAATTGCTCCGAACCGTACTCACCCTTTTAATGTTAAAGAAACTAACAAGATAAGAAGATAAAACAATTGAAATAATTATATATTAACCCATTTTTAACACTTGGTCTTGCAAGTCAAAATCCACATAACAACAATCCTTACATAAGTATTAAAAATGCTTTATCACCTCAATGTCATCTTTAGTTCTTTACACGCTAGTTAAAACCAGCCACTCCCCAAAATGTGGACCTCAGTCCTTAGTGCTGGCATTATCACAAATAATTTCAACATTCTCATCAGGATTTAGTTATCTTGTTCATATTTCACCCTTCTTTTTCTAACTCAAGGATATCAAAAGGGTAATTTTAATGCAACCAGGATTTGCATAATAACATCTAGTTACAGCCCTAACTAACATTTGCTTTTGTAGCCATTCCTAGACTCTAGAATAATAACTACAGCCTTATCAGTTTTGTGATTACAGAAGGCATTAAAATGAATTGCAATTCCAACGCTTTTAAAAGAGCCAAATTTTCTGTATCTTGTTTTTTTACAGGATAGTGGTGTTAAGACATAACGCACTCATATACAGATTATCATCAGAGCAAATACAGCAGCGTACGGACACTATACTTAAAGTAGTTAAAAGGTACCTGAAGCTTCATAGGATCATGATTCAACTCATCTATAACATCAACACTTCCATTAATTCGGAATTGCTCCCATGAGTCCGTAAAATACCAACATATCTAGGGCCAAAAAGACCATATAACTTGTAACTTATGAAGCTAATAGGAAGTGAATAACCACATATGAAATAACACTATGCAAAAGAGTGAATCCAATACTAAGTGAAGAATAGAAAGACAAACAAAATTTAGGTCTATTACCTCGGCAAATGGACATTGCTTAAGTTCTTCAATCTGCATAATCAATTCAAAAATCAAAAGCAACAAAGAATGATCTAATTAGAAAGACATTTCATTTATAGGGTTGTAACAAGTCATAACTGTAGCAGGCATTGATCAGACATACATATTAAGCAAAATGAAGACACATCCAAACCCTCTTATTTTGCTGAGATTGAATTAACATGTGATGCCAAACTTCCAATACTGCCACCTTTATCAAATCCTATCAAGCTGAGACAAACTAGCTAACAATATTACAGGTTGAAAGAACCACATGGTTTATTGTTGTCTTTATTCCATAATATAGATAATAATTTAAAATGATTAACATTTGGATTTGGCATCATGTGTTTTTTTTTTATGATTTTGCCCTTGAAACTGAAATCCAAATTCACATTTATTTCAAATTACCATCTATCCAAATGAATGTGGTTGGTGCAATAACTTGAACCCAACAGTTCAAAGGCTTGAAAGTAGAAATAGTTCAAAACTAAGTCATCTTGTTACTTATTATTCATTGTCCTTGCAATTATATATAGCTAACATTAGTTCACATAAGAAGAACCAAATAACTAAATCAAAGTATAACAATTAGCAGAAAAAATTGACTGAAAAAAATGGGGAAAATATTTTTTTTTAAAAAAAAAAGAACAAACGAACCTTACGAGTTCTGGAATCTGTGTTGATTTGTATCCTATCGCTGTTTTCTTCAAATCCCCTGTAAAACCACCAATAAACTTCTCATGTACCAACCAAATTTCACGCGGACACACGCACATACGCTTACGCCCAAAAAGAAATTACCTGAAAACCACAGTGCGATTGAAAGGCCTTCCATCAGATCCAACTGTAGCCTGAAACTCCAAAAACAATAGCAATTCACAACAAATCGTCGGGAAATGAGCTTACAGGTACATGCATTTATGTGAAAAATGAGCGTGAGGTATACGAATTGGAAGAAGGAAGAGTGCTTGAGATGGGAATTGGACTCCATTGCTCTTAGAAGAAGCTGCTTCCATGGAGCTGTGGTTCCCATAGATGATAGATTTCACTGTCACTCTGCGCGCTGTCTTGGTTCTGTTGAAGATATTGATGTAGAAATTACAAGTTAATAATTTTTTGTTTATTTTTATTTGTTTTTTAACTAGCCAATAAAATATGGTCTTGAGTTATGATAACTTAATTTTAAAAAATTAAATATTACGTAGTTAATAATTTAGTGTTTTATACAGTGTCATTAGTTTTTTTAATTTTTTTAATTAATTTATTTTTATTTAAATTTATATAAAGATATCTTTAGTCAATAATTGTGTGAGTTAAATAAAAATTAATATCTTTACTCTAAAAAAATTTAACAATTAGTATCAAAATCTATTTTGGTCATGAGTATGTGAAAAAAAAAAACACATAAAGAGAAAGTTAGTGAACTCCTTAGATTAGTTATGAATTCAAACATTTTTTTTTTCTTTAACTTCACCCTCCATTTTTAAAAGGAAAAACAATCATTTATATATTGTAAAAATATAAATATACCTACAATTTTTTTTATTTGTGGGATATGGTTGAAAAAAGATACTAAAGTCCTATCATTGCCACCTCATCCAACCGCTGCTCAAGTAAAGAGTCATAAAAAAGAAAAATTCAAAAAGTTCAAAGTAAAAATTTATCTCTACTCTTTGATTTTTTGAAGTGATTTTCACTAGTATTATAGTTTGTGAAACTCCAAAAGAGATATAAGATTTGTTAAAAGTTGAATATTTAGACAGTGATTAAACTAAATTAATGCAAGTCTTGAATCTCAAGAACAAATTTAATATTCAAAAGATGAAGGAATCAAGGAGTATGGTAACAAACTCATGACAATTGTTAACAAAATTAGATTATTTGAAGAAAAATTTTTAGATAATAAAATTATTGAAAAAATTCTTGTAAGCTTACCTAAAAAGTTGAAGTTAAAGATTTCATTATGATCTCTCAAAAATTATAGTTACAAAATTGATCAATGCTTTGCATGTCGTAGAGCAAAGAAAAATAATTAGAGATGAGAAAACAATAGAAAGTGCTTTTCTTGCCGAGACATCAAAGAAGTCTTCATTAATATCAAAAAAAAAATTATAATACAAAATATGTGAGAAAGATAATTATGATAAAAAAGATTATTAGCATAAACGTAAACCACAATATTTTAATTGTAAAAGAATTTGTCATATACAAAAAATTATAGGTTTAAGAATGAGCAAGTATATTTTGTACAAGAAGAATAATTTCTTTTTTTTTTAAATTAGAGAGAAGTATTTCAAAATAATTAATATAAAGTTTTGGTGAAAGGTGCATCAATAATTGAAAAATGACGAGAAGTGCATCATTATTGAAAAGAGGTGATTCTAAATATGAAGATTCAACAAAAAAATATTAGGGAGAAATACTCTAATAAGTCAAATTTAGTATTTACAATTTTTACATTAAAGAAAAGTGTTGAAGATATTAGTGTAAAAATTATAAGTTATTAATTTTTTATTTAGTTCTATTTATTTTTTAATTAGTTAATTAAATATAGTCATACTGTGTTATTGTAGCTTAATTTTAGAAAATTAAATATTATATAGATGATTTAGTGCTTTGTATAGCGTCATTAATTTTTTTTATTTTTTAAGTTAATTTATTTCTATATAAGGCTATATAAATGTATTTTTAATTATCAATTATGTGAGTGGGATAAAATTCAAAATCTTTACTCTAAAAAATTCAACAGGTTCGACAATTTTTATAAATTCTTTATTTATCAAAATTGACTGTTTACTTATCGGTTGGTGCTCGGGATTCTGACTTCTGATCTGTCAAACTATACTGTGCCAATTGTTTTGGTATATTGTTTTTTATCATTAATTCAAAATTTCCCGTCGTCAAAATTTTAGTTAAAATAATTCTAATTTAAATTTTAAGTGAAATATGTTTTAGTTTAATTTGAACGTCAATTTTTTTTCTAAATAATAATTAGTGAATTTAACACCACAAATTACTTTTCTCTTTTAAGTGAAACATTATTTTAATTAAACCTTAAATAAAGAATTGTTTTATGCATTAAAATTTAATAAGACAAAGTAAAAAATATTTTATCACATCAAAAGTAAAAAATATTTTATCACATAAAAAGTTAAATAAATATTTTATTAATTTAAATATACGACTATATAATAGATTTTATATCTAAACCATTGACATTAACTTGTTTTCTTCTATATAATAATTTATATAAAATTTTCAAGTCACCTGATAGATCAAATAATCACTATTTTTTTTTAAATTATCGAATAATTACTAATTCATTAAAAGAACATTTTATAATTTAATAAATTTAAATTAGAATTATGTTTTAACTTTAAAATTAAAAATTATATTTAAAATAAAATATTAGAATTTTAATAAAAATATAAAAAAATTAAAAATAATTCTAAATATATTATATTTATAAATTATTTATTAAAATACTAAAATTTAAAAAATATTTACTAAAATATTAGATTTTTATTAGTTTATAATGAGTTTATTATAAATTTATTATAAGTTTATAAATTTTATATAATTTACTATAAATTTATAGTAAAATAACTAAAATATTTTTAGTAAAAAATAAAAATTGTAAAAATTATTGTGAAGTGTGTTATTTTTTTCTAAAATATTTTTAATTTAGTAAGCTTGGCTCAGTGCAGCGTTCCGAGCTTGTTAAGTGGAATCCATTATCTAATCTGTCCGTAGCCCATAGCATCTCAAAAGAAATTGTCCCGATAATCAGTTAAGCCCACTTGGAATCGGCCCAAATTTTCTCCGGTTTAAGAGATTTCGCTTTGTTAATTTCTGAAATCCAACCCAATTATTAGACGGCATACAACAAAATGCATACTGATACGGTATTATATTTAAAAATTATTAAAAAATATGATAATAAATAATTTATTGTCAAATACTTATATTTTTATTTTTTTATTCAAAAATTCTCTAGAGAATTCTGATATTTTTTTTCTTATTTCAAGAGACCTAATTGCATTTATAATTTAGGAAATGGTTTTTTTTTTATCTCAATTAGAATCTTTATCCTAATATTGGCTTAATATCAATTTATGTTTATCCAAATGAGGCCACCCAGTTTATATAAATTGTGTTCTGCACAACATTGTAAAGCACATCAATTAAAGATGCAGCCCTTATTTATATGTTATTTTTTCTTACATAAATTTCTTAGAATTAAATAAGATATATCTTATTTAGTGAAAAAAACCAAATATTCTTACCAAAGTTGGAGAAATTATATAAAAAATTATTAATGATATGTAGTTTTAAAAATAAAATCATCATTTAAATGATCCTTGATTAATAAATTGACGGCGATGTTCTTCTTGATATCAATTAATTTTGGTAATAATCTCTGCACTGGATCATTTTTCTTTTATACCTTATCTATTAATAATTTAAACGAAAAATTGAAATCACTCCAGATAAATATCGATTTTATTTATTTTATCTTTTATTTTTATTAGTGTTATTTTTTAGCTTATATTTTTATCATTAATTATTATTTTATTTTAATTTATAATATTATTTTTTAATATATTTATATTTGATTATTATGTGTTTTTTAGAATTTATGTATTGAATTAGCCTTCATATAACATTAAAATTACATATGTTATTGACATTCATTTCTTGAATATTTTATTTGCCTTTTGATTTTACTCCTAATTATTATAATATATTTTAAATATTTTTCTATATAATTAAAAAATATATAATTATTTTATAAAAAAAAATATAAAATATGTATATCTCTAAATTAAGGTGGGTGTATTATCTTAGTAATAATTAAAGTCCATATCATGTTTAAATAAAAAAATAAAGAGAAATACTAATTATAGTTATTTTAGAGAGTAATTATTAAATAATATCTCTTTTATTAACTAAAAAATATTAATTATAATATCTCTCTTTATAAATAAATTTATAATAAATATTTTTTAATTAATAAAAAATTATTTAATAATTATTTTTAAAAATTACTGCAATTAATATTTTAAAAAAATCAACATCTTAGTTGAACTTAAAAAGAAAAGGGGTTGAGGGTCTAGCTTAGTTGGTTAGTGCGCTGTGATGTGTCCAGTT
Source organism: Garcia nutans (assembly GCA_947685225.1). NCBI lineage: Eukaryota > Viridiplantae > Streptophyta > Magnoliopsida > Malpighiales > Euphorbiaceae > Garcia > Garcia nutans. Next base: position 10,930,933 of record CANTUV010000010.1, on the reverse strand, counting down.
GGTCACGAGTTCGATTTCCCATTCCGTCACCTTTGTGGTGAGTGTTGATCATCCTTGTGATGAGTGCTGATAGGGGAGGACTACCCCCTATTATGTAGTCCATGGGTTAAATCCCTCCGATGAATTTAAAAAAAAAAAAAGAAAAGGGATTCAGCAGTCTCCGTCACTATAAATGCAAATATATGAAGGTGATAATTTTAGAACAAGTTGAGAATTTGATTCGCAAGTTATATACCAACTGAAAATTTGATTCGAAATCCATTAAAATTCCAAATCTTCTATTTAATTTGAACAAATAAAAGTAGATCCAAACAAGTTATAATAAAGCAAACAAGTTAAATTATAATTTTATTTAAATGAATTAAATCCGGTTCGTTCAGAAATTAATTTGAACGAGTAAAATTTTTTTTGCATCAATTCTATTATTAAATAAAATTGAATCAAATTTTTAATAATGTATATGTATTTATTATCAATTTACTTTGAATCATTTATTATGAAATTTATTATTTAATGTCAATTTTTTTACAAAATTAATATATATATATATATATTGATAACAAATTAAATTAAATTAAATTTAATATATTATTCATTTAACTATTTTTATCTTATAATCATCATACTAAAATTTATAAATTTGATAAAAAATTAAAATTAAAATTACTTGTTAGAATAAAAAATATATATTAATAATATAATATATTAGAATTATTCAATTTGAATAATTTATATTTATGTTATTATATGTGTAGGTATTAGAAAGTAATTATTTATTAAGCTGTAATATTTTAATTAAATTATGGATATAATTTTTAAAATTTTAATGTTAATTTCTGGTATTAAATCTTAAACTATTATACCATATATAAAAGATTTATTTTTATAAAAAAAATTATCATTACCTCATCAAACTCAGAAAATTTATTTTTAAAGTTAAATTGGAAAATGACTTGGACATTTTTTTTTTTTGAAGAAAAATGACTTAGACTTAACCTAATATGTTTTTAATTATCAATGTTTGGAAATCCAAACACAAAAACAGGAGCCAACTTGAACTAGAAAAACGAAATAAAAAAAAACGTTTCGATTTAACTCTAAATTCTACAAATATGTTGATATATATGTGTTGGCTACTATTAGATGAGAAGAGCTTAGCGTGCTATACAAACAAATACTTATTACTTGGTAACTTATTGCCCGTGGCTTTAACACAAATTCATCTACCAAAGTCGTGAACAGAAGTTGGCCACGAGCCCATCTAACCTCTAAGAATTACCTAAACTTTTATAAATAATTAAATAATTGATGAATACCTTTCAAGCGTCAACAATAATAATTAATTTATTGACCCTTTTATATTCCAAAAAATAATTAATCCATCATTTCTATTCATTAAGTATTACTTTTCCCCTTCTCAAAAAAGAAAAAAGCATTATTTTTCCCCATCTCCAAAACCGTGGAGGATTTTGCTACTTTAACTTAATATATAATTATAAATATTCCAATATCATTGAAGTTCCATTATCACCATATGAAAATAATGTTTGCAATGTGTAAAGCAAGAACGTTTAAACTTGTTAAAAATTTTAAATATCAGTCCAACCTAATAAACATATCATAAAATTTATTTATAAATTCGTCAATCTAAATGTAAAAAAAACCCTATTCTATCCTTTGATTTTTATTACTACGTATTAAGCCTTAAACTGCATATTAATTGTGCATTTAAATATTTGAATCTAGTTTGGAAATTATCAAATATGTGATTTACATATGCTATTGCTTGCACCTAAAATATAGCCCAAGATAAATGTCAACTAATCATTATAAGTACGTATAAAACACATTGATATAGATAGAATTTATATAAAAGAAATTTGATACAATTTAAATAAAAGAAATTTGTTTGTAAATAAATTTTCATATTAAGATTAAATGTATAATTCAGTTTAAACATATATTCTTACTAGCTTATGCTCACTATTCGTTGATCTTATTAGTAATTAACTTGTACTATCATTAAGATTTTAGATTTCGATAATTAAATTTTATTAATATTAGTAGAATTTGATTCAAGTATAATCAATTTTATATAATACAATATTTGAACTAATACTAATGAATTTTTTATAATTTATAAATGAATTATTTAAAAAAATTTACAATTTATTAAATAATCTTTAAAAAAACCAAAATTGTTTATACAGAGTTTTTCATTAATTTATAAAAATTTTAATTTTTATTGTCCCCTAAATAATATCTTTTAAATCGAATTATACTTTTGGATGTGGACCTTTATATAATAAAAGTAAGTCTCGTGAATAAGATATTTGATTATGTTAGCAGAGCAAAATCCTAGTCATCCTTTTTTTTTTTTTATAAACTCTCGTAGATTTTCTTCTTTTTTAATTTAAAAATGAGATTATAGTCGGTTCATTGATAAAAAAAATAGTAGCCTTGTCTATTTTTTTATATTTTATTTGATTTTTATATTATTTTTTTAATTTTAAATTTTTTTACGTGGTTTATTCTTAAAATAATTTTCAGATAATTATAAATTTGAAATTTAGTGTTTGTATCTTGTTTTTATATTTTTTCACTTTTTAAAATAAAATTGAATATTATCTAAATTTTTATTATAGAGTTTTATACTTCTTTGTTTGAAGATTATGTGTCGATCTTCCAATAGAGATTATTTGTCCTTCTTTAATGGATATTATTTGTTATTCTCTAATAAAAATTTATTTTTCTTTAATAGATATTATTTATTCTTCATAAATAGAGGTGCCCTTCTAGTATGGAAGGTAATATATGATAGATAAAATAAGTATTCAGTTGAAAGCCAGATTACCTATAATATGTTATAATTATCCATTGTTTATATCGAATAAGTTCACGAAAATTGAGTTTCAGTAACTTCATTAGTTATGTACATCTTATGTACTTTGAAATTTTATAATTTTATTAGTACCTTACAAATATATTTTTTGATTTATTAATAATAATTTATTTTGCATTCAAAAAATAAAAGTAAATCTCACGATATTAGGGACATTCAAATTATACATGTATATGTGATTTTAATTAATAAATTAGATTATAATTAAATCGACCAATCTTGAAATCAATAAGTTGAAAAAAGAGATTTTCATTACATTGATAGAAGCTTAATAATTTTTAAAGAAGAGAATCACAGTTTCCATATTCTATCACACGTTCTTGCTTTCTTTTTATTTTTCCCTCTTAAAAAAATGAAAAAAATATCTTAATATCACTATCATAAAGAAAGATTCAATTATGGTATCAATAATATATGATTATGGAACCCACAAATCAGTTTCAAGTCGGCTGGAAGGTAAGCAAGCACGCGAATCTAATCTAAGATTCAAACACAGTAATTATACCATACATGCACGTACGGATCTGACATTCATGCACATTCATTATTATTAGTTTCTTAATTATTTCACTATCTTATTTTTCTTTTTACAGCAAATATATATTAATAATAATGTTTTTTTTTCTACAAATATATATATATATATATATATATATTATATTTTACAGCAACAATGATTCGGCAAAGAGTCTAATTTGACTTGATCATCATCGGTATTATTCAAAAGCTGCAGATACTCCTCATAAAGTTTCTCTAAGTTGTTGTCTGCTGTAGGCACAAGTGTCTGGCATTCAAGATCTGCACCGTTAACAAGGTCATCGTGATGAGCATCACCATCTCCAACAAGAAAGCTTATTCCATTATCACTATCTTTGAAATTATTACACCAAGGATTGTTATTATTACTATTAGTATTATTACTGCCCCCTTCCCCTCCTTGTCTTGACGACAAACTGTTACTTTCAAAACTGTCACTTCTTGGTAAACAAAAAGAAGTAAACCTTACAGGCTTGGGAAGATGGATCTTTGGCTTTTCTAATTGCTCCATTTTGCCTTTGATCTTGTGTTTCTTGGCTGTGGTACTTCTTCTCTTTTTCTTCTTCTTTGCACCATCTTGTTGATCTGGTAGTAAAATTTTTTTGTGGGTATTAGGGTCGGTTCCTTGGCTTCTAAGTTTCTTGCTGAGATGGGTATTCCAATAATTCTTAATCTCATTATCAGTTCGACCTGGAAGCCTTCCAGCAATGAGAGACCATCGATTGCCAAGAAGGGAATGCATTCTAATAATCAAGTCATCCTCATCAGGAGTAATGTTCCCCCTCTTTATGTCCGGTCTTAAATAGTTCATCCATCTTAATCTACAGCTTTTCCCACATCTTAGGAGACCTTCATTTACACAATAAATTTATCATGTTAACCCAAAAACTATTAATGAACTCATGCTCGTGCGTATAGTGCAAAAGTCAATTTGCAAAATTGTAAGATTATAAATTCAACTAAATTATAATTAACTTTCAATTAACAAAAAAATATTTTAAGAATCAAATATATTTAACCTACATTCTAAATTCTTCTTTTTTTCCTTTCAAGTTAACTTTTGTATACTATAGAATGATAAAAATTAACAAACTATCCACCTGAGATTAAAAAATTAATAAATAAAAGTTTATTATGTATTTAAAAATCTAACTTTCATTTATAAGGAGAGAAGCAAAACTCACTTATCAACCACACTAATCTTTATACTTTTTTTTTTAAACTTACTCTGAATATGTCAAAATCATATATTATACCCTAATTAATTGTGTATATCATCATTTGTCTTTGGTTATTACTGTTTGAATGTTTGTTTGTAATTTATCTTATGTGCTTATATAAAGGCAGACTGTGCATAGATAAAATCACCCTTTAGTTTTGCTTATAGTCATTTCATTGTTTTCACTTGCACAAAATTTTTTTTTATACATTCATACATATATATTATATATGTGTATGTGTGTCGGATTGAAATTAAAATTTAAAATTTCATCAAGGTCTAGTGAAAAATATTAGTGTCACTGAACTAAAAATGCTCATTAGTCCAACACAAAATATTGTGCCAATTAGTCATACTCCGATTAGTCTTCTTATCCTAAGGAAAGTAGGAGATTTCAAACTCGAATCTCCCAAATTACAAATATTATTACCTATTTAATGAAAGATTTTAAAGGATATGATTACCACTATATATTATGTAGTTTATAATATTATTTTGACCTATTGAGCCTCCAAGAAATTACAAAAATTATTTTTAATATAGAGAATTAAACTATATAATCGGCGGCTTAACTTTAGGAGTTTATTCCTGTTATTTTGCAAAGTTATTATTCTAGACAGGAAAGAGAATCCTGAAAAGAAAGAATTCAACTCCCATTTTTTTTCCCTTGCAAAGTCAATTGAACAACTCTAATTTAAGAAAGTTATGTACAATAACTCTGAAAGAATCAAAGATATTTACTGTATGCTTAATAATCTGCAATTTTTCCCAAATAGGCTCATTTATACACATCTTGTTACCCAAACAAAAACAAAAAAAAAAGAAGAAACTAGGCCATAATATACAATGATATAACTATATTAGAACAAATGATTAATTCTTATATATAAATATATATATATATGAAATCATATATTAATTTCCTTCTTTTTCATTGTCTAATGGCGTACGATATAACTACATTAGAACACATGATTCTATAAAATTAATTGCTCGTTACATCACATTAATACTATTAATTATTTCCCTAAGCATTGTTTTCACGATAGTCCCTAAGCATTATTTTTTTTAGCATTGGAAGAGCTAAAAAAAAACTTACGGGTCGACCAATCATTAAAAATAATTAAGAATTAGTTCTATTGATCCACATTTTTCAGTTGTGTACTTTCAGATCATAAATTGAACACAATTCTTTTGATTATTTCATCGACAGAAGAAGAGAAAAAGAAGAGAGAGTCTGTGAAATGAGATTAAATGAAGTTAAATAGAAAAGCAATAAATAAAATGAGTGAAATAATTACCAGCTTTTTTAGGCAAGGACCTCCAGTTTCCTTCACCATGAGCTTGAATATACTTGATAAGCAATGTGTCTTCTCTAGGAGTCCATGGACCCCTGTGCAACCCTACTTTAGAACAGCAAGGAGCCCTTCCCATTTCCCTTCTGATCAAACGTCAGACCCAAATATTTAGACCACAACAAATTATTTCATTTCCTTTTCGTGCCATTTTATATATAATATGCGTGTTTATAGGTATTATTATTATTATTATTATTATTATTTATATATATATATATGTAAATATTCATAAAATATAAATAAATTAAATTTTCTTGGGCTTATGCAATGAAGCTAGCAATTTATAGGAGAAATTGCCTGCATGATTGGCAGTTAACTTCGTGCATTGTGTGCTTATGTACGTCAACAACCCTTCTTCCCTATCTGTCCTTCTAACTTCTAATAATTATAATATAAGCTAAATAGCAATTATTTCTTTTGTTTAAGTTTTTCTTTATATATTTAGATGTACCATAAAAATAAAAGCATTCACGACGCATGCATGTGGAATGGTACAAAAGATCGTTCTTGCTATTTAATTAATTGGACAGTCCTTTTCTTATCACCACTGAAAAAATATAAAACTTCGATTTAATACATCATAGTATCATATTGTATACATATATGTAGATAGTTTTTTATTATTTTTTTAAAATTATACTATACGTATTTTTTAATTTTTTTAAATATTTTTTATTTTAGTATATTTTTAATATATTAAATGTATATTTTAAAAAGTAGAATATATTTTTAATATACTAAATATATGGTAATTGTATATCTTTCAAAGTAATATTGTTTAAAATTAAAAATTGAAAAGTGATTATTTTTGATAAAAAAAAATGTGCTTATTTTTTAAAAATTACTTTTTGAAGTATTTTTGAAGAAATTTCTTTTTTTAATTAATTTTTCATAAATTATAAGCAGGTTTCCAATAGAGAATGTTACATTTTTATCAAATTCACACATACATATATATACTAAACTCAAATTAATTACAGATAAATCAAGATTAAAAAAAAAACAACTAGTTTTGCTAGATTGGAGAATGTAAGTTGAAAAGATATTCTCTCATTTCGCACATGAAAAACATGATACAGTATTCATTTACTCAAAAGGGTACCTTTGAGGACATTCCGGCGGCTAGGATAAGCGGAGCCTTCTCAGGGATCAAGTGATCCCATTAAGATTCTTTAAAATCATACTAATTTATATTATATATTATAGATAGTGATATATAATTTTCTTTTTTTAAAATCATTTCGTTGAAATTGTCAGACTCTTAAATTTTTATTATTGTACTGTGTTATCCCGATCAAATATTCTCAAACACTTAAAATTTATGAAGTTTTTTAATTGTAGAAAATAAATCCATTTTTTCAGAAATTTTTCTTCAAAAAATAGAAAATAATTTAGTTAGAAATATTTTCTATTTACAAAATTAAAAAAATAATTTTCTATGTTTATTAGTTAATAGTTTGAATTTAAAAAATTTAATTTTGTTGTTTTCTAAATGGAAAACATGTTTTTAAAAAAATGTAAGACTTTGTTTTTCAATTTGATTCTTATAAATTTCTTTTTATTTTTTATTTAAAAAATAGTTAAATAATGAAAATTTAATAAAAAATTAAGAAACAAAAAAAAAATATTTACCACAACTAAATAGTCCCTTTGTATTGTAAGTTATACTCCTTGTAATAAAGTATATATCATAATCCCATTCAAATTGTTAAAATATATCATAATTTTTTTACGTTATTTTCTTTGCTAAAAATTTAAATAATTAAAATTCATAAAAATTATGTATATATTTTTTTCTTTACTCGAATTTATCTGATAATTAACCTAATTCAAATTGTTTTTGCTTATTTTTTAAGTGTCAAGTAAGAAAATATTTATTGAAGTGACATGATAAATTTATAAAACTATTTCAAAAATTATTTAAAAATAAAACTATATTTTTAAAAATCTATTTCTTTACTTTTTATTCATTTCTTGAATCAAAGGAGTAAAATATCAAATGCTTATTAGGGAAAAATATTATATTATATTTTGGAACAAATCAGTAATAGAAGTTATTGATTTATAAATAAATTTCTTTACCAAATGCATTCTTATATTAATTAGTTATCGTACATACATTTTGTATTAATACATTTCAAAAATGTAATCTTATTACCTTAAAAAAAACTGCAATCTTATTAATTTACAATTCATTTGCAAATTCTGTCAATTTTAGGAGAAATTAATTTTATTACAACTATATTCAAAGAATTGATGATACAAAATTATAAATAATTCATAATTCATTGCAAAAATAAGTTTTTTTTTTATCTGATAACAAAAATAAGCTTGGTTCCATAATTTATTACAAAATTTATTCATGATAAATTTTTTTTAATACAATGATATGACCCCATTGAAAAAATCTTTTAACTCCGCCACTGATTGCACGCATCATAGCCTTAAGACTAAATAAATCAAAGAATGGTTGTTTGGTGTCCACATTAATTGTGTGTTCCATATATATTAGTGTTTATTTATTATTGGTAACGATGATAGTATCATCTATTTTTATAATCTTATTAATATTTCATGACAAAAAGATATATATAATGATGTACGATCTAATAAATATTATTATGATAAAATTATCTTTCTATAAAATTTCTTCATTCAACTTATTAATAACAATTAATTGAAAAAAGCATTTGCTTATCTCCTTATAAATTAAAATTTTAATTGTTAAAATAAAATAATTAATGAGAATTTTATTTTCATTCATAAATTCTTTAATCATAACATGGATCGTTAAAAAAATATTCATAATATTTCTTTATTATTAAATAATATATGAATAATAATTAATATTTTAATTTTATCAACAACTATAGGTATCTTATATTATATGTATAATTACACATATTTATGTACTTCTTTATATGCATAATTATAAAACTAATATTTAACATTTTCAATTGTTACTATATCATAATTTTGAATTAGTATATATATTTAAGGACATAATAATCCGTATAAATATCTAAAATATATTGTAATAGAAACAATTAACTAACATGATTCATAATTTTTTTAATGATTAAAAATTAATAATATTATTTTTTTCATGTATCGGCATCGTATAAAATGATTATATACATTAAAAAATTCTAGGTGCTGCATATGATTGTTATGGAGTAATCTATACCAGATATGCAATCGCTTTTCTGAAAAAAAAAAAATTCTAGGTGAAAATTACACGCATGTGCACTTTATATTATTCTTAAAAAATAATAAAAGTACTTGCCGACAATTTTTATAATAATTAAGGTATTTATTTGAATTCCGAATTTGAAGAGACGAAGAGGTTCTAGCACAAAACTATACGAGAGAGATTGGAAGCGAGCGAAAAAAAAAAAGTGCGCAGGGATTTCACTTGTTTGATTATCAAATGATTAAAGAATAAAATTGCACATGGCACCAAGTTAGACCGGCCAAACGAGAAACCGGTCAAGTCACTGGTTCATTCTCCAGTTCGGTATATAAACGTTGGTATTCACCATCTTCTATTTTCTTCATCTGCTAAAAATTAAGAACTCCGGCTCTTATGTTATAAACATATAGATCAACCATTAACGGCGTGAGACGTTTGAAACGCCGCTTTCAAATACCTCTACCAAATATTGCCTCTTATTTTTGTGTGTCCAAGCCAACCACTGGACTGGAATGCGAAAGCTGAACCAACGAGCACTTAATTCAGCAAACAAAACAAAGCTTAGACTTTGGGACAATTACATAACTAACTCAAAATAACTTTTAGAAAAATTTTAAGATGGATCTCGCTGTTTATGTCAATCATAAATTGTAATTTAAAAAATTAATTTAAATTATTTTTTAAATATTATAATTAAAATCATATTTTGTAATTGATCTAATCTATAAGTGGAGGTATAAATCAAATTCATAATAGAATAAATCGTAACTTTTATTTTAAAAATATTAACACTTTTTAAAAAAATTGATATAAAATTTTAAAAATATCTCATTTTTTGTTAAATTTTTTTTCAAAAATACTTATTTTCTTACTATAATTAATATTTCACTTCAAATTTTTATTTTTGTAAACTTCATTATTAAATAAAAATATTTTAATAAAATAATAAAAAATAATATTTTAAATTATTTTTTATCATATAAAAATCACAATTTTTTATAAAAAAAAAATTTAATTTTAATTATAAAAAGTCAATAACACTCAAAAAAATATAAAAAAATAAAACATACAAAAATATATTAATAAAAATTATTAAATTTTTATTTAAATAAATTTTACATATCATGTATCTGAAAAGAAAATATACATAATTTCGTTATATATATATTATATATATGTCGGTAGATATTCTGTGTATGTTTCATAAATATATAGATATTTTATAAATATTGTATGCTTATTATATATTTGTTATTTAAATTGTATGTATTTTATATAAAAAAATATTAAAAATTATGTGAATATTGTAAGCATAAAAAAATTAAATAAATATTAAAAATATTATATAAATATATAATAAATATATTATAGATATTTTAGATGTAATTTATATTATTAAGTGTGTATTATATATATATATATATTATATTAATGAAAACAAAACCTTATCTTAAGGTATACAGCTTAATTTTCCCCTAAACTTTTCAGTTCGCAGTAACCATAAAATCCCCAAATTATAGATAGGCCTTGGGTCAAGCCTGCTAAATTCTGATCGTATATGAATCAATCTGGGCCTAATAATATGAAACAACTCGTCTCCTTACAAACTTTTGGAAAAATAGCACATTAGTATATATATATATATATATATATATATATATATACAAAGTGGTTTAAGTTCGTAGTATACAAAGTGGTTTAAGTTCATCGAGAAAAAAAATAAAGCACAAGCACTGGAGCAAATGCACAAACTATGCCACCAAAACGACCGTGTTTAAAGTAAAAATATATTAGATAGAAGAAAGCAACTAGTCTATATAACCATTAGAAATTTCTTTTCCAAAAGTATATTAAACTTTAAAGTGATATTATACCAGAACATGTATATTTCTTCCTTTTTTTTCGCCAATAAAAAACTGTGAAGCAGAGGCAAACGGAAATAAAAATAAAAATAAAATCAAAAAATAAATACAAAAGCTCATGACAAATTTGGATTGGCCCCACATTCTTAGCTGGTTTAGACTGGAGGCTTGAGATTAGCCAAATTCCAGCTGCTACCAACAATTAACTCTCCCAAGAAAGAAGTTTAACTTGGGTAACGATGGTAAAATCAGAAATCCAAGTGCAGCTATCATATGAAACTCTGATGAAATAATTTGGAATGGCTACCATCACCGCTTCCCAGCCATCAGAGCTAATGTCTCCCCACCCACTTGCCAAAGAAACGGAACTCCAAAATACTCCCACAACACTTCCACTTCCATTGGCAGTCAACACAGCTCCGCGATTCAGACTTGCTTGCAGCCACGATACTGCCAAGTAAATAAATTAAAGAATGCTATTTACACTGAAAAACAAATCCAGCTAAATCAAAACCGCTCAACGCTCAGTTATTGAGCACCCAAGAATCTTCATCAGCCAGATATAACAACATTGCTTCATCTAAACCATTCCAGCGCCTTGGTCACAGACACAGGTCCAGTTCCTTCATTTTAGAAAATCATTCAAAATCAGTCATGTTGGCTCCATCCTCAATTGACAAGGCTGCAGATAAAGATAATGCAATCCTGTCTCACGAAAGATAAAATGCAAATATTCATAGAAATCACTCATTGATGTTCTGCAGAACCTCAATATATATCTACGGGTGAAACGGTAATCCATAATTCTGGAAACATCTGATCCGTCCATCCCAGCCAGCTGTTACAATTACCAAACCCCATGCATGAGGGGAACCATACACGCTTTGGCAAGATGTCTTCAAAAACTTGTACTGGGATTTACATAATTTAGATGACATGCATGGTGAGCTTGAAGGAAGCTTTTCCTCGGGCCAGGTAGCAGAACCTTTGGGCAATGACTCTGAGAAAAATCCATGGCCCGGTGAGAAATGATCAGGTGAAGAAAATGGAAGTCTATAATGAGAACTTTCACCCAACTCTCTATGCAATGACATTTGATTGCCACTGCATTGCCCCAAGTTCATAAAGGGCAAAATTGTTCCAGATGTATCTGAAGAATTATAATTCCCACATGTAAACCCAGGCCAGGGTATAGCAACAGATGCATTGTATGAGAAGAAACGCTCAAACGCCCAATTGCTCTTTACATGAGGCACAGGCCCATCCGGGCTCATATAGTTCCAGATGTAGACATTAGAATCCTCACTTGCCGAAATAATGTGTGTCCCATCTGCTGTGAACGATGCAGATATTTGACTTCCTGCATTATGGAGACCTGTATGCCAAACAGACAAGATACATAGGTAAAATATCATAGATAAAAGCAGAGAGATTTTAGAAAGTCAATGATGAGACAAACAGGAAGCGCACCTCGAAATTTGCATATCACATCAACACCATCAAGGATGCGGACTTGCGAATCAGCTGAAGTAACCATTAATCTGGTTGGATCACTAGGGGAATACTGTAGGGGAGAATAAAAACTTCATAAATATTAACAGAAGAAGAAAAAAATATGATGGAAAATAATGCAGCCCAATAACTAGGACAAGAAGAAAGCAAGTAGGAGATCATCACCTGAAAGCCAGTTATCCTCTTGAATGGTGGCTTCTTCTTACCCTGCAAGCATATTTGTGCATGCAGCTGCAGACGGTTATCTGATCCATGCAAAACACACCAGTTAGTGTTCATGCAACCCTCCTGCATCATTGTATAACTTAATAGAGTTCGCACAATCCTCCTGCATATAGTATAACATTAACCAACTTTGAAGTGTGCATCTACTTGTTTTTTCGGAAATAATTAGGGTTGGTAGTCTGCAACTTCCACATAATCTACTCCATAGGCATAACAAACTTTAAAGCGAGTCATCGTTCTCATACAATACAAATTTATAGCTATTCTGATGGCATTTAGATGACATGTGAAACAAAGAGTTGCACCATAAGAATACAAGGATCCTTGTAGTTCTTAATATGACATCATATGCACTATTAGATGATCCAATTTCCTCTCCCTCAAAAGTACAGGCATATCAGCAACAAAGCCAAGACATGGGTGGCAAAAGTAATGCAGAGTGGTGGCATTTGATGAGGTAAAAAGGCAAAAAAAATCTTAGTTAAACTCCATAAAAAGTAGGAGTCTTATTCCAAATTAGTTGGGTGTAAAAGCATAGGAATGTAAAAAACTTGGAGCAAACTGCAGATCACTCTTGCACATTTCTCAATAGCAAAAAGGGAACCAATTAGCCATCCATAAAAACACTGCTCCGAATGGTTGACTTGTGCTGTGTAAATTTTAAAAATTATGCAGGAATTCCAGCCGTTGTTGGGCAACATGAAACAGAATTCCATGACTAAAATACAGAACTCTTACATGGCACCACAACAGTACAATAATGGCAGTAACAGAGAATAATTTGAACCCTGGAAGATGTAAATATACTGCTGCCAAATATCTTGTTTGTGCAGAGTTACAATAAGAGATGAAAACATACCAGATATATCATAAAATCGACAATTGCCAATCATGGAGCCAACAACTAGACCCTGCATGAGAAAGAAGTACACTCAAAATTTCTTACAGTAAATGATGCCTGATCACCTGGAGAAACTAATGAAAGAAATCCAACCTTTCCATCAGGACGATAACAAACTGCCGTAACAATTTCTGTTATATCAGTCCAGTCAATAACTTGACAGCCAGTAATTGCCCAGATGCGAACTTTCCCATCTATGGAACCGCTGATGAAAGAATCATCATCCATGGGATTAAAGTGAACACATGTGACTGTACCACAGGAAGCATTAAGACAATCAATTAGAAGGAATACAAATTAAAATCCCTGAACATATGAATCAGCACTAGCATTCTGATGCCAAAATAAAAATTGTAAGAGAAAGACAAATAACAAAGCACGCACCATAGTTATTGTGGGAAAAGACTTGCATGCATTGGTTACATCCCACTTGCCATAAGCGAACAGTCCTATCAGTAGAAGATGACAGGAGATACTGCACAGAGTAAAATGGAAATCAGAAATGCAATGCAACAGTAGCACCTAAGAAAAACTAAACTGCTTCTGAGCAATTACTAACCTTATTCTTTGACCATGAGATGTCCAAGACCTCTCCTTGGTGCCCATAAAATTCATGGATTGGCTTTTCAGATATTCGAAATACTTTCTGAGGGATGATAACACAAGCTGAGGGTGATTTTGTCCGCAGAATCTTGAGTTTACCACTTTTCTCTTTATTGGCATTAAAAGGGATTAGTTCAGAAAAATTATTAACCATAAAGTATACATGCGAAGGATCAATATCAACCATGCCTAACTCGTTTGGTCTCTCTAACTGAATCACCTGCCAGACACGCACTATTCCATCCTCACCAGCACTTGCTAGGTACTGGCCATCAGGACTGAACTTCATAGTTAAAATTGAACCTTCATGGGCTGGAATATCTTGCATCATATAAAGAGCTGAAAATTCCTTAAACCGTTTCTTATATGATCGAACCCTTACCATCTGAGACCCAGCCCTTGCAACATAATAGGGATCATTATATTTGATCCGTCCAGCTTCCACTTGTCTATCAACAATGCAAGCAACAGCGCCTAATCTCCTCAACCAACCCGTCTTCACCAGCTTTCTTGCTGTCCTGAAATTAGATGCCTTTTCAGCATCCCTCCGCATCATTTGCTGAACCAAAGGGGATAACCCAAGACACCTCTCAAACTCCGAAACTGTAAATGAGCGATTCGAGCCTACTTCACGAATTCTTCCTGCCATGCCATCTTGCCCAAGTTCATCAACAATGAACTCTGTCCCATCATCCAAATTCCTAATTCTACATATAAAATTCTCCTCCAACGCTCGATCTAACAGCTCAAGTGTATCACTGGACCAAAATGACATGGAAGAATGGCTTGATGAAAGCCTATCATCAAAGCTTGATGATTGTAGAACTACCCCGCTATGTTCTGTCATTCTCTCAGTCTCAACTTCTCCTTCTTGTGAAGAAGTATTATCCGTATCATCCTTCGTGGTTTCATCCACATTCAAACCCATCCATTTGAGAAATTTATTACGCCGTTCATGAATGCTGCTCGGGTTTTTAATCCATACCTCATAACTACTAGTACCAGGCAAAGAATCAACAATCCCACAATCAGACTCCAAATTGTCTGGGCAGTCAGAGCTTGAATCGGATACAGAGGAGATATCCTCGCGGGCTTCAAAGAACTGATCCTCTTCTTCGCTCAAACTCCCCATAGTTGACTTAACAGTTCAACCCATCAAATCAATACGCACAAAAACATCTTAGCAAAACCCTAGGCAGTAACCTAAATTCCGCCCAAGCAATAACATCATTAGATATTACAAATTATTTTCTTTAAAAAAAAAGAGCCCATAATCAATCCATGAAAACTAATACCAGAAAACACAGATCCCAGTTCTAATTCACTCATGCCAAAAAGAAAAACAACAAAACATAGTGAGCAAATAAATAGAAAAAGTTTTCAAGCAAACCCTAAATCTCAAGAGCTGAACATATACACACAGATCACTGAATAATAACTTGAAGTAATTGAACACAGAATACACTAAAATGAAGAATTATATAAGAAAACAAGAAAAAATGAAAAGAAAATAAGGAATAAACAGCTAATTATGAAGAGATACTCTTATATATATATATATATATATATATATATATATGTATATCAAAAGGATAAAATATATTATATACCCCTGGATAAACAAATAGCAAGAAGCAAACAAACAAACAAAAAAGTGATTTCGAGATGTGGGGCTTTTGGGCAGCTGAGGTTTTTGATGAAATATAAAAACTTTCAATACCTCCAACAAACCACTGATTCTTCATCTTCCATTGGGGATTTACCAGCTCTCTCTTCTTTTCGTCTCTCTAATCTCTTGAGAGTAAACTAAAAGACTCTTGGAAGAATTTTAGAAATAAATAGAATAAAATGGAATAGAAAAAACAAGAATAAAGTACCTGATAGAGAAATAAACTCACATACAAATGCAACGAAAAAGGGTAGGAAAACCTGGGGAGGGGTCAAAACAGGTTAGCCCGAAATACGAGAATTCGAGAGCTGAGTGTATTTTGTGGCTCGCAATCTCTGTCCTTTCTACCTCTGTAGTTACTGTTTATTAGTAAAATACTTTTGAGTTCGATTGGCTGGTTTTTTCTTAACTACCCGTTGAATAAAAAAATCATTAGACAAAATAATTAATTAAATGACTATATACAATTTATTTTGAAATTAACAATTCTGATATGGACACACACGATACTTTTACCAGTAAAGAAAGAAAGAAAGTGAATTAAATACAATTGCTGAAATTTTAGTTAAATAAATCTGGAAAAAATAGTATCATTAATGTTAATAATTACCAATTGTATCAATCGTTACCAACGCCCGTCTGATAAGGATATTAATGGCAATGTATTTCATTACCGGAATCATCAATATCCAATCCCTAAATAGCAGTATTTTCAGAACCGGACCGGTCATTGAACCGGTCTTCCTATTGATTCACGGTTTGACCGGATTGAAACGGTTGAACCGAATTTTTAATTTTTTTTATTTTAATATTTTATTAGAAAAATATATTTTTTAAGTGAAAAATAATAAAATTTTATTTGAAAAAAATAATTTATTTAAAAAAAATAAATTTTCAACCGGTTTTTGGTCAAAACTGGCCAGTTTTGACCGGTTCAATTTAAAAACCCGATTTTTAATCTATTTTGAAAAAATATAAAAACCGAACCGGACTGGCAGCCGATTCCCGGTTTAACCGGTCCGACTGGCCTGTCCGGTCCGATTTTAATAACACTACTAAATAGTAAATGAGAAGATCTTAAATTTGAGAGTGATATTATATAATAAAAATATTATACGAATCAAATTAATTTGAATTAAAAGTATTTATATATTAATTATATTAAAAAATTAATTATTTTAATTTTATATTTATTATTAAAAATAACAAAAAATATAAAATTAAAATAATTATTTATCTAATACAATTCATACATAGACACTTTTAATCTCGATCAATTTAATCCATTATAGAATTGATAATTTTAATCTCGATCAATTTAATTCATTATAGAATTGACAATTGTATGATAGTTGAAATAATTCTAAATTATGGTTGCGTCAATTTAGATTATAATAAAAATTTAAGATAACAAAATCAATTATCACAAAAAAAATGGAAATCAAGTATTCTAATAACTGCCTAGAAATAAAAATTTAGATAATATCAAATAAATAAATTTTAAGCATAAAATATATATATGAAATGTAGAAACACCTAAAATGGTAATAACCAAACTAGGATATAATGTTATTAAAATCTTCAATTTTTTCTATATTAATTTAATTATATTTATCTGAAATATTTATTTTATAATTAAAATTTTATTTAAAATATTTTTTGATGCAAAATAAATTTTTATTGGTAGATTAAAAAGTATATTCGCAGAGTATAAATAAAATTCAATAATTTTAAAATAAATAAGATATATTAATGAAGTTTTTAAATTTTTTCGAACCCCTTCGTTATAAAAAGTAAATAATGGTAACATACAGTGTGCAATATAACTTTCTATATGATAACCTCCATCAAATAATGATAAACATCTATTTAAAGACAGCATATAACTTTCAAATAAATAAGAATAAAATTTTATAATAAAAATTTAAATTGCATTTGATTTTATTAAAAAATATAAAAATAATAGCAAATAATAAATTTTATATCTATATTGATTCAAAAAATTACTTTACGAACAAACTACAAAAAAAATCAAAATTAAAAAAGAATAATACAAAAATTAAAGATAAAAATATGAAAATAAAAATAAATGATAAGTTTTAAATTTATATTTGTCTAAAATTATTTTGAGAATAAATAAAAATATAAATTTTAAAAGAGAACAATACAAATTAAGAAAATCAAAAAAAGAAAGATGAAGTTGTATTCCATTAATAAACTAATGGTAGCTACACTCCCATATTAAGAAAAGAAAAAAGTATAAATATTTAAAAAAAAGTTGATTATGTTTTATCTATTTAAAATAATTATTCTTAATTAGTATTTTGAGACATTTTTTTTGAGACACTTTTTAAAAATATATTTTATAGGAAATTATGTAATTTGGTTTTTATTATATTGGACAATGAAAATATAGAGATAATATTTCAATCATTATATATTTAATAGGAGTTGATAATTTAAAACGAAACAAAGCACTTACGTTGGATTTGTTTAGCTTTTGGAATTCAAAAAGTGATTTATTTCTATTGGCAATGCTATTATAATTTGTGTTAATTATTATAAAATAAACTATTATTATTTCTATTAATAAATATAAATCACTTTAAAATAATAAAATTTATTTGTGAATACTTATTATTTTATAAAAAATAAAATTATTTATAACAGTTATTTTAAATTTATTCATCTATAATTTAAAAAAAATAAGTTCATAATTTTAATTTTTTAAATTTATATAATTTCCAATGAATTATAAATTAAAAGATAAGAGTAATTTAGTACATAAAATAGATTATTTATGTAATTTTCTTAATTTTTGTGCAACACTCTTGAAATGACATATATTTATGGAGGAAGAGAGTATATTACATAAAAAAATTGAGTTACTATAAGCCTGTATAATTTTTTTTTTTTGTGATGAATAATTTGTATGTAAGATGCATATACTGTTTAGTTATTACTATATTTTCATTTTTTTTGTTTGAAAAAATAACTATATTTTTATTAAAATATAATAAACTTATAAAAATTGAAAGAAAAAAAAAACAAAAAACCAGAAAGAAGAAAATAAGGAAGAGTTGAGAAATAAAAAAAAATCAAAATCATCAATACGGGGTGATGCAATTAAGTGAAAAATATAAACAGCCGACTTAGGGGCGAAGCCAAATTTATTAGTAAAGGGGGACAAAATAAAAATATTATCATAGAAATTGAAGGATAGAGGGGTATTTTAAAATTTTGAAGGGGGGCAATTAAGTATTTTAAAAATTTTAATAATATATATATATATATAAAAAAATTTCTAAAACACAAGGGGGCAGCTGCCCCCTTCTTATACAAGTGGCTTCGCCACTGAGCCGACCAGAAGAGGTGGTTGTTGGCAGGTGAGGCGGTGATAGTGTGCGCCTGAATTTGCCTCTATTTGGCCATCCATATTAATTAATGAAAACGAAAATCATTTAATTTTTTTTAAATTCAACTATTAATTAAATTTATAAATTTGATTACTTAATTTCAATAAAAATAAATAAATAATTAGGACTTTGATGATTTAAAATCAGTATAGACGGCTGTGACGAATTAATTGGCGGCTAACTTATGGACTATGATGAATACTGTAAGGTTCTTCGCGCCCCCAGGCACACATACACACACATTAAAAAGGATATGACGTACGAAGTACACTCAAATGTCATCCACTAAAATTAAGACACATCATAATCACAGTTTTCCAAATCTCGTTGGCTTATTATATTATTTTTAATGATTTTATATGTATTAAATTAATCCAAATTAAAAAATATATAATTAAAATAATTATTTTTTTAATATGATTAATATATAAAATATTTTTAATCTGCATTAATATAATCCATTTAACATTACTTTATTATTTTATATAACTATGAACCTAATTCTAGTTGTGAACTTGTCAAATCTTCACAAGTCGCAAGCCAACCATTGCTTCAAAATTGATGGTTTCTCACATTCATGGCTGACTTGTTCTAATATTCAATTCAAAACTATAGGGATGAAAAGACTCGAGGAATAATTTATAATTGGCCTCGACATTTTCTTTAAAAAAATTATCTCTAATCGATATTTAAATTCAGCGACCCACAATCCCAATCAAATGTAATATTAAGCATCAATGGATATAATTATTCTTTTATATATATACATTTTCTTCCATACGTAATGAAGCTCAAATTCTGATGATTGCAGTCCAAGAGGCAGTTTAATTTAATTTCGAATTTTGTATCTTTGAATCATACTGTACAAAAGTTATTCAAGCAATAAATTCAGTTAATGATGGACCAATTGAGATTAATGCTATTACCAAGAGGATCAAGGATTTATTAGCCAACTTTGTGTCTATAAATTTTGTTTATGCTAAAAGGTCTTGTAATATATGTGTAGATTGGATAGCTTCTGCAATCCTTGAGAACTCTCTCAAAAGAGACTGGGTGCTAAACCCACCTGATCACCTTCAATCTATTCTGTGTGCAGACTCTATATATGGTTTCCTTTTAATCTTAATATAAAACTGTGCAATTTAAAAAAAATTACACTCTTTAAATGTCACTATTTCAATAAGATTGGCTTTTCATATTTTTATTTTTATTTTAATTTTAAGTAAATTTTATGAGCGATAATTTTTAAAATAGTGATTTTTAAAATTTTATTTACATTATTTAATTTTTAAATTGGTAATATAAATTTAATTATCTTAAAAGATGAACATGTTATTAATTATAATTAGATTTAGAATTTTATATTATTCGACTATTAATTTTAATAGACCTTTTACATGCTTAAATATATTTTTTTATAGTGCTAACTTAATTCTAATTTAATATATTTATTTATTTATTTATTATTTTTCTATTTTTTTAACTAAGATTATGGGTAAAATATAACGGTTCATCAATTAAAAAGAAAAATAAAAATAAAATTACTTAACCATTTAATTACTTTGAGATAATATATTTTTATAGAGGAAATTAACAAAAAAAGAGAGATGAAAATCATATATTTAAAAAGGATAATAAAATTATATAAAAAAAGCAAAAATGAAAAAAGGAGATTAAAGGAAAAGGCAAAAAACAAATGAGGAATGTAAAAAACTAAAATCAAAGAAAAAAAAGGAATAGTCATATAAAAAGAAAATGGATAAAATAAGAAAGAGTGTGAAAATTCAGGGTTGACGTACCATAGAAGAGAATATATATAATATATAAACATGAGTAAAAATGTACTCGCGCATTTAAAAATTAATATAGTGAAATATTTATAAGAAAAAAATAGAGGGAGTATAAAATATACTTATATATAATCTGATTATA
This sequence comes from Garcia nutans, assembly GCA_947685225.1. Classification (NCBI taxonomy): domain Eukaryota; kingdom Viridiplantae; phylum Streptophyta; class Magnoliopsida; order Malpighiales; family Euphorbiaceae; genus Garcia; species Garcia nutans. The sequence continues at coordinate 10,909,604 of CANTUV010000010.1, read as the reverse complement.
AAATATACGTATATATAATCTGATTCTCCGTTAGAAAAATTATAAAGAAAAAAGATTTAAAGGGCATGGATGGAAGTGAGAAGGTTAGATTTTATATATTTATTTAATGATCTTTAATTTCATCTGATTATATATATTATATAGACATTATATTAAAAATTAAAATAATTAGCTGGCTATTTCAAAGTATAGGATGAATCTGTATATCTGACTCTGGTTTCTTCTTTCAGTACATACATAAGCATGCACCAAGCCTGTCCCTACGTACTATGTCACTCATGACGATAAAATCGAGGGAATCCCTTGAAATTTCATTATTTTTTTAAAATTTTATTAAATTATAAATATTTAAAAGGGGAGGAGGAGACATTAACTATTTAATTTAATTCGTGCATAATGTTATATTTTTCTTTTCTCTCCCTCTATATATACAAAATACTTTGTATTAATTTTATTTTTTAATAGCTTAAGAAGGACTTAAATTATTGATAGAAGAATATTAATTATAATCATTTTTAAAAAGTAATTATCTATATAATAAATATTTTATAATTAAAAAAATTATTAAATATTTATTTTTTAAAATAATTATAATTAATATTTCTGTTATTGATATTCACCAACTCATAAATTTACTCAATTAATGCCAATGTGTCTTTCGTTTTTAAAAAATATTAAATTTCAAATCATTTGTTTTAATATTTAAAACAATTATTAGACGTGCACATTACATCTGTCTAAAATATTCTTAAAAATAAATGAGTTTGTTTGTGTCTAGTTAATTACTGCATGTTAATTAATGGCAAAATGCGTCAAGTATTTCCGCACGCACCAAAGCTAATGGCAAGTATTTCCTTAATTAATAATGTTCGGCTGGCATTTATTTTAATTATAATTTTACTATCATCGTTTTATTTTAAATATTATGTAATAAAACATTTTTTATTTTATTTTAAATATTATTTTTAAAAATTTTAAAAATATTAATTAAAAAAATTTTAATATTATTTTTATTAATTATTAAAAGAGAATAAATAAAATGAGAAATGAAAAATATATTTAGATAAATTATGATAAAATTTTTATAAAATTTATAAGGACTATTTAATTTTTTTAATGTGTATATATTATTTTTATACGATATTTAAAATAAAATATAAGAAGTATTATCTTGTCTCGCGCTTTGATTATGCTACTCTCAGTTTCCATATGTAATATCCACGCGGCCTATATATCCAATTTAAATATTAAACTTGATATAGTGGATTATTTATTTTGTATCATCTGCTGTCCACACATAATAAAGGCATTTATACATATCTAATAGTTATTTTTATGTGTTACATATATATAAATGTAATTATATATAATTTTTTAATGTGTAATATTTTAATTTTTATAATTATTTTATAAACATATAATAAAATCATATAATTAACCTTTTGCCTCGCTCGACTATGGAGGAAAACATAGGGAGGGAGAACTTATAACTTTTTTTTTTTGAGCTAGGGAGAACTTTTAACTTTGATAAATGGCAAAGAAAAAGTGGCAACAGAAAGGAGATTAGTGATTAGATAATCATGTTCGCACTGATTCATTGTTAATTTAATTAAAAAGTATTATAAATAATTAAAAATATTAATACGTCGATATTTTTTTATCACTTTAATTATCTTATCTCTTAAGTTATGTGATTTTATTTTCTAATCACATTATATTGTCTCTTAAATTATTTTATCACTTTATTTATTTTATTATCTTAATAATTATTATATAATATTTAATTTAATTTCTAACTATATAAATAAAGATAATTTGTAAGGCTTAAATATATATATAAAAAAAGAAGTGATAAACTTATAAATTTTTTTCTCTAAATTATTTCTTAAAATAATTAGTTTTTGTTCTTTATTTTCTTTTAATTATCTATAATTTTATCATTAATTGTATAACATGTTATCAACACGATTGTTTTATATCATTTATCTTAATCTAACTTTAATAATATTTTATTAAAAGAAATATTTATATATTATTCATGTTTACTTTAAATATATTTATTCATTTATTATATTTAAATTAATAATAGACTAAAATTTTAAGTGTTAATATACTACTACATAAATATATTTTTGCAATTAGTAAAAATAAAAATAAAAAAAGAATTCTATGACTATAATTTTTGTATAAAAATTATTGTTTTAAAATTTAGTTGATATGCATAATTTATTTTATGGTTTATAGGTTATATATATATAATTCTTCTCATAATATGTTAATCATCTTTATGAGATTTTATTTAATGATTCTTACCAAAGAGAAATTTGAATAACTATGATGACGATGATGATGATGTTGATGAAAAATAATAATAATAAATAAAAATTATTGACTATAATAAATTATAATTTTAACTATATTATCATTTTTGTTTCTTCTGCGTACATATAATAATAAAATGATATAAATATCATATAAGTAAAAAAATTATATTATACATTTATTGAATACATATTATATACTTCTTATATATAAACTTTATATTATTATAATTTTATAATAATAAAAATATAAATGCTACATATTAATAAAATAATTATATTTTTATTTAATTAAATAATATATATACTTACACTCATGATTTTATATTTTTATATTAGTTCATACATCTATATATGCATTAATTTATTCATAATTTTTCTTTACCTTTCTTAATATATTTTAAATTATTAATATTATTTATATTTATTTCTAAATTGTGCAATATTGATTATATACTTATATATAATTTATGTATTTTAATTGATTTAATGCAATTTATTATTACGTTACATAATATATTAAAAGTAATATTCTAGCGACTGATTATAATTTTATTATATAGTGATATGCATGATGTCAAACCTCACAAAGCTTAAGTTTGTTGTACTTGATATATCAAGAAATAATTACTTATCTCGGACTCTTGATGTTGAGATTCATCTTGATGCTATGAATCTTGAAAATATAATTCAAGAAGAAAATGACGCATCCTGACAGTATCGCGTAAAAGTAATGATATTCCTTTGTCATCATCTCCATGAATGATTAAAAGCTGAATATTTAAAGGTAAAAGATTCCTATGAATTTTGGCAAAATTTTAAAGAAAGATTTGATAATAAAAAAACATCGATTCTTCTAAAAACTCCCTATGATTGGATTCATTTGCGATTACAAGATTTTAAAACTGTTAGTGAATATAATTTTACAGTTTTTAAAATTACTTCTCAATTAAAATTATGTGGTGAGAAAATTACTGATCAAGATTTATTAGAAAAAATTTTATCAACATTTTATGCCTCGAATATGCTCTTGCAGTAGCAATATCGAGAGCGCAATTTTAAAAAAATATTCTGAATTAATATCGTGTCTTCTCGTTGTTGATATCAGTCACGACCAGTTAGATCTGAACCATCCCCTGAAGTGAATATTGTAATGATAAATAAGTCTAAACAAAGATAAAATAATAGACATGGTCGGGGCCGTAGTCATGGACGTGGTCGTGGTTGTGACAGTGGTCATGGTAGATGTGACAACAGTAATAATTATTGAAGCTATAAAAATCACCACAATATCAATTTTTGAAAGACTAATGATTATAGTGAGAAAAATGAGAAATGAAAGAATTTGCAAAATAAAAATAAAGAAAATATCCTCTATAGATGTAGCATGAAAAGACACTGGTCTCATACATGTCGTACATCCAAATATCTTGTGGATCTTTATCTAGCTTCTATAAAAGAAAAAGAAAAAATTGTAGAGGCCAATTTTCTTGAACATGGTGATCTAAATGATTTCACATATCTGGATGTTTCAGACTTATTTGAAAATACTGATGGAAAAACTAATAGCTTAATAATTGATGAAAATTCTCTTTTGGATGACCATATTGATTAATGTATTTTATTCAATATTATATATTTTTTTATTTTTATCAAGTGTGTTCTATTTATCAAGTATATTAAGTTTAAAATTAAGTATATTTTATTTTATTTGTGTGTACTTTATATAAATATATTAAATAAAATATTATAATATTTATTTATGCTATTTTTATTTTGAAAAAAAATAGAAATATCTGGTAATTTATTTGGCATTGGTGGAAATTTATGTCTTGCAGACAGTGTAAAAACGCATATTATTTTAAAAGATAAAATATAATTTTCTCATCTTCAATTAGCTAAGGCTAATGTTAATATAATTTTTGATGCCACAAATTTAATTAAAAATTTTGGAAGAGCTCATATTATGTTACTCAAAGGCACAAAATTAATAATAAATGATACATTAGTATCTAGTAAATCAAAAAGAAATCTTTAAGTTTTAGAGATATATATCTTAACGGTTACCATATTAAGACTAAAGATAAAAATAATAAATAATATCTCTATATTAAATATATAATCTCAAGAAAGAAGTATTTAATGAGAATATTGCCAGCATTTTCTTCTTAATTATATTTCATATATATATATTCAATAGAGTCTAATATTGCAATTAACCAAAAGTTAATTGACCCAAATAATTTTATTCTATGGTATAATCGCTTAGGTCATCCTGGTACTATAGTGATGAAAATAATTATAGAACACTCATATGGGCACCCTTTAAATAATTAGAAAATTCTTTCACTAAGTGAATTTTTATGTGTCGCTTGTACTCAAGAAAAATTGATTACCATCTTGAAGTAAGATTAGATTTGAATCTCCTCAGTTTTTAGAACAATTTCATAGAGATATATGTGGGCCTATCATCCCATCTAATGGTCCTTTTTGATATTTTATGGTTTTAATAGATGTTTCTATAAGATGATCACATATTTATTTATTATCTATTCACAATATTGCATTTGTCATATTATTATCATAAATCATCAAATTACCAGCACAATTTCCAAATTATATAAGTTAAAAAATTCATTTTGATAATACAGGAGAATTTACATCCCAAACATTTAATAATTATTGTGTATCAATTGGGATTACAGTTGAGCACTTTGTAGCTCACACTCATACATAAAATAATTTAGCAGAATCATTTATAAAATGACTTTAATTAATTCCTAGACCATTACTTATGAGGATAAAACTACCTAGTTCAGTTTGGGGATATGTTATATTACATGCAGTAACACTAATTAAAATTAGACTAATTGCTTATTACGAATTCTCTCCATTACAACTTGTATCTGATCATGAACCTAATATTTCTTATTTGAAAATTTTTGGTTGTGTGATATATATTTCAATTGTTCCACCACAACATACAAAAATGGGCTCACAAATGCGATTAAAAATTTATGTTGGTTTTGAATTACCATCAATTATAAGGTATTTTGAACCAGTGATAAGTGATATTTTTACAGCACAGTTTGATGATTATCAATTTGATGAGACTGTATTTCTAGCATTAAGAGGAGAAGAAGAAAAGTTAGAAGAATATGATATTTCATGGAATGCATCATCAATCTCTCATCATGATCTTTAACAAATAGAAGTGAGCTTGAAGTTCAGAAAATTATTCATTTGCAAAATATTACAAATCAGTTACCAGATATATTCACTTATATAAAAAGGTAACTAGATCGCATATACCGGCATTAAATGCTCATGCTCTGATTGATGCTACAAATAAAAAGTCTACCAATATCCCTACAGATGTGTTAGGTATATGCCAGAAGCGTGATAGACCGATTAGTGTTAAAAATAAAACTCATATAAAGAAAAGGGAACAAAATAGACAAATTCATATTTCTAAAATAAATATACCAGAAGATATGATGATATAGAAATAAATAATAGACACAACTAATTCATTGCCTCCAGCAGAGGAATAATTACTCGATAATAATAAAATTATAAAAAATTTTGAAAATGAAGAGATTTCAATAAGTTATGTCTATACTAGAGAAAGACAGAATTGAGATAAAACTATCATTGATCAAAAGTTTGCATATGCAGTAGTAATTGATATAATAAATGAAGCAATGATTTAGAGCCAAAATTTATTGAAGAATGTCGACATCAAGTGATTGGCCAAAATGAAAAGATACTATTCAATTAGAATTAAATTCACTTGCAAAACGTAAAATTTTTTGACCTATAGTCTTAACACTTGAAAATATAAAACTCCTTGGTTATAAGTAGGTATTTGTAAGAAAGAGAAATGAAAATAATGAGATTGTAAGATATAAGTCATGACTTGCAACCCAAGATTTCTCGCAGAGACCTGTCATCGATTATGAAGAGACATATTCTCTTGTGATAGATGCAATAACTCTTAGATTTTTAATAAGTTTAACAATTTCTGAAGGACTTCATATGCATTTTATGGACGTTGTAATAGTTTATTTATATGGATCACTTGATAGTGATATTTACATGAAAGTTTCTGAAGGAGTAGAAATGCCTGAAGCATTTAATTCATTACTACGAGAAAAATATTCAATTAAATTGAGAAAATCTTTATATTAGCTAAAATAATTTGGACGGATGTAGTAGAATCGTCTCAATGAATATTTATTAAAATAATGATATGTGAATATCCTATTAGTTCATGTATTTTTATTAAAAAAAATTAAAATCTAGACTTATAATTATTGCAGTGTATGTTAATAATTTGAATATTATTAGAATTTCTGAATAGCTTAAAGATGCAGTAATACTTCTAAAGAAAGAATTTGAAATGAAAGATTTTGGAAAGATAAAATTTTATCTTGATCTACAAATCGAATATTCATCAAATAAAATTTTTGTACATCAGTCGAATTATATAGAAAAAGTATTAAAGAGATTTAATATGGATAATGCTCACCCATTGAGTTCTCCAATGATTGTTCGACTTCTTGATGTAAAAAAAGATTCATTTCGTTCTAAAAAAAAATAATGAAGAGATTCTTGGCCCTGAAGTACCATATCTTAATGTAATTGATGCACTAATATATTTAGCTAACTATACAAGTTCAGATATAACTTTTTCAGTTAATTTATTAGCGAAATATAGTTCTGCGGTAACACAAAGACACCGAAAAGGTGTTAAATATATGTATTTTATTTTCTTCGTGGAACTACATATTTGAGATTATTTTATTCAAAATAATTAAATCCCAAATTGATTGAATTTGTAGATGCTAGGTATCTATCTGATCCATATAAAGGACGATCACAACTATGATATTTATTTTTATATGGTGGTACTGCAATATCTTGAAGCTCAACAAAATAAACAATTATTGCCGCAACTTTAAATCATGCAAAAATTATTACAATTTATGAAGCAAGTCATGAATGTGTGTAGTTAAGATCATTGGTTCAACATATTCAAAATACATGTAACCTCTCATCTACTGAAAAAAGTTCAACAATTTTGTATGAAAATAATGTTGCTTATATTGTTCAATTAAAAAAAGGTTATATCAAAGGTGATAGAATTAAGCATATCTCACCAAATTTTTTTTTACGTATAAACTCCAGAAGAAAGGAGAAATAAATGTTTATCAAATTCGTTCAAGTGAAAAATTTAGCAGATTTATTAGCAAAATCTTTGTCAACATCAATATTTGAAAAGCTAGTTCATAAGATTAACATGTGCCAACTTAGAGATATTCATTAATATGAGAAGAAGAAAATTGTATATTTTTTAAGAATATTGTACTTTTTTTTCTTCACTAGATTTTTTTTCACATAATTTTACGTAGTAAGATTTTAATGAGGCATAGTCTTAATAGAAAAATATTCAAGAGAGAGTATTATGAATAATTAAAGAAATTAATATGTCAATATTTCTTTTTATTGTTTTAATTATCCTATCTCTTTAGTTATATTATCTTATCTCTTAATCACATTATTTTATCTTTTAAATTATTTTATCATTTTATTTATTTTATTATTTTAATAATTGATATATAATATTTTATTTAATTTTTAACTTTATAAATAAATGTGATTTGTAAGGTTTAAATATATGAAGAAAAAGAAGTGATAAACTTATAATTTTTTTTAAATTATTTTTTAAAATAATTAATTTTTATTTTTTATTTTTTAATTATCTATAATTTTATCATTAATTATATAATAAAAAAATTTTAATTGTCATTTTAGACATCAGAAATTAGAAAAAAACAATTAAACCAGGTTGACGATAATTATTCGCAATTAAAAAATTTCTTGGGAGAGGCACTACTCCCTTCTGCCCAACGGTACCTCGAAAGGATTAAGCGGTCGTTAATTTCATTTATTTTCGCAGACGAGAGAAATGGAAAAATTATATGCTACAACCGTTGTAGCAATAAATGCCTACAACGGACCAATGAAATTCTTACACGTAGATTAAATGATTTATTTCATTGGTCCGTTGTAAGCATTTAATCAAAGTGTAAGAATCTCATTGGTCCGTTGTAGGCATTTATTGTTACAACGGTTGTAGCATATAATTATTCAGAGAAATGGGAGTTTTCATCGCTTTCACAAGTAATTTTCAGTTCATTCTCCTTTTTTTTCTTTTTAACTCTGTTTGGTTTAGCTGCAACTAATAATTTGATGCCTGCAATTCAAATATTGGTAAAAGGGGCTTCTACCGAGGGATTTGATATTAGAAATTATTGGTAAAAGGGGCTTATATTTGACTTTTTATGATAGAGAATTGGTGAGCAAAAATTAAAAATTTTAAACAAGCAGATATAAAAAACTCAGACGACTTAAGCCAAAAACAACTTGTTGGATAAATGGGCTCACTGTTCATTAATGGCTCAGGAAATTGTTTTTTATGATGGTGTTTAACAACCTAACGGTACATTTGGCTGCGCGACCCAACCTTTCATGTCAAACATATGCATGGCAATGAGAAACTTGGGATGACTAACTTTTCATGTCAAAAATATTTCTTGCCGATGCATGGCAATAAGAAATTTAGTTGCAGGATCATGCTAAGCAAGCATGAGTCCAGGAAAAATGTTGGCTTAAGAAATGGTCTCAATTTAAGGTAGCTAATCATAGGAATTCACCTTGGTTAGCAGTTGAAATTGTGCTTAGCTGCAAAGGAATCTTATGCGTAATCGTAACTTCTGACAGTGTAAGAGTTACTGATAGTGGCATGTAGACCTTGTTTATATTTCCAATTTCTTATAAGAATTATATTCCATCATCTATATTTTAGGTTCTATTAATCATCAGTATCTTCATGATAAGCTGATTAAAATTATTAATTGATGCTTTCAGACTGATATTTTTGTGTAGGATAACCTCACACCCATTCTGGACCATGCAATAATTTTCTGCCGAGTATGTATCTATGTATATCATTTTATTGAATTATTATACGCTACCTTAGAGGTAGCCACTCAGTATGTTAACTATTTACAACAAACTAATGAGATTCTTACACATTAAAAAGATCTGACACATAGATTAAATGAAACAAATCAACATCAGTCCTTAAAACTGATTTGTAACTGACACATAGGTCTATGTGGCATCTTTTTAATGTGTGAGAATCCTATTAGTTTGTTGTAAACAGTCAGCATGCCGAGTGGCTACATAAGAGGTAGCATATAATTATTCTATTTTATCAGTAAAATGTATTATAACGTGCTTAGTTGGACCAATCTTCATCCATTTGCCTACTTTTATGAACTTGTCAATTTATTAGTTAAATAGGTTGTCATGTTATCTGTGCATTCTCTCTTTCTCTCTCTCATATACATATAAGCAAAGAAAAATGCTCTCGTTTAGGTTTTCGGAACTCGATTAGCTTGTCAATCCATCAACAGTAGTATTTTGGACAGCCAGATAGGTTTAGTTAGTACCTAACAAGATGACTTGTATTAGAACATGTTTAGCATTGAGATTGAAATTGTTTCTCGACGAAGCACATTTTAGCTGCTTCAAAGCTTTTATGATTGTAATACATGGAAATTTTACTGAACTTAATCAATATTATCAACATTGTAAATGCAATATTACTGCATTAATCTCAGGGAACTGATCTTATTCAACTATTTGTCATTTATGATGATGCTTATATACCAAAACAGTCTATTTTCAAGCTTCAAAAGGTTTGCCCAGGTTCAGGGGTGAGATGGGTTACCGATGGTCATATTTCATCCTTCCTTCTGCGGAATGGTGAGTTAATTTAGAAGGCAATTATTGATGGGCTTAGCATATTAGAGTGGAAGGAGTCTCAATTATGATAGATATCGCCCGTGAAGAAGACTGCAATTATTTTCATTTGTAATCTTCTTCACCCTTAATTCTCGGTAAACTTTGTAAAATTTAGAACTGTTATCTAACGCCAGTCAAAAAGTGAAAAAGGGTGTTCTGTGAATAAATTACCTTTTTCCCTCGTAATCTTGAAAGGTTTTTTTATATAATTTCTTTTGAGTGGAAAGTATAATAATTTTAGGGAATCTTTGGTAAATAATAATGCAATGTAATCAAATATATTTTAAATATAAACGTTGCACTAGAAATGCATTAGATTACATTACATTTTATTGTGGCCTATCAAACATACTATACATGTGATTGTCAGTATTAACAATAATTGTTGGAGTTTACTGATCTGAAATTCTATTTTCTGTTTAGACATTGTTGCTAGGAAAAAGTGTTAATGGATATATAGCACATTATCATCTTGTTGCGGGAGGAATTCCGAACTTTAATACCTGATGAACAGCTCGTTAGGTTTTATTTTGGGTGAATTTCAGGAGATTTATGCCCAATACAAGTTGATTCCCTAACTATGCTTACGAAACTGTTCTCGGATATTTGCATCTGAAGATATGTAGTTTTTGGCGAATAACATTTGTTAAGTCGTGATATTTCATACTATATAACAGTTCTTGGTATGTCATGATATAGGAATCACACCTACTATCATCATCCTTATTTTTTTTATTAAAATAAATTCATGGAGACATTTCATAGTTAATTTGCATTCACAGATATATAGATATAATACATAAATTTTATTGTAATCGAATTAATTAATTAAGGTTTTTGCTTGAAATTTGAATGTTCAAGTGTAAATTAGACTTATGTGGGATCTACATGTGGTCTAATTCCGTCGACTGAAAAGTATACTTAAGCTGTAAAAGAGTAGTTCAACGTTGTGACAGCATTTTGATTGCCGGACCTCTTTGCAATTAAGTACTTTGATTAAATTTGAACGTAAATAATTTAATTATATAAATAATAATTTAAAAAAAAATGTTGTGTGGGTCTCACAATTATACCTTTTTTTTCAAATTATTTTTACAGACTTTATTTATGAAGAACTGAGTTTTTTTAGCTAGAGGTTATACATATAAATGTATTTGTAAGAAGGGACATAGAACTTGTCAATTATACTCTTAAAAGAAAGGTAACCTTTTTGTGAGTGTGGTGTTGGCAATAGAATCAAAAGATCAAAGTGCTACCACTCATTGAAAAGCATATTCAATAATGGATCCTCTGAGCTCTCAAGACAAAGACTCCTCACAGAGGAGGGAAGAAGACGACAGAACCAGGAAAAGAAAGCAAGGATGCGTGATGATATGGATACAACTATCTCTCCAACTTGGGCAGTCTCCTTTAGGGATAAATTGATGGAAGACTCTAGAAACCTGAAGGAAAGCATGCTTCGTGATCTGGAAGACATTGAATTTGGGGATGAAGATATTAGTGTTTCAGAAAAGGAAGGTATGCCAGTCCTGACTTTATCTCGCAGGGTGCGAGAGGCGCTTTATAAACCTTGGAAATCATTGGTGATTATCAAGCTATTAGAACGAACCATAGGATATAAAGCATTGTGTGGCCGGCTTCATATCATGTGGAGAGATTTTGGGCATTTTAATGTCATTGATTTGGATGATGGGTTCTTTTTAGTGCAGTTTGCTTTAGAGAAGGATGCGAAAAATGTTCTAACTAATGGACCTTGGATGATTCTTGGCCATTATTTAACTGTAAGGTCATGGTCTGAAGAATTTAATAGTGGAACAGATGAGATTCAATCGGTGGTGGCCTGGATTAGGCTACCTGGTCTTTCCATTCATCTGTACCAAAATAGGTGCTTCAAATGATTGGAGAGTTAGTGGGGAAAGTGGTCCGAATAGACTATAATGCTGAGTCTATATCCAGAGGTAAATTCGCACACATTGCTGTGGAGTTGGACTTGAACAAGCCTCTGTTCTCAATGCTCAAAATTGAGGGGAGAACACAAATCATCGAATATGAAGGCCTACCTCAAATTTGTTTTGAGTGTGTCAAATATGGACATGTTGCAAACTTATGCCATAATCAAAAACCAGTGGAGGCGACATCAATGGAGAAGGAGGTGCGGCAGAACCAAAAAGTGATGAGGCCAAGGATAAAACTGAAAAGTTTGGCCCTTGGATGATTGTGTCCCGAAAAGAAGAAAGGTGCCCAACTTGCCTAATCAGATAAAGAACTCTCAAAATTCTCAATTACAACATGAAGGGTCTAGATTTGATATCCTGGTCAATGAAGAAAATATTTCAGCGGAGATTAGGAGTGTTCAAAAAATCCGTGGCCCGAAAAATCCGGTTCGACCCGAGCCAATTGGGCCGGGTTAAGCCTGCCCGAAAATCAGTTAGGGTTGGGTTTCGGGTTAAATTTTGAAACCCGAAGTCGGGTCGGATCAAGCCTCGGGTTATATTTCAAAATTTTCGGCCTAGCCCGACCCGGCCCGAAAATTTTTGATTTTTATTAGTAAACTGTATATATACTAACTTAAATAAACCCTAAAATGTTCTTTGCGCAGCCTGCCTCTTTTCTTTCGCGCAGCCAGCCAGACCTCTGCCCTCTTTTCTTTGCGCAGCGCTCTCGCTGCCTCCCTCTGCCCTCTTCTCTTTCACCAGCGATCATCCCAGCAGGCAGCAGCAGCCAGTGGCCCAGCGTTCTTCCCAGCAAGCAGCATCAGTAGCGCCCAGCAGGTTGTCCAGCAGCAGTAGCGGCCAACGGGTCGTCCAGCAGCAGCAATCGCGACCAGCAGGTAGTACCCCTACCCTCCTCTGCCATCTTTTCTTTGCGCAGCCAGAGCGCTGCCTCCCTCTGCCCTCTTCTCTTTCACTAGCAATCATCCCAGCAGCAGCCAGTGGCCCAGCGTTCGTCCCAGCAAGCAGCAGCAGTAGCGACCAGCAGGTTGTCAGTCCTACCCTCCTCTACATTTTCTTTTCCTTAACAAACTTACATCATAAAGTCATTGCACCGACTGACTTTATGGTAGCTCGTTTGCAGGTGAGATCTGAAGTCTTTGGTAGCTCGTTTGCAGGTGAGAATAATTCTGTTAAGCTTTTGACAAAACAGAGTCTTGAATACATATTGTTGCTTTGAGAATGTTTAGAATAGAATGAAATGCGATTTTCTCATGTGGGTTTTTTTCTTTTTCTCTTGCTTTGTAGTTTTGATTTCGTGAAGATGCTACTGCCACTGAGTTTCAGGATCGCCTAGATTCATTAAAAACTATTGGTGACCCTATATTTTTCAGGTATGAATTAATTTCAGTTGGACTACCCTTGGTTTAGATGAGGATGTCTTTTTCTTACCTGTTGTATTATTATATCTTTAGCCCCAGTTTGAATCATGTGTTCCAGCTGACATGTTTTGGTGCAGGTATAAAGAGCTTACTGCGAGGCCAGCAGCAGTTGAACTTGCTTTAAAATACCTCGGCGAGTTGCAACAAGTACTTTAAAGTACAAATGATTCAATTTAAACAAATTACAGTTTAGGCCAAACTTCCATATAGGACTTGGATTGTGCTTGAGTTCATCAGTTTTCAGAATTACATAGTTTTAAGAAATTAAGCTAAATTGATGGTCATGTGTAACTAAGTTGTTCCACTCGTAATCCATGGAAAACTTGCATATTGCTCCAACCACAATTCTAGAGGTGTAACTGCTAGTGTGTGTTTGGTGTTTGGAGGGTGAATTAGCTTGTGGGCTTGGAGTTGCTTTTTCATTAATGCTCTAGAAACTTGATGTTCCGCCAACACCTAAATTTTATTGGCACTTTGCCTCTCTCTCTCTTTTTTTTGGGTGATAAAAAAATATGGTGCAAAGATACAAGGACTCTTAGTTTCCATGCTGTAGACTTATCAACTTTTCCAGATTGATTTACTTCCAGAAATAAGGGAGGCTCCTCACATACTTTCTGAGGTTGATGCAGCTCTCAAGTTAAAGCAGATGAAAACTGACGTGGATGAGTATCTAAAAGTATTTTTCTCTTCCTTGACTTTTCACACGTTCAATGAATTACTTTTTATTCTTAAATTACTGAAACCTTTAATGTTGTTTGCTTGTTCATTTATTAAGCTCATTCTCTCCTCCCTAACTACTTTCACCATTATACTTTTCCTTCTGATCTGGTGCTGCTACATTCTATTTTTCTAATTTGTTTATTGAAAATCCAAGTTTTGATGTATGATATTTTACCATTTTTTCTCCCTCTTTAGCAATGTCTTCTCAAATTTTTATTTTGAAAATTGTTTACAGACGAGACAACAGGGTTCTTCATTCCTGACGGAATTGAAGCAGAGGCTACTTCTTTCACCAAGTGAAGCTGCCTCTGCTGGCACCCGATACAATGTACCATTAATCAACTCACTTGTGCTTTATGCTGGAATGCAGGTACACTTTGGTCTGCTATGATATTGATACATATTTTGTAGTTATTTCTATCACCATGAATGCTAGCTGTTATTCATATCCGCTTATAATTGGGTTTGGGTATTGATGCTTATAATCTCTTTTGTTTTTAATAAATTAGTAATATATTATAAATTTTGGATTATTTTTATAATTTCATGTTTGGTAAACACTCAGGCCATCCAGCAGCTACAAGCAAGAACACCACATGCACAGTCAACAGGAAATACTATTCCTCTAGCAGTATTACAGGTGGATGCTGCCTTGGATTTTTTGTATCTATTTGGTAGAATTGCAAATGGATGTTAATGAACCAAGTGTCAACAAATCGATTGATAATGACTCCAATACCATTGACATTGATACCAATGCTCCTAATTTAAATCTTACTCCAAAATCAAATTGCTAATGGTATGTTATCTATTTAAACATTTGAAAAACTGAATTATAATTTAAATCCAATATAATTTAGAAATTCATCTCAGTTTATTCATGTGAATATTGTGGATACCATTGGCCAATGCTCCATGATCACAGCTGTTTTTGGTAGTCCCACCCCAGTTGCAGGAGAATATTATGGAAGAAACTCAATAGAATAACGTTCTCTTATAATAAGCCGTGGCTGATAGCTGGTGATTTTAATTCTATTCTGTACACTGATGAAAAAAAAGGGGGTGCCAGACACTGCCTGGGTACATGTCAACATTTTGCTAAGCGGATAGAGGAGTGCGAGATTACAGATTTGGGGTTTCAAGGACCCAAATACACATGGGTTATAGGGAATATTAAAGAGAGGCTGGACAGGGCTCTTTGCAATAGTCAGT
This sequence comes from Garcia nutans, assembly GCA_947685225.1. Classification (NCBI taxonomy): domain Eukaryota; kingdom Viridiplantae; phylum Streptophyta; class Magnoliopsida; order Malpighiales; family Euphorbiaceae; genus Garcia; species Garcia nutans. The sequence continues at coordinate 10,894,103 of CANTUV010000010.1, read as the reverse complement.
GGTTACTTTCTTTTCAAATGGCTAGAGTTCTTCATCTACCCCGGGTAAACTCTGACCATTGCCCTATTCTAATTCAGTTTTGTTGCAAAAGTGATAGTCATGCCCCTAAACCTTTTAGGTTCTTGGTTCCATGGCTGTTACATGATGAATTTGATCAATTTTTAACTGAAAATTGGAATAATCAGGATAACTATGCTATGGCTCTTGCTCATTTCTCAGAGAAGATTCTGCTTTGGAATACCCAGGTGTTTAGTAATATTTTCCAGAAGAAAAAAGCAATTTTAGCTAGACTCTTAGGCATCCAAAAGGCGTTTGAGAGAAGAAACTCATCCTACCTTCGCAATCTGAAAGTAACTCTGAAGACAGAGTTAGAAGATAGTATTGCAAGAAGAAGTGCTTTGGCTCCAGCGTGCTAATCATGATTGGATCAATCTTGGCGATAGAAATACAGCTTTCTATCATCGAATTGCTATCTAGAAAAAAAAGGAGTCGAATTGATTTTTTAAAAGATGAGAATGGGGAGTGGACTAATGATGCTGCAAGATTGAAAGAGATGGTAGTTAGATTTTTCATCAAGCTATACACTGATGACAACACTAGTCGAATTCCCTACACAGTAGGATCTCAAATTCCGGATCTTGACAATGATAGTATGGATAAGCTAATAGCCCCAATCTCCAACAATGAAATTTGAGATGCACTTTTTTCTATGAAACCTTTTAAAGCACCTGGAATTGATGGATGCCTGCTACTTTCTTTCAAAATAAGTGGACTGTTGTGGGTGATAATGTTACTAGATGTGTAAGAAATATTCTTGAGGGTAAAGGTGTACCTGCTGAGCTAAACAAAAAGTTGATTGTTCTCATCCCTAAAGTTGAATCTCCTGAAACAATTCAACAATTTCGACCTATTAGCCTTTGCAATGTGGTAATGAAAATGGTTACTAAAACACTCGTTAACAGAATCAAGCCCCCTATTGCCAAGACTAGTGAGCCCAAATCAAGCTAGTTTTGTTCCGGGAAGACTCATCACCGATAATATAATTGTAGCTCAAGAAATTATCCATTCTATGCGCAAGAAGAAGGGTAAGAAAGGATTCATGGCCATCAACCTGGAAAAAGTATACGATAAGCTCAATTGGAATTTTGTCAAAGATACTTTACGTATTGCTGCCATCCCTCTTAATCTTATATTGGTCATCATGGATTGTATAAGCACAACCTCCATGCAAATCTGTTGGAATGGGGAAGTGACTGAAAGCTTTATTCCAACAAGAGGTTTGCACCAAGGAGATCCCATCTCTCCCTACATTTTTGTTCTTTGCATGGAACGTCTTGCTCATGGCATTGTAGAGTCTGTAGAGAGGAGTGACTGGAAGCCCATTAAGCTAAGCAAAACTGGTCCAACTATCTCTCACCTTTTTTTTGCCGACGATGTTATTATTCTCAGAGGCAACGACTCATCAAGTTAGGATAATCAAGAAAGTGCTAGGTGATTTTTGTTTATGCTCTGGACAGATAGTAAGTCTAAGCAAAACCAAAGTGTTCTTTTCTAAAAATATCCCTAGAGTAACTAGCAAGCAGCTGAGTTTGGATCCGGGGGTGACGATGACTGAAGATTTGGGTGTTTACCTTGGGATGCCCGTTTTGCACAAAAGAGTCACTAGGCGAACTTACCACAGTATTCTGGAAAGAGTTCAATAGAAGCTAAACAGTTGGAATGTTAACAATTTGGCTCTTGCTGGAAGAATGACTTTGACCAAGCATGTCATCACATTGATCCCTTTATATGCAATGCAATATACTTGCTTACCATCAAACTTGTTGAAAAGCATCGAGCAAAGTAGTAGAGCCTTCATTTGGAATGGGAGGTCTGAAAGGAGTTTCAATTTGGTGAAATGGGAAGAGGTCTGCCAATTTTATGATAGATGAGGAATTAATATGCGTCACCTCAGAAGTATTAATGATGCTTTCCATATGAAATTAAATTGGGAATTTATCTCAAAACCGGAGAAACTATGGGTTCAGGTGGTTAGAGCGAAATATGGAATTGGAAAAGGGGATATTCGCAATCAAATTAATGGGACTAATGGATCTTTTCTTTGGAAGGCTATGGCTAAGAATTGGTCTCGAACACTATCAGGCATGCGTTGGCTTGTTAATGATGGCCAAAGAGTTAAGTTTTGGTTAGATAACTGGGTTGAAGGGCTGGATTGTTTGATTAAATATGTTACTACGGCGGTACCGGACGAGCACCGAGCCAGAAAAGTAGCTACCTATGTCTCTCATAATGGCAACTGGAATTGGGAAGAGTTTGATACGTACCTTCCATATCATGTTTTGTGCAAAATTGCTTCAATGCTCCCTCATTTAAGGGGAAGTACTGAGGATGACTTTTGTTGGTCTTTAACCACCAATGGATGCTTTACAGTTAAATTAGCCTATAACGCTATTGAGGTAGCCAATTGGAACAGGAAGAGCAGTGAATGGCATGCTATTTGGAGATGGAAAGGTCCAATGAGGATTTGCACCTTTATGTGGTGGTTGGCCATGAAGGAGAGGCTTGACTAACTATGATGCCTGTCCCATTTGCAGGTTGGAGCAGGAGACTGTTTTACACACATTGAGGGATTGCATATATTCAAAACAGGTCTGGTATAAAATTCTCCCTCATGCTTTTTGTCAAGATTTTTTTCTTGGCGATTTAAGGCATTGGATTTTAGCAAACATGAAATCGAAGGAGATGGGTATGAATGATCAGTTGTGGAACTCCTCCTTTGCCGTCACTTGCTGGTCAATTTGGCAAGCTTGAAATTCCTACATTTTCAATGGAGATCGTCTAAATATTGCAAGAACTTGTGCAGATGTTAAGGCGTCTATAACACACATTTATTCAGCTCAAAAACAGTAGGTGAAAATGGTCTGCCCAACTAGCGCTAGATCTCTTCGACAAATCAGTTGGCATCCTCCACCTGCAGGTTGGTTTAAACTCAATACAGATGGCACATGTAAAGGGCAGGAGGGGAGATCCTCAGCTGGAGGAGTTATCAGAGACTCAAATGGAAGCTGGGTAAAAGGTCTGACAATCAACCTAGGTAACTGCACTATCACCCAAGCTGAACTAAGGGAACTATTCGAAAGGTTAGTGCTAGCATGGACTAGTGGCATTAGAAATCTTCAAGTGGAATGCAACAGTCTGTGTGATCCAATTAATTAAAGACAGGAAGAAGCGGAGTAGCGTTTACTCACCATTGATCCAGAATGTTCAGAAGTTGCTATCCCTGGAATGGCAAGTACACATTTTACATATTTATCGAGAAGCCAATTTTGTGGCAGATAGACTAGCAGCTCATGGACAACATGTTCCTTTTGGTCTCCATATCTTGGACGATGTACCTGCAGACTTAGGTGTATGGCTTCAACATGATTCAGCAGGGGTCTCCTATCCATGAATGGTCCAAATTATACAATAAGCCTTGTAGGGCTTCCTCTGTATTAAAAAACAAAAGATCAAAGTGCTTGCATCATGCTAATTAAAGGCTTTTTTTTTTTTTTGAAAGTATTAAAGGCTTTTTTTTAAGTTCACATATCAAAGTCACTCTCTTTATATAGAAAGCAAATTATTGCTAGGATCGTAGGCCTAACTTCTCATTCTCAAACTGCATAATTATGATGTCGACTGTAGGCTATGGTTTTTTCAGATACATTTTTTTTTTCAAATATATACTCATCTAATCTGATTTGTATGAGATTATTATTTAAAAAATATATATTTGTTGAAATTATAATTTATGTCTATATTAATTTTATAATATTATTATTTTAAGTCTGTATACTTCTCATTAAATTGTGGTAAATTTAATACTTATATCTAAAACTAAAAAAATACAAAAATAATTAAAAATAATTTTAAATTTACATATTTATAAAATTATTTATTAAAATATCAGAATTTATAAAATATTTACTAAAATACCATATTTTTATTAGTTCAGTGAGAATTTACAATGAGTTTATAATAAATTTATGAAATTTATACAGTTTATAATAAGTTTATAATAAAATAACTAAAATAATTTTGATAAAAAAATAAAAAAATTTAAAAATATAATAAAGTATGTCATTCATAATCTCATATATTTCATAATAAAAAGATTAAAAACTTAAATTTATTTTCCGTAAGTGGCCTCTCCAACATGATTGAACTTCCTAATTTCCTTAAAATGGGTTAATTATGAAGACAAGTCTACCGTGTTTTATTTTAAGTCCATTATAAAAAGGTCCATTTACCCTCATGAGCCGGCCTACATTGTATTAGATGGGTTTTGTATCCATGGAGTTGGTTTTCAAACTGGCCGGCAGGTTATGTCAAAAGGCCCAAAAGTGTTCTCTCCAGTCAGCTTCCGATTTGGCAATGTTGGCGCTCCGGAATAAGTACGTTTACATTTTTACCACAATTTTATTTCATTTTAACTAAACTTAATTTTAAAATTTCAATTTTTTTTATAAAAATTATTAAACATAAATATTAAATTTTAAATATTTAATTATTTTAAATGAATAATTATTCAAAACAACTAATCTAATAAATAAAAAAAATGGATGAATAAATAGCCACAATAATATCGAATGAAATTAAACATACAATGTTGGTATGGTCAACATTATATATATATATATATATATGACGTTAAAAGTAGAGCCCATCAACCTTGACATCGTCAAATAGAAAAGAAACTAATTTAAAAAATAATAATAATAATTAAAATCGACCACCATCGATCATCACCATGCACCTCTCACTGTGTTTTCAGCTTTCCCACGAGTCACTGCCTCTGATTGTATAATTTTATAAACAAATAATAATAAAAATCCATGGCTTAAAGAAAAAGAAAAAAAGAAAAAAAAAGGTGATTGATGATCTTTGTCAAAGAAAAGGAAAACAGAAAAAGCATAATGCATTCATTCCAGTTAAACAACCCTTCTGAAATTACTTGAAATCACACCAATCGTTCTTTTTTTACAACAAATTTATTATACTTTATATATATATATAATAATGTATTAAATATTACGGCTAGATTCCTATTATTTTTCTCCTCTTCAGCAACTCTCTTTTCAAGCAAGCACTATATCTTATAAAATTGCCCTATTCCTTCCTATAGGCCATTAAAAACCGTGTCCAAAAAATTGCTCGGCATCATTATTAATTATTTTCTTTTGCTTAAATTTTAGTTTTATATATTTTTACTTAAATTATACAATTCCTTCTTTAAAATACCAATTATATTTTTAAAAAAATGCTTAATAAGCTTTTTAATATTAATGTGAAAATGAAAAATCAATTTTACATCATAAATTAAAAAATATATATGTATTTTTATGTCTAGACTGTGTCATCATATATAACTCAATGAGTATTTATATAGTTAAAAATGTAAATTAGCCAATATATTTTTAATAAGTATATCTGAATTTTTATAAATAAATAGTTTTGAATTTAAACTTTTTTTAATAATATTAAACTTAAACAGTACGCCCATCATCTCCAAATCAATATAAGATCTCTGATTCTCTATAGTTAATAAAATTATTTTTTTAAAAACAGATTGATGAAATTAAGTGTTGCAAATAAAAAGAAAAGAATAACATGAGAAGAACATAGAGGAGGAGTCGAGTTCTTGTCAGCGTCAAATAATTTTTTTTTTTAAAACAGCAAACATCAGAATTTCTCATCCATCCTACCGCGCATTATTTGGGACCCACCACTTTTGCTTTTGTCGGCTCTTGTCATCTCTTTTTTTTTTTTTCAATATTTAATTTCTACCTTTCCTTTGCTAATTAATTAATTCTATTTTCCCCGTCACTTTTAATGATTTTATGAGATAAATACGGCTTTTCTGTAGCTCTCACAGCTATTCTTTTTTAGTTCTTTTTTTCCCCTATAATGTCTTTATTGTTTGTTTTTATTATTATTATTATTATTATTATTAAGATTAAAAACCCAAACACTATATATATAATAAATATAATTGAAAGCTTTTTAGTTTTTCTTTTTCTTTTTTATAAATATACTAAAAAATATATCCTTTGTTTTTTTAGTATTAGAGAAAACATTAATCAGCTAATGAAATTTAAAATTTGCACGTTTTATATAATTTTTTAATATAAACAACATATTACAAATCATATATAAATTTTATTTTACAAAAAGTGACTTTTCTGTTAATAATTTATCATAGAAAATTAAATTATATTGCAAAGCACTTATGAATTCAATTTTTTAATAGAAATCTTTCAATAACCTAAATGCTTATTTCATAGTGTAAAAGCCAGTAATTTGAAATTTAATTAAAATTTTAACAATAATTTTTATAGTTAAAATTTTAAATCATATCATATATATCATTTTTTCTTTTTTATTTTTTTTAAATTTAGAGACTTAATCGAATATAAGTTTATTACAGAAGTTACATATGCACTGATCATATAGTTAGTATATTAAGTACTCACATTAATAAATATAATAAATGTGTGCTCTTTATAATAATTTAGACAATTCTCATTTCAAGAGTTAAATTTTAGAATCGAATTAGGTTTAAGTATATTTTCTCAACATGGTATCTGAGCTATGATTTAATTTCTTAAAATTAGATAATCCGAAGATATTTAGTCTTGTAAATTTTACGGACTAAATTTTTTGCATGTGTTTGGGTCTATATGTGCGGGGCATATTAAATATCTCATATCGATAAAATATAATAAATATATAATTTTTTATAATAATTTGGATAATCTTTGACTCAAGAGCTAATTTTTAAAATTGAGTTAAGTTTAAATTTATTTTCTAAACATGGTGTGTATATATAAATAAAATATTGTATAAAAATTTTATTTGAAAATAATGAAGAAGAGAAAAACGCAGAAAAGAAAATTTAGCGTTCTAATAATTGCCAAGGTTATTGAAGAATGAAAAAGCATTTGAAAAGAATGACACACAGTGTATGAAAAGTGAATGAAGAAAGATAAAATTCCATCTGAATGAAAGGATGTGATATGATCATTGATCAGGTTAACAAATTAATCATCTATATACTATATAATATTTATATAATTATAACCTTTATTTGTGCATATATATATAAATATAAATTAATAATATGCTTAATTATTCAGCAAGCAAAAGCAAATGAAGTTGCCTCCAAAAGCATGAAAAAGTGAATTAATTGGCATCCTGTGAGGGGGAGAGAGAGAAGGCAAAGATCTCTAATCTTTTGACAAATTGGAGAAGTTAAAAGTAATCAAAATCTTATCTTTCTTTTGTTTTGATAAACCAAACCAAACCAAGAAAAAAAGAGAAAAGAAAACAAACATTTGTTCATGAGTGGTCCTAAGGAAAACACTAAAAACAGGTGACAGATGAAGAACAAGAATCAAGACTTGTCCATTATAAGGGTCAAAAAGTAGAAACCCACCCACAGTACACACCCTCATAATTCCACCCACTATTTAAAAAAAAACTTAATTAAAATATTTAAAATTTCATTAATGGATGGAATGGAATATATAAAAATCAGGCAAAAAAAATAATAATTAAAAAGTTGCCACATTCAATGTGCCAAGTTAAAAATGTGTTTATAGCGTGTGTAGTCAAAACAGACACCTCTCTTTTGTTTTCTTGATTACAGAGTGAACCAACACATAAAAGCCACCGCACAAACTATCCAAAAAACATTCTTTCTTGCGCTAAGGAAGCCGCAGCTTCAGACAAAGGAGGTGAATTCTTCTTTCTTTCTCTTTCTGAAGTCATCAGCTTCCCTTTTTCTTCTGAATTTATGGATGCTGCCCCTTGGCCACAAGTGGGGTGTTTTTTTTTCTTCTTAATTATCTTTTTTTTCTTTTTGGCTAGCTAGCTAGTTTAATTTTGAATTTTCTTGGTTTAGGATCATCTTCTTTTTTACTTGATAATTAGTCTTATAAGAATATATTACAAGTTTTGTGGCCTTTTCCACTTTTTACTTGTCCTTGTTGAGATGTTCATGTGGAAAGCAAAAGAAAAAAGGAAGGATAAAGTTTGATTTTTTTTGGGGTTCTTGAAACATTAAAGTACTGAACTTTTGGCTTTTTATGTGAGAAGAGAACTGATAAAAAGGTCTAATTTGTTATTATCAGTTGTTCTTTTACTCCACTTTTCTTTTATATGTTTCCATTATATTAATTTCCTCTTTAATTCTTTGTACTTGAGCAAACAGAAAAAAAAAGAAGCCTGGGTTTGTTTTATTTTGTTTTGTTTGATCTATTAAATATTTTGTGTTCTCTTCAAAATTCTAGGGTTTGCAGGATATTAATAATAAAGTGGTAAAAGGAATGGAAGAAATATCATCAAATACATGCACAAGGCCAGTGATAGAGAGAAAAGTAAGGCCACAAGAACAATTGAATTGTCCAAGATGTAATTCAACCAACACCAAATTTTGTTATTACAATAACTATAGCCTCATTCAACCAAGATACTTCTGCAAAACTTGTAGAAGGTATTGGACTGAAGGAGGTTCTCTTAGAAATGTCCCTGTTGGAGGTGGTTCAAGAAAGAACAAGAGATCTTCTATTGCTTCTTCTTCTTCTTCATCATCAGCTTCATCTAATAATAATAATAAGCTTCCTGATCTAAACCCGCCAAGTCTATCGCAGTTTCCTAAGAATCATGAAGGGCAAGATCTTAATTTGACCTTTCCTTCTATTCAAGAAAATCATCATCAAAATATCTCTCATTTTCTTGAAGTCACTAAAAATGAAAACAGTAACAACAATCAACATAATAACTCAGCGTTGGAGCTGCTAAGAACTGGGATTTCTTCTAGAGGTCTGAATTCTTTTATCCCAACACCAATGTCTGCAGATTCAAATGCTCTTTATACTTCTGGGTTCCCTATGCAAGAGTTCAAGCCAAGTCTTAATTTTTCTGTTCAAGAAAATGGTGGAAGGATTTTATTTCCTTTTGGAGAGCTGAAACAACTTTCAACAAGCACAACAGAAGTCGTTGATCATCATCAAAATAAAGGACAAGGGACTGCTAATTCTAACTCCAATGGGTATTGGAATGGAATATTTGGTGGAAATGGTGGATCATGGTAAATTTGGTAAAAGAATTAAGACAAGGAGACCTAAGAAACTACTCTTTTTCTTAATTCCTTCACATCGTCGGTCACTTGTTAAAAGTTGTTCAGGAAGACTAATTAACTGATAGGATTTTCTGGTTTTTATTGCTTTTTTTTTTCAACTATTTTGAGCAGTAGTGTAAAAATTATTTGAAGCTAGCTTCCCATTGGGTTTGGCTTCAAAAGGGTTTCCAAGTTTTATTTTTTTTCCCCTTTGCTTTACACTGATAATTCTGGTTTGTGAAAAAGGTTAGAAGAAGATGTGAATATAAGTCTCAGGATTTTAGGACTGTATTCATAAATTCTTCTATTTCAAAATTAGGGCACCTTATTGCAGTGTTGTAGTATGTGTTTTTCACTTAATTTCCTGAGTTGGATCCATCAGTTGTATTTTTATTTTTTTTGTATGCAGTGGGCGACTTAAATTTGGAGATTATTGATTTATAACTATCAATATCTTTTTATTCAAAAAAAAAAAAAAACTATCAATATCTTTAATAAACTAATTAATTATAATTAAATGATCTATTAGTAGTATTATATTAATAAATATTCATTTATAATCGTGAAGATTTTGTGGGTTAGTTAATGTTGCAAGTCTTCCACTTCCTTTTTTTTTTTTTTTAAAAAAAAATGCATACCTACAAAACATGTCTTAACAAAACAAAAATTAAACGACTTTTCCTAACATTTTCTATTAGCCTAAAAAACATTAGCTAGACTCCAAATTTCGGGTATAACAAATATAAATTTAAAATAAATATATATTTTGTGGTGCAGTTAATTGTCTTATGAATTATGATATTAGCAGCATGATTATTAAATTTATAATTAATTTGTTTCTATTTAGTTGGTAATCTGGAGCTGACAAAAGAAAAAAATAAATTCTACTATTTTTTTCAAATAAAAAAAATCACAAAACATTAACATAATAAATCGATCCGAATATTTCTTCAAAAAAACCTGAATTAAATATTTTCAATCATAAGTAAAATGCAACTGATAGTATAAATAGGAGCTATAATAATATAAGGAAATAAAGAAGACAGCAACTTGACAAGCCCCACTTTTGAAAAAATTGAAATTGAATTAATTAAGACACATTATTACTAAAAACCCTAATTAAAGAACTGCCATTAATTTATAATACTATAAATTACAAAGAACAACCAAAGCAAAATTGTTCTTAGAAAACCTGTTTACCTGCCCCAACTAAAAACATACCTAATGATAATTTTTAGCCACCCACTTAATTTGCAGAACGATCCTTAATGTCATTTCATTTTCATCACTGATCTATTACTGCGTGTTAATTAAGCTCTATTATTAGTAGTATTTTATTTTATTTTTAAATATTCAATAACTAAGAAATTAAAAATCAGCTAATTTTTTTTTTGGTAAAAAGAATCAGCTAAATTTAGTCTTCACTCTTGACAGGGACCCTCAAACATTCCCCTGGGCAAGCGTGCTAAGTAATATACATTTTTATTCATTTTTTTATTAAATTTTCTGAACATGATTTTGCAGTGAAAATGAACCTTATTCAGCCCACTCTAACCCTATCATGGGGTTCTTTTCTTGCCAATTTTCGACCCTTAATTATAGGTAGGTTTCTCTAATGCTATATAGTCTCAATCAGCCGACCGAGCCAAAAAATTTATTTGATGTGTCGCTATTATTCAAAAAAAAAATTTATATTATTATTTTATAAAATTACTGCCCCTTCATTTAAAAAAAAACATATATATATATATATATATTAAAGTTTTTAAAATTTTTTATTTATCCCTCTTAAAATTTCAAATTATTTTTTACAAAAAATAAAAAATATATATAAATTCTAAAATTTTTAATAAAATTAATTAAATCTTTAACCAAATTAATTTAATTTCATCTAATTAATTAAAAGATTAAAAATAGATTGAAAGCATAATAAAAAAAAGAAAACTGAGAAAAAAAATATAAAATTAAGATCTATATTTTTTATTTTTTTTGTATTTAATTCTTTTTTTAAATTTATTTTATTATTTATATTTCTAATATTCTTTAATAATTTTTGAATTAATTATATTTGTTAAAAAATTACTTTACTTTTTTTGATTATTTTTTTTATTAACCAATGAAAATGTCTTATTAATAGATTAACAAATTTATTAAATAATTATTATATAGAAAAGATTTGAAAAAAAAAATTGCCCCATTATAATATAATTATCGCTTCGCCCCTGATTATGACACTTATTCTTTTATATATAATAATTTATTTGAAATTTCAATAATTTATTGTTTATACATAATTGAAATGCTGAGAATGGAGGACGTATAAATCGGGTGTAAGAGATTAGCCTGTTGACTATAGGGATTTAGTAAGTTCTTCATTCTGAGTGTTGGTTTGATTGCATTAATAAAGTTTCTACTCTTAAATTATTTCTATCTAATATAATACAAATTGAACAAAAGTTTAAAAGGATCACTTGATCCACTCAAGACAAAGGTGGCTCCACCTCTGGTCTCTATTTATTGAAGTGCCTAATTAATTATATTTGGACCATACCAAACGTGTGGGCCATATAATTGAATTATTGATCTTCATTTGCTCATTCCTTCATTCCTTTTTTTTTTTTTGTTAAGGAGCGCAAGGATTTTTCTTTTTTAGTTTGTCATAGGATTCAAATAAGAATTTATTGGCTAAAACTCCTTAGTAAAAGAAATACTCCGTATAAATTAAAAATAAGTACTATTGTTGAAGTTGAAATAACGACTACGTCTGCATCTGGGTAAACACTACTATCATTTTCCCGCAATTCTCCTTGCAAGAAAGTCCTCCCTATTGTTAATTTATTAATCAAATAAAATTCCACTTGTTTGACATATTAATTAGATTTACAATTTAAAATACTTCTTTGAGACAGACTTTTTTTTTCTTTTTTTTTTGAACTGGATTTGAGACAGAGGCACCGCAGTTGTCAAGTCTTTTATTAAAACTATTTCATCATCCCAAATGGATCACTTTGATTGGTTCCTTGAATAACATTGAATTATGAATTTACAGGCCAAAAGATCATCAAATACACTGGTCTTTCGTCTTTGTTTAATAAAATATCTGCTTTAGCTTCGAGATCTAACCTTGGAAGGCATGTGCAAAAACAGGGCATGGTCAAAGGAAATTCTTTGCTATGTTTTCTCCCTAATTTCGGCAGCTCTTGTTATTAGCAACATAAATTATTTTCTAATCTGGATTTAGAAAGATAAATTTGCAATTATATAACCTTGCTCCAGCAGCACATTCAGCCGCTCTATTGAGTAAAAGATTCGATATGGGGAATATTACAGGCAAAAAATTAATAAGAAGAGTGAACTTTTGCAGGTTAGAAAAGATAAAAGGTATTTATGACAATCGAGTTCTGTTGTACAAAACAAGAAAAAAAGGGGGGTAAAAATGATAGCAATGTCAAAATTATGTAATAAGCCAAAGACAGCATTTCTCTACTGTACAAAGATAACTTGATACATTTATTCACTCATCATCTAAAAGACAGCTCGTAAAAGTAGCACAAAAACATTACATATCCAAATATCCTTCCAGTTCTGACTTATATACAAAGACAACCGCCGAGCTGCAGATGGATCAGTGCACATGCTTTTTCAACTTGATAAAATAGCAATTTTCTACACAAGCCAAACTCACGCGTCTGCATTAATTCCAAAGATCCGAACCTTGTGCATATTTGGGAACTTGGCTACAACGAGCACTAGCACTGCAAGAGTGTTGAAGAAGAGCATTGGATGTTGATAATCAGTCGTGTGCGAGGCTATCAAGTACCTGTATAGAGGAAAACTGGGCATAAATAAATGGCAAGCAAGAAGTAAAATTCAAGATCAAATGATACGATGAATGCACTGCCCAAAGGACAAACAGTGTAAGAATTGCAACTTTAAGAACATGGAGAGTGCCAATCAATGGAAAACATGTTGATTTGCAAAGTAAACATTGAATCAAGACTTCTCACAACAGACTATAGCACGCTGGACAAAGTTAACCTCCACCATGGACCCATAACTGTGCAAAACAATGCTCCCAGTTCGATGAAAAATATCTACAAGAATTTTATCATCTTAAACTGCTATGTAGACCCTTAACTGTGAAAAATTGCCTGCAAGTACACCAACTAAACCAGCCCCAGCTGTATCTCAAGTAAGATCTCTGAACAAGCTGATGCAAAAGGGCGGTAGTATGCTAATAAAATTCAGGCTGCCAGGCTACATCATTTTAGTCTAGCTAAAGGCTGAAAGATTGACATGCTATGGAAAGGGGAAATGAAGTTTCTCTGCAGCATAACATGGAGTCCCTTGCCTTTCACAGGTCAATTCATGAATCCAAGAGACAAGTTTGGACCAAAAGAACTGTATCTTCTTTTTTTTTTTACCTTGACCATGTAGAAAATTAGTTATAAATGAAAAATTTACCAGTGGATGTTCAATCCTTATACTTCAATTATTTTAAGTAAAACTGAGACTCATAATTGCAATTCGCAGGTTTGAATGTGTAGCTAAACCTGTTTAAGATTCACTATCATCCTCAAGAACAATTTAATTGAACAAGAATTCTAACATCTACCTTGGTTGAAAATCATCATACAACATAAATTCCTCAAAAATATTAATTGCCCTTGCAAGCCACTGGCTCCCAATTTAACTCCAATTTACTCCTCAATATCAACAATATGACATGCAAAAGTCAAACCTTGATATGAAAATACAATACCAAGAATGCGTTGTTAAGAAAAAAAAAAGGGGTTAATTATAAAACAATCATGAACTTTCACCAAATTTGCGATCACCACACGAATTTTTAATTTTGACAAGTTAGTCACAAAACTTTCATATTTCGACAAATTTTGCACTGGCCATAATTCCAGCCAAAAGTTCTGGTTGCCAAAAATGACATGGCAGTTATTTATCAATATTTTTTCACATCAGCTTTGACTGTAGAATTAAATAAAACTAGTTAATCCCCAAATCAAAAATTTAAGAATGCCCAAAAAGAAAAATTCCCCATTTAATTTCTCCTATTTTTTCCTTGTGTTTAGTAATCAAAATCACTCATTTCTAAAACCCAAAACCCCATTCACTTTTATCCTTCACTTTCATGGGAATAGAAGAGAAAACACACTATATTGAATTTAACTTTCTTAGAAAGCTCAGGACCCATCAATTCCCTGAGAAGTTGCTCTATGGTGTGCCTATAAATGAACCCAGCCCAACCAGTAACAAAAATTTTTTGCTGAGTCATTATCAAAGAAACCAAAAATTCAAGAACAACCAAAGCATCAAATGTATTCAGAATCAGAAAATGAAGGTTTTTGAAGTGATATAAACCCACAAGCAGAGAAAAAATAAAAAATAAAAAAAAATAATTTGTGATATGAATAGTGGAGAAGAATAAAGGATCAATGTTTATATAAAGGGAAAAACAAATTTGTATTTTGAGCAAATCAAGGAGATAGAGAAAGAGTTGGGTTCTTAAATTTTGATTGTGGGTCTTTAATTAGTTTTGTTTAATTCTATTTCCCATTGAAAGTTTGATACAGCTTCATTTCTAATTGAATTTTTCCTTTCTTTTTTTCCCCATTTTCACAGTCAAAGCTCAAATGGAAAAAATATCAATAAACAATTGCATATTAGCCATGAGAGCTGGAACTCTAGCAGAAATTATGACAGGTACAAAATTTGCCAAAAAATGAAAGTTTCTGATCAAACTGTCAAAATTAAAGTTCGTATTATAATTGCAAATTTGGTGAAATTTGGTTAATTATTTTGTGGTTAACCAAAAATAATATTGCTTGTGCTTTTCTAAATCATAACATCTGATGGCCATTAAAACAACAAGAGTGGAGATATTTGATGTATTGTTCAATGAAAGTTCAAGGAAATGATAAAAAGAATGAACATCAGTAATGAATTACTGCACAAAAAAATCAATAGTAAGGAATTACCCGCATATATGTTAAGGTTTATTAAGCTGCATATCATATCACCAAAGTCAATAGTACAATTACAGCCTATGATTTTCCTAACTAGTTTAGAGCTTAGCAATGATTTTCATATCTTTATAGTCGATATGTATAATATCAAACACCACAGTTGCAAACAGAAAATAAAGAAACTCAGAAACATCACTCAACATATATAGATGTAGAAGCCAGGAATAAATCCTTAGAGAAAAGAGAAATATTAACAATAAAGGCATCCATAAAGGAAAAAAAAAAAAGAAAAAAAAAAGAACTTACAGCACCACAGGAACAACAGTAAGGAACTTTCTGTTGCGTGTAAGTTGTTTTCCATTGTCTATTTGTTCCCACCAAGTTAGCCTATTATAGATCCCCTGATCATCAGCAAATGGCGTTCCTTTCTTCCAATGAAAGAAGTGATAAGTGATCTGCAAGGTGAAGCACTCTACTCAAACTTGGTCCATATAACATAAAGCAACCTAAGCTAGTATCCAGGGGAAAAAAGGCATATGAGCAGAAAAAGAAAAAGGCATAGTGATCATTCCTTTAGCAAAGTATTGAACCAAAGAAAAATGGCTGTTAATTTATTTAAAAATAAAAAATTTTCAATCTGATGCCTATTAAACAGCAGCAACACTTCTACAGCTTATAGCTATTAAAGCATTGGCATATCACTCAATTAGTATGATTATTTGAATGAATAAAAAAAAAAGATTAGAAGCAAAACTATTTTAATTGGCACATAACAGAGCACAGTATTAGAATAAAGAAAACAGAAGTAGAAGGAATTTGAATCATGTGGCATGGGCTTTCAAAATACAAAGAGAAGAGAACATACAAAACTATTAATTAGGGAATGTTGAAAGTAAAGGTATTATAAGAGGCAAAGTTTGCAACTCTGTAAGGACAGGGGATACACCAAGAATGTGATGACAAGACTTAACTAGAAATACAATTCTCTTTGGATGAAGTGAGGAGTTAAAAATGGCAAAATGAATATTGAAGACTGGACAGAATGTGTATGAATTTTATTTCCTGGCGTCCAGACATATAGAAGTGAATATTGAAGAACGACAGGTCATTATCATATCTGAATCCAAAAATTCACAGATACCAAGTTCAACCAATCTCAAGAGTCCATTCAATGAAAGACGGAAGAATATGAGAACAAGCCTGGCAAAGAAATGTAAGTAGATGGTGCCTATTTCTTCAATACATTCGTGAGAAGTGTAAAACAATAAAAAAATTTTCCGATCAAGATAACAGAAAGAAGCTCAGAAACATTTCCAATTTGGTTACTTCAGGTAACGAATTTTAGGTTTCTAGGACATTATGAAATATACAATTGGAATAACGATTTGACCTGGTTTTTCCTTTGACTTGGCAAAGAAACTGAGGTAAACTAAGCAATAATCAGGATCCAAGAAAGCAATAGTCAATAGAACCCCACAGGTGTATTTTTACCTAAACGCGCACCACCAAAATCGAACTACAATCAAAATAACTTGAAAGCCGTAAAACCCAAAGCAGAAGATTACAATTCCGGCATTCAACAACATAGTGACCCACATATATACACTATTCTTGAATCCTAAATTACTGGTCTTTGCTTTCCTTATTTTTAAAAAATCAAAACCCTAATCAGCATAATATTATCTTTTACGGCACCAACACAGATAAATAGAGGGAAATAGAATAGAGAGAAAGCGTACACAGAAGTGGGCGAGATTGACTATGGTCCAAGCCATGCCAGGAGAGCAGCCAAAGATAGAGAGAACAAGAAGCCACGAGAAGAACAAGATAAGTATGTAAGTGGTCCAAACCCCTGGGTACATGAACCACTCGGTATTTCGATTCAGATCCGCCGGTGGCACGGCATTCACGTAGAGATTCGCCATATCTCCTTAATCTATATCCGGTGGTCTTATTTGTATCTCCGTGGTGAAGATTCAATTTCAATGAGCTGTTGCTGTGATAGGGTAATGATGATGATGACGACGACGATTCGGGATTTGATTGATAGATAGAAATTGGCGAAATAAATCGTTTGACACTATAAAAAGAAATTAATGGGTCTGCAGATAAAACTAAATCCAGAAAGCCAGTTTTTGTTTTGTGAGCTTTTGGTTAATGGTAATGATGATAAAACTCATCAACGATTCCCATCTTCCAACTTTTGGTATAACTAAATAAATATTTCTCTCAAAATTACAAAATATCTTGGCCAAACCACGTCGTTTTTATGCTCAAATTTGATGATGATATTTTTTTTAAAAAATAAAATTTATTATTTAATTTAAAATTTTTTCGTCTTTATAAAATTATTTTAAAATTTCCAGATTTTTTCCCCAAATTTTCGTTAAGAAATTGTATAAAAAATAAAAGTAAAATCTAGTACCTGAAATACCCTGTCATCATCAATCATCAATCTTCACCACCATAAAGCCATGAACAAACAATCTACCATTGTTTCTACAATACTCATTTGTTGAATTCCAAATATAAAAGCATTATACAGTTTATACTAATTAATTCTGTCAATTAAATTAAAAATACATATAATTTTATAACCCAGCTTGAATAACCCACAAATTGATTTGAAAATGAGAACAAATCTCGTACTCGTTTTTTGAATTGGCTTTGCATTCTCACTTGAGGCCATAGTTTCTCATAGGCATATTCACCCAGCAAAAATTCAGCTTCATAAGCTATGTATCTTGAGGCTCCTGCAACCAAAAGCTATATCAATGTGAACCAGCGGCCAAAGCTTGGCCTGCAGCAAGCCTAAGCAAAGATGATGAAGGCTCGAGCTCCATTCTCAATCGAATCAATCTCATCTCCTGATAATAATAGGCGGAAGAGATTAATTTGTTCAGAAAAATCAAATCTGATAAACCTCTTGATTGTTTTTTTTAAAGATGAAGGATTACTTTATTAATTTAATAAAATTTTTAAAAAATAAATAATATATTTTTAATTTTCGTCGAAATTTAAATTTCAAGCTTATAAATAATTTAAATATTGTTAGGCTAAAAATTATTAATTAACACGTATTGTTAGGCTAACATTTATTAACACATTTATTATCTCTTTGATAGATAATAGTATGAAAATAATTGAAAGAGAAATGTATTAAATTTATTTCTTTTATACAAATAAAAAATAAACATTAGCTAATAATTGGAGGGCAATGTATTATATTAAAAAAAATTGACTTAAATATAATAGAGGGTATTTATGTTTATGAAAAAATATATTTTCTTATTTTTTTTTTTATAAATATTTGAAAGTACTAAATTCAAAAAAATAGAGAGATCGAAAACTCATTAATTATATCGATCATACAGGATTCAAGATATTTATTTTTTAACATTAATTTATTTTATTAAAATTTTAAAATAAAATAAGAAGATTATTTAAAATTTTTAAGTTTCAATTTTCATTATTGTTGTCAGATATTTTTGAATTTTCTTTAAATTAAAAAATAAAGTTAAGAATTTCAATTTGACACGTTAAAGAATAATGATTTACTAAATTAAAATTTGATTTTAAACCCATCAAAATTTTTTGAATGCTCCCGTTAAAATTGATGATATTACTGAAATAAATTTATAAATTATTTTAGTTATACAAAAATTTTAATTGTAACACTATTAAAATTTTTAGGACATGTATCTCAAGAAAAATCATGCTATTAAACAAATAGCTTAGTGATTGATTGTGTATTCCGAGGGCCCCCTTAATAATTTTCAATTTTCAAAATTAGTTGTATTTTATAGTTTCTATAGGTATTTATTTTTTGAAATATAAACATTGGTTAATCAATTTTATAGGGTTATAGTTATACATTAGTCAAGTGATTAATAGTTTTAGCTAATGTTTTTTTGACTAATTATACATGAGGGAGAAAATATCTAATAATCGAACCCAAAATATAAATAAAAATAGCAAACTTTTTTACCATCAAATTAAATTTTGTCCGTTAAATATTTTTAGCTACTTTAGGTAAGAGAATATTAAAATTAATTAGTTGGTCCAACGCAATAGCGGAACTAAGAGGACATAGGACCATATATTTAATATAGGTTAAATAATTATAAAATTTTTAAGATTTTACATATTACACTAATCAGTATTTGTATTTTTAATATTTAATTTTTTCATCCTTCAGTTTTCAAAAATTAAACTGTTCAGTCATCTTATTAATATTTTTATCCTAAAAATATTAGTCAATTACTTTTATATTATAAAATAATTTATTTATTTTTTCTTTATATATATATATTTTTGTTATTTATTAAGTCATGCTTATTTTTAATTTTATTTATATTTCTTACATAAAATTTATTTTAATTTTATAAATATTTTAATAAGTTATTTTAATTTATAATTATTTTTATAAAGATAAATATATTATTAATTTATATATATTCTTATAAAGATAAATATAAAATAAAATAACTTATTTACTCTTCATTTATATATATTTATCTTTGTTGTTTATTTTATTTTTAATTTTATTTTATATATAGATTATCTGTAAAATAATAAAAGATATTATTTATATTATTTAAAATTATTTTTTAGTAATACCTATAAAATTAAAATAAATAATATATATAAATTGTCTGTAAAATAATAAAAGATATTATTCGTATTATTTAAAATTATTTTTAAATAATATTTATAAAATTAAAATAAATTATATGTAAGAAATATAACTAAAATTAAAAATAAACATGACTTAACAAATAATAAATATATATATATATAAATAAATTATTTTATAATATTAAAATAATTGACTAATATTTTTAAAATAAAAATATTAGTATAAAGACTAAACAGTTTAATTTTTAAAAATTGGAGGATGCAAAAATTAGATATTAAAAATATAGAGACTGATTAATGTAATATACAAAATCTCAAAAATTTTATAATTATTTAGCCTTTAATATATATATATATATAGATATTTATATATTATAATACATTGCAATATATATTAAATTCTTATGATATATAATATATATATATAACATATTATTAAAATATAATTTTAAATTTTTTTATAAAAATTTTTAACTTATAATTTAAAAAAAAGTTAAAAATTAAAGGAATCGAAATATTAATTTATACTGTAAATTAATAGAAAAATTAAAAAATATTAGATAATAAAAAAAATTACTTTTTAAATATAAATTCATTTTTTAGTTTAAAAATTTTATCTCTCTTTCTTTAAATTCTGATTTGGCCTTGTACAATTTGTAAACCACCGGAAAGTCAATGCCTTCCTAGCTTTGCCTTGCGAGCAGTCAGAATCAATAAAGATAGCGTTTTCTTTTCGTTTTGTTTTTTAACAGCAGGGCAAAAACACAACCCTGTGAACTCTTTTCTTATTAGAGGATATAAAATGAAGAGCAAAAATAAAAATAATAATACATAATGACCAAACACAATTTGTTCTGTAGTGAAATATAATAACCATTCTATTTCTTTTGGAGCTAAAAAAAAATATTATTTTTAATACAGTATAGTAAGCAAATATAACCAATCAATTAAAACTTTTTTTTTTGAATGCACAAATCAATTATAAAACTTAAAGAGTACACATACCGTATTTTTTTAAATTATTTTTTGTCTACCATTTTAAAACTAATTGATGACGTCCAAGTAAACATAGCCACGGCTCAGTTGAACCGTTAAACTGAATCGACCATTTTGATTTAGTTCAATAAATCGAACCGTAATCATAATTAAAAGTTCAGAACCGAAATCAGAACCTTCTTTTAAGATTTCAGTTCAGGTTTTAAAATATTTGAACCGGAACCAAACCGGCGGTTCTGGTTTAAAAATGAAAAATTAAAAAAATAAAAAAAAATTTTAAGGGTATTTTATGAAAATAAAAAATTCAAAAAATCTATAAATACACTATCTTTTTAATTCATGTTCTAATTTTTACACAATTTCTTTCAATAATCAAATTTTAATTATCTAATTTAATTTTAAATTCTTCAACCCTCAATTCTCTAATTTCTACTCTCTTAAATTCTTCTTCTTATTATTTGTTACTGTTAATTATTATTATTAGTAATATTTATTATTTATTATTATTGTTAGTAATATTTATTGTTTATTTTTAATTATTATTATTATTATTATTATTATTTATTAGTATTGCTAGTAATATTTATTGTTTGTTAATTATTATTATTTTGTTATTATTATTATTATTAGCAATTGTTATTTTTATCATTGTTAAAAAATAATAATAATATTATTATTATTATTATCAATTTATATTAAAATGATAAGTTCTAATCATTTTTATAATATAAATGATGACGAGTAAATTTCACAATAATATATTAATATTTTGGATGATGAAAAAGAAGTAAATTGACAAATGCAAGACACATTATTTATATTTATTGAATATTTCAAATGTAATATTAAATATTTATAATTATAATTTATATATTTAATTGATTTTTAGTAATTATGTTCAAACATTTTTTTTAATTTTTTCTTTATACTTTAATTGTAATATTAAATATTTATAAATAATATTATTAATTTTATAAGTGGTGTTTAATCTCATAAAAAATATTATCATATATCAATAATAGTATTTTCTTTTAAATATAATTTTTTTTAAAAATTGATTTGAACCGGTGGTTCAAATTGAAATTGAAACTGAAAAATCGGACTAATTTTTAAGAACTTAAATTTTAACCGAGTCGGCTCTTACCGGTTAAGATTAAAATTTATAAAAATTATAAATGAAAACCAGCGATTCTGATTCGACGGTTCCAGTTAACCGAACCGTGACCATAATTGTCTCTAAGTGATTGAGACAATTTTGAATTCCAATTACATTTTTTTTTTGTTGAAACTTTACTCATTCAGCAGCATTCAAACATGAAACAAAATTAAAAAAGCATTCAATACATAAACATAAGTAACTATTTTTTTATTTTCACAAAATATAGAACGTAACTTTTTCTTAAAAATTTCATTATAAAAATTCCATTCACATCTGGAGCAATTGCAATGGAATTTGATCTTTCAAATTCAAAATGTACTAAATAAGGACTTTGAATAGAACACGTTTTTTTTAGCAATGAATAAAACAAAATTAAATATCGAAAGTGTATTATTACTATTTAATTTAATTTATTTTTTTTGAAATTGTAATTGCTTCATATCATATCATTTGAAAGCTGTAGCCTGCAGAGACACTGTATATATATTAATCACAAAATGTTCATAGGCTACTGGCGCATGTGATTATCTTATCAAGCTTAGATTGATAAATAAAATAAGACATATATATGCTGATTGAGTTTGAATAATCGGCATTTGTTTACTATGGAATTTAATTAAGTATTTGGTTTGAGAACTTTCAATTCTAGAAATATATATATATATATATATTATCACTAATTAATTGATTGATTTTTCTTATTAATGTTTGATATAACAATTTCACAGTTCTAATAATAACAACTATATTATTGATTAAAACATTGAAATAAATAAATATAGTCTATATTATTATAAAACTAGCTCATTTAATTTGTAAATGGATTTAATTACTAATCACTTTGTTAATTAATCAGAAATCCCTTTTTTTGAGCTCAAAAATAGACGTAGTCAATGGTTTTGAAAGTCAAGGATCGAGGTCCGTTGAATTCGCAAGAGATAGAGCTGTATATTTGAATTATATCCTACGGTTCCCTTCTTTCCCTTGCTTTTCTTTTAAATTTAGTGTCTCTGATGTGCTCTACATAGCGTGTTTATTTTTGGCTTTTCAAATGTCAACTCTAAGCAACGCATTTTTTTAATAAGCAGAGGTGGATTAATTAATGATTACTGAAAGGCACAGAGAATGGCAGCAAAGGATAAAACTAGAAATTAGTGGGCAGGCAAATGAACCCTATCTAACAAATGCAAAGGACAAAACATTCAAAATGCATAAAGCTAGAGAGACTGAGCAGCAATCAGTATTGCACCAAGGCAACGTAAATTTTCAGCCCGTTAATTATTCAAAAACCATACTGCAATTTTGCTTCTTGTTAACTTGGCTTTTGCTGTTCCCATTTACATATATAATCTATATATAATATCCATTATTAATTCTTGAATCTTGATTTTCGTTTTCCCAATATAGCCAAACAAATCAATGGATCCTGTTGATATACCATCCTTCTTCATCTGTCCTATTTCTCTTCAAATAATGAAAGATCCAGTTACTATCTCTACAGGCATGACTTTTGATAGAGAAAGCATTCAAAAATGGCCGTTCTCTTATAATCACTTAACTTGTCCTATTACTAAACAACCTCTCTTAGATTTCACTCTTATTCCAAATTCCAATCTTCTTCGTTTGATCCAATCTTGGCAGCAACACAAGCCGAACCAGAGGGCTACTTCAATGGAGCAAAATCAAAAGCATGAAGATTTGGTCACTATTAGTGTTCTTCTTGAGGAGATAAAAAATCCTAATCTGCAGGTAAAGTCTCTTAGAAAGATTAAAACACTGATCCAAGATGATACTAATAATAGGACTTTATTAATGGGAGATGATGTTTTATTTTCTTGTATAGCTTCTCTTATAGCAAAATATGAGTTACCTGCTGCAGGTCATTCCTCATCTATAATTGTTATAGATGAAGCAGTGTCTGTTTTATGTCTTTTAAAGCCATCTGATGATAATTTGAAAATAGTGTCAGAAAACGGAAATGGGATTTTAATTTGGTCACTTTGTACAATTATGACAAAGTATTTGCATAACCAATCAAGAACACAAGCTGCCTTTCTACTAAAGTCTATATTCAAAGTAGTAGATGAAGGTTACAAGACAGGACTTAAATCAGAATTCTTTGAAAGTATGGCAGAGATATTAAAGGACCAAAATTCAAAACAAGGAAGTATGGCGGTTCTAACGATTTTAATTCAAGTGTTGCCATTTGGGAAAAATAAGGAGAAAGCTATTCAAGGAGGTTGTGTTCCGGTTCTTGTCGAACTACTAGCTGAGAATACTGAGAAGCATGCTAGTGAAATGATGTTGATTGTGTTAGAAAAACTTTGTAGAAGAGCTGAAGGGCGCTCGGCTTTTCTTGCCCACCCAATAGGAATGGCAGCCGTTTTGTCAAAGATTCTGAGAGTTTCCCATGCTGGAAATGATAAAGCAATTAGTTTGTTGTTATGGATTTTCAGGTTTTGTCAAAGCAATAAAGTCGCAGAAGAGTTCTTGGAAGTTGATGGTGTAGCTAAGGTTTTTACGTTAGTACAAAGTGGATGTGATTCAAAGATCAAAAATAAAGCCAAGGAAATTTTAGGGTTCCATAAAAATACATGGAGCAAGTCTCCTTGCTTTCCTTCTTGTTTGAAAGCTTGATTGCTTGAAAAAAATACATATATGGCTTCATAGTTTTCTTTTCTGAAGAATTAATTGTCGTTTTTTTTATAATTTGTTTCCAGTTTCTTGGTTGTAATTTTCCAAGTGTTAAAGGCCTTCTTGTTTCCTTCTGGTTTATGGAGATTTTGTAAAAGATATGTTATATGATTGCAAATATAATTAATATGAAACATCTTAATATATAAATATATTTCTTCTATAGGATTATTTAATAAGATTGTTATTTGTTTGATTTTATACAACTATTCAAGGGCTGACATATGCAAGACAATGTGTGTAAACAATAAGCATATATAGTGTGTCCTGTGCTAATCGGCTCATAATATCTGTAATTCTGTATTAAAAAAGAGGCAGAGATACGTAAAGGATAAAACTTAAAGCCAACTATATATCAACCAACCCTCCATCAGCTTGGCAAGTGCCAAATACACGAGGATAGTAGCAGTTAAATAATTAAAGAACTATTGCTTTGACCTACCTGCCCGCTCAGTGCTTTAGTACTATTTAGCACTGAACATGATAACTTTTAGGGCCATTTACCTAGCTAATTAGTGGGTAAAAGAAAATCTAAAATTACCAAAATAGGGTAGTTTCAAAAATATTTATTTACTGACAATATGTATATATATATATATTTTTTTGATCTTTGATTAGAGTCAAAAGTCAGTCAAAACAAAAACGGAAGACAGGAAAAAAAAAAGAAAAGAAAACCTGATTCATTTTGTTTATCAGTTAATAGAATGTTTGGCATAACTTTAAAAGTTTAGTTTATAAATTGGACATAATTTAATGGAAAATGCATTTTTTTTAGATAGGCTCATGATCGTTTTTTTAAATTTTTAAATAATTATATATTTATTTGAAGTATTTATAAATGAGTAATTAACCATTGATATATCTGATAAAAAATAATTTATAAGTTTATTTATTATTAAAATAAAAAAATATTATAATAAGCTTATTCAATGAATTTTAAAAAATAAATAAAAATAATATAGTAAATCATTTTATCAAATTAGCTTATAAATAAACTATTTATAAATATCAAAATAATAAGATGGTTCCCAATTTTTTTTTTTTAACTTGAACAATTTCTAAGTTTATAAAATTCTCATATCAACTTAAATTTAGAGCACTTTATAAATTAAGCCAAACATTCTTTAAGTGGCTAACTTGAATTGTTGTCTTGCTTGCCACCTCTCCACAAGATGCACTCTTGTAATTATTATTTTTTTTTCAGAATTTTAATTTTTTTAATCACATAACTACATTTTTTTTATAGAATTTTAATTTTTTAAGAAATAAAGTATATAAATTTTAATAATTTTAAATATATATAATTTTAAATAAATTTTGAATTTATTTTCGCTATTTGGTCCTATTAAATGTTAATTTGATTATCGATTTATAGTTGATGCCTGTCAGGCTCTGAAAGCTGCTAGGGTTGTATTAGACTAATTAAAAGATTTGCTTGTTTAATTTATTTCTGTATTTATATGTGATTATTTTATATGTCAATAATTATATATATATGTTAATTTTTTGTTGTTTAATAACTCTATATAAGGGAAATTATTGTTTTTTAAAAAGATTGTTTAATTTTAAATTTAAAAAATAACAACTAGAATTATCCACTCGACCTCAAATATCAAAATAAATGTAAAGACTTTATTTTAAATTTAGAAATTACTATATATATGCTTATGCAATATGCCTAACCTTAATAAATTACATATATTTTAAATTCTTCAACGTGTATTTGCACAGATTACATTTGTTTTCTTAGTAAAAACAAGGAAGAGAAAAAATCGAACGTTGTGTTCTACTCAGAAAAAGGATACATGAGTTGTACATATAAAAGAAATTGACAGGCCTTGTTAATTATAATTGGCACTCAAACAATGTAACAAAAAAGAAGAGTCATCATCAATTGAATCCAAGTAACTTCTTAGGCTTAACTTTGTATTAATATAATTTATTGATTTGGTTAAGATTACAGTTTGGTATATAAAATGCATTAAAAACTGTTAAATTTTTTTCTATGTTATATTATCCTCATTATTTCTGTACATCACTGGCTTTCTGTAAATAATTATTTTTATTTAAACAATATTAACCTGTGATGACGTGAAGATATGGAGAGGTTGATTATAATTAATGTTGAGTAAATCATAATATAGAGGAAAAGAAAGAAATTTATAGATTTAAATTAACTTGAAGAAAAGGATTACAATATAATTTAAAGGTATTATATCACATGATGTAGCTCAAAAAATTTATATAATAGCTTTTAATTAATTTAGAGATTAAAATTAAATTGATTTTAAATAATATTAATGTATTATATATATATATATTCTTGCATTCGTAATAAATAAATTGGTGGTCAGTTTAGAGGGTAGGTGGGTTGCTTTCACACTAATTTTAGTCACATTACAGAAGTCAATTTGCATTGCCTTTATACTTTAGAGTTGGACTTACGAATTTTCTTCACCTGCATGTTACAACTTGCAATTGCTGCATGCAATTTATATCTGAAGTCAACAAAAGAAACTATATATATATATATATATAACCTTATTGATATATGTAAAGAAAAAGATTCAAGACCGACAGCAAGTCAATTAGATTCAATGATGATTAACTTCTGCAGGCAACTACCTTAGAATATATATGGTCAAATACATTTATAGCTAACCAGACTATTAATTCAATTTCGAGATTTGTATATAATCGTTTAAATAACATCATTATAATTTTTAGCTAATTGCCTATGATTTCTCTAAGTCTATTTGTCCTGTAAGCATATATAATTGCTTCCTTTTAAGCCATTTGCATTCAAATTCAACGCAAATTATTGAAATATTAATTCTAGCAGCTGCTGTGTAGGCTATACATATAAAAGTCTTTTTTGCACTAGGAATAATCGAGGTCCTACTTAATATATGCTAGCTATATATATACATCAAATTAATTTATTTCTTTAATTTAGTGAGAAAAAAAATTAAATTATATGTTATTTTCTTATGACTTATTTCAAATTTAAATGTTGATAATAACATAAGAAATAGTATAACATATATAAATGATTTGTTTTTTATAAAATTTAAGAGATGGATAAGAAATGAGTGGCCATAGCATTTACACTGAATTATAAGGAAAGAAATAATAGAATGAGTGCCAGAAAGATGAGCAATGACTAGTTATTTAGAAAGAATTGTCTTAGGAATATTTAGACTTCTAATAAGTTGGATTTTCATAATAAAAAAATAATTAATTTAATGTTTATCTTACATCCATTTATAATGATATTTTTCATATGATTTAACAGAAATTGAGTGAGTTTTGCAAGTATTCATTGATAGTTGATTTTCTAACTTATGAAATTGCTTTTACTCAACAGAAGATGCAATAGAGCCTTTATACTAATATATAATCGGATATACGCAACAGAATTAATTAAATTAATTAGGAAACTAGAAAATTAATTAAAAAAAAGTCGAGAGACATAAAATCATGGCCTAAATTTTGATCTGAATATCGTTAATTAACCCAACATAATTAATTAAAGAGAAGATAGTGACAGAAACCGCATCGCAAAGACAATTTTAGCACCTTTTTTTTTTTTTTGAAAAGATATTAAAGTATTAGGTATAATTTTGATCTCTAGCTAATTAATTATAATGGAGATTAGACCTAAAATTAGGTATCCTCCCTCTCTCATTTTCTCTCCCACTAATGACTTGCCATAACATATATTTAACTAGTTTTGATTCAACTTAAAATTTCTGTGACAGTTGCCCTATAACCTGAAAATTAAAATTATTTGGAGAAATTGCTATCTGTTGGTGAAGCCAGATGGCATGTGGGTATTAATGGAGATTGATACCCGTTTCAGTTTCTTACGTACTATACATTTTTTAGTATATATTATCTTTTTAGTAATATTCTTTCTTAACTTTGATCTTGACTAGCGATTGACACTTAGAATTGATAATTAGCAGAAACTCTGTGATCACTTTATCTTCCTACTCCGAGAAAAAAAAATAAAGATTATGTAAGGAGCAATATGAAAATTATATAAAGAAGTATATATATATATATATATATATGAAACCATAATATCTAGTGAAAAAAAATTATGAAAACCAATGAGCTTCTGTTCAATGATGTCGCAGATTTTTTCAAAATTAAAATTAAATTAAATTAATTAAATTTTAATCATAAATAAATTTACTTTTAAAAGAAAAATCATGAAAAACCTTAGGGTTAAAATGTTTTAATAGATTTTCAAGCGCGATATTGATAATTAATAAATTAAACAAAATGAACACCTGCCAATGGCCATCAGAAGCTATATACATGCTTTCATAGCATTAAACAACCACTTAATTTTTTAGTTGCATGAATATCTAAACTCTTCATTAAAAATGTCAATATCTTAATCTCTTTTATAATATATCATTTATCTTACATGAATTACATAGTTACTCAATAATAAATTTTCTATTTCCTATTCTTTCTTTCTAAAAAAACAAAAAGAAAAAAATCATTTCTTCAATCAAGAAAAATAAAATGAAAAAAAATGTAGTACGTTTTATTGGTTTTTAATTGCTGTTTCCAACTATATATATATTATTATACCCATGAGAAATATCGAATATAAGGGAGAATTTTGAGATAATCTCAATGTGGTTAATGGAAGATCCACTCCTGAAAAGAACATCAGAGATATCCTATCATGTGAAATTATTAAATTTAAAACCATAATGCAATGACGTCTAGCTAAGTTACTCTAATTCTTCTTCTTCTTCTAATTGTTAATTTAATTAGGTTATGTTATCTCTTGTGTCAAAAAGTACCCTCTAGCTTTTACTCACCTAACCAAAATGAAAATAAAAAAAAATTCAGAATTTTCTTGTACTATCCTCAAACTTCCCATTATATAAAGGCTTGGGCCGCTTGGCTAGTTATCATAACTTAAAATCATACAACAAAAGCCAATCACAAGTTAAAAAGCTAGTCATCCTATGAAACCTTAAATGTCTCTCTTAAACCCTTTTAGCTGAAATTAAAGCTAACTACTATAGCAATCAGAGGCTCAAAATAAGAAAACCCCACTTGTCTAACTTAAATTTGCCCTTGACAGCCTAAATATCCTCATTATAGTAATGGAAAAGGAAATATCAAACAAATTAGAATGGAGGATAAATGTACCTAATGGGGCCTCAAAGATATCGATGCCAGAATCAAATGGGCCACTAATCCAAAGAATTTGGCTACGGTTAAAGGTTTTCATAGGAGAAATTATTTTGAAGATTTGGAAATTTTTGGAAAAAGCTTGGAATATAGGAGTTGCTGATATTAAAAAGGTTATCCATTGTTTGAAGGTTGGGGTGTCACTCTCTCTTGTTTCACTTTTATATTATATGAGACCTTTATATGAATGTGTTGGAGGAAATGCTATGTGGGCAGTTATGACAGTTATTGTAGTTTTTGCAAATACAGTTGGTTAGTACTCTGCAAAATCCCCTGCCATATGTTTGTTAATTAATTTCTTTTAATTGTAAGATTAATATCATCAATAACTTATAAATTGCACTTACTTTTGTTTCAGGTGCAACTCTAAGTAAAAGCATTAACAGAGTAACAGCTACTTTCTTTGTTGGATCACTTGGTCTTGGTGTTCATTGGATTGTAAGTCAGACAGGACAAAAACTAGAGCTTGGAATCTCAATTTTTACTTTTGGTGAGTCATTCTCACAAAAATTCATATGCTGTTCTTTATTGGGAATTAATTCATATTCTTCTATGTTCACTGCAGCTTCAGCAGCAAATTTTTCGCGGTTTATGCCAACAGTTAAAGCCAGATTTGATTATGGTGCTATGATATTTATCCTAACCTTCAGCTTAGTTTCAATTTCTGGTTATCGAGTCCATGAATTGTTCGATTTAGCTCAACAAAGATTATCTACAATTGTTGTTGGAGCCTCTTTGTGCATTATATTAAGCATATTTTTCTGTCCCATTTGGGCTGGCTGTGAGCTTCACAATTTGATTCATCGGAACCTGGAAAAAGTTGCTGATTCGTTGGATGGCATGTGCACATACAGCCAGATAAAGTAATTGAAACTGCCTATTTCACGTATTTTGATGTCTGCAATATAAATTGCAGATACTTTTGTTTGTTATTTCGCAAGTAACAATGATGAAGATTCTTACAAGAAGATGGAAGGATATAAATGTGTGTTTAACTCAAAGGCAACTGAAGATTCCATGGTAAAGTCGCTAAATCCATCCTCCCAATTCTTTTAGCAGCTAATTAGCTTCTTTACTGTATAAGTTTCTCTTGGATATAGGCCACTTTTGCAAGATGGGAACCTGGACATGGCCGTTTCAAATTCCGGCATCAATGGAAACGATACCTCAGGGTTGGAGCCTCAATGCGTAGTTGTATTGAATTAAAACTCTCAATGGCTGCATGAACACAGAAATTCAGGTATATCTTTGATTCTTGCAAGAATTATTCATCTTCTTTACTTTAGTTCTTGTATATATTTTAATTCAACGTTCTTTGCTTGGCAACAGGCACCTGAACATCTAAAGAAGCATCTCAGTAATCCCTGCACGACATTGAGTTCCTATGCTTCAATAGTCCTAAAAGAACCGGCAACTACTGTGAAAACGATGGCAATATCATCAAAGATTGAGTTATCATTAACAGAGATGCAATTTGCAGCACACGAACTTCAAAATTCTGTCAAATCTCTTCCTAACCATCTCTTTGCAACGTCAGGATTGACATTGGATGGTGATGCTAAAACAGACACCAATGTGAAAACAAGCTCATCATCTATCATGGAGGTTCTTCCACTAGTCACACTAGTTTCTTTGCTACTAGAAACTGTAACGAGAGTAGACGAAACTGTTGATGCTGTGAATGAGTTGGCAAAGCTAGCAGATTTCAAGCCTGTCAATTCTGTAAAGACCAACGAAAATGAACCCAGTAATAAACTTACTTCAATCAACCCAGAACAACAAAAGATCAATGACCCTTAAAAAAATTCTAATTCGCTCCAAGATTCAATTTATACCTGTACCTGGAAAATTGTGATGAAAAGTACACGGTTCTGTACAAGATGTATATCGTATCAGGTAAATGAAAAAAAAAATAGAAAATTGTCTAAAGAGAAATCTCAGATTTTCTGAATTTGCCATGCGTGAGAAGTGTCTTGCAGGATATTTTATTAGTTGATAAGATTGGAAAGCTCATTTTTATATTGTTTATTTTTTTTGTGTTAGATATGAAATTGTCACATTCAGTTCATCCATTTGTTTCATGAGGTACTCTTAACAGGTTGCTTTTAATTTGGGCAACTGTCAATTGCTCGACACCGACTTATTAATTTTTCGGAGTTCCACTAAAAAATCCTCTGCTGTGTTTGGCGAATCACACATGTGTACTGCGTATTTAAATTATATTAACAAGTTCTCAGACCATTGATTGCAGCATTGCTGCATAGGTTGGTTTCCTCCAAATAATGGGAAAAAAAATGAAAAGAAAACTCCGGATGATATATTGATATCTGAGATGATCAAATGGAAGTTGGAATACCATGTTAAAGATTTATAAAGTCAGAAATTATAATCGCTAAATTCAAATAAAGACAGAATTAGAGCTGCATTAGTAATATGCTGTGGCATTCCATTTACTTAACGGCTTCAACAAACTAATAAAAAGTACGAAGATTTAATTTCAGAGTCAATAACAACAGAGAACTGATCACTCTTAGGAAATTATTTAGCAATTCAGTACACAATCAGACCTCCTCTACTAACTTGCGATTATATAAAGAAAACAACGAATTCCCATAAGACAAGTTTGCTAACATGGACGAATTTTTATTAATTCATACTAACAATGGCTGAATGGCATGGGTCAATGGCTTCCACAGTAAGAGAGATAAAATTAGTGTCACCTGGCAATCAGTCTGCGTGAAGCCTCATTATCCTCGGGGACTTCAATATGATGATCTGCCCAGCCGAGGTTCACAGCCAGGTCTTCCACAGCAACCTTTATCACATCAGTCCGAACACCTATATCAGTAGCATATCTGCTCATACAGTACATCCCAGCAGTAACTGTAGCAACACCAACAGGACTTGGCATTAGCAACTTTAGAGGAGATGAAAGAAGAGCAGCTAATGGTGCACCAAGGACTGAAGAAGCTTGACCACTTCTTCCAACTCCTTGCTTGTCCATTATTAGAAGACCTGTTTTGCAGTACAGAGCAAAATCCTCACAATTGTTCCGGAAAACATCATAATTGCCAAATCCATTTTGAAGAAGATACATTGCTCTGTCGATTACTGTTTCTGGTAGGTCAGATGCTGCTGTGGTGCATGTGCCTCCACGTACTTTTGCTAGAAATACAGATGGTGGTACCCCATATTCAAAGCAGTAAAGCGATCCTTTTCTGAGGAAGCAGTCCAGGCAGGAGAGTACAACTCCGCTATTGGGTTGCCTGAATCCACAGTCAGGAAAGATTTCACAGGATGAGGGAATGCTCAACATTGAATCATAGAAATCAGATGTATCAGAGCTTGAATTTGCATTCTGCCTGGGTGTAAAATGGACTACCTTGCTTCCACCAACAAAGATACCTGCAAAGCCAGATTTCAAATATATGTTATTCCAACAACAGAATGAATTGTTAAAAGCCAACAATATTGTCATCAGTTGAGGAACTACACTAGTAGTTCATTAACAGATTAGACGCATTCTAAGAGAAAAACTAAATGTAAGCCACCATAAGGAAGTTATCACTAAAATTGTGATGCTCTCAATGACAGCTACAGCAATGTTGCATATTTAATCGGCATGATGCATGAGCTTTGTAGCTGAACAAATGATTAGGTGGGCTGATTATTCATGAGGCTCTTAAAAGCTAGCAGATTGAATAGCAGATATCATGAAAGAGGATCAAAGCAAGTCAAGCAAATGAGTAGCTGAACTAGGCATATCTCTAAGAACTAGGCAGCAGCTAGGCTCAGATCCTTACAATAGCTTTAAGCTACTTTGAGAACAGCTTTCAATAACCGCAATATAGAGATGTCAAAGACAGGATATAATAGCTCCCCAAAAAACATATTATAGAGAACTTGTTTAGATCGCTGCCCCTGGGCATCTTGAAAGTTCATTAATCCTTCCTCTTCTAATGCCATCAGGCCACACACAGCAAAATAAAATTTCAAGAGGCGACAGACCAAATTCTTCTCCTGTGAAGAGTCAAGTACCATTGATGAAAACTGCCATGAAGCATTTTGTTGTGGCCACAGGCAGATGGTTGTTTGTTCTGTAGAGCCATAAAGAATGTCAGGAATACAATCCCACAGGAACAGGACATTCCCATAAGACATTGTGTCTATCGAGCAAGAAAATAATTCGAGTACATCTTTAATCAAAACTGTATTTTCTCTATTTAATTGCTTGAATCAAAACTGGCACTCAAGAAGAAAAAGGAAAAAAAACTCTATAGCCACTGCTCTGTAGAAGGTCTATTTCCTCCAATGTCATCGTGGCACAATGACAGAAAAGACGAGCAGGGAAAGGGAGAATCATGGGTTCCATTTCATCATTACATATGAGAAGTGGGAAAAAAAATGGCCCTTTGTCCAAAACTGTTGCCCAGCTCCAGTAAAACCATTTTCATGGCTATTACCGTCAATCAAGACGCTAGAACAATTGATAAGATACCTGGTAGAGAATTTTACTTACAGTGAAAACATTATTACGCTTGAACTACTGAGTTGAATACTAATATTAGCATTCCTATAAAAATTTTATGATCTTAATGAAAAAAAAATTATGATATTTCAGGACTCTAATATATAAAATTAAACAGGAAAATGAATGACAATGCTATTGAACAAAATGACCGTAAGATCATTTAGCCTACTCAAAAGATGAATTTACCAAAAAAAAATGTTGATTGGAAAAATGAGCTTACGGTAGACTATGATAAACATCTATATGAGAATCCACAAGCATTAAGTTGGAAGCCAGGAATTTTGAAGCTTTTGCACCTCAAATTCCCAAAGAGTCAGTTAATTTCTAAACCGAATGCAAATTAGAATTTGGGCATCTCAAAGAAACAAAAATCAACCCAATACAAAATTCTCAGCACAGGAATTAAAAGAAAAAAAAAATGCTAAAAATAATCAAGAACCTCATAATCAAAGAAAAACCAAAAACAAAAATCGAACCAAATCAAATGCTATTAAATGAAAATCGCCCACATTCCAGAATTTTACAATGTAAAACAAAATTAAATTAAAAAAAAGGAAAAAAAGAAGAAGAAGAAATTCCAAACAACAAAGAGAAAGAAAGAGATACCGTGGTGAGAGTAAGTGAAAACAGCCCTATAAGTGTAGATATGATCTCCGGGCTTGATTTCACTTCTCTTTACTCTATGGGTGAGCAGACCCATTTCTTTCTCTTTCTTTCCTGGTGCTCTTCACCCAGTCACTTGTAAATTACACTAACTAGCAAATCGCACCGCTAATCATATATTTTCTTAAATTCGCTTTCAATGAGGGGAGCTCATGACACATTTTGTGGCAAAAGGAATCCCGTTCAACTACTTTTTACCAATTTCCTCCGTGTAATTGGATAAAAAAAAATCTCCGTATAATATAGTAGTATATATATTTTTCGATTAAAAACTAGTCTTAATATTAAAAATATTATTTAATTAAATTCGTCCTTTTTCTTTTTCCCCTTTTTCTCTTGACATTTCATCTACTAGAGTTATCGAGGGTAAAATTGGAATTATGCGACCTTTGTTTTATTTTATTTTATTGAAATTAGTTACCAATTAAAATAAAATATTATTAATCTGATTCGTGTTTGTGGTACTAATCTAAGCAAAAGCGATACCCTTTTTCATGGGCCCAGGAATCTATCCCAACTTCAAAGCTACTTTGGATTCTTTGCCTTGTAGACAAGTTATGCCTTAGGCTAGTGCCTTTGCCAAGGGCCAGATTAGAAAATCCTCCCGGAGAAAATTACAACACCAACCATCTTCCATAAGTTTTTTTTCAATTTTATAAAAGATATTTTAGGTAATTTATAATAAATTATATAAATTTAAAAATTTATAATAAATTATTTAAATTTAGTATTTTTATAAAAAAAATTAAATTATGATAAATTTATAAATATTTTTAAAACATATTAAATTTGAATTTTTTTTATTTTTTCTGATATTTTTATAAAGAATCCAAATTCGAGTCCTACTTATCTCAAAAAAACTAATCTTCATATTGAAATTTCAATTAGAATTACATTAATTTTGAAAACTAATTTTTAACATTTTTAAAATGAAATAAGGTTCAATTACACTTCTCAACTTTAGCGAAAATCTCAAATAAAATTTAAACTTTTTTTGACCTATTATGCCCTTTCTTTTAAACCAAACATCTAGCCCTGACGTGATGGAATTTGTATTTATTCGTTAAGTGTGTCCATTTATCTATGTGGAACCCATTTCTTTACACGTTGTAACTGACTTGTAGTTGACCAACCATTTAAAATAAACTACCAACATTAGAGTCTTCTTTCCCAAATCTAACTTCTCCCCAATCAAACCAAAAATTTTCTAAAATCCCTAGGTCGAAACTTGCTAAGATGAAGCTTTCACCAACTTCGAGACTTTTCTCCTCTAGAAGCAGACGCTTTCAGTTTGAAGAAGGGTTTGGGTTATACAAGTGTGGTTTGCCAGAGAAACTTCATATGTCTTTGGACCTATGCAAACTCAAGAAGAAGGATTATGGGTTTGAGACATATTGATATTGCAGATATTGAGACTAGATTTTTTATACCAAATGAGAAGGAAATAAGGAAAACAGAAAGATTCAATCAAACAAGCAATGAAGGTGGAAGGAAAACTACATTTTCAAGGGATGGTTCTGATGGCAATACACGAAATGATCTACCTTCAAGGCTCTAAGACTACAATGGAAAGGGCAACCTTGCTACACACAAAGACAACTCCAAAGGCAATGTGAACAACTTGTTGGCAAGCTTAAAAGAAAGTCAAGCTCAAAGAACAAATAGCCAAGCAATGAAGAAGATTTTTTTTTTTTGACTTAGTATTGCAATATATATATTTTTTTGTTTTAGGCACTAGATTATAGAATGAACTGCTCACTAGTGTCATCCTGTATGATGTTATTGGTATTGAGATACTAGAACTATACATCTCAAATTATATTGTATATCATGCAGGATAACATTTGGATGTATATTATTTTGATTAACTTTTGCAATCCATGAAAATTTATATTATGTTATCTGAATGTCTTTTTTATGTAGATTGAAGATTTAACAAATAATCAAACAATCAAGGAATCTCCATGTCTTTTTTATATAGACCGAATGTCTTTCAAATGCCTATGTGACATTTAACAAAAGAAATTCATAAATTGCAAAAACAAATTTAATATATACTCAAACAAGCAAGAATTCTCAAATAGAACACATATTTCAAGTGCAGCTTCATTGAACATTAATCATTACATAATGCAATGCTACTGTCGTTGCAATACATACACCTGCTTATAAATTGATAAACCTTCTTCAATAAATAAGCCTTCTACAACTAACCCTTCTAACATTAAACCCTACTACAACTATGGCTACTACATATTCATTTACATTGCTAACAACACATGAACAACAAACATTATGCCGAAATAACATAACATACGCATTTCAACTACTCTAATTACAGAATCAAGTTCTTTTTCCTCCTGCTTCAAGCTTCAAATTCATCCTAGCTTCTTTCAACCCATCAATTTCAGCCTTGATTTCATCACTGGATATTGAACCTCTCCTAGTATCCATTCTGTATCTTTTTTTTCAGCATAATATTTTTCTCCATTAAGTTCCACTTCTAAGCTTCCAGGTCATTAATAACTTCCTTTGCCTTTTTTGACATTTCAGGATTGATTCATTTGAAGTGATCACAGCCACTAATACAAGTCCGTTTAGTAGAAAGCTGTCATTCATCAATAAGAGCATAAAAAATCAAACATTAGATATGATTTGCAAAAACACATTATAGATTAAGAAAACCCAACGCCAAAATCAATTTGATTTTAAAGCAACATACAGAGTAATTGCGTCAACCAATAAACCTTCTTCCTGGATTTGCATTGGTCCAAGACGTACGAAGTTTCTTTGACAAACCACACTTGCATAACCCAGACCCTTCTTCAACCTGAAATCGTCTGCTCCTAGAGAATGAAGGTCTCGAAGTTGGTGAAAGCTCCATCTTAGCAAGTTTGAGCTAGGGATTTTGGAGAAATTTTAGTTTAAATGGAGAGAAGTTAGATTTAGGAAAGAAGACTATAATGACCTAGGGATTTTGGAGAAATTTTAGTTTAAATGGAGAGAAATTAAATTTAGAAAAGAAGACTCTAAAGTCGGTAGCTTATTTTAAATGGCTAATCAACTACACGTCGGTTACAACGTGTAAAGAAATTGGTTACATATAGACAGATGGATACACTTAACGGGCAAACGCAAATTTCGTCACTGCAAGGGTATAAATGTTTGATTTTCAACAAAAAAAAAAAAGAGGGCGCAATGACTCAAAAAAAATTTTAAGTGTTTATCTGAGATTTTCGCTAAAGTTAAGAGGTGTTATTGAACCTTATCACTTTTTAAAATATTTTCTTGACAAAAATAATCTTGAAAATGCCGTAAATTTCAATGAAATAATTTCTTGGTACAGCACAAACAATACCTGAGCTTCTTATCACATGATCACCAAACAAGAAAAACATTTATTGATTTTTCAGACTAACCAACCACACTAATGTAATACAATACAAAGAGCTATACCGATGAATCTTATTAGGCTTTTAATTCAAAATCAAATATTTTCTTTTACCCTCAAATTTCACATTTTTTCCCTTGTATATTGCATGAAAAGGACTCCCAGTAATTCTACATATAATCCTATTGAACCTACTATAAAGAATAATGACAATAATAGGAAGGATCTGCGTAAGGAACAACATGAGATAATCTATGATGATATCCGCACGTCTATTTGTCTAAAAAGATTGTCCAGTTATAGACTTTCACATTAAAATCTGAACATTCTTCTAGCTTACGTCTCAGTTCCTTTCCAGAGTTGGCATCCTTGGCAAGTAACAAAGCAAAACCCCCACCACCAGCACCCACAAGCTTGTAGCCACAGCAGTATGGTTCAGCAAATTTAAAAAGCTTATCAACCAATTCGTTGCTGCAGTATGGGTTGAGTTCCTGATGCAATCTCCATGCTTCTAGCATTATCTCTCCTAGCTCATCAACTTCACAGTTCATTAAAGCTTCTCTTCCAATTTTTGCCAGTTCAGCAAGTCGCTTAATGCTGCATACAAGCAGATTATCCCGCTGAAGGTACCTTGTGACTACCTTTTGTAGAACTTGATGGGCAAGTCGAACCTGCATCACAATTGCAGAATTACAGGGTGACAAGTAATCAGGGGACTTCCAATTGACAGAGGTGTATTCTGGAGCACAAACACAGAATACATGCAGAATAGCCAGAGTTTTGCACCTCTCACATAACTCTCAATCATTCAAATGATTCTGACAAAAATTAGAAGACCAGTGTTTAATGTAGGTGGCCTGAGAAGGAATTAGTTAATTTTTTAATGAGGCCTATATGTTATCCAACGCATGACTCTAGAACATTTATTGCAAATTCACACTTTGCTACAGGATTTCCTGCCACGAACGCACTTTCCTACAACATTTCTAGCCCATACTTCTGGAGGACTGGTATAGTTGGACCTATTTCAAATGTGCTTTTACTTGACCACCTGACTTTACCAATTAAATATCCTGTCTTTGATTTAAATGAAACTGCAAGCTTACAATCTTAACAAATCAGGCATATTATCATTGAATGGACGAGCTTCTAAAACTGGATCTTAAAATTCAAAACAAGCCTGTCAAGGACTAACTGCTCCTGGTTCTCTGTGCCATAAGGTATTTACACCTTGTGCAACCATCTTAAGCTAGCAACAGTTAATGTTATTTAGTTTGAAATGAAACTCAAAAGGCAGGAAAATAGAACAATGAACTCGCCTGGCCTGTAAAAACCACAAACAATCTCTGTTGCGGCTCCATAATCAATTGAGGAGAAGCCAATAAGGGGATGACTTGGAGCCGCAATGGTATTCCAGGGAAACTTGTAGTAAGTTTAATACCATGGTACAAACCTCCAATTTGATCCTGCCACCCACCTCCTGTTCCCATGAGTTGTTCCAATACCAAAACCAGTCTAGCGATATTTTCATTACTATCATCTCCATCAGTTATCTGAAGAAGTCCTTTCACAACAGCAGCTGCTAGGATGCTAGAAGTTCCCAGGCCACTACCACGAGGTACATTTGCCCATGTCTTGACTTGCAAACCCATGGATTCATAAGTGTTCTCATGAGTAATACCAGTCACAAGCAATGTCGATTTGACAAGCCGGAAACGGTCATTGCTGTCAAATGAAGGAGCAATAGAAGCTAGATTCCCAATGTACAAATGGTTTCCAGCATCATCATTGATAAACACTCCAGTCTTTTCTGTTGTCTCTATAACTGTGCCAATGGGAAGACAACCTTCCAAACTTATTGCCATATTCAGCACACAACCAGCACGTTCTAAGCTCCATGGAGGAGTGTCACTCCATCCCCCAACAAAATCTACATGAACTGGTAACTCGACCTTCACCCTTCTAGCACAGAAAGATCGTTTGACATAACTATCAATTTGATTATTCTCATTCGCTGAAGCAGGCATCCTGCCAGGAGACTCCAAGAGATGTTCTAGGGACCAAAAGAAATGTTTGTAAACCATGATTAATTTAGAAGAACAAAGAGGCACACATATGAACTCCATTGAAGTAGTATAATTCAGAAAAAGAAAGAAGCATGGAAGTATATCGGTGAACAGTTGAATACAAAGTATAGGAAACTCCCATCATAAGAAAAGGATAGTCAAACTTGCTAAGCCTTCATTCTGAATTTAGAGAAGATATGATGATGAATTAAGACTGCCTATTCTTTATTGTTGACTTATAACCCCTTTTCACTATCAAGTATTAACATAATGCTTAAGCCACAAATATGCAATCTCACATTTAAAACCATATCTCACTGCTGAAGCAGTTTCATCAGCAACTGCAGCCCAAACTTTATGTTCCAACTGACAGGCAGTTTTTTCATCTCTGCATGCCCGAAGAAGATCAACTTGCACCTGGCATGCCCGACTTTTGGGAAGAATTTTAGAATTCTGCTCCTGAAGTTTGGGACAAAGGTCCAGGAAGTCCTTGCACATTTCAACTCCTGAAGCGTCCTTTTGTAGAATTTTTGACACAATTGGGACAACTTTCGTCCAAGCATACCATAGTTAATGCAAGCCTTAGCAATTCCAGCCGCAAGATCAGCTTGATGATTACTTAAGCCTGTACAAATTTTTGAAAAGTCAATTGATCTATGCAACTCCTCCAAACTGACACGACATGAATTTTTCCACAAGGAAAGCAAACTTCCAGATTCTCAGTCACTCAAACCCATCAACCATGAGGACAAACTAAGCATTTCAAAATATGAAACAATGGGGAATAATTTAGCATTCCATAAGCAATTCTGTTGAGAACCTACTGAGCTCCACAAGTCACTTTCTTGAATGCCCAAATCATGCAAAACTTTCTTCCAAGGTTTCCCACAGAAAGTTCCGTCCTTAGAAAGTGAATCTTTTGGGTTATCATGGAGCCCACAATACACTATCACTCTGTAACCGCATTCCGCTAAGGGAACTTGCCAAAGACAATGACGATCTGGAAGCATGAATCTTAATGAATTTTCAGCAACCCCACCAATGT
This sequence comes from Garcia nutans, assembly GCA_947685225.1. Lineage (NCBI taxonomy): Eukaryota > Viridiplantae > Streptophyta > Magnoliopsida > Malpighiales > Euphorbiaceae > Garcia > Garcia nutans. The sequence continues at coordinate 10,852,556 of CANTUV010000010.1, read as the reverse complement.
CTCCAGGGATATTAATACCTACAATTATGGATTGTGAACCAATTTGCATTCCACCAGATATGGATGAATCATATATAAGAGAATCTTCCCCAATTGAGACACCGGGTTCGATTTTACTAGAAAGAACTACAGCAGATGCTGCAATGTCGGATACAGTCGTGGCTGGGAAGGAACACAAGTGTCTTCGGCCTACAAGTTCTGAGCTAGCCCCACTTAAATGATCCAGAACTTCACTTGAGGTTCCAAAGTGCAGGAACGACAAATCATCTGCAGTAATTGCAGTGGAGAAAAGAAAACATCAGGAAGTCATATGATACAAGCAATGAAAATGATTTTACATAGGCTCAGTTTTTTAACATAAAAGAACAGTAGCTAAACATCTTTTGCTTGCCCAATTTTCTGACCACTTCTTTGCCCAAAGGTCGCAATTGCAGCCATTTATGTTTTGCAGGCACCCAAGCTGCTACTAGATCTTCATATAAACTCATCTGCGCAAAAGTCAGGAAAATGTACCATTTTCAGAAATGTGGGTAGGTCACCAACTTGTGAATGTTGAAGTAACCTTGTGAATATGGGTAGGGTGGAATAATTAAGCAACCTTAATTCAACAATGACTTAACAGACATAATGATTGAACTAAGAGTTTATTTTCCTTTAGTTTCACAGCATGAAAAAGGATACCGATAACTGAAAAATCAGTAGCTAACCTCTTTTCTACTCTCCAGAAGCTCTGTAATCATTGGTTGGCAGGAGCATGCAAGCATGACAAGCTCCATCCATGCTTTGCCTTTAACTGCTATTATACCAGTGTCAAGCAATGTTCTTCCATCATCCAATAATGCTTGATTCTTAACAAGTTCTTCTACACTAGGTTTCTGTAGGAGATTGTCCACCAAACTGACTGTATAACTTTCAGTTTGAATCCCAGTTTTAGATGCCACTATAACACCATGGTTAGAAGCAATATCAAGGGTGATGGGAACAGTGATGATCAAGGATGCATCCTCCGGAATAACCATGGCTGAGACATCAAAACATGGAAGAACATCCCCAGTTATTGTCAATATTCCGCCTGCAAAGATCACAAATGCTAAAGTAACCAACAATGCAACATGGAATGATTATGTTTCAATAAAAAACAATCCAAGTATGTAGGCCATTCATTCGACGATATTAGGATTTGAAGATGATATAACTATATTGCAATGTCCTCAACAAATTGAACTTCAGATTATCAAATCACTTCAGGCTAGAAGAAGCTGTTTCAGTGATTTGGCTATGTAATCTGTTCTCAGTTCCACAATTCAAAAATCAAGATGACAAAGAAACAGTAACTACACGTGATAAGCAGTTTGATGCATTACTGAATCATATAGTGGTAATACTAATTTTGTATCTTTAGCTACATAACTAAATAGTTATCATCTTTTTCCATGTAAATTACACTGAGACTAAACTTCCAGCAGTTAGCATATCTAATGCAAGCACCCTAGTGCATGCAATAACACATATCAATCATCCACAATTGCAAGTAGCACTATTTTTCAACTATGCACATCTAAAAATGTGCATGATTCTCCACCACATCTTTCATGCTACCCTTGTTCAACAAAAACAAATAAATAGAAGGGAAGTAAAAGTTTTGGCTAAAAAAAATGAGTCTTAATTAACAATGTTTTTAAAGTAAGAATACAGCCAGTTTGCAAATGTATGTGTACCAAGCAGGATAAACAACCTTCATTCTTAAAAGCTTGTCTTGCACAAGAGGCAATTGCAAGTATATGGTCAAAAAGCAGCAGTACTGGCCCATCAGGGTCATCTGCTGCCAAATAGGGAAGTAGCAGGAAAACTTTTCCCATAGGATTTGCCCACGGGACTCTTTTAGAGTCACCTCCAGCATGCAGCAATAGTATATGCTTTTTGGCCACAAATCTAACCATTGGAAGCATAGAATCATCTTTGTTAGACCCTTCACGGGACATAGAAGATCCAGAACTGCCACTTTCTGTCTCTGCCACCTGTTGATCCGAGATGCCCTATCAAGCCTACAAGTAAAACAGTTTACTAACAGCAACATCAATCCTCAAGAAATCTACACAATATATGATATGGTTTAATTTCTTATTTATTTTAACTTCCATCTATTATAGTACGGTTTTAAATGGCAATCTCATAGCTTGAAAACCATAGAATTTTAAACCGCTAATTTGATAGTTTTTCATAGTTTTACAATTTTATCTTTTAAAAATATCTAAAATAAATGTTTTAAATACTAAATATATGCTAATAAACAATATTTCATTATTATAACATATAAAATCTTATAAAATATTATCAAATCAAATAAATATATTCTATTTAACCATATTATATCATATCATACTTCTAAATATGATAAATATTATTTATATCATTAAATCATATCGAGTCATATTATTTATATCATTAAATCATATTGAGTCATCCAAACAAAGGGGTAAGAAACGAAAACCAGCAGATCATGCATTAACAAGTGTTCAAACTTCAAAGCATGCAAAATTGGCATATCATACACAGTAATATTGCAAAAATGTGCATAAATTTTAAACACCACCATCTACTGGCTCACATTTATATAATTTTCTTCCACAGCAACAAACCTTGTGCTGACACACTAATCCCACTTGTTCATGTGAGCTACAGATCCTAATTGACAAATGGCAGCAATCACCAAAGCCACATTACAAAATCAGCTAAGGAATATCATTAAATGCTTACATTATAATAATACGCATGCTAAACAAATGCCGAAGATAATTTTTCATATCATCCAACTTCAAGAGAAGGCAAATTAATGGTTATACTACCTCTGGGCCCAGATAGAGCCCTAGCGTCTGATAATGGCGGGCAAGGGAATAAATGGCATTGAAAGTGGCGGAATCGGAGCCGATCCGCTGGCCACTGGGGTCAGGAACGGCGAGAGTGACGGTGGAGCTGGCGAACCGGCCCATACGCTAGGCGCGCTTGAGCTGCCACTCGTATAGCTGCGCTTGCTCGGGGCTGGCAGCCGTAAGCACAATAGCGTCCCAAGTGGGGACCCTAGAGGGATGTCTGACCGACAACCTCAAATGGTACCACGATTTTCGAAGAATTGCAGTCAAGTCCGCCTTGTGTTTGGTTCTGGAGAATCTTCTTTCTCTTCTAGACTCCATTGTGCTGGTTTAGTGAAGCTTGCAGTGGGTTCGGTTATGAGAAAGTGACAGCGAAGAACTGGGTGAGGACTGAGGAGAAAGAAGAATATTGTTGAAATGATTGACTGAATATTCAATAACCGTCGGGATTTTAACTGAAATGCAAGCTGGAATTGAGAAGTTGAAAAAAAATATGAAATAAAAATATATATAGATAGAAAAGAGAAGATAATTTAAAAAAAAAAAAAAAGAAAAGAGAAGATATAAATCAATGTGAAATAAAACAAAAATGGCGCCGTACTCGAACCGGACACCTTCAGCGTTTTACCCAACGACTCTAAGTTGTTTTTCTTGCGAAGCACCGTAAATTGTATAATTTTCGAAAAAAAAACTTAATATAACTAAATTATAATAATTATTTTAAATTAGGTGCATATTATTTTTTTAATTAATATATCTTCATGCATTTAAAAATAACAATAAAATTCGAAATTCTAGAATTTTAGGATATAAATTATAAGGATTATATAAATAATTTGGTATTTTTTACTTTCGAATCATTTTATTTTTTGATGAAATGATTTAATTATATAAATTACGTTCTTTCAAAATATGATAATTAAAAATTTTAATTAATGAATTAAAATTTTATATAATTTAAGTTTCCAAATAACATCTTATTTAAATTTTATAAACTAAATGCAAGTCGTTGCAACATACAAACTAATTTATTATTTATTTATCATGATATTATGAAAATTCAAATTGACAATTAATTCAGTCAGAGTATTATAGATGTAATATTTAATTATTTACGAACAATTGTTCTTTTTAAAAAAAAAAGAAAAAAGAAAATCCATTGACAGGTGCTAAACGAACAATCCCTAAAATATGTGATTTCCAGAGGTTGATTATTAATCACTAATCAGCTTTCTGTCCAAGTGTTAGTTCCTACCTTAGCTTTCGCGCGTTGTGTCTGGACTCCCAACTGCCATATCCTATTCTCCTCCTTGTAGCCCAAACCTCATCGCTTATTTTTTTCACCGTTCCCAATCAATACATCCATAAAGCCATTTCAGAAAGGAAAAAAAAAATTAAACCAGTCTTCTTTTTTCCTTTTTTTTTTTTTTTTGGATTTGGATTCCAAGGATGTTAGTATTAGAAGATTGGTTGATTCTTGGACTGGTTTGATAATGGAAAACATTAGGGGGGATGTAAAACTTGCGGTTATGAATTGTAAAGGTTCATTGCCTCAAGAAGGAAACAACGTCGCAACTGCTGCTGCTATCGTCGTTGTCGAATGCCGAATCCTTTTGCGATTATCGGAATTCGATTCCTTCTGTATTGCTTCCGAGGCATTCTTCGAACAAAAACAACAAAAAAAGTTTTGACCTCAATAATTGAATACATTTTTTTCGATTTCTTCTTGATGCTGCTTGCTGTTTCTTCGTCGACGTTGGCGACAATGACAACTAGTATTATCAGCTGTGGAAGAGGAGGATTAGAAATGGCATCTAATAATGGAACCCATTCTGCAATGGAACTTTCTGATGCCAAGCCTGATTTCGTAGAAGTAGATCCTACCGATAGATATGTTCGGGTATGATTCAATATTTCTTTTATTTTATTTAGTTCGAAGGCATTATTGATCCGTAATTGTTGATTGCTTATTAAATTGAGATTGATTATAATTGTGGTTTGATTGGTTTGTTTCATCTTGATAGTGATTAATTTCCCTCTTTTTTCACAGTATGATGAGGTCTTGGGCAGGGGTGCTTTCAAGACTGTGTATGCTTCTTATACTTTACCTTCCTCTTTTTTAAGAACTTTTTGCTGAATAAGAATATATTATTTTTATAGGAGAGTATTCATTCGAATTTCCGATATACCAAAAAAGAGTATTCATTTCAGGATTTACCCTTTTTTTTGGCAGTTACAAGGCATTTGATGAAGCAGAAGGAATAGAGGTTGCTTGGAACCAAGTGAGGATAGATGATGTCTTGCAGTCACCAGAAGATTTGGAAAAATTGTATTCTGAAGTTCATTTGCTGAGATCACTGAAACATGAAAACATCTTGAAGTTCTATAATTCTTGGGTAGATGATAAGAAAAAAACTATTAATATGATCACTGAGCTTTTCACATCTGGGAATCTTAGGCAGTATGGCTTCTTTTTTTTACTTTGTTCTGTCTTTATTATTGCACTTCTTGAAATTAATGAATTTTTTGCCTTTGATTATCAGATACCGTAAAAAGCATAAGCATGTTGACATGAAGGCGATAAAGAATTGGGCAAGGCAAATTCTCCAAGGTTTAGTCTATCTCCATGGTCACAATCCACCTATTATTCACAGAGATTTAAAATGTGATAATATATTTGTTAATGGACATCATGGAGAAGTTAAAATTGGAGATCTTGGATTGGCTATTGTTATGCTGCAGCCTACTGCTAGAAGTGTCATTGGTAATGTTCCAATTAATGCTTTCAATTCCTATACTTTACTACTGGAAAAGTACGGAATGATAATCGCCCCTCTTCACATCAGGAACTCCTGAATTTATGGCTCCAGAACTTTATGAAGAGGAATATAATGAGCTTGTCGACATATATTCTTTTGGGATGTGCATGTTAGAAATGGTTACTTTTGAATATCCATATAGCGAATGCAAAAATCCAGCTCAAATTTATAAGAAAGTTACCTCTGTAAGTTCATGAGTCAGGAGCTTATAATCATTTGCAAATCATCTATTAAACATTAACAATATTTTATTTCATTTGCATTTTCCCATTTTACCAGGGCATTAAACCTGCTTCCCTTAATAAAGTGAGTGATCCTCAAACTAAGGAGTTCATTCTGAAATGTTTGGTTCCAGCCTCTGAACGATTATCTGCCAAAGAACTTCTCAAAGATTCATTCCTTCAGCCTCAGAATCCAGTAGAACCAGTCCGTGATCCCTTGCTCTTACCTAGCCAGTATCCTAAATCACCAAGTTTACTGTCAGGACCTCTGTTCATCGACATAGACTCTTTAAGCACATGTACTGGAAGCTACAATGAAGGAACAAAAGTTCCAGAATTGGAATATGAGAAGATGCATAAAGACAATAAATTTAGGCTAAAAGGGACTAAAAACGATGACAAGTCTGTATCATTGATGCTGCGAATAGCTGATTCTTCTGGTAAGTGAATGTGCAATTAGACCATAGATATTCTGAAAACATTAACTTGAACTTGAACTGACCCTGGTTGATTGCAGGTCGAGTTAAGAATATTGATTTCCTCTTCTACCTTGACAGCGATACTGCCTTGTCTGTGGCTAGTGAGATGGTTGAACAGCTAGAGTTGGCAGATCATGATGTGACCTTCATAGCCGAGTTCATCGATTACTTGATTATGAAACTTCTTCCTGGTTGGAAACCTTCATCTTATTATTCGTTGAGTGGAGTAACAAGTGTTCCCCCAGAGTCTCCGGTAATTAAAACATTAATGGCTTCACTGTGGGACTCGGTGTTAACCAATGTTTGTGCTCGGCCAGTAATAGTTGAGCAAGATGCTCTCTCTGGGTTAACTTATCAGGACCTTGAGCAAGATGCTCTTTCTGAGTTGACCTTTACTCACCACGAAGATAGCTTACAAGCTGAAGGAGGTGATTGCTATAAAAATGCTGAAAATGGTATTTTCCACTTTGACTATTATGAGTCTCCAAGTTTGGGTAGCATGGAAGATCAAGAATCACAAGCATCAGTTATTTCAGAGATATTGGTTGAAGATGCTTCCTCTAAAAATGATAAAGCATCTGAATTCCCTGATTATATTATTGATGGAATATTTCAGAACTTGAGCGGATTCGTTTGCGAACCAGAGCTTGGAAATCCACATTTTCATAACAAGTTGAAACAAAATGGTAGCATGATTGGAGAATGCATTGCAATTAATGAGTTTGCCAAGAATGCTGATTTATCATCTCCCAAAGTAAGTTGGATGTCCCGTGATTTGAGCTTGACAAGCAGCGCTTCATCTGTGAACCTAGTGGGCAAAGATCTGGATGCAGAGCTAAAGCTGGAGCTTGGTGCGATTGAAGCACAATACCAGAATTGGTTTCAGGAGCTTGCTAGGTTGAAGGAGGAGGCCTTGGAGGCGACCAGAAAGCGATGGGAAAAGAAGCAAATTGTTCATTGATTAACAACATAATTCTAGATCAATTCTTTACTTCATGTTTCCAACATAATTTTGCTTGAGGTTGATTAATTTTTGTAATTGCTTGGAACATTGTCAAACGAGTCCTCCTTTCCGGATCTGGCTTTTTTTAAAAGCCCCAACCATTGCAGAATTAATTTAAAGTTCATTCAGATTTAATTTCTTGTTAATTTTATTTGGAATAACCGTTGATGTAGAACCAGGAGTTAGTCTCATCTCAACAAAGAGTGCGTGTAAATTTTCATTCTGGTCACCCAACCAACACTCAATCTGTTGTAGCTAAACAGGCTACGCAATAAGTCAACATTCTCCCCAATCTGCATGGGAATTTTTATCTAGTTGATATATAACCCATAGCAATAACCATGAAGATTAATCGGAATCAGAAAGGGACAGCGAAATTTGGCCAAGAGAAAACTTCAAAAACTTTCTCATATGATATAATATCATTACGTGAATCAACGATAATCCATAGTTTGGGAAATAGGTTGCCCTATTACATCCACCACAAAAAAAAATTCAAAGAAAAGCATATACATGCGTACAAAAAATTAGTCTTCACGCCACATCTTTGAGCACTTCTCATTCAAGCAAAAGTAAAATGTTGTTGCTGGCTCGTCAGCTGATCGGATTTGTATCTGTTGGAAACAGGCCCTTCCAAAGTTGCAATGAGGACATGTTGCTGCCACAAGGAAAACGGAAACAAATGAAAAAGAGGAGCTATAGAAATAAAAAGACTGACAAAAGGGGGAAACAACCAGAATTATGAAAGTAATGTATCTATGAAATCTTGAAAAAGAACCACTGGAAAGCAGCATCACAAAGAACAACTGATTAAAACAATCATTGATTGATAACCTGACACCTTATGATTCAATCATCGCTTAGACTTGGGCATCCAACCATTCTGTTGAAATTGTAAAACCTAGAATGGTGGAATGGGACAGCGCTTGCCCCATATTACAAGTGAACTGGTTTTGCTTAGCCTTGTAAAGCACCAGGTAATCTTGAATACAAGAAACCAATCCAATTATCCACATAACTGGAAAAAATTCACGGTGAACTTAGAAGCACACAGTCCATCCTATCAATGTCCAACATTTCACAATGAGGGCCTGGAAGATCTCCAATATCCACCAGCTAGCTTAGCACCCCCAGTAACAGCATTCCAAATCACAACAACAGCTTAGGCTGACAACTAATCAGCAGTTTGCTTAATAACTCTTACCTCAATAGTCAACACCTGTAGTTCAGGGCAAACACTTAACCCAAATCGCTTTCAGTTTAAAAAGAAAAGAAAATAAACGCATCTTCAGTTTCAGAACCCCCCTTCATCATGTCGTCGAGAGTAAAAACTGGCTCAACTTCTTTCTTGATCAAGCGTTGCTTTCTCTTGATCTTAACCTGAAAAAAAAAATAAAGAACAATGCCATTCAATCCAAGCCCAAAAAAAAATCAAGCAAAAGAAAAGACATAGCAGTAATTCCCTACTCTCCATAGAACAAAAGTACGGACACGTAGGGCAGTAAAATCTGGATGTTTGGCCCGCGTTTGGCAACTCGTACCGCAACAATACTCCACAGGTTGGGTAAAATTCCATTCTTTTATTAAATCTTTCTCTGCATCAATCAACAGATGAATACATTCATTGGCTTAAATGGGCGATAATCATAAATTATCTGCAAGCATACGAAAATTAGAAGCTCTGCCAGATATAATACAGGTCGAATTGATTAATCACTTTAATTTTATTTAGAGAAACCCTAATCTGATCTCTTACATCGATTGCTGATCTCCGTTCAGGAAAAAAAAATGTATATATATATATATATTATAATAATAATAATAATAATAATAATAATAATAATAATAAATCGCCGATCGACTTAGCGCCTAAAAAACGGAGCGTTTAGGGTTTCATTGACAGATAGCAATTTTGGGCTTGCCTGTTACTATTTTTGGGCCTGGTCCTCGTAGCACTTTTTTTTCTTTAATTATTTTTCAAAACAATCACAAAATTAACTTTATTTTTCTATTATGATTCATTAATATTGAAGATGACTTCTTTTTTTATATATATATAAATAAATGATTATTAAAAAATTTAATAGTATAATTTTTTATTGGTAATCAGAAGTAGATTTAATTTCAAGCAACAAATAAGGACCAACTTGATGTTTCTTAATTCATAAATATAATTAAAAAGCATTTTATATAAATTGAATTTTACTATCTATTATTATTATTATTATTATTGTTAGGTATATATATGATATGCCTTAATTCTAATTTATCATGTAATAATTAAATACATTTTATTTTAATTAATATATAATATTTATATTTTGACATTATGTTTTTATTAATATGATATTGTCTTGATTAAATTTTAAGACTTATCATCAAGATGAAGATCTTGATAATAAGAGTTAAGTCGATAACGAGAGTTAAATTTTTTATAATTTAATCTAAAATTATTCGTGATAAAAAAATCATTAAATAAGGTTTTAATAATCTAATTAGATCAATATATATGTGATGATCTTTATAAGATAGAGATTAGTTATTTCTATTAATTAAATCACATATATAAATGGTGTATATGGAGATATGATCATTCAACCAACTCAGTGGATAATTTCTAATAATTAAAATTATCAATAAATTGTCAATGAGATAATTTTTTAAAGAATATAATATAATAATTTCTTTTGACCTGATATCATCATAGTGATTGACAAGTTATTTATCATACTTTGATACTAGACATCTATTACTTTAGAGCAATAGTTGAAAAGATATTGGGTATAATTAAATATCTGTAGAATTAGTGATTGATCAAGATGGAATCTGTTAACTCTTGACAATGAGTTTAAACTTTATATTGTCATTAATTATAAATAATTTAATTAAGACCTTGGTCAGGGCAGATGAATGAAGAAGAAATGAGTTTATTAAGTCATTCACTTATTGTTTATAATTGACATGAAACATAGTCCGCAACCTATAGAATTTGATAGATTAACCATGTCTTAGAATTGACCCGGAGCTATAATGACAAAAAAAATATTATATTATTCTTTTAGAGGTTCTTGATAATAATTATTTATTTCATGCTATTTAGTCATTAAGGAGTGTTGCTATACGCCAACTTAATTAGTAAATTGATTTGACTAATTTACTATCTATTTAGCATTGAACCTATAGAATCGTAGACTAACGGGCATTCTGACTTTGTTAATAGATTAATTATATTATTATTTAATAATTAAATTAAAGAATTTAATTATTTAAATAAAAAATATTTTCAAATGAAATATTATTATATTTTCTGCTAGTACCGATAATATAATTAATATGATAAGTGGCAAATTAAATTTTTTTATTTAGAATAGAAAATTAATTAATTAATATTTTGTGGATAAATTGATTATATATATTAAATTATTATTTATATATTTTGATATATAAATATTTAAAACTAAAATATATATAATAAAATAATAAATATTATTTATATTAAATTATTATTTATGTGATAAATAAATAATTTAAATTTAAAATAAAAAAATATTATAAAATAATATAAGTGTTTGCTGTATTAATATTAATGTCTCAAGCATTAACATTAATGCACCATACACCAAATATTAATGCTTTGAGCATTAACATTTAAGTGAAATAATATGTCATATGATACTTAAGAGTTGTAAATAGTTACAATTCAATATCTATAAATAGGCTTATGATCAAAACATTCAAGATAATTTAAGAGAAAAATTTTTTTACAAACTTAAGAAAGAAAATTTTTTATAAGTTTAAGAGAGAAATAATTTTAGAGAAACATGCTAGAAGATTAAGAAATGTTTTAATCTTATAATAAATATTTTTCATAAGAGAGAGTTAGAAGATTAAGAAAGTCTTAATCTTATAAATATTTATCCAATTTTAAAACTAATGTTTTAATGAAAATATTAGCTTAAAATTTTAATTTGCTCATAAATTTTATTTATCAAAGGGTTGATAGTAAAATTCAGTCTCGATATGGATACTCATAGAAATTTTATACAATCGAAGTTTTAATATCAAGAGCATAATTATAGGTAATTTATAGGTAATTTTAAATATGTTTTTCAATTATATATATATAAATTTTAAATGCAAACAGATCTATTATGAATTATTTTAAATTTTTGCTGCGTGTTATGAACGCCGAATATTTTTACCATTACAATTCTTTATTTTGCGTGTGTATTTGTTGTTGAAAATCGAGGAGCAAATAATATTGATAGTTAAATATTAAATTTATTATTTATTAAAATTAATAATATATTTGTTGTTAGATATATTTACTTAGATATATTTAATATTAAATATTAATATTAAATTAATACTATATTTGTTGTTAGATATATTTATTTGAAGAGTTTAAATTATTTTATTATGGTTATAATATAATCATCAACATGACAGTTTCTGTTTATATTATATATGTGTGTGTGGAGGGAAAAAATGAGAAAAGGGAAGCAAAATTACTGTAGATTTTAAATTATAGAATAGATTTTAGCCTATAATTAATAATTATCGTGTCATTATCAAAGTCTATTTCTTTACTCAATTTACAAAAATTTCTCATTATGTTTGGAATCTTCACTCAAGTAATTGCCGGGAGTAATTACCTATCTTAATTATCTCATTATGATTAGATTATTTCTGAATCATTGATGGCATGAAATGCTTATTGCTTAACAAGCAAAAATCTCCAGTTCTTATTTAAGGGTAATCAAGAAGCACTCGACTTCGAGTTCTTGCCAGGAGATGCTTATATTACACTAACAATTATTAATTCTTGGGGTTTCTTGAGGCAGTAAATTGGATTGAACCAAGGCTATACAGCTGCTACAGGTGTCGAAATTTCGTATCATGCCATGATGATATTATCTCCAAATACAGTGTTTTTTAAAATTCATTTGAAATATTTCTCTAAATTCATTTGAAATTATTTGAGTTTCATTAAAAGTCAAATTTATCAATTTATCATAACAAAAATACATTATTAAAATCGATGCGTCAGATTTTTTTCTTAATCTATTATTAATTAAATGTATCCTAAAACAAAACTTCAATTAGATTAAGATTAAGATCTCTTCTGGCACTGGTACCGCAAACAGCTAGCTAGTCCAGAGGAGGATTAAGAAGCAACTTAGCCATATCGATATTGTTTGTGGCATGTGTTGCAAAAGATTTAAGGATTTCAGTCACATTTTCTTCTTGTAAAATTTAATAAGCTTTGAAGAATTTTTAATTTTAATTTTTTGCTCATTTAACATTAATAAAAAATATGTCTCTGTTTTTTTTTCCTTCATTTCTTTGAAGGCCTAACGTCACAAGTGTACTGCTGCTTCAGATGTGGAAATCCTGTTTGCTTCCATGACCACATCATGAACAAATGTTATGTGGTAAACTCACTTATTTCTGTTAATTCAGTAACAAATTTTTTTTTGGATTTTGAAATGAATAAATTATCATTTCGTCTTTTTATTCGAATTAATATTATTAATCAATTTCACTTTTTTTTACAGTTACATTATATCACGGTTAAAAAGTTCAATCCAGTAAATTAATATTATTTTTTTAATAATTTTAAATAAAAAGACAAATTGAATCTTATTAAACAATGATCCTAGTAAATTAAGTGTATATTAATCCTAGTAAATTAATACAAAATGAACAATCGAAATAAAAACCAAAAAGTGAGGCTATATTCAAGAGAAACAATTTTGGATTAATAAGGGTTAACCCAAAAAAAAAACTCCAAACGAGGAAAATAAAAAATGCATATTAAAACCCATCAGCATCGTCAGTCGGAGGAATTAAATAGTTGACTAAATAAAACATTAGAAAACGTTTTAATAATTTAAAAAAAATGGTCTTGTATGGGAATCAAATTAACATAATTAGATGGATTGGTTATTGTAGTCAGGAAGCTTCCGGGCATTCTTATTTTCTCAAGCTATGAACATTGTCATCGGACCTAAAAAGAGCCGGCAACTTATCACCGGTCCTTACATGCTTGCTGTTGCTGATGTTTATTGCTCTGACTGCGGAGAGAGGTTAGGCTGGAAATATTACGAAGCTAATCGACAACAGCATAAGCACAAGGAAGGCAAATTTGCCACCGCTAAATTCAAGATTACCCATGAATATTTTTAACCATAGTTTTATTATTTAATCACACTCTTTAATTGTTGGGAATAAATTTTAACTTTTCTTTAACTGTATTTATTCTTGATTAAATTGGTTCTTAATTTTTTTTTTTGGGTTAGAATTAGAGTTTATTAATTTTAGTCGTTTCTTGTTGAATATTTTCATGGATGCTGATTTTGATGCAGGACTAGAAAGGGACATGTTGTCATCATTTTTTGAGTTTTGGGTTGGGGATGATTTTATTTTTCAACCTTTTAACTGTTAAATTTCAATTTTTAATTGGATTTTCTGAAGCTGCTGTGTTGAATTATAGCCCTAATTAAGCATGAACCATTGCAAACGTACACATGTGATTACAATTTTTTTTACAACTCAAACTTCTAAAGCTACAAATTTATACTCCCAGGTGTTAAATAATTTTGGCTGCAAAATCAAAAACAAGGGCATCTCAGTGAGTTTTTACTGATTTCTTTTTAGTACGACAAACATTTGTGGAGATAAAATATTTTATACTGTGAGATAAATATTTGGACTTTCAAATAATGATTCACTGACACAATTGTCGCTAATACACCAATAAGATTTGATAGCTAAAAAAGGACAAATTCGTTTTAATTTGTTTCAATGAGAATTGAAACAGATAACAGTTTGCCGCTGTGATTTGGAAGTTTCGAACGAAGCTACCAGTACATCAGGGCCCAAACAATCATACGCTTGGTGCCAACTGCCAAGATGCCAGAGGAAAATTCTGAATTTTTTTCCAATTAATTTCATTTATATGATTACTAAATTGTTAAATATTAACAGGCCGAAGTCAGATATTAAAATAAAAATGAATAAATTTTTTTTATAAATTTTAATTTTTTTTGTAATTATTTATTTCTCTTTTTATTTTAATAATATTTTATAAATTTATTAATTTATTAATAATATATTTTTATTATTAAAAATTAATTAATAAAAAATATTAATATATATGTGTATAAAATTTTAAATTTATAAGATTGTTCGTAACAAAAATAAAATAAAGAGAAAAAAAAATTAAATAATAAATATAATTTCTTAAAAAATAATTAAAATAAATGAGTATTTTAATTCATTAAATGAGTTTAAATTAATTTAGTCAAAAAATTTATCTCTTTTTTTATTTTTTTATATTTATATATTATTAATATTTTATTAATTTTTTAAAAGAGAACTATTGCATGTAGGATAAATAATTTATTATAATTTTTTTTATTTCTTGTAAAAATAAAAAAAGAGGGGAGAATTTAATTTTTTTTAAAAAAAATTAATAAATAATTCAAAAATTCTTAAAAAATATTATATATATAGAAATTTTTAAAAAGAGCTACCCCTTCTCATCAATGTACCTTCGCCCTTGGTCGTGGTGTAAGTTGATCCAAGATTTGTTTAATAATATTAAGAAAAACTGGGAGGCAAAATGTAATGGATAAAAAAAACAAAATGAAAGAATCCAAATGCCAAATTGATAGAGAACAGGGAACCTTCATAGATGCAACGCAGGACAATATAATCTATTATTGTCATAACTCATCGAGATTGTCTTGCATAGAAAATAGCTACTCCCCTCTTTTTCTTTACTCCTTGGGCACCTTCCTAGAAACCTTTCAAAATATTGAATAAAAATAAAACAAAAACTTAATAACCATCCAACAAGAACATTTTTTTTTAAATGCACACCAGCTCCATATATGTCAAATCATCTATCGCTGTATGACCCATTAATCTGGCAATTCAATCAAATTGGTTGTTTCTGCACTCATTCTTTTTTAGCTTCGTACAGGAACTGCTCCATGTAATTCCAAGCCTAAAACAATTACCACTTCCATTTTCGTTTAGTTTTTCTGAACTTCTATAAATATCCATCACTCTTGTAACATACAAGCCCCATCCTTAGTTATTCTATATATCTGTCCAATTAACATAGTTCTAAGAAAAGAAATGGGGAAAGATCAAATTAACTATGCAAGTGGAACAAGCTGCGTATACGAGGATTTGTTACCTGTGATGGCAAAGAAGTTGGATGTAGATGCCTTTGTCTCTGAATTGTGTGGTGGGTTTCGGCTCTTGGCAGATCCCAGAAACGGGCTGATAACTTCAGAGAGTCTGAAGAGAAATTCAGCACTTTTAGGTATGAAGGGGATGACTAAAGAAGACTCAGAGGCAATGGTGAGAGAAGGAGATCTTGATGGGGATGGAGCACTCAATGAAACAGAATTTTGCATCCTGATGGTGAGACTTAGCCCTGGAATGATGGAAAATGCTGAAACGTGGCTTGAGAAGGCTATTGATCAAGAGTTGAAGAAATGATCAGCTCAATTTTCTTTCACTGTTTCTGCTCATTTTGAAAGTCAATGTAATCTCTTCTATTATATTACTTAACTAAGGGTGAGGTTTTAATTGATGAAAGGAATCAAAACGATTGGACACAGGTCACCATAGCATTAACAGGTGAATATGGTGGGGGCCGGCAACTCGGCACGCTGCAGGATTTTCAAGTTTCAATCTGACAACTCGATCTTCACGGCTCATCATAAAATCATAAATAGGATGATTTTCAGATTTTGTGCTTTCCTAAACACTGACTGAATTCCTTTCCACATACGTCCACTCCATGGAAGTTAACAAGACAGGATTAACCCAATTGGTAACTTCTCTAAATAACACTCCTCTACTTTTCATCAAGAAAAGACCATAACTCGACAAGAGCCTGTTAAATTTTAAGAGACAACATCAGCAACTGAAATTCTACCAATTATACTTATTTATATCAACTATCCCAAAATATATACAATTTTAACTTCACAATTCTCTCCCCAAACTAAATTATCTTTAGATCCTTGAATCTACCATAAGACCTAAGTTTCAATCTACTCATAAAGTTTTATTATTATATAATATTTAATTTTTTTAAAGAATATTAAACAATGACTTGCGGAACGTATAGTGTTTGAGATAAGAAAGTTCGCTGATAATGATGACACAGACATTCAAACATTTATTTAAGCTTCCTGAATGATACCTTATTGCCATGCTACAAACACTTGGTCAAAATCATAAAATAAGCAAGCTGAGAATTTTCCAGTAATGAAAGTCACTAGTGATAAGCTATCATCAAGTCTTCATACAATATATCATATAAACTACAAGTACTATTCTGAAATGTCCTCTCTATGTAGCTGATGTAAATTCTGATGCAGCTAGCCAAGAACATAGAATCTAGTATATTTCTTCCAATGTCCCCTTCATGTTCTTGATCTACTAACTGGCGAACGGCTGTTGAAAAAGACAACAAAATGGAGAAGTTAATAAAAGCTTGAGTATGATGTTGAGAAGAGAGCATGAATAATTTTCTGAAAGAACAATTTTTTTTCTTACCTACGGAATCTGCCATACTGTGGACCCCTATTCCTATCATAATCAGGACTTCTGCACCCATCATAAGCAGGGCCATTGTACTTCTCATACACAGGGCTGTGAGGTCTACCATAGTCAGGACTAGGTCGCCTGCGATACACAGGACTTGGAGATCTCCTATAATAACTTCCTCTTCTAGGGCTATCATGCCTGTCATCCCTCTCGCCATCATCCCTCAGAGCATACTCAACAGACAACACCCTGTCCAATATTTTGCTACAGAAACACAACAAAAGCAAAGTATCTTAAATACAATTGACCAAATATAAAGAGTAACAAATGTCATTTATCTGAGAAGCGCAGCAAAGACGACCACTGACCTCATGTGTGTACACTCAAGGGCTTTAGTAGCATCTTCCTGTGTCTCAAACTGCACAAATGCAAAGTTCCTCCGAATTCTAACACGAAGAACCTCTCCATATCGTTCAAAGTGTCTTTTTATGTCTTCAACCCTGGTGCCAATTGGATCAAAATTAATCACAAAGAGAGTCTTAGTGGGTCTCTGGTTTGCAGATGACCTGGAACCATCACGATGTCGACCACGTTCGCCCTGCAATAGCAATCACAACATGTTTTTAGTCCTTTAAAAAGAAGGGCACAAATATATCATATGAGAAAACAGTAAGTACCACAAAGTAAAAACAGTGACATACCCTAGCCCACTCCACCGATAGCCTGCGCCTGTCATAACCAAATGGCATGTTGTCTAGCCCCCTTATGGCATCTGCAGCATCACGATCATCTTCAAAATAAACAAAAGCAAAACCTGCAATGAAAATATAGTAAGATGAGAGATTGAATTGATTAAACACGTCCTCGGAGCCATATCCACTCAACTTGGGTACATCAGCCAAATCAGGATTTCTTTTCCTACTAAGAGCTTAAAAATTATACAACACCTGCATAAACTTGATGGGCTGATGCACTTAAGGATGTATAATCGTTGCATGGTGAACTAAATCAACATGTTGGCATTTTAGTGTTTTAAATCCAAAGTTTCAGGTCTGAGATGTCATTGCTAAGCATGCTTCGCCATTCAGACAGCACAAGTTCAGAAATGGAAGGCATGGCAAGACAGAATTCATTGATGATTGATCCTCCTATTATCAGTAGTGGTAGACATAGCATAAAATATTGATTGATTTCGCCATAACCATTCTTGTGAAATGTCCACACTGGGTGGTTTTGTGGGTGAGTGACGGATGGTCGAATGAAGGAAATGCAGGAAGATTCCATCTGTGAGTGGAAGGAGAGAGCAGGTAAGCAAGAAAGTTTCCAAGCCAATGCAAATGTTTTGCAGAGAAGATGCCAAGCCAAAATGGAAGCTCGATTTTCCTTAGAAGTTCCTGCGTCAAAACAAACACTTAATATGGAGGTGTTTTCCAGATAAATGGCAATTTTGCCAATTTTGCAGCCGCCATTTATTTTCTGCCTGGATACTGTAATCAGATATGATCACTACACAAGTAGGATATATCTGAATACTAAATATTGATTCTTGGCATAAGAATTCTTATCTAATCAACCTGGTTGGCTGCCACTTAAAACAAAAATTAACATTCACATAAAGAACTCAAAATACTTGGTGAAACTCATCATTCATAATAAGAGGGGAGTGATAATGAGTGGCGCTATGAGCTTTCATTCATCAAAATCTTTCAAGCAAATAGTCCAAACCAAAAGAAAATCCACATCTTAAGATAATGAAAGAACCATGTTCCCAAGGATAAAAAAAATAAAAAAAAAGATAATGGAGTGGCAGTTTTTAATAAGCTAAAAAGGTCAATTCATAATTAATATGTTAACTTTACATAAAACAGAGTAAAATGCATAGGGTTTTAATCAAAACACACCAGTTATATGTTTAAATTGTGAAACGGCAAGTAAACAGAATCTACAAACAATATAGAAATAAATTCACCAGAGCCACATAACCAGCAATCAATTCAAAAGCACATGAACGTAACACTAAAGCACAAAGGCAACCACAGCTAACACTTTCACATGAGGACTGTCAACTGTATTATAGAATATTATCATAGTAGTCGTAGGTTATCTATATTATGATCGCCAACACTTAAGTCAATGATCGAACCAACAACTCACGAAAATAATAATAATAAAGCTATACACATTCAATTCAAAAAAAATTATTGGTTCGTGCAATAACCCTGGTGCAGGAAGGGACAATTTCAATGCTACCAGTAACCATTTCAGGGAGGCACTACAAAAAACCCTACCTTTATAATATATGAAAATAAAAACAACAAAGAATAAAATAAAAAATAACAATACCAGATTTCATGTCCACTCGATCCACCCTTCCGTACTTGCTAAAAAGACGTTCCAACTCAGATTGGCGAGTCTCGTACTCAAAATTTCCAACGAAAACCGGCCGCTGAACCATTGTTGTGAGAAAATCGCCGTCTCCGAAGCCTACACCCAACACCGAGAAGCGCAAATTAGATCAAACCCTAAAACCAGAAAATAAAAATATAAGTCGTTTGCATTAAGATATGATACCTTTGATTATTGATTTTGCAAATGCAGTAAACCCTAGAAAAAAAAAATATGGGACGGAGAGATGTTGTGTGTTTATATATCCAAACCACGCCCATAGTTTGACACAACTCCTTATCTTAGCCGTCACTTTCATCTTTTGCGGCGAGATCTGGACCGCTACATTCATCCACAGGTTATTGACCTCTATGCTAACTTCAACAAACATTGGCTAATGGGCCCAATTGACTTGTGGACTGAACCGGTGGCACAGATTTTTTTAAATAAAAAATTATGAAGGTTTAACTTAATTAATTAATTAAGGGAAATTTATAAAACAACCTCAAAAAAAAAAATATCTCAAAATACTATAAAAAAATTAATATTTTTATAAAAATTTAGATCAAATTTTTAAAAAATTTCATGCTCATTAAAATAAAATTTTTATTTTTAAAAATACCTCCTCTCTTATATTTTACTATAAATTTTTATTTTTTAAGAATTTTATTATTAAATGAATATATTTTAAATAATAAAAATTAATATTTTAAAATATATTTTAAACTAATAAAATATATTAATTTTTTATAAAAAAAATCTTAATTTTAATTACAAATAATAAATAATACTTAAAATATTAAAAAATAAAATATATAAAATTATATTATTAAAAATTATTAAATTTATTTTTAAATAATTTTTACATAATATATATATATATATAAATTTAAAAAATATTAATTTTATTTTATAGATATTAAGTATATATTATATAAATATTATTTAGATATTATATATTTATTATATTTATGATGCATATGTTATGTGCATATTATATGAATGTTGTGTGTAGTTATGCATATATAAAATTTAAAAAAATATTAAATGTTAAATAAATTATGTAAATTTTGTGTAAATAATACGTGTATATTTAGTATATGTTATATATAGCTATTATTTATTGCATGTGTTATCTATATATATATATATATTATGTATATATATATATATATATATTTGTGTGTAAAACGAACATACGATAAAAAAAACTATTTTTGAATAAAAAATATAAATAAATATTAAATAAAAAATAACATTAAAAACCGTAAAAAACGAAAAAGAAGTTTTTTGAAAGAAAAACCGAGTCGGCCTTAAATTTGAAAACCAAAAATTAAAATAAGTCATGCAATGTAAATTCCTCGCTAACTAACGGCGTGATCTTTTTATTTTGAGAAATTAATTTCCGCGTTGTGGGCTCTTGTTTAATTGAATTAATTTGTATTATTTATTGAATAAAACAATATTATATAATTAATTAAATAAATTGTATAATTATTTTGTTTTAATTTTGAATATAATATTATTTTGAGTTATAATTTTGTATCTAGACATAATTTCAATTGAAATTATGAATTAGGACAAAATTTATAAATTAAAATTTGTATACAATTGAAAAAATATAAATTATAAATACGAGTGAGGCTTGCACTTGAAATCCACTTCTAGAAATAATCTCACCTCAAAAAAAAATACAATTGAAATATTAAAAAAATTATTGGATAATATAATATAAAATTTTAAATTATAAAATACTTATTTTATTGTTTGTACTCAATTCAAACTTTTAAGATTCATATCAATTTAAAAATATTAAGGATTAAAAAATTTAAATTCATTACCGAATTTGTAAAATTTCTATATTTAAACGAGAACTTAATATAAATAGAACACAATTTTAATAAAACCAGTCAATTAATTAGTTTAATTTTAAACTTCCACCTATAAGATGTTCGAATAATTCTAAACTGAATGAAGATATTATATATTGACATATTTAGTTACCTAGGCTTCCATGCCTCAATATTCTAATTCCATAATATTAAATAAGTTATTTTTCAAACCAAATGATTAATAAAAAATAAACTTAGAAGCAAAAGTAAAACTTGCATAAAAAAGTTTAATATATCAATTTACTTGAACAATAGAATTGGAAAGAAAATATATATTTGTGATAAGCACATGTTTAGTTATCTAAATTAAATTGAATGTTTTACCAAAACAATTATTAGAAATAGAATTGCTTTTAATTTGCATAATTATAATAAAAAAATAAAAATTAATCATTTTATATTAGGATTGTACCCAAAGGCGGAACCGAGAGGGGGCAGTTGCTCCCTTTGGTTTCAATATATATATGTGTGTATTTATTTTTTTTAAATTTATTTTTAAAAAGTTTTAAATTTATTTTTAATTTATTATTTTGATAATTTTATTGAGTATCATAACTATTTATAATTATTGTTTAATTTAAAGTTTAATTTATATATTTTAGTTTATTATTTTGATGATTAGGTTAATTATTTTAGGATTTGATTATGATATAAATTGAAAATTTAGAATTTTATGATTAAGTTAATTATTTTGTAATTTAATTACAAAATAAATTTATAGTTTTGTGATTAGTTTAATTATTTTATAAAATATATTTTATCATATAAATTTATTTAAAAATAATTAATTTAAACACTTTCTCTAAAATATTTAAAATATATATAAATATTATTTAAAAAATAATATATATTTTATAATTTTACTTGTAAATTTTTAAAATAAAAATTTAATATTAAAATAAAAATAAAAAAATTCTAATAGTTAATTATTTAACATAAAAGTAAAATTGAATATAAATATTAATATCAATTATTTATATTAATTTTTTAATATAAAAATAAAATTAATTATAAATTTATCTGTAATTTTTTTATTTAAAAATTTTACCCTTCCTTTTATTAGAGTTTTAATTCCGCCACTTATTGTAAAAAAAAATATCAAGGTTATATATGTTAGATATTCTTAGTACACCGTAGAAATTGCCATTCTATTTGATTTGAGACTTTCAAACAGAGTATAGAGACCTAAACAGTAAAAAGAAAAAGTCTGAAAAAATATTAAAACATCAAAATATTGCCAAAAGTAAAACAATAAAATCAATCGCATAAAAAGAATTTGTAACTAAAGTGGATAAATCCAAAGTTGGCATGGCTTCCTCGCTTGTGTATAGCATTGAATATGACTATAATCTTTAATCTTTTGTTGTGGGAGCGTAAAAAAACAGACTATCATTCAAAAGAACAAGTTTTTCTCATGAGAATAAACCAAGCACGGGAACCTCATTTTGCATTTTCATAAAATTTGAATTCACAGTATTTTCATGCATCAGTAATGGCCAATAATATACCAATTAGCTTGGAGTTTCAGTAGCAAGGTAACGCCAGGTTCAAATGGAAGTTTGACAGAATATGCTCTTGTGATTTAGTCTCTGATGAGAAGGCTTGGCGTGTTTCCTAACATTTTTCTTTAGAGGTGTTGTCCTAATGTTGATTTATATATGTGTGTGTGTCTGTCTGTCAGTCTGTCTGTCCGTCTGTCCGTGTGTGTTATTTTGGAAGTCCATTTTGAGCATAAATATCCTGTTTATCTCACTTCTAATAATTTTTTTTAAAAAAAAAAAAAGAAAAAAGAAAGAAAAAAAAAAGAAAAAAAAATTGTTGATTTGTTGGGCGAGATTAGTAGAAATGGAATTTGCAACAGTAATTGCTCAGCGCTTTTATCACAGTGGTTTGGTGAGCATTATCTTCGTTAAGTTCTTAAATTTCTCTTCTGGGTAATGCTCATGCTGCTTATTTTCATGGCTCCACACGTTGTTGAATAATTTCGTCTGCTTGTTCTCGAGATGAATATGACTTCCGGGATTTGCAGGGAGCTGTTGAGAGTTTAGTGGAGCGCAGTTCACATGTGCAACTTGCAGATGGATCTCTTGTTCCCATCGATGAACCTTGCAGGCAACTATTGCTTTCGAGACTCATGGAAATGAGCTCCAAAGGATTAAGGTGCTTGGGATTGGCTTACAAGGACGATCTTGGAGAATTTTCAGACTACTATTCTGAGAATCATTCTGCCCACCAGAAGTTGTTGATCCAGCTTGCTACTCCATTGAAAGTGATTTGGTCTTTGTAGGAGTTGTTGGTCTCAGGGTGAGTGTATGTTAGAAGTTTCTGGTTTTGCATCAACCGACCATCAGATCATTTAGCTAAATAAAAAGACTTGGCTATCGAGCAGGATCCCCCGCGTGATGAAGTTCACAAAGCAATTGAGGATTGTCGAGGTGCTGGTATTAGAGTCATGGTGATAACAGGAGATAACAAATCCACTGCTGAAGCAATCTGTAAAGAGATCAAGTTATTTTATAAAAATGAAGATCTCAGAGGAAGAAGTTTTACTGGTAAAGAGTTTATGGCTCTTTCCCCTTCACAGCAAATGCAAATTTTGTCTAAACCTGGAGGAAAGGTATTCTCACGTGCTGAGCCCAGGCATAAGCATGAAATTGTACGGTTGCTGAAGGAGATGGGTGAGATTGTTGCAATGACTGGAGAAGGTGTGAATGATGCACCTGCTCTTAAACTTGCTGATATAGGAATTGCAATGGGTATAACAGGGACTGAGGTAAGCTATTCATCGAGCATCCCTTATTTTTTTTCCGAGGAGAATATTGTGATTCATCGTTTCATTTTCCTGGCTTTCACTTGTGTGTGTGTGCCCATGCAAATACTGTGAATTGCTTTGATATATTTCTTAGTAGCTTACAAAATGAGAAATTTCTTTGAAACCTCATGAATTTACCAAAAGCATAATGTTGTATCCCATGAAATGGAATTCACCAAATTGTTGTGCATGTCTAACTCTATTTAAAAAGTGCACTTCTGGTCTAACATTACCAGGCTACGAATTTTCAGAACTCATGGCAATATATTTTGTATTCTGCTTTACAGGTGGCCAAGGAAGCTTCAGATATGGTTTTGGCAGATGATAATTTCAGTACTATTGTTTCAGCGGTTGCAGAGGGTCGCTCGATTTATAACAATATGAAAGCTTTTGTCAGGTATGTGATGCTTTCCTTTGTTAAATTGTCTTTTTCCTTCTGAGTGGTAGTTTACAGAAGCTTTCTGTGTTCCTCAATCTGCAGGTACATGATATCATCTAATGTTGGAGAGGTGATATCCATATTTTTAACTGCTGCATTGGTATACCAGAGTGTATGATACCTGTGCAGCTTTTATGGGTGAATTTGGTTACTGATGGCCCACCTGCAACAGCTCTTGGTTTTAATACTGCTGATGTTGACATAATGCAGAAAGCACCTCGAAAAAGCAATGATACGCTTATCGATTCTTGGGTTCTCTTCCGTTATTTTGTATTTTATCGTTAGTATTCTAACTCTAGCTTGAATCATGTAGAGAAAATGTTGTGCTGCTTTATGTCATATTTGGCAGACAAAAATATCTCATTGTTTAAATGTTTTTGCAATGCAGGTTATTGGTTCTTATGTTGGCATTGCAACAGTTGGTATTTTCATCTTGTGGTGTACACTCATGCTTCTTTTCTAGGAATCAATCTTGTGAGTGATGGGCATACACTTGTTGAATTCTCTCAGCTTCGCAATTGGGGGGAGTGTTCGAAATGGTCAAATTTCACCGTGGCTCCATACTCGGTTGGTGGACGCATGATCGCCTTCTCAAACCCATGTGACTATTTCACTATTGGTAAAGTGAAGGCAATGACTCTTTCCCTCTCTGTACTGGTAGCAATTGAGATGTTCAATTCTCTGAATGCACTTTCTGAAGACAACAGCTTGGTCACAACACCACCTTTGAGGAACCCTTGGCTTTTAGTTGCTATTTCAGTCTCATTTGGGCTCCATTGCGTCATACTTTATGTACCTTTCCTGGCAGATGTGTTTGGTATTGTCCCATTGAGTCTGAATGAGTGGCTTCTAGTCATCTTGGTTTCAGCTCCTGTAATTCTGATTGATGAGATTCTTAAATTTGTAGGAAGGAGTCGGAGATACAGAATGAACAAGGAGAAGACAGCATAAGCTGGTTTGAAACAAATCACCGGCTGGTGGAAAGCTGAAAAGTGAGGAATGACAGAGGACGTTGTTGAAATTATTCTTTGATACGTTGCTTTGCTTTTGATTTTTTCACACATCATTAGATAGGAAGAATATATATTACTTTGTCCATTATAATCAAAAGGAATGTTTAGTTACCAATCTTGTTGGTTGCTTACACTCTGTGAAACTAAATTAAAACTGAACTGATTTCTAATTCCTGTTGTTGTTTTTTAACTCTTTCTTATCATTAACAAATTAAATTGAAATCAAGTATTTGAGGGAATAAAGTTACCTGATAATTCATGGATCCTTTTGATTCTGCAAGAACAATTGAATTCACCATATCTACTCTGTTAAGAATAACTCTTCAAGTTCATTATCTACAGTTTGGAGCTTCATCTTGGTTGAAATTTCATTCAATAATGTATATATTTCATCACGCCTTGGATGTGAAAAATCTTCAACAATGAACTTTTGAATTTCGCCCCCCCCCCCCCCCTCTTTCGATAAAACTATAACCCGCTGCTTTGTTAATGTGTCCACCCTTCATCAGATTTCTAAGCTTTGCAATGCCATCCCATCGACCGGCAGATGCGTATTTATTGAAAAGAATTACATAGTTTCCTGGATTCCACGGCTCTAGTTCAAAGAGAGCCTCAGCTACTATTTCTGCAACTTCGACATTTTTATGGGAACCACATGCTCCTAATAGTGCTCCCCATATTACAGAGTCTGGTTTCATTGGCGTGATCTTTATGAGATTATAAGCTTCCTGTAGTTCTCCAGCACGGCCTAGGAGATCAACCATGCAGCCATAGTGTTCCAATTTGGGAGTAATCCTAAACTTTTTATCCATTGATTGAAAAAGTTGCCGCCCTTTTTCAACCATACCTCCATGAGTACATGCTATAAGAAGTCCTACAAATGTGACATCATCAGGTGCAGTTCCTTCTTTCTGTATTACCATTTACAGCATATAAAGAAAGTTAGAACACAAAATTTTGCTTTGCTTCGACAATAACAGGAGGGCTAACAAACGACAGAGTTTACCAGCATTTGGTTATAAAGCTGCAACGTATCGTTGGTTCTTCCATGGATAGCCAAGCCCGTGATCATTGAATTCCAAGAGCACAAATTTCTCCTCTTCCCAATGATCTCATCAAACACCCGCCTTGCCACATCAATTTTACCACACCTTGCACACATTTCCAGCAAGGCATTGCTGACATATATATTACTCAAGAGCTCGTTTTCTCTGGCGTATGATTCAATCCTCTCCCCGATATCCAATGCCCCCATATTTGCACATGCTGGAAGTACACTTGTAATAGTCACTTAATTTGGCTTAATACCTTTCTCCTTCTCCATATTCAGAAACATTTCTAATGCCTTGGCATACTGTCCATTCTGCGAGTACCCAGATATCATTGCGGTCCATGAAACCACATCCTACGAGGCATCGATCTAAATATTTCTAGGGCTCCCTCCATATCCTCACATCTCGAATAACCTGCAATTAACGCATTCCTAGTGGGTATATCTTTAACGGTTATTTCATCGAACATCTTACGTGCAAGCGCTACCATGCGCAATTTACCGTACATGTCGACTAAAGCTGTCGAGGCAAAGACATCAACTTCAAAACCCGATTTTAAGAAATGGGTGTGAAGTATCTGGCCGTGAAGTGGGGAGGAAAAGCAGGCACAAGCTGCGAAGAAGAATGTGAAACTGTGTTCATTTGGAAGGCAGTTTTTAAAGAGCATTTGGGAGTAGAGAGAAAGGCATTGCCAGGGCTGATTTTGAGAGGTGTAAGCTTGAATGAGTTTGTTGTAGGGAAAGACAGTTGGGTTAGGAATAAGGTTGAATAGGTTGTGGGCATAACGGATGTTTGGAATTTGGAGGGCTTCTACGATAAGTGTTTTGGTATAGTCCATGCCATTTCGAATGCTAAAGGCGTGAATCTGCTTCAATTGGTTCATATCAGATTAGAGTTGTGAGGCAAATATTTGTTCAATTGATTCAACGATGTAATACCAGCAAGTAATAATATGGATGGTTAAATATGGGATTATAAGGCCCCAAAATTCACTTTATTTTATATGGTACTGAATACTGATTATGGTTAACAACAAAGCTCCATGGCAACATTCGTCAATCATGTAGTGAAGAGGCACAAAGCATATGGAATTATGAGTTGCTACTCAACATCACGCACTGCCGTTGAACAAGTAATGCATTGGCAATTAAAAAATTTCAACAGCAAGATCTAATCAACCAATAATATCATCTAACCAAATTTTGGTCCCAGTCCCAGACTCCAAAATGCAAAGTGACTAGATACTAACTAATTCAGGACTTTTGACCTTGTTGCAAATTGCTTCACCTGGTTTAGTCTTACACATAAAAATAACAGAAACCATGTCAAAATTGGGATCAAATAATTCAATTCTAACATTATAAAAAATAAATGGCTGACTTTGCGCTGATTTGCTCTTTCTCCTGACAAATGAATAACTGAATGGCATTCAACTGTACAGAACAATTTATGTGGCATTTAATATTAAGCCACTTCTACAATCCCATCTCTATAGCAACAGTTCTCTCTACAGCTACAAAAGATAGAAAATGCTTTGAATATGGCGACTTGGTCAAATTTGTTGCAGGCACAATGCTATTCTTTTATATCTTTCTGAATGTTATGAATGTCCATCTCCTGCCTGGTCATAAAGATCTTGCACCTGTTTGACCATTATTCCTGAGCTAAAGCATTAGGATAAGATTTGTGCATGATCATAACCTTGTCTTTGCAACTTGCAAGAGCAATGCTGCGAAACAATGCTCTTGCACTGATGGCAATCTTTCAGATAGCCACGCTGTCTCCATCCCTTGAGACCAATTAAAAGCATCAAAGCCATTGCATTTCTTTAGAAGTAAGAAGACTGGTCATGAAGGACATTCAAGTGAGCAAGTATTCTGGCTGATAGAGATTTCATGCTACTGCTTCCCCTCTGAGTCAAATCAACTAAAGGCATCTGCGCAGAATGCCCATACTTCTGTTTGAACTCTGGCATTCGGAATATCCTTTCTAAAGCATTTAGAGCCTTCGCCTGCAATGTGGGTGAAGAAGAACTAAGAAATTTTATTATAGATGGTATAGCATTTGCTTCTGCAAGCACCTTGCCGCCGCTTTGGAGTCTTTCAGCTTCAATTAGGGTCAATATTGCATCAAAAGAGGCCTCACAGGCACCAGGATCTGGATCTTCAAGGACCCTCACAAGAGGTCTTATTGCATCAGCCTCCACAAGGCAAAACGATGATTCAACAGTGCAGATTCCCATATGAATCCTACAAACAGTATCTGGTGGAACAGAGAAACACCAAAACCCCTTATGTTTTGATACTGGGCGACTCAACTTCAATGAATTCTCTGAAAAATGAGCAAGAGAAACAGCAGCATATTTCTTTGCCAAGGTAGTTCCAAAGTCTAGCAGTTGTAGCAACATAGAAATAATGCCAGTTCCGCTGCTTTCTTTTGCCATTCCAAGTTTGTTGGAACAGTGAAACGACATATGGCTCCAGCAGCATTTTCAACTAATCTATTCTTATGAGGATCATTCTTCTTGCTATTTGGGAGAAATCTGAGAATTACGGGAAGTGCCCCTTCATCAAGGAGCCACTGGGTAATCTGGGGATTTTCCGGGAGATTAGAGATAATACCCATTGCTGAAGCAATCTCTTCCATGTCATCAGAATACTGGATGATCCTGAGCAAGATCTTAAGGGTCTTCTGGTTCACATGCTCCATGATAATGGCTTCGTCACCATCTTCTACCAAGCAACAGAGCAATTTTACAGCATTTTCTCGTAGATTTTGATTCTCAAGTTCACATAACTGGACCAAAACTTGCAAAGCTGAACACTGTTCATGATTAAACAAGTTAGCATCCAAATGATGATATCCAACATAAACAGTTTATACAGAAATTCAAAACCTAGAGGCATAAAAAGTAATGAGATCAAGAAAAATGTAACAAGGAGAAAAGATCTCTAAGTCACTAATTTAGGAAACAAGAAGGAATTCCTCCATTCCTTATTTAAACTAAGATTAGCATCAGGGGTTGAGAAATTCCATGTAATTCGAGAAGGAAATTTGTCTAGTCTTTTCCAGACTTATGGAATATGATGGTCTTATAGCCTCATTCAAAGTTTCAATTTCTACTAGCTGAAAGACATTTGAGATCTTTTCACATTTTTGTAATCATCAAGAACTTCTAAGGTGTAGGGTTGGGTTCTTAATGACCTACTTAATATTGCTGCTATTCAGTCAAGTTTTTAAGACTAGCCGATCTCTAACGTCTTATTGTACTGATAATATCTACTTTGTTTCTACCTATTTCATTTCACTATATGTGTTGAGGAGAACATCTCTTTGCATTTTCAGAATACTGTAATTACAGGTATCACTGTGGCTTATGCAAAATGAACTTTGCATCAACAGCATATTCAAGTAATCAGTTGAGCAGGATAACCACTAACAGTTTTATGCCCAAGATCAGGCATTGGTTTTCATCATATAACTGGAGAACATACACATGCATGTGAAAACTCTTGTATACCTCTGTCAATTTTGTCTTGATATTCAATGCTGAGGGGGACTGGCACAAGGCATAGAAGATTCGGAGAATGTTTTGTTGCACCTCAGGCCCTGTCAAGTTTATTAAAGAGAAAAGCATCGCTATATCTTCATCAGATTCTAGCATCGAAATTGGTGTTGTGCTGGATCCTTGAGAAATTGTTGATTCAGCCAGGTGCACTAATGTGGCTGCCACCTGTTCAAGCAAACCTGAAAAAGATGAGAAGTGCCAGAAAAGAAGGTCAAGTAAAGGCCGCACTGCACCCTCTCTAATCGTCTGCAGGCCATTTTCTTGAAAATTTGAAAGGTTCCTAAGAGCCTTGATGGCCACCTTTTTCATCTCTGCATTACTTTCAAAGACCAATTGAAGGAGCGGACCTAGAACACCTCCTTCAAACAAAGATGCATTATTGTGGTCGGTTAACTCCATTTCTGCCAAAGTTGATGCCATGATCATTTTCACATCTTCTGGTCCTGAAAAATCAGATGAGCAGTGTTTTTAGAAATATGTACCTCTTTAACATATAACACGTGCAATTTCAATTAGTAGTTGGTAAAAAACCAGTTTACCAACAGGTTAAATTGCAGAAACACTGCGTGTTATAAATGAAGAGATTTTATAGCATGTTGGTGGCTTATAAATTATAACAGACCAACATGCTAAGTTTCTAAGACCCAGGATTTATCATTACACTTGTAAATTACACTAGCATTTTAGAGGAATGTGTACATCGCACCATAACTAACTAGCATAGTTTGATTTGGTTAATTCACTAAGCAATTGCTGCTTATTTTAATAAGGGTTGAAACTACTCCAGAAGGATTCATTGCCGTCTTATACTAGGGAAAACAAATGTGAAAAGACAAGTCATATGAACTAAGCATAAATCTAATCACGAAGCTAAAATATGTTATAACATGCAAGAAATCACCTGTAGATAGTCGCTGCAGCAAATGTTTGAAATAATTTGCCTTGGCCATTTGTATGATATTCTGATCAGAGAAGGAGAGATTCTCCAACAGCTGTTCGGCATCTGTGGCAGCTTGAGTGTCATCACTGCTTGACATAGTCACCAAGAGAAGGATGCAACCCTGAACTTTTCCAATACAGTCCTTCACTGGAATACATTTTGACAATTCCAACAGTAATGTCACAGCCAATTTCCTTTCCCCAATTCTCCGTCCAAGAGATCGAACTATAAATTCAATTGCATTGTCAACATTTGCAACTCTTTCCTGCAACATATTTCAGATTTTGGACAAAAGTTATAAATTGAAATGCACCATTATGATTATGAAAACTGTTTATATTAGCAGACCAATACTCAACTCAACTCAACAAAGCCTTAATCCCAAGTCAATTGAGGTCGGCTATATAAATTCTTCTTTTTCACTCAACACGATTTAGAGTTATCTCTTCTGATAGATGTTCATAAGATCATTTTGGACCACCTTTGACAAATCAGTTTGGGCCTACCTCTACCTCTCTTAACTATATCTAATCTAACTTGTTCGATTTTTCTAATAGGTGCATCGCTAGATCTTTGTTTTATATGGCCAAACCATCTCAATTTATGCTCTCTTATCTTATTCTCAATAGGTGTTACCCTTACTTTTTCTCTAATGCACTCATTGCGGATTTTATCTATACTAGTATGACCACACATCTATCTTATCATTCTCATTTCCGCAACATGCATTTTACTCATATGTTGTCCTTTTACTGCCCAACACTCACTACCATACATCATCGCAAGCCGTATTGCAATACGGTATAACTTTTCTTTTAATTTAATTGGCATCTTTCGATCACATAGAACTCCTGTAGCACCTCTCCACTTCATCTAACCAGCTTCAATCCTATGATTTACATTTTCTTCACAACATCCATCTTCTTGAAGAAGAGAACTAAGGTATTTAAAATAAATACTATGAGGTACTGATATTCCGTCTAAAACAATTTTTTCTCTTTCTCTATTCTCGCTATTAAATCTACAATGCATATACTCGGTCTTAGTCCTACTTAGCTTAAAACCCTTAGATTCCAAAGTGCTTCTCCATAACTCCAACTTTTAACTTACCCTTACTTGAGTCTCATCTATTGATACAATATCATCTGCAAACAACATACACCAAGGGATGTCATCCTAAATATGTCTTGTTAGCCCATCCATGACTAAGGCGAAAGGATAAGGGATCAAAGCAGAACCTTGTTGTAATACAATAGAAACGGAAAAATCCTTAGTATCCTCTCTCACAGTGCGGACACTGGTGATGACTCCCTCATACATATCCTTCAAGACTTGGATATATTGTATAGATATTCCCCTACGCTCTAAGACCTACCATAAAACTTCTTTAGTGACTCTATCATATGCCTTTTTCAAGTCAATAAAAACCATATGTAAGTCTTTTTTCATCTCTCTATACTTTTCCATCAAATCTCTTATAAAAAAAATAGCTTCTATAGTTGATCGACCAGGCATAAAGCCAAACTAATTTGAGGAGATACAACTATATAGCCGCAAACGGTGTTCCACAACTCTCTCCCACAATTTCATAGTGTGGCTCATAAGCTTTATACCTCTATAATTTGAGCAATTCTGAATATCTCCTTTATTCTTAAAAATAGGTATCAAATTATTTTGTCTCCATTCATTAGGCATATTAGCAGACTAATATGACAGTTAATATGATGGATAACCACAAGAACATGATTTCAGAATTTGGTTAAAGAGAAACTAGAGCAATTTCCTTTTTCACTTAGTATCCATGAAATGTAAATCAACCAAGTAAACTACATTTGACATAATGAGAAAATATTAGCAACCCTAATCCACATTCATCATAGATACAAACAGAAAAAGAAAATATTAAATTAAATTAAAATTTACATGAAGTGATTCATTAATAACAATTCAGATATATATTGTATGAATACATTGACACACAATTTTACCTAGTAAACCCTCAACAAAGAAAATTTCGCGTAAGAAACCCATTCAATATCTCCTAGACAAATGTATGCAAAATCTAGCTGCATTTCATAATATTTAGGAAAGGGGAATAAAAAAGACCCATTTTCACCAGGGCTTCAAGCACTTTACTAGGATTCATTAGAGGGAGAAAAAAAAAAGGAGATAGACTAATGAATATAAAGTAAAAGTACCTTGGCATTGTCACTATCTTTTGCCAGAATGCAAAGGATGACCAGAGCATGATTTCTTATATTGCGATTTTTGGCACCAAGAAGTTGAATAAGAACCGGTATATAATTCTCCAATATCACCCATTCCCGATGTTGGTCTCTCTGTTCACATAGGTCCTCTAGCTGTTCCAGGCAATGAAGTACTTCTTCCTCTTCTTCAGACATGAGTTTTGATTTCATTGAAGCAATTGTAATCATCGTGTTCCTATCCTTCCATTCCTCTATCGATTGCCTCAAAGTTTTATTAGGCCGTAAAATTGATGTATTCAGAGGAGTCATTGTCAGAGGACACAACTTGTTCCCATCTGCAAGCCATTTTTCTATTGCACTTCGCTCAAATGTTTGTCCTGAAGAGGTTTCCACAGGGTCCACCATAACATCCCGAGTGATTGGGCAATAAAATGACTGGAGAGGTTCCAATGGTTGACTGCCCAAAGACTTCCGCTTTGTGAAATATTTCATCTCCTTCTCTTTAGGAGAAGTAGCAGCATCCGCTCTTTCTAGCAAAGCAATTATTTGAGCCATTTGTATAGCTTCAGCTTGGTCCTTCCTTAGCTGGGCATTTTCAATGTCACTCTTGAATTCGTCAAATTCTTTCTTTAATGCAGCCCTCTCAGTGGAGATACCAACTGTTTCGGCTATGCGAGCCAACAAATTATTGGCACAAGAACGATCAACAGTCCTCTCCTGGATTCCTGACTCAATTTTGTCCAATATCTCTTCTTCTGCTATAGCCGCCTTGAACTCAGCTCTCTGCATGCTATTGCTAAGCTCTGCAATCTCTTCAATTATACCAGATGAAAGATCTAGAGAAGCCAAAGGAAGGAGATCTATAGCATAACTGATTTCTCTAGTGGTATTCTCTAAATGCTTTACTATAGTCCTGCAATTCATTAGGAGATATACTTTATTTCTATTCCTACATTCCATAGTCAGCTGCTTTGCAGTTTTAACTTCTCGACTGAGAATCTCAATTGCATTGTTTAAGCTCTCAGAATGGCTCATATTTTTTTTTTCAACTCATTTAGGATGGGTACAATCCTTTCCAAGTAGACGGCAAGTTCCTTGAAACTCTCCTTCCTAATGAGCACATTATCAGCAGCATAAGTGACCTTAAGCATGCCCTCTACAATCTGGGTGAGGAATTCTGAAGCAGGAACAGTTGAGGCACTAGCAACCAAATCTACTACCATCTTGTAACACTCAGCAAAAGCTAGAAAGCAAAACTCTCTATGTCGATGTGATACAAACACATTTACAAGACAGCCATCTAGATACTTTGATA
Source organism: Garcia nutans (assembly GCA_947685225.1). Lineage (NCBI taxonomy): Eukaryota > Viridiplantae > Streptophyta > Magnoliopsida > Malpighiales > Euphorbiaceae > Garcia > Garcia nutans. Next base: position 10,817,965 of record CANTUV010000010.1, on the reverse strand, counting down.
TTGGTCAGGTTTCATAGCCACATCAACCCTCCAGGTTTATCAAATGAAACGTCTACATGCATTCCAGTATCAAATAAGTTTGTAAGATGAAGTATCCGCTTAAACCTGATAATATAATCAACAATAATATAGATGGCATTTAAACCTCCATTTATATTCTAAGCAGTCCATAGAAAACGCAGATGAAGACAAAAATCACACGTTAAAAGTTCTGTTTTGTTTCCGAGAACATGGGAAGATTGAACAACAGACTTTCATGTCATTACTGTTTAAGTTTCCACCAATTCCTAATTTATAGCTAGGTAGGGGTTTTATGCAGATAGGTTACCGTTATCCAGAACGACTTTTCTTTTAGAAGATTTCATTGCTTTCTCCAAAATACGAAATGCACAGAGAACTCTAAAGGAAACAGAACGGGAAAATCAACCATACAGTTATTGAGCATTTTTCTTGGGCACCAAACAGCGAAAAATCTAAGTTGCCTGCATAATTACTGCTTTTTCCAAAGATTTATCAGCTATAAAACAAGAATTATAACATTTATTACATTTTACGGTGTGAAATCCAACAAATTATTACATAAGCCGTCTATTTTGAATCAAAATTCAACGAAATGAAATGAAGATAAAGCTTAGTTAATTGGCTTCTTCCCAAAATTCAAAGCTCGAAATGCAATTAAAACTTGAAAGAAACACAAAACATGAAAACCGAAAAAATCAAAGTAAAGTAAGACCAGAGACATAGTCAACAAGCTCTGAAAACGTAAAATTACACTAAACTCAAAGCTCCAATAATCTCTCAAAGCCAAGAGGGGAGAGAGAGAGATCAACTGACCTGTAGAGGGAGTGTAAAGTAGCTGTGAAAACACAGAATTAGAAACACTGCCTTTTCATGGAACGTTTTCCGGAAAAATGCAATAAGATTTTGCGGGAAAATATGCGATCGAACAGCAGAAGCAAAAAAATAAATAAATAAAATCCAAAATACAAGTAACTAAAAATTTAAACAATAATAAATTATAGAATTAGTTTGATAAAAAAAAATACGATTAGCAATAATAATAATATATATTAATTATTTTATAAAATAAAATACTCATGCGAAAAGCACGAATAGAGTTATCGTTTAATGATTTTATTTGATCAAAATGTTTTCAGAAAAGAATTTTGCATTTCTCTCTAATTCAGACAAAGACATCAATTTTCAATTCTTCGCCTTTCTTTAATTTATTTATTTCAAAGGTTTTCGTTCTTGGACTCCTGGTTTGACTTGGCCATATACCTTTTTTTTTGTTTTACTTTTTTATCTAAAATAATTCTAAAACTACAAATTCTCTTTAATCAGACCAAATCATAATCACTTTAAATTTAATCATAATCTCTTTTTTTTTTCTGGTTCTTTTTCTCCCGTCAATTTTTATATATATTATTTTTCAATTTAAATTATATTATTAATTTAATTGATTTAGAGGAGGTGTTTATAAACTTTTACTAGCCAACTTACCCGCATATTAAAGTCACCATCCTTTATTCAGAAAAAAAAAATGAAAATTATAGCTTCATATTTAACTTATAATTTTAAAAAAAAAATCTTGATTATGATTCTGAAATTATCTATTAAAATTTTAACTATAAAATACAAATATGAAATGATATTTTGGGACTAATGAAAATAACAGTATAATATACATAAATCAAGCTTCCGATAATTAAAAGAATCAAAATTGAATATTCAACCGGTAATTTGCACATGTAAATGCAGCTGATCTGCTCTCTGCTTCCCCTTCGTATGTTTTGCACTTGCTGGATTAGCTACGTCTTTTACTTATGGTGCCAACTGTGATGAGACTTAATCCATGTGGGATTTAATAATCAATTTCTGATATAAAAAAAATGGTTTTAAATACAGCTTAATCAATATTATTTAGTTAGTGATGAAGTTTTTGAATTTTTCTTATAGAATATAGCTTTTTAATATACGTAAAATAAAATTTTAAAAATAAAAAAGTTGATCTTAGAAGATTTAAGCGAATAATCCAATAATTAAGTCTTATTCTTATTTTGGAAAGTAATAAAGTAATTATTAAGTCATGAGCAAAATTGAACCTTAGAGAAGGAAAATAATTAAAGACAATTCAAAAAACTTAAGTCGCTTCTTTATCATTCAGTGAAATTGCAATTTTTTTTCAATCTCAGAAAAACTGTCCGCATGTTTTGCGCATTTCTCATGAAGCCTTGACCTTGAGGATACGCCAAATTATGGTCTTACTTTTCTTAATACAAATATCAGAATGCTGAAATTACAAATTCAACATGGCTCTTAATCCATTCACAAATTGCCGCTGGAACAATTGAAATCTGTTACTATTTAATTCACACTAACTAAGCTCTTAAAAATCAACAAGGCTATTGGTGCATGTTCTTGCGAAGCAACAATAATTACAAGTTCCTTATTTCTACTGTGGTTCACCAGGCAATCAGCAGAGGCTTGACCATTAAAATTACCTTAGATTACTGCTGCTGCTATCACTACCATATGACAAACAACTCCAACACCTCTTGCAAGTCAAACCCAAACCAAGACATAAACTGCTTAAGTATTACCCTACTTCCACTGAATGCCTTGAACATTTAGGTGCCTCTGTATATAGAATGGTATGAAACTTGGACTGGGTTGTTTCAAATTAGGAAGAGTCAGTTCATGAGCTCCAACTTGCAGCAAGTCCAATAATAATCAATCAAAAGCTATAGTACGTAGCAAACCCTCTTCAAATAATTAATATCATGATAGTCCAAGTATGGACAGCCAGATAGGAATGGAACCTGCCTGCAAGCAGCGCACATTTGCATGTCCAGTAGATATGTACTCTACTCAAGATGTTAAGGACGGTTTCTGCTATGCATTCTCCATCAACAGTCTACCAAGGGCATCAGTGCCTCTATCCAGATTATCTACTCCCTTATTTAGGAAAAAGTCCCAAAAATCACTATCAATTCCTCCACTTGCCATGGTAATTGAAGCAACCTTATCTACCTCCCCTTCCATCCCCACTTTCCGCAATTCCTCAACCAATATAGCGTAAGTTGACTTATTAGGCATACATCCTTTATCCAACATCTCTTCAAGAATCCTAATACCCTCCTTAGCAGTTCCAACTTTAGAAAACCCCTTAATCAACATATTATATGTAAAAGCATTAGGCTTGCAACCCTTCTCCACCATATCATCCCACAACCTTCCTGCTTCACTTAATTCTCCTTTCTCACACATTCCGGCAATGAGTGTATTGTACGTCAAAAGACTTGGAATTGAACCGCGCTCAAACTCACCAAACAGCTTCCTAGCTTCCCATACCTTCCCCCTCCTTGCATAGCCAATGGATGAGTGTGCTCGTTATTGAATTATCTGGCGTGCAATTCTTCTTTAACAACCTCTTCCACAAGTCACAAGCTTCCTCTACTTTCCCTTCTTCACATAACACATCAATAACTCTGCAACAAAGGGCAGACCTTGTTACATATTTTCTGTCAAGCATATCATCGAGCAGGTTACGTGCTTCTCCAGCTTTCTTTTCTTTGCAAAAAGCCTGAATCATCACCCCATAAGTAATGTCGTTTGGCTCTGCTCCGTTCTCCTCCATATCATCCATAAGTTTAATAGCATCAACTAACCTTCCTTGCTGACAATACCCATCCATCAGGATCGTATATGTTGTGGCATCTGGCAAACATCCTCTATCGAAAAGGTCACCAAAAACCTTCTTAGCCTTAACCATATCACCACGAGAAGCGTACGCACCTAAAATTGTTGTATAAGTGACCACATTCGGGATCATACCCATGGAAGGCATTTCGTCTAAAACCTTAATTGCACCTTCAATATCATTTTCCTTACAGAGCGCCTTAATCAAAATGTTACAAGTGAAAATATTGGGCACACCTCCGTACTTGCTTCTGCAATTCTTGAATACAGTACCTTTTATTTTGCACAAAAGCATTCAGTAGTGTGTTCAGCGATCTCACAGAACGTTCTACGTTAAAATCTTGGATGCGTATAAAAGTTTTGAAAGCCAAATCAGGCTTGCCCACGAGGCCGTAGTTGCGGATAACGGTGATAAACAGATTTTCGCCGCATTTGATTTGGGCATTGTGCAAGTCGGAAAGCAAGACTTCCACAGGACCAAAGGAGCGAGCTCGAGATAGCTTGTTGATGATAGAATCGTAGGTATCGTAATTGTGGGAGAAACCGGGGTGATATTTGCCGGCATAATCGAAGATTTGGAGTGCAAGGTCCAGATTTTGTTGGCGGTTGATCATGGAGACGAGGCGTTTAGGGTAGAGGCGTTGAGGCCAGGGCTTGATCGGAGGTGTGACCCTGTATGGTTCAGGAAGCGGGAAGTCAGAATTGGCGGCGGAAAGGGAACGTATAGGGGTGATTGGATGCAGGAGTGCAGCGGCTAATATTTTCGGACGGTGGTTAGATTGAGCATAGAGCATCATTGTTGAGGGGAAACGCTATGCCTGTTTGCCCAAACCACCTCAAAGCATCACCGTTCAAGTCCTCTGAGCAAATACCTAGCGTTTGGGAACAGAGTCGAAAGGTTAAGCTAAATGTGGCACCTTTTAATACTTTTGATGGTCAAAATTCAAAATTTCCTCCTCCACAACAATGGCGTCAACAAATGAACCAGAATTCAGAAATTCTACACTTTATCTATGAATTTTTTTACTAGTTAATTCAAGTTCTTTCAATTTAGTTTCATTATAAACTAATTCTAATCCAGGTAAATGCCTCAAGATTTTCCAAATTAATTTACGAATTAGAATATCCAATCATCAAAAAGGCTCGCTTATCATAATTCAAGCACATATCTAGTCCAATTTTTCACTATAATTGCTAAATTTTACATTAATTTGGAGTTTGGAATTCAATTACACAGCAAATGATGGTAACTTGTCATCAACCAAATTCCTTATCTTTACCCTCACAGCCCCACTGACCTTTTGTACACTTTGAGCAATCCCAAACAATACATCTTCCTCCATTTTCTTCTTAGACGAAACCAAAACCACCTCAGTCCCACTCAACTCGTCACATATCCTCTGGAACTCCACCAACACCTCACTCACCATCATTACCTTATTTCTCTCGATTAACATCTTCATCAATCTCACCAAAAGCCGATCAAATTTTCCTTTCTTTGCCACTTCCATCACTGCTTGTCCTTTCACTTTCTCACTCACAAGTGGGTCAAGCAAAACAGCTTGAATTTGCTCATTTTGTACCTGCTTCGACAATCTTTGCGCGTCCTTCTGAATGGTTTCAAGAGAACTGTTGCATCTGGCTATGTCTACAAGAGCCGCAGCATAGCCGCTTGCTGGATTTCGATGGAAATAGAGAGATGATTTGAAAGATGAGTTTTGAGAAGTGAAGGATGGTGGAGAACTAAGAGTTTTGAGATACAAGGCTTGGGATGTGGTTGTATTAGAGGTTGATGAATTGGGTTTGGCGGAAAGGTGAGAAGGTAGTTGATGACATGTGAAGGGTCTGTTGAATTTATAGAATTCACGCGGAGCAAAGTGAAAGGCAGGGACTTTGAGGGATGAAACAGAGCTTGACAGGGTATCCATGGAAATTGAGGTAATGTGTTATGGGAACTCAGAGTGTACTCGCAGAGTTGCAGTTATACTTTCTCATGGGATATAGAAACGTGGATATGTTTTACCCACAACTATTTTTTCTGATCAGAAAACCAAACTTTGAAATTTTTATCATTCACCCATTAATATATAGAATAGTAAATCAAATGGTTCTTGCAGTTTAAAATATTCTTCTGCAAGTTGATCCTTTTGTAAAGAGTTTTGATTAATAAATAAATGAAAACTAAAATTCATAGGTTTATATGCAAATATGGAGAGTTTTTATCATCGAAATGTACAGATGAATTATTTTAGCTTAATTGAGAAATCTCAATTTTGATCGTCAGTATACGTAATTCAACAAATTTTAAAAAAAATTAATTAAACCATAAATGGCTTTAAAGCCTACACTAACAAAAGATGAAAAAATGATATTTGTCATATTATAAATTTATAAATTTATAATAAAACTTATTAAAAATTATATAAAATTTATAAATTTATTATAAACTCTTTATAAATTAATAAAAATATAATATTTTAATAAATATTTTATATATTTTAATATTTTAATAAATATTTTATAAATATATTAGATTTAAAATTATTTTTAATTATTTTTATATTTTTATTAAAAGCGCTATAAGATATGGTAATGGGCATATAGCTACCCACATGACGAATGATTACTATCATTGTATTATTGTATTGTCTGGCCCCATGTCCATTTATGGGGACTCACTTCCGTGTAGCATGTGTTTCTTTTTTCAGTCTGAATACTTGTTTTTCACTTATACTGATGGTGCCCCCTGCCCTCTCATGTTGTTTTTCCAATTCATTGCTCTTTTAATTTTCGATTCCTATATTTATTTATTTGATTATTGTTCAATAAAATTAAAAAATAATTCTTAGTAGTGGATAATATAAATTAAATACTTTTTAAATTATAAAAATATTTTAAAAAATTTAACCTAAAATTAATTTATTATTTTAAATTATTTTTAGTTTAGTGAAAATTTTAAAATAAAAACTGTCAAACTATCTATTAAAAATTTTAATATTAAATCTTGAATCATATGATCAAGCAAAACCTTTTTTGTTTATACATTTACATTTCTCCGTAATTAATTAACTAATTAATTAATTTTTTAGCAGCACAGTGTTAAACTAAATTTCAAAATGTTGCTTAACATTTAAACAACATCGATCCCCCAACCCAATCATCATTATCTGAGCTTTATTTATTATTATTATTATTTAAAAAACTATTGGTTTCCTTAATAATAATCATTTTTTATTTGTCGGAGATGGCTTATTTAAAGAACAATAAAAATATAAGAAAAAGCCAATGTAGTACAATCTTGCTTTTAATAATAAAGATAATAGCTTTAAATTGGATAATCAAATCAATCAGTTTGATAATTTAAGAAAAAAAATTTCAGTTAGTAGTTTTTGAACCACATTAAATTAGTAGTTGAATCTTAATTTTACTTCAAAAATCATCAAAACAGTCAATTGTCCAATTATTATTAATAATAATATTATTAATCGATTATTATTGAACCAAACCAATTTTTTCATAATTGAATAAGATGAATTGAGCTAGTCAGATTTGTATATAATTGAGCTAATTATATTCTACAAATCTAAATAATTAAAACCATAGATCTCACAGTGAGTCTCTCCAGGCTAGAGATTGACGAACGCAGCAGTGAACTAATTAAAACGCTGATTAAATGGGTATTGGTGCAGGAATTCAAGTAATAATTGAAAGATTCAAACCCAACCCCATTCCCTCGAGAGGCGTGGAGGCTTAAATGAAATTTTGAATATCATTCTGTATGAAATAGAATGTAACTGTACCAAATTTTTGTCGGTGCAAAACATTGAAAGAGGTCAAGGTCCTCTTTGATTTTAAACAGTATTCATTAAAATGACTTAAGAAGTTTCCTTCATCAACTTCTCATATTGGACCTACTCTTTAATACACTTTATCTAACTATATCAAAAAATAATTTTATCTCAAGTAGAATTATTTTTCAAGAAAATACAAAAGTAAATTTTAATATCAAACATATATTATAGTAATTATAATAGAATAATTTTAATTATATTACATTATGTTGATTTTTTTTAATATTATAATACGAGAAAAAAATTAAAATTAAATTTATTTAAAAAATATATATTTATCGTTAAATTATATATATAAATATATTTTTTTTTGAATAATATCTCACCATAATACATTTATAAATTTATGTTAAACATTACCAATAAATTTTAATTTAATCTTTTTTTGGTTTGTAAAGAAGAAGATTAGAAGAGGCATGCCAGGCAAACAGGCACTTAATTAGGACAACAGATCCCAACTTTCAAAGCCCCCTTAATTAATAATTATAGTTTTTGACACACAATGGTAGACACTAATTCTCCTCAATCGATTCATTCATTCTTGTCAAATAAATAATGCAAAAATACGTAATAAAAGAGAGACAAGGACCAAACAAAATTCACAACATCCTCTCTTTTTCACTATTTAGTGAGAAAAGTGAGTAAAACCCCAGTCTTGTCTGGTTATTTGTTTTATTCTTTGCTCCCACTTTCTGCCACTAACACTAATCTATAGACTAAATTCCAACTAAAAGTTCCAAAAACTGATATTTCAGAGATATAGCATCGAAATTCACAAACCAAAAACAAAGAAATTTGAAGTTCCGTTTAGTGAATTTCTTACTTTTGGTTTCTCTGAATTAAGTTTGAAGCAATGAATCAAGAAATGAATGGAGTTGATCTGGAGAATCGTCAAGAAAACGTGGAAGAGAGAATAGATTATGTGTTTAAAGTGGTTGTGATTGGTGACTCGGCGGTGGGTAAGACTCAGTTATTGTCCAGGTTTACTAAAAACGAGTTCTGCTTTGATTCCAAGTCCACTATTGGAGTTGAGTTTCAGACTCGGACTGTCACGATCAAAGGCAAAGTCGTTAAAGCCCAGATCTGGGATACTGCTGGCCAGGAAAGGTTAGTTTTAGTTTGGTTCCTTTTTTCGCTCAAAACTCTCTCTCTCTCTATTATTGCACTGGGTGTTTGATTTGAATGGTTAATTGATCATTATTGCTCAACTAAGTAGTGTAAGCTAGTTAGCTGGTTAATTGGCTGTTTATCATAATATATTTTTATCTTGACTTTTGCATAACTTTATAAATGTTTAGTCAAATTGATTAAAATGCTGCTACAGATTAATGATTTATTATAATGAGCCATCATCAAGATTTAAATTTATGATATGGTTTATTATCATATAAAATTTTCTGACCATTAAAAAGTAACGTTACAGAAGATTGAGATAACCTCCATTCTTATTAGTTGTAATAGCTGCCTATACAATACTGGTATAAAAAATTCTATGCTAGTTTTAGTCTATATCTCTATTCATGAATTAAGTCAATTATAAATTGTGATTTAAATTATAATATTTAAAAAATAATTTAAATTATTTTTTTAAAATTATAATTTATAATTAATCTAATTTATAAGTGAATATAAATAATGTCCATCTTAAAAATTCTGTTAGAATAAGTACAAACACAACAATAGAAGCCATATACTTAAACGCTTATTTTTCAAATGATCCATAAACACTTTGAAGAATCGATATATATATATATAAAGAATAAGCAACCCCAACAAAAATACAAAAAAAAAAACAATTTTTACGTATCTGCAAAGAGTATATTTATTTATTAAATCAAATAAAAACTAGAAAAAAGTTGAAATTTTAAAGTGTTGGAATTTGACCCTAAATTTAATTCTTACAATTTTATATTTTAGGTTTAAATTTAACCGTGTGTTGAATTCAATTAATTATTTGTTCAAAAGGAATTTTTATGTAAATTAATATTACACATTTTAAACATTTTTTTCTATTAAAAATTTTATACCCGTAGGTATAGAGCAGTTACGAGTGCTTACTATAGAGGAGCACTAGGGGCCATGCTAGTCTACGATATCACAAAGAGACCGACCTTTGACCATGTGGCTAGATGGGTTGAGGAACTTCGGGCCCACGCTGACAATTCTATAGTGATAACTTTGATCGGAAACAAGGCTGATCTAGTCGACCATAGGGCGGTTCCGACAGAAGATGCGGTGGAATTTGCGGAGGATCAAGGCCTTTTTTTCTCTGAGACGTCAGCTCTCAGTGGTGATAATGTGGACAAAGCATTTTTCAGGTTGTTAGAGGAAGTTTATGGTGTGATTTCTAAGAAGGCATTGGAATGCGCTGATCATAAATCCAACGGCGGTGATGCTGCCATGTTGAAAGGTTCTAAAATTGATATTATTTCTGGGTCTGATTTAGAGATTAGTGAGATGAAAAAGTTACCTTCTTGCTCTTGTTGAGTGCTTGAGTTTAGTTTTTTTATATATTTTTCTATGTTTATTAATCGCTGGATTGTATTTTATAAGTTTTGGAGAAAATGGTAATTACGTTATGAATGTGTCTATTTATTTTATATGAATATATGATTTTAAGATCTTTCTCTTTTCATAAGAATTGTTTTATTATTATAAGCAATGGAATGCATTTGGGCTGAATTTAATTTGGAGAATGAAATTTAAAGACAACATTATATGGTACATTAATTTTTATTTTTTTTAAACCATCTTTTTTAAAAAATTAAAAGCATATTCTTTTTAAATTTAATTAAAAATATGTTAAATCTAATACTTACATATTAAATAAATATATTTCATATTTTTTAAAAATTAAAATTTAAAAAATAATAATCATTAAAATATAGTTTGATAGTAAAGAGTATGTGTTGTTTTTATTTAAATTTTATATTTAATTTTAGGTATTTCTTTTTTTATGTATAATTAATCAAAAAAAAAGTTAAAAAATAATTAGTTGTTGATTTGATTCTATGCTTTCTAAATCTGATGTTGAGATTGAGATTAGAATGGCTCATTTGTTAACAAGAGCCTTTCAGTCTAAGACAAAATATAATTAGCGAACAGATTATCCTCTTATCATTAGACATGAAATAAAGTAATTTAAAAAGCTGAAAAATAAATATTTTTCAAAGGAACAAAAGATAAATATTCTTTGAAAATATTTTTATGAGAAAATTATATCACACGCTGTTTTTTAAATTTTATTTTCATTTTTACTATACTTACTTTTTTATCACTTTTATTTTTTTATTTTTTCATTTTTACCCTTCTTTTTCTTTTCTTCTTTAAAAAATACGGCACCTCCTCTCTCAATTTCTTCTTTCACTTCTTCTTCTTTCCTTATCTATGGACCAACAATCAGCTTATTTTTTTTCCTAGCTATGGCTTCTCCAGCAACCTACCTCTCTTTCCCTCCATATGTCTCGCACTAGATTTCACTTTTTTCTTCTCTAGATTTTCTAACCATATTTCAAATCCCACAAATATTTTCATGTTCCTCTTTTCTTATTCTTTTTGTATAATAATCTACCATGGTAGATTTTGATACTTCTTCTTTATCTCTGTCTAATATCTTATGTCAAGAAGATGAAATTTGTTGTTTCAACCAAAGCGACGAAAAAGAATAAAATTTGCTTTGAGACTTCTGTTTCTTAAATATGGATCTGATTTATTTTGAAATTTTTTCATATAGATGAAACTGCATTACATTAGACAGTTTTAGAAGATCATTATCCCACTGGTGTTTATCTTCTTGAAAATGGCGCAAATCCAAATGCAGCAACATCAAAGGGTTTTACTCATCTTCACTCTGTTGCCAATAAATACTTTCAGAAAATATAAATTTAATTTATGCCATGTATTTTGCAAAAGTCAGCTCATATTGCAATTATGATTTATTGATAAAATGTGAAAATTTTTTGAGCTATTAATAAAATGTGAAATTGTTCAGTAAAAAATTGAAGATCAATTATTTTATTAATGTGAAAACATAATATAATGATAAAATAAGAACTATTCTGCAAAGCAGCCAATTAATAGTCGATTTAGTGCAAGAAAAGTGGGTCTTTAATTATCCATTTATTTTTATTTTAATTAGAGAGTGGAGTTAGGTTTTTATTTAATATAAAATTATATAATATTGCATATATTTTCTTTGTTTGCTTGTTTACAAGCTAAAGGTCCCCCTTGTGTTTTCACACTACTAGAAGAATATGAAAACCAAACCCTTTTTTGTTTCTTCTACTGCATTTGACCTTTTTTCTTTTTTTTTTCTTTCTTTTTTATTTTACTTTACAAATTTGAAAAGATAAAATTGGTTGGAGTGTTGATAAATCTATACTTGTTATATATTAATTTTTTATATCAATAATTTATGGTTATCTTAATAAAAATATATATATTAATTTGTTTACTTTTAAAGCAAATATAACTACACATATATTGATATTTTTTTTCTCCAATATAATAATTTTATATAAGTATATGCTGCATATATTTTCATATATTAAGATATTACTGTTGCATATTATCATTCTTTTATAAAAGATAATAGATATATCTAGTTGTAATTAGCATATACTTAAATATAATAAGATATAAGAGTATCATATTGATATTTTTTTTCTTTAAAATAATAGACATATGTAGATATATATTATATATACTTTCATATACTAAGATATTATAACTACATATTAACATTTTCTTTTTAAAATATAATATACATAAGTAGTTATAGTTAGTAATACCTAAATATAATAAAATATACCAGTTGTATTATGATATTGTTTCTTCAAGCTAAAAAATATATATAGGTATATGTTATATATACCTTCATATACTAATATATTATAGCTGCATATTGATATTTCTTTTTAAAATGCAATAAATATATTGTAGTTATAGTTACTATATACCTGAATATAATAAATAAAATATACAGGGGCGAAACCAGGACACCGGTGAAGGGGGGACAAAATTTTCAAGCAAAAAAAAAATACATACGAATTTATATTCAATTTTATTTTCATACTAAAAAATTAATATAAATAATTGGTATTAATATTTGTATTCAATTTTATTTTTATATTAAATAATAAATTATTGAAATTTTTATTATTTTTATTTCAATATCTAAATTTTATTTTCAAAAATTACATAATATATATTATTTTTTAAATAATATATATATTTTTTGAGATATTTTTAAAAAAATATTTAAACTAATTATTTTTGATAAATTTATATGATAACTACTATATATTATATTATATTATAAATTAATTTTATATTACTTAAGCTTTATTAATTATATATATATAGAATTATACATATACATTTGTATATACATATATATGTATATGTATATAGGAACCAATGAGATAATCATATAAGTATTATTAATTTATATATTTATAAATATAGATATACATATGCATATGAATTAGGGGGGAATTTTATAAATATTATAAATTATATATATATACATATACATATATATATATATATATTTTTAAAAGGATCAAAACTTTCTGGGTTTATTGCAAACCCAAAAAGTTGATCATATTTATTTATATCTCAAATATGGCAAACCAGAGTTATCTGATAGTTTTTTTTTTTTTTTGGGAGCAAGAAATCAGCATTTGTATTAATAATAGCATCTAATACAGGAAAAGTGGGTATCTAATTACAAATAGCCAAAATTTCAATAAAACTCAGAAGGATGACAAAAAAACGACCCATAAAGTCTTGCATTGCATATCCAACATATGAAGAAAGTTGTAAAAACAAGTAACCTAGAACATATAATAACTTGATAAAATGCTACTAAATTGGTTTTCCTCTCCCTCATTCTCGGCAATGTTGAAGTAGCGCAATTCATACACATTGCTGTCTTTGTTGGAAGCAATCACCCGAAGCCAATCCCGAACATTGTGTTCCTTCTGGTATTTTTTAGTCAAGTACTTAAGATATCTTTCAGAAAAGTTGCTATCAGAGGTGACGGTGATCTTGGTCTTCTCACGAGTGACGGTGACAGTGTCACCGAGAGCACCGGCCTTTCCGCCAACCTTGATCCTCTCATGAATGAACTTTTCCAGTGAGGCAATATCCATAATCTTATCCTCCACAGGTTTCGCACAATCAATCTTATACTGCTTCCTTCTTCTTTCCCTTAGCTCCTCCAGCTGCCGCTCCGCAATTCATCTTGCCGTTTTCTGCTACGCCACTCACAAAATTGGTAGACCAGGCCAGCAAAACAGAGGCGAGATATACATATACATATACATGTATATATATGTATATGTATATAGGAACCAAGGGGGGGCATAGACCCCCCATGCCCCCCCCCCCCCCCTTGGTTCCGCCCTTGAAAATATAACAACTATAAATTGATATTCTTTCTCCAAAATAATAGCTATATATAGACATATACTACATATAATTTTATATACTAAGATATTATTGTTGTATATTGACATTTCTTTTTAAAAGATAATAGGTATATATAGTTACAGTTGATAAAGAATAATTGCATTAGGTTATAATAATTTTTATATTTTAATATAAAATAAAATAATATATCTAATAGAACATATTTTTTAAATATATTTAACAAAACTAATGCAATATACAAAAAATATATATATTACATATATGTAGGTATATATTGATGCATATCGATACATATTATATATATATTAAGTAAAAAATAACAATATATATATCGGTATATGTTGGTATATGTTGATATAGATCGAAATCTATTGGTATATGTTTAATATATTTTAACTAAAAAATAACGATATATATCGGTATATGTCGGTATATGAGGATATGTATAAGTATATATTATATATATAACTATATATAAATATATGCTATATATATGTAGGTATATATTGGTACATATTAAATAAATACTATAAATAATATAATATATATCAACATATATCTACATATAATACAAAAATTAAAAAAACTATAAAAAATAATATAAGTTACATATACATAAATATATTTTAGCTATATGTTAGCATATATTACATATAAATAAAAACTTAATTTAATATTTTTAATTTAGTATAAGTGAATATATGTGAGTATATGTTGTTATATGTTATACATATTTAGTTATGATTAATGTATATATAATATATATCTAGTTATGATTAATAAATAACTAGTAATAAGATAAAAAAATTAATTAATTAAGCACATTTGCCAATTAAATAGAAAAATTTTCTCATAAAAAAATTATAAAACTTATTTTAGTTTAAATTTTTTTAGAAATAAAAATTTTTATAAATGTTAATTAATTGATTCATAATATTATAATTAAATGCTAAAAAATAATTTCATGAAAAATTTCTAATGAAAAATCATGGAATTTTTTTAGTTTAAATATTATTATTTTTTTATAAATCAAACTTTTTAACTTGTTAATATTAATTAATTGATATATAATATTAAAATTAAATGTAAAAAATAATTTCTCAAAAAAATTCAAAAAATAATTTAAAACAAATATTAAAATTTTAAAGAAAATATTTAAAGAAAATAATGATTTACTATAGTTAGGTATTTAAGGCAGTCATTGAACATGAGTCGATTAAGATCAGCATAAAATTGAAGAAATATGGGTCCGTATTTGTGTAGTTAGAAAACTATGATTCCGTAGAAGTGAAATTTTTTTCTAACTACAGTGTTTTTAAATAGTCAAATTTATTTTAAGGTATTTATGTAATTGTTCCTATTTTTATTTTTAATATATTTTTGAGCAAAACTAAACTAAAATGTTTCTATGGACCTTGGCTCGGTTCAAAACCGATAAAACATTTGACGTGAAGCCCATCAATTGAAATGTCTATTGAGTTTGACAATAATGGACATTCCCACCTCATGGATGAAGAAGCCCAATGCATGCCCTTTCTTTATTTCCCAAATGGATAAGGATGGGTTTTGCATATTCCTAATTCCAAATTACTCTAATTATATGAGACAAAATATTTATTACAAATGAAGATTTATACAAATTTTGAATATTTTATAAATGAATTCAAGATAATAAAAATTTAAAAATAATTACCAATTTCATATCCGGATATGATTTAAATTTTGTTATTATTAGTTATAGGTAAATATTATTGGTACAGTTAGAGGGTGTTTGCTTTAAACTTATATTGTTGGCTTTATTTTTATAATTTATGAGTTTATAAATTTAACTTGTAAGTTTAAAGAAGATCAATTTATTATTTTAATATTTATAAATTAGTTTAACTAAATAATTTATCATAATATCTTTATTTATTATAATTAATATTTTTAATAATATAATTTTACAAATCTTTATTTATTTTAAATGTGTATAAGTTATTTTTATCAAATACATTAGATATATATTAATTATTTATAAATAGTTAAAATAAATGTATAACTGTTTAAAATTTTAAATATTTATAAGATCACATTAATTTATAAATATTTAATATTTATAAGTTGATTTTTATAAATTAGGCCAAAAATCCTCTTAGTCATTGCATCCGTAAAAATTTAAAATTTTGTTTCAGGGGATTTTAAATTTGAAGTTTAAAGTGAGTGATGAGAATTGTATAATAAATGTGTATTGTCAGTTGTATAAATTCATAATATTCAATAAAATGTTTTTGTGAATCAAATTTAGGGATAAATATTAATTAATTAAATTGGAACAAATACAAACAGTTAAGTTGCGAAACATGTCGGCTATGAAAACATGAAGATTTTTTCAGGAAATAGATTGTTAATTCATATTACCTTGAAAAGTTCGATTTTGATTTGATGTAAATCTCCAAACATTTGTTCAAATGTTGCTCTAAATCCCGACATATTCGAGTGACTTCCAACGCATTACACGTGTAATTAGTTAGATCATAGACATAAACGGCAGACATGTAACGTTTTGTAGAGCCTGTTTGATTTAACTGTTCATAACAGCTGGCAGGTCTGTCTTAAATATTTAAGGGGCACTGTTCTTAGAAAAAAACAGATTAAATTAGACCATATTTCTAACTTGAACCAAATTATTTTCAAAAATTAAAAAAAAAAAAATTGAGGTCCTGTGCAAGCTGGGGGCCCTGTGCAATAGCCCACTTTGCACAGGGCCTTTACCGGCCCTGACAGCTGGTAGCTGATAGCGGTTACTGATAGCTGATAGCTGGTGACAGATAGTTGGTAGCTAATTCGAATTAGTGTTTGGTAAAAATAAAATAGCTGTTGCAGTTTAAATATAAAATTACCAATAAACATATCATTATCTAATAAATATTAATTTTTATTTTATTTTAATAGGATTAATATAGTCTTAATATGAATCAGCTATCAGCTGATATGAAAAAGCTCCGAGTAGGAGCTTATTGAAACAGCAGCTGTTTGGGGTTCCTAACAGCTATCAGTTGCTGTTTTAAAATTTTACCAAACATCAAATTTTACCAAACAGCTACTGTTTGAGGTTCAATTCTATATCAGCTACATCAAACAGCTAAACCAAACATCCTCTTAATTATAAGCATATTCGGTCGCTTTCTTTTTTTTTTTTAATTAGGTTGCTCGGATAACTATGTATACCACGAAAGCGTAACATATGTTACGCCTGTCTGCCTATATTTTGTATAATTTTTTTTGTCTTTTGTCAGGCATCGTGTCTATTTTTAAATTTATAGGTTTTTTTTTTAATTTAGGATATACAGTGAGTAAAAAATGACTCCAGCTTAATTTATTTCTTATCATTAAATTAAGATTTTGACGGTGATTTTTATAATTTAACGAGAATTGTATATATGATTAAAAAAAATAAAATTTAATTTTCCACAAAATATTTAAAAAAAATCATCAGGATTGAAGAGTTGTTTTTTAAAAAATTGATAAGTTTGGTATAATTACAATGGGTGAACTGTAGAAAATTTCTCATTCATTTAAATCTTATATAAACATTATATATATTTAATTTGATGTAAAATGTAGATTTTCATAAAATCTCATACTTCGCTAAAAAAAGAGATTTTATAAATCATTTTTAAGGAAAATTCTTTCAAACACAAAATTTATACTTTCATTTATGGTCTCCGCTAATCATAAAATTTAATTTAAAAATATTTTTTAATATTATAATTTAAATTAAATAATTAAATTCATAAATAAAGATATAGGCTTAGTACATAATATAATTTTTTTATTTTTAATAAAAAATTATTCAACTTTTTTATTAAATCAACTAATATAAATTATATATAAACCCGTAAGAATAAAAATTAAAATTTATAATTTATTTATGAAATTTAAGGAATCTTAGAATCGCTTGGTCCAAATAATATTATCTCGTGAGTTAATTACAGAAGGGCTAAAGCTCCAAACTATGTATATATATATATATATATATGCGAATAGGGTATTATTGGCAACAATCAGCAAATAAATTATTTTAATGTTAAAATAAATTTATATACAAAATAAAAAGAAAAAAGTATATTTTGGGACAGTTCGTCAAATATGGGGAAAAAAGTCAAATATGGGGAAAAAAGTCAATTATTATAAAAATAAAATAGAAAAGACTCTAATTTTGAGTGGTGCCATCAGTTCATGCTTTCAGTAATAGTGACTACAAAGCAGATCTTGGTGTTGTTTTGCATTGCATGTGCTTTATTTGCATCTCACACACACATATGATATATAATATATATTTGGAAAAAATAATATTATAAAATATGAGTCCATAAATAGTACTGCATGCCCTTCTAATCTCATAATATTGCAATGCCTTTTCTTAAATCATGCTTCCACATGACATATGACAATTAAGGATCAACATCATCACATCACGCTGCCTGTAGTAAAGAAAACTTTATAATATATATATATATATCATAATATTTTAATTTTTAAAATTAATCACACATGAGATTTTTCATTCTTTCAGAATTAGTAGTTTTAAACTAATATTGTTATAAATAGAGTGAAAGTTACAAAAATTTAATATAGAGATTAATATATTATACTAGTTTAGACATTAAATTTTGATTAATTTTAAGATTTGAAGAATTAAAACTATAAAATACAGTAAAAGTAAAAATATTAAAAAATTAAAAATATAATGAAAATCTGTATAGTTTAATAATAAAAATAAAGTGTTGACTATTCTTCAAAATTATAGTAGGCAGTATTGTGGTTAAATTTAAAAAAAAATTTGTAATTAATGTAAAAATTTATCTTGGAAATATGTTATGATTAATTTTAAAAAAAGTTCGCGGCTTTTAATTTCTGTATGATAATAAAACTAAAAAAAATGATTATCACTATGTTTGGGAAATATTTATAGGGACTTAAATATATATATATATATATATTAAAGGCATAAAATAGAAAAATTGAGAAAGTGAAGAAGGGTGTCAGGACTGAGAATCATTAATAATATTTTATTTTTTTGGCCAGAAGAGTCATTAATAATGTTAATAATGAGTAAAGATTGCATCTAGCAGCGAAGCAGGACAAATGTGGAGGTGGCCTAAAAAATCATGGTAGTTTGATGCTAAGCTTAGCCTACACTGTTTGGTCTTTCTCTGAGGCAGCATTACAATATCCCACACAGGCATTCTAGTTTCTTGTGCTGTGCTGTTCTGTGCATCTTATAAGGCCTGCGACTTTGCCATATAGCTTCCATTAATCGCACTTTTTATAGTTTTATTGCTAAAATATGTTTCTATTTACAAAATACATGCATTTAGTTCATTTTTAAAAAAAAAAATCTTTCCAGCTTTTATTTGTAGAAAAAATGTCCAAAACAAGGAAATATGTTGTGGAAGTCGCATTTTGAAGGGGCTATACAATTAGGACTGACTTAGGCTCATTGTTTTCCTTTTGGTTACAATGTTACCGGTCTTGTATCCTCAATTTGAATTTATCTCCCAAAATGGAAAAAAAAAAAAACAACTAATTTTACAATTTTCTTTGAAGAAGAAAAACATTGATATTGAACTCATCTAATAACAAATATTATAAATATTTAAGATGGTTGGTGTTAAATATGTTTCGTATCTAAATTCAAATTCGAAATCTATAATTAAAATTATAAAAAAATTCTTTTTATCCCGTCTCAGCCCTTCTTCAAAATCAATTCATTGATATTTAAGAAAGAAACAGAATTAACCAACTAGACAACGTACGGTTGCAAATGAAAACAACAAATTTAATTTTCATACTCTCTGGATGGAGGAATTCATATGGAAGCGAATTATTAATTAACTAAAATGTGATTAATTAATTAAAGGCATTTTTATACACTAGAAGAAAAAAAATGGTACTAATGAAGTAACAATAACGCAGCCAAAAATTCCTCTGCCCGCTGATCGATAAGGAGCTAAACGCTAAAAACTAAAGGCAAAACGACTTAAAAACGAAAGAGAGAAAAAGATCATCATCACTAATGATGAGAGCAAGAAAGTTTTTTCTGAAGCATTTTCTTTCTTTTTAATTTTTGTAAGCAGAGAAGAATTAACATTTGCAATTAAATACAATAAAGAAATATTCATATTCCCTCAGTTTTCAAGTCACGTGTGTGCCTCTGCCTCTGCTCGTCACGTTCACAAGGACCAACATCTTTCCTTCTTTTCACTGGCATCCCATTGACTACAGTTTTATCAGATTGGCTCTCAATTTTGTATATTACTCTTCGGTTATTTTGCTATTCATAGCCTTTTAGTTATAGAATAGGGCTAAAAAATGTGATTGATTTTGGATATAAAATTAGTATATTTTTATAATTTTATTAGGTTTAGGTGATTGTATAAATATTACCTTAAAATTGATGTCCCAATTAATAATAAATTAACTCTGTATCAGATGCTTGATGGAGGAGAGCAAATGGAGCATTATATTACAGACATGCTGCCTACTCTTAGTTCCCATACTCCTGTGACAGAGAATTTGGGTTTCACAATACTCGCGCATATTAAGTATTAATCTTAGATACATATATATAACTACTTGATTATCCTTTATATGTGAATGATGAAGCTAATATTAACATGTCAATATGCAACCATTAAACAAGTCTAAAGCAAAGTATTCAATGGGAAACAATTAGCATGTGAAAAAAAAAAGGGAAAGATGGCAGAATCATATTCTTTGCAATTGAGGGGTGATGGTGGGAACAAAGCATCAAAGCCAGCAAATATCAAAATCTTCACTATGATTAAACTGCACTATACTCTATTAACATTTGGCTTTTACATGCCTTGTAATTTGTAATTCCATTTTTTCTTTTAAATCCGAATCGATACCACTTGCAGTATAACTCACCCTTCCTTTGCAGCCGGTGTCGATTCGATCGACTGCCCTTTTGGATTACTTCTCAACCTCAATAACCCGTACAATTTTCTGAAATCTTTCATGGTGTTGACACTCTCTCTAGAGAAAAGCCCCGAGTGATCTCCAGATTCTTCTTTCGTGTAGTTTTTTGACCCGGAATTCAGCAGTTGCGGCCCAATATTCACTGATCCTCTACAACTACAATCGCCTTCGGTTTGTAAAGCCGTGATATAACTGATTTCAATGCCCAACTCGGCGAATTCCGGATTGCAATCATGAGTTCCCCTATCTCCGCCGGACTCAAACTCGCTCCAGTTTCGAATATTTCTTCTACTTGGGGAAATAATTTATGATCCTTCACCCCCAAATAACTATTTGCTTATGTCTTGAATGATGAAAAATCACATAAAGGAAAATGAATATGGACATCAATTCGACCCGGTCTAAGTATAGCCGGGTCGATTTGATCTTTACTGTTCATTGTGAAAACCATAAATTCTCTCCTCTGCACAGCAAGAATTTAAAATCCCATCCATGAAATTTAAAACGCCCGATAAGCTCACCGCCGTTGATTTTTCCATCAAATACCGATCAAGGTCTTCGACAACAACCACCGACTTGCTCGTTGTTTGTAAAAGAAAATTTAAGATCGGAATCGTCTGAAACTCTGGAAAGATCGATGTCATACACATCGTAGCTAAGAAATTAGCCATGGCAGCTATAAAGCTGGATTTTCCAGTACCTGATTGTCCGTACCAGAGATAGCTTCGTTTCCAAACACGACCCAGCCGGTTATAATATTGTTTGGCTTTGAGGAATGACTCGAGATCTGATTTTAATTTGTTTTTGAGATCAGATTCCATGGCAATTGTTTCAAATGTTGACGGATGAGTGAATGGAACAAATTTCCACCGTCGGTTCTGATTATGATGATGATCAGCGTCTATGTTCATTTAAAGCTGCAATTCTCTCTTCTTCTGCTCGAGCTCATCGAAAATTGTATGGATATGCTGCAGATAGGGACAGAGAATTTTTCGTTTATCGGCTTTCTGATCTTGAAAACGAAAGCTCTAGATTGGGTTGTATTGGATTGTACTTCATTTATCCAGGAAACTCTAGCTCCGAGAAAATCATCATCGATTACCTAATTAGGATCGAGACGGAGGATGATTTCGTTGGATTTTTTGCGTGTGAAGAGATTGGTGAAATCGGAATCCTCCATGGAAGCCAGATAATTTAGATAAACAGAGACTTTACGATAAAGCTGATTCTCTTGCATGCTCTCGTTGAATTCTGGAACTTTGAAAAATTGAAATACATGAAAACAATCTTCAACCGATCTCCACCATTTCTTGGTTACATAAATCAATCCATTCTTGAATAAAAGAACCCGGAAAATAAACAATAAGCAAATAATTACGAACAAGAGAAAGAATGGATTAGGAAAATTTTTCATGATTGTAGACACCGGAAAATTCATTAAAAGTCAAAAATAAAATCATGTGGAGCATAAAAGGAGTTGGCAAATGGGGATTTTAAAGGGAAATTTATTCATTTTCGAAGAGAAAGCCATATTGATCAAGAAAATGACAAACAATAACAGGGAGAGGGCTTTAATAGGAAAGAACTGTGAAGGTGAAGATTTTAGGAGGAGAAGAGGCTGGACGAACGGTGATCGCCGGCCAAGGTTGATAAATATGAGTCAAAGCGCATAGAGAAAACAAGTGTTTATGAAAATAAAAATGGGGGAACTGCGAAAGGGGTTAAGCTTTATATTTTAACAATTTTTTTATGCCATTTGTAAGGAAAGTCGTGATTTCTCTTTTGATTCTCTGTCAGTCAGCCAAGGCTGGGGGTGGTTATCTGAAATATCTAACCCAACCAAAATACAAGTGATTCAGTACCTTATTCTTTTTTTTTTCTAACTCAATTGAAAATTACAACAAATTAAATTGAAAATTTTAATATAATACATAAATAATTTTTTTAATAAATAGAATTATATTAAAACGAATTGAATATAATATTAATGATGTATATATTAAATTCGTTGGCATCTGAGTGAAAAATCATTATTATTTTTGAATTGGATACATACCGTAATAATTTAATATATACAAATCAACTATAAATAATAAAAATTAATAAAAATTTCAATTCGATTTGGTATGGATCCTTACTATTTATTTTAGTTTGATATCAATTCTTAAATTTTTTTCAAAATAAAAATTTTCAATTCAAATTATTCTTTTTCACATATTCAAATCGAACCCCAACCAAGCTGAGCCGTAATTTTTGACGCGCCTTACTGGTGAGATAAGATAGCTTCATATGTCCTTTTTTTATTAGGCCACCTTCAAAAACGTAAAAAACCTACAAGGTTAAGTTACGTTGTTTATGTGGCTCGGCAGTATGTTGTTTAGTATTATTTCTTATGTTCTATTCAATATCGCCGCGTCGAAAATTAACAGTATTTAAACCAACAATCATTTGGGCACAGACAGCATTTTCCCAAAATTAATCCATTGTCGTGACTTCATTTTACTGTGGATTTGTAGTTTTGTCCCCTGATTATGTTTAGTTAGATGCTCCATTGCATAAAAATGAAATTTTGGTAAATTTAGTTACCATTTAAATTGTTTTGCTATTTTTTGCATACAAATTCTTTCATATTCACTATATTTTATTGTTGATATGTATTTATTTAATATTTTCTTTGTCTCAAAAATGATAGAATTTTTTTAATGTTTCAAAAAAATTAACACATGTTTATTAGTAATATTTTTATTTCATTTTTCATCCATGCCAGAGATTTTTATACTGTCATGTTATTTATGCACATGAATCCTCATTCATTCACTTGCCCTTTTTTTTCTTTATTTAAAAATTTTAGCTCTATGAATAAGTGGCATATGAGTTTGAGTTCACGAATATGTTATCTTGATTTTTTACCATCTGAGTTTTAAAGTAAATCATGTAAATTAATGAAGTAATTAATTATATTTTAATTTTAACGAAAAAAATATTTTTTTATGAAATATAAAAGATAAATTTATTCTTAATTAATAATAATACCATTACTAATAGGCGAATATCTTAATCAAAGTGTTTAGTATAATTAAAATAAAAAATTTAGAATTAATTTTCTAAATCATCAAATAGAAAAAATTGATGAATTTCTAAAACATTAAATGAAAAAATTAGAAGGGGAGCATTTAATCTTTTGTTGGCTGTTAAGTTTGTGTTAATTGACTATTGGTTTTCTTCAAATGTTGATAACTTTTCTTTTGGTCAATCATTCAAATGTTGATAACATGACCTGGCTATCAACTTGTTAAAAATCCTTAATGAGACCTAAGTGATTAAATTAAGCACGACCGCTAATTGGAAAAGTTCACACGCTTCTAGTTCTAGCCTTTTTTTTTTTCTAAGAGAAGTTCTAGCCATTACTTAAATTATTGAAAAATCTTTTTCACAAGTGTAAATTTCATTGAAAACACACCCATTAATCTACGGTGATATATTAAAAAAATTTGGATAATTTTGTTTACTCACCTATTTATTTTGAACTACCGAGGCCAGCTAAAGTTGAAAACAATGAAATTAACGATAGTTTAAAATTCAAATGGGTGCAGCTAAGGAATCCAAATAATTAAGATTTCTTTCACTAAAATGGTGTAATATTGGTGTTTGCTCTGTTGGAAAAATTGCTATTTTTTCGCCCTTCGGACTGTTTTTAAGCAGAAATAAATGAGAAAATAAAATAACAATTGAGAAATTAAAGAGAATAAAGACATACAAATTTAAAGTGGAAAACTCCTAAATTGAGAAAAACCACGGCCGTTGCCTAACGACAACCAAGAAAAATATTTACTATGTAGAAAATTGTTACAACCATAAATATAAAATATTTACAACCACAAATACAAAATATTTTTCTACCCGACACCCAAAACACCCCGAATATTTATATTTTAAGAGGCTTAAAGAGCTCAACTCTAATCTCTAATATAAAACACTTGTTGTGTTTTGGTGTGTTTAAAACCTTAAGTAGTGGTTTCTTTTTATAAAAGAAATCCCTCCCCTATTCTTCTTACATTCCCGACGTGGGATTGTAATACATCCCATTTTATTTTTTTTAGTCAACTATCATGGCTAACAATCTTCACCTTGACAAAAATAATAAAAAAAACAACATTGCCTATTACCGACAATCATAATTCTAATAATAAGAATTATCATACCCCACAATAAAAGAGTATCACCACTTGGAATTACTTCATCAACTCCAAGAATTTTTTTCACCGGCCATGTCGGATCCCGCTAATAGTTTATGGTACAACCCTCCTGTTGACTTTACCGAGAGTTCATTAGCCATCGACATAATTTTTTCACCACGCACCTTGCATCAACTGTCAACCAATGCAGCGCTCATTTTCATGGACCAGTTACCAATAATCCGTCCTCTTCCATGGCATCTCAACGGGTAGCAATCATGCCATGAGGACACACATTTCTCAACTATAGAGAGAACGCATAATCTCCTTCGCCACAGGAGATCACATTGGTAGCAACAACGTTAGAGCTTCTAGCCGAATCAGCTCCACCGTTCTGGCAATCCTTTCTTACATGTCCAGTTTAACCACAATCCAGCAGACAACCTTTATCTTTCCGGAGCTTTTGTTCTTTTTCTTGCTATCGACAGACAAAGCTGAATCTTCATATATTTTATTTTCCATTTCATTCAATCTTCTCTCCTCAGTAATTAACTTACTAACCACATCCGCATACACCACTTTCTTACTACTATATTTTAAAATAGGCTTCATGTGCTCATATTTCGAAGGAAGTGACAGGATGAGTTGGAGAGCTTTATCTTCATCTTCGGTTCTCACTCCAAGAGTTTCCAACTCAGAAACGATGCTGTTAAGGACACTCAGGTGATCTGATAGCCTTGTACCTTCCTCCATTTTCAACATGTGAAATTGCTCTTTCAAATATAACCTATTGGATATATTTTTTTCTTGGTACAATTCTTCCAATTTCTCTCACAGCTCCTTTGTCGTGGACAATCCAACCACATTAGCTAGAATATTTTTTGCTAGACACATGCGGATTTGACTTGCCGCCTTTAAATCTAGCTCACTCCATTCTTCGTCGCTAATTTTGGATTTTTCTGAGTCTCCACTTGTCGGTTTACCATGCAAAACCTTATGCAGTCCAGACTGGATCAACAAATCTTTGACTTGCACTTGCCATAGTGCAAAATTCATTCTCCAGTCAAATGTTTCAATATCAAATCTCATTGTCGACATGCTTACTTTGTGCTAATAAAGGACTAGAAACAAACAATTACACCAGGTAAGAGGAGGAGTCACAATGGTCTCACTTAAAATTCACTTGCCTTAGACTAAATTCGTGTCGTTTGACAGAATTTACCTAGACATGTAACTATTTATCTCACCACCAATACTCAAGCACACCAAAGTAAAACGGCTCCACCTTTTTCAAAGCTCCACCAGCTTAAAAATAAAAATAATTTTTTAACAAAAATCTTTTCTGATGTGGAATATCAGACCAAGCTGCAACCACAGAACATACTAAGATTTTTGACAAAAATTATAACACCTAAAGCTCTGATACCACTTGTTGAAAAAATCGCTATTTTTCCGCCCCTCTGACTGTCTTTAAGCAGGAATAAATGAGAAAATAAAATAACAATTGAGAAATTAAAGAGAATAAAGACACAAAGATTTAACGTAAAAAACTCCCAAATGGAGAAAAATCACGGCCATTGCCTAACGACAATCAAGAAAAATATTTACTATGTGAAAATTTGTTACAACCATAAATACAAAATATTTTTCTACCCGACATCTAAAACACCCCGAATATTTATACTCCAAGAGACTCCAATAGCTCATTTCTAATCTCTAATATAAAACACTTGTTGTGTTTTGGTGTGTTTAAAACCTTAAGTATTAGTTTCTTTTTATAAAAGAAATTCCTCCCCTATTCTTCTTACATTCCCAATGTGAGATTGTAATATATCTCATTTCATTTTTTTTTAAGTCAATTATCACGGCTAACATGCTGCAGAATGGTGACCGAAGACTGATAGGCTTCTTGCTGTTGAAATTGATTCATTCAATTTAAGACCCTCAATTTTCTTGTTCTCTCTCTCTCTCTCTTCAAAAAAAAAAAAGTTCCATCTTCATTATATATATGTATAATATGTATATTCGTGTACAAGTATACATAATGAAGCAGAAATTTAGGGTTAGACGTTTTGACTATAGAGTTATAGTAAATAATAAAGTCCTCGTCTAAGTTCGGCTCTGGCTTTTTCCCTCCCTTAAAAGGCGCTATGCTGTTCGTGGTTCTCGACTTCTCGTTGCATAATAATTACTTTGGTTGTTTTTTAAACATAACCACTCGCTTTACTAATTAATGGACCAACCAAACTATATGAATTATTCTATGAACTAATTATTGAAGATTTCAACAAAATAATAATTAGTATATATAGTAAAATGTCAACTCTCCTCCATACTCATTTCTTATAATCTACATATAGGCTTCTGATAGCAACAAGTCATTTAAATGTTAAGGTTTTTAATATATATATATATATATAACCATGATATCGAAAAAAAAATATATACAACCATGAAGTAGAGCAGAGGCACAACGTCCACACATAATGATTATTTTTGGAGCCCTCGTATGTGGGAGTAACCAAATCCACTCATATTTTAGTGGACCAGTCTGTTCAACGTGCAAGGTTAATATGTCTATATATATATATATATGAATTATTTAGAAACTAAAAATAAATATTACAGATGCTGTGTTTTCAATGACAATATGTTAATTAAATTAATGGATTAATCAGGTGTTTATAAGAATTTAAACTCACAATTTTGATTATTCTAAAATAATTTCATACTCATTATCAATAAATTGATTAATTTAGAAGCTAGACATATAAACACCTAACCTAATTAATTGTTTGAGGCGTTGAAAAATTAGCTAGCAAGCAATTAATTTAATATTTATGAACTGTTAAATAATTGAGAATTGGCAGCATGAGTTGCACATTAATACACATTGTCGTTTGTTGATAAAGGTGCCAACATAAGTTAATAAAAAATCAGATATATGGAAAGTTAACGAAGAAAATGAAATATTATATTATATTGCACAACCAAAATAATTTGCAATGATCATTAAGCATATATAGAATATAATTTGGAAGATAATGAAAAGGAGTTTTTTTTTTTAAAAAAAATGAAAACTGGCGTTTGTCTACACTGAGTGTGAAATCTGAGAGAAACACACGCACATATAATATATATAGCTGTGGCTATAAATCACTAATTCGATTATCTATCAATTAGACAGAGGCAAACAAATAACCAATGATGATTACATGAAAGTGAGAGGGAAAAATGATATTTGAAAATGTTGTGAAAATGCTGTCCAGTTGGCTTGACAATTAGAGTTTGGGGTATTTATGGCCTCGCCTTTCATGTTGGGGCAGAAAAGAATTCTAAAGAAACAATTGGACCATTGATGGGCTTTTTATACAATTTAGTATATTTATAAATTATTTATTAAAATATAAAAATTTATAAAATATTTATCAAAATATCTGATTTTTATTAATTTATGATGAGTTTACAATAAGTTTATCATAAATTTATTATGAGTTTATAAATTTTATAAAGTTTATAATAAAATATCCATAAAATACTCTCATAAAAAAAATAAATTTTAAAAAAAATGCGGAGGTACCATTTTTCAGATTTAAAAGCCTCTAGCCATCTGAAATTGGGCTCTTCGCAAAGAATTTGCCCAAATAAGCTTTTTTTGAGGAAAGCCCAAAAAATCCTTTTTTTTAAGAAAGAGCCCAAAAAAGCTTACTTCCGTTGAAAGTTGAAACAAGTGCTTACGAAGGGAATTCATTCACCACGGCAGATCGAGGGAAGCGTGATGCGCAGATGAAATTTTAAATTGAGAAAATTACGATGTGCACGGAAAAGGAAGCTCCATTTTCATAAATATGCGCACATTTATTTACCTAAATTTTTATATTTTTATCGGTTTTTTTATATTTTTATTTTTAAATTTATTTTATTTTTTTATTTTAAAAAATATCTTCTTTTATTTAATTTTTCTAATTTCATATTTCAATATATATAAAAAAATAAATACACATACAATTTATATATAATATATACACAATATATATAAAATTATACACTCAACAATATCAACTATATCTATAGCACATGTACAACATATCTACAACATATTTATAATACATCTACATAATATTTCTAATAATTTATTTTATTTATTTTTTTATTCTAACATTATCCATAAACATTCACACAACATTCAATAATTTTTTATATAAATCACACATAATTTAAATAATAAAAATATAACATACACAGAATATTTATAAGACATATGTTATACATATACATAACAAATTTATATGTTTTTTTTTATTTTTTATCTATATAATATATAAATTTATTTATAATTGAATTTAATAATTTTTATTAATATATTTTTGTATATTTTATCTTTTTAAAAATTTTTTGTGAGTGTTATTTTTTATAATTAAAATTAAAAATTTATCTTTCATAAAAATTATATTTTTTATATGATGAACAATAATTTAAAATATTAATTTTTATTATTTTATTATAATATTTTTTATTTAATAGTGAAATTTTAAAAAAAGATAAAAATTAAAATAAAATATTAATTGTAGTGAGAAAAGAAATATATTTTTTAAAAAATTGCTATAGTGAATAACAAAATATTTTTAAAATTTTATTTTAATTTTTGATAAAACTATAAATATTTTTAGTTTTTATAGTATTTTTAAAATAAAAATTATTTTTTAGATAGTTATATAAATATCCCTTTTAAATTTACAAGAAACCTACAAATTGTCAATTTGAAAAATGCATCAAAATTTATAATTTTTAAATTATGAAATTACAGTAAAAAATTATATTATAGAGAAAAATTAAAATAAATAATAACTAAATCATATAATACACTTATGAAATAATGACATAAAATAAATCAAATTTAAAATTAGATTACTTAACGAAAAAATTAAAAATATTAAAAATGTCCCTAAGCCAAATCTTTACCATATTTTGCAGTGTTAGGTCTAGTCTGTCTCTTCTCATAAATTGGCCAAAAATAAAATTTCTCTTCCCACAAATTGAAGGGTATACAAAAAAGTTGGATTGTAATATAAATTAACGAAGGAGTTTTTAAAAGTTTAAGTTTTATCCATACTAAAATAGTTAAACTTAAATATGAACTTAAATTGAATTCTAGTCATCCAACTCATATATGATGTATTTTGAGATTAAAATTGAATTGAATTTAAATAAATTTAATAAACTCAATAAACTTATTTTAATTTTTAATTTTTATTCATATTTTTTATATTTTTATAGAAAAAAATACTAAAATTAATATTATTATGAATGATAAAATAATATGGTTATATTATATATTAACAAAAATAAACTATTTTATTATTATAATTTTAGATTCTATTATAAATTATTAAATTATTTGATTTATTTATTACATATATTATATATTAATAAATTATATAAATTAAATTAAATAAATTAATATATATAAATTAAATTATATATTTTTATTTAATATAATAAATAAATTATTTTATGAGTTTAACTCATAAATTTTTTAAATCAATAGACTCATAAATTAATACATCAAATAATTTTTTAATTTAAGCTTGATTTATTTAATTAATGAACAATTTGAATTCACCTATACGAACTTGCGCGCTCTTACAAAGTAAAAAACTGGAAGGCTATGGAGAACTATTTTTACGTTGCATAGTCAGACTAATTACAGCCCTATTAAAAGTTAAAAAGCTAGAAGGCTATAGAGAATTGAATTTTTGATAAAAAAAAATTAAAAAAATTAAATTTATAAATTATTTATCAAAATATTAAAATTTATAAAATATTTTTTTAAATATAAATTTATAATAAATTTATTATAATATGATTATAAATTTATAAGTTTTGTATAATTTATAATTAATTTATTATAATTTTATAGTAAAATAATTAAAATATGCATGATAAAAAAGAAATTTTAAAAGTCACGACGGAGGTGTCAGAATTATTTTTTCGTTGCATAGTTAAAAAGTAAGCGGGTCCCATTTTCAAACGCAAGTCTAAGTTCACTTCAGGCTTCTCAGTTTCTTATCCATTCTGATATTTCCTGCAATCCTCCTCCTGTCTCTCACTGGCCAGAAAACATAGAAGAGCATGGCCACCACACTCGGCTTTCTAAAATCCCCTCTTCTTGCCAGAAAGCCTCTGTTTATACACTCAAAACTGCCGTCGCTTTCCAAACCATCAAAATTGGATGTGGCCAAGAAAGATTTCTCTGATCCACAAAAGCTCTTTACTAAAACCATCCCCCATCTATGTTCAACGTCTCTTCCCTTTACAGCATTTGCGTTTCCTTTATTTTTAGACACAAAGGCAAGCGTTTTCTTTAATTCTTCTAATTATTACTTTTCAGTTCCAATTTTACTTTTAACCTTTTTTTTTGGGGCGTAACAGGCTGCACTTGCTGTTGGTGGGGAATTTGGGATATTGGAAGGAAGAACATTTGCCCTCATCCACCCGGTTGTGATGGGTGGTTTGTTCTTCTACACCTTGTGGGCTGGGTATTTGGGTTGGCAGTGGAGGCGAGTCAGGACCGTACAGAATGAGATCAATGAGCTCAAGAAGCAAGTGAAACCTACACGAGTTACCCCTGATGGGACGCCTGTCGAAGCCCCACCATCTCCTGTAGAAGTGAAAATCCAGCAACTCACTGAGGTAAAAAAAAAACTTGACCTTCGAGTTGGTTTATTTTAAGTGCATATATCCCATTTGAAAATTTCCTGAATGATTAGTGTGATAATCTGAATATTACGCATTTCCATTTATAAATTAGAGGAAAATTTAGGAAAATTCTAGGTAAGTCTATAAATCGTAGGAAAATTCTTATCTAGACTTTGCTAACGAGAAATTATTAAAAAAATAATTATATAAAAAATAAATAATTTTGCAGTTGGTTAGGTACGTCTATAAATTATATGCTTTTGTTACCATGTGTGAGCTTAGGCTTTTTCCCAAAATATGGGAGACAGTAAAAGTGCAAACTAAAATTTAAAATTCTAATTTGTGCTATATATATATATATATATATTTAATATAATTTAGCTAAACCAAAATTATGGTTTGGTTTTGGTTTGGCCAAATTTATATATTTATTATTATTATTATTTTAATTATTATTATTATCATTATTATTATTAAAAGTAATAATTGGCCACACTGGAACTATAAGTTTCGCCTTGGCCAATATCACAATATATTATTTTAGCCAAAGTAATAATTGGCCAAATCGAAACTCGTAGTTTTGGTTTAGCTAAATTAAATTAAAAAAAAAGGTATAAACCGAAATTTTAAGTTTTTATTTGTGCTTTGACTCCCATGATTCAGTAAATATAGGAGAAAGTCTCGTATTTTGATAAAATATAAGATTTCCTCTCATAACATGGGACTTCCTTTAATACTTTGGTAAAAAGCCCTACAAGCTTAGTATAATATTAAGATTGCTACACTAGGACTTGATTGAAGGTTTCAACCACATCAGATTGGCGTTCAATTTGCATAGCACAGAGAAATGTTGGGTCCTGCTAGGGAGGGGAATTCCAATGTTAATTGGAGGACCTCTGCTAGGAATGTTGCCTTGAGTCATATTTCGTTCCCATTAGTAAGTTGTCTTGACAATTGCTGGTATTCCTACTAGTGTTGAATCTTGAGAAGGTAATTTCTAGGAATTATTTATCATTTATGAAGTAAAAGGGTAGAGTAGAAATTATGTAACGCACTGACATTTCCCTTGCAGGAGAGAAAGGAATTGATAAAAGGGTCTTTCAGGGACAGGCACTTCAATGCAGGATCAATACTGCTTGGATTTGGAGTATTTGAGGCCATTAGTGGAGGAGTCAATACGTGGTTTAGGACAGGAAAACTGTTCCCAGGACCTCATTTGTTTGCTGGAGCAGGTCCAGTATGAGCTCTGTGAATATGAGTGAAAAATATAGAGTATTCATTTTGTGACAAGAGTTAGGGATTGCATACAGTTTTAGAACTTGTGGAGTTGCTTTTCATCTTCTTGGAAACTGACTTGATCTTTCTTTGTTCTATGGTGTTTCAGGCATTACAGTTCTATGGGCAGCTGCGGCAGCTCTAGTGCCCGCAATGCAGAGAGGGAGCGAGACAGCAAGGAATCTTCACATAGCTTTGAACACGTTAAATGTTGTGCTCTTTATATGGCAAATCCCAACTGGAATCGACATAGTTTTTAAGGTGTTTGAATTCACTAAATGGCCTTGAATTGCGGGACCTTGGCCAACTGCGATTGGTCTTTACAAACTGGTAGTATTTTCTGTGTGAAATCAGATTGTTTGTATGATCAGCAACTTCATTTTTTTATTGCTTCTCTTCTTCTTCTCAAGACTAAATGTACTCCCTTCAGAGAATTTAGCATATATTGTTTCTCCTTCAGTTTTCCAGGGGAAGATATTACATGATGTTAACTGTTGAGAGATATGTATAGAACGTGAAATTAAACCATAACTAAAGTACTTGCAGCAATGTGTTGTACTGGAAGTTATATTTTGTGCTACTACCAAATAATTTCTGTTTTTCTCTGAAGAAAATCTGTATCATTTTTGGAAATTCTTGCCAATGAGAGGTGTAGGCCATTGCTGGTTGTATACCAGTTACCCTAAACAAATGTTCTACAGGTTGCAGGGCTGCATGTGTTTGTTTGAAAGGAAGAATTGAAAAAAAAAATTGTAAAAAAAAGTCTCTTTGCACTTTCATTTATCTAATTATATGAGTTTCCTTTACGTATGAAATTAGTAAGTTCCATATCTGCTCTCATGAAAATCTTTGATCTAACAGCCATGGAAGTTGGATGTCCATTAAATATATATAGTATTCTGAGATTCAACTCTCTGTCTAAAGGCAGTATATGACCAAACTAATTGGAAAGCTATTTAATCAGCTAGTATTTTGTGCAATTCTAGGCATAGGCTTTTGATAAGTGCATGTACCTAAGTTGTAGCATTAATATATGTTTCTGACATCTAGCTGAGTTGAAATTCTTAATCAAAGTAAATATAGTGATATTCCTGCAATATCTCCTCATTATTATATGTGATCTCATTTGTAAGTCAAGCGGTTTTGATGTTGATAAAGCATATAAAACATAAAGCCGTCAGCTTGCTATATAAATATTCCAAACCCTCAAACCCAAGTGAATAACAGGAGAGAAAAAAGCAAAGATATCCCCAGACCCTCCTCATTTCTTCTATTTGGAAAGAAAAATTGGTATACTTGAGAATATTTCTATCACTATCAACGATTGACAACCAAATCTTATTAACAAATAATTAAATAATTAAAAGATGATATTAAATCGTGACATCGAATGCCCTTGAAGAATCGTAAAGGCAGAAAAAGTGAAGAGGGAGCAAGAAAGAATCCAATTTAGAGACTTACAGCAAGCAAAGTCAACAAGAAGACACAGACAGGCTTATTGGCTTAACTACTTCAAGAATCATATTACAGTATTGATCTTTAGTTTAGACATTGCACTAAGAACATGTTCAAGCATCTTTCAGAAATTAGCAGCGCATTCATTTGCAATGAACGATAGAAAGAGAGAGCCGCAATACATGCAGTACAAATATGAATATGCCAACTGAAGAAAAATTGAGATCTTGATTGGACAATCAACCTTAAAATACATATTTAGAAATGTTATAATAATAATAATAATAATAATAATAATAATAATAATAATAATAATAATAATAATAATAATTTGCCTAGTTGTTCCTTGAATTCAATGAAAAAGCTAACACTTAAACAGCGCTAATATTTGATACCAATCTTATTTCATGGGTGAGCTTTTTTAGCTGTCAATACTTTCTGAATCAGATTCTTTCCTCTTATTCTCCTATTTCTGTATTTGTGTATTTATTTTCCCATATTTTCTCTAATGAGTTTCAAATTTCAATTTCAAGCTTGTTCATAGTTTCATTGGTGCCATTGCCAATTTGCTAAAGCTATAAATAACAACGCAAATCAGCCATTACATTTGTACTCCATTCCTATGTTTCTTATTTAGTCTAGTATAAAAAGGAAAAGCTCTTCTGATCGGGAAGTGGAAAAAAGAGAGAAAAACTTACTAAATTATTATAAATTTATAACAAATACATGGCAAATCAACCACCAGCCCAATCTCGTCCATGGTTCCGTTTGCCTTCAATTGCGCGTCCAGCACCCGAACCTGCTCCAACCCCTGCCCCTGAGCCTCGTCCACCTATCGCTCGACCTACACTTAGGCCGCCAGTTGCTCAGGCTCAGGCTCAGCCTCAGACTGCACCAGCTGAAGAACGCATTGTTGCCCCACCTGCTCCTGTCACCACTGCGCCAGCAGCAATTGCTTCTCCCCCACCGGTTGCTGCTCCATTACCGGCATCAATTCAAGCAGCAACTGGAGGTGTGGCATCCGTAACTACATCCCCTGTACAAAGGGCACCTGCTTCTACCGCTTCATTGCCAACTTCTCCGCTGACAACAACTGCTTCGGTTCCATCATCTCCGAGGCCCAGAGTTTTAGGTCCTACTTCCTCACTTCCACCTTCCCCTGCCCCTACCCCTAAACCAGCCCCAACTACCACTTTGGTTTCAAGTCCTCCAGTTTCAAGACCTGCTGCAACTTCTTCTGTCCCAACTTCCCCAACACCTAAGCCAGCTCCAACCTCATTCTCAGTGCAGAGTTCTCCTATTCCTAAACCAGCAACAGTTACCTCCTCTGTCCCAACTTCTCCAGCCCCTAAACCCATGACCACCACTACAACTCGTATTCCTAGCCCTGTTCCATCTCCAAGAACCATCAAACCAGAAGTTCAAAGCCCAGCTCGTTCACCTAAGGCTAAACCCACTGCTCCGCCGCCTTCTCCTCTAATCCTGCCACCTGCCAAGATAAAATCTGATGCAGAAACTGAAGCCAAGATTCCAGCAGAGGCAGAGCAAAAAACAGTGTTGGTTCAAACGACAACCGAAAAGCCCAAGCCCTGGTTCAGTGGTGGTGAATCAGAGAAAAGTGTGCTAGATTCTCTCAAATCCAGCGTTGGCCTTCTCGGGATGAAGCACGAACCATCAAAAGAAGGCGAAACAAAGGAAAAGGCCCGAAAGAAAATTAGTTTGGGTTCTGAAGATAAAGGTATGAAGGTGATAACAATTGCTGGAGAAAACAAAGGCGCCTTCATGGAAGTAATACGCTCTCCCAGGAAAAATGCGTTCGAGGGTAATTCTAATAATCTTCAGAACAAGGCCAATCCTAAAACCGATGGCAATATACTGAGAAGCTATACTAGCAGTAGCAGCAGCAGCAGCAGCAGTGGAGAAGAAGGGAAGCCCAAAATGAAAGACAAGAGCAATAAAGGAAGGTCACTGTTGTCAGCTCCAATGAGTGTATTTATGAACAGTAATGTGCAAGGTGTTAACAACTCAATGGTCTACAATTCATCTTGCACTCACCATGATCCTGGAGTTCATCTTGCTTTGTCCAGAAAGCCAAGTACCGGTGGTGGGTTCCACATTAAGGATCGAGGTAATGCCCACCACGGTTAAGACTTTAAAGAATTCTACTTAATTCTACATGTTGGGTTTAGGATACAGTGCTATAATGTTATGAGAATAAATATAAAATGGTATTCTGATATGGAAAGGAGGCAATGGGCATGGATTCTTATTCTTCATTGTTACGTTCCGCTTTTAGTGGATTACATTTGAAGATTTGTCTTTGTCCATTCTCATGAGTGGCACTTTTAATCTTTTTTATATATTGCATCTGCCATAATTTTTTTAATAATTCCAAAGTTATATTTGTACTTGCAATTATAAGTTTATATGTTTTATTTTATGTGATAAGTGAACAATAATTTTTAACATTTCTTCTGCTTTATTTTTAATATTTTCATCAACACAGAAGTGTAATAATGTCTATAAATGTAACTTATATTATACATGAGAATCCTATTTGTCCTATTTATAATTGGAGATGTAACCCATTTGTGGTATACTTTTACATTTATTATAAGTCATTTATTATTTACTTACACTAATATGTTACGTTTTTTTAATTTAAAGGTAACACCCCCCCTAAAAGGATGAATTTAAACATAATTTATACTCTCTCCGTCCTATAAAGATTGTCCACTTTCTTTTTTTATAAATTTTAAGAAAATACAGTTAATGCTTTGACAATTTTTATATATTTTTTTACCCTTGTTCATATATTTATTTTCCCTTAAAAACGATTTAAACTATCATTCATTTTTTATTTAAAGTGTAAATTTATTATAGGGTAAAATAAAAAAAAAGATATTAAATAGATTTTATAAGTAAAAGTAGATAATTATTTTAGTACATTCCAAAATAGAATAGTGGATAACTTCAACGAGATGGAAAAAGTATTTGTTATTTACTTGCAATAATTTAAGTGACATTTATTATAATTTAATGTAACTTATATTATATATGAGAATCCTTTTATAATAGAAAACATAATACATACCGTTGCATCAGTTCATGTTTCTTAATATAAACAATAATTGATTCATAACATTATCAGTTAATTATATGTTTTCTCTTATTTCATGAAAGCCCATTGAAGTCTCACTTTGGATATGAGTCCAGCATGTAGGCCAAATATTTGGCTGGGCTTGGTCTAAAGTTTTGGTTTTTTTTTAAATATCTAAAAAATAAAAAATATTTTAAAAAATATCCATTTTTTTAAAATACCAATTTTAACTTTCAATTTCCAAAACAACTCACTTTCAGATGTGTATTTGTAATATCACAAATATATATATTTTTCATAAAATTATCAGAAAAAACCTATAACATTATGAATTTATCAACTTAGAACATTCTTATCAAATTTAACAAAATTTTCTAATTAATTTATAAATTTACCAACTTCATATAATATATATAAATTTTATTTTAAATATATTATACATATGATAGCTTCTATAAATTTATTCTTAAATATTACGAGTTTATTATATATTTTTATAAAATGATCAAAAAGCCTTAGTAAAAAATTTTGAAAATCGAATGAGGAGTATAATTTTTCAAAGAAATATTTCTAAAAATATATATAATATATTAAAGGTATAGGTATTTTTGATAAAAAAAAAGATACAAAAAAAGTGATATATAGTACGGGAGAGGAATTTACATAATAATATATCCTCTTTTCAGATTTGATTTTCAAAATTATGGCTTACTTTTCTTTGGTTTTAAAATTACGGTTTTCCTTTTTTTTTATTTTAAGTAAAAAAATGTTAGTTTTTTTTTTGCTCGTTGTTAATTTTTTTATTTTTCATTTTTTAATTTTTTTATTTGTATTTATATTTTTTATAGATATTTTTTTTATTCTCATATTCTCAATATACACATAAAAAAATAAATATATACACAATCTATTATAATTTATATAATATATACATAAAATAAATAATGATATATAAACACATATACCAAACATACACATATTATCTGCATAATATTTATAAAATTTAGTTAATATTTTTATATATAAACAATATCCATACAATATATACTCAACATATATACAGCATACACAATAAATATATAATATAGTCATAACATCTACATAACATATACACAACATACATACAACATCTATACAATAAAATTTGTAATTTTTTTAAAAAAAATATTTTTATAATATGTAAAATTTATTTAAAAATAAATTTAATAATTTTTATTAATATATTCTTATATATTTTATCTTTTTTTTTCAGTTTTATTTTTTATTTGTATTTAAATTTTTTTACAAAAAAATATTATATTTTTTCATTTGAAAATATATTTTAGATATTAATTTTTATTATTTTATTATAACATATTTATTTAATAGAAACATTTTTTAAAAAATAAATTTTATAGTAAAATATTGCTTAAAATGAGAGATGAGGTATTTTAAAAAATATATATTTTAAAAATGAGTGAGGTATTTTTTAAAAAAAATATTAATTTTAATATTTTTAAAAAGATATAGTATTTTTTGAAAATGAAACTAGTTTTGTAAACATCCCACTTAATTTTATAAAATTTTTTTTGTTAACGCATATAGTGTTATAGTTAGCCCAAGGCCTACTACATCTAACCAGACTAGACCCATAGATATGAGTTGGCATTTTTTATCAAGCAACATCGGGCTTGTTAAACGAGATTCAATTGGAAATCTTGGCCCAAGTTTGTCTCCGCAGTTATGGCTGTAAATAGTAATATATACAATACTTATGGTATTAACACGAAGATTAATGAATTTTGGGATCAATTTTAATATAATCACTAAATTTTAAAATTTATTTTTCAAGTGAAGATGAATTACTTCAAATTGATCCCAACTTTCTCTATCTAAGGCTGTTATGTATTTTAAAAAAAAAATATTAATGAAGTTAATCTTTACAAAATTAGATGAAATTAGTATGTAATGTGAGTTATTTTAACGCTATCTTAATTTATGAAAAAAAAAAACTGATTGAATGATGATGATATACAATTATTTTAAGAATTAATTTTGAATTAGAACATTTTTTTTACATGACACTCGTTCGTGCGGAGGTAGATGTTAATTTCTGAGAGAGTAGGCTTCATTTTCAATCAGATTATTAATCTGACCTGGAATGATGAGTTATCAAGTTTGAGTGATGTTGTCCATACATGGCATTCTGAATCACAAGTCTAGGCACGCCATCTTTTCTGGTGTGCTATTGACCCGAAAAAAAAAATTAAAATTTATATAATTTTGATAAATTATATGTACAGAGAAAAATATTTAGACTTAAATTTAAGATTTAAATAAAAATAATATATATTTATAATTACCAGACTATACTTTAGTGGTTATTAAAATTTATATATTCATTTGTGAAAAATTAAAATTTATATATTCATTTACAAAAAATTAAAATTTAATGATTAAAAATAAAATTACCAAAAAAAAAAAGTTTCGTGATTCTCTCCCAAATAATACTTGCTCGGTATTAATAACAACTTTCTCTTTTTTACGTGTTTTGCGTACAGCAATATTATGAAAATTTTATCATTTAATAGAGTAGTTTTTGTTTATATTTTCATTATTAATTTTATTAAAATAATAATTATTTGTGGATGGAGAGAGCAATAATTATTTTACACAACTAATTTCCTCTTTGGGACTATTACTTTTTAATCAAAAGGGCGAGCAACCAAGCACCCGTGAAATAATTAATTCCCACATTGTGTGGTGTACGTGAGAATTTAATCTCAGTTCGCAGAAAAAAAAAAGAATATAATAAAATGCATCTGAAGATATTATTATTGTACTAATAATGGGGCGTAAAGCACTAACTTTATCTATTTTCTTTTCGTTTTTTCAGGAAAACTAATCGAAAAAGAAAGATTAGAACTTTGTTAATTATCAGGAGCTATGATTGAGAAGATAGATATATTAATATAAATGTGTATTAATTATATTTTCCACATTATTAATTTAGACCAGAAAGAAAAATAACCGAAATTAAAGTCCTTTCAAACGGGTCCCTTCCAACGATCCCTTTTTGTTTAATTTTGCAATTGAATGATGGATCCAAGTGTTATGTCTATATGCTTCTTTTTTCAAAGTTATAAATTATACAGATTAATTAATAAATAATTGACTGATGATGATGAAATGATTTCATCAAAGTGGAGGAAACAAAAATGATTTCATGTAATTTCTTGAATTGGCACTATAGGAGAGAATACATAACAAGGAGAAAAATGAAGCAGTAGTATGGCCAAAACCCCCAAACCTGAAACCCACTTCGTAAATTGTGTGTATAATGAACCAATAGCATATGTATATATATTGAGTCAAATATTCACCGTACTTGGGGTTGGCCTACATGCAGTGCAATTGCTTAAACTTGGTGCTATTGTTACCAGACTTTTCCAAGTCTTTGGTTCTATGTGTTTTAAATGTATTCCATGTGCAGATCCGATGCATGTCCTTTGATTGAAATCGCTCATTCAAATTTCTGGCTCTGGTTTCTACTCGAACTAATGTCATCATTCGTGATGACCTATAATATTAAAGCAAAAGATTTTTAAATTATACACAGCAAAAAAAGAAAGAGTGGACAGAATTTTTCCATCTAATTTCTAAATAATATTTAGCCATTTCACTAAGTTTTTGGAATGTCAATTGTGTGATCGGTTGCCAATTTTTTTTCCCCATCAATCTGCAATTTTT
Source organism: Garcia nutans (assembly GCA_947685225.1). Classification (NCBI taxonomy): domain Eukaryota; kingdom Viridiplantae; phylum Streptophyta; class Magnoliopsida; order Malpighiales; family Euphorbiaceae; genus Garcia; species Garcia nutans. Next base: position 10,776,557 of record CANTUV010000010.1, on the reverse strand, counting down.
TTTTTCTATTTCTTAATATACAGTGTGTATATACAATTAGGATAAACAATTTTTACTCTCATACAACTTTAATCTTTTTTTTTTTAAAAAAAATTATTTAAACCATGGATATGTTGCGAGTTTCGAGTCATTTTTAGACTGGAATAATTTAAGATTTATGTGGTGATTGCCTTTTTGACCAGTAATACAAATTTCGGCTCAAAATGTCTTAAAATTCGTTTGAGGTAGTATTTGCACATCTATATATCTCAAATTGCAGGGAAGAACAGGCAGAATATTATCTGAACCTTTTAAATTTTCTATTAATAAACATTAATTTGTGGGGGCAAAGTCATAGAAAGTCCAGTGTCCACAAAATTCTTGAATATATGGAGTCAATTAAGAATTTTAGCATAAAGTACTAAAGAAAGGTGGATAACTGATAGATAGAAAAAATAGAAATAATTAATTATATATGGACCATATAAAATCTCTCATTTTGCATTAGACATTATAATGTGCTCAATCAATTTCTTTTTTTTTTTTTTACATTTTCTTCCCCAATTTTGCTTTTGTTGCGACTCAGAAAAAAAGGGTTGGCCGTAATCAGAAGGGACACTCTGCACCCCACACATCACTGTAACATTAAATCAACTTCACTGTAACATTAGATCAGTTTTTCCTTCAACAGGAATCCAAAGCTCCCCCACCCCCTATAGAAAAACTAATTAATACAATATATACAATTAATTAATAAAAAGCATTGATATCATTGATATGTGTAAATAAGATTTTTTTTTTCAATTTTAAACATGTTTCTTAAAATTATATTTTGATTTTCTTTTTATATTTTTATATTTTTATTTTTTTCAGTAAACTATTTATAATAATTTAAAAAGGTTAAAAAAATATAAAATTCCAATATCAGTTCGCAATTCTTCAAACGCAGTTTGTCAAAAATTATTGATCTACAATACACAATACTAAATAGAGGTTAAAACCTTTCATTGTCTTGGAAATATATATTACTTTATATAAATCTTTAAGTTTAGGATGGTGAAATCTATAAATTCAAAATTTTATTTTATTTTATTTTTGGAATTTAACATTTATATATTTACTTTTCAAATATATAAATTGATTTCTATAGCTATAAGCTTCTAAAATTTTATATATTAATCAACAATGTAAATACTAACAATATAATAGTAATCTTTTGAGATATATAGTATAGTAATACGCTTTCCAATATTTTACAGTGTGAAAAATTAAAAATCTAGAATTTGATATATTTTTTTTTCAATTATCTTTTCTAGAAACTCGACTAGCCATTTCTTTTCCTTTTAAGTTCGAAAGGAACAAAACAGAAAAAACATTCCGATCCTTCTAACTGCTAGTGTTTTCCCTGGCCGGGACGTTTCATCCCTATTTTTTCTGATATGTTTGTCATAGAATATTATCGAATTTTGAATTTCATAAAAAAAAATTTAATTCATCCTTATGTTTAAAAAAATATAACTGATAAAACTTAATTTTTTTTAATAAAAAAAAGTAAAAATACAATAACAATAAAGTAAGTTTGCAAAGAAATGAAATAATAACAAAATAAATAAATAAATAAATAAATAAATAAATAAAAGGATTTTGTAAAAATTCAGTTGTTTAATATATTCCATTACAAAAAATTCAAAATATCTCATTTAAATTAAATATGACTTTTTATATGTAACAGCAAAATGACGGAAATAACTATATATTTCTTAAAATTATTTCGAATGAATTTTACAACAAATTTTAGAGTATTCATTTCAAGCACATGATTTTATATCACTTAATAGTATTCAATTCAGATAAATTCTTGCCCATGATTAATTTATTCGAAATGTGCTTCTCTATTTCTGCTTGTAAGTGTCTGATTTTGCCCTTTATGGCCAACTTCTAGTTCCTGCGTGCAAGTCTACATAAAGCACAAAATAACAACAATTAGAAGGATCTTAGTTCTTCTTTCATACCCACCAATAATTCCAAAGGCAAAAACACAATACCTAATTGGGAAAGAAATAATAAAATGAATTTAAGATATTTTTTATATATCAGTTTAATATCTAACTAGGATTTTTTTTTTTTTGAAAATATCTAACTAGGATTAATTAAATTCAAAAATTCATAATCTTGCTTTAAAATTTTAACACTACATTGTTCTTCTCCTAAGAGAAAGTCTGAAAGTAGTGAATTAAAGAAGCTAAGGAGACTAAAAAGACTACAAAGCTTGTTAGTATTCTATAGTGTAGAGAGAGAAGTAGTGAATTAAAGAAGCTAAGGAGACTAAAAAGACTACAAAGCTTGTTAGTATTCTATAGTGTAGAGAGAGTTTCAATTGTATCTGTTAAAAAATATATATAATTTGAAAATTTAATAATTTGTCCTTTTAATAAACTATGGACATATATAAATGATAAGTTCATAATTTTAATTTTGCCAACAGTAATATCCATCACATATTCACATAAATAGATGATAAATGAATGCATGAATGTTGTAACTGTCAAAGAAGTAGGCACCAACCATTTTTTGTCAAAAATGGAGGTGCCTAATTAAGGGGATTGTCAAAAATGGAGGTGCCTAATTTAGGACATTGTCAAAAGTGGAGTTGCCTAAATTTGGGGAATTGTTAAAGTCAAAAATGGAGGTGCCTAATTTATTGACTAATTTCACCAACCCATGTTTTTGAAGCCTATATAAACCCATCCACTTCATTTGGAAGATACAACTTAAAATTGAAGAAGTAAAGAGAAGAGAGTGTCTTTGAGAGAATTTTGTGAGGAAAAATTCTTGTTCATAATTGAGTGAGGGTTGTGAGTGTTTGTAAACACATTGTATTTTCTCCTTAATAGAAGTCTGCAGCAGCTCCGGAGACGTAGGCATAATTGGCCGAACTCCGTTATCAAATTCTGTGTTAATATTCCGCATTTATTTTCGCTCTCCTACTAATCTGGTTTAAGGGAATAGAGTGGTAATCACCTCAATTTCCCAACAACTGGTATCAGAGCTTTGGGTGATAAATTCTGTCAATTTTTTGCAAGATTACTATTCACTTGAATAGTGAATTTCGTGAATAGTAAAATTTTGTCGGCCGTTCTGATTTGTCGACAAAGGTGTCCTAGTACACAGTGGTTTGCAGAAACAGTCAGAAACGATCCAAAGGAGTCCAGATTCGAGTAGGAGCGATGGCTGCAGATGAAGGAAAAGTGAGAATTGAAAAGTTCGACGGTACGGACTTTGGCTTCTGGAAGATGCAGATTGAAGATTATCTGTACCAGAAAAAGTTATATCAACCTCTCTCAGGAATAAAGCCAGAAGGCATGAAAGATGAAGAATGGAATCTTCTCGATAGACAAGCCCTTGGAGTTATTCGATTGACATTATCACGAAATGTTGCTTTCAACATCGCCAAAGAAAAGACCACAGCAGGTCTAATGGCGGCTCTCTCCAACATGTATGAAAAGCCATCAGCTTCAAACAAAGTTTATTTGATGAAGCGGTTATTCAATTTGCAAATGGCAGAAGGGGCATCAGTAGCCCAACATCTGAATGAATTCAACACAATCACAACCCAGTTGAGTTCAGTAGAAATTGAATTTGATGCTGAAATTCGGGCTTTAATTCTCTTATCATCTCTACCAAATAGTTGGAATGCTACCGTTACAGCGGTCAGCAGCTCATCGGGAAAAACCAAATTAAAATTCGATGATGTTCGGGATCTGGTGTTGAGTGAAGAAATTCGACGAAGAGAATTGGGTGAAGCATCTACCTCTTCAGCTTTACACACAGAATCTAGAGGGAGAACTTTAGAAAAAAGTTCAAATCGTGGCAGATCAAAATCTAGAAGAGACAAATCTAGATTGGGGAAAAAAGATTTCAAGTGTTATAACTGCGGCAAGAAGGGTCATTTTAAGAAAGATTGCCGAGCGCCAAAGAAAGATAGCGGTTCACAGGGATCTGCAAATGTGACCGAGGAAGCAGGTGATGCCATGATTCTAAGTGTCAACAGTCTAATTGAATCATGGATTTTAGATTCTGGGGCATCTTTTCACGCCACTCCATGCCAAGAAATCATGGACAACTATGTCAGTGGTGATTTCGGGAAGGTTCATCTAGCTGATGATGAAACCTTAAAGATCGTAGGAAAAGGGGATGTCCGATTAAAGTTGTCAAACGGGAATACCTGGAAGCTGCAAGGAGTAAGACATATTCCTGGTCTTAAAAGGAATTTGCTCTCTGTAGGACAACTTGATGAAGATGGTTATGGTACAACCTTCAAAAGCGGTGAATGGAAGATTACCAAAGGAGCACTTGTCATTGCTCGTGGTAAGAAAACTGGCACTCTCTATGAAACCTCAAACTTAGAGAATGTTATTTCAGTAGCAGATGCAGATGAAAAATCAAACCTATGGCACCAAAGGCTTGGTCATATGAGCGAGAAAGGGATGAAGACGCTTTTGTCAAAAGGAAAGTTGCCGGAACTGAAAAGTATCAATGTCGGCCTATGTGAAGATTGTATCTTTGGAAAACAAAAGAAGGTCAGTTTTTCAAAGATTGGCAAGACACCCAAAGCAGAAAAATTAGAGTTGGTCCATACCGATGTATGGGGACCGTCTCCAATTCCATCTCTTGCAGGCTCATTGTATTACGTCACATTCATTGACGATTCAACAAGAAAGGTATGGGTGTATTTTCTGAAGAAGAAATCAGAAGTCTTTGATACATTCAGAAAATGGAAGGCCATGGTAGAAAATGAAACTGGTTTGAAAGTCAAACGATTGAGGTCTGACAATGGAGGAGAGTACAGAGATAGAAGATTCAGAGAATTTTGCGCAAACAGCGGAATCAAGATGGAGAAAACAGTTCTCATAACACCGCAACAGAATGGCGTAGCTGAGCGCATGAACAGAACTCTGAATGAACGTGCCAGAAGCATGAGGATACATGCTGACTTGCCCAAGAATTTATGGGCTGAAGCTGTCAACACCGCTGCCTACCTAATCAACCGTGGGCCTTCAGTACCTCTGGATGGTGGAATACCAGAGGAAGCATGGAGCAAAAAAGAGGTAAACCTTTCACACTTAAGAGTGTTTGGTTGTATCTCTTACATACATATAGATTCTGCTGGAAGAAGTAAATTGGATGCCAAGTCAAACAAATGTGTCTTTGTTGGATATGGTGGTGATGAGTTCGGTTATCGGTTTTGGGATTATGAAAATCACAAGATCATTAGAAGCCGGGATGTCATATTCAATGAGAATGTGATGTACAAAGACAGATTAAATGCAGAATCAAATAGCTCCAAGATAGATGTTGAAAATAAGGAATTTGCTGAGTTTGAGGATATTTCTGGAAATGATGTTCAGAATAGTCCTGAAGTAGAGGAGCCAAGCACGCCGGAATTGAGGCGCTCCTCCAGAATTACAAGACCAATCCAACGTTACTCGCCTTCTTTGCATTACTTGTTGCTGACAGACAATGGTGAACCAGAGTGCTACGATGAAGCAATACAAGTAGAGGATTCAATCAAGTGGGAGTCTGCCATGAAAGATGAGATGGACTCACTCATGTCAAATCATACATGGGAATTAGTTGAACTACCACAAGGCAAGAAAGCACTCCACAACAAGTGGATTTATAGGATCAAAGAAGAGCATGATGGAAGGATTTATAGGATCAAAGAAGAGCATGATGGAAGTAAACGCTACCACAGTACCTCTGGATGGTGGAATACCAGAGGAAGCATGGAGCAAAAAAGAGGTAAACCTTTCACACTTAAGAGTGTTTGGTTGTATCTCTTACATACATATAGATTCTGCTGGAAGAAGTAAATTGGATGCCAAGTCAAACAAATGTGTCTTTGTTGGATATGGTGGTGATGAGTTCGGTTATCGGTTTTGGGATTATGAAAATCACAAGATCATTAGAAGCCGGGATGTCATATTCAATGAGAATGTGATGTACAAAGACAGATTAAATGCAGAATCAAATAGCTCCAAGATAGATGTTGAAAATAAGGAATTTGCTGAGTTCGAGGATATTTCTGGAAATGATGTTCAGAATAGTCCTGAAGTAGAGGAGCCAAGCACGCCGGAATTGAGGCGCTCCTCCAGAATTACAAGACCAATCCAACGTTACTCGCCTTCTTTGCATTACTTGTTGCTGACAGACAATGGTGAACCAGAGTGCTACGATGAAGCAATACAAGTAGAGGATTCAATCAAGTGGGAGTCTGCCATGAAAGATGAGATGGACTCACTCATGTCAAATCATACATGGGAATTAGTTGAACTACCACAAGGCAAGAAAGCACTCCACAACAAGTGGATTTATAGGATCAAAGAAGAGCATGATGGAAGTAAACGCTACAAAGCAAGATTGGTTGTAAAAGGTTTTCAACAAAAGGAAGGTATTGACTATACTGAAATTTTCTCTCCAGTCGTGAAGCTTACGACAATCAGACTGGTATTGAAAATTGTAGCCGCAGAAAATTTACATCTTGAACAATTAGATGTAAAGACAGCATTCCTTCATGGAGATTTGGAGGAAGAGATCTACATGAAGCAACCAGAAGGCTTCATTAAGGCAGACAAGAAAAATCTAGTGTGCAAGTTGAAGAAGAGTTTATATGGTCTAAAACAAGCTCCTAGACAGTGGTACAGAAAGTTTGATAGTTTTATGAGCAGCAGCGGTTTCACAAGATGCCAAGCAGATCATTGTTGCTACATCAAGAAGTTTGACAATAGCTTTATTATTTTATTGTTATACGTCGATGATATGCTCGTTGCAGGTTCAGACATGCAAGAGATTAAAAATTTAAAGCAGAAATTGTCAAAACAGTTTGCAATGAAAGATCTGGGTGCTGCAAAGCAGATTCTTGGAATGAGAATCAAGAGAGACATGAAGTCGGGGACTTTGATGTTATCACAGGCTGAGTACATAACCAAAGTACTAGCCAGATTCAACATGCAAGATGCTAAATCAGTGAGCACACCTTTAGGTGTTCATTTCAGACTCTCCAAAGAACAGTCACCGAAGACGGAGGAGGAACGTGCACACATGACGAAGGTGCCATATGCCTCAGCAATTGGGAGTTTGATGTATGCCATGGTTTGTACCAGACCAGATATTGCTCAAGCAGTGGGAGCTGTTAGCAGGTACATGAATAATCCAGGCAAGGCACACTGGGAAGCAGTCAAATGGATTCTCAGATATCTTCGAGGTACCACAGATAAGGCGCTTTGTTTTAAAAGTGGAGATACGACACTAGCAGGTTATGTGGATGCTGACTTAGCTGAAAATGTTGACGTTAGAAAGAGCACTACAGGGTATGTCTATACTCTAGGAGGTACCGCAGTGAGCTGGGTCTCTCAATTACAGAAGATAGTTGCTCTCTCCACAACTGAAGCATAATATGTCGCTGTCACGGAAGCCAGCAAAGAAATGGTTTGGCTCCAAGGTTTCTTGGAGGAGTTGGGCAAGAAGCAAGAAAATAATGTCTTGTATTGTGACAGTCAGAGTGCCATACATCTAGCGAAGAATCCGTCTTTTCATGCCAGAACAAAGCACATACAGTTGCGGTATCACTTTATCAGGTCACTTCTGGAAGATGGGATTTTGAAACTTGAGAAGATTAGTGGAACTCAAAATCCGGCAGACATGTTGACGAAGACGGTGACTATTGATAAACTGAAGTTGTGCTCAGCTTCAGTTGGCCTACACTAGTATCAAGGTCGTAGAAGAGCTGTTGCATTGATCAAGGTGTGAAGACAGATTGAAATCAGTCTTCAAGTGGGAGATTGTCAAAGAAGTAGGCACCAACCATTTTTTGTCAAAAATGGAGGTGCCTAATTAAGGGGATTGTCAAAAATGGAGGTGCCTAATTTAGGACATTGTCAAATTTGGGGAATTGTTAAAGTCAAAAATGGAGGTGCCTAATTTATTGACTAATTTCACCAACCCATGTTTTTGAAGCCTATATAAACCCATCCACTTTATTTGGAAGATACAACTTAAAATTGAAGAAGTAAAGAGAAGAGAGTGTCTTTGAGAGAATTTTGTGAGGAAAAATTCTTGTTCATAATTGAGTGAGGGTTGTGAGTGTTTGTAAACACATTGTATTTTCTCCTTAATAGAAGTCTGCAGCAGCTCCGGAGACGTAGGCATAATTGGCCGAACTCCGTTATCAAATTCTGTGTTAATATTCCGCATTTATTTTTGCTCTCCTACTAATCTGGTTTAAGGGAATAGAGTGGTAATCACCTCAATTTCCCAACAGTAACAAATAAATTAAGTGCACAAGCATAAAGTAAGTATGAGGGTGCTTTACTGAGCTGAAACATAGTAATTGGAAGGGCATGCAGTCGCTAGGGCTTAATCATACAGATACATTAGAAACATACAAGCATAGCATGACAGAATTGCATTCATTAATGTTATAGAGTTTATAGGGTACGTAGCTAGCTTCATTTTCAGCCATATATATATATATGTATTATTAGTACTTGGTGCCATAGTGAAGCTGTTTCCAATTCTTACCTAAACATCACCATGCACAGGATTTTAGCTGTACGCATTTCAAATAGAATACTTAATTATTATGCTTCCGCTTGTTCCTGTCTTTAACTGCCTTATACGAGTGTCGGATTTGAGATCTTTTAGTTGTAGGCATTTTAAATAGGATTCTAATTATTAAGATTTTATGTTGAAGTACAATATTAAGCCAACTGGTATGTTTTCCTAATAGATCCATTGGAAAAGAACAAAATTATTCCCACCGCGCATATAAAAAAGATCTCTCAATGTATATATTTTTGGTAATTTTTTGTTTTCTAATTAATAATCTGAGACAAAATTCTGATAATTAAATATCTATGGGATTGATAATTATAGAATAAGACATGCAAGTTTCAATTTTTACGAATGCTTTAATTTTAAATTGCATATGAATTTTGAGTATTATTACTGAGAAAATGCCAATATAGATGTCCTTTCGGAACTAATTATGGATTTATCCATTTGTACAGTTCCAGCCATTTGATCTCCCCGAGAAAACTGAAATTTAATTTAATTTTTTTTTTCTCTGAAAAGTTTGTCATGGAAGGTGGCATTAGCCAGTTAAGTTGCGTTCACATGCTTACTACTCGAAATTCAATCAATTTAAATTTATGATAATCTGATTAATTTATGACATGAAAATAATCATTATCATGTTGTGGTTAACTTGTGGTGAATTAAATTCTACATTGATAAAGAGAATAGATGATCATAAGGGGAATGGGATTGTCTACTCCATGAAAACATAGTCATAAAAGTATATGATTTTTCTTCAAATTAAGTCTTTATATAATTATTTCATTATATATTAGCGTTAGCACAATATTAATCTAATTAATATGTACCTCATCAAACAATTATTGATTAATTTCTTAATATAGATAATTAAGAAAGTAATTGAATTTTCAGTCTAAAAATTTATGAGAAATAGAGTTATAAAAATTAATTTTTACTCTAATATCATAATGGATTTCTTAATATAAAATTTAGCAATTTCTTAAGGTTAAAGAGTCTATTTCTATATTAGTCATTCATATGTTTTGTATTTAATCAATGTAGAACATTTCTTTCCTATATATTCTTATTAAACATGATCACCATTCATACATAAGAAAAAAGCAAATGTAATTACTGAAAAAAAAGGTAGTACCCTGATGACTCCAACTAGACATTATCCTGAAAGCTGAAACCCGCAATAATGGCTCGACTCTCACATGGGGAAAGATGGAGAGCTGGTACATATATCGCCATCTATATTTCACTTTATGACCACCAAGTTGATTAGCATATATATAAAGATGAATGCAACTCATCTTCCTAATTCATTGGTTTTTTTTTTTGACACTTTCCTAATTCATTGGTTGATTCTCACCTTTCTAGTCATTGGCATTGCGGTTTCTAATAATGACTGTAATTATATTAGAAAATACAAGTTTGATTCATAAGGCTCATGAAATTGGTGTACAGTCCTTTGATGGAATAAACTAATACTATGTGATGTAATATTTTTTGGAAGGGCCATATAGTTTTGTTTTCTAACATTTAGATAACTTGAACATCAAATTCACTAATGCCCATTTATATTTTAGTAATTTGACATGATGGAGTAATTATTTTCCTCTTATATGATTTTCAATGATCATTACAGTGGTTTTATTTTACTTGAGTTTAATAAAGAATAAAACTTACGCGAGTATATCGCTTTTAAGTGTTTTGATAAGTTAATGTGAATATTTCACTCAAATAAAGTTTCACTCCAAAAACACATTAATTTGATAGTCTAAAGAGGGGTAGGATAAAGGAAAAATGCTCTTCTATTGTACCTCTGATTATTATTCTTTCGATTGTTATCCTTGTAATTTTTAATCCTGCTAAATTTTGATTATGTAACTAAGAATTTTCCATTTTAAGTTAGTTGTTTTATTACTAGCCGGTTAAGATATATAGGAATTGATCCTGTATCTTAGGCCTTGTATTTATGAGCTTCAAATCTTCTTCTTCTTCTTCTTCTTCTTCTTCTTCTTCTTCTTCTTAGTAATTAAGGTTCAAATATTTTTAGGATTAGAAGTATGAGTTATTTTCGTTTAAATTATTCTTTTATCTTTTTTTTTATTAATTCTTTTCTCTTCCTCTTTCTTAACTAGATATTCTTATCTTATAAATAATTTGATCAACATTTCATATAATAAACGACTCCGCAATAATAAATTTGCGTTATGTCATCTAATCTAAGACTATTAAACATTGCAAAAATTAAAAACAAAGAAAATTTTTTTTTCATATCCTTGTCAAAAGATTAAACCGTCTTGAACGAGATTTTTCTCGTGTAATCAAATTATAATTGTAATTCATAATTTTGAAATGATAGCTTTAATAATAGTACGATAGATAATTCAATCGTTTTCGAGCAAGTGTCTTTAATTAAATTTTCATTTAAAGAATTTGAATGGAGATTGAATTAGCAAAAAATGGAATGTTTACATTTTCAAATTAGATTGGTTAGCTAATTGCATTTCTTTCTTGCAAGTACAAAGTCGTCTCTTCGATTGGCATCCATATGGCTTCTTTTACAAATAATATGTTTTAGAGTTAAGATATCAAGTTTAAATATTATTAAAAAAAAATACTAAACTTTAATGTAATATTTAGATCTTATTACTCTTATTTTAAATTTTGTGAATTAAATTCAAAACTTTTGACATGCTATCAGAATTGTCTCTATACTTTAATTTATATGCGTTAGTTTCTGTGTTTAATCACGTATTATATTCTAATTTTTTATGCTCTAATTAAAAATATCAAAGTTTAATGTATATGGTCTAAGTTTTGTCTTGTATAATTTTCATGTAACTTATTTTTTTTTATACTTATGGCAATGAATACTAGATGCGAAAAAAATTACAACATGATTAATTAGGAAAAAAAATAGAAGGAATACCCCACTGAGTACCAAGACCATTGAACCTAAAATAAAAGTTGCAATTTGCAAACTTGCAATCAACATTGACTACAATATATTAGATTAGTTTGACCAGCCATGTTTCTAGCTAAATATTGAATGAAGTTGACTCTTCCACAAAAGCAGAAGACTCGTTTGCAAATTAAATTAATAATTAATCAAGTACAATCAATTTGTAAATAATAGAGAGAAGTATTGAAGAGATCATGGATTAGAAGGGTAATTAATTAGCTCAAGTGCTAGAGTTAATTAAACTTAATTAAATTACTAACAGAAAAGAGAGATTAGGTATGAGAAATAGTAGTGTAATTAGGACGCAACAGAGAAGGGATACATTATATGTATATACGTCATATCGAGAATTTTGACACATCGATCAAGCCAGATAGACCCAACACTGTGGGATCTCAAACATGCCATGCACCCCAAAACCAAGCTGCATTATAGGCCCCACACCTGGTTTGGACACCTGTCGTCACCTAAGGCTTCCACTCACAATTTGGCCCCCTGAGCTTCTTTTTATTTCTTCTCCAAAATCATCTCCTTTCCCTCCCAGTTACTAACTGATCTCTTTGACATTTCTCTTATACCAATTCCCTCGCCAACTAGTTTCTCACAACATGAAGGTTAGACAAACTAAAACTATTGTTATTATTATTAGTACCCCCACTTTCTAAATTTTATTCTCTTTAAATGTATATTATCTTAGTCTCTGCTTTTAATTGGATCATCCGTACATTTATTTCCCCTCTCTACACTTGATTTTTTTTAATATTTTAATTTCTTATTGGCCACAGATCTTTAATTGGGTGCAGAGGAGGTTTCATCATGATGCCCTTAAAGGTTCAATAATTGTAAACTATTAATTTTAGTATAACTTTTAATTCTTTTAGAATTTTTTTTATTGCATTGTAATTATTTGTGCGCCTATTTAAATTTTTATGTTTAAAAGTCCTTTTTTGGCTATGTTTGTTGTTTGTGAAGAAATTTGTTTAATGTGGACAGATGGGTTAGCACGAAATGTGAAAAAGGCTGAATCAATTACAAATGAAGCTGACAAGCTAGCATCACTCAAGCAAGCAGCTCTTGTGGATGTTCTTGATGGCTGGAAAGATGGCATTTTAACTATTGGCACATTAGGCCTTGACCCTTTAAAACCCTTTAATAATATTCAAAAAAAAGAATATTTTGTTTTGGAAACTGAAGAAGAAGAAGAAGAAGATGATGATGATGATTATAATGACGATGAAGAGGAACAAGAACAGTATTCACTCGACAGCGATGATAGCTGTGAAAATGTTATTGAAAATGAGGATGATGAAGAAGAAGAAGAAGAAAACCCTTTAATATTTACAAGATTTGAGCATAATTTTGAGGAGATAAGATTGCCTTTTGATGTAAATACTGTGAAATCTGATTTGATAATGACCATTGATCCAATGGACAACAACTCATCAATTGTTCATGGAAATGATCAAAGAGAAAGGAAAGGGGAAAGAATAACACTAGCAGAATTGTTCTTGGCGGATTCTGATGTGAAAAAGAAGTCTAATTGTTTTGATCAGCTTGATCAGCCTGAGTATTCAAGTAGTAAAAAACCAGTTATTCGTGGCAAGAATGGTCTTTCTTTTGCCAAGAAATACATTCCTCGTGTTGGAGACGATTCACGTCCAATCAAGAAATTTCACCAGGTCAGTAATATTATTATTATTATTATTATTATTATTTTCTAATTATTTTAGGAGTTAAATATATAATATCGATCATTAATTTGAAAATTCTGTGTGGCACTGCAGTTGATGAGGAGGATGTTGAAGAGAAAAATTCATCCAGAATTTGAAGGCAAAGGGTGTAAAACAGATAATCTGAAGGCAAATCAAGTCGCCGAATCAGTTTCTCTGCTCAGGACTCCGCAAGGTACATTTCTCGTATGTTCACTGATTTTTTTTAGTTAATTTTATTACGCCAAAATTGCAACTCTCGAGAGTTCACTGTTCTAAATTTATAGTTCAAATATTCCTGAATTAAATTGACATATAATTTTTTTTATCATGCAAAAGATAGCATTATAACTGAAATTGAACCCACAGTACAACATCAACTTCATCTGGATGTGGGAACTAGATGAAGCCTCTACACGGGATAATTAAAAACCCAAGTACAAACAATTCTTCCAAAAAAGAAAAGCCTTCCAAACTCTGGCAGAGCCTCACTTGAATCCATAGCCATAGAAAGATACAATAAAGGCCAAGAACTAAGAGAAGTAGCAAATCAAAAAATCTGTTAATCATCAAACCATAATTAAAAATAATAGAGAAATACAAATCATAGGTTTGATACCCCAAACAACCTCAAGTTTTGAATCAGGTGAGGGAAGAAGAGGAGCAAGAGTCCTACTATGGGGCTGGAGAGGAAGCCTGAAGTAGCCGTCGCATGCTTTGAGCCAAGACTCTAATGCAGCAAGAGGCACTGAACAGGAAACATCCTCAAACGAAAATATCACAAGTAAACAGGGGAGGTGGTTCTTCAAGCAAACAGCACATGAGAACGAGGAAGAGTGATGGACTTCTGGGATTTTAGTTGAGAACCCATGAGAGAGCAAGAACCTTGACATTTTCCAAGATCAGCAAGAAGTCAGATCTAGAGTCAAAATCCAAACCTTCAAAGAAAAGGAATTACAAAATAGACGAAAAAACTCGATCTTGAACTAATTTATTCAAAACCAACATAATAACTCTGAAACGAGAAGACAAAAGCTAAGAAATATGTAGGTTTTCGCCTGTCGCCGGCCAAGAGAAGCCGGCGGCAGTCCAAGAGCTGCAGCCACACCTTTAAACCCTATCAGAGAAAACTCTAGAGAAAGCCTTTAATAATGGGGAGTAATTGACATAATTTTAACAGACGTTAAGTTTACCCTGCCTACTGGAACTCATAAGTCCATTAATTAATGATTGACCTATGACATTGTGAGATATTATCCAGCCCAAGGGAACTTCAGTGCTTTTACGACTGCCTCTCTCTCTAAATTTTAAAACAAAATGAATTAATTAAAGAAACAAGTTAATAATTGGAGTTTTGTGTACCTGTTACATCGGCGCTCCCATAGTTTCAATGCCAAAAACAAGACTACCCCATGAATTTGATGCCTAGAGTGGACTTTAGTGAGTGTTAGCATTTTCTTCTTTTTCCTTTTCTCTTCTTTTCTGATTTGCTCTCAATGAGCTATAGTAAAGAGGCAAAGGGACTTTTTTAAGTGCACATTATTTTTATTATTGGAAGACTTATATAAATAAGTATTTTGCTTTTAATGATTTAGAAATCTTTAAAAAAAGATAATGAATCTCTTAGATAGTTATGACATAATTTTTTATGTCTACAAGATCTCTACACATCTTGTTAATGTAATGGAAAGTGATAGCTCTTCAGAATTATGGTACAAGAGGTTGAGTCACATTAGTGAGAAGGGACTTGATTATCTAGCTAAAAAGAATTTGCTTTCATAATTGAAAGGTGTAAGGTTAGACAGGTGTGTTCATTGCTTGGCTGAAAAACAGAAGAGGGTTTCTTTCAAACATCATTCTCCTTATAAGAAAAATGATTTTTTTGAGCTGGTATATTCAGATGCATGTGGTCCTTTAAAGAAAAAGTCACTTGGTGGTGTACTTTACTTTGTGACCTTTATTGATGATAATTTTAGAAGACTTTGAGTTCGTACCTTAAAGTCTAAAATCAAATTCTTGGTGCATTTAAAGAATTTTAAGCTTCTGCTGAGAGAGAAACTGGAAAGAAATTGAAATGTATTCGCACTGATAATGGTGGTGAGTATTGTGGGCCTTTTGATGTATATTGCAGAGAATATGGTATCAAACATCAGAAGACACCTCCCAAGACTCCTCAGCTGAATGGTTTGGACCAAGAGAGATCTCGTAATTTTTATCATTCACATTGAAAGAATTTTTCACGTTAAAAATTATTGTGTTTATGTATGATTAATTTTGTGCATCTTGGGGCAGATTGTTCAATGGTTTTGTTTGTTGAATTTTACTTAGTCACTTCTCATAGATTTATTTAAATAGGGAAGAATTAATCTTGGCTTTTTCCCATCAATCAAGTACATCTATATTTTATAGAAGTAAGGTGTTATACAATATTTGAGGTGCAAAAATGACAATCAAATTTATTATAGAAATTCGGGAAGAGGGGTTTAGTATAAAGGTATCTAGATGCCTAAAAATAGGTACGAGATAATAAGCTCAATAAGAAGTTAACTTGGTGCATAAAGTGAGAGATCCAAGTTGGGGAGCTCATTATGATGACGATTAAATGCCTAAATAGAGAGGCAAACCGAGTTGCTCAGTATAAGGGCAATTGGGTGTTTAAATACAAATGCGAGTTGAGAAGTTCAATGTGAAAGCAGATAGATGTTTGAATTGAGAACTGAATTAAGGGGCTTAATGTGAAGATAGCTAGATATTTGAATAGAAAGCTGAGCCAAGGAGCTCAATGAAGACAGCTTAGTGAATGGAAAGAGCTTAAGCTGAGAAACTCGATGAGACTTGAGTAGAGAGGCAAGCTAAGGAGCTTGATTATAAGGTAAGAGTGCACCTAAATATATAGAGAGACAAGATAGAGTGGAGCAACTGGATGGCTAAATTAGAGTAAAGAGTTAAGGAGCTCAGTGTGAAGATAACTCGATACCTAAATAGAGGCGAGTTGAGTAACTCAATTTGAAGATAACTGAGTGCTTAAATTAGAGACGAGTTGAAGAGTTCAGTGTGAATAATATTTAATTTTTTAAATATGAGTTTTAAATAAATCAAGAGATTAAAAATTAAAATTTAGCAATCTTATTTTTTAATTTTTCAAAAAAATTATATGATACCTTAACAAAATACAGAGGCAATTTTATTAATGGCATCGTGGAATACTTTTATGATTAACTAATCATCCAATGATTCTTCTAATTTGACAATGCAACTAAATCTAGACTCTAAATTGGATAGAGAATTAAGACTAACAAAAATTAAATAATTTGTCCAATGAATTAACACTCCTATTGTCAACTAAACCCACATCATGATTCATTCATTGAAGACATCAGACACGACTTAAAATATATAATTTTGTCTAATTAAGATGAGACGTGTATTATATATGATATTAGTTTAGTACAATGGATAATTTTACCGCATATGTTTAAACATCCAATCATTGGGAGTGTCAACAAAATCCATCAGCATGACCAAAATATAATCAATCCTACTCCACATGTGGGACCCCAATCGCATAATTTCCTGATTAGGTGATCCACTTTCACACCATTGATGGTAATTAAAGAAATTAATCAAAATTAACAGAAGAATAAAGCGTAAATCTGTGTAATACGCACTGTAATAGCATGCATGGTGAGGTCAAGGTGAAGCTGGCCTTTCCTGTCATTTTCGATGAATATGAACAGTAGAAGTCATGTATTTGGGCCCCTCCAATAACCTAACTCATAACATAAATCCTATAAACAAAATGTCAAATTTGAAAACATGCCAATTTTATCTTGTTTATATTATCAAATAGCAAACCCATCGATGGAATCTAGTTCTCTGTTTGACTCTTACTCTGGCCAATAGGTATAGGCAACGTTGATGATTAAACTCCATTATTTCAGTTTCCTTTTTCTACTTTATTAATTAGATTTTAATTTTTGAAATCAACAATAATATTCTTAATTTTTCCTGTTTTTTTTCAGGTCCTACCATATGAGGTTTGAGTGATATTGGGCTAATTAATTTTCTAGAAATGTATCTCTGTGTTATTAAATGATTTGTATTTTTATTTTTATTTTTTTATTATTAATATGTGGACAATGCTAATGGGGTGGTCAATGTATGTGTGAAATTTGAAGCATGTGATTATGTTGTGTAAGTTGTTTCCTTAGTGGATTGGATTTCGTCAAATTTGGATGTTTGGTTGTCACAAAACGTTAATTTGTTTTATTGTTCGACATTTTGGTGCATCCTCTATAACAAAATTATTGAAATTTTGTGCACATTAATTGACAGTAGTAATGCTAATTAATGAAGGGAACATCACTAATCCTTATTATAATTACATTATTATATATGAATACATATATTCGGTGGCGGAACTAGATTTTTACTTAGGGGGTCGACGTGCAGCTGTAGTCCGATGAGAAAAGAGTGGTCAGCGGTACCTTGGCTCTGGTGGAGCTGTGGCTTGCCTGACTGGAAGTGGAGTAAGGGTTGCTGGGGAGGGAGGCAGAGAGGCTGCGTGATTTTTTTCACGCAGCTCTATTAATTTTTTTTTTAAAATTAAAAAAAAATAAAAGTGTCCCTAGCGAAACGGCGTCGTTTCGCCAGGGACCAATTTAAAAAAAAATAAATTTTATTTGCAGCGAAGGGTTCTTCAATCCAGCCCCCATCAATGGGGGCTGAGTTTTGCACCTTCAGTGGCCTTCCCTTCTTGCCATCAGTGAGGGGGGGTCGTGTGACCACACACGACCCCATAGTAATTCCGCCACTGCATATATTGATCATTAGGGACAAACAAATACCTTTAAAGTTTAAACCTTTTTCCCTAAACAACAAACACCAGTACTTTTGTCTCTGCAATCCATCTCAATATGGGTCATGATGATAGTATGGTAAATTAGCCCTCAATCAAAAAATACAATTTCTTTTTGAAGTTCTTGGGAATAAGGATTTAAATTTAATTCTAGAAATTAGAACCTAAATATTAATTATATACATTTATGTGTCAGGATCCTGAGTAACAAAGGATCCTTCTAATGTTTAACCGCTCAACTGAGCCAAGAAGTAGGCTCGATCTACTGTCAGATTGCAGTAGCCGGGGAAGGAGAAGAATAGAACAGAGGAGAGGAGAAGAAGAAGAAGAAAGAGAAAGAGAGAGAGAGAGATGTAACATAAATTAGAGAGGAAATAGTTGGATTGTATTTCTCAAATCATGCCCTCTATATGTATATTTACGATTCTTTTATAATGAAATTTACCTATTCTACTATTGTATAAAATACAGCTGAATTACACTATAACAAGTCCCTTACAGCTATCATACTAACTAACTCTGAGTTGATGAACTCCTCAGTCAATACACGTTTATTCCAACGGCAACCTGGTTAACTAATTCTGAGTTGCTTGGATCCTGACATTATGTTAGGTTATAAGGTGTGCAAGATTAATCTTTGGATAAACCCAACAAACCTGATGTCTAGAGCAACTGAAAAAGCAATATATATATATATCAATGATATACATAAAAAAATTACAACCAAATAAAAAATATATGCATATATATATAAGTAACCAAAGAAAAAAAATTATTGTGAACTATGATATGGAGTTCTAAGAATGCTTTTAATTAAAAAATGCAATAAAAATATTTATTTCAAATCAGATAGTATTAATTATAAAGCATTATAACTAGGGGTTATATTTTTATTTTTTTTAACGTAATTTAAATTAAAAGCGTAATATAACTAGTTTTATTTTCCATAAAAAAAATCTTAAACTTTGCTACTTTTTAATATTTATTTAACAATAAATGAATTGAGTGGGTTATAACAATTCATATCTTGAGGCCAATATTAAAAATTGTGTAATATATTTTGATTTGTCACATCATGTGGAGTAAAATTTTTATATTTTTATTCGTGAAATAATATTATGTAATTAAATAGATTTGTAATTATTTTTGTGTAATTTCTATGGCCATTCAAATCAAAATTTGATTTGATATTCTAATACTTGCTATGGGCCTACGGCAGTAAGTGAATTGTTTATCAATATCTTATCTCTATGAGGAATAACTCCCAAAACCTTGATTGTGCATATGAGCAAAGACAAGAAGCACTTCAAGTTAACTTATAGAAAAATCAAATTTTGTAATTCTATTACTATAAATGATAATAATGACTAATAGTACGTTGGGGTTTTACTTTTTTTTCCCCCCCTATAAATGGGTGAAGAAAAATAAAAAGCGAGGTTTCTAAATCCTCATTCCAAAAACACTTTTAATTTATTTCTATTTAACCGACTTGGACATTGAAAGCAACGTCTTCACCCCTTTCCTTACTATGGGCTCTCCATTGCTAAATGAGATAATTTATTGAAGAAATTCTACTATATGTTTTTTTTTAAATTTTTAAAATCATATTATAATTTTTTATATTTTTAATATACTAAAAGTATATTAGATATATACATTTAAAAATTAAGTATATTATATATATATATATATCAAAGTGGCACATTTTTTTAAATTGAAGGCTGAAAATTAAATATTTTTGTAAAAAAAAAAGAAAATTAGATTTTTTAAATATATATATACATATATGTTATAATTTTGAAGAAATCCTTTTTTTCTTGGCTTTTGATAAAAATATAAGAAAAAATGAAAAAAAATTTAAATTTACTATGTTTATAAATTATTTATCAAAATATAATAATTTATCAAATTTTTATATTTTTATTAGTTTATAATAAGTTTATAACGAGGTTAGTAGTTTATTATGAATTTATAAAATTTATATAGTTTATAATGAGTTTATTATTAGTTTATTATGAGTTTATAATAAAATGACTAAAATATTTTTAATAAAAAAATTAAAATAAAAAAAAATACGATGAAGGGTGTTATTTTTCCTTTTTTATTACTCTTCTAATGCATTGTGCAATTCCAGTTTTGTAAGTCAGCTGAATTTAGCAGGATCGATGCAGTGAGTAGTTTCAACTGCTCAAGTCCAAGAGTTAAAAATAATTCCTAAAGGATGGCCCTCTTATTATGGGACTGGCCCATAAAACTTGCTGGCCCGATTTACTTGTATATATTAGTTCTATTGAACTAAAATTCTTAATTACATTCTACACCATATTTTTTAATTTTTTTTAAAATATTTTATATTTTTTATATATTTTTAATATACTAAATATATATTTAATATATACCTTTAAAAATAGAACATGCTTTTAATATGCTAAATGTATACCTAAATATACCTAAAAAAAGAGATATTTTGAAATTAAAAATTAAAAAAAGAGTATTTTTGAAATTAAAAATAAAAATGAGATTTTTTTAAAAATACTTTTATTTTTTAGGATATTTTTAAAAAAAAAAACCCCAAAATTCTTCTTTGAGAGGGCCCAACAGGGAGCTCAATGCCATAATTTAATTCACTGTTTCAATTAATTTCCTCCAAAAATTAATTTATTAAAAATTAATTATTATTTTTTACATTATTGTATTTTTTGCAAATTCTAACTAAAAATTGTATAATTTTTTAATTATATATACTGTTAATAATACATATTATTGTTATTAATTATATTAATATGTTAATAACTCGATAATAAAATACTTATATAACTAAAAAAATAATTTTGTAGATATAATATTACACTGAAAATTTTTGATGTAATTATTTCAATAAAAGAAAGAGAACTAGACACGTTCGTTTATTGAGTTGCGAGTTATGAGTGAAAAAATAAACGCAGATTTAATTAACTAAATCTTTAAAAATTTAAATAATGTTAAATTCAAGTCCAATTGATAAATAATTTATAATTCTCTTTGGTAATGTTGAGAGTTCTGAGGCGAAGTTTGGTAGAAAATATAATAGTTAAAAGGAAAGGGAATAAAAAAAATAAAAAATAAAAAAGAAGTGGTTGGGAATGAGTCCATATTGTTCACGTTTTGTTTTGTTGGTAGGTGAAATTATGGGAAAATAAATTCACGTTTAGGGCAGTGCTGCCCACTTCCCGTCAGTTCATAATTCTAATATTATGAAAAGATTAGGATATTTTCGTTTCTGAAATAAATTACTAATACGTACGTAGTATTGTATTTGTCATTTTCATATAATTATATTTCACTATAATATTTACTGTCCATGCTGCAGACGATAATATTTTTTATTTCATGTAATTATTTCGAATAATTTTATTATATGAATAGATAGAATATTTTATTCAATATATATAATAATTTAAAAAGAATAATAATAAATATTATTGAAACTATTTCAATAAATAAATAAATATCATTGAAACAAGAATTAGGATGAAAAATATCAAATGCCATTATTGTTTCAAAATTATTGAATAAGAATCATATAAAAAATAATTAATTAAGTCTTTTATAAAATTATATTACATGTTTAGCCAATTAAGATGGCATAGAATAAAATTAAAATTAATGCATATAATATACATCAACAACAATAATTAAAGCAAAAAAAAATCATTAAAATTAATAATAAAAAATGAAGAAAAGTAAATTAAAAATTTTTAGGTTAATATGTGAACTTGAAAAAGTAAAAAATTAAAAATCATTAAGGATGATTTTTTTTTTGACAAATTAACGATGATTTTTAAGTGATACTAAGAATGAATGATTAATTTAAAAAATATAATGGAATATTCTTAAATTAACAAAAATATGAGTTATATTGTCATCTAATTTAGAGATTAAGATATATTATATAAATTAGTTTAAGTATTCTAACGTCTCATGGGATGGTAATTAGTTTACAAATAATTAATAAATTTATATGACAAACTTCTATATTTAGTTCTTATTATTTTTCTTTTATTCCAAGGGTTGTGAAAAAAAAAAACATTCCTAACATTGCAATCTAAGGACGAAACACATAAAAATCATAAGTATTGTAGTTAATACCATCTTGTAAAAATATTCTCAAAATATTCTCAGTATCCCATGCTTAAAAATTGGCAAAATTATATAAATTCGATCGATCATATCATAATTCGATCAATTCTACTAACCATGTCATTTAAATTAATTAAATTAGCTAGTTTTCATTTATGTATTTATTAATAGATTTGACAGAATATGATAAAATTTGATAAATTCAATTGAAACGACTCTTAATGATCGAATTTCAAAAATAAATTTTTTATCCGATTAATAATAGTTGGATTAATAAATCACTAAAATTCAACCAATTTGATTACTTTACATCCATCCAAAAAATGTATCTTTAAAAATTGATTATGCCAATCAAAATTGAAAACAACAAAAAACACAAATAAAATTTTAACCAAAAAAATTAGAAAATTTTCAATGTGATAGAAGTAAAAAGACCAAAAGAGCCCTAAGACTAAGACATAATTGACGAGTGAACATAAAAAATAATTTGGAATGGACCGCATCACATTAAAAAATAATAATAATAATAATAATAAAACCAATGAGAAAAAAATATCATGTTGACAAAAATCAAATATGATGTTAAGTCTTCGTAAGCACACTAGACGTGCGTTCTGTTTCAATGAATTAGTAGATCTCATCTACTTCAAAAACCTTGTGCTGAATTTTATTTTTTTCATCATATTAATTATTTAGTAGTTTCACGCACCTAGATTCATTAAGATCTACTTATAAATTAATTATTATTTGAGGCACGCTCTATACTTGTAAAAACAACTATTGCCATATCCGGATGATGGCTTTGTTTCATTTACATAAAATATTAATAATACACAAGATTAACACAATAATTATGCACTTTTAATTGTGTTTCTTGATTTTATTTATTTATTTATTTTCATATTCACGTCTAATGTTTTAAGTGACACGTCAAACTTTTTCTTTCAAAATAAAAACAAAACAACGAATTGCACTATTTACTTATAAAAAAAATATTGAAGAGATATTCTATACGGTATTAACGGCTAAAAAACAATCAATAAAGATAAGCAGCAGCATCACCACCACCACCGCCAACAATAATAATAATAATAAAAGTTAGAAGGTCATTTTGGATATATATATATATATACACACAGACATTTAGCATGCGCTTGCTCAGAGTTGACCTTGGTTTTTAAAGCAGTTCGCCCCCCTGTTTCTCTCTGTTTTGGATGTATGACCCCCTTGATCTTCATCTTATGAACTTGTTTTTTTTTAATTTATTTATTTACTTTGATTTCATTTTCTGAGGTTTCTTTTGACTGATGAGGTTTTGATTGAATTACAGCAGCAAGAAATGGCTTCAAAACCCAGAATTCATCATTTTGATGATGTTGTAAAGCACAAGGATAGATACGATTGCTGGCTTCTAATCCATGGAAAGGTCAGTTCGCACTTCATCCTTTTGTAGCATATATATTTGTTAATCATGCTGGGATTGAGATCTGAAGCAACACTCGTCAGTTATTATTGTAATCTTAAAAATTGAATTCAATTGAGACTTATATAGAGCTACAATTAAATTAATTTCATTAAACTACTGAATATCAGGTATATGATGTAACCCAGTTTCTAGAGGAACACCCTGGAGGGGATGAAGTGTTACTCGCAGCTACAGGTAAAATTGCGACTGGCGTTTTTTGATGAAATTAATTAAAATAAACTGATGATTTGAAATTGAAGAAACATTGAAATCAGATTGATGAATTGCAGAGAAAGATGCGACGGATGATTACGAAGATATTGGTCACAGCGAAGATGCAAAAGAGATAATGAAGAAGTACTATATAGGTGATATAGATGTGAAGAGTGTACCAGCTTCAGGAAGAAAGTACAGACCACCGGTACATGTACCTAAGAAACCCAAGTACAATGCTTTGGTGGTGAAGCTCTTGCAACTGTTGTTACCTCTTTTGATCTTAGGCGCTGCTTTTGCTTTGAGATCTGCCGTCAAAAAGGACTAGTTAATCATTGGAGGAGGAGATCTCTGTTTCTTTTTTCTTTTTTCTGATAGAATTCTATTGCGCATTTTGTTGTTGCAAGTGTTGTTTTCTATCAGGAATTGATTTCTAGTAATAATAATGGGGTTGCCTTTTTCATGCTATTTCTACGCTGTGCTTGATTACTTACCGATGAATATATTATCATTCTCATATTTGATTGATTTACTAATTTCATTCTTGAGTTAAGGCACAGGGGGCGGGTTCAATCCCTAATTGCAACTATATTTCTAACCACCAATTATTACGCCTTATCATAAATAAATCTGGCCATTGCTAAATCTGGGTTTAAAAAAAATATTAAAATTTTGCACAGATTCAATTTTGTTGGTCTGTAATCTTCTTTAATCAAATTGCACAAACCATTTCACTAGATCCAAGTACAAAGTTTAAGTTTAATAAATGTTCTTATCAAGTTTACTGTTCTCTTCCATCCCACTTCAATCATCGTATTATTTTTTTTTATTCAATTTCAGTCATTATTTTTACAAATTCAAAATAATATTAATTATAAAATTTTAAATTTATCATTAGGAGATAAGATTAATATTATTTTCATTCTCTTTGAAATTTTCATTTTAAAAAATAAGATATAATTATTTATTTTATTTCAATATTTTTTATTTATTAAAATTTGTCTACTTATTTATTAGATGCACAAGAGTATTTTAATAAAACATAATATTAATAAATGATTTTTTTAATATTAGTAAAATAATTAAAGTGGACATTTAAAAAAGGAATTGAGAAAGTGGTTAATAAGCATAGAATAATTAAAAAGGATAATTAAGTAAAATATTATAAATTTTTTATAATAATTAATAATTATTTTAATCTATTATCTATTTAAAATAAAGAGTGATTTTGCATTCCTTTTTTTTATTCACCTTTTTTATGTATATATTAAAAAATAAAAAACTTTTGTATACCAATAGTAATTTTGTACCTCATTTTTCTAATTTACCCCTTTTATATATATATATATATAATTTTGTACACCAAAAAAAATCTTTTTCATTTAACATAAAAATATTAGTCTGTATCATTAATTTTAATTTATACTAAGATAACTCCCTTGCGTTACTTTAAAAATATACATATTTTAATTTTTTTATAAGTTTATAATTAAAAAATAAAAAAAATAAATATTAGTATTATTAAAGTTCTTCAATGTATTGCATTAGAAATTAAGAAAAAAATTTATTCATTAATTTGAATATTAATGATTTACTATAAATTCAATTGAACGTGTAGATATATATAATGAAAAATATTTTTGACTCACTTCATTATAATATATATATATATAAAGAAAAATTATAATCAATTATTGCTAGATGGTTAAATAAAATAATTTATTATTTTAGGAGTTCATTCAATTAATAAAGTGTATTTTTTTAACTTTTTATTTTTTGGTTGATGTAAGTTCAATTTTATAAAATTTACAAATATAGTAAAGTTTTTCTTAAAGCTTATAATGCTTAACCTACAAAACAAATTATTTTAAAATAATAGAATTATAATATCGTCTCTTCTCACTTTTTTTTTTAAAATATTTGTAATTATAATTTTTAAATTTCAAATTAAATTTATTAAAATAATTTATTATTTATTAAAATAATTAATTAATTGTAATAGATATTTATTTAGAGAGTTCATACAGAATGAAATTTTAAAATATATTACAACAGTTATAAATAAAATCAAAGAATAAATAAAATTTAGAAAAAATAAAAATTATATTTAAAAAATTATAAAAAATATACTATTTACTGATTTATACTCAATTAATTATTTACTCAAGTAAATATTTACTTATTTACTTTGGAGATATATATATATATTAGTTTTTTATAAGTTTATAATTAAAAAATAAAAAAATAGATATTAGTATTTTTAAAATTTTTTAATATATTGCATTAGAAATTGAGAAAAAAAATTAATTCATTAATTTAGATATGAATGATTTATCATAAATTCAATTGGATATATAGATATATATAATAAAAAATATTTTTGACTCACTTTATTATAATATATATAGAAAAAAAATTATAATCAATTATTGCCATATGGATAAATAAAATGATTGCTTATTTTAAGAGTTCATTCAATTAATAAAATTTATTTTTTTTTACTTTTTATTTTTTTTGTTTATGTAAGTTCAATTTTATAAAATATACATATGTAGTAATGTTTTTCTTTAAGCATATGAAATATTGGAATTATAATATCATCTATGCTCACACTTTTTTTTTCTTTTTTAAAATATTTGTATCTCAAATTTTTAAATTTAAATTAAAGTTATGAATAAAATAAAAAAATATATAAAATATATAAAAAATAAAAATAATATTTTAAAAATAATAAAATAATTATATTATTTACTTATTTACACTCGAGTACTAATATCTTATAATTATTATATTAATATTTTATTTATTTATACTTAATTAATAATCTTTTATTTCAATTTATGATTTAGTTTTTCTCTTTCTTTTTTTTTAAAAAAATTAATCATATTATTTATAAAAAAATTAAAATATATATATATCTTTAATTAAAGTATATATATTTTTGAAGTAATATAAGAGGGTCGTTCTAATATGTATAATTATTTTAAAATTGACAATTAAAGGGGAATAAATAAGAGTATATGTCAATTCGATATTAATTATGCTAAAAATTGATTTTCAATCCCAAAGATAAGAAAAAGTTTAGCAAATAAACAATTTTTAACTTTTATGGGCTAAAAAGTACTTTTCAGAAAACTCGTTGTAAGCCCATTATAGTAAGTCATCATTTATTGCTTCAACCATGATTTTCAGTCTCTGTTCGATATTTGAATTGATAAAAGCACAGAGCAAATAAACAATTTTTAACTTTAATTGGCATGCCTGGGACCGTATGTGCGGGAGAAAATCGGAAGGTGGTATGGGCTTTCGGGATCTACGTTGTTTTAACACTGCTTTGCTAGGGAAACAAGGGTGGAGGTTTATGACTGACACCAGCACTCTTTCGTATCGTGTTTTCAAAGCTAAATATTTCCCGAGAAGGGATTTTCTGTCAGCTACTCCGAGAGCAGGTTGTAGCTTTGTTTGGAGGAGTGTTTTGTTCTCTAAACAGGTGTTAAAACGTGGTGCGAGGTGGAGGGTGGGTGATGGCACGCGTATCTATGTGAATAGTGATCCATGGCTACCTCGGGAGGCGAATTTCTATGTTGAGGATGGTGCTTTATTTATTCCTAATGCTATGAGGGTTTGTGATCTTTTTGCTACAGGTGAGAGAAGATGGGATGTCTCCAAATTGATGAATTTAGTTACTGTTAATGATATGCGAAGCATTTTGAGTATTCCTTTGAGTTATAGAGCTGTCAATGATAAATTGATATGGCATTTTGATAAAAAAGGTTTTTATACTGTTAAAACGGCATATCATTTAGCATACATGGTGTTTAGACAAGAGGAGGGTGATGGTGATGTTGAATTATGGAGGCGGTTATGGAAGTTAGATGTTCCCCCCAAGGTTAAGGATTTTTTCTGGCGTTTGTGTCAAAATGTGCTACCAACAAGAGATAACTTGATGAGGAGAGGAATAAAATTCGGGGTCACTTTGTTTATTATGCCAGGAGGATGAGAATGTCGACCACATATTCATTCATTGCTCATTAGCCCAAGCAGTTTGGTCACTGGCGGATTTTATTTTTCCTAACATTTTCTTCCTTTTCAGGTTATTTTTTTGCAAGTTTTCTCTTTGATTGGGAAGCAAAAAGCCGAACTAATGGTCACTATTGCATGGAAATTATGGGCAACAAGAAATGCATTTTTATGGTCCAATCAGATTCCAATTCCTTCGCAGATCCTAAATGGTGCACGTGGATTATTAGAGGAATACAAGAGTGCTTCACAGAGTTTGAAGGCTGCCATTGCTGTTGTTTATACAAGCGATGCACCTTCTCGACTTGCACATATTCATCATCAGGGTGATTGGCTAGCATTTTTTGATGGAGCCATCTTTGAAGCCTTAGATTTTATGGGTTTCGGCTTGACTATTGAAGATGCAGAATGCAATTTCTCATTAGCAATTTCTGGCTTCGAGGAGGGCGGAAGTCGAGCTGATATTGCTGAAGCAATAGCCTTGAGACAATGTTTGTGTTATGCAAGAGATTCTCTTTTTGATCCGGGTTGCATTTTTACAGATTGTCAATCTTTATTCTTTGCTATTAATTCTCTTACGGATGATAGTTCGGAGTTTGGTTTAATAGTTTCTGATTGTAAGGCCATTCTTGTTTCTAGGCCGAACATTAAAGTTTTTTGGATTAGGCGTCGTGACAACAGGTGTGCTCACTTGCTTGCGCGAGATTCTATTCGTCATAGCAGGTTCCATCTTTGGATGGACATACCAGATACTTTGTTTGACATTTATTCTGAAAGGTAATACTATATGCATGTTTTCTTCAAAAAAAAAAAAAGCACAGAGTCTCAGGTTGGATAAGAGTTCGACCAAAACTTTAGATTTTATTATTTATATGGTAAAAATAAATAGTAAGTATAATTTACATATAACTAAAATTAAACACAACATAAATAAATGCGAATAGGACATTATTATATCTCAACATTATATGATAATATTATAAAAATCTAATTTGGTGATTCGAGAAAATATCATTATTATTGTATTTTTTTAATTAGGGTTAATGTGGGAAAAAAATTTCTCCTTCCTGATAGG
This sequence comes from Garcia nutans, assembly GCA_947685225.1. Taxonomy (NCBI): domain Eukaryota; kingdom Viridiplantae; phylum Streptophyta; class Magnoliopsida; order Malpighiales; family Euphorbiaceae; genus Garcia; species Garcia nutans. Next base: position 10,747,550 of record CANTUV010000010.1, on the reverse strand, counting down.
AGTTATAGTAAGTAAATATGGTATATAAAGATATTTTAGAAAAAAAAAAAAGCTATTTCCTCTATCCCATTTTAATTGTCACATTTAATTCATACACACTTATTAAGAAAATAATTAAATTCTTTCAATATTACACAAACTTATTTTAAATGGACTAAAATGACATTCATTAACTTATTAATATTAAAAATATTATACTCTTATTTTATTTAATTAACTCATTAATAATAAGAGTATAATTTATAAAAGATTATTTAATTTTTATTGATTTTATAAAAAAAATAATATAAGTAAAATAATTTTTTTTTTATAAAAATAACAATTTAAACATAGTGAATGTGTAAAATATTTCATGTAATTACCAAAATTAGCAAGTGGAGTCTCAAATTTTTTTTTTAGAAAGTGTCGATATTGACTTCCTAATAAATAAGATTTATGATCGAAATTTATTACCATTACCTTATCCTTTTATTTAACCATTTTCGTGCCTTCACTCTCTTTTTTTCCCTTGAATTTTCTAACATTTATGTTTGAAGAACTGTTCACTTTCATTTGAGCAATAGTGGCTTTTATTTTACTTAGTATTTTTATATTTTTGTTTTAGGTGTAGATTTTTTTTAATACAAAGTAAATTTTTATTAATAGATAAAAAAATATCCATAGGGTACAAATAAAATTATATAATTTTAAAATATACAAAATGTATAACTAATAAAGTTACTAAATATCTTTGAACTTCTTTAATGCAAAGTGTGGATAATAATAAAATATCACAGATAATTTGATTTTCAGTAGAAGATTTATTATATATATCGTCCGAAAAAAATATATATATTTTAGAAAAAAAATATAATTTTTACTAAAGAAAGATAAATTTTGATTAAAAGAAAATATATAATCTTCAAACAAGAAAAAGTTAAAGTAAAATTTTAAAAATAATCGACTCATCTCTAAAATAATATTTATTTTTTAAAAATATATTTTTTCTAAATACAATCAATATTTCACCTTAATTTTCTTTTTTTTTTTCCAAACTTTTCTATTAAATAAAAATATTATAATACAACAACTAAGCCTTAGTCCCAAATAAGTTGGGGTCGGCTGTATGGATTCTCAACAAAATAAGCTCAAAAGATACCAAAAAAGATACTCCAGCCTTAAGCCCCTTCCAAGACACGGATTTTACGTCTCCATTCAAGTCTGTCATTAATCAAATCCGCATCAAGATTTAAGGCACGTAAGTCTCTTGCTATCACCACATTCCACACAGTTATAGGTCTTCCACGACCTCTAGCTCCCTCAATCGAACAAATTCTCACACTTACGAACCGCAGCATTAGGAGGTCTTCTTAAAACATGCCCATACCATCTAAGTCTTCCTTCCCTCACCTTATCTCCGACATCTGCTACTTGGACTTTTTTTTCGAATATGAACATTCTTAATTTTGTCCCGTCTGGTATGTCCACACATTCATATTAGCATCCTCATTTCTGTCACACTCATCTTATGCAAATGTTGTCCCGTTGGTGCCCAACACTCACTACCATAGAGCATCGCAGGTCTAACAACCGTCCTATAGAATTTACCTTTCACTTTCAGAGGTATTTTCTTATCACATAGAACCCCAGTCGCACCCTTCCACTTCAACCACCCTACCTGTATTCTGTGAGCCACATCTTCATCTATACGGCCATCATTCTGGAACACCGAACCCAAATATTTGAACTGCTTGGTTTTAGGAACCAAAACTCCATCCAACTTAACCTCAGGTTCCTGCTTCTTCCTTAGACTGAACTCACAGTGCATGTATTCCGTTTTACTCCTACTTAACTTCAAATCCTTGTCCTCAAGGGTTTTTCTCCATACTTCCAACTTACGGTTTACACCAGCACTAGTCTCATCAATTAAAATAATGTCATCATCAAACAATATACACCAAGGAACATCGTCTTGTATGCTTCTGGTTAGCTCGTCCCAGGGTAAATAAATATGGACTCATAGCCGAACCTTGATGTAATCCGATAGTAATGGGGAAAGCCTCAGTGTCTCCGCAGGTGTTTTCACACTAGTGGATGCATTCTCATACATGTCCTTGATGATGTTGATATATTTGCCGCTGACTCCTTTCCTCTTCAAAATCCACCATAACACTTCTCTTAGTACTCTATCGTAGGCTTTCTCCAAGTCAATAAATACCATGTGGAGATCTTTCTTCTTCTCTTGATACAATTCCATTAGTCTTCTTATAAGAGAAATAACCTCCATGGTAGATCTCCCTGGCATAAACCCAAACTAATTATCCGAAACTTTTGTAAGCTTCCTCAATCTGTGTTCAATAATATTTTCCCATAATTTCATAGTATGGCTCATAAGTTTGATGCCCCGATAATTTGTACAGCATTGAATGTCTCCCTCATTTTTATATATGGGTACCAGGATAAATAATAAAAATTAATATTTTAAATTATTTTTTCAGCATATAAAATTCATTAATCTTTATGAAGAAAAAATTTTAATTTTGATCATAAATAACAAATAAACACTCACAAAAAAATATATTAATATATTAATAAATATCATAAAATTTATTTTAAAATAAATTTTCCATATTATACATATAAAAAAATAAAAAAAATTAATTTTATTATGTAAATATTAAATAGATATTTGATAGATTTTCTGTATATATTTGATAGATATTGTAAATATTTGGTAGATGTTGTTTATATATTTTTTTTGCCTCAGAAAAAAGATGTTTATATGTTATGTATTTATCATGTATATTGTATATATTTTATATAAAAATTATGTGGATGTTATATAAATATTATATTAATATTGTGAGAATAAAAAATAAAATTAAATAATTATTAAAAAAATTATATAAATACATAGTAGATGTATGATAGATGTTATTTATTTTATTATTTGTATATTTTATATATGTTATGTATATATAATTTTTTTATATGTTATGTTTAGTATTTTTGCTTTTTATGTATATATGTCATGTATGCAAAAAAATAAAATTGAAAAAAAATAAAACTTAATGTAAAAAACATAAAACCGAAAAAAAAAAAAAGCGTGTTCCGTATATGTGAAAAAACTTTTGTTCTGGTGCCTGTTTTGAAAAATAAAAAGCAAAAGTGGATGTTAATATAAATAATTCGTAAAAAATGAAAATAAAAAAATTATAAAAATAAAAAAAAAAGTCAAAGAGGTAAATATGTTAATATTTTAGCGTGTACAGTATAAATAAAAAAGGCAAAGATTTTGCCATATGCAATGTAAATATCCCCGTAATAAGTGATTGATGATAACTTGTAGCGTCCGGCCTCATTGTCCATCGTATTGTTTGAAAAATAATATTCTTTATTATATTTTTTAAAATTTTTATTTTTTTTAAATATTTTAATTATTTTATTATAAAATTATAATAAACTCATTATTAATTGTATAAAATTTATAAATTAATTATAAATTTATAATAAACTCATTATAAATTTTTAATAAACTAATAAAATTTTAATATTTTAATAAATATTTTATAAATTTTAATATTTTAATAAAAATTTTATAAATATGATAAATTTAAAATTATTTAAAATTATTTTTATATTTTTATCAAAAGCCCCGTATTGTTTGACAAACAATATCTTGACTGATAGTTTAATGGCCCAACCTGTCCATGTAAATTCTTCAAATACCAAGAAAATCTATTGCCGATGGTCAAAAACAGTTTCTATTTTATTTCATTCGTGTCAGCAATTACAGTTATTTTAATCTACCGAATGGAAGTTTTCTTTGAGAAAAAAAAAAACATATTTCATAATCGATTTAAATTATTTTGAAAAATTAAAAATTTCAATAAGATCAGCCCAGTACTGGACCGTTCTAAACCGGATGATATTAATGGAATAAGGGGTCATATTTTGGCCAAATTTACTTCTTTTTTTTGTCTTTATTACGCAATCCCAAATCTTTGTGTTAATATATTTTATCAAATATTAATAAAATATGAAAAATTTTGAATATTTGTATCGATTTATTAAATATGAATTTCTATACTATTTTTTATGTCTTTATATATATTTAATATATGTAACGGTAAAAATATATATGGGGAAATGTATATTCTTTTTTTTATAGTGATGACACATATAATTTATTAATTATATGTGAATAAAAAATCAAAATTTATAATTATTGAATATTATTATATCTAAAGGTCAGTGATTATAGACTATATAATTATCAACTAATATATAAAACAAAGAAATAATTACATCAGCATTTTAACTTAAAAAATTATATAAAGTTATACTTTTTATAAGTATTTCATTATGTAGTACATATTATAAAATATATTTGCAATATTTAAGAGGTGTATAATTAGACATTTTATTATAATATATGATTTAAATTGTATTTTATAAATTCTTATAAAAATAACTCCTCTAATCATTTTTTTTTATATTATTAATTTATCAAATTTTATAACATTTAAAAGTGTTGATTATATCTAAACTTTTATTCCAAGTATTTTGAATATATATATAACACATGGATATATCTCTTTGATTTAACATTAATTATATAGTAATACCCTTTTAAAAAGAAGAATGCTACCAACACTCATTTTAAACACTTTCTGTACACACTTTTTTTTTTGTTCTTTTGGTCTAATTTTTAAAAAAGAAATCTGTATTTTATTATAGCAGATAAAAGTATAAAAATGGTTTTTTTTCTCTCTTTCTGTTAATAACTAAATATTATTTTTCTCATTCATTTTTTATGGTAAATTGAATTAAATAAAGTACTTTTAGCTCTATATTATTTGACCAAAAATATTTTTTTTCTGGTTGTATATGTACTTTAATATGATTTTGTTTTATTTATTACTGGAGGTGCATGATTTTGATAGAGTTATGTATAGTCAATATTTTATAGAAAATAGAATCAGATTAAAAAAATCCTTATTTGTGAAATTTTTAATTGAAAAATTATTTATCATATAAAAGCTGTCGAGTTATTTTAATTTGAAAAAATTAAAAATGACCGTCTCATAAAAAGAAAATAAACAAAATAAAGTCACATTATAATACTTATAAGAGAGAAAAAAAAATCTATTGTAGTTATTAGTTAATAATATAAAACTAAAAATAATACTATGTTTGTTTTTATCATGAAATATAAATAAGAGAAATGACAGAGAAAAATTAAAAATATCATATTTACTTTTATGTGGTATGTTATAATAAATTACAAAGTTTTAAGAGAAATAGTGTCTAAAAAAAGTATTTAAAAGAAGTGTTGCTAATATTGTTCTAATAGCAAATGAAAACATGAGTAACTAATTTTGGATTAATTTTATAAAAATTTTCACACTGCCGACACTAAGATAAAATTTAAAGGTTTTCATTATCCATAAGATTTTAATGTCTCAAACCTGCGAGATATTTGGGATATGTTTTCTTTGCATTGGTGAAATGGCAAATATATTAGACATTATTGCAAAGGAAGCAAAGTTCATCAACTAGCCAGATAGAGATAGGAAACTAATTAAGCTTGTAATAATAATTAGATATAGGACATATGCTCAAGAAAAAAAAAAGCCAATTAGAAGTTAATAAGTACAAGAAAATAAACATTGAGTCAATCAGAATCTAATTAGTACAAAAAAAAAATAAGCCAATTAGAAGCTAATTAGTACAACATCCTTATCTCTATTTAGTCATTATTGTTAAGTTAATGACATGATGACGCTTTTGCCTTTTTTCCTACAAAATTATCATCATTCACATTTTTGGCAAAACAACAGCCCATTCCAATGCATAACGGTATGATAGCTAAAACCCTGTGTTTAGCTTAGTTTTTTTTGTTCAACCAATCACATCAATATGTGTATATATATTTATAATTTATTTATTTATTTATTTATTTCAAATAATAAAAAAAACAGTTGCCTTAATTTTTTACTTCAACTTAGGTCTTTTGATTAAGTGAAAATAGTCTCTTATTAATTAACCTATAAATTATAATGTGTATATATATATTAATTAGCAAATACAAGTAGAAAAATGCAACTCTAATAATGAAATTTTATTTTTTACACAATTAATGTCTGGTTCCTGTTGAAGCGTGTTTCCATATCGATGGCTAACCAACAAAAATACTTGAAAAAGCAAGAGAAAAAAAAATACAAAGATTTCAACTTAATTAGTGATATATAACATACATCCCCATCTAATTTTCTTAATTAAGTATGATCATCAACTCGAAATTGATTTGCATCTCACTTTCATTATAAGCAAGTTAGACATTTTGTATGAGAACCCTTCTATAAAGAAACATATAAGAGTTAATTAATTAAGTTGATCACGTAGGGCTTCCCTGTCAATATAAAAGAAAAAAAATCAGATTGAGAATGACAAGAACTAGTCCATAGAACACAGAATCTAATCTAACAGTTGAAGATTGAAATATTATATTGTTCCTTATCCAGACAAAAAGTCATTAATTTTGTTGGGTTATGGCGAGATTTCTCATGTGGGTCGCAGTCTGATTATATACAGTATAGATCGATCATAGATATAGAGTTTCAAATTCAATCCTGCATTGAGGGGAAAATAATGAATAAAAAGCAATGGACAGGGAGTTGCGGCTTTATTAAAAAAAGAAGAAGAAGAAATTATTGATATTATAAGAAAGCAATGTTAAAACAGAGTTACAGGAGGTGAGAAGTCTTTATCAATTTCATTAAGAGAAAGGCTTGAATTGTTCATAAGATCGCTTTCAATGGCTCCATAATAATATGTTCCTCTCGACCGTCTTAATTGCGCCAGAGCCAAATGCACGACAACAACTTATCACTATTTCTACACGTATGATTTTTTGTTTCTATCTTGTCCCTTTTTTGTTCTGATTTTTCCTCTTTCTCTTTTTTTTTTCTTTAAAAATTTTTAGTTAATTTACTAATGTTTCCGTAAGGCCTAAAGTCGTGGGAATCAATTCATAATATTTTTCTGAAATGATAATTCTCCCTAGATAAGTATGTACTTTACCCATACGTTGAAAAAAATTAATAATTAATATGCCTTTTATTCGTACATAATAATCCATTTTTTAATATACTAAAAAACAATCGTTATATTTATTATCATATTTTCAAATAGATTCTTTAATATACTAACAGTCAATAATTTTATTTAACATATTTAATGCTATTAGCATTTATAATGATGATAAAATACTAAACATATATATATATATATAAATTCTTAATCTTTGCATACTAAATAATATATGGATACAGTATAAATAAAACAATAAATAAATAAAAAATTTAAATCATAAATCAACATATATTTACAAACACAATTGATCGTAATACATTACATTGTGTAATTAATTCGTGAATATTCGAATTGCTTGAATGTTCAGTTCAATGAGGACGATTAGAAAAAGGCAACATGTTACCATTAGATCCCTTTCCTGATCTAATAATGGAAATGATTGGTTAAACAAATATCTATAGCCTCGCTAATTAAATGAAACTTTTTTAGTTTAGAAGAAGATGATGCTATATTCATGGACCATCTGTCTATTATTTATTTATTTAGTTATTTTAAATGTTAAATGAAAACCAGAGAATTGAAAATGAACCAATTAATTCTTCCTATACAATTAATACCAAGCAATCATCAAATACTTAATCATCAGCAGTGCCGCTTGCTTTCTATGTGTAGCAAAATTAATTAGTTGTTGATGTGGCAGCCATGTATAGAGTTATCGAAGAATTGAATCATTTTAATCATGTTAAATTCTGCACTAAGTTGACAGTATGATTATCATCTAAACACTTGTCCAGCTCAAGTACTAATGTCTAAGTCCATGATTATGATTTAAACAATTGATTACCTATCATTATTGAGAGCTCAATGCCGTGTCTTGAACCTTTTTTATCTGAACATAATTTATAAATTGCCTGTACTATTGGTTTTGATTATGTCACGCACCCCCATTAATAAATTAATCTGCTTATATCAGCTAAATTTCATACTTTATTCAATATTATTCAATCTGCCATTTACAGTTCTTCAAAATTAAAAGCTTTCTGATTTATTTATGTGTATATTCGATCTCAAAAAGGGCAAAAAAAAAAACTTTGGTTTTATACGGTCACTGAATTTGTAGGGAATCTTAACACGATAATATAAACTTCAAATTATAGGTAAAATTATTTAATTAGGTCAATTTCAAGTTTAATTTATTTGGAAATATCTTCAAATAAACAGGAAAAATTTGGTGTTGTGCTGTTTTGTTAGAACTTGATTTTATTAATTTTTAAGAGGTGTGATGAGATTGTTGGTGTTCTTTCTTCTTTCATTGGAGATTTTAAATTTGAGTTATGAGCAGTGGCATAGCCAGGATTTTAGATAAGGGGGGTCCAATTCAACTTAAATACTAAACATTAAAAATATCAAATTATAAAAGAAATAAAAAAATTCCAGATTATAAACTACAAAAAAATAATAATTTCAATTTAACTTCATACTACTTTTCTCAAAAAAAAAAAACTTCATACTACAAAATCAAATTAAACATTTCAAATTTATAATGTCCTCAAGTATTCAAGCCAATTTCTTAATTCATTATTTTTCAAATTTCAATTCATTTTAGCAAGATAAAAAAATTGCAACAAAATAAATATGAGATTAAAAGTAAGTGGTGTACCTATTCTTAACTTGTTGCCGCTGCCTTGCTGGTGCCAATCGGTGAAAGAATGAAATTGAAAAAGGAAGAAACTGTTATCTGAAAAAAAAAAGAAAGAAAAAGAAATTAACGAAGAAGAAACGTGAGAAAGAAGAGAAAGAGTCACAATTAAGTTATTCTTGTTTGTTTGTAATGGGCAGAGTCATTGACAAATCTTGTTTGTTTGTAATGGGCTTGATTAAAAGGCCCAGTTTTAAAGATTGGAAAAAAAAGGATGAAAAATGTTGGGAGCGTGGATCGAAGTTGCATGCTCTCACATAGTAAGGCCAAGCTGTTCCATCTCAACCAATGTAATATTCATTCTCAAATATACCTAAAAATTTTTTATTTTTAACTGAGGGGGGAACAGGACCCCATGGGACCCCCTTTATCTCCGCCTCTGGTTATGAGTATAGATTATTCTTAAAATTTGAGCGAGTAATTTATTTACTCTTTTATGAATCTATTTGGCTTAAATTCATATTAGTTTATAATGTTTGAATTATAGGATATTGGATGATTAAGGAAAAAAAAAGGCTAGTTTTATTAGAGCCAAATTAAATTAAATTATTATGATTACGAAGAATACCAAATAACAAGAGGCGAAAAAAAAGATGCATACGCCAGTATGTAAGCTCTTAACTTTACATATATTATAATTAAGATAGATATTTAAGGGGAAAAAAGTATAATATATATTTTCATCTCGCACATGCAACTGCTGATGAGTGATTCAATATGTATAAGAAAAAAAATTCGTTTCTAAAAAAAATGTATAAGAAGAAAAATTCAAACATTAAAATTTAAAAACAAAACAAGAGATTAAAATTTAGAAAGAAGTGATTAATTAAGGGTAATTTTAAAAAGATATTGTAGGATAGATATATAAAGAAAATATATTTAATTAATAGAGTGTTTGATTATATTAGAATTTCAGAAAAATTAATAGAATAATTCTTTTTAATAAAAAATACTATAATTATTTATAAATAATTTATGTAGAAAAAATTATTTTATTGAAAAAAAATTATGAAATCTTGTGTCAAAAGATGATTATAATCTTATTTTAAGATATAGTAAAATAAAAAAAAAGATGTTATAAGGATAGCTTATGTATTACTTAAAATTTTTTAGATAAAGTTAAATTATAATTAAATAAATTAAATTAAATTTTTTTTAATATATTTTTTCAGTATTTTATTATATATTTCAAACACAATAATATAATATTCTTTAATAAAATATATTTTTAGTAATTAATTTTTTTAATAATCTACCAAATAAGTCATAGGTATTCACAATTTCTCTCTTCTTTCCTAGCTTGCAGAGTGTCATCTACAGCAATTTGAAAATTTTCCACTTGTTGGATTGTATTAATGATATTTCCTAAAAGGTTGGAACAAGATTACGTTATTCAGCTTTGGACACTAACCACTCCAAAGCCATCGTTAGGCTGCTGGGCCCTGTCCTTAAGTTCACAATACATATGCTCATATAATTTTTTATATTTAATCATTACGAGCTCAAGGACAATTAACTTGATATTCTAATTAAGATTGTTTTATAAATGCCCATTAAAAAATAATGAAATATTCTATTTTTAAATTTCATGAATGTCAATTACTAATGCTACAATTCATGTCATTCTCGAATGCTTGTCATGTGAAGTTAAATTTTACAATATAGTAATTAATAATAATAATCTAAATTATTAGACCTTATCTAATTAATGAGTAGTTTCAATCTTGGATCCATTTGTGATTGTTTAAAAATACTATTATCATTATCAATTTCCACTCCTGTCATGAATGTTAGCGCATTAACTATATAATGATTCAGTGGCGGAATCAGACGGAGTCGTGTGGGGTTGCACGATCCCTCGGCCGGCCGGCCGGAAGCTAATATATGTGAGTCAGGAAGCACGACCTCCCTCCCCTCTGGCCGTCCGCTGCAACAAAGCTTTCCTTATAGCTGCACCGTTGAAAATTTTGCCTCCCTCCCTCTTATATAGTCGCTGATTCCGCCACTGCAATAATTAATTGATTACAATGTAATTTTCCCTCTCTTTCAGTTGAAATTATTTTAACCTTATCAAGAAGAATTAAAACTTGTCATCTAAAAGAAAAACCCCCAAGAGAAGAATAATTTCAAACATGAAATTTTCTGATGAAATTTCACAAACTTTTACTGTCAACTACATATATCAGTCAAAATAAATGTAAATAGATTTTGGATTCGGCAAGCTGGTCAGTCCATCTAATGACCTAATCAACCAATACTTGAGAAATGAAAAGGTAAAGATTTTGGCAAATTCTATAAGCATCCTACTTTTCAATTTCAACCTTTTTTTGGGATTCAAACGGCATGAATTAGCAATTTCATTTTATGAATATATATATATAACTAGCAATCCATTTCGATAGGATTACTGAATTTCTTCACTCCGTGCTCCATCTCCTCTGCAACTTTATAAAATAATTTCATGGTAGGTGTCCCCTGAATTTCAGTGATTATTTACGATATTTTCTAACTTAATGAATGAGGGAGTGGAAACACAGGGGTACGGAACTACGAAATAGTAATTTTAGTACATGTAGAGAGTAAAATAATAATTAAATATTTTATTTTATGATATTAAATAATGATTTGAGAATTTTTAAATTTACAACATATAAAAGAAAAACACGGTAGCTTCTAGTAACCTTTAGCTTTATGTGCCTCCTAAATGACAACCAAAAGAAATAGACATCCGTCTGGCAAATAACCCCAAAATAAAGAAAGAAAATTATGACGTGTGAGCATGATACATAAAATTTTTGGTTAAAAATTTCAAAAGAAGAAATAAAGGATATCGACCCCATGACACACTAGTGAAAAAGAAAGCTTACTTTACAATACCCATGCGTCCATTTCAAAGAATGATGTATTCTTTATAATTTTTTTTATTAGATCAAGATATTTATCATTGGATACAGTGATATTTTTTTTTTTTTTTGCTAATTTATAGATATTTTAAAAAATAGAATAACTGACTTAAAAATTTAAGATTATTCTATACCTAATGCCAAAGATCAAACCTTTGACATGTTGACAAAAATATTTTAGATCATTCTTCTCCCAACTATACATTTTGTATTTTGAATTCATAGTATCCATTGTTTGTATTTTGATTTGTATAATCAATTGTAACAGCTAGAGATTTTATAGGTAATTAGTTTTAGCTTCAGTTGTATATATATTGATACACTGTCAATAAGAAATGTATTTCTATTTCCAACTCTCTTCAGCCTCAACTTATTCTCTACTTAGTATCAGAGCAAAATAGCTACTGATCCATTTTTTTTTTCTCTTTTCTCCTTTCCACTCACAATGGCAAACAGCAGCATCAATAATGGCCTGCAAAATTCTACTGACAATTCCACCAATTTAATCATCATTAACACTGCCATACAAACACCAATCAAATTAACAAGCAACAACTATCCTTCATGGAAACTTCAATTTCAAACTCTTCTTACTGGATATGATCTTCTTGGTTATATCAACGGATCCAAACCATGCCCTTCATCAACAATAACAATTAATGATGCTACCATTCCCAACCCATCTCACCAATCTTGGATTAAACAAGATCAGCTGATTCTCAATGCTATAGTTGGCTCCCTCTCTCACAACATTATACCTTTCATAGCCAGTTCAACTATCACCAAAGAAGCTTGGGATATATTAGCCACCATATATTAGCCACCACCTATGACAAACCATCTAGAGGACGGATCAAACACATCAAACAAAAAATAAAATTCTTGACCAAAGGCTCCATGACAATAACAGATTTCTTGGACACCATTAAAGCTCGAGTAGATGAGCTTGCCATATTGGGTTCTCCAATGGATATTAAAGATGTTACTGACATTGTTTTTGCAAGTTTAGGTGATGCTTACACAAAACTTGCAAGAGCCATTCAAGCTCGTGAGTCATCTATCACCTTTGAAGAACTTCATGAAAAATTCCTCACCTTTAAATTACCAATGCCAAAACTGAACCATCTCACTTTCCAGCAACGGCCAACATAGCAACTAAACCAATAACTAACAACAGCAATCAACCCAATTACAGATACACTGCCAACAATAACAACACCAACAACTATTTAAACAACCGACCCTACTCCAATCGAAACAATAGAACCCCTCGACCCTATATTGGCTACTGTCAATTGTGTGAAACTCAAGGTCACACTGCAAAACAATGTCCCTCTTTCCAAATGAATCCAAACCTGGTTACCTCTCCTCCTGCGTCGCACAATAAACAAGGAAATTCGTGGAAGCCTCAAGCAAATGCAGCAGTTACAACCAACAATAATCAAAGTTGGCTATTAGACAGTGTAGCGAGTCACCAAACTACTGCTGAGGTCACGATCGAAGATGGCACAGGGTTACCTATAAGCCACACTGGTTCTTCTTCTTTACCGACCTCAAACTCAACATTTAAATTAGATAATGTTCTTTGTGTCCCTTCCATAAAGAAAAACTTAACCTCCATTTCTCAATTTTGTGCAACTAACCATGTGTATATTGAACTTTTCCCTAAAAATTTTTAGGTGAAGGATCTATGCACAAAAATAATTTTACACCAGGGAGCTATGAAGGATGGAGTATATGAATGGTTTCCTTTAACTCAACCAACCACCCCACCTCTCTTAGCTTTTCAACTACCAAAGTCTCATCATCTTCTTGGCATTAACATCTAGGTCACCATGCATTTTCAATTCTACAACATATTGTTAAAAACAATAATTTAGAGTCTACTGTTTCAAATAATTTTTCTTGTAATGCTTGTTCTTGTAATAAAGCTCATCAACTTCCTTTTTCTCAATTGTCTTTGTCTACAACTAAACCGTTTGAAATTATTTTTTCTGATGTTTGGACATCCCATATTTTATCAAGTGATAATTTCAAGTACTATGTTGTGTTTATAGACCATCACACAAAATATATTTGGTTTTACCTACTAAAAGCAAAATCTGAAGTTAAAGATGTTTTATTCTATTTAAAACATTATACTCTGATAATGGAGGAGAGTTCACTGCTTTAAAATCTTTTTTGGCCAACAATGGAATTTCTCACCTCACCACACCACCATATACACCTTAACATAATGGTCTTTCAGAAAGAAGGCATAGACACATTGTAGAAATTGGTTTGACCCTCTTACATTAAGCCTCCATTCTATTGCAATTCTGGTCATATGCTTTTCATATTGCAGTTTACTTAATAAATAGGATGCCCATAAAAACATTGAACCTTGTGTCACCTTTTGAAAAACTCTTTGGATACAAACCCAATTACACTAAACTTAGGATTTTCGGGTATCTATGCTATCCTTGGACTCGGCCATATGCATCTCACAAACTAGAAACTCAATCCAAACCCTGTGTTTTCCTTGGATATTCTCTCAATCCAAGTGCTTACCTGTGTTACCATATTCCAACGTCTACACTAATCATGTCCAGACATGTTAATTTGTTGAGTCTGTATATCCCTTCTCCTTATCTCATTCGAAGAAATTAGAATCTCAATCCATCTCTACAACTAGTTGGACACCACCAGTTATTACAATTCCTTCAGTCACTTTAGATGTCACCGCTCCATCCTTGGAACACAATAATGCAGCAGACGTGCATATGATTTCTTTACTGAATCAACAACCTTTCAACACAAACACCAATGACGACACTTTTTCAATACCCAACATTGTTTCAACCAATCCACCACCTCCTCCTCTTCATACTATGACTATAAGATCAAAAAATAATATAAAGAAACCCATAACCAAACTCAAACTTACAGCTCAGTTGACTAACACCACCATTGATACAGAACCAAATTTAGTAAAACAAGCCCTCTCTGATCCTAAATGGCACAAGGAATGAGTGCAGAATTTGATGCTCTTGTTAGTAATGGCCAGAGCCGTCTTGGATATTTTAGGGGCCCCGAGCAGAAATTAAAATATGGGCCCCTAATTATTATAGGACAACTGAGCTTCATATCGTACTAATTTAATAAATAATTCAAAAAAATTTTATTTACGATATTTAAAAATGTCTAAAGTTAAGTTAAATAATTTTGAAGTTATTAGGACAGTTGTAAAACATTTTGGGGTTAGAATTTATTAGCTTTTAATAAATTACATAAAAAAGTATTTAAATGAATTTTTTTTCACTCCCATCCATTCCTCATTATTTGTTTATTATTTTTTTTTGCATAATCATTCGCTTGATTTTATGTATCCAGAAGGGCATTTCATAAATGAAATGGGGATGTTCCTCTAGAAGCCGAAAGCAAAGAACAAGAAAATGCTAACATATATTCATAAGACACTTTAAAAATTTTTTTGGGGGCCCTGAGCAACCGCTCAGGTTGCTCCCCCCATGCAGACGGGCCTGGTAATGGCACATGAGAACTCGTTCCTGCAGCTTCCAGTTATAATATTATTGGTTGTAAGTGAATTTTTGGAATATAAAGAAATTCTATTGGTTCTGTTAACATGTTCAAAGCACGATTGGTGGCAAAAAGGCTTCAATCAACATCCTGGCATCGATTACCATGATACTTTCAGTCTTGTGATTAAGCCAACTACAGTTCGGATTATTCTTAGCCTGGCATTAAGCAACAAATGGACTCTTCGTCAATTGGACGTTAACAATGCTTTTTTGCAGGGCACTTTAACAGAGGATGTCTATATGTCTCAACCTGTTGGATTAATTGATAAAGATTTCCCAGGTCATGTTTACAAACTCAAGAAGGCGATTTACGGTTTAAAACAGATACCAAGAGCTTGGTACCATGAACTGTGAACATACTTGCTTGATTATGGGTTTCGTAATTCACTTGCTGACACCTCTCTCTTCATTTTTCATTAGGATGCTATCATACTATATTTATTAGTTTAGGTAGATGATATTATTCTCACAAGATCTAATTCTACATTTGTTGATCAATTTGTTAATAATCTTTCTGAAAAGTTTTCTCTCAAAGATTTGGGTATTCTTTCATATTTTCTTGGTGTTGAAGTTGTCCCAAATCAGCAAGGGGTGTTGTCTCAAAAATGATACATTAAGGATCTGCTCACATGCACCAATATGCTTGATTCCACACTAGTCAAAACACCTTTACCTTCACCCTTCACAATCACAAAAAAATTCAAGCACTCCATTAGATGATCCTACAGAGTATCGCATGGTGGTCGGGAGTCTGCAGTACTTGTTAATCATCATACCAGAGTTGGCTTTTGCTGTAAATAAATTATCTCAATATATGCAGTCACCAACATCTGAACACTGGTCCATGGTAAAATAGTTGCTTTGATTTTTGAAAGATACAATTGATCATGGTCTTCAATTTTATAATCAATTACCTCTATCAATACATGCTTTTTCTGATGTCGATTGGGGCGACAATAGAGATGATTAGTCCTCTACAATAGCTTATATTCTATTTTTGGGCAAGAATCCAATTTCATGGTGCTCTAAAAAGCAACGGACAGCAATTCATTCTTCTACAGAGGTGGAATACAGGGTTGTTGCGGCCATAGCATCTGAAACAATTTGGGTGTGTAATCTACTTCGTGAACTTCAAGTCACCTTACACAATTGTCCTGTCATCTACTGTGATAATGTTGGGGCAACTCAATTAAGTGTCAATCCTATTTTGCATTCTCGTATGAAACACCTTGCAATTGATTACTATTTTATGCGAAACCTTATGCAAAATGGTTATCTTCGGGTTTCTCATGTTTCAAGTCAAGACCGACTAGCTGATGCTTTAACCAAGTCTCTCATAGTACAAAATTTCAGACTTTTCGAGACAAGATTGGAGTCTCTTCTAGACCTCCATCTTGAGGGGGAATGTTAGCAAAGATATTTTAGATCATTCTTTACCCAGCTGTACACTTTGCATTTTGAATTCATAGTATCCATTGTTTGTATTTTAAATTGTATTATTAGTAGTAACAGCTAGAGGTTTTATAGGTAATTAGTTTTTACTTCAGTTGTATATATATTGGTACATTGTCAATGAGAAATGATTCTCTGTTTTCAACTATCTTCAGCCTCAACTTATTCTCTATATGACATTTGATATAAATTCCTACTCAACCACATCCCTGAGTTCCTTCATATTCATTTTAATTTTTGCTTTACTTTTACCTTATTATAACTCATTTTTTATTAGCTTCTTAATTAGTAATTACAACTAAGCTTTTTGTATTGTAAAGTCTTCCTAAACCACCAAAAGAACAGATATTGTTTGAATCATAATGAGAACCTAACTAATAATTAAATGTTAAGAATTAAGTGGTTAATACGATGAAAGAAAAATAAAATGAGAAATAATTTTGTTTATTGAAATATATTGAGCGCGGCATACATTCATAAAAGTATAAAATTTGCCAATGGGATAAATATGAAGATGAGTGGATCTAAGTGAAGTAAAAGCTAGCACAGAGAGAATTCGGAATTTGAAACATATAGTATTTATTACTTTTTCACCCGTATTTACATGAAAGTGGACAACGGTTCATATTTTATAAGAGACAACTTAATACTTAAAACTGTCAAACTTATAAAAACTCAAATTAAAAAATACCCAAGAGACCCACTAAAGATAACATGATCATATGGTGGATCAGTTTTTAAGATTTGTAATCCTCCTTTTTGTAGCTTTTTCTTCTTTTTTTTTTTCCCTCTTCGCTTCCAGTGTTGCTAATAGAAAACGAAGGACCCGAGACTCTAATTAAGGCCGCCTTGGCCTCACTTTAACTGTCAAAGGATTAGCCATCTCACAAGACAGCCCCAGAACCTCTGTTAGGTCAACAGTATTTGTATCGGACGGTAACCATTCAAACTCATGCAACAGTGACGCAACCCAAAAGGTGACCGTAGTTAAGCCCAAGTTTTTACCAGGACAGGTTCGTCTACCCGACCCAAACGGTGCGAGCCTAAGATCCGAACCAAGTACGGAAAACTCCACCTGGCCTTCTTCGGCTAAAAACCTCTCGGGAATAAATTCGAGTGGGTCAGCCCATAACTCTGGTTCTCTAGATATGGCCCACATGTTTACCATAGCAGTGGTCCCTGCAGGCACGTGATAGCCATCAATAGTTGTATCAGTCGTAGCTAATCTGGCCCAGGAGAGAAGTGGGCCTGGTGGGTGTAGCCTTAACGCTTCCTTCACCACTGCCTGTAGATATACCATTGAGGTAACATCAGATTCAGCAACGGCCCTTGATCTTCCAACCAATTTGTCGACTTCATGATGGACCTTTGATTGAGCATCAGGATGAAGTACCATCCTCGCTAATATCCACTCGATTAAAACCGCCACCGCGTCAGTCCCTCTAAAGATCATCTCCTATATATTACAAATCACATGATCATCAGAATTATCAATAATAATAATCAATACAAATAACCTTTTTTTTTCTTTTTTATTGTCACATAATAAACTTCTGCTTTGCTAATTAATAGTTAATAATAACAAATATAATTAATAACAAATATTAGAGAATGGTCCGTCTTTGTCTCCTTTTATGTAACAAGTAAATGAGAAATGCAATAAATCTCTATTATTATGTATATTTTTATATATTAGCAAAATCAAAATGCACAAAAATAAAACGAATTAAGAATTATTTTTTTTTAAATCACAGACTGCTGAAATAAATAACGGATCGGCCTTTTTATCAAAGCAATGCAATATAAGACAAAATAAGGCGGTAAGTTGAGCTTTTTTTCGTGAATACGTGAGTATTATATATGTTGGTTGCTCAATTATTTTTTAAATTTTGCTTACCCAAAGAACCGCGATCATATCAGCATCTGATAATTTTTCTGGAGCTTGAAGGGACAAAAGAACGTCGACGAAATCTCGTGGTTCTCCGCCGGTTGGAAGTTGGTGTTGGTGTAGGGTGATGATTCGGCTAACGAAACGGTTCACTTTTGGGACGAGGTTAGAGCATCTGAACCTGATTTTTTGCGGGTCAAAATCTGCTAACCAAGGAAGATGGTCTGTCCAGTTAAGAGTACCCAATAACTCGTACCCTTCATCAACTAATCCTCTAAGCTCTTCAAATTCTTTATTCAATGAATCTAATTTATATTCGCGTCCAAAAACAGAACACATCATATTATTCAAAGAAGCACGTTTCAGTAGTCGGCGAACAGTAAAAGTTTGGTGCTGGTCTTTGAAGATGGTAATCATATGAGCAGCGATAAAGCATCTCTGAGCCTCAGCGGCTTTGATTTGTTTAGGACAGAAAAGGTGTGTTGCCGCTATTCTTCTAAGAGTTCTCCAGTAAACACCATAAGGAGCAAAACCAATTGCTCTATTGAACATTAGTCTATAAGCAGACTCTTTTACTGGACGATCTGCAAAAACTGAACTGTTCAGTATTTCTTTTGCTACGTCAGGATTACATGTCACAATAACACAAGTATCGCCCAAGCTAAAAGCCATAAGTCTCTTGGCTTTGCATGTTTTAGCTGCGGCTGCAATTCGGTGATGAGCAAGGCCAGACATGAGGTTCATGCTACCAATAAGAGGCAAACCTCTTGGACCTGGTATTGGTTTATTAGCAAAAACAGGAAATCCAATTTTGAGTTTGCGTTTTCCCCAAGCAGGACCGCCAGGATGAGCCCAGTGGACAAGGGCAATGGCTAACCAAGCCAGACCCATGATCAAAAGTGACCGTGCAATATTATCTTGTGTAAAGGCTCTACATTTAGATGCCAAAGCGAAGACCCATAGGCTATCTATGTCGGTTCTCATTGGAAGGACACTCGAAAAGGTTACTAAGCTCGCTCTGAAAGAGAGAAAGAAAGTGTTTTTGAGTTTTGGGGCTGAAAAAATGAGGAGGGGTTGGTTGGTATATATAGCAGAAGAGTGTGTCTAATAAAAGGCTCAAGAGAAGAAGGAAAAATAAATAAATAACCGTTATACTATGTAGGACACTATAACTATTTCTAACAAAAATAAAATATAAAACAGTGGGACCGTATTATATATATATAATTTAAAGTATATAACATAATTTATAAATTTGGTTAGGAATTTTGAGCAGCGCCGCCACGAGTGCGTGACGATATGTAGAAAGCTAACATTCCACATTGGGACGCGTGTGGAGGACGCTCCAGTGGCGTCGTATCGTGTGCTATGCTGCTGACGTTTTCTTGTCGGGATTACTGCCGTATATCTACGCCAATCAGAGTGCCTTTGTCTTAACTCTACTGCTTTCTTTCATCAATTCATCGTTAATCAAGGCTGCCAAGCTCCAACCATGTACAGACAAATAATTCTTGAGGTTCTCAAAATGTTAGATACAGTCCATTCTCAATTGTTAACTGTTAAAAAGAGCAGCTGTTGCCAACACGCAGAAAAAAAAAAAGAAAAGAAAAAAGAAAAAGAATATATTCACTAACAAAAAGTATAAATATCTTTTTATAAGCGAAAAAAATGATAAAATACTTATATGGCTGTTTTATTTGAGTATTTAAAATATTTATTAAATCGTACGCAGCAGCGGTATCAATATTAAGATGAAAAAATGGATAAAATTTTTAATTAAAAAATTATATATGAATTTATACTTAATTTTATTTTATTATTAAAAAATTAAAATAAATATTTAACATTAACATTAATATTTATATTAAATTTTTATTTTTATATTACATATTTAAAAGTATTTTTATTATTTTATTTTAATATTTAAATATTACTTTAAAAAATTATACAATATATATTTTTTAAATAATATTTATATATTTTTTTGAAATATTTTAAAAAATATTAAAATTAATTATTTTTAATAAATTTATGTGATAAAATATTTTTTTATAAAATAATTAACCTAATTATCAAATATATATAGATATTAAATTTATAATAAAATTATAAAATAATTATTAATATCAATTTTAAAATATAAATTAAAAATAATTAAAGATAACCCATAAATGAGGTGAAATTATCGATTTAATATACATATATTATGAAGATTTAATATGATATATATTATATTATATACATGTATATATATGGAAACTCTCGTGCCCCTAGATCCGCCACTAGATGTATGCAATTTCCTATGAAAAACTCTTCGCCATTTTAATATCTTGTGAAGAAAATTTTCTGGTAGCAGAGCACACCGCCTATGTGTGTGATTCCATTGAATAAAAAAATAATAAAATAAATATTCAATAAAATAATCATGTATTTTAATTATAAATGAAATTGACAATTAAAAACATAAAATTTTACTAATTTTTTTTTAAAAAAAAATACTTCGTTTTGACTTTGACCAATTTAAAATTTATGAAAAGAATTATAAATTTAAATTTGAATCACTTATCTCATTTACATTTTTTATGTAAAAAAAATTCTTTATATAATAAAAATAAGTTCTTATTATTTGCTTTTATTTTTCCTTTCAATAAAATATTAATTTTATCTTCATTTTAATTATATTTTGCTCTCCTTTTATTTAATTATTGATTTCCCTTTGTTATTATCTCTCTCAAATATTAACGAGTTAATGCTTCTCTAAATTTTAAAATATCAATTACACTTTGCGCTTTCAAATGCTATTCAATTTCAACCAAATTCATATTGTTTGAAATAAGTGTAATCCTTACAAGTTATTATAAAGTCACTAACATTAATATAATAAAAATAAAAATTTTATATAAAATACAATTAATAACAGTACAAGATTTTATGCAATTTTTATTAGAAATTAAAAAGATTAAAAAATAGTAGTAAAAATGTGTAAAAAAAAAGAAAGACAATTATTATTAGAGTATATCTAATCATATTCTATATAATATTAATAACAAATCATCTTACTCGATGAATCATATATCTGTGGTATATTTTATATTCGATATATATGCAACTCAAATTCATGAATCTAAAGGAATATCTCGCGAGATTTCTCTCAATGATTATTATGATTAATATTAAAATTATCAATTTTGAGGAAGTTAGCGTGGATATTCCTTTAGATATCTCTCGATGACGACTTTTTTTTTATTAATTTTATTTTTCTACATCTATGAGTTGACCCTAACGAAGGGTCTGCTTATGTAATCAATTTGCTTAAATAATATCAAAATTCACAGGTCAATGCAACACTTAAAAGATCGTCAAAACTCATGAGGAGGACATAGAAAAAAAAAAGCGGAGAAATAAAATCCTCGATTTGCGAAAAAAGTTTCATACAGCTGTTACAGATGCGAGGCAAATTTTAGTGGGGAGTTGGGACCGGAGCGTGAAATATTTAAGAGAAGTGGTGAGCGCGATATTAGCAGGACAGGCTAACATGGGTAGCAGTAAATTTCAGGTTTAAACTAATGACACGTGGTGATCGTGTTGTGCTATGCTGTCGGGTCCCAAACAGAGGTTGCACGTGAGACCCATGCACTCATGCCCTTCTCTCATTCAGACAGTCACCGCTTTGTGTGCAGCAAAATTGGCAAAAGCAAATTACGGTATGGCAATGGCAAAAAAGGGCCATACAGCACAAATGTGTAAATGAACCATCGCGGTTCAACCTCCACGTGCCGGTTTCTTGCGAATGTCTCTCTTCACGACAGTGACTAATCGTACTGCCCGCGTACCAACGTTTGTGGCTGTAATTAATGCAGATACTTGCACGTGGAATCCACTCACCACAGGTGACCTTTTGTGTATACATATACTATATATTGTTTATACATACACATTTTGTAATTTTGCATGCCCCTTATAGCCCTGTGCATTTGGTAATTAGCATTTTTTTTATTTTAAATTGCATTTTTCTGAAACTTAATAGTAAAAATATATATTTATTATTATTGTTAAACTTTTTTTTATTGGAAAAGAAGGTTCATTAAATATAAATAACATTACATTCAGCTATTACAGCAACATAAAAGGAGAAAAAAATGCAAAACGAATGGAAACAATAGAGATTTGGAGGATAAATAAAATAAACAGAGACAATAAAAAATACAACAAACCAAACAATCAGTCACATAGGTCTCACATAAGAAGCCTCTAAAAAGCAATACAACATAAAAACCGTCCAATGAATCTAGAACTGCGACAAAACTCAAAGACCACAAATTCTCAAATTAAAGTCTTAAGAGGAGTCCAAAAAGGTCATAAGTATCATTGTATCCAACTTACTCAGAGCCGTCACATAAGTTTGACCTGCAGCTGGAGATGCGCGAATTGAGAAAAGAATAAAAAATTCTGTTGATCTTGAAAACTGAATGAAGAAACCAAAGACTTTGCTAGTCAATGCCCTGTTAAGAACCCAAGACATAAAATTCAAAGCAAAAGCTTTAAAATAAGCCTATTTGTGATTGATTAGAGACGAAACATTAAAGAAACAGAAGGAAAAATCCTTCTCTGGATACCTTTGGAACTGAAAATGGTTGTATACCTTTGGACAAACCAACCTCCTAAACGCACATCAAAGAAACCACCAAAAAGGAGAGGTCAAAATACCCTTATATGGATATGTGGTCTCTGACTGACAAAAACATAGGAGGGACTAAGAAAAGGAACTCAAATTTGAAGTTAGAGTAGACATATATGGTAAAAAATTAAAAAGTCAAGGTAAAACTAGGAAAAAAGGTGAAGAATGAGACTGTCGGCAGTCATTTTGACTGAAAATCATCAAAGAGTTGGGGCTGTTACCACTTTTGGGCAGAGAAAATAGAGAAACTTTCTCTTTCTGCTAATAGCTTGGGGGTTTTATTAAATTCACTTATTACTATTGTTAAACTTGATTGTTTAAAATGTATGCATTTGAGGCTAATTACAGATACTAAACATATCTTAATAGATTCGAATATTCACATCAAAATATTTAAAATAAAAAAGATTCATTAATTTTTTTTATCTTTTTTAATAAAATCGACCCGATTATTTAATATAAAATAATTATAGATATTAATCTATAATAACACTAAAAATTAGACCGGACTAAGCTAAATTAAATTAAATAACTAAAATAATAACTGATTTTTTATTATTATAATAAAATTTTATTTTATTTTATTAATTATTACTTAATATTCGATATTTTTAAAAATATATTAAAATTATTTTATTAATCCATATTATATCATATTATATATTTACTTTGAAATCTATAATTTTATATACTATACTTTATATATATACATATATGCTTTTTATATATACATTTTAATTTTCTCTATTTTATGTTTTATCAATAATTAAAATAATTTTATAATTAAACATAATTTATTAATATATTTATATGAATAATCAGTATTATTTCACTAGTACTAATAATATTAATTCATATTAATTATAATAATATGTATTTAATAAAGTAATTTTATATACTATGCTTTATAAGTATATCTTAATTTTATGTTGTTTTTGTTTTTGCGTGGATTTGACTTGTTGTGTGCTAGATATGACTCTTGTATTTTTTTAGTTTTTTTTTAAAACTGGTCGCTTATTAAATCCTGCAATTATGCATACAAGTGTATATAGGAGTTTTTTTTTGTACGTATATATGATATTTGAGGCTTTATTTTAATTAATTCATATTTGATCACATCATTCATCTAGTATTAGTAGATGAATCTTCCAGCAGAAATGGCTGTATACATAAAATTACGAGCTTGAGATTTAAACTCATGACCTATTTAAATGATATCGAGCCGCTTACTATTTATATCAATCCCGTTGATCATATAGGAGTATTTTTTAATTGTGAGAATTAGTAGTTAGTTATTGATGTTACTTGTATGGTTCTCGTTGATAATAAATAAATTTTACTTAAAAAAAACGAGACATATGAAGTTTTTCCTTTTTTTTCTATGCATTAAAGCTCTTTTATTTAGAAATTATAACAACTTGTATACTTTATTTGAAATTTATAATATATATATTTTACATTTTAATTATATTATGCATGGTTTGTAATATGGATATTAAAGTTTAAATTATAAATTAATTTTGTATTTTTTATTGTTAAAATAATTAAATATTATTGCTTAAATTTTAAATAAAAATAATTTCAAATATTCAAATCTCTATATCTGTTTTGGATCTGATATGGACTATATTCATTTTTTTAAAATAATATAATATAAATATTTTATAAGTTCGATTATATTATGATTCTTAGAATTTTAAAATATTTGAATTTCAATTTAATTTTAGAGATCTTTATATCTCTAGATTGAACCGGACCGTATTCAGCCAATTTTAATGCACTAATAATTTTTTTAAATAAAATATTGAATAATAATGGGGTTATATATGTAATTGTAGTAGCGATCGTATTATCTACGGATGAATTTCAAGGGGGAAAAAAGGCCAGGAGCTCATCAGACAGCACACATGGTCAGGTTTGGAGCAAGACATGCTATAGAAAGTTAATTTATCGGGCCCAAACTGTCAAAATGTGAGACCAAAAGTGTGTCACGTTCTTAACCCTTGTTGGCAGCTATTCAACGGCTCCGATTTAAACGATGAACGATCAGCAATCCCTGACCGTTGATATTGTTGCTCTCATTAGCAACCCAGCGGTCAAATGGGAACCTAAGCTTAGTCTCCAACCTTACCTAATCTTTAAATTAAAGCCTATATATTTCAGATTATATGCCTCCTTTTTTTATTTTTATAAATTTATCTTCTATTGAAATTAAAATTAAAATTTCTTCAATTGAAAAATTATTTAAGTAATTTTATATTAATTTATTCCTTAGTTTTATTTAGCTCATCTTATAGATTTAAAAATCAATTTTTTAAATTAACAAAAAAAACCATTATTTTACTAATAATTTTTTTCTTTTACTTTTTTTTTGGAAAAAAAAAAGTAAAAGAAAAGAGGAAGAGAGTAACATTTCGATATGTAGCACTCAAAAAAAAAAAAAGAAAAGGAAAATGTTTGTGAGAGGGGTAGTTTTAAAGTGTTATTCCCTTGAAAGATCAATTTGGTGTTATTCCCTTGAAATATTAATTTGTTAAGCAGAGAGGGAAGAGACGACCCACCAGAAAAAAGAAATGAATAAATGATTAGACAAAGTCATTTCATAAGACTAAAACAAGCTAAGGTCCATCACCAAGATGTTGACACAATTGCACCCACTCAATTTGACCCACTTGCTTTTCGATGTAGACTACTTGCAACTTTGCCTTGAATAATTTTAATAAAATATAACCTTCTTCAAAAAAAAAAGAATTGCCTATTAATTTCTTCGTATAAAAGGCCCTTCAATATGGATCGACCTTTCATATTAAACTCGCAACAGTTAAGAGATCGGTTAATATACTAAATAATGAGAAAAATTATACTATTGATATATGATCTTATTCTTTTTTATATTTTGGTATTTTTATAATTTTTATTTGCTAGTTTTCAACTTCAACAATAAGCAATATTTAAGTGTCTTGAGTTTTTTTATTTAAAATTTCGATCAAAATTAGACTAAGTGAATTTTATTTTCAGCTGAAAAATTTTCCATATCAAATTAGTTAAGCTTGTTTGATAAAAATACTCTTAATAACATATTTATCTCAAAATTTTTAAATTAATATAAAATATTTGTCCGAATTAAAAAAAAATTTTCTCTTTGTATTTTTGCAGCAATAGCAACAACAGAAGAATAAAAATTAAAAAATTAACCAAATTTTAAATTCTAAAAAATTAACTAATCTGAATTATTTTTTGAATATTGACGAGAATTATTTAAAATAGGTGAAAAGTAAAGAATTTTACTAATCAAAACTATATATAGATTTTTCTTTTTCATCTTCACCTTTTCTTTTAGAGCTTCAGATTATTGTTATTTTCTTATTGAATTTGTTGTATTGTCAATTTTTTTATATATGAGAATAGATATATATAATTTTTTTTTGATTTAATATCTTATGGCTCATTTATTAAAGCTATTTTTTTCTTTTGGGTATATATGAAATCTAAAAATTATAGTATTTATAGGATAAATTTTTTTTATAAACAATTACAGCAAAATTACAATATGCATCAGTTCTTTCAACTACAATCCTTTTTTAATTCTTCTTTATTCAATTTGTTATGTACTTTTCTTGTAAATATTAATTTTTTTTTCATTTTTATGAAGGATCTGGTGTATTTTTAAAATTGAAATTTCTAATTTTAATTGATCAAAACTATTAGTTTCAAAAAGATGGTTAGATTAAAAAAAAGAGACTAAAGAATAAGGAGGAGAAGAAAAAGAAAAAGAAGATCGCAGAAGAGGAAGAAGAATAACTATAGTGAGCAAGAAAACTATTTGGAAAGTATTTTCAATATTTTATCAATAAAGTATGATATAACATTTTATTGAGTGAAAAAACAGACGAAGCAACTAAAATAATACTAAAAATATGAAGTTCAGATACTAATTGGCCCAAAAAAATTATAAAGACACTAAAATAAAAAAAAAATAAATTTAGATATCAATAATATAATTTTTTCCTTTGGATATTTAGTTATTGGATTCAAAAGTTTGAAATTCAATTGAAGTCTAATTATTTTTTTTATTGTTAGTAGTCAATATTCAAATTTAACATTCATATTATCTTGTCTTATTTTTCACATATAATTTTTTTTGTACGCTTCTTCTCTCTCTTCCCTAAGAGCCTTTCTCCTTTTGTTTTTGAATCTCATAAATAGCTGGTGACGACCCTAGATCTTATCTTTTTCTAGTTTCATTTAGGTTTTTATCTAATAATCTTCTAATTTTTGTGTTTTATTTTTTAAATTTGGCTTTTCCTATGCCTTTTGTTATCTCTAAATTTATGATAGCTTTTTATTATTGAAGTTTTAGTTGCTTGGAAGAGATTTCAACTATCAGCTCCAAAGATTGGCTTTGTTTTGAAGAGGTCAAAAGCTGCCCAAATATTATCATCCTTTGCAGTAATGTCATCTAAGATTTGGGATTCTTTTTGTATGGTTTTTCCATATTTGTTTATTTTAGGGAGCTTTGTTTATACTCTTTTGAATAGTTTAAGAGCAGTTCCTTTAAAGATTATAAATTTCATCCTCGTCTGCTCTATGGAGTCCTTCAATATTCTCTATCTATGACTCCCTGTCAAGTTATGGCGTTTCTTTGAAGTGAAGTATATCTACTCCTCGTTCAGTTGGTTTATTTTTGTTGTGTTATGAGGTTCTTTTTTTGGGATTTTTGCTCCAATCTCAAGTGGGGTTCGCAGCGGAATGTCAGTGGTAAAAGTAAAAATAAAATTACCGACGGTAAAAGTTAATAGTGCCGATAAATATTAAATTACCATTATCACAGTTACCTCCAATAATTATGTATTGGATATTGACGATCGAATCTACCATAAATAATAACCACGGTAAAAAATTAAATAATTATCGTAAATGCAAGATAAAAATAATACATACAGAGATTTACGTGGAAAATCTTCTAAATAATTAGAGAAAAAAATCACTGGACAAAATTTGAATAATTCTTCCACTACTAAAAAATAGTAGGTATACAAAGAGATTATATAAAATAGTGGCACTCGAAAGTGTTTTCCAAAACACCCCAAAATTATAATCCTCACTATTTTATCTCTTTCCCAATTTTAGGAATCCTTTCCTAAAATTAAACTCTCTTCACAGATTTATTTTGAATCTGTGTTATTATTAAACTGAAGCAAAAATCTTCTTTATTTATAGAGAGGTTGGATGCTTATTGAATGCATTTTACAACTGCCTTCCACGCCTATCATCAATTGCGCCTGCATTCCTGCCTACAATTTGTAACTTTCCCTTTTTTATTTTTTTCTTTTTGTCAAAAAAGTTGTGCTTCCCTTTTTTTCTTTGTTTTGGTGAACAATAGGGGCTAGACCCCATCAATTCTCCCCCTCTAGCCCCAACATCACATACTGGATAAGGTCTTCAATCGGCTCTCAACAGGAGCCCATCCCCTCGAGTTCGACACATAACTCAAACTTCTCCTTGGGAACAATCTTTGTTAGCATATCAGCGGCATTTCTATCTGTATGAATCTTTTGCAATTGAAATGCCTTTTCTTCAATGGCAAGTCTGAGCCAATGATATCTTACGTTGATGTGTTTTGTTTGTGCATGATATATAGTATTATTGCTCAAGTCTAATGCACTTTGAATATCGCAATAAACTATATATCCTTCTTGCTGCACACCCAATTCTTGAAAGAATCGCTTTAACTAAAGCATTTCCTTTCCTGTATCCTTTGTTGCAACGTACTCTGCTTCGGTCATTGATAAGGAAACATATTTTTGTAATCTCGACTGTCATGAGATAGTTCCCCCTGAGAATGTAGATAGGTATCCTGACATAGATGTTCTTTCATGAAGATCACCGGCCATATCTGCATCTGTATAACGAACAAGTGCAGGCTTTCCACCTCCAAAAGTTAAACATAACTTTGAAGTTCCTCTCAGGTATCTGAAGATGCACTTTACTGCTTCCTAATCTGTCTTCTGGGGATTTGACAAAAATCGAATGACAACGCCAACTGCATGAGCGATATTTGGTCTAGTATACACCATTGCATACATCAAACTTTCGATCGCTGAAAAATATGGAACATTTGACATATCTTCTCTATTTTTCTCTATTGATGGGTGATGAGAGTGATTTTATACTTGTTTTTAGTATGATTTTAATGTGTTTTTAGTTAATGTTTCATTTGATTTTTGTTTAAAGTTGGTTTTAAGTGTTTGTTTTAGGTTAAAGTGGAAAAACTCCCTTGGATGGTCAAAACAATGAAGAAAGAGCAAAATTCATCAATGGACACGCTCATGGACACGCCCGTGTCACCAAACGTGCCTTTTATAATGTTTCCAGTAGCTGTGACACGCCCAGTGACATGGGCGTGTCACTGGGCGTGCCATTTATTCAAAATCACAGTAGCTGCGACACACCCAGTGACATGGGCGTGTCACCTATAGAAAAGTTGAATTTTCTGCACGAGTTATGGACAAAGTGGGGGAAAAAGACTTTGCTTTTGCCAAAAGAAAGATTAAAGAAGAGAAAAGCTTGCCTAAGTGATGGAAAGAAATATTAAACAAAGAGAATGTGGGGGACAATGGAGAGGTGTGTGAGTTGGAAAGCATGGACTTGAGCTTGGAGGGAAATAAAAAGAAGAAGAGAGAAAGAAGAAAGAGAGCTTCTGCAGAGAGGGAGAGTTGCAGGTTTTTGTGCAGAAAACAGAGACAGAGACAGAGAAGAGAGATTTGAGAGGAGGAGGCTTGGGCATACACGTTTTGGGCAAGGAGGGAGTGACACTTTCCTTGACTCTTCATCTTCATCCTCCATCTCCATCATCTTCATCTTCCATTGACAGCTCCTGCAGATTCAAGAAGCACACATTGAAAGGGGTTTTTCTATTTTCTCCTTTTATGTATTTTATTATTATTGTTGTTGTTGTTGTTGTTGTATTAATTGTATTGAACATGAACTAATTCATTATCTATCTAGATATTGAAGAACCCTAGCTTATTTGTATAACTAGATACTTTTAATTGATTGAGTTGTTTTATTCTTGTGATGCTTAATGATTATTGCCAATTGATGATAGCATGCTTATTGATTGGTTATCATTTTCATGTTATTGACTTGAGAAAGCTTGGCATGAATTGATTACTCATAAGGGTTGAGGATTGATTGGGGTGCTAGAGATAGACCTACAAGATCCTTTGGTGTATAGTTCCTTGTTCTTAATGCATGACCTATTTAATTGTGTTTTGAGAAGAGATTCCAGCACTCTACTTAGCGATTAGGGATTAATTCGCTCGAGAGAGGTTTTAGTCTAAGTTAGAGGAATGCCAATTCAACTCCATCATGTGTGATGTAATTGTGGCTAGGGGAATTCAATATCCGGATAGTATCATTTATATCAATCCTTTTTATACACAACATTCAATTTATCTTTACTTGCATTCATTAGGTTAGTTGTATTTCATTACTTGCATTCATTAGGTTAGTTGTATTTTAATTACAAAACACCACAAAAATATTAATTTGCTAAACAACGGTTGAGGTTTGCACTAGTGCTTGGCCTTGTCCTCAGTGGAACGATAACTCACTCACTACTTTATTACTTGAGCGACCCGTGCACTTGCGGTAATTGCATATAGCATACGGCACGCATCAAGTTTTTGGCGCCGTTGCCGGGGACAATGGTTTCAATACTAGTAATATAGTTAAGACTGTTGATTTAGTTTTATTTTTATCAAGAATGTTTATTTGTTTTCTTTGAATTATTTGTGAGTCTTTCTTTGAATCGTTTGTTTGTTTTCTGTAAATTTGTTTGTTTGTTGTGTTTGAATTTGTTTGTTTGTTTGTTTTTTTTTAAATTGCTGAGTGCCTTTTGTAAAGATGCAGTTTTCAAGGCACGGAGAAGTTTATGATAGGGACTATAATTCTAACACGATTTGTGCAGCATGTGGCAATGCAGGACATAGTGCCAATACATGTTCATTTGGTTTCGAACGATATCAAGAATGGCACGAAGAAGAATATGACTACCAAAATTTCCAGCAATACCAAAATTTTGAGCAGATTGGTGGTAATGACCCATATTTCAATTCTTACAATCCTAGTTGGGAAAGCCACCAAAATTTTTATTGGGAAGATCAGCAGTACACTCCACCTCAAAATTGTTTTCAGCCTTACCAAGGAGGTCCTTACTTTCAAGAAGAATTTTCACACCAAGACCACCTTGAGAAACCCACTTTGGAGGAGAGAATGAATGCTTTCATTCAAGACACAGAGAAGTTTCAAACTCAATACATAGTGGAAGATGAGTTAAGGTCTGAATTTTTGCAAGAAACACAGAGGAGGTTGAATGCTCTAGTTGGGCAGCTGGCACATCAACCCCAAGCATACCAACAAGAGGAGTCTCCTAGCCAATTAAAGCAAACTCAGGTAATCACAAATTTAAGGAGTGAACAAGTAATTTATAACAATTTTTGTGATTTCTTTGATGCAGGGACCAATCAAGAAGAAAATGGCGAAGAGATCCAATCCAACATGGAGGAGATGAGTCAATCAAAGGAGGAGAAGAATCTGGAAGCATCAACTTGGATAGAATTACATGAGACTCCAAATCCTTTTATGCCACCAATTTATTCCCCATATAGGCTGGAGGAAGAAAACCAAGGTATGCATATTCCTGAACTCTATGACATGTCTTATAGCCAAGATAATATAGATAAGCTTGAGGTAGCCATGACTTTAGAAGTGGAGCCTAATATTTCCAATCTAAAAATTGAGGAGAGCAAATTACTGTTAAACGATGAGGTTGTTGAGATGAAACTTCAAATTGCTAAAGAGGATGAGGAAGAGATTCAACCAAACTTGGTTGAACTCCAAAAGACAACAAAAATTTTGAAATTTGTTTTAGTTGGGGAAAACAATATGCAATCAATGATTATCCCTCCCAATTTCTGGAGCGAGAAAGAACAAAAAATGAATATAACCATGTTGCATACTGAAGAATATTTTTACCAAGTTCCTATAGCATTGGAAAATCTCCCCAAGACAGCCTTCATGAGTTCTCATTGGCCATTTGCTCAACCAAAGATACTACCTAAGCTTTGCAATGCATTGGGCACATTTCGAAGTTGCATGCTGTCTATCCTCTCAATCATGAACTCCAATTGCATTACGGGTGGAAAGAGCCCTACACATCGCATATGGGAACGGTGGAAATCAGGTTTTATCTAAACTCTCTTTAGTTTATGCATGCTCACATTGAGGACAATGTGAAATTTTAAGTGTGGGGTGCATGTTATGTTTTGTATTGTTAATTTTATGTTTTGTGTTTTTAATTTTAGTTTATTTTTGTGTTAGTTTAGTTAATGTTTTTCTTTAAATAAATTAATTTTGAAAAGTTCAATTGTTATAAACATTGTTGATTGATGACCCTTTTAATTTTTGAAGCATGAATTTGAGAATTGAGTAGAATTGATGCTTATTGTCAATTATGTTGGTTTTTCTTTGCATTACCATCAACCTAGTGAGGAATTGAGCCATCAACTGATTATTTTTGTTGTGTGTGGACATCTTTGATTGATGACTTGCTAGAACTTGCTTTGACATACATTTTAAGACTATATAAAAATTGCAATTTGGTATCAAGATGATTAAGGCAATTAGGTGAACCCACTTTGGCTTAAAAAGACCTACCCAAATTTTAACCTTAGTTAGCCAATTTTGAGCCTATTTCATTTCTCCTTTTCTTTCTTTTTCACAACACCATTAGCTTGAACCTTGTTTTTAACTCTTACCCTTTCATTAGGTCAAGAGCATTTTAAGAGCGTTTATGACCAAGTGTTGTGTTAAATTAAGTGTGGGGTTAAATTTAGTAGGTTTAAGATTGCAAATAAAAAAATAAAAAATAAAAATCAAGTAAAAAGAAGAAAAATAAGAAAAATTGTTGTTATTGTTGAAAGGGTTGGATATGTTTTAGAAATAATACTTGCAAGATGTAATAAGTGAGTTCACTTGAAAAGTTCTTTAATGTCAAGGGGTAAATAAGAGCAAGGTGTTTTGAGATAGTTAGGTGATACATATGATTGGTTACTTCATTCTTGAAGTGCTCTTGAACTTAATGATTAAGCTCACATTTCCTAAATATCATGCCTCTACCTTAACCCCATTACAACCCAATAAAAGACCTTTTGATTGATGCTTGATTGTAATTAAGTGGTGGAGATTTGATAAATAAGCAAGCTTATGGCAATAATCTTTCATTGATTGTTATGAGTGTAAATACCACCTTGATCAAACACTTTTTAAGAGTTGGTGAGAGAGTGACAATGTAGGTTGTGCATGGAAAGCCACTTAATTGCTTTGGTATCGATTTTGTTCTATTTGATATTGATTGCGGATTTAAGGATAGGGAAGTCTTAATACAATTTTTATAACTCTTGAACTTGACAAAATTAATGTGTTTAATTTGTTTTGAGTTTAGTCTTGCTTGGGGACAAGCAAGGATTTAAGTGTGGGGTATTTGATGAGAGTGATTTTATACTTGTTTTTAGTATGATTTTAATGTGTTTTTAGTTAATGTTTCATTTGATTTTTGTTTAAAGTTGGTTTTAAGTGTTTGTTTTAGGTTAAAGTGGAAAAACTCCCTTGGATGGTCAAAACAATGAAGAAAGAGCAAAATTCATCAATGGACACGCTCATGGACACGCCCGTGTCACCAAACGTGCCTTTTATAATGTTTCCAGTAGCTGTGACACGCCCAGTGACATGGGCGTGTCACTGGACGTGCCATTTATTCAAAATCACAGTAGCTGCGACACACCCAGTGACATGGGCGTGTCACCTATAGAAAAGTTGAATTTTCTGCACGAGTTATGGACAAAGTGGGGGAAAAAGACTTTGCTTTTGCCAAAAGAAAGATTAAAGAAGAGAAAAGCTTGCCTAAGTGATGGAAAGAAATATTAAACAAAGAGAATGTGGGGGACAATGGAGAGGTGTGTGAGTTGGAAAGCATGGACTTGAGCTTGGAGGGAAATAAAAAGAAGAAGAGAGGAAGAAGAAAGAGAGCTTCTGCAGAGAGGGAGAGTTGCAGGTTTTTGTGCAGAAAACAGAGACAGAGACAGAGAAGAGAGATTTGAGAGGAGGAGGCTTGGGCATACACGTTTTGGGCAAGGAGGGAGTGACACTTTCCTTGACTCTTCATCTTCATCCTCCATCTCCATCATCTTCATCTTCCATTGACAGCTCCTGCAGATTCAAGAAGCACACATTGAAAGGGGTTTTTCTATTTTCTCCTTTTATGTATTTTATTATTATTGTTGTTGTTGTTGTTGTATTAATTGTATTGAACATGAACTAATTCATTATCTATCTAGATATTGAAGAACCCTAGCTTATTTGTATAACTAGATACTTTTAATTGATTGAGTTGTTTTATTCTTGTGATGCTTAATGATTATTGCCAATTGATGATAGCATGCTTATTGATTGGTTATCATTTTCATGTTATTGACTTGAGAAAGCTTGGCATGAATTGATTACTCATAAGGGTTGAGGATTGATTGGGGTGCTAGAGATAGACCTACAAGATCCTTTGGTGTATAGTTCCTTGTTCTTAATGCATGACCTATTTAATTGTGTTTTGAGAAGAGATTCCAGCACTCTACTTAGCGATTAGGGATTAATTCGCTCGAGAGAGGTTTTAGTCTAAGTTAGAGGAATGCCAATTCAACTCCATCATGTGTGATGTAATTGTGGCTAGGGGAATTCAATATCCGGATAGTATCATTTATATCAATCTTTTTTATACACAACATTCAATTTATCTTTACTTGCATTCATTAGGTTAGTTGTATTTCATTACTTGCATTCATTAGGTTAGTTGTATTTTAATTA
This sequence comes from Garcia nutans, assembly GCA_947685225.1. Classification (NCBI taxonomy): domain Eukaryota; kingdom Viridiplantae; phylum Streptophyta; class Magnoliopsida; order Malpighiales; family Euphorbiaceae; genus Garcia; species Garcia nutans. The sequence goes on along the minus strand of CANTUV010000010.1, from coordinate 10,712,353 downwards.
CAAAACACCACAAAAATATTAATTTGCTAAACAACGGTTGAGGTTTGCACTAGTGCTTGGCCTTGTCCTCAGTGGAACGATAACTCACTCACTACTTTATTACTTGAGCGACCCGTGCACTTGCGGTAATTGCATATAGCATACGGCACGCATCAATGGGTAGAATTTCCTACTCAACTTAAAGTGAGCGGCAAGTGAAGTGCTAACTGGTTTAACATTCTTCATATTGAATCTCTCGAGAATACGTTCAATATATTTCTCCTACGATAAACGCAACTTGCAAGACTTCCTATCTCAGGTAATCTCCATCCCAATAATTCTCCTTGCCGACCCCAAATCTTTCATGTCAAATGCCTTTGACAAATCACTCTTTAACCTGCTAATCATGTTTGCATCTTGTCCAATGATTAACATATCATCAACATATAAGAGAAAAATGATAAATTTACCATTAGGAATTTTCTGGACATATATGCAAGGATCTGCATCTGTCCTTTTATAGCCTTGATTCACCATGAAAGAATTAAACTTTTTATACCATTGTCGCAGTGCTTGTTTCAACCCGTACAAGCTTTTCTTTAAGCGACAAACCATGTCCTCTTTTCCCTTGACCTTGAAACCTTCTGGCTGTTCCATGTAGATTTCTTCCTCTAGATTCCCATGCAAGAATGTGGTCTTTACATCAAGCTGCTCCAACTCAAGGTTCAAGCTGGCTACTAAACCTAGCACAACTCGAATAGAACTCATTTTCACAACTAGTGAAAAAATCTCATTAAAGTCGATTCCTTTCTTTTGAGTAAAGCCTTTGATGACCAATCGAGCTTTGTATCTCACTAGGTTGCCATCATCTTTCTTCAGTTTGTATACCCATTTGTTCTTGAGTGTTCTCTTCCCTTTTGGAAGTTTCACCAGCTCGTACGTGTCATTCTTCTTCAAGGAATTCAACTCCTTTTGCATGGCCTTTATCCAGCAATCTTTATCTCTGCAAGATTGCACATCTTAGAAGCTCTCTGGCTCTCCATCATCAGTAATAAAAAATATAATCAAAACTAGGATACTTTGTAGATGGTTGGCATTCTCTGGTTGACATTCTCAACTGAGGTTCAACTTCTTTCGGCGGAATGGGGTTCTCTGGCTCTCCCTGCTCAACACCCTCTCATCAGTATCATCATCTACAATGGTCTCTTGATCCCCTAAGGCTAGCTCTTCTTCTTCTTCTCGTTTTGATTCTGGCATTCCTCCTTCTGCGACATCATTTGTAGAAATATTTTCTGGTGTAATATCTACAACATTGTCACTTGTGGATCTTTCACCAACTGTATCTGCCACGATCTCATTCTCGTAGAATGTTATGTCTCAGCTTCGAATAACTTTCTTTTTCACTGGGTCCCATAACCCGTAGCCAAGCTCTTCGTCTCCATAACCGATAAAAGTGCAAGGAACTGACTTGTCATTGAGCTTTGATCTCTTCTCCTTCGGAACATGCATAAATGCCTTGCAACCAAATACCCTCATGTGAGAGTATGAAATATTTCTACCTGTCCAGACCTTCTTCGGGATATCAAAATCCAAAGGTGCTGAAGGTAGTCGGTTGATTAGGTAGACATCAGTATTGATAGCTTCTCCCCAAAATGACTTAGGTAAGTTGGCCATTGTGAGCATGGATCTGACTCTTTCAACAATGGTGTGATTCATCCGTTCAGTATCTCCGTTGTGTTGAGGTGTACGAGGAACTGTCTTTTCATGTCTGATACCGTGCCGACTATAATAATCTCTAAACTCCTTAGAGATATATTCACCACCATTATCCGTGTCAAACACTTCAATGCCACTCTAGTCTCCCTTTCCACCATTGCATGGAATTGCTGAAAGTGCTTAAATACTTGGTCCTTTGTGCGCAACAAATATATCCATGTTTTTCTTGAAAAATCATCAATGAAGGTAATAAAATATCTACTTCCTCCAAGGGATTCTACCTCCATGGGACCACATATGTCAGAGTGTATCAACTCCAACTTATTGTCTCTCCATCTAGAGCTTTTCTGAAATGAGACACGATGTTGCTTCCCAAATAAACAATAATCACAAGGGTTTATTTTACCATTGGCTAAAGGGATGAGGGACTTCTTAGCCAACATATTCAACCCTTTCTCATTAACATGTGACAGCCGCGTGTGCCACAAATTTGGTGAAGCAACATCTTTTACTGCATTCACTTGACATGCACATATCACCGAGTGCGTTTTGTACAGTGAGCAGCATAATCTTCCTTTCGCCACCACCAAAGACCCTTTGATAAGTTTTCAGTTACCATCACCTGTATGATGGTGATAACCTTCCTTGTCCAGTACACTAACAAATAACAGGTTCAGCTGAAGATTGGAATATGTCTCACATTTTTAAGTGATAATGTGCACCCGACACTTGTCTTCACGCAGACATCACCGATCCCCACCATTTGCGAGACACTATTATTTCCCATTCTAATAGTGCCGAAATCTCCTGCTTTATAAGTGGAGAAGTATTTTCTTTTTGAAACACAGTGGTATGAAGCATCAGAGTCTACTATCCACTCGGTATCTGTATCTCTAATATGACAATAATCTGCATCATGAGAGACTAAAGTCACCTCACCATTTTCTGCTGAGACTGTAGTAGATGTATTTCTGTCATTATCTTGACTTTGGTTTGCATTCTCCTATTTGAGAAAATGACAATTCCTTTTGAGATGACCCGTCTTACCGCAATGGTAGTATTTTCTCCTCTCCTTGGACTTGGATCTATCCCTGGATTTTCCATGCCCTCGACCTCTACTCTTACTCCGGCCCATATACTCAGTGATAAGGGCTTGTGAACTGGTACTGGCAACGTCCTTCTACGAAGTTCTTCTTTAAGTAGTTTATTCTTTATCATAGACATCGTCACTATGCCTTCTGAAGCTGAGTTGCTTAATGATACCACAAGATTATCCCAATTATCCGGTAGAGATCCCAATAGTAGGCACGCTTGCATCTCGTCATTTAAGAATATTCCAGTAACTGCTAACTCAGTTACGAGTCCTTCAAAGTCATTCAGGTGTTGTGTAACCGATCGTCCCTCTAACAGCTTCAAGTTTATGAGTTTACGAATAATAAACACCTTCGCTTGAGCATTTGTAGCCTCATACATTTCTTCTAATTTCTTCTAGAGAACTTTGAAATCTTTTTCATTTTTAACATGATTGTACAGGCTAGCATCTATCCACTGGGGTATTGTATCCAGTGACTGCTTTTTTAACTTTTCCTACTGCAGGTCTTTTATACCCTCTGGCTTAGCGTCGTCACCTTCAATTGGATCGTACAGATATTTGCAATTGAGGTAATCTTCCATTTTGGATTTTCACATCGAATAATTCGAGTCTGTCAACTTGATCATTGCCCCCATCGTTAGCCATGTCGAACTCTTAGATCCGGCAAAGATTTTACTATTTATAAAATTTACTATTTATATAAATAGTAACTTTGCAGAAAACTGACAGAATTGACCACCAAAAGGCTCTGATACAAGTTATTGGAATTTTTGCTCCAATTCCAAGTGGGACCCGCAGCGAAATGCTGGTGGTAAAAGTAAAAATAAAATTATCGACGATAAAAGTTAATAGCGTCGATAAATATTAAATTATTATTACCACAGTTATCTCCAATAATTACATATTGGATATTGAAGATCGAATCCACCAGAAATAATAACAACGGTAAAAAATTAAATAATTACCGTAAATGCCAAATAAAAATAATAGACATAGAAATTTACGTGAAAAATCTCCTAAATAATTAGAAAAAAAAAACTACGGAATAAATTTCGAATAATTCTTTCACTATTAAAAAAAATACTAGATATACAAAGAGATTATTTAAAATAGTGGTACTCAAAAGTATTTCTCAAAATATATCAAAATTATAATTCTCACTATTTTATTTCTTTTTTAATTTTAATAATTCTTTTCTAAAATTAAACTCTCTTCGCGTATTTATTTTTTATATGTATTATTATTAAATTGAAGTAAAAATTTCTCTATTTATAAAGTGGTTAATGCATATTAAAGGTATTTTACAGCGGCTTTCTACGCCTACCATCAATTATGCTTCCCTTTCAGTCTATAATTTGTAACTTTCTCTTTTTTATTTTTTTCTTTTTGTCAAAAAATTTATGCTTTCCTTTTTTTTCTTTGTTTTGGTCAACAAAAGGGGCTGGACCCATCACTTTTTCAAGCTATCTCACATCATCATCATCTTGCATGTCCTTCATATTCTCTGAAGTCCTAGTTTATGCTAGTATTGTGAAGATTTTGTTTGTTGAGCTTCTCCCATTTTTGCTTCAAATGGTTTTCCCTTCGTTGTCCCCCTCCCCATGAAAGGATTCTTTGTATATGGGATTTTTTTAATATATCTCTTATTTTCATTGGCAAAAAAAAATCAAGAATTAAATCTATTTCTTGTCCAGATAAATTTTATTATTCTTGTATATGTAAAATCCATTCATTTAAATCGATTTATCTGACATCAGTTTATAATTAGAGGACATTCAATCTTTATTTTTTTTTTTAAAAAATTGCTTTTTTTAAGTGCAGACCTATTGCAATCTTGCCAAATTTCCATTCATTACAACCATATAAGAATTTGTGCTATTTTCGGTAAAAATGATTTATATCATTTAAAAAATTTTGTACAATTTTAATTTAGTAACCACCTTCGCATATAAATTATTAATTAAATTAAAATATATTATAAAATTAAATTAAAATTTTCTATCACTAAAAAGTTAAATTTCTTTTATTTTTATGCACACAAAAATTTATTCATTTAAAATTATTCATCCTGTTGTTACCTTAATTACAAAGTTATTTTACATTACGGATTAAAAAGTTGTCGCATTCAAACTTATTTGAAATTATTTTATTAAATTTCTTATAAATATTATATTTTCATATATATAATAGTAATTTAATTATTTTCAACAAAAATATTTTAATTAAATTCCAAATTGTAATTCTTTAATTTTATTAATTTGTACGCCAGACGGCGTTTGAAAATGTTGCTTAACAGTATTCTAATATGCCAAAAAAAATAAAGAAGGATTTATTGTTGGAAAACTATGAACTATATATCTACCAAACTGCCAAAATGGATTTGAATAATATAAAAAAGCAAGACTTCAAGCAAATACCTATTCTTGTAGTTGTTGGCTACTGGGGAAGGCTACTTACTGAGGTTTCTCCGAAGTTTCAAGAAAGGCCATTGACTAACTAGTCTCTGAAGTTCTATCCTAACAAGGAACCTTAACATAAAATTATACTCCTCCGAATTATTTACATAAAAAAAATTAATAAGATGTACATAAAAATCAAAAAAAATTTTACTTTTTTCATCTTTATTTATTTAAATACCCTTAAAAAATTATCTCTCAAATTAAACTTTTAAAATAAGGGTATAAATAATATTTTGTCTCATTCCACTCCCCACAATTTACCTAAAATAGCATATTTTTTATATAAAAGATACACAAAAAAGAAAATTTTTCCTATATAAATAATACGGAGGGAGTATATAATATCTATATTTTTAATACAAAATAATTTTTTATTAATAAATTAAAAATATATATTTATAAGATATAAATAAAATTATAAGTTTTAAAGTATATAAATTATATATGACTATTAAAATTATTAGATTTTTTAAAATTTTTTCGATACAAAATTGAATAATAATAATATATTATAAATAAATTGACTTTTATTGTGTCGATTATAAAAAAATATTAAATCAACTTATATATAAAAATAATATTTTTATTAAATAATAATAAATCTCTGTTAAATAAAGATAAACTGACAATTTTTATAGATGATTGTGTGATTTACCATTGAAAATTTTGTAGTATATTAAGAGACAAGTTGCCAATAATTCTTTGAGAAATCAAATGATCAGACAAACATATATTATCTATTAATTAAGACTTAATTATTTTATACTCTACTCACATTTTACTTATATTAGTACAAATCGAAGAATATTCATGTGAGAGAGAACCAATTCATGTTTAGTTTGGTTTTAAATCAAAATCATTGTCAAACTAAACAGAAAAATAATAGTAATATTTTAAATTTCTTGGACGTCAAGGCAGATGTAAGAATTTCACCATTATATAGCCATATGAGAGATGACCAATTATATTGAAAAAATTAGAGACCTGTTTATTTGTTTGGAAAGTGAATATTTACATAAACTAAATTAAAGGCTACGTGTGAAAACAATCATAGACAGATACCTGATAAAATATATGAAGGGTTATTGTATTAATTTTCATTCTAATAATAATATTAAAAGATAATTTTAATAGATTGTTTCATAGCGTCCATATATCAAAATAAAATAGAGATTTTCACCTTATAAACAATTAAATTAGAAATTTTTATAAAGATTGTTAATAATATAAAAATTGTTGAATTAGCGAAATTTATTTCTATTATAATATTTATATTAAAAATATATTTAATTATATTATATTACATTATAACACAAATAACCCAGCAATGTCTAAACCATCAAGAAATACCTAAGGAAGTCACCTTTAGTTTGCTTTTGAATTCCTAAACTTGCTCTTTGGAGTATTTTAATTAACATATATTATTATATAGTGACAAGAACACACGAATCAGCCCAAAATAGTTTGTTTTTAAGCACTCTTCAATTAAATTGACTGCTTCAACAGCCATAAATTGGGTCAAAGAATAGGACTGCAATAATTAACAAATTCTTATTAGGAATAAAATTTTATTTAGTATTTACTAGAAATGTTTTAGATAAATTATAATTGACACATATTTACTTTTGGGTCACCAAAGTCGTTTAAAATTCATGGATAGATACCTATAGTTACAATTTTAGTTGACTCTCAAATTTCTTAAAATTATATATGTATATATATATATATATGTCACATAAAATTATATATATAAATTTCCAAATATATGTATTGTCCACTAAAATTTTTTGAAATTTCATTTTTATATAAATATTTTATTTACATATATGTAATTAAATAAAACATTTATTTTGCCTTCACAAACTTTATTTCTTCCTTTTCTTTTTTTCTATTGTTGTCCCTCAAGTTTTGTGTTGATTTTATGCATTAATATATAAAATACTCTTAAGTCCACTTTCTATTGTGTATAATCTCAAAGTAAATATATTGAATAATTTTTCTACATTTAATGGAAATACAGTCATACTCTTAATCAGAATGCAGCATAATTTATAGAAATCTGTTTGTTAAATTTAAAAAAAAAAAAAGCAATTAAATAACTGTACATGAACATGTGGGATTAAATGTGTCTAAAAATTGACTTTGACTTAAAAGTAAATTAATTTCATTCCAAATAACTCACATTATATAATTAACAAACAAGTGAGTGAAGAAATAATAAATAAACCGAATCCTTCCAAACAAACAAGTGAGCGAAGGAGAAACAATTAATGGAAATGGAATAAGATTTGATTATTATACATATATATATATATTAAAAAAAAGAGAGAGAGATATGTCTGGGAATATACAATAAAATAAGAATATTTGAAATAGTTAATTAGTGGGATAGTTAAGGCCTAACCCACTTATAATTAGCTCAAAAAACTCGATCCATGATTGGATTTGATGCCATAATCTAAAAGAAAATTATATTCTGACTAGCAAGCTGTATAGTATATCAAGCATGGGTGCGGTGGGTCTAAAACATTCTTGCCTTTTATCATATTTTGAATCTTTGAACAAAAATAAAGATATATAGTATTATTATTATTATTCAGCTTTGAAGCCGTGGTCCTTTATTTTTATTTTTTAACTTTTAAATTTTCTGGCCTCTTAAATAGAGGTGGTTATTTATTTGGACTTTGGATCCAAAAATTAAGGGTTAAAATTTAATTGAATTCAATTAAAATGAATTAAAATCGATTCTATCCGAAATTGACACGATGAATAAAAAATAATATTAAAATTAGTATTAAATAAAATTAAATCAAAATTTAATATGATATATATATATATATTTAATTTATTTCAAATTAATTTATTATTAAATTTACTGTTTAATATAATGTTTTTTTATCTTGGATTTTCTTTATCTCAAAATTAGCATGTGGAGGTCATTCATATCTATAGAGAGGCGAATATCTTAGCATATCATATGGGGAATATGACTTTCGACCAGGTGAACAATTATCGTTAGCATGAATTTACTTCTTCTACTATAAGAATGTTTCTCTTCGCTGACCCGATAGGCGGTTAATTAGTGTTCCTTTGATTGTTTTGTTTTTGGTTTCTTTGTCAGTGTAATATATATATGAGAATATTATTTTTATAAAAAAAAATTAATGATTTGCTTCAATTTTTTTTTATAAAAAATTTTATTAAAAAACAATTCAAATCTGAATCGAAATCTAAATATATTCTACAGTTATTTAATTAAAATCCGTAAAAGAAAAAAAAAGACACAAAATTATCATAATGTAAAATGACTCGATCTGAATCAATTTAAAAACATTTCCTTTAGCCGCTTGTGCTTTTGATTGATAAAAGCTGAACAGATACATGCAGATGGAGGAGTAAAGTTCGGGGCCCAACGACCACTACACAATTAAAGATTTGCATATTTTAATTATCAACAAAATAAATTATGGATTCTCCATCTTAACCTTTTTTTTCATTTATAATTAGAGATATGGAAATATTATTATTTCTTTTTATTCAATAATTTTTGTTAAACCAATTATATGAATATAGATATGACTGCTAAATCAGGCATACGACCAATGGAAATTTTTATTTTGGTTCGGTATTATTGATTTATTGGTAAACTAAACCTCACAGATGTTAAAAAATAATATATTTTATTATGAAATTAGAATCTAAAGATATTTATTAGAGAAAAGTGAAGAAATTAATAGTAACGTGAAAGATTACAAACTAACAAAAAATATGGAAAAAATAAATATTTATGGAAGAGAATATGCAAATGAAAAAGGATAAAACAATAAATAAAATAAAGAGCCAAGCATGATTTTTGAGCTCTTGATATATTCTTTTGATACGTTTCAAGATTTGATTCGAGACTATGGTTAAATATAAATGTAATCTTTACATATTGCATTAATTTAAGATGGTTTTTAAAATGCAACTTTTTGCAACTTGCTTTGCACCATGCACAAGATTATTATTATTGCTAGTTTTTCACGTTTCCTTTTTTAGATATCAAATAAATATTAAAATTGGTTAGTGCCAAACAACTCATTTAGGGTATCATAGATCTATCCAAACATATGATGCATATGTACTCTTTACACATTTTTATTTTATTACTGAATCATTTTTAGACAAAAACATTTTTACATTTTATTCTAACAACAACCAACAATAATCAACTCTCATTTAAGATTAATTATATATGATAGTTAATTTAAGTGGAGAAAAAAAAAGAAGGATTACTTTAGAATCTAAATCTATGTTTTTAATGACCAAAATCATGATATATAATTAATGACTTTAGGACTAAATCACTGGCTTCATTAATGTTAATTTATTTACTTAACTTTAATTAAAGTACATTACATATCCCCTTCTTTTGCTTAGTTGTATAGGGAAGGAATGGATCTCTTTTTTTGTGGGTGTGGCTGCCAATATATTGCTTTTTTATCAGACTAGTTTTGTGTTAATAAGATCATATCTAAAGAAAAAAAATAGTAAATTTCATATTTATAAAGTAATGTATACTCATCAAATGTACTTAATTAATTAATAATCTTTCCTTAGCAAGCACTAAATTACTAGGTTATTTTTTTTCCCTCATCTTACTGAAAATTAAGAGTTCAAGTCCTCAAAATTATTTTTTTTTTGTCCATTTTAATTTTAATAATTTAGAATTCATATTAGGTTTTCAAAATTAGGCATAGGAAAAAAAATAATGTTAAATAATAAATCCCTTCTATACTAATTGATGGCCTTTGATTAATTGCATAGTGTTTGTTACTTTGCATGGTAGGCATTGAAGATAGAAGGGCCATTAAATGTGGTGCACCTATCAGTTTATATATATAATAAATATTAAATATTAATAAAAAAAAATTCTGCCTGAAATTAACTAGCTTGGTAGTGTTGTGTTGACCGATAAGTCAATAGGAAAGCAATCTTGGTCAACTTGAAAAATTATTTTGTTTAGTTTTAATGCTAAGTTTGTTGTGATTCTTGAGTTTGGCTATAGACATGTAAACAGCAATGGAATCTAATATTTTCTATTAATCAATTGATTAACAAATATCCTAAAAAAGCGAAATTCATATCACTGTAAGGTTAATTTGATAAAAGATTTAGGTCTTGTTAGTGCCTGTCCACTTCAGCTATGTAATTTTTTTGGATTTTTTCTTTGGTGTTCTCAACAAAAAAAAAATTGAAAGGTTAATTAATTGGTTTCATTTCTTAAAAATGTAAAAAAATTAATAACCAATTTTTATCTCATTCATGATAATTTCAGTAATTTTTTTTGACAGTGATAATTTCAGTATTTAACACTAAAATATAACTTAATAAGATATATATGTGATCTATATATATACATAATAAGTTTAGACTTAAATCCTTCTCTCGTATTAAAAGAAAAAAAAATAAAATACCAGAAATAAAATAAATCATAGACAAATAAATTTCTTACAATCAGGAAAATGAAAAACCCAAATGCTTAGAAATTACAATGATGATATACATACATACATACATGCAATATATATATATATATATATATATATAAGTAAATGATTCTAAATTAGGATGAAAATGACAATTGTCTGCTGTATATTTAAGGAATTAAAAAAAATAAGAATATTTAATGGACCAATTGATGTAACTTGTTGTCTTAAGAAATGGACTGTGATGGGGACTGTGAGGAGGCTCCAAACGGCAGAACACAACTGTACACATTCTTAATTAAAATTAACATAAGATACATATTTTTTAAAAAATATATATAAATATTACTTTTTCTTTTTCAAAGAAGTGATTTGTGGAGAAATTTCTGATGCTGACTATACATTGAAATGAAAGTGAAAAATGCATAAGTGATTCAGTAAAAAAAATATAAAGAAAAAGGAGTTGAAAAAATTATGCCAATAATTATTTAGTTAAAAATGCTTAAGAGTTGGCATGTACCACAGTATATTCTCTAAAATAGCAAATATTTAATTTCTAATTTCTTACTAAAATTATTATTCCTTTTAAAATTAATTTATGAATATATAGACAGAATCGTTTCTTCTTTATGCGATGGCACATTAATTTCACTTCTTATTATTTTCTGTTTTGGTATTTGAAAATCAAAATAATTAACAAATCACGTATCATTGATGTCATTTATGCTTTGAAGTCTTAACATACTGGTCATCCCACGATTGTTAGGAAAGGATAGAATGACCGACGTTTTTTTCAGAAAAATTACATTTTCTATCAATTTTTTTATAAAATTTATTTATATTTTATCAGAATATTTTAGTTATTTTATAAATATATATAATAAACTAAAAAAATCTATAATAAACCTACAAAAATTATTATTATATATAATAAATTTATAATAAACTATCAAAATTTGATAAATTCATAAATTAATCATAATTTTTTATATATTTTAAAAAATTTGATAAATTTGAAATTTTTTTTCTGCTATTTTTGTAAAACCCCCTAAGTAAATAATCAAATTAATAAAAATAACCATATTATATAAAATTATAATAAATTTTTTCTTAGACTGAGGTATTGAATTACTTGTGAGATTGTGAGTTCAAATTTTAATCCTGCCTAAATATTTTATAACTTACTATAAACTATTTCAATTCAAACTAATCAGTTTTGTTCGATAGTTTTTTATGGGCGGGAGACTTTAGGCCCATTATACTGAAATGCATTGCTTTTCCATAAGGAGAATGTAAAGGGCTATTTACAAAACTAACCTAAAAACTAAAACAATTTTCAATTATACGATAGTTTTGAAAAAATTTCAATTATACGCTATTAAAACTTTTCAATTGCAAAACTACGGGCCTTCACTGCAGCTGCTCCGTTTCTTACCCTGCAATATCGAGATCCACAAACACAAATTAAATTTTCTATCAAATTGTCAAAAACGAAATTGCTTTTAAGGGAAAACCAGTAGAAATTGTAAAAACATAATCATACTCGATCATGAATCCGAAGCTTGAAATTTCCCTATATATACAAATATTTTCAAAATCAAATTAACAACCTTCTAATCCAAATCAATGATCAAAAATACAAATACAAGATTAAAAACGAAAAAAAAGAAATTATTTTTCAAAAGAGAAATTAGTATTTTTTAATTTTTTATTATGTAGTATTTTTGTTAATTAATTTAAGTTATATTTTATATTAATTTATGTTAATTAATTTTAAATTATATTTTACACACACATTTTTATATTTTTTATTTAATATATATTAATTAATTTAAGTTATATTTTATGTTAATTTATGTTAATCAATTTTAAATTATATTACTTTTAGACAAAAAAAAATTAAATTTGATAAATATGGACATTCAAAATACAAGGAGTCTATAAATTATAAAAATATTATTTTATATATAACATATACCGATATATATAAATATATACCAATATATACTGTCATTTTTTAATTAATTTTATGCTATATTATTTTTAGATAATTTTTTTAAATATGATGAATATAGGCATTCAAAATAAATGGAGCTTCTAAATTATAAAAATTTTATTTTATATATAATATATATGGACATATGCCAATATATATAAACATATATCAATATATACCAATATATACTATTATTCTTTACATAATTTTAAATTATATTACTTTTAAAAAATATTTTTTATTAAAAATATGATAGATATGGATATTCAAAATATATGGATCTTATAAATTACAAAAATATCATTTTATGTGTAACATATAATGACATATATCGATATATACAAACATATTTTGCTATTCTTTAGTTCAAATATATATAATATATGTTCATATATACTATAAAAAATACGAAACCTATATTTACGAAATGCTAGTTTTTAGTTAAGGTATATATAATATATACTTACATATATCAACATGTATTTCTATATATACATATATATATCATTATTCAGTTAAAGTATATGTAATATATATTTATATATATCTACATATACCATTTTCAGTTAAAGTATATGCAGTATATGTAATATATATCTATATATATCAATATATATTATTTTTTAGTTAAAACATATATAATATATACTCATATATACATACAGATATCATTATTTAGTTGAAATATATGTAATATATACTTACATATCCATATATATAATTTGTTAGTTAAAGTATGAAACATATGCTAATATATACCTACAAATATAATTATTAAATTAAAATATATCTAATATATACCTAAATATATCCATATATATCATTCTTTAATTAAAGTATATATAATATATACTGGCATATTCTTACAAATAATATTTTTTACTTAAAGTATATGTAATATGTATCAACATGTACTTATTATTTAATAAGGTACATGAAGATATATGTAGCATATACCTACATATATCTATTGTCTTCAAGAAAGAATATCAATGTGCAACTCTTGTATTTTAGTATTTGTAGGTATATGATAACTATAATTATATATATCTATTATTTTTCAAAAATGAATGTTAAAATATATGTAACTGCAATAGCTTAGTATACGAAAGTATATGTAGCATATATCTACATATACTTATTGTATTGGAAAAAGAATATCAATATACAATTACTATATCTTATTATATTTATATATTTATACTAACTATAACTATACATATTTATTGTCTTTTAAAAAAATATTAATATACAACTGTAATATTTTAGTATATGAAGATATATGTAGCATATATCTATTATCTTAGAAAAAAATATTACTATGTTGATATTATATTTTAGTATATATAGTTATATGCTAACTATAACTACGTATATCTATTTTTTTAAAATAATATTAATATGTACTCATAATATTTTTTATTCATGCTAAAATACTTGTGAATTTATAACTTATAAAGATCATTTATATAAAAAGTTATTATATTGATTTCTTTTGATAAAAAAGTATAAAATAAAAGAATATAATTATTCAGTTAAAGTATATACAACATATACTTACATATATCTATATATATTATTTTTTAGTTAAAATACATATAATATATACTCATGTATATCTACATATATATATATATATATCCACGTATACCATTCTTTAATTAAAGTATATGTAACATATACCCACGTATACATAAAAATATTATTATTTAATCAAAGTATTTGTAACATATACTCAGATATACCTACAAATAGGGGTGGACAAAATAACCGTGAAAATCGAACCGACCGAGAAACTGACCGAAAATCGACGGAAAAATTGGTTAACCGACTGGTCGGTTCGGTGTTCGGTTCTAAGTTACAGCAAATCGAAACTGTTTGATCGGCCAGCGGTTTCATTGCTCAGAAAACCGAACCGACCGAAAATCCACCGACCAACCGAAACTGCTCCTCTTCTATTTCATGCGCTGCTGTTTTTGTGTTTAAGGAAAGAAATATATTTTGAACCATAAAGTCCTAAACCGAGCGTCCCAGCATCCATCCATCATGTTCAATGATTTTTGGTCTGAACCGAAACCGACCGAATTTTTTTGGTTCGGTTTTTTCGCGGTTTCTAATTTTGTTCGGTCGGTTTTCGGTTACTAAAATCAACGATTGATTTTTAGTCGGTTTGGTCTATTCCCGAACCGAGTTTATCCACCCTTATCTACAAACACCATTATTCAGTTAAAATATATATAACATATACTTACATATATCCATATATACTTTTTTCTAGTTAAAGCATATGTAACATATATCCACATATATTTATATAAATTTATATATATATATATTCACATATATCATTCTTTAATTAAAGTATATGTAACATTTACTCACATATACCTAAAAATATCATTATTTAGTTAAAGTATATATAACATATACTTACATATATACATATATATCATTCTTTAGTTAAACTGTAAATAACATATATGTACAAATAGTATTTTTTAATTAAAGTATATATAATATATACATATATATATATCCATTTATACCATTTTTTAGTTAAAGTGTATATAACATATACCCACATAAAATATTTTACAGTTAAAGTATATAATATATACATATATATATATATCCACATATATGATTATTTGGTTAAAGTATATATAATATACATCAACATCATCTATCTACAAATATCATTATTCGGTTAAAATTTATGTAAATTCTATCTCTATGCAAGTGAAATCTTACTTGGTCTTAATTTAAGGTTTCCAAAATAAAGAAAATGCTTATCATTATAACAATTGTAGTAGATAGCTTACATTGTGTTTTGATGCTGGTATGTAATAGTTAAATATAGTATGATATTGGTTATTAAGTTGCTAGTTATATGTTGTTATATGTAATATATACCGATATATAATTAAATATATAATTAGTAAAAAAATATTAAAAAATTTAAAATAATATAAAAATTTTAATTAACACATTTTCTATATAATATATTGTTTGAACTTAATTAGTATAATTAATTAATTATTAAGCTAATTACAAAATTATAAAAATAATTTTACTTCCACTCAAATCCAAAATATTTTAATTTTAAAAATGACTTCATTATTAATAATTGTTATTAAATAAATAAATATAAATTTTTTACTGAAATTTTAACAAAATGTAATTTTATTTGTTTTTATTTTTTAATAAGATATTATCTAAAATAATTATTCTTTCATTTAAAATAATTAATATTAATTAGTGTTATTGATATATTTAATATAAAAACATAATATATATGTAAAAATAAAAAAAATATATAAATATAAATAAAGAAGAGAAAGACAAGGATGAGTAATTAAGAATTTAAAATTTTAGTTCAAGCAAAAAGAAAGAGGCATGCATTAAGGGATCTCACAAAACTGAGTTGGAGTCATTTTGCTATATTTATTAAAGGGCATGTATTTAAAAGAAGTAAAAATGTATCAATAAGAGCAGTGATCCCACAATTTAAAAGTGACCGAAAATTGCGAAAATAAAAGCAACGAAACACCACCGTATTTTTGAAAACAAAAAATTTTAAAAATGATAAAAAGAAAAAAATGAAAGACTAAAAATTAAAAAATAAAGTTAGGACAGTAAAAGTGCAAAAAAAATTTTAAAAATAATATATAATGTAAATTCCTCGAATGTAAAACTATGTTTGAGTTCTTTTTTCGGGCTAATTTTTCTGTAAGCCCAATTAATACGTCCAAAAGAATTTGAGTCTGAAATGAAGAGGCCGATAATGCTAAGCTTCGTGTAATACGAGTTTACCTCTAGGTAGTTATATATGAAGATTGAAAAAGGCCTGTCTAGACAGTAGACAAAATTTTCTTACAGTTTTTTTTTTCTTTTTTTAACCGAAAATATTTTTACCGTTGATAATATAGTGGATAACTAAACCAATGTTTGGCTCCTTAAGAGTTGCGATTAAAATAAGGAAAAATTTAAGATGGATCTAGTCGATATTTTTGTTTACAGACCAAATCAATCATAAATTGTAATTTAAATTATAGTACTTTAAAAAAATAATTTAAATTAATTTTTTATAATATTTAAAAAATAATTTAAATTATTTTTTTAATTGATCTAATCTACGAGTAAAGATATAAATCAGATCTATAATAAAATTTCTCTTGAAATAATAATAATAATAATAAAGAGAAAATAATTCTTTTTTTATTTAAATATCTAATTCGCATAAGATAAAAAGTAAAATTTATAAATTTTAATTTTATGATTATATTCTCATTATTTTAAATCAGTAAAGAATGAATTAGTAAAATAATCTCCTTTATTTTAAATTAACAAAGAATGAATTAGTAATTTCATAATTTTTGCCTTTTTATTATTTTTTTATTTTTCTCATTGTCACTCTAAATTGATGATGAAATATTTTAATAAATTTGAGAAAATAAAATGAATTGATTTTTATTTTTTTTTCCAGTTCATTTCTCTTATTATTGTCCAAACAAAAAAAATGAGAGAGAATTTACATTCTCTTCTTTTTCGTCAATTTCCATCAAAACAAACAACGGATAAAGGAACTAAAATCAAAATTCAATGCACAGTTGCAAGTGCAACAAGGGGAAAATTTCATAGAACGAATCAATTTATCAACCACAATCTCTATAGTCCTTTATGTTCCTAGTTCTATAATTAATAGGTTAGACATTATTGTTCTATGTGTTGCCTGTAATCTTGGTTCATGACGGGGCTAACGAGATCAGAAGCTCCTAGCACCAGTCCATCAACTTCAATTGGGAGAAGAAGCTTTGTCCATAGACATCCTGTAGAGAGAAGCTCTTGTGGTTGAACAATCCTCAAAAAGTCATTATTTTTATGCAGTACCCCAATTACAGTCACAAAGCTACCTTCTTGTACATACCTGCCGAATCAAACACAATTTCCAGCATATAGCTCCTGGAGGTATGCAAAGCAATGGGAAATTCTATTTATATCAGTAGGCTTACCCTTCTTCCAACCGCAGTAGACGGGCTTCAACTGAGAGGTTTCTGTCTTGTAACCAATTCCTTAAGTGAGGGGATAGAATTTTGCATCGTCTTGTGGTAGTCACTAATTTGCTCTCAACAATCAGGGGAACAGCTTTACAACCGGAACCAGCTTTCACCAAAGCTCTGATACCAGATTTTCGATCAGTTATGTAGAAGTCGGAGGAAAATCTGTCAGTTAGAAATCCTAATCAGATAAATATTGAAAATCAAATTAAAATGAATGCCTGGGATTTAATAGATTCATTTAAACAGTTTTACAACTAAATTAGAATATGGCATGAGAAAAAGTGGCCAGTAATTTTTGGTTTAGATAAATGTTAAGACAAATCTTAATACATGATATGCTTCAACTTATTGCACCACTTTATCACCAATGAAATGCTGGATCATTCTTAACCCAGCTTCCATAGATATCGCTATAGTAGCATACTTTGCTGAATGCAAACAACAAAGACCCAGGGAGAAGACTAAAGATAATTTGTAAAGCCGGGAAATTTCAGATGTCCCTGTCAACACGTTAGATATCTTCCTTACAAGTGGCTCCTTTTCTTTTCTTAATTATTTTTTATCAATAATTTTTTCCTCAGAACAAAACAAACCATATTGTAAGGTTGCTAACAAAATAGACAAAACTGGTTATCCTTTAAAAAAAATAACGGAAAAGGTTCTAAGAAACTATCCCAAACAATTACCGTCCAAGGATTATGTTCCCAGTTAACTTTTCTTAAAGTAACTTCCCATGACATATTTAAGGAAAGTATACCTATGCGTATTTCCAGCCTAATGTGCAGTAGACTAGTTTCTCCACTGCGAATATTAAACATAATATGCAATAAATATAACCTTTCTTTTAAGATTTTCAATCCCTCATAATCTGTGTGTGACTTGAGATGAGATGATATGCAACAGAGTACGAGCACAAAAAAAAATCAGGTTTAATCATCTAATCTCCAAACTTTAGTTTCTTACAACTAATAACTGGAAAATTGATTGAGCAGATTGCAAAATGAAGTTAATTGTCAAAATAAGGATCAGTATTCCTGTTTGATGTCTTTATAATGGACATCATTGAGGATATTTTAACAGCACATCTAACACTATTAGCTACAAAAAGATGGGGGGAAAAATCAATAGTTGGTCGGGCACCACAGAAGAGGGGAAAAAAATCAGCGGAGATGACAATATATGAATGTTATGAAGTGCAAAAAAATCAGCCTGATGCTACTCCAAATTAAGAGTTTGTATAGATAACCAGAGAATGGGAATATTTCAACAAGGTGAAGGGCTTGAATGTATTTACCACCAGTTTGACAGCTTGAACCATGACGTGTGGCTAAGATCAGTTTGGTTAGTGTGAAAAACAAAAAGTGCAAAAGAAAAAAATAACTTGTCTTACGATCAAATGCCTGATTCAAACCTCAAATTATAAATTTATTCATTTTTATACATATATTTTTTGTATATTTAATTTCATTTACTTAGTTTTGACTAATATATGTAATTATGTATATAGCAGCCATAGAGTAGTTGAATTGAGTTCACCTCAACTAATTTGGATTAACAGTTATTTGAATTGAGTTCTGTGTGTATGTGTACAAGCAGCTGATCAATTCTTGAATAATCAGCAACGGAGCTTTATGGATTTCACAATTGCCTCGATTTATGGTATCAAGTGCAGAATACTGAGGCAAATCATATATGTGATCAGCCCAATTGTGGTAGCAGCTACAAGATAAATAAATACAACTATAGAAGGGTAGAAGTGGAGGTTAAGGAGGGTAAAAGAAGAGCAAAATTATGGTACGTTTTTGTTTATAAGCTTAAGAATAGGCCATTACATATCATTTCTGGTGCTTTAAGAACAAAAAGCTACAAATGTTGAAGGAAAATATTGCACAGATGCAGGAAAAGGGCATAAGAAATAAGTAATCATTTTCTCAAATAGAGTAGATTCTATTGATGCAAATTTATCTACAGAAAGATAGACCATCAGATTACAAGTAACAATTTACAGCAAAGTTATTTGAATCATACAAGGAAACAGATATCAGCTATCAAACACGAATAACATTTTTAACAGAACATTTACTCTAATTGCAATAATTTCTTGCAACAGAACAGGAAGATCCTTACCTCACAATATGTTAAACTCCACTGGAAGCATGGCGTATTAGGATGTTTTGCCTTCAGTCTGAATCCTCCGTATTCATACAAAAGAGTAGATGCATAGATACATCTGGTAGCCCTTTCGAAGATTCCAAGGAAATGCTCCCACAGGACACAAGCTAAAATCATCAAGGTGGAAAAAAATAAGAGTTGATCATTCATGAAGTAAAGTGAGAAGTAACATTTCAGGGACCAATTCCTACACTCTTGACCAAATTACATATGCTTTGTTTCTATCAAGGCAAAACGAAATTATCATCAATTTTTTAAACATCAATCTCTGTACTACTGAAATACACAAAGAAGCAAAAAGATACTCTTCACATCCTAATACATGTTTATGTGTACCCTTGCCAAGTCAAAATTGTCAATTGCGTGTTGTAATAAGTCCTATCTTGATTAATGTAACTCTCCTTACTTTGCTTGCAGATTACTTGGTTGCTTGGAACTTAGAATGTTGGGCTTAATTTTGTGGACATTCAATTTCTAAAGAAACTGAAATTGGCAGCGAATAATTACAAAAATCGTAAAATCTTAAAAATGGTGATTTACATAAACTGATGATATAGAAAGCAACAAACTACCATCATCAACATTAACACGTGAACTAATGATGAAAATATGCAGAATGTTTCATTATATATATATATATATATAATCATTAGCTTGTTAATTTTAAAGACTTGCATAATCAACAAAAACAAGACAGATAAACCCCAACTAAGTGTCATTTTTCGCTAACATACAAAATACAAAAGGTAGCCTCTGGCCTCAACGTCAAAGGCTTAAAGCCTTATTTTATTTTATTTTTTAAATAACAAATCAACCCCTACCCCAAACCCACCAATTGCATTCACCAATTTTTGCAAAAGCGCCACATTATCAATTTCTATTGGAACAACTGAATTGAAATTAATTAGGATAAGCTATTGATTGAGGACAAGAGTGAGATATCCCAGCAAAAATTGAAACAAATTTCATAAATTATCCAAGCAACAGCAAGAAAACGTGGAGAAGTAAAAGCATTTGACATTCCACAAACAGAGAACAGAAATAAATTGAAGGAACAAAAGAGTGAAAGACAGAGAGAGAAATAGCGAAGTACCCCAGTGATTTTAACAAGCTGTCCTTCACGTGCAGAAGAAAGGTCAGAGTCAGGGAATGAGCGAAGATATTGAAAAATAGCAGTTTTATGCCTCCAATTAACTCTGTTCCAAGCAATGAAAGCTACAACAATACCAGAGAGAACAAGGAAACAGAGAAAGAAGACGGCGTTATGGACCACAATGAGGATAAATATAGAAACTGAAAGACCAACGGCCAATAGAGCCACTAAAATGTAGATGGCTATTGCCGGTATCGGCTTCCACTTCTCGTTACTATGATATCTCACCACCGCATTTGAGAGATCGTTCATTACTCCCTCCCTCCTTCCGTCTCTCTGAACTCAAACCACTTTACTAAACTTAAAACCTCACACAGAAAAAAGAGGAAAACAAAAAGCATGGCGCTGAAAATGACACCTCGTTTCTTGGGTCTCTTAGCTGTTACACGGCGCTGTTTTTAATGGATTGAATTATAAAATTATGGAACTCGTCATTTACCAAGAAGCTCAAGTGTTTGTCCCACAGATCCGCCATCAAATATTTTTCATACCGCCTCACCAATTACAGTGAATCTATTCAGTTAATAGTTTTTGTCAATTAAATAAATTAAAATTAAATATTAGTTGAATTAATCAAATCTGAATAATTATAACATCAAATTAATCAAACTGGAATGATACTATTCAAAAAAAAAAAACTGGAATGATAAATTTAATTATTTCCGTTAAAATCAATTACATGAATTTTTTCATTAAAAAATGAGTATTGTTTTGAAACTTTAAATGTAAATATATTATCAGTATTTATTAATTATAATATTATAAATTTCTAAATTTTGTTTATATAAAAAATAAAAATAAGTAAATAATCTTATGGAATAATGCCACTTAATGTATAAAAAAGTATATCCTAATATTTGTTGTTGCAAGTGTACAAATTAATTGGACATTAAGTAAATTAATTGGACATTAATTGGACGCATGTACTTAATTTAAGTACATACGTTATTTTTAATTTATTTATCTATAAAAAATAGGTTTGGTCAATTTAATAAATAAAATTTCTTGATAAAATAGAATATCAAAATTAAAATTTTTATATTTATTAATCGAAATAATATTTTTATATTTTATCAATTAAGATCACACGTTAGCTTGTTATATTCTCATTTTTTTTTTTTACTTAATGTGTGCATTATTCAACAATAAAAAATGAAGCTTAGATTTTGTCCAATACTTATAACTCGAATTATGGAATTGAGAGCAACTATATCAAACTCTTAAATTTATTAAGCAGTAAAAAATTTTTCTACTGAATTTTAATATATCTATATACTTAAAATTTAAATTTAAAAATTCTAATTAAATTAGAATAATTATTTATCAATTAATTTATACAATGGATGATAATTATCACGTTAATTTATTGAATGAGAAAAAAATGTTGGTATATACATTGCTTTCATTGAGCTGGCAACATATGATAACTACACTTAATATTGATAAAAAAAAATATGATTAAATTGAAAATTGAATCGCAATCCATCAAATTAAACTGAAAATGAACTTATAATTTATGTTTAGAATTAGATTTTTAATTTTTAATATTTTAAAATTTTGATTTATGTTTAGATTTTTATTCTTAAAAAATTATTAGTTCAGTTAACCAAACTAAAATTTTATATATATACATATTTTTATAAATTTATGTATGCTTATTATATATACATGCATATTATATATTTATATTTATAATTAGGTATATACATATATTTTATATATATATATATAATTATTTTAATGTTATATTTTAATTTTATATGTTAGTTGTATAGTTATATTAAGATTTACTATTCTAATGAATTATATATATTTAAAATTTTTTAATCGTGTATGAATTGTATAAAATTTTAATTTCTTATTTTAATATATATAATACAAGGCTAAAAACCAAACACACATATTAACAATTCATTTTATAAAGTAAATTAATAATCAGTTAACTATTTATTCAATGTTAGATTTGGATCTTAAAATTTTCAAAATTAAAACTAACTCGATTTTTTTTTCTCCATTACAGTTTGATTAACCAACCCGTGATCACCTCTAGCTTAACCGATCTAACAGTAGCTCAAACTATTCGTTCGTAACTAAGAACATATAAATTGTAATATACGCAATAAATTTATCCATGAATTCGCCACGGTTTGCATTAATTTGCGAGTCAACTTTGACTTAAGGGCAATTTTAGTGTCATTTGTAATTTTTCTGAAATTTATAGGCTGTAATGTGATTAACTGATGAAAAATTCAGATTCAAAATTAGATGAAATTTAATCTTCATATTTTCCCTATAAAATAATTTAAGTAATCTATTTATTTAGTGCTTCTGAAAGCTCAATTCATTTTGTTCCATTTAGTGAAGTTGGTTTAAATCATTTGAAAATATAATGAATATAAATATACACAGGAAGACAAGAAAATTATTACCTAGTGAAACGAAAAAAACAGTGCACGGACAAGCAACTTTGTTTGAGATAGTATAGCGCATAACACAAGCCGGCAAATCCTTTTAAAATTCTTAAGTAAAGAGATTTCTCTGTTTCTCTTATTCACATACAAACATTCGCGGGTTAGCTTCCTAATTTTGTGGCAATTCATCAACTGATCACTTCAATTGCAGGGAAAGATTTGCAAGACTGATCAAAATCAACAATGGCAGCATTTCCACTTTCCTCGAGTGGCCGCAAAAGCAGAGATGAATGAATTTCTAACTTGTTATCTGCAAATGTTTATCTCCAACTCTGTTTAATTTCCTGCACAGACGCATTTCACTGGAATTTTGGTTCTGCTCGATTAGACTTCCTTTTCATTATATTATTCTAAGCCCAAAAATCCCACCACTGATAATCACTGCTGGATTGATAAAAAAGTCCATCAGTGTCTAAACTTCCCCAGTCTTCTTGTGATGTCAATGATCCATCGCCAGCTTCCACCATGCCTACAAGATTGGGTTCTTCTTCTAATCCAAAATATTCTTCAACCTTATTAATACTACTATCTTCATCTGAAACTACTCCCACTTCATGTCCTGATGATCTTGCCTTCTCTTCTGAATCACACTTTCTTCCCTCTTCTTCTTCCTTCTTCGGGTTCTGTATCAAATCATTCATCTTCTGCAACTGTCAATATTTTGATATGTCAGCTTTATTAATTTCTTAATTAGCTTAATTGTTCAAAAAAAAAGCAAAAAATAAAAAATCAATGGGTATTTTGAATTTTTTAAAGTACCTGAATTGCCAACGCTTGCTTCTCCTTCTTCAGAGTCTCAAATCTAGAAGCCAAGCTATTATAATTGGCTCGTAAAATACTATAATCTCTCTCAAGCTGCTTGGACTTCCATCTAGCTCTTTTATTCTGAAACCAAATTGCAACCTGTCGTGGCTGCAATCCAAGCTCTTTAGCCAATTGAATCTTCTTTGGAGGCTCAAGCCTTGTTTCTGATTCAAAGATAGACTCCAATGATTTAATCTGGTCATCACTGAATCTCCGCTTGTTCCTGTTCTTCTTCTTTCTTGGGTGTACGGAGGAAATTAAAGGCTCTTCATCTGCAGAAAGAGAAGGAGAATATTCTTCTCCATCAAACATGTTGAGTAGAAGTACATGAAACTATAGAATGTTTTTGGAGTGTGAAGCTATTTATTAGCCTATGATTTGCGTGTATATTATTATGGCTTTCTTCTTCTTCTTCTTCTTCTTCTTCTTCTTCCCAGTGGAGTAATGATCTTTTATATTGTTTGATTTATATGCCCAATTATGTCGGGCTTCATATTTAATGCCTATCGGATCTGATAGCGTATTCTAATTTTCTTTTTTTAAATAATAATAATAATAATAATAATAATAATAATAATAATTGCCTTCTGAGCATTTTCCATTTCCTTTTTTATCAACTCTTTTAATTTTCTTTTATGATCAATTTTTTTCTTCTCTTCTTTAACAAGGTTTAACAATATCCGGCTTTAGCCAACATAATTGAGCGGTTGGCCAATTCGAGCCGGCTCTTTTGTTTGTCATATATTAAAATTCATACATATAAAGAGAAATTTATATTTACAAATAATAAAATCATTATATATACTTTATATTTATTTCAACTAAATTATTTTGTGTAAGAATATTTATTCTTGAAATTTTATAGGTTTCATGCTTCTTCATTATATAGCTACATAAATTTCTTTAATTTAAAACAAGTAAAATAGACCAAAATAATTTATAAACTATATAAATAAATAAAATAGACCAAACTTAGTATATCTCTTATAGTTGTCACTAAATAGATAAAAAGTCACCTAATATAATTTTTTTTATAGTTTTCTTTTTTTTAGATTTGATATAAAGAGTTTTATAGTTATTGTAGTTTTATCTAGCTCAACTCCTAAATAATTATTTACACTAAAAATATTCATTTTTAAAAATATTATTTTATTTATAAATATAATAATAACTACTTCCTCTAACCTTCTTCAGATTTACCAAGCTAGAAGAATTATCCATCTTTTCACAACTCAGTCTTTTACTTTCTCTAAAACTCAATATTTAATCATATTTATGAACAAAATTACAATTTTTAATCTATTTTGATATTTCTGAAAAAAAATGAAGATTTTAGAAGTAAAATAAAAAAAAGGAATTTAATTAAGATAAAATGTCAGTCAAATAAGCTAATTTCCACTTTTATCCTAAAATATATAAAAATCTAGCAGCACATTTTAGTGACAAAACCTAACATTTTGAAACGAATTTGCTATAGTTATCGTCACTGTCATCGTCAACTTCATCGTATTCTCTTCGTTACTTCGCTACCTTTTATCTCCAACCTGATTCGCGTGTCACTAGTCAATTTATATATGTACAGACGGGAAGTTACGTTATTGAGGCCCCCTTCTCTTTTTTAAAATATGTAAATATATATAATATTAATTAAAATTTTTATAATTATTTATTAATTTTTATTTATAATTTTAAATTGCCCCCTCTCTCTTTAATTTATACAAAAAGTCAAAAAAATAATTTCAATAAATTATTTATTCTATAAGTAATATAGTTCTCTTTTTAAAAAATTAATAATATACAAATACAAAAAAAAATTAAAAAAAATAATAAATTTTTTAACTAAATTAATTTAAACTCATTTAATAAATCAAGATACTCATTCATTTTAATTATTTTTTAAGAAATTATATTCACTATTTTTATCAAAAAAAAACTATTCATTATTTAATATTTTTTTCTTTTTCTTTTACTTTTTTATGAATCATCTTCTAAATTTAAAATTTTATATACACAAATATATTAATATTTTTTATTAATTAATTTTTTGGCAATGGAAATGATTAATTAATAAATTTATAAAATATTATTAAAATAAAGATAAATAAAAATAATTAGAGACGAAATCAAAATTTTCAAAAAAAATTTTATCCTCCTTTATTTTAAATTATGGCTTCCCCTTTATATATATATATATATATATATATATATTTCATTTATGAATTCAATATTTAACTAGTTGAATTAAAGTTAACTACTTATAAATAATAGTCAATTAATAATTACTCACATCCTTAAATTACTAATTCTGAAATAATATATTTTCTCAAAAAAAATTCAAATAATATATAAAATAATTAAATTTAATAAATTATTATGAGAAATTTAAATTATAAAATATGTTGTGATTCTAAATAATATTCAAATCAAATCAAGTGAGTGCGAATTAAAATTTTATTTTATAGATTAAAACATAGGATAAATGCTGTAAAGAATAATTCCACTGAAAAATTTTCACTATCTTTATATAACGGTATATGAAACTATAGCGTTGATTCAAAAATATTTATATATTTTTTTATATTTTTATTATTAATGTTTAATTTTAATAATTTACTCATTTCATGCCTTTAATTATTTTTTTAATTTTTTATTTATAAAAATTGACATATGTAATTTTATCGTACCTTATATATTTTCATTGTCATAATCACATTCAATTCTATAAATCATATTAAGAAAACTATTAAAATGCATAAGTATTATGAGATATATAGAAAATATTTTACTTAAGTGTAGAAAATAAACTAAAATTTATTATATTTTTTATGTATAATATTAGATAAATATAACTATATAGAGTCTACATGAGCAAAATAACTGAAAAAAATATTACTGAAATGAAATAATAAACAACTCAACATAAAATAATATAGATTTTTAAAGATGCAATAGCTAACTGTTTTTTTAATCATATTCACATAGAGTCTCGTATATTTAAAGACAATTTAAATTATATTTATGCAAAAATTAATTTATTTAATAATATCTCAATTTTTATTTGCAGATAAGTAAAAAAATTTCACAAAAAGCAAGTAAAATTAAAGCAAATTTTTTTAAAAAAATTGACTGTACACTTGGTGTTATTCATTCTTTATTTTGAGATTCAAATTTATAAGGGAAAAAAAATGGATAATTTTGAAATTCACATACTTTTTGTATTCAGTCTATTCTTAAATAATATTTTATCAATTGATAAAAAAAATAAAAGTTTTTCTAATAATTTATAAGCAATAAAAGCTGGAATGTGTCTTTTGATAATCAACTTTTTTCACTTTCTCCACTTCATTATTTATGAATAGTATTTTTTTCTTTATTTATAAATTATAGAATAGATAAATAATATTATTATTGTAGTATGAATAATATTTTTTATTTCACTTTTAAATTATAGAATAAATATAAAAAAGGGCAGTCCGGTGTACGAATGCTCCCGCAATGAGCAGGGTCCAGGGAAGGGTCGGACTCATTGGGTCTTTGTACGCGGCCTTCCCTTGCAATTAATTGCAAGAGGCCGTTTCCACGACTCGAACCCGTGACCTCAGGTCACACCGCGATAACACTTACCGTTGCGCCAAGGCTCCCCTTCAAATTATAGAATAAATATAATAAAAAAAATATGATTATCTAAAAGTTTACAATGACATATTTGTAGTTGTTAGTTTACATTAAACCAAATCTAATATATCTCCATTAGCACAAAGCCAAACTCTCTATTAGTGATGACTTTCGGTATCGAACTATAGAAAATTGATTGAGCTTCTTAATATTTAAAAGAAAAATTATTGACATAGCTACCGTATTAAAGTGACACTTTATGAGAATTCGCTATTATATTAAGATCTTATCTCTTCATTTTTTAATTATAAATTAATAGGGATGAATCCTATAAATAAATATTTTTTGTTACTCTCCTGCTCTCTTCAACCTAACTCATTTAAGCATTGAAATTTCTTTACTAAATTTTAGTCTCTTTTTTTTGTTTTACAGATAGACAAGTCGAACTTTGATATTTAAGCCCGAGCTCCTAAGTCCATCAAAACCCACCTTGCCATTAATAAATTCAAATTTACGAAAATGAATTCAAACTCAATAAGACTTCGAAGAAAGAAAATTTATGGGGGCGGAAGAGGTCGGCTCGAGCCGTAGTAGAGCTGCGAGGTTGAGTCACTCTCAAAGCTCAACGTGCCCGACTTTGGTACTCCACCAAATATCAATTTTTATCATTAAAAAAAAAATCAATTGTTTCATCTATCAAAAAGCATTAAAATATTTAAAAAATTTGAGCCAATGAGAAGAGTTGCCTAGGAACAAGTATCAATCGGCTGTCACACGTAACCCAATAAATTTTCGCCACCTGCATAGCGTCAAAACATAGTATGCCCTTTTGTCGTTATCCACTTTCGGAATTCGAATACGTGGCAGGAGCTTTATGGTTCAACGTAGAGAGCTGTGAGAGGACACCTGCCTATTCTGCTTTCAATATAGTAGCTATTATTACATAGTCGTTCGTGGGGACCTCTTTGAAGTCAAAGGTATATGTCTTATTGTGCTTTTTTTATTTGCTCTCACTGTTTGCCACGTGGCCCGGCAGCCTTTGTCCTGTAATTCATTCGGAAAGCCAACTAACGTCTATTTTTTATTTTCTTAACCTTTATTTGTTTATTTAAAAGAGAGAGAGAGAGAGAGAGAGAGAGAAAGAGATTCTGGATATGCTTGATCGGTCTCTTGCGAAGAATGTAAACCGTTGAATATGAGTCGTGCATTGGTTTCGATGGCGCATATTTCACATCAAAACGTGCATGCATTCTAAATATTTCCCCTTCTCTTTTCTGTTCATATTCTTACTATCAACTTAACATGAAGGGACAGCTTAGCATTATAAGGATTTTATATTTTTTTATTTGAATTTCCAACTAAAATTTCTTTTTTTTTTGTGACAAATATCTATGCTTATGTACGTTAAATATCCTGATTGTATATCCATATATTCATTGAAGATCGATGCAATTGCATTTAACACATTCATTTATTTCAAAATTGTTATTATTTATTTTAAATTCTATAAATGAAAATAAAATTATTCAAATTTAAAATTTTAATTTAAGCTGAGATTTACAAAACTATCATATATATAATAAATCTTTTTTTAGTCCAAAGATGTTTGATATATGTTCCTTTTTTAAAATTCAAAATTATATTTATTTAAAAAAGTAAAAATGACCTTTTATTAAAATTGGCTCTTGCATGATCCAACAACTGTATTGACAATTGATATCTTATAATCAGTTATTTAAAGTAATATTTGTGAAAATATAATCTCAAACCATGGACTTTGCTTCCATCAAAATTCAAGTAGTGGATAGATATTCAGGTTAGGTTGATGATAAAAGTTTGCAATGAAAGTGAAAAAAATAGAAAAGGAAAAAAGAAGGCAAAAATGATGAAGACAGTCAGGTGAGAGTGAACAAATACGTAATTGCAATCATAATTATAATTATATACAGAAGTGTTGGAGAATATAAATGAATCTCACATCTGAAAAGTATAATAAAATATAATGACATATAAGGTGGTGTAGATTGGGCCTTAACACAAGCCAATTGGTTTTGTGTTGAGATGAGGTTCCAAACCCATTTATATGGTCACTGTATATTTGGCCCAACACTCGCAGAGCCCATGTAATTTCTACATGGTATCAGAGCTAACCAGGTAATGGACTAACCGCCAGATGATCCTGGACTCCATTGTTAACTTAGGGCCTCAGTAAAAATAGGCCTAGGCAATTTGTGATGAATTTAAAAAAAATAGATTGTCATCCATGTTTGGCAAGTGACAATTGGGCTAGGCCCAGTTGCACTTGAGGGAGAGTGTTGGAGAATATAAATGAATCCCACATCTGAAAAGTATAATAAAATACAATGACATATAAGGTGGTGTAGATTGGGCCTTAACACAAGCCAATTGATTTTGTGTTTGAGATGAGGTTCCAAACCCATTTATATGGTCACTATATATTTGGCCCAACACTCGCAGAGCCCATGTAATTTCTAAAAGAAGCAAGTGGATAAACTCTATGAAAACATATAATTAATTAGGTAGCATTTCTTCCGTATAGGCAAGTATGGAAAATTTAAAAATGGAATATCTAATACAGCAAATAAACTCTGAAATAAGCAAACAAAATTTAAGCCAAAGGGGAAATGTTTAATTAGAATATAGAATTAATTAAGCGTCATATCATAGATATATATATATATAGGTGCAAGTTGCCAATTAATTGCCACATTGATTCAAGAAATGTCTATTAACAGATACTGCCTATTTGGCGTAAACTGAACGGGAGATATATGGTTCAAATTTTGAACATGTTTTATCATAAGGGTCGATTTTGGTACGTAAGATAAGGGATATGAAGTTGAGCTTGAAGCAAGGGATTAAATCCAAGTCATTATCATTTTCCTATTTCAATTTTTTGTCTGCTTTTGAGTGATTCTTCTGTCAAACCAATATACTTTTGTCTGAATTTTCAAAATATTGAATTTTAATATTTAATTTTAATATTTAATTTTATTACTTATAATAATTTGTAACTCAGCTTGTGATCAAATCTAATGATAATAGAATTTTAAAAGCATTAATAACATTCCTTGTAGAAAATTATTGTTTTTGCGAGTATAATTTTATAACATTCTTTGTATATAAAAATATGAATTGTATGATGTTTTTTCCCCTCCTCAACAAAAAGGCTCTATAATTTTTTTATTTTTTTACTTCATTAAATTATAGCCATGAATAATTTTATATACTCACTGTTAGCAAAACTTATTCTACATTATTATAATCATAGCTAGATTTTGCCGACTAAAAAGATGGGTAAGTATGTGTTCCACTTAAATAATATTATTAAATTCATGTTATAAAATTTTTTTTATTAAAAAATTTAGATTTAATTTTTTTTATTCCTTTTCTTTTTTAATTTGTCTATTTTTCTTTATCCGATAAGGAAAATATGTGGAATTCTAAGTTAAATTGGGTAAAAAAAAAAGGATTGGTAGCATGGATATTTAAAATGAATATGGATTTAAATAGAGATTTAGACATAGCCAATTGGACATAATAGAAAATAGGACTTGTCAAAAATAATCAAATAATAAAAATATTTTTAAAAATATCTCATTCTTTTTCTCTTTTTTTTTTCTCTCAAAGTTTCCACTTGTTATTTTTCATATACGTTTAATATTATTCCATAACTAAAACACAGTATATTAAAAACTATACATAGAATATTATTTCAAATTAAATTTAAAAAGAAACATCCATGGAGTTTTTAAAAAATGCCTACATTTAAAAAAAATAAAAATAATATATCTCGGATTTAAGTATAAGTATTCATCTTTTCTCCGTACATGTATTTAATAAGAAAAAAAAAACTAACAATGAGTGGAAAACGGCGAATCTGAACCCAGCCTATAGGATGAACACTGCGCTGTCTTCTTCATCATTACTTAATTCTATAACCGATATATATTGGTCGGGCGGGGCCTCCAAAAAGAGGGACCAAGGAATAGAGAACGTATAAGACAAGTTCATGGGCCTTCCTGACAAAGGTCCAATTTAGCAATCCAAGAGAAATGAAATTGTGGAGCACTTTTTAATAGGAGTTTTTTTAAAAATACCCTAAAAAATAAAAATAGTTTCAAAAATACTCTTTTTTTAATTTCAATTTCAAAAATACTCTTTTTTTAATTTTTAGTTTTAAAATATTATTTTTTAGAAGTTTATTTTAGATATATATTTAATATAATAAAAATAAATTTAATTTTTAAAAATAAACATTGAATATATTTTTGATATACAAAAAATGATATATATTTTTAAAAAAAATTAAAAAGTGTGGTATAGAATTTCATCTTTTAATAGCTTGGACGATAACTCTTTTTTTTTTTTTTCGGTTTTCTTAGCGCAATTTTAATGTGGTAAAACCTAAAATGGGCCTAAAAGGTGGAAAAGTGAGTTAAAAGGTTTCCAATTATGGGCTTTAAAATTTTTGGAAAAAGAGTTGATCAGTCAGGAATTGTAACTCTTCTTAGTAAGTCCTATATTTGTACCCATTCAAACAAGTTTAGTTTTCGAGTTTAGCTGTTTTATTCGCTCAAAGTAAACAGTGGTTTGCAACTTCTGAGTCTGAGCTACGACTTTTCTTGGAAAGGGAAAATGGACTTTACTGTTTTACTTGCCCCCCTGCAAAAATGAGCATCAAAATACAGAATTTTCCTTGTTAATAAGGCACCTACTCTATGCCGTAAATACTCACAGCACAGTCATGACCGGCATATTTCCAGCATTTTTAACTCGTGGAGGCTGCATTCTATGTGTCTTTATAGAATGTTGTTAACCCACTATAATTAACTCAGACTGCGAATTTAAATTCTTTAGTTATAGAATTTTAATTATTAAAAAAGATTGCAATTAATAGTTGTTTTTCTTTTTAGTTTTGATATATAATTTCCTCAAGACCATATATATAAAAACTCAAGAAAAAATATGCAAATCATTCAAATGAATAATAAATAAACTAAGAGAACATAGGTCTTACTTTACTCATTATCACTTTCACTAATTACAATGCTACAACCTATAGAAACAGGTTTTTTAGGGAACTCTTCTTCCAGTACAGGTTAATTTTTAATTTAAATTTAAAAATAAAAGATTTAAATAATTAAAGTGTAAAAAATTGAAATAGGGGAATGTGCAAAATGATCGTGTCAATAAAAATTTTCCAAAATTAACAACACTACCCACGTAAGCTTTTGTATGTTTGTTTTTACTTTAAAGAGTATAAGTTCAGAGCCTTTCTCATCCATCAACATATCAAATTGACTTCAAAATATCGAAAAGCTACTCTAAAGTTTCTTGCTTTTTTTCAACTAATCCTCTTTCTCTCTATACAGAGAGAGAGAGAGAGAGAGATTATTAAGAAAATGAAAAAGGGCTGCCTTTATTGATTTTATTATTTTTAATTAACAAAAAAGAAAATAATAAGTAATTGTTTGATGCGTAAATTTAAAAAAAAATTTGAAGGACCGATATTATTGGGTTTAGCCATGGAAATTAATAATAATAATAATAATAAGAAAATAAAAGCGTCAACAACCTGGTTAGGAGATGCAGGGATTTGACATTTACTTGTTGTTCCTATCCCACTTTCTCACTCTGTCTAGAGAGAGACACACACACAAATTTCAAGACTGTAAAAGCGTTGAAATCTGGAGCCAGTATCGTCCTCTCCGTTTGTCACTCTGATGTACAGTAGAGAGCTGATAGCTAAGCATGGCAGCACTTCTTACGGGCACCATCCTCGCTTCCAAACAAACCCTTATCTGTTTCATTCACCCTCTCCTATTTCTTTCTTAATTATTTTTTTTTCATTTTAGCTTAATTAATCTATTATTAACATCACCTTTTCTCATTTTCAAAAAAAAAAAAAAACATCACCTTTTCTATGGAAGTATATTATTTTTCTTAACTTTTTATAAATGTCAAAACTTTAACACTTTTCACCATTTAATTATCTGATGAAATTTCAAACTTCCGTACCCACAAATTAATTAATTAACATATTATATCATCTGTTAAACAAAAAAAAATCAATGAATACTTAATAAATATCATTTTTATTTTTATTTGTCAATTACTTTCATTTAATTTAATCCAGCTAGCAATAACATGACTGGCAATAGAGAATGCAAGTTGCGATGTAAGACAAAATATTACTATGTTGACAAGTACAAGCACAGTATCCTCTTTCATCAAATCAACATTTTTCCTTTTTTATTTTTATTTTTTTTAATGTGGACTCTGCAGGTTGTTGTAATAACTAATAAATCTTACACTTGATTTCTCTACATTATTCATTTTTATACTACTCTAATTAAACCTCACTTGATCTAAGTTATATATACAGACAGGTTTAATTATTCTATCATCATTTATTACAAAAGGAAAAAGAAAAACAGGGAAAGAGGCCTATCGAAGAAATAAGAGAGAGAGAGAGAGAGAAAAGAAGAAAAAAAATTTGGACCCATTAAATTAGATGGCCTGAAGAAAGTGAAGATGAAGGTGGTGCCTAGGAAAAATTATATGCTACAACCGTTGTAGCAATAAATGCCTACAACGGACCAATGAAATTCTTATACGTAGATTAAATGATTTATTTCATTGGTCCGTTGTAAGCATTTAATCAAAGTGTAAGAATCTCATTGGTCCGTTGTAGACATTTATTACTACAACGATTGTAGCATATAATTATTCGGTGCCTAGTCTCTATCTGGCCACCGAAGAAAGCAGAGGGCAGTTTTTAATAAGACAAACACATCTTTATCTCAAACCCATGTCTTGTTAATTACTGTCTTTTGCAATCTGGAAAAAGATTGACAAAAAATATGATTTTAAAAAAAAAAAAAATGAAATAGTATAATTGGACCCACAGTATTAAAGTCCTTATATGAAAACTATACTATACTCACCGAGGAATTGGGATGGGTAAAAAGGTCGAGTTAAAAGGAGAGCGTGGACCCCTGACCCTATCTGTCGGTCATCGCCTCGAATTTCTCGCCCCTGCCTAAAAGTGACACGGCAGACGAGGGTCCAATCTTTCATAAAAATACAAAATTATTTAATTAAATTATTTTTCAAATTAGTACTGGTGTAATATTTAATTAAATATATATATATATAAGAGTTTGTAAATCCAAATTACTACAACTAAAAAAAAAAGAAGAAAATATTAAATGGCGTTTCCATTGTCGGGCAGCTCAAAAACTCAACCACTCTTCTGACTCAATTCTAGGCGTCCTTTACTTTGATTCCTTTTCTATTCAATAATTATTTAAATAATGTAATTATTAAAAAATTGGGAAAATACGGCTTTTGTATCATGGTACGTCTTCCCATCCTACGGTCCATAATGGGTCTTGATTTGTAGGTTAAATGGTGCTGTACAAACATCAGGCAGCAGCACAGTCGCAGTAGTTGATGTTTGATTACACCATCAACCATCAGACCTAAAGATTGAAAAATCTAATGGTGGATCAAATCCCGTACGAGGTGAAACCCATCTGATTGATATAAATGGAACGGTGGAAATTGGAATTTGAGCATAACTTATGATGTTCAGTATTACAGTCGATAGAGAGTGCATGGGGGTGTCGTGGTCATTTCTGGAACTGAAATATTTAAAAAATAAAAAGTAAAAAAAGAAAACAGCTGGTAGGGTCGGGTCTGCACCTATCTTTTGTCTTTTATAAGGTTGGGTTTCCACTCGTTTTTTACTCATCTTATTATAACCCCCATGCTATATCATTCTATTCATCATTATCCCACGCTCTTTCTCTTTCTTTTGTTCTCATCCCCCTTGATCATAGCCGAGACTCTTGGGGGATAAAATTTCTCTAATCTATGAAGATATCAATCGAAAAGGGAAGCTTCTCTTTTGAGGGGAATGTTGTCTGGCTCGAGGACTCTCTTTTGATCCATCTTTCTATCGTTTTCTTGTTTTATATCCATAGATCTAATTACAATTTACATGGTTATAGGGTTGATTGATCATTTGTTAGTGTCGTCGGACCAGGCTTCATTCCCCCCAATTAATGCTTCCAGGGTTTTCTTTATCTATTTTGTTTTGTTCTTGAATGAAGCTGCATGTAGAAAGGTTTGTTTTTATTATTATTATTTTTCTCTAATTTTTTCATATTTATTCAACTTCTTCTTTTTTTGGGGGTAAACGCGGGTTGGTTTTCATGTTTTAGATTAATCAAAGTTGTTAGTTTTTTGCAGATTGGTGTAATGATGAAGTATTTGACCAATATAGCAGCAGCTACTTCGAAGTTTGAATAAAAGTTTTTCATCATTACGCCCTTTTTATTTTCTTTTTCTCTGTTCGTGCGATAATTTTGTTCCTTTTTTCTATTTTTTTTAATTTATTGTCAGCCTTTTATAGTTGATGATTAGGTGGATTTCTCTCATGATGATTTCCAGTATCTGATCTGTCCGTTTCTGGTAGCTTCAGATCTGGGTAAACTTATTCTTCTTCTCTCTCCTAGTGTTTCATGTTAATCACAAAATAAATCATTCAGAAAAACAAAAAAAAAAGGCTTAACTTCGTGTTGGATGATATAATAGCAAGAAATTGCTGATACCCTTTTCTTTCTCTTTCTGTCATTACTTAGAGATATAAGTTTTGCAAATCTGCTGGTTGCTCTGTAATGTTGTTTTTTTTGGGGTCTAAAGTAGGTACAAATCCAAGTTGAATGGTTGAACATCAAAGTATAATTTGATTTTATTTGATATGCATGACATAGGGTAAAGGACCTCCATTAATTAAGAACATTGTATGATTTATACTAGTCTACTAGTAATTCTCTTTTAGTGTTTTCTTTGAGACTTTGTGCATTTATTGTGTACATGTGAGGTGTGTGTGCATCTCATTATGTCTTGTCTTTATTATTATCTCTTATTTTGAAACCCTAACTCTTTCCAAAGTTGAAAATTTTGTTAGAAATTTAGAAACTTGGATTGCATAATTAATTTCCTCTGTGTCTCTTAATTAGTTTAAAAATATATTTTGTGCACTAACAGAATCCAAATGTTGTATCATTTGATCTAATGTATTAAAAGAGAAGACTTTCTGTGTAGAAATCTCTTCATTTGATAAGCAAAGGATTGATTGATAATGATTGATAAAATGAAATAATTTTGATTGATTTTCAGAGAAGCTTTTGTGCAGAGAAGCCACATGCTATAGCAGTGAGAGAGTTTGTTCCTATTATTGCGGTTCAACGTTGTACATTGTTAATTAATCTTTCAAGAGGGTAGAGATAAACCCATTGGATAATAATTATCACCATGAATGATATTAGGATCTGAGGATCTTTTCTTTATGTTGTATATATATTATCTCAGTCATATGTCATTTATTGTGAAATTTCATTTCTCTCATGGGTGTTAAGGAGAAGAAGAAGAAACATGCTGAATGTTCAAACAGTAATTGATTTGAAAAAGAGTCAGAAAAACTGTATAAATATTATAGTAATTAATATTGTGGTGAATTCGCATTACTTCGCACCGAATGGAGATTAATCAGAAAAATGTCAATGTTGAAAATGGGCGAGTGAATGAATGGGTGGTGTTGTCTCGTAAAGAAGTGCTTTTTGGGAAATTGAATCTTTTTGACCTTTTGCAAACATAAAGTAAAACCACTTTCTGCTTCGCTTTTATCCACGATGTTCATTCGGCTTTGCTTTTTGATTTTTAGAGAGGTGTTTCTTTGGCCCATGTTGATGAATTCCTATAAAAACTTTCTCACCACAAATTTGAAATTTCAATGAATGATTGGTATGCGTAAAAAAAGATACGATAAAAAACATGCTAAATGAATCAAATTAATTCGGATTAAAATTTTTTTATACAATAAATATAAAGTTAGAATAATTATTTCTTTAATATATTTAATGTATAAAAAGTTTTTCAATGCATATATGTATAAAATTGATACATATAGCATTCTTGAAAAAGAAAAATATGCAAAAGATAGAATGCTGGTAGCCTTACCTCCATAAATGACTTGAGGGCGTAGAAAACTAGCGAAAAACCTAGGCTTTTTCACTGTTACAAATTTACAGGGTTACTTTTTCCTTGCTTTCTTTCATCTCTAGATTTCTCAACTTCTAAATTATAATGTCAACTGTGTGAAGTTAATTAAGTTATAAGGTAATTGGCTTATTACACAATAAGGTAGCTTACTCTTATTCTTGAAGCTCATTCCATCTCAATCGATAATTTCCTTCTTACAAAATGAATTTTAATTTTAATGTCATAACATAAATTTAATAGACAGTTCAAAAGTTCATAGCTTTTCCTTTTTGGAAAAAAAAAATCACAATGGCTGCAAAATCACAAGTGTCAATAGTTTTAGAGGTGCATATGGGTCTTGCATGGGCTGGAATGGAATGTAAGTATCCGTCTATATTTTAGAATTAATATATATATATATGTATGATTATATTAGAATAATATTTTTATAAAAGAACTAGAAAAACTCTCGTTTGCAGATATTTTCACTTTATCTATATATTAATTTCAAAATTCACAAAAATTTAAGTAAATAAAACAAAAATTAAACAATAAAAATTATAAAGTAAATCGAAAAAATTTAAATAATAATAATTAAAAAATAAATCTAACAAAATATTAAACAAACCTAACATGAAATTAACCAACATAAATTAAAAAAAAATTAAAATCTAATCAAATAATAAATTTGAACAAAAATCAAAATAAAGCAATCAAAGTAACTGAAATTAAAATAAAACATTAACAAAAAATTAAATTACAGAAATTAAAACACCAAAACATAAAAAAAAATTCAAAAAGAAGCTATATATATATATATATAAATCAACCCAAAATATTATAAAAAACACAATAAAAAAATTCATAAAACTAAACAACACAAAATGAACAAAAACAATTCAATAATAAAAAAATTAAAATAAAATAAAACAATAATAAATTATTTAAAAAATTATCATATGATAGGAAAATACTAAAAAAATTACATTGAACAACTGGCGGTTAAAAAAAAGGCAAGAAAAGAGAGTAAAAAATGATAAGAAAAAAATGATAATCTTTTTCATGATAACTGCAAACACGATGGTCAAATAGAAATAAGATGGTCAAATAAAAAAAATAAATAATAGATCAAATAAAATATATAAAAAAAATAAAAATAAAATAAAAAATATAAAAAAAATATCAAATAAATATCAGTAGCAAGCAATGTTTGAATCTTATCAAATGGGAGAAAAGCTTTACAAGTATCTTTAGAATTCATGGTCCAAAAAAAGCATTTAATTAATTGCGGAAAAATGCATAGATATCAAGATGTAACTTTATAAAATCAAAAATAAAAAAACAAACAATTTGCCTTGCATAAATATATTTTTGAGGTTGTGCAGAGTGTTATTAGGGCTGTAATCGAGCCGAGCCGAGCTTTGGAAAGCTCAAGCTCGGTTCATTATAAAATAGTCAAGTTCGAACTCGAACTCGAATCGAGCTTGAGCCGAGCCTAAATTTATATCGAATCAGCTCATATATCATGTATCTTGAGCTTGAACTCGAGCTTGATTTAAATAAGTTTAACGAGCTAAATAAACTTATTTTAATTTTTATTTTTCATTCACTTTTTCTAAATTTTTATAAAAGATATACTAAAATTTATGGTTGTATGAAAGGTGAATAATATAATTTTATATTAATAAAAATAAAATATTATATTACTATAATTTTATATTTTACTATAAATTATTAACCTATTTTATATTGTATATTATTTAATTTATTTATCACATATGTCATATATTAATAAATTAAATAAATTAAGTTAGTTAAAAATTAATATATTCACATACATAGTTTAATACATATAAATAAATTATATATATTTTTAATCCAATATACTAAACGAGCTAGCTTACGAGTTTAACTCACGAGCTTTTTAAATGAGCTAGCTCGCGAGCTAACGAGCCAAGTATTTCATAACTTGAGCTTAGCCCATTTAACAAATGAACAGTTCGAGCTCGAGCCTGAACGAGCTTTTACAGAGTCGAGATCCAAACCGAGTTCGAGTAGCTTGGCTCATTTACAGCACTAAGTATTATTATATTTCTACCAATTTATATTATTATTAAATTATAACTAATTATTATTCATGCTATCTCTATGAGACTAAACTTTGCGATTGAACTTCGACGACTAAATTTTATGATGTTCAGATAATAGTCGGCATGATGTGATAACAAGTATAATGGTAACACTTAAAAAATTTATTGATCATGGCAGATTTTATCTCATATCCATTCACTATATATAGAAGTACACCCCTACAGATAAAAAGATCTTAACATACTTTTCTTTTTTTTTTTTTTACTTTAAAGCTTGTCTATTATGCATGCTGCTAATGTAGACATTGGAATTTTTCTATAAGAGCTCGGTTTCCCCTTTTTTGACGTTGTAAGAGCAGAACTCAAATCTCCAAATTAGAGCAAGAGTTTTCGAAATTTACCTTGTCATCAATTATCCATATAAAAAAAATCTTAATCTTATTTAAACTTTTTAAATAAATATAATTATTTTTTATAGGAAGAGTAGATATTTTATTGATAATAGAATGTGAAAAAACATATATTTATTGAAAAGTAAATAAATATAATTATTATTAATATTAAATAATAATTTTATTTGAATTTTTTAAATATAAATTATTATCAAATTGGATATTATAATTATATTTAAACTCTTTAAATATTTATTTATTGTATAATAAATAATAAATTTAATTTGAAATATAAAAAAATTAAGATAATGACAAGATTAAGAAAACAATACGTATGTAATATAATATTATAATAGTATTAGTTGTTGACGGTTTTCATATAATATATAGATATTATTTATTTATCAAACTAATATATATAATATGCAAATGTAATAACTAATTTGCTCCCACAACTCCTTTGTCATGGACAATCCAAGCACATTAGCAAGAACATTTTTTTACTAAACACATGCAAATTTGACTTGCCGCCTTGATATCCAGCTCCTCCCATTCTTCGTCGCTAATCTTGGATTTTTCTGAGTCTCCACTACCATCGGCTTTTCCTGAATTCTTTTCGCTGACCGGTTTACCTTGCAAAACCTTATACAGTCCAGACTGGATCAACAAATCTTTGACTTGCACTTGCCACAGTGCAAAATTCATTCTCCCGTCAAATTTTTCAATATCAAATCTTATCGTCGACATGCTTATTTTGTGCTAATAAAGGACTAGAAATAAATAATTACACCGGGTAAATTCCCAGATAAGAGGAGGAGTCACAATGGTCTCACTTAAAATCCACTTGTCTTAGACTAAATTCGTGTCGTTTGACAGAATTTACCTAGACATGTAATTATTTATCTCACCACCAATAATCAAGCACACCAAAGCAAAACGACTCCACCTTTTCCAAAGCTCCACCAGCTTCAAAGGGCTCCAACAAAATAATGTTTAACAAAAATCTCTTCTGATGTGGAAGATCAGACCAAGCTGCAACCACAGAGCATACTAAGATTGTTAACAAAAAATTATAACACTTAAGCTCTGATACCACTTGTTGGGAAAATGGCTATTTTCCCGTCCCTCGGACCGTCTTTAAGCAGGAATAAATGAGAAAATAAAATAACAATTGAGAAATTAAAGAGAATAAAAACACAAAGATTTAACGTGAAAAACTCCCAAATGGAGAAAAACCACGGCTGTTGCCTAACGACAACCAAGAAAAATATTTACTATGCGGCAAATTGTTACAACAAAAAATACAAAATATTTTTCTACCCAACACCCAAATTACCTCGAATATTTATATTCTAAGAGACTTCAAGAGCTCAACTTTAATCTCTAATATAAAACATTTGTTGTGTTTTGATGTATTTTGAAACTGAAGAAATTAAGTCTTATTTATAACTAAAAAATCCTAACTCCTTTTGATATAATCCCGACGTGGGATCTCTTACTTTTCTTTTTTTTTTTTTCAAAAAAAGCGGCTAACACAAGCAAGGTTTTTTACATTAGAGTCTTACAATAAGTTTTGTATGTTAATCACAAAATTAACTTTAATATTGAAGTTAACGTTCTAATTGTATCACTGGTGAAATGGTCTCAGCTGTAGTTTGGTATCCATATCTCATCATCCTGTTCATTGGATTAAAGTATTAATTAATTAACTACCAATTTGTGGCTGGGTGATTAAAAGCATATTACTCCCACTTAAATCTTCAATTTGAGTCTTAAATTTTAAGCCAGTTACTCCTCCACATGTAAGTCATAAAAAAAAATCACTAATTAATTAAACGTACAATTTTAATCAAGAACTGCATAAAATAAAATGGCTTTAGTTTTTACTTAAAAAACTGCCGAGGATTATAACAGTCATAAACGACCTTCATGGCAAAAAAGGGAATTAGAAACATCCATTTGATAATTGAGATTGTCTTTCAATTTGTTGGTACTTAGAATTATTAATACTGCAAAGGGATTTTTCCTTTTTCTGATAAATGGTTCCTTGAACATTTTCTGTTTTGAGTTTCTTTTATGATTTAT
This sequence comes from Garcia nutans, assembly GCA_947685225.1. Lineage (NCBI taxonomy): Eukaryota > Viridiplantae > Streptophyta > Magnoliopsida > Malpighiales > Euphorbiaceae > Garcia > Garcia nutans. Next base: position 10,669,726 of record CANTUV010000010.1, on the reverse strand, counting down.
ATTTTATCAGTGCTGCTCCTCGGCTCCTGTATTTTGCCACTGCTTTGAACCTTTAATTCTTTGGTTACCTTTTTGTCCTGTTTAAAACTTGAGATAATTTCGACCTTTTTTCAAAATTTTGGGCCTCTGACGTCCAAGACCTTTATTTTATAAAATTTGGGTTGTCCCGATCATGGGTTGCCTATAACACAAGCCCAAATATTTCATTTATAGCGTTGCGGAAATTTTGAAAATATTTTATTTTATTTCACAAATTTTCTAAATTTATATAATTATTTATTTTATATTTTACCAATATTTTGGTTCCACAAGACAAGCTCTTATTACTCAAAAGTTAAGTTTACAATAATTTATATTTTATGTTTTATTTGTATGTAACTGAAATTTGTAAAAATTTTAAGTCATTAATTAGTTTTTTTATAACTTCATAAAAAATTTTAAACGTGAATCAAGAAAAATGGCATTTGAATAGGTATTTCTACAATACATGAAAAATGGCATTTGAATTTAACTCTGAGTTTTAGTTGAGAGCCAGACGCTAAGAATCAAAATTCTTCTGTTAGCCAAATTCTTTCTTACTTTGAATAGTCGTTTGTTGGACCTCTTAACTTTCGGCAAAAACAACGTATTTTATCAAAGATTTATATCATGAAATTCTGAGAGGAGTGGTCCACTTATGAAAGTTTTAATTCTTCACATTTTACACGTGTTAATGTCTAATTTAACTACTTACTAGTGTTTGGTATTCATATTTTTTTAATTGAAAAAAAAAACATTTTGACTTTTGAATCAAAACATTTTCCCTTTTTTGTGGAATTATCTTCTCTCTCTCTCTCTCTCTCTCTATCTCTCTTTTGTATTATTAAACTTTTGAGTTTCATGAAATTCAAGGATAAAGTCATAATTTTCTCAATATGAAAAAAACAATTTTAATTTTTAGAATAAAATGATATAAGTTGGATTTAAATATCTAACTATATAATTATACAATCCTTTTACTGATTCAGGTGATCGCCTAACTTAAGCTTCAAATTCTTTGGACACTTGATTTTTTTAAGAGATTATATATATAATATTTGCTGTGTATATCTACATAAATAAAATTTTTTAAAAAAAATCAATGATTTGTTTGTAGAATTCCACGAGCAAAATGATGCAGAATAATTGCTTTTATCTCAAATTATGGGCTATTTTTGAAAAAAAAAAAAAGAAAAGAAGGAAAGAGATAGTGCAACTGGCCAGAGCCTCAAGAGTCAATGAACTTAGTATGTTGACTTATTATGACAAATATCTGAATTCTATGAAAAAGAAAGAGAAAAATGAACCCATCTTTTATACCAATTTTAGACGCTGTAAAACAAAATTGTGATTGGAATGTCGAATGACCCATACAATAAGTCCAACTTATGTCATTGTTATTTAGTTTGCCCCTTTAATTAAAATTTGTTTAACAATTAATTTCATTCGTTTAAAGATTCAGTGTGAAAACTTATTCAATGGAAGCATGCGCAGAAAGGATTTAATTTTGAATTAATTTTTTTTATCAAAGTAATTTTGAATTAATTTGGATAATGATGTTTTGAGTGGAATATGAAAATAGCCAACCAAATGTGGCGCGGAAGATTCCTGTACGTGCTCCGCAGTCCATATACCCTTGACCATTACACTTACCATAAAAAAATTAAATTAATTATATATTAATTTGGAAGTCAAATGACAGTTATTTTATTATTTTTCTCAAAATTGATAAAAAAAATTTGTAACATATATATGTATAGAGATAATAAATGGGAGCCAGAGAGAATAAAAATGTCAAAAGCATGAAACTTTTCTTTATTGCTTTCTTCAAAAAAGCAACACTCACTCCCTCCACTTTGGATGGTCTTTCCATTCCCCACTTCCTTCACTTTGCATCTTTTCTCCACTCCGCCATTTGTATATGTCCCCCTAACACTATAATCATCATCATCATTATTATTATATCATATACATATGGTTAATCAGTAACTTATTTCATAGTTTTCATATATAAAAATATATATATATATATATATATATATATATATAAAATGATAATCCGTTGGATTCATAGTCGATATATAGTGGATGATTGAGTACCTAATTCATAATGTGTAAAGTTAAATACTTGAAAATATATTTTACAATTTTTCTAACAAATGGATTAAAGATATTACTAGTTAAAAGTGTTTATTTTGAAAAACAAAAAAAAAAGATATTATTTTAAAATTTTAATTTTTTTAGAATAATTCAAAAATAAGCACTACCATTATTAATTTCATAAAAAAACAAAATTATTAAGATAAAAGTAATTAATATAGTGCAACGCATGCCTCTGAAAGAACAAATAAAAATACAAGATATTCCTTAGAATTATCCTATTAACTAAAAAAATATTCATTTTACTGAACATTTATACGAACGTTATTATCTTTCTGTAATGATATATATTAGGGGTGGACAAAAAAACTAAAAAAATCGAATCGACTGAGAAATCGGTTAATCGATTGGTCAGTTCGGTTTTCGATTCTAAATCACATCAAACCGAAAATATTCGGTCGGTCAGCGGTTTCATTGCTCAGAAAACCGAACTGACTAAAAATCGACCAAATTTTTTTGGTCTAAACCAAAACCGCTGGTTTATAATGAAACCGACCGATTTTTATCTAAACCAATTTTTTTGGTCTAAACCGAAACCTATAGAAATTTTTTTTTGTCTAAATCAATTTTTTTGATTTGAACCAAAACCGACCGAAAACCGACCGAAAACCTTTGGTTCGATTTTTTTCGGTTTCTACTTCTGTCGGTTTCGATTTCGGTTACTAATATATTTCATCGGTTTTTTTTGTCGGTTTTTGCATTTCGGTTCGGTTCGACCAACCGAACCGAAAATGTCCACCCCTAATATATATCCACTTAAAGATTTATTTTTACCTTAAAATTTCTAACTTGTCAAGAATATGTAATTCATTTTAGAGGGTTTCTCCTTTTATTTACTTTGTATTTGTTAAAAAAAAAAAAGAACTATACACATAAGTTGCTTTTTTAAACAAATATTTATAAAAAAAAAATCCTCTTTGAAGCGAAATTATAAATTAAGAGGACATATATCATAAAAACAAGCAAATAGACAATAACCACCTCACATTTATTTAAAATATTTAATAAAATTATAAAACAAGACAATAACTTAAATATAAATAAATAAATAAAAAGAAAATAGAGAATAATTAATTTCCATAGTTTATTTATAAAAATGTACATATAATTAAAAAAGAAAATCAGGCAAATAATATCCAAACAATAGTGAAATGCCTAATATATCTCCACTTAGGCGCTGGTGAAAACTTTTGTTACTTTATAAATGTCACTTTGTCTATTTTATTGTTAATTAACGAAGAGTACATTCTCAGTACAAGTGCGGTACATACAATGCCAAAGCTAACACTTATCATTTGCATTTTTATTATAATTTTAATTTCCTAATCTGCAGTGAGAATGTTTATCCTGTCATATATATATATATAATATAATATAGTCATTAATTATTCTTTATTATCATAAAAAACGATAGATTTAAGGAAAGAAAAGGGTTCACTGCATATATTTAATTTTGATGCTACAAAAAAAAAAAAATCTCACTCTAACATGCGTAACCAAAAACAAAGTAAAAGCATCTGATTTTGTGGAATAAACACTCACTCATTATCCAACCTAACAACACGAGCATAGGACCTTCTGTCTTTTCATTTTTTTTTTCAAATTTGCTACTTGAAAATTCATTATTTATTACTATTACCCAATTCGAACTTTAGAATAGCCAATGGCCCATTTCACAAATAAATGAAAATGAAAATTGTATTTAGACTTTTAATTGATGTAATAGTAATAAGAAAAAAAAATTCACAAATTTTTATTAAAAAGTTTTTAGCCACTTCACAAAAAAATATATAATAAAGTCGTAATAAATTCTAATACTTTTGAAAATCTGATACATTTACATTTTTTAATAATTTTATAAAAAATATTAATAATATAATAAATTCTTTGTTAAAAAAAATTATTTTTTATCAGTTTATATATATTTAATACAAATACAAAATTTTATATACATATTTTTTCTATTATTTTTATCACAATATTTTTGCAACTTGCATTGCATTCTAAAATCCAACCATTAATCTTTAAAATAAAATCCAACCATTAATGTGAAGATTTTCAAATGCTTTTTATTAATTTAATTTTATTAAATATCCATTTATTGTTTCAGGTATTCAAGGAGTAATTACTAGAAAATAAATGATAAATCAAATTAATACTAAAAAAAAAACCTATTTATATGCATAATTAAATTATTTGAAAGAAAAAGTAAAAAAAGGTTAAATTGAAAAAATAAAACGAAATAACGGTAATTTTCCATAATGTTTTGAAGAAATTTCCTAAATGCAGATATTATTTAATGGTTCGGCGTTGACGAGACATTGATACATATTAGTAAATAGTAATAACAAATTAATTTGAAGAAGGTGTGGTGTGGGACTGTGTTTGGGTAGTGAGAAAGAAATGGAGAGAGGGACCAAATCCAGGCAACGAGATTTTCGGTCCCATGGGGTTGGAATTTAATGGAAGAGAAAAGGACTTTTTTGTCCGATTTTATTCTTTCCATTGCTTTTGTATTCATATATATATATATATATTTACAAAATTTGTGTATAAATCAAATCTCAATTAAATTAAATTGCGATAATTAAAATAACATATATTAATTAATTTTTACAAAATACTTATTAGGTAAGAAAATAAGAGTTCGAATATAAAAATTACACACCATATTTAAGATATTATATAAGGAATAGAAAGTGACGAGCCAATAAATGTTGGCATTGACAGGTCGATTTGGTTCATTAGTTTTGAGATTCTTTTGATATTATGAATAGTTCGTCCTCAGAATTCTCTGAATAAATCTTGAATAAAATAAAAAATAAAAAATAAAAACCACAAATAAAAAAAAAAAAGAAAAAGAAAACCTTGATAGTTGGTACAGGAGCATATGTGTCTCTGCCCTTTGGTATAAGAACGCAAGCTGACGAGACAACCTTGAGGATCACATGTGACATGTGGGAGCCCTGTTGTTACTGGCTGTCTCTTACAACTTTGCCCTACTCCAAACGACACTCTTATTCTCGGACTGCCCTAATGATGCATTGCCCCACATACCTCCACGTGTCAATGCCTTCTCCACTCACTGTACACGTGTCTTTCCCCATCCGTTTTCCTCATAATTACGATTCTGCCACTGACTCTGAGAATCCTAAATTCCTAATCGTACCCTACCCCACCATCCCAAGCAGTCCGTTACAACAACAAATTGCTACGCTACTGTATATGTAAATATAGTTATCTTACCCGTTTTAATCAAACGTCTATAAACCCACTTTGTGTAAAAAACAAGTAACTATATTTTGATTACGCTATAAAATTAAAGCATTAAAAAAAAAAACCTTCTAGGGCTCTCTGAAATTCCTTTATTTTCCTTTTTTTTTTTCTATATAAATAAAATCTTCTATGGGTGGGCATGTGCTGTTTGGGGGTTTTATATGAACCATGGCCGAGATTTCAACTTCTCTTAGATACTCTTCGCTGGCTGCGTTGAATCAAGATCCTTGGCCGTTTTCCCTCTTTTTCTTGTAAATATATATATTAATAGTATTTCTTGGTTTTTCTTTAGGGACTCTTGATTTTATTAATATCATGGGTAGCGGAGAGAAGAGTCTAAAGAACTTTCACTTGCATCTGCCTCACCTTCATCATCATCACCACCACTACCATGGGAATCACAACAAGAAGCAATGGAGAGATGTCCCTAAAGGGTGTTTGGCGATCAAGGTAGGCCAGGGAGAGGAGCAACAGAGATTCGTAGTGCCCGTGATATACTTTAATCACCCGCTGTTCATGCAGTTATTGAAAGAAGCAGAAGAAGAATATGGGTTTGATCAGAAGGGAACTATCACTATCCCTTGTCATGTGGAGGAGTTTAAGTACGTTCAAGGTATGATTGATAAGGAAAAGTCCCTTCATCACCACCATCATGTCGGCTGTTTTAGGGTTTGATTTGTTACCCTCCAACAAACAGCAGGTTTCAGGTCTTTTGTCTTCTTTCTTTTTGGGATGTAAATTCTGAGTTTTTTTTTTAGTCTTCTTCTTCTTCTTTTTCTTCTTCTTCTTCTTTTTCTTTTTCTTTTTCTTTGTTTGACCGATCAATCGGTGATGGGAATGAGATGACGACGAAGATGAAAAACGTTACCTGGCAATTGTATTTGATTTTTGTTATTTTGTTAGGAAGCGCACTGAAAAAAAAACAGAGAGAATTAAATGCCTACTCTTAGTTTCTTTTCTTTTTCTTTTTCTTTTTCTTTGCTTTTACTTTTTTCTTTTTCTTTCTCTGCAAAAAAAAAAAATATCATTTGGTACAGCACAAAGGCAAACCAGTGGTAGGGTCGTAGCAGTTGCTTTAGACTTATTTTTCTTTACCATTAATTAATAATCAGGACGACAATCACAGGATATTTAATTTAATTTAATTTAAATTTAAAACAGATTAAAGAATTCTTGATTCTTTCTTTTCTCTCTTTCCCAGTCCTAAAAAATAAAAATTAAGCAATTTTGTCATGACCAAGAAAAAAAAGGGTCCCCATACATTATTTTGTGGAGAAGTAATGTGAGCAACATGAAATGACTAAACTTATTTCTTTGGAATGAGAAATCTCACCTGATCGTCATCGGCAATGAATTGAATTGAATTTGGGTATGTGGAGAAGGAAATTAGCCAGTAAACAGTAGTAATAGTGGGCGTTACTGTTTGGATAGTCTCCACGTTTCAGTTGTTAGCTCTTCTTGAACAGAAGACAATAACAAGAATCAGTAAACCCTTGTCAGATGGCATTTAATTCACATTAACAAATCTAATTTTATTTATTGCATGCCTTCCTTCGTCACTATTTTTTGTGGGCCTTTACTTTTAGAGATGGTGTGAACTGTTGTGGGATACTATAATAATTTGAATGTGATATTATGTTTTTTTTTAAATTGTATTAAGACTTTAAGAAGAGCTTTAATTATTTTGTTAATTATTTGATTAGCTAGGATCACGACTGCTTTGTATTTTTTTTTTCTCATGTTAATTTTCTCATTTATTAGAACTGATAATGATTACTCATCAGTCCTCACTCAGATAATGGCGCGATACAGTAAATTAAATATCATTTCATTTGGGATTCTAATCCTTTTTATTTGATTAAGCGTTACTATCTTAATTGTAATTTTTACTTTTTAAAATAAGCAAATAATCTCGTTTGCAATAGTAACTGTAATAGTTTTAACATACGCTCCCATTCAAAAAAAGCCTTAGTGTAATATAGAGTTTTTAAGTTTTTTTTTCTGCTGATGGTATGCATGTGCTGTAATTAACAACTTTAGATGGGCAACTCAAGCAGTAAGGTTTTGAACAAAATATTTTTATTACATTTACTAAAATACCATACGAAGGAAAATGCTGCCGTGGAACTCAGTTGCTTTTAGAAGCAATACAAAGCATGCTTTTTGGGAGAGAAAAATGAACATATAATAAAAGACTACGAAATTACATGATTTGATTTAATTATTATATCTTTCTAGTCATATTACGATGTATTTCCCATTTAAGAAAGAAAATCTCAATGCATCCATGCTTTTAAAAAGTTACCGAAAATGCAGCAAAACTGACTTATCCTCCCATTTTTCTAGCTCATTTTTAAATGATACTCGAATATATTATCATCAAATGACTTATTCAATATATATATATATATATATATATATATTATAACAAGCATAGTAAAAGAAAAAAAAAATCCGTTTTCAAGTTAATAGTTAGTTAGATTGAGATTTGGTCATTACTGTCACCTCTATCTCCATCATGATATGCTTTAAATTATAGAAAAGAAAAAAAATATTATTTAAATTTGTTATCTATCTAGCAAATCCATTAAATTTCGCATCGTCTAATAATAATAGGTGAATAAATATGGATCGCTTATCTTTAATTTTAAAATTAGCGAATTTTAGTTATAGATGATTCATTATTGTTTAAACAATGTCAAAGAGAACGGATAAACACATAATTACCTTGATAAATTCCATGGACTAATAAAACCAAAATCACCATAAATTTTATTTTCTTGTCAAATTCTGTCTTACTTTCTATATCTACGAGTTTGATGGCATCATATAAAATTATTTGAATTTAATTTTTTTTTCTAATTTATCTTTTCATTCGGTGAATCATCTTGTTGTTAATTTAACTACAAATATCTTGGTAATTAGAATGCAAAATTTTATTTGTTATGAATATCTCAGAATTTTATTAAGTCTTTTTTTTTCTAATGTTTAGATCATAGATTGAATGTAAGGGGTCAGAACTTATAGTTGATTTATTTCATTTACTCTATCATAGTTTGTTTTGTTTTTAAATGATAAAGTTTCAATTTAAAAAGGAAAAAATACAAGTCTGACACAGAATATATTAAAGCAAAAAAGAAGTTGCAATTGAGTAGTTAAGAAGGTCATCAAGTCTGACACAGAATATATAATTATCATTATCAATTCCAAATTCTTAATTAATAATATCTAAAACGATGTATGAAGCATGAAACAAATACACACCAAGCCCTTTCTAACATAAGCACAAACATTATTAATTGTATAACTAACAGAAAATAAACAACAAAGAAATACATATAATCATCATTAACAGATAAATGTATTAAACCAATAATCACATATATATATATATATATATTCTTTGGCCTGAAATTTAATGTGTGCTCCCAAATCAATACATAATTAGAATTGACCACTTCTTGTGGTTCAATTAAACATTCAGGCAATGGAGTTGGATATCGTTGACGATCATAGCAATAAGAATAGAACAGATATTTCAACCTAAAATTCTTCATTCTGATTTTTTCTTCATTTGCTAAACCTTTAAAAGTTGACTCCAAATCTGAATCATTACTATCACATTTTGGTGGGTTTTGGGTCGGGTTGATGGAGCATCCATGCAAAATAAATTCCTTATACGTGGCAATAAAAGGGGCATATGAATAATCAATCTTACATTTGCCACCACAAGTTGCCCAATCAGAACTGTCCCATATAGTCGCAAATAAAGACATTGGCTTAGAAGGAAAATCGCCACCCATTGCTTCAACCTTATGAGTCACTCTTATAGGAACATTATCTACATAGAAAATTATCAAATTGGAAGTCCAAACAATGGTATAAGAATGAAAATCTATGGTTGGATCGAACCAAAGAGTATACCTTTCTTCACGTCCCCTATTTTCACTTCCATTGCCATAAACATTGGTTTGAACAACCCATGGTTGGCCTGTTATATGCCCCAGTAACTCAAAATCTAGCTCATCATGTTTTGTTTTATATTTTTGTGCATTTGATGTGTAAAATGTGACTACAACTCCAGCTGTATAATTTGCTGCTGGTAATTTGATAGAAGCACTGAAATATGCATTCATATAAAAATTTTTAGAGATGAACCCACTAAATGAACTTTGATCAAGAGAAATTTACCTTCACTATCAAGGTAAATCAAATGATCATCTCCATATAAACGAGTGAATGATTGATCAAAAGTTGAGGTTGGGTACTTTATTGAGAACCCAAAAGCACTAATGAATAAGCCCATGCACATAGGGAGAGGAGTTTGTTATTGTTAATTAAGGGATGTGGGGGTGAGTGTATTCTCAAGAGTTTCTATACAAGCGAGACATTATAGTAAGCTTTCCATATTAAGATAAATTAGAAGGTTTATTTGAGTTGTTAATTACGTCATTCTAACCTGTATACAGTATATATTTATATGTTCATCGCCTCAAAAATTAGAAAAATAAAAAAAATTTAAAATCAACTGTCATTATTTTAAAAATTTGTTGCGGATATATTTATTATTTTACTCACAATAAATACATCAATAAATTTAATTTTAAGTGTTTTTGAAATATTTTCACATATATATAAATGCCACCAGGCTCATAGATTTATATCCTCATGCAAAATTCAATTTCTTTAAAAAAAATTTATTCATAAACATGCTTTCTTTTAAAAAAAATTAATTGTAGTGTGGTGCTGTTAATGAAACTTGAACTATAAAGTATTATCACTCTTAAAGATATTCTTTTTTTTAAAGAGATCACTCTTAAAGATTAAGACGTCAATTCATGGATGTGGTTTCAATTAATTAACTCTTGGGATAATTGTAATTTGTGAATTACTATAATATGACTATGCAAGCATACATTTAAAATTATAACATTTCATTTCTTTTTCTCAACCAACAAGAAAAAAAAAGGAGAAAGCGAAAGTAAGATATATACATACACAAATGGTTATATATATATATATATATATATATATAGAGAGAGAGAGAGAGAGAGAGAGAGAGAGAGTCAATTATTGTGTAGATTTTCCCATAATTAAAGCCATCAAATTTCTATGATAGTTAGTAATCAGTATAATATAATTTCTCAATATGATGCTTTATGGTAGTATTTCTTTTTCGTTTGCTAGGTACATGAAATTTGGGTTTGGCGGACTAAAGGAGACTTCGATAGTAACATACACGTGTTATTTAAATTTAAATTTCATTTTATTTTTCTTTCATTCACTTGGTATATTCTTGAAATAACATTTTAATTTGGTTGACTATATATAATCTATGAGCTCACAACAACTCTACCCTTTTATTTCTTATTTTGAAGAATATTAATATAATAATGATACATATACTACATAATTATACTGATTAAAAATTAATAACTAGATTTTTGTTATTTAATGGTGTCAAATTCGTGTTTAAAATTAAATAAAAAGATATATATATTTTTTTGGAATTCTCTTGTGTCGAAATACAGTAATGATGCAATACATAGATAAATATTTTGATCTTATCAAATTATATATAATGCAATTGGCTATAATCTAAGTATGGAAACACAGCAGGTAATTAAAGAAATGGCAAAGCTAATCATTGAACTTGCAACTAAATGTGAAATAACCTTTAAATTATGGTTCTCTGTCCCTCACGAAAATTCAGCTTACTACTATGATGTTAAAAACCTTTTTTTTTTTCCTGCTCTTATATATGCTTTATTGTGAACTACACAGTAAATAAAGAAATAAGTTGAGAATTGCCTCTGTGAAGCAATCTCTTTTTTGTGAAAAACATTGGTGTGTTACTTAGTCAGAATAGCTTACAAAATAATTAATATTAATGTAGTGACATAGTCAAACCCATCATGGGATGTATGAAAACAATTTTTTTTTTTTTGTAATTCACATTAAAGAACTAATTCAATGTGGCTATTTTTTTTTATTTTAAATGGAAAATATTTGAAATTTAGTATTGTTTGATAAACTTGATTTCGCCTTTAATACCATTAAATGGAACAAAAAATGAAAAAAAAAATTAAAAACCAAAAAGCAATTCTGTTTGGTGGATAAGAATTGAAAGATTATAAGTTCAGTAGTTCGATATTTAATTTTGATAAGGACTAGATGGGAGCAACACAACAATTAAGGAAAAGAAATCTACACAGCATTAAATATTTGTCTGGTTTCTTAATTATATAGTGGAAATAAAAAGAAAATAAATTTTTTTTTAAAAAAAGAAGAATTTCATTTTCCTCAATTTCATAAATTTCACTCCAAATTAGAGAGATTTATTTCGGGGGATCTGAAGGGAAACTGAAAAATCAAATTTAAATTTTTTTCTATTTTTCTTTTCTTTACTTATTGTCCAAATAAAAAAATTAAAAAATGTCATTTCTTTTCTTTTTCATTTCATCTATTTCCTTCAAAACAAACAACCCAAAAAATATGAACCAATTTCACGAATCTTATTCGTTTTGCAAGAAATCCCCATGTACGTTCAAGCTGGCTTTTTTTTTCCTCGAATGCAGGTGAAATTCAACAATTTCATAAATTAAGAATTGTAAAAATATGACATAGTTCAGATCACATGATAGGCTGTAACCGTCCATCCACTTAGAAAAAAGATTTTGTGAGTGCTTTAGTTGAAGAGTTTCTCCAACCACATCTACCCATTGCACTTTCAGAAAATGGTTTATTAATCCAATAATAATTGATTAGACCATAACACAAGAAAATGCTTCAGTCCAAAATATTCATAATTGCGTTTTATATAGTGAGGTGGTTGTTGAGGCTCACTATTTTCGACTCTGAACCATTACATGACAAGTAATTAGATTGCTTTGGATTGCGTATCACAATGAACTTTTTTCTAACACATTATTAAATTACAAATCAATTGAATTTGAATTTCTATTAGGATAATTTGATTAGTTGAGCTCAGTTTATCTTGTTTCTAAGTTTTTGGATAAATTTGTTTTCATGTAATTAATTCAAATAGAAAAGAGAACGCCTAAGAAAATCGAATCTAATATTTAGATAAAAATAACATATATTCTTGGCTACTAAGCAACACCTTAATGATTAAATGTGTAGAATTTAAATATAAATTGATCGCAGAACTGTTATCTTATTATTAGATGTAGTGTATGAGCTACACCAGTTAAATAAGTGTGGCATATCTATTCAATTAATAACTGATAAACATATTCGGCTTTGGAGTCGATAATCCTGGTATTACAAAACTCCTCGTCTTAGAGGTCATATATACGCCAAAAATTAAGAACAAAGATCAGTTTTTTTTTTTCAAACAAGAATCAGTTTTCAACTCGTCATTGTTGTCTGATACTTAATTATTTTAATTTTTTTAAATAAATTAAATAATAATAAAACCATGCTTTTTAGATATATAAAATTTCACTCGGAATGAAAAATCCTACAATTATTTTAAAAGATTAATTTTAATTTCATGAACATTTTTTTGTCCTTTTCGAATATAATATAAATTACCTTCCCCTTTCTGGAATTCCATATACCCAACAACTGCCTTCATCTAATCGTGAATTTTGGTTCACACATGCATCAGCAAGTGTACCACCATAATATCACGTACTAGTTAAATAATACCTAGAGTCCACTCGAAGCACTGTCGTACTTCACTTGCCAACATTTGGACGACAACGCAATAGGTAGTTCAACTTGCAATTTGCAGATGGCGTTAAAATTTTTTTTTGGAGGTCGCCAGTCGAGTCTTAAACTCGTAGTTTTATATTATCTTTTATATATAACTATTTTTAATAAAAAAAACTCACCCATCATTATTAGATGGATGCATGATACTAATCGAGTCCAAATTAATCGAGATAAAACTTCAGATACTATATTAATACGCCAAGAAAAAAATTTAGCAAAACGCAGCAGGAAAATGCAAAAATTTGAACCCGTTCAACTACCACGACAGATCAAACACCAATCAACAAATTGGTCTCGAACATATTATAGGAAGCCGTCCACCAGTTTGTAAAGTGCTTCAGCAAGAAACTCTCTTAGTCGTCAGACCAGGACAAAACACTGCCAGTGCTAGTGATCAGGATTAATTTTCAAGACTACGCTTGTACCATTCAACAATCAACTCTTCATTATAAACTTTAGGCGTCACCAATTTGACTATAATTGGCTAATCCAAATTTAAACAAAATGTTAATTAACTTTTGTTGTCAGATAACTCCGCCCCAGATAAATGAAGCAATAGCTCAATCTCCAAACAAAACCTTTAAAAAAAACTAGGAATGCCCCAGGGAAAACTCCGGCTTAAATTTTGCCCAAACAATCTCAGATCTGATTTTGACCGACATATTCACTTATGCACATTTTCTGTACCCCAACCCTTAAAAAAAATCCAAGCCCCTCAAGGCCAAAGTCCTCCAAATGCCATAGTTTTTGGAAAAAAAATTATGAAAAAAAATTATATGTAAAAAGTTAAAAGGAAACAAAAACAACTAATGATGTCTTGTATTTGAGCTCCGAAGAGTCACACCATGTAAAAATTTTGTATATCCATGTAAACTAAGCTTTCCATCTGAGTTTCTGATCCAATCTTTGATGAATGAATAAGCTGAAGGGCCCACGTTCAATTCCTGCAGTGATGATAGATTTAAAATGATATCCGTAGAACAAAGTATAAAACAATCAAATAGTCAAATTGTACGTACACGGGCCAGTTCTTCAATTGAGATGACTCTATTACCCTCCAATTCAAAATGCTCAAAACCAGCGGAGGCAATTTGATCCCACCCCTCAAGTGCCTCTAATTGATATGTGCTGATTGCAGCCGCACAAAACTCATCAAAGTACATCTTCCTGTACGCAAGGGACTCCATCTGACCAGGGAGAAAAAATGTTAGGCATAAAAGGTCAAAAAGTAATTAAGATATGCAAAAACAAGGCAATACTTCGCTTTAAACACGAGTCATTGAAAATTATAATGCGACAATTGGTCGTTTTCAAACTTATGTATGTAGAACTGATTCTCACTCTCATTTTAGCCAGAAGATTTACAAGTTTATACTTTATGTTTTAACATTTAAAGGCAATAGCTGTGGAAAACAACTAAATCATAGCAGATCAGTCGGCATGATTCAAATTCTAAAACAACCAAGTATTACAACTTAATTTTTTGTTGCAGTCAAGGCACGTGAGGGCTGATATACTGCAATACAGTACAAAACCATAACATCCATACCGCATTAAGAATTTCCGGAACTCTTGACTCCCTCATGGCATCAGTTGCATGACGCACTAGAGCCTGCAAAAATTGAATTTCTCATTAAATTATAATTATAATCTCATTAGTAATAAAATCATAAACCACTTCAGACTTGAATTAATTAAATAGAAGCAGTAAATAACCATTCTGAAATTCTCAAGAGAGACACTCCCATCCCTATTTGGTTCCAGCAGCCTGAATTGAGCTCTAAGGTATACAAGCTCATCCTCGGTCAACGCTTTGGAGAGAGCCTGCATTTATAAATCAAACTTACCATGAGCTGGAATGTAAAAAATAACATTTTTCTTAATTGTGACTATATGGCATTTCACATTAAAACCTCATCACAATTTAAAACTTTCAGCCACGTTGATAACTACATATGGTTGGTAGAAATAGATAAAATTTTATTTCTACAGGGAAATTTTCCAAGAATTCATAAATATTACCTAAGACACTATACTTAAGCATGGATTTCCATATAGTTGGTCATAAAAACTTCTGATATTTTTGCTACCTAAGGTATCATGGAGCGCAATGGAGAGGAAAGTATAAAAGGTTCTTTCTTCAAAGAATTATGTAACACCTTTAAGCTACATTATATAAGATACAGCTTTGTACCAAGACTGATAACATAATCTAAAAGATGACTTTCATAAGCATGCCACTAAACTTTAACAAATAGTCCATAGTTGTAAATTATTCTACAGGGCATACCAAGTTAAGACAAATGCAGAATTATTCCTTATTGCATTACAAGTACATCTTAGTTAAATAATAATTTTGGTTAAAAGATGTACTTCGCAAATATATTTTTCATTGTCAAAATTAATAAGTACAAAGTAAATAATCTGTGTCTTTCAGAACAAAAACTCCTCTTAAGAAAAGGTAGTATGGAAGAAGAGAGTACCTTTAGTGCTGCACGTTTGAAAGGAGTGGCATGCAGGTATGCCTTTACTAGTTTATAGATCAACACGTCTAAGGGAATAGGACAATTATCATCTCGTAACCATGGGTGAGCTGCAATCACAATAGTGGTTCATTAGCTAAGAGGGGAAAAAAAGAAATTTTAAGTCTTTCATGGATTAAACACGGGGTGAAACATGCAAATGAATTATTGCAAAGCTATTTGAGATGCTTCCATATCCAAATGAAGGTGGGTTGTGAATTGTTCATTTCATATTCCAAAAGAATGTAGGTTCCGTTTACTTAAGAAACAGCACCCATTCATTGCCAGTTATTTGGTTGTCACAGAAAAGAAAGTTGTAACAGTGTAAGAAAAGTTCATGGGCATTCTTAGGTTCATCAGCATTGTAAGCATTTTAATATAGCAATACAGGAATTACCAACTTACTTAAAGCTTGGACAGCAGTCATTCTTTTCCTGTAATCCTTGTTCAAGAGTCTCTTCACAAAGTCCTTGGCCTCCGGAGTGACAGAAGGCCAAGGTAAATCATCAAAGTTGGGATCAGATCTCAGCACCGCACGGAAAATTCCAGATTCAGTCCGTGCCCAGAAAGGCCGACTTCCACATAACAAAATGTAGGAAATAACACCAATGCTCCAGATATCTGCCTCCAGACTGTAAGATCTATGCAAGACTTCAGGCGCAACATAGTATGCACTTCCAACAATGTCATTAAGCCTCCCATCTGCCAATATTTAAAAATAATAATAATAATAATAATAATAATAAATAAATGACTAAACTTCTTACGAGCACACAAGGGAAAGAAAAATTTAGGGTAGTGATGTAGTGATTTAGCTTTAACATATTAATGTGGTTATCCCTTTAATTTTCCTACACTTAGGTTAATGTTTCCAGAAACTCATTAGTGTAGAATGACTATCTTGATATTGTTTATAGACTTCATAATATAAATTCCATACTAGTGTAATGCAGGTATTGCTGCCATATTCCATGTATGAAGCTGCATGAAAGATCTAAATTGGCAGGCATGGAAAAAGAGGGACTGTGACATGAACGAACAGTACTATTCCAAAGACTTAATAAAGATGCAAAGAAACTCTGACGCTGAAATGGGAAAGAAAATTAAACCCAGAAGGTAGCCTCATAAAGCAAGGTTATTATCCAGTTCACACCAATTAACTAGTATAGAAAGCTGGTGAATCTTCTTACCTGGCCGGATAAAGTCAGAAAGACCAAAATCAATAAGCCTCATATCAGCATCTTCACCCCCAGATGTGAAAAGAAAATTCTGTAAAACAAGAAACACAAATAGTATTAATTATAAATGGTCAGTGTGATGGAATACCCAATGCCTTTGGATAAAAAAAATGCATCTAGCTTTAGAAAAGAAAACCTCTGGCTTTAAGTCACGATGTACAACGCCTTGAAGATGACAAAATGACACCACTGAAAGGATTTGCACAACTATAGCTTTTGCATCTTCCTCTGTGTACCTTCCTCCTCTGCAAAGGAAAATCTTTTACATTAACAAAACCTTTCAAGGTCCATAAGATCTGGATTGTTTATACATTTTTGTGCAAGTGCAATGCAAAAATTTATAGATAACATCCACCACAATAAAAAACATGGACAGGAGCATCTCAGTAAATGATATGTTTCCCTTATAATAACATAGGAGTACTATTCATTACCTTGCTAAAATTCTGTCTAAAAGCTCCCCGCCCTCACACAATCTGATAAGCAAACAAAATTTTGTTAAAAATAATGTACGACTTTGCAAAAGGATCAAAACAATTGCTTCTAAATCACTAGCTCGAGAAAAATTAGATAAAACTACCCGTAAGTGTTACCGAATGAAAAAGGGGAAATAACAGTTTGGAGCTAGCGATGCTAAATTTCCTTTCCACATACATTAGAATAGAAAGGGGCAAGAAAAAGACATACTCCATGACTATGTACACGTTATTCGCATCCTCGCATGCATCATAAAATTTGACAAGATGCTTGTGCCCTGAGAGTGCTTTCAATATTTTTACCTCCCTGCGAACATCTTCAATTGATATTGCCGTTGTCATCTGCCACATAAATCTCATCAAAATGCAAAAATTGTGCACTTAACACAGCAACTAATCATAATTAACAAAAAGCTGGTCATATATTTGAGTAACATAAATAACTAAGGAAGCTACTGGCCAAACATCTTGATCGTGCTAGAGATTTTAAATGCAGCTTAACCAAAAATCATTAATTATCAGCACAAATAAGACAAAATTTTGAGAATAAATGAACTGCTGAGTATTCTGAGGGAAGAAAATATTTCCCGTGGTTATAAATTTGGAAAGGAAAAGAATATATGGGATACCAATTATAAATAAGAGACAACACAACTAATTTTCCAGTAGCAAGAGAAGTTGGCAAGACTAAAGGAAATTGCTTAGAAGATCTTTTAGAATTACTCGGATTGCAATAAACAAAAGACAAGGATTAATTTCAGATGATGGTAGGACATTCAAATTTTGGTGAATATTTTTTTTTTGGGGGTTGGTGGTGGGGTAGTAGGTATTGAAGATTCAAGCCCCCTAATATAACACTTTTTTTGTATAGAAACACCTTGTAAAGAAAGCAGAGCGTGTATTCATTTTACAAATGTATATTTATACGTGTATTTTTGTACCTAGAAAAAGGAAAATTTAACCTACTTCTCTGTTGGTTAATCAAATAGATCCAGAAATGGAGAGAATGTGTGTCAAAAACAAGGACCAATAGAAGTCTATTCCATATTCCAATTTCTGGAATGGAATCAAGTAAAAAATGCATATACACAAAGCTGTTTTTATTTAGAGACTTCCAATTGGGCCCTTCTCTTAACAAGAAAACATTTACCAGTATAATTAAAAATACAAAAAAACTTTCACATTATCAAATCCTAAATGCAAGGAAAGTGCAACAAATCCTCATGCAAAATTTTTATTGGAATATATACTGATATGCATATGCATGCATGCATGTGTGTGGATGCATTCATGCACACAGACACATGCAATAGAAAATCGAAATTTTAATTTATATACATATGAACATTGATATTCAAATAAAAAAAAACATATGAATGTGATACATTTTGATATTTATGATATGTTTACATTTTGATATTTATGATACATAAATGTTACTTCCTCAAATGTATATTAGTATATACAACAACAACAACAATTAAGCCTTAGTCCCAAACAAGTTGGGGTCGGCTATATGGATCATCAACAAAATAAGCTCAAAAGACACCAAAAAAGATACTCCAGCCTTAGGCCCCTTCCAAGACACGGATTTTACGTCTCCATTCAAGTCTGTCATTGATCAAATCCGCATCAAGATCTAAGGCACGTAAGTCTCTTGCTATCACCTCATTCCACACAGTTCTAGGTCTTCCACGATCTCTAGCCCCCTCAATCAACAAATTCTCACACTTACGAACCGCAGCATTAGGAGGTCTTCTTAAAACATGCCCATACCATCTAAGTCTTCCTTCCCTCACCTTATCTCCGACATCCGCTACTTGGATTTTTTGTCGAATATGAACATTCTTAATTTTGTCCAGTATGGTATGTCCACACATCCATCTTAGCATCCTCATTTCTACCACACTCATCTTATGCAAATGTTGTCCCGTTGGTGCCCAACACTCACTACCATAGAGCATCGCAGGTCTAACAACCGTCCTATAGAATTTACCTTTCATTTTCAGAAGTATTTTCTTATCACATAGAACCCCAGTCGCACCCTTCCACTTCAACCACCCTACCTGTATTCTGTGAGTCACATCTTCATCTATACAGCCATCATTCTGGAACACCGAACCCAAATATTTGAACTGCTTGGTTTTAGGAACCAAAACTCCATCCAACTTAACCTCATGTTCCTACTTCTTCCTTAGACTGAACCCACAGTGCATATATTCCGTTTTACTCCTACTTAACTTAAAACCCTTGTCCTCGAGGGTTTTTCTCCACACTTTCAACTTACAGTTTACACCAGCACTAGTCTCATCAATTAAAATAATGTCATCAGCAAACAACATACACCAAGGAACATCGTCTTGTATGATTCTGGTTAGCTCGTCCATAACCAGGGTAAATAAATATGGACTCATGGCCGAACCTTGATGCAATCCGGTAGTAATGGGGAAAACCTCAGTGTCTCCACCAGGTGTTTTCACACTAGTGGATGCATTCTCATACATGTCTTTGATGATGTTGATATATTTGCCGCTGACTCCTTTCCTCTTCAAAACCCACCATAACACTTCTCTTGGTACTTTATCGTAGCCTTTCTCCAAGTCAATAAATACCATGTGGAGATCTTTCTTCTTCTCTTAATACAATTCCATTAGTCTTCTTAGAAGAGAAATAGCCTCCATGGTAGATCTCCCTGGCATAAACCCAAACTAATTCTCCGAAACTCTTGTAAGCTTCCTCAATCTGTGTTCAATAATCCTTTCCTTCATAGTATGACTCATAAGTTTGATACCCCGATAATTTGTACAGCATTGAATGTCTCCCTTATTTTTATATATGGGTACTAGGATACTCTTCCTCCAGGCATTCGGCATTTTACGTCCTTTCACAATAGCATTAAAGAGTTTAGTTAACCAGGCAACTCCTACCTCTCCAAGGTTCTTCCAAACCTCTATAGGAATACCATCCGGGCCACAAGCTTTACCAACTTTAATATACTTCAAGGCTTCTCTTACTTCACTATGCAAGATCCTCCTAGACCAGCTGATATAACCATTTGTTGCATGAAGACCTTGAAAATCCTGTTCATGTTCAGGGTTGAATAACTACTCAAAATAAGTCTTCCACCTCTCCTTAATATCAACATCTCCTGTCAACACCCGTTGATCTTCGTCCTTTATACATTTGACTTAGCTTAAATCTCTGCTTTTCCTTTCTCTCATCCTTGCAATCTTATAAATGCTCATTTCTCCCTCTTTAGTACCTAACTTTTGATAAATCTCTTCTAAGGCTCTGCCACGAGCTACACTAACAGCCTTCTTTGCCTCTTTCTTAGCCCTCTTATATTCCTCAAAGGCCTCGCTATTAACCGCATTCGGTAACTTTTTATACCATTCCCTCTTAGCCTTAATAGCCTTTTGAACCTCCTCATCCCACCACCATGCATCGTGCGGTCGAGACCCTGCCCCTTTAGAGATCCCAAGCAATTTACTACCTGCTTTCTTAATGCCACTTTCCATTTTTGTCCACAAGTCCTCTGCACTAGCCTCAAGGTTCCAAATGTCTTCCTTTAGTAACTCCTCCTTAAAGGTACCTTGAGCTAGGTCTTTCAATTTCCACCATCTTATCCTTGGTTCCAATACTTTCTTATCATTCCTCCAGCTACTTTTATTCTTAACATCTAAAACCACAATACGATGTTGCGCCGTCAATGCTTCACCCGGAATGACCTTGCAATCCTTACACTTACTTTTGTCCCGTCTTCGAGTAAGTATCAAGTCTATTTGACTTTGGGTTCGTCCACTCTTAAAGGTAATCAAGTGTGACCCCTCTTTTCAAAGCAGGTATTTGCCAGCACTAGATCATAAGCCACCGCAAAATCCAAAATGCTCTTTCCCTCCTCATTCCTGTTGCCAAAACCATAACCCCCATGGACCCTGTCATAACCATTACTGTCCTTACCAACATGCCCGTTAAGGTCCCCCACCAATGAAAATTTGTTGATTATCCAGAATACCTTGCACGATTTCATCCATATCTTCCCAGAACTGAACCTTGGCTCCGTCCAAACCTACTTGGGGAGCATAAGCACTAATAACATTAATAGTGTCATCTCCCAAAACAAGCCTCAAAGAGATAATCCTATCTCCCTTTCTCTTCACTTCCACCACCTTGTCTTTAAGCGTAGGCTCAATAATAATGCCCACACCATTCCTATTGTTATCCAAGCCACAATACCACAGCTTATATCCTGAGTTACCAATCTCTTTTGCTTTATTTCCCTTCCACCTGGTTTCCTGCAAACAAGCAATACTAACCTTCCTTCTTTTCAAAGTATCCACAAGCTCTATAGACTTCCCAGTCAGAGTGCCAATATTCCAACTACCTAATCTTAATCGGCTCCCTTGGACTTGCTTCTTTAGCCACATTCGTCCATAATGCGGTAGCCCTTTCCTGTCTGACACCACATCCGGGCGCTGATATGGCGGGACTAACTTCTTTACCCATACCCGTCCATGGCATGGGAACCTTTGCTCATACTCCACCACACCCAGGCGTCGATGTGATGGAACTCCTTGCTCATTTAACACTACACCCGGGTGCCGATGTAGCGCGTGCCTAGGTGAGCACGACCCAAAGGTATAATGATAGCTTTGAGGATCCATAAAAAGTTTGGCAAAATTTTACACTGGCCGCCAACCTACAGCAACCCTCCTCCTTTATCCGGGCTTGGGACCGGCTACGATACTCGCAGGCGGAGTTGTGTATATTAGTATATATTTTAAAAAATTTCTGGCCAAATCTTAAAAAAACCATTTTATAGCCTTCCTAATATTTTCATATTTCTTATTTTGTTTTGCTTTTGCTGAAGGAGCGTTGATCCCTTAAACAGAGATCTCATGTTAAGCATTAATTTCCCAAAAAAAACCCTCTGTATTTTCTATAAAAAGAAAATGTGTTCTAAAGATTTTGGGATCTGATTACTCAATGACACCTGAAGACACAAACACAGATAGGACAACCAGCAAGCAAATTCCATCAGTTGCACCATGACAATCCTTTTCTCTTTCTAAGATCATCCTTATTGTAACAGTTCATCCTTAATACTGCAGCTGACAATAAAAATTAACTTCCTTAGAAGACAGCTGGTAGTAGGTCATGAGTTGTACGTGACTTCAAATTGCCTGTGTTCTTGGCCATATACTAATCAACTGTTCAAAAAATGCCCATGAACTCGATAATAGCGTTCAATTTGTAAAACCCAGCAAACAGCAAAGCCTTTCTCTTCATTCACAAGAGAAAAAGGACCGAAGAGAGTAGCCAAGAAGCAAGGATGTCCATGTTATAATTTTCATATATGTGCAATAGACATATAGCAAAATAGCCACGTCATATTTTTGACATAATGTCGATAACGACACCATCTATGTTATCCTTGTCAACATAGTTCTTCCCATGAGGCATGTAATTAATTTTAATTACTGTATAAATGGATAACACATTGGTTGATTCCATTCGCTACATGTCCAAAAATATAGCAAATGCAATAAACCAAAATTACACATACAAATTGATAAGAAATGCTTTTGTTATGCCTTTTGGATTACTGCAACATGGTGTCAAATA
The DNA here is from genome assembly GCA_947685225.1 of Garcia nutans. Classification (NCBI taxonomy): domain Eukaryota; kingdom Viridiplantae; phylum Streptophyta; class Magnoliopsida; order Malpighiales; family Euphorbiaceae; genus Garcia; species Garcia nutans. The sequence goes on along the minus strand of CANTUV010000010.1, from coordinate 10,646,671 downwards.
ACTTCCAGCAAGGTGTCCAATTCAGATACCTGGTATCATTCTCGGATAAGACAACCATGCCTACATCCATTCTAATCTTCTTCTAATTATTATCATCAGTTTAAAGCTAAATTTCGATTTGCAAAAAAGGTGGAAACTTAGGATACCTTTGCAACACATGGCAGGCATGAGTTGCACATTTTGTTCTACCTCATAATCTAGTTGAATTTTCCGCATTCATGATGGTAACTACAATAATTCCATCTGTAAAAACTATTCTTTTATAATTAATTAATAATTATCTTGAATGTGTTTCCATATAAACAGCAATAATAGCTACTGGCTAGGCGATATCTTCATAATTGGCTTAAAAGGAACAAGATCACCAATATCTTGACAAAACATTGCCAGTATATTGAGAGAATGGACCACAGTTTGGCCAAAGATATCAAGAATTTATTCAAATAAATCTACAATCAGGAAAATTTGCAAGTACTAATCAGGCAATGATAACACTACATAAGGACATAAAAAATTTCATCACATTACCTTCCACTTATTGATGCATTTACTCGAAACAATAATAAAGAGGAAATTGTATATTAATTAGCAATAGCAATATTAGTAAATGAAGTTCCAAAATCCTACTTATAGAGCTCATAATGACAAAATTCATAAGTTCTCCAATCAAAACATAATATAATACCACCAATGAGCACAGCTTCATAGATCAAATGAATAAAATACAGTATTATACAAAGACATATACGGTGAGTGAAAAAAGATCAGAAGCGACAAAATTTGATAACACTGTACCTTGGCTTTCGATATGATCTTCACAGCAACAGGCTGATCTTTCAGCTCGCCCTTCTTTACTCTGCCTGAGCAAGTATGACCAAAATGCCCTCTCCCTACCTCCTTCCCCAGCTCGTACTTAGCTCCGAAATTCTTACTGTAGCCGAAACTCTTGTCCAGCGACTGTTGTTGCTGCTCTGGCTCTGCGCCACCGTGCTCAGGAATCGGTCCCTCTTTGGGCTTCGCACCACCAAGCCTCTTAGCTAGCGAAGCAGCTATGTGCTTTGCAGGAGATGGAGGAGGGAAGGGCCTCCTGAAGAACCTCCTCGGCGTGGAGGCCCTCGCCGGAGACGGCGACACACCCGCCGGGAGTGGACTGGTTGAAGCGCCATGTGGATAGGGGCTAGGCCATGGGCTGGGGTTAGAGGACCTCGCTGGCGTGTTCTTCACCGATGGAACGCCGTTACGTGGGGTCGATGGTCGCAAGGGCGTCTGGTTCCGATCACCGGTGGCGACTATGGTGGTTGTAGTGGTGGTTCCGTCATTTTCATTTGTTGGATTAGTCTTGCCGTAACACTGACCCATCTAGCAAACCTGCTCCCTAGCTGTATCTGATCAGTACTCAGTCAAAGTCTACGCATCGGACGGTGTCAAAATTTCTCTCACGGATCTGATTAGCATCGGAGAGAATGAGAGAACAGAAAACGAGAGAAGGTGCAGACAGATCCAAGTGAAGAAAACGATAAAAGAAGAGAATGAAAAGAGCGTACTGAGTCAGAAGAGAAGAGAGAGAAAGAAAGACAAGCGCAGCAAAGAAACAAAGACGAGATAGAGAGAGAGAGAGAGAGAGAGAGCGAGAGAGTGACACAGATACAGGTGAACAGTTTGGGGAAATTTAAGGGATTACTATTTGCACAATAAGGGAACTCGTATATTCCCAATCTACCGTCAAATTGTCATAATCAAATACGGACGGTGAAAATCAATATGTTGAAAAATAGCACACTCGGTTCTCTAGACCGTAGACTCAAAATCGGAGGGCTTACGTTTCCGGAACTTAGAGAGACGGAAAATTGGATAAAAGTATATTATTTAAACTCCAGCGTGTATACCAGTCTTCTTTCTCTGTCTACTTCTAATTTTGCTTTCTTTTTTCTTTCTCACTGTATACCAGCTCCTTTTGGTTTTGTCTTTTGCTACTTTTCTTGCCGTTATGTTCTAATATTATTTTTTTTTTAAAGTTATTTTCAAGGAAAAAGGTCTTAGTGCTTATTCCCTGCTATACGAACTACACATTAAAGCCATGCAATCTTTAAATAAAACAAGCGTATTAGGTGCAAGGGCAGTTTAGGTATTTGACAAACTTACAGAAATGGACCTATCTGACACGCGGCGTCATCAAACGGTGGTGAATGTAGTAGATGATGGAATTGGAAGGAGTGGATGAAGAGGATTTGACAGAATCGGAGCTGACGAAAATGAACATCACATTCACAAGGTCCGAAGTTTCGAAATAGGTGAGAATTCAGAAATATTCAGAACAAGTATGACTGAGTTAGATGTGGCAACAACTTGGCTGTTAAATGTAATTACCTCTATTTGTTGGCCTATAATAATATTTCAAGGCCCGTCAATAAGAAACCCCCTCATTTCCCTGATTTTTTTCAAAACATTTTGTTAGTTGTTACATTCCTCCAACTCCAGTCTTTTTTTTCTATTGAAAATTAAATCAACTTCTCGAACACTGTTTTTATTTTATTTATTAAATATTAAATAAGTGAAAATTATTAGTTTAAACAATATTAAACCTTTAACCAACATTTTACATTTTAAAATTTTTTTATTTTTTATAAACAAGAATCATTCATATATATATATATATATTTAAATTAAAATTGACTAAGCAAATTTTATCATTTATTTTTTAATAATTTAAATTTTTCTCATGTTAATATAAGCATGATATATGATCCTAACATCGTTTTTATGGTTAATTATAAAATAAATTGTTCATATTTAAAAAAATAAATATTTTAATAGTATAAAAATAAATCTCAACTATTAAACTACCATATATTATGATAAAGTATAAAAATTTTACATTTAAAAAATATAAAAATATAATATAATTAATATAAAAAAAAGATCATCTAATTCCAATAGTTAGCTTTTATAATTCGTTATTTCATATCTATATTAAAAAAAATTAATATGAAAAAATTAACATTAATCTTTCATGTATTCAAGGGTGAAAACCGTACTTATTATGTTAGGTAAATATGAAAGGAATTTAATCCTATATATATATATAATGTATCGACTGAGAAAGTAAATATAATATGATGACCATTTTTAAAACTAAACGAAACAGCACTGTACATATCAGTAAAGGTTACTATTTGCAGCTGGTAATATAATATGATGTTGAAAACATTAGTTCTACTTATACATATATATCATGATTAGTTAAATAATATTTTTCAAAGGAAAAAGAATTGGAAAATGACTCGGAGTTTGAAATTGACCAGCAGTTTAAAGTGTTATTTGATATTTTATTTTACAAGAGATATTAGTAGTTGAGAAATAAGTGCTTTTCAATTTTTTAAGATTGAAAAAGAATTGATTACAAAGGTGTTAGATGTTGAAATTTTATCAGTATGATTCGGTTAGTTTTTTTTTTTTTAATTTAAACAATAAAAAGAAATAGTTTATAAACAAGATCATTGTTAATTACTTTATAGGAAATTCTATAATGGACTGAATATATATTTTCATTCACGTATTCAATCAACCACAATATATATTTTAAATTATAATATGAAAAAATTAATTTTAATTTTTAAATCATATATTATTATTGGTTAAATTCATAAATGAATGTATGGACTTGATTTATAGTAGAATTTTCTTTCATAATGAATTTTACAGGTGAGTTTTTTAAATGGACATTCTCAAATAGAATCTCCGGCTTGTTCATAAAAAAATCTCACTGGGCAAACATTGAAACAATTTTTTTTTTATTAAGAAACATTTTTAAATTAAGCACAAATCAAATAACATAATTATGCAAATTACAACAAAAAAAATCAACCTTATATTTGAAATTCATTTAATATATTTAGATGTTACGAAAATTATAGGACGAATTACATTGTTTTTATAAAATTAAAGTTTCATCAGAAAATTTTGTCAACTAATTGCGCAAAATGAAATTATCTAACGTGAGGAACTGGTGAAATAAGTTGTGATACTGCTGTTTTTATGTAATTTTCTTTTTGGGATTTTACTAAGAGAAATGGCCCCCGCATGATTCAGGTTTTAATTTATTGGTTTATTGGCTTTTATTTTAACCTGACTTTTTCTGTCGAATATGTAGCAAACAATCTTCACATCTGGACAATATTTGTTCAACTGCTACCATGTACAAGTCCAACAAAGCTGAAGCTTACCATTCAAAACATGGGCCAAAGTTCACATTATTTAAAATATACTTATTGTATAATCAATTAAATAGCATACGTGCAGAAGAATTATTTAAAAGGCTTTTGGTAAAAATATAAAAAAATTAAATTTATAATATTTATAAAATATTTATTAAAATATCAAAATTTATAAAATATTTATTAAAATATAATATTTTTATTAATTTATGATAAATTTATAATAAATTTATTACAGAATTTATTATGAGTTTTTAAATTTTATATAATTTATAATAAAATAATTAAAATATTTATATTAAAAAGTAAAAATTTTAAAAATATGATAAATAATATTATTTTTTATTTAAATGTGTTATTGATTGATTAGATTATACACCGAGTTTAATTAGATTATAAATTATAATGAATAAAATTTTTAACTCGGTGGATTAAACTTTTAAAAATTTAGCAATACTTTTTAAGTTTAGCTCATAAAATAAAATACTTGAAAGATAATAATTAATCTCTAATTTTAAAATTTTCAAAAAAAAAAAATTAATCTGTAATTTTGTATTTTGCAGCTATATTTATTTATTTATATATTGGAAAGAAGGAGAAATTATTAGTGGATAACAAATAATAAATCACATAGCGTGAAATGGCAGAAAAAGGTAAAGAAGAAAAGGAGTATTAATTAAAAAGCTGAATGTTAATTTGTTAGCCATCTTTTCGATGGTAGCATCAGAAGTGAGTTAATGGACTTTAATAACTCTCCAAGATTCCAACACATGCATTCTATTAAATTTGTTGACTCTCCGCCAAAAGTTGCACTTTTATTTTTGTAAAATAATTTTGTGATATTATAAAGTTTTAAAATAATATATTTCAACTTTAAATTAAAAGCAAAACTTATCTAACTTCTCGTATTTTTTTATTTTACATAATTTGAGAAAGAAAAAAAACCACATCCCGATTAATTAAATCGTTAAGTCTTTATTTGAATGAGAGTAAAATGAGATAAAAAAGAAGAAAATAAATTTAATTTTTTTATTTTTTTATTTATTATAAGAAATGAAAGGATAAAAAATAGTAAAAAAGAGTAAATTTAATCTAAATTTAATTTCACTTCTAATTTATCCTTATTTTCTTCGTTAAAATAAATTTAATTTACCTTATAACTTATTCTCATCCAAACATAGCATAAGAGATTTAATTATAAGAATAACAAAATTCAAAATAAAAATTGACTGAATATTAAAATTGACTATTAAAGCATTTATTTATTTTTATATGTAAATACGTTGTTTATATGAATTCATATTCAAATGTTAATGATGTTTAAAAAAAATATAAAAATTAAATCGACTATTTTGAAATTCAAGACATCCATCACAAATTTTTTAAATAAAATTCAAGAGTTAAATTATATAGTCAACCAATTTTTTTATGTAAATTTGAAGTCATTTAAGACTCATGTTATTTCATATGACGTTTTGCTATTATACTCTTAGGATCATAGATATTTATACTCTATAAAAATATTAAATATGCTTCAATTTATTAATATACCTCTATTATAAAATCTAAAATTTATTTTTATATTATTTCATTCCATCAAAAAACCTTAATGTCCTTTATTTTATTATACTTCATTTTTTATTTATTCTCCCTACACGTTAAAACCTATCTTTCAAATTTTTTAAAACCTATTTCATTTTTTTTTCTCGTGATTTTTTCTTTTATCTCAATAAATTAAGAATCAGCAGTATAGCAATAATGGGGTGAATCTTTTCCTCCTTCTCATACTCTCCGGCTCTAAATTCATCTTTCATTCACTTCATTTTAGTAATAATAAGAGATTTATATAGAGAGTAATTAAATTTTAAGGTATTTAATATTTCAATTATTAGTGACATTTTTAAAGGCTTAGAATTTTGATGTGTGATTAGTGGGATAACTATTATTTAATAAGATATTTGGATCTTATTTAAGGTTATTTTATCAGCTTCTACTTTTGAGAAAAAAAATTAATGGGAAAAATATATGAGTAGATGATGTTTTCCAATTATGTCTTCAAAAAATCTTAAAGTTTGATTGGAAATAGATCCATTTTCATTTAGTTTCATATAGTATGCATATTTTAGTATGAATTTTCAAATATTAGTCATAATTAATATATAATTGTTCAATTTACTCTATGAATATAATCTATTGTTTAATATGATAATGATAAAAATGATTTTTATTTAGCAAGATAAAATTGCATAAGACCAATATTATACCATTCTTAGTTGAACAATAAAATATGTTTAATAAATTAGAATCAAAATTTAATAATAGTTTATTTAGCTACTATTTGATAAACATATTAAGATATTTAATATTACGTAATTATGTATTTAATTATGCGTTTATTTTTAACTAAACTAGTCTTATTTTATAATCACCTAACTTTATTTATATTATTTTAAACTATTAAATACTTACTTTAAACTACTCTAGAAACTCATAATTCATTTTTTTTTGTCTTAACTTTAAACAATAAAAGAGTTGGAAGTAACTGGGGTGGAAGAGGAAAAGGGTATTTGAAAGTTTAAAAAGTGAAAATTCAAAAAAGTGAAATAGATTGAAGTAGTTTTAGAGTTTAACACCGGCGTGTATAATAATTTGAGGTGATATATTGTAAATATAAATAATAAAATTATAAATATTGTATTTTTATGTATTCTTTAATGTAATTTTCACTTAGAGTATTTTATAAAAAATATTTTAGAGGTGTGTTTAGTATTTTCATAGATGTAAATATTTTCGGTCATACTCTTATCATGTATTGGTGTTACATGTAATCTTAAATTTATAAATATTTTAAGGTCAATTACACTAAATAAAATGACCTTTTTTTATTAATTATAATAATTCAATAAAAAAAACTAATTAAAAGACATGATCAATAATAGAGCATATTTTAGTATTGTTCAACTAATTAAACGGCATGATTAATTATCCAGCTCTCCTTATCAAGGAAAAAAAAATTATCCTCCTCTCACTTCTGTTCTTTGTTTGGTATTAATATAATTTTATTTGATTCTCAAAAAAGAAAAAAATAATAATAGAGCTTCTTTTTGTCTTTATAATTAAAATCCAATTATTAGAATATCATGAAATAATTTCTAAATATAAATGAAATGTATAAAATATATTTTTAAACTTATTTTGTAAAGAGGAAATTTAATTTGCTTTAATTAATATAAATTTAGTTAAAATTTTTGCTTTAATTATTCTAATAAAAAAAATATAATCACGCTATCAAACATTGAATAAAAAAATAAGACTGAATGTCATTTAGATTATTATAATTTTAGCAAAAGAAAAATTATTTTTGGTTATTTTTCATTTTTTTGATTAAACTTTGATTTTATAGTTAATATCATAAGTAATTTTAAATGGATATGTTGATGTAGTTTGAAGTTTTTATACAATCTTGATAAGTATAAATTAATATGAAAGTACTTTTAATTGAAAAAATAAGCAAATAATTAATAAACTCCAGCCGCACGCATCACCCAATAAACAATCATATATCTAGATCCATATCGAAATAAAATATAAAAATTTAATGTATGAGGAAATTACATGTCAATATTTTATTATTTTTTAAATAATTTATAAAAAATTTCAAAAATAGTTCATTTTTAAATTTATCTGAACTTTTGATATATCAATTATTATAAAATTTAAGACAGTCATTTATGAAATTAAAAATTAAAGTGAGTATAAAAAAATATCTTTTTAGGTATTTTTTATTTATTCGTATAAAATATAATTTGAAATGGTCAATGTCTGAATTTCATCATAAAGAAACATTTTTCAAATTGGATTAGGCCCAGTTGAAGTTGGACTGATTCTAATGATTTGACCAATGGCTGTTAAACTTGGACTTAAGTTTAGGACTTAAGGTTGGACAAACAAGTAGGCCGGATAAAGTTTTTGCTTACAAAACCCAAGTTGACTAAGGTGGAAAGCCTCGATTGCGAAGCCTAATTTTTAAGTTCGAAGCTCATTTTGGTTTTACAGGCCCTAGCAAGAATTTTGGAGAAATTACCTCTTCCACCCTAATTTTAAAATTTTTTATTTTTTATAAAGAGTATTTTAATTATTTTTATTATAAACTCATAATAAACTGATTATAAACTCTATAAAATTTATAAATTTATTATAAACTTATTATAAACTATAACAATCTATATTTTGATAAATATTTTATAAATATGATAAATTTAAAATTAATTTAAAATTTTTTTAATATTGTTGTCAAAAGCCCAAGAACTTCCCCCACAAAATGGAACAAATTAAATCTTCTAAGTAGCTAATTCAAATGTCTTAAACCGCAATCCAAATAAGAGAGGTACAGACATGACCTAATTATTTAAAATATCCCAATCATTGCTACCTTAATTTCTTGTACTGACATGTGTTATTATGTCTGTTTACATTGCAACAAGATGACAATTGCTTCTTTAGACATGACCTAATTATCTAAAATATCCCAATCATTGCTACCTTAATTTCTTGTACTGACTTGTGTTATTATGTCAGTTTACATTGCAATAAGATGACAATTGCTTCTTTAGTTAATTTCTAATATCTTCAAAATCAAATCAACATATGTGGTTTCGTTAATAAGTTGCTTATATTATTCTATTAGTTGGGTATGGTTTAGTTAAACCATTACATAATATCCCTTTTATTTATTTTTGGCATTTGCATATTCTTAGAGTGCCTTGAAAGGAACTCATTTATAAATTATATGACTAATACTAAGCTTTTTGCATGAATCGGAAAAAATGGCTTAGAGGCCTTTGTCTTTAGTTGCCATCTTTTTTTAGTTATCAGAATTATAAATATCATATCTATAATGTTTTAAAACCAAAGGGTACATTAGAAGTAAGAAAATCTTGGAATATTGTGAATACAAAGTTGGTGATATGTCAAAATCATAATTATTATTCAATCCCATTTGAATTTGATGGTGGAAGATTATTTGTCTCAGCAACTACCATGCAAATGCAATGCCAATCATATAGGCTAAGATTTTAATCGATAGTGAAAATTGTTGGAATTAATTATATTAAATGATATTTAAATGACTAAAATTTGTGAATTTTTGTAGAATTTTTAACAGGTATGCATTGTTTATAATATTTAAAAAAGAAAACAACAATAACAGAATGCATGGCTTCCATGCATATAATAAGGTCTTTATATATATATATATATATATATATTTATGTAGTCAATCTGCCATGCACATTACAATAGTGCGTATGCAAAGTAGCTCTCTAGTATTACTTGGCTCGCCCACTGATTTAATTCTGTGCTAACTGTTAGGTTCATGTCCCATTCTTACTTCCTCCATTGTCGAGTCGAAATTGGATACTATTATTAGACCAAATTTATATAAACATATAACCAAACTTTAAATTGGTTATACATTTAAGTGATAATATGATTATATATTTGTCTTTGTAGACTGTGTGTGATTCAGTTCCATTCAACTCCAAAAGTATATATATTAATTTCGAAATATTGAAAGTCTAAATACATGATTATTAATTATTAACTTAATGAATATTATAGAGTACAATTAATAAGAATTTAATAATAGTTGCTAAAATTTTGCAAATTATATTAATAACTGATATTAATTCAAGTATATATTATAAATATTTTTAGACATTAATAATATTCTTATTTAAATTTGAAAATAATTCCAATTAAATATATATTTATTTTTAAATTGGACTAATTATATATGAGAAAATATTTATTTAAAAAAATAGTATGACAAAATAGAATAAAAAAATGTAAATAACAAATAATTGATTTATTTGAATAACAAACATCTTTTCATCCAATTATATATGCGAATTTATGAATATGCATATTATAACAAATAAATACTAAAATTAAAATTAAAAAAATACTAAATAAAAAATATGCATGTTATAATCAACAATATCTTACAAATATAAAATTTTAAATTCATGTATTAAGTGATGAAGTATTTATAAATATCATATGTATGTAATTTGAAAAATAATTAAAATGATATTGGAGAATAATATTTTTTATAATAATTAAAATTATATATAATAATAATTAAAAATAGCTCGAAGTCCACTAATATGTAATCTCTTGTTTAAGCCCATTAATTTCTTAGGACGTGAAGGATCCAAAATGCGTTTCATTTTCAATTTCCATTACTAATTTGTTCCAAGAAAAATTAATAACAATAAGCTCCATCCTCTGTATATGGAAAAAAAAAAGAAAATAAAAATTAATTCCAATTTCCATCATATTCTAATGAAAAAAAGAAGTTTCGATACCATAAGTTTTATGTGGAACATGCTTGTTTTGTACTTTAGGATAACTCCAAGAAATTAAATTGGAGTTATGTAAGATAGGCAATTTATAAATAAAAAAAATATGTTTTAAATTAGGAAGACATTTGTAAACATTTTATTCTGTGTCCAAGTAAAATAATCAGTAGAATTATACATATATAAAGCTTGTTAATGAAGAGAAGTTAGAAATTAAAATTACAGTGCAGAATGGACAAACATATATAATGAGGTCCTGGAGTAATATGTATGTATGCATGGCAATATATATAGACATGTGAATCTTCAAAAAAAGTCACATTTAGGGGAAGGGGGACCATACTGAGCCACCGTCAGATCAACATGACGCGGTGATTTAAGAATTCACATGCCATGCTACTAATTAGCCTATACATTGCATGCATCATTAATTTTTTCACAAGCCATAAGGTATATATTTACCTACATGCATCGTTGTATCAACTACATCATGTACAATATATCTATGTTAACGACCCTTTTAAGTTTAATTAATTAATTAATCACACGTACAGTTAACTATTATAATTAAGCCCTACTAACTAAGAAACGAATTGATATACAATTAATTAAATTATAATAGAAAGAAAAGGTTAATTAAGTATGTTATCAAATAAAATACACTAATAAAATTATATATATATTTATAACATTTATAATTAAATTATGTACTTTTAACATGTTATTTGATAATGCATAAAAAAGGTTTTAATGCTTATTATTATATTAAATAATCATTTTAAATGATTAACAGTTAAACAATAACATATAATAATAAAGATATTGTGATATTAGAGCCTTAAAGGCATTAGATAGCATCCCTCCCACACATATGTTAAAATTAAGACTGGGGCAAAGACAGAGAGAAAAGAACCAACCAAAAGGAACAAGAAAGGAACACTTCCATGTGATCACGTGACCAGTTTTTGGGATGCCAAATTAAGCAATACATTCAAATTGACAAACAATTTCATTAATTAATTGTAATGAATCTAACTATAGATCTAAATTTTTATAATTTATACAATTACAAAGCAATTAATAATAATTTTTCCCTAAAATTAAAAATATGTTTTATTGATCATTTTCAAAGTGCTTTATAGCTAAGTACAGTTGTAATGGGAATAAAGCAACCAGCTCCTTCCCACAAAGGAGAAGAAAAATCTCTTTTTTAAATTTAAAGAAAAATGATATCTAACAATAATGCAGAATAGTTGAGGGAATGTATTATTATTGAAGCTTTTATTATTAAAATCAGCTCTAAAAAAGCCGCATGCTATCTTAATTACATTTTATGCTGTCACGTCACGTGTAAAGAAGATTATAACATTATTATTATTTTAATAGCGATATTTATACAGTAATATACAATTATAAAATATTTTCGAAAATTTGACTGACGTCGTACCAAATGCAGTTAAGAAGATTGCTCACTTTTACGAGAAGATTGACAATTTAGTGTAGATATATATATACTATAGGACGGAGTCAAAATTTATCAAGAATAAAAAAGAAAAGGTCATATGGTAACAACTTGGTCTTTGTAATAAGTCTACTGATTGTCAAGATTAGTCTCCCCATGGTCACCATCTGTCTACTACTGACTTTTTTAATAAATCATGCAATGCACATACATACAAATAACACCAAAAAGAAAGGCCAAGCCAACCTAATTTTTTTTAAACCCATTTCCATATCTAATCTCTTCTCCTTCTCAAGTCTCAACCTCAACCTCAACCAAACCCTCTCTTCTCCGCCACCAAATCTCCTCCTCTTTTTTCTTTTTCATTATTATATTAATATATTCCCACTCTCTCTTGCTGATTTCTTATTCACTTCTTGCCACTTGTTGAAATTTCATATATTCAATCCTTCTGTGATATTATTATTATTATTTAATTATGACTCGCCTTTTTCGATCCAAATCTTGTGGACTCGTCGGACTCGCTGAGTTCAAATCTGTTCCTCCTCCGAGTCCTTTTTTCCGACATAACGACTGCAATGAAGATGAAAACGACGACGATGAAGATGAAGACGAAGAAGAGGAGGAGGAGGAATATGAGGGTGGGTTCAGAAACCCGACATCCACTCCGTTTATTGGTCCCGGGTCGAGATTTGGAGGAAGAGGAAATGACCGAGTTCGACGCGGTACTAGTAGTAATCAGTTTGCTATTGTAGATATTTTGGTAGCTGCGCTAAGGAAGTCGCTAATCACGTGCAGTGTAGAGAGAGAGGATGTTTCTTCCATGGATATTAGCTGGCCTACTGATGTTAGGCACGTCTCTCATGTGACTTTTGATCGATTCAATGGTTTCCTTGGCTTGCCTACTGAATTTGACCCCGAGGTTCCCAGGAAGGTCCCTAGTGCCAGGTTTGCTTCTGTATTTTTCTTTTACGCATTCTCGTGTTTTTGGATTATTGTATAGGGTATGTTTGTTCTAATTATCACTGCAATTGCTAAATTAAGTTCTTCCATTTTCAAGATAGTTGCTTGGTGAATTTTGATTCTTGATTTACGTACTCCGAAGAAAAGAAAATTAAAGTAACCCATCAAATGCAGGAAACTAAAGCCCTTTCACATTTTGCTCTCATGTTTTGGTAATAAAGTATCAATTGTTCAATCAGATATGTGGATACTCCATTAAAACTTAGATGAAGGAAATTCTTGTTATCGCCTCTTAAAAGTGATGATTTTTTTAATATACATATTCTTTTCCCTTCGCAATTTTTAGTCTTCACAAAGTTTTGGATCGCTTCATCCTTTTTTTTTCTCCCCTGTTACTTTGCATAAAGTTGACAGTTTGATTTGTAGACAGATTATCTTCTGGCTTTTTATTTGTTGCCTGTTGTGTACACATGACACTTGGTAGCTTCCTGGAAGTCAGGGCTCCTTTGAACGTTAAGATAAATGATAAATGGTTCTTTAGGAGACGGAGGACCATTGGATATCCAATTCGATCTCAAGTGCTTCGTTGTAGTTTAAAAACATGGTTTTTGTGAAGATGCTTGATGAATGAATGCATCAATTAAAATGATAGAATGCAAAACTAGAAAGCGGCTCCCTAATTCTTGAATTAAACCTTTCAAATACTACGAGAGAGTAATGAGCTAATTAATTTCCTTAGTATATCTAGATAGCTCCTCAAGCCTGCTTTGGATAAAAAAAGTCTTGTCATGACAAGAGTTTATGTTTTCTAATAATGAAGTTGTGCCCATATCAGCCTTTGCTAGTAATTCTGATATTTTTTAGCTTAATATTTTTTATGTGGTTCTAATTGGTTGAGGATATTAGTTTGTCTAATTGCGCTATGCAAAGGCAAAGCATTACAGATTATGTGTGCGCTGGATGGATTCAAATAGTGTATGATGCTTATCTGTGCTTTGTGGGGTAGTTTGAATTTATTTTTGGTCATGGGTGCAAATCAATTATCAAAGCTGATTCTTGATATTGAATGAGGAAGAATTGCCATGTATCTCTGTTGCATATGGGGTGTCTGGTACTGGTAACAGTAATTCTGTGGCTATTCAGCATTCATCATGTCTATGTTTGCCTCCTAGCATTATTTCATCCTAATTCTATGTAGATTGATTAATTTATTTATTTCCAGCGCAAATGTATTTGGGGTGTCTGCCAAATCGATGCAATGTATTTATGATGACAGAGGCAACAGTGTGCCAACTATTCTTCTCATGATGCAGAAGCAGTTGTATGTTGAAGGAGGCCTTAGGGTATAGTTATTATATTCCTACTTTTGAGTGAATGACTCATTTAGTTAATTACTTCTTGTTTTGTCCGTTCAAAGTTAAGGTTTTCTTTTGTCATTCTTGTTTGGATTGTCAAAGGCAGAAGGAATATTCCGAATAAATGCTGAAAATAGCCAAGAGGAATATGTCAGAAACCAGCTAAACAAAGGCGTAGTGCCGCGTGGAATAGATGTTCATTGTGTGGCAGGTTTAATAAAGGTATGCATGTCAAATGTTAGCATTACTAGAAAATATGTTTTGATAAATTTAGAATTGAAGCTGTTTTCTTTTTCCTGATGGGTGCATCTTGCTCATGAACCGCAGGCATGGTTTAGAGAACTACCTTCTGGGGTACTTGATTCTCTTACACCAGAACAGGTGATGCACTGCAACACGGAAGATGGTTGCACTCAACTTGTGAAGTTACTTCCTCCAACAGATCTGCACTTCTTGATTGGGCTATCAATTTAATGGCAGATGTCGTGGAGCATGAACAATACAATAAGATGAATGCCCGGAACATTGCTATGGTCTTTGCACCCAACATGACCCAGGTTTGTTAAATATGTTTTATCGGTATATTTGAGTCCGCTTATTGGTTGCTATAAGGTGGTTTGTCTCAAATGTTTGATGACCAACAAATGAATAATGAAATGTTAAGAAAAAAAAACTGAAGATAAATTCTGATTTATGCTGAATAGACTCGTCTAACTAGATTTCTCAATGGTGACATCTGCGTTTGTTATAGTAACAACTAATCAGGCTTCTCATTTTTAGCTATTAATAAAGGGCTTGATTCTGTATGATACAGATGGCGGATCCTTTGACTGCGTTGATTCATGCTGTGCAAGTAATGAACTTGCTTAAGACGCTGATCTTAAAGAACCTTAGAGAAAGGGATGAATCAGCAGCTAAGGCCAGGCTGCTCTCTGCACGCTCAGATTCCCCAAGAGACAAGATAGAGCCATATGAAACAAACTTAAACAGCAAGCCTTCTGAAAAGTCTCTGGATACTTGTACGCCTGAGGTGCTCAGCTCTGGTGAATACTTGAGGTCTGTCAATATGAATAGACTAGAATCCAACACAGAGGAAAACCATCCAAACTTTCAGAAGAAAAATGATGGAGAAGAGGAATTTGTGTCAGTTTCAGATAGCAGCCCTCCTTCAAACGAAATGGAAGCCTTAGAAAATGGATGTAAACATGCATACGATAATAGTGATTGGCTAAGTTTGAGAAAAGGGGTTAGGAGGCTCTGCAGACACCCTGTATTTCTGTTGAGTAAGCCATCCAAGAAGACTCAAAATCTTGGGATTGTAAATAACAGAGGAGGAAGCGGGGAAGCTTGGGCATGATCCAGCCGGTTGGCTCTTGACATTTACTGTTAACATTTTATATGTTTGAAAATCTGGGTGATTGTGTAAACATGTTATTGGTAAATAGATATCAATGTTTGCTTAATTCTCTAGTTAGAAGAGGTGGGAGGATTCTAATTTGTTTGGTGGCCTTAATTAAGGCTCTTCTAACTAGACAATAATCCTTTACTGAGCGGAGGGCCCTTCACTTTGTATGCTATGGCTTTTTTCTGTGTATTAATAACAATGTTGGGTTTTTGATAGGAGCTAAAGGAAAAATTTGCAGGCTATGGTGGTTAAGTGTCTATTTCACCATGCAAATTGCAAAAATGTTAAATACTCCAGACCTAAAAGTCTGACACCTCCCATCTCTCTTTAAATATTTATAGTACATATTTTATTGGGTTTTGATAAAAATATAAAAAAATAAAAAAATTTAAATTAATCATATTTATAAATTATTTATTTAAATATTAAAATTTATAAAATATTTATTAAAATATTACATTTTTATTAATTTATATGTCATCATCTTTTTCCTTGCTATTAATAATGTTACGAGGATATCTTGAAT
Organism: Garcia nutans; assembly: GCA_947685225.1. Lineage (NCBI taxonomy): Eukaryota > Viridiplantae > Streptophyta > Magnoliopsida > Malpighiales > Euphorbiaceae > Garcia > Garcia nutans. Next base: position 10,630,384 of record CANTUV010000010.1, on the reverse strand, counting down.
TACAAAGAAGAATTATTGGTATTTTCTAAATTTTTGTTATTATTACGTGTGAAGAAAGAAAGTATAACTACGCTTGATTAGATTTTGTAGGACAACAGCTGTAACTCGAGGATTGATTGCAGGATTTATAATTTTTTTTTCTTTTAGCCATCAATCAATAATTTTCACTATGTATTGAACTGATAAAGACACCAAAATCATAAGTATAAAACAACTCAACATTAAAACCAATTCAGGGTGATGTGGTCGTGGCATCAAGCATAGCCATAAATTGGCTTTAACGGTGAAGTGGTGCTATGTAACAGTAGCACGTATAAAGTCTTTAAAAAATTATTAATATAGTGTAATTTTATCTTGGTTTTGATGGTGAGGTTGTGCTACTCTAACAATAGCATGTGTGAGAAAGTCTTAAATTTTTTTTATTAATATATAATATATACATATAGTGTAAGTTTATCCTGGTTTCAATGGTGATGTTGTGCTACTATGTAACAATATGTAACAGTAGCAGGTATGAGAAAGTATTAAATTTTTTTTATTAATGTATATATATATATATATTTTATACAGATGGACTTGTCCAAGAGTAAAGGGAATTGATTGTCTTATTTGGTTTCTTATCATGCACACTTATTTTGTTGGCTTTCAATTGAAAATTTTAGACGGATAAAAATACTAAAGTAATACAATCGCAAGTATAGGTAAAATGGGATGATTCACTCCATCTTAGTTTTATTAAACTTTGCGAGAAGAAAATGGAAAAGGAAATAGGCCAAATAGTCATTTATCTTCTGCTAGATGAAATAACTTGGTTAAGGCATTCAAGGAAAAAAAATGGTATTAACTATAATAGAAAACAAATGAAAAATTATTGGGATGCAAGGAAGAAAGATTGGACCCTTTTCAAGCAATTGATGCGGGGCGAGACAGGTTTAGGCTGGGATGATTTTAGAAAAATAATCATTGCCGATGACGATTGGTGGAATGAAAAAATACAGATAGTAAGAATCTTTACATTTTTTATGTTTGCTATTTTCTAATTCATACAAATTATTTGAATTAGCACTAATTCTAATATTGATGAAATTACAGGTGAATAAAGAATATAAGAAATTTAAGAATAAAGATTTGTCATTAATATGGTACCGCTATGATGCTCTATTTTCTGACATTACTGCAACTGGTAAGAGAGCAAGGACACCTTGTCAAATTGATACCTTAAACATTGAAAATGAAGTTGATGATGAATCATTAGATGTGAGTGAAAATGAAAATGAAAAAATTGATGTTGATTTTGAAAGAGTTGATGGCAATGACATAGCAGGAAGAAATGCAGAGGAACTTGAACATGACTACATCAAATTTCCATCTTCATCTTTAAACAAAAGAAAATTTGCAGGAACTAGTAATAAGATGATGAAAGGAAAAAACTCAATGGCATCATCATTGAAAGAGAATATAGATTCTCTCATGGCTATGCTCGTTAATAAGAATAATATTGAATCTTCTAGGATTGTGCAACATGAACCAACAATTAAAGAATGTATGGATATGCTCAAGAAGATCCCTGAAATTGAAATCTCAAGTCCATTATATTTTTATGCGTCTAACCTTTTTACCAACAAAGATATGAGAGAATTGTTTTTTTGTCATGAGAGAATTGATATAAGGAGCCTTTGTTAATTTTACATTTTCCATCATCAAAAGCGCTGCAATAGCCATTATTATCAAGCTTACTAGTGAAAATCAAATGCAACCTAATGTCAGGTAAATGTCTAACATTTTTCAGCTCTAATTTTATTTCATTTTAGATCTCCAAATAAACAGTTATAACGTCTATTATCTTTGACACTCCATCATCACCCATATTTAAAATTTCAAAATCACCCGGAGTATAAGATGTAAAGAACTCATTTCTTGATATAACATGAAAGCATGCACCACTATTAAGAACCCAAGCAGTATCATCATAGGCTACATTGACCATATTCTCTTGATAAACTATAGTCAAATCATCATCTGAAGTGGTAGTGGCAACACGATCAATATTGTTATCATCGCCTCTCCTTTCTTGCTTCCCTTTGTCTCCCTTATTTTCTTTCTTTCACTTGAAATAATATTTTTTGATATGTCCTGGTTTATCACAATAATGACATTCAAGGTTCTTATACCTTGATTTTGATTTACTCCTGCTCTTGCCTCTATTTTGATCTTGACTCCTACTGTTACTTCTCCTCCTGTTTTCAATAACCAAAATTTCTGACTGTGAAGTAGATGCTCTCTGATTTCTTCTTCTCATCTCTTTATTTAAAACACCAGTCTTTGCATACGACATGGTTACACCACTTTCGGGAGCAGAATTAGTTAAAGATACACGAAAGTTTTTCCATGAGTCAGAAAGTGTATTCAACAACCAAAGTCTAATAATCTCTTCATCAAATTTGACACCCATGCCAGATAATTGATTAAAGATACCTTGAAATTCATTCACATGATCAAGTATAGAGTTACCTTCTCTATATTACAAACGTATAGCTTGTTTAAGCAAAAATAACTTATTATTACCAGTTTTTGAAACATACAAAGTTTTAAGTTTTTCCCACAAGATTTTGGCATTTGTTTCGTTAGCAATATGATTCAACGAATTATCTTTTACCCATTGCCTAATAAAATCACATACTTGCAAATGCTCAAATTCTCAATCTTTATTAGATATAGACTCAAGTTTTTGAGAAGCAAATACAGATAAATGCAATCTTTCCACAGTAAGAAAATCTTTCATTTTTTCTTTTCACTTGTGATAATTTGTGCAATCCAAGTAAACCATTTTACTCATATTCACCTCCATCATTCAAACAAGCAAACAACCAATGAACTAATGAACTAGCTCTGATACAATTTTCATGGGAAGGAGCCAAGATTAATTCTTCCCTATTTGAATGAATCTATGATGAGTGACTAAGTAAAATTCAACAAATAACCATTTAATAATCTGCCTCAAGATGCACAAAATCAATCACACATAAATACAATAATTTTTAATGTGAAAAACTCCTTCAATGTGAAGGATAAAAATTACGGGACCTCTCTTGATCTAAGTAAAAAAGTTTCACTATCAAAATTAATGTTTACATCAACTACAAGCTACTACAATAACCCTCAAGTAAAGTAACAACACCAAATTAACAAAATAACAAGAAATAAACAAGAGATTGGATAAAAATAACCTAAAATAGCTACTGTTCATACTAATGGATAAGCTCCGGTTGTTCAAATTCGATCTCCACCGTCCAGATTAAAGAATAACAAATTCTAAACGTGCTCACCAAATTTCAGTCAAATCTGACCACAAATGATTATCCGATCATCTGAGAAAGACAAATTGATCATTGTTGCAGAAATGCACGTAAACAGTAAACTTCGAGCTCCAAATGTTGGAAATCCAATAGTTGAAAATTGATCTTTACCGTTCAGAATGAAGAATGACGAGTCCTCTAACTGCTATCTAAATTTCAGCCTGATCGGAACACAGATGACTGTTCGATCGCTGAAAAACTGAGACTGTTCTGTTGACTTCTTTTGCAGAAAAAAAAACTTTATTTTCTCTTTTTTTTTCTCTCTCTCTCTTTCTTTCTTTGGTGGCTGACACACTAACACCTCTCATATGCAACATAAGGTTATTATAAATATTAAAATATTAATAGTCTATTAGGCCAAAAGAAAATGGACTCAAACATTGAATTTTTCACATAGGAGGAAACTCAAAAATCTAACGCTTACAGAGGTTGGCCATCACTGTTCAACGGTTTGGAAAGATGTAGTTAACTCAGTTGTTAGAGGTGGCATAGGATGCTGGGTAGGAAATGGCAAAAAAGTTATATTTTGGCTAGATTTATGGATTGACCATAGCCGTTTAGCAACCAGATTCCCAACTTTGTTCTCTCTTTCACTTGATCAAAATAGTTTCATCAGCAGCTTTGGTATTTGGCAAGACTCGAAGTGGGTGTGGGAGTTCAAATGGAGGAGGCCTTTCTTTGAATGGGAGTAAGACTTGTTTAGGGACCTAATGGCCTTATTAGATGGTTCATCTCTATTTAGAAATCATGAAGATAAAGTAATTTGGAGATACAGTAAAAAGGGGTAATTTTCGATCAAATCTTTTAAGCAACTCTTGCTGCTAGAAGATTTTGCGGGACTGGTACTCCAAATCCCAACGTCTGGCGCAATGTTTCACCTCCAAAAGTGAAAATTTTCGCTTGGATGCTGGTGCAAGGTAAATTAAAAGTCCGGTCTCTTCTAGTTGGGTTTGGTCTCTTGGACAGATCCCTCAATATATGTCCTTTATGCTCCGGTGTTTCAGAAGAAATTGACCATCTTTTCCTCCACTGTATTGCTGCTTCCTCCACTTGGTATAAATTACTGAATTGGTGGGGGTTGAGTTGGTGCTTATCCAAATCAATCTATGACCTTTTTCTTCAATGGAACTCCTGCTCATAGTCAAAATTCCAGCACCAGGTATGGCACTCTGCCTTTTTAGCTGTTACATGGACAATCTGGCTAGAGAGGAATAACCTGATCTTCAACAACTCTATGCCATGCACTGCTAACAAAATCTTATGTGGTGCTCATTTGATTAGCTAGCTGGATCAGAGCATTTGATCCCTCTTTTCCATATTCGGCCTCCTCTTTCTTCGATTCATCTACAGGTGTAAAAAATTAGGAAAGAGCTAGCCATATCCGCCCAGCTTCCTTCTGGTGTCCTCCACCAATTGGGACATTTAAGTGGAACGTGGATGGCTTGGCCTTCGGTAAGCCTGGAATAGGAGGGGTATTAAGAGACCCTTCGTAATTTTTTGGCTATATTTTCCTGCCCTGTTGGTATAATGGATTCTAATAAAGCGGAGGCTCTTGCTATTCATAAAGCTTTGGACCTGCAGTTTAATCATTAGTGGGCAAAGAACATAAATGTCATCATCAAATCAAACTCCTCAAATGCAAATTCTTGGGTAAGCAAAAATTTTGACAAGGCACCTTGGGAGTATTGGGATATTCTTTGTATAATCAATTGCAACGTGAATAATCTGCCTGCAGTATCCTTTTCAAAAATCTACAGGGAGTCAAATCAGGTAGCTGATAATCTTGCTATGTCCGGAGCTTCCAGGTGTTCAAACTGAATTGCTTGGTTTATCCAGATAATTCTATTTGCCTCCTATTGCCTGTTGTAAATGTGACTGTCTTATTGTTGCCCTGTTGGTCTGCCTGTTTTTGGCTCTTACCTACTACATGTTTTTGCTCCACTCTTCTTTGACAGTTGGTGAAATGCTAGATGAATATTGATGCTAGATCATCTCTCTCTGCATTGTATACTGTTTTTCCTCCGGTTATACTGTGGTTATGTGGTTTTTTCACATAGTTGTGGGGCTTCTCTAGGTAGGATGTAATTGGGGTCGATTTTTTTTTGGATAGTTTTCGCCTCGTAATTATATTTTTCCTCATCTAATAATAATAATGATAATATTCTATTAAAAAAAAATTGTTATCGTAGTATACTTGTAACATATGAATTTTTTTTTTAGGGAAATTGTTAACACTGATTTATTTAAGAAAACCAATCTAAAAGTTGGCTTTTCTACTTTTAATTACTATTTTTTGAATTTATAATATAAAAGCTAACATTTGGGCTAAAAATAATAGAATTTAAAATATTAAGAAAATACATGCTGCTCATTAAATATATATATATATACTTTTAATTTATAAAAATTTTATTATGTATATACATTCATATGATAAATATAAAGCAAATAGAACATATAACCATATTAATAATATAATTTACGTAATTTTTTTATAATTTACAACTTTAATTTCAACAATTAAATATAAAATTTATTAAATATGCAATGATAATTTGGAACAGTTAATATGATTAATACACACTTTTTTTTTTTTGAACAAACAAAGAACTCAACCTAGATCACCCCTAGATCAAGCCCAGCGATAGTACAAGTAACCTGTACGTCTGGAACCACAATCAAGGGGATCCCGAAGCCGAGGAGTATTATTAAACAAACAGAGAAGACAATTACATAGATAAAAGTCTAGGAAAAACAGCACCAGTAACATCATTAAATAAACAAATGCCCACATCCACAGGTGGACTATCTAAAATTTGTAAACCTCTAGAAATCAAATGACCATAGTTCGCAAGCTTGTCAGCCACTTGATTCGCCTCTCTAAAAATATGTCGTAACTCAACCATCCATGACCGACTAAGCAGGCTTTTGGCTCTTAAAATTAAACTTGATAACCTAGAAGAAGAAACCATAGGCTTTTGCAGCAAAAGGACTGCCGCCTCATTATCAATTTCAACTGCAACCCTTCTTAGACCTATATCCCAAGCAAGGTTCAAACCATACACAACACCCCACAATTCAGCCTCCAAGCTAGAGCAACAACCCAAATTGACAGCAAAACCACGTACCCAACTCCCATACGCATCTCTAATAACTCCACCCGCAGCAGCTCTACCCAGATTAGGCAAAAGACTACCATCAGAATTAAGCTTGAACCAGGGCGACACCGGCGGCTCCCAAGAAACAAACCCCAGAACTTTAGCCTTACCAAAAACCATATCAGCCCCTAAAAACTCACAATACACCTTAGACAGGCTGATTAAGAAATCAACTGTATTATAAGGTTTCACAAACGAAACGTCAAATAAAGTTTTATTCCGCCATTCCCACAACTTCCAACATGTAATAGCAAACAAGGATCTCCATTTAACTCCCTGAACAAGAAAATTAGCATTCAGATTTATCCTCAACCATGACTTTATATCCACAGTATGGAAAAACTCATAGATGAAAAAGTTCGGCAATAAAGGGAACCAAACCAGTTTCGCCAAATTGCAATTGCGCAGCACATGAATAGAAGTTTCCTCCTCTAAACCACACAATTGACAAAAGGAATCCATAACCAAATGCCTACGGTACCTCTCCCCATTCGTAAGAAGACGATCATGAGCCAGTAACCAAAGAAAACTTCTTACTCTTTGAGGTCCTTGCCAAGACCAAATAATTTTCCAAAGATGATCCACAGGCAAATAATTCGAAGAGGACAGAAGCAGATAAGCCGATTTAATCGTAAATTGCCCAGTGGAAGAGAACTTCCAGAAGACTTCATCATCAAAATCCAACAAAAACGGCAAATATAGAGCAGTAATTCTATCAATGATCCACTGGGGGAGGAACCGCCCAAACAGATTCCAGTTCCAACTACCATTATCATCGATAGCCTCGCACAATTTTAAATGCAACATATCATCAGGGATCTCACAAATTGCATGATTTTTCAAGGGACCAACATCCAAAAGCCATGGATATAACCAAAACCGAATAGATTTGCCATTACCAATCGCCCAACCCAATCCATTACTCACCACAGGCCATAGACGAACAAGATTTTTCCAGAGCCATGAAGAACCATTTACCCGAGGAGCTGACAGATCAAAAACATTCTGCACTTTGTATTTAGAAAGCAACACTCTAACCCATAAACACCCAGTCGATCGCAATATGGTCCATACAAGCTTCATAAGAAATGCATCATTAAAAAGACACATATTCCTCAACCCAAGACCACCAGCCGAGACAGGAGTAGTCAACACAGACCACTTTATCAAAGACAGCTTCCTCTTATTTACAGAAGAACCCCAAATGAAGGCCCTACAACACCTCTCAATTTCATTACAAATAGACTTAGGAATTGCCGTTACCTGAAACGCATAGGAAGGAATGGCCATAAGAACACTCTTGGCTAAAGTAATCCGACCAGCTAAAGAAAGAGTGGAAGCCTTCCAACCTGCCAATCTAGACCGAACTTGATCCAAAAGATAAGCAAAAGTTGCAGATTTCCTGGCATCATGAATTAAAGGCACTCCCAAGTATCTACCAAGGTTAAGAGTAAGTCTGAACCCACTGATCCTACCAAGATTGGAAGCCAAGGTAGTGTTCACATTTTTAGAACAAAAAAGAACAGTTTTAGCTACATTAACCCGTTGCCCAGAGGAAGCCGCAAACTTACTACACACATCCATGATAACACCCATCTGATCTTGAGACGCCTCAGCAAACAAAAATAAATCATCTGCAAAGAACAAGTGAGACAACTTAGGACCATTACGAGCAAGATGAATAGGCTTCCAACGGCCTTGCAAAACCGCATCAGAAATACCATGGGCAAGGCGTTCCATACAAAGGACAAAAATATATGGAGACAAAGGGTCCCCTTGACGAACACCACGAGAAGGCTTCAAAGTCTTTGCAACTTGCCCATTCCAAAGAATACTCAACGAAGTTTCAGAGATACAAGTCATTATAAGAGTAACAAAGAAAGAAGGCAAACCAATCAAAATCAGAGTTTCTCTTATAAAATCCCAACCCAAGCGATCGTAAGCCTTCTCAAGATCTACTTTAATAGCCATCCACTTTTTACCAGTAGCTTTATTCTTCATTGAGTGAACCACCTCTTGAGCCAAAATAATATTATCAACAATATGCCTTCCCGGAACAAAGCTCGTTTGCTCAACCCCTACAAGCTTCGGCATAATCGGCTTCAACCTATTCGTGATCACCTTTGTAATAATTTTAAAAATATTGTTACAAAGGCTAATAGGACGAAACTCAGAAATAAGACTTGGGCTATTAACTTTAGGAATAAGGGTAATAATAGTATCATTAATAGAACTTATATTAAAGGTCCCCTCAAACGCTTGCTTCACAACTTGCAACACAGAATTCCCCACAATATCCCAATTTTTCTGAAAGAAGAAAGCATTAAACCCATCCTTACCAGGAGCCTTGAGAGGACCCATTTGAAAAACAGCCGCTCGAACCTCATCCATAGACACAGGAGCAGCAATACTAACAAGATCCAAATCAGCAAGACAAGGAAAAGCATTAGGAAAGTCAAGATCTGGAAAGACCGTCCTATCTTCGGTATAAAGCGAGCCAAAAAACTCGCCCGCCAAAGTTTTTAAGACCTCTTCATCATCCTGCCACCTGCCATCACTATCCTTTAAACGCACACACATATTCCTGCGCCTCCTATTTTTCACAATAGCATGATAATAAGCCGTATTACGGTCTCCAGCCTTAGCCCACTGAACTTTGGCCTTCTGACACCAAATGGCTTCCTCATCATCGAGAGTTCTTTCAAGTTCCATTTTCAAATCAGTCTCCAAAGAAAGAAGATTCTGAGAAGTAGCCAACTCCAGATCTCTCTGAACACCCGCAATCCTATCCAGCAACCGATACTTCTTATAGCTCAGATTCCCAATAACCGACTTATGCCATGAAGAGAGAGCCATAGAAAGATTATAAAGATTGTCACAAATATGCTTATTAACATCCCAATAATTAGCAACAAGTGCCCGAAAACCCTCCTTCTCCTGCCACACATTAAGGAATTTAAAACAAAAAGGTCGAGGGACACTACTTCTGAAAAAAGAAGTGAACAAAAGTGGGCAATGATCAGAGTTAACACGAGGAAGATGAACGATAGAAGAGGTAGACCAAAACTCCATCCAAGCCAAGTTACACAAAGCCCTATCTAATCGTGCAAAAGACAAACCACCGCGCCAAGTGAAAGACTGACCCGAAAAACCCAGATCAAGGAGACCCAAACTCTCATAAAAATTCCGAAAGAGGTGACAAAAAGCAGAATCATTGGCCGAGTTCTTCCTTTCCAAAGGAAATAAAACTGCATTGAAGTCCCCAACCAAACACCAAGGCTTAGTCATATCATTGATCACAGACGGCAACAAGGTCCAGAGAGACTTACGAATAAGAGGATTAGGTGAGCCATAGATAGCAGTAATCCAAATAACCTTAGAGTTAGCAAGAGTAACTTCCATATGAACAAATTGCCTGTCTGTATGCAAGGCCCGAAGACATAAATCACTATTCCACAGGACCCAGATGCCCCCAGAAAAACCACGAGCTTCCATTCTATGAGAATTATTAAAACCCAAACCCCGAATAATAGCATCTGCCGAAGACCCACTAGTACGAGGTTCAAGAATAACAACTAAATTCAGCCTATAGCGCTTAACATGCAACTTCAAACTCCTCACAGTAGTAGAATTTGCCATACCACGGCAATTCCAGACCATGCTACGAATGTCCATTAATCCTGCAAATAGGGATCGGAAGGTTCATCCTCTGAGTCCGAAGACTTACCTATAGAATCATTATCCTCCACCATTTGATTCGCCACACCATGCATCATCAAGTCAATAGCATCATTCACAGGAATAGTCTCCTGAAAACAACTCTCCTGGATCTTAATATTTTTCTTTTTATTAAGTCTATTATTTCGCAATTTAACACCTAACCCATGACCAGATTTTGAAGCAGATTTCGCAGATCTACGATCTGGAGGTTTAGGATTGCTCAAATGTTCATTAGTGACAATAACAGTATGCTCTCCTTCCAACGTCGATGGAACTTGATGATAAGTTATCGGGTTGGCCATTGACTGGTTATGATGAGGATCCATAGCATTGAAATCCTTAGAGGCAAACCCAGGAGGAACTACCTGCTGCTGCATAATCGCAGCAGAATTATCTAAATCAGTACTTCGGTCAGGAGTCTTGGCAACCGGTTCAGCCCTTTGAATCGTACCATTAGGATTAACCACTGTAGAAGAACACGCCTTGTCCAACATCGCATTAGCCGAACAAGTAGGGAGAACAGTCCCATGCAAATCCATGCATTCCTTATTAGACACATTAGGATCACGAGTCTTTAACAAGCCTTGTTTATGAGGATTATTCACAATAACCTTATTCAAAGCATGGGGTCTACCAACCCCCTCAGTTAAATTGATAATTCCTACAGTATTCTTCCCTTTATCCACTTCCTCAATTAACTCCGATAAAACCTCATAGCGAGAATTCTGGCGAGGATCCTTCTGCTTGTCAACTTGTTCCTTTTTTTTTCCACCTTCCTTAGGCAACACCAGCCGACGGCGGCGGGCCGGAGCTAGCATCCAATCGCCATACTGCTCCGTACGAACATTCATATCCCGATTATCCCTAGAAACATTTTGATTATCAGGAAATCTAGCCTCATTAACCCTATTCAAGTTCATATCCATGGAAGAATTCTTGGGACAGTTCTCCTTGTTATGGCCAAAACAGCCACAACCAAAACAAATATTAAAGAGTCCTTCATACTCGATATGGTAAAGATGTCCATCAAGTTCAAATTTGGAGATTAAAGGTTTAGTTAAATCAAGCTTCACAGCAACCCTAGCAAACTTACCCCTAGAAGCTCCCGCGGTATTATAATCAATCCGAACAGCTTCACCAATGGTATCGGCAATAATACGTAAGATACGCTTCCTATACAAATGAATTTTCATACCAGGAAACCGTACCCAAGCAACTATAGATGTTAACGAAGCCTCAGTTGGACAAAATGAAGAACTCCATGGTTGCACCACCAGATAATGTCCAAAAATGACCCAAGGACCATTAAGCAAAGCAGTCAACTGATCATCCTTTTTCTCAAACTTGACGAGAAAGAAATTGTTAGCAAGATCAATAACCTTATACTGTCCTTTAGGCTTCCACATTGTATACAATCTATCGCAAAGCACCTTATAGCCAATATTCCGCCCTAAAAGACGAACAATAACCGCGTTCTGCCAAGGATGATCCAGGGCTGCTCTAACCTTTGCACTAAGTGCAATCTTGGGATACTCTCCCGATTTATCAATAGTCACGTCAGAGACTTCCAGTTGCATGGAATCAATATCATCATGCAATACCGGGAGGTCATTAATATTCTGAGAACAACCATCAGTCTCCATATCCCCACTATCTTTCTGAATACTACATTGATCTCTAAGCAAACAATCTCGAAAAGACAGACTTCGTGAACCCTCAATAGAGGATTCCCGGATCTTAACCTTCTTGGTGGAACGGTCATCCGGTGGAGGCGGCGCTGGGTCCTTCTCCAAAGTCCTCATTAGGGTTTTTTGTATTGATTAATACACACTTATAATTGTAAAAAAGTTGAATTAATATGGTTAAATTAAATTGTTTCTTGATAATATTATTTATGTCCTTTTTAGTTATTTTATTAAAACAATTGCTTATAAGTTATTTTTAAAATGTCAAATGCTTATGAGCCACTTATAAATATTTAAAATAAACACGTAATTGCTTAAAATTTTAAATATTTATAAGCCTAAATTAACTTATAAATATTAAATGCTTCTAAACTAATTTTTATAAGCTAAGATAAACACCCTCTATATTTCTGTAACTTGGGATGGCATGATATATTGGATAATTTCTTTGTAACAATGGGTTAACAAAATTCGGGCCAAAAATAATAAATAAAATAAAATATATAAGAAACTATATTACTTTTTTTTTAAAAAAATTATCTTATACTTTTTAAAAAATATATTTTTCAAAAAAATTAATTGAAAATATACTATGTACATTTCTATATGTAAACTATTAATATATGTCCAAACTATTTAAATTTAAAGTGAATATTTTTTTAATGGAAAGAAATATAAAAAGGAAATTTTTGAAAAAATATATTTTTAAAAAATTTGGAGAAAATGATACCCTCTACTATATTTTTAAATTTTTATTTTTTTATTGAAAATATTTTAGTCATTTTATTATAAACCTATAATAAACTCATAAATTACGTAAAATTTATAAATTCATAATAAACTCATTAAAACTCATCATAAACTAATGAAAATTTAATATTTTGATAAATATTTTATAAATTTTAGTATTTTGATAAATAATTTATAAATATGATAAATTTAAAATTATTTTTAATTTTTCTTGTAATTTTTACCAAAAATCCAAATATTTTTATGTAAAGCCCATAGCATGTGGACTTCAAGCTTGTTATTGTAAATACTAGATTAATTGCAATTAGCAAATCAAGATAATATTGATGATAAAGTAAGAAACTCCTATTGCAAATTTAGAATTTTTATTATTCTTTTCATTTCAAATTAACAATCCATTTAATTTTTATACACATATTTTAAAAACACATAATTAATAATATACAAATTTTTTAAAATATTCTTACTCCTTAATAATAACACAGTAATTTCTGTTTACTATTAATTCACTTCAAATAATTTTGAGAGTTAAAAAGATTTAGCATGAATTGACGCCATGACCATGCATATCTGAAGCTTTGATTTGCTATTTCAATATTTATCCGATTGGTGACGATTTGCTGGAATATTCCACGAGCATCTGGGAAAAAAAGCTTTTTTTATTTTATTATTTAATTAATAAGTTACAGTGTAATACAAATAAAAAATTTAACCTCTTGATCTCTTTATTATTAATATTTTTTTGAGGGATATTATTAATATTTAAGCAACGTGTTTTTTTTGGTATGTCGTCTTAATATAATAGTATGTATAATTTGTCCGTAAACGTAAATTTATTCTCTTTTTTATACTTAAAAAATAATTTTGAAAACAATTTATGTCGTAATCTGAAAAAAATATTGCAATATAATTTCTCCAAGTTAATTATTAGTTTTTTAGAATACCAGGTTATTAAATAATTACTAATTGGCAATCAATTTTTTTTATCCAGATTAGCAATCAATTTAGTCATAAATAACAATATAATATAATATTAAGGTCCTATCAGAGTGAAATGTTAATCACTATATAATATATAATATAAAAGGATTTTCTTCAAGCAACAAAGCGTCAAGGCCTGTTTTAAAAGCGGCTGAATTGCAGTTGTCATCGTCATCAATCATTATTATTTGCCTTTTTTTTATCAGAATTATTTGTCTTTTTTAGCACTATAATCTTTTTTTTTTTAATTTAACATCATAATAGAAAATTTAAACATTAAACTGTTATTATATTATAATTAGTCTCTTATACGAGCGATGCGCGATAATAATAACAATAAAATATAAATAAATATAAGTAATAAATAAACATAAAATAATTTATATATAAATTAATAATAATTTTTTTATAAAAATATAAAATAATTAATTTTATTACAGTTTTGTTGAAATAATAATAGTGAGCAAATATAATTTTTATTTTATAATTTAATATTTTTATCAATTAAAAATAAAATTTATATATTTTTATTATAAAAAATTATGAATTCTATAAAAATAAGAAAAATTTAAAACTAAAGCAAATATTTTTAAATAGAGAAAAAAATATGAGCAGAAGAATTTATAGTTATAGATTTATATTGAAATTATTATTAATATAAATATATTATTACACAAATTATTAACATATAATTAATTTTTAGAAAAATAAAAAGTCATATATTTTATTATTTAAAATTTAAAATTTCTAAAAAATATATATTAATTATTATTAAAAATAAATAAATAATTATTTAAATAAATTATAGATTCATAATTGATTTATTAGAATTTTTTTTTAAAACTATTCAAATTTAAAAAAAAAATTTATAAATCAATTAATATTATTTAATTATATTAATGTGTAATTAATTTATAAAAAATAAAAAAAATTACAAATATAATTATTTAATTAATATTATAAAATTATATTAATGTATATATTTAATAAAAAATTAAAAGTTCTAAGTATAATTAATTATTAAATTTTAAATTTATATAAATTATTAAAATTAAATAAAAATTAATTATTTGTCATTCTCAAAACACTTCTTTTATCCTTAACTTATATATATATATAGATATAATATAGATATATTTATCGTTAATTATATTTAAATATGATTTTTAACTCATTTCCTAAATAGTACTATAGTAGTATTTGGTGGGTTTAGTAATATTTTTTTAGTAAAAAAAGGATTGCAACTTTAATAAAATTAAATGGTAACCATTATTGGAAAAAATATCTCAACTAAATCATTCAGAAACTGCACTTATGAATCATCTCGAATTTGATGAAGAACATAAATGTCCATATTAAAATGTAGAACATGAATAGCTAATCAATCGACAACATAATTTAATTATTTATGATAAATATAGAAAATGATGATCTGCCACTCCAACTTCATCAATTTCTTAATGTAAAATATGCATGAACGAAGCATTTTACAATCTCAAACCTCCTGAGGTTAGCATGTGCATCATACTAATTACATTATTCAATTAAATAGTCAATCTTTCAATATCATCATATTAGATAAGAATAAAATCGTGGTAAACTCCTTATAACTCAGCTCGCGTTATAGAGCAAGCTCCAATATTCATGGATCACTAATAATTGAAAACACTATCGATTTTCTTATTCTAATTGATAATTTTGTAATTTTATTTTTTTAGCCATTGCCCTTAAGTTACCTACCAAAATAATAAATATACTTTAACTTGAACACAAAATAATTTTAAAAAAAATGTACGCAGTTAATTTAATTAGATCAATAAATGTTGCTTGATATTTTCCTATATACACTCCACATGTAATACAGATATAGGGACACACTATAAAATTAATAAATGAATTGTCTTTAAAAATAATCCAAAGATTATAATTTGAGATAAGTAAAAAATATAAACATGTTTTGTGGAATGTAAAAAATATATTTAAAAATAAATAAATTGAGTGTGCATCCGATATACTTTATTTTATTAATTATATCTAAAAGAAATGAGAATACCTAAAATTAAAATTAAAAATTTAAACGAAAATAACAACACTTTTATCCGCGAGCTAAGACTTGATGGTTATATATATATACACACACACACACTTTTAGTTCACTTAAAAAATAATAAACAGAGAAATTTGGAGTTGTGAATGATAGCTACATTACATAAAATATATTTTAGAAGAAGGTAACAATTAATTTTTTTTTTTTGCTGATAAAACTAAAGAATTATAAGTAATAAAAATAATTAAATAAGTATGCACTACTTAAATGCATTTTGAATTCTTTATTCAAACTCAATATAGATTTATTTGAGTATCTTGTTCAGATCTTGCAAAATGATTTATTATAGTATTTTAATCAACAATATGACTCCTGGTGATATATATATGGTATTTTATTCTTTAATTATTTGGATATATATACTTGTCCACTAACTTCATTTATTTATTGAAATTAGGAATATTATACCATCATCTTCAAATCAATAGAATGATATTTTTTTTGTTCATGAAGATCTTGCTCATAATTAATTAGCAAAAGATTGAGGGTCGTCATCCCAACAGCTTTCAGTTGTTTTAGTATTATAAAAGTGTTGAATCCTATGATATTTGAAATAATATTTATATAAAAATTCAATTCTATGCTATTGATATAATTAAATTTAATTAGAACTAGAATTGGACTGCATCCATATAAAATAAAAATTTCTTGTATAAAATTGAAAAGAAGATAATGGTTGGTTTATTTATCTTCCACTTGTTCTTATTTTGGTAAAGATAATATTAAAATAACTAAGTGATGGTTGGTTAATGTGCCACTTGTTTTATCTATCCTTTGGAAATAAAAAAAATACTATTTGTTTATTAAAGTATTGCATGATGCATGGTCCTCTTACTCTCCCTTCTAGTATTCAGTGTGGTACTATATAATTAATCATTGAAAACAATCATTTTTTATTCAAAATAAAAAAAATAACATAAAAAATAATTCAATTAACTATTTATTTGAATAATTTTTTAATAAAATTTAAATTAATATTGATTTTACTCATTACTAAAAAAAATTATCACTAATTAAAGGCTACAGTTGATGTGCCTTTTTTTAGATAATGACAAATATATTATAAATTAGACAAATTTTTTTTTTCTAAAGTATTGATAATGGGGGATTCCATTGTGAATCTATTACTTAGTTTACATTATGCCTAATTATGTCTCAATGTGTATTAAACAAATATTTTAAATAGTTCTTTAATAAAAAATAATTAAGATTTTTATTTTTTATAAATTTAATTTTAATTAAACTCGATCTGAATTTTAGCATCAGAGAATAATAAGTACGTTAATCATTAATTAATAATGGTGGCTAATACAATTAAAATAGTTTTTTTATAAAATATCTCAGACATTCACATGTAAAAAACTTTATTTTCTAATTTTTATCATAATTGTCTGGTTGTTGATTACTCTTCAAACTAGTACTATGATTTTTCTTAAGTTTTGGAAAATAAATCTCCAAATATTTTATTCTAATACTTACTTCACCACTTTTTAAAACAGTAAGGGCCGGCTAGCCTTCGATACTATTTAGACAAGGCTTTCATCAGCTAATCCATTTTTGTTTAATAAAAATAAATTATTTTTATTAAACAAAAATGGATTACAATAACATTAAAATAATTAAAATAAAATATTTAGAGTTAATGATTTTTAGTTTATTGAGAATGTAAAAAAAAAAAAGTCTTCTACCTTTTAAGTTATAGTGGTAAAAAAAAAATTCACTATATATTTGTATTTTAACACAATTTTTCAAGCATCAGTCTTCGTTTATTCTCTATATCAGATTCTTTTAATTTTTTTCTTCAATTGTTCTCAAGGATTGATATTCAATATTATAGCTCCAAAATTATGATAGAATATAAAAGTCTAATTAGTAATTTTATATTTAAAAAGCTAAAAAAATAGATTTTTTGTAAATTATAATATTATAATTAATATATAAGAGAAAGTCTAAATTTAAATTGTCGTTTAAGGCCTCAAAAATATTGAGCCGGCCATGAAAATGGTTCTGCTAAATAATTCTTGTTTAAAAAAAAATCACCATTGAATGATTATACTAGGCAAAATAGACAGCCCACGAATTTTTAATTTCAAACTAATTATTCCAATGAGTTGCATCGTTTGATTCTTCTTTATGTTTAATTGTGCTCGTGTAACAATCAAATTGAAAAGATTGGTTTAGTGTAAAAACAAAAAATCTAAATCTTTTTCAAAAATTACTAATTATTTTCAAACCTTTTAAAATTAATCATGTTATTATAATTTAGAAAATTTATTTCAGTTGTACCTATTACTTATTAATTTTCCTTTTTTTCTGATCATTACCACAAGATGTGAAAAAATTAATAATAAAATTTTATTTAAATCACTTACCAATTTTTAATGACAAGGCCACAAAAAAATGTGTTCAAATAAACTATTAATAAAAAAAAATTAAGGAATGAAATGATATAGAACATTAATTTCATGTTTTCATTAACCATTGAAACCCAAACCAAAAAAGTAGCTTAAATTACCATCAAATACAAAGGTTTCTTGCAAATTATTGTTTTAGTTTAATTAGATATCTCGAATTCGAGTTCTAAATATATTATTGTGTTAAAACTCAGTAAGAAAAATTTTATTACTCTTTTGATTCTATCTATCTTAAAGTTGAAAAAAATAATTTACACCGAAAAGTAGCTTTTATTATTATTATTTTTTGAAAGTAGCTTTTATTATTATTATTATTGTTGTTGTTGTTGTTTGTTGTTGTTGTTGTTGAACAATAATGTCACATGTATATCCAAATTTTGTTCTCTCATGAATTAACTTATGTTTTTATAATAAAAATTTAATTTATTATTAACAGGAAAAAATATATTTGTAAAATATAAACTACTTAAAATTAAAAATTCAATATTCAAATACACTCGAATCTACATTGTTTCATAAATATATATAAAAAAAAAACTCCAAAACCTCATAATACAATCCGAAAAAAGAAAAAAAATGTTTAATGCATAACTTTACAATTATGAATGATGATTAATATGACATTAAAACTAGTAGTTTGGGTAAATTTTAAGCAAATGATATGGCACTTAATGGCTGTTCTTTGCAGCGCAACAAGTACCAAGATCTTTACTTTTAAGGATGTCAGCCAATTTGCTGTAATCAGTTAATTTCTTTCAGTTTTATTCCCATGACTATTACTAAGGTGGCACATGTCTCCTCATACTGTTTCTTAAACAGCTTGGTAGGAGGACTTGCCGTCAATGGTTATTCCTCTATTCTCCTGTCATATATATATATATATATATATATATATATATATATATATATATTAGTGAAGGTGGGCGGCACCACCGAAATATTTATTAATAAGAAGTATGAAAGAGTCCTATTACAAAACCCTTATAAAATGGGCGGTCATCAACTATATCTAATATAAGGACAAAAGTAATCGGAGAGGATAACCCCTTTCAAAAAGTGAGGTAAAGATTCAAAACTAATAAACTCACAATTGGCGTTATTGAGACGACCATAAAGAGCAAAGAAATGAGCATATTGGTTGGCTTCTCTATAAGTATGTTGAAGAGCAAGATTATAAGAAGATAGTAATTGCTTAGCAAGGCCAGCCGAAGAAGTAGGATGTAGATCATGAGGTGAAGTAAGAAGCTCCACCAAGACTTTGGAGTCCATCTCGACCACGGTACAATTAAAACCAGTAGAAAGACACCACTGTAAACCATCTTTGAGAGCTTGAAGCTCAGCCTGCACAGCATTCTGAGCTGTCATAGTAAAGGAGATTCCCCTAACAAATTGACCGGTATTTGATCTAAGAATTGCTCCTCCCGCCGATTGATGACTGGTGAAAATTGCGTCTACATTAAGCTTATAAGTACCTGGAGCTGGTTTAGACCATTGAACAATCCTCGGCTTTAGATTACCCACACCAAAATTAATTGGCAGAAAATCTTTGAAGCATGAAACGGGACGAGCAATTGGAGCTCCTGAATTACTAATGCCCCAGTTGAGGATGTCAGCTGATATTTGTGCCATTAATCTTGGAAAAAATATTTTATCCTCGCCCCAAACACAGTGACAATAGGATTTCCAGATAGAAAAAATAATGGTTTGAGAAACAAACCTCTTGAGACGACCAAACATCGAGGAAGTCGAAGAAGAAGGCCACCATGTCATTAACTCGATTTGCAAGGATCTTTTCCTGCTTATATCATCAATTAAATAAGCTCCATAAAACGTCCAAAGCTGAAGCATAATGGGACAAAGATAAAAAATATGGTTAAGAGAGGCTTCACTGCTGTAGCAAAAAGGACAGCATGAGGCAAGATGAATACCCATTTTTTGTAGTCGATGTGGCAAAGGGAGCGCATCATTCATCGTTCTCCATGAGAGGATGGATAATTTCAGGGGGATCGCCTTATCCCACAGCATTTTATAAATAAAGGATTCTGATTTGCGGTTCCTGGTTATTTCATAGGCTGAAGAAAGGTTGAAAGAACCGGAAACAAAATGTTTCCATATAGCAGGAGTAGCATCCAGGACGAAATGATCCGAGAAAGCAGAGTAGGCGCTACAAATTCTTTTCCAAGAACAAGTTACAAATCAGTCGCAGCTAACCCAATCCCAGCTTGATCAGTAATCCAGTTACCTTCCGAAACTTTAATACATGAAATATGACGAAGCTTTCTGGTCATTTTCACATGATTATGGAAGTATTTTGTATTGGAATCCCCTTCAGCCAACCACTTGATACGGGACTTTTGACGCCAAAATATCTCCTCTTGACTAAGCCGACTAATGAGGACAGCCTGTTTAGATTGCCAATCAGATCGATGAGCATCAGTAGGATCGGCCAAGTAGATCTGCTCTGCCGAATCCGCCGCAGCTTCAGCCTCCTCAATAGCGGAAAAAATGTTCCCAAAAGTGCTCTTATTCCAGTCTCTAATAGCCTTCCGAAGAGATTTTAACTTGTAAAACAGCCCACTCATACCCTCTCTAGAAAAGGTGGAGCACCAATGATCCTTTACCATAGGAAGAAAAGATTTATGTGTTAACCACATGTGTTGGAACTTAAACGGCTTAGGCGAAGAAGCAATTTCTAAAGAGCACTTCAAAAGCAAGGGAGCATGATCAGAAGTTGATTTATTAAGGTGAGAGCAGGAAAGAGTCTGACATTTATCAAAGAAAGCCACATTAGCCATGAACCGATCTAATCGCTTCCAAACCCGACCATTGCTACGCACACCAGTCCATGTGAAACTATTGCCAGTAAAAGGGATATCAACCAATCCATTATTGTCACAGCAAGAAACAAAATCAGTAATACTGCCCAAATCAGGAGTTCCATTACCATGATATTCAACCAAGGATTTAATGACATTGAAGTCACCTCCAAAAAGCAAAGGGTGATCTGAACGAGTTGATATCAAGTTAATAGAGTCCCAAAGACTTTGTCTATCATGGCGAGAGTGTTTACCATATACGGCAGCCAAAGTGAAATCTAAAGAGCAAGATAAACATGAAACCGAGCAAGCAAGGAGCTGTTGATAATTCGTAAAATTAGATACCAAGAATTGAGATTCATCCCAAAGAATCCAGATTCTATTATTTTGGGAAGAGAAAGAATTAGAAAAGCCCAGCTGGGCAATAGCAAACTTACTTGTATTGTAATCTGACATCGGCTCAACAAGAATAAGAAAACCAACATGATGGAAATTGCAAAGTTGTTGAAGACGTGTGAAAGAGGAGTCAAAACCCCTGACATTCCAGCAAAGAAGCTGCATTAATGAGAAGGCGAGTTCGAAGAAGCTAGAGCCTTGGAAGCGTAATCTTCCAATTTGAATGATTTTTTACGAGTCCTAGAGCTTTTCCTCAAAACTGGAATAAAACCATCATCTTGGGCTTTGGTCTGAGGCACCTGCATGTTCTGATTCTCAAAAGAAACCTCAGCCGAATACCGTGCAGTTAATTCACTTTCCCGAAAGTCTGATTCAGATTCGGAAGTATCCGAAATATGACAAGGGACAGTATTAAGTTCAGGAATAGCAGGCAATGATTCTAAGATACCCTTAGCAGACGCATTAACTGTCAACTGAACGTCATTTTCTCTAATAGGAATATCATCTGAAGTGAAACTAGACCCATCATCCTGCTTAGCTAAAGTTTGATCCGATGAAACAGGTCCATCAGTAACTGAGACCCCCTCCACAGCAGTCTGAATGCATTCGGGAATCAAATCAGAAATAAGATTAGTAGCCGGCACACCAATATCCTCTGTCATCTCTTTAGAGGATTGCCCAGCAGATTCCACATTTAGTTCGGGTGGCAACGGATCCAGAGGAATATGAGTATTCTGAATAGTAACTGATGGTTGAGTAATCTTAGGAACCCAAATTTTAGATGGCCCTTCTGTTTTATGTTCAGGTAAAACAATTGCAGGCTCAGGAGGCAGAGCAGAATTCAAATTAACCGAACAAGATTCCGTCTTATGTCCCAACCGACAACAGTGAGAATAATAATGAGGAAGGTCTTCGTAGGTAACAGACTGAAGAAAACAATGACCGTCATCATCAATCCATATCTTAGCAGGCAAATCTTTAGAAAGATCGAGCTCTACGCAAACCCGAGCAGTGGAAGGTCTAGATAATAGCGCCGTAGATGCATCGACTTTTAATGGAGACCCTATTAAATTGGCGATTGGAAAAAGCGCAGCTTTGTCAAACAAATGAATAGGCAAACCATTGAATGAAATCCAGGCAGGAATAATTGAACTGTCGACATTCGGACGAAAGTCCTTTGTCCACTTTGACACTCTCATGGTGAAGCCATGAAAATACCAGATTTGCTTAAGCCAAAATCGATGGAAATCTTCTTCTTGATCAAAGGAGCCAACAAGGGCGAACCTAGCAATTTATGCAGAGATTTCATTGATGGCCTACCCGATTTAAAGGAGCCAACAAGGGCGAACCTGAATGGCCCAGCAAACATGTCCGATTCTGATTTGGAAAAGGACACCGCAAGAAAGCCCTTGAACGCACGTGGTTGCTTGGCAATCAAGTCGGGAGTTTTGGAAATCGCAGGTTCAAATGACTGATTAACCTCATATTTCTTGGATCCATTCTTAAGTATATCAGCAAAGGATCTCGGCGCGGCTAGCTCCGGAGGAGCAGCCAGCGGAGGAGGAGGAGATGTCGTGGCGAAGACGTAGGTGAAACCCTTCAGTTTAGTAACAGCAGAGAATTGCAGGAAAGCCGTAGTGAACCTTCTCCACTAATTTCCAAGGGACAATATTAAGTTCAGGAATAGCAGGCAATGATTCTAAGATACCCTTAGCAGACGCATTAACTGTCAACTGAACGTCATTTTCTCTAATAGGAATATCATCTGAAGTCAAAGTAGACCCATCATCCTGCTTAGCTAAAGTTTGATCCGATGAAACAGGTCCATCAGTAACTGAGACCCCCTCCACAGCAGTCTGAATGCATTCGGGAATCAAATCAGAAACAAGATTAGTAGCCGGCACACCAATATCCTCTGTCATCTCTTTAGAGGATTGCCCAGCAGATTCCACATTTAGTTCGGGTGGCAACGGATCCAGAGGAATATGAGTATTCTGAATAGTAACTGATGGTTGAGTAATCTTAGGAACCCAAATTTTAGATGGCCCTTCTGTTTTATGTTCAGGTAAAACAATTGCAGGCTCAGGAGGCAGAGCAGAATTCAAATTAACCGAACAAGATTTCGTCTTATGTCCCAACCGACAACAGTGAGAACAATAATGAGGAAGGTCTTCGTAGGTAACGGACTGAAGAAAACAATGACCGTCATCATCAATCCATATCTTAGCAGGCAAATCTTTAGAAAGATCGAGCTCTACGCAAACCCGAGCAGTGGAAGGTCTAGATAATAGAGCCGTAGATGCGTCGACTTTTAATGGAGACCCTATTAAATTGGCGATTGGAAAAAGCGCAGCTTTGTCAAACAAATGAATAGGCAAACCATTGAATGAAATCCAGGCAGGAATAATTGAACTGTCGACATTCGGACGAAAGTCCTTTGTCCACTTTGACACTCTCATGGCGAAGCCATGAAAATACCAGATTTGCTTAAGCCAAAATCGATAGAAATCTTCTTCTTGATCAAAGGAGCCAACAAGGGCGAACCTAGCAATTTATGCAGAGATTTCATTGATGGCCTACCCGATTTAAAGGAGCCAACAAGGGCGAACCTGAATGGCCGAGCAAACATGTCCGATTCTGATTTGGAAAAGGACACCGCAGGAAAGCCCTTGAACGTACATGGTTGCTTGGCAATCAAGTCGGGAGTTTTGGAAATCGCAGGTTCAAATAACCGATTAACCTCATATTTCTTGGATCCATTCTTAAGTATATCAACAAAGGATCTCGGCTCGGCTAGCTCAGGAGGAGCAGCCGGCGGAGGAGGAGGAGATGCCGTGGCGAAGACGTTGGTGAAATCCTTCAGTTTAGTAACAGCAGAGAATTGCAGGAAAGTCGGCTGTCAATGTCTCCTTTCACAAAGGGAATTCATACAATAGAAATTAGTGGAGAAGGTTCACTGCGGCAAATGATCAAACACTTTATATGCACTATGGAGACCAGATCATAACACTGCCATTGAAGATCTTGAAGCCTAATTCTGAATTGGTGATGCTAATAGCAGCAGCAGAGTCACTTGACAACCCAGGAATCACTTTCAATATAATATATTCTAAAAGGAAAAACAACAATCTGCAGGTACCAGTCAAGTCTGGTTTGTTCTGCTTATATACTTATCACTGCACGAACACAGCTTAGAAGCAACAAAGCAATACCAACAGGAAAATTCAAACTGCTCAAGAAACACTGCAGACTCAGCAAGAAATGCAAGATTTCGATTCAAACTCAATGAGATGATTGAACAGTAAATAAGAAAAATAAATAATACTCTGTTGAAGCAAATCCAGCAACAGCAATTCCCTTGCCCTCAACCTTAACCAGCCACCAATCGTGCAATAACAGCTTTTATAGATTTGAGAGACAAGTAAGAAGCCTGATATATATATATATATATAATCTAGTTCTTAATGATTTTTTTTTCAACATCTAGTTCTTTAATGATATTGCTAGATTTTCCCCCTAAAAACAGTAGGTCCTTTTTTTTTAATATAGTGAATTTACTTTATCAACAATATCATTTTTGTTTCCTCAAAGTATATAGAAAGAAATCTTTTGAGAATTAGGTAATTAATTATTTTTTTATTTTTAAGAAGATTTTTATTAATAATCACTCATAATTATCCATGAATAAAGAGTCAAGGCGGATGGTCTTAAGATGAAAACATGTTTTCTAAATTTATAATATTAATGAGTTTAAAAAGTATCAAATTTCATAGATATAAAATACTATTTTATTAAAAGAGAACAATACATAAATAATTTTGAATTTATCAAATAAAAAATAAATTAAAAATTAAGATGGAAATATAAAATTTGAATAAACGTATAGTACTGAAATTACTATTATTTAATAAGTTCAATGCACAACCACAAACATTTAAAGTGTGAGAAATTAAAGTTGTGAAAGTCTCAAGGAGGATTAACTGTTAACGAAGTGCAATGCACTGCATATTTGCATAGCTCAGCTAATAAAAAAAAGGTCAAAATGTAAAACAATTGATAAGACAGAAACAAAAATGTCAATTTAAATTTATCACACTTTTGTCAAACATTCAAAAATAAAAATAAACTCGTGCCATTACTGTAGCCTTTGTCAGGAGCCAATGCAAAATCAGCAATTATCATATTCTTTTTTTTCACTGTTTTTTAGCCTATGGAAGGCCCTAAATGATCTTATGCCTCCAGTATAATACATTAACCTTGAAAATGACTTAAATGCTATTTTATTTAATTTAATTTATTCATGCTTTAGCCAGAGTTAGGCCATGTGAATATATATATATATATATTTGTTTTTTAAAATGTCATTTATATTTATTTTATTTAAACAAACTAATTTTTTTTATTAACCTTGAAACTAATGTTATTTATTTATTTATTTATTATCTCATATTTAAAATGCTTTTGATATTTTTCAAAAATTTAACATAAGTGTATTTTTTTACACTATAAGGATAAAGAAAAAATGTTATTTTATTTATTTTATTTTTAATTTTTATAAAAAAAATCAACATTTTTGGTATGAAGTAATATAATCCAAATTGGACAGAAAGTATAAAATAAATATGCTCTAATTAGACAGAAAATAAATTCAAGTTTCTCTTCCTTTTTTTTTTTTTTTATCAGAATTCAAGTTTCTCTTACCAGTGCTTCAACCTTAATCATTAATATTCAAATATTTGACTGGTGTAGTGTATATTTAATCTCATTTAAAAAAGAAAAAAGTTGATTGGCACTCACATCTCTTTCTACACTGTGAAGTTATAGATTACATCACAAGAGAAATAGATGTTGAAAGTTTTTACGTTTTTTTTATCCCATGTTATTTATTTGTGCTATATATTAATCTATAATGTCTAGTTGATAATTGTATGATAATATCAGTAAAATATTCATCCAAAGTCTATATATTTCAATCATATTTATTATCAATACACTCTGATTAATAATATTTTAATTATTTTTAAAATGTGAAGTTGAAATTTTAAACTTTCATCCCTAGATTATGAATTAAAAGTTTGAATTGAAGAGTATGGATAGATTGATAAGAAATTATTTTAATTTAATTAGAGTTATCGAGTCCAATTTCTTGAATATATAGATGCATGATAAGTACACAATTAATGATATTTTATTCCTATTTTTTAATATGATTATTATCCAATTGAGTTTAATTTGTTTGTTCAAAGTGCATTTTAAGGTTAATTTCAGGAATTCTCGATAATTTGAGGCTTTTGGTCATTTCGGAGCAATTACGGATGAAAATAGAAGAAAAGAGCAAAATCTGTCAATGGACACGCCCATGAACACGGGCGTGTCAATAGACGTGCCCTTGTTACTACATTCAGTGGCTATGACACGTCCAGTTGAATGGGCGTGTCACCAAACGTGCCATATGTCCAGAGTCACAGTAGTCGTGACACGCCCAGGACCACGGGCGTGCCAATGATTGTGCCTTTCATCCAGAGTCACAGTAGCTGTGACACGCTCAGTACCACGGGCGTGTCTATGAACGTGCCTTTCATCCAGACTCACAGTAGCTGTGACACGCCCAGTACTACGGGCGTGTCAATGGGCGTGCCCTTTATTCAGAATCACAGTGCCTATGACACGCCCAGTGACATGGGCGTGTCAGTGATCGTGTCACCTGTCGAAAAGTTAGATTCTTTGCACTGATTGGGGAATAAGTGGGGGACAACAGTTGTGCCTTTGCCAAAAAGAAAGAACAAGAAAAGGAAAGCTTGCCTAAATCAGGGAAAAGGGTGATGAACCAAATGAAAGTGGTAGACAATGGATGTGTATGGTGAGTTGGAGGTATGGGCTGGAGATTTGAAGGAAAATAAAAAGAGAAGAGGGGGAGAAGAACAACAGTTTTTGCTGAGACATTTTTGAAAGCAGAGAACAAGGAAGAGGAGGAGGAGCCAGTTGCTAGAGCAAGGAGAAAGGTCTTGAGTTGAGTTTGAAGAAGGATACACATCTTGCTCAAGCCCTAAACCAAGAATCAAGGATCGAAGTGAAAAAATACAAATTTTTTGCTATGAATTGTTTGGTTTCTCTTACTCATTTATCTTGCTCTGTTTTTCCAGTTTTGAATATGAACTAATTCCTTCTCTATCTAGATGTTGATGAACCCTAGCCAATTTGTATGAAATGAACAATTATATTCAGTTGAATCATTTAATTGAGTTGTTTTATTCTTATGATACTCGATGTTGTTTCCAATTGATAATAACATGCTTATTGATTGGTTGTTATTTTCATATTATTGACTTAAGAAAGCTTGATTTGAATTGAATACTCATAAGGGTTGAGGATTGATTGGGGTACTAGAGATAGACCTACAAGATCCTTTGGTTTATAGTTCTTTGTTCTTAATGCAAGATCTATTTAATTGTGTTTAAGAAGAGATTCCAGCACTCTACTTAGTGATTAGGGATTAATCCACTCGAGAGAGGCTTTAATCTAATTTAGAGGAATGCTAATTCAATTCTATTAAATGGTTTAGCTAAATTGATTGATCACAAATATTATTGAGGCTAGGGGAATTCAATATCTGGATAGTTCTATTAATATTATTATCAATCCTTTTCTACATGGTATTAGAGCTAACCAGTTAATGGACTAACACTTGAAAAGTATAATAAAAATAAAAATAAAAATGAATAAAATATAAATGAGTAAAATACTAAATTAGATTTATGCTATGACATTAAAAGGTGTTGGAGAATATAAATGAATTTCACGTCTGAAAAGTATAATAAAAATACAATGACATATAAGGTGGTATAGATTGAGCCTTAACACAAGCCAATTGATTTTGTGTAATTTTGAGTAATTAAGAACATTCATGAGTATAATCATTACAAAGATGCCATTATTACTGGTTATTCACCTTCATCTGCTGTGAATTTACAACAATATTGTGCATGAGAATAAAATTAGAAATTTGCGAAATTTACAGTTACCAGCGGGTGACCTTTGTTTTTGGGGGAGCCGGCTGGAATGTACAGAGGTGTTAGGTAGAATATAATTGAGCAGAATCAATCACCCAATGCTGACCATCCGTTTGGATTTTAAGTCCATTCAGTCGAGCAAATAAATTTACTGCCCTTCTTACACATCCGTTATCAGCCGCTGTAAAATAATCGTGGCCAAAAATTACACCACCGGGTCTCAATATCCGATAAGCCCGGTTTATATCTGCCCAAGCCGAGTTAAAATCATGACCTGCGTCTATTTCAATCAAGTCACAAAAAACTCCCCACTCGCATAATTTCTCCAGAGCCGATCCGCTGGAAAATGGTATGGGCAAAACCGATTCGGTGGCCTTCGCATAAATAACATTTTGCATGAACTGATACAGCAGCAAAACGTCACCGTTTACAACATTAACATACTTGAACCGATCACGAAACCCGGGCCAGCCGCGAAAAATCATCAATGCACAGAATCTGAGGGTCAAGACCTAGTCGACGAGTCAAATTGGCCATGTGAAAGGCCGACGCGCCCAAAAAAGTGCCCACCTTAGGCTTAACTTTTTGGATAAGATGTTCGAAAACAGCACCGTAAGATCCCCAGCCCTTGACTCTTTTATCGCAGATGAGACTGCTAATATGCGCAGGGGGGAAATTGACGTAAGGAGAAGTAGCGTTATAAATTCTGCCAAGAACCGTTTGACGGACCAGTCTTGAAGGCAGAGGGTCAGCCCATTTAGTTGTTACTCGAAAGTTGTCAAGTGGAAAGACAGTGGTGGTGGCAATAGGCTTCGGAGATGTGGGTGGTACAAAGCGGGTGGATGAGGCTGATAAGTAACCCAGGGCGTAGGCTAGTAGAAAGAGAAAAACGTACGCTGCAGGAGAATGGTAGAATTTAAAAGACAAACTTGTTTTCTTGTTCCCACGGACATGGTGATGGTAAAAAAAGTTGCTCTTCTTTCATATCTGATATGGCTTATGAATAGTTTCTTGGTTTATGTATTTGGTTTCTTGTTAATTAGAAAGAGAACAAGAGAAGGCATGAAGTTTGAAAGTACTTGCAGAAAGTGGGTATGGTGGAACAAAGTTGCGTGATCAGTACACTAATAGGGGCTAATTTGAAAGGTCAAAAATTAATTTTTAACTTAAAACTTGTTAACTAAAAAAAAATAAATCATTTTAAAATGCATTTGCTCAAAGTCTTGTAATTCAATTTCGTTTTCTGAGAACAGGTCAAAACATCAACGTTACGTATTATCATATGACCTTGAGAGCACAATATTTATGACGAATTGTTTGAATAATTTTAGCAGGGTGCACATATGAATGATAGATATAGTTTGTCTTGAATCATTAAATTTAAGAAAGAAAATTAGAAATATCTTGCGGAGCAAATCTTCAAACGTGATCCGATTTTGATTCTCACATTTTATTTCCAAGTCCCACCCAAAAGTCCTGGGGACGCTGAAAAGGTAAAGCTTCAAGATTACGATCACCTTTTCAGTTTATTTTAAAAAAAATCATCTTCCCCCTTAAAGATCTTCTAGTTTATTCTTCAGATTTGGTTCGGTGGTCCTTTTTATCTTTTGTTCCCTTTTTGAACCTGTCTTTATTTTCTTATCCGTCCAATTCCTGATGGCTTCTGAAAAGAACAGCAAAGGTAAAAATAGCACAGTTGGAAAATAATTCGTTGTAGTCCGGAGACTCTAGGAATCAGTTATGCATCATCTATCATGTAATATAATTTGGTCGCATTAGCAGTTCTTGACAATGACCGGCAGAATCAGACCCAAATTCTGGAGCACCATTGCATGCATTTTTAAGTTGTAACCATTCTAACAGGACATACAATTAGAGTACAAACTTCAACCTCTTCCTTCTACATTCTACAGCTGTATGTCTCGCTGCTGGTTTGCATTTGATTCATTGGCATTACCAAGACCCAGTAACTTAATTACCTACCTAATCTGTCAAAACTAGAAGAAACAAGAAACATCCATCCAATTCTTTTGTTCATCTAGTTGTCGATCACAGAGCAATATCAGTTCTGCTGTGAGCAATGCCTAATATCAACAGCCAAAGTTATCCATGCAGACTCGATGCAAAGGCTATGTTACTTTGCATCCTCAGCACCATCACCACCACTGTGCCCAGCAGCAGAATTCCCTTGGCCGTCTGCGGCTGATGCCCCAGCATCAGGGGCATCCTGTTTACTTCCTCCACGAACATCATTAGACCCTGCAGTTACAGAAGGGAGTGTTGCCTCAGTATGCATGGGATGCATACCATTGTTGGGCCCCATGGGTCTCATTCCCATTTGTCCTTGGATGGCCGCTTGGTGTAATTGCTGAGGATCCTGTATTTGACGAGGATTATTGAATTGCAATGGCATCTTTGCAGGGAAAATTCCTGACTGCTGAGCCATAGCTGCAGCTGCTGCTGCCTGAGGATGTTGCATGTAATATGCACCTTGTTGCATTGCAGGATGTGGGGCCATCTGTAAGTGTAGGTGCAGATGAGCAACAAGTGTGTGTGTCAATCAACTACCAAAAGATGAACTACATACCTGAGGTGGCAATGTACATACCTGAGGTGGCAATGTCGGTGCCTGTGGTTGCGCATCAGCAATTGCAGCTAAATACATCAAATTCTTTTGCAGCTGCGCTTGATACCTAGATCATCAAAATCTTATATGGACACTGCACAAATGTCGGATATGCAAAAATACACACCAGACATGAAAACACACTCAAACAACAGCTATAGTGCATGTGCATGTGCACATATTGAAAGGATACCTAAAACTGCAACCAATTTGACACTTTGATGAAACACTTGCATCATGTTTGATGAAACACCCAACAAAACATACTGCTTGCATGATTAATGTTATCACAGGTAATGGATTAGAAGCCAAAAACCAAAATCAGTAACACGATTTTGCTGCGTGACTGTGGTAATGGTACTTGTACTACACCTGTGCATGCCACTAGCAATAAGAGAAATGGTTAACTGAAATCATAACACTACAACAGAGTCTCCACCCCCCATTTCCAGCTAGCAGAATATACAATTGATCCTTCCCCCGTTTTTTTTTTTGGAAAAAGTAATAAAGTAAAGGATCATGATTGAGATATAAAGAGTTTAGAATCTGAAAAAAAGTCCCTAAAATATCAGGTATGGTGGTATAGAAACAAGTGATGGAAGGTTCTCGGCAACAATATCAGTTTCACTCTTGAAATAAGTTTATCACTTTAAGTAAGTTGGGAACATTTCAAAGTGCATAAGAGGTGTTTCAATTTCTAAAGAACTGATTATAGCCTTTTTGCAAACCAGGTTAAAATGCTTATGTTTCCAAATAACTGCCTATGAAGTGTTTGTGATTCCAAAGAACTGATATTGGCCTTGTTCTGAATCAGAACCGAAATACGAACTGATTCTGTTCTTCTCTAAATATCCTTGACATTAGATAAAATGCACAAAGCCTACAATATACACAATTAAGAGAAGGCAAGACAACTTGGCACACAAGCATGCACAGTAGCATGTAGGTACACATGCAAGTATAGAGAATAAGGCACTTACTGGGCACATTCAGCAAGTTTTCCAAGGTTTTGATTGTCCAAGATCGCCAAAATCAATTTTTTATTTTCATCAAGGTACTGCAGCAAGCATTTATAAAAATGAATCAAACACCGAAGTTATCATGTACAGAATCTATCCCAGAGTCCTGATAGCTTGAGCGACAACTAAGTTAACCTAAAATAATTCAAGTTCAACACAACATTGAACATAGCCTTCCTAATTATTTCATTATTTACATAGCCATATACATGATACTATGCACCCAGCACTGCTAGATCTATTTGTAACCCAAAGTATCTATCACTGAAAGGCATAAATAAATGAATGATCAGGATTTCATGAATGATGGCATCAGAACAAGCATGTGAATCCACCATAAATACATAAACATTTAAGAGAAAACATGAAGTTTAATTCGATAAAGTTATCACAAAATGAATTTCTTAGATTGAAACTCCTAAATTTCATTTAATCAACATCAAATGTTGATATGATTTGGCGTAGCCTGATGTCACCAATCCCTTTATTTAAACCATTTTGAAAATGAAAAAGAAGAAAATAAACCAAAACTAAAAGTCTAAATGACTCTAATAGCCACACCAACATTCAATAAATAAATAATCTTAAGCAATTATTAACTAGATCCCGTTCTTATAAAGAATTAAACTGCCGCCTGCATAAATTCTGCACATATCACCACGTACCTGCACAGCCAACTGCTTAGACATGATAGGTTAGTGAAAAGCCTACTAACAGAAAAATGGACAGAAAAACCTTGGATTGGCATGTCATTGAATGATAAAACCTTATCTGGTCTGTATAAAACAATTGCCGCTCTTCTTGAATTGAAGAAAAAATTAATAACCCAGCTACAAATACTGGTTCGTTTTAAAGTTTATTCATCACTTCCATCAATTATGACAGCATACTCTATAAAAAAACCCATCTTTAACACTCCAAAAGCCATCTCTAACAAGACCCACATCCTTTAAATAACACAAAAAATCATTTAACACGCACAAAAATCCCAACCATATCCATATTTATGGAAGTGAGAACAGATAAATGAATAAAGAGATGCAAAAGGATTATACCTTTTGGATCTGTTCAGTGGTGATGTTCGTGGGTGGATACGAAGGCATCACCGGAATCATCTGTGGTGGCTGTTGCATCTTGTATTTCTTGCTTTGCTCAGAAAAACCCTAACTCAAAGTCCAAGAGGGCAATACAAAAAAAATCCCCAAATCGATAAAACCCAAATCCAAATAAAATGGAAAGCGCAAGAAATGACTATTATAATTTATAATACGTAAAAAATATAGGGAGAGAGACATATGATGAAGCGGCAGGCACCTGAAAGCGAGAGTTTTGGATTGAGAAACGATCTTAACGACGACGAGGTTTCAGGAATTTAAGACAAAGGTAAAATGTTCTCAAAAATTCTTTTTACTAAACTGAGAGAGATATTAGATTTGGTCTGTCTTTTTAAGACAATAAAAACTTTCCTCTATTTTAAGTTTGCCCTTTGCCGGATGCTTACGTCATCCGGTTTGGTTTGTTGGCTTTGGAGTTCGGTTCTTGTACTTCCTAGTTCTTACCTAACCAAATAAGAAACAAATTGAGTAATTGCCCATAGTATCTGGTTTGATAGACGATATTGATTTGAATTTTTTAGGTGAATATTCAAATAAATTGAGTGTAATTGACCGTAACATCTTTAATATATGCATATATATATATATATTAATTTCAGAGTAACAGAATTTTATTTTTATCAAATTAATAGATTGAGTATTTTTTTTTTGTTCTTCAATGGATTGAGTAATTGGCATTCCAGTAATTGTGATGTTTCTCAAACAATAGTGTTTCTTTTTTCATCTTTCTTTTACGTGCTTAAACACAATAGTATTTTTTAAAAAATTCTAAATTGTTCACTTGCTTTAGTTAGTATTTTTTATTGCTTTGAAAAAAAAAATCAATCACAAGATGGAGCTTTAACCTAGTGTGTTAATATGCCCACTGAGTTTGAGTTTCAATTCCACCTACTTTATGGGCAAAGGAAGATTCTTGGACACGGAGGTTTGAGTTAAATCGAACTTTCACAGTAAAGAGTGGATACAAGAGTTTGCCTTTTTTTAATTATGCAGATGTTGGATGTGCTTGGAAGATTCTTTGGGCTTCAAAATTACCTCCAAAAGTTGAAGACCTTGTTTCGAGGGCTGCTGCTTCATGTATACCTATGGGTGATAGCCTTCTTGTAAGTCAAGTGATTGCTGTCAGTATCTACCCTTTCTGTCAAATGGCCCATGCAGGTGGATCCAGAATTAATTGGATCCAAAAATAAAAATAATTACATAATTAATAAAATTAAAAAATATTAAAAATCTATTAAATAATAATAAATATTCATTACAAAATAATCTCAAATTACATTTAAACTACTAATTTTAATATATAAAAAAATAATATATCATTATATAAGTAAATTTATAGAAAATTTTTATCAATATAAAAATACAATCAATTAAATTAATCAAAATAAATTTTAATATATACTTAAATACCTAATTAAAAATAAACCTTTTTAAACGTACAAATAATAAAATTGATATAAAATATATCATCACCCAAATCTTATAAGAGCCATCACTCAGGCTCACTGATAAATATATTTTAATGCATAAAAATTTCAATACGATTGTTCCGGTAGCTTAATTATATTTTGTTAATAAAGTGTCTAAAATTTAGTGCAAATTAATTTTTTGCAAATTAACAAGAATAATCATTATAAATAAAAATAATTAACTGATTATTTAAAATCTTTCATTTCAAATTTAATTAAATTAAAAAAATTATCCTTTTTCATTGATATATCGACTCGCTAATAATATTTAAAACTAAAAGCACCTAATGAAAATTAAAAAATTATTATATTTAAATGGTTTATATATTATTAAGATATCTAATTTTCTAACTTTGTCGCTTATAGGAAATATAAAATAAAAAAAATTCCAAATTATCTATAATAATAATACATCTCCACCATATGAAATTATATTTGTTAATTGCAAAATGGCTATAATTAATTAAATTCATGTTTGAATAAATATAATTTCTAATTATGTGTAATTCAAAGAAAATTTAATGGGAGTAACCAAATTATTCAATGACTCAACAATGAAAATTTAGGATTTTAAATTATAATTTTGATAATATAATAAAGTTTTAACAAAATTATTACTTTAAAATTATTATTTATCTTTATTAGAGTTCAATTGTATAAATAAAAATAAGAAAAAATAAATTTGAATTAATTAAAAACTTAAAATTTATAAAAAAAAAATAGAGTAATTTACTTACTAATTATAGATCCACCTTTGATTATCCATTTTACTTCAAGAATCATATGCAAATTTAAAGAAAAAAAGAAAAAATGAAGAGAAGCAAAGAAAGAAGAAGGAAAGCGAAGAATTAATTGAGAGAATTTTCGTAGAGAGACACTGAGACAAAGAGTGAAAATTACTAACTGTGATTCTGTGAACTCCGTGAGTATTAGGTAATTAGTGGAGAGACCCAAAAGCGAAAAAATAAAACATATTGGTTTGGGGTGTTGGTGGTAGCACACCAAAATTGAAAAATAAAAATAAAGAAAGTCAAAAATGCAAGGTGCCTAACAATGAAAAAATTGTCAAAAATGTGAGGTGAAAATGGGAGGTGCCTAATTTAGCCTAATTTTCACCTAATTTAGTTTGACAATTTATTTGCATTTGAAGCCTATAAATAGGCTCATTCTCTCCATTTGTAAATACACCAAGCAAACACAAAATATAGCTTAAGGAGAGCTATAGGTTAAACACCAAGTAGTTTATATTAGGAATTAGAGAATCAATCTCTTGGAATTCCTTGGAGTATAAATATTTGGGGTTGTTTTGTGGGTGTCGGTTAGAAAAATATTTTGTGATTTGTGGTTGTAACAATTTGCCGCATAGTGAATATTTTTCTTGGTTGTCGTTAGACAACGACCGTGGTTTTTCCCCATTCGGGAGTTTTCCACGTTAAATCATTGTGTTTTATTCTCTTTAATTTCTCAATTGTTATTTTATTTTCTCATTTATTCCTGCTTAAAGACGGTCCGAGGGGCGGGAAAATAGCGATTTTCCCAACAAGTGGTATCAGAGCTTAGGTGTTATAATTTTTTGTCAAAAATCTTAGTATGCTCTGTGGTTGCAGTTTGGTCTGATCTTCCACATCAGAAAAGATTTTTGTTAAAAATTATTTTTGTTTTTAAGCTGGTGGAGCTTTGGAAAAGGTGGAGCCGTTTTGCTTTGGTGTGCTTGAGTATTGGTGGTGAGATAAATAATTACATGTCGAGGTAAATTCTGTCAAACGACACGAATTTAGTCTAAGGCAAGTGGATTTTAAGTGAGACCTTTGTGACTCCTCCTCTTACCTGGGAATTTACCTGGTGTAATATTTATTTCTGGTCCTTTATTAAGCACAAAGTAAGCATGTCGGCAATGAGATGCGAGATTGAGAAATTTGATGGGAGAATGAATTTTGCACTGTGGCAAGTGCAAGTCAAAGACGTGTTGATACAGTCTGGACTACATAAAGTTTTGCAGGGTAAACCAGTCAGCGGAAGAAATTCAGAAAAAGGCGGTGGCAGTGGAGACTCAGAAAAATCCAAGATTAGTGACGAAGAATGGGAGGAGCTGGATATCAAGGCGGCAAGTCAAATTCGCATGTGTCTAGCAAAAAATGTTCTTGCTAATGTGCTTGGATTGTCCACGACAAAGGAGCTGTGGGAGAAACTGGAAGA
This sequence comes from Garcia nutans, assembly GCA_947685225.1. Lineage (NCBI taxonomy): Eukaryota > Viridiplantae > Streptophyta > Magnoliopsida > Malpighiales > Euphorbiaceae > Garcia > Garcia nutans. Next base: position 10,593,566 of record CANTUV010000010.1, on the reverse strand, counting down.
ATTGTATCAGGGAAAAAATATATCCAACAGGTTATATTTGAAAGAGCAATTTCATACGTTGAAAATGGCGGAAGGTACAAAGCTGTCCGATCACCTGAGTGTCCTCAATGGTATTATCTCTGAATTAGAAACTCTTGGAGTGAAAACCGAAGATGAAGATAAAGCTCTCCGGCTCATCCTGTCACTTCCTTCAACATATGAGCACATGAAGCCTGTTCTGAAATATGGTAGTAAGGAAGTGGTGTATGCGGATGTGGTTAGTAAGCTCATTACTGAGGAGAGAAGACTGAATGAAATGGAAAATAAATCTTATGAGAATTCAGCTTTATCTGTCGGTATCAGGAAAAAGAATAAAGGCTCCGGAAAGAGGAAGGTTGTCTGCTGGGGGTGTGGTCAAACTGGACACGTGAGGAAGGATTGCCCGAACGGTGGAGCTGATTCGGCTAGAAGCTCTAACGTTGTTGCTGCCAATGTGATCTCTTGTGGCGAAGGAGATGATGAGTTGTCTCTGTAGTTGAGAGAAGTGTGTCCTCATGGCATGATTACTACCCGTTGAGATGCCATGGAAGAGGACTGATTATTGGTAGCTGGTCCACGGAAATGCGCGCTGCATTGGTTGACAGTTGATGCAAGGTGCGTGGTGGAAAAATTATGTCGATGGCTAATGAACTCTCGGAAAGTCAACAGGAGGGTTGCACCATAAACTATTAGCGGGATCCGACATGGCCGATGAAAAATTCTTGGAGTTGGCGAAATAATTCCAAGTGTCGATACTCTTTTATGGTGGAGTATGTTAATTCTTGACGTTAAGAATTATAATTGTCGGTAACAGACAATGTTGTGTTTTTATTTTTCAAGGTGGAGATTGTTGGTGGTAGCACACCAAAATTGAAAAATAAAAATAAAGAAAGTCAAAAATGCAAGGTGCCTAACAATGAAAAAATTGTCAAAAATGTGAGGTGAAAATGGGAGGTGCCTAATTTAGCCTAATTTTCACCTAATTTAGTTTGACAATTTATTTGCATTTGAAGCCTATAAATAGGCTCATTCTCTCCATTTGTAAATACACCAAGCAAACACAAAATATAGCTTAAGGAGAGCTATAGGTTAAACACCAAGTAGTTTATATTAGGAATTAGAGAATCAATCTCTTGGAATTCCTTGGAGTATAAATATTTGGGGTTGTTTTGTGGGTGTCGGTTAGAAAAATATTTTGTGATTTGTGGTTGTAACAATTTGCCGCATAGTGAATATTTTTCTTGGTTGTCGTTAGACAACGACCGTGGTTTTTCCCCATTCGGGAGTTTTCCACGTTAAATCATTGTGTTTTATTCTCTTTAATTTCTCAATTGTTATTTTATTTTCTCATTTATTCCTGCTTAAAGACGGTCCGAGGGGCGGGAAAATAGCGATTTTCCCAACATGGGGGACAAAACTGAAAAAAAAAATCATATATTAATATATATATTACTTTAAAAAAAATTTGAGGGGGCCAGGGCCCCTCCTACGATATACGTGGTTCCGCCCTGAATCAAAGGTACATATCTTCTTTCATTGCTCTTTTGCTAAGGAATATTGGTCTGCATGTATATGCAGTTGAATGGATTGAGGCGGTTGCCAGCTCAATGTTTGTGGAGAATGCGAAGAAGTTTTGTATGTTGTTGCGAGGCATCTGGCTACAGAGAAATGTTATATATGTGGTTCGTTTATTTTTTATTTTTTCATTTTTTATCTGATTGGCGTGCTGCTCAAGACATGAAGGATGTCAGGGCTGCAAACATCCAATTGAACCAAAGTCAGAAATGGGTGAAACATAAGGGATATGTTCTGAAATGCAACACAGATGCTGCAGCTTTTGGAGTCAGAAGAGGCTTCAGTTCGTTTGGCTTCATTGTGACAGACAGTGAAGGATCGTGTGTGTTTGCTGCGCATGGTGGAATTCCTGGTGTTGTGGATGCCATTAATTTCAGGGAAGCATTAAGCTGGATTAAAACGTGAAATCTAGCGGGTGTAAGTCTTGAAACAGATTGTCTGTCCGTAGTTCAATCTATTCGTAACTGTAAAAACTGTACTTATTTCCTGGATATTGTTGGTGATTGCCAGCTATTGATAAATGACTCGAGGTTGTGTGATTTTCAATACATTAGGCGTATAATGAATTCTGCAGCCCATTTACTAGCTAGATCAATAGATTCTAAGTCTTGTGAGAGGAGTGGTGCTCTTTCCCTCCTTTTCTTAAAACTGTAATTTTTGCAGAGATGAAACAACAATACAGTTTCCCTTTCAATAATAATAATAATAATAATAATAATAATAATAATAGTGTGTTAATATGCATATGAATGAATTAGCTCATCAAACTATAGCTGAGAGAATTTTATTAATATTAAACTTTAATAATTAAAATAAATTAAAAATTTTATATATGCATTCCTTTTATATTAAATTTTATTTATAATGGCAAAAATTAATTACTAAATAATTCACACTATATTTGAAATAAAGTGAATGAGAGGTGGATATAATTAAAGAAGAAAAGGAAGAATAAATTGTGTAATTTGAGACGATGATAGACTAAGGGAGAGAGTTTTATAAAATTAATGTATAGTTAAAAAATATTATTTTTTCATTTATCACCTTATTTTGGAGGTGTTAAGAGGCATCGTAACTTTTATTTTTTATTTTTGTTATTATAATAAATATTTTATTATGTGAATATTTATTATATATTTTTATAGAGAAATAAAAAAATATTTGAATAATTTTTAAAAATATTATTATAATTGTATTATTTTTTTAAAATAATATTAAAATTAAAAATAATTTTAATTAATTATATAATTATAATAATTAATTTCATATATCAAAACATATTTTAATGAATTAATATTAATATTAAATTTTAATTTTATTTATTTTTATTAAAATAATATAAGAGTACAAACTCTAATAAATAATAAATATCAAGATGTAGTCTAATGACTAAAAATTTATGTTAATTTCACATACATATCAAATTATAGTCTAAATCATTCTTTTCCTCATTTATAATTAATAAAAGAAACTTAAATAAATAATAAAATAAAAATTTTCTCTAACCACTCCCTATTTTTTAATTTAAATATCATTTTAGGAGGATTTATATATTAAAAAATAAATTAAAGTTATTAATATATTTTTAATTAATAAATTTTCTTTTTAATATTTATACTCTATTATTTTTTCCATTCATTAATAATATTAAAAAATGAAGAATAAATTAATAAATAATATTAAAATATTAATATTAAATATGTTAAAATAAAACTATAATTCTAAAACGATATTTAATTTCAAACGGAGGGTAAATTAATAATCAATAATAGGAATTTGTGGTGTTCTTCAAAAAGTTTCCTCTGTTTTCCCCAATTCCCCTGACGAAGACTCTTGAACTGTAAAGAGAGTAAAGTGAATGGTTAATAAAAAAAAGGTTCCCTCTTGAAATCAATCTCCTAAATTTTCTTTGTGCTCAAATTTAACTGATTAAATTCCCTTCAAACCTGGCTCCGGTTATCTGGAAACGTTTGTTCCCGCCACGAGCCAGAAGACCATTGCCAATCACCCCCAATATCAGGATAGTTCGCCGCTTTAGTTCGGCAATGGATGTAAATGTATTCAAATTGTGTTCTGGCCTCAAAGTTCTCGGCTACTTCGTGATTCTTCTCGTCGCGGGAATAATCGCCGTATCTTACTACGCTGTGGTGGTTATAACCTGGGGACCTCTGTTACTTCGCGGCGGTGCCCACTCTGTTTTGGCATTCTCCATGGTTATACTGTTTCATATCCTGGTAATTTTAACTTTGCGATTCCTTTGCATTAATTGATAACAATTGATTATCTGTTCTTTCAATTTTTTGCTTTTTGCTAAAAATGAGATAGAAATCAAATTGCTGCTCCTACTCTTACTGTGGAGCTATTTTAGGGCAGTGTTTAAGGACCCAGGTTCAGTTCCTGCGAACTGGAGGCCAGCGGTGTTGGAAGAGAATTTGGAGGGAGGTAGTTGCGTCAATGAGTGGGATTATGTAGAGCCTGAGGCTTTGAGTTCCACATGGTCTGCATCTGATGCGTTAGATAGAAGACCAGCTGTGGGCTTTTGCAATCACTGCCAGAATAGCAAACCGCCGCGTTGCCATCATTGCTCTGTTTGTAAGCAACTTGTAAATATTGTCTTTACTGCTTACTGATTTTGTAAATTAATTTTTAGAATGCTCATCTTGTGGTTGTTGCTATTTATGCTGATTTTTCTATTTTTCAATGCTCTTCCAAGTTCCAGTTAATCGGCGATATATTCTGTCTTATTTCAGAGAAAATGACTATAGGAAGAATAACTTCCAGGTTACAGGGATTCGCCGTTGTTAATTGAATATTAAACATTTTAGTTGCGTTGTCCTTATAGCATAAATCTGTATATTTGTTTGTATTTATTAGAATCATGAGTCCCTCTCTATTCTCTTACCCCCTTTCAGAACTGCTGCTGGCATTTCATGTAGATTTGAACTAGGTAAAATATTGATGGAAAGAGAGGTTCCAGTTTTATCAAAATCATAAGCCTTTTTGACATCTCTAATCTGCTAAAATTTTGTTTGCCATATGAACTGATATTACAAGTGTTGAGATTCTCTGAATCTTTTTTTATTCAAATGTTTTTATAGGCCAAAGATGTGTTCTTAAGATGGATCATCATTGTGTTTGGGTGGTGAATTGTGTTGGAGCTTGGAACTACAAATTTTTTCTCCTTTTCTTGGTAATTTCATGATATCTTATTTTTTCATTTTAAATACTAAAAAAAAAATTCTAATCAAAGGTTGGAGAAGCTCAATAGAGTATATGCCTGCAAAATTGGGGAGGCGCGACCCATTTAATCATTTGAGCTAATAATAAACATGGAATCTCATAGAGATGATTTCAAGTTTTGTAGCATCTTTATGCCATTCCCAAGGAGTGGCGTGTAATGGCACTAGGTCTTTGCCAAGTCTGAAGGTTTAATGAAGACTATACATTAAATTAGGATCTTAATGGGATGTGATACTCCACGACTAGGTGTGAATTCTAATTAGCCCTAGGAACAATGACTTGTGATGAATTATGTGCAAACCAAGGCACTATTAGTGAATTTCTCATGAACTATATTGCAAGTTTACAAAAGAAATTGCACTCCAGGATAAAGTTTATAAAGCCGTTTGACTTTTAACAATTTGATAAAGGAAGAAAACAATGTGCAAAGTAAACAAATGTAAGACAAGCCAACCGAATTTTGATTATGCTGAATGTCAATAAAATATTTCATGTGCATTTTTCAAAGTATGTGATGCATAGGAAGCATTTTTCCACTCCTGCCTCCTTGTCTTAAATTTAGAGAATTTTTTCCCTTCATTGGGGTGGGCTGGAGTTTGCACTTGTTTGTTTCTTCCTTTTGTTCCTCCCTAACCATTTTTAGTCCTTGGGTTTTATTTTTTCCTCTTCTTGAAGCTGTATACGTTTCTGGAAACAACAATGGATACCTTTGTATTATTGCCTAGCTTTATCAAGTTCTTTGATGAAGCCAAGAACCGTTCCAGCTCCCCTGGCAATCTAGCAGTAATATTTGTGGCTTTTGGTAAAGTATCTGCCCAGGTTAATGATTTTCATTTTGACATATTGATTTCATATTCTTATTGTTCCATTGTTCTTTACAGATTGTGTACCCGTAGAGGTAAAAATGACTTGTTAATTTTCATGGCCTATGAACTTGCGATGTATGTTGTGCTTTCTGAGACCTAATAGATTGACATGCCAAAGTTGTCTTAACTCATTCCTTGTCGTCTGGAAGCACATGAAACTCGCTGTTTCCTGGGAAAAGACAACTAAATCATGTTGAAGCCAGGCATTGATCATAGTGGATAGTTGATTGTAGATTCTATCGAGTGTTTAATGTGACATTAATTGCTATAGATTGACATGCCAAAGTTGTATTGACTCATTCCTTGTCTTGTCTGGAAGCACATGAAACTCGCTGTTTCCTGGGAAAAGACAGTTAAATCATGTTGAAGCTAGGCATTGATCATAGTGGATAGTTGATTGTAGATTCTATCGAGTGTTTAATGTGACATTAGTTGCTCTACAGGTGTCACAGTGTCCTTATTTTGAGTGTTAGTTCATTATCGTAGATGTAAGAGCCAGTTCATTATCTCAGATGTAAGAGCAGAGAACAGAATCAGTGATCAGTGCATAGTATAACCTTCCAAATGCATCCTATCAGGTTTATGAGAAGAAAGGAGCAGTCAGGTGGAAGTATGACTTGGGCAGGAAGAAGAATTTTGTGCAGGTGATATGTCCTGAACATTTTATCTTTTCCATTTTCTATTAATATTTAATATAACATTCTCTCCTATTTTGCAAATAATAAATAGTTGCATCTAACTTATGCATAATTGGTAGGGCTGTGGCCTTATACTGGTTGGTTCTACCTGTGCGTTATGGGTCTGTGATTGTTAGAATTGCAATTAAGAGATGCAGAAGTAGGTGATCCTGCTCCCAGGGAGCAAAAACTTAAGTTTCAGGAATTTGTAACATTTTGGAGTTGGTATAAATTGACACTTGGCCTTCTTCTCCCTTTATTTTGAATAATGCCATTTTAGGAGCCTAAACTTTATGTGATTTTCTATTTGATTGAACTTTTTTTTCTTAAGTTTTCTATGCAATTGAGTGAGTGGAAAATTAATTTGAAAAGGATGCCTTTGTATTTTTCTCTTAGCTGTATATGCCAGAATGGATTAGTCATATAAAAAGAAAGAAGTTTACTCGCCACATCAACTGACACGTGAGCTATTTTAACACGTAAGCTATTTTAAGTAACAAGGGATTCAGAAGTATAAGTACTGGGTTGCAAGAAGATAACTTTGGAAAGGTCTTGGAAATCCGGAGTGAAAATAACAAAAATTTGAATCAGTGTGAGATGCTTGTGTTTTTCTTTCTTTTTTTTTTATTAAAATAGTCCTCATATCTGCTGAAGTGGAAGGTAAAGCCAAGTTCTATTTTATTTAAGGCAATTTCTGCTAACGGAAAAGAACATAAAATTTCCCCCACCGTTAGGCACTTCATTCCTTAAGAAGAAATGCATTCAAATTGAGAATCCTAAAAATTTAAGGCACTTAAGATGCTAATATCCCCTTTTGTTTTTGGCTTCCTAACTGATCTTTTGCTAGTCATAAATCTAAATTTTATATTTTAAAATATAATATGCAATAAAGCAGTTATTTTACTTTTTTTAAAAATAGTGTGGCTCATGGAGGCAACTTTTCCTTCATGATGGACTTTGATGGTCTTGTGTTTATATGACATCATTTCCATTTTTCTCATAGGTTTTTGGCACGAAGAAGGCCTTATGGTTCCTTCCGTTGTTCTCTAAGGATGATTTAGACAACATGCCTGCGCTTCATGGCCTAGATTTCCCAACACGCTGAGATATTGAGGCTTGAGGCTTGGTGATGATGCAAACCTTCCTCATTTGAGTTATTGCAATATCTAGATATGTATCCTTAACACACTCACTATTTTGTCTCAAATAGTATGCTTAATTGATTAGGTTTATTTATTTCCTAGGTATTGATTGTCAAAGATTATGTTTGAAATTTTGGATATGGAAGGCTTTGTAGTTTGTAGAGTGGATTTGACGTCAGAGCGAGTTACAATTAACAAAAGAAAGCTTGCCTTGTCAGATGACTGTAATTGATTGCTTAATCATTTCATTGACACGACGTGCTACATTTACATGTAGTTTTTCTTTTGGACACATGCATTTTTGAGACTTGATGGCCATTTTGTGCCATCATCAAATTGTTTGGCCTCTTGCCGTCTCCAGCAGGCAATGCCCAGAAATCCATCCATATTCACTCTACTTGTTATGGTTAAAGTTAAATTTATTAGTAAATTTTCATTTTGCTCGATAGGTCCTCTCCAACAGGCATGTTCCGTCATTTCTTGTACGGTAAGAGATATTGCCAGTTGCGATACTATTATACCTTCTTTTTTTTTTTTTTTGGTATGTAACTAATGTATCCTTTTGAAGTCAAAATATGAACCTCTGTGGTGAAGGGCTATCCTGATAATGGATGTCTTTATCCATCTATTTTGCCACGGGAGAATATTATGGCTATTTGCGTGCGCAGCAATGCTGGAATATACGCAACTTTGTATGATTGTTTCTCGCCAAAGTGAATGGTTGGTGGTTCCGAGCAAAAGGCCTGGGCGTGATTGTGGGAGTAGGTGAAAAATATGTTAAACCATTGCATGAGGGTGAATCTCTTTCTTAAATCTTAAATCATTTAATTCAACTAAAATTTATTGAAAACTTCATTTTTTTTTAAGGACAAATGTCTAATTAGCCTCTTAACTATAACTAAAAATCTAAGTTAGTCTTTACAGATTTTTTTTTGGATCAAATTGATATTTTTTTTTAAATTTAGTTCAATTTATTTTTTTTTAACGGATCCGTTAAATAATTAAAAGTAAAAGTTTATCTCGACCAAAATTAATATTAGAGATCAGATTGAATATTTTTAAAAAATATTAATATAATATTTTTTAAAAATTATTTATCAATTAATATTTTTTAATATCAATCATTTATAATATTAATAAATATTTTTTATAATTTTATAATTTATAATAATTTAATAATTTATAATTTAACAAATAATTAAAAATATTGAATAATATATAAAAATTTGTTTTATAGTATTTTTATAATATTTTTAATATTAAAATATTTTGAAATTAACGTTAAAAATATTAATAAATAATTTATATTAAAAATATTATAATTTATAATATTAGTAAATTAAAATAATTTTTAATATTTTTAATATTTTCAATAATTATTTAATTTTTAATATTATAAATTATTAATAATTTATAATATTAATAAATATTTTTAAAATTTTTATAATACATATTTTTTAATAATCTATAATTTAAAAAATAATTAAAATTTTAATAATTATACACATAATTTGAGAATTATAGTTTTTTAAAAAAATAAAAAGATTTAGAAATTATATTTTTTTAAAAAATTAATCAACAAAAAAAAGAATGAATAATAAATAGCTTATTATCTAATTTTGTGACATATTAGAGAGCTATAAATTAGAGAAAAATTATATAGTTTTAGCTCTTACTGTTTATTCAATAGAATTGAAGGTATAAAATTAAGATAAATAATTACTATAAATTATAACATTAAAAAAATGTTTACTAATATTATAAATTATTAAAATTAAAAATATCAGTTAATAAATAATTTATAATATTAAAAATAATTAATTATTAAAAAATATGAAATATATTAAAATTAAAATTATTAAAATTTACTAATATTATAAATTATAATAATTTTAATATAAATTATTTATTAATATTTTTAACATTAATTTCATAATATTTTAATTAATATTATAAAAATACTATATAATATAAATTTTTATATATTATTCAATATTTTTAATTACCTGTTAAATTATGGATTATTAAATTACTATGAATTATAAAATTTTAAAAAATATTTATTAATATTATAATTTATTAATAATTTATAATATTAAAAATAAATAATTATTGAAAATATTAAAAATATTAAAAATTAAAAATATTAAAATTTACTAATATTATAAATTATAATATTTTTAATATAAATTATTTATTAATATTTTTAACATTAATTTCAAAATATTTTAATATTAAAATTATTATAAAAATCCTATATAACATAAATTTTTATATATTATTAAATATTTTTAATTATTTGTTAAATTATAGATTATTAAATTATTATAAATTATAAAAAAATATTTATTAATATTGTAAATTATTGATATTAAAAAATATTAATTAATAAATAATTTTTTAAAAATATTATATTAATAATTTTTTAAAAATATTTAATTTAACCCATAATATTTAATTTTGATCTAAATAAATTTCTCATTAATTATTTAACGGTTTAATTAAAAAAAGATAAATTGGATTAAATTTAAAAAAATATCAATTTAATTTAAAAAATATTTAAAGGTTAATTTAGATTTTTTATTATAATTTACGGGCTAAATTACACGTTTGTCTTTTTTTTTTAATACAGAAGAGAGGAAGAAAAAAAGTGAGACGGACAATAAAAAAGGTAGGAAAAAAAGATTTACATAGAAAAAAAAAACCAGTTTGCAGATTCTTCAATCTTTATTTTGCAGTTATAATGAGATTCCCTATCTAGATTCTCTGTGCCTATGGTGGTATCGAAAATGATCTCCGAAGAAAGCGGAAAGTAGACGTTTTATGTTGGATTAGGACAGGCGCGACAAAAGTGCTTACTGGTGAGGGCAACATTCTTGCCGTATTTCACCATTTAAAATTATACTAGTAGGGACCTATCATCACGCTTAACCCCTTTTAATTTTATAAATTAAACCTCTTGCTGTCCTTTTTTTTTCTTCTGTATTTATGACTCCGATTGCTTTAATAAGAAAAAGAAGAAGAATTGCTAGACGTCAGGCAGTATCATCATAACAAACCTGAACAAGAGAAAATTATTGAAAGGACTATATAATAAATACATGGTTTCAGCATTAATAATTTATCTATTCAGAGTTTTCCCCATGCTGACACATTGTAACTGTTAAAAAATTATACTATTTAAAGAGTAAAAAAAATAGACGTAATTTTTAATTTAGAATAGAGGTACTTAATTTAGATATTTTTATCCAAAATAGAAATATTTAATTTATGTAGTTTTTAATCTAAAATAAAAATGTTTAACTTAAATAATGATAATAAAAAATAAAAGTGTCTAACTTAAATAAAAGAGATGTCTAATTTTTGATAAACTTTCACCAACTTTTGAAGTCTATATAAACCCTTAATATCTCATTTGAAAATCATCCCAAAATTAGAGAATTAAAGAAAGTTTGAGAGAAAAATTTAAAATTGAGTGTTAGCCATTAAAATACTATTTGTAAGGTTTAGTGTAAGCCATAAACACTTCTTGGATTTGAGAGTTAGTCTAAAAAAATTCTTATAAGGGGTTTGAGTGTTAGACTTAGAAAACACTTATAAAGTTCGGTGTGAGCTTGTAAAAATACCAAATTGGGAGTACACTTGTAAAACTCTAAGAATAGTGGAATACCCAATTAAGGTTTGTGAGTGAATGTAGGATTATTGAATCCGAACTACTATAAAACTATTTTTTATACAATTGGGTTGGGTTGTGAGTTGTGAGTGTTGTAAACACTTTGTATATCTTCTCTCTTCAATAAAATAATTTTTATGGGGTCCGGAGAAGTAGGCACAATTGACCAAACTCTGTTATCAAATTATGTATATTTTTTCGCTGTCATTTCTCATTCTCACTAATCTGACTTATAGGAAATCTGTGTAATTTTTTTAATAACTGATATTTGAGTTGCTGGTTATGAATTTTGTTAATTTTCTGTGAGGTTACTATTTATATAAATAGTGAATTTTATGAATAAATTTTTTTTGTGTCTATCTAATGACGGAGGTGTTCTAATACATGATGATTCACAAAAATTATCAGAAAAGATTCAGAAAAAGTCAGTTTCGAATGAGAATGATGACTACAGACGAAAGACGCATCGGTAGCTCGACATCTAAATGAACTCAATACAGTCACAATCCAGTTGAGTTTAGTTGGAATTGAATTTGATGAAGAAGTACGAACATTAATACTTTTGTCTTTTCTACCATAAAGTTGGAATGCTACTGTCACAACTGTGAGTAGCTCGTTGGGAAGCAATAATCCAGCAGATATATTGACAAAGACGGTGGCTATTGAGAAACTAAAATTGTGTTCAATTTCAGTTAGCTTGCAAGAGTAACAAAACTAGAAAGACCTACCGCACAGATAGAAGTGTGAAGACATATTGAAATCAGTTTTTTAAGTGAAAGATTGTTAAGAAAATTATACTATTTGAAGAATAAAAAATAAAGATAATTTTTTGTCTAAAATAGAGGTGTCTAATTTAGATATTTTTGGTCCAAAATAGAAGTGTCTAATTTAGATAAATTTTAGTCCAAAATAGAGGTGTCTAACTTAAGTGATGGTGGTAAAAAATGAAGGTGACTAACTTAGATAAAAGAGGTGTTGAATCTTTGATAAAATTTTACCAACCTAATTTTTGAAGTCTATATAAATCCCTAAGATCTCATTTGAAAATCATTCTAAAATTAGAGAATTAATGAGAGTTTGAGAGAAAAACTTAAGGTTGAGTGTTAGCCATTAAAATACTATTTGTAAGATTTAATGTGAGCCATAAACACTTGTTGAATTTGAGAGTTAGCCTAGAAAAACTCTTATAAGGGGTTTGAATGTTAGCCTTAGGAAAACACTTGTAAAGTTCAGTGTGAGCTTGTGAAAACACCAAGTTGGGAGTGAACTTGTAAAACTCTAAGTATAATAAAATACTCAATTGAGGTTTAGAGTGAATGTAGGATTATTAAATCCGAACTACTATAAAATTATTTTTGGTATAATTAAATATGGGTTGTGAGTGTTGTAAATACTTTGTATACCTTCTCTCTTCAATAAAACGAGTAAGGAAATGAAGGCACAATTGGCCGAACTCCGTTATTAAATTTGTGTGTATTATTTTTACTATTATTTTGCACTCTCACTAATTTAATTTATAGAAAAATTTGCTTAATTTTCACAACAATAACAGCTACATTAAAAAACGCTCGGCAGCATTAACTTAATTACATTGTTGTTTGTTTCAAGCATCTGATCTCTCGGTCCCCAACTGATTCATCTACTCATTTGTTTGAATGGTTGACTCTTTTAATTCATGTCGTCTTGATTATCTGCTTGTTCAGAATTACAGTTAAAGATTTCTGAAACGACGAGAGTAGTCCAAACAATTACCGGAGTAAGAAGCAGAATTAGCCCAATGGGTACCATCCATAGCTGACTACTTGCAAGGTGACATTCATAATCCCAGTAACCCAGAATTAACCCTCCTGTCACGCACACCAAAAATGACCATAAACAAGCTATGTAAGCCTTCAAAATCTTATTCTTGTCTTCTTCTTCTTCTTCACCATTGACATACTTATCTTCCTTGTATGTTCCCATCAACCAAAACCAAATTCTTTGATTTAATTTCCCTGATACAAAGAACATTAAAAAAACAATGAACAAATTAATAAATGTAGTATAAATGAAGAAGAGCAACAGAAATACCTGTGCTTGAAGGAAAGATAAAGAATGGTAATTGCTATGTGGGTGCTTAAAATAGATAGTTAATATGGAGAAAATAAAGAGGAGTGAGAGAGTTCCATATGATGAGAAATTAAAAGGACAGATTGAGCTAACAATCAGACGTGCCTTTTTATCAAAGTTGTTAATTGTTAAAGGAAGTATGTATATAAAGAAGAAAATAATTACGTCTAAGGTTATAAAACTAGTAATTGACGTTGAGTAGTGTTATATTTTTATTTGTTTTTCAATTCAGATAATTACTTAACAGGTAAATTGGAATTTTTTTTTAAAAAAGTAGCGTAACTGAGCATCTCTGTTTTCACTAATCACAGCCTAACCGATGAACCTAATTTGCTTTGTAGGAAATTTCTTTCTTTCTTTTTCTTTTTTTTAAATTTCTCCTTCCTTTATGAGAAATAGAGTAACATCACATTCATTTTTTTTTTTACTTTGATCACTATTGATTTCTAGGGAAAAACTTTTTTTTAAAATAATAACAAAAAATTTAAGATTAATGAAATTAAATTATGACATTCACTTACAAAATAATCTTGAAGTATTAATTATATCAGGCTCAAAAAAAAGTATTAATTATATCAAGTTATTTTAATAAAATTTGTTGAATGTGGTTTTAAATTTAGCTGATATTTTTTTTAACAATTCTTTATTAGATATTTTATATTAAATTTGGTTACCCATAATCCTGAAGCTTTCACTTTCTAATCCTGTAAAAAACTTTCTTAATAACCTTTATCTAATTGAAAGATACATTTTACTTGTAGCTCTGGAGCAGATAGCCCCTCAGCCAGCTACATATAATTAATGATGCCTTTACATTATGGAAGCAAATATGAGAAATATAAATAATTAAAAAGTGACTTGTCAAGTTGCTCAATTTTGACATGATATCTAGGAAAAAAAAACCTCAAATTGTTAAAAAAAAAAAAAAAAAGGGAAAATTGTAGCTCAAATCAGTAGATGAATCCAAAATTTTAATTCAGAAAAGCAAAAAGTCACAATCTAATTATAAAAATTTTTAAGTTATAAAGGGGAAAACAAAAGTTTAGGAAAGAATATGAAAAATAAAACTTTATTGTAAAATTAAAAAAAATATTGGATAGAAAATATATATGTGTGAAAATTTTATTTTAATGTAGGTTTGGATTAAATTTTTTTTAATATAGATTTAAGAATGTCAATATTAAAAATTAACTATTAAAGTTAAAGAATTTATTTTTATATTAGTTTGATCATTTCTTTATATTTTTTAGATATGAAATTTTTTCACATTTAATTCATTACATTTGATTCATAGGACAGAATAGTCTTGACAATATGTATAAAATTAAAAACTCACATATAATATAAATTCATAGAGTTAAAAAATTAAAAAAAAAAATTAAAAGGACAAATAAGGGGAAATGAATAATAACAATGGTTTATTGGGTCCTGCTTGGGAATGATTGGTCGGCCTATTTGGTGTGGAGCTAACTTGGGCTAACCTTGAAAAAGACTAGGTTGGGTCATTCTGTAGCATGATCATTGGGCAGATGGATCCTTTATGAAGTGGGCTTAGTGGTAATCATATCATGTGCACTCAATGGAATGATTATTGGAATCCTTACTTCTGGAATGTTAAAATTCCTTCATGTACTATATCAAAATAAAGTCAAATATTGTTATAAAATATTTCCAAGTTGAATTTGTTTTATTAAACTGTTTAATGTAATTATGTTTCCATAATACTAATTTTAAAAAGATATATGACCATTGACAAATAAAAGTCTTAAGAGCGTGAAGAGAAATAAAAAATAATAAGATAAATTGTTGTATGAAAATCATTATGAGAAATAAGAGAGTTATTCAATATAGTTTAAATCATTGTCAATGAATTAGGATCACATGAAAATTGAACAAACTGTGCACATTCAATTGGTTCTCGTTTATTATTATGCGGCCAATTAATTGATTGGCCTACCGGTGGTTGAGACATGAGTGCCCATCCCTTTCTTGGCTTCTTTGTTCCGCTGCGGCTGACTGCTATGGTCCTTTGGGCGTCCTCTCTCCTTTCTAACACATTTCAAATACAAGTTGCCAACGGTTGAAAGGAGACGACATGTTTTTTTGTTGCGCTAATTGGATATTTCAACCTCATTTCTTTAGTTGATAGATTAACTCCATTATTCTGATATATACACTACAGCATAAAGATAATAATTATTCTCCTCAATTCTAATAATGAAAAATCTGGCAAAGTGGTGTTGAATGTGTGGACAAAGCTCAACCATGACATGTAATGTGCGGATATATATTATGTAAGTTGGAATAAGGTTGAGCCCGCCCTCAGGATAAGTCTCAGACTTCCATAGGCCATAGTCAACCTAACCTAATTCTTTAGCATTTTTCCATTTTCTTTTTATTCCCTTTCTCTTTTGCTCATTCTTTTGGATGTTCTCAATTATTGTTTGTTACATCACGTCATTTGTATTATGAATATCCTTTCAAGCCCCAATATTTATTTTTTCCATTTGCTTCACTTATTATGACCGATCTGGACATTCCTCCATTTTTTAATTTACTTTTCTTTTTCTCCTTTAAAAAAAAAATTAAATTATTGAAATCGATTATAAGATCATGTAGGATAATTAAGAAACTAATTAGTAAAATAAAGAAATCTAAAATAGAATATTTTTAAAAATAATATAATGCCTTCAAAAAATATAAAGAAGTAGAAGTTGGCAATTTATTAAAAAGTAGAAGGCTAATTATGTAAAATAACTACACATAAATTCATGTACGGAATTATTATTGGATTTTAAAAATAGATAATGCCAAAAAAAAAAAAAGAGACACGGAAACACGGGTAGATAATCAGAGGGGAATGCGGGACCCACGTCATCCTGTGGACTCCACATCACTTCTGATTTCCCTCTTCTTTCTCCTTCATCTTCACAAATCCTTCCTCCTTTCTGGCTCCGTCTGTCCTTTGCAGCCCAAAACAAAGGTTTCACGCTGCGTGCACAATTCTAATTTTTTTTTGAGGGGGTACACAATCCTAATTTAATAGCACACGCACGCATTTTAACCGTTTTACCAGCATTGGTGCCGTCGAGGGACGGGCCTGCTACTGTAAAATATTTCTATCATATTCGGTAATTACCGTGCGATTAGCGGACGGCACCGAAGTCGGAGAGAATGAGCGTAAAAGTACCTGCAACTCGCACGCGAGTAGGCAAGTATGAGTTGGGAAGGACCTTAGGCGAAGGCACCTTTGCCAAGGTCAAGTTCGCCAAGAATATCGAAACCGGCGGTATTGTAGCCATTAAAATCCTTGATCGTGAGCAAGTCCTCCGTCACAAGATGGTTGAACAGGTTCGCCTCCAGGCTACGCACACACACATATATATATATAGTAGTTAATTTAGAACTAAAAATCATGATACTTTTTAATATTGATATTATTAGTTTTTTTTTTTTGAATAATATTGATATTATTAGTTGATTAACGATTTATTTTTAATCAACTGGCATTAAAAAATTGGGAGTTATCCGGGTTTAATATTTTATTATTTGTTGGCAGTTGAAAAGAGAAATATCAACAATGAAGCTGATCAAACATCCTAATGTCGTCCAAATCTATGAGGTACAGATTCTTTTTAATGCTATTTTTGTGTTATGTGGATGTAATTAATTAAATTAATCAAATTTCGATCTGTCTGTCTGACTCATAATTTCCTTATCTGTGTTAGGTGATGGCAAGCAAAACAAAGATTTATATTGTTCTTGAATTTGTTGATGGAGGCGAGCTCTTTGACAAAATTGTAAGAAAGTTTGTTATTTGTACCATGTATTTCAGTTGCTTGCAAATTACAGGTGCAGATTTTCTTGCGTTGCTGCTTAATTAGTTAAAAGATCAATTTTTTCTGTTACCGTAAGAGATATTTTGCTCTTTGATCTTAGGCAAAGCGTGGGAGACTCAAAGAAGATGAAGCCAGGAGATATTTTCAACAGCTCATCAACGCTGTGGATTACTGTCATAGTAGAGGAGTGTATCATAGAGATTTGAAGGTTTAGTAAATTTCCTTCACTGAATTCACCACTTGATGTCTAAACATGATAATTTTTTTTTTGGACTTCTATCTTTTATTTTGACTACTTCATTAGTTTCTACTTTACATTTTTTTTCTTTTGCAGCCTGAGAACCTTCTTCTTGATTCTTATGGTGTTCTTAAAGTTTCTGATTTTGGATTGAGTGCAATATTGTCACAACAAGTAAGGGTAAGCATTGTTTGATTATTGCACATATGTTATTAATCATGCAACAAACGAGTAGCCTTATGCTAAGCGATTAATTTAATAAATTAGTTGTTAATTTGTTTAATTTCTTACCTTCTCAAGGTTTAAGTGAAGAAACTCAAGTAGCATTTTATTGGCGTTAGGGAACATGTAAATTTGCACCTTATATGTATAGACTAATCTCCTTCTTAGAGATTTTGGAAAAAAAAAAACTGCAGTAATTACCAATTCTATGGTTAACAGGATAATTCACAGTTGCATTATTCGCAATACACCGGACTATGCTAACTTTCTTGCAATTATAGGGTGATGGGCTACTTCACACTGCCTGTGGAACCCCGAATTATGTTGCCCCTGAGGTATCTGCTGTGACCTGATAGACGAGATTCAATAAATGCTGCAGCATAAGTATCACTTGTGGCATCTGATATTTTACTTTCCAGGTTCTCAAAGACAAAGGCTATGATGGTGCAACCTCTGATGTTTGGTCTTGTGGGGTCATTTTGTTTGTTCTTATGGCCGGATACTTGCCTTTTGACGAGCCAAGTCTTATGGGATTGTATAAAAAAGTAAGCGTTCCTAGGACTCCGGCTTGTCTTTTTTCAGTTTTAGTGCACAAAATAACACTTTTCAGAAAATGATTTTAGATTTGCAGTGCTAATTTCACATGTCCATCGTGGTTCTCCTCTGGTGCAAAGAAACTGATAAAGCGCATTCTTGATCCAAAGCCTGCTACAGTGAGTTCCAGACCTTTTCTGTTTACTGCTTTTGATTCTGGTTCTTGTTATTGGAAGCGCACATAGAACATGGGCATTTGAAACACGATAATACATGTGTATTCATAAAAATAATGAATCCTTTTGCTGCAGCGGATAACAATTTCGGAAATCCTAGAAGATGAATGGTTTAAGAAAGGGTACAAGCATCCACAGTTTCAGCAGGAAGAGGGTGTAAATCTTGATGATGTCGATGATGCTTTTAATAGCTCAAAGGTATTATAAGCATAGGTCTAGTTCTTCTCCTAGCCAAGAAGATTATATAAAGGATATTATGTAACGGGACATACAAAAATGCTGATAAAATTTATTTTGCTTGAATTTATTGGTTTGGTTTGTGCCCGGTCAGTGATTTTGTAGCCCAGACAGAATTGATAATTGGGAATCAGCTCCATCTGAATTTTTTAATGTTGCAGGAACCTCTAGTAACGGAGAGGAAACAGAAACCCATGTCAATGAATGCTTTTGAGCTTATTTCTAAAACCCAGGGCTTTAGCCTCGAAAATTTGTTTGAGAAGCAGGCGGTATGTATCTCCATATATTTTCTCCATTGTCATGTTTATTGGTTTAGTAACTCTTGAGGCCAAAGGTGTGTCATGTGGAAGTGTCTAAGGATTGATTCATATAATTGTATAAATTATTGGTTATCAACCTTAATTTTACCAGCTATCAGCTTGGATAGGATCTTTCTTTTTTACTTATGTAAAATCTGTGGTTGATTGCTAATATTTCTTTTTATCCTTCTCTCTCTTTCAATGTTTGTTGAATCTCTACCTTTTTAGGGTTTTGTGAAGAGGGAAACCCGTTTTGCTTCTCATAGCCCTGCAAATGAAATTATGTCTAAAATTGAGGAAGCTGCAAAGCCTCTGGGCTTTAATGTTGACAAGCGGAACTACAAGGTAATGAATTTTGAGCTTCTATGTTGTGTCCAGACTGATCACTTTAATAATTAAGAAATTCATTTCAATTTGTTTGGATTTGTTTATTTCTAACCATGGCAGATGAAGTTGAAAGGTGACAAAAATGGGCGGAAGGGTCAACTCTCTGTTGCCACTGAGGTAATGAGTTAACCTTTGATAGAAATAGGATCCTTTTGATTTTCTTCAAAATTAAGTGTAAAATAATTTATGAGGAATTAAGGATGATTTTTCCAAATAAATAATTTTGTCATGGTACAACATTGCATTGTGGCATGGTGCTGAGATGTCTTCAGACAATTTATATCTATGGCAAAACTAATAATTGGAGTTTTTTCAAGTTTTGAACATTCTACTCTTCCTTTTCTTGCATCAAGATTGAGATGAATCTGTTTGTCGTATATGGAGTGAGCATTTAGTTGAATAAATTTAATTTTCTAGACTTGGACAAAATTTGAATTTTTTGTCTCGGCAATGATGGTGCATTTTCTACCTGGTGTCCTTTACTGTGACATCATGCAAACTTTTTTTCACTGTTAAATACTTCAGTAGGTATTTTATGTACTTATACAGTTGGGCTCATCCTGAACATTGCAGTTATGAAATTGGGCAAATTTAAAAGCCATATGTTGACATCAATAACTCAATGTTACCCTGTTGTTTGAAGTAGGTATAAGAAGAGCTTATTCCTTTTGAAAATTGCTCGAATAGATTCTCTTATATCCAAGGTCCAGATCAGCTTGTCTGATTAAAGTCTTCAATCCTGATAATTTTGCAATTGGCTTGAAATCATTTTATCCTCACTGTATGTTGTTTCTTCTACTGAGTAATGCTATAGCAGGCAATCAGAGTAGTGTACGCTGCTGGTCATGCATTTAAGTGTTTGATACCATTTACAGTACTTAACGAATTGATTGATTGTGGACTCAGGTGTTTGAGGTGGCACCCTCATTGCACATGGTGGAGCTCCGGAAAGTTGGTGGTGATACACTAGAATTTCACAATGTATGTCAATGTTCTCATTTTGGATTCATTTGGCTGTTAAGAAAATTTAAAAGGAATAGTAGTTTAATTTCTTGGGATGCTATGAATGAGAGAAGGAAGATCATTTTCCCAAAATCATCAGTACCTTTTCTTTTTTACGTGTTGTACCTGCATTTTCTCAGTCATCAGACATGGAAAGTACCGGAAATATTATTTTTTCAATGGCTCAATCACTCGGTTGACTAATTTTAAATCCCTTCTCTGATAATGTGGCAGTTCTATAGAACCTTCTCATCTGGTTTAAAAGATATAGTCTGGAAATCTGAAGGAACCGTGGAAGGATTAAGGTAATCTCTCTCTCTCTCTCTCATGCAGGACGGGGGAAAACAATTGATTCTATAATTTTGTTGTGCAGATTTTAGAAGAAACCATCATATTCAGTCCATTCCATAATTGATTCTTAATTTATTTTAGCTTATTGAATATGAAAATTTGAGAATTGTGTGCAATGCAAGCATGGTGGTATGGTGGTTTTTAGCGAAATGGGCTGGTGTGGCTTGAAGGGTATGTAGGCCCAAAATTTTTGGTCCTCGATACTTTTTCTTCCTCTCCTCAATTCATTTAACCAAGTCCACCAGGTTTCACTTGTAGGCGACTGTTTCATGTAATTGGAGAAGTTCTCCATTTGACTGTATTACGTATAATTCTTCTTCCATTTTCGGAAATGTCATGTTGAATTCGTATATGCAACCATTCCTGACAGTATTTTATAACTTCTGGTTCTTAGTATGGATTCCATGTGAAATAATAATGGTTTAAATCAATTTTTTAAATTTGTAATAAAATTTATTACTTTAATGAACTTTGTGGTATTTGATTGGAGCATCGTCTAACAAATAGTTTTCTGATAATTTCTTCAGCATGTAACAGAGATAATTGTACAATCTTTTAGATTTTTGTTTAGTTTTTTACTTTTGGCACCTGGGGAGATTCAATGTTGAGATTTGTAAAGGTTCATCTCATTTGTATATGAATAACACATTAGGAAATGGACAAGAAATCATAAGTGATCCAATATCTATATCAAATAAAAATTAGCTTTTATATTTTTTTTCCAACAAAAAAAACACTAAGATCATTGCTAAAATATTATGATTATCAATTTAATTAGAAGAAATAACAATTGTTAAACGTCCATTTACTTAACTAGAAGAAATAACTCAAGAAAGAAGGTCAAAGATAAATATTAATATTATATTTGGTTTCTATTATCGTTGAAAAAGAATATTATTTGGTCAGAAAAGGATGAAGAAGATAGAGAAAATAAAAGGTATAATAACTATTATTACTTAAATATTTAAATAAAAATTAGTTAAATATTTTATATGACTAAAATTTTTTTGATATACAGAACAGCAACTAAATGCTATAGATATCATTTAGTTTTTACTTGCATTAACACATTGATTTATCTATTGTAAGATTCTTTGCTTTGTAGCTATAGAAAATAAAAACGCTTGATGAGTAATTAATTTTTTTCTTTTCAAAACATAACCATTGACATAGCTTTTATAGATAATTAACCTATGCAATGAACGGATATATATTTATTTTATTTGTTTTAATAATTAGTAGCTAAAATGTTTTTAATATGTTTAATTCAAATGTTAATTTTTTTTCTTATGGAAATGTTTTCTTACCTGTCCTCACAATATAAAGAAGATTTATCTTCTTAGAGCCGATTATGTCTCTATCCAAATAAACTTGGAAAAATGCGTTGTGTATGCATTATATTTATTATAAATAAATAATTGTCCCACGTCCGTTTATGATATTTTATATTATTTTAAGTGAATTATATTGAGATTTATAATATTTTATATTATTTTAAATAAAAAATAATATATATTAATACATAAAAATACACATAATATTATAAATTTTTATATTCGCATATTATAAAAATATTTATAATAAGATATATCTAAATATATTAAACCTTACTTAATCAAATGTGAAACCTTACTTAATTGTAAAAAAAATAATATTATTTTTTAGAAAATTATTTCAATAAAATTATAAATGAATTATTATTTATTGAAATTTATTTTATATAAAATTATATAAAAAATAAAATAAATTATTTTTCATATAAAATCATCTTAAAAAAATATGATTAGTTGTAATTATATTAAAAAGACACTTTTAAAAGATTAGTTTTTTAACAACAAACATTTATAAGATAAAAATTATTTTTATTTAGATATAGATTAAATTTTCCATATTTAATAGTGTTAGTTTTATAATGTAAACAAACAAGAATAAGGCAGAATATGCAACCGTGAAGAATGAAAAAGAAAGAACTCTGTAATGTGTATTGAATGTTCTAGTAGCTATACAGAAAGCATCATATTCTTTATATATAAAAATAAAATTACTAAAAGTACCCTTACAAAAGATGGAAGCCCTAATATAACAAGTACAAAAAAGTAAAAACACAACCAAATACAAAAACTAATATATTACAGAATACATAATTTATCACCCCCCTAAGATGGAGATTGATGAAGTAATCCTATCTTGGATATCAAAGAATGATGAGCAGTAACCCGATAAGGGATTGGCGAACAAGTCAGAAAGTTGAAGCTTGAAAAAAATATGAGCAGTAGAAATGAAGCTTTCTTGAAGCTTGTTCCGAACTATATGACAATTAATGTCTAAGTGTTTAGTCTTCTTATGAAACACTAGATTGATAACAATGTGCAAGGCTGCCTAATTATCACAATGCAAAGAAATAGACAGCAAAACTGGCAAACCAAAATCCCTGAGTAAATAACTCAGAAATCACAAACAGTAGCTAAACTTAGAAACTACAAATCACAACAGTAGTTGCCATACTCCTGTATTCAACCTCAGCTGAAAATCTAGCCACTGTAACATGTTTCTTAGTTTTTCAAGAAATCAAACAATTACCTAGAAAAACACATAAACCAGTAATGGGCTTTCTAGTTAAAACACATGTTCCCCAATTTACATCATAATAAGCCCTTAAAGACAAATTAGAAATGACAGGAAAAAACAGTCTTGATGATGGAGTATCCTTAAGATATTTGACAATATGCAAGGTTGCATCCCAATGAGAATGCCTAGGAGCATTCATATATTGGCTCAATTGCTGAGTAGAGAAGAAAATGTAAGGTCTACTAAGATTTAAGTATAACAATCTGGCTATTAGTCGCCTAAACTTATCTGGTTCAAGAAAAAAAATCAGTAGACTCATCAGATAACTTTAAACCAGGAGGCAAAGCAGTATTAGTAGGTTTACAATCAGACAAACCATCATCTGATATAATATTTAGAACACACTTTCTCTGATTAAGATACATACCCTTGCTTGTCCTATAAATTTCCAAACCCAAAAAATATTTAGCATATCCTAAATCCTTTATAGTAAACGCATCATCCAGATTCTTCTTAATAGATACAATAGCAGCTTCATCATAGCCAGTGATAAGAATATCATCAACATAGAGAATAAGGGCAAAAAACATAGAACCAACAGACTTAGTAAACAAACAATGATCATTTGGAAACTAGAAAAAACTAAATTTCTGCAGTGTAGCTTTAAATTCAAGGTTCCATTGTCTGGAAGCTTGCTTAAGGTCATAAAGAGATCTTTTAAGCTTACACACTTTATTTTTACTAGTAACTCTATAACCAACAGACAATGTCATATAAATTTCTTCATCCAAAAAATTATACAAAAAAGCATTATTAATATCCGACTGATGAAGAACCCAATTTTGAATGGTTGCCACAACAAGAAATAATCTGATAGTAACCAATTTGGCTGCTGGGGAAAAACTATCATGATAGTCAATTCCTGCAATCTAGTTATTACCTTTTACAACCAATCTGGTTTTATGTCTATCAACAATACCATCAAGTTTATATTTAATTTTATAAATCCACTTGCAGCGTATAGAATTTTGTCTGCAGGCAAATCAGTGATCTGCCAAGTATTATTTTGTTCCAAAGCAACTATTTCTTTTTGTATAGCCTCAGTTCAGTTAGGATCATTCTTGTCCTGATTATAATTTTGGATTCTGAAGTAACAGAAACATTTGCTACAAAATCTGAATGAGTTTTGTCAATAAAAGGAAAGAAAAAATCAGGTATAGAAATAAGGGGATAGGTAATGGAATGAGAGGAAGAAGAAAGATTATTAACATTAGAAACAAAATTATCTAACCATCTAGGTTTAGTTTTAGATCTAGTGTTGTGTCTAGGTATAGGTGATAAAGGAAGAACTAAAGAAGTAAGATCATTGTCATTGGAGGAAGCTAAAATTGTTCCATCAACAGTTATTGGGTTAGGAAAAGAAGATTGAGACACAACAGGAGAAGAAGAGCTAGAAGAAGTGGAAGAAGAAGCATTAAGAGGAGAAAAAATCAGCAACAAAATCAGAACAATCAAATGACACAACAGACAAAATAAGAGAAGAAGATACAGAAGAAGAAGATGACTGATAAGAAAATAGAGACTCATGAAAATTAACATCTCAAGAAATTATCACAGAATGAGTCTGCAAATCATACAACTTATAAGCCATTTGACTATGAACATAACCAATAAAGACACACTTAAATGCTCTATGATCGAATTTGTCTTTATGAGGTCTAGTATTAGTACAATAGCACAAACACCCAAAAAGTTTTAAGAATAACTAGGTGGCTGATTATGTAATATCTCATAAGGTGTTTTCCAATTAAGTATAGAAGTGGACAACTTATTGATAATATGTGTGGCAGTGAGAATAGAATCTCACCAAAAATATTTAGACAATTTAGCCTCAAACATCAATGTCCTAGTTGTTTCTATATTTTCTCTCAACCATTCCATTTTGCTATGGAGTATAAAGAGTAATTTTCTAATGAATAATCCCTAGATCAGTAAATAATTGCTGACAAGCAGTATTAAGAAATTCAGTACCATTATCAGTTCTAATAACTTTGACAGTTTTAAAAAATCGATTAACAATGTAAGAGAAGAATTGCTTGAGATGAGAAAAAAACTTCAGACTTATATTTAATTATAATAATAATTATTATAACTATGGAGTGAGGAAGCAACTTGAATACAATATTGAAGATTAATACCATTAATTAGAGACTCGATCCATACCCGTTTTCACTCTTTATTTTATTTTTAATGGGATCATATCGCTGATCAACATTATTATAGCCGGTGAACTAAAAAAAGCCAACTAATTAATATAGAGGTAGCTATTTAATCGATTAATTGATTGACACGTGCATGTGCGTATATGTTGAGTTGTTCATTCATATTAATTATTTTATAATTTATCATGTTTGATTATTTATAAAATTTTTATAATTAATTAATATCAACTTCAATCATTTGTGATTTATTATTATTTAAAACATTAATAATAGTAAGCCAAAATTTTTATATTTCTACCAACAAACAATATAATACGCGATCATATTTTTTGAAAAAAAAAATTAGTACATTGATTTTTAAAAATTAATTTTTACCCTTAAATTTATATTCACGTATGTAAAATCAATAGTTTAATAATTCGTCTGTCATTTTCTCATGTTATATTATTTGTTTTGAGAATTTTTCCAAAGAATAATAAATCACTTTTAAAAAGGCTGTGGCGTGTGATATGGCTAATGATTATTGTGTTATTTTGTAGTTAGCAGGTCAGAGTAGTTATTATGAAGTTAAGTTATGATTATGAAGAAAGTCCCGTCTTGGTGTCGATGACAGTTATTCTGTCATCCCACTGCCTTCCGGCCACCCTACTATTCAAATATAAAAATAATTTAAAATTAAAAATATTTTTAAAATATTTTTAAAAATTTTAAAAATTCTTATTTTTTAATTTTTAATTATGTGATTTTTTTTTCAATTTGCTACTGTTAATATTTATTTAATTTTAATTTTAATTTTAAAAATATAATAAAAATATATATCTAACATGCTAGATATATACATATAATATATTTTTAGTTAAATTTTTAAAAAATATATTTGAAATTTTTAGAAAATTGTAGAATTTTAAAAAAAAAACTTAAAAAGTAAATATACTATGATTTTTTGTTTTATTTAAAGAATTAAGGATTTGTCATTAATTATATTATAATCGGAATTAATTTTTCTTATTAGATTCATGCTATGTTTATATTTAAAATTATTGTTAAATATTGATTCTGAAATTTAAATTATAATTGATTTTTTTATTAATTATAGGTAAGAGAAATATAACATTTAAGATTCCAACTTTGCTAACAAACTAAGACTTGATGGTTATTATACTTGTTAATGAAAAGACTAGATTAACTTTGCAAACTATTTAACCATTAACAAAATGTAACCAATTTACTTATATGTTTAGTGAGAGACGTGAAAAGAAACTAATGCTGAATTGGGCAACTGAACATTTTTATGAACAAAGAAAACAATAATGTAAATTATTAATCAATATATTAATAATGGTATATCGCGTTTATATATCCTTTAGTTTTGCTGGTCTTATTTATGATACGTAATGAATTGTGTCATGTCAATATCATTATCTTTTTACTTATAAAAGTTATATAATTTTTCCCATTGCGTTTAAAAATAAAGTTTAAAATTTGTAAAATTTTGTATCTTATTTATTATTTTTTTTGTCTCATCAAAATATACTCACTCTTTTTTTATTATTTTAATAAATTAATTATTATATAAATTCTCTATATTATCCATATTTAATATTACTTATTAAATATATATCATATTAAAGTAGAGATATAATATAAAAAATATGTATACATTTATATTTTAAATAAAAATAATTAATATTTTTTAATTTTTATGAAAAAAAATATTAATTTTAGTCACTTTAAAGAGTAACTTTTTAACAATATTTTTTATTGGTTGAAAAAATATTTATTATATATTTATTTATTAAAAAAGATATTATAATAATATTTTTTGACCATTAAAAAAATTATTAAACAGTTACTCTTTAGAATAATTATAATTTTCATTTCTCTCCTTATGAAATGAGAAATGATTTTATCTTTATGGAAGAAAAGGAGTAATAAAGTAATTTATTTTCATGAATAAAAAATATTTTATTTCATTTGAAAAATAATTGTTTCTTTTTTTTATTTGTCATTTAAGATAATTTAATAAAAATTAAGGAAATTATTAAATAATTTAAATTAGTATATAAAAATTAATTGCATGACTGGATTACGTTTTGTATAAATACTATGTGTGAAGTTATTAAACATTTAATGTATTCCAATAAAGTGTTAATAAGGGGCGGAAGCACAGGAATCAGTGGGGTCGGCTGACACCGCTCTCCTATCTCTACCCATACCCATACCAATACCCCTTTTAATATATATATATATATATATAATTTTGAATATATAATTTTTTTATTATATATTATATGTAATTTTATAAAATAATATTATATATATAATTAATAATTTATATTCATTTAATATATATTAAAATTATATATAATTATATACTTTTAAATTAAAATTATTTAAATTATATAAAATTAAAATTACATATATATAAAATTATACTCTTTTTATAAAATCATATACTTTTAATACATTCTTTTCAATTATAAATATATATAATAATATTTATTAATATTTTTTTAAATATTAATTTTTAATAAAATTCTAAAAATAAATTATTAGATTCAAGAATTAAATAAAAATATATGTAAAAAATTTAATAAATTTTTAGAATTTAATAAATAATAAAAATTTTAATAGTAATTTATAATAAAAAATTTAATATTTAATTATAATATTAAATATTTAATTTTATCTTTAGTTTGTCTGTAATTTTTTTTTTAAAAAAAAATTGGACCCTCTTACTCGATTTTTGATAAAAAATTGTCTCCCCTTTCACTCGGTTTCTGGTTCCGCCGCTGGTGTTAATGTTGAAAAAAGAAAATATTAATTAAGAATAAATTAGTAATTTTAATTAATTTTTAATATGAATAATTTTTTTTAAATAATATTAAAATTAGAAAGGAAGGAGTATAGACAATTCATGAAAATACTAAATACGGGAAAACGGAGGAAAAAAAAAGGAGTATAAATTGATGTTGATGAGAAAAAAAAAAAAGCCAGACAAATGAAGGATTTTCAACAATTATTTCGTAAAATAGGTGTTGGTTATTATAACGTCATTAATTATTGAGAGTGAGCGATCGATTATCAGTTGCATACAGAGCTGATTTGGTGGACATCTGTTAGTTCATCAATACTCATTACTCATTAGACGAGCTGAGGATCAGCAAACACGTTTTACAAATTCTATTCCGACCGCATGTATAACTTAATACTTCAATTTCATAAACAAATTTTATACTCTTTATGCCCTAAAAAAACATGGTCATTTTTTTTTTCTTAATAAGTACTACCTAAACTTTCACATTTTTCTTATAAAAATTTATAAAATTCAATTTATTAATTAAACATTTATCAACTTTTAATATTATATCAATTAAATCTCTAAATTTTAATTTACCAATTAAAAATTCTTCAATTTTTAATATTATACCAATTAAATCTCTAGGATTAATTGTATAAATAGTACTAAACTTTCATAACATTTTTATAAAAAAAATTTAACTTTAATTTGACAATTAAAAATCTTTCAACTTTTAATATTATACCAATTAAATTTTTAATTTTTAATTTTTTAATTAAAAATCACTCAACTTAAAATATTGTATCGATTAAATTTCTAAATTCAATTTTTGGCCACAAAAGAATAAAATAAGAGAATGAAAAGTAAAAAATGAGATGAGAGAATGGAATAGCAAATAAGAGAGTTTTGATTTGAATTTAATTTTTAAAAATTGATAGAGAATTTTTGAATTCTAGATTAGGGTTTGAAAGGGGAAAAATAAATTATCAATTTTGAAAAATCAAATGAGATAGAGATGATGATAGTTACATGAGTTCAAGTCATAATTTATAAATAATAAATGTAAGAATTTTTTTACCATTAGCCAATATATATAATTTGAATTATTTATTTATTTATTTATTTATTTTTTTATGTCGCCAGCGTATTTGCCTAGTTATTTTCTATCATGCCAAAAATTAAATTTAGAGATTTAATTGGTGCAATGTTTAAAGTTAAAAGATTTTTAATTAACAAATTAAAATTAAGAGATTTCTAATTGACAAATTAAATCTTGAGAATTTTTATGAAAAAGTTATGAAAGTTTATGAATTAGTTGTGTAATTAAGCCATTCAGAGTTTTATATAATAACAAAATTTGCCTAAACTTAGGTTCAGTGGGAGTTTGTATATGGCTTTTGTTTTTTTATGCTCTATTTTATTTGGATATATTATACATTATTTGCATGAACATTATTTTATGCATAGATAAAATATTTAGTTCATCGCACTCTATGTCATTAAGTTAAAAATTGATCTCATCGAGGTAGAACCAGATAGAAATAGACATGTCAAGATCAAATTACATATAATTTTCATTCTACACATCCATACTTGATCTATGTCATTAAATATATTGATATAGTGATCATTGATGGGTCGACTTATGAATTAATATAATAAAGACCTCTTTGGTTCTATATCAATATAGTAAATATATCAGATTGTACCTAATAAAATGTTTTAAGATATAATGGCCAATTTACATGCATAAAGTATAATATAATTATGAAGGTATAATATTTAACCCAAGTAGGAGATTGTTAGATTTTAATCTTAATTTAGGTTTACATATTAATATAATTATATTATAGGTTATTTAATTTAAAAGAGCTAACAAAGTGATTTAATTTTTTGGGCTCTATAAATATTTAATTTAATATGGGCCACATATGTATAGAAACTCAATACAAGTGGTTAGGATTTAATGAAAAATTCTAATTGATCTAGTATATAAAAAATGTTATGAGGGTTATGGTATCTGAGTTAGATTGAGTTGTCAGTTTGCTTGCCCCATATTCAGAGCAAATACTGTGAGATCACAAATCATAACTCAAAAGTATAAAATCCTATAAACTTAATTTTCCTATAGATCAAGTTTTAGGTACACTTATGTTAATTTTTTATATTATATTCTCATTGTTTTCTATATGAATGATTTTACTGTGATCGTTGATTTAATTAAGATTATAGTTATATATATATATATATATATATATAAATGCTTATGGTTAATCCCATGTATTTTTGGTTAATCTAAATGCCATGGACAATGGGCATGCATTCTCTCATGACCAGCTCTTTCTTATCTATATAATACATAAAGCGCATAAGCTATTTGCTTCAAGAATGACTTTCCTGTGCCCTTTATCCCCATCAAGTTGTAATCCATGAAGAATGTCCCATAGCTCAACAATAGTAATTAATTATGGACCTATATTCCTGGCGATGTCCCATAGCTCAACAATAGTAATTAATTATAGACCTATATTCCTGGCGATGTCCCATAGCTCAACAATCGTAATTAATTATAGACCTATATTCCTGGCGAACCCTCCTAACTGTCTCCCACAACTATTATCGAAGAACTCCGCCCGCTTTCGCCATGCCCGTTTGAGAGCAGAAAGTTTTATCTGTACTAATTTGTCCTTTATATTTAATACTATTATAAAGATCTAATTTATTACTTCAAAAACTTGAAAATCGATTACAACTAAATAATTTGTGACTATATTTTAAGAACTCAAAATTAACTTTTATGTTATATTATTCTTGGCTATATTTTAAGAATTATAATTTGTCTTATACATTGCATTAATTATTACATTAATTATATTTTAGTAAGATTTAAGGAAAATAAATTTTGACTTAATAAATGAAAGGGTAATATTGTTAGGATATTAAGTTACAATGTTTGTATCTTACTTTAACAATACAAAATTGGCTTTTCAAATATGCCATTCTTATTCATCACATGTAAAATTTAATATTATATTATTAATTTTTCTAAAGCATATATTAGTATTAAAATATATAAAAATATAAAGTATTAAAATATAAGAACAAAATAGACTCTGTATGTTTGCATCCACTGAGCATTGTTTCAATTGCATCTTTGACAAAGTTGCGGACCTTGTCTAGTCCAATATTTCAACAAATAGTGCATTAATTATTAAAGAAAAATAAATAAAATGAAAAAAATGAATCAAGATGGTTAATGCTTTAACAATTATATTTCTTGATTTGCATTTGGAATGACATACAGAACATGACCAGCCAATTACTACATCAATTTGTATGTGCCAATCTATTTATCACCATAAAATTACAAAATAATGAATAAGATATATTTAGCAGACCAGTATGTTCACATACCATAATATCAATAGCAAAATAAAACTAAGAAACTATAACTCAAACAATTTTAAGTCAATTGGAGAAATGACTTGTTTATTAACTTATTGATTCATTATTATATTACTATCTTATATTTATTAAATTAACGAAAATAATATAAAAATTAATTTAAACCACAAAATCTTAGTAATAATATATAAATTCTTACTTTACATCTGACAAAAATCAAGTGAAAAAATTGCCAAACTCAAAAGGCTATTGCAAGTTGAGAAAATGAAGAAAGAGAATCAACATAGAATATGAATATAATTAAGTAAATTCAAGATAAATTAAACTAAGGAATTGCATCTTAAGATATTCTGAGTCAATCCGAGAAATAGTTTAGTTTTAACTCATTGATTCATTATTATATTTAACGTCCTAAATTCTTCAAAATAAACAAATTAAGATTAGCATAAATTATAAAATCCCAATAGAAAAAATAATGATAATATTCTTACCTTAAATATATAAATTCTTTATATTTAACAAAAAATCAAGTAAAAGAATTGTCAAGCTCAAAAATGTGATTGCAAATTAAGAAAATGAAAAAAAGACAATGATCAATATATTAAAATTAAGATGAATATTAAGATTAAGAATTTGATGAAGATTAATTAAAATTAAAATTAAGATGAAGATTTAATTGATTTTTGAATTTCTAATATTTAAAGAAATTAAAATTTAATTTAAAACTTATCTACGTGATTTTTATTTGTAATTTGAAATTTAAAAATTTATTTGAATATTTTAATTTAATATATGAACGGGTTATTTTAAGAATAATTTGCATGTTTTAAATTTAATATCTACATGAATTCTTTTAAATTTAATATTTAAATAATTTTTTAATTTTACAAAAAATATGACATGTGACAATGTTGATAGAAGATACATGACAAATTTTAGTGTTAGTGACTACAAAATTTAGCATAATATATAGCTACAAATTAGAGTTTAGGATTTAGGATTTAGCATTTATATATAGTTTTAGGTTAAAATTTAAGGACCTACTCATTTAGGTTGTAGTAGTTTTTTGTTTTTCTAAGGCCAAAATTTATTTTCATTTTATATTTTTGAAAAACTTGTTTTATATTTTAAAAAATTATATCTTAATTAATTATTAAAAAAATAAAGAAATATTTTAAAAAAACAAACCTTACAAACTGAATTTTGTAATAAAAAATAGTTTTATTAATATACAATATCTCATTAAAAAATTATTAACATAAAATATCTCTAAAAAATAAAATCCTTAAAATTATATTTTATAGGTTTCATATTTAGCTAAAAATAGTTATTAAAAAATTTAAAACTCAATGATATTAATTACCCAATGTATTTTTTTTATATAAAAAAACTAAAATTAAAAAATAAAAAACATATCGAGCACCACTGATTAAGGTTTAGGATTTATAACTTTGGGTTAGGATTTCCGCTTCTCCAAACCCTAACTTAGTAACTTATAATACATACAACGGTATAATTTTTTAGTTTATACACTATTAAATTAAATATGAGAAAAATATTCAAATCAATTTCTAGAATTATGAGTAATTAGTTAATAAAATAAATTAAGATTCTAATTGAGAAAGTTTGGCGTACAGCGTTTTACAATTAAAGATTGTTAGAAATTGTAAACTTAGCTTCATTCTAGAGTTTTTTAAAATTTTAGTAGTGAAATATCCTTTACTTAGTCAAATTGAGTTAGACTTAGTAAAAGAGGTATTCAAATTCAATTTGAATTAGTCAAAAAAAATTATTAAGTTGAATTTAAATCAGTTAAAGAGATTATCAAATTGAATTTGAGTTAGTTAAGAATTTGACAACTCATAAACTTTCTTAACTCAGCTATAAATATGTTTTTATGGTCATTTTATATTGTTGTAATGAAAGGGTAATGAGAGAGATTTAAAAAGATAAAGAAAGGTAGTGAGTTGTGAGAAAAATAAAAATTGTGAGGGAGTTAGCTTTAATAAGGTAACGCATAATATATTTGAGTGAGATGATTAACTTTAACTAGCTAACGTATAACGTGTTTTGAATATGAAATTTTTCTCTCTATATTTTGTAATTTGTATTTTATTAATTAATAAAATTTTGAGTGTTTGTTATTGAATTTGCTCCATCTTTAGGCAATCAATTTAATTGACAACATCTAATTTCAGAGCTAAGGTTAAATCGAGATGGCTTCAAGTTCAATAATAGGAGTTCAAGTTCAATCAACAATTTTCAAGTTCGATGGAAAAAATAATTTTACAATATAAAAGCATAGAGTTGTACTTAAAAAGCAACGGATATAGTGAAATTTTAAAAAACTGTATTGTTGAAAAGAAAAAGCCGTCAGCCGAAGAATTACAACAATTAGATCGTGATCGTTTGTTAAACAAGAAGACTTTATTTATAATCTGTCAATCTGTGGAGTTATCAGTATTGAAAAAAATATTCTATGCAAAAACAACAAAGAAGGCCTGGAGTATTCTACTCAAAATAAATGAAGGTGCAGATCCAGTCAAATAGATAAGTCTATAAGGATTAAAATGACAGTTCGAACTGATGGAGCAAGAAAAAGATAAAGTATTCGTAACTATTTCTCAAGAATGGAAAAACTAGTACGAAATGAATAATAATAATGATAAAATAAAAGAGAAAGATATCATAAAGAATATTTTACGCACATTGTCCAGTCACTTTGATTATGTGGTAACAACTATTGAAGAGTCCAAAAACTTGAAAACCATGACTCTTAATGACCTAAAAGCTTCGTTGGAGTCACGTGAGATGTGGACGAATAAAAAATCACCAAGAACAATGGAACATGCTTTAAAGGCTTAAATCTAATTTAGAGGCAAAAGAGGCAAAAATTTCAGAACTATATCCAGATAAGGTGCAAAATAAGGTGAATCCCAATAAGATCAATTTCATATTTAATACTATAAATGCAAAAGGCATGGCTACTATTAATCTGAGTGCAATTCATATATCCAATGTTATAATTATAAAAAATATGATCATCATAGTAGAAAATGTTATGATAAAAGATTAGACCATAACAGGGGTGGAACTAGGGGGCAGGGTGGTTCCATTGCCCCCCTTGGTTCCTATATACATATATATATATATGTATATATATATGTATATTTATATATCTTTGATTAAAAATATATATTTATATGTACATAAAATTAATAATGCTTATATTTATATAATATAAAACTAATTTATAATATAATATATAGTATTTATATATTTTTGTGTGTGTATGCATATTTATTTTTTTAAAAATTAATTTTTAAAAATTAATTATTTTAAAATTAGTTTTTAATTTATTATTTTAATAATGTTATTAAGTATTATAATTTTTATAATTATTGTTTAATTTATAAGTTTTAGTTTATTATTTTAATTATTAGGTTAAGTATTTTAAAATTTGATTATGACTTAGAATTTAAGTTTTGATTATTAGGTTAATTATTTTGGGATTTGATTATGATATAATTTTAAATTTGAGATCTTGTGATTATGCTAATTATTTTGCAATTTGATTATGAATTGGATTTAGAATTTTGTGATTAGATTAATTATTTTGTAAAAAATATTCTATCATATAAATTTATTAAAAAATAGTTAGTTTAAATATTTTTGTTAAAATATCTCAAAAATATATAAATGTTCTTTAAAAATAATATATATTATGTAATTTCTCAAAGTAAAATTTAAATATTAAAATAAAAATAATAAAAATTTTAATATTTAATTATTTAATATTAAATATAAATTCATATGTAATTTTTTTTCATAAAAATTTTGCTCCCATTTGTCTCAGTACTGGTTCCGCCACTGACTATAAAGACAGTCATGTTGGAGTAGCTTAGAATGGTGGTGCGAAAACCTTGTTGGTAGCGACTTATGAAACTAATAGTAATAATAATTGCCAGCGGCTGATAGACTCGGGTTGCAATAATTATTTAAGTGGAAACAAGAAAGTCTTCTCCCAGTTAAATGAATCTTTTTGCTCTTCTGTGAAACTTGGTGACAACTATCAGGTTTCACTTATAGGAAAATGAAGTATTGCTATCAAAGCGAAGAATGAGTCTTCATACTATATTTATGAGGTTTACTATGCTCTACTATTTGTTAAAATTTGTTAAGTGTTAGACAATTGTCAGAAAAATGCTATGATTTGTATTTTAATAAGTACGAGTGTGTTGTAAATGATACAAAGAAAGGAATGACATTGACAAATAGTTTAACAAATACTGTTGGAGGTTCCATCTAATTGAGGTAACAAATACTTTATTACTTTTATTGATGATTTCAGCATAAAAGCATGGGTATATTTTTTAAAGCAAATGTATGTGAAATACTTAAGAATTTTGTTACATATGTTTAAAAACAAAGTGGTTATTAACTCAAAATTTTGAGAACAGACAGGAGAACAAAATGCACTATTTGTGATAATTTTCTAAGAAAGCAGGGAGTTAAACATCAAGTAACAACTAGGTATACTCCTCAATAAAATGGAGTAGTAGAAAGAAAGAACAAAACTATCATGGACATGGTGAGAAGCATATTACATTGCAAGAAATTGCTTAAAAATTTTTGGACGAGGCTGTAGCTTGTGCGATCTACATTTTAAACAGATATCCTGTCAAAAGTATTCGTGATAGAACTCTACAAGAAACATAGAGCGGAAGAAAGCCTAGTTTGAGTCATTTGAGGGTGTTTGGCTACATTGCTTATCAACACATACCGAATGAGTTAAGAAAGAAGCTCGATGACAAGGCAAAAAACTACATCTTCATTTGTTATAACTTGGAAACAAAGGGCTATAAGATATACAATCCAAAGACTCAAAAAGTGATTGATATCCATGATGTTACTTTTGATGAAAATAGAATATGAGATTTGTCAGAAAAAGAAAAGAGGTCATTACTAGTACCGTTGTTCATTAACAATGAAATGAAAACAAAAAAATCAACATGGGAACCAGCCTTCTCCTCCAATTTCTGAAGAGCACCATATTGATCAACCTAAAATTTCATCTTCTCCTGTACTTAAATGTTTGCAACGTGATCGACATCCACCAGCCTATTTAAGAGATTATGAAGTTGGTGATGATCCTGGTGATGATGAAGATATTGTTCATTATGCTTACTTTGCAGATATTTTCACGAAGTCACTCAAAACTGATATATTTTTCAAAATGAAGAAAAAGCTCAGAATAATCAAATTAAGTTTAAGGAAGGACGTTAGAAATTAAACTTGATTTCATTATAGAGTTTTTTAAAATACTTAGTAGTAAAGTATCCTCAACTTAGTCAAATTGAGTTTGACTTAGTAAAGGAGATTTTCAAATTGAATTTGAATTAGTCAAAGAGGTTATCAAATTGAATTTGAATTATTTAAAAAGGTTATTAAATTCAATGTGTTTTGAGTGTGAAATTTTTCTCTCTAAATTTTGTAATTTGTGTTTTATTAATTAATAAAATTTCAAGTGTTTGTTATTGAATTTACTTCATCTTTAGACACTCAATTTAATTGCCAACAAAGATTCATTAGTTTAATATTGAGCAAATAAATAAATAATTAAAAAAAAAAGAAGAAGAAAAGGGATAGTCTGCTTTAGGGGATGTAGGAATGGCGTTACCGTTGTTGAGGTTAGCTGCTTTTGTAATTGTGTTAGATTACTCACTACTTGCAAGTCGTTACTTTTTCATTTCATTCATTGTTAAGCGATGGTAAGTCACCTAAAATCCACCGGCCTTCTATGACTTCCTTAATTCACAAATATGTTTGGGAAAAATTGGTGGTCCATACAAATGGCCCCATTACTGTGAGATTATGTCTCTATTTGAGCATAAGCCAAGAAGAAATGAATTATCAATATATATATATATATATATGTGACTCTGTAATCTTGCTTGAAAGAAACCTCACATTCTCACATGCCCCAATTGCTCTACTGTCCCTACCTCCATCAAACACTACAGTAAACCACATTTGTTTTTTCATTTACAGGTTACCCAAAACCAGAGATCAGAATTTTTTTTGATCCAGATACGATTTTGGCTTTTTACGCTTTTTATTTTTATTTTTTTTTATTTTTATTTTTGTCAATTGAATTCCCATGGTGGTTGAGCTATCCACATTTTCTTGTCACTAATATCCATAAATCGAAGACTATCATTCAAGCTTTCTTGCAGTTAAAAATACTATTTAGGTATAACCTAAATTTATTGTTTATATAGCATCCCCACACTTTGAGTCTTCAGCTTTAAAATCTCTGAGTGTCCATCTTGCCAATCAACTGTGAACTGTTTTTAGGCGTGTAGGGCTTTGATTTCAATTTGGCATTCGTAGATGGTGACGTCGTTCAGCTCCCCTTTGAGACTCCATCTTTCTTTATAAATTGACATTACCCTTTCTTTTTTGCTTCCAAACTAACACAACAATATGGATAGTATAGACATGGATAAGGAGCGATTGACTGCGGAGATGGCTTTTAAAGATTCCTCTTCGGCTGTTATCAAAATCCGCCAACGTTTGCCTGACTTTCTACAGTCAGTTAAGCTCAAATACGTTAAATTAGGCTATGGGTACTCGTGTAATCCTGCTACAATTCTCATGTTCCTTTTAATTCTCCCTTTGTCCATAACCACACTGCTTCAAATCACTGGTCTTGAACTAGATCTGATTTACGAGTTATGGATGAACCGGTCCCTTCAACTCCATGAAATCGACGCAGCTACTAGACTTGCCGGTTCTACTTTGTTACTTGTCCTTCTGGGTGTCTACTGGGGCAAGCGATCCAGACCGGTATATCTGGTCGACTTTGCATGTTACAAACCTGAAGAAGAAAGGAAGATGTCGGTGGAGTCATTTATTAAAATGACAGAAGATAGCGGTTCGTTTACAGAAGAAACAGTTCAATTTCAGAAAAGGATTTCATTGCGGTCAGGTCTAGGCGATGAAACTTATTTGCCAAAAGGAATAACATCTAGACCACCGAATTTATGTATGAAAGAAGCTAGAGAGGAGGCTGAGTCGGTGATGTTCGGCGCACTGGATTCACTTTTCAGTAAAACCGGGGTTAAACCGAGAGATATTGACATTCTGATTGTGAATTGCAGTTTGTTTAATCCAACTCCTTCTCTTTCGTCAATGATAGTAAATCACTACAAGCTTAGAACAGATATAAAGAGTTACAATCTTGGTGGAATGGGTTGCAGTGCAGGGCTTATTTCAATTGACCTTGCTAAAGACCTTTTAGAAGCAAACCCAAATAGCTACGCAGTTGTGGTAAGCACAGAAAACATTACATTAAATTGGTATTTTGGAGAGGATAGATCAATGTTGCTTCCTAACTGCATATTTCGAATGGGTGGAGCTGCAGTTCTTCTTTCGAACAAACGAAAAGACAGAGGATGGTCAAAATACCAGCTAGTCCACACAGTTCGAACCCACAAAGGAGCTGATGATAAACATTATCAATGCGTTTACCAAAAAGAGGATAGTAAAGGGACAGTTGGGGTGTCATTAGCTCGTGAATTAATGGCGGTAGCTGGAGATGCACTCAAAACAAACATCACTACTTTAGGTCCATTAGTACTCCCTTTAAGCGAGCAATTTATATTTTTTGTTACGCTTGTTAGGAGGAAGATTTTGAAAGCAAAAGTGAAGCCTTACATACCTGATTTTAAACTTGCTTTTGAGCATTTCTGTATTCATGCTGGTGGGAGATCTGTTCTTGATGAAGTTCAGAAAAATTTGCAGCTCAGTGATTGGCACATGGAACCATCAAGAATGACTCTTCATAGATTTGGTAACACTTCGAGTAGTTCACTCTGGTATGAATTGGCTTATACAGAAGCAAAGGGTCGGGTCTCAAGTGGGGACAGAGTGTGGCAGATTGCTTTCGGGTCGGGTTTCAAGTGTAACAGTGCGGTGTGGAAAGCACTCAGGGCTATCCCATTGGATCAATTAATGGGTAACCCATGGGATGACTCGATTCATAGGTACCCGGTCAAGGTTCCTGTGGGTTCCCTGCCTTAATTTCAATTAACTGCCTTAATTTGTATTGCAGGACTTTAATGGTGGCGTGGACATGGGTCTTAGGCTTTTACTATATCTTTTTTTTTTAATCAATCATACGGCTCTTTCTTACTCTTGTATTAATTGTTTAATACCCAGTACTCCACCCTGTAGTCACATGAGAAAAATTATGAAATTAAGATTATGGTATTAAAGTAATTCACAAAACATCCACAAATAGTGTGCCCAATATGGTACATATTTTAACATTTTTTTCTTATATATTCACAGGGCAAATGCTTCAACGATCATTTTGAATTTTAAAAATTTTCTTGAAATTTATGAATTCAATTTTCATGTGACAGTAAATCTATAAAATTAAAAATTAACAATTTTCAATTACATAAAAATATTTTGGTTTTTCAAAAATATAATTCAATCAGACATGAAATGTGTCAAAAACTAATGAGAGAATGGTGTTTGTTGTGAAGTGGCAACTTTCTGAGGATGACGTTTGGCATCTCATTTATGGATTTAGTGACAAGTGGCTCAGAACAATGCAGCCCTTTCCATGGACAAATTCTTTCCTTCAAGAACTTTCTTACTTTATTTTTTCAAAATTCTGAATCATTTTGGGAACCCATTATGTGAGCCCAGCATTATTTTTCCTAAAAATCTACTAATATTTTCCCCCACCAAGGAAACGTCTAATTTCCTTCCAGTTTTTTTTTTCTTTTAAAGAAAATGCTAATTTCATTTACTATCTTTATTGTGCTATGAAACCGCAAACAGAAAACCAAAAATTATCACGTCAAAAGACATGAGTAGCAGTTAGTTTGATGTTGTTATTCCAAATAATGTAGCTTTCTGTCAAAAGCAGTGGCCGGAATTTGTAACATGAAAAGCTATTTTCTATTTTTTGCAATTTAATTTGTGAGTAAGACCTGTCAACAGTCAGATGTTAAGTGATAATTAATTATTATTAAGTTGTATATTTGATGGCCTCAAAAAAAAAGTAATATATTTGATAAAATTATTATTAAATATTGTTGATAGAAATAAATCAGTTATTTGGACTATTGAATAATTAATATTAACAATAAAAAAATAATCAAACAAATTTAACAAACTGTTAAAAATTAAACCTTTTGAATTCATTTGAAAAATATTTTTTTTAACGTTCGGAAGTTCTTCCCATAAAAAAGGTCCCCAACAAAAAATTGCGAGCGACCAACAACCATGTGGGTTGTATCACCGGTTCAACCCGCACCATTCTTTCCTCTTTTTCCCAGTCCTATCAAACCACTCGCTTACCGAGCGGTCTCAGCCCTCTCGCCATTCAACATTAGCCATTAGCCAATATAGCAATGTCTCAGGGGAAAAGGAAACCTTTGCTATTTTCCATTTTCAAACCCTTTCTCATAAGCTTCCTGTCTACAAAATTCTGAACTCCATGGATTAGTGAAAATGAAGCATTGCTATATTTTTTCTTTTGTCAATAATTATAGTTAAGTGCTTGTTTTCCAGGTAAGTAGGTAACTTGGATATTTGTAATTGCTCTAGTAAATTTATATCAATTGTTATTACTGATTTAGGCTTCCAACTGCATATTCTATAGATACAACCCAGTTACAACCCCATAACAGATATCAACCTTATTCTTTGATAATTCCTCAACAATGGCCTTAATTTATGGTTTATTTTCACCAAAGAAAATTGGGCTTGGGTTGTTTGCCCTTACAGGTACTGCTTTAAATTGTTTGCATTATCCACATAACATGGTAGTTGAAGCATAGAACTGTAAAATTCCTGGAGAAGTGGGGTGTAGAATAACACTTGCTGAATCAACTAGTCTTTTCCTGTTATAATGCCTGCTGCAGCGTTGCAATAACAGTTATTTCTCGTCTCTTTAAAGTTTGGTAAACAACCAAACTTTTGTTGATAGCTTGTATTGACGGGGTTGTATTTAAGGAGTCCCAATTTATTTCTTGTGCAACTTACCAAAGTTATATAGGCTACCAACTTTCGCTCTAGTTTAGTCCTCTATTGTATTTGTTTTCGCGCATTATTATTTCCTCAGTTGCTACCGGATTAAGTTATCTGCGGAAAATTTACAGGTAGGATGTTAAATTTGATCGATTAGTAAATCTCAGCTTCTTTTAAAGTGAGTTTCTGGACTTTTGACATTTGCCATTCAACATTAGCCATTAGCCAATCTAGGTTTAGTATATAATTTGAGATGATCACCCAGTAGTATTTCTGATCCAATCTATCACCTATACCATTCATAACGAGCAAGGAAACCAGTCACACTAACATGTCGATATTTTCTGTGATAATAATACAAGTAACTGGCACTGTGGACATGGACTCATGGCGGCTTTGCACAGCTATGAAACAAAAGCTAGTTGGTTCCTGCTGGGAGAGTTGAAGATAATGCCAATAAATAAAACATCAATATGAGATAAATACCAACTCTCCATCGTCTCCTACCACATAAAGTCATAAACACTTCATAGTCCTAATTCCAACCTTCTTGTTCTTCCTCTTTTCATTCTTTTTCCTCTTTGAAATTCTAGAATTTTGGGAAGGGGGAGGAAGAATGGGGAAGGTGATGATCTGTTATTTTGTTCACCGTAACAAGTCATCCAGCTAGCTGAACAAAACTATGACACATCTCTACAGCTCTACCTCTAGTAAGGACGGTACCTTCTGCTACGATTCCCATCATCCCCACTACTTCCAGATCGGCCAGGCCCATTTGGACCATTACTCCGGTCAACCCTCCTAGGCCGAGGTTGTGGCATCTGCACTCCAGGCTGCTGACTGCACAATCACAAGCAGCAAGACAATGGTTAAAGATCCGTCTCGCTTGAAGGTAAAAACACGAGAGTGAAATAGAAACTTACAGAACATAGCCAATTTGGCCATCAGGTAGAACCATTGGCACCATATGCATCCCTGCTGGCATTGGACCCCTTCCATATATGACAGGCTGTTCAGTAAATGAAGTTCAAGAGATGAATTTTTGCCATAATGGATTATGCCAAGGCCAGACTAATTAATACAAGTCCGTAAAATACCTGCTGAAAACTAGTAGCAACACCAAATCCAGTACCAATGGAGCTATAAGGGTTTCCAGTAAACCCACCATATGCAGCATGTGGAACATGGTTTGCATGAAGGCCGGCAGTGAAAGGGTAAATCCCATCAGGTTTTTTATCAGTCTGAGGCTTGGCAAGGACAACCTCCAGCACTTGACCTGTCATTAAGGTTCATTGCTATCAAATTCTCCATCTGATTTTTTCATTAAAGAAAAATTCAACAATACAAAAGAAAAATGATGGCACAGCATAAACTGCATTATCTCCAGCAAGTAGACTTTGGACTCCCAACATCACCATATGCCTGCCAATCACACCTCCTCTTCTCCCTTTTCTAGGAACTGAGCTACCTCAGTATCGGAAGCAAATATTTGAAAAAAAAAACTCACCATTTTTTACATGATTTACAAAGGAAAAACAATAAGTAGAAGTTACTAAACTGCTATATCAACTTCACTTGATTTTGCAATTTCCTATAGCGTATCTCCTATTTTCTCTAAGAAAATATACTTGCATACATAGAACAAGGATAAATGGGCTAATCTTAGGAGAGTCAAGTATAATGAAACAGGCCAATCTGGGGGAGGTAAGATATTATTTATCTTAAAAAGAATAGACAGATATTACCACTACTTAAACTATGAATTATCAAAATTTTTCAACTCACTTTCAAGGTAAAATTATGACAACAAAATATTTTTCAGGCCTGACAGCAGAAACATTTCAGCAAAAGTTTAGTCAATAATTTTTTTTAAGTCATATAAATGTCCTAGTAAAAATATATTCCTATATCTTATAAGATCCACATGTTGACATAGATGCATTGGAAATTACCATCAATTTCATATTTCTCGTTATCTTTGACAGCCTTCAATGCACTTGACCTTTCGGCGTAATGGATGAACCCAAAATCTCGTTTTCCAGCTTTGCCAGGTGGCATAACAACTTTCCTCACCTCCCCATGACGCTGGAAAAGTTTCTTCAGTTGCTCAGTACTGGTGTTCTCAGGTATATTCTTCACATATAGAGCCTTAACCTAAGCATCCAAGACAAACGTGTGTAAAGACAAAAGGCTTAACATCTTCAGTAAACATGGCAAGTGGCTGAACAAAAAAATGAGCCAACAATTTTTCTGGAAAATCAATTTACCCTTGTTAAACAGAAAAATACTATCTTTGAATTTCTCTATTGATATTTTTACAAGTCTAAGTTGTGGAAAGAATGTCTGACCATGTCTAATACATTGTAAGAGCTCCAGGAAGAAAACTGGAGACAATTCATTGGACACCATAAGAACCCTAAAAGTGCTAAATGACCGTAATAACACTAACTTGTGGTATAATAACTCTTGCAAGCAATTTCAATGTCTTCATTGAAAATCCCCCCTTTCTGCTCCATGAAAACACTGATTAGCGACAAAGACATATCAAGGAGAGAAATAAAACAAAGCTTAGATAAACTGACACCCAATGAATTTCGCAAATCTATTAAAATCTAAGTATTCCTCTCTACAAGGCAAAAATAGAAGCTGACCAACTTAGATGCT
This sequence comes from Garcia nutans, assembly GCA_947685225.1. Taxonomy (NCBI): domain Eukaryota; kingdom Viridiplantae; phylum Streptophyta; class Magnoliopsida; order Malpighiales; family Euphorbiaceae; genus Garcia; species Garcia nutans. The sequence continues at coordinate 10,549,212 of CANTUV010000010.1, read as the reverse complement.
AGTCTCAGCCTCCCGGGTAACTAAATAAACTCCAATTGAGAGTTAAGAGGGTCCATAACTCACGACAAATAACACCATAGCAAAAAAAGGTCATGCTGCAGCCCTTCCCCGCCCAGCCTACTCACCCTCTCTCTCTCTCTCCCCCCCCCCCCCCTCTCTTCTATTCTCTCTTGCTTCCCCTCCCTCTCCTGTTTTTCTCTCAGGTCACCACTTTTCATTTAGATAGATTTCATGGACTCATGTCAATCATTGCAATAGAATATCACAAGTATGCATATGGCAGTTTCAACTGACCATCAAGTAATACCTCCCAGCCAAAGGAAGCAGCATGGATGAACTTATTAGAACTCCACCTTGTCCAGCCAAGATTTACTAAATATAAAAACAAAATATTTCACATGGGGTTACCTACCCGCACTTGCCCAAATTTCCTAATACAGGGAATAGCAGAACCACCCTGACTCAGTATCATTTCTACAAGAAAAGATTTGTGCTATTTTTTTAAAGAAAGGTGAAAAAAAAAAAAAACAAAACAAAAGAATAGAAGATGATAATTTAGGACCAATTTCCCTAGCTTATATTTTATTTATTGTAGAACAAAGAACCCTAATTTTTAGGCACACAAGTAATTGTGAGTGATGAATAATATTGACATGTTTCACGGATTTTTGCCATATTGATATCATTATTTTTCTCAGTTTCTTCTGTTGTAAAAAAATATAAAAATTTGCAAGACAAAAGAAAAAACTCAAATTTAGTGAGGGACGCAAGGGATCCCTGGAAGTTAAAATGAAAATTTCAACAAAAAAGACTAGGCTTAATCAATTGCTCAAATGATTCACCTGGGCAGCTGCAGCAGAATGATCAGGTGTGCCCTTAGGATCTGCCCAGCTGATAGTTGGTGTATTTCCATCCAGCTTAAAATTTGCATTTAACATTTTCTGCCTCGAATAATCAGCACATGCATTGTTGTAATACAATATAAAAGCAAAACCACGATTACGGGCTGGATTTTGTGGATCCTGTAGTTAACAAATGGAATAGCATTAAAAAGGTAAATGGTTGTTACACCACTCTCAATGCTATATAAAATTGTATTTCAATTCAAAATTTCACCTTTATTAGCTCAATGACTTCCAGTCCAGGACCAACTTCCTCGATGACTTTTCTAAATTCATCCTCTGACCAGCTCTTTGGAACATTACCAATAAACAATCTGTTCTTGGTTTCAGAAAGCGAACATCTTAAGGTTTTTCCCTGCAGCAATGATGCAAATTCTTTTAGTACAGAAGTATATGTAACTAAGCAAGCGACAAAATTACTGTGCTGAGTAATAATTACCTTGAACTCCTTACTATGAAGCTCTTCAATGGCCTTCTGAGCAATCTCCTTTGATTTAAAGGCCAAAAAAGCAAAGCCCTTGCTTTCACCAGTGGCCTTATCTTTCATTAACCTTATCTGAGAAATAATTTAAAACAAAATTTACATTAGCAATGGACGACAAGAAAAGAAGTTCCTAATTATCACAAGTATCCAGCCAGTCAAAACCTCAAAAATTTCGCCTATTGGTTCACAAAGATCTCTCAAATCATCTTCTGACGCATCTTTAGGAAGCCCACCAATGAAAACTTCTGAACCATGCGGAGGAAGGGCAAGAAGTTCAGCACGCTTCTCTTTTTCCTCTTCATTGACAGAAGAAGTGGGCTTTTCTTCATCTTCCAAAGGCTCTGTATCTACATGGCTTCTGTCTGTTTCTGGTAATTGATCTTTCTGACTACCCCCAATTTTAAAGTCCGCCTCATAGTCCTCCTCAGCATTTTCTTCAACATGTGCATCTCCATTATCATCTTCACCATCATCATCTAGTTGATCTTCAACATCATCGTCCATTTCTTCCATGTAGTTGTCTTCATCAAGATCCACCCGTTCATCAACTTCTGTGCCCTCTGCCATGATTGTTTCACGCCCCCGGTCTTATTATCCAATAACTGCAGTTAAATGGCCCTCAAATTAACCGCAAGCTTGATTAACCATTATGAAAAATGCATGGAACCTGCAAGGATGTGCACAATGCACGAGAATTGATGTGGGTGGGCAGCAAAAAGGAGTATACGGATGCTAGAACTGGTTTTTTTTTTTTTTTTTCATTTTTCAAATTCTCAATCTGTGAGGTAGGAACTGGAAAGCTACAAAATTTAGCTGCATGCTAAAAGGAAAAGCAGTAATGATAACCTGCCATGATAATTCCTAGATCAAAATGACACGTACTTTGAGGAAAGGACCAACTTATTTTTCTCTCGCTCGAATTGGTTGTTGAGGACCAGAGAAGAAACAAGGAAAATTTAGCACAAAACCTAAACTTTCCATTGCCACTGAGGAAAAAGGAAAATCAAAGAAACTCCACTGAGAATGCGTTTCCACCAAAGCGTACTTGGAATTGAGATGAACTTTCCAAAATTTCTCCTGCATTTTCCGCTTCTAGATTCTAGACGAGGAAGATAGATAGTCCTTCAAATAAAAGCTAAATTCGATGTTCAAATCCTAATTAATAAAAATAAAACAAATAACCAAACACACCCAATCTCTAAATTTTTAAAATTTTCCGATAAAACGTAAGAAAGTATCCCACAAATAGAAGCCTATCTCATCTCCGATAAACGCAAACCCAAAAACAAAGGAGGAGTGTTAAGGGTAATGAATCCTGAACCAAAGATAGGAGAGATAAATCCATAGTCTACATGACGCTATGGAAGCTCAAAACCCCAAAAAACAAAAAATTCAAATTGAGCAGATTCGAAAACAATGAGCTCAAACAAACGCATCATCGAATAGGGCAGATAGGCACAAACTTTTGCGGGTACATAAAAAGGCAAAAACAAAAAAATAAAGGAATCAAAACTGAAACTTGGCATACCAGTGAGTGTAATTTTTGGATTTGTAGACTGAGATTTGCTTTGAGGGTGTCTTTGTGTTTTTGTTTTCTGAGTTCTGTTTGCTCAGTTTCTGTTTTTTCTTCCTTTCTGTTCTGTGTTCTGAGTACCTGGTATCCGAAAAACCCAAAAAAAAAAAGGCTTCCTTTGCTTTCCAGGGCAGCCTAATTAGGAAGGAGCCTCAATCCAACGCGATATGGACTATGGTTATTTTCCATTTTGACCAATTACAGAACGCCCACTTGCCAGCATGACTGCCACGTGACGTTAATTTTTTCTTTGAATTGTCTGTATCACCCTCTACATCTATCCTTTTTTACACAATACCTATCTCAAATCCTTCCTCTGCTCTCCGTTGCATCTCGGTGCTACCATCTTTATTCTAATGCTAATTCTTTTATTTTGCTAATTAACAACATTAGATTAAGACCGTGCAAAATGAAATTCAATTTTATATAATTTGTTTTTATTTTATTGATAATATTTTAAATTTTAAACTGAAGAAATAACAATTTAAATTTCATTTAGAATATAAATTAAATTTAACAATACTTTGACTAAACACTAAAAAAAGATCATTTGAATAAAATTCATGCATATTGTATTACTTCAAAGACAATATGCCTTTCTCTCATGCATATTGTTTTTCTCTCATGCAATGAGTAGATTATTTTGAAGTCAAAATTTGACTAAACTTACTTTCAAATGCTTATCCCAACTTAAATTAATAAACACAAATTTTATTTTAAAAAATTAATTATTTTAATTAAACTGTGTTATTTTAATTAAAATATAAATTTATATATATTTTTATTGTACCCTTATTTTGATATAAGATATATTAATTAATCTAATATTAATTTTTATATTAAACAAGATTGATTAAATATTGTTTAGGATTGGTTAATATCCATTAAAAATGGCCAAACTCAATTAACATAAATCAAACATAAAATTTTATTCTAATATCACACATATTTTCAATTTTGTAAGTGATTGTTAATAAATAATAGTATTCAAAATAAAGAATAAATGATAAAGATAAAAAAAAATATTAAATATGAATACAATAAAAATTTAATATGTTAGTTAATTTATTAAAATAATAATAATAAATAAGTTATAATTTAGAATAAATGAAAAAATATATCACACAATTTACCTATTTTGAGTGCTCAGCCAAAATGAATAACGTATTGAAGTATAAAATGCATCATATATGAGAATTTATAAGATGATATATATTGAAATGTACTTGTATAAAATTAATTGACTTCTTAAATTTAACCCTCACTCATTTGTAAATTTTGAAATTATTTTACTATTATTGAATGTGGGTTACGAGTTTTTCATTTAGATCTGACTATCAAAATTAAATATCATATACAAGCTTATAAAAATAAATAAATGCATAAAATGACTTACAAGGCTACAATGGCTTATGGGCTAAAATAGATGATGGGACAAATTTATACTTTGTCTGCATTTTGGCTTTAATGGGCCTAATCGACCAAAAAAAAAGAGATGGGTATTGGGCCAATCTGACAAAGACGAAATGCAACTTCCTTTTTAGTAACGGAATTGGGTTTGTCAACGACGACAGGTCGTTAAGTGCGGGATAAAGGTCGTGTTCGAATTTGTAGAACTGCACCTGCCACTGAAACCGGAAAAAGGGTATTTGGGCCATTCTTCCAAATTCAAATAATGTGGTTTATTTCAAACTCACCAATGAATATACGTGTTCGCTCCTGAAAAATTAGAGTAGTTTTTCACTAATTTTTTCTATAAAAAAAAATGTATATTTACGTGGCATAATATTTTTAAATTAAAAAATAATATATATATATATTTTTTAATTTTTTAAATTTAAGAAGGCTTGTAAAAATATTTTAAAGATTTTTTTCTAAAATTTTTCAGTCTAGAAAAATATTTTAAAGATGCTTTCTAAAATTTTCAAAATCTTCTACGGAGTTTAAATATATCAAAAAATAATTTTTCATTTTTTACTTGGTGAATATATTTTCTAAGTTTTTTATAGAAATTAAATACTGTAATTTTCTTTAAAAAAATAAAAATAAAAAATAAAAAACTATTTTCTATAAATAACCCACTTAATTTTTCAATATTTCTAATTTTTTATTGTTAGCCTTGCGATTATAGGAAAATTCTTATATATATACTTTTGAGTTTTGATGTAACTATTTTTTATCACATTAAATAGAAATGGGACCAAGCGAGTTTCAGAGGGCAGTGGACCCACACACACATATATATATATATATATATATTGGGCCAAAAGTATAAGATTTTATTGATAACGAATGTAGGGGGAGCCCATATAATCAGATAATAAAATACATTTCAATAAACGAGGCAAAAAAAAAATTAGCAAAACAAAAGCTATTGTTATGCAACCGACTGTGTAACGCAAAAAAGTGAGCGACTTGATTAGCTTCTCGGTAGATATGACAGATGGAACTGTTAGAATTATGCAGCATCTGTTTAGATTTGAATATTTGAGATGAATGATGGGAATCATGTTGAGCAGTAAGGAGGCCGACGAGAGTATTCGAATCACTTTCAACTTGCATGTTAGTGAAGCCCGCATCCAAGAACCATTGAAGACTCATATAAAGAGCTGACAATTCTGCAGAGAGAGCATCGCAAGCTTATAGAATGAAAGAAACGCCTCATATGAACTGACCCGAAGGGTCCCTGAGAACCGCACCTGCAGATGCTGAATGGGAAGTGAATGAAGCGTCAAAATTGAGTTTGAAGTACCCCGATTGAGGTCTGGTCCAGTAAACTAGCTTGGGCTTGAGGTTGACATTTCTGAAACCTTGAGGAAGCAGATGAGGTGTATATATATATATATGTGGTTGTGTAATATATATTAAAAATAAAAAATAATTATATATGTGGGTGTATAATATATGTATATTAAAAATAAAAAATAAATATATGTGTGGGTGTGTAATGTATATATTAAAAATAAAAAATAAATATATGTGTGGGTGTGTAATGTATATATTAAAAATAAAAAATAATCATATGTGGTGTGTAATGTTTATATTAAAAAAATAAATATGCATGTGAGTGTGTAATGTATATATTAAAAATAAAAAATAATTATTTCTAATTTTATTTTTATATAAAAAGTTTTATGTTTAATTTAACTCTGAATAAAATTACTTGTAGTGAATCTAACTAAATAAATATAATTTTTAAAATTTTTTTTATTTTGATATAATTTCATTACTTCCAAATTAACCCATGTTTTTTATATAAAAATAAATAAATTTTACTAATTATATTTAAAAATAAAATAAAATTATTCTGATCTTTTTAAAATATAAATGTCTAAATAAAAATTTATTTATAATTAAATATTGATTAATTAATGAATTTATATTTTGAGCTAAATCTCAGTATTTTATTTATATATATTATATTATGTAAATTTATTCAAAATAATTAATTTAACCACTTTTTAAAATATCTTAAAAATATACTAAATAATTAAAATATCTCAAAAATATATAAAAATTATTTAAAAAATAATATATATAGTGTAATTTATTAAAATAGTATTTTATTATAATTTTTTTATTTAATAATTTTGTCATCTCCTTCAACTGTGTTCTAGTTCCCCCACTGTATTAAATCAATTGTAGATTAATATTTTTAAATTGTATTATGAATAAATCAATTAATTTGCATTGGAAAATTCCATCCACCTATAATTTTATTACTCATATATCAGTTGTTTTACCCATCTTAAAAAATTATCTCATCCACCAATATCAGAATACTAATATATTTTTTTATATCCACGTATAATTTTGACATTAGACATAATCAGCTAAATTATTTACCAATACATATATACTAGTATAAACCCTTGCATTCTTATAAATATCGCTAGTGCAAATATAATTATCTATCTTCCTCGTCAAACTGTGATCAATCCCCCAATTGTATTGGTCGAATTCTCATGATCAGAGTTCCTTCTTTTTATTGTTGATAAGGGTACAAACCCTCGCATTCTTATAAATTTTGCCAGGTCTGCAAAAATATCCCTTGTTTGGGGCACAATGAGAGTCCTCGGAGCATATACACAACCCTTCCAATGCACAACCTTCCTTTACTATAGTCACCTCCCCTTTTAGACCAAGAACTTGGTCCGTCCACTCATTGGAAAACAACCCATTTGGATCATACATTTGTTTAACCTTCAAAAAATCCTCAGCTTTTTTGTATTTCTTGACAGCTCCAACAAATGCTAGGTTTCTGTTCTTTCCCCAATGCGGCAACCCTCCATACTTGAACACTGCGATTTGCTCTATTTCTTCAAGTATATCTTCAAAAAGCCTTGGAGTCATGGGGTTTTTGCTTCGATAATATGTGATATCAAAGTCGACTGCATCTTCTTGCTTGCCCAAGTAGGCACTTGATGCTTTAACATAGCGCATTAGGATACCATTATACTGTTCTAATACGCATAACCCTTTAGGCACCAACTTGACAAGCTTTTGCACGTCTTGGATGAAGTTCTTAACATATGGCAAACTTATAGTAAGCGTGGTTTGGAGAAAATATTCACCTTTTAATCTTGGATCCCATGGACAAGCTGTGATTAATGCATCTTGAACACTATCAAGACATGTCCCTGATGATTGGAGACGGTTTTGATATCCAATCACAGGATATCCTGTAAATATAATACCTGTAATTCTCCAAAATATTTATCAATGTGTGAGCTTTCTTTAGTACAAGAAACAATTATACCAAAATACTTTTAACTAATTGTTTTGTCATTAAGATTCAAATTATCGTTTATTTAGTTGCAACTCGAAAAAACAATTTCGAGTACACAGTTTAACTATTTTTAAGTTATTTGTGACTAATTCTAAAACATTTTGCAAAAAATAACTTAATTTTTTAATTATTTTTACTTAGTAATTTTTCTATGATTCTATTCTTAACAGTAACAGTAATGCCAAACATATTCTTTGATTGTTAATAGTTATTTTATATATTTTTTTTCTTGGGATGTTGATAGTTTAATACCATTGTTTGTTAATCCATAAGCTGCGGTGAGAAGCGTAGTTGTAGTTAGTCTTCCACTAATGCACTTGCTCTCTGCATCAGCTAGAGATTCTTGACTTTCCTCTGATTAGAAAGAAACAATATATATTAGAAATTTTAAAAAAAAAATTAACCCATAAAATGATGACTTAGTATCTATGTGATGATCAGGTCAAATAGATTAGTAATTAACTATATATTTATCTCATAATTAATGCAGAGAGTTAAATTTTAAATTTCAGCGTTTAATTTTCATTAAGAATTTTGGATAAAAAAAATAATAAAAAAAAGTGAAGTTTTATTTATTAATAGCAGCAAACCTGCAGTTCTAATGGCAGCCAAAGCAAGTGTAGCAGTAGAGCGGAATGGGATAAAGTCATAAAGACCATTCCCAGATGTGTTAGAGGAAACCCTATCGTCTATTCGGTAGACTGCCTTGTGTTGACTAGGATACCAAGCCATGTCTGCAAACTCATGTTGAAAGCCAAAGCTAGCCGCTCGATCTCCAAGGTCCGAATCATTCTTCACCTCATAGGAGATGGACCGCTTGAATAAAGGTTCGAGTTTCAAAGTAACCTATTCACCAGTCAAAATATACCATATATGTAATACATGGTTGGAGTTTTATAGAGGAGGCACCGACATGAACAGAAAGAAATAGTACCAGTTGAGTAAATGTACAGAAGAAAGGGACGTGTACTTTTCTGCTGCCAGAAAAAATAAAATACTGAAAATGAAAAAGGAATGAAAGAGACTAGAGGAATATATATATATATATAATTTTAGTGCAGGGATAAGTGCTATGGTCGTATTATCTAAAATTATAAATTTAAAGAACTAATAAATCCGACTTTTTTTCTTGAACCCTACTTATTACGAAACATTCATTCACGCTGCTCTTTTATATATATAAAAGAAAAAAAAAAATAAAGGACTGACTAAATTCATTTGGAAGCTAATTTGAATCTTTGACTTCATTTATCAGTCGGTTCTCATAATAATCACCGCCACCTCAAGAAAAAAAATGCAAGATAAAGTACTTGATTTATTATTATTATTATTATTATTATTATTATTATGAGGTATTAGTGTAGTGTAGTTACATTTTTATACACTAAATCAACTGCATATGATATATTTTATTATTTTATTATGAATATGCTCGTTATTTTCTCCTAAATTTTAATTCTATCCTTTAAAAATGATTCTCAAAATTATGAGATTATTATTATGAGTGAAAATTTTTTATTGCAACTAATTTATTTTTAGGAAAAACAAAAAACAAAAAGACGGTAAAGCAGCAAATAACTTACCGTGAAATTGGAAGATCTTTTCTTTGCAAACCAGCAAAATACAAAAATCATTTAAGTTTTTGCTTTTTAATTAATCAAGCTTTCATTATAATTATTTAGACTCTAAGTTTTCATATTTAATATTTAAAAGTATTAAATTGCTGATTCACCCACTTTTGATTGGCTATTAAAATGATAATTAGACAGATTTCAGTGAAAATTTTTTCATTAAATTAATAACCTTTTTGGTACGAATATTGCACTCTAATATTCAACCTCAAGCCCAAGCTAGTTTACTGGACCAGACCTCAATCGGGGTACTTCAAACTCAATTTTGACGCTTCATTCACTTCCCATTCAGCATCTGCAGGTGCGGTTCTCAGGGATCCTTCGGGTCAGTTCATACGAGGCGTTTCTTTCATTCTACAAGCTCGCGATGCTCTTTCTGCAGAATTGTCAGCTCTTTATATGAGTCTTCAATGATTCTTGGATGCGGGCTTCACCAATATGCTAGTTGAAAGTGATTCGAATACTCTCGTCGGCCTCCTTACTGCTCAACATGATTCCCATCCTTCATCTCAAATATTCAAATCTAAACAGATGCTGCATAATTCTAACAGTTCCATCTGTCATATCTACCGAGAAGCTAATCAAGCCGCTCACTTTTTTGCGTTACACAGTCGGTTACATAACAATAGCTTTTGTTTTGCTGATTTTATTTCTTTGCCTCGTTTATTGAAATGTATTTTATTATCTGATTGTATGGACTCTCCCTACATTCGTTATCAATAAAATCTTATACTTTTGGCATAAAAAAAAAAGGAGCAAAAAACAGCAAGAAGAATTTCAGAATTAAGCAAGTTATGCATTTTAGCCAACCCTCTTTTGGCTATAACGATCTTCTGGTAGGAGAATTCTACAAAAGGTTGTTTCAAAACTTTCATGTAACAAGTTAAATTACACGGATTAAAATAATAATATGTACATACCTTATTATAGAAGATCGTATGCCTTAATCAATAAAAAATCAAACTAATTGATTCCAATTTCAAATTACTTACAATTGTGAAGTTTTGCCTAGTACTTTGTTAAGGACAAGAAAAATTCCACCATCAAGAAACCAAACACAAAATCCAAAACAAAATAATTAAGGCACAATAATGACATAGAAAACTTACCTTTGAAATGACTCCAAGAACTCCGAGTGAGACTTTGGCAGCATCAAGATCACTGTTCTTTTCATCAAGTCTCCGGACGTTAACGTGCCCATGTTCAGGTAGTCCAGGGCTTACAATTGTTAGTTCCACCACATAATCATGAACCGAACTCCCTTTACCCCACAACGTGCTTCCATGCGCACCCGTTCCCAGTAGACCACCGATGGTCAAGCCCCACCAGTATGGACTATAAGGTAATGCAAGCCCAGCCTTGGAAGCCTCATTAATTATCTGTCTTAATGTCACACCGCTTTCTACGCTCATTGTCATCGACTGAACATCAATCTCCAATACACTATTGAGGTATTTGGTGCTTATTAGAAGCCCGTCTTTACCATCTGGGCAAACTAGTTTAGTTATGCTATGAGAATACCGAGTTGCTACTTTCATTTTCCTTTTTGCCTTTGTTGCATTGGCTACTATCGAGATTAGCTCTTCCTCAGTGTTGGGATATGCCACGTTTGCTGCTTTGCATATGCTTCGATCAGGGAATGTGCCGTAAGAGTTAGTGATGGTGCAATTGGTGTCTTTTAAAACGCATTTTATAGGATCCTCTGGAGGTGTACAATTCACTATAAAAAATAATAGAAAGAGAAAATAAGGTGATCGGAAAACTCGCCCGAATGTAGCCATGTATATTAGAATATATGGGTTTGCATCAATGAGTGTGTATGGATTATAAATCTAGTTTGGTAGGTATACATAGATATATATACATACTAATATTAGTAAATAACATGGACAATGGAATGGAGCTGGCGTGAAATTAAGAGTTAAACCAGAGAGTTAAGAATTTGATTTTAGGGACGCTTACAAGTCAAGAACTTTAATTTTCCCAAGTAATTTCTTCTTCCCGCTTCTTCAAAGGTTACTGTCATTCACTGCATACATAGAATGCAATACAATTTCAATAGCGTATATATTTAATTTGCTCATACACAAAAATAAAAAATTGACATTCACTACTTATATGGATAAACTTGAATGAATCACTGACCAAAAAAAAAACTTGATAAATCTGATATTAATATACTAATATATAATTTTGCCTTTAGGGCATCCGGTTCAGACCAATATTTCCTCGGGAAGCAAAACATTAAGTCCGTGCGACGTGCTCTCTGCAAGTGGAAATGGAACTATTAATTATTGTCATTATATTTTCATTTGAAAATTATTAAATTTTCCAGAAAGTTAAATCCAAAAACCAATATTGTATTTGTAACTTTTTTCTTTAAGAGTATCATAACCCTTTGTTTGTTTTTTAATGTGTGTTTTTTTTTTTTTAAGGTGAAATGAATAGGAGGCATGTGGCTTTTGAACTACCTTAAATTTTTATACGTGTCACACTCTTTGCAGTATTTGTAAGGTGAAGTACATAGCATATTCATTCATGCGGAGTTTTCTTTAATTTTCTAGATGATAAATTCTGTACAATAATATATCAAACGATATACACATATACATATAGATTATAAATTAATATATCTTGATACTATATATATAGTGGTCTTTAGAGCACTAGCTATAATATTTGATATTATTATTATCATATATTGTGTGGAAGCCAACGCATCTTCACACGCAATGTTTCATTAATGTTTCAACAGAAAAATCAAACAATTGCCATGTCAAAAGAATTTGTCAGTGGAGGCATTATATTTGCTCACGGGGATGATGGCTCTAGCTCTGTCTGATCTCTAATGGATTTTTCTTTGTGGCCAAGTCTCTTTTCTCGATATTTATATAATTATGGAAAACTTTTATTCCTAGATTACAAGAAGTTTGTATTTCGTATATTTTAAATAAAAAAAATATTTAATCAATATTTTTTATGTTTATAATTATTTTTTCCAGATTTAAATTTATTTTTTATTAAATATTATTACTACCATTTAAATGCTCATTTTACTTCGATGCTCTTAACATTTTCCTTATTATTCTTTCCCTGAAACTCGTATATACGACATATCAAACGATTGGTCCATATGATGTAAAAAATATTTTTTTTTGAATAATCTAATTTTTAATGGGTTGGTGTTGGACATTGGTGTCGGTATCTTTAAAAGTATATCTTACATTATATAAAAGTTAGAGTTTGACATTTGTATTATTTTCTTTAAAAAGATAATAAGAATAAAAAGGGTCCCATGAATTTTTTTAATAAATAAACAATTTAATTGAGTAGCAAGCTAAATTGAGTGGCTCAAGTCTAGATCTGCTTACAGTTAATTTTTTTTTTAATTTCAAATGAAGGAAAATTCTAATCATAAGTAATGAACCTGCCTATAGATCCAACTAATTATAATAAGTACTATATATTGAGTGATAATATAAAAAAAATTATTTGATTTTTATTCTTAAATTGAAATTTTATTAATTAAATTTATAAGTGAAGTCATATGCGAATCCGTGATAATATTTCTTATTCGGAAAATTCTATTCTACATTGGGCCAATGATATAATTTCCTCTTTCTTATAAAGAGAAAGGAAACAAATTTAGGAGTTTGAATAATCCCTAATTGAGAAGACGTACGTACGTAAGTTGTGAATTGTAGGAATTGCTTTACTGTGAAGCAAAATTTTAAATTAAAGTTGCAAAATTTTGGTTCAGAAATTAATGAATTTGTTGCTATATAGTATTAAACAAATTGATTGAAAGCGTTTCATTGTCAACTTATTACAAATTTCAGATAAATGGTTTTCAATTATATTATTATTAAACTCTAAAATTAAATCCATTTAAAAAAAAAACACCCTGTACCAACGGTTGTGCAAGTATAAAATTTTTTCTGAGAAAATTATTAAAATGATTCCACATTAATTAAAATAAAAAAATATATACCTTAATATATGATGAGTGACTATTATTATTTAAATGTCCAGTGTTCAATAGAACTATCTAAAAAAATAAACTTTATTTTAATAAAACAATAAAAAAATAAAAAAAATTTATATTTTTAAAAAAAATTGAAGTAAATTTTAAAAAATATCTGATTTCTCACTAAAATAAGATTTTTTTTCCAAAAATATCTCTTCTCTAATTACAAATAATATTTTACTTTATTTTTTATTTTTTTCAAATTTTACTATTAAATAAATATATTCTAATAAAATAACAAAAATTAATATTTTAAATTATATTTTTAGCATATAAAATATTTTATTTTTTATGAAGAAAATTTTTTTATTTTTGATTATAAATAATAAATAAATACTTACAAAAAATATAAAAACATATATATATAAATATATTAATAAAAATTATTAAATTTATTTATAAATAAATTTTACATATTATAAAAATAAAAAATAAAATCTAAAAAAATATTAATTTCATTATATAAATATTGTTTAGATATTATATGTATGTTTTGTATATGTTATATAAATATTATAGTGCTGTGTAAATATTATTTATATATTATATATTTATTATAGATATTATATATATATATATATTATGTGAATGTTGTGTGTATAAAAAATTAAAAAAAATAAAATTAAAAGATGTTAAATAAATTTTGTACGTAGATGTTGTATAAATGTTACTTGTATGTTTAGTATACATTGCGGAGATATTATTTATTGTATGTATATTTTATAAATATTGTGTATATATTTATATTTTTTGTGTGTATGCTGAGAATATTAGAAAAAAAAATATGAGTAAAAATACATAAATGAAAATAAAATAAAATAAAAAAAGGTTAAAAAATTACTGTTGCTTTTCGTAAAAATGAAAAAACAAAGCTCCAAAGTCATTGTTTTGCGGCGGTCGTAATATTGAAAATAAGAGTTCATAATGCCGTAGAATGTGTAAATTATCAAAGTCTCAGAATTGTAACAACTATCCTACTTACAAAAACTCTTCGTATTTGGAAACTATTCTTAATTTTCTTTTTTGTATTTAAATTTGGTCACTCATCTATAAAAAACAATTAATGGCAGAATGTAAAAAAGCTTGGTTGATTAATGAATAAAATTGTTTTTCTTTAGTTCTTTACAAGATCAGATAAAATTATCAATTTTACTTATCAATTAATAGACCACAATTGATTTTGATATACACACACACACAAGTAAATATATTATGTTAAAGATTTAAAATTTTAAAAATTGAATATCAGTCTCCAATCGTAATTTCACTCAATCAAATTGTAATTGTGTACACATTGTTGTAATTGTGAATATATTTAAATTAAATTAAATTTTAACAGTATCAGATAATATACTAATAGCAACCAAAAGCGATAAATGAAAAAAGCTAATTATTTAATTTATTTTTATGAGCACAAAGTATGAATAAATCTTACTTATTGTGTGCGCGTTAAGTCAATGAGATATGAATATATGGGGGAAAAAAAGTAAACAAGTTGGTTGGCAGTTACAAAAATTGGCTAACATCTCTTTTTCAGATTTAATTTAGCATGGTATTATATCATTAGAAATGGAGACTCAGACTCTAAAATGGGTTTTAAAATTCTGCGAGTTTGAATATGAAATTTTAATATTCTGTACCTTTAGTTTAATATTAAAGGGAAAGTCTGGGATTTCTTTTTCGTTCTCTTCTCTGTACCTTTAGTTTGAGAGGCTTCATATTTTTCATCTTCTATTTTAATGAATATATTTCTTATTATTGCTAAAAAAAAGGTTTTCGTGCGGGTAGAGTTAATTTAATTCCAAAATTGGTATCTTCCAGCAATCTGTCATTGATTTAAACATTGCACAAAAAGAAAGAACGCAAACTGCAACAATAACACCAAAATAATTAATACTTAATAACTTTCTCAAGAACGATTGCAGTATTCAAAGTTCGTAAATTTCAAAATAGTAGTAGTAATAATTAAATTAATAATTCAACTAATTAAGTTTATAATACCCATTTCATCCAGTAGAAAATGTCACTTTTGCAAAAAGAATTTATCCATCTCGATTAGTCATTTTATACGATCAATAAAAATTAATTAATTTTTTTTAATTAAATATTTATAATTAATGATTTAGTTAACGACGTGAGAGTGTAGTATTAATAAATTACTAGTAATAGAGAATATTTTAATCTATTTAAAATAATTTTTTATAATATTTAAAAAATTTAATAATTTTTTAATAAATATACATAAGTTGAAAATGATAATTTCAACAGGAAGAAATGAATGAGTATTAAAAAATTTAATTAATGTGAATTAAAGTTAAAAAAATAAATTAATAATATAATAATATAATTTTAAATATCAATTTGACTTTTAAATTTTTTAATTAAAAAAATTTCTTGTAAGTAGTACTATAATTAACTTTTTAATTAAATTACAATAGAATTATACAATTATAAAAATATATATAATTTAAAATAAATTTATCTATTGACTTTTCACCAAAATATAACCTTTTTTTTATCGAGTTGGATAGCTTCTAAAAATTAAATTAAACCGAAAGTAAACAACTTTTGAGATATCGGATAATTAATGAAAATGTTATTGCAATATTTTAAAATGAAACATGACTAGGCTATTATAATAGTATTTAATTGTTTAACTTTAGTAATTAAAATACTCTGAAGTAGAATCCCAAACTTTTAATAAACATATATAGAGGTAAAAAATGATTTCATGTATATCCTAACATTTGAATAAGAATTTCTTTTTTCTTACTAATTCAAAGTTTTTTTTTATTGGAGTAAAAATTCAAAGGTTGGAATTGCAGTTGAGGATATATTATCATATTAGGCAATTCAAACTATCATCATGCTCTCTGCATATAACAGCTAATTAATGTTGTTAAGAAAAATTATAAGATGAATTTAGGCCATGTCTTTATTCATATATCAGGCCAATTATAAATTATGATTTAAAAAAATAATTAAAATTATTTTTTTAAATATTATAATTTAAATAATAATTTATGATTAATTTGGTCCATAAATAAAGATATAAACTAGATTTATAATAAAATTTTCCTATTATTAATAGCAAATGCCACGCTTCTTGCCTTTGCATGCGGAACTCTTGCTCGGGCGAAACCTAGTTGGGAATATTATTACTTTAATATCGTTTTCAAAATGCAATTTTTGAGATTAATTAATTTAATGTTATTTGGTATTAATATTATTTATATGTGTCTAATTCCCTTGGTATTCGGATTAGGAGATTAATTAATTCCATTTAACTCAACAACCAGCAATTTATAATATATAATATCAACATCTTGGTATACTTTAAAATGACACTAAAATTTAATTTTAGGAATATAATTTTATTGTTTAATCATTTTAGAATATAAAATACTATACTATAATATAATTTAATTATTTAAAAATAAATTTTAAAATGAATATTTAAAATATCAGAGTCTTTGACATGTATTACACAGTCTTTCACTAAAGATAACTTAAAAAAAAATAGTGCTAGTGAATTTTTTTTTTTTTTTTGGTACAGAGGAAAGAGCCTAAAAGCTAAACAACAACTCTACGCCAATGCGCAACTCCATATAAGTCATGCAGAAGCATGTGCTGCACAGAGGCAGTTGCCCATGTGCTAATGAATATTTATACTCACAGGCAGAGACAGGTTCTGCAGGAAAGTCGAAATCTTCAGCTCTTACAAGAAGCTATCTACATTTGAAGTTATCTCATGTGGCAGCAAATGGGCCATATTATTCAAACAATAAGCAAATAGAGGAAGAAACTATTGCGACAAGTCAGGAAACTTGTTGCCGTTGATTATGGTTAATTAATTAATTAATTAACTTTTGCCCCATTTTGACCAATATTAATTAATTATATCCCATTATGGATGCTGACTTCTAACTTTTTTTCCTTAGTTGTTTTTTCGCTATCCGTATTATCTTGAAAGTTAGAAAGTCATACCTATGCTAATTTAATTTGGCAAAACCTTCATTTCTTGATATTTATATATGCATGATAAAATATGGGGGGGGGGGGGGGGGGGGGGGGGGTGGAGAATCCATTTTATTTATAGTTATCGTCTTTTACTTGGTAAGCATGTGATTTACGCTAATTATTTTTTTTATGTAAATTACTTATACGTATAATCTACTTATATTTTTAATTTTCAAATCCGGATTTCTAATTTATTTTTTTTTGCTAATAAATATTTATTGAATAATAAAAAAAATCCAATTGTTATCGATAAGAATTTTTCTTTTTATTTAAGTATGAACTACATAATTGAAACGAAAGTCTTCCATCGACAGCCACTTAAAAATGGTGAGTAGCCAACTATTTACTAATTAATAACATAATAATTAACCCTTCCTTCAAATATAAATCAATATTACAATTGTATTCTAAAAAAAATCAATATTACAAGTGCACAACACATATCATATGAACAGGTTGACTTAAATTTTTTTTAAAAAAAGGGCCCTTGAGTTATTAATTGAAAATTTAATGATTAATATTTTTTCTTGTTAAATAACTTAGGGATTAATTTATTATCATATCATTCATTTCGTTGAATTAAAAAAAATGTAAACAATTTTCTTTCTTCCTTCTTTTTCTCATCTTGAAAAACTGTTTAATGAAATTAGAATTTGATTTTTTTTTCTTTGAGAAGGAAACTTATAACTTCTTATTGAACAAATGAGTAGTTATTTTCCTGATAAAAAAATGAGTAGTCATTTGAATTTTAATATTTTGTCAGTCTTCATCATTTAGTCTTTATTTTTTATTATTAGACTAGACATTCATCGAAATAAAATACAAATTGAAATATGAATTGTGATTTAAGATCATCTGAGCATATCGTTATATCCATATACCATATATATATATAGATATCTAATTTGGTTTTCTTTTATTTAGAGAGGAAAAAAAAACAGAACCAGAGAATTACCATATATACATCTGTTAGCAATGGCTAATTTATTTTAGCTAGGTTCCTTACAAATACATGTAAATACAGTTATTAAAAAGACTTGTAAGAATTGACGAAGGTACAAACCCTTGCGGCCTTGTAAACTTTACCCGGTTTACAGAAATAGCCCTTGGATGGGGCACAATGATAATCCTCAGAGCAAATACAGAGTCCTTCTAATGCACAACCTTCTTTAACTATGCTAACTCTGCCTTTGATTCCAAGAATTTGGTTAGTCCATTCGTTAGAAAAGAGTCCCAATGGATCATACTTCTCTTTAACCTTCAAAAATTTCCCAGCATTCTTGTATTTTCTGATCACTCCATCAAAAGCAACAATCCTATTTTTTCCCCAGTGTGGTAACCCTCCATATTTGAACACTGCCATTTGCTCAATTTCTTCAAGAATGTCTTCATAAAGTCTAGGAACCATTGGGTCTTTACTTCTATAATATGTGATATCGAAGTCCAGACAATCTTTTTGTTTTCCCAAATAAGCATTTGATGCTTTAATATAACGAATAAGAATACCAACATATGCGTCTACTCCACATAAAGCTTTGGGATTTAAGTCTACAAGCTTTTGCACGTCTTGAATGAAGTTTTTAACAATTGATTTGCTGACACAGACTCCAGTTTGATAAGCGAAGAGACCATTAATTCTTGGATCCCACGAGCATAGTGTCTGTAGTGAATCTTCTGGACTGTCAACGCAGCCTCCTGATGCTTGCATGCGGTTCTGATATCCTATTACAGGGTAACCTGTAAAGGAAACACCTGACAAAAATAACATCGATCGAAATTGAAGATTAGTAGTGGGTTAGTTATTGCTTGAAATTTCGAATTTCTGTCATAATCAAATTTATCAAAAGAAACAAATAGTGGACAAACCATCATTAGTTAAGCCGTAAGACATGTTGGAGACTGAGGTTATTGCTGCTTCTGCAGCGAAGCAATTCCCATCAACTTCGCGGAAGAGTTCTTGAAGCTCCTCTGTTTATTAAATTGCAAGCAACGTAAAACTTATAAGAAAATATTTAGAAATAATAGTTTAAGAGATTAATTGATTATAATTAATTTTGTCTTTTAAATTAGATTCATATTTTGAATTTAAACTCATAAATTTATGATCTTTTTTTTAATGAATATAGTATCGATAAGTGACCGAAGCTCGTATAATTTGTTAAACCTCTAACTCTGGATTGGACCAATTGGATTGAAGGATTACTGATGTAACCGAGAGAGATATGGAGGCCATTGCCAGGTACGTTAGAAGAAACGCGATCATCAATTCGATAGACAGCCTTGTGTTGACTAGGATTCCATAATATATCTCCAAATTCATGTTTATTGCCGAAGCTTCCCACTTGGTCTCCCAAATCTTCATCACTCTTCTCCACGTAGGAGATAGATCGCTTGAAGAGAGGTTGCAGTTTCAAGGTAACCTGTAATATCATGCAAAATACAAAGAATTATTAAATAAAAGTTATTTTAATTCAGAAAATTTATTATTTTAAGTCAATCATACTTGAATTTCCTAAAAAATAAAGAGAAATTATACGATACAATGGCTATTCCAACTAGATATCTTTGTTGAAATAATAAATTAATTAGATAATTACGTGTATTAATATTCTTTCAAAATATAGCAGAAAAATTATTTAATAAACCCTATAATTTCAAATATACTCTAAAAGTTATCTAGTATAATTTCTCTTGACAAACATTCGTAGTTATCTAATTAGTTTTTTATTTCAACTAGGATACCTAGTTAAAATAACCATTCTATCATATAATTTTTTAAAAATAAATGTGATACCTCATTAAAATTTCTTTAATATAAATCAGTAATAATCACATTTTTGTTTTTACTAATACAAATCACTAATAATCACACTATTTTTTACAAAAATAATATAATCACATAATATCCGATAAAAAAAATAGCATTTAAATTATTTTTCTAGTCAGAACACTGAGTTAAAAGTCAAGTTGAAAATCTAGCAAGAAATAAAAAAAAACAAATAGAGGTAAGATTATTTTGTAACTGTGTACGAGATTTGTGGGGCGGGGGAAGAAGCCATACCTTGGAAATAACTCCAAGAACTCCCAATGAGACAGCGGCAGCATTGAGTTCACCGTCTCTCTCGTGTAGTGTTCGGACTTGAACATAGCCATGTTCAGGTCCTCCAGGAGTAACAATTGTCAAGCCCACAACATATCCATGAACCGCACCACCTTTGCCCCACAAGGAGCTTCCATGCGCAGCTGTGCTCAGTAGGCCACCAATGGTCACACCCCACCAATATGGAGAATAAGGCAATGCAAGCCCAGCCTTTGCAGCGTCATTAATTACCTTCTTTAATGTCACACCGGTCTCAACTGTCATTGTCATAGATTTAACATCAATTTCCAATGTACGGTTCAGATACTTAGTACTTATGATTAGACCATTTTCGCCCTCTGGGCAAACTAGTTTAGGTATGCTGTGAGAGTATCGAGTTGCCACTTTCATCTTCCTTTTGACCTTTGTTGCTTCTGCAACTATAGCGATCAGCTCATTTTCTGTGGTAGGGTATGCAACGTTTGCTGCTTTGCATATACTTCGATCAGAGAATGCCCCATAACCGTTAGTAATGGTGCAATTCGTGTTTGTGGATAAACATTTAATAGGATCTTCTGGAGGACTACAATTCACCACATCATACAAAAAGAGAACTAACAATAAATAAGTTGATTGAAGAACTAAGCAGGATTTTCTACCCATTTTTTGGAATATGACAATAGCTGTGTAATAATGAAATATATATGTGTCTATTGTCCGCGGATGTATCATTATATATAGCATTCGATTTCTTATTTTCTGGACCAAAAAAAAATTCAACCTGAGAATTATTTCAAAATTTTAATTTGAATTCTCCATCTTTGAACTGGTCATCACGTGGCTTAATTAATGGCAGATAACAATTAAGTTATTATTATATGGAGGAATAATTCTTTTTACACTGAATAATCCTGCTTAATGAAGTTCAATAAAACTTAATTAATATAATATCTCTAAAGTAGACTATTTCAATTACTTATATTATACATATCTTAGAAAGCTTTTTTAAACTTACTCCAACGAATAAAAATCATATTTCATTTTTATCAGTAAAAAACTGCACAATAACTATAATACGGAAGAGAAGCTACATCTATTACTGTTATTATTTTTAATTATTTTAATTAATGGAAGTTATGCCGGCCTGTAATGGATATAAATTTAATTTTAAAAAAAGTATTAAAATATATGAAGGTATTAAAAAAAAAGTAGACTATTAATGATATTAAAATATAGGCTTGACTTAAGACTTAACTCTATGAGGAACAAGCCAATAATTCTTGTTCTCAATTTGGTTTTGCTGAGTCTTTTTCAGCCTTTTTTTTCATTTAGATATTTTTATATGCACTTTTTATTTTTTTTCGGTTTGTGGTAGTTTTTTTTTCATGCCATATAGCTTGTTGTCATAGAATTTTATTTAAGACCCTTCATAATCATATAATTTGTTTGATTTTTTTTACTTTTGAAAAAAAATCAATATTTTAAATTACGGACTTTTTCTATTCAACTTGTGCAAGTTTTGAAAACGAATAATATATTTCTTTGTCTTATAAATGGATATCATAATATATTTCTTTCTTTGAAATATTATTTTTCAAACTTCATTATTTTTATTCGGAGTCAATGAATTATTTTAACATCTAATTTGATTAATATCGGGAATCAACGTATTCTGATAAAACTTCTACATCTGAAATTGTCAAGTCAAAAATTTTCATTTTAAATTACATCTTGCATAAAATGTTAATGACATTGTTTTTATATGTTTGGAATTAGCATTATATTTTCAAAGTTGCTTCGTCTCATATATGATGCCCATTAGCCTTTTTTTTTTTTTTGCATCAAATGGTTCATTTTCTTTTGCATTTCCTGCCTTCTTTCTAAACATTAAGCAACCAATAAAGAATGCTAATTATAATATCAATATTAATTATCAAGTTAGTAAATTAATATTATGAAGTATAGATACAGATACAAAACTCCGACATATTGATATAATAATTTTTAAAAAATAGAAAAACAATACAGATGAAATGTTTATATATATTAAATTATAAAAATGCAATGATAGATAGATATAGTTAAAATAAATTTATATTAATTCATTGGTATATAAATATGATTTATGCAAGCATAACAGAAAAAACTTTTATGACAAAAAAATTCATAATTAAAATTAATTACAAACGTTAGTTAATAATTTATCAATATATTATGTAAATAAGTTTTTATGATAAAATACATTCTAAAATATTATAAATATCTTAAAATGTCTTTATTAATTAATGTGTCGTTCTTATATTCTATATATATTATTTTCATATTAAAAAATAAAAAATAATAAAAAATAAACTCATTTGGAGTTGCATCTAAAATGTGTCGAGTAGGTGTCAAGTACATACACATAATAAAAAAGTGTTTGATATTTTATTTGGAGTAAATTACAACGTAAATAACATAAATTCATTTTTTTTTCTTCCAACACTTTCTAGGTAACCGAACAGAAATTTGATATATGATTTAAGAGTTGTTTGAAAACATACAACGGAAGCTCCATTGACCGTTTCAAGAGCAACAGTCGAAGAAACTCAATTAACAATGTCTGGATGACCATTGAAATTTTGTAGCAACAAGTATTTTATCAAATCTAGTTTGATTAATTGGATATTTGATAAAAATATTAAATTTTGATTTGAATCAACTGCAGCCATAGTTAACTAAACGACACCATTCATATATAATCTGTTTGTTTGCGCTGAACGATAGAAACAAATACGTAAAGTTTTAACTCACTTTGTTAATAAACGACAGTCTGTTGCTACAAGGTCCTTTCGCATGAACGACGAATATTAAGGTCAGCTGGCGTTCTGAACCTTATTAATCTGAATTACGCTACTAACGAATGGTTTAATAAATATAAGATATTATTAACAAATTATTATGAAATTATCACCTAAAACATTATAAAATATTTTAATGGATTATTTAATTAATATTCTCTTTTTATACAATTTATATTATATTTTTTATATAGTTAATATTTCGAGTTTCAGATTATTATTGTTTGAAATTTTATTAAGCTATAAATTATATTAAAATTTTAATTTAATAATTTTTTTAAATCATGACTAGTTTTATATATTTGAAAATTGTAATTTTTAATTTAATTAAATAAATTAATCATTTATTCAACTTATTTTTAGACTTTTCACAAAAATATAAAAAAAATGAAAAAAATTTTAAATTTATTAAATTTATAAATTATTTACTAAAATATCATAATTTATAATTTTTTTTAAAAATACTAGACTTTTTATAAACTAACGAGTTTACAATTAGTTTATTATGAGTTTATAAATTTCACGTTATTTATAGTAAATTTATAATAGAATGATTAAAATATTTATAATAAAAAAATAAAAATTAAAAAAAATACGATGAAGTGTAATTTTCTCATTATTTTTTTTAAGGCCTTATTCATTTGGTTTGGTAAATGAGCTGAAATTACAGCTATATGGCTTCAATGTCAATCTGGATGGCCTTTGGTCCATTTCAAGTTTGAAGAATTGATCTGATGATCTGAAAATGGCTCGTGGATTAGGAAACTTTTACTTCCATTCCATATTGGTTATAGAAATTATTGGATTTTTTTGGTTTAGGTTTCTGCCCAATCATGAATTGGGTTTTCTATGGACTTTCCTTGGCAGACGTGGCCACAGGGGTGAACTCTATTTTTCCGTTTGGGTTCGTGTTTGATCTTATTATCCATCATCTATTCTTATATATTATAATAATCAGTTTTGTATGCTCATTAATTCTACTAAGTAATAATTTTATCATTAAATCTATTATGATATTATTTTTTTTAAATTTTTATATATTTATATATATCTTTCTGCTTAATTATTAACTAAAACTTTACTAATTAATAATAATATTCACATTATATTTTTCACTTACTTTTCTCTGTTCAATATAAATTTTTCATCAGCTATATTACCATATTGTATTTCTTTTATAAACTCTTATGCATGTATGTTATATTTTTAATATTAAAGCGTATCTAATAATTAAAAAAATCATTTTATCAAAAATATATAATCACATTTTCTATTAACAATTATTATGAGAACTAATTTTATAATATAATAATTATTTTAAATAATTATTTTAAATAAGTTCAAGAAAATACAATAAATAATCCAACACATTATTTAAGAATTTTAAATTAGAATATAAAATAAAAAAATATTATTATATGAATAACAAACGTTCTATATGTTATATTATAATCATAATATTAATAAAATTATAATTAAAACTAAAATGTTATTTTTCAAAGAAAAATTAATTTCTTATTTAAATATTACTTATAAATTCTCATACATTGCACTTTCAAATTAATGAATAAATTTTTGTCATTCACAATAGATTTATATAAACAAATATAATAAATTACTAATTAAAAACTTAATATAAATAGATTTTTATTTATTGATTATTTATAATGATATTTTAATATTAATATTTTTTACAACTATTATTAATATTTTAAATATAACATAATTTAAAATTTGGTCGAATTAGTAATAATCAAGAAAGGGCAAAACTTCTGCTCAAAAAAAAAAGAAAGAAAGAAAAGGCAAAACTTTTGTGCAGAAGAGGCACGATATTAATCTCTCGCCAGACTGATCAAAATATCTGGTGGTATCTCGATATCAGTTGCAGGATTTCAAGAGCATCATCACAAGATTCTCAATTTCCACAAATCTTTTGTATTTTTGCATCACCATCTCGTTGAAAAATGGATATATTCTTTACGGCAAGAAGAACCATAATATAATACATGCCATGGTCAATTTAATTATGATCGTTATGAATTTCAGTGAGCATAAGCACATGAAGTTGTAGCCTTTTTTCCAGCATGTGAAAAAGCTAATTTAAAGATTCTCATAAATGTATCAAGTCAGAAAATGAGATGGAGGAAAGGGAACCCGTAAAAGCAGCTGCACAGCACCATTTTTAAAGCTAAAGATAAGCAAAGATTTTTTTTTTCTGAGAATTAAAGATAAGCAAAGATAAACCTTCTGATCAGATATATATATATATAATGGTCTTTTGGGTCCACTTATTATACTTTTGTTACTTGCCAACCCAGCAGTCTGCCTGAAATGATACAGTGATATCTCAGCAATTAATATCTGTTGTTGAATTATTTTTTGCAGCTCATTTTTATAGTTGATTATATAAACCCTGAAAATGGATAATAATAATATTATTAATATACAAAAAAAAATCGAAATTGATTAAATAAATGCAGTAAGAAAATGATTAGAGTTTACAAGATTTCGAGTTTATGCTCCAATTAAGAAAATTTGCTAAAGAAAATATCCAAGTAAGTTAGGCTTGGGCATAACAAAGATCTCATCTGACCTATGGTTACAAAACTTCAAACAAATACCATGTTGAATACCATGTTCCAGCAACATATTCAGTACTTGTTTCTGTTTCCAACCACTATTATAGTCCAACCACCATCTGTGGGGTCACAGTCTTCCATTAAGTTGAAAAAACTAAGATTTCATGATTCACATTATGACAGCAAATATTAAAATCACCGCAACCACCTCCTAAGGTCGCTAGTTGAAGAAGGTGAAATCTCACCTCCAACTAGGCTGTTCGTCCAGCAAGATGAATAATTAGATTGTTGTTCTAAACCAGCAAAATGGACACCACAAACACTCTGGAAACTTGGACTCCTTAATCCATGTCCAAAACCCATCCCTGCATTATAAGGATCTGGGTTAGGAAAAGAAAGCCGTTTCTTTGCAGACCCAACTCTGTCTCTCTCTGGAGTTGATGGCCTTTGCTTTGGTGCACTTTGGGATCTCACTCTAGCCTTAGTAGATTCGGTTGCTGCCATGTAATTAGGCAAACTAGTATTATTACCACTACCACTAGCACCGACCCTTCCTTGTTGATGCTGATTTCCAATGTAATAGTAATTGGACCTCAGGCTTGGTGTTTGAGAGGGATTATAGCTTCTATCTTCTCTTCCACAACGTGGGCTCGCTGAGCGGACCTGAGCAGGCCTTGTTTTTGATGGAGAAGGTGTAATGGGACAGCGGTGGAGAGGTGCTGTTTGATGGGATTTATGGAGAGGAGAATTGGGTCTTGCGTGTTGGTGCTGGTTTTGATATTGGTTATATTGGCTTTGATTGCTTCCTCTAGAATTTGTGGCTAAGTACGAGTAAGGCTGAGAAGTATCAATTTCTACAGTTTTGATGGGGTCTCTTTGATCAGTTGAAGCTCTGGCTCTGCTACTACTATCCCATGGCTTTGTAGCTGTCCAGCGGTCAAGCCATTGTGGCTTTTCTTGGAGCTCACCTTCATTCCCTATTGATGGGCTCCTACGAGTCCTCCATATCTTTGAAATGGGTCAGCAAAAATCGAATCAACTGGCTCCACTTAAATGTTATATATATATATAAAAAAAATAAACAATAGTAAAAGATTTAACAAATTTTACAAGAAATGAACCCTGTACCTGTTGAGAGAGAGCGTGAGACAAGGTTCTATCACGCTTCATTGCAGCGTCTTTCCTGTGTTGTAACATGGCCTTCACTTCATCAATCGTGTGTGGGCGATCATCCCAATCATCTGCAATGCTACTTCCCTCTCTTGACTGTCACATTGAAAATTGAACTATACATGACAATCTTTAATTAAGCTTTTTCAAATGTAAAGAACCCAAAAAGCGCCAAGCGACTATTAACTTATTGGCTTTCAATCACTTTCGCCATGTTACTTCTTTCGAGATCAAGAAAAAGGTAGTACCCGAAAGAGCAATTACTCACTATTGATTTTCTGTCTGAAATGTCCTGAAGATATCGGGATTCAATTGCGCTATTGGTATCACTAAATGTGGATTTCCTGCTGCCTTCATGTGAATGCCTTATGCGTTGATCCAACACTCGAGCTTGTACTCTAACCAGAGCTTGCATGCATCGCAGGGTCATCTTGGCTTGTTTTCTTACGTTGTGCCCTCTTACTTGAGCTTGCAACTTCACTAACCCTTTAAGTGCACGAAGCGCCCTCCTCGCCTTCAGCCACAAACACAACCCCATTTCTTAATTTTAACATTTTCAATTCAGGGAATTAAAATCTGAGATATAATTAGAATCCTAAATCACGGCTTTACGCCTGAAAAAGTTAAAAGCTTTTAACTGAAATCTCTGAATAATTGTTAGTTAATATCCAAATGAGTACTTGATTTTCTTACCAGGTAACCCCTAAAAGCGGTTTGAATGACAATAACAGCATATTGTTCTCTAGCATTATAAGTAGGCCTAGTGAGGCGAGCTACTTCAGCCGCTGCATGGGCAGTAGCTACTGCAACCTCAGCTGCAGCTGCGGTGGCTACCGCCACTGCAATGGCATGTTTGTGCTCAGCTGCCGCAGCTGACAAATGGTCTATAGTTACCGCACTAACACCACCACTATAAGCCACGTTATGATCAGTTGCTGCCTTGGATTGTGTCACCGGTTCTTGATTCGTGGATTTCCTAAATATCCATCTTCTCTTCTCTCTCTTCTGCACAAATTAAAGCAAGGTATTAAAATAAAGAGAAAACTCGCAACAGATCAAGAAACCAAAAAAAAAAAAAGAAATGACAAGAACCTTCTCTTCATCTTCTTCTTGGCCATGGTCGTCTCTTCTTCTGCTAGTCCTCTTGTCAGTAGCATCTTTAGTAGGTGATCTAAAAGCTCTTTTGACAGCAGTCAACCATGAGCTGCCTCCTTTCTTCCCCATCAAAAAATTAAGTTAAACGAAGCTGCATTTACAGCAATGCTACAAGAATCCAGAAAGAAAGTGGATAAATGGGTTGTATTATTTGCTTTTGGTAGAACATAGACTATAGAAGCGCCCCCGCCCCACTTGAGAAGGTGCAAGAAGAGATTAATTAATATAATAGAAAGTAATATGGAGACTCAGAGCTAAAAATTAATGTTACTCCATATGCATGAAAATTTACTAAAAGTTCATGTTATGTTTATTTATTTTTATTTGTTGGGTGATCTGGAGGACAGCGGAGGTGGTGATGGTGGTTGTTAGTATCAGAGCAGAGACTACGTTCAATATATTTTTGTTTGGATTTAAAAAATTTAGAAAGAAAGAAAGAGAATTAGTATAGTATATTACAGAGAACGTGAACGCAAGAAACAGAGTGGTATCGAGAAGAACGTTGAAACTTAGAAAGTTGAAAACGCAAAGCAAGTTGGATGAGGTTAAGGCCTTGAAAGCTGAAGCTGCACACTGCACAGCCACCAAAAACAGGCCATGTCGCCATTGTTTTTTTATATTTCTTGTGTGTGTTTCTTCACTTTTTATTAAAAATAACGGCCACGTCGAGTGAAATCACGTGCTATCCTCATTTATGGATTATGGAACATCAAGCATGGAATAGAGAGAGAGAGAGAGTATCAGGTGCTCCTTGGACCACTGCTTACCATACTCCATCAGCACGTGGCTTGTTTAGTATACTCTCATTTAGTGAGAAACTAAACAAATGAGTTGAATGTTTTGAATGTTTAGTATCATCAAAAGACTGGTCAAAGCTGGTTTAGATTCAGAATTAAACAAATGTTTTTTTTTTAATTTTTAGCTTAGTGCTTTTATCAGAAGATCCTTATTACATGGAAGACAAACATGCTCAAGGGCAATTGAAAGCCAACAACAGCAACTTTGGACAACTTGAATAGTTTCAATTTATTCTTCTTCTATTAGAAACTTTCAAAGAGTTCTATAACACTGCACTGTTTTTTTTTTTTTTTCATTTTTGTCTCTCCTTGCAAAACAACTGTAGTTCCAGGACACTGGATCCTGCTTTCCTTCAAATTTAGGAGTCTACAGCCAGGTCTTAGTTTGTACATCAAAGGTTCAAAATGAATAAGCTTGAAGGTTAATATACAGTATAAGAAAAATTAAAGTTATTACAGTAAATTGGTCCCTAATCAAGCCCACATGATGTCATCTGGTTTCTGGTCGATTTCAAGTAAACAAACATTTACTGACCATATTTGAATAAGCAAAAACCCGGATTTAGAATCTGCCCAACAAGTCCAATATGGATCTTTGTACAGAAGGTCAGAGTCGTAACTTATTAATGCTCTGCATCCTTCCATCCACCGTTCAAACTGACAAAATATTTATGTACAATCTCCCATATCTCCCTTCTTAAAATTGAATAGCTTTTAGGCCTTGTTGAGAGTTCAAAACCTTCCTTGCAAGGAATAGAAATTTCACTGTATCCAACTTTTATAACAAGAAACTGTTAAATCTGACTGTCGGGGACCAACCTTTCTTTCAATTATTTCACATTTCACAACCAGCGTTGAACACATCAATGAATCAAACCCATAATAATACGCCTGCCCTTTCCCTGATATCTACTTTGTTTCATCAATTCCACTTCTTTTACGTCATTAGCTTGATCATATCAGCCATTTATTTATTTTTAATCACAATCACATTTCTCTCTCTTCTATCATGAATCCATGGGTGGCCATAAAATTTCTTTTCTGAAAAAATCTAAAGCATCATAATGCAAAAAAAAAAGAGAGAGGTGTGAGGTCTCAAACTAATAATAAGCTCAACATTTATAAAATTCCAAATTTACAATGTTCTTAAAAGCCGTACGATTTTCTTCATTTCTTTTTCATTTCATTTTTGTTTCATTCCCTTTCCAAATTAATTTTTTCAAGTTAAGATCCTCACCCAACGTAACAATACAATGAACTTAGCACCTTATGGTTTAATTTTCTGATCTAGTTTAAAACACAAAATTGCAAGCTAGAGATTATATTTCAAGTAATTAGACATGAACATTAACTTGTCGATTTTGGATATAAACGTTTTTTATTGGGTTTCTGAAATAAGTTCTTCAATGGACCAAATTGGCTTGTCTGATGGGTCAATTACCAGACAGTCCATTTTGCAATGTTTATGGGTATGAAGAATAGTTAGGCCTAAGTTGCTAATGATGGGCCTACAAAAGATGTAAAAATGTAGTCAAATTCAATATATCGACTATTATCGCTATTGTTTTAAAAAAAAAAAAATTAATACTATCATCGTTATGGGCCAGCTTCCCTTAGAGCTCAGATTAAAATTTATAGATGGAACACTTTTTTTTGAAAACATTATTATATGGTAAGTGCCTTCATTTTTTAAATATTTTATAAATTTTAAAATATTTTTTAAAAATTTAATTAAAAATTTATTTTATGTGTACCTCTCGTATATTATATATATATATATTTAATATACAATAGCTGTGAATTGAAATTAGAAGTATTTCGTTGGATATTTTTAAAAGAAAAAGAAAAACTGATATTTTTACTTTTGGAGTGTTATTTTACGAAGTTGTATTTTTTATTAATAAAAACCTTTCTAAAATATAATGAAATAAAAATCGTTTTTCAAATTAAATAAATATAATTAATTTGATATTTTTAATTTTGAATAGCTCTAAAATAATTTTTAAATAAATAAATTTAATTTTCCTTTTCTCTTAATAAAATTAAATTAGATTTTTTAAATATATATATATATAATCAATTTAATTTTTCATCATTTTTTTATAATTATAATATGTGTAAATTTTTTAAATAAAATAAAATAAATTTTTCTTAACAAATTAAACTAATTCATAAATTTTTATTTTTTTATTTTTCTAATCATAATATCTTTGGATTTTCTGAATAAAATAAATTTATTATTTTATACAATTAAATTTATTTTTTATTTTTAAAACAACTTAAATAAATTGAAAATGGTTGCATATTAATTAGGGCTTTTTATAAAAATAATTTAAATTGTTTTTTCAATTTTATTGCACCATCTTTTTTGTTTCAATTTTACGGTAATATAGTTTTCAAATTGCAAAAGTATAACAATAAAATGGGATCACATATTTTTTTTAATAGAGATTAAACCCGTATTTTAAACATAATTTTTAAATTTATAAAAATGCAATAAAAAAATAGGGTCATATGTTTTCTTCATTTATAACTGTACACATGTTTTTTTTTTCTTTAATACACAAAAGTGCTCCTAACAATTAGTCACTGTTTAAAAAAAATAGTGGCCATTTGTTTTTTTTTTTAATCTTTTAAATTTAAAACAAATTATTTAAAATATTAATATTAAAATATTAATATTAAATTTCTATTTATATATAATAAATACTCATATATACTCATATATATTCCATTTTGATAATAAAATTTATATTTTATTTATATTAATCTATTTTATTTAATTTATATTTTTTAGTATAATTTTAACAAATACTATTACATTATTTAAAATATTTTTTTAATATATAACATAATTCACACATTAATTATTATATCGTATTACAAAAGAAAAAATATATATCTATTGTTATTTTAGTACCAATAACTATGATAGATATATATTTTTCACATGGTATTTATTGACTTGGAGAAAGCCTATGATAGAGTACCAAGAGAAGTGTTATGGTGGGTTTTGAAGAGGAAAGGAGTCAACGGCAAATATATCAACATCATCAAGGACATGTATGAGAATGCATCCACTAGTGTGAAAACACCTGGTGGAGACACTGAGGCTTTCCCTATTACTACCGGATTGCATCAAGGTTCGGCCATGAGTCCATATTTATTTACTCTGGTTATGGACGAGCTAACTAGAAGCATACAAAACGATGTTCCTTGGTGTATGTTGTTTGCTGATGACATTATTTTAATTGATGAGACTAGTGCTGGTGTAAACCGTAAGTTGGAAGTGTGGAGAAAAACCCTCGAGGACAAGGGTTTTAAGTTAAGTAGGAGTAAAACGGAATATATGCACTGTGAGTTCAGTCTAAGGAAGAAGCAGGAACATGAGGTTAAGTTGGATGGAGTTTTGGTTCCTAAAACCAAGCACTTCAAATATTTAGGTTCGGTGTTCCAGAATGATGGCCGTATAGATGAAGATGTGGCTCACAGAATACAGGTAGGGTGGTTGAAGTGGAAGGATGCGACTGGGGTTCTATGTGATAAGAAAATACCTCTGAAAGTGAAAGGTAAATTCTATAGGACGGTTGTTAGACCTGCGATGCTTTATGGTAGTGAGTGTTGGGCACCAACAGGACAACATTTGCATAAGATGAGTGTGGCAGAAATGAGGATGCTAAGATGGATGTGTGGACATACCAGACTGGACAAAATTAAGAATGTTCATATTCGACAAAAAGTCCAAGTAGCAGACGTCGGAGATAAGGTGAGGGAAGGAAGACTTAGATGGTATGGGCATGTTTTAAGAAAACCTCCTAATGCTGCGGTTCGTAAGTGTGAGAATTTGTTGATTGAGGGGGCTAGAGGTCGTGGCAGACCTAGAACTGTGTGGAAGGAGGTGATAGCAAGAGACTTACGTGCCTTAGATCTTGATGCGGATTTGATTAATGACAGACTTGAATGGAGACGTAAAATCCGTGTCTTGGAAGGGGCCTAAGGCTGGAGTATCTTTTTTGGTGTCTTTTGAGCTTATTTTGTTGAGAATCCATACAGCCGACCCCAACTTGTTTGGGATTAAGGCTTAGTTGTTGTTGTTGTTGTTGTATTGTTATTTTAGTATATGAAGATATATTTAGAATATACCTACATATACCAATTCTCTTAAAAAAAATAATATTAGTATGCAGTTATATTTTAGTATTTATGTGTATATGACAATAATAACTGCATATATCTATGGTAAATAACTACTCTATTAGAATATTTAAGATATCTTCTACAAGAATGTACTTGGATAAAAAAAATATAGCATTACATACATTTAAAAAATTGACAAAAAGAGACTGAAGATGTACTAAATGAAAGTCTATATATAGATATATATATATATATATAAGTATATGATTTATATATCTTCTTATACCTATATAAAAGCCTTCTTGAATCATTAAAATTGCAGATATGAAAAATATATATAAGTATATGTAAGTAAATAATTTATATACCTCCGTATACATATATGAAAACATCATTAAATAATTAAAGTTGCAAGGATGAAGACTATATGTAGGCATATGAAGGTATATGATTCATATACCTTTATATACTTATATATACCTATTGCCAATAACTACTCTATTGGAATATTTAAGATCACTTCTACAACAATACACTTGGACAAACAGAAATATAACATTATATACATTCACAATATTGACAAAGAATGTTAAAAATATACTAAATGAAAATCTATATGTAAGTATATGATTCATATACCTATATGAAAATCTCCTTGACTCATTAAATTTATAGGTATAAAAAATATATGTGGATATATGTAAGTATATAATTCATGTACCTTCGTATATCTATATGAAAGCCTCACTGAATTAATAAAGTTACAGGTACGAAAATTATACGTAGGTATATAAAAGTATATAATTCATATACCTATATTCGTAGAAAAAAAATAACACTATAAAATTTTTATATGTACATATACCAAAATGTATTAAATCAAAATAGTTTACATATATTAATTAAAATATATGTAACATATATACAAATATATATCTATATATACCAATATATATTATTATCTATAACATATACTGACATATAACTAATTTTACTAAATAAAGTAAAATTAGTTATATGTTATTGTATAATACATATATCAGTGTATACCCATATATTTTATTATTCTTTAATTAAAGTATATGTGATATATTTATCGACATATATCTACATGTATTATTATTTTTTAACTAAAATATATGTAATATATACCTATATATATCTACATATATACCTATATATATATCTACATATATCTATATATATAATTATTTTTTAATTATTTATATGTAATATATACCCACATATAAGTTATAATTTGTTAAATATGATAAAAAATTTTAAAAATTTTATAAATTATTTCTTTGAAAGTATTTTATCAAACATGTAGTGTGCACTTATATTGAATAACAAAAAAATATTCAAACTTTATAATTCAAACCCAAAAAACACAAAAATTCAAAAACAAACAAAAAGAAAAAAAGAAAAAGGTTTACAAAAAAAAAAAAACTACTCCATAAGGAAGATCAATATGGTAATACAGTCAAGCATTGTTGATTCTCTTATTTTTTTCATCCCGATAGAGCCAATTATATCAACATGTACAAAAAATAGCAGTAGGTAGTCAAAGCTTTTTCTTTTATTGATTTGACTAAGAAATCTTCACATTTTTAACTCTTAAGCTTAAAAAGCCATTGCTCTACTTCGAAACCAAGTCACACAATCCTGCACATCAAAAACCAACATCACTCCCAAAAAAACTCCAGAAAAAACTTATTAAAACCAAAATAGAAGAAATGATAACACTGCTTCGGACATTAACTCATAACATAAATTAGTTTTTTAAACCCACTGAAAACAAAAACAATGAAAAATGATTTATGAACATGTGGCATGATTCGAAAATTGTTTATAAATATGTGGAATAATTTATTCATATTTGCAAGTCAAGCTTTTTATTTACTGTATACAAAACCAAGAGATAAACAGAGTAGAGGCATGGCCATAAAATAGATGATGTGGTGAAGAGCTTCTCGGGAATAAGATCATCTGGTGAAGTGGTGATCGTATATTTGGAAAAATAAAATATAAAAAAACTAAAAATGAAAAAATAAAAGATTAAAAATGAAAAAAATAAGAGTAGTAAAATTGAAAATTAAAATTAAAATATAATATATAGTGTAATTTTCTATATTAATTATTTATTATGATATTTGATTTGCAAAAATAAAACAATTCAAATAAATATATATTTGTGTAGGCATAAATATATATATAGTTACTATAGATTCCAATTCTCATCTTACTATAATTCAAACAATTTTTAAAAAGAATTGAATTCTGATTTTAGATGGAACTGAAGGTTATTTCAATTTCGATTCAATTTTATTTTGTTTCAGGTTGTGAAATCTAAATTAAATGCTACCTTAATTTTTTGAATTAAATTTTAATACCTTTATCATCTTTTGTTACACTTTTTATTGAGGGACAAGGCGATAATAATAAAACAAATAATTTAATAATATAACACGAACAAAATAATTAGAAAGAATTTGCTAAAAAAAATAGAAAGAATAAAATAATTTAAGTATGCATGATGAAGGCAAGTCAAAGAAAGTCAAAAGCGGCAAAAGGCCGAACACCACGAAAGTCCACATTTCGTGTGCGTATTGAGAAGCATCAGCCAAATTCGAAAAAACAACGTGATCATATCTTTGCTTCGCTGGAAAAAAACTTTTTATTTTATTATTATTATTATTATTATTATTATTATTATTATTATTATTATAACATTTCCGGCTAGTCAAGTACTCAGACAATGCTTGTTGGGAATTTTATTGCCCTACTTGTCCATTTTTATTTTTAACCATTCATTTCAACCCTTTTTTTTAACTGAGGAAAAGAAAAAAGATTTTTTAAAAATATCCTAAAAAATAAAAATATTTTTTAAAATATTCACTTTTCCTTTTTAATTTTTAATTTAAAAAATATCCCTTTTTTATAAGTATATCTTTGGTATATATTTGATATACTAAATATATACTCAATTTTTAAAAATATATATTGAGTATGTATTGATATATTAAAAATATAAAAAAATATAGAATATTTAAAAAAAATTAAAAAGTATATTAAACAGTGTAATTTTATTAAAAAAATATTCTTGGGCCATAATGTATCCAAAAGAGTAGGGCTCAAGAATATATATATGTATGTATATAATAGAATTTTTGACAAAAATATAAAAAAAATTAAAAAAATTTAAATTTATCATATCTATAAATTATTTATTAAAATACTAAAATTTATAAAATATTTATTAAAATACTATATTTTTATTAGTTTATGATGAGTTTATCATTAATTTATCATTAAAATTATATAAATTTTATATAATTTATAATAAATTTATAATAAAATGACTAAAATATTTCTGATAAAATAGTAAAAATTTAAAAAAAAATATTACGGAGGGTATCTTTTTTCTTATATAATATAGCATTTAGCAAAGTAAACCAAGATTAATAATTTTAGCTCGGATTTATTTAACATAAATTAACTTGCCTCTATGAAAAATAAACATTATAAAAATTAATTTTCTGTTTTTTAGTTTTAATATATTGAAATTAAATAAAATATTAAAAATTTTAATTTTTAGAATTATGACATAGTAAAAAACTATATTTTTTTCCTTTTAATCAATAGAAATATTTGCTGCTAGCGAATTTCTTTAAGCGCTAATAATAGTAGAAAATAGGAAGATATTCTAATAAACATTTTCTACTAATCAGATTATGAGGGGTTTAAAATGCTCATAATATTCCTTTTAACTCATTTCATGGGTTCCGAAGAACTTTTAAGAGTTATTCAATCAAATAGATCACTAAAATTAAGAATATGTGAAGATGCAATCAAAATTTTGAGGTTGAAATAATGTAAGTAGGCTTTAAATTATAATAATTGTGTTATCGGAAAAGAGGAAATCGTTAAATTCAAAAGTACTTATTTCTTGGCAGCCACATGGAGATTTTATAATAGGAAACAGGTTGACTCAGCTATCAGATGAACGAATAATTATATGCTACAACCGTTGTAGCAATAAATGCCTACAACGGACCAATGAGATTCTTACACGTAGATTAAATGCCTACAACGGACCAATGAAATGAATCATTTAATCTACGTGTAAGAATCACATTGGTCCGTTGTAGACATTTATTGCTACAACGGTTGTAGCATATAATTATTCCAGATGAACTGATGTTCTCTTGTTGGGTGTGGAGTCTGGCCATTTCATGGGTTCAGAAGAACTTTTAAGAGTTATTCAATCAAATAAATCACTAAAATTAAGAATATGTGAAGATGCATCAAAATTTTGAGGTTGAAATAATGTAAGTAGGCTTTAAATTATAATAATTGTGTTATCGGAAAAGAGGAAATCGTTAAATTTCAAAAGTACTTATTTCTTGGCAGCCACATGGAGACTTATAATAGGAAACAGGTTGACTCAGCTATCAGATGAACTGATGTTCTCTTGTTGGGTGTGGAGTCTGGCTAAAAGAGCATAAATGTCTTTTAAAAAAAATTGAAAAAAAATTAAATTTCTAATTAAATTATAAACCAATGAAAATAAATTATACAAATATATATAAATAACAAAGCAATTAATTTGTCTGTCTCCCAACTTTTAATCAAATCAAATTAATATCCATTGAGAATTGATTATTTTGGGCTTGTTTTTTCAAAAAAGATAAGAAGATTCCAAAGCAAAAACTATAGCTTTCAATCCATCTCAAATAAGAATTATTTTATGTGCCCCAATTTTGATAGATGTCACACCTTGCTAATATGGTCGTACCGCACCTCACCTAACTTGATTCCCTAATTAGATTTTTAGTTCTAATTAAGCATTTACTTGATCCAATTATCATCAATAGCTTTAGGAAATTAAATTAATCACTGATTCTAAACGAATATGCTGTTCAATTCTAGCTAACATAATTTTCCTTGAGCCCATAATATAAATTTTGAATTATATTAATTACTATTTATTTATTATGATGACATAAATTTTATATATTTTTTGACTCAACATTAATAATAAGAAAAGAATACTAATAATGTCAGATTTAGGTAAGTGAATTAATGGTACGAGAAGCATATCAGTCAAATGTGACTTTATGAGTAGTGAGTAGAAGAACCTCGCCGGGGTAGGTATAATTTTGTCGGCATATCCCAATTAGAATTGGGCCTTAAGAGAAGAGAACAGCCACAGGTCATGTTTGTCATGGCAAGAATTATTATTTGGATTTATGATTTGCCTTTCTTAACCAAAAGGTTGGTTCCTTCTATTCTCCAGTCTACTTAGAATCCATTCATGGTTGAAATAAATAAGCTTTCTAAATTCGAACTTTATGATTAGGGGGTTGACTTTTCTTGAAATGAATTTAAAAAAAAGAAGAAGAAAAAAGCAAAGAATAGAAAATTTTGGAACATTTTTTGTCCCTAAAAATTTATAATTTATAATCCCTTCATTTCATTTCGGTTTAAATATTATTTTAGAGTATTAATTTTATATTAAAATATTTAACATTTAATAATATTAAAATAAAATTTTAATATTATTTGTTAATTGCTCTTTATATTAATGCTGTTATTAATAATATGTAAATATTGGAAAGAAAAATTGTTAAGGGTAAATTAGTAATTTTAGTTAATTTTTTTAATATGAGTAAAGTATTTTAAAATGATATTTAAATTAAAATGAATGGTATAATTTTCTTCAATCACGAATTTATTTATTTAAAAAAAGGGTTGTTTTCTAATTATATGGTGTGCAAATTAATATTTGTAGCCAATGTGGGTGCGGCATTGCAATAGGTTAATAATGGGATTGGCTTCGGAATATTTATTTTTATTAATCATTAAGAGGAGAATTTAATACTGGTGTCAGCCGAAATTATTTAATATTCTCTCTATTTTAATTTAAATATTATTTTAAAATATTTAACATTCAATAATATAAAAATAAAATTTTAATATTATTTATTAATTTATTTTTTATATTTAATATTATTATTAATGAGTAAAAAAATTAATAAGGTATAAATATTAAAAAGAAAGATTATTAATTAAGGATAAATTAATATTTTTAATTAATTTTTTAATGTGAGTAAAATGTTATAAAATCACATTTAAATTGAAATAAAAGGAATATAATATTAACGCATTAGAGGAAAAAAATTAATTTGTCTATCTTTTTAATCAATTCATAAAAAGTGGACTTTTTATTAGATTTTGTGTATATCTCACATGCAGAGGGGAGAGAAATTGACCAATTTCCACGCGGATTGAACTTTTAACCTATTTTTCATGCTCATGAAATCCACTTCTCTTCTTATATATCCTTTATTAGCATAAAGAAGTAAGATAGTAATATATATACATATATATATATATATATAACATATAAGTTTTTATTTTTTTAACATGGGATTCTTTTGAAATAGTTTAAATATATGCATTCCAACATTACGTTAATAAATTTCTTAGTATTCTAGATTTTTATATATGAAGATATACTTACTTTGTATTAGTATAATATTTAATTATTATTTATTTATATTATAAAAATTTAATTGTTTTAACACCATCTAAGAAAATATCTTTAGTTTTGCATATTTCAATTTACTTATCCATTTATTTTGATTTCATTATTTATTCATAACGGATCATTTTAATTATAATTTATTTATATTTATTAATTAATATCTCTAGATTAAATCATATAACTAATTCGCGCAAACTCCAGCACATGATATGTTGTTCATTATTGTAAGCCAAATTGACTTGGGGGGTTAAATTTGATTAAAGGTCATTGTTACCTTTTTCAGTGGAGATTTGAATTTTGATCTCGTGTTAGTATGTTACAACTCATAGGCAAAACACTCCAAATAGGCAAAAAATCAGGTAAATTTAATTCAATGTTGAATTGATTAAAGTCATCATTACAACAAATATTAAATTTAATTATATCAATTTACTATCCTTAAAAATTTTAAAAGAACAAAAAAAAATATCGTGAATATAGTGGCTTTCACTTTCCATTGTGTCAAAATATTTAACAAAATGAACTTTGAGGTTTTTGTTGCCAAAAGTTTGGAGTCTAAAGCGTAAATATTATTTAATTGAATTCATTTTTCAAGCCTATAATTAAGCCAATAGCCTCTTAAATTGCTTGTACAATATTAATAGTGCGTTTGGTAAATTATTAAAAAAATTAATTACTGAAAATATATTTTACAGGGATATATTATAAGAAATATATTTTACTAAAAAATATTATATTACTGTATTTAAAAATTATAATAAAATACTAAAAAAATATATTAAAAAAATATTAACTTATTTTATCATAACTCAACTTTACAGAAAAAATTTAATTAATATTTAAACTACCATCATAACATCTCTTTCTTATTTTATCATATTTTAAATTAAGTATATAATTATATTTTGATATGTAAATTTCTCCATACTCTTTTTCGGTGAAATATTTTTCATATTTTTCACTAAGTAAAATATTTTACCAACTGATTGATAAAATTTAGTAAATTTAATATTTTATTTTATATAGATTATTTATAAATAAATATAGTATTTTTAGTCAAATAATATTATTTTGTTAAATTTTTTGATATTTTTGTGCAACTAAAAGAACTATAAATTTAATAAGATAAAATATTTTTAAAATATTTTTATTCCATATCATTATAGTTTGTTGTTAAAAGTATTTACTTTTTATTTTTTTAATGACAAGTTAATTAAATAAGGGTGATTTTTCTTTTCTCACAGCTGGAGCCTGGAGAAAATAAAGACAAATAAATAATGTACGTCATAAGTTGGTATCTTTGTCGGATTCCAACCCATTTGTTGTACGTACTTTAAAGCCTAAACGAAAACTATTCGAACTTTTTGATATATATCGGTGATTGCTGACATGAATGCCCTATAATCGCGCTGCCTCTGCATCTTTCCTCCATCTCCATCTCCATCTCATTATTATCCATTTCTCAGCCATTCATGGCCTTCTTTTCTATTCTTTTTTCTTCTTTTTTTTTCCTTTATAAAATATAAGTACCTCTAAGTACTATATATTAAGTATTCAACAACTTACTCAAAAAGGCAATTTAACTAATGGCTTACTGTTAGGGACTTATATAGTAATTAATAACTAGGTTATGCTTATTAGTTAGTAATTCAAATTTAATTTTTAATAGCTCCTACAATATTCTTTATCCGCGTAATGACCACGTTCCTGTCCATTATGTTATGCTTATTAGTAATTAGTAATTCAAATTTAATCTTTAATAGCTCCTACAATAATTTTTATCCGTGTAATGACCACTTTCATATCCATTTTTTTTTCAATACTCTACTAAGAAAAGAACCTTTTTTGGAAGCAATACTTAAGTGGGTGTGGATTATCATCACTAGAACCTTTTAGCAACAAAGGCCATAATTACTCTTAGAAAAAAATTCAGCTCCACTATTCAAAAAAATCATATTCGTGCAATTTTAATCTTT
The DNA here is from genome assembly GCA_947685225.1 of Garcia nutans. NCBI lineage: Eukaryota > Viridiplantae > Streptophyta > Magnoliopsida > Malpighiales > Euphorbiaceae > Garcia > Garcia nutans. Next base: position 10,507,503 of record CANTUV010000010.1, on the reverse strand, counting down.
AATTCATATACATATATTTAGAATTTAATTCGATACAAATATGCAGTGGCGAAATTAGAAATTTATCGGGGGTCAAATGGTCGTGGTGGGTGGCGGTGTGGTGGCTGCCTGCCTGGCCTGCTGCCTCGTGCTGCGACTGGTTTAATTTGGGGAGGGAACAGGGAGAGGGAAGAAGGAGAAGGGAGGAGCAGAAAGACGCATCCTTTTTTTATTTTTGAATCGGCCGTTGTTTCCCTTGGGCCTTTTTTTTATATATATAAATTAACCCCTGGCGAAACGAAGAGTTTATTTATAAAAAAAAAATTAGTCCATGGCGAAACGACGCCGTTTCTCCAGGGACTAATTTATAAAAATAAATAAATATATTTACAGTGAGGGATTCGTCTACCCCTCGCTGTAAATTTTCTCCAACTCAGCCCCCCTTCAATGGGGGTTGAGTTTCCCTCGAATTCATGCCTCCACCAAATTTTCTCCTTCTGGCTGTGGTTGAGGGGGGTCGTGTGACTCCACACGAACCCATGATCATTTTGCCACTGTAAATATGTAGTCTTAAACGAAAGTCTCTATTTCAAGGAAATGATTATAACAAATTATTTAGATTATGAGCTGATGCATATTGATCTTTGCCTACAGCTTTTATTATTTACATTTTGAATTTAGCAAGATATATATATGTATATATATCTATATATTTTTTTACATATATATATATATATTATGGAAAGTCCTAGCTAGCACATCAGCTTTTAATTCCTTAACTGAAAATTACAGATATACAGATCCACGCGTTTAATTTTCATTTATTATTGACCTTATATACCTATTTTTTTCAAGTTGTAGTCCAAAATTCTCTACTAATTAGGTAGTTAAGTTCTTGCCTTTCTCCCTATTAGCTGTTGGATGTGTATTATGATTTTTGCACAATGAATAAGTTCAACCCCAAGTCTACGTAAAAGATATATAGATCATTTTATTATGTGAAAACTAAAAACACATAAATAAAATAAAATATCTTATGTCCCACTAATTAATTCTCTCACTGGGCACCGTTTTCACCTCATGTTGCATGGACCAATTGAGCCACCGGCTCTCTCTCAAAACAAACGGACAAACCATGTGATAAGTCAAAGAATAATTACACATATATATGACTATATATCTTCCTCATCATCAAAGAATTAAGAATAAAATGCTGTAATTATTACTGCAGTTAGATAGATATTATCATATATAAACCACCACACTCTTTATTGCTAGCTAGCTATGTTTCTTCCAGATCACAAACTTGAAAAAAAAAATGATCGACAGCCAGGCATCTTGATTAAGGATAACGGTTGACAATTCCACCCTATCTAATAAAACTGGCTCTCTTCACTTCTTCTTCTTCTTCTTCTTTTGATAAGTAGGATTTTATTCAATGCCTATAAGCATAATTATCTTCACTTTATTATCTTAATTAATTATTCTCTGTAAAAATATAATAACAAATAATAATTAATTATCACATATTATTTATAATCCATGTAATAATACTCCCTTTGACTTCATCAACTATGATATGATTATATATGTGGGGTTTATATGTTATACACTAGAGCTTGAAACGTGGCAAATGGGGTCAGAGGAATGTGGTGGTGATCTAATAGTGGTGAAATTCCATAGCTCAATCCCGCTGTTATAATCTTGATGATGGTGGTGATGATGATGATAATGAGTTCCATGGCATGCCTTATTGGGTGGTAATGAGAATGATGAACTTAGATTTCGCAATTGGGGATCATGATGGGGTTGATTATCACAAGGGTTCCAATACCCCATGGCAGTGGGTTCGTTCAATTGAGACGCAACAAGACGATCAAGGGCTGCCCAGTTGGTGAGGCCAGACTCCAAAGAGTAAACTGAATTCGGATCTGTCGATATTGAATCTTCATTAATTACAGATGGATAACAATTTTGGCTACCGCTGGGATATGGGCTCTCTAAGCTTGGAAGTTTTATACACCTGCTGCAGTCATTGTAGCTGTTGCTGATAGCTTCATCAATTGGCTTGAGAAATCTTGAACAAGTAGTAATGTTGTTTGCTTCACTTTCTTCCTTGCACGTTCTTCCCATGTATTGAAGTATTTGATCTAATGTTCCTTCACTGAAAGAATTGAACATCTGATTAGCCGTGGTCGTTCTTGTTTCTATTGAAGTTATCGAGCATGAACTTAAAGGACTATCTAGGGTTTTATGGTGATTCTTCTTCTTGAAAATTCGGCAAACTACCCACCCCTCTTCTTGTGCAGCATCTCCCAGAACATTGGAAACCTGACATAAATAAAACAAACTTGATCAAATGCTGCCAACAGGATATGGTTGTTGATTGTTGGTGAAACTTCTCATTAAATGCAAATTGATTTAATTAACTTCAAAAGTATAACTAATTAATTAGTCAAAAAATAAATAAAATAAAGAATGGTGGCTTACATTGTTGTCGGAAATATTAATGTTGTCGTCAAGTCTATATTCATGCATAATCCAGTCAGATTTTTCGCCATGTGGGGCTCGACCTTTGTAGAAAACAAGGGTCTTCCTCATTCCAATTCGACTACCATTGCTGTATATGACCTTATCACGCCCAGTAGCTTTCCAAAAACCAACAGCTGTTGCACGGTTTGTTCGGGTTCCAGTCGGATATTTCTTGTCCTTGTGGCTAAAGAAGTACCAATCATTTTGAGGGGTGGTTCCTATTTTACACTTCTCTGCCCATTAAAAAAAGAAACAAATTAACATCTAAGCTTTGATTATTTAGGAAAAATTATTAATTTAGATTATCATATACATAACTAAGAGAAAATTAAGAACCAGAACCTTGTATATCCCATGGCTCGAGCTTGTTAAGATCCACATCACGAATAACATCTAAGTCGATTTTCTCATAAGAGATCTTCTTCTTCAAGTAGTAATGCAAGAGTTCTTCTTCAGTTGGATGAAATCGAAATCCAGGAGGCACTTGTGATTGCCCATTTACAGATATACTCATGTTTTTTTCCTGCATTTAATCAGTATTTAACAGAGACAAACAGAGAAAGAGGAAAAAAAAACATTAGACACAGAAATGATGTACACAAAAATGAGTATATATAGAGGCATATTTATATATGAATGGGACCAATGCGAAAGAGATTAGAAGAGAAAACTTTTAAAAAGAAAAAAAAAAGTAATATATTGATGGAGATTGGGGAGATTAGAAAAGAGATGCTAGAAGTGGGGTTAGTTTTACTATACAAATGAGAAGGGCGACGTACCTAAAAAGATAAGATAAAGGGAATTGTTTTTGGAAATATGAAAATGGGGCCAAAGTGTAGGGTATCAGATGTGCACATGGACTTTGTTAGTAACCAAAGAACAGCAGGCACGCCCCCATCGCAATTACGACCTTTGATCTTAATAAACAACCATAGACCTCTCTCTCTCTTTCTCTAAATTCAATTTCCAGCAACCACCACAACAACAAATATAAAATAAATAAAGATAATGGAGGTGGGTCTCCCCTTCTCTCTTGTTTTGCTCCTGCAACCACCCCAACAAGAATGAGACTATTGGGGGTAGATTGCGCTATCTCGGCCTGTTAAGAGAAGATTTGTTTTTTTCAAAGAAAATCTGAAATTATATATACTGTAGAATTTTTGGGAAAAAACTTAATTTCATCATATTCATGCTCAAAAAACGCTAGCTAGGAGCCTGAAACTAGACTTTAATAATTGTGGAATCAAAATAAAAAATTAAAAGGCAAAAATTAAAATTCTAATAGCTTATATGAAAGAGCCATGTAATTTCTCCCTTGCCCAAATATATATATATATATATATATATATATGATACAATTTCTCATATTTTCATTTTAAATCCATCTTAATTTCAGTAAATTTAAGCGAATGAATCTTGCATAAATACAAACACAATAGAATATATTATTCTCATTTATAAAATTTTATGCATTTTCAATCATATGTGTTAATTATTATTTTTCACATGTTTTATATTATCCATAAATTAGATACAAAGAAACAATCCGATGTTCATTTAATTAGTAGCTAAAAAGCTAAATGCATTTATGATGATATAAAAATTCAAAATTCAAATCATATCCATGTCCTTTATTATTTAGAAACAAATCATCTGACAATTAATTTGTTGTCCATTTTGAAAAGTATAAATGTATAAAATTAATTCTAAAATCATATTATATAAAAAATTACTCTCATTTCTTTTCACTCTTGCAAAATCTTATTGCTCCATAGTGTTCTTTAATTATAAAATTAACCTAGAATACCACTTCATTGTAATTAAAAAAAAAACTGCCACTAAGCGGATAATACTTTCAAGCAAAATGTAAAAATAATACTGAGTTTAAGTCAAACACGTATTAGAAATAACCTGGTGCTTGTCTTAAATGCTTTTTGAGAGATGCAGGGACTAATTGTAAGCTTAAATAATATATCAGCCGCATTGCCTTCCCGTCCATCGTTAGTTATTAATTTTCCTTATCAGAGACTTTATGACTTTTCTCCTAATTAATCACAATCTTCTTTGCTTCGACCGTATATTGTGCCTCCTTAAACATTGTTTTGCTTATGCTATGGACCCTGTTGTTTTTCTAGATCAAGTGGATACAGCAAGAGAGTGAATTACTTTAATTAATTAAAATTTTAATTGCTTCTGTTTATTTAGTATTAAAAGAATGAAATTTTTAATTACTTATATTATGTCTAGTAGGAAAAGCACAAATATCTCATTAATATTTTTAAAAAAAGAATTCTGTAATAGCAATTTTCAGAATAATATCATCATCAAAATTTCATAATTTAATATTTATTAAATTTTCCACTGTTTTTTATAATATTTGTATGGACAATTAGATAATAGTATGATTTATTCAAAAATGCAAACTATACATATATATATTATATGTTTGTGAGTTGTGACTATATATATAGTTAATTAGGAGTAATTAGTTAACCAAATGGTTACCAATATCAGTTAACTAATGGAGATTAAATTCTGTTTCCTTAACGGTAATTTTATATGTTTGTGAGCTATGCCAATGAGCGCACGGAAGGCTTATGTTCTTAATGCGTGGATGTATGAAATTAATTCTAAAATTAGTGGAAAAGCTATATTTATAATTATATATATATATATTGTATGATTCTGTAAAGGAAAAATAAATTAAAACTCTAACTAATTACATTAAACTCAGATTCTGTATAGCAAAGCTGGCTCAACTCCTATATATAGGCGGGCTCTCTATCAATGGCGTGTTGGGTGACATCTAATGTCGGGCAACGTTGGTCCTCCGATGTATTTACTTTGTTATTTCTTGTTCAATTTTGTAGTATCTTTGAATCTCTCCTCCTTTAGTTTCGGTTGTAGTCTTATGAGATTCTGGGATATTTTCACATTTTTGTAGGGCTGCTAGGAGGTTTGGGTTTGGGTTACATTCTGTACTGGGTAGTTTCGGCCCTATAAATATATTTTTCCCCATTTTATTAATAATAATAATAATAATAAAATCTTTTATATAAAAAAACTCAGATTCTGAGTAATTTCAAGAGTTGCATGTTGATTCAATTCTACCAACATAAGCTTGAAGCAAGCTATATTACTGACTCGACATTTCTATTTCAACAGTAATATGTATAGAAAATATATAAATAATGAATTATATTAGTCCGTAATCCGTAACTATTTTCTAACAAAAGAAACAAACTTTAAAAAACTGAATTTCATACTTGCATCAAGACCCCAAGTAAGTTAATTAATTAATTAATTGAAAACCATCTATTATATTATATGTACTATTTTGTTTTTTTTTTAAACAAATGATAATTATTATTTATATGGAATGTAGAGCGAACTCATACAGTCAGAAGTCAAAATGCCTTTAAGAAAACAAGGCAAAGAATTAAATGTATTAAAAATTCGAGATACATAGTTTAATCTACTGTAAAGAGTAAAATAGTTGGCTGCTTGATTCCCTTCTCTGAAGGTGTGCTGAATAGAAGATGAACTGTTATTAAGAAGAGACTTAAGATGAGCAATGGCAGGGTCCGAAGCCTGAGTGAAACTAGAAAGAAAAGCAACCAGAGTATGAGAATCACTTTCAACTTAGATGTTTAGAAGATGATTGTGAAGACATCAGTCCAGGCCAAAACGAAGAGCATTAAGTTCTGCCGAGGCTGCGTTGATAGCACTAATTGGGAAAGAGAGACCGATTATGAATGAATCAGCTGCATCGCGAAGGACTGCTCCTCCAGTAGAATGAGAGGGAGTAAAAGAGGCGTCTATGTTGAGCTTCAAGAAACTTGGTGGAGGTTTGTTCCAATAAACAATGGATGATTTTAAACTTTTCAAACCGAAGCCATCCGGGAGAAAATCAGAGAACGCATGAATCGGTCTGACAAAATTATTATTAACATATGCTATACCCCAATTTAAAATGAAACTTGATATCTGATGATAAATTATGTACTATTATGTATCATATATCATTTTCTCTAAAACGTCATAAGTAAAATATATTTATGGAGAGACTAAAAATTAATGTGGAATTAGTTATGGAACTTTTAGATGTCCCAGTACCAATCATTCTATTACTCCTCAAAATTCCGAGATGCTATTCATTATGTTTGGCTGATTAATGACGCAGCAACTACTGCACATTTTATTTACCAACATATCAATATCATATATATGGATACTCTTTCAATTTAAATAACATTTAAGAATTTTAATTTAGTTTTAAAATATTTAATATTTAATAATATCAAAACAAAATTTTAATATTAGTTTCTAATTTATCCACTATATTTAATATTAAATAGACTATTAATTAAAGATAAATTGATAATTCTAATTAGTTTATTAATACGAGTGAAATCTTCTAAAATAATATTTAAATTAAAATGAAGGAAGTATATCTTTTTCTTGTCCTTTTTTTCTTGTTTTTCCAATTTTAATTAGATACTTAATTTAATCCAATAATTAATTTTCTTTTTGTTGGTAGTCATCAATTAGATTAAATAGTTAAATTATTTAGTTTAATATATAATAAGTTGCTCTCGTGGTTGTTGTAGAGGAGAAAACGAAAATTGAAGGTTATTGCTTTATTACTCCTCTAGGCTTAACAACCGCAATTTATGACTAATTAATCAATTTCTAGAAACCATCTCACTACTCACTCCCTATAGTGAATTATCAATTAATTAACACTCTAAATATAGTATAAAGGCATTTTCCTATCTGAACCTCCTTTCAAATCTATGCACTGAATACATGGACGAAATCAGGTGGGATCAAGTGGAGGCTGACGACTCCTCTCGCCGGCCACCGACATATATTTTCAAGGTAAATTTTTACCGGCCGAAGCAGCAGAGATTGGAGCCCAGCCTCCCAGCCCTTCCATATTCTCTTTTTCTGTATTAAAGATAAATTTTGTCCCCTCTCCTTAATGAGCTGGTTTCGACACTGACTGAACATGATGCTTAGCAGACCATCCATCCAGCAGCAGTTTGGAAAAAAAAAAGGTTTTTCTTGATATTAATTTAAATTCATTGAAGATCTCACTCTTCTTCTTCTTTTTTTTTTAATTAAATAGATCATTGCTCTTTTCTTTTCTTTTCTTTTTTTTTCCTCAAAAAAAAAGCTCGACTATCGGATTCAAATTGTAATATTGGGAATTTATAAGCACTCAATATTGCTGAGTCAAATTTATCATTGTAAGTATTTTACGCTTGCTGTAAGTCAATGCATGTTGGAGGTGAATTTTTAGTTTTTGGCTGGCTATTCTTTGATTGAATTTCTCTTTATTCTACTGCTTTAGTTCAGATGTATTTGTAATGAGTATAATTAATATCATCTTTGTAATATTGAAATTGTGGCCTTTAACACATATACAAGTATTATGGTAATAATTATATTTTTAAAGGGCTTTTTACAAAATTATCTAAACAAAGTTTTTTCAAAAATAATGTTGATATAAAAAATTTTTAAATACCTAAAAAGTTTATAAAATTATAAATATATTATGTATATGTTATAAAATTTTATAAATATATTACTATATATTATAAATATATTATGTATATGTTATAAACTTTTTTTAAAAAAATATAAAAATTAAGTTTATTTCAGATATTATTTTCACAAAATAATATATTTAATAGAAATAAAATACCTTTATAAAATTTTCTCAAAAAATTTTTTAAAAATATTATTTTGTAACATAATTTTATATATTTTAGATGCATATATTATAAATATATCGTATATATAGTGCATATATTGTATTTTAATTTTTATATATTAACCAATTTTTATATATTACTTAATTATAATATATCTGTTATAGATATGTATCTTGTTTTTAATATATATATCTTTTAGTTTTTATATATTGGTTAATTATAATATTTATGTTGTAGACATATTATGGATATATTATATATATGTTGCAGGAATTTATTATTTGTTTTATGTGTATTACGTGTAAAAAATAAAAAATTTCTCTCTCAGCTTATAAAAAAAAAAGAACAGAAAATAGAATATAAGGTATGTGCAGTAGGATATAGTGCAATAATTAAATATATTTCTAATATAATATTTATATTAGAAATCGTATTTGTTTACATTTTACCACATTGCATTAGTACGGCCTATAACAAATGTATTCATTTTGTGTGGCATATAGTATAAATAAAAGTTGCTATTTGAAATTGTTGAATATATATATATATATATATATATATATAGGAAACGATTGTATACAAAATTCTTTCCATTTGGCATTACGTCATGGTATCGCAATGCTATTTTCGAAGTAATAGCAATTTTTCCTACTCTTTTGTGCCTTTGAAAGTTGAAATAATTGAATACATTGATTTTTAATTTTTATTTGTAACATAGTAATAAAGTCATCATTCGTGCCTTCACTGATTAAAAAAAAAACCCTTGAAGTTGTTTTACCAAAATAGCATAGACATATTACTGTGGGATGATAATAGAAAATACAGCTGTCATTGCCTGTGCTCATCTCTATCAACTCGCATTAATTTTAGAAAAGATTATGTATCCATGAGACCTTCTCTGTTTCTGCAGAATTACACATATTCCTTGTTCTCTTCTGATCTCCTTTTCTAGGATGAGTAAATTGAGAAAAAAATTAATATCTCATTAAAAAATTTAAAATATTTTATTATGGATATGGATTAAAATATATTGAACTTTTTCCCATTCTTAAAGGTTTTTTTTTTTTTAAAATGCAGATTTAATATTATTATTATTAGAAATGTGGGAAAAAAAATATTATATGGAGAAGTATAACTACCCAAGCCAAAAGGCCTTTTCCCTTGCACCCAAAAACTAAAAGTCCACCATTCATGTGAAAAAATTCTAAGATGCCCGGATGGATACATATAAAAGATGGTTGACCATTGAAAATATAAGACCACTGAATTAACAGAAGCGTACCACTATAGCATAAGAAGCAGAGCACTGCTGATGATTAAATAACAATCTACTCCATTTAAATTTTCCTACAAGATGCAATGGCTCCTGTAAGACCAAATATACTGCACACCCAAGCTGACGCGATTAAATTTTCAAATGTTGAAAGCACCGTAGGAGCCTTAAACTGACCCAAACGAAGAATAAAAGGTTCACATCCCATTCTTAAAATTGTAGATGACAAAACTACATATAGAGATCTTGAAGTAGCTATTAGAGACCCGCTTACCATATGAGATTAACGACCAGATTGCTGCTGCAAGTATACTACTATAATAACAACTGCAGCAAATTAATGACACCCATCAACTACACCAAGCCTCAACGACCTTAATTGAGAAATGAGACATAAACCCCACTAACAAGAAAAGGAACTCTACAACCCAACTCATATTATAAATCAGCACAGGAACTCTTCAACCCACTCTTAAGGTTAAGACTACCCTAAATAACAAATGAAATAAATGAATCAAATATGAAAAAAAATTACATGCCTAATAAATACAAATAAATAATTAAGTTAATACAGACATAAATTATATATTAATTTTAACATTTAATTTTTAGGGATGACAATTTTAAATCTATATTAAAAAAAATTAATCCAAAAAAAAAAATTCCCAGCCCACATAAAAATGTGGATCACCTTTTTCTAGGTTGGAGACAATGAATGAAACAAATGGATTAAATTTATAATTAAATTACTGTATCTTTAACATTGATATTCACAAATCTATATTAAAAAAGAATTAATCCAAAAAAAAAATTAACACTTAAGTTTCAACTTTACGATACTCTCTGTAATTTTAGTTTTAGAACTCTAATAATTAATTCAGGACTGTGAGGAATTTGTAAAAATAATGAGTAACTATAAAATAGCTTTAGAATATCTTTATAAATCCATGAGAATTATTAAACCATTGAAGATTGGATTTATAATTGATTTTTGGCTTATCGTTATATGACAAAAATGAAAAATTAATCAAAAAATAAAAGGAATATTTACAAAAAAAAAATAACTTAAAAACGTTTCTTTTTTAAAAATATTATCCCGAAAAAAAATTCTACCTATGATTGAGTTTTTTGTGCATAGTCGATCTCAAGTACGAATAAAGGAGGAAGGTTGCAGTAGGTGACATTCAGCGTAAAATTTTAGTCACATCTCATTATATGGATTCGAATAATAATATTATTTGGGCGTTCCCTACTTGCGACATGCTATATCAGAGCTCGGGTGCAGTAAAAAAAAAGCAAGGGTATAGGGCTTTCTCCGAATGCGACACGCCATGTCGGCGTCCAGATGTGGCACATAATAAACAAGGGTTCTCACATTATGGATGGACATGAGTAAAGAAGTTAGTCCAAAATATAAGTAATACGAGAGATACATGTTCAGATAATAGTAAAAGATTTTATAGGAAGGAGCATAAAAAAGAACAAGTATGGAGTAAGATCAAAATAAGAACTTGAAATATTAGATTTCTTACCGGCAAACTGAGAAAACTTATTGATATTATAGAGAGAAAAATTAGTATTGATTGTATTCAAAAGTGTGGTATATAGGTACAGATAGAAGTAAAAATAGAGTAGGTATAATTTTGGATCGGAACCTAAAGAAAACGGTTATAGTAGTAAAAAGAGTAAGCGATAGAATTATTTTAATTAAACTTGTACTCCAGAATAGGACCATCAACATAGTTAGTGCATATGCCCCTCAAGTTGAATTTGATGGAAAGAGCAATCAAAATTTTGGAATGATATTGATGAACTTATGCGAGGGATTTCAAATGATGAAAATATTTTTATAGGAGAATACTTAAATGGACATGTAGGAAAAGACATAGTAGGTTATGGGGAGGTACATGGAGAGTATGATTTTGGAATTAGAAATGAAGAAGGTAAGAGTATCATTGATTTTGTTTTAACCTATGGTTTGATTCTGGCAAACACATAATTTATAAAAAGAAAATTTCATCCAGTGACCTTTAAAAGTGGGCAAAATAGAATTCAGATTGACTTCATAAAATAGAATTCAGATTGACTTCATACTCTTAAGAAAAGCCAATCAAACTCGATGCAATAATTATAAGGTTATTTTAGGTGAGACTTTGACCACTCAGTATAAGTTAGTGGTTTTGGATGTCAAATTTAAGATGTTGACTAGTAGGCCAAGGACGAACAATATTCCTAAGATTAGGTGATAGACTTTAAAATGTGAAAAATAATTATTGTTCAAGAATGAGTTGGTCAAAGCTGGAGGGTGGAAGGAAGATGTGAGTATGTCATCAAATGATATATGGATATGCATATCTAGAATAATTAAAGGAGTAGCTAGAAAGATTATTTGAGAATCTAAAAGATGTGGACATCCCTCGAATGAGTCTTGATGGTGAAATGAGGAAGTACAAAAAGCAATAAGAAGTAAAAATGAATGGTATAAAAGTTTGTCCAAGTGCAATAACAATGATGCTTTTAAGTAGTGCAAACAAGTGAAAAAAGATATTAAAAAGGCAGTTAGTCAAGCAATAGTATAATCTTTAGAGAGTTTGTATGAAAAATTTAGAATAAAAGAAGGAGAAAAAGTTATCTATAAATTAGCTAAAATAAAGAAAAAAAATGTCATAATTTAACCAAGTTAAGTGCATTAAAGATAAAGAGAACGAGGTTCTGGTTCAAGAAGAAGATATTAAGAAAATATGGAGAAGCTATTTTGAGGAACTTCTTAATGGTATTCATAGTATTAACATTGAGGGTTTAGACATTAGGCCAAGGAAAAATGTGAAATACACTTGATGGATTAGATTTTCGAAAGTTAAGGAAGCTTTGAAGAGGATAAAAATTGGTAAAGTATGTGGACTAGAAGTATGTGGACCAGATGGGATACCTATTGAGGTTTGAAAATATTTGGGAGATACAAGAGTTGCATGGTTGACATTTTTATTCAATAATATCTTAAGTACAAAGAAAATATCTAATAAATGTAGACAAAGTAATTTGATACCTATTTTTAAGAGTAAATGAGATATTCAAATTTGCTCAAATTATAGAGGTATAAAGCTTATGAGCCACACTATAAAATTATGGGAGAGGATTGTGTAACACCGTTTGCCGTCAAATACTTGTATCTCCCTAAATCAGTTTGGTTTTATGCCTGATTGATTAACTATGAAGTTATTTTTCTTATAAGAGATTTGATGGAAAAGTATGAAAAGATGAAGAAGGACTTACATATGGCTTTTATTGACTTAAAAAAAGCATATGATAGAGTCTCTAGAGAAGTTTTATGGTAAGTTCTAGTGCGTATGAGAATATCTATAAGATATATCCAAGTCTTTTAGAATATGTATAAGGGAGTCATCACTAATGTCCGCACTGTAGGAGTGGATAATAAAGATTTTTTAATTTCTATTGGATTGTTCCAAAGTTCAGCTTTGAGCTCTTATCTTTTTACATTGATCATGGATGAGCTAACAAAATATATACAGGATGACATCTCTTGGCGTATGATGTTTGCAGATGATATTGTACTAATAGATGAGACTAAAGCAGGAAAAGTCAAAAGTTGGAGTTATGGAGAAACACTTTAAAATCTAAGGGTTTGAAGCTAAGTAGGACTAAGACTGAGTATATACATTGTGGATTTATTAGTGAGAATAGAGAAAGAGGTAAATTATTTTAGACAGAATAGCAGTACCTCATAATACTCAATTTAAATACATTGGCTCTATTCTTCAATAAGATAGGGTTATGAAGAAGATGTAAGTCATAGGATTAAAGCTGGTTGGATGAAATGGAGAGATACTATAAGAGTTCTATGTGATCGAAAGATGCCAATTAAATTAAAAAAAAGTTCTACCACATTGTAATATGGTCTGCGATGATGTATGGTAGTGAGTGTTGGGCATTAAAAGGACAACACATGAGTAAAATGCATATTGCAAAAATGAGAATGATAAGATGGATGTGTGGTCATACTATGTTGGATAAAATCCGCAATGAATGTATTAGAGAAAAAGCGGGCGTAGTACCTATTGAGGATAAGATAAAACAACATAGATTAAAATGGTTTGACCATATAAAATGAAGATCTAGCGATGCGTCGGTTAGAAAAACAGAACAAGTTAGAGTAGATATAGCTAAGAGAGGCAGAGGTAGGGCTAAACTGACTTAGTCAAAGGTAGTCCAAAATAATCTTATGATGTTACATCTATCAGAAGAGATAACCCTAAATCGTACTGAGTGAAAAAGAAGAATACATATAGCCGACCCCAATTGACTTGGGATTAATGTTTTGTTGAGTTGAGTTAAGTTGACTACCCCGAAAAAAGTTGCAAAAATACTTTTTGAATTTTTTTTTAAAAATACGGTTATGTTTGGACTTTGAAAAACATGGAGCCAAAAATTACAAAAATACAATTTTTTTAATGAAAATATATATAATATATATCATATACATATTGTAACATCCATAATTTTAATATACCCTAAAATTAAATAATATAAAAAGATAATTAAATATGTTAAAACAGATATAAAGATAAATAATGTTAATAATAACAATGTTAAACATAAGTAAAAAAAAAAGAAAGAAGATGGATGGAACAGTAAAGAAAGAATTGGAGATTTAAAATAATAATAATAATAATAATAATAATAATAATAATAATAAGAGGATAAGGATGGAACAGTAAAGAAAGAATTTTTCTTCTTCATCATCTTCTTTCTTCTTCTTGGCCAATTTCTTTAAGGAAAGAAAAGAGAAAAAGAATCTTTATTTTTCTACTCAAATTTTCACCTAAAGTCAAAATGATTTAAGTTTATTTTGAAGGGATATTGAAGAATTCAATTAAAATATTTTCTTTCAAGCTTGTTTTTATGAGTTTTGTTTATATAAGTTAGAAGTAAAGAGAGAAATATGATGTATAAGGGAAATAGCTTAGACAATGAAGAGAATATAATGATTATATATTGAATTTGTGATTAATTGATTTGATTTGAATTTAAATCAAAATGTTAAGATTTATGAAACTTTTGGATTTAAAGTTTTTGATGGGTTTTAGTTAGATTAGTATAGTTAAAAGTTAATTTGAATATTTTAAGATTGAATATATATTTAATTGAAGAATTAAACCCTTATTGTTCTGGGGTGTTCTTTGACCAACTTGATTCAAGGTGATAGAGAAGTATCTCTTTATTTCGAGACTTTGAAAGGGTGAATTAATTTTTTTTAGCTAATTGAGGTTTGTACTTATTTTTAAAATATTTAATTAAAGTTGTTATGTTTTTTATATAAACTTACTTTGGTATTTTCAAGTTATTACATGATTATTTTTGTGAAATTCATTATTGATTTTTATGAATTCTAATATAAATGTAAAATGAGATTTGATTTAATTATTTAAAAAGAATACAATTATTTTATGAAATTTGTAATTTATATGAATTAAAATATTTTAAAAATCATTTAAATTATAGAAATTATATATATATTGATTATATGAGTTTTGATGAAATGTGAGAAATTTATGAAAATAATGACTTGAGATGGATTTTGAAATATTGATGGAAATGGTATTTTGTTTTAATGCCTTATATATATTCTTGATTTATAATATTGAGGTTGATACTATCGAGTTGGTATATCAATAATTATGGATGTATCATGATGTAATTATTATATTTACATCTGTGGGTGAAATACTATAGTATCGCGATGTTTCAGCTATGGTATCGAAGAGACTTATGATATGATATTTATACGCCTTCGAGTGAAATATTTTAGTATCATGACACTTTGTCTTTGGTGTCAAGACCTATAGATCTTGATATGTTTGTTCAATATTACTAAAACTTAGACATTTATGTATAGACATAATTAAAGTATATTGTGATTTAAAATGTTAAATATATGCATTTGTTTAAATTATAGTTGAAGTTTATGTAATTTTTTTTAACTATTGATTATTTCATTTAATGGAATGATTTATGTTTATTATGTTACAATAGAGATTTTTATTTTTATTTATTTATTTATTTTAAAAATAAGAACTTCTAAGTCGCATAACTTAGCATAACTAAATTTCATATCGCAAGTGATGGGGTCACAAATAGAAGAAACCCTGATGATCTGGAAAAAAATTTAAAGTTCTCATCACAAAACCATTTCTATTGATACTGCATATCTTTTACATCCAATATATTTTGGTTTTATACTTTTAGCTAATTTTATATTTGGTAAATCCTTTAAGATTTTGTAAATATTATTTATATAAATACTAGATATTACTTTGTCTAATGCTATATTATTGATAATTCATTGATTTGGGTTGATTAAATTGAAGCAGTGGTGGAGTTTCTAAAAATTACATTTTAGAAGTATATTTTTTTACATGATTTTCAAGATTGAAGATTTGACAATAATTATTTTATAAACAAAACTATGATAAATGTTTCTTAAAAATTTTTATGTAATTAAATCAAAATAATAATTTAATTAATATTATTTATTTGTATTATATATTTGCATATGTATTGTTTTAATTTTTGAATAAACTTGAATTTTATACTAAGATTTTTAATTGAATCTTTCTATAGGTTGAATTACTATAGTACTTATATATATATATATATATATAAGGTATAGGGGTATTAGATCCACATGTACTGTCAAAAATATGAAACCTATATTTATAAAAATATAATTTTTTAATTAAAATATATATAACATATACCAACATATATTATTATTATTATTATTATATAACTAATATATATCAACATATAACAACATATATATAATATTTACTGTTATTCTTTTGAAACATATATTCATATACATCTAAATATATAATGATATTATACCCATAATTAATAGATAAATCTAATAAAAAAACATTAACCTATTAAAACCCCCCAAATATCCTTATTATACATAAACCATAAAATTAGATATAGTATGTCAAAACTGATGAAAAATTAAAAAATTAAAAAATTAATTCTTTAAAATATTTTATTAAACATATAGTGTACGTTCTATTAAAACAACAAAAAAAAATCTTCAATCAATATATTTAAAAAACCAAAATTAATAACAAACAAACAAAATTAAAAAAAATTACAAACAAAAAAATAAATAAATCCCTTTCATTAGTCTCAAATACTTTTATTGCCACTTCAAGTTAAAGAAGAGAAAAAGAACAAATGTTGCACAATAGAAAATTTGGCCCGTCTATTTTTCTAGAATACTGAAATGATTATGGCAACAGAATACTAGTTTACATTGCTTTTGGCAATCACAAACTCACAGCAACACAATTTATGATTTATACGGCGATGAAATTCTCCATGAAACCTTTCTTTCTTTTTTATTTTTTTTATTTTTTTTTATTTCCAAGTTGCTGAACTATGGGTTTAATCCTTGGGTTTTTGAAACTAACATGATCAAAGAACACCGATTATGAAAAAAAAAAAAAAAAAAGCTAGACAAGCTGTAATGGAGAAGAAGAAGAAAAATAAGCTATATATATAATAGAAAGAAATAGAAGAGGAATAAGAGAAGGAATAAAAAAGTATTGTATTTTTTAAAAGGTCAAAGATAAAAAAAGAAAAAAAAATAAAAAGTGAAAAGAAAAAAATAGGAGAAGTAAAAATGAAATATAAATTTAAAAATACTATATAGTATAATTTTCTCAAAATAAAGGAAATGAGAGTTGGTTGGTGGGCCTTATAGCAATGATGGACCATATAGAAATGTTATATCCTACATATAGAGGTGCGCAACATTTGAAGTAATTCGAAAATTTAAAAAATTTAGAATAAAATCAAATATTAAAGATTTTTAAAATATCATTTTCATAATTAAACTAAAACTGAAAAAATCTCTGAATGATATTGTTCTAATTTTTCAGAGTAATTCAGTTCAAAGATTATAAAATTTTGAGATTATATTTTAACTTTTAAATATAAAAAAAAAATAATCATATTTTATTAATATAATATATTAAAAGAATGATAGTAAAAAGAACTAATATAATTTTTATATATTATAAATGAGTATTTATATAATTATTTTAGTAATATTTGTTTATTTGATTAATAAAATATAAAATAAAAAAAATTAATGTATATATACGTACACACTAATATATAATATATGATAGAAATATCAAAGTGAATATATTGTATAACATAATATGAAAAATAATTTTAATACATTTTATAAAATATTAACAGTTTATGGTACTTATTTAATTTATATATTTATATTATTCTTAAATATGTTTATAATTTATTTATCTTTATAATCACTAACGCTATTAATTATTATTAATAATATTTGTACTTATTATTTTTATTTAAAACTACTAATATTATTATAAAGAATTACTCTATATCAATTATTTACGTAAACATGTTGAATACTAATTTAATTTAAAATATATAATTAATAATTTATTAATAATTAAAGTTTTTTAAATTTATTTTATATTAATTTAATAATATTATAAAATATGTAAATCAATATTGATTAAATGATAAATTAAAAATTACATATAACCATTAATTATATTTATATTTATATCTACTTAGTTAAATTAGAAAATTTTAGATATATATAATATTAAATATTAAGTAATAAATTAATATAATAAAATATAATTTTATATTATTAGTAATAAATTAGTTTTTATTTTTTTTTCGGTTCGGTATAGTTTAATTCGGTTCAATACAGTTCTCGGTTTAGATATATTTTAATATTTGTAATCACTGGATATTATAAAAATCGGTACAATTTGATTTGAAGAAAATCAACGGATCTTTTTTTATTCTGAAAATTCAGATCGATTTAAAAATCTTCTACAGATAGATTTTTATGGACCTTTTTTTTAGTGTATATATATATATTTAGATTTTTGATAAAATTATATCATTCCCTAGATTTTGTTATTTTTTATGTTTTGTCAAAGATATTATAGTCATTTTATAAAAATATATAATAAATTCATAATAAATTTATATGAATTATCATGTATACAATAAACTCGTAACTATATAAATTTATTATAAATTAATCACAAATTCTAGTAAATTTAAAAATATTTTTAAAAAATCAGGTAAACCTTTTTTTTTTAATTTTTCTCATATTTTTATATAAAAAAAAACCTAGATTTTTATTTAGATTATCAGAAAGACATAAAATATTTGATAAAATAATAATAAATCATTTAATTATAGTAGATTACGGCATATATACATAATTAACATGGATGAAATTTTAATTATGTAATTCTCACAAATTATAATATTTTTTATTAATTATAATAGTAGGAATGGGTAGGTAATCCTTTCCTTTTCCTTAAAGAGAATAGTATGGATATTTCTTCATTTTATATTGAAAAAAAAATAATTATAATGATTATGAATAACGATATGAAAATATGTATTAAAATTCGCCGCTAATCCGAAATTTTCTTGCTGTGCACATACAAAATTCCCAATATTAAATGATAATATATCAATTGAGTTGATAAAACATTATATTAATTTGGTAAACTCCGCAAAAATCCCTCTTGGCTGTGCTTAGTTGGAGCCTTGGAGGAATTCTTTATTAACTTATTATTATTCATGTTATAAATTGATAAAGGAGTTATAAAAATAATAATAATAATAATAATAAAGGACATTAATTTATCCACAAACTCAGCCTGGCAATAGAACTTGTACAACATATAATAAATAAAGATAATTTATTAGTTTAGGAAGCATGCAGGGTGTTATAATTTTATATTTGATTTTGTATGAATAATAATAATATAAAGGAGATTATATAATTGTTCCAGTTTATGGACTAAAAATTTAAATTTGTTTCTATAAGATAAGAATTTAATTAGCTATTGAACTACCAAACCTAATAAGAAAAAAATCTAAATTTCTAATTTCATCAATTTATTTTTTTAATGTAAATAAAACAATATAAGAAAAAACATATCATGATGAACTTTGTTATTTCGTATTGTTATCAAATCTAACGTTCCTAACAATCTCAAGGTAATTTAATTTTCAAAATAGTTCGCTGACAAAAAAAAATCAGCAATATTTATTAAAAAAAATAATATATCAGAATTTTAAATAGAGTCACAAGATAAAATACTCATATTTTTGTTCATAAAACTTCCGCCCTGTTCTCACTTAAACTGAAAATTTCTTGATAAATGAATTTTGTTCATTGAGATTCTCTGTTATTTTCAAACTAAATGTATAAGGGTAATCTTTCTTTTTATTCAAAAATTCTCATACTTCAAATTTGTCACCCTAAGTCCCCAACACTCAAATGATAACCATATAAGATATAAAAACACAAATTGAAATTGGATTAGAATTTGAATATTGAATAACATCAATTATTATGAAATTTGTTCGAGAAACTCGCAAATTCAAAATGATTCAAAATATATTTAAGATACATATACAGCAACACAATTATTCTAGTGGCTAATTCTAGTTACGGTGGTAATTGGCTCAATATTTTTTTATTATTAAAATTTTAAATATGAACATGTGTGTAAAATAAAAATAATAATAAATTAAACAATGCAAAAATGGTGACATAATTAAATTCAATGATAAAAAGGAAAATAGAGTGCCAAAAGGTGTGACACGTCAAATAAACAATAATAATTATTTCCATTATGATGCATGTATAAAGAATAGGTAGATTCTTTCATCCAATTACAAGAATAAAAAACAAAGAAGAAAGAATATTTATGTTTAAGGGGCCACATAAAAAATAAAAAATGAAATGAAAGCATAGAAGATGCCTTATGGGACGTTTTGCCATAAAGTTTTACCTACAAATTCACAGTCACCTATTAAAATAATTGAGCTATGCCTACAAACCGAAAAACAAATAAATAAATAGTTCAAAAAAAATATAATCAACAAATAGTTAATGTGAGTGGTTCGATACTCTCATTTCTTAAATAAGAGATCGAATATTCGATCATTATAAATAAAATTACTATTTATTAAAAACACTTTATCTCTTAATGAATCAATTTGGTACAAATAAAATTAGTCTGGCTCAATAAATTTAAAAATATTTATGATTATAAAAAAAAATATAGTACGTGGAATCTTTAATTTTAGATTTTTTTTTTGCCAGATTTGATTTTAGAGGACTTCTCTTAGATGATTTTTGACATCTTTTATTTGATTGTACTACCATAACTTTTTAAAGAAATTTGTTATGCAAACTATCAATATGTAAAATGATGGTAAGAAATATATATTGATTTCTTTTATATTTAACATTTTAAGTATTTTTTCTATCTCAAATATAATTAATAGAAAAAATAACTAAATATTATAATTGATTATTTTATGATATATTTATTTTTTTAAAATACAAATAAAATAATTTTTTTCAGAAATCTACTTATAATATTTTTAATATATATTCTTTATTATTATAGTTAACAAAATAATTAACTTGAAAAATTAAATTTTCATTGGAAGCGTTAATTTAATTAAATGTTGTTTTATTTAGCAATTGGTATTATTTTATCAGGATAATTGATCTAATTATTGAGAGTAAAAAAATCAAGAGAGTAAAAAAGAATATCAATCTTCTATAGTTTATTTTCTTTCAATGATTTAGTTAAAACATCCTTTTAATTTAATTATTTTACCAGTGAAAGAAATGATGGGTGAATACTATTACTGCTTTTGGTAAATTTTTAATTTTGTTCTCAAACATGTGCTAATTTTTTAATATTTTTTATTTTTAATGATGTTTGTCGTCTTTAACCAATCATTTGCGAAGAATGATAATTTCATGAAAACTAAGGAACATAAATACGGTAACAAAAGACGATTTTAATTGTTGAAAGTTGAAACAAGCTCCATTAACATGGTAAATTATGGTTGGCAATAGGGATGAGGATGGTTCAGTTCAATCTGAATATTTAAAAACTTTTAGAATCATTTTAAAAATTAAAATTTTAAAAAATGTAATATCTAAAACTATTTCATATACATATTGTATTATTCTATAATTTTTAAGATAATTTAATCTAAAAATTTGGTATTTTCATAATTAAATTTTATTAATCAAAATATTTTTAAAATAAAATTTTTATCAACTAAAAATTTTATATAGTAAAAGTATATTATAAAAGATAAAAATTTAATTCATAAATAGTTTAAACTTTTAAATATTTTTTAAATTAATAATAAAATTCATTAGTTTTCATAAAAATATATATAAATTTATATATAATTAAACACTAATAGAAAAGTATGATAATATAACTTTTTTTTATAAATTTAAATTCTGACTTATATAAGTTATATATATATTTGTTCATGTATTTTTTTATAACTTTATTTATATATTTTTTATATTTAAGAATTAAGCCATAATAAAAATATTTTTAACTATAAATAAATATTTTTATATTAATTATTGAATATATAATAAATTTAATTATATTTCACAAATTATATATGATTAATATTAATTAAATTATTTTTAGTATACTAATCTTTAAGGGTTATTTCATATAATATATCATCTATATTAACAAAACTAGATTAAAAATATGTAAAAAAAATTAATTATTATTTAGTATGGCTTAGTTCGATTAAGTACGATTCTCAATCTGGGTATAACTTAATATTTAAAACCTTCCTATATTATAAAAATTTAGTACAGTTCAATTTAGAAAAAGTGAAAAAGTTAATAAATTTTTTCGGTCTAAATATTTAGATCGGTTTGAATATCTTGAGAATTCATGCTCAATCCTAGTTGGCAATGTGCGCAAAATCCTCATTTTTTTGGTGAGAATTTGCTTTAAATAAAATAAAAAAAATTAAAATTTTTCTTTATGAGGGCAGAGGCAAGAAAACTTTGTTCTCCATTAGCCAATATGAAGGGGAAACGGAGAGTATACTCTTAATTATTTATATTTGATTAGAATTTCATATACTCCAATAAATCTAATCCTAGCATCTCACGAACAATATAGAGTATATTCTTTTTTTAATTAAAAAAATATAGTTTTCCTAAATTTAAAAAAAATTAAAAGTAAATAAATTTTTGCAAAGAATCTCATCCTGTGGGGGATTGTTGTGGAGACGAAACGAGACTTAATTTATCCCTATTTATGAGGTGGGAAGGAAACAAAAATTTTCCATCAAAATGGGGACGGGGATAGGAATTGTCCCCGTCTCATTGCTCCTATCTCATTGCCATCTCTATCGCAAATAAAATTGTACAGCACTTGGTTAATTGATTTTATTTATTCTATAACACCTGATATTTTATAAAGTGTACTTCAAATAAAATAAAAATTGTTTTTTTACAATTACTGTGAACTAAAAAATTGTCATTGGTGAAATTTTGATTTTGACATGCCTTCTTAAAATTATTTTGATGTGGTTTAAAAATATTTTTATCTATTAATGATAAAAACTAAAAAGAATTAGTTAATTATATGTCAATTTCAATTGACATAATTTGAGTTGTTAATACATCTACATCATATGATATTCAATTTATTTTTCGTTTTTTTAAATTAAAAATGTGATTGTAAAAATAAGATTATCACTTAAGCAAGGAATGCTATTTTCTCACAATTTTTTGTTTTATTTTAATCTGTTAAAATAGTTTTTCATTTCGTCAACTAACTGAAATAATTAAAAAATATATATTACTTTTTTAGTTTTTATAATGCTATTCATATTCTTTTAGCTAAAAATTAAGTAGACACGTTTGGTAGGATCATGATAAAAAAAAAAAGAAAAAAAAACAAGGAAATATATATATACATATACATACACATTGATGGCCAAATTTTTAGAATTCATTCACTACGATAATATACCGAATTGATAACAAAAAAATTTATCGGTAATTTTTATTTTTTTTTGGTAATAAAATTTACCGATAGATTACCTACAGAAAATTAAAAAAAAATTCTATCGATAATATCGATAGAAAATTCTGTTGGTAATTCAGATAAAAAATTTTATCTATAAATTACCTAAAAAATATTCTATCGGTAATTTTTGACAGAAAATTATATTATATTATTAAAAAAAAATTATATCGGTATTGCATACATAAAATATAAAAAAATAAATTTTTTGTTAGTTTATTTTTATATTTAAAGTTTTGAACTCAAATTTATCAATTTTTTTTAAAAAATTAAAAAAATACCCTAAAACAATGTAATACCCTAAAATATTTCTATTTACTAAAAAAATTTTAAAAATATAAAAAAATTAAAATTTCCTAAAACATATTCTATTTAATTAAAAAATTGAAAAAAATTTATTTTTATTCTAAAATTTATCAAAATAAATAAATTTTTGCTAATTTTTTAAAAAAATCATAAAACACCCTAAAATATTTTTATTTACCAAAAAATTTCTAAAAATATAATAAAAAATTTTAAAATTTCTTAAAACATATTGTGTTTAAATAGATAAATTTAAAAAATTAATTTTTTTATAATTTTTATTTTAAAATTTATAAAAATAAATCAATTTTTTCAAATTTTTTTAAAAAATCAGAAAATTATCTTTTTAAAAAATCTAACACTCTAAATAAATTTCTAAATATATTATAAAAATTTTAAAAATCCCTAAAATAATATTATAATTAATTAACGTAACCTTAAAAATCAAACAATACACAACCAAAATATAAATAATCAACTTAAACTACAATACTCACAAAACCAAAACAAAATATCAAATTCATTAAAATTAAAAAATAAATAAATAAATTTGACATATATTACAAAAATTATCAAAAAATAAAAAAAATAAAAATAAATATATTCTTCTTCTTCTTCATCTTCTTCTTTTTCTTCTACAGGCAAGAAAAGGGACAGACAAAGACAAATAAATGGAGAGGAGAAATAAAAAAAAGAATCAATAAAAATATGAGAGGAAAGAAAAAATATATTTTTATAAAAAATTTACCGATAAAATTAAGTGTCTGTCGAAAAATTTATCGATAGAAAAAATATATTGTCGGTATTACCTATATAAAATATTTTCTGCCAATAATTTTACTTTAAAAAAATATATTATCTCGATATTACCGACAGAAAAATACTTTCTCTCGATAAATTTACCAACAGAAAATACTTTCTCTTGATAAATATCTCAAATAATGGCCAACTAATTGGGTTGCGACTATTTATTTACGAGATAATAATTTTCTGTCTGTAAATTTAATGACAGAAAAATATTTTATTTGTATTACCTATAGAAAATATTTTTTGTCGATAATTTTACCTATAAAAAATATATGTTCTCAGTATTATCAACAGAAAATACTTTCTCTCGGTAATTTTACAGACAAAAAATATATTTTGCCTGTATTTTCTACAAAAAATATATTCTGTTGACATTACCTATAAAAAATATATATATCAGTAATTTTATCTACAGAAAATATATTCTGTCAGTATTACCTGCAGAAAATATTTTTATCGATAACTTTACCAATAGAAAATATTTCTATCAGTAATTTTATTTACATAAAATATTTTTATCGATAAAGTCTGTCGGTAATTATTGACGTTATTTACTGGTGCCATTATTGTCGACAAAATATGTGTCGGTAAATTTTTTTTATCAATATTCTGTCGGTATATTTTTTAATTTATTTTTTTAATCATTTCTCTCGGTATTCTATCAGTATTACTAATAAAAAAATTTCTGTCTTTAAATTTCTATCGGCAACCCGATACATTTTTGTAGTGATTTAAATAATTAATTATTGAAAATGATTGAACATTTATATTTAATAGTCTTATGCATGAAACTTGAATTTATTTTTGAGAATATGAAACTTGAATTTATTAATTTATAATAATTTTAAATAACCATTCCTTGAAATTCGTCATAAATATTTTTTTAGTTAATTTATAATTTATTTTATAAGAAAAAAAGAACACAAGTTTGTACTGCGTACCATGGGCATAAAAATGGAGCACCAAACCTAGACGCAGTTAAGAATCTTCCTTCAATATCCTGTCTCTGTTAAAAAAAAAACTATTGTGCCATTTACTAATTATTACTATTATATTCAACAATTGCATGAAATTTTTGTTCATTAATTAAATAAAATCTGTTATCAAATAGAGAAAAATCGTGCCTTCTTTGTCACTGTTAGTTTGGCAGCCCACACTTTATTTCCCTTCCTAATTTATTATCTAAAAAGCTGGCTGTGACAAAAAAAAAATTGTTATATTATATGTAACGTTATTTTTTTAATTTGTTTGAAAAAAGAAAAACTAAAAAAAAAAAAAATTAACGAAGCACTGTGATTCTCGGACATAATTAACCATTCCCCTATTCTAATTAAGGTTTGAATAATATCAAAAATCATTAGCAACTCTTCTTTTCTCCATTTAGGACATGCTTAGTCTAGTAATGCTTTATAATTTTGAAAGGTGATATTATTTTTTTTAATAAAAAATTTGAGAATAAAAGCTAACTTTTAAAAAATTTAATTAACTTTTTAATATATATATATATATATTTGCTTATGGATCATTTAATAGATTACTGGAAAAACTGATTATTGAGAATATACTTTATATAAATATATTATTGAGATTATATTTTACTGAAAAAAATTATGTCACTATAACATGAAGATACAATAAAATAATAAAAAAGTGGATTGAAAAAAATATTAATTTATTTAGCTACAATTCAACTTTATCGAAAAATTTGAGCAATACATGAACAACTCTTATATTATATTTTTTTATTTTATTATATTCTAAAGTGATAGTATAATTATATTTTGATATGAGATTTCATAATTTTGTTTCAGTAGAATAATTATTTATATTTCTTTTTTAAAATAATATTTTATCAACTAATTTATAAAAGTATAGTGGGCTTAATAATTTATTTTGTATATATTATTTATAAATAAATATGATATTCTTGATCAAAGAAAATTATTTTATCAACTTTTTCGAGATCATGATATAACTCAATACTCTATTAATATTAGAAAAAATGATGTTAACTGTAAAGCAGTATCAACATATTAGACTAAAACAAAAATTAAATTCAAACTCACTTTCATCATTTTATTATAGAAACTCGAAACAAACTTGATAGATTGGAATTAGGTGTAACTAGCGACTTTTCAATTAAGTTTTGTTTTCTTTCTTCTTTGTACCAACGTATTAATGATTAAATGCCCCGTTTTACTTATTTATTAGATAAATCATACAAAATTAGCATATATCTTGATCCACGGTTAACATAAAAAGATAAAAATATCTAATACTCTCTCCACTCACACTTAAGTGTCACTTTAAGATTTTGAACAAACATTAAGAAAATTATTTAATAATTTACTTTACATAACTATTTTATTAAAGTACCCTTCTCCTTAATTTATTACTCATTTCATTATATATTAACTATATAAAGATAAATTTGGGATAAAGATACTCTCTCCATTTCTTTTTAAGTATCTATTTTTACTATTTAAGAAAATTATTTATTACTATTATTTTTTACTGGAACATCATTTTAAAAATAATGAAGATGTATTTAATAAGTAACCAAGTCTTAATAGTAAGGATAATATTAGAATATAATGGATAATTATATCATATTTTTCTAAAATAGATACTTATTTATGAATAAAATAAATTTCTTAAATGCACGCTTAAAGGGAAATGAAGGGAGTATAAAATAATCTTAATTTTTATAAAGTGATAATTATTATGAATAAAATTTATCATATAAAATGACAATTATTTTTAAATAGATAGAGTATTTAATTGTTGTATAGCTATTTAAAGAAGAAATTAAAATTGGTTATTTTTACCATTGTAATACTCATTTTGTTCTACTTTAAATGGTCGTGTAAGAAAAATTTTTTTATTTCACTTTAATTGTGACCTTTATAAATTCAAGATAGTGTTAATTATAAAGTTTTGAACTATCCTTATGAGATAAAGTAAATTACTACTCCCTATATTATCTTAATTTAGAGAAAATAGAAAAATTACGGGAATTAAAAAGATAGTTAATAGATTTATTGATTAATAATTTATTTTAATTAGCTTTAAATAAGTCTAACTCTGTAATTAATATTAAGAGACCGACAATTCATGTATGAACACAATACTTTAGGGGGTATTTATAATTGAAATTCAATATGCAAAAACAATTTGCCCTCCACTTGTACAATAAAAGGACATATTAGCACGCAAACAATATGAATGTATACTTTAATCATTTTAGTATATAGGGCATTATTTATAATGAAATTTGACCTCTAATATTAATATTCAATTAATGTAAAGGAAGTTCAAAAAAAAAAGTTGGACACAGTTTAATAAAAAATGGTATAACTTTTTAAATATGTGCATAAATTTAGTTAAAATCAGTGATCATATTATAATATATAATAAGAACTAACTCATACTTATATCCTAATTTGTAAAACAAAACGCAACTTAATAAAATATCTCATAATCATAACATTAATTGATGCGATGAAAAATGATGCATATTAATTATATAGTTCATATTTGTTTGTTATTAATCTCATTTGATTTACAAAATATAGTTACTTGCAAGGTAATTTTAAAATTTTTCTAAAGAATAGTTCCCAACTTTTTTCTTTATAAGCACATTCCTATATATAAAGAGAATACTCTAATTAAAATTTTTAAAGTAAGAGAATCGAAGGAGTATAATTTTTTTAGCTTTAATTCTCATTACACAATAATGAGAGAATTATTGAAAAAAGTAATAAAGTTAAAGATTTTTTTAACGTGTGCGTTCAGAGCACATGTTAAAAAAATATTAAATACTCTATTTTTTATTGAGATATATGTTATTTTTATTAAATTTTATTGTAATCACTTTATAATGTGTGTAATTTATTTATTAATTACTTTGAAAAGAGTAATTATAATAAATTATAATAAAAATAATATGCATTCCAATAAAAAATAGAGCCTTAACACGTGCTCTGAAGGTATACATTAGAAAAATTTTAAAATAAATTACTATAAATTTTTTTTATAAAATTTATAATTACTATTGATTGTTTTGATATGCGTAATTATTTTAAAACGACATATAAAATAAAAAGGAGAGAATAACAATTTATGAGAGAAAATGGGTGTAAATGAAAGTAAAAAATCCTCAAAGATAAAATAATTTCCAACTTTTCATTTGGGTATTAATATCACAATATGATTGAGCAATAAAATTTAAAATCTCACCCACTATTAAATTTCTATATATACATACATCTGTATGTAAATGAAATAATTTAGATATTATTGATGGTAAATGGACTTTGAGTTTGTTTTTTGGAGTTCGAATTCAGTTCAGCACCTATAAAATAAATAGAGAGAACCGAATTTTAATGGATAGACTATAATATTTATATCAAAATTTGATCTATTTGTATATAAAAGAATAAAAAAATATTATTCTCTCTATTTTATTTTAAGTGTCATATAATTTTATTTTATTTTATTTTAAGTGTTATTTTTAAAATTTTAAGTAGTATTAATTGAAAAGTTTTAATATTTTCTCTAATTAAATTTCTATTTAATAAAAAAGAATAAGTAAAGTAGGAAATATAAAAAATATTATTTAAATAAATTATAATAAAATTATAATAAAATTTATAATAATTAATTTTTTTATTTATATTTATTATTTTTATATGATATTTAAATTGAGACAAAAAATAATTATGTATGGATAATCTCCCCAATTTAGAGAGGATGAGAAGAGGACTACGTACTCGTGCCACGCGTCAACAAGAATAACTGCTGTGTTAGGGAGAATCACGGTTCTATTTTTCCGATGAAGAGCTTGTCCAGGTGTACTTCTGGCTATGAGATCTCTTGAACCAAGTGTCAGTGTTTCTGTGTTGTCACAAGAGCTCAATCGCAATGACGTATGATGTACCTTGGAAAAATCTCAGGCCTTGTGACGTACGGTACTGGGTCCGACAAATAAGGGGTGGTATCAATTATATTTACCAACATGAAAATTGATTGATTTTAAGTGCATGAAGCGCATTCATAATTTGTAATCAGAAGAAAACATTTTCATTTTCAACTGTAGCGACGTCGGATTTTCAATAAAGTCTTCAAGAATCTGAGCCTTTTGAAAAGGAGTTCACATTAACCATTTCTATTGTGTTCGAAGTAATTCTCTTATGACTGCTGGATTTACATAAGTTTTCAATCAAAAAAATGAAAGAAAACCTAATCCCAATCTTCTTCCTGTTTTGAGCTCAGCATTATCAATCAAAATCTCATCATTGATTAAATTCAAAATTTGAGTTCAATAATGAATTATTAAAAATAAATAAATATTATTACTTTAATTTAAATATATTATTGATAATTATGTTCATGTTATCGAAATTAAGTTTAAATTATTTTATATCTCTCTCTTTGTTATAGATCTCTCTCTCCATGCGTGTGTGTATTTTTTTTTTCGAAAAGATTTAGATTGTATTTACTTGTAGAAATTTTTTTTTATTTTTAGTTTTTTAAAAAATTAGAGTATTTATATTTTATAAAAAATTTAAAAATATATATTTATTTAGTAAAAATAAAAAATAATTTTTTATTTTAGAAAATATATTTATTTGATAAAATTTTAAAAATAATTTTCTATTTTAAAAAATTAAAAAATATATAATTAAAGAAAATTAAAAATATTTTTTATGAAATATTGCAAAAATAAAATACTATTTCTCAAACTTTTAAAATTAATATATATAATATCACATCAATGTATAAATTAGAAGAAAATAAAATAAATCTAGAATTAATAAAAAATAAAATTAAAACAAAAAGAAATGGAGTATTTTTAAAATGGCAAGTTGGAAATTGTATTCTTTAAAAAAGAAAAAAAAAGATATATTTTTAAAAATAATTTTATTTTTTTTGAAAAAAATCCTTATTATTATACGTAAGGGAGAAAGAAAAGCATGAATTAAAAAGATTAACCGAGAATATTTGTTTGATTATCGATCTCACTCTTGCAAACCCAATGCCATGATTGAAATTTAACAAAAAGTTATTTACATGAGAGTCAACATTTGCTAGGATCATTTATAAAATATCTATAGCTTGGGATTAGATCCCAAGATGATCACGAGATGATACAAAAATGACGTTGAAACCCCGTGTTTCCCAAAATTTAAAATAAATAAAATATATTTTGTAAATTCTTTTTAAATTTTATAAGACTAAAAATTTATTTTTTATTTAAAAAAATTAAATTATATAAACATCATCCCCCATTTTTTATTTTTCAAAAAAAAAATTCTAGAAAATAACTCTAGTTTTTTTATGAGTGAATACACACTAGTTTTTGAGCTTTTATTATTAACGTTTTACGAATTTTTATTTTCCTTTTTTTTTGTTATAGAATCAAATGATGTTTTCAAGATATAAATATTTTATAGAATTTTTTATTAATTAAAATAAGTTGCTTTTCTTGTTTTTAATTTTGTTCCTAAGGGCGGCATAGCTAGCTCGACCATGAAACAAAAAAAAAAAAAACGATTTTCACAAAATATTATTTAGGAAGTAGGTTTTTTTCTTCTTTTTTTTTTTCGTATTTTAAGGGTGACTTTGAAAAGGATTCATGAATTTAGGGGCTAATTTCATTCTTTATTCTTCACTTTTATTCGTAATAAAATCACAGTTAATTCCCTTTATTGTTTAACTTATTATTAACTTTTCATACTTATTAATATCAAATTTTCTTCTATTAATTTGTAGCACTAATTTTTAATTTTATTCATATTATGATTATAGTCACTTTTATAATTTTGATATTACTACGTATAAAAATTGATGATATTAGGATTATAATTTTTTTTTAAAAAAAAGAGGAAATTATGGTATTATTGAGTACATTTGAAGGTGGATGATAAGAGATAAAATAGAGAAAAAGTGTAATTAAAAAAATAAGGGAAAGAAAAAACAAATATATCACAATAAAATTGATACAAATCGTCCAACTAAAAAGAATTTGAAGTAAGATTTGCTTTTGAGTCCATCATTATAATTGAGGAACAAAGACTGATACATGGTTATTTTTATTTTCCATATGGCTACACTTGGCTGGATTCAACCTTTTTTTTTTAATTGCTAAAAGATTTCTACTTTTCAACTCTCATCTTGCAATTTCCTTCTCAAGTCTCTGCTGATTCAACCAAATAAATAAAAAAAATTGTTTCTTTCATTCGTTTTTTATATGGAAGAGTGACCAACGCTTAAACAAGCTCTCAAAATGGAGTAAAGATAATCTAAAGATAACTGATTGCTCTTAATTTTCAATCTATTGCTAATTGATTGTTGTTGATCTTTTCTTGGAATTGGTTGTTCCAATTCCATCGCTTTCTTATTGTGCTTGATGCAGCCGTCAGATCCACCTTGTATGTTTGCTTCCAGGCTGTGTCCCTTCCGCCGAAGAAAAACCCTAAATATTGGTTCAGTTTCATTAGATCTATAATGTTTTTCAGTTGTTTTATGGAACTTGTTTTTGAACTTGTTTCCATAGCATATTAAAAATCTTTAAAATAAAAAAAAATCATTTTGATAAAAAGGTAATATAGTGATTTCAATTATCATTTAAATTTCATGGATATTCAATCTTGATTCTCTCAATTATATACAAGCAATTCTAAAGTTTAAAAATTTTTAATACCACTTTTCTATTTTGAATTTGATGTTGATAATTCCTTTTTTTTATTTAAAGAAGTTTTAAATATCCCAATATAACCTTCAAACCGTTGGATTACTGCCATGTTAGATTTTTTTTTAAAAAAAAAGGTGAAAAAAGAGAAAAAATTAAGGGCAGATGTTCTTCTCTAAGGAGAAACTGCTAAAAATACAATTAAGTATATAACTAGGTGGAGAAAAAAAATTAGACACGTTAATTTTTAATAGGCTTGCCGCTCCAACTAGAATTCCTATGGCATAATTTTTCGGAGAATACAACGATATTTTTAAAGTTGGACCAAATCAGCCAGTTGAACTAGTTCAATAAAAAATCGAAGGCTGACCTAATTTAAAAATACTGAAAAATATAATTTTCAAAAATTGGTTAAAATTGATTGGCTAGACCGAACCGATTTTAATTGGAATGAATTGATTTTTTAATTTTTAAATACTTTTTTATAAAAATTAGAGAAAAAAATTTGGATTTATTTTTTATGTGTATTAGATTTAATATGTGATTTTTTTTAAATTGATAAAGTATGTATTTTTATCATTTAAAATTTTTATTTTAAAATTTCAATGATTTTTAAATTTTTTTATTAATATTTATAAAATAAAATATTTTATTATTTTATTGAATTTGAATCAATCCAATTAAATCTATTGAATAATAAATTAGTTATCAATCGTGTAATTATATTTTAAAAATATTGTGATACACAAATAATTAATTAAATTGTTCGTTACAAGTTATATCCTTTAATGTTTCTAATGTGTTAATTTAAAAAATGTTTTTTAGGCCCTAAAATTACAATTTTAGAGCCTTTTTAGGGTCCCATGCATAGGTTTTTGTTTACTTCAAATTCCAGTTTCTCAACGAACAATCATTATACCAGAAAAAACAAAGGCCAGCCCTATTAAAATGTTGCCTTATTAAGGAAGAAAAATGTCAGCCAAAATGGATCTTCCTTCTTCCATATATATATATATATATATATATATTTGCATTTCATTCCTCTATGATGTATTCTTCATTATCATGAGAATGCCATAGTCATTACATATATTAACTAGTTTTACTATCCTACTTTGTCATCAAAATGAAATTTGAAAATTTTTTATTGACTTCATTTTCTTTTCGTGAAATTTACTAAAAATATATTTTTAATCAAAATTAAAATAATTTTTTAAAAAAATACTTAATATTACATAATATATAATCAAAATTTTAAAATTTATAATAATCGTAGATAATGCATGATAAAAAATAACTAATAAAATGTGAAAGTTTTCATTTATTTTATTAATTAATAATACGAGTTACCTCTATGATATGATTTGGTATTTTTATGAAAAAAGTAATGAATATTATTAATTTTTATAATAATTTGGGAATAAAGAAATATTTAAATATTAATAAACTAAATGAGTTTGCAATTTTTTTTTCAAAATTTTCCTATGAATTATATAGGGTTAATTATATTGATGGTCTTTGATCTTTTATTATAGTACCATTAAAATCTCAAAACTTTATTTTGACAATCAAAATATGACGTGGTAGTAATATGTCGCCACATGTCAAAAATTAAAAAAAAATAATTTTGCTTTATTTTATACTCATGTGTGAGAAATTAAGAGCATAACAAATGATTTTAAATATGATGAAAATGTAATTTTATATCTAATAAAAAAATATAGATACAAAATAAGATGAAATTGAATTTTTTTTTACCATAAAATTAAAATATGACTGTCGCATCATAATTTAATTGTCAAAAACAGTTTCAAGGATTTTTTTTTTGAGATAAAATTAAAAGTTTAGACATTTTATTTTTATAAAATAAAGTTTAAAAATTTTAATAGTATAATAACAAAAAATCAGGAACTATAAGTGTAATTAACCTTGAGCATATGTAATTACTATATATTTAGTGCATTAAATTTTGTTCTTGACTTGTATATGACTCTGCTTTAATTTTTTTAAGGATCTATCATAATTTTCCATATTGGAAAATAATTTTAAATTTTTATTTTCATAAATAAATAATTATTTATTAAATGATAAAATTTTAACATTTAATCTTAAAATTATTATTGACAACGAGTATCATTTACTCTTTCATAAATAATAACCTAACAAATTCAACAGGCCGCGACATACGAATATTACAAAAGAACTTTTTTTTTTTTCAAATACCGATGGAAAAAGTTTATGAAATTATAAAAAAACGAAACTTAAAATAAATAAATCATGTAATTTCCTCGATCTTGTAACAGATGAAATACTTTAACTTAATGAAAAGCAAATGGATCTAAATTTATTTAGTTTTGCAAGGGCCATAGGGCTTGGCCTACCTCATGAACCCAATACAAATTATGAGTTGAGACCCGTTGGACAATTAACGAATTTTCTAAAAAATTTTACAAAATTAAACTGTTTTTTTAGATGTGCAATGGTAGGGTTTTAATAAAAAATTATCTTTAAAATTAACCTTATGTGTTGATTGGATATAGTCTATCAATTTTTATCGTTCAGTTGAATTTATTAATAACTATATAAGTCAAAATTAATATTATTGGTCAGATTATCCAGATCAATCAGGTCTATTAAATTTGAATAATTTTGTTCATCGATATTATTTTTGTTTTTTAATATGAATCTTAAAACAGTTCAAAAATATTGAAAAGTTTCTAAAATTTTAATGGTATAATGTCATCTCGATAAAAGTTTTATAATTTTTTTAGATTTTCACAAATATTATATATATTTTTTGCATATTTTAGACATATATATATTGAATATATTGTACGTATATTAATTCAGTTTTAACTATTATATGGACCATTTTTATATATTTCTTAAATATAATGTATATAGTATAAATATAATTTATACTTTGAGTTTCAAATGAGAATATATATACTACATTATCAATAATATAATATAATATGTGTATATATTATCAATGTGTTTGCATATGTTATAAATATATTTTGTATTTATTATATATATTGGTATTACGTTTATATTATTTTTAATTATAATGTATATATCATATAAATATTGTCATATATATTGAATTTTAGGTGAGAATATATAAACTATTATTAAAATAGCTTAAACATATTATATATTGTGCATATATAAATTTCTACAACTAATTTCAATATAATTTAAAATTTTATCATATTATAAATGGATATTCAATAATAAAAACTATAACAATAATAAAAATAAAAATAATAACCAAACAAAAGAATCAATAGCAAATTGAAAAAAAAAACAAAAGAAAATATAAAAAATTAAAATTAAGAATCTTTAAAAGAAATACAAATAATGAAAAGAAAAAAATAAAGAGTAAAATTTATCGTGAAAGCATTAAAAAACAAAAAAGCAAATAGATATATTTATAAATATAGAAAACTAAAAAAAAAAAAATAACGGCCATAAACGTAACCTTAAATTCCGTATTTCACGTAATTTCTTTAATCATCTATTATTGGAGAG
Organism: Garcia nutans; assembly: GCA_947685225.1. NCBI lineage: Eukaryota > Viridiplantae > Streptophyta > Magnoliopsida > Malpighiales > Euphorbiaceae > Garcia > Garcia nutans. The sequence goes on along the minus strand of CANTUV010000010.1, from coordinate 10,471,680 downwards.
CACAGGTCACTAGGAATGACTATAATATAAATATAATATACTATATAATTATAATTAGAAAACCTTAAAAAATATATCAATTAAATAAAATTATAATTTGAATCCTTCGTACCATTAGACTCGGCTTCATTGCCTAATATTTTAGTAATTTTTAACCTATAAATTTTCAGACATGAGTAAATAATTCGAAATCAATCAACTTAGTCTCTAATCGGATAAATTCAATTAACTATATCGGTTTAAATCAATTAAATAAGTCGATTTTAACTTATAAATGTATTAATAAAATCAAGTGAACCTGATAAAATTGATCAAACTTAACTAAACAGAATAATAATGATAGATTTTTAAAAATAAATTTTTTCGATTGATTCATAGTGATCGGATCAACAGATTATTAGAACTAACTAATCCGGCCAATGATCATCTCTAAAATTTTTAACTATTATTTCATATTTACTTTAGATTACCTGTGATCATAGTTTGGTTAATTAAAACTGGCAAAAATAATAAACTTTAACCTTAATCGGTAATAATCGATTTGATTAAAATTCAGACCTTTAAGTGACAGACTAATTTCGATTCTGCTTTGAACTGATGATTTAAATTGATTTTATTATAGTTATTTAATTTATATTTTTAATAAAATTAACTATAATTGATAATATTTTTTAAATAATTAAATATTTACCTCATAAATTTAATAATATAAATTAAGTTAAACATAATGATATTAATTATTTAAAAATAATAACACATTAACAATAATTATTACTAGTCTATTAATAATGATAATAATATGACAACTTTTTATAAATATATTTTTTTATTTTAAACATATATACTTAGCTGCATGTATAATTTCAAATATTTAATATTACAATTAAAGCATAAGAAAAAAAATATTAATTCTAAAATTTAAATTTTGAACTAAAAATTATATATAATTTTTTAATATGCGTATACTAAAAATTAATATTTATCTATTAATACTATATATATTAATATATATTTTTAAAAAATATATATTAGTTTTTATTTTTTTATTTTTAACTATATAAATCGGTTTTGGTTCCAGTTAGAGCCTCTTTTCTCAATTCTAACATGATTAATAAACCGAACCGATAGTTCATAATTTAATTCATGATTCACACTTAAATAAACCGACAATGGATAACTAAGACTAATGCAAACACTTAAATCAATAGGAGCCTATATTCTTCATTATTTTTTTTAGAAATCATGAATATAATATTATAAAATAAATAAATGGCGCATTTTAAATAGTTATTCTATATAATTTTTATATCAAAATAGATATAATATTTAGTTTTTATTTTTATTTTCATATTTTATTAATTTTTAGAAAAAAATTACATGCTATTTAAGTTTTTATTATGACATTTTTTTTCTTTATTGTTTGAAAATTATATATTATCTTTAAATAAAAGTTTATTATTCTTTAATAGATGTTATTTGTTTTTCCTATGTGAAGATATCCTTCTTGCATAAAGTGTGATGGTGATTTAAATCTTATATATTTTAAAATATTATAATTTCATATTTATATTATAGATGTATTTTTTGATTCATTATGATTTATTAATGAAAATTTATTTTAATTAAAAAAATTTGTTCTATATTTGCTATTTTATTAAATGAAAAACTCATTGGCTTTATTGTATAACTATTTTAATTTGATAATTTAAACTTAATTTATTTTTCTCATTCATCATTTAATTTTCATTAAAACATGTTCCTTGGCATTTTTATATTGAAGATTTAAAAGATTTCTTTAAAAAAAAAAATTAGAGTCAATGTCCTGGATTCCATCAAACACAAGCATGACATATGTTTTTTTTTTTTTTTGCACAGTACATATACAGCACCCTAAACTTAGCAAATTTGACTATTTTGCCCATTATATTTATATATTTGTCATATTATTTTTTTATACTTATCTATTTTGCTCAAATAAATACTTATATAATCATGTATCATTCACTTTGTTATTGTATTTATCTATTTCATATTCAATAAATATCTAGATAAATATAATACTATATGAGCATGCAATTATCTATTTAATACAAAATACATAAGTAAAAGGTGCAAAATGATTAATATATGATTATATAAGTGTTTAATGAAATAAACTAGATAAGTTTAGAGAATAATATAATAAATATATAAATATAAGAAGTAAAATGACTAAAGCTGTCAAGTTCGGAGCATAATTGACATATTAAGTTTTTTTAAGGTATGATATTTTATATAAGCAATAGACTTATTAAAAAGAATGTCAAAAATCTTTTTGAGAGCACCAATACATAATGTAAAGTTAAAAGTTAAAATGAAACTAATGTAAGCATTCAAAAAGTTATAAATTCAAATTAAAAAGAATGTTTTTTCTTACCCAGATCTCAAAAGTTTCAAGGTAAAATTCAGATCCTTTTTCGATCTTTATAAAAATTAAAGTACCTAATTTTTAGTCTATATACTATATTTTGAGAATTAATAAATGCCTAACATATGACTAATCAATAATAATAATAATAATAATAATAATAATATATCATTTTAACAACAATGACTTTTCGATTCAAAGTTTCAAGCAATTCCTTAATTTTGAGTAATAATCAATTTTTTTTTTCTTTACTTCCATACGTTTGGCGTTTTCAATTAACTCTCAAAAATGCCTAAGAAATAGAATTAAATTAAAAAATTCTTAAAGAATTAGTAAAATAAATTCATGACATGCATATTGTTATATTATATACTGTAAAGAATTACATAAAGTTCAGTACCTAAAACATAAATAATCCAAACTCATAGTTAAGAGAGATTTTTAAAAAAAAAAAAGATAGAAATAAAATTAGATAATGCTAAATTAATTAATTAAAATCCGAACCATATTTGTCAGCTACTAGCCACGCCTACGCTTAATTGATCCGAATTGGCGACGGAAGACGACGCCCCATTTCCATACTTAGCCACCGTTCTCAGACTCTCTATCAACTCCTCTGTTCGTGCCTCTTGCGCCAGTATCTCCGATAAATATTCAGGGCATATTACTAGTTTCACCTTCCAAACTCCGCTTCTATTATACCTCGGAAACACCTCAGCCTCCGTCGTCGATCGTTCACTGCCCTTTGATTATCGAAGGACATTCGATATGGTGCAACTTTTGACGCTGAATTAAAAATAGAAGAAAAAGATGAATTCATGCTATTATTCTTAGTAAATATCGAATTCATTTTATTAATGGTGTTGAGAGGAAGAAGATAGTAAATATTTCCAGCCTGAAGCTCTTCGTTATGGAGGAGAGGCGGAGAAATCAGATCGCGACTACGGTAAATAGCATGGCCAGGGAATTCGTTTGTTATGCACTCAGCTGTTACAGGAGCGTAGAGCTCCATTATGCCACCGTCTGTGGTTTCGACTTTTATCATTTCTTCTACTTCCATTAATCCAAATCCTTTGAACACGCAATTCCCCATTTTCAACAGATCAATATCTTGCTGCTACTGCTAGCGATAGAAATTACGAAACTTTATATAAAACTGAGGTGAAGATGATGCGTCGGTAGGGAGTTTCTTGTGGATTTCTTGAAGATGGGCCAATGCCTTGTTTAGCCGACTCTAGAATGCTTTTCTTGGTACACTAATTCTTAAATTTTAATAGTAGAATGGACCCACATTTCATCTTCACGGGAACGTATATATATGCTTTTAGATTAATTAATCCTTTGTTTAATTAATTAATCATAGAGCTTTGATATCTTAATTGCTACTTTGTAAGAACAGAATCCAAAGGTCGAAAAAGTTCAAAACTTTGACTAGGTAATTAACTCTCTGATCATTGATCATGATGAAATAATTTCGTAAAGTCAATAGATACATCAATGTGTTTATGCCTTTTAATATATGCAATCTGGAAGTGGAGCCCTCCTTTTATTTAAGCCATGAAAAGATGGAAAGGTGAAGGCTTACCAGTTACCAACCAGGGCGGTATCCGGTTTTGTCCTTCAGACCATTCAGGAAACCACATCGTCGTCGTTTAATTCAAATTATGGATTTCCGGTAAATTATCTAAATGAATGAACATAGGAATCCCATTTCTTATCTCTTTATTAATCCAATAATTAAGATTCAAAATTTGCTATCCTAATTAACGGTACATTGTGCCAATAACTAATGGGATTAGCCTAAAAAAAGTTTGCTTGGTTCGACTGTTTGAGAGTAATTGATAGGTGTTTAGTCTCTGATAACTAAACTAAAGTGTTTGGTGATAATTGTAAAACAAATACCGTGGTTAATTGTTTTCCACTTTAAAAGCTTCCAATGATTTAGATTTGGTTTTTCTTTAATTAACATATAAATTATCCCATAGTAAACAATAAAAATAACAATAAACAATTATTAACCAATTAACTTTTTAGTTAATTTATGACGACATAGAACTTAGTTTTTTATTTTATTATTTTTGAAAATGATTTTTTTTATTGGAGGTCTAATATGACCAAATAATATTATGATTTTGTACAAAATTGTAATCATCCTCTTTTCATATATTTATTACTGAATTAGTAAAAATTCTCTATTAGAGAGGTTTGAATTCTAATTTGAAACTTCTTATTTCTTCCACTTATTCAAATCATATTTGATTGATGAAAAAATTAATTTATTTACGTGGGTTTTAATAGGATATTTCATTATTTTGATGCAATAAAAACATATTTGATTATATTACATAATCGAGTTAGAGTTCTTATTTATTGAAAACATTATATGTTATTATAAACTGGCAAAATTATTATTTGAGTGATAGTTCAAACTCAGTTAGTTCAAATTCAGTACTATATTTGTTGGAAGTATTTATCCATTTTTAATAAAAAAAAATTTTAATCACTCTTAGAATAATTATCGTTTATATATCATCTTTAAAAAAAAATTTAAAATTTTATAAAAATATAAAGATATTACTATATTCTTTTCACACACATAAATTAATACACTAATTGAAATTAATGTATATATGAGAAGTAATGAAGTCTTTTCGCCACCCTTATACTTCACACTTAATAAATATTTTCTCCATTTTATTTTAAATAACATTTTAAATTTTAAATTTTAATATAAAATATTTGACATTCAATAATATTAATATACAATTTTAATATTATTTACTAATTTATTCTCTATATTTAATACTATTATTAATAATAATGGAATGTAAATATTAAACGGAGAAACTATTAATATTATTTACTAATTTGTTCTCTATATTTAATACTATTATTAATAATAATAGAATGTAAATATTAAAGGAGAAACTATTAATTAAAGATAAACTGATAATTTTATTTAATTTTTTAATATAAATAAAATTTTATAAAATATTATTTAAAATAGAAAGGAAGAAATATGCTATTTTGAGATTGAAAATAGATTTTATTATCCATTACTTATTTTGGAAAAATTATTATTTTTGTAAAAAAATATATATGGTACCAAAATTATCATTTTATATATTAAAAAATTAATTAATTTTTTAACTATATATTTTATTATTAATAAATTAAATAAAAATATAATAATTTTGATATTAATAAATTAAAAAATATTTTAATGTATTTAAAATAATTTTATAATATAATATTTAAAGAATTTTGATAATTTTTTTTAGCAGATATAGGTTAGCTGAATGCGATAATTTTATTAAAACGGAGGCTGGATTATGGCGCAAATATATAGGCAATGGACAGTTATAGCAATTTTACTCTTTCGGCGGCACTCATTATGCGCTGAAATTTGTGCGTTTTGTTCGCCAAGCAATCATAAACGATTCTCTTGGGCTTAGCGAGAGCACTGAAGCCCCAGGACATTCCTCTACAGCTTCCCATTGCGAGTTTCTATTTCGGTTCCAAATTCAATATGTGAGCAAAAAAAAAATAGGCAAATGTTGTTTAAGTTAATTTATGAAGCACAGCCTTACTTTATTAATTAGGCACGTAACTCTCTGTTTTACTATATTTTCTCCGTTTTAATTTAAATATTATTTTAAAAAATTTTATTTATATAAAAAAATTAATTAAAATTATCAATTTACTTTTAATTAATAATATTTTTTTAATATTTATATCTTATTATTTTTATTTATAAATAATAACATTAAATATAAATAATAAATTAATAAATAATATTAAAATTTTATCTTGATATTATTGAACATTAAATATTTTAAAATAAAATTTAAAATTTAAAATGATATTTAAATTAAAATGGAGGGAGTAAATAATTCTCAGGGTGAGAGTGGGAATATTACTTTTAAATTTTGAAATTAGTGGTTTGTAACTGTGCCACAAGATTTGATTTAATTATCATAATTACCCCCATCGTAAATTTGCAACGGTTACCAACCTATTATATAACTTTAGAAGTGTTTATTTTAAATTTTAATTTTAAGATGGATGGTTAATTATGGAATCTGAGAAATAAACTTGATATCATGTGTAAAAATTAATATATGTGGGTTTTTGGGTGTTAGGAATTCAAGTAAAAGTTAGATATATTGAATTTATCTTATATAATAAGATCATTTATATTTAATTGGTAAAAATTTTGATTCTGAATTCTGATCTATATCAAAGTTTTCAGGTGCTAAGGTTAAGGAAAATTTGAGATATATTAGACATATAATAAATCGTATATATTTTACAATATAAAATATTTTTGTTGAATTATATTTCTTTTTATAAGTTCATTATTTTTTTATAATTATTATCTGATTTATCATCACATTTATTGTATTTTATGGGACTAACAATTTTATTATTTAAAACAGACTTATTTTGAAAATAAATTAACGGTAAGATTTTTTTTACTTACATTATGAAAGAGTTGGCTATTGTAACTTCCAATAAAATTTAATATAATTGCAATCATTCTATTGATAATTTGAATTATATATAATCAGTCTAACTAGGGCTAGGATAGTGGATCGACCAGTGGTGTTTGAATTATTTATTTTTTAGTTCAAACCAGAAAACTCCAAATCTAACCTATTAGCTCCAATTTGAAAATTCAAAAAATTTGAAATTTAATAAAAAGAATTAATTATTTTGAAATAAATAAAAAAATACATAATACCATTTTTATTGATTTTGCAAATTTTTTTTAAAAAAGTAAATGTATTAAATAATAACTAATTTAAGAAATGAAACTCCAAAAACATGCCAAAGCAAAAGTAAACTCAAACCATCATACATATAATTACACTCGCATGTTTAATGTATAATCTAATAGTAATATAGCTTCACATTGAATCATCAAAGTCTGAATTCTCTTTTCTCAATATTTAAACAAAAAATTACAATTTATCACAATTAAAGTTTTGATATTTTAATTACTTCTAATAATAAAATGTACTTAATAAAATAAAAAATAATTTTTATATAAAAATGGAATTTTAAAGTGTATTATTTTATGTATTTTTTCTGAAAGAAGTGTCAGGTTAAATGAAATGAATGGATATGTACATCTTGCATTTTAACTCGTAGCCAACTTGTACAATTTTTTGAGCTATATGAATAGCTAAAAAACAAAATAAAATCCACCAAAAGAGAATATTTATAGGAATTGTGTTATATTTTAGAACAAACGAAATGCAGCAAAAATATGAATATAAAAAAAATAACGATGAAAATGAATTTATTAATATTTAATGATAAACATACGTAGGAAGTCCCTCTCTCCTACGTAGGTCCTGGAAAATCACTATATATATATATATTTTTTTATTTAAAGATTCGATCCCCTGAAAATATTTTTGGGGGATCGAACCCCGCACCTTCCCCTAGTGGATTGGGTGCTAGCCCGCTGGACTACCCCCAGCGGGTATAAAAATCACTATATATATATATATTATATATATATATAACTGCATGATTCTTGACTAAAAATTGCCCCAACCAAGACATTGCCATTTCTATTGGCAACGACATATTTCATGACTTAAATATGGTAAAATATAAATCGCACTATACTAAGAACTGTCATTATGTATTAAATGTAGCTTGCCAACATGGACCATCAAAACACATGAACCATGCTAGAATATAAGGTCATCAATTAAACTAAATTTTAAACTATTATAAGGAAGAATGAAGACTCTGACTATTTGCAGATATATATTAGGTACTAAAAGTTGACAAACTTTAATAACGAGTAAGAAAAATCTTCTGTCATGGACGTACAATTAATTAATATGTGCAAGTAAATATTAATCACATTTTAGGCATTTAATTAGCCCTTCTCCTACTCAAATTATACGTGTATAAAAATTAAATTAACTTAGTGTCAAAGGCAGAGAAACTTATCGAGAGAGATTAAATTAAATTAAATTAGGAGAAGTACTAATTGATATTAATGGGGTGCTGTTTAAGGAGGAATTGGGTGGTGCAAAACCAGTATTATCGGCGAGAGGAGGAGGATGGAATTAAGAGCTCTTCTTCAAAGAGAAATAAGTTAAGAATGAAGGTACGTATGAGTAGAAGGCAACTGCAAGAGTTGAAGGATTCAAGCAAAGATGAGACAGAGCTTGGTCGTCGGATTCTACATGAATGCTTTCATGGTAGGTTATGTGCTCGTGTTGACGTTGGCCATGCTTTGGGTTTCGAATCTCAGCATGCAAACTGCTTGAGTCCTATCATGGAAGAGTAATGTCTCACTTCATCTCAAATTCTCCATCTCTCTTTTTTTTTTTTTTTTAACTTGTTTCTTTCCTCTAAATATTCGGCTTGAATTTCAAGTTATGCTCTTATTCAAATTATAAGATATTGATTGCATACTTAACTTAAATGGATATAATAAATTACATATGAATTTCAATAGTTATATATGAGTGCATTTATGGGACTATAATTTTGACTTGATTAAATTTTATATTTAATATATAAGTAATAAATTTAAAATTCGTTTATATAAAATTATTAATTAATAAAATTTATCTAGAAATAAAGTAGATTTCATTTTTATTTATATTTGATATTTAAGAACTCTATCAAATTTGGTTCGTTAAGTTTTTTAAAAAAATTTTATAAGCATATTAATGTATGAATATTTAAAAAGAGAGGCTTAAATTTAAATTTATTTATAAATTACTAGATGTATTATCAATTTTATCATTAGGTTAAAAATGTTGACGTATTTCTTCATCATGAACTTGTGGGTTTATAACTTAGTATTGGGAAATGGATCGGCCCTGATAGTAATATTATCCAATACTAATGGGCTTTGGGTCCATTAACGCAAACCGACCAGATCTTGCATTTGTTCATCGAATTTGAAAACGAACATTGGGGCTGATAGTGTCACCTTAAAGATCATGTTTGATTGATTGGGCTCAAGTCTTGAAACGACTGTTCCAATTCTAGGAAATGCCTCTAGTAAAGGCTTAATAAGACATTGGCCAAAAAAAAGGATTAATACGACATCTGCTCCAAAACGACATGTACTGCCTAAAGCCTAAAGAGGTATAATAAGTAAATGAACCCCCACAAGAGAATGTTTATGATGGTCATAAAATACATGAACCTAGGGGTGGACATTTTCGGTTCGGTTGGCCGAACCGAACTGAAACCCTAAAATCGATAAAAAAACCAATGATATATATTTTGAACCGAAACCGACCGAAAAAATGCAGAAACCGAGAAAGCACCGAACCGAAAAAAATCGGTCGGTTTCGGTCGGTTTTCGATTCAAACCGAAAAAAAAAAATTGAACCTGCTGCAGAGATCAAAATGCCATCAATTTCACTGTTTCAATTCAAATCCAAACATCATTATCAATTTCAATTCAAAAACAAATCAAATCCAAACTCATCAATTTCAATTCAAACACACAAATCAAACCCAAACTCACTAAAATTAAAAGCATGCAAATTGAGCTTCAAATATTACAAATCAAGTAATCAACAACAGTGTTTCGATTAAAATCCAACAATTTCTTCCAAGCTAATAATCTGTACAAAATAATTAAACATAATTAGAAAAGAAAAATGCAAAATATATGTACAAGTAGTGAAAGTCCAAACCTCAATCAATAGATAAGGGAACCGAGGTACTTCCGCCTTCACTTTCCAAAATTTCGGACATTTCTAAAAAACAAAAGATCAAACAATAATAAGTTAAACATAAAATGCATACAAATTCAATAAACAAAGTTTAAATCAAATAAAAGCTCTTCTACATACCGCTTCCAAATTTGTTAGTATCATCAATTGATTCTTCAACGCACATAGGCTCCTCCAAGTCTCTTAACCAATCCCTCGCACAAACAAGAGCCTCGGTCATTTTAGGATCTAAAGAGGTCCTAAATGCATCAAGAATTCTACCTCCGGTGCTAAAAGTCGATTCTGATGCAACTGTAGAAATTGGAATGGCCAACACATCTTGTGCGATTTTTGCTAGAACAGGGAATCGAAGAGCGTTCATTTGCCACCACTTCAAAATGTCAAATTCTTCAACATCTTTGTGGAGAGACTCCTCCAAATACAACTCTAGTTCAGATTTTTGGATATCAAGTTCGCCACTAGCTATCTTTTGTCTTTTCACTATGCTTCTCAATTGACCCCTTCTACCACAATCAACATCAACTACTTCGGAAGAGGGTGAAGCATTGTTATTTGAAGTAGGCTTATGAGCCTTTTCCATTGATTTGCGATACTCTTCATAAAGCTCTTCAATAGCCAGTTTAATTGAATTGTATAATTCGGTTCCTTCTTGCATACCATGTGTTTTATGCAAACACATCCCCTATGTATTGTAATTTGTCCCTTGGATCCAACACCGTAGCTATATAGATGAGTTTGTTCATCTTACCCGAATCACCCCAATATTTATCAAATTTTTCTTTCATAAGTTCACCCATTCGCTTCAAACCCTCATCACCACTCCTTATCCAACATTGCAATCTCCAATTAACATCACTAATCTCATTAAAAAAATGTATTACTAGTGACATACAAACTACCAGATATGCGAAGAGTCATCTCATAAAAGACTTCCAACATGTCTGCCATTTTTCTAATCTTTGACCAATCTTCAGCTTCAGGCACACCACCAACCTCCTCTTTGAGCTTAGATATAAAGAATGGATCTTTATATGGTAAACTATCAAAAGCTCTTTCATACTTCTCAGCAGCTCGCAACATTAAATAGGTGGAATTCCACCTAGTAGAAACATCTAAACATAATGGTCTCAACCTAGCGGGAGACGATTTTTGCACTCAATTTTTCCACTCTCAATACATTCTTTAAATCGTCTCAACCTAGCGGGAGACGACCTAACAAACCTAACAGCAGTCCTAAGTTTCATAACAGATGCATTGACTTCCCTTAATCCCGCATTCACAACTAGGTTAATTATATGAGCAATACATCTCATGTGAAAGTAAGCACCTTTATTCACAGTTGAATTCCAATTAACAAGTTTTTTTTTTCAAATATTCCAATGCGGTATCATTTGAGGATGCATTGTCAACAGTTATGGTCATTATCTTTTCAATACCCCAATCTAAAAGAGCATTTTCAATAGCTTTTCCAATATCATCTCCCTTATGGCTAAAAATTGGACAAAAACACAACACTTTTTTTTTCTAATTTCCAATCAGCAGTGATATAATGTGCTGTAATAACCATATAGTTAATATTTTGAAGTGAGGACCATGTATCGGTAGTTAGGCATACCCTAGATGAAAATTCAGAAAATAATTGTTTCAATTTTTTTTCTCATCTATGTATAATTGCCAAATGTCACGAGAAATAGTTTTCCTACTAGGAATTTTGAACTTGGGATTCATTTTCAAGCAAAACTTTAAAAAACCCCTCCCCTCGACAAACTTGAATGGTAATTCATCTACTATAATCATTTCAGCCAAGGCCTTTCTAATCTCCTCATAATCAAATTTCCATGTATTAAGTGTCCCCATACCAGACTTCACACCAGAATGCAATTTATGCAGAGATAATTCTGCTTGCCTAGTTTCTTTATTATGCGGATTAAACCTACACCTATCAACATGAGCATTTAAAGTAGACGTACCATTATTTTTGGTATCACAACAGAACTCCCTGTGGCAATAATTGCACTTGCATTTTGATGGATTATCTAAGTCTTTACTGAAGTGCTGCCAACATTCAGACTTTTTCCTCCCCAGTTTTGGCTTATTTTTAGAGGCAGCCATAGTTTTTCTTTGTTGTTCAGAGTCAGACCCTGCAGGTGCAGGAGCATTAACACATTCAACTACTTGGTTTTTCTCAAAATTTTGAGCATTGCTACCAGCAGGAGGAGCCGGAGCCGAATCCACTTCCATACGAACTACAATGCAAAATCAAATGCAAAATCAGATTTATCAAATGCAAAATCAAATTGAAGTGGTGCAAAATCAAATGCAAAATCAAATCAACTACAATCCACATTCAACTACAGAAGATCAAATGCAAAATCAGATTGATTTTCAGATTTGCATAAACAGAATCAAAGTAAACAGAATCAAAACCGAACCAGAAACAAACATAAACAAAGAAACAGAAACAAATCAAAGTAAAGTAAAGAAAGTTTCTTACAGAATCATATTAACCGATTATCAAAGTAAAGTAAAGAAAGTTTCTTACAGAAACAAATCAAAGCAAAGTAAAGAAAGTTTAAGAAACATAATCAAATTAAACAGAATCAAAACCGAACCAGAAACAAACATAAACAAAGAAACAGAAACAAATCAAAGTAAAGTAAAGAAAGTTTCTTACAGAATCATATTAACCGATTATCAAAGTAAAGTAAAGAAAGTTTCTTACAGAAACAAATAAGTAAAGAAAGTTTAAGAAACAGAATCAAAGTAAATATATATGACAAATTAAAGAAATCGAGAAACTAAGAAAATGAAAGACCAAAAACCGAATGCAGGAGCTAACCGAAACTAAAATGTTTTCCAAACATCCAAGAGAGCTCAACCGAGAACATGGAAAAATTTCAAAATGGAAACAAATTGAAAACCAAAACCACACAAAACCAAACAGAAATTAACCCAAGAAAGAAGTAACAACACGAAACTTACAAACATTTTGATTTCGGAGCGATAAATCTATCTGTTATTCAGCTTCCAAAATTAAACCCGACACAAAACACTAACCAGCGAGGGGAAGAAGCTGCTGGTGGCGACTGGCGCAGAGGACTGTGGACTGCTGGTGGCGACTGGAGCAGAGGACTTGGACTGCTGGTGGCGATGCGAAAGGGAAGAACACAGGGACATGGGAGAGCGGCGTTAGGGGTTAGAAAACGAAATGGGAAAAGAAAAGAAAACACTAAAATAAAACGAAACGCGCATAATAATGGAGAACGGTTTCGGTCGATTTTCGGTCGGTTCGGTTATCTGAGTAACGAAACCGCTGACCGACCGACAAAATTCGGTTTTATATATTTACAACCGAAAACCGAACCGACAGTTCGGGTAACCGATTTTCTGATCGGTTTCTCGGTCGATTCGGTTATTTTGTCCACCCCTGCATGAACCCATCTTGGCCTCTCTCAATTTCTACCCTAACCTTCTATTCTTATAGGACTCGCATTAGCCATTAGAGCTTACACACTTGGCACTTACCATCTCCATCACATATTTCATTTCATTTATTTTTTTTAATTTAATAACCTCTTATTAATAAATACATTTTCTATTTAAAAAATATTAAAAAATATAGATATTTACCCCAATAATAGGTGAAATATAATTTAATACAAATAAAAATTAAAAGTGCACTTATCATTTTTTTTAGATTGAGCGAGCTTTTTTGTTCGTATATATTATTATTATTTTATTTCTTAAATTTATTAAAATATATATATTACAATTTGTTTAAATCATCATTTTGAAATTTTCTTAAATTCAGATATTAATTTTTCTTAGCTTCCTTTTTCCCCTCTGCTCCAACTTGAATGTTTAAGTAGTAAATTAATATTTGATGTTTAGTGGGGTTGGTCTTTTTTAAAAATAAAAAAAATTAAGCTGAACTTTTAGATAAATTTTGGATTTTGCTAGGAATAGAAAATAAAATAAAAAATATTTTATTATTTAAGTTAATATATTTTTATTTTTAAAAAAATGAAAAAAATAAAATCACAGATTGGTTAATATTTAATTAAAAAATTAAATTAGTAATTTACTATGGAAATAAGAAACTAGGGGCTGTAGTGTGTATGAATTAGTAATAGAAGGGAATACAATTGGATAAAGCGAGTGGAAGGAAACACATCTGGCCACGTTACGGTAAAAGAAAGTCCATTGACTAAGCACGTGCAGGTCCGAGGAAGAGTACGTTATGATAAAATATAGGCCGTGAGATAGTGGGAAAAGGAGATCCAACGATATGAAAAAATAGAAGAAAGGTAAAATGAAAAATATAGGAGACAACAAATGGAAAGTACCGGCAAAAGCATGTGCTATCTTCTGACGGAGTGACTCTGCCTGCCTGGATTTGCAGCCTTCATGTGGATAGTTCGACACTCTCCTCATTTTCCCACTTTCTCTTCCTTTTTTTTGTTTGATCTCTTATATATATATATATATATATATATAAACATAGTTGTATATTTAAATTCAGTTTATCTTTTTTATCTTTTAGAGAATTTTGCTCATTTTCATGTTCAATTTTTTGAGTCAGCATTTTAAAGATAATTTCTAAAATATTGGTCAAATTTTAAAAGTCAACCTCAATTGGTAAATTGATCTAGAAATATTTCTAATCAATTAAAAAAAAATAAAAACAAGTATAACATTCTATTCTCTTGCAATTTTAAATCTTGGATCTGTAGAATTATATATTTTTTCCTCATGAATTAATAGATGCATTTTTATTTATCTTAAATTATAATCCATTTATCATTTTAATAAATTAACTAATATATTGAATTTTTATTATATTCATATTTAATATTATTTATTAAAAATATTTATTGAATATAATTTATAAATAAATGATGACTTTAAATTATATATGCTGGAAGAGATTTTAGGGATAATTAAAATAAATATTGTTGAAGAGAAAAATTGAGAGAGAATAAATAAATTTGTTGTGTTGGTACCCATTTGATTAATTTTTGCAAGCAACAAACTTGCATTATTGTGATACTATAATTAGCACAATGTACATTAATGTTAATGAATCATGTGGTAGCTGGTGGCATTTTGCCTCTTAAATCTATTTGATTAATTTTGCTTTTTTGTGATTCAACATACATAAAAGCAGCTTAATTTACTCCTTTTTCTGGCACGTAAGTAGGAAGTTGTTGGATTTCAATATTGGAAATCAATCCTATAGCTGTTGCCATTACCCACCATTAATTGTTTAAATCAAATTCAATATACTATCTTATAACCAAATTAATATTCATAGATCTGTCATTTAGTTAATTAATTACTGTTCTTGGAGCAGTGAAATAATGAGCTAGTGGTTGGATTTTAATGTGATATATTTATATATAATTAAGAGAGTGGAGCAATCAATACAATTTGCTGTGGGCAACACCAGCTATCTTGAATGAGATACATGAAAATTAATCAGATTGAAATTTATTTCTCATGATCTAATCTTAAAGGTGAGAAATTGTTATACAATTAATTGTAAGTTCAAGCAGCTTTTTCCATCTGGTGGAAAATGTTGCAAATGAAAGATGTTTTGTTTGACTGCTTAATTTTAATTATTTTGGGTCAACCATGCGATGATGGTCATGTAAAAGCAAGGCACACCGTTAATACAATACAAGGTGTTCACAAAAGGTTACAGAAGACTCTTTCTAATTTAATAATTTTAACTAATAAAAAGTTTTTTTTTTCTCCTTTTGCTTTTTCTCTAATTTAATTTGACATATTTCTATAACTCTCCCTCATTGTTACGCGGACTGAGACTGCTCAAAATCGGATTATGTCCGACCGATTTTATTAATGATAGTAAAAAAACGACGCCGCTCTATATGTTAGAAATCAATACCTTTGAGTCCCTCGATTCTTCATCTTTCCCTCGCCGCGATTTCCAATCTTCGTCAGGAGCTTCTTTTATCTCATCAATATCTTTAATCTCCTCTCAATCTCATGATGCTTTTAAATATGAAAATTGGAGAAAAGTGGTGAGTATTTGCAGGAAAAAAATAATATAATTGTAATTTACAGAAATGCTTTTTTAGTATACATTATTAACAAGATGGACTCCACCTAATTTAATGATTAAAGCGGGAAACATATCAGATGTATAAATGATTCTAAAGAGGTTTGCTAAAAAAAATGATTCTAAAGAGGAAGAGGCCATGGTTCTTCTTTTTTATATATAATTGTAATATATAATAATTATACATTAATTTTATTAAATAATTTGTAATATATAATAATTATACATTAATTTTATTAAATAATTTCAAAATTTATTTAACAAAATTAATGTATAATTATTATTCAAGTCATCAATGGAATTTTGATCAATTGAATTCTCTTAATTAATTAATATAATTATACGTGGTTCTTCAAATTTAAATTTTTAGCTCCATCCCTGTGACTAATTATATGTAGTTGATTATCTAATGTGGATGTGATGTGTGGTTTACATACACTTAATAATGAAATCTTAAGATATAACTATTTCAGGATGATCGACTTTGCAATTCTTTTTGGCCATATACTATTCTTCTAAACTTTTATTATTCTCCTCTAATTGCTTAGGAATGATAATGATAATGACAATACAAGTATGACTATAAAGCAATTAAACCTATGGTACTTTGTTTCTAAATTAATAAAAAGAAAATCCATTACAGTTGAAGGATTCTGCAGTCTGTTTGATTTTCATATTTAAGGATATTTTATAGAACTTTTTCATTTCAACTTACACGTTTAATTGTTACTCCTATAACTTTTTCTAAAGCCCAAGTAATAAAAAAAATGTAACTTAATTTAAGCTTTGGTTAATTGAGTTAATGAATATCAACTTGTTTAATTTAAGCTGAGGTTGAATAACTATAGATGTAATTAATTATTGTTTCTACTTATGCATGGAAAAACAAAAAAAAAAACTAAAATTTGAAATTGACAATAATCCTTGCAGGTATATCTAATTAATTGATTAATAAAGCACTATGCCAATAAATAACTAAATTATTACTCAATCAATCCCCATTTTTCTAATTAATGAGTATAATGAACTTTTTTTATATATATAAAAATAGACATAAAAATAGTCAGAAATATATTCAAAAGGCTGAAAGTGCTTAGTCAAACGTTTGTTTTCTCAATATGCGTTCTTTTTTTTTCTTTTACTGTAAAATTCTAAATATCTAAAAATTTTGAAAGCTACTCTAATAATAAATAAAGGCTATGTTTTAAGTTTTGATTTTTATTGTTTTGATAAATTTATGACTTCTATTATGAATATCTTTATATTTTTAAATATTTTTCAATTTTAAAATAATAAAAAAAAATAAAAATAAATATAGTTTGAAAATATATCTTCATCTTCCTTTTTATATTTAAAAATGGTAATAAAAATAACAAGCTTTTAATTTCTTGTGCTATAACAAATAATATTATGATATTTGATAAGAGATGATTATTATTAAATTGATAATGGAATAAATAGTGTTTTTTCCTGCACAGTATGACTTTAATTCTTTTAATAAAATTTTAATTATATTTCACATATAAGCTTATCTAAATTTCGTTAAAAAATTAAGATACGGATCTGCTGTCATTGTCAATTTCTTTTCATTTTTATATCTTTTTTATAAATTTTTGTATACGACTACATACACAGTGCACAGCAAATACCCAATTCTCTAACTCAAAGCCAAGAGCAAATCGCCGCTAATAGAGCCGACAGAAGAAAACTAAAAATGAAAACAATAAATAAATAATTAAAAACAGAAAGGTATATATTAATGAAAAAGAAAATTAATAACAATAAAAAAAGAAGAGGTTTGACCGATCTATTGGACAGTCCAAGGCTGGGTTGTGTGGTCGCGACAGTCATGATTCTCCGATGATCTATATTTTTACAGAATTCTGATAATCCTGGAATGATTTTAGTCACAAATCTGCTGGATGGAGCGAATTACCTTAGCTTAAGCCGATAAATTAAGATCGCGTTGAAAGCAAAGGATAAGCTGAGTTTTATAGAAGGAGTACAAAAACCTACAGAAGACAAGGAGGAGATTAAAAAGTGGAATAGAGTTGATTCGATGGTCATATCTTGGTTACTCAATGCAATAAAGAAAGAAATAACAGAAGCTTTTATTTACAAAGCATCTGCACAAGATTTATGGAGGTCTTTAGAAGAGAATTTCGGTGATTGCAATGGACCTCAACTTTTCCAACTGAAAATAGAAATTTCATCTGTTAAGTAGGGTAATCAAAATGTGAGTACCTATTATACTAAATTACAGAAACTGTGGGATGAACTTAACTGTCTTAATCCAATACCACATTGTACATGTGGAAGATGTGTGTGTGAGGTTGGAAGGAGAGTTGAAGAGGTAATGTCTTTGGATAGGCTAATGCAATTTCTCATGGGAATGAATGAAGGATATGAGAATGCAAAGGATCAAATCCTGATGTCATATACTTTACCTACTGTGAATAAAGCACATTCACTTGTGTTAAGAGTAGAAAGGCAGAAGATAAGCCAGCTTAATATGGAAGAAAATGCTGAAGGAGCAATAATGTTAGTTAGAGGTGGAAATGGAGATAGGCAATTTGTTGTTGCAGAAAATAATTTTCGTAGGAGAGAATTTGTTAAGAATGAAGATAAATTCTGCACTTACTGTAAGAGACAAGGACATGTGCGAGACAAATGTTTTAAGCTGAATGAAGTGCCGGATTGGTATAGTGATCTTAAAAGGAAACAAAGGAATCAAGTTAGAGGACAAGTTAATCTTGTGGAAGCAAGATCAGTTGAATGACAACAATCAGAACCACAAGCAACAACTGATACATTACAAATTGCAGAACTTATAAGGCAAGAAGTAGCAAAATATCTTAAGAAGCAGCAGCAAACACATAATCCAGCTTACATGAACTTTGTTCAGGTGGATAATTTTGCAGGTATCTCAATTGATTCTACTTCTCATAATGCATCTAGTTCTTATTGGATCATGGATAGTGGAGCTACAAACCACTTCTGTTCAGAAGAGAAATTGTTCAGTATACTTACCACACTATCTAATCCAATCAAAGTACATTTACCAAGCAAATCTATCATTCTTGTTCATTCTGTTGATACTATTTTTCTAAACACTTATCTTCAATTAACTAATGTTCTATACATTCCACATTTTATCTATAATCTCTTGTCTGTTACTAGACTTAAACCAATCAAGTTACTCTTCTTTTTACTCACAATTCTTGTATTTTACAAGACCTGAAGAGTGACATCAAAATTCCTTTTGGCAGAGTTGTTGATAATCTTTTTGTTCTTCCTATTAATGTTCAATAAACTAAATGTAATAAACTTTAGTCTATTAGCCATGCTTCTGATCAAATCTTTGTTAATCGGATTATGCCTACTGATGTACAATAATGGCACAATAGATTAGGACATCCTTTTACCATTGTACTGGAACATTTACAAATTCTTATTAAAATGCCTATTCATTCTTTCTCTTGCTGTGTTTGTCCTCTTGCTAAACAAACAAGGAAACCTTTTCCAATTAGTAAAACCAAAATTAGCAAACCTTTCGAGCTAGTACATGCAGATATCTGGGGTCCATATTCAGAGAGTACTATTATAATAGAGGTGTATGGACACATTTAATGGATAGTAAAGCACAAACAGTTCCTATATTAAACAATTTTTTTATAATGGTTGCAACACAATTCAATTGCAACATTCAAACTTTCGTTTTGATAATGGAGCTGAGTTTCTTAGCCAAGCCTGCCAGAATTTACTTGCTCAGTTTGGCACCATTCATCAAAGGTCTTGTCCCTATTCACCTCAACATAATGAGTTTGTTGAAAGAAAACATAGACATGTCCTAGAAATAGCTAGAGCTCTTCTTTTCCAATCCCATTTACCTCTTAAATTTTGGGGACAACCTATATTACATGCCACTTATCTTATTAATCGATTACCTACTGCTATATTTAAATGGAAATCTCCTTTTGAGATTCTATTTTCTACAGCCCCTAACTATACTTGTTTGAAGAGTTTTGGTTGTTTGGTTTATGCCAAAGATAATGGTCCTAAAACTAAATTTGCATTCAGGTCTTTAAAGAGCATTTATCTCGGACACTCTCCTGGTCAAAAGGCATACAAGTTACTGCATCTTGATACTGAAACTATTTTTAGTTCCAAAGATGTCAACTTTTTTAAGACCATTTTTTCCTTTTGGTTCTCAGTCCTTATCATCTTCTGCTTCTCAATCTTCTATTTCTTTGCCAGCTGTTTTACCTTTTGATAACTTTCCTTCACCAGTTTCAAGTTCCAGTACTTCTATTGAATTCAGTTCTCCTGCTACTGTCCAAATTCCTAAGTCTCCTTCGTCTCCTATTGTTTCTGACATCTTATCTTCACCTTCTTTTTCCTCTCCTGTTGTATCTCCTATTTTATCCACTCCTTCAGATCCTTATCATCTTCAGCTTCGCAATCTTCTATTTCTTTGCCTGCTGTTTTACCTTTTGATAACTTTCCTTCACCAGTTTCAAGTTCCAGTACTTCTACTGAATTCAGTTCTCCTGCTACTGTCCAAATTCCTCAATCTCCTTCGTCTCCTACTGTTTCTGACATCTTATCTTCACCTTCTTTTTCCTCTCCTGTTGTATCTCCTATTTTATCCACTCCTTCAGATCCTATTTCTACTTCTTCTATGCCATCTAGTAGAAAAAACACCAGAATCATACGGCCTCCACAATGGTTAAAGATTATCATTCAAATTTTTCTTCAAACACTACCCTTAACCCTGATACTGAACATTTTCCTTCTGCATATATGTGTTTTCTAGCTAACTTGCCACGTGATCAAGAACCTAGATCTTATGCAAAGGCTTCTAAATCTCTACAATGGGTTGAGGCGATGGAAAATGAACTTCAAGCCTTAGAATCTAATCACACATGGGATCTTACAACTCTGCCTGCTGGAAAGAAAGCTATAGGCTCTAAATGGGGTTTTAAGCGTAAACTAAAGGCTGATGGTTCTATTGATAGACATAAAGTATGCCTAGTTGCTAAGGGGTACAATCAGGTAGAGGGGCTGATGGGATCTTTTCTCCAGTTGCTAAGACTGTCACAATTAGAATCTTTCTTGCTATTGTGGCTGCTAATCGTTGGCCTCTTCATCAAATCGACATCAATAATGCCTTTCTTCATGGCCATATTGATAAAGATATCTACATGCTTCCACCACAGGGTTATTCTAAGGCTAACTCAGGGCAGGTTTGTAAACTGGTGCGTTCTTTGTATGGCTTAAAGCAGGCTTCTCGCCAATGCAACTCAGAGTTCACTCACACTTTGCTGACTTATGGTTTTGTGGAATATCCACATGATAATTGTTTATTTCTCTACTCCAAAGCTTCCACTTTCTTGATTCTGATTGTTTATGTGGATGATGTTTTACTGTTTGGCACATCTTTGGAAGCTATTCTTTATGTCAAACAGCATCTTCATCAGTCTTTTACTATCAAGGATATGGGTGAAGCTAAGTACTTCCTTGGTATTGAGTTATTACGCTCCTCAGATGGTATTTTTCTCATTCAAAAGAAGTACATTTTGGATTTGATTAGTGAAGCTGGTTTGCAAGATGCTAAGTCTGCCGTTGTCCCGTTGTCCAAAGGCATACAATTGTCTGATTTTGAAGGTGCTTTATTATCATATCCAATACCTTATCGCAGACTTGTGGGTCGCTTAATGTATATAGGATTCACTCGCCCAGATGTGACATATGTTGTTCATCAATTAAGTCAGTTTGTTCAGGAACCTCGAGGCCTTCATTGGGAAGCTGCTCGACATGTTCTGCGTTATTTGAAGGGTAATCCAGCTTAGGGCCTTTTCTATCCTTGCTCTAATACGCTTCGTCTTGAAGCATTTTCCGATGCTGACTGGGTGTGTGCAAGGATTCTAGCCGATCGTTGACTGGGTATTGCATTTTTCTAGGTTCTGCTCTGATTTTATGGAAATTGAAAAAGCGGAACACCATTTTTCGGTCATCAGCTGAAGCTGAATACAGGAGTATGACTACAAACGTGTGTGAGCTTCAATGGGTTTCATATATCCTTTGTGATTTTTATGTTTCTGTCCCTCGCCCGATTACTTTGTGATGTGATAGCCAAAGCGGCTATTTATATCTCTGCTAATCCTGTGCTTCACGAACGGACCAAACATCTTGACATTGATTGCCATCTTGTTCGTGATCAATACAAGGTTGGCTTTATCGTTCCCAAACATGTTTCTTCTTAGTTGCAGCTGGCTGATATTTTTACCAAAGCTCTTCTTGCACCAGTGTTTGATCGGTTGAAGTTCGAGTTGGGCATGGTTTCTTCTCCTCACGCCCAACTTGAGGGAGGGTTGTAGGAAGAAGTCATAAATTATGTTAAACGCAGTGTTTCGTTGATAGTTGTTTGCAGCAGCTTCACCTGTCTCTTCTGTTGGTGCACTTCACGTGTTGTCAACTAGCTTAGTTAGGAAGCTTTATTTTTGTTAGTTTAGATTGACTTTAGATAGAATTAGGGGCGGAGCTGGGGGGGTCGTGTGGGGGCGGACGACCCCTCCTCGCCGGCGGCAATGAACAAATATATAGGGGTCATTGCCGCCGGCCGTGAGTGCTGCAGAGAGAACGGGAGAGCTCCGCCCCTCCCCCCCCTCCGTCCCTGCTGCTGCCTTGCTCCGCCTGTAAGAGAAGAAGAAACTGGCTCCTGCTCTGCTGCGACCGCGTGAGAGGTTGAAGACAACCTCTCACGTGAATTTACTGAAATGCCCCTTGGGGCTTTAAATTTTTTTTTTAATTCTATTAAGTGAAACGGCGTCGTTTCACTTGAAACGGCGCCGTTTCAATTGAAAGGGTTTTAAAAAAAATTAAAGCCAGCAGCAGCAGGCTGCTGGCTCCAGCGAGAGAGGCAGAGGCAGAGCTTGAGAGTTGCAGATGACCAGAGGAGAGCAGCAGTCAGCAGAGAGCCAGAGACAGAGATTTGAGAGCAAACGCAGTGAACGGACGGCGACGGAGACGATCGAGCACTGAGCCGCCGACCCCCCTCAGTAACATCCTGGTTCCGCCACTGGATAGAATTGTATATATAGCTCATTACTATAGTCTGAGGTATGAAATAATCAGATCTAATATTTCATTCACGATTTATTTCTTTGTTTTCTACAATTTTATCACCCTTGATTGAGTTGTTACTAATTTTTTTGTGCCTTCATTATTTAATTTAAAAATAAATAAACAATTACTCCTTACATCTATAAACATATGTCCATTTTGCTTATTTAGTATGATTAAGAATAATATTTATTAGTATTTTTTATTAAATTATCTTTTCATTTATTAGTGTTATGAAAAAGTATTGAAATATTTTAAAAATTGAAATAGGGGGTGATTTAAAAAAAGAAAATAACTATCTTTTGATTTTTTAAAATGAATACTTATTTATGGACAAAGCAAAAATACAAAATATCCATATATTCATAGACGCAGAGAATAATTAAGCATTCTAAATAAGAAATTACTTTGCCCCGCTTTTTTATTATATCAACAAAATTATATATTAAGATATTATCTTCGTTCATAAATAATTGTCACTTTAAAATTTTATATATTAAAATTTAAAAAAATTATTTAATAATATATTTTATATAACTATTTTATCAAACTATATTTCTTCTTATTTTATTATTCATTTCATTATTTATTAATTATATAGGCATAAATTTAAAATAAAAGTATAAAATAATTTTATTTTTTATAAGATAATAATTATTTATAAATAAAATTTATTTTTTAGGATGATAATTATTTATGAGCGAAGAAAGTATAACTTAACGTTAGAGAATATTTTTTTGAATAATAATTTAAATATAAAAAATAGTAGAAAGACAAGGTTATACCTTATTATCAAATAAAAAAAAGGTAATTACAGCTGGTTTAGACTTAGATTTTAATGAATAGATTAGATTAGCTAACTGGTGTATTATGATGATGATGATTATGGAATCAGAAGGATTTTGGAATCCAGAGCTATAAATAAAAAGAAACCTTTTTTTGTCAAAATGAGACATTCAGGGTGTCGATTGGCTGGTAATGGACACTATTAATTCACCCTATTTTGATGTGTTTCCATGCAAGTAGCTCATGCTTGTTGTTTTTTTTTTTTTTCTTTTTTTAGTGTTTAATTTTTAATAATCCTCTTGTTTCAATTTAAATATTATTTCAGAAGATTTCACTTATATTAAAAAATTAAGTTAAATTACTAATTTATTTTTAATATAAAAAGGGACAGCCCGGTGCACGAATGCTCCCGCAATGAGCGGGGTCCGGGAAAAGATCAGATTCATTGGATTTTTGTACGCGACCTTTCCTTGTAATTAATTGCAAGAGACCGTTTCTACGACTCGAACCCGTGACCTCAGATCACACGGTGACAGCACTTACCGCTGCGCCAAAACTCCCCTTCTAACTATTATTTAATATAAAAAATAAAAATTATAATTTTTGGGTAGTTATATTTTTTATGTTCTATAAATTAGTTAGTATTAATAGAGTAATATTTTTTTCTTCTCTTTTAATTGTCGTTTTAGAAAATTTTTTTATTTTTTTTAATAGATATTTTTATAAATTTTGATATTAATTATAAAATTTTAAATTTATTTTTATAAAATAAAATTAATAAATAATAAAGAGGAAAAAATAGAAATAAATAATTAAATAAAATATTATTATAAATTTTTTATAAAATTTATAATTATTAATTATTAATTTAATATATATATATATAATTATTTTTAAAATGATAATTAAAATGGAGCGGAGGGCTATATTTTATACTAATAATTAAAATAGTATACGTAAGAGATTTAGAAGGTCGTGCCAGAAAGTAATTAGGCCCACAGACAGAACCTCCATTGCCTGTACTTTTTCAGTTAAGAGAATAGCAGCAGCAGCAGCAGCTGCAGAGAGGAGCTGAACGGAAGAGAAAAGAAGACACGAAGCGTTTTTATTGTAATTAAAAGAGATGGTCAAGACTATCATATCTCGCAGACCCACAAAATGCCTTAAACAGTACATGTAATATTAAGAGAGACAGAGAGAGAGGGAAAAGCAAGAAAAAAAATGGAAGGTTGAGTACAGCGAAGCAGATGTTTGTGCAGACCCACGCAAACCCAACGCTACTCAAACACATATAAATTATACATACATTTATATATATATTATATATAATTAATAGTACTTAATTATATCTCGTATAATAATAACATTAATAGAAAAGTGGCTGATACAGCGAAAAAAGTTGGTCTTCGGTTCTTGAAATTTCATTGGACAACCTTGCCTACTATTGTCGTGGGTGCCCACTAGCAGCTTTTTTGTCCTCTCCTTTTTTTTTTTTTTTCTGCTCTTCTTCTTCTTCTTCCTCTTCCTCTGCTTTTATTTCTCTTGTTGTGCTATATATTTATGGACATATAAATATATTTTTCTCGTGATGGGTTTTCTTTTTTCTTTTTTATTATATTTTTCTGATTATTATTGAATCCACACGGACACGGAACATCCCTTCACAGTAATGATTTTCTCGTTACGGGAATCGTTGTTAAGGAATCTGAGGAATGGGTGTGAAAAAGTGGCAGTTATAACATTTGAAAAACAACAAGAAGAACAAGAAAAACAAACCCACAACACTAGCACACGAGTGTGCGAGCGAGCGAGCGAAAGAGACAGAGAGAGAGAAAAATAAAAGAAGAAGAGTACTGTGTTTACGTTGATTGATTTGATCATCAAAAAAACAAATTTCGCCTCTTTTCTGGCTGGTGTTTACCATCTTTTTCTCTCTATATTTGGTCTATTGAAGGGGCAGAGGGTGGAGGGTTATTGATTTTTGGTTCTGGGGCGTGGGCGGTTCTTTTCTTTTCCTTTTCTTTTCTTTTCTTTTCTTTTTTTTCCTTTTCTATCTCCCTTGTTTTATTTGGGTTTCCTTTTATTTATTCATTTATTATTATTTTTATATCGTTTCTTTTGGATTTATATTGTAAATCATGTCTCAACAAAGGCAATTTCAGATGGTGGGTGGCAGCAATCTTGGCCAGTACAATGACACAACTTTTACCAAAATCTTTGTTGGAGGGCTGGCTTGGGAGACACAGAGAGATACTATGAGGCGTTATTTTGAGCAGTTTGGAGAGATCCTTGAGGCTGTTGTTATTATGGATAAGAATACTGGGAGATCCAAGGGTTATGGCTTTGTAAGCCCATTCTTCATCTTTTATTTTTATTTTTTTTATATTTGCCTTTTATGATCCCCTTTTTTAATTTTTTTTCTTGTTTATTTGATTTTAAAGACTGGGCCTTTTTTATATTATATTATATAGGTTACATTTAAGGATCCAGAAGCAGCCATGAGAGCTTGTCAAAATCCATCTCCAGTTATTGATGGAAGAAGAGCAAATTGCAATCTTGCATCACTTGGTTCACACAAGCCTCGTCCCTCAACCCCTCAACACGGTCCATTTCTCTCTCTCTATCTCCATTTTTATTTTATTTTGATTTTTCTCGCAACAATTAATTCAACATTTGCCCATATTGAACAATATTGAAACAATGTTAATGATAATGACCGAATGATTTATGTTAATAGATTGTCTCAAGATCTTAAAGAACATGTACACATTTTAGTTTCCATGCTAATTAAATTAACCCATTTCCAAGTAATTGAAATGTGGATCAAAACAATGAAAAATATAACAAATATATTTAAGTTCAAAAACTTGCAGGCGCAGGACGGTATAGAACAGCTCCTGGATTGGTGGCTCCACCTGGTTATCATGGGTCTTCATCTTCATATATTCATCAACCCACTGGGCAATACACATTTCCTTATTCAGCTTATGGGTAAGCTAAGAAGATAATAGAGAATAAAATTCTTGCATTGTCCTTTCCTTACTTTGTCTTCCTCACTGCCCTTTTAATGTGCTTTAATTCTTTATTGATTCTTCTATTTCTTTTCTTTTGATTCCCTTTTCTTATAATGTGTCAACCAACAGGTATACTGGATATTCACAAGACACCATTTACCCTTTGGTCAGTATTGGCATGATAATGTTTTTGCATTGTCAATGCTATAATACTAATTTTTATCTGCATTTTCTGACCAAACTTTTATGGCATATTGTTGCAGAATTATTATGGGTTATATGGAGGTCAACAATTTTCACCTTATTACTCCACTGGAGCATCAGGAACTCCAGGGATGTTCCATAATTTCTATCCATTCTATACACAATATGCACAGAGTAGTCAAGCTCATGGTTTTGGTGTTCAGTATCCTCAAATGGTGCAGTACCCATATTTACCTCAGCACTATGGCTCAACAGGAAGTTTATCACTTCCTTCCTCAATGACAATGGCTACTACTACTTCTTCCACAGGTGATTGTCGTGTTCATTTTTCCAGATTCCACCACATTATAATATTGCAGTTACCATGTTTTTTTTTTCGCTTAATTTGAACTTGCAAATTCGTTAGTTGTGGCAATGGCTTCAGTACCATAAGCCAAAACTTAATGATATTGCAATTCCTTTCAGGAACAGAATACAAATTTAAAATATTTCTTGTAACAGGTGCAACAACAATGACTACAACTCCTATGACTGCAATAACGACGACGACAACAACAGGGGTGGTGGGTGCAGGACCAGGTGCTGCTTTGCAAGCCTCTGGAATGGCTCCCGAACAGAATTCATCAACCTAAAATTCGTTGTCTTTCTTACAATAACAGATATGAACAAAATGGCGAAATGGGTCGAGAGAAAAATGGAGGAAATGAATAAGGGAAAAAAAAAATCTTAAATCATTGATTCAAGAAAAAAGGATGCCTGATCAACTAGCATAAGCATAACAAAACAGGGGAAATTCAACAATTCAGCATCAGATTGTTCGTTCATGGAAACTGGCATTTTTTTAGATGCAGAGCTCACTTCACTAACTGCCTCCAATTGATTTCTCCATTCAAGCCACAAAGTTATCAACTTCACCATTATACTTGTTTTGATTAATTAGGAAATTAGGGAGTCTAAGTAGTAGCTAGCTTTAGGAGAAGAAAATCATATTCATTTCATGTATTAGCATAAGGCGGAGGCCAATATTGGCATTGGATTCTACCTTAGATACTAATTACCATATGATTTATGTCTCGGAAGCAGAGAGTTTCCGATGACAAACTCTTGTTCATATTTGTAAGTGATTGGGTTGGAAGACTGATTTTGTATCTTAAAACCCAAATATGATCAACAAGGAAAACAAAAGGTGAGCTAGGATGCTCAGCCATTAACTTGTAATTTATTGGTTTGTTCATTGTTTATGATTGATACTTTTTTTATGGTAGGATTAGAAAATTAGTTAGTTGGGTTTTTCTTTCTTATTCAAATCCTTCTTTTGCATGATCACATCTTTTGTTATATATATATATATATATATATATATATATATATTTGCTTGGAATCCAAGGGGAAGTCACAAAAGGGAAGTCAAATTGGGGATGTTGGGTACCTTTTTTCTGTTCAAAAGTTGGGCATGCGGGTCTGCATCACAAGGCTGTGATAGGTGGAATTCTATGTCAAAGTATGGAGAGAAGTTTCTGATAAAAAAAAAATCATAATGATATGAATCCAACAACATCATTGAGATCCAATAAATCCAACTAGCTCAATTCACCAATATAGTTCCTTGGGTTAATGAGTGGTGTCCTAGTGTACTAAAAGATAATTTCTTTGCTTCACCAGTACCCAAGATAGAATCCTAAGCAGAGCCTTACTTGGTTTTCAAGTATAAAAGCAAACTTTTGAAACCAATAGTAATACATATCAGCTTATAGCCAGCCAGCCATTAGAGAAACTGTATCTTTCTTAGCTTAGTTAAACACAGAAAATCCAATAATAGAAGAACCATCTCAAAAAAAAAAAAAGAAGTTTGTAAGAAAGAGGGGAGGGACAAGAGACAGAACGAGAGCTTTTGCTTTATTATGAACCACTATGAATCGTATCTGGCTTGTTGTCCCGTAGGTCCTAACAGATTAAAAAGTCTCTCAAATAATGTGAGGAGATGCAAGCTGAAGCTCTAGCTTGTGAAATTGCTGTCAATATGGCTGCTTCTCTGCGTATTCCTAAGGCTAGATTCATGACTGATCCCCAAATTCTTGCCCATGCTATTATGCAAGACGAGCACCACATCCCTTGTCCATGGCGATACAAGCTACTCTCAGTAATGTTAATATGTCTAAGGTTGCTACATAGTTTGGCAGATTGTTATATAAGTAGAGAAGCAAATCTAGCAGCACACTGGATGGCAAAAAAGTGCTTTATGTAATTTGAGTATTGTAGATTGTGTTTCTAGTTCTCCTATTCGACTAGTCCCCCTTACGTACTCTGATGCCTTAAATGGCCTTTCTTAATCAAGTTCTTCTGTTAAAAAAAATGAAATGAATAGCTTCACTCTATGCAGAAGTCCTCCATGCAAAACCTTTTTAAGCCTTTTTGAAATGCACAAAATAAAAAAGAAAAAAAGTCTCGGCACACACCTTCAGTGTTACTAGATTTCACCCAAAACTTACAAATATCCAACCTCCTTCAGTGCCTTAGAAATTGTCTCATTCTCCACTACGAATAGGTTTGTTGCAGTTAATATATTACACATGGAAAAGATAACAAAATATATTCTATTGACCAATAAATAATAGCTAGGCCTAGGATCAATTACATCACATCCAAATAACATTCAACTCTGATTATAGCTAAAACTCAACATAATTCAACACTTTCATTACATCCGCCACAGCAAAATGAACCATTTTCAAAATCCAGAAAGTCATCAAACTCTACAAGCCATTTCCTGTCTCAAATACATATCATCTCTATATATCCCAAGTTTCCAACACAATCCACGGACAATGACACTATTACACATTGGCATTCAGGTATTTACTAGGTAGAAGCAATCAAGCTTCTTCACACAGATCCTTGATCCTTCATTTCACAACATCAGAATTTGAGGAGAAAGACTATGTTTTGTATTGATTACATATGAAATTACATAAGATTTTCAGGGTAAAATTTTATAAATAAAATTATACTGGCAGAAAATCATTTCCAATGCTTTCTAGTAGGCCCAGAAATCTAAACCACCAGGCTTCTTCACTAGAATTTGGTTGTACGCGGGCCTTGATGTGAGATCTTTGAAGATGAGAAAAGCAACAAGGAAGAAGAAAAGGAAGAATATTTCAAATTCTGCAAATTTCACAAAGGAAAAGATAGCATTAGCCATCCAAGTCAACATCGACTCATCCCTTTTTCTGCTTCCACTTCCCTTAACTTGCCTGCCAACATCCCTGCCCATCTCTGAATCTTATTCCCCGACTGCTGTTCTTTTTATCTATGGAATAATCGTAGTTATGTGATTGATGCAAAAGGAGGGATAAAGAGCTCATAAAAACAAGCAACAAAAGTTTAGGAGAAGATGATTTTTTATCTATCAAGTGTTTTTCTCCTAACAACAATCGTTTAGAGAAATTCAAAACCTTGTTACATCAACGAAACATACCAACTAATTTTTTATCTATACATTATGTATAATCCAACATAAAATATATTCTACAGAGTAATAAAAGAGCTGACTCATAACATGCATGTTGCAAATCAAATATTAGACTCAAAATCTATAGAAGCTACACTATTTGCAAATACCCTAATCCCCTTATGAATGTTCACACGATACAATAATGACAATATTATTATTTTGAGGCTAACAAAAAATTTTGAAACTAAAATGAGGCTCCAGTCCCTATCAAGCAGAAACTACAATCATTGCTTTGCGCTTAAAATGCGACATAAAATTGCCTGAAGCTAAAAAATGGGTTCTAGCTAGATTTCAACTATTACTAATCTTAGCAAACAGTTTTGCCATTAAATTCAGTTTACACATGCTCAAAACCTCTAGAGAAGGATCTACCTAAATTAATAAAAGAAAAATTGCATTCCATCATATAAGTTGGATTCATCTACCCGATTCCACAGAAAAAAAAAATTATATGTATGGAACACTAATCACCAATTCCAAACCCCTAATTACGATTCTGAATTAAAAGAAAATGTCAATACAAACACATCA
The DNA here is from genome assembly GCA_947685225.1 of Garcia nutans. Taxonomy (NCBI): domain Eukaryota; kingdom Viridiplantae; phylum Streptophyta; class Magnoliopsida; order Malpighiales; family Euphorbiaceae; genus Garcia; species Garcia nutans. The sequence continues at coordinate 10,440,293 of CANTUV010000010.1, read as the reverse complement.
ATACAATAACCAGATTAAAGCACAAGACATGAAAAGAAATACATAGAGAGAGAGAGAGAGAAGGCGCACCTAATTTGACCAAGCAATCCCTAACCCGTGAAAGAATTGAGACATGAAGCAACCTACTCTCTGGCAGATCTTTTTGTACTTCTTTCTTTGTCGAGGAAAGATCCTGGAGAGTTACGGACCTAGGACTTCCAAAAAAAAAAAAAAAAGGAGAGAGAGAGAGAGAAAAAAAAAAAAACGACGTCGTTTTGCCATGCTAATAATTTCCTCTCAATGGAGTCTCTGTTTTGTTGGTTAACGGTCTTTTATCAAATAAACGACGTCGTTAATATACAAGAAAAAAGCCAAGCGTGAAGGAAAAAGGGTAAAAATCACGATCGCCTTTTTTCTTCTCTTTGGTCTTACTGTGCGATTTGAACAATTCAGTATCGCTGAGGGTTATGACTACAAGCAGTGGTCTTGAGTCTAATTCTTTTTAGCCGTTTGAAATATTAATTGACTTGGCGTTCAATTTTTGCTTCGTTTTTAGCTTTGCTTGCAAAATGTATGTTGTTTTACCTGACTGAAATAGAATCTAACAAATTCTGAAATATATTTTGTTTATATCATAATTAGTCTTTGATGCAAACTTATCCGTTTTCTTTAAATTTGGAATCTGCATTTCGCATGTATAATGGATCGGCAGATGTTTAACCAGCCTTTGTTGTTTGCTTAAAGATTAACCAGCCTTTGTTATTTGATTGATAACCAATAATACTTCTTTTTGTGTCCAGTTTGCTCTAGGTACAAATTGAGTGATTCCACAGCAATGAGTATAAGATGGCCAAGGTTTCTAACACCTACACATCTCTCTCAGATTATAAGGAAACAGAAAAATCCATTAACAGCTCTACATATTTTTAGGGAAGCGAAAGACAAGTACCCCAACTATCGTCACAATGGTCCTGTATATGCCACCATGATTTGCATCCTTGGAAACTCTGGCCAAATCACTGAGATGAAGGAGGTAATTGATCAGATACGGGATGATTCCTGTGAATGCAGGGATTCTGTCTTTGCAACTGCGATCAAGAGCTATGCAAAAGCTGCCCTTTTAAATGAAGCTGTTTCTCTCTTCAAGAACATTCCACACTTCAATTGTGTCAACTGGACTGTATCGTTTAAATACCCTTTTGCAAATAATGGTGAAAGAATCGAAGCTTGAAGCAGCTCACCGTCTTTTCTTGGAGAACTCGTATAGCTGGGAAGTAAAATCACGTGTCAGTTCCTTGAACTTGCTTATGGATGTTCTTTGTCAACATAACCGCTCTGACCTTGCACTGCAAGTTTTCCAAGAGATGGATTATCAGGGTTGCTACCCTGATAAGGATAGTTATCGAATTCTTATGAGAGGTTTGTGTACTGATAGAAGGCTGAATGAGGCTACTCATTTATTATATTCAATGATTTGGAGGATTTCTCAAAAGGGAAGCTGTGAGGATATTGTGATATATAGAACCCTTTTGGATGCTTTATGTGATAATCGACAGGTTGACCAAGCTTTAGAAATTCTCAGCAAGATCTTAAGGAAGGGGCTGAAGGCTCCTAAACGATGTCATGACAACCTGAATCTTAGTCATTGCAATAATGGTGAAGATATAGAAACCACTAAACGCTTGATTAATGAAGCTCTAATGAGAGGTGCAATTCCTAGTTTGGGTAGTTATATTGCTATGGCTATTGATCTTTACAGTGAAGTTAAGATTTATCAAGCTGATACAGTGCTTGATGAAACACAGGATAGAGGCTTTAGGCCATCACTTTTAACTTATGAAGCAAAGGTGAAAGCATGGGAAGGTAGAGTTCATGAAGCAGTTAATGTAATTGAGGTGTAGATTGTGGAGGGAAATTGTGTTCCAAATGTAAGATTGTATAATATATTATTGAAAGGCCTTTGTGATACTGGGAATTCAACCGCAGCTGTTGGATATCTGAAGAAGAAGGCCAAGCAAGTGGGTTGTGTTGCCAATGAGAAGACCTATTGCATTTTAGTGTATGGGCTCTGTCAAGATGGTGAATTTGCTGAAGCAAGTAAGCTTTTGGAGGAGATGTTAATTAAATCATATCAGCCTTCTGTTGAAGTTTATAATATGCTCATTCCAGGTCTTTGCTCCATGGGAAGGCAATATGAAGCTACCAAGTGGCTAGAGGAGATTATTAGCCTGGGTAAGGCACCAGAACTTTCTGTTTGGAACTCTATGGTAACTTCTGTATGTTGCAACTTATATGACATTGATATTTACTGTGAGACTGTTAAGGAGCTTGGTAGTTTCGTAGTTTATGTTGGAGCAGAATAAGCAGATGTTTTATTATGAAGTTTGTTTCGTGCTCTATACATACAAATTATTCTTAAATGTGTCCAATTTCCTTGCAGAGATGAGAGAACAGCTTTTGTTGGAAAAAGTTAAAATTTGATTTTGGGTAGCATTGAATCTGTAAGAGTTCCAATGTCTATGACGGAGAGTGAAGTATAAAAGCCTTTGATATAAATTTTCAATGTCTTTGCTTTTTCTCTCTTTCACTTAAGTTTAGGGGTGGTGGTTCTTGTGCATAGCAGTGCCTTGAGTGAGGTAGAAATGGAATGATGTGGAGATATTTTTATTTCAGTTCCATATCACAATTTTCAAGTAACTATGTGCTATCCTGTGCTTGAATCTTGATGTTAAAATGATGGTTTTGCACTGCTGAAATAAAGAATGCTGATGGTGATTAGTAGAGTCTGTACTGATTATTCTGAGTAAAACTTCGTGAATGAAAAGTTGATCTTTTTGAGTCTTCATAATTTCTATTGACATTCACAAATGATGTTCCTTTCCCTTGACAGCTTGGGATCGTTGCTCTTTTTTCTTCATGAACAGTTGTATAATTTCTTGAGCTGTAAATTTTTTATGCATAACCATTTGATAACTAATGATAACAGCATCAAGTTTACTAATGATTCCTTAGAAGTGTAATGGAAAAGAAAGGAAATAAAGAGGGGAAAAGAAAAAAATGAAGAGAAAAGAATTTCTTTTTGTTTTCTTTTTGTTGGATTATCTAATTAATGTAGGAAAGAATTGATAAATTATTAAGTTGATAGAGGATAAATTAATAATTTCATCATTTATATCTCTTTTATTTTTTTTATTTTTTCTCTTTTTCTTTTCAAATTAGTGTGAGAATATTTTAATAAATTTGAGGGAAATGAGGGAAATTGATTTTTATTATTTTTCCTCATTTTCTTTCTCTTATTTTTATTCAAATAAAAAAAAAGAAAAATATAATTTCCATTCTCCTATTTTTTTTATCTATTTCCTCGAGTCTAATTCAACTCAGCTTCTATTCTCTAATTCGTTTGCCCAAAAAGCTACAAATTCAAACCACTTTTTGCTGGATTCGACGCATTGCCAATGCATCGAAGTGTGTTATAATAAAAAAAGAGGAAAAATTAATGAGCCTCTTTTTTTTTTTTGGAGCTTCTTAATCATTAACCTAAGCTGATTTTAGTCAGTGTTATAAATCAAGAGATCTATTATCACTTACTATAAATTCTATGTATACTTGTGATATCAAATTATAATTTTTTTTCACCAAAAACATAATGTTATTTTTTATTTTTAAATTTTAGATGGATTGTAAATTTTATAATCAAAGAAGAGGAGAAAATTTATTTTTGCGTAAAATTTTGTGTATTTAGTCATTGGACTCGAGTATAAAACGAGAAAATTGATAAAAAAAATACACCAGATTTTTTTTATCAGATGATAAAAATACACCAGGTGAAACTATAGAAATTGGAAAAAACAAAATTATAAGAATTGTTTGATTAAAAAAAATCAAATTGATGGTAGAAAGTATAAATGTTAATTAAATCAATGGATTTCACATTTGAACTTTATTTTTTTTGTGCGAGAACGATAAAGTATTTAATATTTTTAAATTAATATTTATGAATTTAAATTATTTAAATATTTATAATTGATATCTACATTGCATAAGATATTTTATTATTTTAATTTTTTTCAACATTAAATACTCGAAATTATTAATCCAAAAAATCAAATTTCTTACAATTTTGATGTTGTTATATAATTAATAATAAAATTATAGATAATTAAAAAAATAAAAAAATAAAAAATAATTATTTTAAGAAGCAAATTAGATAGAAAGAATTTATAAATTTATCACTTTTTTCTCTTCATATATCTTAAGCCCTACAAATCACCACTCTTTATAGAGTTAAAAATTAAATAAAATACTACATATTAACTATTAAGATAATAAAATAAATAAAGTGATAAAATAATTTGAGAGACAATATAATATGATTAGTAGACAAGTTAACATGACTAAAGAGATGTGATTATTAAAGTGATAAAAAAAATCTACTTATTAATGTCTTCAATTATTCATAATACTCCCCTTGAATATTTCTCTATTAAAATATGCCTCATTAAAATTTTATTAGGTAAAAATCATGTGAAAAAAAAATCTAATGAATGAAAAAGAGTATAATATTCTTAATATATACACATTTTTCTTCTTCTCATATTAATGAACATACCTAAATCGATACATGTCAATCTTATGAACTAGCTTTTCAAATGTTGATGTTGGCAAAACTTTTATCAATAAATATTCTAAATTTTTACTTGAATGAATTTGATGAATATCTATTTTGCCTTTTTTCTGAAATTCATGCGTGAAAATTAATTTTGGTGAAAAATGCTTAGTTCTATCATCTTTTATGTGACCTCTTTTTAATTGAGAAATATAAGCATCGTTATCTTCATACAAAATTATTGAACTTCTTTCAGTAGATGAGAGATTATATGTATCTTGAATATATTGAACCAATAATCTTAACCACACACATTCACGACTTACTTCATGAATTGCAATAATTTCTGCATGATTTGAAGATACGGCAACAATCGTTTGCTTTGTTGAGCACTAAAATATTGCAGTACCACCGTAAAAAAATAAATATTTTATTTGTAATCATATTTTATGTGGATCAGATAAATATTCAGCATCTGTAAATTCAATTAATTTAGGATTTAATTATTTTAAATAAAATAATTCCAAATCAGTAGTTTCATGAAGATGACGAAATATATATTTAATATCATTCTAGTGCCTTCGTGTTAGCATATAATTATATCTCGCTAATAAATTAATCGAAAAAGCTGTATCTGGCCTTATATAACTAGCTAGATATATTAATGCACCAATTGTATTGAGATATTGTACTTCAAGACTAAGAATCTCTTCATTATCTTCTTTAGGATGAAATGGATTTTTTTTACATCAAGAATTCGAATAATCATTGAAGAACTCAATGGGTGAGCTTTATCCATATTAAATCTCTTTAATACTTTTCTATATAATTCGATTGATGTAAAAAAAATCATTTGATAAATGTTCAATTTGTTGATCAAGATAAAATTTTATCTTTCTAAAATTTTTCATTTCAAATTATTTTTTTAGAAATGTCACTGCTTCTTTAAGCTTTTCAGGAGTTCTAATAATGTTCAAATTATCAATATATACTGGAATAATGGCAAGTCAATATTTTAATTTTTTTTAATAAAAACATATAGACTAATAAGATTATTCACATATCCTTGTTTTAACAAATATTCACCGAGATGATTATACCATATTTCTCCAGATTATTTTAGCCCATATAAAGATATTCGCAATTTAATTGGATTTTTTTTCATAGTAATGAATTAAATGTTTCGGCCATTTTTAGTCCTTCAGGAATTTTCATGTAAATATCACTACCAAACAATCCATATAAATACGTTATTACAATGTCCATGAGATGTATATAAAGTCCTTCAAAAACTGTCAAACTTATTGAAAATATAAAAGTTATTGCATCTATCATGGAATAATATATCTCTTCATAATCGATTCTAGGTCTCTGAGAGAAATCTTGAACTACAAGTCGTACCTTATATCTTGCAATCTCATTATTTTTATTTTTCTTTCTTATAAATACTCATTATAACCGATAGGTTTTATATTTTCATGTGTTAAAACTATAGGTCTAAAAACTTCACATTTTGCAAGTGAATTTAATTCTGCCTGAATAACATATTTTTATTTTGGTCAATCACTTCGATGTTGACATTCTTCAAGATTTTGGATCTAAATCATTGTTTCCATTTATTATATCAACAACTATTGTATATGTAAACTTTTGATCAATGATAGTTTTATCTCAACTCCATCTTCTCTTGTATAGACAACTTATTGAAATCTATTCATTTTCAGAATTTTTTATAATTTTATTATTCTTGAGTAATCGTTTTTCTATTGGAGGTAATTGATTAGTTGTGTCTATTATTCATTTTTGTATCATGATATCTTATGGTATATTAATTTTAAAAATTAAAATTGTCTATTTTGTTCCATTTTTTTTCTATGATTTTTATCTTTAGCACCAATCGGTCTACTATACTTCTGGCATATAGTGAACACATCCATTGAGATATTGGTAGATTTTTCATTTGTAACATCAATTCGAGTAGGAGCATTTAATATTGATATATGCGATTTAATTATATTTTTTGTATCAGTGGATATATCTGCTAATTGATTTGTAATATTTTACAAATCAATAATTTTCTTAACTTCAAGATTTCTTTTATTTATTTGATGATCATAATGAGATGTTGATTATGCATTCCATGAAATATCTTATTTTTCTAATTTTTATTTTTTTCTCCCTAATACTAAAAATACAGTATCATTAAATTAACAATCAACAAACCTTGTTATAAAAATGTCACCTATCATTGGTTCAAAATATCTTATAATTGATGGTGATTCAAAACCAATATAAATTTTCAATAGTCTTTATGAGCTCTTTTTATACATTGTGGTGGAGCAATTGAAATATATATCGTACAATAAAAAAAATCTCAAATGAGAAATATTAGGTTCATGATCAGATACTAGTTATAATGAAAAAAATTTGTGATAAACAATTGGTGTAATTTTAATTAATGCTGCTTCATGTAATATAGCATATTTCTAAGTTGAACTAGGTAGTTTTGTCCTTATAAATAAGGGTCTAGTAATTAATTGAAGTCGTTTTATAAAAAATTCTGCTAAATCATTTTGTGTATGAGTGTGATTTACAGGTTGCTCAACTATAATTCTAATTGATATACAATAATCATTAAATGCTTGGGATATAAATTCTCATACATTATCAATATGAATTTTCTTAATTATATAATCTGAAAATTATGTTCATAATTTAATAATTTGTGCTAATAATTTGGCAAATACAATATTACGAATAGACAATAAATAAATATGTATATATCTTGTAGAAGCATCTATTAAAATTATAAAATATCAAAAAGGACCACAAGATAGAATGATAGGTCCACGTATATCTCCATGAATTCATTCTAAAAATCGAGAAAATTTAAATCTAATTTTGCTTTGAGATGACATAGTAATCAATTTTCCGTGAGCACAAGCAATACATAAAAATTTATTTGATGAAAAAATCTTTTGATTCTTTAAAGGGTCCGTATGAATATTTTATAATTTTTGTCATTATTATAATACTAGGATGACCTAAGCGATCATGCCATATAATAAAAATTTTTTGAGTTAATTAACTTTTGGTTAATTATAATATTAGACTCTATTAGATTTATATATGTGAAATATAATCTATAAAAAATATTGGTAATATTTTCATTACATGCTTCTTTCCTGATATTGTAGATATAATATAAAATATTATTTGTTATTTTTATCTTTAGTCTCAATATGGAAGCCATTGAAATTTATATCTCTAAAACTTAAATATTTTTTTTTATTTACTAGATAACAATGTATCATTTATTATTAATTTTATACATTTTAGTAATATAATACAGGCTATTCTAGAATCTTTCAATTAAATTTGCGGTACCAAAAATTATATTAACATTAGACTTGGCTAATTGAAGATGAGAAAAATATATTTTATTTTATATAATAGTATATATTATTGTATTGTCTGTCAGATATAAATATCCATCAGTGTTAAATAAGTGACTAGATAATTTTATTATTTTTAAAATGAAAATAGTATAAATAAGTGTCATAATTATTTATTTAATATATTTATATAAAATACACAAAAATAAAAATAAAATACACTTAATTTTAAACTTAACATACTTGAAAAATAAAACACACTTAATAAAAATAAAAATATAATATTGAGTAAAATACATTAATTAATATGTCAATCCAAAAGAGAATTTTTATTAATCATCAAACTATCAGTTTTTCCATCAGTATTTTCGAAAACGTCTGAAACATCTAGATGTTGAAATCGTTTGGATAATTATGTTCAAGAAAATTAATCTCCGTAATTTTTTCTTTTCCTTTTAAAAAAGCTTGGTAAAGATCTACAAGATATTTGGATGTACGACAAGTACGAGATCAATATCCTTTCATTCCACATCTATAGCAGATATTTTCTTCATTTTTATTTTACAAATTCTTTCATTTCTAATTTTTATCATTATAATCATTAATCTTTTAAAAATTAATATTGTGGTAATTTTTACAGTTTCGATAATTATTACTATTGCCACCTCTACCATAACTATGCCCACGGCCATGGCTACAACCATAACTACGTTTATTATTTTTATCTTCATTCAGACTTATTTATCATTACAACATTCACTTCAGAGTAGTTCAAATCCAGCTAATCGTGATTGATGATTTTTTATCAAAAGTTTATTATTTTGTTCAACAATTAGAAGGTATGATATCAACTCAGAATATTTTTTTAAAATCTCGCTCTCAATATTGCTGTTGCAAGAGCATATTCGAGACATGAATTGTTGATTTTTTTTCTAATAAATCTTGATCAATAATCTTCTTACAACATAATTTTAATTGTGAAATAATTTTAAAACTGTAGAATTATATTCACTAACAGTTTTAATATTTTATAATCGCAAATGCATTCAATCACAGTGAGCTTTTAGAAGAATAATTATTTTTTGAAGATCAAATCTTTCTTTTAAATTTTGTCAAAATTAATAGGAATCCTTTATAGTTAAATATCCAGCTTTTAATCATTCATGGAGATAATGACAAAAGAATACCATTGCTTTTGCACGATCATGCAAGAATGCGTTATTCCTTTTTGAATTGTATTTCTAATATTCATAACATCAAGATGAACTTCAGTATCGAGAGTCCAATTTAAGTAATTATTTTTAGATATATCAAGTACAACAAATTTAAACTTTGCGAAATTTGGCATCATATAGATTATTATATAATAAAATTATAATTAATAGGAATATTTTCGGACTGAATCAGACCAAATTTCACCCTAGTCCACGGCCCAGCTCGAGATTTACTCGGACCATAAATTACTACCTGTGGCCCGACTCTAAACCCTATCGGGCTAGGCTAGCTCGCGATAAGTTGGGCCAATTGAGCCAGCGGGTCGAGCCGGGTTGACCATATTTATATTCTATATTTTTTTCTTTTGTAACACTTTTAATATTTTTTTAAGTTAAAGTTTACTGAAGAATTTTTGGCTTTCAACTACGGTTTGCATTGAGAAATTACAAATAACTAATTAACAAAACCCAAAACATTAAACACAAATTAAGAGCTTAAAAAAATTCACATAATTATCATAATTCAGTGTTTTTAATAATAACCTATATTTACTACATATACTAAACTATTATACTAAAATCAAAGAAAAAGAAACAAACAAACAAGAAATGGAGAAATAAAAGAAATAAAAAGGCAAAAGCAGTTTAATGTTCAACTTGTCAATTTCACAGATCCTGATTTTTTATTTTTCTTTAACCACAACAAAGCATTCAAACCCCCAATTAATTAATAATTAAAAACCCACATTCCAAAACCATAAATTTCACCAGATCGTTCACAAACACAAACCAAAAGAATCAAAATACAATAATTTATTCACCAGAACTTCACCATCTCAGTTGACACAACAAAATACAAAAAATAAAATAAAATAAAAATTTATTTACAAACCCATCATGCCGTCCCTATTGAAACAACACAAGAAAAAAAAAATACAAAAACAGAAACAAAACTGAAAAGAAAAAAAATCAAACAACGACTTTAGGAGATCGAAATAAAAATCAACGGCTTCTCAGAACTACGAACAAGTAAATAATAGTTGCTCTTTTGATTTGCATGAAGACAGAGATCGACAGGAAAGAAAAGCAACAACTACTATGGAAGATGGTAGATAGCGGCGGTCGCGGTGCGATATGCGATGAGAGACGGGATGAGAGAGGGAAAACGTGAGTATTTTAAGAAGAGAGGGGGATGTGATGGATCTGGGAAGAGAGGGAGGTGTAAGTAGCTTCAGAAGAGAGGGAGGCGATTATAGAAGATAGAAGATTGGGTTTTAAGTAGGTAGGTCTCAGAGTCATGTTAATATGAATATTATGTTTGTGTTTTTCAAAATTCAAAAGCTGGTCAAAATTAAATTTAAAAGTTGGTCAAAATTAATTATAAGTAAATTTTAAATTATAAGTTATTTATTTAAGTGTTTTTAAAAATTTAAATAATAGATTATAATATGATTTTAATCAGTTTTTTAAAAGTTGAGTTTTGCTACTTTTTTTAAGCACTTATTTTTAAGCAGTTTTGACCAAGTAAAAGTCCATACTATCCCTATCTAATCTTTAATATTTCAAATAAATTTTATTAAATAAATTATTATTATTATTAAATAAATTTTATTATTATTATTATCAAATAAATTTTATTAAATAAATTTTTTTATTATTAAATAAATTTTTTTATTATTATTGCAAAATTATTATTATTGCAAAATAAATTTTGAAAAATAAATTATTATTATTATCAAATAAATTATTATTATTATTAAATAAAATTTATTATTATTATTATTATTGCAAAATAAATTTTGAATTGACATTTAAAAAATTATTTTTATACAATAAATAAACTCATAGACAGTTTGGTCATTTTGACAGTTTCTGCAATTAAAAATTAATTATAAACTGATTTTAAAGAAACATTTAACTGATTATAAACTGATTATCAGCTGATTATTAACTAGTTTACAGAAACGCTTAACTGTTTATTTTTAATCTGATTATAATCTAAAAATCACTTATTCACGATAGCTGAAAAGTTTCAGTTTTGAGAAACACCCTCTATATATATTTTGGTCGGGCTAGATTAATTCAATTTTTTTAATAAACCCGAAGCCCAACCTAATAACCAATATCTTTAAAATATTAAACTTGACATAGTTTTGAGTTGAGCCTGTCTAAACCAACCCAAACTGCTAGGATTGGACCAGGTTAAACCGAGTTGGAGGTTGAATGAACACCCCCCACTGATATATTATTTTTAATACATTATATAATGTAATAATAAACTACATTAAATCAAATAAAATACATAAATTATATATAACTATATTATTAATATTGTATAATTTATAAAATTTTAAAAATAAAAAATAAATACAATTAATATTAATAATTTAAAATATATTTAAAAAAGTAAAGAAATATTATGAATAAATTAATGTATATATAGATGTATAAACTAATATAAGATGACAAAAATATAAAATTATGAGTGTAAGTATATGTGTTATTTAATTAAATAAAAATATAATTATTTTGTTAATACATAATATTTATATTTTTATTATTATAAAATTATAATAACATAAAATTTATATATAATGAGTATATAATAATACCAAAATAAATTTTATATATCAATTAAATTTAAAAACAATAATTTATGTACAAAAATTATAATTATAGAATTTTTTTTAATTTTCCTAATTGCAAAAATATATTTATATATTAGTATATTAACACTTAAAGTTTTAGTCAATTATTAATTTAAATATAATAAGTGAATAAATATATTTAAAATAAATATGAATAATATATGAATATTATATTTTATAAAATAGAATTGAAGCTATATTAAAATAAATAATGTAGAATAATCATGCTGATAACATGTAATGTAATTAATGATAAAATTATAAATAATTAAAAAATAAAGAATAAAAAATTAATTATCTTAAGAGTCAAATTAGAAAAAAGAATTCATAAATTTATTATTTTTTTTCTCTTCGTATATTTTAAGTCTTATAAACCATTTGTATTTATAGAGTAATAAATTAAATTAAATATTACATTATAAAATAATAAAATAAATAAATAAAATGATAAAATAATTTAAAAGATATTATAATATAATTAAAAGATATTATAATATGACTAAAGATATAAAATTATTGAAGTGATAAAAAATATTTACTTATTAATATCTTTAATTATTTATAATAGATGAGATTTAAATTCATATTTATAGAGTTAAAAATTATTTTATTTATAAAATTAAAAAATAAATAAAATATTATATATTAATTATTAAAATAATAAAATAATTTAAAAATTATTAAAAAATAAAATAATATAACTAAAGACACAAAATTTTTGATAAGAAAGAAACATCAATTTATTAATATTTTAGATCACGCATAATAGATGGGATTTAAATCCGTATTTGCAAATCTTGTTTTTCTAATTTAGGGATGGAGGCGCACTTTGCCATACGGAAGCAGAAGCTGCGAAATATACGGAGGTAAGAGTAAAGTCTCTTTGTCAAATGTTTCTTCTTCTCCATTATCAGGCACACAGAAGAAAATGAAATGATATCTCTGTTAGAAAGAGAGCTACTACTGTGTCGTGAAAAACCACTGCCCTGAAAGCAAATTCCGGTACGACCGAGGTGCAATCTAGATACCACCGGTTGCTCCCCAAGGTTAACACAGCAAACCTCCAACTTGTGCACTCAAGATGGAAGTCTGAAACAGGAAAAAACAATTGCCTAGAAGAATAGGAAAGAAAGAAGAGAAAATCTAAATGTTATTGTCTCTTTTCAGGTTCAAGTTCTCTGCTTTAAATAGAGGAAACGGTTGAGAATATCATGGGAATTTGGTTGAGTAAAATTTGGAGATAATGCAGAGATAAAGGGAGAAAAATATGTAAACAGTTTCTTTGTAAATCAGATTTGCCAAGATCATGGTCAAGGCATTTCCAACAATCCCCCACAAATGGCTTGACTATAAAGAGAGGAAGAGATTCTAGGCAAAGGAAGAGTTCTTTGTACTTAAACATTAATGTCTTTCGATTGAATTAATGCATAGTGAAGTAAGGCAACAATTTAAGTTAAGAAGTGAATAAATCTTGAACTTCAAAACTTCAAGTTGAGACCCCCACAACACATACAAACTCTTAATAATTCCTGTTCCGCGATATAAAAATTCATAGTATTATAAAAGCCATAATTACACCTTGGGTTCTCATGAGTGCTCTAGAAAGATAGTCTTAATCTTTCATAGAAGGTGGCCAACCTTCACACTCAAGTAGGTAGTTTCATCAAGTCTATAACACTTATAGACCACCTAAACAAATGGCTATGAAACTATTAAGAGCCAACAAGACTCAACCTCCACAATTTCATCAAGCGTCCATACAAATTAAATCACAAAAAGTATCAATGATACCTTTGTCAAAGAATCCATCAAGTTCATCTCAAATAGAACCACCCAATGTATAGGGCTATGAATTCATTAAGCACCATAGGGATGGAAGCGGTGCTAGACTTGAAATCACATGGCTTCGTTTGACCATTTTCATGGTATCCACCATATTCTTTCAATCTATAGGCTTAAGCCCCATCCCCCTTGATGATTCTAAAACTATTCTTCTGGGTAATCCTTTTGTGAGTGGATCCGCTAAGTTTCTTTCAGATCTTACATATTCCAAAGAAATTACTCCGTTTCTCAATAGTTGTTTGACTGAACTATGTCGAATACGAATATGTCTCCTTTTGCCATTATAAACATTGTTCTTGGCAATTCCTATAGCAGCCTTTGAATCACAATGAAGAGAGACAGGAATTTTGGAACCTTTCCAAAGTGGAATATCTGCTAACAAATTTCGCATCCACTCTGCTTCTTGACCTGCCATATCAAGAGCTATAAATTCAGACTCCATAGTGGAGCGTGCAATACATGTTTGTTTTGATGATTTCCATGATATTGCGTCACTGCCTAAGGTAAAAACATAGCCACTGGTGGAGCTCACTTCATCATTATCAGTTACCCAATTTGCATCACAAAATCCCTCTAATACAGCAGGAAACTTACTAAAGTGTAAACACCAATCTATAGTTCCTTTGAGATATTTAAGCAAATGATGAAGTGCATTCCAATGCTCATTATTAGGATTATGTGTATATCGACTTAGTCTACTCACCGCATAGGCTATGTCGGGTCTAGTAAAATTCATAAGGAACATGACACTACCTATGATCTTAGCATATTCAATTTGTGAAACACTGTGACCTTTGTTCTTTTTAAGATTCATGCTAGGATCATAAGGAGTTCTAACAGGTATTACATCAAAACAGTCAAACTTTTTCAATATTTTTTCAATATAATGAGACTGACATAAAGCAATTCCATTTTCAGTCCTTTTAATTTTAATTCCAAGTATCACATAAGCATCTCCTAAATCTTTCATGTCAAATTTAGAGGATAGAAAAGATTTGGTCTCATTTACCACGCTTAAATTTGTACCAAATATAAGCATATCATCTACATATAAACAAATAATCACACACTCTAGTCCAAAGCATTTTGAATAAACACAAGTATCAGAAGTATTCACAACATATCCGTTAGATGTTAAAGTTTTATCAAATTTTTCATACCATTGCTTAGGAGCTTGCTTTAAACCATATAACGATTTTCTTAGTTTACATACCTTATTTTCTTGACCGGAAATCACAAAACCTTCCGGTTGTTCCATATATATTTCTTCATCTAAATCACCATTCAAAAATGCCGTTTTTACATCCATTTGATGTATTATTAAATTATGAATAGCAGCTAATGCAACTAGAGTTCTAATAGTAGCTATTTTAGTCACAGGTGAGTATGTGTCAAAATAATCAATATCTTTCTTTTGCGTGTACCCCACAACTACTAGTCTTGCTTTGAATTTTTCTATAGAACCATCAGGCCTCATTTTCTTTCTAAATATCCATTTACTCTTAATGGGTTTACAACCTGCAGGCAATTCCACTAAATCCCATGTGTGATTTTTCATAATAGATTCTAATTCACTATTTATTGCTTCTTTCCAAAAACTGGCATCTATTGAAATAATAGCTTCTTTATATGTTTTAGGATCATTCTCAATTAAGTAAATGGAAACAATATCTTCATCAATAGAATCACAATCAATACCGGAAACTAAAAATGAAGTAATAAAATCTGATCCAAAATTGTGATCTATCTTTTGCCTTTTACTCCTTCTAGGTTCATACATATATTCATTTAAAACAACATTAGAAGGTGTAGGCAAGGAAACATGCACATGATTTGGAATAGATGCAACAGGAACAGAATTTTTCAAAGGGAAAATATATTCAAAAAATTCAGCACTTCTAGATTCACATATTGATTGATCATTCAAAGACAAGAACCTATATGCAGCACTATATTGTGCATAACCAATAAAAACACAATCAAAAGTCTTAGAACCAATGTTGGGTTTTCTAAAATCTGGTATTCCTACCTTAGCTAAACAACCCCATACTCTTAGGAAATTCAAGTTAGGTGCAAAACTTTTCCACATTTCATAAGGTGTTTTATCTAGTTTCTTGTGTGGAACCCTGTTTAAAATATAACAAGCAGATAGAACTGCTTCCCCCCACATATTATCAGGCAAACCCGAACTAATTAGCATAGCATTCATCATCTCCTTTAGTGTTCTATTTTTCCGTTCTGCTATGCCGTTTTGTTGCGGTGTGTAGGGAGCACTATATTCATGTATAATTCCATTAGTTTCACAAAACTCTTTAAGGAAATTGGTTCCATACTCTCCACCCCTATCTGATCTTAGTCTTTTTATTTTCTTATCTAATTGGTTTTCTACTTCTGCTTTAAACTTTAAGAAACATTCTACAGCCTCTTCCTTTGATTTCAAAAGATATACTTTCGTGTATCTAGAGAAATCATCAACAAAAGTAATATAATATTTTTTACCACCTTTACTAACTGAATTTTTAAAGTCTGCCAAATATGAATGAATTAGTTCGAGTAATTCAGTGCTTCTAGTTACAATTTGATTAAAAGGCTTTTTAGCAAATTTTGCCTCAACGCAAATAGTGCATTTAGATAGGTGATTACCAGCCATATTAATTAGACACATATTTTTCAATCTATTTATAGATTTAATGTTTAAGTGTCCTAACCTCCCATGCCACAAATCAATAGATTCAGCAATATAAGCAGAAGTAGAAGAACTTGCATTAATAACAGAGTTCAAAACAAACAGTCCATCAGCCAAGTACCCTTTCCCCACAAAGTCCCCATTTTTAGTAAGAACTACCTTATCAGCTTCTAAAGTGATTTTCAATCCAGCCTTATTTAGCAAACTAGCAGAAATTAAATTTCTACGAAGTGAAGGCACAAACAAGACATCATTCAAAGCTAAAGTTTTTCCTGAAGTTAATTTGATAAGAATTTTCCCTTTACCGAGTACTCCGGCAGTACTAGAGTTTCCCATGTAGACACAATCTCCATCTGGAACTTCTTCAAAGTGGTGGAAAAACTCTTTGTTTGCACATAGGTGTCTTGTTGCTCCAGTGTCCAGCACCCAATCAGTTTTGTTTTCCATCAGATTTGCCTCTACGACCACTGCAGCAATGATCTCTTCATTTTCGGCAAGATTGGCTTGACCTTGATTTTGGGGATTGTTAGCGCGAGGAGCTGATTTCTGTCCGCCATTTTGTTGGTTCTTTCTATAATAGCACTGGTATGCCTTATGTCCAGGTCTGCCGCACACATAGCAGGTCACATTCTTCTTTTGCACTTTTCCATCTTCTGTCTTGAGTTGATTCTTTCGTTGTCCCTCCTTTTGAAATTTTCTTTCTTTATTTTTAAACCTGTCTTTAGATGTTCCAACAGATTCAACAAGTTTAGCTTTAATAGTAAAATTAGGAGAGATTTGCTTATCTTTTAGTCGATTGGCTTCCTCAGTACGCATGTGATTAATTAGCTCTTGAAAGGTGAGGTCCTTCTTCTTGTGTTTGAGAAGATTTCTATAATCACTCCAAGACGGGGGAAACTTTTCGAGCAGTACATTAGCTTGCATAATTTCGCACAGTTTCATCCCTTCGCTGAGAACATCAGCTACCAGATTTTCATATTCATGAATCTGCTCCATTATTGGCTTGTCATCAACCATCTGAAATTGCAACCATTTACCAACCACATATTTCTTCTTGCCAGCATCGTCACCTCCATACCTCTGTTCTAACGTGTCCCAAATCACCTTAGCTGATTTTTGGTTGACAAATAAATCGAACAGAGAATTGTTCATGTGGTTGAGAAGATGCCCTCTTACTGTTTTGTTATCTTTTTCATATTTTTTCTGAAATTATGCATCAGTTTCTTTTGCCTTTTCAGTAAGAGGTGTGGTGATGGGCGTAGATGGTATGCTGGTTGACTGAGATTCAGAAGGAAGTTCAGTATGAAGGACATAATCAACTTCCAATTGCTCAAAAAAGATCAGCAACTTTTGGGACCATAGTTTGTAGTTGGTGCCATCAAGATGCTCAAGCTTTGAAAGGTCAGGTAAAGCTTTGGTGAGAGCAGTAGCCATCCTTCAATAAATAAGAATAATTATTTGCTTTCAGATTGTTAGAAAGAAAGCTACTACTGTATCGTGAAAAACCACTGCCCTGAAAGCAAATTCCGGTACGACCGAGGTGCAATCTAGATACCACCGGTTGCTCCCCAAGGTTAACACAGCAAACCTCCAACTTGTGCACTCAAGATGGAAGTCTGAAACAGGAAATAACAATTGCCTAGAAGAATAGGAAAGAAAGAAGAGAAAATCTAAATGTTATTGTTTCTTTTCAGGTTCAAGTACTCTGCTTTAAATAGAGGAAACGGTTGAGAATATCATGGGAATTTGTTTGAGTAAAATTTAGAGATAATGCAGAGATAAAGGGAGAAAAATATGTAAACAGTTTCTTTGTAAATCAGATTTGCCAAGATCATGGTCAAGGCATTTCCAACAATCTCAACATGACTAAGGAACTCATCTCCAACAAACTTCCCACGGAGACGGAGACGGAGCTCGACCTCGACTCTTTCCTCAGTTTGCACTCCGATGACAACGACGACTCTACCGCAGTCCCTCACCGCTCACTCGACGAAATCCTCAATGACTCCGATTCTTCCACGTCGCCTCGTCCTCCTCCTCCTCCATTATCTTTGAAATCACACCAACGTCTTCCCTATGATCTTCCACTCTCTCAAAACGATGCCGTTTCGGAAGACTCCACAGAATCCCTTAAGCCCTCCCAGCCTCAGCTTTTGGGTGATAAGTCTGACCAGACACGACTCAATTCATTTGCACGTGTTAAGTCAGGTGGGTTTTCGGGTGATCGGATTTGGAGGGTTCCTTGTTCTTCTTCTTCGTCCAGTCCCTTGCCTTCTCTGTTCGCTGGGGTGAAATCAAATGCGAAGCCAGGGGCAGCTCTTGCTGCTGCTGCTGCGGCATCTCGGTCGGTGCCGACTCCACATGCTGCCGCAATGAAGTCGATGAGAGCGGTTGGTCTTCCGAAAGTTGTGGATGTTGGAGAATCGAGTTCTATTGTCGGCGGTGCTTGCGCGATTGTTTCAAATTCATCCACCAGTGACTCAATTGGAGTTGATGCGGATAGAATCAGGTCAGATGATAAATTGGCAGAGGATGATGACAATATGGGTGATTTTCAATATGCTGTTGAGGATGAAATTTCCACAAGAGAGAGGAATGTGGAGGATACTGGGGAGGTGTTTGCTAGTAAACATTTGGAAGGTGAAGTGGAAACTGCAGATAAAATGGAGGAATTAAGGAACAACAGCCATGAGCAAGATCTGTTAAATACCGCTACTTCAGTCTCTAATTCGACTGTTAACTTAGATTTCGATGATGGTTCGAGCGTGGGAAAAGACGAAATGATATCTTCTGTTTCTGCTGATGATTCTAAATTTTTGGGCGTGAATGATTCTTGCAAAATGGATATTTCTTCCGTCTCCTCTGGGAACGATAGCGATGGAAATGATAAGGTAAAGGGAGATAATTTCAAGAAACGTATGCCGATCACTGAAGATGACGGGGACGGTATTGTTACTGGTGCTGGTGATGATAACTCTTCACTAAATGACATTTCGGAGCTTGTAGAGGAGAGAATTGAGCAATTGGAGAGTGAGAGGATTAGTAGAAGAGCGGAAAAGAAACTTAAGCCCACCGTGAAGCGACTTGAATTGGCAGAAGAACTTGAGAAGAAACAGGCTTCTACTGGTTTGCATTGGGAGAAGGGTGCAGCTGCTCAACCAATGAAGCTTGAAGGTGTTCGAAGAGGGTCTACGACTTTGGGATACTTTGATATTGGCGCAAGCAATGCCATTACACGGACAATTGCATCTCAAGCATTTAGGCGAGAGCACGGTTCCCCACAAGTCCTGGCGGTTCATCTTAACTACATCGCAGTAGGAATGTCAAAAGGCGTCATTGTTGTTGTCCCAAGTAAATACTCTCCTTATGATCTTGACAACATGGAAGCAAAGGTCAGGTCACTTGTATTGCTTTACTTGTTGCATCTTTTATGTGCTTCTTGCAACCTATTTTCAATTAAACAATGTTGAATGATCTGATATACATTGATAAAATACATAATGCGGGATCACAAGATTTAGATATATGCCCAAAAGTGTTTCTGAGCCAGTGAATGCTTCATAACTCTATCACACCACTAAAATCTCTGCTTTAGAAAAAGAAAATGATGTTAGCAAACATTGATGTTCAAAAAATATAATATGGGAAAAAAGTCTCACATTAAATTAAATACAAACATATGAAGTGATAATATAGAAAATAAATTAACAAACTTTAATGCTAGTTTTTGAGATTGACGCTTTCAAATCTATATTAAAAAAAAACATGGTAGTAGAGTATAATTGATATCTCATGAGTGGATCTCCATAGGTTTTCAACTAATCCTATCAAAAATTATCTTGCTTCATTTGCCACTTGAGGGGCGGCTGGAAATATATAATATGGGAAAAAAGACCGATGTGAAATGTAGAGATGGACTTTCCAACTTTAATATCTAGCTTTTGAGATTGATATTTCTAAATCTATATAAAAAATAAATAAATTCAACAATTCATTTTTGAAAAAATTTCACTATGAAAACAATGGAGATATTGTCAAGCTTCTGCATTTAGATTATTTGATTTATTTTTTTTATCATAAAAGGTAGTAAACATTACCTGCTGAAACATGCTATGCGTATTCAGATGCTATTACTTGGTCTACAAGGGGATAGATTTCATGCTCCAGTGACTTCCACATGCTTCAATCAACAAGGGGACCTGATTTTGGCTGGTTATGGAGATGGTCACATTATTGTTTGGGATGTCCAGAGGGCATCTGCAGCAAAAGTTATCACTGGGGAACATACAGCACCAGTAGTACACACATTATTTCTAGGCCAGGATTCTCAAGTGACTCGTCATTTCAAAGCAGTTACTGGTGATAGTAAAGGTCTAGTTCTTTTACATGCTTTCTCTGTGGTTCCCTTGCTTAACAGGTTCACCATCAAAACACAGGTTATACGTCATTCTGTGCTGACATGTTGATTTCTGTAGTCTCCTTAGCTCAGTTGGTATATGGTAGGCAGTGGAGTATTTTGCCAAATTAATGATCTCTTGTTCATGATTGTGATAGTGCCTTCTTGATGGACAAAGAACGGGCATTGTGCTATCTGCTTCGCCCCTTCTTTGTGATGAATCCTTTGGTGGTGCTTTGCCATCGTCACAAGGAAATGCTTCACTTTCATCCAGCAGCATCGGCAACATGATGGGAGGTGTAGTTGGGGGAGATGCAGGATGGAAACTATTCAATGAGGGCTCTTCTATGGTTGAAGAAGGTGTGGTCATATTCGTCACCCATCAAACTGCTCTGGTGGTATGCAGTCCTGGGATGATTGGCCAAATTCCATGTACCTTTTGTGTTATGAATTTATCAATGCTTATTTCTGTATGGACATCTATTCTTCAGAATATGTTCACACAATTTCTTTGTTACAGGTTAGGCTTACTCCCACTTTGGAAGTCTATGCACAACTCTCCAGGCCAGATGGAGTCCAGGAGGGTTCTATGCCTTACACCACATGGAAATGTACTACACAATCACGCAGTTCATCATCAGGTATGTTGTGATTGGATTTCTTATATTTTAAGTTAGAAACTGCCTAAACAAAAGAATTTGTTTCAGAAAATATTACTGCAGATGCAGCAGAGCGAGTTTCATTGCTTGCAGTTGCATGGGATCGGAAAGTCCAAGTTGCAAAGTTGGTCAAATCAGAGCTGAAAGTATATGCAACATGGTCTCTTGACAGTGCATCCATAGGCGTCGCTTGGTTGGATGCTCATGTATGTTTTTGCTTGTTCTGTTCACTTGTAATTTTGTTGAGTTTACTTGCTTACATATTCTTTGTTATCCTTGTCCATGGTTTCATTTTTTGAGGCTAATAAGGGTTTTATACTTGACCAGATGCTGGTGGTTCTTACATTGACTGGACAGCTGTATTTGTTTGCAAAGGATGGTACTGTGATTCACCAGACTAGCTTCGCTGTTGATGGTTCTGGAGGAGACGATCTTGTTGCGTATCATACACACCTTATAAATATATATGGGAATCCTGAGAAAGCCTATCACAATTGTGTAGCAGTAAGAGGAGCTTCTATATACATAATTGGACCCATGCAGCTTATTGTTTCCAGGTTTCTCCCATGGAAAGAACGGATTCAGGTTCTGCGAAGAGCAGGTGACTGGATGGGTGCCTTGAACATGGCAATGGCACTTTACGATGGCCAAGCTCATGGTGTTATTGACCTTCCCAAATCTGTGGATGCTGTTCAAGAAGCCATAATGCCCTATCTGGTGGAGTTGCTATTATCTTATGTAGATGAAGTCTTTTCTTATATTTCTGTTGCTTTTTGCAATCAAATTGGAAAAGTGGAACAAAAAGATGACTTTGAGGGTGGAAGTGTTTCTGTGCACTCGGAAATAAAAGAACAGTTCACTCGCGTTGGTGGTGTTGCAGTAGAATTTTGTGTCCATATACGGCGGACAGACATCCTTTTTGATGAAATTTTCTCAAAGTTTATGGCTGTTCAACAAAGAGGTTTGCTCTCAGCACCTACAGATGAATAGTTGGATATTGCCATTTGTAGATTGAATATTAACTAAATGCTTATACTGAATGTCTTATTTCACAGTTAGCTTTAAAAAGTTTTGCATGCATTCATACATATACCCGTGGGGTTTACAGCTTTCTGCTTCACTTTCTAGGATACTATTCTTATGGCATAAATGCTGTACAGCCTTAACCATTAATTTTGACGTGATAGGAGAATAAATATTATAAGTTTTGGAACAGCTCTGTCCCTCTGTGTTCATTTCTTGATTGCTTCAATTTAATTTAACCAAGTGTATGATGTACTGTTCTATAATTTCATGATGCATAATATACTCTCTGGTGACCACTAAATATACTATTTTTATTCACTCTTTTTGTCTTCCCCCTTCTATTTTTAGATACATTTTTGGAGCTTCTAGAGCCCTATATATTGAGGGATATGCTTGGATCCCTACCTCCTGAGGTATTGCCTTAGGCTCAATGTTTAGGCTTATAGATTGAAAAATGAAAATGAAAGTACCTTGGATAACTATTGCTTTGCTTCTCTTTTCTCTTCCTTCTTCTCTCCTTTTAAAGATTATGCAAGCACTGGTTGAGCATTACAGCCACAAAGGGTGGCTGCAGAGAGTTGGACAATGTGTCCTTCACATGGACATTTCTTCCTTGGATTTCAATCAGGTTTCTAATATTTGCTTTCTTGTTCAACTGAAGATGTGCTGTCAATAATTGTGACTACTCACTCTAATTTCTTTTAGGTTGTCAGGCTATGCCAGGAGCATGGATTATATGGTGCCTTGATCTATCTTTTCAACAAAGGTTTGGATGATTTTAGAGCACCTTTGGAAGAGTTGTTAATAGTTTCACGAAATAGTCATGGAGAGAGTGCTGTCAACCTCGGGTAATGGTGTTGAGATGTGAACTTTGTTTCCTGCAGTAATATGTTCACTTTTGAAGATCTTATAATGTCAAAGATATATTTTCATAATGATGTTAGTGCTTTGTTTATTAAAATCAATAATCCAGTGGAGGACTTTGATGTGTGAGGATTGTACCATAGATATTTACTTGTGGAAGTTTGTTGTTTTTTCAGAGAATATACAAAATGAAAATATAGGAATCAATTTACAACCCGAACTGGGAAAAAGAAAAAACAACCATCTGTTTTCTGGTGCCTTTTTCTTTTTCAAAAGTTTTTGGTTCTTAGTTGTCAATTTTTATGATTTACTAAAAATATTGCTCAGTTTAGCTGAGTGGATTATCACTGAAATGCCATGGCCAATTTTTCCTCTTGAAGCCTAAGCAAAACTGAAAAGTTCTTGGAATGAATTGGTTTAATCACATACTTGTTTATACATATTGGCAAATGTATTGTTAGAATATTGGCTAGCATGTCATTTCATACTTCTTCAGTGTCATCGCCTGTTGTCACTGTTCTTATAACAGGTACAGGATGCTCGTTTATCTGAAGTATTGCTTTTCAGGTCTTGCCTTTCCACCAGGTATGGTTTTCAGGTATCTTGGGCTTGATTCTGTTAAACTGTTACTTGAGAACCTTCTTACCATTCAATTGGCAATCTTGATAGTTATGCAATTTTTGAGTGAATTAAATTCTTCATGCCTGCTTATCATTTTGGTCTTTTTTTGAGAGATGTTATATGCTAAGTAATTTATACGAGATTGGAGCCCTTGATGATCTGAATTGTCAACTTGCTTTTGCACATTTGAATAATCTCAGGTACTAGAAAGTCTTTGTGAATTTAAATGACTACTATTTTACAGATCCCGCATCAACTAATTACCCATAACTATTGGGTTAGGGATACTTGCTTTTAAGGTTTGCATCTAAAAAAATAGGTTAAACTTTTAAGAAAAATGATGGTTGAAACGTTGTGGGTCCTTTTATGAAGTGTATTTGGACTTTTCCCTTTAAAAAAAATGGTGATATTGAGATATTGGTGCTACTGTTATTATGACTTCGTAATGTAGCTAACAGACCTTTGCCTTACTTAGGTACTAGGTAGTAAGAAAATAAGTTAATATTATGAGGAGAGGACAAAGACGTCAAAAGTTTGCCAATGGACAGGTTCTTTAGTTTTGCAGTCAGAAAATTATGATAAGTGGTTAATTAAATGTATGAAAGCATGCTTTCTTAATCTGGTTATTTTGTTATGGCCTTATTTATACCATTAGAACCCTAATAAAATAGTATCTTAGCTTGTAAGAAAAATTCTAGCATCAAGTTCTCAAAATAACTTATCAAAAATTCAAAACAATAAGCAAAGAATACTGCTTCAGCAGCATGCACTTTGATGGAAACAAAATGTAATTTATTTTATTACTGAGCTGCTAAAGTGTTTGTTTGGTTATTTTGTTGTATAATGCACACAATTACATTTCATTTAAATCATTATCTAACCATTTTATTTTTCTATCAGCTTGAAAGAAATGTTTTTGATTTTTTTTTTGTTCTTGTGATGGCTTTGGTGATAGCGTAACACCCTTGCTTTATTGGCCAATTTATGTTGATGTTGTATTCATTGAGAAAAGGCAAATTTGTGGGCAAATTGTTTTATGGCAATTAAATTGTAGTGCCATACAAGCTTTTCCAATTACATGTAGAAATTGGCTTCTTCAGAGTTAAATTGAGAATTTTTCTTCATGGATTGCACATTTGAGTTTTACTTGATATGTATCATATTTACAGGACATGGAGCTCTTCCTCCTGCACGTTTGCCCTCTCTTAGGACAGAACTTGTTCAATTTTTATTAGAGAAGTCCAGTGCCCCGAATTCAGAATTAGGTGCTGACGTGTCTAGAGGAATATGCATGAACCTGTGTTTTCTCTTAGAATTAGATGCTGAAGCTACTTTAGATGTTCTGAGGTTGGCTTTTCAAGATGATGAAAATTCAAAATCTTTGTCTTCTCATGATAATGCAAGTGTAAGTATGGAGGCTGAGCAAGAGAATATTACTGTGATTGAAAGCCAGAATTTATTGGTTCAAAATACTATAGATGCTCTTGTTCAACTTATTGAAATAGAGGCATCCCAAGCAGCTGAACCTGTTGCTAGTGCTGATGATATGAGAGCAGTCAAATCATGGCCTTCAGCGAGAGACAGGGGGAACCTGTTTGAATTCATTGCATACCATGTTGCTTGTAGAAAAGCTTCTGTTTCAAGCAGTGTGCTGAGTCAGATTTTGGAGTACTTGACATCAGATACCAATTTTTCTGCAAGTATTGCTCCAGATATTATCAGAACTTCAAAACAGAGAGAGAAACAGGTGCTTGCCCTTCTGGAAGTGGTGCCTGAGATTAATTGGACCTCATCTTATGTCTTGCAGCTATGTGAGAAATCATGCTTTTATCAGGTATCTATGCCACGTTAAAAAAGGAGATATTGTTTCATAGGGATTGCTTCTTACTTTAAGTTTTCCTTTTTGTTGCCTTCATACTGTTGGCTCTAATGTGGTTTTCAGGTGTGTGGCTTTATTTACAATATCAGAAACCAGTATCTTGCTGCATTGGATAGCTATATGAAAGATGTGGATGAACCAATTCATACTTTCTCCTATATCAACAATACATTAATACAGCTGAGTGGCAGTGAGCTCATTGCTTTTCAATCAGCTGTCATGTCTCGGATTCCAGAGTTGGTTGTCTTGAGCAGGTAATGCATTTTTAAAAGAAGAAAACAAAATTAAGATCTGTATCTGCTGGATTTTCTCTTCCTTGGAATCTCTCTTCACTAATCAATCTTGTGATCTGTTGCAGAGAGGGCACATTCTTGTTGGTCATTGACCATTTTAATAATGATCATCTACATATTCTCTCTGAACTAAATTCTCATCCAAAAAGCCTTTTTCTTTATTTAAAGACAGTTATTGAGGTTCACTTGTCTGGGACCCTAAACTTTTCTCATTTAAAAAAGGATGGTAGTGTAGCTGCTTTTAGCGGAAGAAGAATGAAAAATCAGTTGAAAGGACTCAAGGCATATTTTGAAAGAATCTCTGATTTTCCAAAGTTCATTCGGAATAATCCCATCCATGTGACTGATGATATGATAGAGCTTTATATGGAGGTGAGCAGAAAGTATTATTATTGGCAATTGATTGAGTGACATTCGACAACTGCTTCCGATTGGAGGAATAGTCATGTTGCTGTTTAGTTGTTTTCAAAAAATGAAAAAGAAAAATTGCCAATACATAGATTCAACTGTATAATAGTGGAAAAAGCCTTGTTCTGGTTTCATTATTTGGCTCTGGCCTAGTCTATCTGTTCTAATGGGGTGTGGTAGGGTGAGAAAAAACTGATATAACTGAAAAGTGAACCAAATTTAATTTGGTTTTTTGGTTAATTCCATAATTCAATTTACTTCATTTTAAATTTTCATAAATCTTTGTCTACTCGGTTCAGTTTGGTTTATGTTTAACAAATCTAAAAAACTGAACCGATTGAATAATGTATGCGCGTGTTTGTATATTATTAAAAAATGAATTATCAAAATGAAATGCTGGCTTTGTTTAGTTTGGTTATAAATTATCAATTCAGTTTGATTCAGTTGTAGACTATTATTAACAAAATGATTATCGAGCTTAATGATTAACTCATTCAGTTCTTCAAATTTTTAGTTATGGTTTATTTGATTCTTCTAAAATTCAGTTTTGTTTGAAAAGAATCAACCTAAAGCTCGCCCCTAGGCCATGTTGCTTGAATTTAGCTATTTTCATTTTCGTGGTAGATGCTGTTCTGTTAGTTCTGTAAATTGTGGCTGTTATTATGAATCTATTAATTTTCACTGCACTTGAAATGTTCTCTATTTCTTATGGTAATATATGCCTTTTACTTTTGCAGCTTTTATGTCAGTATGAACGTGATTCAGTTCTCAGATTTCTGGAGACTTTTGATAGCTATCGGGTAGAACACTGTTTAAGGCTTTGCCAGGAATATGGGATAACAGATGCAGCTGCATTTTTATTGGAAAGGGTCGGTGATGTTGGGAGTGCTCTTTTACTTACACTGTCTGACCTCAATGATAAATTTGATGAGCTTGATGCAGCTGTGGGAAGTGTTATTTCACCTAAAGCTTTAAATAGCTCAGCTGATACTGATCATTACAGCACTATTTTGAAAATGAAAGAGGTCTGCAGATCTGAATTCTATCTTGGGTTAATATTCTTTTTCCTTTCTGCACACTCTCTCTCCCCCCCCCCCACCCCTTGCCACCTTTCTTTCTCTTTTTTTCTTCTTAATTCCTTGTTATGTCTGTGCAATTTGCTATATTTGTTTCTCAGGTTGATAGCATATGCAGTATATTGAATGCCTGTATTGGATTGTGTCAGCGGAACACCCCTCGTTTGCAACCTGAAGAGTCAGAGACACTCTGGTTTAGATTACTTGACTCGTAAGTTCAATATAATGCATCGATTTAATTTCTAGCACAGTATGAAAGTAACATGTCTTAACATAAGATCTTTTTCTAACATTGATGATTGAGTGGATTATTGTCAGCCATTTTTGTTTAGTTAGGTGCAACTCTTTCCATATTGCTTCTATGTTTTCTTATATTATCTTTCAGTTCTCCTGTTTAAGATAAAGATGGATTACCATGCAATGGTGCTACATGTTGTAGTTAATGCACTCATGATAACTGGACTCATTACCAAATTCAAGCTTGACCGCTTCTATTTTCACACAACTACACAGTTGCACTATGGTCATAAGAAGCAAATGTCTACACAGTTGCACCATGGTCATAAGAAGCAAATGATGCACGAATTCTTGTTACTCTGTCCTTGATTCCTTATTCAATGATTTGGCATTTCTTCTGATTTGTCTTGTCTGCATTTAATTAATTTTTGAAGTCTTATGACTGCGATGAAAGTTTCTTTTGGAAATAATTATACTTGCATTAAGAAAATGTGTGCTTGCTTAGTTAGATGCATGCATGTACTTTGTGTTTGGCACCTATGAATCAAAAGACCTCTGTGCATAACTGCTCCTTGGGCTTTTGACAACATCGTTCTTTGACTTTCGAGCAATAGCCAGGAATGATATTTGATGCGAGCAAAATAGTTGTATTTTTCAACACTGACAATTCTCATCATCCCATGTAGGTTTTGTGAGCCTCTGATGGATTCACATGGTGATAGAAGGATATTGAAAGAAAGTCATGTTGGAATGCTAGCTGAAACATTGGGTGGACAGGAAGATTACGAGGCAATAATCAAGTGGAAAATCTCCAAGTCCCACAAAGGTGCCCATGTCCTGAGAAAATTGTTTGCTCAGTTCATCAAAGAGATTGTTGAAGGAATGATTGGATATGTTCGCCTTCCTACTATCATGTCAAAACTTCTTGCTGAAAATGGTAGCCAGGAATTTGGTGATTTTAAAATTACCATATTGGGGATGCTTGGAACATATGGCTTTGAGAGGAGAATTCTGGTATTTCTTGCTTACATCCGTTTGTCATTTGAGTTTCTTTGTGCATCCATGTTACAGGAATGCTTCTTTTTCACCCTTTATTCACTGTAATAGTTAGTGAGTCTTCCGCATTCTGTATTGCAGATGACTAATTATTGATCCAAATTTTCTTGATGCTTTAGGATACTGCCAAGTCCTTGATAGAGGACGATATTTTCTATACCATGAGTTTACTCAAGAAAGGTGCATCTCATGGGTATGCTCCCCGTAGTCTCATATGCTGTATATGCAACTGCATTCTCACCAAGGATTCCCCTAGTCTTCACATTCGAGTTTTCAGTTGTGGTCATGCAACTCATCTTCAATGCGAACTTCTTGAAAGTGACTCGTCAAGTAAAGGTTCCTTGTCTGGATGCCCTGTTTGCATGTCTAAGAAGAATACTCAAAGGTCTAGAAACAAATCAGTCCTTGCTGAAAATGGTTTGGTGAATAAGGTTTCATCAAGATCCAAACGAACACAAGGAACTAGCATTTTATTTCCACGTGAAGATTCATTGGACAATTCATATGGGCTGCAGCAAATATCGCGAGTAAGTCATTATTACCTTACGTATTACTATTGGTATACCATATACTTGGATGGTTGGACATGAATAATTAATCAAAAACTGAACTTGGATGCTGCAGTTTGAGATCTTGAGTAAACTTGAGAAAAACCAGAGATTAGTCATAGAAAATACACCTCAGTTGGGGCTTGCCCCGCCGGCTGTTTATCATGAAAAGATCAAGAAAGAACCGGAAATTTTGGCAGGAGAGAGTAGCAGTATTATTGTGAAAATTGAAAACCCGAACAAAAGGAGGCAACTCAGGGAGCTAAAAGTGGCAGGATCATCTCTTCGGTTCCAGAGTATATTTGGTGAGATTCATAATTATTCCCTTGATATTATGTTTTTTGCCATATTCTCCTATTTTATCAACTGGATAATGCTTTCGCAGGCAGAGGGAAGCAAATAAACGGTAACAGTGTGTCATTTACAGACTAACAATCTCAGCTGTTCAACAGTTAAGGGAATCTTGTTTACCCGAGTTACATTGTTGACTTTTTGACCCCACACTTTTGGCAATTCATTAATATGTAATTATTATATATAAAATAATAATTTCTCGTCCTGCCTCTGTGCATAGTATCGTTTTCATATATTTTTTTTCAATGAAAAAAAAAAACTTAATTAGCGGTCCAACTGCTTAAGTCCAATGCTTTGCCTCTTGAGTTATGAAGTGGAAATGTTGAGTTGTTTTAAATAAAATTTTTTGAACAATTATAATTTGTTAAAATATAATGTAATTTTTATTATTTATTTATTTATTTATTTTTGTCTGAAAGTGATCTCATATCCTCATCTAATGCGAGACGTAGGAGGTCTCATTTGCAGTTCACATTATGCCAGTAAAGCTATCATTGTGAATACCACAAACCGAACATCACGTGCAAATATAAAATGGAAGAAGACTATTATTGGCTCTTGCATGGAATTCTGATTTAGGAGTCTTGACTTAGCATTCCATCTTTTGAATAACAAATTCCTTACATTGCCGTGAAAACAAAACTTAGATTAATTGATATTTCTAAATCATTAGTTAGGTTAGGAATAGTTCATTCTCGACAAATAAAATCTCTGATACTGTTTCTTTTTTTTTAAAGGGAAATCCATTTTAATTTATGGGTTATCTTTAGATTATTATAATGTGAAGTTTGTACATTTTAGTTTCAAATTTAATCATGGAACTTTATCTCATTTACTGACAATAATTTCCTACTTATCATAATTATAAACAATAATATATTTACTTTTTACAAGTTTATGGTTACATCTATCGGGATGGCACTAAGAATGCATTAATCTCCTAATTAAGAATAGAATCAAAACTGAATCATATTCAAATTAGAACCGAAGATACTTACACAGATTAATTAATCTAATAATAGTTTTTGAAACACACGTCTTATATCACAAGGGTAAAATGATAAATACATAAATATAACAAGGTAAATAATCAAAATGGTATAGAGGCTTACAACTGTATTATTCCAAAAAACAAAGATTGCATGAATGTATCCAGCAAAAAAAGATGGCTATAAATGAGAAAGGCTAAGAAGTAAGAAGCCTAACTAAGGCCTAAAGTAGAAGAAGAATACAAACGAGACTCAACACATGTAAAGCAGTTAACTGACTTAACAAAGCAAAAACTCTCAAGTTTCCACTAAAGCTGTGCAGTTAGGTCATTTCACACCAATCAAAATAACCAATCGGACCGTTATTTCCACGCTCTATTCCCTCGTTTCCTCCGCCTCTCTTTCTCCTCTTATTATACTTCTCTTTCTTCCCCTCAATTTTTCCATCTCTTTTCTCTGTTTTTTCTCTGCTTTCATTGCAATTGGAAGAGAAAAAGACAGAGAAACCTCAATGGCTTCAGCCTTCTCTGCTTCTAAGTTCACTCAGCCTTTGCCTTTCCATAGCACTACCTCCAGATCTCTTGAAAAGCAGCCTCTTTTTTATCCTTTCAAAACTAATTATGCTTCTTTTCTTGGATCTACTGGCAAAATTCGCTTCAATTCTATTCCCAAATTCAATCAGCTTTATTCCCACCGTCGATCTTCTGTCGTTGCTGTATCTGAAGCTGTTAAAGAAAAGAAACTCAAATCAACCTCCAATCGGGTAACCCATTTTTTACGTCTTTCTTTCCTCTCATTCCTTTTAATAGATTTTTAATTTTCTTCCAGAACTATTTCCTTTCTTTTTTTTCTTTTTTTTTAAAATTTGTGTTTGGAAGTTGAAAGCGTGGGCTGTAATTAGCATTTGGTGGCTTGAAAAGTAGATTACTTTCTTAAACTTTAATTGTATTGAAACAATGAAACCACTTGCTGTATCTTCTGAAGTATTTAATTTTTCTTTCGCATATTCATATTGACATAAGCTTTGACATCTATTACATTTCATTGAAGTTACTCTTTTATGAGCGAAACTGAGATTAAGCACTCTTTTTTTTTGTTCTTATTTACTTGTTTCTGTATCCAGTTGATCACAAAAGAAGAAGGCTTGGAACTATACGAGGATATGGTGTTGGGAAGAGCCTTTGAGGACATGTGTGCCCAGATGTATTATAGGGCAAAAATGTTTGGTTTTGTTCATCTCTACAATGGCCAAGAGGCCGTGTCAACTGGGTTCATCAAGCTTTTGAAAAAGGAGGATTCTGTTGTTAGCACTTATCGTGATCATGTACATGCATTGAGCAAGGGTGTCTCTGCTCGTGCTGTAATGAGTGAGCTTTTTGGCAGGACCACTGGTTGTTGCCGGGGCCAAGGTGGATCCATGCATATGTTCTCAAAAGAGCACAATGTGCTTGGTGGTTTTGCGTTTATTGGTGAGGGAATTCCTGTAGCAACTGGTGCAGCTTTTACCTCGAAGTATAAGAGGGAGGTTTTGAAGAAAGATTGTGATGATGTGACATTGGCATTTTTTGGAGATGGAACTTGTAATAATGGGCAGTTCTTCGAGTGTTTGAACATGGCGGCATTGTGGAAATTGCCCATTGTGTTTGTTGTGGAGAATAACCTGTGGGCAATTGGGATGTCACACTTGAGGGCAACTTCAGATCCAGAGATCTGGAAGAAGGGTCCTGCATTTGGAATGCCGGGTGTTCATGTTGATGGAATGGATGTTTTGAAGGTGAGAGAGGTAGCCAAGGAGGCAATTGGAAGGGCTAGGAGGGGAGATGGACCGACATTGGTGGAATGTGAGACTTACAGGTTTAGAGGACACTCATTAGCTGATCCTGATGAGCTTCGTGACCCTGGTGAGCACTGAAATTGCTTCTCTTAAATTCAGTATCTACTTCGTCCTTAATTTTTTATTAAATTACGTGTCAGAATGTTATTTACCGTAGCTGTAATGTGATTTAGCTTTTGCCTTTGCAACTTTGTCCAGTATGCTTGACCCCAGCATCCGCATAAAGTTCCTTTTTCCTTGTTGACACATCTGCCTATTTCTTATGAAATTGTTTGTACTTTTATTTGCAGCTTAGATTAGATGTCAATTTGATTAAGATTTGCCTCTATAATTGAAAAGATTGAATTTGTTTAGCTTTTCCAGCCATTGATAGGTTCCTAAAGGTTGTCAAAGGCTTTTCTGAATCAAGTTGCAGCACATTAGCTTTGTTGAGCTTTGCTAGTGTACACATTTACTTTTTAAGATGCAAGTTTAAGAATCAACTTTATGTCACGCTCATCTTCTTTCCTCTCATCCTTTTATTAGGTGCTTAATACTTGCTTTAACCCTTTCCATATTTAGGTTTCATGGATTTAGGATCAACTCCGTCAGAATACTTGAAATATTAGCAATTTCATTGCAATGTTGACGGCACAACCTCAAGATAATTTTGGCCTGCACATTATGATGCTGTGACCAAAATCAAGTTACTGATGGAATGAGCTCCAACAATTACTCTCCAATTTGCAGCCTCATGCAGATTGTATAGTCATTAGTGGCCAGACATGCCCTGCGAATGGACAAAAGTTCGCACATTTAGTATATGTCTCAGATTTGTGCATGTAGCATTATTAAAATGGTAGGCAAGTACATTAGAACTTGCATTTATATTTTGCATTGAATATTTAGTTATTATCTGCAAGTTAATATGTTTCTCTCCCTTGACCATTTGGCAGCTGAGAAGGCTCACTATGCAGCTAGAGATCCCATTACCTCGTTCAAGAAATACATAATTGAAAACAAACTAGCCAGAGAAGCAGAGTTGAAAGCCATTGAGAAGAAGGTAGATGAAGTGGTTGAGGATTCTGTTGAGTTTGCTGATGAGAGCCCTCATCCTCCTCATAGCCAGCTACTTGAGAATGTCTTTGCAGATCCGAAAGGCTTTGGAATTGGACCTGATGGGCGGTACAGATGCGAGGATCCCAAATTTACTGAGGGCACTGCTCATGTCTAAGAGTTGAGAATTGAGACATTCATTAACTCTATTTGTTGTGGTTTTTAGTTGGTATGCATGCATGGCTTATACTTGCAGGCTAATATTTATGCCCTTAAATGTAATGCTTGTCTTATATAAGCAGGATATGTTGTTAGGTTGCTTTTCTATTTAAATTTTGGTTTTGTTCTCCTCTAATTATCCTTGTTCATAGGACTATTGTTTCGAATGAAAACTATAAATGGCTCACGGTCCTTGGTTATGGAAGTTTCAGTGATTGAATGATGAATGCAAGTTTTTAATGATATCTATTATCAGGTGACTGGCTTGAACATTTTGCATATGTCAGTCCATTTTTAAATTTGATCTCACATTCATTCAATGTCTAGACTTGCTACTTGAGGCAACCAGGCCTCATAATTCAATACACGCCATAGATTTTGCTGAAGTTAACCTATAGGCTTACTGACTTGGGAAAAAATTGTTCATATAAAATTAAATAAATGTGCACTTGGTGCAGATGTTTCCTTTTCTTAAAAATAAACTGTTACATTTAAGAATTTGATTTAACAAAAAATAAAAAAGCTCTGTATTCCAATTTGAGAAGGGATAATGTAACAATCTTATACTCTATATACGTAAAATATATATTTTTAGTATATGTAAAATATGCATATACGGTATAAGAATGTCACAGACCGGTTTAATAAAAAATTTTCACATTTCCAATTTAAAATTTAAAATTTTAAATATATAAAAATTAAATAGAATATAAATATTATTTACTTGTTATAAGAACCCAAAATAAATAATATATATAAAAATCTTTGGAAAAAATTCACCAGAGTTTTGTCTGTAATTTGGATATTCCAAAATTTATTAAAACACAATCTGCAAAAAAGAAAACACTCCCAAATAATTTCCAATCACCATCTCAACCATATTTTTCAATTCCACCAAGTTTCTCAAACATTTATACATATAGATATATATAATTTAAAACACACTTACTCTCCCATTTCAAATATATTGACCCAAACATTTTTTATAATATACAATACGTAAAATTCAAAACATAATATATTATGCATAAAACTCAAAATGTATAATAGCATAAAAATATATACATGTTGCTGGCAGTGTTTCTGATCTCGATAGCAACTCTACAAGCTCAACTGCAAGTCTAGACCCGACCTGGTCTAGAGGAACTCTCTGGCTCAACTGGGCCTATCTTGTCACATGCGCGGTGGAAACAATCGCGCTAAGCCGAAGCCTAGTGGTACAAACTTTGATAATAATAATATAACTCAATGCAATACCAAATGCACAATGCATATAAATGTCACATCAATCCACTTTCTTATATTTTTCAAATAATTCATAAGCACAACTCATAACATTATATTACTCAATTGTATCATAATTCATAATTCACAGTACAACAAAGACAAGCATAGGCCCAAAAAGGATCTAATATGCTATTCAAATTTCAGAGTTACTGCTTTGGTCCATAATGACACCATATGTCTAGCCCCGTAGGCAATATATATATCCATGGATAATGTAACAGCCCTAGTCTCTTTGACCTCAACCCGGCTAGACCCTTAGGCCCCAGTATCTTGGTCCTCAACCCGGCTAGACTGCTATAGTTTTTGAGACTTACGACCCAGTCTTTTCACCCCAAAAACATTATATTTATCAGTTGGCCTGGCTTACAATCCAGTTTTTTCACCATTCCAGCGTATAGCCCATAGGCAATCATAAGCATGCCGTCAAACCCAGAACTCTGAAAATTGAATAACATAATAGGCACACAATTTATTCATATTTCTCATTATTAATCTCTTTCTCATTTTTACATATTCAATCTAGGCACGTTGCCTTATTTTCACATTTTTTTTCTCACTTTTCTCATTTTTCACATCTTTCTCATTTTTCTCACTTTTCTCATTTTTATCAATATCAATTCATTTCATTATTACACATATCTCTTTTTTGCATTCACAACACATTACCCAATTACTTTTGGTATTTTCACATAATATGCATATTTCACATGTTACACAAATTAGCCATTATCAATGGCTTTTCACAATGCATTTAACACATATATGACATTACAAATGTCATAGCATATTATTCATACACAATTAATGAACCAAATAGCTT
This sequence comes from Garcia nutans, assembly GCA_947685225.1. Classification (NCBI taxonomy): domain Eukaryota; kingdom Viridiplantae; phylum Streptophyta; class Magnoliopsida; order Malpighiales; family Euphorbiaceae; genus Garcia; species Garcia nutans. Next base: position 10,404,322 of record CANTUV010000010.1, on the reverse strand, counting down.
AACACATTTTTCAACCAAAATGTGTTAAGTCCAAATGTTATGCAAATACAAACATTATATTCAAAGTTTGTACATACCTCCACTAGCAACCCAAAGCAAGCTAAAAACAACCTTCAATCCAATATTTCTAACTTACCCTTCACCACTTGGATGAAGTAAATCAATCTCCCTCAATGCCTAAACCAAATGTGATAGCAAATAATCATTTAGTATCACATTTAATGGCATTTACAACATTAAATCATAATTACACATTACTCCTACAAATTTTCAAAAATTTAGTCTTTCCTTACTTCAACATTAGAATTCCATTCTACTACAATTAAATTAGTGTTTTAAGTTGATTTATATTATTAAAAACATATTTTAATACATTTAAATCATTTAAATTATAAAAATACACTCTTATATATAAAATTTCAAAAATGGCATAACCTTCCCCCATTGAAGGTTTTCCATTCCAACAAAATCCATTACTCATTCCAAGCTTATATTCATCACTTTTAACACTAAACAACATGCTTAAACAAGTAAAATCACACAATTCAACCACTTTGGAAAATCACTTTTCCAAAACCCTAAATCTCCACTTCCATTCTCAAACTCCAACCCAACACCACCAAATCCAATATTTGACTTTAAAATACTTGTTTATGAATCAAAACAACTCATTTGGAATCAATTTGCACAATTAAAGTTTATGTTTTCAAAATTTCAAAAATCCATAACCTTAAATTCTCTCTTCACCATTCTTTAACCAAACTCCATCATCTCTTCAATCTAACCTTAGAATCATTGTTAACTACCCAAAATAACATCATACACACCAATTTCAACAATTATAACATACTACATAAAAATTCAAATTCTCACATAATCTCATCTTCCATGGAATTCAAAGAAAAAAGATGAAAACTTACTAATTTTGGTGGAAATCGCCAAAAATCCACTTGAAACTTGTTAATTCCTTCAATTTATGAAAAATGGAAGAAGCAAAATCCTTGGTCTTCAAACTTCCATGGAAGCCACGTTCTTGAGAAGAAGAAGAAGAAGAAGAAGACGACTTTTAATATTCTTTCCTTTTCATCTTTTTTTTAACAACATATATATATATATATTAAAATAATTTAATATTTAATGATTTAATTATTTTTTAATAAATTAAAAATCTTAATTTTTCTGTTCCATTCAAAAATAATTTATTTTTAAATTATTTTATTAATTTTAAATTTATAAGATTTAATTACCAAAATGTCATTTTCTTTTAAAAAGTGTTAACTTTTATATATGTTATATATATTTTACATATATATCACATATATATTCTACTTTTTCATTTAAAATTTCTTCATTTTTCATTTAAAATCATTAATTTAATTTATTTTTTAAAATTATAATTTATTTTACCTAATTTTTTAAAAATTAGAAATTTTTAAAAATTTTTAGATGTTACAGATAAAGTTATTACACTTCAATTTTCTTCGAAATCTTTACAAGCAAAACTTCCTGTTTGTCTCCCAATTTAAGCTTGTTTTACACTTCCGAGCACAAAAGATACAAAGGTCAGACCAACTCAAGAAAACATAGGAAAACGGAGATTTTTCTCAATTTGAGGTAAAGATAATAATTCTAAAAAAAACAATAAAAGAATATAGTACTGTCCTAGCACGCCAGGAACAGGAGGGTGCCTTGTATGTGATATTTGTTGTTCAGTCCAGTATGTTGAGAAAATGAAGACTATTTTGGAATTATAACTTCAGAGCAGCAATTGCTTCAGGTTTAAAATCAGCCCTGAGTCTCAACACTCGCCTAACCTCAGCAGGAGTTAACCTCCAGGTCATAGGTCCTGAGTTTTCACCCCAGAAATCTAGAATCTCTGACACTTTCTCTAAATTGAGGATGGTTGCCATTTGAGTTAGACGAGCAAACTTGTCTCTAACAGTCCTCTGAGTAATGCTCGAGAAATGGCTGACCAGAGCCCTTATATCTCTGTCAAGCTGAAGGCCTCCAAGCTGACTAAACCTTTTCTGCATCATTATCACCTCAAGCCTCTTTACAATGAAGTCAATGATCAAATGCACAAATAAATCATAGTTATTGGCAGTCATTAGTGGCTGGAGCCACGACACATTTGTCTCCACAGCATGGAGAAGTCTCTGGACCCATGGGTCATTAACCTCATTATCAACATATTCTGCCTCAGATAACTCATAGCTAATGGTTGCCACGCTGTCCAACACTGGACGGATCCGGGGTGTCACAGATACCACAAGTTGTTCCATGCCAGCATTTAGGGCTTGTTTGAAGGTATTGCTCATATCACCCAACTCTGACAAACAAGATTTCACCTTCTCCCTATCTGCTGGTGCAGGGAATACCTGCAGAAAATTATTGCAATCCGTTATATGTATAAGGATTGAAATGATTTGGACAAAAGCTGAAACAAGCAGACAACTAAATTCCCAAAAAAGCATAAGATGTTACAAGCATCAAAATCAACAAATGAAATATGGAAATAAGCTCTGGAAACATTTCCAAGCACGTTCCAGTGACTGATGCCAATCTAATTTGTACAATTCCCTTCATTCAAAGCCTAATGCCTTTTGCAAGCAAGATATCATGCAAGAAAACTCAAGCAGCTGTATCATTTGATCCATTCAAATTACAGGATTTCATTTGCATGACATGCTATATTATTTCAGCAGTTCAGCAATTGAACAGAGAGATAAAAACAAAATATATTATAACCTTTACAAAAAATCCTGCAGATAAATTAGTGTATTATGTTTCGTCCAATACCATCACAGGCACAGTAAATAGAATGACACTTCACTAATTATCTATTCTTTCCCACAGAAAAATAGCACATAGAACACATGAGCAACAACAAATAATCTATTTGACTGGATTTGTTTTAAACAAAGCCTGTAGCAGAAAATATTCGAGCAAAGAAAGGTTTTTCAATAATGACATAACACTCACTGCTAGCCATCAATAACAGAGGTTGCCATCATTCACAGAGATGTGAATTACATATTAGGCTTCAATACTTGCCGAAAACAGCCACTTAGTCGTTCATTCTTTTATGGACTGGCCTCAAATGTCAAATGTCTGGCTAAAACAGCTGCTCATCACCATCTTCTTCTTTTCTCCATAATAATATCAATATAGGGGTCAAACAGCTGACTTTCTTTTGATGAAGCAGGTAGCATGGAACTAGCTTCATGTAGCAAACACGAGGTCACGAGGCTAATAGAGACTAACTATAATTTTTGCAGACCAAGAACCAAGCTTCAACGGAGTATTCTCATGGCTGGTTAGGTCACCCAAAATTTTCTAACGAGTGGCTAGCCGATTATCAAGTTATCCTAAGAATTCCATTAGTCTCTGTTTGGATTAGAAAATGGGAGTAAATACACTAGCTTAACTAATCTAATACCTTACTCTAGGTAGACTCATGAAAAATGAAACCCCTGACATTTATTAAGCACAGAAAGTGAACCCCTGACAATCACCACTGTCACTTCTGATAAGGACCATACTCTCAGCACATCTTATGTTTTTTCCTTTAAGACATCCTAACAAATGCTCCCTCAGTTTAGCAGGTTCTAATATACTTTGGAGTAACAACTAAGAGAAACAGGGCATTTCAAGCCTTACACAATTATAAACCACACTACTGACGAAATCTATTTCCATAAAATTTTCCATTACAAACTTATAAAAACATCCTTAGCCTATGGCCCAAGCATTCCTTTTGCAAGCCAACAGATTAAGCAACTAGAGAATTGAGATATTGTACTATGTAGAATCTCAAGCAAATATAATATTATATAAGGACCAAACAAAATGCAAAAGAATATGCAGTTCTGCCGTGTGATTAAAATTATCGCATAAAGAATAATAACTTGCCACTGTGCACTGCTCTTAGGGCCAAAATATCCATCCTACAACTCATTCTCTATTAAGCAACTATAGAGGTGAGATATTTTACCATTCACTTGTTCCTATAGAGAATCATAATATTTACGTTAAGCACTCCTTAAGAGAATCAGAAATGCATGTGAATATGCAAACAGTCATTCTCTTGACCTATATTGCATAACTTAATCCATCTTCTCATGCCATAAACAGTACACACAAACAGTAGCTAGTTAACAAGACATTGAAAAGATTAGTGGAGTAATTACTGCTGTTTACTAAACTAAGAACTATCACTTACCTCTGCACATTGCTCTTCTATCTCATGTTTGAGCTTCAGTACATACTCACTGCTCACATCCATATTATTCAATGCAGTGGCAATCTCTGTCCCAGTCTTTTGCACACCAACACCGCCCAAAAACAGCTTCCCGCCGAGGTTTGGTTCTCGCATTTTCTGTTGCAAAGCTTCATGGTATTCATTACTCAACAAACTACTCCCACCACTCAAAACTGCAATAACAGAACTTATATTTGAAGTGGATATTGCCCTTCTCAAGCAACTCTGCAAAATATAGAACACATCGTCCACCATAGATGTGGTAAGACTATCAGGCACATGCTCATCTATCCTAATAGCTTTCCTTACATTTTCAACCATAAAAAACCCTTCCAAAATCACATAAAATCCAGTAATATCTTGAACCACTTTGCTAAAACTCCCACTCCTAAACGACTTGGTAGCTCGTGGCACTAATTCTGGATCAACAGAACTCAACCCTTTGATCTTTGAAACCATAAATTCAGTGTAATCTTCACCTAATTGCATCAATGACAGTATCTCTTCCAAATACAATTCAACCTCTCTTGTGTCAGGTCCTTCTGGTGCTCCAACAGCAAGTAAATTCTTGTTTTGGGCATTAATCTCAGATGATAATTTAGCCAATTTCCTATACTCCATATATTTCTTCAAAATCAAAGAACCCCTCGAATCACACTCCTCTTGCAACTCACAAATGGCATAAACAATCGCATCCTCCCCACAAAGACTCCTCAAGATTTCATCATTTTCCTCTATAGCCAAGACAATGTCTTTAAACAAATTTGTTAAACACCCAACAAAATTAACCTGATTCTGATTATGACTCTGTTCCGTCAACTCCATCAAATGCTCAAATTCAAGCCTAGATCTCGTGGAGATCAGTTTTTTCAAGTACCCAACATATACTTGCAAACCTTCCTCCTCCAAACCTAACGGCGAATACAACCTTATAAATCGGAGAATTGTTTGATGATCCCGCTGATCCACTGCAGCTGAAAGCCGCTTCCGCACGATTCCTTCCAGTCGCTTCTTCGACGCTAGCAACTGATCTCTCTGGTCCGATCCAGAATCCTTATATTTCGCATCAATCTGAAGAAATGTCTGCACGTACTTGGTGGCAGCCTCGTAATCCTCCGATTCAAGTGCGTTTTGCACTCCCTCGATGCAATTCCCTCTTTCCACAATCGCATCAATGCGTAAAAGTGTGCCATTAACCCGCGACTGTGCGAGATCGAGCTCCCTAACCTTGGCACTGACGTGGTCAGCGAGATCACAGGTAGAACGGACATTGGAAAGCATATGATCGGAATCGGCCTTGACGATGTCGAGGACCTCCGCAGATTTCTGGAGGTGGACAAGGTGCTTATCTAGATCTGTGCGTTGAGCTAAGAGGTTGTCCAGCTCAAGGTCGAGTGCCCGCTGGTAAGCAATGCATTCATGAAGCAGGCGTGTCATAGCGCCGACGTCGGTAAGGTTCTGCACGTGATCCAAGGCCTCCGGCGTCCCAAACTTTATAGATGAGGAAAGAGCGGGAGAGGATACAGTGGATTCATCTTCTTCTTGATACTTGGGAATGGATCCGTTGGTAGTTGATAGCATTTTCAGTTTTCTGTTAATGAATTGTTAGGGTTTGTATTTGATATGATCTGTAAAGAAGAGGAAGAAGCAGAAGAAGAAAGATTATTACCACTGACACTCTAATCAGATGGACCCTGGCTTGCTTTCTAATTATCCGACCCGTTTACAATTTTAACCCGTTTCAGAAAAAAAAATAAAAGAAGAAGACTCGCTAACTAACCGGCTGCCCTGTGGAGGAAAAACATTATCCGCATCTATGGCCACCGCTCGCTTAGTACAGTCCGTACCTTTGTCTCCCAGAACGGCGCCGTTGGCTTCGTGGCCTCTGCATCCTTCACTCCAATTTCAATGTCCCAGATTTTCTTGCTTTCTCCACTCTCAATCTCGCGCGACTCATGTTTCTTCTTCTTCTTCGTTTCCTCTGCTGTGGCCACCAATCAAAGCTAAGAGAGTTTTCAAATTATTAGCCGTTGTAGATGAGGAATCAGTGGTAGCAGAAGAGATTGAGATTGAGAGCGAGAGCGAGGGCTACTATTTGAGCCGTGAATTGAAGAAGCAGCCAAGGCCATGTGAACTATACGTTTGTAATCTCCCAAGAAGCTGTGACATTTCAGAACTTGTAGAGATGTTCAAGCCCTATGGAACTGTTATTTCGGTTGAGGTATGTTACAGTCTTATGCCCTTTATTTTTTTTAACCAAAGAATTGTGCGTTTAGATTGAATCTGATCTGGTAAGAGTTTATCAATATGCTTTTAAGTTGAGTTATAATTAATGGCTATTGTTACTATCTTAGTTCAAACGAGAATGAGATGTAAAAAAAAAAATAGATTTTTATATTTCAGTCGGAACTTGCAACTAATAATTTGGGGACTTAGTTGTATTTAGCTGAATATTCTGTAGGTTGCAACAAATTTCATCAGTTGGACTACTGGGATTGTACTGAATCTCCATTGCTTGGTGATTTTGATGCAGGTATCCCGAAACCCTGAAACTGGTATTAGTCGAGGATGTGGTTACGTCACTATGGGTTCTATAAATTCTGCAAAAAATGCTATCGCTGCACTGGATGGATCTGTTGAGTGTCAAATTAACTTTCATTTTTTTATCATCTTTTGTTCTTGTTTAGCTTTTGGCCTGATTTTTTTAAAGTTCTCTACTTCGTAGGATGTTGGTGGCCGGGAAATGCGGGTTAAATTTTCAGTTAATATGAGTTCTGGTAAGAGAAATCCTGAGTTGTTAAATTCAGCACCCATGAGAAATCTCATTTATGAAAGTCCATATAAGGTATATGTTGGCAATCTTGCCTGGACTGTAAAACCTGAGGAACTGAGGAATCAATTTAGCCAATTTGGGACTGTAGTTAGTGCAAGAGTGCTCTATGATCGTAAAGCTGGAAAGAACCGTACCTATGCTTTTCTGTCCTTTTCATCTGCTGCAGAGCGTGATGCTGCACTTTCTTTGAATGGAAAGGTTTGAGTCCATTAATCATCTCATTTTCTAGCGTCATTTCCCTTGTTTTTTCTCTTTTTCTTTGAGTATTGCTCATTTTGAATTTCTTTTGCAGGAATTCCGTGGTCGGATATTAGTAGTCAGAGAAGGTGTTGAGAGAGCTGAGTGAACCTTGACATAAATTTTGCATGTAGTATATCTATAATGGAGCAATCTCTTTTCTTCAGTAGAAAGTATGATAGCTCAAAGCTTCATCTCACTCAAAATGCCAAGGCAAAAGAATGGATATCCTATCCTCATCTTCACAAATTCAAAGTTCTTGTGAAATTCAGGTACTCTTTGAGGTTCTGTAGTACCAAACAGTTTAGCATAAAAAATGAATATCATTGAGAAATTCCTACAGATTGTGCTCGTCTGGTTAGAAGCGTTCAAAGTTTTGTAGAAGACACTTTACATTAAAATATCATTAAGAAACTACAGCAGATGCTTGATAGGTAATCATGAATTTGTGTATCATCAGATGTACTGATGTGGTAGCTTACTCCCTAAATTTTTGCATGTGTTTGTGTTTGAAATATTATTTTATTTTAATTCATGACAGAGACAGAGATGCGGTCAGTAAAAGGCAACATTTTAAGTAGTAGTATTACTTGTGGAATGTTGAGAGGAGGCAGATACGTTGCCCGTGTTTTTTTTTTGAGGCAACGTTGCCCCTGTGGCCCTGTGTTTGTTTTTCTTAGTATAACTTATTATGAATATCGTTGATTTTGTGTATTATGCCCCCCGGCAATCGATAGCCGCAGTTACTTGAGTAACTTAGCTAATTGCCTTTGCCAATTTGTGAAATTGATTTTTGAAACCAAGCACCATAACGTATTGGATAAAAGTTTGGCCCTCGAAATGATCCAAGATTTTATGAATCATATAAAATATTAATAGATGATCAAACACTTGAATCATGAATAGCAATGTGAAGAATTCGTGTGGCAAAACTAGCCATTTTTATCACGCGCCAAAATTTGTACCCGATACCTTTTGGAACACTGAATAATTCGTTTAAATGGATTTATTTATTACATGAATACAAGCTCTCTCTCAACAAATCCAAACTAATTATATACCAATGGGCGATGGCCCTCTGGCCCTCTAGCACCAGCCTCCAAACATTGGTTTTCTGAAGCTTTGAGCCTAAGGAATGACAGAGAGAAGAATGCCCCACCCTGCAATCTAACCTTTGAGCAGTATGCAGTTGAGCAAGATATTATTTGAACTCGCCAGGCAACACTAAATCCATTTTCCGATAGAAATACAAAAATATTCACAATCAGAACTTGAAGAAAATGAATGCGAATCATTTCCTCAAACCTGGAAATAAAAAAATTAGAAAATCTGTGCAGAGGTGAAGGAACTGGGCAGCAATGTCAAAAAGGCAAAAAGCATTCAAACTCGCCATTTTGTTTGTATCTTCTTGATCAAGTACTCCTCCAAACCAATACCCGCCTCCACTATTCTCGTATGGCCCTTTATTTCTACCTTCTTGACCTTGTCCAAAATTTCTCCCACCCTCTCCAACTCATCTACTTGACAAATCCTGGGTACCGTAATCATCCAAGTATCCACATGAGGAGCTTCTCCATGCCTTAGCAATTCCTCCACGACTCCACAAGCTTCTTCAATCTTACCTATATTGCTGAGCCCTTTTACCAAAGCATGACAAACTGAAAAATGTGGGGAAAACCCCTTTGATAACATTTCCTCCAAATAACTCTTTGCCTCACCAAACATTCCCAGATCACATAATCCACCAACCAAAGTCCTGTAAGATACCAAATTCGGCAAGCACCCATTAGACTCCATGTCTACAAGAACCTTGCAAGCATCCATTGCACGCCTTTCTCGGCAAAATCCCAAAATAACCGTATTATAATGAACAATATCAGGATTACACCCCTTAACCTTCATTTTGCAGAGAAGCTTATATGCCTCTGTAAGCTTATTTTTCCTGCACAAACTATTCAACAAAGTAGTGTAACTCAAAGAATCAGGCACAAACCCTTTATTCAACATATCTTCCAGCAAATCAACTGCTCCATTAACCTGACCTTTTCTACACAATCCCTGCATCAGAATTCGATAGGACTCGATATCTGGTAAAACATCTCTCTTAAACATTTGATTGAACAACTTGTAAGCAACACTGAGTTGCCCATTTAAACAAAAGGTGCGCATCAAAATGTTGTACGATTTCGTGTTCGGAGAAACACCATATCTATGAGCAGTACTGAAAAGATCCAAAGCAGGTTTGATATGGTTCCGGTTAGAAACAAGAAATTCAAGAATGCGATTTAACTGTTTGGGCAAAGGCTTACAGTTAAATTCAAGCATTGTGTAAAACGTTTTCAGAACCTTATCTGGAAGATTGGCTTCGCCATAGATTTTGATAATATAAGAGAAAAGATTCGATTTTACTGGGTAATGTTTGGATTTTAGGTCAAGGAGAAGCTCGTCGACGAGAGAGAAGTATTTGGACTGACCAAGTTTGAGAATGAGGACGAGATACGAGGAGTAAGAATGTTGAAAATTAGGTTGACGAGATGCGTAATCAAAGATTTCTTTGGCAAGGAGAGGATCTGATTGGGAAGCTATGAGCTTTTGGACTCGAGATGGCGACCCAATTGGGGATTTTGAGATACCATTGAAATTTGAAGCTTCTTGTTCTAGTTTTTGTTGGTTTTGTTTATGGCGGTAGAGAGCTGATGAGAAGAAGAGTGATTGTAGCATTGGCAGGAAAGTAACAGAGCGAGTTACCGTTACCGCAACAGTTTTGGAGGAGCATAGAAATGGCTGATGCATTGTCTCTTCTATGACAATCGGGTTTTGAATAGCCGGTAGAGTGGCAGTTGGGACTGAAGCAGCCAAACAGGTGAAGTGCTGTGGGCAAATATTAGAAATCTGGTTAGAGGGACTCAAGATTGGGCCCTTGGCCCATTATAAACCTGTTCCTACTGACAAGTTCAAGTTCAATTATCCCATGAAATAATGATAAAGCGAAAGCAATATGTCTCTATATTCTTTTTAAATGATCTCAAAATTTAAATTTTAAATTTTAAAAATAAGAAAATTAATTAAAAAATACCTTCATATTAAATATTAATATATTTTAGACTCTATTTACCTTAACTTAAGAAAAAAAAAAATGTCCTCGTTCTCTTTCTTCATCTCCTCTCTTTCTCTTTTTCTCAACTCTCAACCCTCAGCTCCTCCCTCTCTCTCTCTCTCTCTCTCTCTCTCTCTCTATCTCTCTCATTTTCACTATGAATTTAACATAAAAAAAATCACTTATTTCTCTAAACAATTGGCTAAGACTACTATTTTTCAAAAGCTTTTGAAATCGTCCATCTTTTTAATTCTCTTGTTCTCCTTCAACTCAGTTTTTGAAAGCAAATCACAAAGAAACTCATTCTCTTTACTCAATTTTTGAGATTTTCTAATTTTGAATAAGTTTAGTGGGTCTTTTGTTTTTAAACGAGAATGAATGAATGTTATTACAAATCAGTAAGTTTTTGAGATTTTCTAACTTTAAATCAGTGAGTTTGTGTTGAAATTGAGAAAATTATTTAATTTTTTTTGTATGAATAGTTAGTTTTTTGTTGGATTGTTATTAATTTTTATTATTGAAATATTGATTTATATTGATGGTTATGGATTGTCATTAGATTCATTATGGATTTAATTTTTCTTCCCTTCTCTTCATCTTTCTTCATTCTTCCTTTCTTTCTTTATTTTAGCGTATAGAATCTTAAAAAGTTTGAATGGGTTCATTTGAGTAAATCATTATTATCGATTATTATGAATTGTCATATTTTGTTATGGATTAATATAGGTGTTATGGAGTTTTTTTTTTTTTTTTTTTTTATGGATTGGGTTGATATGAGTCATTATAAAGCATTAAAGGATTGTTCAATTGAGTCATTTTTCTATTCTATATGTTATTTAAGTAGTTTATACAATTAAAAAGTATGTATTTGTAAGTTGATATGATTTGATATTGATATATATGATTTGATATAGAATTATTCCAGATTATATCTTTTTCTATTCTAAATGGTTTGATATTGATAGGTATAGTTTGATATAGAATTAAAGGACGAATGATTTTGTGTTCTACATGTTGCTTGGCTGCTTTAAATAGTTAGAAATTTAGTGTGTGTGTGTGTGTGTGTTTTAATAACATGGATTGATCTTTTTTGATATGCCTTGAATTGCTTTGGTACGGGAATACCAATGCAAGAACTATTTTATATTCTTTATGTTGTTTGGCTTTTTAATAAAGTTTAAAAGTGTGTTTTTATTAACTGATATTTATTGTTTAACTATTTTAAATAGTCAGTATTTTTGTTGACTGATATGGATTAATATATGATGGTTTTGATACGCTTTGCTATGGATTAATAAAGAATAAATTTTTATTTATTTTGTTAATGTTGTTTATCTGTTTTAAATACTAAAAAAGTGTGTTTTTTATATTGATCTGTATTGATATGAGTTGATATGTGTTGAAATGGGTTGATAAATATTGATATGGTTTGGTATGAGATTTCTAAAGAATGAATGCTTTATATTTTAGAAGTATCATATCAAGCCATTTCAAATCATATCAAGTCATATTATCAAAAATCAATATTGATCAGTTAACAAAACTATATTTATTTAGTATTTTTTTTATTTTTATATGGGACTACAAAAATACAAAGTATATGTGTTCTATATGATGTTTAGATGTCTTATATAGTAAAAAAAATATGATTTTGTTGACTAATATGTGTTGATCTTTGATGACATGTGTTAATATGAATTGACATAGTTTGATATGGTTTGATATGAGGCTTCTAAAATATAAAGCATTAGTATTATAGATGTCTTCATTTCTTTCATTATTTTATTTTATTTATGGAGATTTGAAGAGTTTGAACGGTGTATAGTATAAAACACGTGTAGATTGTTATGACATAGATCTATCATATTTTGTTAAGAGTTAATATGAATTTTTAAGGAGTTTTTGCATTTGTTATGAGAAAAGTTGCTTTATCAATAAATATTATTATTGGCTTATATATTAGTGCAATTAAATTTTTATATAATTAAATTTTTATATGAAGTGTTCATTTATTTTCTTTTAGTAAAAAAATATCTATTTATTGATCGATGTGGATTGATGTAGATTAATATGAACTGATATGGATTGATATACTTATACGTTGATGCAGCACAAATTTCAAAAGGGAAAAGGTCAACAAAAGAATAGGCCGAAAAGAGGTGCCTAATACTTATACGTTAATGCAGTATGGCGTTTGCTGGGAAAACCTAAATTTCTCAAATCGCACATAAGAGGTTATGAAGAGATACAACACAATAATTCACTTGTGGGTCCATGCATCCAATAAGAGAAATGATGCATATGATAGGGAGGATGATGATGATTTTAATGCTTAGTGAATTTTAAGCGAGTAAGCTTAGGATTATTTTTTATTTTTCTGTAAATATTGTGATTATTTTAGATTTCTCAAAGTGTCGATATAGATGATGAGTTTTTTAAATATAAAAATTCTAAATTCTCATATATATAACTAATACTGCATCGTTGATGTTAAATATAACTGTTGTTGAACGGGTTATGAAAAGTTATTGATTTTAGGAGCATGTGTTACTGAACAAGTTGTATTATGTTGTTGATGTTGGATATATATATATGTGTTAATGAACAGATTGTGGAAAGAACTTGATGTTGTTGGATATGTATGTATTACTGAACAAGTTGTAAAAGTTGTTGATGTTAGGTGTATATGTTGCTGAACAAATTGTGTTGATATGTGTTTATATGGGCTAATATATGTAGCCTTGTGTTAATATGTGTAGATATGCATGATATGGATGCATATGGGTTGAGATAAGCTATTATACATTTGATATGTATTGATATGGGTCTATATGGGTTAATATGTTTAGATATGTATTGACATAGGTTGATATATATTTGATTTGTATTGATATAAGTTGATATGAATTAATATGCGTCTCTACTGCAATTATTATATATAAATTGCTCAACAATCACATAAATATTTCAACATGTCAAGCATATCAATGCACATTCAAAATATTGCCATTTAAAATATACTTTCCTCAACCTGTAAAGTATCTACTCCATTTTACATATCTTTATATTCGTTCAAAATATATCCATTAAACACATCTTTCCATAACTTTTCTCAACTTGCAACACATATATTGATTTAGGATCCCAACAAATACACATCAAATAAATTTTACACATATATCCATTCAACATACAAATGAATAATAAAATAGTAGGACTTTTGATTTCATTTAATTAAAAATATATACATGTAATTTATCAACAATAGTTATTGTTCACAAGATAAATATTTAAAATGAATACATAAATATTAAAGTAGTCACATCCTTGTTAGTTTATAAATTACTTGACATCGCCATCCTCATTATAATAAGCATCTTGTCTCTTAGTTGTACCTGCAAAATTTAGTTTGAAATCATTTAAAATAGTTAAGCAATATACAGAACACAAGATTATTCATGCTTTCAAATTCCCATATCAAAATCTTATCAAGACATATCAATATATATCAACACAGATCAATACATATCAGTATGCTAAATATACTTATTTACTATTGAAAATAGCTAAATAACATGTAAAATAAAAAAATTTATTTCTTAGTAATCTCATATTAAAGCATATAGACACATATCAACACTTATCAACACTGATCACCACAAACCAATCTATATTAGTTAAAAAATATAGTTATTCAGTATTTAAAACAACTCAGTAACATGTAGAATACAAAATAATTCATGCTTTGAAATTTTTATGTCAAAGCATATTAACACATGTCAACACAAATTAATCCATATTAGTATGCTAAATATACATATTTATATTTTAGAAGTCCTATAGCAGGCTATATCAAATTATATCAAGATATATCAACCCATATCATCAAATATCAATATATATCAGTTAACAAAATCACATTTATTTAGTATCTAAAACATCTAAACAACATCTATAACACTAATGTTGTCTATCGTAAAATCTCATATTAAGTCATATCAAACCATATCAAGCCATATCAAGACATATCAACTCATATCATCAAAGATCAACATATATCAGTCAATAAAATCACATTTATTTAATATCTAAAACATCTAAACAACATCTATAACACTAATGGTTTATATTTTAGAAGTCTCATATCAAGCTATATCAAACCATATCAAAACATATCAACCTATATCATTAAAGATCAACACATATCAGTCAATAAAACTACATTTCTTTACTATATAAGACATCTAAATAGCTTATAGAACACAAATACTATGTATTTTTGTGGTCCCATATAAAAATAAAAGATACTAAATAAATATAGTTTTGTTGACTGATCAGTGTTGATCTTTGATGATATAGATTGATATGTCTTGATATGGCTTGATATGAGACTTCTAAAATATAAAACATTTATTTTTTTAAAAATCTCATATCAAACCATATCAATACCTATCAACCTAAATTAACCAATTTCAACACATATCAATCTATATCAATACAGATCAATATATAAAACACACTTCTTTTGTATTTAAAACATATAAACAACATTAACAAAATAAACAAAAATTTATTCTTTATTAATCCATAGCAAAGCATATTAAACCATCAAATATCAATCTATATTGGTCAACATAAACACTTTTCTTAACTATTTAAAATAATTAAACAATAAAGATCGGTTAATAAAAATACATTTATGGACTTTATTAAAAAGCCAAACAATATAAAGAATACAAAATAATTCTTGTTTTGGTATTCTCATACCAAAGCAAATCAAGGCATACAAAAAAAGATCAATCTATGTTATTAAAAAAAAAAACACACACACACACACTCAATTCCTAACTATTTAAAGCAGCTAAGCAACATGTATAACACAAAATCATTTATCCTTTAATTCTATATCAAACCATACCTATCAATATTAAACCATACAAAATAGAAAAAGATACAATCTAGAATAATTCTATATCAAACCATATCTATCAATAACAAACCATATCAACTTACAAATATATATATATATATATTAATTGTATAAACCACTTAAACAACATATAAAATAGAAAAATGATTCAATTGAGTAATCTCTTAATGCTCCATAATAACTCATGTCAACCTAATCCATAACAATAAAAAAAACTCCATAACAACCTATATTAATTCATAACAAAATATGACAACTCATAATAATCCACAATAATAATTTACTCAAAAGAACCCATTCAAACTCTTCAAGATTTCATATAGAATAATCCCTGATCCATAACAACATATAGAATAGAAAAACAACATATAGAAAAATGATTCAATTGAATAATCCCTTAATGCTCCATAATAACTCATGTCAACCTAATCGATAACAATAAAAAAAAAACTCCATAAGAACTTATATTAATCCAGAACAAAATATGACAACTCATAATAATCCATAATAATGATTTACTTAAAAGAACCCATTTAAACTCTTCAAAATTTCATACGCTAAAATAAAGAAAGAAAGGTAGAATGAAGAAAGGACGAATGAAGAAAGATGAGGTGAAAGGGGAGAAAAATTAAATCCATAATTTATCTAATGACAATCTCTAACCATCAATATAAATCAATATTTCAACAATGATAATTAATAACAACTCAACAAAACTAACTATTCATACAAAAAATAAAATAATTTTATCAATTTTAACACAAACTTACTGATTCAAAGTTAGAAAATCTGATTTGCAATAACATTCATTCACTTTCTTTTAAAATCAAAATATGCAAAAGACCCACTAAACTTACTGATTCAAAATCAAAAAATCTCAAAAACTGAATAAAAAGAATGAGTTACTTAACGATTTGCTTTTGAAAAACGAGTTGAAGGAGAGTGGGAGAGTTAGAAAGATGAGTGGTTTCAAAAGCTTTTGAAAAATAGTAGTTTTAGCCAATTGTTTAGAGAGATAAGTGATTTTTTCTGTTGAATCCATAGTGAAAATAGAGAGAGAGAGAGGGGGAAGGAGGGAGAGAAGAGCTGAGGGTTGAGGGAAAGAGAAATAGAGGAGACGAAGGAAAGAGAATGAGAGCGTTTTTTTAGGTTAAAAGGTAATTTTATCCAAAATGATCTATTTAAGATGAATATAATCTAAAATATATTAATGTTTGGTATAGAGATATTTTTCTGATTAATTTCCTATAAATAATTTATTTCCGATTGATTTTTTAATTAATTTATTTTTGATTGATAACCGTGGATATATTGACTTATATATTTAGTATGCAATATATCATAACTATTATACATAGAATACATTTTCACTTAAATATAAAAATAAATATTTTAAAAGTTTATTTTATAAGATAATTAAAAAAATTAAAAGATGATATATCATATATTTTTTTTCAATAATAAAAGGACAAATTATTCTAATTTCTAAAATTTAGTTTAATTAATAAATATGTTAAAAATATTTAATTAGTGTAAATAAAAAAGATAAAACTCAAATTGGTTAGTAATTTTTTATTTTTGTATTTAGATCTAATTAAAGTTGATTTTGTAACGTAATTGAGATAATTTTTTTTGACCACTGGAATTCAACTATTACTTTAAAAAAGTTTATATATTTTCATCAATATAAGTAAATTATTTTTTGAGAACAAAAACTTTATATACATTTGAAATTAATTAAAATGGAAGGTCCAATAATTTTTTGATAATGTAAAAGTAATTTTCTTTTTGGAAAAAAAAGAATAGGCAAATAAATTCAAAATAATTATTTTTCAATTTGAATTTTGATTCAATAAGAAACAAAAGGACAGGGGTTATGTTATATTAAGTTTTATAATTACATAATATATGCAAAGATGTAATTTTTATTTGTTTGCTGAATAGAAAATTTTAGTTATATGTGAGAAATGACTATTTTATTAAGAAAATAAATATGTTTTTTTTATTTATCAAAAGGAAGGACAAATTTGTTAATTAAGCAATAATTTCAAGTAGAATACTAATTTAACTATAATTAAATTTATAATTAATGATAAAAAATTAATATTTGTTCTTCAATTATGGTTGTTTTTTCAGAACAATCAGTTAATAATTGATAATAAAAACCGTAAACTTTAACATTACCAACTGTTTATTTTATCACTCTAATTCATGCTCGAATGTATCAGTTTAATAATTTTAAATTAATCGAAATCAAATTAGGGCTTTATAAAAAAAATTCTAATTTTTAATTTTACGAGTTTGTAAGAATAGTCTCCCGTATTTTAACTTTTCATTTACTTTTACAATTTAAAATTTTAATGTGATTAAGATATACCAGCTAACGATTTAAAAATAATAATAATAAAAAATCAATAGCACTTTATGGTAAACTACAAAAACACATTTAGCGTTATGTAATTTGATTGTTAAAAGTCAGGGCCAAAAAAAATCTTAATTTTCAATATATGACTAGAATTATATAGAAAAAATAAAAAATAAAAACGACATATTCTTTAAATTTTTTGTCATCATTAAAATTTTAATTTAAAGGATTCTGTCTGTCAATTTTTTTTCATATGAATATTTTATAAATTTCAATTAAAATTTATACAAGTTAACAATATTTTTTGATTTATTTGGTCCATATATATAATTATGAAAAAAATAATATCTAAAATTAATAAAATAACAATTATTAACATATGTTAAAATATTTTATGAAAAGTAAAATTTGAAAAAAAAATTAAAACTTATGTAAAGTGTAGGCTTATTTCATTTCCCTTAGCCTTCTATGTGCATGATCCATTCGCTTCCCACCAAACAAATAGAGATAATACTATTCATTTTATTTTAAACATTGTATAAAAATAATATGTATAAATTAAAAAAATAATTAGTAATTATAAATTTTATAAAAATTTTATTATATTTTATTTAAATATTTTTTATCTCTTATTTTATTTATTTTTTAATAATTAATATAGATAATATTAAAATATTTTAATTAATACTTTTTTTAAATTTTAAAAATAATTTAAACTAAAATAATTTTTTTACATAATATTTAAAATTAAACGAAAAAATAAAAATAAAGAATAAAATAAATAAAGCACCGGTCATTATTGTGCTCTGTCAATTTGTCGATATTGAAACATCAGTTATCCCAATTCCCTAATTATAATGCTATACTATTCATCGACTGCACTAAACTGAACAATTGCTTGGGAGTTGTTAAAAAAAAAAATAAAATAAAATACAGCCCAATTTCACTCGACACCTCGCCAGCAATAGAGTGATTATTGGCTGCTAATTTACAGGTAGCGTTAATCCAAATGATTTATTTTCCATCCGTGTCAAATCCGAATAGTTTAATAAGTATAATAATAATAATAATAATAAGACACCGAGAGCGGAGAGAAGAACGGAAATCGCGCTACGCTAGCCATTTTATACGCCACAAAAACAGAGATTCTCTTCAATGCTCCAAGTGTCATCTTCCGCACCATGAGATCTCAACTTGTGGTCTCACCAAACCAACGTGGCAACAGTTTTTAAAAATATCCTCAAGCCTACCCCGAGAACAACCCAACACGTGTCTCGTAAATGGACCCACAGCTTGGACAATCACACCACATCAAGCCCTGACCAAAAATCAACAATAATGGTCCATATTCAGCCACGTCAGGACCACAATCAGAAGCCAATGGCGGCCCACCTTTTGATCTGACCTCCAGATAGTAGAGAGAGAAAGTCTCAACTCTCAAAATAAAGTCTTCTCTCTGTATATAGGTGAAGGAAAAGATATTTTTCACTGTTTTCGCGGTTGTGAGCAAAAGTTGGATACCAATTTCGAGGCAGTTTTGCTTTCTCTTTCTCCTCCTCTAATTTCAGATATTTTCATTTTATTATTTTTTTATCCGGTGAGGTTAATTTAACTTTTGACGCCCTTCTTCTGCTTTATAATGCTGCTGCTGCTGCTTAATTTTACTTCTAATTTTCAAAATTAGGGATTGTTTTTATTTTTTATTTTTTACATTTGCTTCGATCCGTGCTTTTTCTTTAGCTTTCAACAACAGCGAGTTTGAGAATGGGTGAGGTGGTGGTGAGCAGCGGAGAGGAGACGGAGGTGGAGTTGGCGGCAGAGGAGGTGACAGAGAAGACGGAGAAAAGAAATAAAGGAACAGAGAGTAACGATGGCTCATCGGAGGTGGTTCGGTGGGAGAACTTTCTTCCAAGGATGGCACTTAGAGTCCTGTTGGTTGAAGCCGATGATTCTACGCGCCAGATTATCGCTGCGCTTCTTCGAAAATGCAGTTACAAAGGTCAGTTTCTTTCTTCCTTTCGATCGGTTGACTTTTCTTAGTTTAGTTCCTGTGAAACTCTGTTTCTTATGATTCTGCATTTTACATCTTTGGTTTTTACCTCTTTGATTTTATTTTTTATTATTTCGTTTTTACATCTTTGATTTTATGTTTTATCATGTTACAGCGTTCTTTTCTTATTTTGATTTTTTTCCTTTTTATTGGCATTTGTAACATTTTGCGGGCGTTGAGAGCTATTTTATTCTTTGACTTTTTTTTTTAAAAGTTTTGGAGCGTATAAGTATTTGAACTAAATTTGATTATCGCCTGTTGGCTTCTCATCCTCCTCTCTCTCTCGTTTTCTCTCGCTTATGTGAGTTACTTGGGCTTTAGACTAGATTGATTTAAGTACACAAGCACAAGTTTTGGCATTTTCACATTGTTTTTTTTAACTAGGGTCTTAAACTGAACATATGTCATTCTTTTTTCTTCTGTCTCCAAGCAGTTGCTGCTGTTGCTGATGGTTTAATGGCATGGGAGACCTTAAAGGGTAGACCCCATAACATAGATCTCATTTTAACAGAAGTAGAGTTGCCATCAATATCAGGATATGCTCTGCTTACTTTGGTCATGGAGCACGACATTTGCAAAAACATCCCTGTCATAAGTATGTTATCTTCAACTAAATGTTTTTGATATCTATACGACCTTGATCTTATTTCTGCTTAGAACTAAATGTGTTAACATTTGTTTTCTACTCATGGCTATACAGTGATGTCATCGCATGATTCAATCAGCATGGTTTTGAAGTGCATGTTGAAAGGTGCGGCTGACTTTCTTATTAAGCCTGTTAGGAGAAATGAACTGAGGAACCTTTGGCAACATGTTTGGAGAAGGCAAACCGTATGTTTCACTTTCTAATTCATTCTCTGCATCAGTTAATTCAGGTTCTTTTCTTGATTCATGTTTGTACTAATTAAATGAAATGTATATTTTCTTGAACTCTTTATCAGCTAACTGCTGGGCATGCTCCTCAAGATTCACCTGACACACAGCATAAATTTGAAGCTGCCTCTGAAAACAATTCGGCTAGCGATCACTCAAGTGATTGTGCAGCTTCTTCACATAAAAGAAAGAAATGCAGTGAGAAAGGGAGTGATGCCCAAGTAAGTATTAGTTACCTCATACTCAGTCTTGTAAGGATATAAAATCCCTATGGAGTCTTCTAGACAAAAGTTGGGTTTCTCATCAGTTTTTCAAATGGCCACCTCAACTGAATATGTACAGATAGGAAAGGAAATACTTGATTAATTATTACCGTAAGGTGCTGTGAATCAGTCCCTCTTTTTCCCCTCTTATTTTTATCTTTTTGGCTTGTTGGTCGCGTGATTCACATGCGAGGGGTTCCTTAACAAAATGCATTAGTGAAGCCACTAAGAGTACAAGGAAGATTTCTCTTACAAATTAGACTGGCTTCATGAAATTTGACCTAGAGATTGCATGTTTTGCCACCTTGTAAGCTGAGAGTGCTCACGCGCAAAATGTGCAGGGTCTTTCACAGCTGAATTGTAGAAGTGCTTCAAATCCGGGAAAAATAGAGAAACAGAAGCACAAAGAATGTGCAGTATTGGATGAAAGGTCAGTTGGATCTGAGAGTAAAATTGGAGGTATGTCATCCTTTGATTGCTTTACATTTCTTTGATGAAATGAAAATTGTTTTCTCCTTTTTTCATTATCATTTGTTAGCGGGGCATCCTGAATGGTGTCTATTGCAGATTGGTCAACCAGATTGGGACCTGTGAGTGAATCATGCAATGGTACTTGTAATCCAACTGCGCTGAAACTGGGAGAACATGTGTGTGCTAAGGTAGAAGTTCAAGATGAAAGTAGAAGACCGGGAAATGATAGGGGAAATACCAATGCCTCTCAAGGCCACAATGATGAACTGGTTGCCACTTCTGGTGGAGTTATAGATTTGATTGGTTCATTTGATAATGACCCAAAGCGCATATGTGGACATACAGTTACCATTGATAGTTCTAACAAGTTTGAGTTTGCCCAACTGGAACTTTCTCTAAGAAGATATTTTCCCAATAACTCAAAGAATCAAGGGATGGAGGAAAGGCATGCATTGAACCATTCTAATGCCTCAGCATTTTCATGGTGAGTTAGTAGCACAACTTACACCTGAACCCTAGATACTGAAAGCTCAATAAGACATGGCATACAAATTTCTTTCTGAACCAATAAAGCGAGAAATCTCCTGTCTTTTTTCATTTTCCCTTCTCTTTATTTTTTTTGGGTTCTTTTTTCCTTGTTGCCATCATATAAAATTAACCTTTATTAGATGCTTATACAAGCTAAATATTCTTATAAGAGATTAGGCAGTTATTGTTGAAGGAAACAGTGGTGTTGTTGGGGCAGTGGATTTGATGGTTGAGCTGTGTTCTTGATGAAGGTGGTGATGCAGATTATCAAGAGATGCTCTTCACATTTATTCCAAACGAATTTTACAATTGTTTCAGACTCGATATGGTCCCTTGTCTTCTGCCTGCCTGAAAAGAAACAAGAACTGATTTTTAAGTTTATTTAGCATGTAGGACAAATTGGTTATATTTGCAATCTACCATCTCTCAGGATACCTAATTTTTTATGAGTCAGTTTTATGTTGTGAAAATACTTCATGTTAAAATGTTTCTCTGAATTTTTGACAAATTTTCGTAGGTATAACAGTAAGACATTGCAACCTCTTTTTCCAACATCAACCAGTAATTGTACCGAGTTCAAGGAAGATACTAATAAGTCTCCACAGATGTCATCCAATAAACTTCCTCAAAATATCAAGGATGATTCTCAGCAGCATGCTGCCAGTTTGAATGGTAATCAAGAAATTATGACCAGACTGGTTATTGGTCAATCTGAGCACACTCAACTAGCACATCCAAACTCTGAAAAACTGATTCCTGTCCGAGGAGCAAGGGTTGATGATATCTGTACTGGATATGGCCATGTTATTCCTTCAGTGAATCATCAACAAAGAGGTTTACAGCCAGCATGGAATCCTAATCTGGCCAGCCAGCGAGAACAGTCTCCATTTACTACTAGTACTTCAATTCATTCAAATCCTGAAATTGATGACACTGAGCAGAATAATAGACAATCTGAGGAAGCTACCATCAATTCTGTGGACCAAAGTATGCATCAACAGAATAATGTGGAACGTGTGGAGGAACTCAGACATGGTTCACCTGCTGCTGGTCACAGTACTAGCAGTAGCATGTGTAATAGTGTTGCAGATCACAATAGCAGTAGCGCATATGGAAGCTTGTCCAGTAGAAGTGATGGAAATGCTACTATGGCTGCAGCGTCTGAGAAGAATGTGGTTCCAGAAAGCTTGAAAGACGGGGATATCATCATTCGTGATGGATTCAGGGGGATGGATTCTAGTCGCTTCAGCCAAAGAGAAGCTGCTCTGACAAAGTTCCGACTGAAGCGGAAAGAGCGATGCTATGAGAAAAAGGTATGATAATCATTATCATTAATCTCAATGCATGTTACATGTACATATGGATGTGCAACCTTTAACACAGCAAAGTGTTACATATATATCACACTGCTGTTATAATTTATCATGCAGTTGCTCCCGCTGTTATATTTTCACGAAATTATTGTCCTGAATGAAATTGCATATGTTGCTGTTGTGAATTTAAACTAGTTCAAAAAGATGAGTTTAGATTGAGTTGCAGATCTCATGATTATGTATAAAATGACCTACCATTTTTAGCTTGACGTTAACGTTTTGGTTGCATCCGATGCTGAGAATAGCAGAATTGTATAGCGACCCTTAGGCAAAAGTGTCTTCAATTTTTTGATGTGGGCAATTTTTGCTCAGGTTCGGTACCAAAGCCGGCAAAGGCTAGCAGAGCAGCGTCCTCGAGTGAAAGGGCAGTTTGTTCGTCAAGTGCAAAACGACACTCCAACAGCTGATGCAAATAGTTGATACTGAAATTCATCTCCTCCCACCTGTCTGGGTCTGGTGAGTTACCAGTTGCCTGGATTTGATGAGAATTACGAACATGTTTGGGAGCTTCTACTGTGTTGCTATGGGCTATAGGATCTACCAGAAAGGTCGTCTGAGCCCCCTGCTACTTTTGGTTAAGTTGTTTGCTTACTTCGTAGATAACCAACTCAATAGTGTTTAGGAAAAGATTTTATGGTTTTTGGTAATTGCATTATATATATACATATATATGAATTTTCAGTTGGATTGATATCTGAAGTAGACAAGTTTTGTATAGAAACCAAACTTTTTTTAATATATAATTCAAGGATTTTTAGAAGGAGAGGGGTTGAAGATCACGAGATAAATACTTCTCAAGTATTTGAATATTTATTACAGTGCAAAATTTATTTATTTTTATTAAATTAGATTGCAATATACACTATTAATAGGTATACATATAATTTTAATATATTTATATTATTGCATTAATCAATTAATAAATATATATATAATTATATAACCAAAAAGTTTTAAATTTTTGTATGGTAAATTAAAGAGTTAGGAGCAAAGAAAAAAATAAAATTATCTATAAATTAAAAAATACAAATATGGCTATATTTTTTGAAAAGATAAAAAATGAGCGTTTTTATTTTCAATCATTACAAGAAAATTTTTTTATTATTGATATGATTTTATTTTGTTGTTTATCTTATTATTATTATTATTTATGTGTATGTTTTTATATGTTATTTCTTTAAAAAAATAAAAAATAAAAAATAAAAATATTTTTACCATAAAATTTTTAATTAATTAAAAAAAGAAATAAAATTTAAATAAATCCATGAAAGTAAACTGAATTTTTAATAAAAATATAAAAAAATTAAAAAGAAAATTTAAATTTATTATATTTTTAAATATATGTAAATTTATAAAAATTTAAGATTAATTTATTAAAATATTAAATTTTAAATTTATTATGAATTTATTATAAATTTTATATAATTTAAGAAGAATTTATTATTAATTTATGGTGATATAGTTGAAATAAATTTATAAAAAATAAAAAAAATTTAAAAAATAATGGTAAAAATTGAAGCTTGACGTGTTTGGGCCTTAGTAAAAACTGATCTATTAAAGTTAGATCTGACGAAGCATTATCCAATAAAGAGGGAGTATGTACAAAGCGCAGAACACAGCCACCAATTTTTTTCCCATGCAGAAACAGTCAGCAAGGACACTATTGTTGCTATTGCTCGTTGCTTAACACCCCAAACAGACAAATTTCTCAAAGGGAGATTTAATTATATCGGATTCAGATACACTCAGCTAATATAAATAGTTATATTTATTATTTATTATTTTAAATAATTTTTATTAATTAGATATATATATTTAATTTAAATAAAAATTATCTATTTCTTAATATTCTCTCTTTTTTTTAGTCAGCCCTCTAAGTCTATTATAGAGGAGAAAAATTAAGATTTTATATAAAAATATTTTTATAAAAATAAAATTATTTCTAAAAATATTATTTAAAAAAAAAATTTACCCTCGAAAATATATTCCTTTCAAAACAGCTCATACATCAAAATTATCTATCTATTAAACTATCAGATGATAATTAGAACATATATTACTTTCACTAAAATTTTAAGTTTAAATTTTAGTGTTACTTTTTTTCACATATAACAAATAAAAAATTATCTATATAACATATATACTTTAGTTAAACTTTATTAAAAAATATTTTAATTTTTTTAAAAATTATAAATATTTTAAAAATTAAAAAAAATGGATCATATAATTTTTCTTTTCAAAAATTTGTTAATTGATGAAAACATTTATTAATTGACCATAAAATCTTTTGGGCTAAAATTTATTTTTCTTACAATAGGATTCAAAATAAGGGATTAAGGAGAAAATTTGTTAATTGACATAAAGTATGACTAAATCTTTTCTTAAATATTTGTGTAAGTCCACAAGTAGCTTTATTCTTTTTGTTTTTTTTTATTCTTTATGGCATTGGGGTCTCTCACCCTATTTATTAAGTAATAGAAACACTATAAAAAGAAAATTGATGACGAAAAATAAACAGACCAAATTCTTTTTATTTTTTATTTTTTTGAATTTTCATCCATTGATCCATTCCATAATTAAAAAAGAAAATGAAATAAAGAACGAACATCACTTTAGTGACCCAACTCTCTCCTTCCTTTCCCCTTCCTTTTTCATCGCCACCTTCACAAACCTCTCTTTTTGTTATTCTCGTTCTTATTATTAATCTTATAAATAATAGTAATACCTCAGCTATTACTTCCAAGGCAGGAGACTCTCAAACCCAACACAAAATGAACGATGAAAAAGGATCACATAATCACTGTTCGAAACACGAGATGGCACCACTTTATAGATATGCAGATCCTTGCCGTACTTTCTGTACAATCATCACTGTTTTTCTTCTCTTAGCAGGTCTGGCAGTTCTCATAGTTTGGTTAATTTACAGACCCCACAAACCCCAATTCACAATAGT
The DNA here is from genome assembly GCA_947685225.1 of Garcia nutans. Lineage (NCBI taxonomy): Eukaryota > Viridiplantae > Streptophyta > Magnoliopsida > Malpighiales > Euphorbiaceae > Garcia > Garcia nutans. The sequence continues at coordinate 10,378,088 of CANTUV010000010.1, read as the reverse complement.
TGGTGCTGCCATTTATGACCTTAACACATCATGTCCACCCTTTATCTCAACTTCCATGCAATTCACTCTTCTCACTAGAAACCCAAACAAGAGAGTCTCCATATACTATGATAAACTCTCAATCTACGTTTCATATAGAGACCAAGCCATAACGTCACCAGTGGTTTTGCCTCCTCTTTACCAGGACAAGAAAAGCACGGTGGCGATTTCGCCGGTTCTGGGTGGTTCTAAAGTGCCGGTATCTGTAGAGGTGGCAAATGGGTTGGTGATGGATGAGAATTATGGAGTGGTGGCATTGAGAGTAGTGTTGTTAGGAAGGTTAAGATGGAAAGCTGGAGCTATAAGGACTGTGAGATATGGAATTTATGTTAAGTGTGATATTTGGGTGGGTTTGAAGAATGGTTTGGTTGGGCAAGTACCTTTGCTTGGATCTCCATCCTGTAAAGTTGACATCTGAAAAAAAAATGAAATTATCCTTCAATTTCCTTAATTATTTGTGTTTAATAATTAAGGATGTAAGGTTAATTTCTTTTCTTGTTCTACTTTCCCCCTTTTCTTATATGAATCTCAGCAAGTGCACGTAGTTCATGTCTTTTACTTAAATATATATATAGACTTTGTGTTCCTTTTCTTCTTTTCTGTAAAGTGAACGTGAGACCAACCTGCTGGAAATGATCAAGTTCAACAACAATAATATTGTTCAAAGGAAATGTTAATTTAATTTCTTCCTCTTTGATCTAGTTGAAAAATTGTTGGGTTTTGTGTTGTTTTAATTTTTTTTTACTTTACCAGTTATGGAGACCAACATATGGTGGCTCTTTATGCAGCCACTATGCACCATCTGTCTTCTTTGGTGTAAACATATGTCCGAACAAGCAAGACCCTTTTATAAAGAAAAGCGTCAGTGAGGGAAAATTGAAAGAAATTTTCTTGAGTTACTGAGTATTGTATAATTTTTTCCTTAAATAAGAGATTTGCAGTAGGTCTGAGAATGTAGATAAATTTGACCGAATTCTATTATTAAATTTTATGCATATTATTTTACATTACCACTAATCTGCTTCATAGAAAAAAATTAAAAAAAGAAGAAAGCTTATAAAGAAAAGCTTTAGTAAAAAAAATTGAGAGAAATTTTTTTTGAGTTACGAGTGTTGTACGATTTCTTCCTTAAATAAAAGATCTATAGTAGATTCGGAAACGTAAGCAAATTTAATTAAATTCTGTTATCAAATTTTGTATATGTTATTTTGCATTATCACTAATATGATTCACAGAAAATTTTTCGTATTTTTCTCAACACCTTTTTCATAAACGATCACTAAATTTTCTGTTTTAAGCATGATTAATCAGAAACCATATTAGATAGTTACATTATTAGCAATAAACTCGGAATTTCGAAAAAATAATATTATATAAATATTATAATTATATGTCTCTTCTCTTATAGATTATATATTGGAATTATGTAAAATTTTCAGGATAAGATAGGCATCTTCCTCTCATAGAAGATAAACCCTCAAGTCCATAAAGAAAATATCGAATTGTTTAGCCAATTTGTCATGTTTATTCTACAATATGAAGTGGATGGTTAAAGGAGGTATCAGATTCACACACACACACACAGATATATAGATAGATAGATATATACCTTTTCAAGGGTTAATTTATTGATCGTGCGAATACTTAAGAAATTAAGCTTGTATATCACTCTTGAATGAAATGCTTGCACTTCATTTGACAGGAAATTTGGATGCTGGCTATCACTTTCAAGTTTCAAAGTTGTGGCCAACTAGCTGAAGTTCTCGCTCTATATGAATGAAAGACATTAAAAAGAGAAAGAGCTGGAATAAGAAAAGAGTAGTTATTGGAAATTGGAATAAAAAACGGGAACTAAAAAATAAATAAATATTCTTTAATTATACAACTGCATTAAATTTTAATAAAAAGTGTTTTATCCCTATTATAATCTTATTCAGCTCTATCATTTTTATAATCTTATTTAGCTTAAATCTAAAAGGATGAATTATAAAAAAAATAAAATAAATTAAGCGATCTTCCTTACTAAATGATAAGTGCCTATTCAAAAATATTAAGGTCTATAATATTTATATAAATCACAAAATATTAAATAATTTTCCATATATATATATAATTTTTGTTTTGAATTTTTTATAAAAATATAAAAAAATAAAAAAAATTTAAATTTATCATATTATGAAAATATACGTAAATTTATAAGAATTTACGATTAGTTTATAAAAATATCAAATTTTTATTATTTTATTATAAATTTATAATAAATTATATATAATTTATTATAAATTTATAATAAAATAATTAAAATATTTTTAGTAAAAAAATTTATAAAAAATTATGGGGTGTGTCATTTTTTTAATGGTTTAGGCACTTTTTCACTGCAACTGGGGCTGTAGCCCAAGGTGCCTATTCTAACTATATCCAGCCCAATATCATTTTAAAAAAAAGAGAGAGAGAGAATATGGATCGAACATGTGGATTCGTCAACACCGCGCAGCTGACACCTTCATCCGGACCCCCTAACACTTTTTTTTTTATAATTCGGATCCGGTGGTAGATTGGGAAATGTATTATTGAGGATGACCTCTCTTTTTTTTTTTTTTCTTGATATTCAATAATTAAAGATAACTCAATAATTTAATACTTTAAAATTTAACCATCCTTTTTTAGGAAATAAAAATTTAATCACCTTAAATAAATTTAAGATGAATATATAAAAATATATATGGATATTTGTATTTTTAATTTTTATAAAATAAAAAATATAATTTTTTTTATCATAATATTGATATTTTTTTAAAATAAAAAAATATTATTATTTATATTGAATACAAAAAGAATTTATATAGTCGGAAATTAGAATGTCAATAAAAAAAATATAATTATTAATTTGTAATGAATGAAATAATTTGTTAAAGATTTGAGTAGTTATAAAATGTGAAATATTATTTTTTAAGTAGATAAAATGTAAGATATTATGAAAATTATTTATATAATCGATTATTAAATAAATATTTTAGAATTTTTGAAAATAAATATTTTTAAAAAACAAGTGGAACCAAAAGGCAAAATTGTGATTGAATTCGTGATTTGATTAGGGCTGGGAACGGAACGGAAAAGCGGTGAACTCATTGCATCGATAGATTGTCTTTCCCGTATTTCCTACTTTCCTCGCCTCTCGTGTTTTCTTTGCGGCTCGAGTTTATGTGGGGATAATATAGTAATTGTGACCGGCAATTCCAAGACTTTGTATGATTGGCATGGATTAGTCCAAAGCTCAGAGACCATACCCGGACTCTGTTGCCCGCTGGTTAAACAAAGGCAGAGACCTCCATCTGAGAATGTCAATGGTGGAAGAGAAGGATTCGACGGTCTGTACACTCTCAAAGTTTCCATTTTTCCTCCTTAAACCAATTATTATTTATGAGTTTTTTCGTGCATAAATTTGATTAAATATAAATATGGCGAAATTTCATTTTTTTTTAGAATGGATTCACGTGTTTGATTAGTTTTACAATTACATGGTCTTCTTTGTATATTTATATTTTTTTTAGTTTCCCAGTTCTTTCTTGATAATGATTGAACAATATTTTAATTTCTTTTCTCGAGTTTATCTTTTTATTTATTTGGCAATGCACGGTTGTTTTCTCTGTTTGTTTCTTTTATTCAATTATTTTTCATGATATGTAAATCTGGGAATGACGACATTTATAATCTATTTAATTGTTTTCTTTAAAGTTCTGTTCTTTGGTTGCGCCTTTTGTGTATGTTTCCATTGTTTTTTTTTTTTTTTGGAAAAGTATCCATTGTCATTTAATTGCAAAACGTCATGTTTGGTAATAATCTTAACTAGATATTGAATACAAATTATTACGAAGAAACAGAAATATATAAGTCAGTTTGAAATCCAATAATATCCGTCATTTTCTGCTTATAAAAAAAGGATATTGGATACCAGAATACTGCTCAATTTTGTTTGGTTTTGGTTTAGCATGGAGTGAATCCTGCTGGATTCTTCACCTATATGGTCAAACGTTTATGGCATTGATTAGAGAAATACATCTTTTTCAAAAAGAGAGAATCTTTTGGGATTGGAGGACGGGTTGTTCTCAAGAGAAAGGCCTAGGTGTGGATTCCGTGATTCTTGCTTACAAACAAATTAACTATGAGTGTAGAAGCTGATCTAATCCCTGTTGGTAGATAAAAACAGCGTTAGTAATATATAAGGAACTGTTTTACTTCCACAAATGACTGTCTTAGAGTCCATGAATTCCCATTGGTCTTTTGGTGTTTGATTTTTATTTCCTGCTTCCGTGATCATCCTGGCTACTGAACTTTCCTAGTTGCTAAATGGCCCTTCGTTAGGTGTATCACCATGATTCATGAATTTGAATCCATTTTTGGGGATCTCTCACACTGGAGCTTATCTTAGTGTGTTGAAACTCGAAAGGAAAGAATGGTAATGTTTCTATTAGAAAAACATCCTACTAGTGAAGCTCTTTAATCTAGTGGGAGGGATTATGCCAACTTTCTTTTGTTCTTTATTTTCTTTTGGAAGCTTTCTATAAGTGTGTAGAGGGGTTTTATACCTGTCTATGAGTCTTTGTTGATTTTTTATTTTTTATTAAGCTTAGTGCCCAGTGATGCACACTTTAGATTGGAGGCCCAGAATGCCAGGTTATTCTTAAGCTTAATTGTCGTCACAAGATGCTTAATTATTGAAAGTGCAATTTTTTTCGATCTTTTATACCAGATAGACTGCCAGAGTTCTATAAACTGCCAGAGTTCTACTTCTTTCGTTTTCATCTGTGTGAAAATGGCCTAAAAGTTGAGATTCCTTGAAGTTGTGCATTCACTACTTCAATTTGGAGTATAACTATTACTAATTAATTGTTCACTCTTTTCATTTGCTTTAATTATTGTTATTACTACTACAAAAATTCTAGCTGTTATACTATTGATTGCTGTTTCTCATTTGTTAGTTGTTATTTTACCGTCATAATGTGCTTGCTACTAAGTAATCTTGAAAAAGGATGACAGGTTGTTTCTTGAAAGTTGCATTAAGTTGCTCTATTTTGTGTTTTTGATGTTAAGGCAATACTTATTTTTGCCAGTGAAAATGGGAAATTCATATGGTCATGTGATATTCATGGTGTTATTGAAATGAATTTTCAGATGGAAGCACAAAATGCTCAGCATGGACAAATTATCGAAATAAATGTTGATGTTCCTGCTGGAGGGAGCAGCACTATGGGGAGTAAACTATGTGGGGAAGCACCTTGTGGATTCTCAGATGCTGGAGCAAACTCCAAAGATGCCAAAGAGCGATCAGCCTCCATGCGCAAGCTCTTGATGGCAGTTGCTCTTTGTGTAATCTTCATGAGTGTTGAAGTAGCTGGTGGCATAAAGGCCAATAGTCTTGCAATATTGACTGATGCTGCACATTTGCTTTCAGATGTTGCAGCCTTTGCCATCTCCTTGTTCTCCTTGTGGGCAGCTGGGTGGGAAGCCACGCCCCGTCAGTCCTATGGATTTTTTAGGGTTGAGATTCTTGGTGCGCTGGTTTCCATACAGCTCATTTGGTTGCTTGCAGGGATTTTGGTTTATGAAGCCATTGTTAGGCTCATTCATGATACAGATGATGTAAATGGCTTTCTGATGTTTATAGTTGCTGCATTTGGTCTAGTGGTGAACATTATCATGGCTCTTCTATTGGGGCATGATCATGGACATGCACATGGCCATGATGATCACAATCATGGGATCGACCATAGCCATACAAAGAAAATTACCACTCATCATCATCTGATCCATGACCACTATGAGGATGAGCACTCAAAATATGAGCATCATCATCATGGGGAGCATTCAGAAGATGAGCACCATCCTGCTTCTAAACAAACTGCTGAGCCGTTGCTGGATAAAGGGAAAGACGGGCATAGGAAAAAGCAGCGGAATATAAATGTACAAGGAGCATATCTACATGTACTAGGAGATTCCATCCAGAGTATTGGGGTAATGATTGGAGGAGCAGTCATTTGGTGGAAACCTAAGTGGAAGATAGTTGATCTGATTTGCACCCTGATTTTTTCAGTCGTAGTTTTGGGTACGACAATCAAAATGCTGCGAAACATACTTGAAGTCTTGATGGAGAGCACTCCACGAGAGATAGATGCAAGGAAGCTAGAAAAGGGGCTACTGGAAATGGAGGAAGTGGTGGCCATTCACGAGCTGCATATATGGGCCATCACAGTGGGCAAGGTTCTCTTGGCTTGTCATGTAAAAATAAGACCAGAAGCCAATGCAGGCATGGTTCTCGACAATGTGATAGACTACATCAGAAGGGAGTACAATATTAGTCATGTTACCATCCAGATAGAACATTAGTGGAGGCAATGGGATTCACTCATATCTGGGGCCTCTTGTTTCTGAAACTTCCAATTTTTTTATCATGTGGGTACAAATAGTTATTTGTAATGATAGCTTTCAGATGTTGAACTTTAAAATTGATAGTTGGTCAGTTAGGTGGCATATTTATAAATTAATGTGCTATTTTTAAAAAATTTTGCATGGCTGCTGGTTGTTTATTTATCTAATTAATAATTGAATTAACAATTACACATTCTCATAACTTCATCTTCTGCGGTTTCTTGAATCTTTGCTTTCGTTTCATCTCATGAGTTACCAAATAAGTGTCACGTGAGTACATTATTATTTGTACAGGAAGATGTTTTTTGATCAGGCATGGAAAAGGGACTTGCGTCGTCTTCAATCAGTCATGCATGCACTGTTACATGGAGCTGGGGTCTACCACTGATAATTTTCAAGTGTCACAGGAATCATTCGGTTAAGTCACAGCTGGAAGCATGATGTTATGAAGTGGGGGTGCTGGTGTCATGAACCCTTTTACAGCAAAATTGTGAGTAAAACTCTTGAGTAAAAATTGACATGGCATTGCATTTCATGGCAGGAATATATATCAGAGAAGAATTACTAGAGAAACTTTCCACCTTAAGAGTGTATGATAAGATTCAGGGATTCTATAAGGTTAATGGTGGCAATCTCACTATATATACATATATATAAACATATATATACACACATACACACAAGGTGGGCTAGAGTTGAATCAGCTAGCTACAAGACAAGGAGATTAACTATGGTTCTGTGGCATAATGCAAACCATAGTTTTATTGGAGGAGAATTGATGCCACAATTTGAAATGGATAAGATTCACATTATCAAATGAGACTTTGCATCTCACATTGTTCACATCTTCCCACTTATAATATATCAAATCTGTGAAATATTTGTCTGAGCCTTTTATTTTTTCTTATTTGCTTTTGGCAATGTAAAAAGAAAGAAAGCCACCATGTGAATTGATCATTGCGAAGGAATGACTAGGAGGAAAACAACAATTTCGCCTTGTAGGACAGAATTGCAGCCAATGAAACCGGTGGCATTGTGAAAGGGGTCTAAATCCGATAGCAACCCTAGGGTTAATTTTTCGTAATCTGAAGGATGGCCCTTTTATAGAGATTGTTTTTGATAAGTTTCTCTGAAATTGAGACACGGTGCCTCGGTCATTAGGTAACCTATCTACCTGTCAGTTCAAAAGGACCTTGTAAAGCTGTAAATAGGTTTTTTGTTTCTTCAAGTAGCTGAACCTGATGCAACAAGAATATCTTTTCTGGTTGCATTTCATATTTTCATTTGAATAAAGCCATGAACGCTCTGTACTTCAGGTAGCCCACTAAAAAGGCATCAACTTTCATATATTAACAAGATTAGTCTGTATAATTTCGCGTATGTGTCATCCCTTTAATACCGTTCCCAGTCAATCTGTACGAAAATTAATCTCCTCAACTTAAAATATATTACTGGTTAACTCAAAATATTTAAAAAACAAATTGTTTTGTGCATTAATAACTTGTTGAAAAAATTACACTGTAAAACACATTTTTTAATAATTTTTTTAAAAATATTCTATATTTTTTTATATATTTTTGATATATTAAATATATACTCAATATATTTCTTTAAAAATTGAGTATATCTTTATTACACCATATGTATACTAAAGATATACTTTTAAAATGGAGTATTTTTTAAATTAAGAATTAAAAAAATATATTTTTAAAATTAAAAAAATGAATTTTTTTAAAAATATTTTTATTTTTCGGATATTTTTAAAATAGCCTAAATTGTTTCCGCTCTAAGTGCAAAATGGGCCTGACATCACATCCATATTTTACCATCACTATTAAAATATGGATAGTGATGGTAAAATATTTAAATCTTCTCTGATATACATCCATATTTAAAAATATTTTCTATTTTAAATTTTTATTTTTTTAAACTTCACTATCAAAATAAAAAATTATAATAAAATAATAAAAATTAATATTTTAAATTATTTTTATCTTATAAAAATCATATTTTTTTATAAAAAGAAAAAAATTAATTTTAATTATAAAAAATAAATAACGCTAAAAAATAAAAATAAAAAATATAAAAATATATTAATAAAAATTATTAAATTTATTTTTAAATAAATTTTATATATTATAAACATAAAAAAATAAAAAATACATAATTTTATTATATAGATATATTGTAGATGTATTATAAATGTGTTGTATATGTTGTAGATGTTATATGTATGTTATATTTTTTTATTTAAATTGTGTATATTTTATGTAAAAATTGTTGAATGTTGTGTGAATATTATATGAATGTTGTATGGATGTTTTAAAAATAAAAAATTAAATAAATATTAAAAATATTATGTAGATGTGTTGTAGATTTATTATAGATATATTGTTGATGTGTTGTAGATATAATTTGTATGGTTGAGTGTGTATTTTATATATATTATATATATATATATTTATTTTTATATGTATTTTAAAAAATAATATTAAATAAAATTTTAAATAAAAATATGAATAAAATAAAAGAAAAAAATGAAAGTAAAAGAAAAATTACAAAAAAAAAATAGCGTCAAAACAGTAAAATTGAAAAAGAGTTGCCATGTACCGAATTTACAAAAAGGGGAAAAATTTTCAGTACACAGTGTAATTATCTCTTAAAGAAATTCGCATATCATCCGATTTGAAATCACTATTTTAGCCCATCCAATTAAAGTTCGGTATTTTCAGTGTAGTCTACAAATTTAACTAAATTTGTTGACAGGTCTATCCAATTAAAGTTCGGAATTTGCTAATCATAAGGCAAATACAAAATCAATCCAATAAATGTGGGATTTGACCCAATATAGAATGCATTTTGAAGCTGAAAAATGATACGGGGAAAGAAAAGAGGATTGAATTGAGAATTTGACAGAGTGGAAATGATAGAGAAAGAGAGGCATAGTCGCATCCCTGGCATACGTGTACCCCTCGGGGACATTTAAATGAAAATCTTCCCCTCGTCTTATGGCATATGACCCTGCAGAAAATTTTCAATTTTCAATTATCAAGAAAATGAAAGCAACACCCGACGCCACTCTCTTCTTCTTCTATGGATAAAAGATGAAACAGTCTGTGAATTTCGGTGGTTTGTTTAGCCATGTTTGCCCATATGTGAATGTAAATTGCTTTTACCGAATTTAAAATGCAATATTTCTAATTAAAGATGAGATTTATAGTTGAAACCAATGGAATTAGTCACTATTCAATGGATTGAAGCCATTCCCATGAGCCTTCAATGGATGTATACGAAAACCTAATTAATACGAACCTCTTAAATCAATTAATTTTAGACACATGCATATATATATAACATATATATCACGTATAATGCCAAAACTAAGATAATGTTTTTATCATATTCTGCCACCTTATTAATTTTGTAATTTTATTTAAATTGATTTGAAGTTAATTAATATCAGCTCTGTTATAATATTTTTATAATTATAAATAGCGTTAATAAATAATATAATAGTGAATAAAATATCGATACATAAAAAAAATTTCAAATATCAAAATTAAAAACTTTTCTTATTATTTAGAAACTTACTAATCAAGATATTTTTATAAATTAAAATTAAACTACACTAAAACTAGAATGTGATAATTAATTATATTGAATTTTAAATAATGATTTTAAAAGTCTAAAGTTTGGATTTTATCAATTCATTTCCTATATATTTATCTAGGAATTGATTGGACTTAATTTTATTAAAATTAATGATATGATTAGATTTAATTTTAGTTAAAATTAATTTCCTAAATTATATGATTTTCTCTCTGAAGCCATAAAACAAGTGTTTATGATAATTTTATATCTACTCCAGTGACTACAAACAACTAACACAAAACAATTAAGTTTCATGTGGAAAGTTCTTTTAGCAATTGCGAATGGGAGTTTTTATCTCTGCACAATACATGCCATAGATATAATTGTATACCATATATCTTCCTCCTTCGTTACCTTACAAAAATATGCATATATTGATCAATTATTTATAAGAATTAAATCCCAAGTACTATAAAATCAGTTAATTACAGGAAACCATAAGCAAATTAGTAGACTTTATCTTCTTTTTTTTCTCAACCACACGGATCTCTATGTGTTTAAATGTCTAGGACTAATCATTTTCAAATACTAAAGACCCTCCCAACTTCATCTTTTCGTACACGACGGTATAACCGATAATCAAATTCAGAACGTTGCTTAAGAAAATTCAGACTCTATCCGTATGGTAATTTTATTTAAATTCTAGATAAAATTAATTATTCATAACTAGAAAATAAGACAAAGAATTAATTGAATAAAATTATTAAACATTTAAAATAAAATAACTGAAAAATAGAGAAATTCTAGCAAAAAGAAAGAGAGAAGCCAAATCTTGAGTCTTCTTGCAAACTAATCTACCAAAAAAAATTCTAATATATGTCTTATATGATAATATAATAAAAATTTTATTAATGCATTTATATAATACTTAAAAAAATTTAAAATTTTAAAAATATAATAATCATTTTATATAATTATATAACCGTACAAAACGCAAAAAAAAACTAATTCATAATTAGGTGAAAATATTTTTTTTCTAATTTTGTTTTCATTTTAACAGGATTATTACATTGCACATTATAATTTAATTTAATGATAAAATGTTTACATACATCTAGATTCAGTTGTTCTTCTCACTATAACAGACAACACTGCATTACACTTGAAAAGAATGGCTGAATAAAGATGGAACATTTTATTTGTAAGTGTGAAAATCGTCTTCTAATGAAATTATAAAATAAGGTGAAACAGATTAAATCCATAATTTCCTTCATACTATATGAAATTAATAACATATACATTTACATATAAAGCTCCCCCGTTTGAAAATATTTGATGTAAAATGTTATGATATGAAATAGTCTATTTATGTAGTAGCTATATTTTTCTCTTTCTTATTTCCACGAAAAGGAAGTGTATATGTATTGAATTTTCCATTTAACGGAAAAGGGGAAAAAGTGGTTAAGAAGGCTTCCGAGCACTTTTGGGGGATATTTATTTTTTGTCCCCTTCATCGTATTTTTAAGGGGGAATTTTCTGGCAGTTGACGGATTAATTTTGATTATCCATTTTTCACAGAATTGCTCTCCTTAATTTTGAGAGCAATACATTACAAACAGGCATGGAATGTGTATTAAACTTTTGAATTTGGATTCTTCTTTTGGTTCTAATTGTTAAACGGTGTTGGGTTTTTCTTTATTGATGGGTTTCGCCAGCTTATAAATATTCTTCTTAATTGGAGACAGCGATAACTATTAATTAGTGTTTGTTAAAAGGAACAATTTTGCATTAAGCATGTGATGGACAAAAAAAATTAAGAAAAAAGAATACCAAAAATGTGAAATGTTTGAAAAAGAGTCTGGCAACTAGCTAGCAAGCAGGGATTGCAATTTGCAATAACACAAAGGAACGTAGTCATAATCGTACCTGCTGGCTACCTTGTGCATTGTAAATCAACTAATGGGGTAAAAGTAAGACAACAACAACAGCCACAGTAAAATTGGAATATTTATACCCTTTAATGGAAAATAATTACAATAATGAAATACAAATAATTTTCTCTTTCAGACCTACAAATAAAAGAAATAGAACGCTGAGAGAGAAAAGAAAGGTGAGTGTGAGAAAAGACCCGTGATCAGACTGGGTGACACAATCCATGGAAGGACTTCTCAAAGCTTTTTAATCTTTTGTGTACGCTTGAGAGATAGAGAGAGTGTTAGAGAAGAGTCCCCACACCTATCTGTCCCCGCTGCCGGACAAAACTTCCACCTTCAATAATGCTTGGGACCTTGTAAATCAGACAACTCTCCGTTTCTCTTTCTTTCTCCCTCTTCTGTTAAGTCTTACCAACTCTTTCCAGTCCTATATACATCTCTGTTTCTCGCCATATTCCTTCCCTATTTGCATATTTTTTTCACCGTTGGTTTGTTCTTTTATTTTACTCATCTTCCTGGCCCTGGGCTCCATGTTTTTCTCTTCCACTGTGGAGTTCTTTGAAAGCATTTAATATTATTCTATTTAAGAGTATCGCCAGCATCAGAAAACAAAGGAATATATTTTGTGCTTTGAATATGGGATGGGGCCTCTCTTGTGCTTCTTGGAGGTCACATTTATTACTATTGTTCTGTTAGCATCACAATGGAATGTTGGTAACTGAGTGAGAGCGAGAGAGAGAGAGAGAGAGAATTTAAAGCTTTTACTAGCAACTGCTACTGCTCAAGAACTGTGATGGAAAGGCTCCAAGGACCCATTGATCCTTGTGTATGTTACTTTGCTCATTTTAGTACTTTTGTTTTCTCTTTCCTTCACTTCAATTAGTAGAGAATCAATAAATGGACTATGGACTGCATTTACTTCCCTCAATTCTTTGCATTCAATGCATTGTGTTATTTTTCTTGAAATGCTAATATCTGCTTCTCTCAACTTTCCCTTTTAACATTCTATTCCTGTTCTTTTGTTTTTCTTTCTCTTTTCAGACTCATTCCTCCCATCTCCAACAATTTCCCTTTTCTTTCCACTTTTTTTTTTCTTTTCATAGATTTTCTTTTTCTTGCAGTTCTTAGGAGAAAATCTCGACGTGGAGCGCTTTGAAAGAGGATATGTCAATACAGATGTTTTAAGATTTGAAGTAGAAGAAGAAGAAGAAGCACCACATATTTCAATGCCGAGTTTGGAAGACAAAATGCCTTTTCTACAAATGCTTCAAAGTGTAGAATCTCCATCTTTTTTTTCCTTCAAAGAACCAAACTTTCAGACTTTGCTGAAACTCCAACATCTCAGAAAGCCATGGGATATCAACACCTATGTTACTGAAACAGAAACCCAAGTTCAAGCTCTGGAGCTTGAAAGTTGTGTCACTCATGACATGGCTGATTTGCACTCACCAGTCAAATCTGAAACCAAAGACCTTCAAAACCCAATTTCAAATTCCTCTCTTGAAGGCCTCAGCCCTGACCCTAACCAAAGACAACCCATCTCTACACAACACTTTTCCAGAAAACGCAACTCAGCCTCTTCATTTTCATGGAATTCTACCCCACAAACCATGCTCAATCAGACCCACTTTTCAAAACCTTCTCCGGTAGCCCCCAGAGAACGAAGAAAACGAAAGCGAACAAGGCCTATGAAGAACAAAGAAGAAGTAGAGAGCCAGCGCATGACCCACATTGCCGTGGAAAGCAACCGCCGTCGACAAATGAACGACCATCTAAATTCTCTTCGCGCTCTCATGCCACCGTCCTACGTTCAAAGGGTAATCACATACACCTCAAAAATTCAATCTTGAATCTTGAAGTGAAACTTTTTTCTTTAAAAAAAAAAAAGAAATCAATCTTTTTAGTCTAATAAAGAGATTAATTTTCATTTGTGGGTCAAAAGGGCGACCAGGCATCTATTATAGGAGGTGCAATCGACTTTGTGAAAGAACTAGAGCACCTTCTTCAGTCTCTAGAAACGCAAAAGAAAATGAGAAAAACAGAAGAGGCTACAGCTTGTCCAGGCATTTCGTCGAACGGATTATTTACATCGCAGCCAGACTGTCAAATCCAAAGGGAGAGCAACAATTACGAAGAGGAAGCAAAAGTAAAGAGAAAATCGGAGGCGGCGGAGATAGAGGTAATCGCCATACAAAACCATGTAATTTGAAGATTAAATGTGAAAGGAGGGCCGGCCAACTTTTGAGAGCTATCGTTGCATTGGATGATCTTGGGTTTACCGTTTTGCACCTTAACATCCGCGGTTTTTTACTAGAGTAAATTTTATAATTTACTAAGATACAAAACTTATTTTTATTATTATCAGTGTTAAATATCAAATCAAAAGTTTAATTTTTGGTTTGATATTTTATTTTTTTTAAAAAATTATTTAAATTAAAAATTTTAATTTTGATTTGGCTTAAATCAAAATTGACATTTTTAATATGAATTTTAAAAAAAAATATTAAAATCGAAATCAAAGGTTTCGGTGTTTCGATTTTAATAAAGCGACGTCAAAGCCTGCCGCGGGCTTTGATTGAAAGTTTATTTTTTTTTAAAAAAATAATTAAAAAAAAAACTTTCTTCAAAAAAATTTGAAAATTAATTTTTTTTATTTTAACACATAAAATTCATTTCACCAATTTAAAAAAATTTCACAATTTCAAAAAAATTATTTTTCCAACTAATTAAAATTAATAATAATAATATAATTAATAATTAATAATTATATAATTAACAATAAGAATAATTAATAATTATTTTGGGTCAAATAATTAATAATTACATTTTGGGTTCAAATATAATTAATAATAATATAATTCTAATTAATAATTATGTTGGATTCAAATAATTAATAATTATATTTTTAGCCCAAATATATTTAATAAAGATATAATTATGAGTAATAATTATAGAATTAATAATAAATATAATTATTTAATAATAAATATAATTAATAATTATATCAAACCTAATGTTAAATTTTTAGTTTGATGTTTGACTCCACGTTAATAATAAAAACAGTTCTTTACTCGTTCAATCTGAAGGTACTTAGTTTCTTTTTTGGTCAACCAGTCTGACTTAGTTTCAAGATACCAAATTTTATATTTTCATAATTTTCATACCCTTATTAAAATTATTTTACTTTTTTATTTATTTGGTAGATGGAGGATGACCGTGAGATGGGATCAGCAGATGAGGTAGCAGCAACAGTTCATCAAATATTTAGCATTATCAATGGC
Organism: Garcia nutans; assembly: GCA_947685225.1. Taxonomy (NCBI): domain Eukaryota; kingdom Viridiplantae; phylum Streptophyta; class Magnoliopsida; order Malpighiales; family Euphorbiaceae; genus Garcia; species Garcia nutans. Next base: position 10,362,817 of record CANTUV010000010.1, on the reverse strand, counting down.
AGCTGATTGGCCAAAAATGATACTTGGGCAGTTGAAAGAGAGACAGTGGCTGACTCTATAATTGCTTATTCCATGTTACCCTCTTGCATAGGGTAAGAGATATAGAAATAGGGTTTTTGATTTTTATTGGGAATGCATGGCAATATAGAATGGAGAATTGAAACATAATCAGAAGGTTGCTCCACTAATTGTCTCTCTCTAGAGGCAGAAACTCTCTCAAAAAAAAAAAACTGTTGTTAAAGATATTTGGGATTTTTAATGGATGGTGGATGGGGGAGTCCAGCTTTAGCCTGGTCAAGGAGAATAGTAGGGCTATATAATAAAGGTCTGAATATTTAGGGTAATATTATTGAAATATCCTATGATAATAAATTTTTTGCAAAATGATGCATCTCTTTTTATATTGAATTTGTGTTGTGTCCTATGTGTATGGATGTTTCATCAATGTACAATATAATATCACTGTATCTGCTCTTCTTCTTCTTTTTGTTTGTTTGTTTGTACCCTCCTTTTCAGATTCAGCTGGCTTGTTGGGTTCTAAAATTGAAAATTCAATTAATTTATATGGACTTCAATGAATTAAAATTAAAAAAAAGGGCTAATTTTAAAGGGTTTTAGGAGAAGATTTGATTGTTGCTGAATCCCAATGATCTGGCACTTTATAGCTGACATGCACATGCCTGTAAAAAAATTTGCATAACCAACTGCAGCTGGCCTCCTAGTTTACCAACTTTGTAAATTGCAATTCTCTCTCCTTGCAATGACGTAGCATTATTAAATAGCCCTGTTAATAATAACACAAAACTTATGGCTTAATCCTGGAAACGTGGACTGCAAATTATGGGTTAGAAAATAGAAAAAAGAAAGAGCAAAGTCAAAGGGGGAAGGGAAAAGGTAACCCACGTTCCAGGTCTCTGAATGTTGTTACTATATGGGTCAGAAAGACAGAACCGGAAACAGAGAGAGTGGCAGCAGCTGTAATGGCACACATCCACATGTACACAAGCATCGCAAACGTCTGGCCAGGGACATATCATCTTGCTTTGTAGCTCCAGTCCTAGTCATTTTTTTTGCTCTTACCTTCCCCATTCTCTTCTCTTCTTTTCATACGTACCCTTCTATTTCTTTTTCTTTTTCTTTTTTAATTTTTCTGTTTGCCATGGACAAAGACCTCAGTCTTAAAAGCATCATGTATGTCGTTTATCAAAGATCATTTTTTTTTAAAAAAAAATTATAACCGCTGGAACTGCATGATTAGCATTTTGTTTTTACTACCACAAAGATTGAATTTTTTTTTTTGTCTCTAATCCTCTATCTTTCTGCTAAAAATGTTCAAATCTATCGTCCTCTGCTCTGCTTTTTTTTTCCCCTTAAAATTTCGAGAGTATCCATTTTTCTCATCATCAGCAAAATTAATGATATCAGCGAGACTAGTAAACATAAGAACCTTTTTACTAATTATTGACATTGCAGACTATTTATTGTCAATTTTCAAGTACAAGTTCATCACTTATTAACTTTATCATTCAAGTGGAAATATAATTATCTACCATAATTAGTAAATATATTATAGAAGGATTCTTTTTGAAAAAACAAATAACAAATAAACATTGAGCATGTGTTTTCTTACGGGAAATATTTGCTTTCATGGGATGTAAACTTTCAATCAATATAACAGAATTTCATTTTAAAAAAAAACTGCATCCATCTAGCCATATTTGTAACTTTATAAATATTTAAAAAATAATTATTTTTACTGAAAATATAAATTTATAAATATTTTTTATTAAATATTTTTTTAATATAAGATATATTTATTAAATTTTTAATGAGTAATATTAAATATCTAAGGGTGATCTGAGCTCACAGAGAGTTTTGATGTTCAATTCTATGCAAGTATATGATACAGTGTATATTATACACAATATCAGAGTAAAGAACAAAGTATACTTACTTTATGAACACAAACAAAAGTCTGCACAAACTCATAAACACATACTAAATCTCATATATAGTCCACTCACAGCCTCTCCTTAAACATTTAACAGGATAACGCCTTTTGATCAATCTATGTTGTTTTGAAACTCTCTCAGAAGTAATTCTTTATATCAAGGGATCGTGATTGACAGAAAATATACATAAAAGTATAGAGGAAAGAGAAGAACATAACTTAGAACTTCATAGTTTTATTAAACATATTAGGGATAGAAGAAATGAAACTCTCTATATCCCAAAACATACAAATTGAGCTCCTTATTTAGAAAAAAGGGGCTGGGATAAAAAAAAAAAAAAACTTACATATGAGCTTACATCATAGAGCACTCAATACAAATAATGATAAAAGACAACAAACATGAGAAGGAATAGTAAGATTCATTCAATTATTACAACAGTACAAGCACCAATATCTGATAATGGGTCTACTATAGCCACTATATAAAGTGCGATGGAGATAAGTTTATATTTTGATAATCTGAGGAGTCTGAGTCATAAGATGCTAGAACCAGTGGATTATCTTCTTGAGTCATACAGGCATCAATGTATTGACCTAACATAATATTCATATCATGTCTGTTGGGAGGTGAGTTAGCAATAGTCTCATTAATATCTTGTTGAGTTATAGTTGTACCATCAAGATTCCTTTAAATAGTTGTATGAGCTGAGCTAGAAGACACATCTGCTGGAGGAGTGGATGTAGAGTTGGAAGGCACATCTTCTGATTGACTAAGAGGTCCACCAAAATCAACATCATAGTCAACAAAGTATTCACTAGTGAGCTGAAAAGAAAGCTCAGTGGTAGTCTCTGCAAATCTGAGCTGTGCATTGAGGGAAACTACAAGTCTTTGTCTAGCTTTAGGAGATAAGTTTTCAACTGTTGTGGTCTAATTGAGGTTTGGAACAATGGATGTAAAGATCAATGGAGTTTGAACATTCAAGTGTGAATTATTAAACTGGCAAAGTAGCATTTTAAGATCTATTTTAAGGCTTCTTTCTGGAAAAGTTGGCCAACAAAAGATTTTCATTCAAAAGCAAAGTTCTGGAACCAAAGAATACCTGATCTGGGATACTGAAAATAAGGACGATGAAAATGAAGATTGAATGAAAATTGCTAATTTCATCTTCTGGCTTATCCCAAACTTTATAGTATCTGACAATCTTTTTGAACTTTTTAATCCAATTGGGAATTGAATCAAACCATTATAAGAAGCGCTATGGAAGAGAACTAGAATTATCTTTATTCTGGAGAAAATCGATCATCTTGATGAGAGGAATTTCAACAGCATGGTGATATAATGTTGAATAACACCATAATAACCATAATTCTGAAATAATCTTTGGATTAGAAGGAGACAAATGGTAAACCAAAAACCATAAAAACTCAGGATAAAAAAGATTAAGCTCGCGATTAATATGAAAATAATCATGAACCTCTGAAAGATAAATCAAAAGATGAGTTCTAACAAAGTGTTGAATTAAACTTGAGTCTCTGGGATGAAAACCAGGAGAAACCTGTAAAAACCGGTAATTAAGATGTCTGTCTGTGTTATTGGGAGAACTAGGCGGTCGAGAGCTAGAAGGTCCAGTATTCATTATGATAAGGGGAAGAGACTGAGTGGGAGTAACAAGGATAATAGGTTTGGTTGGTTTAGATAAAAGATCAGGGATGAGATTATACTTACCTTTTATATGGTGAACTAAAAAATCATATTGAGTAAACTATTCTTGCAATCTTAACCATTACTAAGGAGGTAGGATTTTCTATTTAAACTCAAGTACTCTAGGAAAAGATGTGTTATCAAGAAGGATGAGGAAATAGTGGCCTATAAGATGGAACTCAAATTTTTTTATTCCATATTTAACAGCTAAGATTTCCTTATAAGTGGAGTGTTAGTGCTTTTCGCTGTCTTTAAACTGACCACTTACATGTCTACAATAATATCTTTTAACATTAATTTCTTTAAGAAAAACAACACCCCAAAATTTATCACTAGCATCTGTTTGCAAGATTCTGAGTCCAGTAGAAAGGATGTGAAGAGGGATAGATTTTTAGGCTAAGGCTTTGATGGTTTGAACAGCTTGGATTTGAGTATCTGACCAAGGTGGTGGATTCTTTTTAAGAAGTTTAGATAAGTGGCTAATGGGCTGGGTTATGGCTGGAAAAAAGTCTCTGATATAATTAATTATACTGAGAAACTGTTGAATTTATTTTTGGATAAGGTTTGAGTATGGAAACTTAAGGAGTTCATGGGCTATGTGTGGGCTTGGTAAATAGGATCCATTTTTAAAATGGAGACCTAAGAAGTCAATAATGGTCTGGCCCAATAATCTTATCTTTTCGGACAACATTATCCCATATTTTTGGACAATTGAGGTAAACTCTTTTAACAGTTGATGATGAGCTTCTTCTGTAGAGGAGAAAAGAATAATATCATCTGTATAAATGAGAGCTGAATACAAAATGGGCTAGAAAATTCTGATCATAGTATTCTGAAACAATGATGGGGCGACCTTTAGCCCAAAAGGCATAACTGTTCATTGATACTATACATCAGGGATACAGAAAGTTGTCTTGGGTCTGTTTTATGGTTGAATACCCAATTGCCAAAATTTTGCTTTAAGATTAAACTTAGAGAAGATCTTAGCATTCTTCAAATGAACCATAAGGGTACAAATCTTGGGTAAAGGAAACTTATCATCTGCCAAGAACAAGTTTGAGAGGCTTATAATTGATCACAAGCATTTTCTTTCCTCATATCTGCTCTGCCTATTTTTCAACATAAAAAGCTTGGCAAGCTCAATTTGACTTTGTGGGCTTAATGAGTCCTTGTTATAATAACTGAGCACATTCTTGTCTTGCCAATGCAAGGCCTGAAGGAGACATTCCTAGGTATAAGGCTTTAGTGGGGTTTATGTCTTTATTATTTTTTAAAGTAAGGAAAATAAAAAAATCAAAATTTTTTCACAAAAGATGAGAGTGTTTGAATTTCAGGTGAGAGTCTGTATAAGAAGAAAGAAGTAATGCTTTCTCAGTATCATAAACAGAAGGAATTTCTACAAATGATAACAAAGAAATATTTACCAAGGGTGTTGGTAAATTTTTATCAACTGGGAAGACTGATAGTAAAGGTGTATGGTCAATATGGAGGATTGGACTATAAGGATCACCATTTTCTTCAGGTGTGTCTGAGCCATGATTAGTATCAGTATCAGAAACTTCAAGAGCAAATAAATTATCATTTGTGGGTTCATCTTGTTCAGAAAGAATAGATTCAAGGTCACCATCATCAGATAAATAAACCATTATTGATTGTTGAACTTGCTGAAGAAATTTAATAGACTTAGAGGTATATTTAGGATAATTCTTAGCAAAATATTCTTTCTTTCCACAAATGTAACATTTATCAGAAGCTCATCTTTTCTTTAAGAAAGGAGATCTCTTCTTGAAAAATTTAAACTTCTTTTTTTTCCTAAATCTTCTGGCAGGAAAAGTCTTAGGTAGAAAATATCTATGTATATGAGTCTTCTTCATAGGAGAACAAGAACATTTCTTGTTTTAACACTTTATCTTCAATTCAGGGCGTTTGCAAGCTGATCTCATAAGAGTTCTATCTTCATTCCATTTCTTGAAAAATTTTTGCTGCTCACAACATTTTTGTAAAGTATTAATAGTGATATAGTGGATTTCACCAAGAGATAATTGAGATATCTCTCGTCCAGCTTTTTGCACCAGTCTTTGAATTTCTGGTTGTAATTCATCAGGTAAAGAAGCAGCATAAGTAAATTTCATGTTGGGATCAGAAGCTCCTTTCAACTGATAAAATTTCTTCGTCATCCCGTCATAGTGCTTTTCTATATCTTTTTTTTTAAAGAACAATACTGCATAGAGTAAAAGTCTTATTTCTTAGCACGAGCTATAAGACCATAATCTCCAAGGAAAATATTTATGAATAATGTTAATAGCAGTACTAACTGACTGACTATTAGTGAATTAGAGATGTTCATATTTACTAAGATTAATGAACCATTCTCGAATTGAGCCAGTTGTACGAATAACAAATTATGCTAATGCTTGTTATAGAGTGAGACCATTTTTTTATCATCTGAATATCAATCCAAGCATTAAATTTCAAAAGTCTGCTTCTCTATTTAGAAGGGGGAACATCATTAAAAGTAAACCAAGGTCCATTGCTTGAACTTGAACTTCTGGTACTAATATTGATGTATTCTGGTTGTTGGCTCACTCCTTCAACTCCTGATTGTTCATCTTGTTCATCCACAAGCGGAGGAGATGGATCAGTATGTCTAGGAGGATCTGCCATAAGAAGCTGAGTAATATCAGCTGTTACTTCTTCAGAATCATCAAAAAAGTCTTCAGATACAAAAGTATCTGAATTATCAGAGGTGACATGGAAAGCCATTTGTTGGAAAAAAAGTTTTAAGAGCTTCGTTTAGTTTTTAAGTGGAAGTAAAAGTAATAGTGGTTACTTCTGCAAAAGTCTTTTTTATAGCAGGAGGAATAGATGAAGAAGGAACATAAGAACGCTAAAGTTTTGCTGGAGGAAATAAATCAGCAAATGAGCTAAAAGGTGAAACAATGGATGGAGGTGAAACATATGAGAAGCTTGGAAAAGGGTTAAAATAATCTGGAGAGTTTTGTAGTGGAGTTTATTTAAGTTGAAGATCTCTTTCAATCTGCTGGATTTGAGATTTGAGCCTTTGTATCTCTCTATCTTTCTCATAAAAGATAGGTCCAAATTCTCTCCTTTGAATCATAAGTCATAAATCAGTGTCCAATTGAGAAACTCTATTAGAAAGACTGTGATACAGTTGTTGGATCTCTATGGACATAGAGCTAAGAGCTGCTGCATGAGCATCTGATTTATAAGACAAATGATCAATCTTTGTAGCAATCATTTGGAGATATTAATTTTGAGTCTGGACATTCAAAGAATGCCAGTCAAGAACTTCTTCAACTTGGGTGGTGTCTTGGGTTTGACCAGTAGGGAGGATTATGGTATGTTGGATATAAGGACGAAATTTGATTTTGGTTTGTGGGTTGGTCTATTTTGGGAGTGGTGAAAAATCTTCTAGTGAGGGTGGTTTAAACATCATTTACAAGGGTTGTATAGATTTATTGGAAATGGGTTTTTTGGAATACATCTTTAAGATTGAATGGTTGGTGGTTTAGGGACTTTCAGTAAACCTTATTTTTCAAGAACTTTTAAAGTTTCATCATAAAAGGCTAAAGGAAGAGGGTAGTCTTTTTGCTGGACTTCTCGTTTGATAGATATCCAGGATTGATCATCTGGTGGTGGTGGAGGTGTATAGTGAGAACTTTGAATTTTATAGGAAGAGAAAAATCTCTTTGGACCTGTAAGTCTGGTTAGTTGAGAACAAAATTCACCATCCTTGAAACACATGCATCCTGGTTCACAATTTTCTGATTCAGGAGAATCCCAAATGAAATGATCTTTCATTTTTGTTGCATAGATCTGTTTGCCAGTGGGATAAAAAATGTGAATTGCAACTCCTGTTTCTCTAGAAAAAGAAACAGAAGTAATCATGCAGTTATGGAAGATTGCAGGGCTGATCCAGAGCTAGAAGGAGCAGAGAAAACTGTCTTAACAGTTTAATAAGTTTGTTTAATAAATCTTAAATCTGTAGTTTGCACTGGTTCTTACTATTGTTGCATCTTTTCATAATTAGTCACCCATTCTAGAGGAATGAGTTTTGATAACTCATCTCTTGGTAACTGTCTGGGTGTTTGCACAATTATTGGAGTAAAATCTGTATCTAATTAGATATACCGGGCATTTGTGGAAACTTCAAGTGTGGCTATATTGATTGCATGGTCTTACAATCATATACCAATTGATGATGGAGTGTAGCTGATGCAAAATTCTAAACTTGAGGAGTACCAATAATTTGGACTTATATCTTCAAAGCTTTAGACAAATAAGAATCTGCTAAAGGCAAATTATAAATTGGACAAATAAAAAAAAAGTATGTCTATTAATTTTTGGACAGAAAGAATATATATGTATTTCTTAAATTATCTAAAATTATTTATTGGATATATGAAAATTGTAAATTATTCATTTTGTTAGATGTATAAAAATGGAGTATACGCCTACTATTGTAGAAGCACGTATTTTCCTCGGTTTATAGCATCTAGCGCAGTAGACTATAGATTTAAAAAGAGAGAGAGAGAGAGAGAGAGGTAGCAACCTCGGGCAAGCCGAACCTTGATAATGATGGATCCAAAAGGCATTAGGTTGAGCATTTGGAATAAGCTAAGAACTGTTTTATTTAGAAAGCCGAGCCCAACATATTACTTAGGGATGAGAAAAAAATTGAAAATTGATTGATTCGACCGTCACTCGATCAATTCGATAGACCATATCTGTTTAAATTGACTGAATTGGTCGATTTTGATTTATATATTTACAGATAAAATCGATCAAATTAAATAAATTTGATAAAAATTCAATCAAACCTATCGAACCGGCCATTATTAGTCAATTTTTAAATATTTTTTTTCGACCGCTATAAAATAGTCGGGTTGGTCGAGTTCTAACCAATGCTCATACTTAATCTTGCTCTCCTAATTAATTGTAATTGTGAAATTAATAATCTCTCATCTCCACCGTGTTATCATCATTAACATTGCACTATTTTGCTATACCAGGCGTAAATTATTTTATTTTTCCATTCAAAAAGTGAAAATTAACATAGATTATTTATTGCTCATTTTGTTCATAAATAATTATTATTTTAGAATGATAAATTTTATTTTTAAATAATTATCACTTTATAATAATTAAAATTATTTTATATTTTTATTCTAAATTTATCATATATAACTAATATTTAATGAAATGGATAATAAATTAAAAAAATAATATTTTAATAAAATAATTATATTAAATAAATTATTAAATAATTTTTTTTAATTTAAAAAAAATTAAAATAATAATTATTTATGAATGGGGGAGATACATTTTAATTTTCAAATAAGTTTTATTTGTTAGTAAATTTTTTTTTACTCATATCATACATCTGTAAAGAAAAATTTAATCTATGTAATTATTTAACAAAAAGGTTTCTCGTATCAATGAAAGAGGTTGAAAATCGAAAAAGTGGAGGATAACGAAAGAAAAAGCCCTCAGCTCAGAAAATATAATTTTATGACATTGTAACAGCTGACTTTGAGCCATGTGGAAGATTAACTTTTTGGCCGTTTTTCTGCAATCGACTTTTCATTTACAAGGGGACGTGGAAATCTGACTACAGTTTATTGAAAAATTCGTACAGGAGGCGAATAGGGTGGCATACCCTCTTGCTAACCAGGCTACTAAATTTTTAATTGGTGTTCATGAATTGATAAATCCTCCTGCGGAAGTTCTTGGCTGGCTCTATCATTATACTATGGGAGTGGCCTATCCAAGATCAATCTATATTTAATGTTGTAAGGTTTTTGTTTCCTCATTTCTTATTAAAAGAAAATTCATACATATATCAAATATAATTCAATCGTAACCTAGCTCTATTCTCATAGTGCATTTAATTACGTTATAATTTCTAAAAAATTATAACAGAATACGGAGATTAATTATTTTATCTTAATTAGAAATTTTAAATTAAATTTTTTAAGTATACAATTGTATTCAAATTTAATAAAAAGAGTTTTACTATTCTACTCGTTTTGACTCGCGATAATGATTTATAAAAATATTTCTAAAATTTTTTATTATATAATATTTTTTTAACTAAAAATACTATATTTATTTATAAATAATTTATATAAAATAAGATATTGATCCCATTAAATTTTATCAATTAGTTAATAAAATATTTTATATAGAAACCAGAAAAAGAGGATTGGAGATTCCCATATCCAAAATAAAATTATACCCATGTTTTATTTATTTTTTGAGAATAAATAAGGTAATAAAAAATTCTAATATGTACTTGATCCATGTCATTACTTATAGACTAAGCCAATTAGAAAGCATGATTTTAAAATAAAAATTAATTTAAATTAAAATTTTTGATTGACTTGATCCATGAGTGATGATAGAAAATAGGTCCATAATAGAATTTTTTATAGGTAATATTGATCGTTTAATAAGAGTAGTTTAAATATCACTTAAATTTTTTTTAGTAAAATTTAATTATAACTAAATAAATTAGTATTTTTCTAATCCAATTTTTTATTATTTTATTATATTTTTTAAATGTGATAATATAAATTTTTTTAATAAAATATAATTATAATAATATATATCTGTAAAATATATTATTATAAAAAATATTTAGGAGAGTAATATATATATATATATATATATTGTAGGCGTAGTTTGATTTTCCGAAGGAAGAAATGTAGTGAAAAATATTACTTTTTTCGTTTTATTTTAAGTGTTGTGAAAGAAAAAAAATTTTATTTCACTTCAAATATCACTTTTAGAAATTTAAGAGAGTATTAATTAAAAATTTTTAATATTGTTATAATTAATTAATGAAAGATAATAAGTAAGGTGAAAAATGAGAAAAAGGTATTTAGATAAATTATAATAAAATTTTATGAAATTTATAATAATTAATTATTTTTTTGCCTGTGCGTATTGTTTTTACATGATACTTGAAATAAAACTGAGAAAGTAAATAAGAAACTTTATACAAGTTTGGTATGGTTTTTCTTTCATTTGTATATCAATATAAAAAATTTGCAATTCTTTTTCTTACATTAACATGCATTTTCTATCAATATTTCCACAACAAATTAGAATTATATATAATTCTGCATATCAATCTTTTTTTTTCTTTTCTAATTTTGACTTCCATCGAGTGCCAATAGATAGAGCTAAAGAAAAGATGGTGTATATTTTTTTGAACAGATAAAGAAAAGATAATTTTGGTAACCCAATTTTCAATTTCCAATGGAAGTTGATATAGCGTTGCACCATGCACGTAATACAAACAAGTCTATATCACATTACAACAAATTCCAACAACAGCCCAGTCCCAAAATCTTTTTTTGTTTTTCAAACAAATAAATTTAATCTCAAAATCTGTATCAAACCATTTAATCACCTCAATATAAAAACCTAAATTGAAAATTCTGTATGCTTTTCTCAAATCTTTGCCTCGTTTATATATGGGCCTACATGCTTGAAACCGCAAGATCTTCATCATCTTTTTCCTCGCCCTCCATCACTCGCCGTACAACCAATCAATCAATGAAATATTTATTTTTCCTCATTAGTTTTGACTAGAAGCTAGAGAATCGCGACCCATCATCATCGCCTGAATTCTGAACAGAGCATGATTTGGTTTTCATTTTGGTGGTCGTTTTGAAACCAAAGTGAACAAAAATGGTCAAAGGTCAAAAGAGGTTTTTATCTGCTCAATCCAATCACACATTCACTGACTGCGCGTGGGGAGCTGTCACTTTGAGTAGGGTGCGTTCTGGTGTATAATTACACTGTTACATTACATGCGTGAAAGTTGAAAGGCGGTTGATCTTTTTTTTTTTCAATGTTTTGGAGATGGACAGACTTCACTGAACAATGATTATCATGAAATTATTAGAATTAAGGTTCAGATTAACTTAATAGAGTACTAACACTATACTCATCCTTATATTTTAGCAAAAAAGAAGATGCCTGATTTAAATAACTAAGAGTATCTTTGGTGATAATCATATTACAAATAGAGAGTTCTTCACACTATAAACAAACAAAAGGGGATGTTGACCTGATTTATCGAGTGCTTAGTTGTTGTTGTATCTTTGCTTGCGTCTAGTCCAAAGCTCATAAGGTGTCTTTACAGCTGCTTTAGTTGGTACTCTGTTAAGAAGATAGACTGCTGTCTTTAATGCTTCTCCTCACAGAGACTCAGGTAAAGAAGAATGACTAATCATACTTCTAACCATATCCATAAGAGTCATGTTACGTCTCTCAGATACACCATTCATGCTGGGCGTACTAGGCATGGTGTATTGAGGGACTATACCACAGTCCTGCAGGAAAATAGCAAATGGCCCTGGACGTTGTTCACCTGAATCGTCATATCTGCCATAGTACTCACCTCCACTGTCAGATCTAATAGATTTAATATTCTTTCCGAGTTTGTTTTCAACTTCGGCCTTATAAGATTTGAAAAAGTCCAGAGACTCATATTTCTCATGAATGAGATATAAGTATCCATAACGTGAGTAATCGTCTATGAATGATATAAAGTATATTTGATCATTCCTAGTTGCTGTAGGGAAGGGGTCATAGATGTCCTTATGTATCAACTCTAAGACGTTTGATGACCTATTAGCACCTAATCTCTTTTGTTTAGTCTGTTTACCTTTAATACACTCAACACAGGAGTCCAAATATGTGAAATCAAGTGTATTTATGATATCATCTTACACAAGACGCTCTATTCTAGATTTGGATATGTGACCCAAACGTCTGTGCCATAGAGCAGCCGAGTTATCCATATTCAACTTCCTTTTGGTACCTATAGTACTAACTTGCAGGGTCTCATTATAAGAGGCATCAATATCTAACATATATAGATTATGAAGTACATACAAGAAATCAGTACTTAAAATTTTTGAATCCATAGATAAAGTAACTTTATTATTTCCAAATAAACAAGTAAAACCAGATTTGTCCAAATTAGAAACAGAAATTAAATTCCGTCTAAAAGACGAAATAATAAAAGTATCTACTAGATCCAAAAAATTTCCAATTTTCAAAAGCAATCTAAAATGTCTTATCGCCTCTACTTCTACCGGTTTGCCAGTTCCCATATAAATGTATCTTTTACCGTCAGTTGGCTTTCGGTAACTTAGGCAACCCTGCATTGAAACACTTATGTGACTAGTAGCACCAGAATCTATCCACCAAGTGTTTTTAGGTACCGAAGTTAAATTAACTTCAGAACAGACTAAAACCAAATATTTTCCCTTATATTTTCCCTTATCAGCAGTCTTATTATCAGTATTTTCATTCATAGGGACAAAGTTAGGATTACACGGCATGCTAGCTGAATTCAGAGAAAATAAATAATAAATAAATGACATAAGCTCACAATCCACAAAAAATTGAAACAAATCACAGAAGTAGAGTTCAAATATTGGAAACAAGATACCGGACACAACATTAATATTCTCATCTTTGGACATAAAATATTAACTGTAATTGGTATCTCAACGCAGTAATCAAATATTAACAATTCAGTCATGTCAAATAATAAACCTTCATTTGGGCCGATTTATTATCCACATGGATGAACACATAATAATTATCACATATTTATTACCGCAATGTATTCTCAATTCAGCCAGATAGCAACCTTCCTTTGGGTCGGTATACTACCCGCAATGAATTTAAATACACATGTCTAATATCTCAAATAAATTAATTTACACAATAGAGGTCACTTTGGTAACTTTTTGCTTCAATTAATTTATTATAAAAAAATATTAGACACAATCAGAACTAAAATACCAAAACTTAAACTCAATAAAATTCTCAAATTATAATAAATGGATTGTAATATTTATATTAATTAAATTTAAATTTAATAAAATTCGCAAACTAATTAAAACAAATATTGCAAATGAAAAATAAAAAATAAACTTTAATTAATTTTAAAAAAAATTAATTCTAACAGCCTTCACTCTCAAAATCCAATCAATAGCCTCTTTACGAGCCAAAATTAAAGACCCATCACGGACAACATTTTGAAAAGCAAAATGGGTATTTTTTTCTTTAGAGATTAGAGTCAATAACTCATCATCTTTCCAGAATAAGTCTTGTTCAACCAAAATACAAGAAAAAGGTGAATCCTTTATCACAGTCTGATCACGAATAAATAAACTTTAGAAAAATAATTTTTTTTTTATTTTTTTTGAAAAATTAATTAAAAATTAAAAAAAAATTGATTTCAGAAAAATATAGAAAATTCAAAGTCTGATTAATTCAAAAATCATCCAAATCCAAAAAAAAAAACCCAAATCGAAACTGTTCTTCGTGAAGAACAATTTCCAATTTTTTTTTAATTAATTAAACTGATTAATTAACCAAAAAACTAAATCAAACCAAAATTGATTTCAGATTACTAAAATCGATTCCAAATTAATTCTAGAAAATTACAATCACCGAATTAATTTTCTAAAATAAAAACAATAATCAATACTGCAATTTAATCGGAAAATCTAGCAACCTAGCACAGTGCTCTGATACCAATTAAAAGGGGGAGAAAACTTAATTTCCCTAAAGCCTAAATCATGCATATATCACTAGATTATTCAAATTAAATTACAAAGGGCAGAATTTGTGTACCTGACATCATTGTTTGTTGATTCTGGAGACAATTCTGGAGTTTGTCGCCTTACAGGGGATACACACTTTAGGTTATGCGGAAGCACTACTGAAGGAACGTAATGTTCTCTAAAATTTGTTATGTTCCCCTGGAGACCACGACCCCTTATTTATAACTGATGATGATAATTTCTATTTTGGTCCTTCAACAAAACAGAAATTCTTATCGGTCTCTACACTTATAATCCTATTACGAGTAGGACACATTAATAGTCAACAATCCTAATTTGATCAAAACTTTAATTGACTATTTTAATTTGACTGCAATATATATTTAAATATTTAAATATATTTAGCTCATACTTATGATTAATTAGATGATTAATTTTATCAATATAAAATTAATTCTAACACTAACACTATACTCATCCTTATATTTTAGCAAAAAAGAAGATGCCTGATTTAACTGATAACTAAGAGTATCTTTGGTGATAATCATATTACAAATAGGGAGTTCTTTCACACTATAAACAAACAAAAGGGGATGTTGACCTGATTTATCGAGTGCTTAGTCAGTTGTTGTTGTATCTTTGCCGATTATAGTCACCACCGTTTGTATAGAATGATTGTTCTTCTCAGAATATTGATTGTTTGTATTTTCTTCTTGTTATTTGAATTTTTCTCATTCCAACTTAATTATAATTCTAGCACTCCTTAACTTGTGCACAACAGCAACCCTACCATGACCGGGACGAAGCTAGAGATTTAATAGAAGGGAGATAAAAATAAAAAATATTATATATATTAAAAATAATATAAATAATAATATTTTATAAATTTTTTAGGTTAATATATAAAAATTTCTTTCATAGATAAAGAAGAAAGAAAATTATAGTTGCTTTTTACATAATAAATATTAAAAATAAAAATAAAAAAATAAAAATAAAAAAATAAAAAAATTTTAAAAAATAAAATTTTTAACTTTACATTAATTTTCAATGAGTTTGAAGAGGGCAAGTAAAGATTTTAAAGGGAGATAAATAAAGATTTTAAAAATTTTAATAAAAAAATATATGTATAATTTTTTTTCTTCAAAAATAAAGGGTGGCAATTGCCCCCTCCTTAAAGAGTGGCTTCACCATTGACCATGACCGCAATGGATATCATCAATATCTTTTAAATTGTACAAGATTGACTGCTTTAAAAAAAATATTTATATTTAATATTATAGTATTTATATTTTGTGATGCCACTATATTTAAAAAATAAAATATTAATATTTATAATATAGTATGAATATAATATATAATACTAAAAATAAAAAATATAATATTTTTATATTTTTGTTGGCCATTACACATAATAAAAGATTTTTTAAATTTTTTCTTAATTTTCAAAACATCATATTACAAATACTAATTTTTTTAGTTTTTCCTTTTTTTTTATTTTAAGAATAATGAAACTTATAAAAATATAAATATAATATTATAATATCTCTCGTCCTAACAATAAAACGTTTAAAATACAAGATACTTTATATATATATATATATATATTTATTTTCCTCGTTTCTTGTTTACAAGGCGAGATTCAAACTCACACCTCTTAGTTAATTATCTCAAGGCATTAATTTTAATCACTTGAACTAGAGATATCGTTGGTCGTATTCTAACTCTTCTCCCAACCCCTCCTCTCAGCACTGGTTTTCACTTATCGAAATTCAGCTTTCGCAACTTGTTTGTTTTGGTCACAACAATAGAAGTTTCTCTCTAAGAATTCCCTGTTTGACTTAATTAATTGGATGATATTAAGAATTAATTTTTATGCATATGTAGAATAGAAGCTTCACTTTAATAATATCCTTTTCAGCATAAACAGTGAAAGGTCAAGTAAGCTATGCCATAATCACATCCTAAGTTTCAGCACTAAAAATGCAGTTCTGTCAATTCCAAGCAGTTATAACTATTAACTACCTTTCCTTATATATAACAATGATTAAACACATCTCACACTAAAACCATGACATTTGTCATCAGTATGCCAGCCCATTGGGTGATTATACAAGAAATGATTGGATAGAAAATAATGTGGGAAGATAGAATAATCTTTTATCCAAATTAGTGACCAAATGCCTTGCATTTCCACCATTTTATTTTCAATTATCGGTAGGTGTTTGGCCATTCTGGTTTCTGAAAGGAGGAGATATTTTCAGCTCTTAAGCCCTTTAGAAGGGATAGAAAGAGATAACATAAAAGCTCTGTTGGCTCCAGCTTGGAGTCATTTTATCCAATCAAACAGCCATGTCAGCACTATCTTGATCAAAAGGAATGAATGGTTCTGTTGCTCTAGACTTGGAACTAATTCCATCTCCACATTCTCAATCAAAATTATCAAACATCCAAAACTAAAATCCCAGAAAAGAATAAATAAAATTAGACAGATATTCTAAAACAAACAAATAAAATAAAAACTCAACTGTATTGTGACATTTCTGCATTTCCTCTTATAGAATCTCTGACAGGTGAACGAATTATAATTTTTTAACCTGTAGGGATTCTCTACAACCATGGCCTCAACTTCCTCAACAACCTTTTCAATCTCTTCTTCATCAAGCCTTATTGATGCCAAGGCTCCTCGCCAGTCAGCTGCTGCATCGCCACAATGTGTGACTCTGCCTACTCTTCCTCTTCCTCCTGTCCAATCTCAGAGCCGCCCATGGAAGAGCACTGCTTATTGTGAGTTACTTCACATATACCACAGAAATATCAATTAACCCTAAAAGGGGTCTCTGATAGTGATAATAATTTTTCTTCAGGTCGAAAGATAGCTCGCAATGTTATGGCTTTGGCTACAGGGGAGGCCCCCGCAGAAGTTGCAACAGCTGAGCTGCCAGAGTTTGTGAAGACAGTCCAAGAAGCTGTAAGAATTTTGTTTATAGTAATTACATAGGAGCTTTTATTGTATAATAGAATTGGATTTAGTTTTGACTGCCTTGAATTTGTTATTGGGTGTGCAGTGGGATAAGGTTGAAGATAAGTATGCAGTGAGTTCACTTGCATTAGCTGGTGTGGTTGCTCTCTGGGGCTCCACTGGAATGATCTCAGTAAGCTTCTCCCTAAATGAACAAATTTATTTTTATGATTCTTTTACAAGATACTTAAAGTCATAAATGTGGTTTTTGTTACAGGCAATTGACAGGCTTCCTTTAATTCCTGGGGTTCTTGAGCTTGTTGGAATTGGTTATACTGGAGTAAGTAAAACCTATTAACTGTTTATTTTAATTTCAGTTTTCATGTCAAGGTGGATAAATTTTACCTAATTTCTTTTTTTCCTCCAGTGGTTTGCATACAAGAACCTCGTTTTCAAACCCGACAGGTACAAGTGTTTATTTGCTAATGTAAAAAAAAAAGGATAAAATATGTGATTCCATGGAGAATATATAGATGTTTCACTGACAACAATGGTCAAATTGCAGGGAAGCTTTGATAGAAAAAATAAAGGCCACTTACAAGGATATAATTGGGAGCAGCTATTAGGAGCCAATTGGGAATCCTATACTGCAATGAGGTTAAGTCTTTCAAGTGCTGAAGCAAATAATTTGCAGCACTGTGCACAGAGGTTTAAACAAGCTTAATTTTGCTTGCATAATTAAGTTTCTAACCAGATGTTCGTTTATCTCTAAGATAAAACACATGTAATAAAATACTTTGTTTTATGCCCATAATCACCTTCTTTAATTATATAACCAAAAAGCAAAGCATTGCAGATGTCTTTAGGATTTTTCTATGCCTGTATGTTTCCTCGTGTGCTATTTGTCGTTTTATTATAGAGAAGCTACAAAAGAATTGTCCTTGAACTGCAACATGCATAATGTGTTGTGTACTTTGAGAATTTGTGGAACTTTAATCGGCTGCAGACCATCTCCAAGCTATGGTGATGGATGAGCAGAGTCCTCTATGCTTGAGGCTATAAAAATGATAATTCGTGCATAACGAAACAATTAAGTTTCATTATTCTTGGTAAAAAACTGTGCATATATATCTTTAGCTCAGCAGAAGCCCTCAAAGGGCATAACAAAGGCTGTTCTATGCAATTAATTGCAACAATTGACATCAACACCGTCTTTTTTCCCCAAAATCTAAGGCCAACGGACCTATAAGATTTAAATGTTTAATTAACATCTTAGGAATGGAACAGAACAATCAGTCATCGCAACTAGGGTAACAATAAGAAAAGAAAGTTAGTAGAACTCTCTCAGAAAAAGAATTGATGAGTACTGCCCTATAATTCCCCCGAGAAACATCTGTAAGAAATAGTATCATGTTGAGAGACATTAGGATTTAGGACTACTTTTACAGCTTGGCTGGTTCAATTTATCAGAAGATCAAACTAGGACGAAAGCGTCCAGTTTTCTGATGTAAACATACTTGAATACTTGATTAACATCAGATAAATCACATGCCTGGTCACCTGACAACAGAAAGATAAAAAATATTGAGCTTGGTAAATACCCAAATCAAGAAAACAAGGCTCACGTCTTCAGGAACTCCAAAACTCAAGGGTGATAGACACAAGATATAAAGCTGACAGCCTGCAGGAATCCAGCTCTTATTGCCAAATTCAAGATTTCGTGTTGAACCTTTCCTTTCCTTCCGGGCTTTGTGTCAGAGAATATCAACTTGAGATTTGTCTTTTGCAACTGTAAATACCTCGGGTATCATTTGAAGTATTTGCTCCACAATGATTACCTTGCCATGAAGTGCATCATAAATTCAACAAATTCAAGCAATGTTCATCATCCCACATAACATCCGTAATCTCATCATTGGTATTGGATTTTGAAGAATGGAATACTGATTTGACAGAATGTCAAACAGAGAGCATAAGAAAGCAACAAAGCTTCGAGTGAAAGCATTGATATAATTTTGAGAATAATGCTGTAAACATCACTTCTTATCACTTCTAATCCAAAGCATAAACTGACTGCAGATTCAGGTTGAAAACAAGTTGAGAAAGTTCAGTAAGGAATTATGATTTTCTATGCCATAATTTAGTCTTTTAATTTTTAAAAGAAAAATGAAAAGAAAAATACTCATTGGTGCAAGTCAATTAAAAAAAAAATACTCAATTGGTGAACCGCTGTATGACTAGCAATCTAGCATTGCAAGATTAGTAAATGAATGTCATTAAAAGAATGCCAAAGTCTTTTCCAAAAAGGGCAAACAGGCTAATATTTTTAGCAATTACTGTGATTCAGTTAAGAGCTTCTGCAACCACCCACATCATACTACACCAATTATCCCCACTCTCAAGGAGTAACTAACTATTTCACTAACCATGTTCTTGCAAAATGCAAACACTTCATTATTGTGGCTTTATCAGCGCTAGATATTATTAAATTAATGAATTAAGAAATTAAAATTGCCAATGATTTGAATTAATTTTCGTTAATCAGCTTTCTCGTCTTTCCCAATTCTGTCCTTCTCAGTAGCCTATTTCTAACACATTCTTTCTTTCAATTCTAACCTCCACATGCAGGCAGCAATTAAACAACTTATCCTGGATGGCTGAATAATGACAAATAAAAAAGCAGTGAGAAAGAAGAACAAACAGGGAATTACAGCATATGAAACTATAAATAACGAGTGAAGAAACAAATCAGCTTTCCAAGAAGACTTTGTCACGGATCAAGGCCATCAAAGGCGCCAAAGAAACCTCATTCTTTTCACGACATTAGGCAGCGCTTTGGCCAAAACATCGAAAATACCCACATCAACGGCGTTTTCCAAAGCCATAGGAAGGATCGAGACATTCACAAGCTGCATGGCATAGGTGAAGTTTTCAATTTAAAATATTATTTCTTACTTTAATACCAATAAATGGCTTAATATATACATTGTCCCTTATACTTAGCAATTTTGATTATTTTATCTCGTGTACTATTTGATTAATTATTTTGCCCTCTCAAACTTAGCCTTTTTTATAATAAATTGACCACTAATTTAATTTACCCAGACTTTTAATAACACGTAAATTATAAACGCTGTAAAATCAAGAATTTTGATCATCTCATCTCTAATTCAGATTAACAAATGAAAATTTTCAGTGAAAAATAAAAATTTCTGAAGACTCTAGCCAAAAAAAATTATCTTCTTCTTTCTTTTTTCTTTTTCTTGTTCTCAAAATTTATCCATTTTTTTAAGAAACAGGCAGAAATTTTAGGCCAAAAAAAAATTTTATTGTTGAAGATTTCGATAAAAAATTTATCTTATTCTTCTTCTTAAATTTGTCTATTTTCTTTAAGAAACAAACAAAATTTTTGATAAAAACACAAAAAATTTAGATCATTAAAAATTTTGGCAAAAAAAATCTCTTCTTCGTCTTCTTCTTCTTTTAAAGTTTTAGATATAAATTTTGAATCAGATTTTTAGATAAAAAATTATTATTTTTTGGTATTGGTCATTGAAAATTATGGCGAGAAATTTTATTTATGGTTTAAGGGTATTATTATAATTTTATGGTATATGTTAAGAATTTTTTAAGTTATTAAAGAGCATTTTTAATATTTTACAATATAAATTTATTATTTTAATTAATTTTACGCACTCCTAAAAAGTTAATTATAAATATCTTGTCAACTCAGTAATTAAAAGTCAGTTTATTATGAAAAAACTAAATTTAATTGGTAAAATAATTACTAGAATAATATATGTGGTAAAATGACCAAAACTGTTAGATTCGACGAGCACTATATGTATTAAACATTAATAAATTTATATTTTTTATTTTTTATTTAATTTATAAATTTTTTAAAAACAAAAACTAACATACATAAATTATTAAAATAAATAAATATGACTTTTTGACTATTTTAAATAATAAATATAAAGAAAATATTTAAGCTATATCCATTTTTATATTGCCTTTTTTTTATTTGAAATGAGTATATTACTATGAGATCATTTAACAGAAGAAACTGGTAATTTGAATTTTTATTTTTTATTTTTAATATTAGAATTAGAAACTTTTAAAAGTGCAACAGGAAATCCGAATTTGTAACTATTTTAAATAATAAAACAAGTAATTGACTGTCATGACCATGGTATAAGAGAGATTGGTGAACGGACTTTGGGCTAAAAGAACACAAAATTTGAGCCGAATTAAACCTGAGAATTCGTAAGGCATACGTTCATGTTTCAGGTGCTGGAACCAATGAACCGCCCATGGCATTTAGCACCGCACGTAGAGAGGAAATAAATTGACAACAGCGAAAAATAAAATAAAATTTTCAGCTGCTTCAAAGTTCAAAGGAAATAAAAGCTTTAATTCATTTGAATTTTCTTATGGGTTTTGATATATTCACACATTCGCACTATTTATATCTAACTTAGTCTTTCTTGAACAGGTCCAAACAGGTCTCAGATACAAGGCTACGGTTCCAGAACTTCTGGCAGTATTCGCCATAAGTAAAGTTCCTATAGAGTGCTGGATTATGCATGCTATGGTCTACCAGCGCCGTAGCTGGTCCTATCTCAGAATCAGGTGATGGACAGTAGAACGTTGGGATAGAGATCCTCTCCTTGTCATCGTTCACTGCTGCTAGGTGAAATACGCTCTTGTAACGATCGTTGCTAATTACCTGTAACAAACAAATCAAACTTTTTAAATTGTAAACCCAATCAACTAGATTACTTGTTCCTAGATGGACAAACAAGCTAATTCTTTTTTTATATCGTTTATCAGAATTAATTTTTTATTACTACCTATATTTGATCCCCAACGTTGACAACGAAAGTATATGGAATAGGATAACAGCAAGCCAATTGGGATTATGGAGGACCTGAAGGCCTGGCATGTGATCCTGAAGGAGAATAGTAATAGCATTAGGATCCGTATGGCTGGGTAATCCATAAGTGTCAGCTCCGGCTGTGGGCGTGGAGGATAGTATTTAATTGCCATATTGTGTTGTGCATGTTTGCCAAGCGTCCTATATATGTAATCCCTTTCTAGTCTAAGCTTTCTGATATTGCATCAATCAATCTCACTGCTAATTCTCTTGTATTGCTGCAGTATTCAGCAACATCTTCTCTGCATGCACACCCAAATTAAAAAAGATCAAGTATTTAAGGCATTAATTAACTAAATATATATATGAAGTATAGAGTACAGTAAAACTAGAATTAACAATGCTGGTATTTGATATGAACCTGAAAGAGGGAGGGTTGGTAGGCCATTCTTGGACGTAATCCTCTAAAAGGTAGCAATGGAGTCTTAAGAAATCTCTCCAGCTAGAAAATTTTTCAGTTTTTATATTGAAGCTAGTAGAGAGTCTTGTTGTTTTCATTGGATCGTCTGAGTAATTCTTCATCCTATCACTTTCTGGCAAATGAAAAAACTCTCTCGATACACGTAACATTTTATCAATCACCTATTTCGAAATCCCATGATTCTTAACCTATAAAAAAAGAAATTAATTCCCAAACGATTAATTAATCAAGTAGCAGAAGAAAATGCATGTATACCTGAAAGAAACCATAGTGTTGGCAGGCATGGCCTACCTCTCGGACAAGGGTAGAGCGATTAGGAGCATCAAGCAGACCTTGCAGATCAATGAGAGGAATGAAAACATCTAAGGATTGAAGTAGTACTTTTCATAAATTTGGTCGATCAGATAATGGTCGGATGCAATTTGAAGGAACATAGCTTACTGTAGATACAAGGTCAGATAACAATGGCTTTGCATTACCAATTTGCTATTTACAATCTTTAAGTTGAGTGGGGTGAACTTATGTACTGGTGCTGTGAGTTTTTTTTTTAAATTATCTATAATGGTTAATAAAACTTTCTTATTTATGTGGATTATTTTTAGATATGGAGATTAATGCATGATAATTTCTGATTCTTTAGGATTTATGGTAATTAATTCATTGATTTATTTGCAAAATTGTCATTTTCTTTTTCTTTTTTTTTTTAAAGTAAAGGATTATGTATGAATGTTACTGGTGAAATTTTCAATCATATAAATGTAGGGCCGCATAATCTGTTGATTTAGTAAATAATTAATTTTCAATAATAGAATAAAACAGATTTTTCTTCAATTATCGCCAACTACGACGAAATTTATTATTAGTGCTCTTTAGTCTTTTTTTTTGGTTGCTTGCCCAATATTTAAGGCTTCGCCTCGATTGATCCGGACTCGTCCCTGATCACACACCTGGATATGGTGGGTGAGTCTCCCAATAAGGATAACTACATACACTGAAATTCGAATATGAGACCTGCTTAAGCAAATCCGAGCTACAACAGGAATAGTACTTTTTAGTCTTTGTTTGACGAGGATTATTTTTTCTTTACTATCTTATAGAAAGCGCTCAAATTTTTGGTAATTTGTTGTCCAATTTGGGATTTATCGCTTTGTGGTCTATAATTTCCGGCCGTGGAGCACAAACATTTTGAAAATCAATCTTATTGATTAAATTTGCTATAAAATGGGCGAAAAATAAAAAGAAAATTATAGAAAAAAAATAAAGGTCTAGCAGTCAGAAAAATCCATAAGAATTCATCTTTTTTCAGAATAATCTCATTCTTTTTTTTTTTGTCAATTGGTGTCACATTTCAAATTTTTGCACCAATTTTATCCATTGCAGGATTAGGGCAAATTCCATTCCTACGTGTCATCCAACTTGGCAGATTCAGACAACTTCAATTAGTCCACCCTAAACTCACGTTTTGTATCTCTTTTCCATCACCATTTAACCAACATAAACGCTGCCGTTCATGTCTCTTTCCCCATCGTCCCCATTGTTCTTCATTTTGAAATCCCTAAACCTTTCTCTCTTATTCGATTGGGAACCATCAGCTCTTTCATCCAAACTTGAAGCCCTATATTTCATTTTGACTACCAAAGTAAATACCCTTTGTGTATTTGATTTTTCTTGGGCTCGCATCTACTATCCACGGAAGGAGCAAACATTGAAGCTATAGTGAACTATAATGTTGATGATGTGATAGTGTTATGCGAACATGGAAGGAGAGCTTATTTGTACACTTCACTAAGCCATAACAATCCAGCAAGGAGATTCTTGAGATGCCCATATTGGAGCGAGGATGATTGCAAATTTTTTAGGCGGATTGCGTATCCATTTGTTAGTAGGATTAAGGCCATTAAGAAGGAAGTTGGTAACTTGAATGAGACAATCTAGAAGATGAAGATGGATCTAAAGATCGAGAAGACACAAGTTATAAATGAAAAGAATGTGCTGGAGAGCAAAATTACACAAATGGAGGTGAATGAGAAAAATAAAAAGAAGATGCTGGCAATTATGTTTTTTGTATTTGGTATTGTTGTTGGTTTGGATTTGCAAAACAAAAGCATAATATGTTACCTTCATCACCTTAGATTTAGATGTTGTTGGTGTTAGATGATGATGTCAAGGTAAAAGTTATTTTGTGTAATTAGTCCATTCGAATGCAGCTTGTAGCTTACCTTGGCAAAGTAAGCTATTCTATTTATAATTTTTGACTATTTTGGATGTATGTTTTACTGAAGCTAATGAAGTTCTACGTTTTATTCAGATCAGAAATTTTAGTGAATAATGTTTTTATTGTGTCTAGCAATTTAGTAAGGATGAATAACGTTGGTGTTAGTTTTATGCCAAAACTAGCAATTTTGAGACTTAATACAACAATACCAGTAGCAGCAACAATCATGAATAAACTAGTAGCAACAACAATTATAATTCAAGAAACTCATCGAAACACAAGATTTTTAAAATTATAATCTCCATAAATCCATATAAGCATAAACATCCATGCATAAACTGTGATGCCACCTAAAGATAATCAAATGATATTCACATGAGTTTTACAAAATAAAGTTGTTTGCCAGTCAAGCTACAAAAGGAAAACAACTAAGGCTACTTTAAGTATGTCATAATCTTGTTCACCACATCATGTTGTACTCTTGTCTAACAAAGCATTTAGTGAATGTATCTTTCTTGGGGGCATCCAAATAGGGTTGTTTCCTATACCCTGTGAAGAAATTCTAACACCGTCAGATGAGCTGCTAATTGTTTCTCATGACATTTGGACTCTTGAAGCTCTTGCATTAGTCCTCTTTGAAGACTTGGTTGATTATATACTGTTATTGTTCTTTGTGTGCTTTTATTTGTCTATGTTTTTAGTAGCTGTAGTAGCTGCATTTTTGCCTGTAACAAACTGAACATTGCTAGAACCCGGTAACTGCATTCAAAATAATTCAGCAAGAAGTCAATCTCATGTGAGCCAATAAATTAGTGCAGAAAAAACCCCATTTTCTATATCCAAATCAATATCTCTTATGTACAAATACATGTTCCCAGAACCCTCAAAACCCTGACTCCACATCCTTGCCTTGCCTGCATAAGGTAAAAAAGACATTTTATAACCATCAAATTATATATTCATATATATCCGCAAATAGTATATACCAACAACATTTAATTTAATATTTACAAGTCTTTTCTCATATGTTATATGTGTTGCATTATCATCCCACACTTTTGGTAGCCTTGGCTTATGATTTTGTTCATATGTAGATGAGTTGTTTGAATTTGCAGTGTTTGGCCTAGATTACTTTGTTACCGTTTTAGTTTTGGAGGGTCTTCCTCTTTTTACCTGCATAAAAATAAACAATAATAAGAACTAATATAGGCAGACAAGTAAATTATTAACACTATAATCAAACTGTATGGGTACTCTAGCAATTTCTTAGCTCGGCTGACTTGCAAACGTATCTTTCCTTAGGCAACCCTTTTATTATGACCATACTCATGACATAATCAATATTGCATTTGAATACCATGTCTTGACACCGTATTTTTCTATTCCTCTCTCTCATCGACACTTCTTTTTCTATTTTTCTTAGGTCTCCCATGCATTTGTTTATGTGGGGGTGGTAAGATGATATCACCATTCACAGCAGGCCACATATTAGCTCCATTAATAGGCTCAAGTGTTTCGTAGTATGTACTTAACATTGCAGGCTTCTTCAACATCTCATCAATGTAATCAACTCCATCTTGCTTCTTCCAGTGAATACAACTTAATGCATGGCAACATAGTATTCTAGTTAAATTCCAAGATCTACATAAACATGTCTTTTGGACTAAATCAACAATAAATCCATCTTCTCCAACAGCAACTTGAAACTTGTTTTCTTTTCCTGGCTTTGGCATGCAATATCTAGTATCTAATTTATTTTTCTCCAGTTTTTTCCTTATCCTTTTTCTTATAATGTCATCCATATTCATTATCTCTTTTTCCTTTACAGTAAGTCTCTCCATTAAGGTTGTCCTAATTTGATGCAGCATGCCTACAATAGGCATCGTTTGAGCCTTGCAAATATATTCATTAAAAGTCTCAGCAATATTATTATCCACACTATCACACTTAGGGAACTCACTAAGATATGCCTTGCAAAAGACCTTGCGATCATATTCATAAAATCTTCATATGCAGACTCATCAGCATCTTTCATTGCATTGAGATGTTCCTTATGAGCTGCTTCATATGTGGCACTCATAAGCCTCCAAAACAATGTCTTCAATCCTTGACCTTTATGAGACTTTTTCCAATTGGCACATATATGCCTTGCACAATTGCGATGTTCAGCATTTGCCACTAATTGTTGCATTGCAGCCAATAAACCTTGTAAAAAATCCAAAAAAAGCATGCGATTATTGATGTGTAAGTGTAAAGGCAAACTACAAAAAATAATAATAACATGAGAAGTGACATAACTTTTGTTGATTACTAATTATTGTCAATCTAAGACCATCATTGTATCCAAAGCTATTAAACAGTGTGTTTAGGAATCAGTACCAATTGTCATAATTCTCAGCTCTAACCATAACCCATGACACAAGGAACATCTGATTATTACCATCCCTGTCAATAGCAGCTAGTAATGCACCACCCACCATTATTTTCAAAAAACATCCATCAAAACTGAGCACTAGTCTACACCCTTTTAGGAAGCCTCTCTTCAATGCACTAGGTCCTATATAATATCTGTGGAAAACAGGTGGTTCGTCAGGACTTTCTCTCTTAGTCTCAAGCTTGTATGTTCCTTCGGGATCCACTCGCTGTAATTCTGCATCATATGACCTCAGTTTACCATAATGACACTCAAAAGATCCTTTCAACTTCTCAAGTGCCTTTTTTTAGTCCTATATAGAGAACTCTTACTGGTAATTAGTGCATACTTCTCAAGCAAGTCTCTTTCCATATCTTTCACCTTGTAATTTGGCTTTCTTCTAAACACTGATAAAAATTCTTTAGATAGCCAATCAACATTGGCCAATCGATTGGTCACGCTCTTAAAACACTGGTGGTCTGCATTATAGTTTCTCACAGCAAATGTGCTCTCAGAGCTCATCTTGCTGCCATAAATCCTCTAGTTGCAATTCACACTGTATTTTGCTTCGACTCTCGTCTGATAGCTTCTAATCCATTTAACATTGAACCCATTTGCTATTGCATACTTTCTAACAGCTTCTTGGAATTGTAGATGACCATCAAACCTCATTTTGGCTTGAAACTTTAGATCTTTATGGTCACAACTTGGATCATACCTAATTATCTTTTTTCTCTTACTCATTCTAATTTTAAGTCCCTCTTCCTCAGAAGTTGGAGGAGTTAAAATCTCCTCATCACTATCAACATAAACACATTCATGTCCACTGCTATCAGACTTATCTCCAAGGCCTTCAGTTTGTGAAAGACTAATATTTAAAGAAGATGGCCCATTTGTTGCACCAATATCATCTATACCAAGATCAATTTGTGTCTTCCTAAATGCTTTACAATTTCTTCTGGTATCTAAATATTCATCACTTGAGTTCTCATGGTCAGTGTCTACATCTTCTGAGTCAGAACAACCAGTGGGATTGTAGTCTTCATCATCTGAGTCTGATTCTCCTTTTGTGCTAAAATCCACATCATGTTCAATAGGTTGGTTCTGCTCAATGTGCTCAATGTGTTCAGTGGTTACCCTGTGTTCAATATCTTCAATTGCTTTAGGAGGCTGAATATTTTTAGGATGCTCATTGTGTTCCGTGGAAACATTGCATTTGTATGAAATAAAAAAAATCCATCTCATCTCCCATGTAAAAATGATACTAAATGCAAAATGAAAAATATATAAACATTTGCAGAAAACCATAACAATAAACCCTACCTTTCAACCATGCATAAAAAAATAAAATTTTCCAATTAAACAAATGCAATTAATACCTGTATAGAGCTTCTTTTTGCTTCCCTTCACATCTTTGTCTTGTGGTCCCAGCATACAACTCCAAACTCCAATATATTAAAGATTTCTTATAGTAAAAACACATTTAACCTCAACATAATTACATACCTTGACTAGTGGTCCTAGTAACAATAATAAAATCAATAAATGGGAAACAGGTGTCCCAATAATATGACTATTTTCAGGGCATACATAGACGACCTAAGGCAATTCCGCCCTCAAGGAGATTCAAGTTCGAGAGCAGTTTTTATGAGAATAAAAGCGATCTGTCTTCTCCTAGATCTTAGCAGTTACATGTGGGAATAACATGTTGTTTTAATTCAACCTTGCGCATGAATGAAATGAAGTTTAGGTTGCCTAGGTTTCACTTGTGGGAAGCAATGGAGGAAAGCAACATTCCCTAAGGGTTTTGAAGATTCGGACAATGGGGAAAGAGACACGATTTGAGGGTTTTGAAGATGGGAATGAGACTCTAACGACATCATTTATGTTGGTTAAATGGTGATGGAAAAAAGACGCAAAACGGTGAGTTTAGGGTGGACTAATTAAAGTTGTCCGAATTTGCCAAGTTGGATGATACGTAGGAATGAAATTTGCCCCAATCATGCAATGGATAAATTTGGTGCAAAAATTTAAAATATGACACCAATTGACAAAAAAAAATGATTACTCTGAAAAAAATATGAATTTTTATGGATTTTTCTGACTGTTAGGCCAAAAATAAAAAAAAAAGATGTTAATATCATTTTTTAAGAGCATATTTTCAAACTTCATTGAAATTTTAAAAATATTAAATATGTATTATTATTTATATATTAAAAATAAATATAATATATAAATAAATTAAAAGATGACACAAATAAAAAATTACTAAAATATTTTCTTTTTATGAAAAAAATTATGATAATATTAGATGTTATCATAATAATATGCAATATAATTTTGTAACGCATTAATATCCAACATATATCAAAACAGAAGTTAACTGTTTTTCATATCATAAACCAAACAATATGGCTCTTATTTCTTAGGAAAGTGAATATGCAAGTGATTTTGATTTTTTGAAATATTTAAAATGTCAATCTTGTACCTAAATTTGTTCTTTGTAATGATGCAAATGATTTTTCGATGTCATTTAAAATTATTTTAGTAATCTTTCAAAAAGTTAATATATAATTCTTCTGTCCTTTGAGTCCCGTGCACCTGCAGCTCATGGTTTTCATTACTAAGCCAATAGCAATTTCTTTTTCTATAAATTAAATAGCTATTACACCTTATTCATGTGACCATTTTTTTCATTTGCTTTATTATATATATAAATGTTAAGGTGAAACAATTATTTCTTAACTATATTTATTTATTTAATATTAATTAATAATATTAAAACTTTAATCAATATATATTTTCTAAAGTTAAAGTTTTAATTAATTTAAATTTTTATAAAGTAATATGGTTTTTATTTATTTCAAAATTATTTTATATTAAAAATTAAATTTCATAAAACATTTCCTTAAAATTAATAAAATAAAATGTATTTGAATTGAGATCATATCCACCAATATATTTGAATTGAGAATTCTATTTATATATAGAATGATAGAATTCAAATGATTTAAAGAATTTTTTCTTTTATTTGTCTTTCTAGCAATAAAATAATATTATATAATTTCTATATATTGTATTAAATTTATTTATTTATTAAATTTTATCCATTTAATTCAACCAATATTAGATTATTCATGATTAAATTAACAGAGATTTAAAAATGAGAACAAAAATCAAGTTGTTCTAATTCAATAATCAAATCTTGATATAAAGAGAATGGCAACTTAATTATTTAGAAATGATAGTTATTATGTTCACAATGTAGTCCGAAAACCTTAAATAGTTATTAGCAAATCGGTTGCTAAGACATGTACTCTATTTTTTTAAAAGAAATAAATATGATTTAATTTCAAGGCCGGCGTAAAGATCCTGGATTGCCTTAGCTCTCTCTCTCTCTCTCTCTCTCTCTCTCTATATATATATATATATATAAACATAGAAAATCAACAAATTTTAAGAAGGTGGCCAGATATATATATATATATATATGTGTGTGTGTGTGTGTGTGTGTGTGTGTCTTAGACTTAGGACTTACTATGTTTACTTTCAGCATTCCTAAGATGATGATGATATCACAGGAAAGTGATCATCATCACTGTATATTATTAATTATATTAATATGATTGATTTTTTTTTATGGCAAAGTTATAAATAATTGAAACATCATAAATGCAACTTAAGATGCAAAAAAAATTGGATTAATTTTTTATTTCATCAATTGTTTCACCTTATTCTTACCTCTTGCAAATTGACTAGGTTAAAAAATAGAATTGTTGGTTTTCATTTAAAAAAATTAATTCAAAATTAAATTATAAATAAATAGTTAACTAATTAATTGTTAATAGTATAAAATAAATGGTTAACTAATATCTTTAATTATTTACTATTTCATCATGTAAATAAAAAATTTTCTATAAGAAAATAAATATTCTAGTTCTTTTATTTTTAATCTATGCCAATTTAATTATTATCATGATCATACTATTTGTAGTATTTTGAAATTGATACTTATAAAAATTATATATATATTTTTCAGTTCGTTGAAAATATTTTTTTTTTAAAAAGTACAAGCTACATAGGTTCAATTTTTAACTTTTACGTAATATGAAAAAAATAGATAATCAACTGTTAAGCTTATATAGCAATTTAACATATTTTTATGCGTGTTTTTAAATGAAAAAAATTATATCATATGTCATTTTTATTTCTTTAAATATCTTATAATTTTCATATATTTTCAATATACTAAATATATATAATGTCTCGATTCTTAAACTATTTTAAAATATCATATATATATATAACTATTATTATTATTTACTAATTTATTATTTAAATTATGAATTTTTTTATAAAAAATTGTTATTTTATTTATTATAAAAAATGTATATAAATAAAAAATAATAACAATAATAAATAAGTAAAGAAAAAGGAGAAAAAATTAAAAGAAAAAAAATCAAAATACATATGTTTAAGTTGACATTGTTGTGGTTTGACCGTGTGAACAAGGGTCAAATTGGTTTAGTTAATGAACTTGAACAAAGGTCAAATAGGTTTAGTTAATGAGCTTTATCCATCAAACCAAGCACCCTTAAGTATGAATGATTTTTCTTTGATAATATTTAAAGATATTAGATGGATATCTGATTAATCACGGGTCTAAGGTTGTCTACGAGAGGGCCAAAAATGCAAAAACAGTCTCTAAACTTAAATCAAAATATTAATTAAGTTCTCAGAGTCAATTTAAGTGTAACTTAATCCTTCAACTCTAAAAACTTATCCATTTAAGCTTCTCTTACTAAATTAAATTCATATTTATTAATTCTGTTAATTATTTTTGCACTTTAGTATTATTTTTTAATTTTAGTTTTATGTAGCTTTAAGTCCAATCTAATTAATTATAACTCATTTATATGCCATAAATTACTTCTTGATAAGAGATAATTTTTTTTCTCATGTTGTAAAAAAAAATAAGAGACTAAAAGAATCTGATAGCTTATCTCAATTATTTCAATTAGTGATATTTTTTCTATTTTAATTAATACATATTCTATAGTTGGTAAAAAAATTAAACTTGGTAAATATTACTTATATATAAAAATTGAATTTGTAATGAATAATTATAATTATATTACAACCTATAATATGACATACAAATAAATATTGGATTTATAAAAAAAATATATACATATAAAAATAAAGTGAATAAATTAAAATCTAAAAAAAATAAAATAATAATTGCTTCATATAATTCATCCTAAACAAATAATTTGATGCTTATTTCAATTATTTCAATCAAAGTATATAATTTTAATCTTATTATTTTTTTATATTTTAAATCAAAATTAACATAAAAAATAATATAAGAAATTATAAATAGCAGATTATGAAAATAATTAATCAAATTAATAATAAAAAGTTTAATTTGATAAAAAATGACTAAGTTGAAAGAGCTTAGAGTTAAAGAGTTGAGTAAAATTTAAAATTATTTTAAGAGTTTAATTGATCATTTGATAACTTTAAGAATTTAAAGGTTTAATTTTAATGAGTTACAAACTAAGAGGGTGTTTCTCAAAACTGGAGCTTTTCAGCTTATTGTGAATAAGTGATTTTTAGATTATAATCAGATTAAAAATAAGCAGTTAAGCGTTTCTGTAAACTAGCTAATAATCAGCTGATAATCAGTTTATAATCAGTTAAGTGTTTCTGTAAAATCAGCTTATAATCAGTTTTTAATTGTAGAAACTGTCAAAATAACCAAACTGTCCATGAGTTTATTTATTGTATAAAAATAATTTTTTAAATGTCAATTCAAAATTTATTTTTCAATAATAATAATAATAATAATAAAATTTAATAATAATAATAATAATAATAATAATAAAATTTCTTTGATGGGAACTAAAGTGTATAAGGTAGGCAAATTTGAAATATTAAAGATTAGGTAGGGATAGTATGGTCTTTTACTTGGTCAAAACTGCTTAAAAAATAAGTGCTTAAAAAAAAGTAGCAAAACCCAACTTTTAAAAAACTGATTAAAATCAGATTATAATCTACTATTTAAGTTTTCAGAAACACTTAAATAAACAACTTATAATTTAAAAACAGCTTATAAGCAGTTTTGACCAGCTTTTAAGTTTTAAGAAACACCCTCTAAAAAGATTAGACTTAAAATTAAAAAAAAAATTAAAAAAATTACAACTATCATACTATAAAAAAATTAATTAAGTGAATAAATATGAACTTAATTTAATAAGAAAAGTTTAATTGAATGAGTTTTTTAGAATTGAAAAATTAAGTTAAACTTAAAATGAGTTTGACAATTTAATTGATATTGTTTTTGAAGCGTAGAGGCTCTTTTGGCACCTTTAGCCTTGCGAGGGACTTGTCAAACTGTACCAACTGTAGGAGAAAGCACTTGACTGTAAGCATCGCTCTCGTGCCTTTCACAGCATTACCAAGAAACCGCCACGTAGCTGTAGCAATCTCCACGTTGACACAATACTGTCCGCTTTCACTCCGTCCGTACACACCCACTACCGGATGAATCCGGTACTTCAGAGGGGCCACGTCACCATTGGCCCCACGCAAGGGCAAACGTGACTGCGCTTTTACGGAGATAGCCTCACAAGAGGTTGGACTTTGTGGCTGAGATTCGAAGATGAATGTACAGGCAATTCGGAAAAGGGAAAGTGCTGGGCTTTAGCATTTAGACTAATCAGCCACTAAATTTTCGCCACATGGCATCATTTCTCCCATCTTCCTCTCCCTGTTTACCCTTCACTTCATAGCAGCCTCAAATATAATTCGATTATTTTTTAAACAAAAATAAATCCATAAGAAATTATAGTGGCTGAAATTGCTGCCCCTTAGTCCCCAACTGTAGTTTCTGGTGTTTTAGGTCTCACGGAAACTCGCTTTCACTTCTCTCTTTCAGTTACCTTTACTTGTCTCCAGAAGCTCCTCTCAATTTTCTCTTTTTCTTTCTTTGTTCCGATCCACCATTGCGCGAACTGTTTAGCTCTCGTGTGAGTCTTCGGTGAGTTTAGTACGTGCATGATCGGAGGTTACATCCGAGCTTCTACAGTTTTAATCTACCATGGCTTTATTGGAAGGTACGTTCTCTTGCATTTTCTAGTTTTTTTTTGTTCTTAACTCTTCGTTTTGGTTGCCGAGAAAAGTTCAAAAAAAAAAATCTGATTTCTACTAAGCCAAATTTGTATTTTTGGCTCCATTGAGCTGCGGCAGCTGCTGTATTTTACTATTTAATTCTTTGGCTACCGATGTGAAAATTTAAGATTTGAATTTTTTGATGAATGCTTATCGGAAACCAAAGAGAGTATTTAGGATTTGAGAAGTTGTAATGTATCGCTAAATTTATTGGAAAGTGTATGTACAGGATTACTAATTACTAATTCAAGTTTCTTTTCTTTTCTTCTTGTTTTTTCTTTTCTTTTCCTTTCCTCTTTGTTATTTAAGGATTTGGCATCTGCGCGTTCGTTTTGGTGAGGATTCTGAATAAAGGAATTTACTTTTAGTTCTTTGGGAGAAGCATCTGTTTATCTGTCTCTCCTTCTCTGTTCTGGTGGATTCTTAAAATTCTTAAAAGGGTGTATATTCAATTTAATAAAGTATATAAAATACGTTGCCCATATAAAGTGTACGTAAATTGGCATTTCTAATTGTTCACATACGGATCTCTATCGATTGTTGTTGCTTTTGTTTTTCTCTTCTTCTTTTGCAGTAGTATTCACTTATCAGGTAATTTGGAGTTCAAAAACAACGGCTTTATTTGTAGTATTCGGCGTTAAAAGAAATGAAAGGAGGTTTCTGTATTATCCGTTGCTCGTTAGAGAGGATTTGAAGCAGCGATAGCTGCAGAGGTCCGGTAATGGACACATACTCCTTCGGAGAAGACTTAGTTATTAAGGTAAACTAATAAGAATTTTTTTCTCTTTTGTATAATTTTTTCTGTGTTTTAGGATTTGATGTAAAATAAAATTTGAATTATCTGAATTATAAAGTTACGTTAATGATAGACAAGAAAACCTTATACAATCACCAAGCAACGTGAACAATGGACAAAGGAGGAGCATAATAGGTTCCTAGAAGCATTGAAGCTCTATGGACGAGCTTGGCAGCGCATAGAAGGTTATAATTTGATTGTTCTTCAACTTCTCTTTTCCTTTTCCACTACTCTTTTGTTTCAGTTATCAATGGTGTGGGAGTGGTAAACTTTTTTTCCCTCTTTTTATTTACAGTGGAATTATATAATTAACGTAGGAGTAATAATCTGGCTATTCCAATTAGGAGGGCCACGAGATGCTATATATTTACTCTTAATTGGACATATGTCTCTTCTGTTCTTTGTGTTTCTTTCTTGATGGTGTGCAGAACATATTGGAACAAAAACTGCTGTGCAGATTAGGAGTCACGCACAGAAATTCTTTTCCAAGGTCAGTCAATATCTTCTTGCCTATGCCTGCGATTGACTGTGTACTGCCACTTCTACATATCTTGGCATCGAGAAATATAATGATCAAGTGTACTAAATTGTTGACTTTCGTCTTTTTTAATGCTATAATTCTTTTGATGGTGTTTGTAAGTGATAGAGTGCTTATGTCATTTTCATGTATGCCTAGTGTGCAAAACAGACACTGACATATTATAAGATTTTTGAGAGCTTGCTAGTGGCGGAACACTGTTTACATGTAGCCTTTTACTTGATTGAACTGATGAGCGATATCTCTCAGAAGTAATATTTAATCTAACCTCAAAGCTTCCTTTAAGAGGAAGAGAAAACACATGCATATATCCTTTTTTTTAGTTCATAACTTCCCAATTTTTCATCCCTTTGCTTGGAGAAAAATTTACCTCAAAGGTGTCATATTTGTAGACAGTGGGCCTATTTGGTATCATTTTTTTTTTCCGCAACATTTTTGTTGCCGTCTTCCTATAGTAAAAAGTTGTATCTTGCAAAAAACAGGTCGAGAAACAAACAAAACCTCTTTGCAGTGATAAATTACCTTCTATGGTTTTTATTTCTTTTGACGACCTATTCTTATGTCTTAAAGTCTTTAAGTAACAAAAACACATATATTTTAATAATATTTCTTTGACAATTGGACAATAAAAACCAAAAAACTAAAACAGCATGGATACAGTTCAAGCTTTATCTTCAAGGAAAGATTTGAAAAGAATACGGTGTCCATTACTTTATGGTTAGGTTTTGGCCCCTATTTATTGTTTATGATCTTGTAGGTTGTACTTGTACCACTATCTGTTAAATCAGCTTTTCTAAACTTTGTGTTTATGTTATAGACGAGCTTAAGTTTGGGACTGAAGTGAGCTGATCTCGAGGTTACAAGGACGATTTAGGCTCATGACCAAACTTAAACTTTATGCTGTTTAGGAGTGGAATCTATTGCATCCAATATTTAGTGTCAGGCAAATTGATTTTTATGTGCAATAACTTTCAAGGTTGGAAGACAAATTCATTGTTGTTTAGTAGATGCCGTGTTTGTGAAATTCTTTTTCTTTCTAGTTTTATCCACTTTTTGCTTTTGAATGCCAGTCAGACCAACATCTAGCTATATTACTACAAATAGTTGGATTTAATCTCAAATTGTTAGTTGGAGATCTACCAGATGGTATGCTGTTAATATTCTTGTGGTGATATAGGATGTTTGGTATGACTTAATTGTCATTTATACATATAAAGCTCCTTTCTTTGTAACTGCAGACTACTTCTGGAAGCGGCTAATTGTAGCAAGAATATATGCAGTTCTTATAGTGTTTAAGATATGTGCTTTAAGTCCTTTTTTGAGAAAAAGGTTCTTATGGAGTTTGGACAGGGCCAACTTTTACACGGTTATAAGCAAATTAGTCACATGTATGGATCAATAACCTGGTGATGCAAAAAATCTATTCCCTTTCTGCTTGTTCATTGCCTAGCTACTGTTAGTTACAAATTGTTTCTTACCTAATTTTCAATTCTTCTTAGCTTTTCAGTAAACCCTTAATCTTATCCTAGATTGGCAGCCCTGCAAGCTGTCCTATGTCACTTCGAAAGTACAACGGGTTAGGGATTATTTTGGTGGTGGGATTCATTAATCTGTATTGTAGTGTTCTGGCCATTTTCTTCTCATTGGAAATTTCTGTTTAACAAAGATAGCAAACCTGCCAGACAATAGTGCGATCCTTGATTTGCAACATGTTAGATGTGCTTGCTATTGTCCAGGCAGCCACTGGAGGATTTGTTTGACACGTCGACTGGAGGTCATTTAAAGTTTAACTTATGGTAAATGTCACATGTTCTCATCATAAATTTTTTTAATATGGTCAACATTCTCAATAATATTGATTTTTTTTTAATAACATCCAAGTAGGTTAATCGCATTATACTACTTGGTCTAGGATTGGTAATAATTCTTGCTATATAAGTAGACAATTTTTTGTGTCTTATTTGGATGAATGCCCCATGTTGTGCTCCTCTTTTTTTTATTCTGTAACTGCCTATCTTCCTTGATGGTCAAAGGTGTGGGATTAGTTCTTGGGAATTGTTATTGTATTTACTTGTTAACCTTAAACAAGTTATTGAATTTTTCTTTAGTTAATTGAATTTTTCTTTAGTTAACTATTTTTTCTTAGAAGAAAAACAAGTATCCCCAAAATTCCAACCTAAGATGCTTTTCAAATTTATGATAATGTGAATAGAATTTGCCAAGCTAACAAGTTATCATCAATACACCTTGCCTTGAGCTTAGTTTACAGCTTGCTTTCTTGCTTCAGGATCATCCTTTTTCTGTTTTGGAATGTTGATTTGATACTATATTCTAATATGTTAAAAAATTTGAGTTTCTTTTTCTACTTTATCTAAAACTTTTAATTTTGTTAATTCAATTTTCAAACTTAGTTGTACTGTTTCAAAGTGAGAATTATCAAAATTAGAATATAAAATGGCATCTTATTATAAATTGAAATAAAATATTTTGAATATATTTTCTTTTTCCTTTTCGTCTCACTTTCCATTTCTCTCTTTGTGTCTACTACTACACCTTTTTTGCCTCTTATCCTCTTCCATTGCCCCCTCTATCTTTCAATCATCATGATAAGAAAGGGAGCCACCAATTGAACATAGTGTTTGTGATAAGCATTTGCTTCTTTGTTTTCATTGGATTTGTGGTTTGGGATCTCAAACACAGTAAATGAGGATTTTCAAGGACCTCCTTTGTGTGGTTACTAGGTATATTCTTTTGTTTTTGAAATTTTGCAATGATTTGGTTTCGACGAATTTGTCTTGCCATATCGTTCAAATTGAAGGATGACCAACTTCTTCAAAAAGGAATGGGGATACAATAGGTGGAATGAATTGTAGATTTTCTAACGGAAGGAAATCTAACGTGTTATAGTTGGGTAAGGATGGCAAAGAGAGAGCAAGAAAGGTAGGAGAGAGAAGGGAATTGTTCTTTAATTTTCAATTTTGTCTAAGGACACAATTGTAAATAAATTTGAAAATTGATAAAATTTAGAACTTCTAGACAAAATACATAATCTTTTGGATTTTTTTTGGGTTCATTGGACCTTTTTAAATATAATGTGGCATCAAACAAAATTGTCTTTGCTAGACAAAGGATTGACTTGTGCTCTTTGTGAGGAATAAATTTTCTAGTTCCAAATCTAGCAAATATGGTAAAAGTTTGACGGAATTTCTATCTCATAGCAACTCACACTCTCTTATCATTACAATAATATCAACAAGATCCTATGGTTAAGAAGTGAACACTTAACCTTCCTGCAGTCTGATGGGTGTGTGGACGATACATAATGTTTTCTAAACTTGTCCTATCATGCACCACATGTTATTGAAAATCTTAATTTGAGTACAAGGACATAAAATTTTACCTCAAAATGCACATCAATCAATGTTAATGTGAGAGCTAATTATAATAAAATGATTGTAAATATACAAAACTAACAAAATTTAGGATCTTTTTGTTTTAAGTGCTTTATTCAAGCAAGAATATTATGGCTTACACCTACATTAAAGATTTTGAGTTCATAATGAAATAGATTCTTGATATAAGCTATTTAGTCGAGTGCTGACAACCATCAAAATTGAGATGCAAGGAACCTCGTGTTTTTCAACCCAATTGACTTCTTACTAAATAAGAACATAGAGAAATTGGTAGATTAATCTCTTAGTTGTGTTTCTAATTAATCTATAGATTTTCTGACTCTTTTTTTTAGAATATGAAAAAAAGGTAGTTTGGAGAAGAGTCGAACTTATTGGATCTTTGTATGCAGTATTCTCTTGCAATTGCAAGAGGCTGTCGTTTTCATGACTTAAACTCGTGACCTCAGGTCACATGGCGATAATGCTTATTACTGCGTCAAGGCTTCACTTCTTGTTTTTGTCAAAATATGACATACATAAATGTACTTTCGATGTTCTTACTCATTGTGACAATCACAATTTTTTTATCCTTGTTATAGAAAGTCAACATTATTCCTATTTAGTTGATTTTCTTGTTAGGGATCCATATATATTCCTAATTGGTTGATGTCTTAATTAGGGATTTATGTTCCTATTAAGATAGAATCAAAGTGTATACATATAGATTTTATTTATTCAATGGAAATATAAAAGTTCTTTAGAATTACATGGTATTAGAGCTAAATAAATTAAAAAAATCCTTTTCTTTTCTGGCTAACTATTGTTGCCAATCAAAAACAGCAACAGTCATTCTTTTTGTGTCACTACCCCCCTCAAAAGACCTAACTGTCAACTGGCCCTCTGGTGAAGTCCGGTGACTAGATATGACTTATGTAACTCTCAAGCATAGCCAACACTCCTTGCCGTATATCCCACGCGCCGGCGTGTACAAAGTTTTTGGTCATTTTTTTTATGATTTTTCTTCTTTCTTTGTCGTCGCAGGGATGTGGGTATTACTCTTTTTGGTTAGTTCTTTGGTTTTGTCCAATTCCATTTGATTTTCTTTATTGTTTTGGTTTAAGTGGTTTTGGCAGATTCCATTTGATTTTCTTTCTTGTTTTGGTTTCGACACTTTTGGTCTTTGTTTCTATTTAATTTTGTTGTTGGTCTCAATTTAAAGGGTTGGAAGTATTTATTTTGGGCCTTTTATTTCTGGACCTTGGAAATTCTGTTTGTTTCATGTTCGTTTTTTGGACTTGTGTTTTTTGGGTCTCAATTTAAATAGCTGATGAAGAAACTAAGTCAGTACTTCCAAGTGTCATTTCAATGGTAATCAAAATCATTGAACATAAACTCAATGGCTCAAATTGCCAAGAATGGATTAAGACAATTCATATTTATTTACGAAGCATTGATAAAAGTGACCATCTCACATGTGATCCACCAACTGATGATAAAAAGCAAGCTTGGCTACAAGAAGATGCCCGTTTGTTCTTACAAATTTGGAATTTGATTCATAGTGAGGTGGTCTAATTAATCACTATGAATTTGCTAAAGAAATAATGAAATATTTAGAGTATTTCTTTTTTGAAAAAGGATATTTTTTTGCATCTATGACACCTGTAAGTCTTTTTTTTGAGCTGCAAAACAACATAGGATGTTGACAGCCTACTTTATGAATGTTAAATGTGTCAATGTAGAACTCAATGTCTTGTTACCTTTTAGTCATGATGTGAAAGTACAACAAGCTCAGCATGAGCAAATGACTACCATGAGCTTTCTTGCTGGTTTACCTTCTAAATATGACTATGCTAAATCTCAAATTCTTTCTAGTTTTAAGATTTCTTCTCTGCATGGCACTTTCACGCGAGTCCTTTGCGCAGAGAATACTCAAACTTCTCAACCTATTAGTGGTGCTCTCTTGTTAGTCACAATATGGCGGACATCAAAGTAATAGATGAGGAAATTGAGGTTGGGTTAATGGTAATAGAGTTCAACGTGTTGGAAAGATTACTTTTAATAAAGACTCAAGAGGTATTTTGTGTTATTATTATCATGAACCTAGTCACACAAAACGATCATGTCTAAAGCTTCAATGAAGGAATCAACGATCACAGACAACAAGTATGGCAATTGAGGAACCCGATGCAGCTTGCTCCTCTGAGAACACTATTTTAGTATCTAGCCTCTTTAAAGTCTTATAGTTCTTCCATCAATGTTATTATTGAATTATGTAAACCTACTACGTCTTGTGTCTTTTGCATCCTAATAATGGGTCATTGATTCTAGTGCTATGGATCATATGACAAGTAATTCTAATCTTTTATCCTCTTGTCAAACTTATTCCTACTACTGTTACTCTAGCTGATGGATCTCCCTAATGGGTCATGGGTTCTAAAGTTGTGAAACCAACCTCATCTATTTCTGTCTTCTGTTCTCTGTCTACCTAATTTCTCTTTTAACTTGATTTTTGTTAGTAAACTTACTCGCACCTTAAATTATTCTGTTACATTTTTCTTCGATCCCTGTTTGTTTTAGGATCTTAGGACGAAGCAAATTATTAATGGACGCAAATCTGGTGGTCTTTACATCATTGATAGATATGCACCAAGGTCTCTTATTGGCTCCAACACATTAACTCCTCTTGAAGTGCATTGTAGATTGGGACATCCTTCTTTGTCTGCCCTGAAGAAATTATGTCCTTAGTTGCAGTCCTTTTCTATTCTAGAATGTGAGTCCTATCAGTTTGAACAATATCATTTACCTTCTTTGTCTAGAGTCAATTAGAGCTTCATCCTTTTTTGAATTGGTTCATTCTGATAATTGGGATCCTTGTTTTGTTACTTCTAGAAGTGGATTCAAATATTTTGTTACTCTTCTTCATGATTGTTCTCGTTTTACATGGTTATATTTAATGAAGAATCAATTTAAGTTATTTTTTGTATTTTGTACCTTTTGTTCTGAATTCCAAATTCAATTCTTCTTTACGCATATTAAGAAGTGACAATGCTAAGGAATATTTTTCAGAGAACTTTCAAACTTTTATGACACAACGTGGCATTCTTCATTGGTCTTCATGTGTTGATACATCTTCTCAAAATGGTGTAGCTGAAAAAAAAATCGACATCTTCTTAAGGTTGCTAGAACCCTTCTTTTCCACATGCATGTTCCTAAACGCTTTTTGGCTAATGCAGTTTCTATAGCTTGTTTTCTAATTAATTGAATGCTTTCTTCTATGCTTAATGGGGACATTCCTTACAATGTCTTCTTTTCATCTAAATCTTTATTTCCTATTGAACCTCATATTTTTTGTAGTACCTATTTGTGCGTGATACACATCCACAAGTTACAAAATTAGATCCTAAGTCTCTTAAGTGTGTCTTCCTTGGGTATTCCCGCCTCTAGAAAGGGTATCGATATTTCTCTCCCACTCTTAACCGTTATCTTGTCTTTGCAGATGTTACTTTCTTTAAATATACTCCATTCTTTCCTCATTCATCAATTTATGATAATCAGGGGGAGGACAATGATCTCTTAGTGCACACTATCAATCGGGTTTCTAGGCAATAGGCTCCTCTTGCTTCCTATCAAACATGTCTATTCTAGGAGACTGGAGGTTGTCGACTCAGATCCTCCTTTAGCTTCTTCGTCTGCATATCCAATTTCTGCCATTTATCATGATTCAAACCTTGATTTTCCTATTACCCATCATAAAGTAACTGCACTTGTACTTATCCTCTCTCCTTTTTTGTTTCTTATGATCATTTGTCTTCTTCTTCTCGTTGTTTGTTACGTCTCTAGATTCCCTATCTATTTTTAAAATAGTTGTTGAGGCATTGTCCAATTCTTGCTGTTATGTTAAAATGAAAGAGGAAATGGAGACTTTAAATGCTAATGGTACCTAGGAATTGGTGCATTTACCCAATAATAAGAAAGTTATTTGTTGCAAATGGGTGTTTACAATAAA
This sequence comes from Garcia nutans, assembly GCA_947685225.1. Taxonomy (NCBI): domain Eukaryota; kingdom Viridiplantae; phylum Streptophyta; class Magnoliopsida; order Malpighiales; family Euphorbiaceae; genus Garcia; species Garcia nutans. Next base: position 10,319,693 of record CANTUV010000010.1, on the reverse strand, counting down.
GATAAATCTCGATGGGTCTGCGGCTTGTTAAAAGCTCATTTAGTGGCTAAAGGGTATGTTCATAACATATGATGTAAATTACTCTGACACATTCTAAATTACCCTGACACATTCTCTTAAGTGTTCAAACTTACTTTTGTTTGCCTATTTATCTCTCTAGACACTTTATTGGCCATTACAATAGTTAGATATCAAGAATGCTTTATCGCATGGTGATCTTAAAGAGGAATTGTATATGGAGAGATCACCTGGATTTGTCGCTCAGAGAGAGTTGGGTAAAGTTGGCAAGCTTTGAAAATCTCTTCATGGCTAGAAACCAAAACTCGAGCTTAGTCTGGAAGATTTAGTGAGGTACTATAGGAGTCTGGTATGACAAAAAGTAAATATGATCATTCAACCTTTTATTAGCATTCTGAGACTAGGTTAATCTTGCTCGTTATTTATGTGGATGATATTGTCATCACTAGGAGCCCCACTAATATCTCAACTCTTGAGTCTTTTCTTCATACCCAATCTTAGACTAAAGATTTGGGTCTTCGGCATTGGAGTATAAGAAGTAAAAAAGGTATTTTCTTATCTCACAGGAAGTATGTTTATTGAAAAAAATAGAAAAATAAGGTGCTAAACCTTATAGTGCACTAATGACTCCAAATTTACACCTTGTAGTTGGGTATCATGAATTATTTAGAGATCCTGATATGCATATAAAATTAATGGGTAAATAAATTACCTTACAGTGCCCGTCCTCGTATTGCCTACTTTGTTAGTGTGGTAAGTCATTTCATGTCTTCCCCAACTCATTAGGACATATTAGGATAAATTGTGTTACTTGATGAGAGTCCCAGGATGTGGCATATTGTATAATAATCAGAGACACTCAAATATAGATTGTTTTTCAAATGCAGATTAGGCAGGATCTAAGGTTTATAGGAGGTCAACCAGAGGGTACTGTGTTTTTTGTTGAGCTAATTTGGCGTCCTAGAAAAGTAAGAAATAGAATGTGGTTGCTCGGTCAAGTGCTGAAGCAGAGTAGAAAGTTATGGAACAATCACTATGTGAAGTAGTATGGATCTTTTAGTTACTTGATAAGGTTAGGTTTAAGACCTTACTTCCAGCTAAAATATGGTGTGATAATCAAATCGCTCTCCATGTTGCTTCTGATCCTAAATACATTGAGATTTAGTTCATGAATGAACTAAAAATACATTGAGATTGATTCACTTTATTCAGGAAAAGAGAAGAAAAGATCTTCTCAACATGATATGTCAAAATTAAGGAGCAATTAGGAGATATTTTTCCAAGAGATCTAGATGGAGCTCGTGTTGACTGCATTTGTAATTAGTTGGGCTTGAATAACATTTGTGCTCCAACTTGAGGGGGAGTATTATAGAAAGTCAATATTATTCTTATTTAGTTGATTTCCTAGTTAAGGATTCATATATATATTCCTAATTGATTGATTTCCTAATTTGGGATTTATATTGCTATTTAAATAGAATCAAATTGTATGCATATGGATGTATCAATTCAATGAAAATATAACATATTTTTCTTTACAATTACATTCCTATTATGGTAATGAGGGGGGCTGGTTTGGCCAGGAGTCAAACTGGCTACTTGGCCAAAACCAGCCCCTTTTTTTTTATAAACGGGAGTATTCAAATATGGTTACTAAAATTAACCTTGCGTTTAATTTGGCTAAGGATGAATGAAATAGATTAAGAACATTAGGAGTTATTCTTCCAGAACTTATTGTTAGAGGAATTTACGAAATGATTAAAGTTGATGGTTTGGCGGGCACTCACAAGTCCAATAGTGGATAAATTTAACGCGTAGATACTTTCATCTAGTGGATGAAAAGAATATAGACCAAGGAAGATGACCCATACAGCGGCAGAATAGTTGTAAGGTTTTCAATGCTCTCTCTCTCTCTCTTCCACTGATTTCTGTTTGTGTGTGATGAGAAAGAGGTTAGATACATTAGCAATGTGTTTGCATTGATCTGCAATTTGCAAGGCAATGCTAAATCAGTAAGCTGAGAAGAATTACAACGAGTTTTCTGTTGTCTATTAGAGGATCTCATGGAAACACTCTCAACTTCATAGCTTTCTTATTCCCATATTCTAGATTTCGGAAACAAGAGAAGAGTTATCATTGATTATTCCTTTTTTTATTCGAATTCTAGTTGTACACTTGTTGCTGAGGGCACATATTTCTTAATCATAAATTCTCATCTCCATTATTATAAAGATAAGCTAACAAGGCAGCTTGTGAGTTGTGGCAGAAGCAAAAGGAGGCATGATTAGATTTTTCTGTGGGAAAAGTTTCTGCTGGTAATTAGTGTACCTGATCTGAGAAAAGACCATTTTTAGGCAATACCTATACAAATTTTATCCGTCCATGAATCTTCTTTTTCATGACTCCAACCTATAGTTTCCTACGGTAATCTTGAAACTTCGTGTCACGTATAGGAGGAAGAAGAAGGGTAGAATGGGTAGTAATATCAGTAGAGAAGAGCAGACATGTTGGACAAAATAAAATAAGGGTATTCTTTAAGCAGGAAGAATTAGAATGATTCTCTTATGTCATCTTTTGTTTGAGAGTCAATTTCCCTTATTATATAGGCTGTACATATGCTAATGAAACATATCAATTATCAATATCAGAATTACTTCTATTTCCTTTCTCTTCTCTCCTTTCTCTCTTCTTCCTAATTTTTATTCTCTCCCTTCCTCTTTGTTTCTCTCTCTTTTCTATATTTCTAATTGATGGGTATCAGAGCCTTACAAGACCCGAACACCCTATTAAGAACAATGAGCGAATCATCTAAAAAATCAAAGGCACTGCTGGAGGCAATGGAGTCGATCAAACTCTAACTGAGGAGTTTGATAGGCTTACCTCTCTAGCGAATGAAGTTCACATTCAATTGGAGTACATCCAGAAAGAGTAACATCGTCACTTTGGTCAACTCAGGAGGGAATAAATTAAATTAGGGGCTCAGATGGGTCAGATGATAAGCATCTTACAGAACTTACAAGAAAAAGGCAAAGAACCATTAAACCAAGACCCATTGATACAGATAAAGGTCTATTGCCTCCTTCCATAAATTCATCTAGATTAAGGGACAGAGAATTCCTTTGTGCCCAGTAATGGAGAACTGAAGATGGACATACTGATATTTGAGGGTAAGGAGACTCGGTCCTGGGTATGGAAGTACGAGAAGTACTTCAAAATATATGACGCGCCCGATGAACGGAATTTGGAATTAGCCAGCTTATATCTCTTCGACATGGTGAAGCGATGGTTTTGGGGTGAAATCCATTAGGATGCCGACTGGGATGAGTTTACAATAGCTCTCCTCTGGCGATTCTGTGATTCTTCGACTGAGGATGCTGAAATACCGACTCTAAATAAAGGCCTTGAACAAGCTCAGTTGCAAGAGCTTCCACTGGAAGCTTACCATAAGAGCTATAAGACCTCCCAAAACGTTGTGTTTAGCAAGAGTTCTTATAACCCAACTCAAGCCCAATACCCAAAGCCCAATCTCACAAACTCTAATCCAACAATCTTAAACCCTAAACCCATTAGTACTAGTACCCCAAAATCACAAATGCTACACCTAATAGAAATCGTTGACACCTTACAATCCCTATCGAAAATGGTGTTTCTCAAAACTGGAGCTTTTCAGCTTATTGTGAATAAGTGATTTTTAGATTATAATCAGATTAAAAATAAGCAGTTAAGCATTTCTGTAAACTAGTTAATAATCAGCTGATAATCAGTTTATAATCAGTTAAGTGTTTATGTAAAATCAGCTTATAATCAGTTTTTAATTGCAGAAACTGTCAAAATGACCAAACTGTCCCTGAGTTTATTTATTGTATAAAAATGATTTTTTAAATGTCAATTCAAAATTTATTTTGCAATAATAATAATAAAATTTATTTAATAATAATAATAATAGTGTTATCAATAAATTACACAAATAAAAAACTACCATGTAAATATTACCAAAGTTGATAGGGATAGTATAGTCTTTTACTTGGTCAAAACTGCTTAAAAAATAAGTGCTTAAAAAAAAGTAGCAAAACCCAACTTTTAAAAAACTGATTAAAATCTACTATTTAAGTTTTCAGAAACACTTAAATAAACAACTTATAATCTAAAAACTGCTTATAATCAGTTTTGACCAGCTTTTAAGTTTTGAGAAACACCCTCGAAGAGGATCCAACACCTATTTCAAGTGCGAAGACCGCTATGTTTCGGGTCACCAGTGTGCGACAAAACAAACAATGGCGTTACAAGGCCTAGAGCTGGATGATGAAAATGTGATTGAAGAGGGAGACTGGTAAGAAGTCGATGATGTCAAGGAAGAAGAAGCTAGAACAGAAAAAGCTCAGCTCTCCTTGCATGCCCTAGATGGTAGTTAGCCAGAGAATTCAATAACATCAAAAGGGCCTATCAAGAACAAGCAGATAGTTATCCTGTTCAGTTCTGGTAGCCCCCACAGCTTTATTGACTCAAAATTAGTCGAAGAATTAAAACTTCCTACCGTGCTCGTCAATGGTCCATGCAGGCTGCGAAATTCCAATTTGATTTTAGAGTGTTGGAGTTCACTGATTATGATTGTGAGGCGATTGGATGATAGTACACAATTTAATCACTTTTGATTTTTTGAACTGTAGGCGGACCATCCAAAAAGAAGTGAAGAGGGTTGAATTCAAAGGAATAATGGAGGCAGCCTATAAAAAGAGAGACTGATTCTGGTGGACATAATTGTAGTAGTGGTAGATAGCTGGACTAAATCTGCTCATTTTAATATTTTATCATCTTGGCCTATCTTTTTACAGCAGCTACTGTAGCTAGGGAATTCACGAACATCATCTGCAAATTGTATGGGTTGCCTCAAGCCATGTATGGATACAATCCTTTTTTTCTAGCCCTCCAAAATGTTACAAGTCATGTACCAGCTGTGGGAGATTGGTTACATGAAAGAGAGGAGATGTAGAGGTTACTTAAGGAGAACCTTCAACCAGCTAAAAGCAGGATGAAGTTTTATGCTGACCAGAAACGTAGTGAGGGAATTCCAAACGGGTGACAAGGCTTATTTAAAATTGGAATCATATAGGCAGACATCCATAGCACTTAACAGACAATGGAAGCTTGTAAGGTACTTTGAACCTTTTGAAATCCTATAAAGAGTGGGGTCTGTTGCCTATAAGCTAAAGCTACTTGCAGAATCAAGAGTTCATCTTGTATTCCATGTCTACCTATTAAAGAAGAAGGTTGGATCTAATGTAGTCCCGATTTCTCAACTACCTGACTTTCACAAGGAAGAATTGATGGTTGGACCAGAGATGTTTCTTAACTCTAGAGTCATTTTAAGAGACCACCAACACGTTCAGCAAGTACTGATGAAATGGCACAACCTGCCTAGTATTGATACAACATGGGAAGACCTGTCATCAGTGACCAAACAATTTCCTGAGTTTATATATTCTTGGGGACTAGAATGGCTTAAAGGGGCAAGATTTGTCACGTGTAGCAGGAAGAAGGGTAGAATGGGCAGTACTATCAGTAGAGAAGAGCTAACGTGTTAGGAATAGGACAAAATGAAATAAGGGTATTTTGTGAGCAGGAGGAATTAGAATGATTCTCTTATGTCATCTTTTGCTTGTTAGTCAATTTTCCTTATTATATAGGCAGTACAGATGCTTATGAAGAAACATATCAGTTATCAATATCATAATTACTTCTTCTATTTCCTTTCTCTTCTCCTCTTCTCTCCTTTCTCTCTTCTTAATTTCTGCTCTCTCCTCCCTTGGTTCTCTCCCTTCCTCTCTATTTCTCTCTCTTTTCTATATTTCTAACTGTTAGGACATTACATTTCAGGCCAAGGATAAACACTTTTTTGTAAGTCTTCACAAAATATTGTTCTAACAGTCTGCAAATGCAAACCACAATCGACTTCCCACAATCATCTTGTTCATGTCAATATTCCTAGATCAGCTCCCAAGGCAATTCATAAAGGGTGTTCCAGTGTGTGTGTTTGAGGCTGAGCCTTGCTATATATATATATATATATATATATATATAAGGCTACTCTATTTTAATAGATAAATCAAGGATTTAAACCATGGTATTAGCCTTCTTGCAGTGAACGGGAATTCTGCACAGCAATGCTTACATTTAATCTCTTCTCCTCCCCTCACAAAGAGCTTGCAATGTGAGAAAAAAGATCAATTTTATAGAATCCATTGAATAGTCATGTATCACTAGTCAAAAAGAAACAATTTATACTATAGAAATTCAAATTTTTTGAAATAAATTTTAAATTCATTGACAAATTACCCTTTCTAGCCTTGACAACATCAAATTTCATGTTTTAAGAATCATTAATTGTTTCAAAATACTGCATTTGCAGGTAAAAGGTTTTAAAATAACTAGAATTGCCGTAGAATGAATGAAGAGCCTAATTGAAAAGAGACACGAAATTTCATCATATTATATGAGACTGCTTTCCTTATAGATAACTTGATAGCCCAGGTTTCTAGAACACTTTAAGAACAATGTGGATGAGAACCTGAATTTTTCTGCACATATATGTTTTTTTGTTGTTTTTGACATGTTTCTGTATGGAAGTCTTGGTATCTAGTTATTTCTGACCCAAGATAATATCCTATCTCATTTTTGCAGACAATATATACATTGTATCTCCATTTAAGTTTTTCCCTTCAAATTTGATGTTGGCATTATTGAATTGGACCTTGGAACAGATTTTGTTAAAACTTTTTTTATCTAATTGAGGATGCATACAAATGTTTCACTTGCAGTTAGAGAAGGAGGCTGTTGCTAAAGGTGTTCCAGTAGGACAAGCTCTTGATATAGACATTCCACCTCCACGTCCTAAAAGGAAACCAAGCAATCCTTATCCTCGAAAGACAGGTGTGTGTCCTACACCATCTCAGAAGGCAGCAAAGGATGGAAAACTTTTAAATTCAGTTCCTTTTCCACGATGTGAACAACTACTGGACTTGGAGAAAGAACCACTTCCTGAGGTGAAGAACTCTTTCATCTTCCATATTCATTTCATTGATTTTTTTTGTAATAATTTTTTCCTACTGTACATACTCAGAAACCCAATGGAGATGGAAAGCAAACAAATGCAAAGGAAAACCAGGATGACAGTTGTTCAGAAGTCCTGACCCTCCACCAAGAAGCTCACTATTCCTCTGTGTCTTCAGTGAGCACGAATTTAGTACCAACACCGGATGCACTCAAAAAATCATGTTCATTTAGGGAATTTGTACCTTTGGTGAAGGAGGCAGTAAATCAGGATGCAACTACGGAATCATATGTCACCATTGAACTGGAAAAAGATCCGAAGCTGGATAAGCCTAGTGTCAAAAAAACAGTGCAGGATAATGGCACTAGTAAAGCTGCAAACTTGGAATCCTGCCCTTCTCATGAGAATTTGATTCAAGGAAAGAAATCAGATGAACACAACAGTGCATTGCCAACAGATGAGATGCAAATCATGCAGAATTATCCAAGGCACGTCTCTGTGCATGTTTTAGATGGGAGCTTGGGAACATGCATGCAAACTTCTACTTCAGATGTGTCATTCCAGGACTCCATATTTCAACCAGTTGGAGAAGCTCAAGGGCATCCCAATCTGTTGCATCCACCTGCACCTACTACTACCGAACAACAAAGCAATGCACCAAGATCTTCTGCACATCAATCATTTCAGACTTTTCTTCCTCTCTTTACTACAACTCATAATAATCTAGATGACTATAGATCATTTCACCACATGTCCTCCACATTTTCAAGTCTGATTGCATCTACACTGCTCCAAAACCCTGCTGCTCATGCTGCAGCAAGCTTTGCAGCTACCTTTTGGCCCTATGCTAATGTGGAAGGTTCTGCAGATTCTCCACCATGTGCCCAAGGAGGTTTTCCATCAAGGCAAATGAACTCTGCTCCCAGTATGGCAGCTATTGCGGCTGCCACAGTGGCAGCAGCAACTGCATGGTGGGCAGCCCATGGACTACTTCCCTTATGTGCTCCTCTTCATGCTGCCTTTGCCTGTCCTGCTGCTTCTGCAGCTGCAGTTCCATCAGTGGATGCTGGCCAAGCCACTGCAGCAAAGACAGAAATAAAGGAAACTAATCTAGAAAATCCTCCTTTGCAATATCAACAGTTGGATCTAGAACACACTGAAACTTTGCAAGCTCAAAATTCAGCTGCTATATCGCCAACAGGGTCTGACTCTGAAGAGATTGGAGGTCCAAAAAAGCAAAATATTGGATCAAAATTTACTGAACATGTGATGGCTGCAGCAGCACCTGAGATCCATGACTCGAGCAAAGTGAAAAACAGAAAACAGGTTGACCGTTCTTCATGTGGTTCAAACACATCTTCTGGCAGTGAAGTAGAGACAGATGCATTAGAGAAGCTAGAGAAAGGCGAGGAGACAAAAGAAGCTGACACAAATCATCTACCCACTGAGTCTAGTAGCCGTCGCAACAGAAGCAATAGCAACATGGGTGACTCGTGGAAGGAGGTCTCTGAAGAGGTAATAATTTTTCTTTCTTTGAGATGTGCTTGGATAGGTGAGAATTTGAGATGGGAGTCATTTCGTTTGATATTAATTTATAGTTTATTATATAGACTTTCTTTTATTGTGTCTCACTTCATGGAGGTAGATTGATGAATGTCGATGAATATTCACTTGATGGTGAATTTGAACCAAAATTGTGTCATCTTAGATCCAGTTTTAATAGTTGGTTAAAGAAAATACTTTCTTCTTTTCACCAGTACAATTACTAATATAGTTCGAAATAATTTTTAAAAAAAAGTACAACTTGTAAGATTTTAAATCTTCAATCCAAATGTAAGTTGTTCAAAATCTTTAATCTCATTGTCCTAGAAGAATAGGGCTCATGTTTGCTTCTCTCTTTACTTCCACTATTGTGTTGCTAATGCATCAGGGTCGGCTGGCTTTTCAAGCACTCTTTTCCAGAGAGGTATTGCCACAAAGCTTCTCTCCTCCACATGATCTGAAGAATCAGGCACACGAAAATGGTGGTGCGGAAGATAAGCAGAACACGCATGAGAAAGATGGAAACACATTACCATTGACTCTCAAGATATGCGGATACTGTACTAGCAATCGTGGAGGGGAGAAAATTGCATTGACTGTATGTGATCATAATGGGGAGGACGGACTGCTGACAATGGGGCTCGGACATGGAAAGCTAAAGGCTCGTCGAACAGGATTTAAACCTTACAAAAGATGTTCAGTGGAGGCCAAGGAAAGCAGAATGATGACTGCCAGCAGCCAAGGTGAGGAAAAAGGCCCAAAGAGAATACGAGTGGAAGGGGAAGCATCAACTTGATATTGCATGCTTAAACAAAGGAAACCTTTGTTTCTGCGTGTAATTTACTATTCCCCCCCCCCCCCCCCATATTATCTATTTTTGTCTACTTTTTAAATTATTCTGCAGATCACGAGACTTTATCGTGCTAGTGTGTGGACCATATGTATCTACATCGGCTTATTTACTTTCTTGAACCATGCAACTGCTGTTAAAATTACTCTGTTGATTAGACTTGGATAAGAAACATCTAGTTTTGAATGGCCATGATATGGCCTCTTTCATTGAAAGCTAGCGTTTGATTCACATCTGTATTTTACCTAGACTTTCATTCGTCATCCCATTGAGGCTGAGTGCTTGCTGCTGATGCTGTGAGGAATGGAATTTGACCCTGCAATCAAACATTTTCTGATTGTTGTGTGGTCTTTAGATGCAGGTCTTTCTAGAACTCGAATAAGATGCATATCATTTACTAAAAGGAAAGTCTTTTTTTTTTTTTTGCACATGGATTAAAAATATAATAAATAAAATGATGTTTTTCATATTTAAATATTTTCTTTAGATATTAAATGCATTTTGAAAAATAGATGAGATAATAATACTACTAGTAGAAATATTTGCAGTTACATTTCAGGAAAAAAAAGAAAAACTTTTTTAAGAAATATTTGCAGTTACTTTTTAGAAAAAAAAAAAAAAAAAGGAGAACTTTTTTAAGACTTCCCCTGTAGTCTTTCTTTTTTCCAATAATATTGTTTTCAGTAGAGGTGTCAAAATGAATTGACGGATCGTATTCATATCGAGTTGATTCATTCTAGTGATACGATTAAGATTAATATATTAATCGTGTTGATACAAATATGATATAAAAATTAAATGAATTATATGAATATAATATGTATAATATATTTAATTAAATAAATTATATATAAGCTACATAATCTGATATGATTTATTTAATCTATATAATATTTTTAATTTATAATAATTTTATATTTTTAAATAATTAATTAAAAAATTATTATTATAATAAAATTATGATTAAAATAATTTTAAAATATAAATATATTCAAATTTTTTAAAAATACAAAAAATATATATACAACATAATTAATATGAAATAAATAATAAATTTATATTATATTTTAGTTTTAGAATTTAGTTTAAAAAAAGTTAAGAAGATACTATATAGTTGTTCATTATAAATTTTGTAATAAAATTTTTGAAAATATTATTTTTATTTTTTATTTATTTTTTCTATTATATTTTCTTTTATAAACTATGTTATAAATTCTAAATTAAAAAAATTATTTGATATAAAATATTAGATTATTTAAATCATAAAATTATTTAATTTTTAATATTTAATTTAAGAAAATGATTTCTAAAATTCATAAAGAATAAAATTTAAATTAATTAATAATTAAATTAATAAAAATTAATAAATTAGTAATTGGATGAAATTAATAAATTTTTAATAATAATAATTAAAAAATTAAATAAAATATTTTTAAATAAATAATAATACATCATATAATAATAAAATTATAATAATACAATAAATATATAACACTTATTTTTTTTCTTAGAGCAAATAATAACAGAATGATATAGTTTGGAGTTGTATAAAATTATGTTTTAGTTGAACAAGTTATAGCGGATTCGTATGCCAACCCGCTACACGATCCGTTTAAAATTGTGTCATAAATGGATCAATTCGATTATGACACTAATCCATTTAAAGTCAACAATAACACGTTAATTTTACGTGTTAAATAATCTGTAAATGACTACTTAGTAGATTAATCTTATCCTATTAAGATTATGATTAGCGTTATCCTATTTAAATTAAAATTTAATTATGATTTTTCTTCTCATCTAATTTCTACTTATACCACTATAAATATCTCATTATAGATGGTACATTAGAGACAATTGATAATAAAAAATTTTCTCTAATTTCTCATTCTCTATACATCTTCTCTCTTCTTTTATTTATAACACGTTATCAGCACGATAGTCTCTTCAAATTATAATGGTAAAGGGAGAAATATTTAATTTTTTTTAATTTGTAAGAAAAATTTTATATCTTTCAAATTAAGGTGCGCTTTTATGTTTAATTTATATTTTTTAATGATAATTAATTTTAATTAGATTAAAAATTAGGATTTTTTTTCAATAGGTGGTATTAGAGCCATCATATTGAATCATTAAAAAAATTTTATTTTTATAAAATTATAAAATATATATTGTTTGGCTTTATTATATCATTGGATTTTGTATATACAGTATATAATATTAAGTTTTTATAAATTTTATTGTTTTACTGTATATACGTAAAGAAAAATTGACAATTTGAAAGTTGTTATATTATTGATTAAGTTTTTATATCATTGGTTAAGTATATATGGGTATTCATATTACAAATTGTTATTAGCTAGTATTTGTGCATATATAAAAGCAAATTTGACTTTTAATTAGTAACATATCCATTCTTTATATATAGTAAATACAATATTACATAGTTAATTTTTTATTATTTATTTATTCAAATTGAAGACTTGAAGTTTGTGTATACTTGATTGAACAAATAAATATTTATTAATTTATTCAAGTTGAAGACTCAAATTTTACACAAAATAATATATATATTCTTTGATTGCTATATAAAAAAAATTATTTTTTTTACTCAGTCCTTTATATTGTTTTGCAATATAATTTTTTTTAATAAATCCACGTTATTAGATTTTATTGGCAGCATTTCATTTTGTACAAATATATAATAAAGTTCTTGTTATGTATACATATATAACATATTGTTTCAAGAGTATATATGTACATATTGAAAATAATATATTGAGTATATTACCAATATTTATATATTATTAAAATAAGGAACAAATAAAATTTTAAAATTTTATTTGTGAAATTTAAATTTGATATGTTTACATATTAAACCTCATAAAACTTAAATTTATTATTCTTGATATTTTATTATGAAATTATATGTTATGAGTACTTAATAATAAGATTCACCTTGATAATGTAAATCTTAGAGATACCATGAAAAGAAAATCAAGCATCCTCCCATGATCGTTTAAAAGTAATAATTTTTCTTTTGATTACTCAAATGAGAAATTAAAAATTGATTATCTTATTATTAATTATTACAGTCTTTTTTATAAATATTAAATTTTTCATGCCTCAAATATGCTCATGCAATAGCTATATTGAGAGCAAAAAATTACAAAATATTTTGAACTAATTTATTTTTATTTGCCTGTAGCTAAATAAAATTTTTAGTTTTTGATGAAAAATAATCAAACTCGTCTAACTATTTTGACATTATTCACTGAAGTGAATATCATATATTTTCAATATTATGGACAAGATCTTAATAAAAAAAGTTATGGTGAAATTTTTTTTCCTATCAATTTTAAAATCAAAAGCGCTAGAAAGATATATATTGACACAACTCTCATAATTCTTCATAATTAGAAAATATTTATTGCAGTTAACATTAGCAGAAACTAATATTAACATGATATATGGTTCTGTAAATGTGGTTGAACACTCTAGAAGAGCCCACCTTATATTCTAAATTTGAGCAAAATAATATTTCAATAGTGCATTGTTAATTCTATAAATTTAAACTAGAAGTTCATATTTAAGAAATTTTAAATTTTTTAACTAAATTTTACTTTATAAAAAATAAAGATGGCTGAGTTACACTATATGTACTGAAAGTGCATAGATCTTAAAATTTTTATCTCTTAGCATGATCATCTTGATCATCCATATTCAAATATAATTTGATATATTATTGAGAATACAAATGGACATCCATTAAAAAAATAGAAAATAATTTTGCTTTATGATTACTTTTGTGATTTTTGTACTCAAAGTAAATTAATTATGAGACCTTCACCAACTAAATTATATTTAGAGTCCCTTAAATTTCTATAAAAATATATGAGGATATTTATGACCCTATCCATCAATCTTGTAGATATAGATACTTTATTATTTTAATTAATACTTCAACTAGATGGCCATGTATTTGTCTATCATCAACTACTAACATTGTTTTTTCTAAATTTCTTACTCAAATTATAAAGTTAAGGTCAATGACTCTTGATTATTATATCAAGACAATTTTTATAGATAATGCATATGAGTTCACTTGAAAAGTATTTTATAATTATATTATCATTGAATATTTTATTGCATATGTTCATACTCGATATGGTTTAGTTGAATTATTATTAAGATTTTACGATCAATTATTCTTATGCTTATGAAATCAAAAGTTTCAATATACGCTTCAATACATAGTATTATTTATATTGCATCTTTAATTTATATTTAATTGTCTGCATAACACAAGTTTTTAATTTTGCAACTTATGTTTATCTGAATTAATATGTCTTATTTAAAATTTGCAATATTAAAATTTCTTGTTGCAGTGTATATATTCTTATTGTATCCCCTCAAAGAAATAAAATGGATTATCAATATTATTTTGATATCTATATAGGTTTTGATTATTTACATTAGATATTATAGACCATTACCGATAAATTTTCTATAGCAAAATTTTTAATGAGTTAGTTTTCACTCCATTAGAGAAATATATAAGTAAATGGTCAAAAGTATAATAGATTGTTAGAATATATCAACTTTATTCAATCTTTATACATGCACAAATCAATGTGAATTGAAAGTTCAAAAACTAATTCGTTTACATAATATTGCAAATCAGTTACTAGATATATTTACAAATATCCAGTAGGTATTCAAATCATATATTTCAGCTGCTAATACTCTTATTCGATTGATTATCCCTATAAGACATTTTATTAGTGTGACAGTTAATAGATATAATATACGCCTGAAGCGTCGTAAATTACTTGGTTCAAAATATTAATTTTTGAGATAAGGAGAAATGAATAATTTTAAAATGACACTCCTAAAAAGGTCAAAAATAACATAAGTCAATAACCATATATTTCTAGAGAAATAATCCCAGAAGTGATTCCGGTACCGAAAATTATGAGATCTCATTAAAATATAGAAATATGTGAAAAAAAGATGAAATTATTGTTGATAATATGTTTGCATATGTTACTATTAAAATTATCAAAATATGCTTGAGCCTAAAAATATTTAAAATTATCGACATCGAAGTGATTGGCCAAAATGAAAATGAATCAATGCCGAGCTAGATTTATTTACTAAACATACAATATTTAGACCAGTAATTCAGACACCAGAAGATGTCATACCCATGGGTATTGTATGTAAAAGAAAAAAATCATATGAGATTATGAAAAAAATACATTTTCTCTGTTGTGAATACAATTACTATTAAAATTAGTTTTGCAGCCCCTAAAGGACTCGATATTATATTATAATAATTTGTTCATATAGCTCTTAAGAGAAATGAGTTAAATAAAATTATGATATACAAGACACAAACTTGTGGTATAAGAATTCTCACAAATTCTTGTATAGATTCTGATAAGATATATTCTCCTATCATGGATGTTATTATCTTTAGATTTTTTATCAGTTTGATAGCCTTTGAAAGACTTGACATATATTTGATGAATGTTGTGACAGTTTACTTATATAGTTCATTAGATAATGACATATATATGTAAATTCCTGAAAGATTCAAGATGCCTGGAGCATATAATATCTTGATAAATATATTATATTGAGTTTAAAGATTTTGATATAAACTAGGTGGATATGGTATAGTCGTCTATTTAAATACTTAGAGAAAATGGATATGAAAATAATTTTATATGCCCATTTATTTTTATATGAAAAATAAATACAGAATTTATCATAGTTGCAGTTTACGATTTAAATATAGTAAGAACTTCAGAAGAGATCTTAATTACTGCAGACTATTAACAAATAAATTTGAAATGAAAGATCTTGAAAAAATAAAATTATCTTGGATTTCATGTTGAATATCTGTCAAATGGAATTCTTTTCCATCAATCATCATATATTGAAAAAATCTTAAAATAATTTTATATGAATAAATATTATCCATTAAGCTCTCCAATGGTTGTTCGTTTTCTTGATATAAAAAGAGATCATTTTCGCCCTCGAGAAGATAATGAAGAGATTCTTGGTCTTGAAGCACCATATCTCAATGCAATAGGGGCAATTTTATATCTTGCTAACAATACAAAACTAGATATTACTTTTGCAGTTAACTTGTTTGCAATATTTAGTTCAACGCCTGGTAAAAGACATTGGAATGGAGTGAAACATGTTCTACGCTATCTACGTGGCACATCCGATATAAGTTTATTTTTTTGAAAGGAATAAAATCTGAATTGGCAGGATATACTGATACTGAGTATCTTTCTGATCCTCATAAAGCTTAATCCCAAACAGGTTATATATTCACATGTAATAATATTGTTATTTCATGACGATCTATAAAGCAAACAATCACTGCTACTTCATTAAATCATTCAGAGTTATTAGATATTCATGAAGCTAGTCGTGAATGTGTATGGTTGAGAAGCTTAATTGAAAATATTAGAAGAACATGTGCATTACCTATAGAAAGCAAGCAACCAACAATATTACATGAAGATAATGCAGCATGTATTATACAAATCAATGAAGGCTACATAAGAGGTGATAGAACTAAAATATATCACTAAAGTTATTTGATACTCATGAGCTCACGAAGGAAGAAAAAGTAAATATTTATTAAGTTCATTCAAGTGATAATCTAGCAGATTTGCTTACAAAGGCATTACCGACATCAATTTTTAAAAAACATGTACACAATATTAGTATGCATTCAATTAAAAATATATCTTAGTTGTATTTTTTAGGAGAAGTTACCTATGCATATTATACTCTTTTTCCTTCGCTAAATTTTTATCTCACTGAATTTTTCTTAGTAAGGTTTTAACGAGGCATATTTATAATGATAGTCATCCAAGAAAAAATGTTAAATAATATGTAGATGACTACTTATTAGATTAATCTTATCCTATTAAGATTATAACTAGTGTTATTTTATTCAAATTAGAATTTAATTGTAATTTTTCTTATCATCTAATTCTACTTATACCACTATAAATACCCTATTATAGATGGTTCATTAGAGATAATTGATAATAAAGATATTTCTCTAATTTCTCATTCTCTATATATCTTCTCTTTTTTTATTTACAACAATAATAAATATATAGCATTTATTTTTATTTTCTTAGAGCAAATAATAACAAAATAATATAGTTTTGAGTTGTATAAAACTATATTTTAATTAAACGAGTTAAAGCGGATTCAAGTGCCAACTCGCTACACGATCCATTTAAAGTCGTGTCATAAACGGATCAATCCGTTTTTGACACTAATCCATTTAAGATAAACAATAATCCGCTAATTTTACATATTAAGCGCGTCGTGTTCACGTATCATTACCTATTTTGATACAACTAATTTTTAGCTACTAATGCTCTCCTCTTTTTAGTGCGACGGAAAGCCTCCACTAATTTACCACATGCAATGGTGGCATCATTTTGGGGCTAAATATTGTAACTTGTCTCGGTCAGATGTCGAAGGAAAAAGGGAGGAATCGCATGTATACTTAAATTGACCTTATAAAAGAACTATACTGTAAAAAATATAGTTACTGTTGATATTTACACTTCTTTATAGCTTATTTACAAAGAAAATAAAATACTCAGAACATGTGAATTTGCTCTAGATGCCAAAAGCATCATATACAGTTCTATTCCAGATCCAGTAAATGTCATCATATTACCACCCTAGTCAGTGAGAGTCAGGTTAGAGTGTAACCACTTTAACATGCAAAGTCCAAAACACATCCCACTCCTGACCTTGAGTTCCAGGGACTACTATATTAGCAATCCAAGAAAGACATTTCTTAAAAAAAAATACGTGTACACCATTTGTATAATTGGTAAGGGAAGCTGCAGTATTAAAAGCGAGACTGATGGGGCTGCAACTTAGCTATGTACCCATTCTCCCCGTTCAAAAACAATATGTCTTTGCCCCTTATTAGCCTTTTGTGCATATATATGATTCTTTCTCTCAATGTGCTCATGTGCTTTCTCATGTATTGCTTTAACCCTTTCTACCTTCTTCTTTCCATCTAAGCTAGTAAGCTCACTCAAAGGTAAAGGCATTAAATCTAGCACAATTAATGGATTAAAACCATACACAATTTTAAATGGTGAAAAACTTGTGGAAGAATGTATAACACAATTATAAGCAAACTCAATGAATGGCAAACAATCCTCCCAATTATAATGCCTACAAGATAGACTTGCCAGGTGAGTATAATGTAAGTGCTACATTCAATGTTTCTGATTTATCTCCTTTTGAATTTGATTCAGATTCAAGGACGAATTCTTCTGAGGAAGGAAGGAATGATGTGAGCACAAGTGATGCAAATGCAGTCCATAATGGTCAAGGAAGCAAAAAAAATAATTGGGGGCTGATTCCAAATATTGAAAGTTTTGGTGGACCAATTACTAGATCTCGAGCTAAGAGACTCAAAGAGCAACTTCAAACTTTCATACAAAAATATGTTGATTATGAGTTGTCTAAATATGGAAAGTCCATATATGAAAGTTTTGAAGAGCCCAAATATGTCAACAAAATTGGGCTAGAAGACTTACATTAAGCGTGAGTGCATTTGGATTTGTTTTGGGTCTTTTTTGAGATGTGGATCATTTTAGACGAGTTTAATTTATATTTCAGTGTTTTACACCTTTTTTATTTTAGTTATTTAGATTTAAATTGTTGGGTCTAAATTTATTAAGTTCAGCTTAAGTTAGGTCCAATTGGACTCCTTATTTACTTTGGCCCATATAAGTATTTTTAGAGTTTCTTCTTTTTGCTTTAAAATCCCTATAAAAGGGGCTATTTGCTGGTGTTTTGGGGAGATTTTTCATGGAAGCAGCTTCAAGACTACTTGTTTAATTCTCTATTGCAACAAAAATTGAATTTCATCAAGGTCTTTACAACTTAGTGAATTTTTATTCATGATCTCTTAAATTAACCAATTATTTGTGTTTCCAATTGCATTAGTCATTTAAGGGTTCAATAGGTTAAAAATTTTGCTCTTCTTTTTGTTCCATATCAATTATGTGTTGGCATTTTAATCTCTTAATATTTTTTTAACTATTGCCGATTACACTAAAAAAATTATGGAATTAATATCATTTAGGTTAAATCAAATTATGAAAAAAATTTATCTGAATTGGACCTATGACTTCATTTTTATATTCAATCAATGACAATTTGTAAAATTAATTTATTTTTTATTAACATATAAGAAGTGAGATATATATCACAATTGTTTAATATGAATAGTAATAAATAATTTGAATGGTAAAACATGAAATTTTTTTTTACTAACACATAGTAATGTTAACGTGGATAAGTTTACATAGCTATGATGATGTTGCGAATTTTGAGCATATGGCAAATTTTATTGGGATGGTGACATATTTATTGATTAAGAAAATATTATTATGGATCTAATATATATATATGTATTTGGCTAATAAAAAAATAAAAAAATTATTTTTTATATTAAAATTTTTTATTTAATTTTTATTGACTTATATATATATATTCAGTCTATGTAGAAATTTTCTTATTCATCAATGGTCATGGTGCTGTATGTTACTTATTTGGCAAAATAAACCACCTCATGTATTTTGCTGAGATGGCAACATACTCGCTAAATGTTATCCCCCTTAGCAGATATGTTGTACGTTAATGTTGCTCTCGGTTGTTGTTAAAAAAAAAAAAAAGGAACGCGGCTCTCTGCTGTGTTTTAATGACGTGGCAATGGATATCTTCATATCCAATCATAGATCAACATGGGCTGGGCTCTAAATTTAAGTATATAAGCAAGCTGAAGAAACCCAGCTCAAATTAAGCAATTCAAGCCCAAATGACTTACAATTCGAATGGACCTTTCTATCCTTGTCATAGTTGCTAAGATTTCGCCACGCAAACCTATTATATCAACATCCCAATACTAAGGTCATACGAAAACAGGTGTCACTACCTTGTGATCAGAAAAGCGGGCAAGAGGCACTTCGCGCGTGGCATCGCTATTTTGTCCTTTTTTTTATTACTAAGCAATTGAGGCAGGGGAGTATTTATTTTTAATAATTGCATTTAGATCTGACATTCCGTAATTCTCAAAACTACATTTATAATTACATTTCCAATTCCAATCTTTATATTACCGAAGCTCGAAACTTATGCAAATGGTGTCACTAATGCTATTATTTTATTACATAGAAGAGATCAATTTAGTCTAGAATTTTGTGCAATTAGGAAATGATCAGATCATCAGATAATCTTGGCCATTGAAATTGTAATCGAAAGACTAAAACTCTTTGGACTTGGACAAATACCTATAACTTAAGCACTCTACTCCAATACTGCTACCAGCTGTAGCCCATTCTACAGACCAATCTTCTCTTGTTCGTTTCCCCAGCCTCTGATCTTGCCATGTCATCATCCGGGTCTACCATTTTGTGGGGTCCTTTCTCTGACACTTTCTTGATCAAGATATTGGTAGTTCTTGTTGATAGTATAGTAGTATATTTGTTGCAAGTTAAAAAAAAGCGAATGAACTCCTCGCATTCACTTCTCTTCCAAAATATTCTGTGCCGTCAACTCTTTCACAGGCAATGTTAACTCCATTCTTGACTTCATTTCTTCTCTTTACTGTGCTTTATCAGTCTTCCATTTCCTATTCCCTTCCAAGTCAATGCAGCAATGAGAAATGTGGAAAGTTGCATATCCCATTCCCATTTCACTTGAACATTTCTTGTGCTTCTATTTCCTCTGCTTTCCATCTCTCTTGCTCCAACTTCACTACCCTTTACCTTAACATTAACTCTCAAAGCTACAAGGTTCTTGGATTCTTCTCTGATGGTATTTTAGTAGATTTTCCTGGTACTTCTACTTGTCGCCAATACAATGATTTAAATTCCTTTGGCTTCAGTGGAGATGAAAACTTTGGCATATCAACAGATAATGTTATCGGCTTGTATGATTGTGAAGATTCTTCTTTGTGTAAAGCAGATTGCGAAACGATTGACTTGTCTGGTTGTAATGGAAACTCCAATGGCTCTCCTGCTTGCTGTTATCCACTTTCTGATCACAGTTCATGGGATTTAGGAGACAGTTTTTCAGTTTTTTCCAAGTTTGGATGTAGAGGATTCTCTTCTTGGGCTGTTTCTCGAGGTTCTAATACTGGCATTCGTGGAGTTAAATTGGAATGGGCCATTCCAGTTGGAAATTCTTCCAAGGGAGCTTGTGCTGTCAATGCAAACACTGTTAATGCCTCTACAGTTGAAGGAGGTGTGAGGTGCAAATGTCAGGACGGTTTTGTGGGTGATGGGTTTGCCAATGGAATCGGATGTTTCAAATGTGAGTACCTATTTTTTTTTTAACATGTTTAATTCTTGGAGTGTTCTTACTCTTGTTCTTGTTCTTATTTGATCAGAATAAATTTTAATTTAGATATGAATTAAAATATAAAGCATGATTGCGTTTCTTGGACAGCCTGTATCAAGAATGGAATAGAAGCAAATGGCACAGATTGCTATACTAAAAAACGTAGAGGAAAAACAGTTTCCATTCTAGCTGGTACGGGAATGTAATACTTTCTTTGCCGCCTCCATTTTTTTAATAAATTTCTGCAATAAAATTTTCATGATTCTTGAATTAATCTGCAGGAGTTCTTGGCCCAGTATTTATCATTTCCTCTCTAATTGCTCTACTTTGCCTATTGAAAAGACCTGGTTACAAGTCAGGAGAGCAGCCACATTTTCACAGCACCATCTCATTCAGAAAAGCTTGTAGGACTCGATTATTCACTTACCATGAACTTGAGGAAGCCACTAAAGGATTTGAAGATGGTCAAAAACTTGTGCATAGTAGCAATGGCACAATTTATGCAGGTGTTCTTGGAGATGGTTCACATGTAGCTGTTCACAAGGTACAATGCCAAGAAGAAAGAGACCTAATGCAGGTTTTATCCAGGGTTGAGAATTTATCTGCAATTTTGCACAGAAATATTGCACGTCTCCTTGGATGTTGTATTGACTTTGGCTACACTCCTTTAATTGTGTATGAATATCCTGCAAATGGTACTCTAGAGGAACATTTGCAACAAAGTAGAGAACATGGGAAAATTGGGCTTGATTGGTGCAAGAGAATGAACATTGCTGCTGAAACAGCATGTGCTTTAGCTTTCTTACAGTGCGAAATCATTCCTCCTATTTTTCACCATAACATCAAATCAGGGTGCATTTTCTTAGATGAAGATTTGTCAATTAAAGTTGCAGGATTTAGGCTGCTTGAATCAAGCAACCCAAATGATGCTTATTCATATAACAATAGTAGAAGCGATATTTATGACTTTGGTGTAGTGCTGTTAGAGTTAATCACAGGATGTTCAAAGAGTAGTAAAGACCTCCCAGCTATGGCATTGCAGAAAATCAGAAATGGGAAGTTAGAAGAAATTGTGGATTCAAGTCTTTATTATCATGAACAGCCCAATTTTCGAAGAGAGCAAATAAAGAAAATTGCAGATCTTGCAACTCGATGCCTTCTGTTTGGTGGAGATGGGAAAATTGGAATGATTGAAGTTGCAAGAGAACTAGTACATACTGCAAAAGAAAATGTTGATGGTGGTGGTAGCAAAAGAGGACCTGCACTTGAAGAAACATTCTCAAATTCAAGCCTACTTCAGATGATATCTATGTCTCCTGATTCAATTTATGTGCCTTAATTTGACAATTATACTTTTAATTATTGTTCTTGCTAATATTATATAACTAATTAATGTACGTCTATTTACATAACTTATGCATGCATCTAAGTTTGTTTGCTCTAACAAATGAATCCATACATGCACTTCTTCAAAAAAAATTGTAGACATTCGCTATAATTGTATGCATATTCTTGTACTTCAATTTGTTTCATATATATATATATTTTTTTCTCTATTCAAAATTTATATTAAGCTCCAGTTGTTAAAAATTGACTACGAGGCTGCGGATATTGAGGAATTAAAAAAAAAAGGCTTGAGAAACGCGCATCTTGGACATTTCAGATTTTCCATCATTGAAATGTGAGGGCAAGTGCAAACGTTTTTCATTATTTTTTTCTAAGAATAACGTTACATTTGTCAATTTAATATTACCACCAATTTTATTGCTTCAACACTTTATAAATTATAATATAAAAATTATTATAATTTTTATACGAACTTCATATAAATAATTTTATCTATTATTTATACTTTTTAACACACGAAAAAAATTGAGTAGCATAAAAAATCTCTGCATTTGTGTATTAGATATTAACCAAAGTAAACAAGAAAAAAAGACACAAATCAAGAATTTATATAAAAAAAAACATGGAGTTTTATATTTATTAAATCAATAATAATAAATTTATATTTTTATTCTTATAAAAAAATAGAAAAATATTTTCACACATGCAATGTAATAAAGAGATAGTACAAATAGTGATGATAACTTTCTTTTTTCTTTTTTTTTTGCTGAGAAAAATTAGGTAAAGATATATATTTTGTATTCATCTGTGAAAAATTATAGCAGTCTTTTAGAAATTTTTTTTACAGAAAACAGAAAATAAAATTTTATATTTATATGATACAATTTTTTAAAATTAAAAATTAAAGAATAATTTTTTCAAATTTTCAATGTTAAGAAGATTTTAAAAAATATATTTAGTTTTCTACCATATCACAAAACAAAGTAATTTAGATAATTTAGACATGGAAAAGGAACGATCAAATTTTCCTAGCAATTAATACTGTGTGTGTGTGCGTGCGTGCGTATATATATTATAATGAAAAACTCTGTCACCATTGGCCGCTACTAACTCAAAAATCGAACTGGTTGAATTTGGAATATATTCACAAAAAGGAAAGAACCTCAATCAATATTTATTTGTTAAACGAAATGATAAGTGGCGGAATCAGTATTTGACTGAAGGGGTCGGCCGCGTACACTGATGGTGTCTTGATGTTGCCGGCGGCTAGCTGAATTTAGGATAAAAAAAACCTGATTTTTGAACTCTGTGAGAAAGAAAAAAGAGGAGGCTGCACAATCGCAGTTTTTTTTTTTTTTTATCTTCCTCCGGCTCTCCCTTTTAACTGCCGGTGAAGAGGGTCAGGATGTAATCAGCAGTATATATCTTTTACCCTGCTTAATATTTATGCAAATATCAAATTTGAAATTAATTAATTTTACAAAAATAATTACTGAAGTGAAATTTATTTTAATTAATGATAAATTATATATATATATTTTTTAATATCAAAAGTTTATAGTTCAATTTTTTCTAAAAAAGAAAAAATTTAATGCAGCGAAAGAAAATAATGTAACCAAGTGATAAAAAAAAATTAACCACAAAAAAGGATGAAAAATAGCAATAAGTATAGAATTAACAATTAACGAACTTTGAATGTGCAAACCAATGCTAAGTTCTCTCCACGTCAGACACGTGGCAGCAAATCATGATTTGACCAATCCCATTCTACATTTTCATATTTCTCTTTCACATTTATAAATATACATTCAACGCAGAGCTAGGATCTTTGCCCGTTCATCTTCGTATTCTCGTTCTCTATTTCTCTGTGTACTACTTCTTCATCAATCAAGGTGCATATTTTTCTTCATTCTTTGTTTACATTCATCGATGAAAGTTCATGTCTTTCGTAGATCGATTAGTAAAGTTTTGAATTTTTTTTTTTCTGGGTTCTCGTGAATAGGCGCAAATCCCATCAGCTTGCACATTTTTTATATGCGAGTAGTGATCTGATCTCGTATCGTTTTAAGAATTTCAGCTTTCATTTTTGCTTGCTAGCAAAGCATTTGAAGCGCACATCGTGGAACGTATGCCAAAGTGTAATAGATTTTGAATCCATAAAATCCTAATCTCCAAGACACGTTTTTTTTTGGGAAAAAAATGAATTTTGGCGCTCTTTATTTTGGGACTTTACGTAATGTTGATCAATGTCTAAAATTTATTTGTTCCCTTCTCAGATTTGATACTTGTAAATCACTATAGATTTGCTTATTTTTTGGCTTACTAGCCTCTGATTAAGTTTTATACCTAATGGAACTTGTTAAATTTTTTGCAAGTGGAACAATAAATGATAATACATCAGAACATTTTATTTTTTATTTTGGTTATAGATGGCTGAAGAAACCAATGGAAGTGAGAAAACTGGAGTGCCCCGATTGAATGAGAGGATCCTTTCATCTATGTCAAAGAGAACAATTGCAGCACATCCTTGGCATGATCTTGAGATTGGTATGCAAATAGGAAAAAGGAGGATTTTGTTTGTTTATTTTTGTATATACTTCTGCTTAACAAAGAGTGAAGAACTGACTGCAAACTCATTGTTATCTGCAGGACCTGGAGCTCCCCACGTCTTCAATGTTGTATGTGTTTTCTCCACCAATAAGTATTTAGCTGTCTTGTTGAATTGAAGTATTTCCTGTTGAATTATGTTTTCAAATTGGTATAGGTGGTCGAGATAACCAAGGGAAGTAAGGTCAAATACGAACTGGACAAGAAGACAGGATTGATTAAGGTGTGAATAAGATCCAACTTTTAAATTTGAGAGTTCCTTTTCCTAAGCTGTGTAGGATGTTTTTTGAGCTGTATAGTATATGGAAGTTCACAAAATGCTCCTCTCTTTCTCTCATTATTTTTTCTTGTGCTCAAATGAATAGGTTGATCGTGTTTTGTATTCATCAGTGGTCTATCCTCATAATTATGGTTTCATCCCTCGCACATTGTGTGAAGACAATGATCCATTAGATGTTTTGGTTCTCATGCAGGTGATTTATATCCATACAATATTATTTTTGAATATTGGATTATGACTCAGACTATGTCGCAATTTTGTCCTTTAATCCTAATTGTATTGTGTGAGTTCTCATTTTTGACATTGTAATCCAACTGACTAGTTGATCTAAATAGGAGCCTGTCCTTCCTGGTTGCTTTCTACGAGCCAGGGCCATTGGACTTATGCCCATGATTGACCAGGTTATCTTCAGGAACTCTAAATCAAAATGAAAGCCTGATACTAATTTCTCTGATGAGTTGTCTAACTAATTTTGTTGTTCTAATTCAGGGAGAGAAAGATGACAAAATCATTGCAGTTTGTGCTGACGATCCAGAGTACAAGCACTACACTGACATCAAAGAGCTCCCTCCTCATCGCCTTTCTGAAATCCGTCGTTTCTTTGAAGATTGTATCCTTTCCATCCTCATATTTTCCAATGAAAATTCTTTTTTGAATTATGTTAACAAGGTGAGGAATTCTGCTTCCTTAAACATATTTACACAGACAAGAAAAATGAAAACAAAAAGGTCGCAGTTAATGAATTCTTACCTGCAAGCCATTCTGTTGAAGCCATCCAGTATTCAATGTAAGCATCTCCTTAACAACCAAAAGGATTTTAACTCTGCTTGTACTTGGGGGGCTTCTTCTCAATTTAATGCAGCTCCCGTTGGTTCTGAGGTTATTGATGTTGCTTTGCTTTTGCAGGGACCTTTATGCTGAGTACATTCTGCACACGTTGAGGCGATGAGCAAACCAATGCAATGTACAAATGCTGCGTTCGCTCTGCAATTTTCGCGCCGGGGAATTTTTCATTGTTTTGAATAAGTTGTCTAATTATAGAACTGCTGAAGAGAATACTTCTTTTGATCTTTTTTGACTTCCTATGATGTTTATGATAATCAGTAGTTTGTTCTGCGAAATCGATAATTTCTCAATTGTCTAATCGATATCTTAATATAAAAAGTCTAATCGATAATTCTTGATCCTTAATTTTTATTGTTAATTTATTGGTGTATGAGAAAATATTGAAGAGGTTTTTACACGGTATACGGAAATTTCATTTCCGTTTTCAAATTTACGGCGCATTCTTTTTCTTTTTCTCAAAACTGAACATTTCTTCTTTTTTTTTTTTCCTTTTTTATGCCTAAATGGCGTTACTTTATTCTTTCTTTTTCTATTTTTTTTTAAATTTTTTTATTCATAAATAATTATATTTTTTTCATACTTTTAATCTATACATAAAAATTATAAATATATACACAATATATACATAATATATAAAATACATATAATAAATATTAACATATATACAATATACACTAAATAAATACACATCACCTATACAATATTTACACAATTTATTTAATATTTTTTAACTTTATTTTTTTTTTAAATTTTATATACACACAACATATAATAAAAATATAACATAAACATAACAACTACACAATATCTATATTTATATAATATATGCACAATAATTATACAATAAAATTAATATTTTCTTATACTTTTTGTATACAATATGTAAAATTTATTTAAAAATAAATTTAATAATTTTTATTATAATATTTTTATATAATTTACCTTTTTCTTAAAATTTTTTTGAGTGCTTTTTATTATTTGTAAATAAAATTAAAATTTTTATTTTATAAAAATTAATAAATTTTATCGGTTAAAAATATATTTTTAAAATATTAATTTTTATTATTTTATTAGAATATATTTATTTATTAGTAAATTTTAATATATATATATATAAATAAATTATAGTAAAATGTTGCCTGAAATAAGAGATGAGATATTTTTGAAAAAAAAGAATAATCTTACTTTAAAGAGGGGTAAAGTATTTTAAAAAAATATATATTAATTTTAGTATTTTTAAAAAAAAATTTAAGTTTTGTAAATGTGCCAATATTGAAAGATTAAGGAGTCGAGTCACCTCCCACAGAGTCCACGAACTTTTGTGCACCCTTAGATTGTGAAACCGACAACAGGGAATCCCACTAATCTAACGCTGCACAAAGTGCTATTCTTTTTAACCCAAAAGGCCAACAACTAATAATAGACTAATGCCAGACCAGCTAGTTAAAAAGCTACTTCAAGTTGACTTATTATAAGTGATCTGTGTGCTTGTGGTTATTAATTAAATTCAAATTTAGAATCGAACAAATTCAAAATTTTTTAACTGAGTCTTAGTTGCACTGTGTTCCAAGCTAGGCAATGCAAGAAGCACCACATCCTGTGCAACTTTGCATATGATTATTTTATGGGCAGATAGCAAAAACTTATTTCACTAAGGATCTGTCAAGATGGAGATACTCTGAGATTAATAAAGTAGAATAAAATACATTAAAATAAGATAGAGTATTAATTTTTATTATATTTAGAAAGAATATATGATATTTGAAGGTTAAATACCTTTTATTTGTTTGGTTGAAAGATATTATAAGATAAGATTATATATAAAATTATACATATATCATTGTACAATTTAAATTTTATTTATCATAACTAATCAATATTATTTTTTTTTATTTTTTAAATAATGTAAATTTTAGTCCCAATAAATAATAATTTTTTTATACACTAACATAAAATGGCCAAAATTATACAAATGAACAAATATTGATCTCACATTATATTTCTAATAAGTCCTAATAATTAACAATGAAAATATAAACGTATGCTAATAATTAACATTCAAGAATCTATACTAATATGCTAACAAGTTTATCCATTAATTCATATTAAATATTAGTGGAAAGAAAATTAAATGTTTGTTTTAATAATATTTTTTTTAGTTTAATGGTGACTTGCAAAAAATTAAAGAAAAATTATTTAAGCATATTAAAAGAATTGAAATAAAATATATTATACCTCCAAAAATCTCCAATTTGAAGGTACACTACAATGAAATAAAACTTTTAATTTTTAACCCTTCAAAAATCTTCATCTACCTTGCAATACTTTATTAAACCTCCAAATACCTCCTCCCAAACACAACATAAACCTCCCAATACTTTATAAAACCTCCCACTACCTCCATACAAACAAGCCCTAACAGCCAAAAAGACAAACTTGACCAGAAATCAAGATAACATGCTTTTGTATTATTGTTCTTTATATTTGGCTGTAACCATGGTAATTATTATTACAATCGAATGCGCAAGGTGTTATATACACACAAAACACTAAAAACTTGCATTTTTTTTTAATAATTCTATTAAATTTTGCATCAAACATTCGTTCTTTATAGTTATTAACAGCAATTGTTTTATTAATATATTTAACCTTTGGTAATTGTCAGTTAATACTCTTGCTCTATTTAGTATATTAAATCTACATTTTTTGCTTATACTTCGTATGAATATGTATTTTTACTCTAAAAAGAAAAAAATTAGAAAAAAAAAATAAAAACAAGAAAATGGAAAGAAAAATTGTCATGCAACTTGATATAAATAATAAATTTTATAACTCCAGCAACTAATCCAGCTCATTAGCTCTAGATCAGCCATCAGTGATAAGTAGATGATTTGACTACATAACCTCTTATGTTGTCGTCATGAGTACCATTTATTCAAAAGTTCCAAGAGGAGAACTGCAGCAGAGTCCCTGGCCTTTTTTACACTGGGCATCGGTTCTCCCACACACTCATCAGTCCATCCCCTATCAGTGGTGTTCACACGAACTGCAAATGTAAACCTCTTTGCATGTGCAGGGCCACCCTCATTCACGCACCTTATAATGCCAAAATTATCCAGTCACTGAATTGCACACTTACCGTAAAGAAAATAACAAGGTGATGCAAAACCATAGATAAAACTTTCTTACCGATAAAAGGGCATAGGCCAATTTCTTCGCAAGCAAATGTCATTTAAGGTTTGCCTAGTAAATGTTTGGTTGCCATTTTTCTTCTTCTTCCCATTCTCATCAGCTTTTTCCCTAGCTTCAGCTGTTTCCTTCTCTTTCAAAACAGCAAGGGCATTTCTAGCTGCAAGTTTCTGGGCCATCTTTTTTTGCGGATTCTGAGCAGCTCCTACCTGGATACCATCAATGAAAACTTCAACTGTAGCCAGATTCCCACTTCGTGTGGCTTTGTATTCCAAGCCCTCAGCCTGTTGCTGGCACCTTTCTTGCAGCTCCCTGACAGGATGCATTGGAAGTGTTTCTGGAGTGACCATTGGATGCAACAGAGGTTGAAAAACCTAAGACAGAGATTGCAAGAAAAGATCATCCTTATCAAATATGATTGTTCATAAACAATAGGACACTAAGAAAGAGGAGTCGCAGTTGGGACATGCTGTACAGCCATGAGATCCATGGCTGAAACTAACCTTCCAAACAACTGCAGTATCTCGTCCACTGTCCAGGAAAATAGCACCTGCAATAGATTCAAAAATATCGCCAAGAACCTTTGGAGCTTTACAATCTCCCAAACCAAAGGAGTTGAAACCTGGCTTTGATAATTCATCTTGAACTTCCTTCACAAAATCCCGAATCTGATATAGAAGTTTTCAAAATGTCAGACTCATAAAAGTGACTTATCGAAGTTAATTAAGGCAATCAGCCTGCTATGCTACTGAAGGAACAAGATAGCAAACCTGCTTTTCAAGGGCACTTGACCCGTGGCGAAGATGCACATGGAGTCTATTTTTAACTGCTACACGTGCAAAATTTTCGTTGTTTACAGCAGCAGCTCGCAAATCTGTCAGCCGACCAGGGGGGAGATTTGTATATGTGAAAAACAAGTGCCTAGTAATGAGATGATCTAAGACAGCATCACCAACAAATTCCAATCGTTGATAGCAGGATACTCCAGAAGATGGCCGTGATGCATGAGTGAGAGCTTCTATCAGAAAGCCCCGATCATTGAACTTGATGTTCAAAGCAACTTCTAGGGCATCAAAATCAACACTTCTAAGTACACTTTCTGGAACATGAGATGGCCTTATTGCAGAATGAAGAGACTCTTCATGATCTAAATCCACCTGGATCCCTATCCATTTCATGAAGTGATTTGCAGCATTCTTACGACCTTCAACATAATAAACACCAATCAATGCTTCAACAACATCTGCCAATGTCTTGCTAGAGAGAACTCTATAAGAACTAGAGTCACTCTCAAGCTCACCATCTTCAATTTCATCATCTTCATACCCATCATCAGTATGGTTCACTCCTGGTTTCTCCTCAGGAAGTGATTTTTCCTGATCAAACAAGGAGGAGTCTCCATCTTTTGTATCCTCATCAAAGACAGGTAACACCCCAGGAGCAGCCCATCTAGATGGAGCAAAACGATCTGCCTGGATGTATGATTGAAGTCCCTTATTCAATGCATATTGATAGAGAACCATGTTACTCACCATTTGTTGTCTCATCCTAGTGAGCTGACCCTCATGTTTCTGTGGATATTTAAGAAAAAGAAATCGGCTAACAACCCATTTCAGGTAAGCATCTCCTAGAAGTTCTGCCCTCTCGTAGCAGAATGTCTCTTGGCATGAAGCTGCTGTCAAGGCTTCCAAGATCTGTAGGCATAGAGGGATGCACAAATTAAAAGGTAGTCCAGAGGCCAAAACAGTAGTTTTTGCAAGAAATACACTGCATATGATACCTTTGAAGCAGGGACTGAATAATCTATTATATCCTTAAGCTGAATTGCTAGCAGCATGCTTTCAACCCTCCTCATTATTGAGGGCAATCTTTGGGCTCCACGAACAAGTGATCCAGGAAGAGGATGTACTAAACATAACTCAGGAGGAAGAAACACATAGTATGTCTTATCAAGAACCTCCTCAGATTCACCATCATTTGCTACCAAAAAAAAAACCCATTTTAGCTCCAGAACTGCAAAACATTAAACTGACACGTAGGCAAAAATGGTCCCGCTCTTTGGAGGAGGCAATGGAAAAAAACATACATTCTGTGTGTTCAAATCGAGGAGATAAAAGATTCTTGCAGTATGAAACACCACGTCCTCTTATTAAAGGTTGTTGCTTAAATATCAATTCAACTCCATACCTGACAATGATACATATAAGACCTGACAGCCCAATGCAACCTCTGTTGTGCAAGAAGAAATTAGAAAAGCTTTTCCAATATGTAAGAAATCATGAAGCTACTGCAAATGAAAAAAAAGAATGGAACTTGGTCACGAAGCCCACATAATTTACATCAGACAGCAGCTAGATAATTCCATTGCAGATTCAGATAAGCTTTCCCTTCTTCAGGCACAACATCTGAAGTGCATTGAGACTATCAAGTCCTCATGTTGGAGAAAAGTAAGTAATAAGGCATTAACCCCTTGTGTTAAAGGAGAAACACAATTTTCCATTGAAAAAAGGAGGGAAGGAAAAGAGTGAAAAAGAAATGCGACCGTACTTTTGCTTATAATAATCAATATATGAACTATACGCTAAAGGACCAAGATAACCCTCTTTCCTGGGGAATGAATTCTCTGCAGTCATGTCATGGCGTATTGAATCCACGTAGAATCTTTTTCCAGAGTGTGCAGCTGTTACAATTCTCCCTACCAAATCTTCAGCATTGACACAAGTATCAGCCATTGTCAGTTTGCCTTTGAGTAACTCCACTTTTTCTATTTCAATATCATCCCGATTAGGAACCAATCCAGAAGCTTTCACAACATCAAATTGTGCAACAGCTCCTCTGATACCATAAGTGGGATGGGATTTCTGTCCAAAAGCCATGCCATGACGCAATTTCCCAAATCCATACTCCCTTCTATCTCCACCAAGTGTCCTCTCATTTGTACCAAGGTAAACATCTGGTCGAGCCCTCTGAAGGGGATTGCTCCATGCATCTGTTCTAATTATTTTTTCAATTAGATCCCAATCAATTTCTTTTACAGGATCTACAGAATTATCGCCAACCATAGGGACAAATAAATATGCTTTTGCAGGATCCCATGGAGTTGTGGAAGGTTCAACATCCACATCCAGTACAATGCTCATCAATCTCAGATGAAAACTTTTAAGGGATGCTAGCTGCACAATATTAGAATTTAAAATGATCAAGCTCTAGAAGACAAAAAGCTGTTGGAAAAGGGATAAAGGTAAAAGTTCGACCATTGCTCAACTAGTTCAACTGAGGACCAACCTGACATTCAGTAATATCTATTGGACCCCTGAAGGCAAGAGATGCCTTTGTTATAATGGTTCGAGCGATAAATAGATCCATCGACATCGATAACACCTACAACAATTAATATGGTTAGATATGAAGATCTCACAAATCCCACCTTTGCTAGAGCTAATAACAAGTTAAAGTACCTCTGCATCCAGCTCGTTGCCAAAAAGCACCGCAAAGTCCGAAACTTGAGTTAAGAACGGATCTTTTGAAGTGCCACTGTCTACACATTTAACAGTATACATATAAAGATGAAGCAACTTAGAGTCATTGCAACCATCTCTTCCACATAAGATCCATTCTCCCTGAAAATCCAAAGTAGTTTTAAGCAAGTTTGCTAAACAAAAATGACAAATTGAAGAGATGAAACCTCTAAAGCACTAATTGTTAGCATCTCAGAAAACAGATAACAGAAAATATTTTATGACCACATATTAAGAGAGGGAGGGAAGCTGGCAAAAAACAAAAAGAAGATATCATATGTTTTGCAAGTGACGCCATATGAACTGCCACAGTACTGAAACCGCAAAGCATTAATAAGGTAGTCTTCTCTTGTTCTCTTGTTTTGTTAAATCATTTGGAAGATGCCAAAATCTACACATCATGAAACATTATTACCGTTGTTGGAGAATATAAATGAATCCCACATTTGAAAAGCATAATAAAATACAATCACATATAAGGTGGTGTAGATTGGGCCTTAACACAAGCCAATTGGTATTGTGTTGAGATGAGGTTCCAAACCCATTTATATGGTCAATGTATATTTGGCCCAACACTGAAAACCCGAGTTGACAGTATGAGGATTGCCCAGCCTTATATGTGACTGGAGCTTTGGCTTCCTTACCGATGTGGGATCATTATCTCCAACAACCGTATCATTTCCCTTTTTATTCAAAATTCTTTTAACAAATCCCTTCTTCCAAGAACATAAGAGAGGCAGAGAATGTAAAAATCTCATGACTCAGGAAGCATCAATATGTACATGTATTTAAAAGGCCAACAATACCATTCTTATTTTATGAATCTGAAAATCGAAACCAGGACCCTAATACCAAGATACAGTGACTATGCATAAAACAAAAAATGAGATTGACAAATGACATGATTTTATCATTGTTCTCACACAATATAGTGATCCCTAACCATACCACATCCTAATTCACACATAAATAGACAAAATGAGTTATGTGTTGCCTTTGAATTAAAAAAAAGAAGAAGAAAATAATAAACTAAAACATCAGCAAGACAGTATAGATGGTCATTTATATTATCAACCACTAATACAGATCCAATATCTTTTTTACTATATTATTGACATTTTATTAATTTACATTTACTATATTATTACCTATTAATTAGTATACAAATGATTAAACAAAAACCGGTGCAGCAAAAAAAAAAGATAGTATAGCAACTCACATTATTAACTGAAAGGAGGTGCAGATCAGATGTCACTTACCACCAAAACCATTAAGAAAGTGTTTCAGAAAAAAATTTTGATCACTAGTTGTATCTTGGAAAATTCAGATACAGATAATTAGATATAAAATCAGAGAGAGAGAGAGAGCTGTTCATGGTTCAATCATTGACAATTATTTCCATGTTTTGGTCAATTTCTCAATTACCAACCATCAAGTAAAAGGATGTAACTTTCATGGGGCAAACTAACCCGGAGTATATTGGCTACACCTTCAGGATAGAACTCCCTATGCCTAGCAGTCCCAGGAAGTGGTTCACCTTCATCATTCTGATCAACTTTTTCTCTTTCTTCCCCACTTCCCTTTTCTGGCAAAAGCATGTCAGTAAATGCTCCCATCTCATGGAGCTTCTTGCAAGCAGCCAAACAAACAGCCTACACATTATGTAGATAATCAAAAGAGTTTCCTGAAAAGAAGTTACTGAAGCTAGCAAGAATGCAATAACACAGTAGCATGCCTGTTGTGAAAGGCGCATTGAACTGCATACAGGACCCTCAAGCTTCTCAAATGGTGCATTACAAGGAAGTTGAAGTTTGCATGAATATTCTGTCGGACCTCCTGGCTTCTCATGCTTCTCCATAATAAACTCAGGACGAAGTATTGAATACCTAGATAACAAATGCAAAAGAACAAGAAATTAATCTTCATTGACAAGCACAAAAGGGTAATAGCCAAATTGATTAATTCATTGATAAGCATAGTAACTTCAATTTGTATCCAGAAAAAAACTAAAATAAGTTTTTGTTTCTATAAGGTAATTATTGCCATAATTTAAGCTACATTCTAATGACCTAATTAAATAAGAAAGTCACATAGTCTATTCGTAAAAATATTTTAAAAAAAGTGTGATTTTGGTTATACAAATTAAAAGTTATTGATCATACTAAAATTACTGGCAAGTAAACAGAAAATAGATGAAATCAAGTGATTGAGAAGTAATGAACCTGTCACTTGGCAGCTGAGAGCAATAGAAATGGATAAGCCCAACAGCAGAATTCAAGCTCACAACAGCACCAGTAGACTCCACCTGGTATACAGTTCCTGGTACTGCATCAAAAGAAATTAACCTTGAAGTATCCGTAAGGTGACTAAGATCGGTTCTCTCAATTGCTTCTTTCCGTAAGGTCTCCTCACTATTCCTAGCATTCCTCAAGAATGCTCCATGTGACAGATTTCCCCTGAGATGCAATAAATACTTAAGTTCTTTCATATCCAATAGTTTGAAGCTGACACTGACATCAGAACAAATCCAACACTATTACCTCTCAACCATCAAGATATACTCTGAACCTGGCTTTCTCGCACGACCCCTAGACTGAATATATGCCAGAACAGTTTTTGCAAGATCAAAGCGAATAACAACATTGCATTGCCTGATATCCAGTCCTTCCTCAGCAACACTGGTAGCAACTAACAGAGTCACCTGCAAAATTGATGCAAGCATTGCCTCAGGCACCTACTAAGAAACTATAATGAAATCAAGTCAGATTCCTGCGCTTTTGAACATACACGACCATCTCGAAATTTAGCAATTGTATCCTGCATCTGGGATGTCCGCATTTCTTGACTATTGTTGTGCCCAATCAAGCTCGCACACCTAATGAAACTCAGGGATGGAAGCTCCGCAAAAACCTGCAAGCTTGGTGAAACATAAGCAATGAGAAGAATTTAGAAAGGAAAACCAAATCATAAGTACCCTGTTTAACTAATTCATTAACATTTTAACCTTTGGAAGAACTAAAGCGGCCACTACTCGCTCAACAAAGATGATTGCACGAAAATCCTCAGTGTGCTGATACTTGAGAAGTATTTTTATCAATGACTGCACTTTTGGGGTCACTTTTCCATCAGCTACAGCACCTCCTATTATCACGTCCACATGCTCACCACCAGAGACAACTATACCATCAAAGTACACAAGCGTAAACAGTATCAAACATCTCAAAATAGCTTAATCATGGAAAAACTGACAAACTTGGTGACCAAGAAGCAGCACATACACAGGAGCCAGTCAATGCGTGCTGTTGGATAGCCTACGTAACTCTAGATAATATAAATACAGATGAGGTGGATAACCTGAAGTGTCCTCCAGGCTGCATATACACCATTTGAAATGCAAAGGTCATTGATAACAGTAGCTTAGTGCATCTAACTGCACCCAGTGACTACTCTGATTTTCCAAGCTTAGTCATCCTTTCACTTCTTTTATCTGGTTTAGTCCAAGTTCCACCAACACTAACTATCCTACCATTTTTCCAAAAATTTTAATTGAAAAGTTTCATTGTGTTCCATGTGAAGAATAACTCCAGGATTTTAGACTAAAAATTTACAAAGTTAAACATAACCAATTCTAAATTCCGAACCAATTGTCTTAGCTGAAAGATTTTTTTTTCTCCACTCTTTATGATTTACCAAATCCTTATCTACTTTGAGGACAGAATCAATAACTACACTCACCATGACTGTCAGGGAGCTCTCCTTCTTCAATTTCATCAGGATCAGTTCCATCTTGAGCAACTCCATTCTCATTGTCAGGAGATTTTATTTCTTTATCTGTCACAGCTCCCTCCATTATTTGACATTGTAAGAGGCCAACAACATTTTCCAGGTAGGATTCTTGAAACTTGACATCAAGCTGGTAGTTTGCCCTCTCATCATTTTGCAAAGCCATCAAAAAGGACTGTGCAACCTGCAAAACTTAAGACTATGTAAACATTTCCCCAATCAATCATGGTCAAAATAAGTCCCTGGTAAATTTGCTACCTTATAAGCACACCACTGACCCAGTTCGCCAAGTGCATAATTGATAGCCCTCAACTTTTGAATCAAGTTGGCAGCCCCATCACTTTCTGTTCTTTCAGAGACACCATAAACTTGGCGCAGCTCTTCCTTGGCCCCAGCATCTCTAGCACCCATAAATTGCCATTTACTTCTTCTCGAGCTTGATTGTGCAGTTTCTTCAACAGTAACTTCCATTTGCTTTATTTGTTCATGAAGGGACCATAAGCTGGCTGCTTTGTCATACTCCACCACACTTTCCGATGGCATGGGCACATGCTTCTCTAGTTCCTTGCGGTCTTTTATTGTACAAACAATGGAATCTAGCTTACTCTCAAGATTAAGTATTTTTATTGCACAATCCATCTGACTGGAAACACCTGAGCATAAAACAAACTTTAGCTGTGATGATAAATTGTAGCTTCAAATACTTGAGCAAGGGAAAAACAAATTCATGACTGATACAGAATCTTAAAAAACGAGATGCTACAGCTAGAAAAGACAATAAATTCAAAATTAACATAATTTCAGGCAGAGAATTCAGGGGTTGTAGGTAAAACGAGTACCCTTCAAATTGACAGGAGAAGCAGTCATGCCAAAAACAGAGGGTCTTTGTTCCTTTGGCGTAGTATGGTAGAATTCAGACATAACTAAAGAATATGGATGTTTCTTCACAGCATGATGACACTCATCCAAAATGAGGAGATTGATTGCTTCCATTTTGATTATGCTGTGTCTGAGAATGTTCAATAGAATTTGGGCTGTCATCACCAAAACCTGGAGGAGAAAAGGAACGGAATCCAAACTGACCTTAAATTAGGAAGAAAAATAACAGAAACAGAAATTCTACCGGTTTAAACTGGCAGATATATCCATTGAAACACTAAGGAAACAGACAGCTATAAAAAATCACATGAAATCCAGTGAACTAGCCATGAAATGACATGAAAATGGTAATCTTTTTTTTGCATTGAGAACTGCAATATGAACTATTTTTGTTCCATGGCATCAAAGGCATATGCATAATTAGGTCACCAACACAATTAGTACATGCCTAAACCAATATACACACAATAAAAGAACATGCTGACTGACATCCAGTTGCTATGCTTGATCACAAAAAGTCACATCAAGAAAAGAACCCATTCAAGAATATTCAACTCAACCAAATAAATTTGTTTAGCGAGCACTGAATGGGGCGTGTAGCAAACTCAAATATTGCATAAGGCATATAGCAGACAAATGTTCAGTGCGCGGTGCACAAGAACATTTTTTCTTACAATGCCTAGCATGCCTTCCTAAAATATCACTCCAAGATGGAAAGAACAGTAGAACACCTCAAAATCCTAACCCAAATCCTTTGCCCAAACCCCACAAGAACTATTTCCATCACATATGTGGCATTCCAGAATATGTTGCACCATAAAAGGCACTGACTATAGAACATGGAGAAACACATGCATCAATGTAAGAACAAGTAAAAAACTGTATTAAAACATCAGAAAAGGCTTCTGGCTAACTACTTATCAGTGTCCAAATCATGTAATTTATGGGTTAGTGACTACTCTGAATCTTAGAAAACAAAAAGTTTAGAGATTAATAGATGTGCACTGCAAGTCTACAAATCAGAACCACTATTACTTAAAGAAAACTCAGAACTTTAATGAGAGAATAGAATCGACAACTCCATATTTAACTAATTTCAAATTCTTCGGTGATCCTATGCCTTCTCCCAAACCTAGAAAGCCTAAATTCATGAGGGAATACTTCATTGAAAGAACACTACCCAGT
The DNA here is from genome assembly GCA_947685225.1 of Garcia nutans. Lineage (NCBI taxonomy): Eukaryota > Viridiplantae > Streptophyta > Magnoliopsida > Malpighiales > Euphorbiaceae > Garcia > Garcia nutans. The sequence continues at coordinate 10,281,183 of CANTUV010000010.1, read as the reverse complement.
AACTAACTTTCAAAATAAAACTTAAACCACTAGACATGGATGAACATTCAAAAGCTTTTCTTTTGATAACTGTTGCTACATTTACAAAAATTATTTTCCCAGATGCCAATGACGTTATTAGACATAATAGCTAAATACCCGTAGTGATCATAAGAGCAAATTGCCACCAGCATTGCAACAATACCTAGTGAGGCATAGTGTTAGAATTAGTAAAAGATCGGGTATAAAGAATGGAAAATTTTTACACCATTGGGCAATAAATAAGATGAACATATATAAGCACTGATTGACCTACACAACTGCATCATATGCGAAGCACCTAAAAGCATGAGAGAATCATAAGTGAACCCAAAAACTTCAAGAGCTACCTGTTTCGATTCGAACTCATGCTGCCACCTTCGAGCATTCCAGAAATCTTGGCCCATTTCTCCACAATAATGGCCCACCTGGTAACCAGTGCGCTCACGAATGACTTCTGCTTGCTGAAATTAGAAAAGAATGACAAAATCATCAAAAATAAATCCTGCAGCCAATAGAGATGATGAAAGTTTGCATTCTTAAACAGGACATTATCTTCAGAACGGAATACCTGATAAACAAGTGGAACCTTAGGAACCAAAAACACAGCAAGCATTTTCTTGTTCTGTCTTTGTAAGTCATCACAAATACTTTTAATGAGCAGTACAGCAATGAGGGTCTTCCCTGCACCAGTTTCAAGAAAAGCAATTGTATTTTTCTTCTTGGCCTGTTCAAGAACATCCAATTGATATTGGCGGGCATGTTCCTCAGGGAGTTTCTCCTTAGGCTCCTCGGATTTTTTCTCTGTCTTTCCATTAGACTCATGATCTTTGTCAGCTTCATTTCCATCTTTGTTCCAGTCAGCTTCCCAAGTACCTAAGCGAAAAAACATCTCATTGGATCCAGAACGGTCTCTCTCCCAATAACCCCTCTGTTCTCTGTCCCTCCAATCCCGATCTCTACCATCCCTCCTAATGTACCTATCTCTTCTACGAATATGGTCCCTGTCCCTCCTATCAATGCCATCCCAATCTCGCAGCCTCTTTCTGTTAGAACTTCTCTCCCTATCCCTTGGATCATACTGCCCTCTAGTAGAGTGCGGCCAGTCATTTTTGTAACGGGTAATCCTAGCCCTTTTAGAGCACCTTTCTTCACTATCACAATCTCGTTCTCTTGGCCCCTCAAGACCACCCGTAATCCCATTTTCCTTAACAGTATTATCCAATGAATTCAAACTCTCTTCTTCTCTCCCATCCAATGAGTTCAACCCATTATCAATATTCTCCAACTGCCCTCCATTTTCAAAATTGTTTTTACCACTGCCATTTAATTGCAATAAGGAACCTTCCTTTACATTCATGCAAAACTTAGCTGTCTCGTTCTTAAACCACCGTTCCCCAACACTGAAATCCTGAGTTCCATTTCCAACAATAACAGCAGTACCATTACTCGGGGTATTGTTACCATCAGCAAGAGGAGGCAAGCCACTACCATTCTTGAAACTATCAAGAATGTGATCAATACCTCCAAAGAAATCCTGATTCGAAGTATCGTCGATAGAACCTTGAACAAGTGAAGTATCAAAATCAACAAAATTGTCAATAAGATCACAAGAAATATCCTCACAGGCATCAAGCCAGTAGGACGGAACTCCACTGGCTAAAGTCCCTGAAACCCTACTCTCACCGTCCGCCATGGCAATATGCCAAAAAAAAAAAAGAATACAACACAGCACAACAGACACCAAATCAACACTATAAGAAACTAACAGTAAAACATTACAAACAGCATAAATTAATTTTTTTTTCTTTTTCACAAAAGGAAATAAATAGAGAAAGAGAGCTGAAAATGAACTTAAAAAGATCTTGATTGAGCTGCAAAATTAAGAAAAGAATAAAGCGTGAGGGAGGGGGGGGGGGGGGGAGAGAGAGAGAGAGAGAGTTCGATAAAGATTGAATATGCAGATTAGGGTGGATAGACCGCACGAAGCACGCAATAGTTAAGGGTGGCGGCTTGTAAAAGGAAGATAACCCAAAACTTTGTGAGTGATTCTTTAAGATTCCACGGTCTATCAACCCTTATTCTGCTTTTCTCTCTTCTCTCTCTTTCTGTATCTGTATTTGTTGCTTGCTTCGTTCTTTCTATTTCTCTTCTCGCCCAAAGACCCACAGATATATCTAACTGTGAACCCTCTGCTACGGCTACACTGTCTAATTTCTTTCGGATTTTAAGGGGAATTGTATTTATTTATTTTTTTGAAAAAGAAATTAAATTAAATCAACGAGAAAGAGGAGGTTCTGTAATACTGTGAACGGTTGCCTGTTGCGTGCCGCACGAGTTGACCTTTGCTTTGTTAACAGAAGCGAAGCAGCAATGCTCCGCGTTTTACAAAGTACTAGTATTAACTATACTAACAGCTTTACCTTGCCCAAAGCAACGTGGCACGATTTTTATTTTGTGTCGAGAAGAAATATTATTTTTATTTTAAAATAAGCAGTGGAATATAATAAATCCATTTTAGATATATTAATTTTAATTGCATCAAAGAATGTGAAAACTAAGTCATATAAAAGATGCAAAAATAATAGCTTTATTATTTAAACAAATATTTCATATAAGCATACACATTATGATATATACATATATAATAATAATATATTTAAATTTAAATTTTCTTTTTAATATAAAAAAATAAAATATATTTCATACAGATGATAGTAACAAAATGAAAAATGAATTTAATTAAAATCATGATATACTCTTTCTTTCTTTTTTTTTTTGTTTACTTATATTAGAAAAAGCATAAGCACTTAAGCATATTAAAAATTAACTCTAGAAAAATCACTTAACACTGTAGTGACATTTTTACTCAGATTAAATAACTAATCAAATCAAATCATTGATAATAATTATCTAAATTAATATGATCATTAAAAATAATCATTTATTTTTCAAAGAAGAATATAATCTTTTTAGTTCCATGTCTCAATCTTGTGTGCGTGCGTGCGTGCGTGTGTTATACATATAGAGAGAGAGAGATAGATATATATATATATATATATATATATATTGGCAAAGGAGTGGTGGAATAAATTATAGCATATTAGAATATTACAAGGGAAAAGGAAATCTACAAACTGCAAATACGAGTGGTTGAAGAGCCAATTCAAATGGAATTCTTCTGTATCGTTTGATTTATTCTTTTTTTTTTCAATTCCAGATGAAGAGAAAAAAGAGGAATTGTTCTCTATACCTTATCCCATGAGATACTTCTCTAGTGATATCTACACACTTCTTATTGGTGGATCAGTTGCTCTTGATTATTATTTTATATGTTTTTTCTAAGAAATTATTTCAATATTGCATTAATTTTTTAAGAAGTTTTCAATTAATTAATTATTGAGATTACTGTTATTAAAGTCTCACTTTTTAATGTTAGATTAAGGCATTGAAATTTTTCTACACATATATATATATGTTAAAAAATATTTTTTTCTATTAAGCACTGTAAAATATGAAAAATTTTTAAATAACAGATGTAAATATGCAATTGAAGAACAATCCAGTCAGTATATATATATATATATATAAAGAAAGCTTTTTAAAGAAAGTGGAAGATCAAGTCGTGGAGAAAAGAGAAATGAAAAACAAAGAAAGAATTTCAAAGCTTTATTAGAGGCATGCATGCATGGTGGTGGGGGGGTTTGGTTGACCCTTTGCCTGCAATGCTTTAGTGCCTTTCCCACCTCTATATCAGAAAGCAACTACACAAAATTTGGTGCTTTTTTCTTTATCAAGTTGATATCTCACTCACTGTACCCTCTGGAATAAATTAATAATGACATTTATTTTAAATAAATTAACAAACATAAAACAAAAGATTCAAATATGTATTTTTTAAACTATAAATAAATCAAATTTCATCAAAATATATATGAGATTTTTAAATAAATTTCATAAAAATACAAAACAATATTTAAAAAAATACCTTTTTTTTTATCCGTGCGTGTTTTATTAATCTCCATTTCTCATTTTTTACTGTACCCTCTGTCTATCATTTTTCAATGTAACATTTTCCTCTTTATTTATTTGTTTATTTATTTCAAAAAGACTGTTAATTATTTTCATAGCTATATGAATTCCCACTGAAGCGATTATACATGTAGACATGATAAAAAATAATAATAATAATAAATAAATAAATAAATAAAAGAAAAAATAGGCATCACATTCATTGAGTATCATTGCCAAAAGGTGACCATTCACGAAATTATTCTGAGGCAGTGGCTCTGGCTGCGTATCAGAATCAATTATATTCATAATAATAGGTCATTCTAATTTTGAAGGTTAATTTAGTGGGCAATAGTTTTTTTTTTCTTATTAGTCAAAATTTGAATTTTTAAAATTAGCATCATAATGTAATTTTTAAATATATAAGCAAAACATAAAGTGTGGCGTCGAATTGATATAATTTTATTATTATGTAAATTGATAAAATAAAATATCATTGATATCGATTATTAGCGAATAAACTTATTGCAAGACAATTTTATTTTCAACGACTTGCAATAGCATATATAGGAATTAGTTTTCTAATGCTAACTTTATCTTAGTTATGACTTGCAATAACACAGGAATTAATTTTTTAACTAAAATAATGAGATTGGCGGTTGTTAATTATCACAAGAATTGTGAACATTCAAGCAATTATTAAGAAAAAAAATATTATGACGTTTTTATTTTTTTAAGATAAAAATAATATAGCTTAGTTATAAAAATTTTAAAACATTAATTCCAAGTCGCTATTTTAATAAAATCTAAAAGTGCACCTTAAAAAAATTTAGACCTAATTTTAAATGAAAACTTACAACCCATTTGAATATCTATTCATTTAAAATAATTGAGTATTTGAAATTTGCGTCATGCCAGTTTTCTATAATTTTAAGCATAAAACACAATTACCCTCTGGAATTTCTGTAATCAACGTATATACTATAATTATTTTTTTGAATTTAATTTACAGTAAATTATATTATGTCTCTTTTAACTTTTTATAATGTTTTACAAATTTTTACATATATTTAGTATGAAAAATGGGTATATTGATATATTAAATGTATATATTTGAACGTGAGGGTATTTTTAAAAAAGAAAAAAGAAAAATAAAAATTTTTAAAATATTTTTATGTTTTATATTTTAAAATTTTTTTATGTTTTATAGTATTATTTTATAGAAATTCATTTATTTTATCTATTTATTAATCTATATATATATATATATATATATTTTTTGTACTGTATTTATTGATCTATATATAAATTTTATAAGACTTGCTGAATCTGCCAGCTAATAAGTTCAAGGGCAAACGAGGCTTGATAAGGGGTCTTTTACCTACTGGATTGGGCCAATTGACAGGCCCTCTTAATGAAATGGCCTATAGGACTTAGTATGGGCCAGTTATACCCAATGACGTAGTGCCATGTATTTATGGGCCTAAAACGAAATAAATTTAGAAAATGAATCTCTCGGCCACAAATTTTTAAAAATTTTATTTTTTACTAAGAGTATTTTAATTATTTTATTATAAATTTATTATAAACTGTGTAAAATTTATAAACTCATAATAAACTAATTGTAAACTAATAAAAATATGGTATTTTAGTAAATATTTTATAAATTATGGTATTTTTATAAATATGATAAATTTAAAATTATTTTTATTTTATTTTTTATATTTTTGTCAAAAGTACAAATAAATATCAAAAACAGATATTTACCATTCAGCCTTACCTTCATTCTCACTCGTATGATCTCATAATATATTTATGTTGTTGTAACTCTCCCTCTTTTCTTTTCTTTTCCTTTTTTTTTTTTTGAGGGATAACACTTTAAACTTTTGTCATATGTTAATCAACTTTTTTTTTAGAGTTTGGCCTTTATTATTCATTCATTGCATTTTCAATTTTCCAAGTGTTAATTATTTCTATTCATCAAGTAATTTTTTTTTATATTATAAAATGGGATCATTTTTTTTTCTCAGTAATAACTAAAATCACCAAACCGTTTTACAAAGCAAATCAATCTTTTTTTTATATTATAATTTGGTTTAGTTTCTTTTATATATATATATATAAGTAAACTAGTATGAAACCCAACGAGAGATAATATTAAAGAAAATTAACAAAATATAATCATAATGGTATTTTTTCTATAAAATCCAATTTAAATGAATCTGAGATTAATTAAATTATAATATGATTCTAAACAAATAATTATATATAATAATTTAATAAAAATACATCTAATAATATTCCAAATTAAATTATAAAAATTTTCTTTATACACTGAGTTTATAGCTTTATTTGTAATTTGTCCATAATCATCATAAATTAAAATATTCAACCATTTTTTACTTGTTACCCTTAAAAGAATAATAAAAAATTATCTATCAATAAATATATATTTTTTAAAAATATTCCGACATGAGATAATAATTGGCCTTGACTTTTATTAATAGTTATAGCAAAAAATTATGTGATTGAAGAATATTTTCGCTGGAATTTAAAATATATTACTGCATCATAGAGCTTTTATTTTTGGGGTGAATAATTTTTCTCCGGCCATAATTCTAGATAAAGCATTTGATTTAATTACTTTATTCCCAAGTTTTGTAATGATTAACCTTATATTATTATACAATCCCGATAATTGATTTATATTTTTCAATTATATTACAGAAACACCAATATTCGTAATAGAGTGATTTAGAACTCTAGCTATAATATTTAATATTATTTAAGAATTTTAATGTATATACATGTTATAAATACCCAAAGATATTAGACATACAAACTATATTAGAACTTAAATATAATTTATCATGATTATAATTAAATGAAACTATATACTAATTAATTAATTCCAAAATATCAAGTGTATGAGCAAAAATTATTCTATACTTGAAATAATTCACATTACTGAAATGATTAAAAAAATCAAGATATGTATTTTCAACAATTACATATATGATATTTTCACACTGATTTGTGAGTAGATCATCAAGTATTTAAACTTTTTCAATGGCATCAATGAAAATTTTAATTCTTCTATCACCGATTATCAAAATCCAATAAAAAATATCTTCTCATCTAAATATAAGACTAATTGATTTTCTTGCAATCTCATATTAAACATGAATAATTTAGAATAGCATTGAAAAATATCTTAACTAATTCGTTTTGTAATGACAAGCATAATTTATTTAAAATGACCTCCAAAAAATTTATATTTTACTTCCAAATAATTGATATAAATTAAATACATTTTTAATTATGAGAATATCTCTAAGAAATCGATCAAGAAATTTAAAATAATATCTATGTAATATTAGTGTCTCATCTCAAATAATTTACTTTATCTTAATAATAGATGGACTAAAAAACTATATTGCTTTATATTGCATGATAAATCTCTATTTAGATTGAGGGAAATTACAAATCTCAAATGAATTATTCGACCACCTTATAATAAAAGAGATGCAATAGTTAACATAATATTTCCTCCATATCTTATTTCATAACACAAAATCCTTTAAATAAAAGTCTTATCAGTGTTTTCATAATCATATAAAAAGAACAATTTAATATTATCTTTATTCACCGCTATCATTATTTTATTATATATAAATTTATGTTCAACCGTCAAATCCATTAAAAGCATACTGTACACCCATTTTCAACTAGATTTGAAATATGTTTTTAATCCTTTCTAAACTAGACTGTATGCTCTTGCCTCTAATAAATATTTAATGAATAAAAATGATGAATATTAGACACATCATAAATGTAATAAATAATAGTTAAACAGGTCAAGGACCAATTAATATGATTCGTCGAATTAAAATAATTGATATGCGACTTCACATATAAAAGTAAAAAAATATAATAGCGCGAGACTAATACGATAATTCTAATTAAAATATTAATTGTCTTATTCTAAACAGAAAGTGTTTCTTTTATGTGTTTTTTTTGGAGATTTAGTTTATTAACTTATTATAATATTAAGGGTTAATTAATAGTATTCATGTGATTATGGAATAATTAATTAAATAAAATGGTTGGTAGCCTGCATTGATTCTTTGAAAATCTTGTCGTTTGAAGAGCATATTTAACCCTGAATTAATTTTTAAAACATATTTATTAAATTATTACCTTCACTTGTGCGATTGTGAGTCCACAAGATAAACTTCTACTTAATTATTTAAAAAAAAATTCTGATACGAGAAATTATAAATTTATAATATACAATTATGCTATATTAAGTCAAAAAAATAAAAATAAAAAACCCTCAATTTTCTATCACGTGCTTCTTTTTGGTCCTGCTACAGGCACACATTATTGTCTTTGTTATTATTATTATTATTATTATTATTATTAGAATTATTATTAAACATTTATACTAATCACCATCCAATGGTGATACAAGAACTCCAATTCAATGAAAGAGAGGATAGAGACAACTTATCTATATGTATTTTTAAATGATTTTTGTATTCAGCTTATGCATATATATATATATAGTCATTAAAATTAAATATATATATATATATATTTATAATTATTTTGACGTCTACACCATTATATAATATATGTGTTTCAATTAATATTGATATATTAATGCATTAATAACCTTGTTTATTTTATTTTTCAGTAGAGCTATGCATAATAAATCTGACTCCATATATAAGTTAATTACTAATCCTATGCACATGTCTATACATGTTAATATTAATAATAGCAAATAGTGAGATACCGTAGTCTTACAGTGTGTTTGATAAATTATTAAAAAAATTAATTACTGAAAATATATTTTACAGAGATATATTACATAAATTATATTTTATTAGAAAATATTATATTACTATATTTAAAAGATGCAATAAAATACTAAAAAATATATTTAAACACACTTTATACGTGGACCTTTTAATTCACTTTCTCAGTAAAATATTTTATCTACTCTCTCTAAGTAAAATATTTTTATCAACTAGTTGTTAAGATTTAGTAAATCAGATATTTTATTTTATATAAATTATTTATAAATAAATATGGTATTTTTTGTCAAATAAAATTATTTAATCAATTTTTTTAAAATTCTTATATAATTAAACATACTATTACAATAGAAAACTAGCGGAGAAAAAGTTTCCTTTTGCGCATAGAAAGGTAAATTACAATAATGGTCATCAAATTTTATATTTAATTTCAATATGATCATATAAAATTTAATTTATTATGTACATTAATCATTAAATTTTGAATTTTCCTTCAAAAAAAATTTTGAATTTTCTTTTAAAAAGAGATTATTTACTGAAATTCGGTGGTTTAATAATATTTTTAATTTAAAAAAATTATATAACTATAATATAACTGTCAATTAAAAATTATATTTGGAATGATAAATTAATCTAATAATAATATATTTTTTATATTATATAATTTGAGAAATTTTAAAACTTTCCTGAAAAATTATAAAATATATTTTTTTAAAAATATTAGTATGTATTAATATTTAATTAATTTACTATTTAATTACAATATTTAATTGAATCGCCATTATTTCATATAATTTCTCCTTATTGAACAATAGAACCCTATATATAATAAAACAAAAAAAATGTTTGGTTTATATTTAATTTTAGCGAAGGGCCGTATAGAGTTAAGGCTCATCAATCAATATTTGCACGAGAGAATTAATGAGATGATGACTTGATTTTTTTCCAAGTTTGATAGGCCAAAATTCCTTATCAAGCTCCCCATAGAATCCAAAAGGAATTTGAGGTCTTCAAGCCAAAACGTGACATTTTTATTTTACTGTAGTATTATTTTCTTTATAATTTTTTTATATTATAGTTTTTTTACTGTAGTTTGATTATAATAATAATAATAATACATGGACGTGAAGCAGTCCACGATCACATGAATGATTTTTTTTTTTTTTTGAATAAACATGAATGATTTTTAAGAACATAAAAGAATGAGGTATGATAGATGTGTATCACCGACCATATCACTAACCTGCATTTTAGGGTGCCCCACACACATACCCATCCCATATATTATCCATATACATAATTTTCAAAGTGCATTTGAAAATCATGCTTTGCTTTCATCGCATATCAGAATAAAGTTATATTAGCAGTGGTCTGTCCATTCAGTGGTCTGTCCAGTTCTTCAAACAAATTTTACTTTCATCTCCTGTTGCTTAGCCAATATGCATATATTAATTTATGTAATAGTTTTTATTTTTATTTTATTTTTGAAAGACAAGTTTTGTCATAAGTATTTTATATTTTTTAAAAACTCTAATATTAAGATTTAAATTCAAAATTTAATTTACAGCTATAGAAATTAAGATTAAAATTAAAGTTTTTGGACGGTACACGTGTAAGGAATTTAATTCAGTGTGATTTCATAATCTGATACAGAGAATGAGGAAAGAGTTGAGCTGGCGAGGGTGTAGATGCGCTTTCATAGTATTTGGATATATGTATGTATGTATGTATATAACAGGACCACCATTATCTGGCAATATACATTATTAAAGGCCTGGCAGTATGTATAAACAAGCTATACTATATACCTAGTGTTACATCTATACCTTGATGCTGTCGTCTTATTCTTCTTTTATTAAACCATAATTAATTAATTAATTATTATTATTATTATTATTATTATTATTAGACGTATATAACAATTTGTATTTAATATATTATACATCATATATCTTAGTTAATTACTCCCCCTTTGTTATATAAAAAATAATACAATTGAGAGTCAAAAAAATTATAATTAATAATTAATATATATTTATAATAAAACGATTTTTTATTGTAAAAATATGTATGTAATGTAATTGTTTTTATAAATAATAATTTTATTTTTTTAACAGCATATCTAATGAATGTTTTATATGCTCCAAACTCCCCCCATGATACAGAAGCAATATAAGAAAATAAAGTATAATGTATTCTTTCGTATTTACTTTTAAAATATAAAATGATTTTTTATTTTAATAAATTTTACAACTTTCTATATATATATATATATATTATTAATTCTTCTCTCACCTATTGTTAAAAAGGAGGAGCAAATTTAAAATCATTTATGTTTCATTAAAAAAAAGAAAAAAGCAAAATTAAAATTTGAAATTTTAAAAAGTTCACTTAACTTAAAAAAAATATATTTTTTAATATCTAAAATTAATTAAAATTCCTTTTCTAAAACAAAAATACCCTTTAAAATAAAAAAAAAACATTAAAAAGTTTTAATTTATAACAACCCAGCTCGAAATTGATTCGGAATAACTAACTCAATCATAGTCTAAAAACGCTAATCCAAATTATTTAGATAGTTATGAATCGATTTATATAAACCACTTTCTGCTTTTCTATATTTTCAATATTGAGATAATTTTCTTCATTTTTGCAATGTGTTAATAACTTGATTTTCTCAAACTAAAATGTTAAATTACTAGTTAGGAATTAATTACATAGACAAAGTATATACACCACAAGTAGTGGATTTATTAAGACTAAAAACCCTAAGTAATTAATATTAATTATAAGGACTAAAAAGCGGTAGAAGGGTAGACTTAATTGGCATGGTTTTAGGAGGCTATATCTATCTATCATATAGAAAAGGCCAAACAACGGAATTATAGGAAAGCCTTTTTGTGCTAAGTAGTCATTAATGTGTTGTATAGGTAATAAAAGAGAAATAAGAAAATTATTAAGCCATTCCATTTGAAATTGATTTGATTTTCTTCCTAAATTTGGTTAAAAATAAATTGCCAGAGAAGCTGAATATTCTTGAGTAATAATTAAATTGGAAGGTGAATTTGGGATTTAATTAATTTGCAGTACTGATATTATATGGTTTGCACGTTTGTCCAAATCCTCATCAGACCGCTTTAAGAGATCTCAGTGATAGCGGGGCAGGGGCCACCAAGGCAGACATTTGTGTTCCATATAAAATCCATTTGACGTTTATTTTTAGTATTTGAATTCTAAAATATTATTTTTTAGAATTTAATGATTAATTAATAATTTAAAAATAATGAGAGGAACATTAGTTTCTTTATAGAAAATTCCCTTCTTTTTTTTTCATTTTTTAGTGCATCATTCTCTTTTATTTTCTTATTCAAATTAATTTTTATTATTTAGTAATGTTCCGATTTATTCCTATTTTAACTTTTAAGCAATTATAGTATCCTTTAAATACTTTTCTCTTTTTATAATTTTTTTGTATTTTTTAGATTGATATTATTTTTTTCAGTGTGTTATTTAGTTGATTTGGAAATCTAATTTTAAGCCTTTAATTTACATTTTTTAGTTTTCACATCAAATTTGCAAAATAAAAAAATTCATTAGAAGAGTCAAATCATAGTTATTACTTAATATTGAGATCGGTTTAATATTTCAATTCAATATTATTATTATTATTATTATTATTTGTAGTATTTGTTTTATTTTAGTATCATCTTAAAAAAATTATAATATCAAAATCAAATATAATTATTTTATATTATTTTATTTTACAATCAATCTCTCTTTTTAATTAAAATAAGACTTTAAGGGTTGGATTAGTTTTGTATTGTCATTGTTACTGTTTGATTTTTTGGTCATCAGTCTAAATGGGGACCAAAACATAAAATACACCAATAAGAAAAAAATCAATTTTAAATTTTTTGGCATATATATGTTAAGCTACTGTTGTACAAACAAAGAGATTTAATAAATATGAGAAATTTCACCTCTAAGAATATAAATAAATTATTAAATTAATATAAAAATAAAATTTTTAATTTTAAGTATTAATTTTTAAGGTTGATCCTCTCATATTTATATTAAAAAAATAATATGAAATGTTTTTTTTTTATATTACTGCTAATTTTTCTTTTCTATATTACCATTAAGCTGAGAAATAAAAAAAAAAAAACCGGAGTTTATGTCAATTTAAAATTTTAATACCACACATTTAAATGAAGATGCCAATTGTACCCATCTATGTCCGACCTAGTCTCTTTTCATCGTAAAGTTCTACTCCCATGTGGCAATGTGAAAAGACCAACTTGCAATTTTTTTCTCACCAGGTATTATTTTAAATAGAAAACATATTTATGGAATTATATGATGGAAAATATAAATAATTTTGATAAATATTTCTTTAAAAATATTATAATTAATTACTCATTATAAATTATAAGTTAAAATAATTATTTTTTATATATTATCTTTCAAGATAAAATAATTATTTTTTATATATTGTCTTTCCTTAAACAGTTTTGCCCAATTAATTAAGCTATAATTAACATTATTCTTTAAAATTTTGAAAAAAAGGCAATATATATTATCTAAATAAAAATTTATATTCTCACCTTTATATTTTATATTCATAAAAAGATAAAAAAAAATAAAATGTCTTCACATAGGTTTTTCTTTAATTATTATTTTGACTCTAATTAAAATTTAATATTATGATTTTAAAGATAAATTAATGTTATTTAAATAAATTCAAGTTTTATTAATTAAAGATTGTGTTGTTCGTTAAATTAGTTGTGTGACACAGTCATTTATTATTAGATACCCCAACGGGCGGTATGATAATCATACGTGGTGTAAAGGATAATTTTATACTACGCAAATTATTATTTAAAATTCTAAAAGAAAAGGCAATAAGTCACAAAAACAAAGCTCAAAAAAGATTTGCATCTTAGAGCATCTCCCATGTCTCTCCCCCATTGAATTTGACTAAAATACCTTATAGATATTTAGTAAGCCTTAAATAAAATTATTATTTTTATTAAAATTTTTGAAAATTATTATTTTTATTAAAAAATTATTTATATATATATAATTTATTTATTTTAATAAAGGACTATCATTTTAATAGCCATTTATTGATTGGCCACCAAAATAAGACGGTCTGGTCTATCTTTGGTGGAAGTGAAACTTATTCCACAAGTCCCTTCCAGGGACTGTACCGATTTAGACAATGGGTGCTCTTATATTCATTTGAAAAAAAATAAAAATAAAATAGGATTAACTCCATAGGACAACATAGCTAGGTAATGGGCGTACTACGTTATTAAATTTTATAATTTCTTTTAATAATAAAAATTTTTAAGGAAGTTATTGATACCAAATATAAAAGCTTAAAATGTGATCATTTTTAAAAGTCATTAATTGCCTTTATTTACCATTTCCTTTAATGTTATTGATCTAATTGGTAGCTCGGAATGATCAATGGAGATGTTTGGAATCTTTAATATTATGGTTTCGATCCATAAAAGGAATGATTTACAGTCTACCTATCGCGTTTAATAAAAAAATTACTTCTAAATTTTAAAAAAATATTAATGTTTTATGTATATTTGCCATAATTAATAGACACATTTTTTTATTTTATAGAAATAAAATAATATATAGTGAAAGAAAAGGCTAAAAAGCAGATACCAAAAAAACAAAGGCTAAAAAGCAACGAGAGATTTATATGAAAATGGTACCACACACTTATGGATAATAAATAAATAAAGATAATATGTACTGAATTTGGGGGGAGGGCTACCTGAAAAAAAAAAAAAAACAAAAATGAAGAAGTAAAAGAGTCTGCTGCTGCTGCGGCTGTTAATTAATGAAGAGTCTGCAATTGTGTATATATATATATACTATATATATATATATATATGTATAAAGGTGGTAATCAGAGTGCAGCAGCTCCCCCACAAAATATGGCAATATTTGAAAAGAAATTATTTGGGTAATTAAGCTCAATTTCCTTTTCAGCTACATACATGGTTGATTTGCATGTGCCCCTCTCTCCTTACATCTTGGGTCCACTTTATTAGTAATTACTAATTTCCTCTCTTTTATTATTATTATTATTATTATTATATTATACATTTTTCTTTCATGTTATAATAATAATTAATAAATATATCTCATTAATAATATATAATAAATTAATAATAATGTTAGACAGTGAGTCCTAGACTCTGGGGCATGACAGTTGTTGCCATTATCATCCTCAGGAAAGGGATGCCAACTTGCTGACACCGACCCTTCCTTCATTCTTCTTTTACCTAATTACTACCTACTTGATATTATTTAATCTCTCTTCTTTTATTATTTATATATCGATATATACTACTATTTTATTAAACCTCTCTATCTTCTTATTAAATTAATTAATTAATCATCTTTTTTTTAAACACTGTATTACATATTTATGCACATAGAACGCTGTGTACCTACACATTCATAAACTCCAATTATACAGTCATTATAAATATAAATTTAATATTTATAAAGTAATTAATAAATAAATCAAATCTCTTGATTTAATAAAATTTATTGGTTTAAGTTCATATAGCGAAATTACCTTTATTGAGTTTATAAACATTAATTATTTACCATTTTAATAAAAAAATAGTTAATAAAATAAATTAAAACCTCCTATTTAATGATCCTTAGGGCACTTGTTAACATTATCCTATATTAAGGAGGTTATATCACATTGAATTATCATCAATATTGGCAGAAATAAATATGTAGCAATTAATCTTCATAGATACATTTAAATACTTCCTCCATTAAAATTAAAATTTTTATATTTTTTTCAAAATTTAATTCATTTTTCATTTTCTAAATATTAAATTTATAAAAATATCCTTATATTATATATCCCTTGTCAGCTATACTAATTAGCTATATGATTAATGTATATATATATATATATATTGAGTGAAGCATATAATAATGTTTTATGAAATTTATATGACATTAACTCTTTTAATAAGCATATATATATAAAAAATTAACAAAATGGGTTATCAATTTACAACGGAAAAAATATTACTTTATATTTATTTGCAAACTGCAAAGTATAAATAATTAAGAATATACATGAGCATTTACTATAATGAATTGGAAAAAGATTATTAGGCATATATAAATAATAAATATACTATATCTAAATTATAACCGCGTATTTTTTTATTAAATATGATAACCACGTATATACATAAAAGGAAAATATATCATTTATTCCAAATCCATAATAAATCAAGTTTTGAAATAAAATATATAAATAAAAATAATATGATAAATTAATTAGTCGATTAAATATTTAAAAAAAATCCACGAATTCTGTAAATTTAATTTTACTTCTCAATTTTTTTTTTTAAATTTAGTCACGAGTCATGTGCATATAAACAGCTGACTTTTGACCATTCGAACTTAACGTATCCATGTAAATATAATGTTAGACAGCAACTCATGAACACTTGCTCTCCATTGATGTTTGAATCAGAATTTTATTATTATGATCAGCAATCCAGTTAATCTAATAAATTCATCTAAATTATCCATTAATATTTTAATTTTATATTTCAATTATCTCCTAAAATATTTATTTTAACTTCTAACTTTACACTTTTTATGTTAAATTTTTTATAATTATATTTTAGTTTACTTAATTTTTTTTATAAAATTAAAAGAATAAACTAATTATATTATATAAGAGTTAAAAGATGATAATTTTAATTATTTGACTAAAATTTTAAGTAAAAAGTAGAGACTAAAAGAAGATAAAACGATAATCATCAAGTATGTATTTAAATTAGTTAGCAAGGGACTATTTTAATTTAAATAGATATTTTAAATTTAAGCTCTAAATATAGAGCTATATTAAAATTGAGTGAATAGAATTTTGTTGATATTATTATATTATTTAATTTGATTCAAAAAGAATGATTTATATAATAATAATAATAATAATAATAATAATAAACGGCAGCACAAAAATAAGAGAAGAAGATAACCGGCAAGCAAGCGGGTTGATAGCGAGTGGTGTTGTTGGGTTCGTAGGTTGTGGTCCTAACTCTCCTAATCTCGTAGCACTGTAATTATAGGCCACGTGAACATTATAAAATTATCATAATTAAATGCATAATTTTCTAATATTTTAATTTTAATTTTTATATTAATTATTATTATTACTATTATTATGCATAACTTACAAGAATAAATGAGTATATGGGTGACTAGGGGCTGGGACTTGGGCGAGAGAGCTGAGGACCTCTCATGCCTCTGTTTATATTTATAATAATAATAACTATGAAAATAAAGAGAAAAAGAAGAGGTCGGCAATAGGGTTTTGCTAGGCTTTAGCTTTATATATTAAGTAAAAAAAAAGAGGTAGGAAGCACTGCCCCACACTTCACAACTCCCACAATACCACTCTGATGTTTGATGTTAACTCATGATAGTTCCTCGGAAATTATTGGTAACTGTTACTACTAGTTTGTGTATAACTAAAATTACTATTATTGTTTTATATTTTATTTATTTGAGTTGTCAAATTATTATGCAAAATTAATGGTCAATTTGAAAACTGAATTTTGGCTAAATTTTTAATGTAGTCTTCATTATAATATTTGATGGGAATGGCCGAATGGGGTTGCTTCTATTTTTAATTTGGATCAATTTGAGGCTTGATTTTTTATAATTATAGCAGCATTGTTAATTAAATTTTGTAAAATAAAAAATTTAATATTTTTAAATAATAAAAGAATTAAAAATTTTAATAACCCAAATATTAATATTTAAAAATATTTAAAATAAAAAAACTTTAAAATAAAAAAAATCAACAAAAAGGGAAGAATATGTTGAATACAATTTCTTTTTATTAATGGAGTTCAAAATTTCCAGCAATTAGAAAAACAAAGTTAAAAACTAAGTAAAATATTGAAAAAAAATTCCACGAAAAGAAAAAAAACATGTTTAATCATTTTTTTTTCTCAAAATTTCTTAAAGGTGTTAAGCCATCTCAATTTTTCTTTAACCAAAGTCATTCCATATAATTAATGAATTAGTCTGAAATTGATTCAAATTAGAAGTTTTAAGGAGCTGACTGGATCAAAACTTTTAAATGTTTAGTTAAAATTCAACATTGCCTAGCTATATACATACACACATTTTCACATGGCAACACAGACTATAAGGAAATATAATTTTTCATTTTGAAAATTTACATGGCAGCACAGTGATAAATATAATATTATCAGAACCAAAGTTATTAATTTTAATTATTTAATTGATAATTTATTGGTCAAAAATTTACTTCAAAGTGTAGGAGATGATATGCATTTTCCTTAAAAAAAATTTGCATAAAGAAAGTATACTTCAATTAATATTGTCAACAATGTTTCATTGCAAAGTATAATTGATTATTAGATTCACAATATTAAGGTAAGAATGTAACAATTATTTAAGTGTAACAATTAAGTGAAACTAAATCACTTTAAAAATAAATACTGAACTGCTCTCGTGCCTATGCAATTTTCAAATAATTCATGTGCTCATTATATATATATATATATATATATATATATGTATATATATATATATATATATATATTAGCTTAGTCTTTGATCTCGACTAATAAAAATTTGCATTTCTCTTATGAGCTTCTTTGCCATGAAATAAGTAATCTCTTCATTATTCATTTATAAGTTTCTATAAACAAATTAATCCAGTCCCGATGCAATTTAATACACATTTTCAAAAATTTCACTTCCATTTTTATTTCTTCAAATAATAATACCAAAAAAAATATATATGGATAATTTATAAGTGATAAATTAATTAATAAGCATCACAATGTGATTTTTTATTAACATGTTTCAAATCTAAATCATTTTATTACAAGAAAAATCTAAATTGCAATTATAATATTATAATTAATATTTATAATTATAAACAATTATATTGAAAAGATTAATTTAGGAATAAAATACAAACATTAATTTAGATATAAATCCAATTTTTCAACATCCATTTTCCTCATTACAAGTGATAAGTGTAAATTGATTTTATATTTTCTATTAGATTTATGTATGTAGTTGACTTGAATTATTTTATTCTAAGTTTATTTATATATTTTTATTTTATTATTCATAAATTAAGCTTAATTTAAATTATTTTATTATAATTATGATTAACCTGAAATTTTTAGTAGAATTGGACGTTTAGAGCTTCAAGTATAATTTTAGTGATTGTAAATTGCAAATTTAAAAAAAGTGATCTTCATGAAGTTGATAGAAAATATCTCAATCTTTCTGAAGAGGCCTGATTTATTAAATTCTAAGTTTGTTTGAGCCTCCAATTTTAAAGTCGAAGTTGGGTTATAATTAAAGAAGTAAAGTTTCAAGCCGTACCACTGAGAGTAAATGGGCTATAACTAAGGCTTCAGATGTTCAAATAAGGTGATTTAAAATCCTAACATCATCTAGTCTTTTGGGGCTACAACTTTGTTGAATGAATATATCTGATAAGGAATATATCTCATAGAAAATTGAGTTTTAATTTAAAATTTAAATTTTAAAACAGAAGTTGAGTAAGAGCAGGAGTCTGATTTGAAGGAACTAATTTTGGTTACTAAAAGAGGAGGTAAACAGTATCAAGGGGTGTCCAGAGGTAATTTTCTACTATATTTATTCATCTTGCAATGAGAGAACTAGTTTTTCATCATTTGGGGGGTCATTCTAGAGTAATTTAATATACTTTTTATATTTTGTCCAGAGTAAATTAATTTTTTCACCATTGGAGATCAAGAAAAGAAGAACACTGGGCTTAAGGAGGATTTCATCGTCTCTACAAGAGTTTTCAGCCGTCTATTTTGAACTTTATTTTTTTATTTATATTTTTAAGTTTATGATTTATTTAATATTTTAATATTTTCTTATTTTTAATATTATAATTATAAATTTTATATTTAGTCTCTTAGTTTCTTAGTTTTATTGTTTAATTTAGTTATAAATAACTAATCTCTATATGAAATTGGGTAGATTTAGATGTCTGAACTATGAATTTGATTATAATCTATTAATATACATAGATTGATTTTCTTTTATCCTTGATTTGATGATTTTGATTTAATTAATTAGCAATTGTTTGGCCACCAATTATTGAATTTAAAGAATCATATAAAATATAAAAGTTGAATGTGATTTTTGATGTGAAATTATTAACTTTGAGTAATTAATTTAGAGATAAATTGATTGTTTAGAGATCCAGAATTGATATCTTGATTAAATTGAATTGGACATTGATTATTTGATATGAGAATAATAATTTAATCATTGCCCAATCAAATTTTTTATGCTTAAGAGATAAGTGGATGAATTAAGTAATATTGAATATCTAGAAATTAAGAATTGAACCTTAATACTTTATTAATTAGATACATAGTAAAAATTTCAATGAAACCTAATCCTACTTTTTTATTATTGATTGTTTGAACATTTAGTTTAAAGCAATTAACTTGGATAGATTTAGATTAATTAGGTAAAATTAAACTATTGTAATTTGTTAATTTTCAGATAATAGTTACTTTGAATTTTAGTTAATCAAATTGTTCATTCCCTGTAGAATCGACTCACTATATTACTTGTTACAAACCGTGCACTTACGATTTTAAATTTGATATACACAAATCAACTAACAACACAATAAAAAAATAATAATTAAATCACAAATCTTGGAGTTGTTTAATACATAATTCAGAATAATTATATGCTACAACCGTTGTAGCAATAAATGCCTACAACGGACCAATGAGATTCTTACACGTAGATTAAATGATTCATTTCATTGGTCCGTTGTAGACATTTAATCTACGTGTAAAAATCTCATTGGTCCGTTGTAGGCATTTATTGCTACAACGGTTGTAGCATATAATTATTCCATAATTCATGTATAATTATGGCAATACAATTATAAGAGACACTAACAGAGATATAATAAATAAAATAATTAGTCATAACACTAAAAATATATTTTAGTATTATTTAAGGAGTTACATCTTTTAAGAAACTAATTTAATTTTTAGAAAATGAATTATTTTATTAATTTAGTTAAATTAAAAATAATAATAATTTATGATAATAAACAACAAAATTTCAAATGAAGCTATAAATTTAGTATATAAAAAAATTTTATAATTTATTTTAAGATATTATTAAATATATATTTTTAATAAACTATTATTATTATCATACAAAAAAATCATATTATATTTCAATTAATCTCAAATTAAAGTTTTATTAATTTAACTATGATATTAAAAGGCGAATAAAAGTTACTTAAACTTTTCAATGGTTATGCATATAAGATATAACGAGTAGCAAATTTTATTTTTGTTCTTTTCGGACCTCTTATTATTAAAGAAAAATTTATACAAAATAACTTAAAAAGATAAGAATTAAAAATATTATACAAATAAATTTTTTTAAAAAATACTACATGAATAAATATTTTTATTAAAATATGGTATATTCTTATATACGTTGAATATATATTCATTTATATTTCTATAAAAAAATAAAGATTTTGTAAATTCAAAAGTATAAGATTGTAATAAAATTAAGAATTATATAAATGAAATCTTTAAGAAAAAATAATATTTTATCTGATATTTTTTATTATTAAATTATAATATATTTATATATTTTTTTCTAATATCTAATTTAAGATTGTTTTCTCATTAAATAGCAATTATCTAGGAAGTATTACTAAAATGAAATCCTTAAGAAATATTTCAAAAACCTCAATAAGGATTTCTTATTAATTTTATAATTATTTATTTTAATTTTTAAAATTTTAATGAAATTTTAGAGATGTTTTGGAAAAATATTTAGGGTGGTAAATAACATAAAATATAACAAAACTTTAATTCTTTATTTTAATATATTCAATCAATGACATGATATTAATTATATTTGTTTTAAAATAAATTAAAATATTAATTTCATCAATTATTATAGTTTTTTATTTTATTTAGAGAGTTTTGATACTAAATTATTGTAATCAAATATTATAATATCATTATTATGATTAGGTAACTATAAGTATAAAATTATAATTTTTAGAGTAAAATAGTATTTTATTTCTTAAATTTCTCTTAACTAACCTTTTTAAAAAATTAATTTAGTTGTTTTTTCATTAGATTATTTAATAGTAGAGTATAGGACTAAAATCAGCAGTTTAATTAATTTTTAGAAGGTGAATTATTTTATTTTATTAAGTTAAATTTAAAAAAAAATATTTATGATGATGATGACAAAACTTTAAATAAATCTATAAATTTAGTATACATAATTTTTTTCATAATTTAATTTGAGATTTAGTTAAATATGTTTTTTAATAAATTATTATATACTATTATTTATTTTGAATCATATTATATTTTAATTAATTTCAAATTTTTAGATATAATTTCATAGAAAAATAATAACAACACATGATTTTTATTTTTTAATCATTAATTTTATTTAATATTACTCTGCGTATCACAGGGATTTTAATACTAGTGCTAGTTAAATGGACTCGAAAAGAATTTAATTGGTAATTTATAAAAAAAAATTCCAACAGCACCAAGCGAAATTTCAATGAGTTAATTTAATTTAACAATTAACAATTCCCATATGGAAATGTAGTGGCAGGACACCAAGTCTCAGAAAAAAAAAATCCAATTGTTATTCATTGCGCATTGTGCAATAATTGTGATTCGATGGTATATTGCTATATTTGTTTTTATAAAAACCTTTGATTTATTTTGATATTTAATTTTTTACTTTGATTTTATTAAACATCTATTGATGGAATATATATAAACATAAATAATTATTATATTTTTATATATATTCTCTAAAGTCAATTAATTCAGAATTAATTTTTTTATGTAATATTTAAAAAAAAATAGTGGATTAAGAATGTATAACTTGATGGTTAAGGGAGTGTAGTTAATAAAAAAATAATAATAATTAAGCGGATTGACTAAGGGTGAAGAATCTAGTCATGAAGGATGGTGATTTTGTACAAGAAACAATGTATATTGAGGCTGGAGCTTCTGTCAAAACCCATAAAGTGGAGGATCAAACAGGACCACTTAAATCAATACCCACATCCACCTTCTGGCGACTAGCGATGTACTTTTATAAACCTCCTTTAATGTCAATAAATACTAACATTTTTCATTTGAACCTTTAAATCTCTAATCAAATCATCAAGAAATAATTAAGATCCATCTATCCGTTTGTCGTATTGATTTGTAGTTTAACTGAAACTTTATATGGCATATGTGTTTGTAATTCGAGAAGGTATATATATATATAGGTATGATTAATTCACCGCTATATATATATTATTTTAACAGAAAATTATATTTATTAGTTCAAAGTAGAATCTATATCAAGAATAAGAGGAGGAACATTGATACCCCAGTTTTTATGATTAGCCTAGCCATATAACCAACTACATATGAAAGATTATGAGCATACTAATAAGGGTACAATTACTCTGATAAAAAAAAAATAATAATAAGGGTACAATTAGGTAATTCTTTTTTTAACCATTATTATGACATCATAACAACTTCTTTTTTTTTTTTACTAATTATACGTTAACGAGGTGATATCTAAAATTTAAACTTAAATTTAAGCAGAAGTAACACGTACTTTTAACTAATAAATTACACATTAATAATTAATTAAGTAATTATTTTAATAAATCACGACAATCTTTTAAAATTTGGCCAAAATATGAGAATTCATATGGCTAGAGTTTTTTTTAAGGAATAAATTATAAGAATATATGCACACAAAAAATAAGGGATGAATGGAATATATATTGAGATTAGTTAGTCATATATAGTAATAATTTTTTATGTATACATGAATTAAGAATTTAGAAGATATTGACACTACTCAAAAGGTTTTCACACTTTCCAAAAATATTTCTTTTGACATGCCTATCATATTTTTTTTATCTCTATAATTAATTATTATATCCTCTCATCTTATTTTCATGTGCGTTATTACATTTTAAGAAAACTTCTCAAAAATAAATTAGCATTTTATATTTACTAACTTTATAAATTACTTTAACATTTCTAAAAGAAAAATAATATTTAATTAATTTCATATTTTTTTTATTATATGTCTAAAAACAATTTTCCTTAATTAAAATATATTATTTTTTAAATTTTATTTGTAAAATATAAAAATAATAAAGTTCATATAACATATCTGTTTGAAAGAGATCAATAAAAATTTAATATGGAATATTAATTTTTTTTTTAAATTTTTCTAAAAATATAGACAAAAAGAATAAGAAGCCATTACAATTAATTATAATAATACGAGCATTACAAATTTTTTGAAAGTGCCAATATTTTTTTTAGAATGCCAATTTGACTGTCAATAATTTATCATGCACACTTCAACCATGGAATGATTAAGTAATTATTATACCTAACAAATTGTGACTTATTCAACCACACATGTTCCGTCTATTTTAAGGGTCTTCAATTACCAAACCATTGTTATGAGATTATTCTCTTAATGTATAATCATCTATAATTTAAGTTTGACATATATAAAA
Source organism: Garcia nutans (assembly GCA_947685225.1). NCBI lineage: Eukaryota > Viridiplantae > Streptophyta > Magnoliopsida > Malpighiales > Euphorbiaceae > Garcia > Garcia nutans. Next base: position 10,256,661 of record CANTUV010000010.1, on the reverse strand, counting down.
TTGGCAATTTTTTTTTTTAATAATATTACCTTATTAATAAACAATTTTCAGTCGGCTACAAGGGTTCGAAAGTCCCAAACAAGTAACAATCTACAAATGCTAGTTGCTTAATAATATAAACATTTATCTTCATGAACTCTTAATTTGAATTTTCTTTGCTTATTTATTTTGATAGTTTAATTAGAATCTTTCTTTGTGAATACCCTGTTTTTTTGTGCTCTATTTACAAATTTTTCTCGGGCTTCGTTTCAGAAAAAAAATATTAAAAATTTCAATTTAATTTAATAAATAAAACTGAATTTATGACTTCAAATGCAAAAATTTTCTAATTATTGTGAATATGCATAATGAATTAAATTTATTTTAATTTTTAATTATCTTTATTCATACAATAATAAAAAATAATTTTTGAAATGTTTAGGATATTAGATAATATATAGTAATGTAATTTTAGTACAAAGTAAGTCTTAGTTAATTTAAATTCTTGCAAAAATAACATATTTTTATTACTTTTAAATAATTTCTATTTTAAATAACGTTATTTCGAACATGGATAGATGAAAATTACATAATTTATTTCTTGTAAAATCTATAATTAATTTTTTTTAAAGAAAGTTTAGTGAAAAAAAATATATATGAAGTAACATAAAAGAGTATTAGTCAAAGTAATTAAATTTATATTCATAATTTGGTAAGAAAGTCGAATCATCCATCTCTAGTTTCTCATTTCTCTGGCATACAATTAATTCTATCAAAAATTAATTTATAAGAAAAAAGATTGAAATGGTAATTGAGATGGTTCAAAGTCTAATAGCCAAAAGTGGATAACTAAAGTCAATTTCAATTATTAAGGTAATAATATTTGAAATCTTTTAGTATGACCTGCGCTTCAACAATTTAAAAATCTCAACTCAAATTCTGATGGAGTTTTCCAATATATATATATTTGTAATTTTTCTTACTTTAGTTTTTTGATAGTTTTACAACAATTAATAATTGTAAAAATAAAATGTAATGATAACTTGGTGAAAGATATAATGATATTTGAATTTGATTGGAATTCACCTCATTAATATTACTATAACTATTCCTTATTTTTTAAATAAATAAATATCAGAATTTTCAGTATTGATAAAAGAAAAAAGAAAATCGATTTATTACCAGAATATTTATTTATTTTATTTTTAAGTGAAATATGTATTTATTTATAAATTGTATAGAATAAAGTTAAATTATGATTATGATTAAATTAATTTTTTTGACATACGATAAATTTTGATTTGTAGGTAAATGAATTGGGAACAGAAATTTAATTAATAAGAAGAAACAAATGAAGTTAAAAGATTTTATTTTGTGTTAATTTAATTGGGTAATTAGAATGATGACTAGTAAACATTGGAAGAAACACAGAATGAGTTGTGTGTAAAGAGTGATGATGAAGATGATAAAATAGATCAGGAATCTATCCCAGTAGGTTGAGAATACATATATATAGATAATCAGGAGGCCGCCACGCCAGGTCGATCTGTTTGCCTTCTTTCTTTTTCTCTCTCCAAGGACAAGCACACAATCAATGGCAACAAAGTCAAAACTCGAAACCTAACTACAACATGGCCGATGCCCTCTCTTATACTATTAATATTCAATAATCCCAAGAGTTAAATTTTTTTTTAATAACAATAGTAATGGTGCTAAGGACTTGATCACAAGCAGATATATATTGCTCTCTATACCAACTGGCCTGCCCTCTCTTTGGTCCTTCCCCTTCTTCTTTTTACTAATAAGTGCTTGTGTCTCTATATATTTATGTATATATATATATATGTATATAAAGAGAGAGAGAGAGAGAGAGAGAGAGAGAAACCAAACCAAAAAATGATGAAAAGGACAAGCTCACATGAGCCGAACCAGATCATTCATGGGGCCCCTACGCCCTACGTATAATCCTTCTCTCTCAATTCTCTCTATCTCATCCCCTCTTTAATTTCTTTAATCTAATAGCTGAAAAAAAAGCTAACATTGAAAGAAACAAAGAAAATTTATATTACTGCTTCACTCTCTTAGCCTTGAGAGAGAAAGAGAAGTTTCGAGGGAGGTAACATAATTGGAAGAAAGAAAAGAAAAGAAAAAAAAACCATCACTCTTTCTCTCTTATAATTCTGTGGAGTGGTATCTTAACAATTCTTTTGTCTGCTCTTCTTGCTCTCTCTTGTAATTATCCATGGCTTTTTTCTTGTTGAATTAGGGTTTTGGAATACTTCTTTTGGTAAAAGAAGAAGCCACCTGCCTTTTGTTTCTCTTTTAGCCTCCCAGATCGATCTTGAAACCAAAGTCTTCTAATCAAGATAACAAGTCTTTTACAGGTGAGCTCTTGTAATTTACTTCTTTTTGCTATAATTGAATTCCTTTTTCGAACTCACCTTTTTCCCTTTACTTACTAATTTTTTTCCACCGTCATTTTTATTAATTATTCAAGATCTGGTGTTACATGATGATGAACTTTGACGAACAAGAACAAGAACAAGAACAAGAAAGAGAGTATTGTGGTCATAAAGAAGAAGAATTACAAGAAGGAGAAGAAGAAGAAGATGAGGATGAAATGATGGCGACAAGTAAGCTTCCATTTCCTCCTCCCTCATCCTCATCTTCTTCTTCTTGTACTATGTACAGAAATTTTCTACCTCCACATGAAAATTTATGGATTGGGTCATCCGAAAATTCTCAAAACCAAGAGGCAGCTTTCAATTTTGACAACAAGGTAGAGCTAATAGACCTATCACTGGGAAACGACAATGGAACTGTTAAAACTAGTACTAGTGGTGGCGCTGGTCACGAGTGTATTGAGAGAGAGCATATGTTTGATAAAGCTGTGACCCCAAGTGATGTAGGGAAGTTAAACAGGCTTGTGATACCAAAACAACACGCAGAGAAGTACTTTCCTTTGGACTCATCATCCAACGAGAAAGGGCTTCTTTTGAATTTTGAAGACCGGAACGGCAAACCATGGCGATTCCGGTACTCTTATTGGAATAGTAGTCAAAGCTATGTGATGACAAAAGGGTGGAGTCGTTTTGTTAAGGAGAAGAAGCTTGATGCAGGTGATATCGTGTCGTTTCAACGCGGTGTTGGTGAGTCAGGGAAACACCGTTTGTATATAGACTGGAGACGCACAGCTAATGCACCAGATCCAGCATCGTTTACCCATTTAGAGCTGCAAAATCAGTTGCAGTTTCCACAGTCGGTGAGGTGGGGCAGAGTCTGTTCTTTGCCTCAGCCTTTGTCGTCCATTCCACGACCATACCAACAATCTCATCATCATCATCAATTCCAGCATTTGAATTACACTCTTCATCAACCTTATCATCACCATCATCCACCGTACTACTCGAGGTCATCACCAGCAGGATCGCTGCAAATTGGGGCAGTGCATCATTATCAAAATCAACAAGGAGTTGGAGATCGTCAAGCAGCAGCTCCTATGGTAATTGATTCAATTCCAGTTGTCCATGGTAGAAGTGTCGGAAAGCGGCTCAGGTTATTTGGTGTAAACATGGAGTGTACAATACAAGATGATTTCTCATCTTTATCTTCATCGGTTAATACAGCAGATCGAAGTAGTACAATGGTGGGTTCATTGTTCTCGCCTCATTTACCAACTGCGTCGACCTCGGACTCGGCCTACGCCTCTTCTCTCCCACCGCCCAGTAGTGGTGCCTTAATTTCAGTTCCAGCAAGTACAACTCATCAAGCTCATGAGTTTTCAAAGAAAGGAAAGACTTCCTTATCATTTGACTTGGATCTATGATCTTTTGATCTCATACATATATATATATATATAAATCTATATCTATATATATAAATCAAGTGAAGAAGAAACTAGATACAATTTCTTTTTTCTTTTTTTGGTTACTTCTCCGCATCTAATTAATTTTTCCATGGGTACTGAATATTGATAAAAATTCAGTTCTTATATATATATATATATTGGGTTTCTTTTCTTCTTTTAATTATCAGTACATCTCTGTTCAATTAATTAGCTGAGAGAGGAGGAAGAAGGAGAACAGTGCAACAAATATATATATATAATATATAATATATATATATATATAAATGTGGATTTAAAAATTGAAAGTCCTCATCTTTGAACTGTGCATAATATGTATATATATAGAGAGAGAGAGCCAGAGAGGGAACATTTAAAAAAAAAAAGAGCATTTATATTAAATTGATTGAGATATTTTCCTTTAGTAGAGCCTGGACTTACCAATAACTGTATACATAATGGATAGTCTCTTCCCAGTTTGTTTGGGTTACATTTGTTCCTCCTTAGATATCAACTGTACTTTGTCTTCTCTCTCTCTTTTTTATTGGTGACAAAAGAATTCCTATATATATATAGTAGAGAGATGGCTAAATAATAGTGCAAAAGTTTCTCCCTTCTTTTCTCTCTCTTTTGTTTCTATTACCTTATTAGGATAATATTGTAGCTATAGCTGCTGCATGCTTAGTTATGAAGGAGGATTGCAGTTGATGTTGCAGAAAAGTTGCAGCACTGTAAAAGGTAGCTTCTGTATTCTTACTCTTTAACTATCTTTTATTTATTTTCATCATTTCTTTTATAATAATAATAATAAAAAAGAAAATTCAATTAATTAGACAGCTGCCTTATATATCTTTCTTGGTAACTCATGTTTTGTCTTTACAGCCCACTTTCTTGTCTAGATTAATTGGAGCACACAAGAATTCGTTTATCTTGATAGAGATTTCTCAAAATGAGGTATCTTCAATTCTGGATTCCACTGAAACTTTGTTTCCATGTGTGTGTGTGTGTGTTTAAATTTCACTTTCTGCATAATCAACAATCTCATCACTCTTTTCTCTTGCTATACATATTTTTATTTGTCTGTATAATTCAATCTTTACATGGTGGTTAACTTCAGTATCTCATGGTTCTATATACTGCCATTAATTGGTTTAGAACCTCCTTCCTTCTATAGTGTTAATGACTTTCAGTTGAAGTCTCTAGCTACCTTTTACTTGTTTGGAGATTATGTTAATTGTCCTTGAAACTTGAATTAATTACACTCCTTATAATTATATAAGTTTCAGAAATATGCTGTGATCTTAATTAATCCTGTTTATATTAAAATTAATCTATCTGAGAGTTTACAACTTCTCCACAATTTTTTTGTCCAATTAATTTGTAAGTTAAGTCATTAAAATTATCCATTCTCTAATCAAAAGTATAAACAGTACCACAAATCTTTATTGGATCTAATCACCTTGTGGTTAAGAAGGTTTTTTTTTTTTTTTTTTTTTGTGTTCTTGGTGCAGGTAGATAAACAATGACATTCTTCACTTTTGCACTTCTAACCAAACTCGATTGGCATCAGAAAAGTCATTAACTGCTTTAAAGGAAGCTTTGTTTCTGGTCAAGACTATTTTGTTGAAGTTGGAATTTACCTTCGTCCTAAAAGTCTTCTTTTATTTTATGGTATGAGTATTTACACGTTTACTTTAATGTTCAATTGAATACAAGAAAATTAATTATGTCCATTAGAACCAAAAGGAAAAAACAAAGATTAATTCAACTGAAAATAGCTCAAGTCATATTTACTAATTATCTTTTCTATAGATATAATACTTATACTTATAGATATAATACTTATAATAAATTTTCAAAATTTTCAAAAAAAATACTTATAATAATAATAATATCCAATAATTAAACCAAAAATCCAACAGTAGTGGTAATAAAATCTGAGATATTTTGATCCCCAAAACCTCACGCTCGACCCTAACGAATATAAAAAATTTAACAATTACTTAAGATCTTAAAAGAAGTCTTTAATTTATGAATCGTGTAAATTAATTTGGCTTATCACAAAAAAATCTTGGATGATAATGTATATATATATATCATTGTGTATGATAGAAAAATACTTATAGAATTCTAAAAGGAGTTTTTCTAAGGAGTATACTTACCGAATTAATGAAAAAAAAATGTTATTAAAAGAAAGTTAAGCAGTAGATAAATTTGTCTAAAAAAATAGTTGATAAATTAAAAAAAGTACTAATTTTAATTACTTTATAACTTCAACAGGGTCCTGTTTAGTCATGATCACTATTATTCTTTCAAGTAATAAGTTAAGAGTGTGTTCAGAATGAATTTTGATTTTTGATTTTAGCACTTTTTTAGAAAGTATAATATTATTAAATTTTATATTTTTTTATTAAATAAAAATTTTTTCGGGCTAAATAAGTAATGAATAAAATAAGTCTTTTGATAAAAATATAAAAAATTGATTTTTTTTTCAAATTTACTATATTTTTAAAATATATTCAAATTTATAATTAGTTTATCAAAATACTATTTTTTTATCAATTTATTATGAATTTATTACGAGTTTATAATAAAATAACTAGAATATTTCTGTAAAAAAATAAAAATTTTATAAAAAATAGTTAAGGGTATCATTTTTTTCATAAAATATGATTTTGAGAAGACATTATATTTCAATAAAACTCTTTTTCATATAAAATATTTTATATTAATAAAATGCTTTTTTACATTAAAAAATAGTTTTTGATGTTGCCTTTTTTTTAAATTATTTTTATTTTTTAATAATTAAAATTTTAATAATTATGATATATAGTTTTTAAAACATAAAGTGGATTTTCAAAATATATATATATATATATATATATAAAACTAAAAATAGATTTTGGTTTAAAAAAAGTAAAAACAAAAAATCTACAAAGAGAACAAGCACCCTCATTTTCTGGTTTTCTCTTATAGAATTAATTGTCAGTTTAGTTTTTACAATTTTATCTGAATAATAATTTTTTAATCAATGCCTTAGAAACTCTAGACAGAAGAATCCTTTAGAAAAAATATCTAATAACATAATGCACTATTCCTCACAAATACACATAAGTTAACATACATATATATGGTTTAAATGTAGAGATAAAGATATATATGAAGTTTGATGTCAATTGTTTTGGGGGATAATTATTAAATTATGGAAAAAATTTTAAAAAATTATTTAAAAAATTATTTAAATATGAGACTTTTTTTAAATATTATTATATTGTGAAAGTAAAAGGATCAAATAGAAAGTCACACTTTCAATTTAACCTCTTATTTTTTTTAATTATTTTTGCATCAAACCACAATTTTGAGTTAGTGTTTAGTACAAAAATTTTTAAAAAAATATTATATCACTAAACCGCAACTCAAAAGTTACAGTTTGATGTATTTTTTTTTTAAAATTATATATAGCTCCAAACTGCAATTTAAAATTATAGTTTGGTATCTAAATGATGTGATTTCTGATATTAATTAAAAATTATTATATAACACCAAACCTAAAATACTACTATATTCATTAAAAAAATTAAAATTTTTATCTAATTATTAAAAAATTAAATTTTTATATAAAATACCACTAACCTAATTAAAAAATTAAAATTTTAATCCTAATTAACATAAATTACCTAATTATCATAAAAATCTCATATAAAATCTTACTTTACTCTAATATATAAAAAATTAAAACTTTAACCTTAATGGACAAAGAACTCTAATTTTACATAAAGTACTGATAAATTAGTTAAGAAATTAAATTTTTTGACCTAAAAAATAAAAAAATTTAATTTTTTCCTAAAATTAATTTATATTGCCTAAAAATAAAAAAAATTCTAATTTTTAATGATAATTAGGTAATTTATGTTAATTAGAGTTAAAATTTTAATTTTTTAAAATTAATTTAGTGATATTTTATATAAAAATTTGATTTTTTGATAATTAGGTAAAAAAATTTATTTTTTAATTAATATAGTAGTATTTTAGATTAGGTGTTATATGCATGGAGTCTAATTAATATAATGATATTTTAGATTTGATGTTATATAGTGATTTTTAATTAATATCGGGAATTTCATTGGTCAGATACTAAATCGCAACTTTGAGTTAAGGTTTAGCATAAAAATTTTAAAAAAAATTATACCAAATTACAGTTTGATGATATCATATTTTTTTAAATATTTTTGCACTAAACTGCAATTTTAGTGCAAAAATGATTAAAAAAAGTATCAAATTAAAAGTGTGAATTTTGATTTGACCCTTTAAATTTCATAATATAATAATATTTAAGAGAGATTAATTTTTTAAAATTTCTTCCATAATTTAATAATTATCCCCTTCTTTGGAATATTTAGGCGCAAATGTTTGACATGTTTGGTCGGAAAAATTGGTATTCCAATGGTGTTTTGAAGCCGTAAAACTTATGAGTTCTGGGGTAAGAAGTAATTGACTTGAATGTGTGTTGCACTTGCAAGGCACTGAATTAAATATATCGAAAGAGGACAAGTTCATTTTAGACAACAAAAACGGCATGTGGATGTGGGGAGCATTGATCAATATTTCAAGGTAAAGTTGTTATAGTGGATGCAATTACAAGACTTCCTTTATTTGACTATGCAATTTTCATTATATATATATAAGCTATATATAAACTAGTCATGGCAACCAAAATTTTCTTTTTTCTTTTTTTTAAAAAAAGAAGGAATGGCAGTCTATATTAGCTACCTAGCCACTAAATGCACAGTATGCCTAGTTAAATTTACTGCATGTGTCACAGTAACTAAGACTGAGCTGTTTAATAGTGAGACTAATACGTGGATTCAAATATGAAGGCGGAAGACTTTTTTTTTTTTAATTAAAATTTTCTCGTACTAAATATTTTTCTCCAATTCTGTCATATACAATTAAATATCTATATTTGGATTAAAATAATACACAAAAATGAAAAATACTGTTCTTAGTTGGTCTGATATTTGATTCAAACTTTGCATCATCACGTGTTGTAAAAAACAAAGGAAAAGGAAGAAGAAGAAAAGTTTTCAAGACTAATTTCACAGAGTAATGCTATTATAATGTTTTTTTTTTTAGTATTAGAGAGTGCTATTTTAATGTTGGTAAGAGTATCATATGGTTATTAATTTCACATAAGCAATGGTGTAACTGCAGGTGAATTATTTTTAGTTTCTCTATCCATATTTTTAAATGAAGGAATCCATGAATTAATAATTTTGTCATTTTATATGACATTTTTTTCCTCATTATTATGCTTATATAGTTAGTCTCTCTATCAAGCATTTTAAGAAATTTATTTGAATAACAGTATAATTAGAAATTGAAAATATATTATGTTTTTTTATTAAAATAATAACTGCTTGCTAGCTGAACTTATCGTACTTCTTTTATTTATTTTAGCTTACGATTAAAGGGAGGAGACTCAAACTTAGAATCTTGCCCAAACTAACATATGCTCATACCTCCATGTATACTATACATCGTTGATGGATGCTTATCATATTTCCTCGATCCAGGTCTGTTCTAGTTATTTAATTACAAAACAAACTATTATGATATTAGGGCAAATAATATATCAGAGAGCTTGCGTTAATTGATACATTTCATGTGTGGTTGTGAAATCTTCTTCTTCATATATAGTCATTTGGTTAGTGAGTGTGAACAATGAGCAACTAATTTAAGGTGTTTAATTAATTAATGCACACATTAAAATTATTAGTTTTATGTAGTTAATGAATATTCTGAATATAAGCAGCATTAATTAATGTTGAACATTATGATCAGGTTCACTTCATAGGTGTAGTTTGTTAATGCATGTACGTAGTTATACTGATCAATGCATGGACTGCAGGGGAATCCTTAAATGAAAACTTTAACTAGGCCTTCACATCCTCAATTATAATTTTATTCTCCAGATATAAAGTTTTTTTAAAATTTAAAAGGGAATATTTTATCTATTTAATGGGCGTACCCGATGTGAATCTAGATTAATCTGTAATATCTCCATTGTAGGATACTTGATGATTAAACAAGAAAAAAAAATTATTCCCTTTCTTTGGCTTCAATACATGCATCCACGCATATCAGGAAAGCAAGTGTTTTAAATCATTCCAATGGGATAACTTTGAATATTGATCATTACCACACTAAGTTTAAGCTGTTACTTAATAATTTTAAATTCCTCAGTTTCTAAATATTCGTAATTTACCAACGTCAGCTTTTGAATATTTTACATCTATGCAAAAGCTAGCAAATATTAACTTCAAAATCAAGGTTTAAAAATTACTAAATAAACATTTTAATTAGCTAACAAACAGCCATGGATGTAGGTTAATTATATCCCCAATTAGGTGCAAGAAATGGATAATTAATGACAAGTAGCAGCAACTGAAGAAGATGAGAACACCCACATGCATAAACACAGAAGGCTATATTATACCCTTTTACAGTCCTCTGCTCGTAGAGGCTACAGTGCCATGCATTAATAAATGAATTAGAATACCTATTTCCATTTATGGTTGCCCCAATTTCTCTAGCTACACAAATTTTGGACTTAAAAAAGGGAGCAATAATTAATAGTTAATTAGCATAAACTTAATCAATTGCTATATATATGTGCACTGCAACTAAATTACAATGAAAATAACGTGCCCTATACGGCTGCTTGTTTAAACTTAATCAATTAAAAATCAAGAGCGACAGGAGAAATACAAAGCATATAATTACAATCCTTAATTTTAAATTGTATAATACAGTAAAAGAAGAACATGGTTGAATAATTAAGAAAAAAGATTCATTAATTTCAGTCTCAAAGATTCCTAAGCTCAAAGTCTTGAAATTGAGGCCCCTCCTTCCCCCTCCGGCCTATAAAGACAGTATTAGTAATATATAGCTTAGGTTAGGTTTGATAGGGCAATAATTGATGATAAGAAACGAAGACACACATGAGAATTTGCAGGGCGTGTATGCATGCTTTGTGCAACCATACAAATCCAAACACTCTCTCTCTATTTATATTTTCACTCGTCACTAATTATGTTATTGAATTATTTTTCATATCCGTGGACCATTTTTTTTTTTTGTATTTATGCATTATTATTATTATTGCGTCGATCCAATGCTCTAATAGTACTCGCATGCTTTTTTTTTTCTGTCACTATACGGCTACTTGTTTAATTATACTTTCTTGATATGAAAATAACATTAGAAAGAATACCCATTGTGTGGTTGCTTGCTTCTCTTAGATTTGGTTATAGACTTATATAAATATTCATTTTTAATTAATGTTAGACAATAATTTCATATTTTGATAAGAACATATACGTACCCATCAAAAATATCATTCTGCTACCAACAAGTTTTTAATTAATAATTATAGAAATGCATAATTAATTAGTTGTTATTTAATAAAGCACGTACGTGCTATTGCTTTAAATTATTCTAATCTTATATCAATATGTACGTAGTATATACGTACATTCAAAAGGTGAGTAATTTGTAAGAATCAGGTAATTTTGCAATTACAAAAAGGTAGATGATCTGTAACATGTTGGGACTTGGGAGTTCAAATTTCAAAACCCCTATTTACTACTTTTTCTTTCTTTTTTTAGTTTTTTCACATGCATACATGTAAAAGTATGCGAATTTTTATTTTTATTTTTATAACAAATTGAAATTTTGGATCTGTACTGTACTTTGATATTTTCTTAGATCACGAAATACCAAAAAACCAATGATGGAAAAAAATAATCTTAAATATGCTTTTTTTTTTCTCATTGTGTGTTGAAGTCATAATAATAAAAACTTGAGATTTGCAATTAAAAGATTTGGACTTCAGATCATCTATAGATTTGTTGATGGAAAAGCTTTGTACAAAAAATGAAAAATTATTCTCATAATTCATCCTTTAAATTTGATTTTTTTTTGGATTTTACTTGAGTGAAAAAAAAATCAACAATCGACTCCTTTCGGTTGCTGGCTGGTCATGTACTGGCACCAAGCAGCAGCCAAATTGTTTGTCACATTAGTTTGAGTCATTCCCTTGATTTTGAATTTTGACTCTAATATACAATATTTGAAAGAGTAAAAAAAAGGTAGGGGATTATTAGGATTTCTTTTCCTTTTAAAGTGAATAATTTTTCTTTATTAATTTTGATTATGAAACTCGAATTCAAAATCTTTGAAGAAATTAAAGTCAGATTTCTTTTTTGGAGTTGGAATTATATATTGTGGATGCGATTTAACTTTCCCAGAAAAATGTAACATTTTTTTTTTTTGGGTTGTAAGCTAAATATAGAGGAACAAAATATTTTTTTTTCTTCTTCATGAATTCTATGCTACGAGAAGGAGATGCTGTCCTATGCCTATTTCTTCTTCTTTTTTCTTTTTTTTTGAATTTTTTTAATATATATTTCCCCTTTCCCTTTTATCCCGTTTTAATGGACTACTATGTTCTATCGCTATACAAGTATAGGAAAATATGCTCTTTTTGTTTTAAAAAAATACTTTACCGTTTATGTATATTTTAATGTATTAAATGTATATCTTTTAAAATAAAATAGTATGCTAAATTCATATTTCTGAAATGAGCATTTTGAAAGTTGAAAAATATATATTTTTCAAAGAAACAATTGAATATTTTTTAAAATAATTTTATTTTTTTGAATATTTTTAAAAAAATGCGAAAAGACAGGCCCATGTCTAATTCTTTGGTTCTACAGAAACCGGAAAAACTTGTAGATATACATTTTAGGCCCACAGCTAATTCTTCGGCCTAACTTTAGATAGCAAAACTGAACAAAGGAGAAGCAGAAAGCAGCAGCATCGGAGGCAGAGAAGCAGAGGAGATGAAGTACAGATGCGTAAAGTGTGGGTTTGGAACCAAAACACTGTTGGTTCAATACTCCCCGGGAAACATTCGACTCATGAAATGCGTAATTTTTTTTTTTGAAAAAAATTTATTTTTAGTTTCTTTGCTCTCAATTGCTACTTAATTGTCAAAAGATTGTTTTTTTTTGGCCTCTTATAGGAAAATTGCAAAGCAATTGCCGACGAGTATATCGAATGTGAATTCATGGTATATCAAATTCTATTTTGATCTTGTGTTACTATAATTGTTCTTTCTTTCTCTCCGAGTTGACTTGGTCAAAATTTATAATTTTTTTGGGTGTGAATTTATGTAGATTATTCTGATTGATTTGATTCTTCACAAGCCAAAAGCGTATAGACATATTCTGTATAATGTGCTTAATCAAGAAACTGTCAATTTACAGGTACAAGCTGCTCACTTTTATAACTTTCTCCCATTCATACCCATTTAGAGTTAGAATTTTTTAATGTTGTCCTGTTCAGTAGACTTCCAAATTATTTTATTATTTGTCTATACGAATTGTTCGTGGAATTTGGAAGTCTATTGAACGGGACAACATTAATATATTGATTGAAATGCCATTTGTTGTGTATTTATTCGGAATGCTTTTAGGACATGAGCACTAATTAGATTGTATCTGGGTCAATTTGGTTGATAGTATGGGGTTTTATCATGTTGTTTTGTTTAATGTCTGTTCAACAATGTAATATCTAAGCTGTGCTGAATAAAGCATTGACAGCAACGTACTGCTTTGCAGGGTTTGCTTTGGAAGTTCACTGTTGGTTTTCTTCTTTTGGATGCTTGTATCCTTTTTCTTTGAAATGATATTTTTGTTTTATCATGTCAACGGTGCTATAAACTTGTGGCACAGTAGATATTGAGTGCCTTAGCTAATCGAAGATAGAAGTCTACTTTTGCAGAGAAATGAGGAAGAGCGTGATTTTTCCTTGAGTTTTTCCTCATCTCAAAAGGTCAGTACTGCGAGAGGGAGTTGCAAATAATATTTTAGCTTTTCACTTTTATAGGTTTGGATGATTTGTAATCTTTGACAATTCAGTCTTACCATTGTCTATTCTAGATATTCATGGATATCTTTGCTGGAAATCTTATGTTCCTTTGCATTTTAGTCCTTGCGGCACGGATTTTACTTAACAAACCAGTTGCATTCTCCAGGTAAGCATTTACTTTAATCCTTTGATGCGTCCCCCAAAACAAATAAAACTTGCGCTGGCAGCATATGAAGTATTGTCAATAGTACAATTTCCTTGTGTGTCATTCATTGTATAGGTTATCCTCAAAGCGACCTTGGATATATATAGTTGTGAAAAACCCTCTAAATAAAGTTTAAGTGTGAATAAATTGGGATGAATTAAGTGGTAAGGAGTTTTGTGGATCTCTGAGACTGAATACTTTTGGTATGGTATTGGTCTATCATGATATATGGTGTGGATTCACAAGAAACTAAGATCTTGAGATCAATGATTAGACTAAGAAAGTAACAAATCATGCAGTAAACCTCTTGTAATGTGAGAATCTGGAGGTATCATTATCATAACTTGTATGAGGGTTGGTTGGTGGAATGATTATTTATAATCATTACAGAAATGTGGCTACTTGAGGAGAACAAAGTCATCCAATCTTGATTTGTTATCTAAACTGCTTTTAGATTTCATACTCTAGAAGTTTCAATCTGGGTCAAAAATGTAAAAGAAGAATATTATAATCTGAATTCTCTTCCTGCATTTTCAGGTTTAGAAATCTGTTGCTGGCAATCCTTGTTTCGAGCTACTTCAAGATCTTTCTTGTTTCCATGATGGTAAAATCTTAAATATTCTTACCAATAAGCACAGATTTTGCTTCTATACTTTCACCTTCTGTGGTCTTCTTGGCCTTAGTCTCTGTCACCCAGTTGGAGTTTGGTTCAATCTGATTTTGGATATGTATTCTACAGGTCTGGGAATTTCCATCCTCTGTGATTTTTATCATTGATTTATTTGTTTTATCTTCCAATACAGTGGCATTAAAAGGTAAGATAATGAAGTATTTAGTTTCCTTGAACAATTATGAATTGCTCTTATGCACCTGATTTTATGATTTTGTCATGCTACTTGTTATGTTATATGAGGCTCCTTCACTTGATGCACAAAGGATTATTAACACATGTGGTTTTGTGGTATTAATTTTCCTTTTGCAATATGTACTGTTTTATGGAGTGACTTTGATACTTTATCTGAGTGTTCATTTGAATTCCAGAGAATTATTCAGTCAATCGTTTGGACCCTTTGCAATCAGTATATAACACATGGTCGTTATACTGAAAAAGTCTAAAACATTTGTTCGTAGAGTTTTTCTCACACAACTCAGTGAATGATGCAAGTGTCTGCATCAAAATCTGGGTGATTTGGAAATGCATTCTAGTAACTTTAATGCTTATATCAGATGTCTTACTGTTGGCAATCGTTAATACTGTAGTTTCGTGTCAATTCGATATCTGTTGTACAGATTTCTTTTTGAACTCTGTTGTGCTGTCACGGTTTACTTTTATTTTGCTACATTTATTCTATTAAAAATAATAGAGCAAATTGAACTGCAGGTTATTGAAATTGTTTCTTAGTTTTCCGTGGTTGCCAAACTTTTGTTTGCATTTCTTTTGCTTGTTATGAATTTTTTGGCAAGTTAATTTTGTTGGAATTGGTGCATTGAATTTTGCAATAGTTCTCCATTGTGCTCAACCATGGGGTTGTTAAAAATCTTTAAGAAAGGCTGACGTGGAAGTCATGTTGGTTACCTTTTGAATTCATGTAGATGGAATTTTTCCTTCCAAAGTAAGCATGTATCTTCCTAAGACACAAAATTCATGAGAATACCATACCTTTCTTCATTTTTCAAGTCAGCCACAAGCCTACAACCTCATGAACAGCAGTGAGACCCTTTGTTTCTGCAACTGAGACTTGCTTTCAACTGCAACCGTGTAACCAGGTGGAAGAAAGACTAGAACCATCTTTGTAACCCATGGCCCTTTTCATCATATTGTTAGTTCATGAGGCTTTCTGTATCTTCTTCTGGAGAAGATTCATTTGTGAAGAAATTCTAGCAGGTTGTTCTCCTGACCTTCCAGTGTTAGGAATGACGGAGTCTTCTTTGGTAAATATCCAAATCCACTTGAAGATTCTGTAGTTTCTCAATGAATTGTGTGTTGTGATGCTTTTGATGCTTCATGGTGTAAGCACATTGATGCGGTTATTTTTGTGCGTAGGTGCACAGGTTATGAACCCAAAGCGTGCTTAAATCATGGGATGAAGAAGAAACCATACCCTTTCCCTCATGTATGCAAATGCTATTGGCTGCACAGTTGTTAATGTATGTGGATTTGAGACCTTAATTTATAATGGCTAGTTCCAGCCGCAGTTGGAATCTTATTATGTCAATTGAAATTGGCTTAAGGTTTCTATTCTCATTTTTTCTCAACGTAATTATCTCCAAGTCCTCTAGATATCCGATGGCTAATTTCAAGATCATATGACTTGGGTAAAAAATGCTGACGCATGATATTTGCTTATCGGAGAAACTTCAGATTGGTGTCTGTAGCTTCTTGAATTGGTGATTCATTGATATATAGGTGAGAAGTATTTTATTTTATTTTCAGTTTTTAATAGGAGGAGGTGAGAAAATTGCTGATAAGTTACATTTGATAATAAAGAAAGGTGGCAAGAAATGTATTTTTGCTGTCCAAAGCTTCTGCTTATTATATGGTGGAAACTTGCAGAACGCCAAGGAGATGATGTGGTTATTAGCTTAAAAGAATTCACTGCAATAGAGGGCTTGTGTTCCATGAAAAAGGATGCAAATGATGCGCACAAGACAGTCCACATGGCTGCTATATTGACTCTCTATCAGGATCTTTTAACAAACCTTAAGTGTAGGACTATGTTGAAACACTATTGCTAAGTTCAGTGCATTAACCACAACAAATTGAAGTCAGAAATATGCATTTTATCCAAAATAATTCGTAGAAATCTTTGCTAGTGAATAATTGACCATAGCTGAGATGGTTTGGTGAACTTAAAAATGGGTTTTTATTAGAGCTTCTGATGAACCTTTTTTTCCTAAATGTACCAGTGATTACAGAGTCGGATCTGAGTAGGTGCGTTGGGGGCTGCTTATGTGCGCACGCCATGAAGTTGCTCACCACACAAGTGCCTGTGCTGGGATATCATTAAGATACTGAATCATATGTGTGATTATCATTGTATGTTAAACTCAATTTTTTTTAAAGTAAAATATATATATATATATATATATATATATATATATATATTATCAAGGTTTCCTGCTTGGTATGTTGCAAAAATGTATAGCATCACGTTAAATTCCAACTTTTGGGGTTGGGCATAATTTAACTTTAAGCAGGCTTATTTTTTCCATTAAAACGATCTGTTGTTTCTGTTGACAGATAGGCCGATTCGAGCCGATTCCTTGTCAGGTCCATGAAGCAACAGCAGCAACACAAAAGAAGCAATTGGAATTTCGTGAGAATATGACAGAAGAAAATCCAAGTAGCTTTATGGGGCAACAAGAACAAGATGCCGAGTTAAATGAAGGCCCATATGGAGTGGCAGCTGCAGTAGGTGTAGAAGTCAGACGATTGATTGATTAGCTTGCGATTATGGCTGTGAAGTGCGTGGGAGATAGTAAAGCAATGATTAGCTCATGATTGCATTGGTTATTGTGTTTTGCTAGTTGTGACAGCTGATTGTTATTATTGAGTGTGTGTGCTGTGTGGAAGAGATTTCATCTATAAAAAATAGGGAATGTAACAGTACAAGGCATGAATGGAAAATTACAATCAAATTCTCTTCTCAACATTCTCTTACTCATATTCTCTCATATCTCAGCTTCTCTCTTAGCTCTTCTTCCTCTTCTACAAATTTTTTAATTCTTCTTCTTTCGGCTGTCAATTCTTTTATTCTCCTGCTTCTCTTCTTCTTTTTCTTCCCATCTCTGTCAGGTTCTTGACAATCCTTTTCATAAAAGGCAAACTATTTTGTTGTTTCCATTAGATGATCTTCGTTTAAAGATTCATGAAGTATTTGTCATCTTTGTAATGTTTTGTCCAGGGACAGACCTATGGGAGTCGGGGGGGGGGGGGAGCAAATGACCCTCCTCACTGGCGGCCAGACGCACACAGCAAGGGATTATATAATTTTTTAATCATCACAGTTTTAAAAATATATATAACTGCTGGAGTGAAGAAGTTTCTTCACACGAGCAGCTCTGAGCCTCCCCCTGGCAAATGAACTAGAGAAGAGGAGAGGGACGAAGCACAGCTGCTGGAAGGGACAGACAGGGGGCTCGCCAGCTACGCACAACACTGGAGACCGGACCATCACTGACCGACCCCCTCTCTAGTAGTGAATTTTTAGTTCCGTCACTGGTTTTGTCTTATGTTTTAAAAGGGAAACGGATTTCCATTCCTAAATTTGTTTCGTTGAAGAAGTTGACGTAGACCTATTTTTGGTGTACTTTAGTGGGAAAATAAATACTTACAGTGGGCTGGGCAACTAATAATTTCATGGTTACCATAATTGGCAAACGTAACATATACTGTTGTGTTATTTGATTTGTGCATACATTAAATTCTTTGCTGACTACAACACGGTTGATCTTTTCATAGCCTATCTATGGTGGTCTGCTGAAGAACAAGAAGGCTTCATTATAAGATCTCATAATAACTATGAGAATGATTCTTCTCTTTTCCACTCTGGAAGGTAAAAGTTTCAGTAATGGATTGAATCATTAGCGTCTGCCTTTATCCTTTGGAATTATTAAGGAATCTGCCTGTGATTAAGACAAACGGAAAAACATTATCAAATAGCCTTTTAAGTTTTAAGGTGGGTGCTTGCAGTTTCTCATTCATGATTTGAGCCATCTGAAGGAAGTGAAAGGGTACGGAGAACCATACCATGTCACCAACAACTAAGTGCCAATACAGAAAGCCCATAAAAATAGATGATGTCATATAGGCCATTTTTCTCAGTACCACTAACATACATGTCCTGTCCAGCTCAACTTTAATATTGATATAAAGATTCACATTTCAGTCTCAAAATACAGAAACTCTAGTATCAAATATCCTACAAAATTTAACATGTATTCATGGCTTCATAAGATTTTCCAAAATGCGAGACAATTCTAGTAATAGTCTGGCTGGTGGGGCTGGGAACTAGACTATGCATTTAGTGGAATTCTTGATGATGCACGATATCCAGTAACATCAAGCAGGCACGCATTAAAAGAAAACGGCAACTATTATATGTATAGAAGTTTGGACAGACATTTCTATAGACTAGCCAATATTACGTAAATCTACTTGACAGAAAATGAAAAAAATATGATCATTTCAGGACAAAATTGTTTTAGAGCTATCCCATCCCGTCTTAGGCCATTATAGCCAACCTTGGCTGCTTGTCATTCCTAGCAAGAGTAGCATCACTCAGTGACGAATCAGCATTTCCTTGACAATGAAAATGAACAAAACTAGACCTATAATTATATTGACAACGTATACTGCTGGGGGAGTTGGCCTATGGATTGATATAGTCTCTGAGCAAATGAAAGAGTCCTCCCTATCACTGCTTGTTGACCCAGCTGACCTCAATTTCAATTTTGGCTTTGCTAGTTGATGATGTGTTTTGTATCTGTAGCTCAAGTTCCTCGCCTCATTTGTTGACGCTGTGTCGCCCTGCAATTGAAACATGTCCGGTACACTTTGACAGTTAAGTTCCAAAGGCCTTGGAATTTCTTCACCAATTAATTCAATGCAATTTATCTGTGCATATGAGCTTTGAGCATCCTCTGGAGCCATGTAGCAATTTTCCATCTCTTGCGCAGGCTGTCACAGAAAAATCAATTGTTGATTTGATCTTTTGTGCTCATAACAGGTAAAAGAATTTATGAAATCCCAGAAGACTACAGCACGAGATGAAATTAAAATATATTTGATTTACTAGAGATAGTAATCAGATATAGTTCAGTTTCATCTCTAGAGATAGATAGCTCCCACGTTCTTTTAAATTTTTATTAATGATTTGACTATGAAAAAGGAAATTTTTGTTGACAACAACAAGATGTATGAAATCCAAGAAGACTACAACACCAGGAGTACAACAGAATATAGCATTCTATCTATTGAGCATGTCAACAAGATGTAAGTATCAAGACCATATTTATACCTTTTCACATATTTTATCTTAAAAATATATAGCAAGTTTGTCAATTGGAGCAAATATGCACAAAAATTAACAAAAACCTATGTCAACATAATAGGCAATTAAAAATACTAAAAAAAAAATGGGTGCATCTGTTATATATTTTTTAGATGAAAAAAACATGGTGCCCCTAAACCTAAATATTAGGAAAATATTTGCTTTTTTTGTCTAGAATATTTATAAAACATGGAAAGTATCTGTCTGTAGAGATGAAACTGATGTATATTCGAACTACTAATATTATCAACGGCATGAAATAATACTGATTAAGTTTCACAGTAATATGATGATCTCAGTTTCATCATTAGAGAGAGATATATAAATTTCTCACCTTAACTGTGCTTGATATTTTGTTTAGCCTTCCGCAAGAAACTTCCTGCGGAGTTGTGCCTTTGTGGGTTGTAGGCTTGTAAATCCTTGTAAATCCTCCACCAACTGATTCATTGTGATTGACTGAGAAATTCTCGCAATTAAAATAATCACCCTCTGCTCGTCCTAAAGCCAAAGTTTCAGGGATTTGGGCGGTTGGCAATTGCTTGTATTCTTTCGAATTGGCACCTCCACCATACAATTTCAAACATTGGAAAGACTGCCATAAAAATTATGAATAGCTGAGGTAATGTTTTAGGTATCTGCATCAGGTACATTAGATTTATGAATTCAAAGTGACTATGATGTAAAAAATGTAGCAGAGCTAGTGCGTTAGACCCATTTAAGAAGTTTGTAAAATGTTTTTTCTCCACATCTGAAGATCTTTAATAAAGCACATAGTATTTTTTGATGCTCCTGAAATTAATTTACATGGAACATTCTCTAACAGCTAACAAAAAATATTTTTTCACCTCTCCACCGCCAGCTTCAGTCTCCAAGTCATTGCTATCCTCAAAATAAACTTCAATTTGTGACCTGTAGTCATCTGGGAGAATGAGAGCATTTTTTTCACCGAAGCATTCATCCAAAGAAAGGAATGAATCTGCCAATGCTACGGGATCAGTGTCTTCAGTAGTATCACAATAATTCAACCCAATAAGTTGACTATCAGAGAAATTGGTCAGTGACAAAAGCTTATCAGAAGCTTCCAGATCTAAGTGCATTTGTGACAAGGATGAAGAAGGATGGTTAAAATCCATTCCAGCAACAGGGACAAGAGACGGCACAGCATCTGTCTGTCATCGCAAAAACGGAAAAAATAAAAAAAAGAGTTACCATAATAAACTCTTATGCACCCTTCAGATGCGTCACATGAAAAGTTAAAAACTAATACTTGTGCTGCAAGCTTTTCAACATCAGCCACCACAAGGCAACTATGTTCGCCTTCATCATGGGGTGAATTATCAGTCTTCTCATCTGCTTTATCCTTCAATCTGCAGAAAACAAAAGCCCTCTGCAAATGTTGAAGGACCGGAAAATGAGAGGACATATAAGATATTAGTATATTTTTCACTAAAAGCTGCTATATATTACCAGAAACGAGATGAACAGAATCTTAACCATCCAAAATGCTTAGATTCAGTTGATATTCTTATCAAATACCAAATTAGAAGGGTAAAAAAGTGTGCAGAGCACTACAATACTTGTAATGCAGAGTGAAGCTCATTAATTGGAGTTTAAGGCAATATGCAGTTCTTAAGATAAATGACAATGAAAATCATGATAGTGTCAAGCCATTTACGGGTGATAAACTACAAAGAGTAGTTCAATACCTCACAGTTCAATCAAAGATAATGACCTTAACAATGACAAATGCAACATATCCTGCCAAATTTTGTACCACTTTTTGTATTCTCCAATGTATCATAAAATTCCTATTACACATTAGCACTTCATTCTAAAAATTCACAGATTGGTGTAAGGTTGTGACAAATTAATGATGCCCTTCCAGGAGAGATAATGGAACTCAGAGAAGACTTCGAAAAGAAATAGCATTTCCCTTACAATTGCTTCGCCAATTATATTTAACTGCCAGGAATTATTATTTACATTGACAAAAAATCTTCCAAACACACAACGCGAGCACCATAGTACTAACATAGAAATCAACAGAATTAAAAAACATGTGTCATTCAATGCATACAAATAAAATTAATGAAATAATTTATCAAATGAGTGGCCTGAAAGAAAAGTACGGATTTTGACTATTATTTAAGATGGTTGTGATCTGTAACTAAATAATGGCCCGTTAGACTTTCGTCTTTAGAAAAAATATCCTAAAAACATAAGCCCAAGCAGGTACATTACTCTAAAAACAAATTCTTGGTTTAAGCCATACCTGGTCAGGAAGGATATTTTTAGATTGGAACTCGTGTATGACCCAGTTGGTCCTGACTGGTTTAGAACCGGGAATTTTATAATAGAACACCAAGTTTCTTTTTGTACCAATTTCTTCCCCCGTCTCCTTGGCTTTGATAGAACGTATTTTCCCAGTGGGTTTCCAGAATCCGGTCCTAGTTGTCCTGTTGGCTCGTTTACTATTTGAATACTTGTAATCAAGGCGATGAAAGAAATACAAAAATTGATCATTTGATGATATTAAGGAAAGGTCTGAGAAAACAGAAGCACACAGAGTAAGGGCATAAAGAAACAAGCAAGTTTATAAATTAACAAGAAAAAAATGTGTTGAATTTATGATTGTTCGTTCATGTAAATAAATCAAATGATAAGTTACATTACCAGTTAAGTCGAATGGATCACATTGGCACAGATTAACTTCGCTAACATTATCAACAAGGGAATCTTCACCATTCATTTTATGCAGAAGATAATAACTGATGATTTCTTCATCAGTTGGGTGGAATCTGAAACCCACATTAGAAGGGCGCTTCCATTTTTGAAGGGGATTTGATAGATTCATTATATGATCAAATGGGTATTCAAGAAAATCCCTTAACCCAGCTGAGAAAGGAAAAAAAAAAAAAACACTTGGGCTAGCGTTCTTGAAATGCGGCGACTTGTAAAATCAAAGTATACACCTAGAAAACAGGTCTGTTCATTTCTGGTTATGTACTTCGGAAATTCGTCCAAGAAGCAAAGTTGATGTTTCTATTTGAAGGAGGGAATAAAAAGAATTGAATAGCATTGACTTGACTACCGCCTTCCTTTTACTGATCATTCATCAAAGCTTTAAGCTTCAACTACTTCCATGGCAAGTTAACCGAAACTAAAATTAAACCAATTGGGATTACAATTACATATTTTCCCGTTCCGTTGGATTAAACAACAGCAGGATATATTGTTTTAAAAAAGAAAAAAAAAAACAGCAGGGTCCCGCAATTGAAAACTTTCGTCCTTTCCGTACAGATTTTTGTTCTAGTTTATGGCTATTGCAGTTCAGCGCTCTGTCAGCCACTGCTGTCTCTCTACCCACTACGAGCGAGGCATCGTGTGATCGGCTATTGCCTTTTCATTGGCAGTTTACTCGGTGATATAATTGAAATTTTTTTAATAAATTGAGGGTCTATTGGTCATTTAAAGTTACTTGTTGAGAAAGGATTCAACACCAACTCGGCAATTCATTATTGGAACATTTCTTTGGGAAAACACCTGAAGGCGAAAAATCATACTGCCCCTCTCTTTTGATCAGATTTTTTTTCTTTTGATCAGAATCGTACTCCCCCTCTCATTTCAATTATGGTTGCGTTTTAAAAACAATTATACATATTAAAATAATTATTAATAATTATAGATTTCATAAAAAACATATAATATTTTATTTAATTACTCCTTTTAATTATTTTCTTTTTATTAATTATTAATTATATTTAATATTACTTTCAATTTATAAAAATAATAATTAAAATATAAAAAAATTCTTTTTATACGATAATTTAGAATTTCAGACGATAATTAAAATAGAACTGGGAGTATAATACAATCCTAAATTATATAATACAACCCTAGTTCGAAGCTATAGGACAGGGTTTCAGCCTCCATAAAACCATAGGCATTGCACTGTAAATATGTGAATGGTAACTACTTGGGCCTTGGTCGACAAATCTGGCCCACTAATCCAAATATACAGCTGACTTCATAAATATGCTTTCACATTTTTCTCGGAATTCCTTAAAAATACCTAAAAATAAAGATATTTTTAAAACTGCATACTTTTATGTCTATAGAAGTTTATGTTTAGTATATATTTGATATATTAAAAGTATATCATAATAATGAAGGTGTTTTTATAAAATTAAAAAGGATATATAATGTATTTTTTAATTACATTTTAGAATAACATACACTATAAAATAATAATTAATTAAATGAAGAATTAAACAATAAAAATAAAAAGAAAATGGAGATTTTTCTGAAAGGAGATTTACAAAACCAATTATAAAAACAGTACTCTTTTTAAACGTACTACACAAAGGAAAAGCATTAATATTTTTATAAAAATTTAAGTGAAATTTTTAAAAATATCTCACATTTTATTAAAATATTTTTTTCAAAAATATTTTTTCTCTCATTTCAATTAATATTTTATTAAAAAATATATTTTTTTTCAAATTCTAATATTAAATAAATATATTCTAATAAAATAATAAAAATTTAAAATATATTTTCAATAAATAAAATATATTTTAAAAAATTAATTTGAATTACACATAATAAATAACACTTTAAAAAATTAAAAAAATGTTAAATATATTAGAGCATATTAATAAAAATTTAAACAAATTTTACATATTATAAATATTAAAAAAGTTTAAAAAAATATTAATTTTATTATATAGATGTTATATGTATGTTATATAGATATTATAGATATTGCGTAGATATAATATTTATTTTATGTATTTATTATGTATATCGCATATATATTATACATTGCACATGTTATATGAATATTGTGTGTATGTAAAATTAAAAAATATTAAATAATTGATATAAATATTATATAGATGATGTGTGTATGTTTGGTATATATTATGTATGTGTTACTGATTATTATATGTGTATTATATATATATGTTGTACATATATTATGTATATGTTTATTTTTTATTTTTTAGTATGAATAACAAAAATATAATAAAAAAATATTTATAGATAAAAATTATAAATACAAATAAAATGTAAAAATTAAAAATAACAAAAAATGAAAATAAAAAAATTAATGAGTTTTTATGTAAAAAATAAAAAAATCAAAGTATAGTCTTAAAAACCCGGCCGTAAATTTAAAAATCAAACATTAAATGAGGTTATATGGTGTAGATTCATCTTTTATTAACTTCCTTCAAAATCTAAAAATTTTATACGTGCTCTTATGTAAAGATGGATATTTGATCGATTAATTAATTAACCAATAAAACTTTATTTTAATCGACTATTTTAAATTTAAAAAATTCTAATCGAATTAACTGAATATTAAATTTGATCGGTTTAGTCAGTTCAATCTATTATGTTAAATAATCAAACAATTAATTTTTTATTTTAATAAAATAAATGAAAATAACTTTATTTTACAATAAAAATATACTTGTAATAAAAAAATTTATATAATTAAGAATTAA
Organism: Garcia nutans; assembly: GCA_947685225.1. NCBI lineage: Eukaryota > Viridiplantae > Streptophyta > Magnoliopsida > Malpighiales > Euphorbiaceae > Garcia > Garcia nutans. The sequence goes on along the minus strand of CANTUV010000010.1, from coordinate 10,231,137 downwards.
ATAAAAAAATTTAAAATTTTTTTTATTAATAATTAATCAATCAAATTGAATCTGTTAATTATTAACTAAATAAAAAATTAAATTAATTAAAAATTTTAAATTGAAAAAAAATTGAATTTAAAAATATCAGTTAACTAAATTGAATGTCCGATCAATTAACGGCGGGTACCTGAAAATTGCCGAAAGCTGTTCTTATGCAGTAGTCCAACACATTTTATATATTTTTATGATTTCGGTCTTTTTTTTTCAATCGTTTGGGTTGCATTTCCTATTTCCATGTTCCACCAATCAATATATAAGTAATTAATGTAATATGGTAATTGGTGTTATATTAGTGTCCTCTAAATAATAATAAATTTTTGATAAATAATAATAATAATAAATATAGGATTTTTTTAATATATATTTTGAAGGCACGTGATAAAGAGCGATGTATGCTTAAATTTTTATTAAAATATATATATTATATTCATTGAAATTTATTATAATGACTTTTTTCTTATCTTCATTGAAATTTATTATAATCATTTTTTTTTCAAAGTGATGGTTAAGAAGACTGCATACATTATAAATTAATTCTAATAAGTTTATCATGTATCCTCGTGGCCCATGTTAAAAAAATTCATTTATATTTTATTTTTTTATTGAGATGGATTTTGTTTTTATTAGAATTTATTATAATAATTTTACAATATGTGTAATTTTTTATCAATTACCTTGAAAAAAGTATTTATAACTAATTTTAATAAATTAGAACAGTGATGGACTTATAAACTTATTGAAAGGGGGCTAAATTTTCAAAAAAAAATATATATATAAACAAGTTTATTGAATATTTAATATTACAGTAGTTTAATAACTAATTTGTGCTATTAAATTAACAACGCTTAAAAGATTATAATTATATTCCACAGCTCTATATATTTTAAAAATATTATATAATAACTATATTTTTAATTTTTTTTTAAATATTTTTCTCCATATAGCACACTAAACAATCTATAATTTATGTATATATAAATTTTGATGAAAATTTTATGAATTAAAATAAAATTCATTTAAATTTTTATATATATAATTCATATATATAATTCATTTAAATTTAAATATATAAATAAAATATATATAAATTCTTATATAAATATAAAAATCATTTATGTGTGTCTATATATATACATACATTTATATATTTAAGTTTATTTTAATTTAAATATATAAATGAATATATATAAATTCTTATACAAATATAAAATTTATATATATATAAATTAGTGTGTGTATATATATACATATACATATATATATGTATACATACATACATACATACATACATACATATGTATGTATATATATATGTGATTGGATGAGGGGTCCGAGTGCGAAGCTAAAAGTTGAAAAGAATGAGAGTAAATTTTTTTTTTGTAAAGTCCTAACATCACTCTTATTAAAGAAAAAATATTAAATAATTTATTTACTTTCTTAAAAAATAGTTGAATAAAAAATTATATCACAATATTAGAAATATAAATAATAAAATAAAAAAATACAACTTTTTATTTTTTTTATAATCTTTTTTTTATTGTGCTTTTAATTTTTTTCTTAGATATTTAATTTATGAAATGAATTTAAATTAATTTAATTTTTGCATTTGAAAAGTATTAATTTTTCTAGAAGAAAAATATATTTAATTGTGAAAGAAATAATTTATTAATTTTTTTCTTGTATAAGCTAAATGATAAGATATAATTTAAAATTTTAAAGGGGAGCAAATAAATAATTCTAACAATTTTTATAGCTATATATATATATATTTTTTTTTTTCAAAAGAGAACGAGGGCAGTTGTCCCCCATCTCTCAACATGGCTTCACCGTTGGGTTTAGGGGGACAGTTACATATAAATTCGCCACTGAATTAGAATATTTATTTATGTTTAAAAACAACAATATAACACTCATTGGAAGGACACTTACACCTAATAAATTTTGAAAATACGGTGCAAAAGCAAACTGTGATATGATTTCAGATTTAGTAATAGCAATTAACTACATGTTTTAATTCAATTACAAACTTTAAGGATTGTGGTAGTTTTCTGCCTAAGCATTAATAAACAATTGAATAGGCACTTTAAGGCTAAATAATGACAAATGCAATATACTGATCAGCTTGAACAATAGATATTGAATTACAAGCAACAATTTATTTGTTTAATAACACAATAATAAGATACACAAGTAGCAGAGGTTGCATATATATTTAATTAAACTAAAACTCAAACAGGCTCTCTTTTTCTCTAATTGTAGCTACGAACAATTTATTTGTAATTACGTAAATATAAGCAAATTATATCCTGTTTGATTAATTAAATTCTTTAATAAGATGGCCACTGCATTGCTGAGTTAAGATTGTAATCCATTTCATTAAGGCTTTGGAATGATGCCAAGTGTGCTTGCAGTTGCGAGTGATCTTCCTAAAGAATAATTAATACACAAAAAAGTAGTAAATACGGCTAAGTCTTTCGATTAATAAAATTAGTAATGCATTTGTTGCTCAATCCTCACCTCTGTTGCATTATTTCCATGATTACTAGTACTCGAGTCACCTTCTTCAACGATTGGCACACCATCATCTGCATCTGGCCTTTTCTTTAGTTTGCAAATAGCAAAATCACTCTAAAACAAGTTGAGAAATATCAGAAGCCTTTAGAAGAAGACCAATTAATGAAAGGAAAATCATGATGTGGAAATGGTGGATCGAAACAAACCATGTCTTCGAAGTTGAAAGTGGGATTGTATTCGTGCATGATCCAGTTGGTCCTGACAGCACCACGACTACGCCCTCGATAGAAAACCAGAGTCTTTTTTATAGCACAGTCCTGGATTTTACGATCCTTGCCAGTCACTTTCCAATATCCAGCATTAGTAGTCCTATCCGCCCGCTGACTATTTGCGTATTTATAATTGGGAGGACAAAAGAAATACCACACTTGATCATTCGAGTTATTTGACATCATCGTTGTCTCAGACCTAGCCAAGTCTGCATATATACATTAATACAATTGATAAGTAATTGCAAAATCTTAATAATAATTTAGTACAGCAATATAACGTAATTAATTAGTAGACTTACTAGGTAGCTCCCATGGTTCATTAACTTGAGGGATGTGATGCACTTTATCATGATAGCCAAGTACCTTTAACCTCAGATAATGATGCACCAATTCTTCTTCGGTTGGGTGGAATCTATACCCAATTCCATTTTCCATCTTAAACTAAAACTGCAAAAAGAAATAAAAGGAACAGAGAGCTATATATATGGCTAACAACACTTCTGATCAGCAACAAGAACAAGAAGCTAGTATTGCGGTGGTGATTGTGGGTTTGTTAGCATACAAGTAACAACCTTAAATAGACAATAGATCAGTCTCTGCTTCATTAGAAAGCTATAACATGGACTGGAATTTAATTGGACTCAGAAGTCAGAAAACCGCGTATCTCTTGTCTTAAACACTAAACAATATTTGTAATTTTTTTAGCATTATAGAATATGATTGATAACAAAGTGAATATTTGGAACATCTCAACTTACTCTCCAAGGTTGCTACATCAACTTCTATTACAATCTTAGGAACTTACAAGGAACATTCTCGAATCCTCAATCTACTTTTGTGTAATAGATTGATCTTTTAAATTTAGTCTACACAAATTGGTCGCCATTAACACAACTTCTTTTAACTATATGTATATATATATATATATATATTAATAATACTTTTTGAGTAAAATATTAAGAAAATGCTTATGAATTATGGACAATAGCTAATTGTCCTTTTATTTATTTATTTAAAGCTAATTTTAGATATAACTCAATATTCAGAATTATTGGAAATGAATTTTAAATCAATAGCGTAGAATATTGCGTGTTATGCTAAGGAAGTTGAAGATGAGTTGCTATTTACAATTATGTTATCATATTTCTCATATGCATAATAGTATATAGGCATTCCTTAAGAAAATAAATTAAACAGAAAATTTAGTTGTATTACGATATCCATGTGCATTTTACCTACTTCCTTAATATGTTATCTGGAATCAAATTTCTGGGTTAAAAAAAATCATCAATTTTTGCAAAAAAACATTAATTAATTTTTTTATTTAAATTCATAAATTAACTATCATTACTTATCATACAATACTATTTATTTGCATTTATAATATGGGTTTTTATTTTTGTTTTTTACTTTTTAATGTTAATAACTTTTTATTTTTAAAAAATATAGTATTAATGTTAATCTTACAAATTCTTATTTTTTAAAATATTTTTGTTCCTTTTTTTAAATTTTCTTTATATATAATTATTCTTTTCCTCATAACATAAAAAGTAACTGTGATTAGTCTTTGTGCTTCGTCAAATCATTTCGAATAATTTATGCGTTTAAATGTACCACCGCGCGCGCGCACACACACACAAAAGAGTTTATTTCAAGAAAGTTAAAGAAAATTCTTTATACATTTTCCAAAATGATATCATAAAACATACATCTAAGAACAGTAATAACACAACAATCTCATAAGAAAATGTTCAACAAAGTATACTTCCTTTTAACAGTAACACTTATAGCTGAACATTTTGCAAACAACAGGACACAAAAAGAAGGATTGTATCTTAAAGTTCCAAATGATAGATTACATAGTGCCCAACCACATCTACCAAAAAGCCAACCAATGTAGCAAAACTGAAATCAAAACAAGCAGAGAAACTATATAATTAGTTTATACACTCTGTTACTGAGTGCTAAATAGAAGATGTACTAGGGCCAATTTCAGCAACTGTTCCACGAGGCAGAGGTGTACTAAGGATGGTGTAAGAGAGTTTCCTCTGTTCCAACAGGTGGGAAAAGTGCAGAATTAAGGCTATATTGTGTCTTAGACAATGCTTCCAGTGCATCAAAAAATGTTGGTGGACCCTGTACCTGTAGAAAGAACTACATTATATGTATCCCATAAGTCTTATTTTTGCTATTCTTGCACTAAAAAAAAATAAGAACAACCATGCTAGTTTTTACCTCTAAAAATGTAGTTTCTGCTACATTAATTTGTAAACCAGAGCAAGTTAAAATACCAGCCTTGTCAAGTAGATTTTGATTTCCAGAATCAGATGATGTAAAAAATGAACCCAATTCACCTTCTTCAGATACTGCTACATCTATTTTCTTGTCTGAATTTCGAATTCTAATAACAGAAGTCAGTTGGCAGCTAGGTTCATCATTCTGATAGGCTGACATAGTAGTCATCGCATCTGGATTTTGACCTTCAAGATCAGAAGCCGAATGGCAGGAGCCTAGTTCACTTTCATTACAAGCATAAACAGCAGTCACCTCACTTCCATTTGGATTTCCAACATCAAGAGTTATTGGACAACCCAATCCACCTCCGTTGTAGGTTGATATAGCAGTCATCTCATTCAGATTATGATCTTCAAAATCAGAACCCATGTGATCACTCAGTTCACATTCACCACAAGATTCACAAGCCAAAACCGAAACCGGAGTCAATACAGGCGCCATTTGATTTTCACCTTTGCTAATTTGTTTCTCTCGTTTGTCCTTCAATTTACAAATTAGAAAATTCCCCTACACGAATTGAAGCACGAAACACTAAACCCAGTCATCTGAAACACCATCAATATTCTTCTATGTTATAAGGAGATTATGTCATCAAAATTTCAGGGGAAGTATACTAGAACAATCAAACCTAAAAAAATGTAAGTTCTTCGAATCACATTTCAAAATAAGAACAGCTTCACAAAATCAAAATTCGTAATAAAGTGATCTCCAAAAACACACTTAAAAAATGAACTATCTTATTTCTAAGCGAACATTCCGAGAAAAGTTAGGGTTACCTGGATTTGTGATTCATATTCATGCATGATCCATTTGGTCCTCACAGGTTTAGGGCACTCTTTTTTGTAGAAAACCAAACCCCTCTTTGTACCGATAACCTTCTTGGTACCAGTAACCCTTATTTTGCGAGGCTTACCTGTAGGTTTCCAATATCCAGCCTTGGTGGTCCTGTTGGACCGCCGGCTATGCGAATACTTTAAATCACGGGAACAAAAGAAATACCACACTTGATCGTCCGATTTGATTTTGGATTGATCTATACAGTAATAATCTTAATTAATCTGATATTATGACCTAAACAATAAAAAAAATTGGAGAAGATTTGTAGGTTTACCCGGAAGATCCCAAGGTTCAAAATCGCAGACTTTAACTTCAGCGATTGGCATATCCCCATTATTATTTGTAGTTTTCCGATTCAAAAAGTGCCCGACTAGTTCTTGATCAGTAGGATGAAATCTATATCCAATTACCGGCTTTGATCGTCTTACAGTTGCCATCAATCTACACGAGAAAGCAACATCAGTAAGGAGCAGAAAAATGATTTGAAATTAAACTAAATAATATTCACCTGAAGAAAGAGACGAAATCGAATGGCCTTGCAATTTCAAATAAAAGAAAGAAAATTAAGAGGAAAAAATAAAAAGGAATTTGTGTTTGGATTCCTTAATCGTGGAAAATCACTACTTCGTGGAGAAGTCGAGCAAATGATTGGATTATGGAAAGGAAGTGAATGGATGAAGTGGACCCTATCTCCACGTCAACAAATGGCTAGCCAGTCTACAGTCTCCACTCCACTGAGACCTCGCCGTCAGCCTTCACGTCAACGAACGGGTCGGCAGTCTACATTCTCCACCCCATTGAGACCTCGCAGTAAAAGTGAGACAACGTGCTTCTCCTAACTTTTTTCATTTTATTAAAATCTTAAATTATATGTGCTTCTACGTGCTTTTATCACTAAATATATATAACTAATTAATATTGTGTGAGTTTTATTTTAGAATTTAATAAGAAAAATATTTTTTTCACGTTTCACTAATGAATTTTAGACTTCATTCACCTTAAATAGACTCTTTTTTATAAAATTATCCTTTGATAAAAATTCTGCTCACTCCAAATTCTAAAAATACATCTCATTACCTCTTATTTTAAATTTATCAAAAATTATTACTCTCTATCTTTCTTCTAAACCTAAAATTTCTAAAATCTTGCCCGATTAAAGAGTGTTACTTCCTTTCTCTCTTTCTTCTAAACATTTCCTCTCTCTCTTTCTTTAAAAATTTTGCGTCACTGCTCAATCGTTCTTCAAGAAGGCAGATGTAAAGTATGTTCTCTCTCTCTCTAGCCTTGCTTGATTTCATACTCTTTTTGTGGATGACAATGAATAGAAAGAGAGAATATGAGGATTGAATGGAGAACATCCAATGAGATTATTTGATCTTTATTTCGATTTAGTTTTCAACAGTTGGTTATGCTTTTGGTTCTATTTTGCTATCTCTCTGTTTTTGCTTCATAGTAGTTGGATTTTCTGAGTTTTTATTATAGAACTGACATCACTTGCTAATTGAATTAAAGATGGTGAAGATTGGTGACGCAGAACGGAATTAACAAAGAAGAAGAACGTTTAGACTCTGTTCAAGAGTTTAACCAATGTCGTTTGGTTGGACGAAAGAAATAAGATTAACCTTGAAAGAAATAAGAATTTTATTCCAAAACAATCAAGTTCATAGGCAGCAAAATTAAAACCTATTTATAATGGCTAATTAACCCTAAAACGCCATAAAAATCAAGAATCCGAAATTAAACCCGAAAATAATAAATAAAAATTACAAAATAGTCCCTAAAAACTTAAAACGCGATTTTGAGGCCCTAAACAGCAAAATTTGACCCCCAAAATTTGCCACTATAGTCCAAAGGACAGGTGGCACTTTTCAAAATTGTCCGGCTCGCGAAAACGCTTCCGGAAAGCTATCATGTGATCAATTCGGACCTCCTGGGCAAAAGTTATGCCTATTTTCGCAAACGGCCGCTAATCTTACCGCGATCCAAATTCTACATATACTGCAATTCAATCTGCTCCGCATCAATTGGGTTTAATTTCTTAATGGGTATTTTGATCTTTCTCTATATTGATTAGAAATTTGGCTTTTGGTGCATAAATCTGCAACTTAAATGTCAAATGGTTAATGGGTTTGTTGATACTTCTTAATGATTGAGTAAATGTTCAATATCTTTGATAATTGATTTTTTTCTTGTATGTGAATTTGTTGCATGCATACTTTCATTACTAAACATAAAATTATAAGATTTGCATGAGCTGAGAAGCTTTTGAAAAGTTGAAACCATAGTTTTTATGCTTTTTTTTTAGTTGGACAACTTAGCATTTTGATAGGTGAATGTGCAAGTTTGAAAAAATATATTATTAGGATTAAAATATTGAAGATTAGGATATCTATTATAGCTTGAGCTGCCAAACCACTCTTGTTCTCCTTTAAAATATAGAAGATTAGGATTATATATTATAAATTATGGTTAGCTTAAAAAATATCTAATTATTTAGCACTTATTTTGTCCCATCCTCTTTTATCCTTTCAATTGTCCTCTTTTATCCTTTCAATTGTATGTTTGGAAGTTAATAGAAATAAAATGTTCTTGAGTAGCCCTAATTATGTTCCTATGATATTCTTTTAAGAGAAAAGCGTTAAATTCAAAAATTCTTTATCACTTTTTCTGTTTTCTTGATGAATATTTAATTAATGACATTGATAACACTTAATTCTTTATGTTTTGGAAGCTAGCTAGTAAAATTCAAAAATAAGTTACTTTTGAAATTAATTGCAAATTATTTATAATGAATCATCACTTGAAAGAAAATTGTTAGATTTTTAAACTTTCCAATTGTAAAAGAATATCACCTTAAAATTATTGTTTCTTTCTACACAATAGAGCAATTCCATATCTTTAATAGAATAATCAATATAATAATTCATAATTTATAATGGATTGTTAAGTTTAAATGGATAGAGGGATATTTAAGCTTTGTTATTTATCAATGTTATTCATAATTTATGTTTGTCATTTTGTTCATAAAATGACTACTCTACTTATATTTGGTTTTGTAGCTTGTTAAGTCAAATTGTCTTTCTTAATTATATTCCTTTGTTCAATGATTTTTATGTCAATATTAATTCATGGTATTGTGTTATATATTTTTGTATTTTTCTATTTGGTCTACACTTGCAACATCTTATAATTTTAAAGATGATTTTAATATTTAAACTAAAAGCTCTTTGCATGGTTATTTAATGTTTAGCAACTAAATAAAAGAAGATTGACACTATATGAGTTTATAGGAATATATTTCTTAGATATAGTAAGAAATATAAAAGTACTTCTCTCTTAATGAAGCTCCTTCTGTTGAAACAAGAGTTAATAGTTACTCATTCTTGAGTTAAATTTGTTTGATTTTATGCATATTAGTTTCATATGCTATATGTTGAGTTCTACATATTATTTAGCTATTTTGAAATAGTGAAAAATTATATTTTTTTGAATAACATTGATTGATATTTATTGATCTCTGTTGATATGTTTTGATATTATCATATATGGGATGACTAAAGAATGAATGATTTTTTCTACATGTTGTTTAGCTATTTTAAATGTTAAATTATGTGTTTTTCTTGAATAATATATATTGATCTTTATTGATGTGTATTGATATGCTTTGATATTGGATTACTAAAGAATAACAGATTTGATATATATTGATATGTATTGATATGATTTAGATGAAATAATTAAAATTTTAAATAGTGAAGAAATGTATATTTGTTAACTAATTTGTGCTGATCTTTAATGATATGTATTGATATGTCTTAATATAGTTTGATATACTTTGATGGGTTTATATGTGATGATATGACTTGATATGTTTAATATGAGTTGATGTGAAGCTACTAAAATGTCAAGTATTGGTGTTCTATATATTATTTAGATATCTTAAATAGCGAATAAATGTTATTTTGTTGACTGATTTGTATTGATCTTTTATGATATAAGTTGATATATGATGATATGGCTTGATATATTTTAATATGGGGTTGATATGAGGCTATATAATGTTTAGATGTTTTAAATATTGAAAACATATATTTTCTTAAATGATAGTGCTGATCATTGATGATATGAGTTGAAATATCTTGATATTTTTTATATGTTATGATATACTTGAATATAAGACTACTAAAATATAAAATATTTATATTCTATATGAGTATTTTATGACGAAAAAACTAATTTTTTAGTATTGCACATAGTTTATCTATGGGTCCATGCTTTAAACAAGAGAGATGACACTTATTATAGTGAGGGTGGCAACGATGATGATGATGATGATGATGATGACGATGACGATGTCGAATGTTTTTTATAAGCCAACAAGGATGCCAATTTTTATATTGTAAATATGTACAATTGTTGATTTAAATGTTGAGTTATGTAATTTTGAATTATTTTACAAAAAAATTAGAAGAAGAAGAAACTAAATTATTGATCAAATGAAAAGAAATATATGACAGAATCGCATTAATAAAAGAAAACAAATGAATACATCATATAAGAATATAATTGCACCAATTTGTAGGCTAATAACAATATTCATTGATAAAGCAACTTTTAGCATACCAATTTTAGATAATAATGGTCATATATTATCTTTAATAATATACTATATTAACTTTAAGCGAAAATCCACTAACAAAAAAATATACTATTATCACTATTTTTTCATAGTCATACAAGAAAAATAGGCATTTCCACAGTAGCTATTACTACACTCACAAAGAAAATTTTACCTAACTTACGCATTGCATTTGTCTTCTCTAACTCTCTCTTCTTCTTCTCCAATCTGTCCACTTTTCTTAATAGAGCATTAATGATATTTGTAACTCGTTCATGATTTTTTGGATCAACCCAAATAAAAAATTTATATTTTTCTTGGTGAGTCTACTTTTTCAAATGACAAAACTCATTATTTAAACAATAATAATATGAATATACAATATCCAAACGCAAATAACCTAAAACAAATTAAAATTTTAACATACTCTATGTTTGCTGCAGCCATAAAATGTCTTTCTGGATTATCTTCTGTCCATGACTCCCGAAGAGGTGCAAGCTCACCGTATTCGCAAATTGGAGCATTATATTCAGAATATCCGATATGAGATGCAGGAGACATTTTTCAAATTTGAGGAAGAATAAATAATTCCTAAGGCTTTAAATACATATTTTTAACTATTTAAAACATTTAAACAATATCTAAAATAATAATGCTTTATATTTTAGCAATGTCATATCAAGACATATCAACACATATTATCAAATAACAACACTGATCAGTCAACAAAATCATATTTTTTCACTATTTAAAATATCTAAAGAATATTTAAAATACAAATATTTTATATTATAGTAGTTTCATATCAAGACATATCAAATTATATCAAGACATATCAACATATATCAACACATATCATCAAATATCAACACCGATCAGTCAATAAAATTATATTTTTTTACTATTTAAAATATTTAAATAACATCTAAAATACAAATATTTTATATTATAGTAGTCTCATATCGAGATATATCAAACCATACCAAGACATATCAACTCATATCAAGATATATCAACACATATTATCAAATATCAACATTGATCGATCAACAAAACCATATTCTTTTACTATTTAAAATATCTAAACAATATCTAAAACACAAATATTTTATATTATAGTAGTCTCATATTAAGACATATCAAACCATATCAAGACATATCAAACATATCAAAACATATCATCAAATATCAACACTGATCAGTCAACAAAATCATATTTTTTTCACTATTTAAAAATCTAAATAACATCCAAAACACAAATATTTTATATTGTAGTAGTGTCATATCAAGACATATAAGACCATATCAAGACGTACCAACCCGTATCAATATAAATCAACACATATCATCAAATATCAACACATATCAGTCAACAAAATTATTATTTTTACTATTTAAAACATCTAAATAACATCTAAAATATAAATATTTTATATTGTAGTAGTCTCATATTAAGACATATCAAATTATATTAGGACATATCAATCCATATCAAAACATATCATCAAATATCAACATCGATCAGCCAACAAAACCATATTTTTTCACTATTTAAAGATCTAAATAACATCTAAAATACAAATATTTTATATTGTAGTAGTTTCATATTAAGACATATCAAACCATATCATCAAATATTAACACTGATCAGTCAACAAAATCATATTTTTTTTCACTATTTAAAAATCTAAAAAACATCCAAAACACAAATATTTTATATTGTAGTAGTCATATATCAAGACATATCAACACATACCATTAAATATCAATATTGATCAGTCAATAAAATTATATTTTTTTTACTATTTAAAATATTTACAAAACATCTAAAATATAAATATTTTATATTATAGTAGTCTCATATCAAGACATATCAAAACATATCAAGACATATCAACCCATATCATCAAATATCAATACTAATCAATTAAGAAAATCATTTTTTTACTTTTTAAAACATCTAAACAATATCTAAAACACAAATATTTTATATTGTAGTAGTCTTATATCAAAATATATCAAACCATATCAACTCATATCAAGACATATCATCAAATATCAACACTAATCAATCAATAAAACCATATCTTTTCACTATTTAAAATATCTAAACAACATGTAAAATACAAATATCAGTCAACAAAATTATAGTAAGAAAGATCAACAAAGATCAGTCCACAAAATCACACTTCTTCACTATTTAAAATATCTAAATGCCATATAGAACACAAAACCACTCATATCAAACCATATCAATCCATATCCAATCATATCTTAATTGATATCAAACTATATCAATTAAGATCAATACATATCAGTCCACAAAATCATATTTATTCACTATTTAAAAAATTAAACAACATATATAACCCATATCAATAAAGATCAACTCATATCAGTCCATAAAATTACATTTCTTCACTATTTAAGTTATCTAAATAACATATATAACGCACAAATTTTTTAATCACAAAGAGAGACCTCACTATGGGTACAAATGTTGGTACAACTAATATCTAACCAAACTATATATTTAAATTATTTATATATATTTATTTTAGGATCCAAAAATGTACAAAAAAATAGTAAAATTAAAACACCCATAATAAATTTAAGGACTAAAAATAAAGGGTAACTAACTAATTAAACAAAGACTAACACGAAGAAAAGATCCAAAAAATAAAAACAAAAATAGAAGCCACAATTGATTGAAGGTTGGAGAGAGTATATTAATGCCCATTTAGACACATAGGACATATTCAAGTACTTAGTCACGCACTTATTCGTTATTACAAATCCACCCTCATTATCTTCCTTATACAGAAAATTAGAATTTGCATTTGTCAGATTTTTCTCTTTCAATCTCTCTTCTCCACCTTTTAGTTTCAACCGAGTAAAATGTGGGTATAAAATGGTATATGTTGAAGTAGAGAAGAACTAAAATAGAATTTCTATAAACTCAAATTTTTAAAAGGTAAAAGATCTAAAATTTCAATGGGGAAAGAGGAATAAAAATCTAACGCTTACCTTTCAATTTAACTCAACTATAATTTCTATCAAGTTTATCAACATATTATATCAAATTTCGAGTTTAATGCAATAGAAATAAATAAAATTTCTCATACAAGAATTCTCAAATACATAATCTCGAATATAAGTTAACAGTAATTGTCAAACAATAAGAATCTAATCATTACAAAAATTAACATAATTGGATGTTCTCCTTTCAATCATCATATCCTTAGGAATAAATCAAGCAGTGGGAGAGAGGGCATACATTGACTTTGCCTTCTTGAAGAATAATTAATCAATAGAGCAAGATTTTGTAAGAAAGAAAGAGAGGAACGTTTGGAAGAAAGAAAGAGAGAGAGAGGTTACGATTTTGATCTACTAAGATTTTAGAAATTTTAGATTTGAAAGAAAGAGGGAGAATTTCTTTTGAGAATTTTGAAATCAGAGGTAATGGAGCGTGTCTTTAGAAATTAGAATAGGTGATTTTTTTTTATCGAAAGGTAATTTTATAAAAGATCTATTTAAGACGAGTTAGGTTTAAAATTTATTAATGATATATAAAGGAATATTTATTTAGTTAATCTTCCTTTTTTTTTTTTTACTAAAAAAGAAACAGGTTTATGATGCAAATGATGTAATTTAATGTAGTAGTAGTAAATTAGACGTTTTAATTGTTTTTATCAGCGAAATATTATAAAACTCATACATATGAATTTGTAATAATATTTAACTAATGTTACACTATTGAACTTCTTATTAATATTAGAAAATATGTTATTGCATTAATCGACTGAACTTTTTATTAATATTAGAAAATATGTTGTTGCATTAATCGATTGAACTTTTTAATTTATTAAATTATCATTAATTAATTTGAGATTAATTGAATTCAATTTTTTTTAAAAAAATGAATGATGTGAATAAATATTAGATAAGAGGATTTATTTTGAACTTTTTAATTATTAAATTATTATTAATTAATTTGAGATTAATTGAATTCAATTTTTTTTTAAAAAAATGAATGATGTGAATAAATATTAGATAAGAGGATTTATTTATCTTTGCATTAATTTAGAATTTTTTTTTTCAAAATTGATTTGTAAATTTAATTGAATATATTTATGACTGATATATACCTTAACAATATTGAAGGCTATTTGGTATGATTTTAAATTGCTTTTTTTTTTTATAAAAATATTAACTACTGTGTCCGACATTAAATCTAACTTGCTGGAATGGAAATAGGATTCAAAAGATTTTTGTTCTTTACATTAAAAAAATAAAAAAGAACAGATATATCAGATATAAATATATTGCACAACAATATTAAAAATAATATGATTAAGGATTAAGGATTTAAATTATTACTAAACCTATTTTCATAAGATTTACACTTAAAATTTAAGTTTAAAAATTCAAAATTATTCTCAATCTAAAAATAATTACAAATATTATCCATACATTACATTGCATAAATATTTTTCTCATAAACTAATCATATTTAAACATATGTTAAAAGCAAAAGATTACAAATATTGGGTTATGCTTGGAATTCAATATCTTAGCCAGCAGGTTTCAGAAGCAATACATATTGAAAGCTAATAAGCCTACATAGAAATACCAATTAATACTCTTATAAATTCTAATAAGAAATTTATAAGATATAGATGCAGATAATGCAAGGAAATAACTAAATTTCACCTTACATGTAAATAATGTAAGGAAATAACTAAAGCATGTTCAGACCCTAAACCAGAAACGTAGAGGTACCAAAGCTCTCATAAGAGCCGCTTTCACTGGGGCTCATCGGAGGGAAGATTGCAGAGTTAAGCTTGTCTTCTTCGTCTAACTCAAGCAATGCTTTCAATTTTCTAATAAAAGCTTGTACATCAACCTGCAAAAAAAAAAAAAAAGAATATTAAAGCATTAAGCTATGTGTTTCTTTAAAAAAACTATTTATAAGGATCTAATTACCTCTGATGGTGTAGCCTTTGCCGAACTACTTTCTATATTTTCAGCAATTGAGGAAGTTGATATATTATCGTCAGTCCCCTTATATTGATTTTCATTTTGTAAATCAAAATCAGAAGTTGTCAGTACAAACGAACTCCATTCACCTTCATCAGAGGCGGCTAACATATCAATTTCAGTATTTAGATTTTGATCATTTTCAGAATCTAATTTGTCATTCACAGAGGTTGAAGTAGTAATCATCCCATTTAGATTACAGTTTTTATCAGCAGCAGCATTATCTGTGACAGTCAAGTCATTCAAACTATGATTTTCAAAATCATAGTCCATATGAATACTCGATTCCGATTCATCACATGATGAATTAATCGTCATCGCATTTAACTTTCCATTAATTGATTCACTTTTGTTATCAACCTTCTCAGCATCAGGCTTTGCTTTTAATTTACAAAGAACAAAATTCCCCTGCACAAGTTCAAAGAAAAAAAATTAACATAAAAATAAAACAGCAAAAAAACAATTTGTCATTAAATCCAGTAAAAGAAAGATTAGTATTTTACCTGGACAGAACCTGAAATAATATATTCATATTCGTGCATGATCCATTTAGTCCTAATTGATTTAGGATGATGTTTCCTATAAAAAACTAAAATTCTTTTTGTACCAATCTTTGTCTTGCCACGTTGATCCATCACTTTACGAGGGTTACCGGTTGATTTCCAAAATCCAATTTTAGTTATACGATTAGATCGACGACTGCGTTTATTCTTATAATCACGACAACAAAAGAAATACCACACTTGATCCTTTGAAACTTTACTAACTTGACCTGTAAGTAAATAATCTTCATTAATCTAATATCCTAACACACAGGACATATAGACAATGATTAGAGAAGATATGTATAATTACCGGGAAGTTCCCACGGTTCAAAATCACAAACTTGAATAACTGTAGAAAATTGCTCCTCATCGTCCTCATAAATTATCTTTGGCTTGAGAAAATAATTAACCAATTCATAATCGGTTGGATGGAATCTAAATCCAACCAACGGATTTGATTGTTCTAGCAGCATTGGACTTGTCATAACTGTGTTAGAAACAAGAAGACAATAGAAATTAAATGAAAGAAGAAAAGTGAAAGGAGAAGTTAAAGATTATTAATTAGAAAAAAAAGCATAAAATAAGAAAAAAATTCACTCACTGGATGAGAAGCTGTTATTCATTCCTCTCCCTAAAATGGGGAACAAAAGTATCTGACCTGAAAAAGGAATAATTTTGTCTAATTTGGAATAGAAATTTAAAAGTAAAAGGAAGAGAGAGAGAAAAATGATCAGTAGCAGAAGCAGGCGAAGTAGCAGAGTAGCATTTTGCTGGAGAACAGGGACAACGAAGATATGTGTCTTTGGCAACTAAGGAGGCAGTCTGTATATATATAGATACAGAAAATGACATAAATTAAAGAAATGAAAGTCACTACTTAGCGCACAAGTTGAGATTAGAGAATGAATAAGTCCGATACTTCACCGAGAAGTTGGTGAATATATTAGATTCGGTCCCACCATGTTACTCAATTTCCATAGGATAGTGGGATTCAACTTGGTTCCCAAGTTATGGCAGTATGCTTCTATAACAATCTGGACTATTCATATTCACCTTCCTATTATTTTCGCATCGAATAGTAAGTCCTTACAAATATGAAAAGAATGAAATTAATATTGTAAATTTAAAGGACAGGACTTTGAAGGTGTGGTCTTTCTTTTTTTATTTTTTCAAAAAGAATGACTTTATCTCCATGCTTTGGACCTGTATCTTCAATTCTTAATGCTTGCTTCAGAAAACATACACAGACTTGTTGGGCCTAGCCCAGCCCATTTAAGGTTTGTTCTGCATTGCATGCTCTCTCTTTCTATATTTTTTATTAATGTTTTTCGTTTTTGTTATTTTCTAGCTTTTTCAAACAACAGATAATATTTTCTTGCTGGGATTTTGTTATTATTCCTCTGTAATGCTGCCATTAAGCGCAAGCAATTGAGAATCGATTTCTTGAGAAAGGTACACCATCACTCTACTCTTATCAAAAGTGAATTTCTAGTCATTCTCAACTATCAAAAATAAAATCACCAGCAACCTAATGTCTGAAAAGTATAAGAAAGGGAAACTTGAATTATCAATTAATTAAACTGAACATGTTTATTCAACCATTTTTACAACAAAAGGATAAAGAGGTACTATTGTAATTTTGGTTAAGAAAGATTGAAAAAAAGAAGAATTGAAAGATAAGTATTTTTTATATATATCATTTTATTACTGAACCAATTTAATCTTTTTTATACAAGAGTTCATATAATAAAAGAGGAAATAATCTATGCTAATAACTGTAAGTAATCATGTGCAGGAAATATTCCAAAAACACTGAAGATTTGACTTACTGGAGAAGAGGCTCTAAATAAGGAAATGATGATTTGCAGAATCTGATCCTATTATGGCTAACACTCCCCCTCAAGTTGAGTAGTAGGATCGCTGATACTCAACTTGCTCAGTACCTTCTCAAATGACCTTCCATTGACTGCCTTGGTTAGAATATCAGCTAATTGGTCTTCTAATCTGACATAGGGAAGATCAACAATACCTGTCTCAATTTTTTTCCTTGATGAAGTGCCTATCCACTTCAATGTGTTTGGTTCTGTCATGTTGAACAAGATTCTCTGATATGCTGATAGCAGCTTTGTTGTCACAAAGTATTTTGCATGTTTCTATAGGAGGAAAGCCAATTTCTGTGATTAATTTCCTGAGCCATAAAACCTCTGTAAGACCTCTAGCTACTCCTCAAAATTCAGCTTCTGCAGAGGAGAGAGCTACCACCTTCTATTTTTTACTTCTCCAAGTCACCAAATTACCACCAACCAGTGTGAAGTACCCTGATGTAGATCGACGATCAATTGGATTAACTGCCCAGTCAGCATCAGTGTAGCATTGTATTTCTAAGTGGCCATGATTTCTAAACACAACTCCTAATCCAAGAGTACCCTTGAGATACCTTATGATTCTGATTACAGCTTCCATGTGGTGTATCTGAGGTCGATGCATGAACTGGCTAACCACACCTACAGCATATGCAATATCAGGACGAGTATAGGATAAATATATGAGTTTCCCTACTAGTCGTTGATATCTCTCATTGTCAGTTGATTCTCCATCTCCTTGTCAACCATACCTGTTTCAGCTAGAAAGTCAAGAATATACTTTCTTTGGCAAATAAATATCCCTTGTTGAGATCTAAGGACTTCTATGCCAAGGAAATACTTCAATGCTCCCAAATCCTTCATCTCAAATTCTGCAAACAATTTTCTCCTGAGGTTGGTCATCTCTTCTGTGTCATTTCCTGTGATAATCATGTCATCGACATAGATTATTAAGCATGTAACAAAATCATCTCGTCGTTTGAGGAATAGGGTGTGATCTGAGTTGCTTTGTTCAAAACCATAATTCTTCATTGCTATAGTAAATCTCCCAAACCAAGCCCTTGGAGACTGTTTAAGGCCATATAGTGACTTCTTCAAACGACAAGCTTCACCTCTCTTGAAACTGTCTGAGAAACCTAGAGGAGCTTCCATATAAACTTCTTCTTTGAGATCGCCATGCAGGAAGGCATTCTTGACATCAAACTGGTGAAGAGGCCATCCATTGTTAGCAGCAATAGAGAACAACACTCTTATGGTATCAATCTTAGCTACGGGAGAGAAGGTTTCTGAGTAGTTGATCCCGTATGTCTGAGTGTATCCTTTAGCTACTAGGCGAGCCTTGTATCTTTCAACTGTCCCATCAGGCAGGTACTTGATTGTAAAAATCCATCTGCACCCAACTGGTTTCTTTCCTTCTGGAAGTTGGCACCTTTCCCACGTCTCATTCTTTGTTAGGGCCTTCATCTCTTCTTCCATAGCTCTAGTCCAGTTCTCAGACTTCAAAGCTTCTTCTATATTTTTGGGGACTTCTTCAGCATAAAGATTGGATAAGAAAGCTCTGGCAGTCTTAGATAAGTTTCCTTCACCTATGTTGCTTACTGGGTACCTAGATCTTGAGGTTTCCCTTTCTGGTGAGTATCTCTTTGGTGGGATCCCTCTATTACTTCTAGGTGGAAGGATGTATCTGCCATTATCCTCCGGTTCAGTAGCTTCTTCATAATTCCTTGGAGACTCTTCTTCTGTTACATCATGAGCATCACAAGGATCATTATTCAAAGGATCAAGAGGCTCAGAACTTCTTACCTCAGATATTGGAGTCAGGTTAGGTAAATCTTCAGTGAGACTGACTTCCTCAGTTTGTACCATTGCTTCAGAGTCTAGCTCGGTGGTCCTGTTAACTTGCTCTTTTGGATCTGCTTCAAAGAGAATATCAGAAGCAGGTAACCAACCTAGGGTGTCACTCTCTGTATTCTCCCCCTGACCACTTGGTTGGTTATTGTAGTAAAATTCTGTTTCTAGGAAGTCACAATTCATAGTTGTGAACATTTGCCTATTATTAGGATCATAGCATCTATACCCCTTTTGATTTACTCCATATCCTACAAATACACACTTAATAGCACATGGATCAAACTTAGTTCTATCACTTTTGGGTACATGGACAAACACAGAACATCCAAAGACTCAGGTTCAAGGTTTAGGGAAGATGGAACTTGAGTTTTTTTTGCTAAAGTCTGAAAAGGTTAAGGATTTTTGTAGGAAGTCTATTAATTAGGTATGTAGCTGTAGCTACAGCTTCAGGCTAGAAAGATTTAGGGACTTGAGAATCAAATAATAAGGCTCGGGTCATTTCTAATAAAATTCAATTTTTTCTTTCAGCTACACCATTTTGTTCTAGTGTATGTGGGCAAGTGGTTTGATGAACTATGCCCTTTTCTTGGGTGAAGTTTTGAAGGGTAGAATTGACGAATTCTCCTCCATTATCATATTGAAGAATTTGGATGTCTGCGTTAAACTGTTTGTTTATCATATTATAAAACAACATAAATTTACTAGCGACCTCAGATTTATTTCTCAAAAAATATACCCAAGTCATTCGGGTACAATCATCCACAAATATTAAAAAATATCTCAAACCATGACCGCCCACAACTGGTGCCGGTCCCCACACATCAAAATGAACTAAGAAAAAAATAGTGTTTGTCCTGGTATTATTATGACGAAATATTTTTCTGTGACTCTTAGCAAACACACAAGTCTCACAATTCAAATTATCAATAGACTTAAAAAACATAGGAAAAAGAAGTTTTAGATAACCGGTTGAGCGGTGTCCTAGGTGACGGTGCCATAACCAAGCTTCTCTATCAGCAGTCCCGTAAGCAAGCATCACAGTGCCTTGTTGAGAAACCTCATTCACATAGTACAATCCAAGTCTTTCAGTGCCACGTCCAATTATCTCCCCCGTCCGAATATCCTGTAACAAACAAAAAGTTGGAGCCATTAGAACAATGCAATTCAGTTCTTTTGTAACATGACTAATGGAAAGAAGCTTGTGAGACAAAGATGGCACATAAAGGCAATTTGACAATTTCAATTTTGGAGAGATTTCAATTGATCCTGCTCCTTCAACTGGTGTGAGTTCCCCACTAGCTATCTTAACATGAGTTTTCTGAGGTTTTGAAGGTTCAATAATGTCTTTAGCATCATTTGTCATAGTATCAGTAGCACCAGTATCAAAAACTCATTCATCTTGCTCATCTTGATTCTGAACTAGGTTTGCTAAGCCTATTTTCTCATGTTTAGGGGTCAAACTGTAATTATCAGAAACTATGGGTCCCTTATTGTAATTCAGAGGATGACAATTAACACTCTTTTCTAAATTTGGTTCAATTTTAGCATTACTAATACTCCAGGGACTAATTTCAGTTTTTTCAAACAATAAGGGATCAATTATAAAATAAGCATGAGTTTGAGGACTTGAGTGTACTAACTCAAGTCCTTTACCTATAAATCCCTCTGTTTCCATATTCGAAGAAGCCCTAGCCGCTGCCACCATTGCATTTCCTTCTCTCCCGTTCCCATGGCTACTGCCGCCGCCGCTGGTAGCGCCGCCGTCGGTGTTGCTCACGGCGGTGGTGGCCCTTCCTGTTGTACCTTTGTTCCTATTTTTCTCGGTCCACCATTCTGGATAGCCTACCAGTTCGAAACATTGATTCTTTGTGTGCTTGGCCTGACCACAGTGTGAGCACCGGAGTTTACTTTTATCCGGTCGGAATGAAGAATCCTTTGAGCGGGAGTCTGATCGGCGCTGCTGGCTTTTCGAAACGAGCCCTAGGGCTGCCTGATCTGACATTCCAGAAGCAATCAACCCCTCGCCAATACCCTGTGATGTCTGATTTGTGATGTTTGAACCACCGAGGATGTTTACAATTGCAAACTCTTTTCTGATGGTGGCGTAGGCCTCCTCGACGGTTGGTAGAGGATCGGTACGTAGAATCTCTCTTTTAACCTGGTCATACTATTGGTCTATGGCGTTCAGGAACTGGAACATCTTCTGTTCCTTTCTGATGTTGTTGAACCGAGCTATGTCCGCTACACAGGACATTGAGTTAGGTTCTCTTCTCTCGATCTCTCCCTAAACACCCTGTAATTTGAGCCAGAAGTCTTCTAGCTTCATTGTTCCCTGTTTCATTCCATTTACTTTTGAGTGTAACTCAAAAACCTGTAATTTGTCGCGACCACTACTGTATGTGGTTGCTAAGGCGTTCCACAGATCTTTTGATGTTGGGTATTCTGTCAGGTTATTAGCGATCTCAGGTTCTATGTTCTGAATCAGCCATGAGAATACAAGGAAATCGTCTTGTTCCCACCGATCATAATCTGGATCTCCGATGGTTGGTTGATCTGGGGTTCCAGTTAAGTGGCTGAGATAGGCCTTGGATCTGCCTCCAATGGCCACCCTGATCATCCGTGACCAGAGGGTGTAATTCTGGGTATTCAGTTTTAAGCTGAGGGTTAGGGTGTCTGAATTGTTTTGCTTCTGGTTTGTCTGTTGGGTCTGTTGAGTCTGATGGGTGCTATTTTTAATGAGGTTAGCAATCCTCATTGTAAGTTCTTCATCCGAGATAGAAGAAGAAACTTCCTCGGCCATGTTGAACAGATACTGTTACTGTTACTTTGATCTTGTGCAGGTAATGGTAAATGATGATTACTGGATTTGATCCTGCTCTGATACCATATTGTAATTTTGGTTAAGAAAGATTGAAAAACAAGAAGAATTGAAAGATAAGTTTTATATATATATATATCATTTTATTACTGAACCAATTTAATCTTTTTTATACAAGAGTTCATATAATAAAAGAGGAAATAATCTATGCTAATAATTGTGAGTAATCCTGTGCAGGAAACATTCCAAAAACACTGAAGATTTGACTTGCTGGAGAACATGCTCTAAATAAGGAAATGATGATTTGCAGAATCTGATCCTATTTTGGCTAACAGGTACATATCCAAAAAAAAAACAAGCTGCTAGTTCTTAATACAATTATATAGTTCTTAATACAATTATATGGAAAAGTTATATAATAAGGATTCCCACTCACTATCTATTTGTATTGACTATGCACTCACTTCTTGAAATGTTGTTTCTCCACCATTAGAAGCCACTGGAGAACTCAGAATAATCTTCTAGGAATCAGGATTTTGATTATCAAAATCATGAAGGTGTTTACAAGAGGGAACTCCACCAACCTTCTGTAGAAGCTGATATGGTAATGCTCTTCCTGGGTTTTATGGTTTTGAAAATCCAAAGTGACAAACTGACTTGGTTTTGATTTTCTGTTTTCTTAAGCTAACTTGGTTTTGGCTTTTGGTAAATTTTTGGAAATTTTTTAAAGACTTCGTAAAATCAATCATTTTTATATATTTAAAAAAGGCGACCTTACAAAATAAAGATGCAAGATAATAAGATTTTGTAAAATCAAGCATTTTTATATATGTAAAAAACGCGACCTCATAAAATATGAACCAAGATGATAAGACATTGTAAAATCAAGCATTTTTATATATGTAAAAAATGCGACCTTACAAAATAATGTGGAAGACAGATTTTTGTTTTGGAAGTTTTGAAAAACTTTGTAAAACCAAGTTATTTCTGTATAAGTTATCATTTTACAAGCTACCTTCGTTTTGGTTTCCTCAAAATCAGAAGTCTCAGAGCTAATTTGTCCCAGAACCTTCCTTATTTGTTGAAACAGCTCAAAAGAATTTGAGATATTTATAAAAATATAAGAAAAAATTAAAAAAAAAAATTTAAATTTATAAAACACAGAGGAGAGTAAAATTTTCCTAAAGAATTTTGATTTTTCTAAACCAGAAGCTAGCCATTTGGGTAAACTGGATTGGTTTTCAAATGATAACTTGAAAGTCGTCATCTCAATTGGATTTGGATTTTTCTAAACCAGAATTCATTGGGCAAATTGGTTTGGTTTTGGACTTAGATTTATACTTGAGAGTCATCTCAACAGGATTTGGATTTTTCTAAACCAGAAGCCCTTGGGGCAAATTTGTTTGGTTATAAAGGAATCTTTACAAAACTATTAAAAAAATAATAAAAAAAATTAAATTTATCATATTTTTTAAAATATTCATAAATTTATAAAAATTTATAATTATTTTTATAAAAATAAAAAATAATTTATTATAAATTTATTTTTAATTTATTATAAATTTATATAATTTATTATAAATTTATGAACTTTTATATTTTATTATAAATTTATTATGAATTTATCATAAAATTATTAAAATATCACCGATAAAAAGAGTATAATTATCTCAGTTATGAATTGATTTGGTTATGAATTTGGATTTGGTTGTGGATTTTTCTAAACCAAAAGCCCTTAGGCAAATTGGTTTGATTTTGTACTTTGATGACACTAGAGAATCATCTCATTTGGATTATGATTTTCCACATGAGAGATATCACTGGCCATCTGGTTTCTCCCTTATTACAGGCTGAAACGCAAGTTTTCAGACAAGAATTTAGATTCCCAAAACTAGAAGCTATTAAGCTGCTTGTTTCACCTTTGCTGCAGGCTGATATCAAAATTGTTGAATCCCATGAACTATTCTGAGTCTCCATATGCTAGTTAATGTTTTGTAGCTATTGAGTAGGAACCAAATAGGAACGAATCATGTTGAAGCAGACGCAAATGTAGCAAAGTCACTGCACTTGAGGCTTTGCTTGGCGTAAATGAATTCTGGTGGCGAGCTAAGGTTGTCATCTAGTTGATCACATGCCATTAGCCCAGCCATTTGTTGCTGCAGAAGCACCGTAAAGTTAGCATGAGTTTTGAGTGTGCTTCTCATTCTTTACATGAATTAAATTAAGAACTGTCGGCCAAGTATGACATTTCTCACCTCAGATTTCTTTACAGATTTCTTCAATCAGAACGCCATTACTTAAGTCTATCAGAGGTTCTACAGAACTATTATTAATTTAGGCAAACATACTGTTATCTACAGAATCTAGAGCCGTTATAGCTCTGATACCAAATTGAAACCCCTACCTACTGCTTAAATTAAAACTGCGTACCTTCTCAACAGTAGAAGTTTCACCAAAGTGCACTGCTACCAAATTGAAATGCGAAAGGAAAGAGAGAGAAGGATTTAAGATCGAAATGGAACTCTAGATTTTATTGCTTGAATACTCATTTGCTCTCAAGTGTTGTGTGTCTTGAGAAGAGCAAACGAGCTTTTTATATAGATTTACAAAGGCGGATTCCAAACTCAATTAAGTCTGGAATTTTGAGCGCCAAATAAAATTACATAAATGCCCATAGATATTTCACAAAAGAAATGGCAAAAAAGAAAGATTACATAAAAATGAGCGGGAAAAGATCTCAAATTCTGATATCTTTCCTCGGGAAGATAAGCAAAGTGGTCGACAATGCTGACCAAGCACTTTCCACATAGATACCCATAAAAGGTTGGAGGAGGGTTTCCCACTTAAAATTCATCTCCTTAGACAATATCCAGATGAAGTTTTCAGTTAGGACTGACGTATGCCCTAGTCTGTTTCTGCCTGCTCTGGGATGTGTAAGTCTGGGTTGTCATCCTCAAAATCAGTGTATCTCTGATAGTAATCACAATCAGAGTCTTCATCTGAGAAAAAAGGAGCATCAGGCCCAAGAAAACTGTTGTCTTTCAGCCCATATGACAGCTGTAGACGTCTCACCCCATAATTAAAACCCTTGTGGAGTAGGAATCCAATTAGTCCAGGGCTTTTTCTTTTGAAACTCCATAGTAAGGACATGTTCGATATTTAGCCCATAGTTCTGAACAGTCCAAAGCTTGGAGGCTGTGAGCATGGCATGATCTTGTGATAGGCCGGAGTAAATATTCCAGTAAACCTATCCTGCTGTGGAGACTCTGAGTAGATGATGATACAGAGTCGTCTTCTTCTTCCTGTAATGTAAGTTGCCACGTATTGATAAATTAGCAAGCTAACCTTTGTTCCAAAGAACTGTGGGATTTCTTCAGCAACTGTGACGTTGATTATGTGAACAAGGCCCATAAAGAAAAAATATTCCATTAATGCTCGGTGTTGACAATTGCCCATTCAACACTCACAGTCAGAGGCTCTGTAGAAGGATCATCTCCTTCATTATGGCCCAGCTCCCAGTATTGTTTAGCCCATAGTCCAGGGAAGTTGTTGCCTGTGTCTGTGAATATATCAGCAATAATGATTTGATATATCCTCATTTATTCCAAAAAACTTTCAAAAGCCTTCATAAATATCCTTTTTTTGAACATCAGGCTCAAGAAATTTAAGGAAGTTTCTTCTGAATTCAATCTGTAGAATCATTCTGATTCTGAAATTTTCATAATCTTTTGAAGGTGAAAAATTGTGTTGCAAAGAACACCTGTGATTAGCAATTTCAAAAGATAGCTGGTAATTTTTATACTCGAGTGCCTTTATATATTCTACGAGATAAAAATTATCTTTTGTAAGCTGTGCAATTACAAACTCATCCTGTGAAGGAGGTAATTGCGAAGATGATGCTCCCTGTGTGGAATAGGGTGCTGGTGTGGAGCTGGATAAGGTTACCTGTGAAGGTACAGACTCAGTGGGTTGCCTGTATACGAATCAGGTTGGAGAGGAAACTACCTGTGAAGGAGCCTCTTCCATATGTGTGTCCTCATTTGATTGGGACATAACTGTGGGGTCAATATAGAAATTGACTCGCCCAATTAATTCAATTGCCGCGTCAGTAGCATCTGAAAAGGAGTGGAATCCTTTCCATTTGCAGTTCCTTCTGTCGGCCACCACATGCCATTAGCCCAGCCAGTTGTTGCTGCAGAAACACAGTAAAGTTAGCATGAGTTTTGAGTGTGCTTCTCATTCTTTACATGAATTAAATTAAGAACTGTCGGCCAAGCATGACATTTCTCACCTCAGAAAACGAATTCTGACAATCTTCAAAGACTGTCATGTCTGTCTTCTCATGTTGACTTTCCAAATCTTGAAATGTGGTTTCTCGAATATCATTAGTCACCAATATTAGAAGTTATACTTGAGGAATGATTAAGTTATTTCTCATTAATCACAGTTTGTATATATAACACAATACAGATAGGATTAGTTATACAGATAGTCTAAACTAATTCAAACTAATTTAAATACAGTTGTGATATTAATCTACTTAATACAAGAATAGGTATAGTTATCTAATACCCCTCTCAATCTATGCGTGACTGAACACATAGATTGCTTCTCAAAAATTGAAAACGGCTGCCAGACAATCCCTTTGTAAAGATATCTGCTGTTTGTTCTTTAGAAGAGATATGTCGAACACATAAGTGGCTAGCACTGACTTTTTCTCGAACAAAATGAATATCCAATTCAATATGTTTAGTCCTTGCATGTTGAATTGGATTTACAACCATATAAGTAGAACTAATATTGTCACAAAAAACCTCTGGTTTGTCTTTGGGTTGTACATTTAACTCATGTAATAAATATCGAATCCAAGTCAACTCTGCAACACAACTAGCCATGGCCCTATACTCTGCTTCGGCACTCGAACGAGAAACAATATTTTGCTTTTTAGCTGTCCAAGAAACCAGATTTCTACCAAAGAAGACACAAAAACCAGTTGTTGACCGACGGGTATCATGACATCCTGCCCAGTCGGCATCCGAAAAAGCAAGAAGAAATGGATCTCCACCTTTATAAACCTGCAATCCGAAATTAACAGTGCCTTTAACATATCGCAGTATTCTCTTCACAGCTTGCATATGCTTCTCTCTTGGAGAATGCATATATTGACACACCTGATTTACAGCAAAGGCAAGATCAGGCCTTGTGAAAGTCAAGTATTGCAATGTTCCCACTACGCTACGATAAAACTGTGCATCCGAACACAAAGGACTATCAAGCGAAGAGGATAGCACCTCATTAATGGCAGCCGGAGTTGAAATCGGCTTAGCATTCTCCATACCTGCCTTCTTTAACAATTTTGAAGCATATTTGGATTGGTGCAAAAACAGTCCGTCCTTATTATGCTGCACAGAGATACTAAGGAAATAATGCAAATTCCCCAAATCTGTCACAGCAAATTCAGATTTCAACAAACACAAGAACTAATGCAATAAGGTTTTTGAAGATGTTGTCAACAAAATGTCATCGACATAAAGAAGTAAAACAGCAATTTCATTGCCCTTCTTAAAAACAAACATGGAAGAATCCGCTCGACTTGATTGAAACCCCAAATTCTTCAAGAAAGATGTGAATCGTTCATACCATGCCCTTGGCACCTGTTTGAGTCCATAAAGAGCTTTGTTCAATTTACATACATAATCTGGACAATCAGGATGCACAAAACCACGTGGTTGCTTCATATAAACATCTTCCTTTAGAATTCCATGCAAAAAAGCATTCTTAATATCCAATTGATGGATCGGCCAGCAATTATTTGTAGCAAGAGAAATTACAGTTCGAATAGTAGCCGATTTGACCACCGGGCTATAAGTTTCATCATAGTCAAGGCCTGCCTTTTGTGCATATCCTTGAGCAACTAGGCGAGCTTTGTACCTCTCCAAACTCCCATCCGATCGTAGCTTAACCTTGTAAACCCATTTAGAGCCAATAATATTCACATGAGCTGGTTTTGGAACCAAAGACCATGTTTGATTAGCCAACAATGCATCATACTCGGCAGACATTGCCGTCCTCCACTTGACATGTTTATTTGCCTCAGTAAAACAAGTATGTTCATCAAGTATAGAAGAATGAGAAACCTGTGTCGCTGAAAGAGAGAGTGGTACCTTAGGTCGTCGAGTTCCATCTCTCGACCGAGTCACCATACGATGTTTATTTGTTGGCTGGACAGGATCCGAAACAGAAGTCGTCAATATTAGTAAGCTTATGACCAATAGAACAGAGGGAGTCATAAATAGATTTCAATTTCTGTAGATATTCATCAATGGAAAGAGAATCTTTCGTGGTGCTGTAGAACTCAGCTTTTAACTGAAGAAGTTTTGCATGAGCTTGGTCTTTGAACAAAGCTTCAATAGCATCCCACGCTTGACAAGCAGTCAGAGATACATCAAGTTTTATCAAACTGCGTAAAACATCAGTATTAACAGTCGCCTGTATCCAGGATAACACAAGAGAATCAATCCGTTTCCAGATCAAGAAATCCGGATTTGAAGAAACCGTTCCATCAGAAGCAGTAACCATCTGAGACGGAGGATCAACAGAACCATCAATATGGCAGAGAAAACATCGAAGCCTTGGAGTACTGGAATTATTAAAGATCGCCACAGCAAATAGTTTGTGAAATTGAGGGTTTCACCCACATAGTTTTTGATATTAGAGACTCCAAAAGAGGGATGAGAAAACCGCGAATCAAAGGAAGCAGTAGCTCTAGGAGAAGCAGTTGGGGAAGTAGTAGAAGAAGACATTATGTTCTGAGAGAGAGAGAGAGAGAGAAATAAAACGTAGATAACAAATGAAAAAGAAGAAAGAAATACGCAACAGAGATTTTAGTGTCTCTCTGATACCATATTAGGAGTTATACTTGAGGAATGATTAAGTCATTTCTCATTAATCACAGTATGTATATATAACACAATACAAATAGGATTAGTTATATAGATAGCCTAAACTAATTCAAACTAATTCAAATACAACTGTGATATTAATCTACTTAATAACAGAATAGGTATAGTTATCTAATATCCAAAGCTCTCCAATTATATTCATGTATTGAATCAATAGGCTTCTCATATTGATTCTGATTTTCGAAATTGGAAGGCATTTTGTTGAGGGGACTCTATTGAAATTCTAAAGAGGCTAATGAATAGGTTTTGTGATTGGTGTTTTGATGTTTCGAAACCCAATTATCAAGGTAATTTGGTTTATTTTTCTGGTAAGATGAGTCATAAATCATCTCCATTGGAGTTGTATTTTCTGGAAGAGAATTTATGAATAATTGACTTTCAGAAGGAGAATTTATGACTAAACAATTGTAAACATCTTGGCTGGATTGAGAAATAGAAATGTTGGGAATTAATTGAAAATTAGAAATGTTTGCAGTATCATAAACATTTTGATGATATTCAAAACGAGAAGATTTTTTAGGATTAGAAATGTATGGAGTAAACTGAGGACCACAAACATCTTGATGATAGTCAAAATGAAAAGATTTCTGGGGATCAGAAATGTCTGGAGTAAATTGAGGATGAGAAGCATCTTGATGATATTCAAAATGAGAAGAGTTTTGAGGATTATAGATGTTTGGAGTAAACTGAGGACCAGAAACATCTTGATGATATTCAAAATGACAAGATCCCAGGGGATTAGAAATGTCTGGAGTAAATTGAGGATGAGAAACATCTTGATGATATTCAAAATGAGAAGAGTTTTGAGGTTATAAATGTTTGGAGTATATTGAGGATCAGAAACATCATATGCAAAATGAGAGGAGTTTTGAAAAAAAAATTAAAAGTCCGTTGGACTGACCCGACTCTAAGTCTAGCCTAAAGCGGCCCGGCTTGACCGGATTTAAGGTCGGGACATGGGCTTCTAGTTTTCAGGCCGGATTGCGGGCTGAGGTGAAACTCGGCCCTAGAATTCCCATATTTTTACCCCTATTTTTTGAAGAAAATATTTAGCAGATATATCAATTAGATTCTATTTAATTTTGCAATAAAATATAAATTTATTTTATATTATTAAAATAAATAGTTAATATATTTATATTTAATATTTATATGATTTAAAATATATTTTAAAAAAAAAACCTTTATATAACTAAAATGCCCAAAAGAAAAAACCACTGTTGAAAGTGTCATTGCTAAATGACTAGTGGCCATCCTATAATACAAATCATGACTAATGGCCATCCTATTATACAAATCATGTGTAGTATGCTTATTTTAGCTTCGCCAGGTCGAAATAAAGATAATATTTTAAAATTTATTTGAATTTTTAGCTAAGTTCCAAAAATAATTTTTAGCCTATTTTCAAAAACACCCATCCCACTTTCTGGCACATTTCATTTGATTTCTCATAGCATTTAATTGGAGAAAGTCAATAAATTTATTTAAAAAAGTGATGTTGTTAGTAACCATATGCCAGGAAGAACTATTACATGGGATTGGAACATCACTTCATCAGAACTTACTGCATGAAAAAATTACTCTGTACATGTTAAAAAGTAACTTTTGCTTAAATTGTAGCTGATGTTGGATTGCACCATACCATCATGGATCATGACTTTGCAAGAATTACTCGACTTATTGCTGCTGTTTGTCCAATATATATATTTGATAAAAATTATAAAATATTTTTGAATAAAAAATATAAAAAAGGTGACATGGTGTAAGCTTATCTAGTTTAAAAGCCATCACGTATCCTGGACAATACGGAAAGCATAAGCATCAGATTGACCTTTGTACGCATGAGATCCCTGTTAATCACTACTTTATGTCTTGGATCGCAAGAAAAGAAATGTGTTTTTTTTTTTTTTTTCCTTTTTGTTGAGCAAATCGCTTTAGAATTGAAACCAACCTAAAAATACACAGTTCTCCGCCTAAAAAATTTGGCCGAGGCTAAATCACACCTTGAACTAATTACAAAACTTTAGCCCAATCTTACAGGGACAGTTATTTCTTTTACATACCCTGGATTTCTACTCTCCAAATTTTTTGTCCTTACCTTAATCCATTAACTGTGCCATTTTTTTTAAATAATTATAACACCTGTTGAGGGGCCTGCATTACTACTGGTGAAAACACAACAGTTAGCCGAGCATGATCAGAAAGAGAGTAATTTTCAGGCCACATCCCTTTCTCTGCTTCGCGTGGGAAAAGAACTGCATTTTTTACAGTGAAACCTGTAGCTTCTTCTACGTCTTGTTCTGATTCCTCTGTGCTCTTTGTACAATTTTTCTCTTGCTCTGGACATGCCGAGTTCCAAATCCTCAGCTGCAATTGTTGATCATTTTATTGTTAAAACATATGCTTGCAGATTGTATAATAACAGTCGAAGAAACATACAAGTGGAACAGTGGCTCAAATATATTCGGAAGCCTCAATAAAGCAATCTTCTGAACTAAAAATCTCACTGAAATTCAACTAATTGTTTGCTTGTAATGCACACATAATAACAAGGGACAGACACAAACATGGAAACACACAAAACATGCAAGTCATATTCTCATTATTAGCAACTTTCTCAGAACTAGCTCCCCACGTAGAGCTAGATTTTGACCAGATGCTCATCCCAAATCCTATGCTAATGAAATACGGGAGAACAAATAAACAACAAACCTTAAATTCTTCATAATCAACAATGCCATTTCCATCAATGTCTGCCTGGATCCACAGATCTTTTGCCTGCTGGTAACTCAGTCCACAAGGAAGACCAAGCAAATTTACCTGTATAAGGTTAGTGGTAAGTCTATCTTTCCACTTAAAATTTACCCTTTTTTTTCACCATAAAGTAGCTTTTGTTAAAGTACCTGGCGAAGTCCTTCACAGAAAGCTGAATATGTGATAAAATCATCAGGCTCATCAGCCTTCAGAAATGCAAATGCATCATTTTCACTTAATGAAGCTTTTAGGAGCTGACACTGAAACCGAGGAAAAACATTAGAAATTGAAAGCTTGACCTGCTTAATTGTAATTTCAAAGAAACATCATTACATTATATTCTTTGAACACTTCTCCACAACTGGATCGCAGACGGCTTAGAAGTTTTTGCCCTCATTTGCACAGTAATTTGAATAATATAATAGTTGGGATTAAAATTGGAATGAAGTTTTTTTTTTTTATTTACAACCTACACTCTGCTGTAGTCCCAATAAACAATTCCCACCAGAAAATGGGGACCAGAGACATCATTGACCACATAAAAATTGAAAGACTCATCAAACAGTTGTCTACAGCCGGCCCAGGCCTTACGCCAAGTAAACATAATGCATGTAACATCAAATAATTTAGTCCGAGGGACTTCAGAAAATCTGGATAATAAATTGACTAGTCAACTAGAATTCTTTGTAAGATACAACTCATCTTATACATCCCAATCAATATTTATCTTGTAACTTGCAAAGACAAATTGCTTAAGCAAACAATCTCTAGAGCTCATGGCTGGATTACTTGGAATTAGTTGACAAGCAATAAAGAATGATTTTTTGAAGAAAGATGACATTTCCTTCAAAAGTCTCCTTTGGACAAGAAAATAGAGATACCCAAACATCCTTCAAACCATAGCCATTTAAATGTCAATTATTTCCTCCTCCAATAAAAAAAATACTACATCAACTGCCATAGAAACGGACAGGGAACTTGACCGGTTTAAAAATACTGTTTTTATTGGAATGAATTAACCAATTACTTTTTTTCTACTCCCCAAAACATCAATTACAAGTTTTTAACAACTTATGACTTGAAATCCAAAGAACACACAGCAATGACCTAATACTTGTAAACCACAAAGCCAATAATTGATTGAGAATAGTATAAAATTTTACGAGTAAATTTCTGAGAATGATAGAAGAAATTATACGACTCACCTTTATAATTCCAAATACTGCTTCAGCCCAACTTGTATTCAACGGTTTCCTTGATTTAATAGGATTTCGAAGCCATATGAAATCAACACCACATATGTTACCCCTATGATTTCTGTGGCTCACCCACTGAGGGATGTAGAAGGAAGCATGAAAACATATTTGTCATAAGCAATACGCTTAAAAAAAAAGTTGTGATCTAGACATTCTAACTGGAAGAGAAACTGACCTTGTGGGCATCTGCATCACTATCAGTATATTGATGAGCAATATCATATGATGAAACAAACCCCTGGGATCTAAGGAATTTGTAAACATGCCCACGCTTGCTTCCATTCCAATCACTGTAAGCAGAAAATGAAGGAACACAAATATGATGATGTCTATTTTCAGAGGTCCTTCAAGAAATTATCTACTTCGCACAAGCAAGAAAAAAAAAAAGCATACCCACAGAGAATGATGGGCATATAGTTTAGTTTTTGTTCTCTTTGATATGTTTCCACATACTGTAGTATTTTGCAAACCTGAAATAAACATTGAGGAATACTCACGGTGATATACCCAGAGAAAACAAATAAATATGGAAGTTATGGCAAATGATGAATAATGTAAAATTACCTGATGCAATCTCACAATAGATAGACTGGAATCATGAGGAAATAACAAGTGAGTGTTCACGATAAGAAATTCTTGTTGGGCATTTCCTTTTAGGTTTTGTGGAAGGGGCACAGTTGACTTAACATGTAATAGCTGAGCAACACGGTCACCAAAGTCATTGAAGAGCAACTCATGATAATTTACAACGCTGAAGTAGTCCTTATGCACAGCAGAGAGCAAACCTGTGCAAAGTAAATAATTTTTTCTAAGCCATATAGCAAGAAAAACTTAAAAACCTAAGCTTGAAACAGGTAATAGCAAAAGGGAGAGATTATATAGCAGAATTTTCAAATGAAACAGGTAATAGCAAAAGGGAAAGATCATATAGCAGAATTTTCAACTTCAAGATTAATTGTACTTGACAACAATCACAAAGCAAACTTCAGGATAAAACGAGAGAACATAGTTCTTGTGAAATAAGAAAGTGGAGGGCAAAGAAAAAAAAATTCAAATTACATCAATGAGCAGACAACAATCCTTCCCTTGAATCTCATAGGCTACCCAGTAGTAGGTCCAATTGTGGCAAGGGATGGAACAAAAACACACAAATCCACCAAATTACATCATGCCTGATTATTAAAATGGTCAGGGAGGTCAACAAATATGAAAAAACGTAGCAATTCGCAATTCGCCCAATCTGGGATAAAAGTGAGCAAATATAAGCAGATGATAAAAGATTTTACTCTTTTTTGGTAATTAAATATAATAATTTTCTGTAGCAATGCAGAGAAAGGGCTAAAGATAAAAATTCAAGCCAAGAAAGAAGATTTACCGTCTCCACGGTTATTGGTTCGGGCAAGCTGGAAAGTGATATAGCCTGCATCACCAAGCCTCTCCTGGTACATATGCACAAGTTCTTCATTGCCAACCCAGAATTCCTATATATGAAACCCAAAATTCCACAAAATAAAATCATTCACCATCATATCAAACCCATGAAACGTTACAAAGAAAATATCTAAGTACCATTGTCACTAGAAGGCGGCCAGATCTATTGTGTAAGAGGAACAATTAGAGAAATAAATAGACAAATATCTAATCACCTGAAGACATATAATGGAAGATCTTTCAAAGAGCAACCAATCCAAAATCCTCTGGTTCCTGGTGAACCAGAATGCCTTAGAATCGCTTTCGCGAATGTTCTGGTTCTATTTCACAGCATACAAAAAAAAACGTAAAAAATAAATAATCAAAATTCAATCTTACAATAAATAAATTAAAGAAAGAAAAAAAAAAGGGGAATCCATAGCTTTTTACTTGGGTATCAAGTCGCTTGTAAATTGGAGCAAGGATATTGAAAGTAGTGCAAGAAATGCAGGGCTCCTGTTCTGTCATCATTGTCGAAGACAAGAAGCCACTGGTGGCTCTTGAAATCGTTCCATTTAAAACAATAGTTTCATTCCCACTAGAATTTAGGTACCTCACGCTCGAATTAGCATTTGAATCCACCGCCGCCACCTGTTTCCACCATTCAAAAGAAGAACCCAAAAAAGAAAAAACCAACACCATTGAATTAAAATCGCTTTTCCTTTTCAACCGCGAATCTAAATACCCACCATATAAAAAAACAAAACAAAAAGGAATAAACAAAGCAATATACCATTTTTTCAGTTCTGCCCACTTAGCTATTTCTATTGCCTTGCAAGTAGGTAGCCGAAAGAGAAGAAAACGAAAAGATAAAGAACAACAGAAAGAGAGAAAGATATTGATTCTAGAGATAAATATGAAAGAATGAATACTCGCTGGAAATTTTATGGACGGCGATTATGAGATGAAGATTGCTTTATATGTCACTCTAGCAGGCTTATAATCGTTAGCTTCGCAAATTATATAGACCTTTTTTTTTTAAATCAAGAATTATATAGACCTTGTTCTTTAATTAATTCGTATATTTATGAAGTGAAAAAAAAGTAAGAGTAAAAAATGGATCGCCTGCTTCAGATCTTGTCTTGGCTCTTCTAGACCAATGAGGGCCCATTGTTTAGTTTATTTAACCAGTTACTTCGTATTTTCTATGGGCTGTTCGTATTAAATTTAGTGAACTCAACGACAAAAACTCATCCTATTAGTCAAAAATTTATTTACCATTTGCTTGAAAGGGATAAAGACAAGAGGATACAGTCTCTCTCACGCACCCATTTATTTTATACTTCATCCTATCATTTCCCATGAAATATAAACAACCAATTTAAATAAAGGAGTCGTTAAATTTATCTTTATAAAATTTAAATATATTTTTTATGTCATAATGTTGTGTGTATACAATAATTAAGTAAAATAATGTTTAATATTTATAATTTTTTTTAATAAGATTAGAAGAGTGAATTATTTATTTGTTGGAGTGTGGCCTCCATATTTTAAAAATTGGAAAAGGCAATTGACAGGACAGCAGTAAGCAAACAAGAGTGACGAGGGGCCCCACTTCCAACCATCTCTTCATAAATGAAATAATTGGTAAAAGGACACCGACAAAACGGTGAAAGGGCAGAGGCCAGAGGGAGGTGAACAAATTGGCACATTTGTTTATGGTTGTTGCTGCTGGTGACGTGGATTTGCGTTGCAGCCGCGTTTGGTTGTCCATGATTGTAATAACCAAAAACTCAACCATCTCTTCCAATTGAAACTTGAAACTTTTTCTTTGTAGGTAAATGCTAAGATGTGATCACTCCTTGAATTAGATTCTTGCTAATTAATTAAAGTCAATTCATGATTTTATTTTAAATATTACTTAAAAGAATAAAATACATAAAAAAATATTTCTATCGCTGAGTCAACGCTAAAAAACCAAGTTATATATAAAGATAAATATTAAATATCAATAATTCTCAATACAAACAATATAACTGCACATTTAACCTTACAAATTTTATTAATTAGAAGAAGAAAACAAATATATTAAATAATTAACCATAGGTTTTGATGCATTTGACATTCGATGAAAAGATTTGAGATTAAATTAGTTTTGAGTTTTGAGTTTAGACAAGGAACCAAAACTGAATGCGTGCTCGCGGTAGAAGTAGAGATACTAATTGTCATTGATGATGTTTAGTTAATTGGTCGAAACCAGCTTCTGGTTTTCTCAAAGCTAATACAGATGGTTCTGTGTTCTCAAATGAAGGATGATATGGGGTTGAATTGATCATCAAAAGTGAACATGAAAATTTTATTATCGCAAAAGCTCAATCCTTTGAAGGATCATTGGAATCCACCCTTGTAGAGGCTCTAGCTTTACGTCAAGCATGCTGGTGGTTTCAAGAATTAGAGCCCCATGGCTTAATTATAGAGTCTGATTCATTGTTGTAGTTAACGCTGTAAAGAAGAGAGGACCAATCTTAACAACATTTGATGTCATCATCCAGGATTGTGGATATTATAGAGTCTTTGCAATTTTCCATTGCCTTTGTAAAAGCGTTTAGCAAACAACGCTGCTCACAAACTAGCTGGAGCATTTTGTCCTTTCGCTAAAGCTCAATCTTGGACTCATAGTCCTGCATTTCTCTGTAAAACCTTACTTGATGATTTGAGTTAATGCAAAGTTTCATTTTTTCCTTCCAAAAAAAAAAAAGATGATGTTTAATTAATTATATTTTGTAATAAATGGCAAAAGAACAAAGTAGGCCAAGGCTCCTCTCTTACAACTGGCCCAGCCCATTCTTTTTTAATCTGATTCTCATGTGAAGTATATATTTTATCTTTGTTACGCACAAAATGACTGGAATGTACATCACATTCGGAAAAAAATGAGGATATAATATTATTTCACAGTGCATGCATTTTATACATGTTAATTTCAACTCACATCGATTAGAATTTTTACGTCTCAGAGTAACTTTTAAATTGAATTTTTAATATATAATAACTTTTTTTATGAGAAATTTAATTAATATATATATTTTTGGTATTAATGTATATATATATATATATGTTGGTATTAATATTGAAAACAATCTTGTATTTGAATGATTATAATTTTGCGTGGAAAAATTTTAACATAAATCTGTTATATGTTCCCACTCATAGATCAAACTAATTAAAAGTGTGGTTTAAATTATAATACCTTAAAAAAATAATTTTTATTAATTTTTAATTTCAAATAATGAAGACCATGCCAATCAGAAAACAAAATATAATTATTTTGCTTGATATATATGTATCCAATTATTGAATTGATTATATAAAACCTTCCAAATAATAATGTATTAGTGCTTGAGCTATTCAATTGGTATGCAAAACAATTCAATTAATTTTCCTTTTCATTTCAACACCGTCATGGGTACATAACTCCTCAGGCTACAAAATTTATTGTGAAGAGAATTGACTGATCAAATATGAATTGGTATTATGAATTGCTTGGATTGATAGAAACTGTTGGTACTTGTGATTCTACGCCACCGTTTAGACTTTCCTTTTCTAGGCTTTGCTTCATCAAACATTCGCCTGCCTCAATGCTTTTACCCCAAAGACGCACATACAAGCCTAGTATAACTAGCATGGATCCCAAAATACTGTCCATTAAAAATAAAAATATGTTAAAACAATAAAATAATTAATTTCTTGAATTTTCAAAGCCGGTCAAAATGGTTTAATATTTTTTTTTAAAACAAAGAAAACCTTCCAAGGTCAATTTGACTGTGTAGGAAATAGAAATCAAACATGGCTGCAAATATTTGTGTGAAAGGGGTGAATGCAGCAGTGAATACTGGACCCCTTTGTTTTACACACCATGACATCCCTACGTAGGAAAAACCTGATGCTACCACCCCTGAATCAATTACATCAAATTAATTATAAACTAATAAAAATATATAATTTCTAATTTATCTTAATTAAAATAAAAAAAATTTATATAAATTCTTGTTTTATTTAAATTTCGTCTGTTCTTATATTGAAATATATAAATTTCGAGTATACCTGCACCATAAATAATGGTAATGATTTCCCATTTCCCCTTCAAATTCCACATGCCAGTGTTCCTTTCAAGAATCAAACTTATGGCAGCTGATTGGATAGCACCAAAGAAGAACAAAATGGCAGTGCTAGAATATTGACATGGATATCTCTTGCCAATTTTGGCTTGTATAAAAAACCATGAAGACCACATAATGCACCCTCCCAGCAAAAACAGACAACCCAAAACCCAAGTTTGTATCTTTTTATCTGAAGCCACAGAATCAGCATGGTTTTTGATGTTTTCTTCAGAATGAGAATTGGTCACTGGAAACCCTTTATAAAGGGTTAATAAAACAGCTCCGCCCATGCAAATTAGTGCCCCTAACACCTTGGCTTTTCCAGCCTTTCTCTTCAAGTTCACTTTCTCTACATTGAAAAAAATCAGTTCAACATTAATTAGCTACCAATATGATTTGGTTGATTAATTAAGTTTCAGCCAATATGCATACAGAAATTTTAATTTACACTTAATTACCCAAATGTTAAAGCCAATATGAATGTGTTTACAGGCAATATATTGAGAAATGCACATGAGAACATAGCTGAAGTATACTCAAGTCCCAGGAGGAATAAATATTGTGTTATTGTCAACCTGAAAGACATATGTAATGTATATTATATAATAAGCAATTAATAGAACAATTTAAAATCAAAGATTTTTTTTTTTGGAATTTGTTTAACTGACCCGAAAAGAGCGCCAAGGAAAAGATGACATAAGACATGAAATGTAAGCTTGGGTCTGGTTTTCCTGAAATATATAAAATAAATAAAATGTTGAATCTAATTAATTAAACTTCAGTGGAGTTAAACAAAATTGAGAAAGGATTGGCCAATAAAAACTTACCTTTCCCAATAATAAGCAATGGGAGCCAAGAAAATTGTAGAAATTGACAGTCGATAAGTAATAATAACCATATGGTTAATTCCATCTTCAACAATTTTTAAAAAAAGTATATTAACTATTGCAAAACCAAGATTAATAGCAATCATTACAGAAACAAGCTTCAATTGCTGTCTGCAACCCATATTTTTATGTAATTAACTAAATAAATATATATATATATAGTGGCGGAACTACTATGGGATCGTGTGTGGTCACACGACCTCCCCTCACCGGTGGCAAGAAGGAGAGGCCACCGGTGGTGCCAGTGGGTGGTGCAAAACTCAGCCCCCCATTGAGGGGGCTGAGCTGCACAGTTACTCGCAGAATAAAGTATATTTTTTTTTAAATTGGTCCCTGGCGAAACGACGCCGTTTCGCCAGGGACGTATTAATTTTTTTTAATTTAGCCCCTATCGAAACGACGCCGTTTTGATAGGGGCTAAATTTAAAAAAAAATAAATGTGAGGGACTGATTTAAAATGAAATTTTGTGAATAGAAAATCTCGTCTCTGCCTCCCTTCCCCAGCAGCAGCAGCCCTCACCCCACTTCCCCAGCAGCAGCAGCCCTCATCCCACCGGCCACTCTTTCTTCATCGGACTACAGCTGCATTCCGACCCCCCATAAACAAAAATCTGGTTCCGCCACTGTATATATGTATATATAAGCTTGTCTTTTTTTAAAAAAAATTTGGCGACTTACTTTATTACATGCTTCTATTCTATATATAGACATATTTAGATACAGAAAATCACATCGTCACTTTGCACAATATCAACTTTCCATTTTTAAATAATTAATGTACTTTATCTTCTTTTTATTTTTAGCAAAGTTTGGTCTGATGATTGTATTGAGATAAAATCATAAAAAGGTTACTAAGACCATAAACGAACCAAGAACATGGGAATAGGGCATATGATTAAATAAAAAGCATCGAATCATAGCTTAAAGCAATTCAATTTATTGAATTTTTGTCCTGTTTTATATACTTTTCAGGAGTAGAATATTAATTAATGTAAAACAATGTCTGGGGTCGTCATTGCATAACTTCAAATAGATTCATCACGAGTTTTAAGTGATCAATAATTTAGGTAATTAATAAAGGCCTTTTGGCTATGTTATTGTAGTAATTAATTAAAAGATTATGATGAGCATTAGTATAATGGAAGCAGGATATGACCCCAATATATAATCATAATATGAATAATTGCATAACCACCTTGGAGGCAGGATTTGATTTCACCTCAATATATACTCCCTCCGTATTATTTACGTAGAAAAAGTAAAATGGACACGCAAATTAAGAAAATTTTACTTTTTTTATCTCACTTTACTTAAATACCCCTAAAAAAAATATCCCTCAAATTAAACTTTAAAGGCAAGGGTATAAATGATATTTTGTCTCATTTCACTTCCCAAAATTTATCTAAAATGACATATTTTCTATATAAAAGATACACCAAAAAAGAAAATTTTTCCTATATAAATAATACGGAGGGAGTATAAGCATATCACTTTCTGCAAAAGCATCCAATAAGTGTTTTTTTTTGTTGAAAAAAATGGATTGATCAAAATATATTGAACTGTGAATTCAAGAACAATATGTCAAATCTTCAGAGTTTAATGGCTTCCATTCCATTAACCCAGCATTTTTTTCAGAGCTGAGTTTTGAAAAATCAATTCTCGTTAGTGTTTTCAATGGTCATGATTAACAGTTGACACATTTTGGAACAAAATTTGATGAATTCCTCTATTTTATCCTTTTATTATGCGAATACTCCTGTCTGTCTAGCTCTACCATCACCACGTGATTTTACATCTATTCTTTTATTATTAATTTTAATATATTATTATTTCTGAATTATTTTCATTTAAATTTCCATCCATTTCTTAATTTTTCTTGGTATATTGACTTTTTTGAAAGTTTTTACCTTCCTTTTCCTCTTTCTGTTATGTGTTTTGTGACGCAAGAAGTTCAATGCAGATCGAGCTTTTGCACACTCGTGCAAATAAATATATATAATTTTGGATTTTATACAGAAAAATACTTTACAAAATAAAATATTTTCAAAAATACTCTTTTAAAAAAAAACATTTTTCAAATTTTAATTTCAAAAATATCAATTTTTAAATTATGATATATCTAATACACATCTAGTATATCAAAACTATTTATACAATATTTTCAATCAGACTGAAAAAAAAAATTGAGGTATTCCAAAAATTATGTTTTTGAAAAAAAAAGGGTTAAATAGTAACATATAATTTTCTTTCATTAGGCCTATAAATAACAGATTTAACATATATATATATATTTAAATTAATCAAATTCAATAATTTTTTTTAATTAAGTCAATATATAATAAATTTAGTTCATATATATTTTATTTATATTTATAGTTAAAATATCAAAAAAGTAACATCAAAATGATAAAATAATCACAATAATTGTGTTAAAATATAAATTAAATAAAAAATAATTAAAATAGTTAAAGTTTAATAAGAAAAAGAAAAAGGTTCAATTTTTTTTATAAATTTAATTTTAATTTAATAAGAAAGAAGGATAATTAATTTCAACGACATTAGTTATTATCTTCATACAATCTATGGAATTTTGCGCTAGCCAATGATTTTAATAAAAAGTGGAGAGCTTTAATTGTAACCAGATTTATATTTCTCAAAAAAAAAGAGGGAGAGAGAGAAAAAGAATAATATTAAGGAAATTTAAAGAGTTGAATTTAAAAAATTAAATCAATACGACTATATCGAAGTGGTATTTTAAGAGTACATATTTGTATTACATAATAAAAATGTGAATATGAAATATGCAATTCAGATGATAGTGTGGCTGAGGAAGAGAACAATTCATCAGTTGATACTGATCAATGGTCACCATCCCCACATTTGGATCATTTGGCCAATCAAGCGAAGTCTAGTGGTCATTTACCCCAGCTATTTTCACTGACTAGAGGCTGAAGAGTTCAAGTGAAAGAGACTAACTCTTTTGATATTGATATGGTCAATACTTTCTTGTCCGTATTCTTGGCCAAGGGAAAGCTAAGCTTGGCCTGCAAGTTGTTTGCAATATTCAGGGATATGGGTGTGAATCCTGTGAGTTACACATATAATTCTATCATAAGTTCTTTTGTCAAGAAAGGTTATTTCAATGAGGCATGGGATGCCCTTAATGAAATGGGTGAAAAGTTTTGTCCAGCAGACATAGCAACATATAATTTGATAATTCAAGGACTGGGGAAGATGGGAAGAGCAGATCTAGCCAGCTCTATTCTAGATAAGCTAATGAAGCACGGTGGTTTCCTTGACATAGTTATGTACTAACACCCTGC
Source organism: Garcia nutans (assembly GCA_947685225.1). Classification (NCBI taxonomy): domain Eukaryota; kingdom Viridiplantae; phylum Streptophyta; class Magnoliopsida; order Malpighiales; family Euphorbiaceae; genus Garcia; species Garcia nutans. Next base: position 10,187,691 of record CANTUV010000010.1, on the reverse strand, counting down.
TTAATGCACTAGGAAAGGCTGGCAGGATTGATGAAGCTAAAATGATTTTTGAACAGATGATGACCACCGGAATAAATCCTGATGTCATCACTTACAATACTCTGATTGGAGTTCATAGCAAGGCAGGTTATTTGAAAGATGCATACAAATTCTTGAAAATGATGCTGGAAGCAGGCTGCTTGCCAAACCATGTCACTGACACAACTTTGGACTTCCTGGCAAAAGAGATTGAGAAACAGAGGTACCAAAAGGCTTCAATTTTGCGGAAAAAGGATGATGCCTCTTGAGGTATCTTTGTTGATGAGGTTGGTCGAAGAATTATCAGATAGGGCCCTAATTTTTAAGAATGGGTTCCATGAGGTGCCATCTTGAGCTATACACTCTGTAATCCAATTTAATATTTCCAAGTAAATTCTGGTATTGTGGTTAACCAGAAGAACGTAACAAGTTGGAATACCTGATTACAATTGCTGGCAAACTACACATGGATTCACAAAAAAGAAAAGACCTGATAATACATTATCTCATGGTTTAATGCATTTTTCAGATGCACGGACTGTCTATACATATGTACCTGGTTGCTTGATTTGAGCGTAAAAGAAGATCTAACACTCTGCAAATAGCCATTATACTGCAGAAAGCCAAACCAGTACCTATCCGGAAGTCCACAATTATCACAGGAGAAACAACATGAAGTTCAGGTACTTGAAAATCAACTTATTTTGCAGCCTTTGTCTGTTGGTCATCAAAATGTATCACTATCAATATTGCCTAAAGGTTGAAGCTGAATTTTTGGGCTGTGAAAAGCAAGGTCCCTTTGAGCTTTAGCACATTTCTTCTTCCCGGAGATCTTGCTGCAGTCAAAATGCTGTTTTATTTTCTGAATTGTGAAAAGCTAGTTAACCATGGTGTTGCAAGTGCAAAATGAAGCTTAATAAGATTATAAATCTTGGAGAAAGCATCTAAAGTGAGTACAAATGCATAGTGTATATTGAGAACATAAACAAATAAATTTCTCCCGCTTACATCAAATGACACACATCCACTGCATCAGATGAATTGAAAGAAGATAATGATCAAATAAAACCATAAAGTTCAAGAAAAATAATCATAACCCAAGTATCATTAATTCAATGAATTTCTTTTTACATAAAAAAGAAACAGATACACAAAATGCCTAACTGGGCCGAACCCCAGTAAAGAATACAATGAAATTGAGTAAATAATCTCTAATTATAAAAGACCGAAAAGCAAAGAAAAACCAAGCAAGATAAGCCACAGAATGTGGACCAAAAGAAGTGCCTGCCGAGGAAGAGAAGCGCTACCGCCATTTTCCAACTCACAAGCCCCTAATTTAGCAACCGGAGTACCGCTGCACATAGCATCAGCACAGCCACACCAGTATGTCGCTCCATCGACACCACAGACAGGGTCGACACGGAAGCAATTGATTGGGCATGAAGCTTTAGCGGTGACTCTGGCGCAACTGTCGCCGCTCTCTTTGTTGGTGATTTGTTGAATCACCATTCCACCTTCATGCTCCGATTGGGCGACCAAACAGAGACTAAATATGTCAAGGACAAGACATAGTAGGGCTAATATTGAGAACTTGGCCACCGATCGATTCATTTAACTGGCGAAGCGCCCAAACCCTAACTTTCGGCAGGCTATTTATGACTAATGGTAAAGGAATTGAAAACAAAGAGTTGGGAGGAAGAGAGATGATAATAGGATTGGTTAATTAGTCGGAAACAATACGATTCGGTCTCAACTCACCAACTCTGACCAATTCGTCACTACGACATAGATCCGTCGCCGTTGGACATTTGCTCTTAGTTTCGCGGGTTAACTTAAGTGCCCGCTAACGGCTAAACCTGTAGAAAGCAACGTCTTAATTAGTGCTCTATTACATAAAAAACTAAAATTAGAAGCTTTTTTTTTAATTTTTAATGATTAACTTTTAAATTTATAATTAAAAGTTTTTGTTGAAACAAATTTATAATTAAAAGTTATTTGTAAATAGAAAATATTAGATTTCAAATTTCAAAATTAATTTTTAATAAAATATTATTAAATTTATGAAAATATTTTAATTTGAAAATTTGATATAGTTTATGGACAGTTTTAAGAGATTTCTGAAATTCTCTCTTATATCTTCTTCTTCTTCTTCTTCTTTTTAAATTCATCTTGGAAAAAAAGCTATCAAATTGCACAAAGAGATATCAAACTGAAATTGAATGTGTAATATGTTAAAGCAAAGAATAGGGCCAGGCTTATTACTTTCTTTAATCCAAAATTTTCATCCTAAGCTAAATTATTAAAATTATTTGAGACATTTTTCCCTTCTATATTATTTATAAATCCATATTAATTTTTTATAAATTATTTGAAATGATCTTACAAAAATCTGTTTTTCCAACCAAAACATTTTATATAAAGGAATTGTAAAAAAAAATAAGTTATCTCTTTGGTTAAGTTATCTCTCAAATTGGGCTTAATTATTTTTCAATTACTATAATATTGCGTTTGGTTATATAAGAATTTCAGAAAAATTAACTATATAATATTGATTGACCATACTTATTGAATTATAAATTGGCCTTTAGCAGCATTATAATTGGCCTTTATATAGTTGGCCTTTATATAAGTATTGAAATATAAATTGGCCTTTAGCAGCATCAATTAATATTCATCATCTTTATTTATTAACTTTTGGAATATTGATGGCTCAATCTTTAGCTGTAAGAGTGAAGTTAGTTTTGGCACTATATTAAGGGATGAAAGCGGCCATTTCATAAGTTGTATCTACGGTCATTATCGTGGTACATTCTAGCCAAGGATTGTTGAAGCATTGGCCTTACGTCATGGCTTATTATGGATTCAAGAGCACGGTTGGCAGCATGTGGACATTGAAATTGATTGTCAAGATGTTTTTTATGCTAACACCAATACTATTGATGAGTCAGAGTTTGATAGTATTTTTTTTTTCTATCTTTAAAAAGCTCGACCCTCGGAAATATGTTTTTGAGGATTGAACCCCTGCCCTTCCGTAGGAGTAACAACAGGTGACCCGCTAGGCTAATCCAAGCGGATTAGAGTTTGATATTATTATAACTTATTGTTCCCTTATTGTTTCACAATTGATAGGGTGCAAAGCTAGTTGGATAAATAGGCAAGCCAATAAAATTGCTCATTTGTTAGCAAAGGCAGCTTTATCTTATGCTAGTATAGCAATATATAGTCAACATCTTAATTTTATTAATAATGTTATTTCTTTGGATGCTCTTAATCAAGGATCTTAGGTTAGGTGTGTGGAAATAGCTTATTAACTAGGGTTTAATTTGATATCTTGATTTTGAGTTTATTATTTGTTTTGATATATAGATGAATTCTCCAAAAAAAAAAAAAACTTTTGAGTCCATAAACAAGAGATATATTTATGACATACGGTACTAATTATCAAACGGTACTGATATATAATTTTTTCATGTCAGTCTGACATTATACAATTTGAATTTATATTCCAGAATTGAAGTGTATAGTGGAGGCTTATAATCAGTGGCGTAGTCAGAATTTTAGATAAGGGGGGTCCAATTCAACTTAAATACTAAACATTAAAAATATCAAATTATAAAAGAAATAAAAAAATTCCAGATTATAAACTACAAAAAAATAATAATTTCAATTTAACTTCATACTACTTTTCTCAAAAAAAAAAAAAACTTCATACTACAAAATCAAATTAAATATTTCAAATTTATAATGTCCTCAAGTATTCAAGCCAATTTCTTAATTCATTATTTTTCAAATTTCAATTCATTTTAGCAAGATAAAAAAATTGCAACAAAATAAATATGAGATTAAAAGTAAGTGGTGTACCTATTCTTAACTTGTTGCCGCTGCCTTGCTGGTGCCAATCGGTGAAAGAATGAAATTGAAAAAGGAAGAAACTGTTATCTGAAAAAAAAAAGAAAGAAAAAGGAATTAACGAAGAAGAAACGTGAGAAAGAAGAGAAAGAGTCACAATTAAGTTATTCTTGTTTGTTTGTAATGGGCAGAGTCATTGACAAATCTTGTTTGTTTGTAATGGGCTTGATTAAAAGGCTCTGTTTTAAAGATTGAAAAAAAAAGGATGAAAAATGTTGGGAGCGTGGATCGAAGTTGCGTGCTCTCACATAGTAAGGCCAAGCTGTTCCATCTCAACCAATGTAATATTCATTCTCAAATATACCTAAAAATTTTTTATTTTTAACTGAGGGAGGAACAGGGCCCCATAGGACCCCCTTTATCTCCGCCTCTGCTTATAATAACTTAATAGCTTCGATACAACAATAGACGGACACAAGGCATGCAGCTGGGACCTAACAAGCCCCTAACTTAACAACTGAAACACCAGCGCAGGCAGCTTCAGGGCAGCCACACCAGTAGGTGACGCCATTGACACCACAGACTGGGTCTGGACGAAAACAGTTGATAGTGCCGGAGCATTGTCCAGGACCAGGTGGGCTAAAATCTGCACACAAGTTCTGCTCGGCTTGTGCCAAGCTGAAGAAAAGACCCACGACTACAACCATCATCATCATCATCATCATCATACACGACGAAGCTATTTTTTTAAAGTTACCCATAGTCTATTTGCTTAATGGCTACAGCAGAGAGAATGATTTAGATTGATGGATATGTATATATGTGTATGTATCTATATATATATATATATATCTATATATACATGAGGAAAGCCTAAAGTTAGAACGCACAATTAAGGGATAAGAATGGCAGTTGCTTTTATTGACCCAGATCATCGATCCAACTCTTCTTGTCCAACAATTAATCTATGGAGAAAAAATTCTTTATTTAACTATTTAAAAAGATTTTCAATTAATAATTTTTAATTATTTAAACTTACAATTTCTAGATTTAGTTATAACCAACATAACTGTGAGTCATAAATAATAAGTCAAAATTTTTTTTTTAACTTTTTATAAATAAAATTTATGAAATATTTAATTTAATTTAGCCTTAATATATATAATTAGAATTTTTAAAAAAATCATTTAAAATTATATAAACTACGAGTTTGAGTTCAATCATAAGCAAAAGCAACCACATATGAATTTGTTAATATAATAAAAGTTTAGTATAACTGTTATTGAATGCTCTCACCAAAAAATTAAATGTATATAAAATTATTTTATCAATTTTTGCATTATCATATTTTTTTTGAAATATTGCATTATCATATTTTCGTAGCATATTTTTATTATTTTTAAATTGATCATATATTTTCATTATTTGTTAATATTTAAAAAATTATCCAAAAATATTTAAATTTAATAAAAGATAATTCATAGTAATAATAATAACTTATATGATTAAAATATTTTCAAAGCATAAAAAAAATTATCAGGAACCTCTCTGTATAGTTAGAATTTTTCCTTAGCAATAAATAAATTTGTTTTTTTAACAATAATAAACGGATATATATTGACTTTTAGTGGCAATGAATTCTTTTTCAATTAATAATATTAAAATTGAGTTTTCTTATTCAATATTGAGTTGAGTTAAATTTACTAAAAAAAAAAGAAATAATTTTTTCCTTAAGATATTGTCACACATGAAATGAGTACAATATCTTCTTCGTTAGGTATAATTTGGATTACCATGCAATAAATATATGCGTAAATGCGTTGAATAAGTAAAATTTATTTTACCTTTTTAATAATATAAGGATAAATTGACATTGAGTATAAAAATAGATAAACCAAAATTTTCTGTATCGAAAGTCAAACTAGCTGTTTTTTTTTTTAGAAAAATAATGAGAAGTAATTTTAAGTAAATAAATTGAAGATAATGTGTATTTCCCTCAAATTATTTAAAGAAAAAAATCAATATATCTATATTATTTATTAAATTAATAATTACCATTATAATTTCTTATCATTTACACGGCTTTAATCTTATCACTTGTCATATTTCTTTAAATTAATTTTTTTAAAATATTAAATTAAAAATATTTATATATTTTTTCAATTAATTTATGCTCTGTAATTTTTTGCTTTTAATTGGATTTTTTGCATTGATTTTGTGTGTTTTTTTTTTGGGTTTCTCAATTATTAAAATTGCTAGAGTTGCTTTTTTAGTTTACTGGCATTGCTTTTTTTTTTTTTTAATGGAAAGCACTTTTTATTTGTTATTAATTGTCAGGGCCGGTGAAGGCCTGCAAAGTGGGCTATTGCACAGGGCCCCAATTTTTTTTTTTTTAATTTTTAAAAATAATTTGGTTCAAGTTAGGAATAGGGTCTAATTTATTCTGTTTTTTTCTAAGAACAGGGCCCCTTAAATATTTAAGACGGCCTGTTAATTATATTGGTGCATTTGATTTAATATATAATTTCCATTATTTATATAAATTAATTTGAGAAAATCTTTAACTACAACTGTGCTAAAAAAAGGGAAGAGAGAAGTATGACTTGCAAAAAAAAAAAATGGAACATAATAAAATGGAATATATCTACATTTATTTTTAATGGATCTAATTAAGAATCTAAAAGTTTTTAGATTATTTTTTTTTCATTCACTATTATATTGAAAATTTTCATTGCTTGGAATAATTATACATTCTAATATTTTAATATAATAATTAAAGTTTATGAATTTTGCATATGAACAAACTAATATTGATATTTTTTTGTTAAATCCAACATATTTTATTTATTATTATTATAATTATTATTTTGGAGAAGACGAAACTCATTTCATTAATTATTTGTAAGTGGCTATGAGATTTATTTCGAAATACAAAGAAAATTGGGAAAGATAGTATAAACGGCTAATAATTAAAGGCGACAGAGGCAGTAATTATCGGAGTCTGAGAGCTAATTAACAAGCGTCTAACTTAACCACCCTAACACCGGCGCAGGCAGCTCAGGACAGCCACAGCAGCAGGTGACCCCGTTAGCACCACACACTGGGTCATAGCGAAAGCATCTTATAGCACATCCACCGACGGGTGGAGGTCGAGGGTTGTTGAATCCTCCACACAAGTCAAGGAGCTCCCTCTTTGCTTCTACCGTCGTCAATGCTACAGCCATCACTACAATCATCGTCATACGGAACACGGTGACATTCTTGAAAGCGGCCATAAGGAACTGGATTGAAAGGATGTTCTTGTTATGTTAGATGATAAAAAGAAAAAGAAAGATGAGGTTTATACAACAAGGGATAGTCAAGTTAAATTATTAAGAGCTAGCTAGCAATTAATATTAAATATAAAGTGGTTTTCTTTGACCAAATATTCCATTTTGTAGTCCAGCAGAGCAATCTATGGGTTCTTTCGCTAATTAATGGATTAAATATACAGCAAATCTCTTTACTTTATAATTACATTATGATAAAGGGATAAGTTGACATTCAATCTATGGGTTCAGATCCTTTCTTTTTTGAGTTTAACATTAACTAATCTAAATATTTTGGCTTTAATAATCAACATATTGATGATTTCAAATGGATAATTATATTTAATAAAGATAAGCAAATAATTATGAGCAAGTGAATATATAGAGTCAGGGATTTGGATGGAGGCGTTGCTTTATTTGACCTAAAAAATTTTTACGCCATATATGGTTGTTTTTTAAGGAAAATCTATGGTTATTTAAATGCTTCTTAATTGAATTCACTGTTTTAATTTCTATTTATTGAGCTTTATTATTATTATTATTATTATTATTATTATTATATATATAGTTGGTGGATATCTTATGTCCATACCTTGAAATTATGTATTGAACAATAAATTTCCTTTTTTTTTAAATTGATAATAGAGATAAGGACTGAAAAAGAGATTAATGATAATCGGCATGGAAGAAAATAAACTTAAAAAGAAAAAAAAAGAAGCAAGCAAGCATGACAGTCAACAAACGCTTTACAAAATAATTATCATGTAATTAAGCGGTAAACCATCTTTATTCATCAATATTATAACTTAATTATTCAATTGTTTGCAAGACATGAGATGGCACGACACAGTGCCTAAATACAAATGATTAAAGGAAACTAATGGATGGTTTAGCCGATAGCTAGCTAAGTAACTAGCACTCCCCAAACTTAACAATTCTAACACCACCATTGCACAAAGCGTCAGGGCAGCCACACCAGTAGGTGACACCATCTTCCCCACAGACTGGGTCAGGTATCAAGCATGCTATGGGGCATTGCTCTGGAGGTGGGACAACTCCTGGGCACAGATTAATTGTAACTTCTCCATCATAGGATTTTACTATTGACAGGCAAAGACCCATTATCAGAACCATCATGCATAAGGTGGCTACCATATTCTTCTTCAACGCGGCCATGATTAAAGAGATTAAGGTTCTTCGAAAATTGAAAGATAATTATTAATTGCGTGTTTGTAAATGTGGATGGATAAATCATGCACCATGCATGAGTATTTATAGAGGAAGATGGGAATAGAGAAGCAAATAGGTACACGAAACGAAACCAAGAGTAGTCAAGGAAAACGGAGCAGTTTATTTAATTAAGAAGTTATCTCCGGCAGCCTTCGGTCACAATGATAATGCTGTGACGGCTAATTAACTTGAGAGCTCAGCAGGCAAAAGGAAGAAGGGAAGATAATGATCAAGACAAAGATGTCTATTTTATAGAATGTGATTGCGACCATTCTTTGTTTTGAGTGGGTTTAATAAAAGAAGCCCATGAGATGTGGACTGTATCTGGGGTACTTCTAGGCTGTGATTTTGTGAATCATTTCAAAAAAAATTACATCCTCCACCGAGTTTTTATAATTTTTTTTTCATATTTTATTAAAAATATTTTAATCATTTTATAAAAATATATAATAAATTTAAAATAAATATATAATAAACTTACAAAAATTATTATTATATATAATAAAATATATAAATCTAATAAATTAATAATAAATCATTATAAATTTAAACATATTTTAAAAATATGATAAATTTAAATTTTTTTTAGCATTTTTATCAAGAGATGAGAAATAATTTACATATGATTTTCATTAACTTAGAGAAAACTTACGATAGAGTCCGTAGAAAAATTTTATGGTAGATCATGGAGCATAGGATGATATCTATAAGTTATATTCAAGTTTTGAAGGATATGTATGAGTGAGCTATCACTAGTATCCGCACGGTTGGAGGGGATTCTATGAATTTTTCTATTTCTATTAGGTTGTACTAAGGTTCAGCTTTGAGTATTTATCTTTTTACTTTGATCATGGATGAGCCAACAAATCATATATATGATGATATCCCTTAGTGTATAATATTTGCGGATGGTATTGCTCTAATAAATGAGACTCAAGTATGAGTAAATTAAAAGTTGGAGTTATAGAGAAGTACTTTGAAATTAAATGGTTTTAAACTTAGTAGAATTAAGATTAAGTATATGCATTGTAGATTTAATAATGCGAATAGAGGATGAGACAAAGTTATTTTAGAATAGAGTGACAGTACCTCATAGTACTCATTTTAAGTATCTTGACTATATTATTCAAGAGGATAGAGGTTGTGAAGAAGATATAAGCTACAAGATCAAAGCCGGTTGGATGAAGTAGAGAGGGTGCTACAAAAGTGTTGTGAGACTGAAAGATATCAGTTAAATTGAAAAAAAAATTATGTTGCATTGCAATATAACATACGATAATCTATAGTAGTGAGTGTTGGGTAATGAAAGGACAACACATGAGTAAGATGTATATTGCGGAAATGAGAATGATAAGATATATGTATGGACACACTATGATTGATATAATCTATAATGAGTTCATTAGAAAAAAAGAGGAGGTAACACCTATCGAAAATAAGATAAGAGAGCATAGATTGAAAATATTTGGGCATGTGAAATGAAAACCTAAAAATATACCGATCAGAAAAAATCGAATAAATTAAAGTAGAAATAACTAATAGAGACAGAGATAGACCTAAACTAATTTGAATAAAGGTTGTCTAAACCGATTTTACTGTTTTATATTTATTAGAAGAGGTAGCTCTCAACCGAACAGAATAAAAAAGAAAAATTTATATAACCAACCCCAATTAATTTGAAATTAAAACTTTGTTGTTATTTTTTTTTATAAAAAAGTCCAATCATATTTGTAATTTCTAAAGTGGAGTAATTATATAATAGCATGATTCCAATTAGATTTTAGAGTTGAGTGGCAAGCGATTTATAAAAGACGCATAGCTTCTTTTTTTTTTTTTTTTTTTAAATTGCAAATCCCACTTAATCCTTGTAAATATCCATGATTCTATTCTCGGTGATTGAATAAATCCCATTACCCAACCTCACGCACCACTTGAATATTTTCGTATCATAGAATAATATTTAAATACTAATTTATTAATTCTAATTCATTTGAGCCATATGTAAATAAAATTAATTAAAATTTTTACTAGTAATCAAATTGAATTTATTCAAAGTTGAGAATAAAAAACAAACATAATCAAATTCAAAGAATCTTAAATTTTATTATGTATGGAGTTGGTGATCAACTTCATATTTTTTTTAAATTAAATATTCATTTTATTATCAATAAAATATATTTAATTAAAAAATTATTTTTAATGGAATTTGGATCAAACATGAATGGAGATAAAGATTCAGCTTAATTTTTTAAATAAAATTAAAATTTCATTAATAGGTTAGATAGTATATTTGTAAAGTACAAATAAAATTATAACTAATGAAGTTATTTAATTTCTCTAAAATTTTTTGATATAAATAATGAATAGTAACAACATACAATGAACAATCTGACTTTCATTGAAACACTCATTCTATTTATTATATATATAAAAAATATCTCCATTTGAGAATGAAAAATAACATCCATTAGAGAAATATTAACCTTTATTAAAGAATAATAAGCCTGAATTTAAAGATAATACATAACTTTTGAACAACAAAGGACAAACTCTATGACAAAAACTTAAATTGCACTTAATTTTATTTTAAAAAATAAAGAAACATAAAATAATAATAAATACTATATTTCGAATCTATATAGATCTGAAATTTATTTTAAGAACAAATCACAAATAAAAATACACAAAATTAAAAAGAAGACAATACACAATAATCAAAGATATAAAAATAATAATAAATGTTAAATTTTAAATTTATATTGTTCTGAAAAATATTTTAAAAATAAACAAAAATACATAAAGTTAAAAAATAATATAAAAATTAAATAGTAAATAAAAAAATTAAAAAAAGATGAAGGAATTATCGTCCATAAATGAACTAACTGAAGTCGTACTTTTAAATTAAGAGGAGGAAGAACATATGGAAATTCAAACAAAATGAAGATGCCTAATGTTTTTAATCTTAAGATTCAACTTAATATTATTTTTTATAAAAAAATTAAATATATATATATATATTTTAGCCTTTTGTTTCAAAATTATGACAAATTAATATTTAAATTATTTGACATATTTATATATTTAATGCATATATCTTATTTTTTAAATTATAATTCCTAAGTACATGATTGTAGAAAAAATATCAAAAATTTTTATTGTTAAAAAATTTATAATAAAGATAAAAGAAATTAGAACATATAGATGACATAAAATGACAGTTTCATCTTCAATTAAATAATAAATTAAGACTTGCAATAAGAAAAAAAAAAAAAAAACAGATGTAATACTGGGGCCATGATGAGAGGATTCAAGTAGCGCGTGAGGTTCAGCAACAAAATTTACTCAGCCTAGTGGCATGAACAGTAAGAAAGATTAATAGGAGCTTGTAATTAAAAAATAGCAGGTGTCTTTTTATAATTCCGTAATATGTAATTTACCTGGAATCACCGTGCTAGCCAAGTGTCATTTAAGCCAAGTCATGGTGTTTTTAATTCGCATATTGACATGAGATAAAAATATATTGTGAAATCATAATTGAAAGCATGCACGTAGTGGTAAGAAGTGCAATAGCCTCGGATTAAATTCTCCCCTATAACTATTACTAAAAAAGAAATTACTTGAATTCTTTGCCTCTAGTTTAGAGAACACTTTCTTTGTATTTGATCTTAACCCATGATCTTTAACTTAATTTGAGATTTTTGCAAATTTTGGTCTTGATTGCAATTTAGTAGCTAGTTCTGCCAGCTTTGAACTCTGAATTCAAGTTGGAATTATTTAAGTAACTTGGGTTCTAATAGTTCTTGAAGAAAACTACAATTGAGGATATAAAATCTGTAATTGGTGCCCATGTTGTCTGATTATTGCAGATGAACATAATTATATCTCTCTTTAAATATGCTTTAATGGCATACTTCAGCTGATCAAACCCATAAGAGTACTGAACATACTTCAACTAACTGAACTTGCTTATAAATGCCATAGAAGACTTGGTATCACTTTTTCCAATGGCTTCAATTGTAGAGAGTTGAGATTCAAGGTTCAAATCCTCTAAGCATACAAGAACTTGTTAGAAATGGAGCAAAATTTATTCCTGTAACCCCTCTATTACATAGCATTTTATTCATCAAATGTTTAATCTCTGTAAACATAACTATCCATTAACTGTCTGGCAAACTACTTTCCCGGTATTAACTTGCTTCCAGAATACAATCTATCTCAATCTATAAATGGCTATAAAACATTCTTTGGCTAACAAAATTTAAAACATGCTCCCTCCAGTGAAGTTGGCTATCAATGACGATGCAGTAAACAATCTCATGCGCCATTACTCAGACACGGCCAACCCGTTTCCTTCTTCAAGCTCCTACTCAATAATGGAAATTTTATGAGTGATAATGAGATAAAGAACAAGACGGCACAACAATGTATCTGACAAACAAGTATTTACTTAAACGTGTACTATGTCTGGCCCCCACAAATGGCCATTGATTAAACTAACAGAGAAGGAACTATGGCTAAGGATAATTAATGCCTTACTTGGACAATAAATGAAATAATAATGCAGGAAAACCTTTGATTTTATATTATTCAGTGAAAGGTTCAATCGAAACGCCACCACAACCCTCCCCAAACACCTCTACCGTCTTTTTTTTTTCCCATTTAACTCTGAAAAGAAAATAGCACAAACAACTTGCAGGAGTCATTGCATCAAACAAATGCCTTATTTTCTCCAGTTTTGCTCTATAATGAATCATCTGCTTTTACCAGGCATTAGAAGATGATGGTCCAGACAATGCCCACAAGCTATTGCAGCTTGCAAATTTGAATTTGAGTTTTATGCATTATGCTGGGTTTTATATATTATGCTTCAATGTGCAAAAAGTGACATATAAAAGGGCATGCAAGTCATTTGTCAAGAATGTTCAAACATGCACTTTCAAGGATGAAATAATGAAATACAATATCCATTGACATTTGGCAAGTATCCTAGATGGACGCCAAAACAGGTATTCTAAATCTGCAAAGTGATTGTAAAATAATTCATCAATCTGAAGTCGTAGTTGGTTTCAATTTATTATCAGCACAAAAGCAAACAAGCACAGTTTGCAAAAATATTCTAAGCATGCAACCGAGCAAATTCCTTCTGCAAATTCACTCATCCAATGGAGCAAGTCTGTTAGTATCTCCTAATGGACGTAATTTGAGTTGGTGTGCTCCTTGTGGATTTGCTAAACAGATGATAACCATTGACATGTAACAGCAAAACACAAAAGACTTGCTGAGGTTGTTTGTCAGGATTTTACCTGTAGGGCCCTTGCTCCAGAGGGCTTGGCCATCAATAGCAGTGAAGTCTGGATCATCAAGGCGTTTCCATGTTTTGATGGACTTAACCGCTCCCCACTGTTCTTTCTCTGACTTCTCCAACGATGCTACCACCACTCTTGCCCTCCTTGCCCATCCAGCCTTGCCATATGCATGGTATCCAAAGCCCCCAGCATAACAAAGTTGTATACCAGTTAGCTGACCGCAGAAGTCATTCAAATGATCATGTCCTGTGAAAACAGCCTTCACATCCCCTGACTCCACCATGGCTGTGAAGAAACCAGAGTTCACAGAAGCAGAGCTAATGCCTTCTTGTTTCACCCCAGTGAAGTTTGATGAATCAAAACTTGCAAATTCAGGCAATGGGATGTGAAAGTACACAAGGCCGGGCGCAGGTCCTTTCTGAGGTTCTGGCTTGCCCATGTATGTTCTCTGAAGGGAAACAAGACAACAAAATCTATTAGAATTAGGAATTAAAATATAAGAGAGAGTGGGGGGCAGACTCATACCCGGAGCTTTGCTGAAGTGCGTTGAAACCAAAATTGCTGAGACGGTTTGATCCAGCCATAGCCCAAAATCGATGGAACTGTAGAGTAATCTCCACTATCAAGAAAGTAAAGATTGAGAACTGATTTGTTTTCAAATCTTGAACCCTTAACCCCACTAATCTCCAAGTTATAGTTTCCAAAACCATCAATAACATGTGGGTCCGGTGGATTAACTAGAGAAAGAGTGTTCTTAAGACCTGCAATATGATTCATGACGCCTTCCCTTGACAAGGTCGATTCTTGATCATGGTTACCCAAAACAGCCGCCCACGGAATGTTTGATGAAATTGCAGGTGCAAATGCAGCATTCAGAGATTTTGCTGCGTCCGTGGCATCAAATCCAAAGATATTATCCCCTGTTTTACAACAAGTAAAGACACTAATAAATATTAATCTGATACGTAATTTGAAAAGAACAAGATAAAAAATTAGAAGTACAAAAAGAAGAATACCAGTGAAAACTATTAAATCGGGCTTCTCAGCTCGAATCATGCGCGCGACAAAGGCAGTGGTGTTGAGGTCAGTACAAGTAGGCATCTGATTGGGCAAGACATCTAAACAACGCGTAATCTTGCCATCGGCAAAGTGCATATCCGCCACTTGCAATATCTTGAACTCTCCATGTTGCCCAAAACGAAGCTGTTTTTGGGCTCCCAATACAACTAATAACTGAGAAAAAGCTACAACTGCTACAATTATGTGACAAATTTTAAGAAATGAAATTTTCCTCTCTACCACCATTTTTCTCAAATCTGATTTGTAGCCACCCAAAAGAATAGTTCTACTAAAAATAGAGGCGAAACGCTCGAGTGGACCTTCTTAAGCTAAGCTAGATTCCTTTTAGATAACTTTGTCCAAATTCCAAAGAATATACCCAACAGGATTGGAATAACAATTATACTACCATATACGAAGATTGAGCTCATACAGGGCCCAATTGGAAAAGAGAACATCCAACGGTTACTATTGTTTGTAACTTTCATATTCTTTGTTGTCAAAGCCTTCTTAAATAAACGCAGAAAATAAATCCACAATTAACAACTCTGCCAACCAACACTTACCTTAAATTTGCTAGTTGCACAAAGATTACATTTCCAATTTTTATCCCTCAAAAACTCAACACGTAATCTCTTAAAGCAATTTTTTTGGTCTAATTGATTGAAATATTAAATTAATTTGTCAGAGAAAAATCCAAAATGAGAGCTAACTTGTAAACACAGTATTTTTACTTTAAATTGTTAATTATCCTGTGACAGATACGCCAACAACTAGGACAAACATAACATACTGCAATGTCCTTTTTATATCTTTATTACTACTCAATCGCAGATGTGAGATTTTGCAGGCATTTTTAAAAATTCCAAAAAATTTTAAAATATAAAAAAGAAAAGAGATTTAGTTGCGATGGACTTATTAATTCAGCAATGTTTTCATCGAATTTTAATAATTTTTATTTCAAAAAAATTAAATTTCGTTTTTTAAAAGGGGCATTTCAGACATTGACAATATTTTGATTCCTTTGCAATTACCAATTAGCAAAGTTTCGGTAGCCAATAGATTCAATAATTTCTACATGGCATTTGGCAGAAGCAACATAGTTTAAGCACTCTCAAGAATGTTTACAACTAATAAGGATGATGAATGGATGATACACCAATGAACTTGCTGAACCACATCAACAATAAGATTTCCACTTATGGTTGATAAACAATTAGAGTTCTTAATACACTACGCTCACAGCGTGATTTGTTATCTTCATACAACCAAAAATCATCTTCCTTTTGCACCATAATTTTCCCAAATTCCCTTTGTTCAAATTTTAATGCCATTAACTGACAACTCTAACTTGATTCCTTTTCAGCTATCTATCCATTGGTACATTGAAATTTGAATGATTTTAATCTTTTCATATCAACTGCGCTGCATAAGCATCCTGTTTTGTCTTTTCTGTAGGCCCACAACAAGTTTATCATTATCCCATGGCCGAAGATTTGATGGTCATGCCCATTATATATGGACCTCTGCAATCATTGGTCCCAAGTATTCATTATGGAATGAGCAGATTACTTTCTCTAGAATGTTTTTTAGAATGACCAGTTGATATTTGTTTGATGGCTGGAGTGGTTCCTACATTGGCAATGCCCATACATTTCCAGAAGTTCCCCCGAGTTCTTATAGCTCCCCAGAATAATACTACACTCCCAAAGGTCCAGAAGCCAGGAGTTAATTATAAGGAGGTAAATTTTTTTTTTTAAATTCTCTTTTTTGATGTTTGACTTTTCATATACAATAATTATTTTATAAATTTATTAAACTATTAGTAAGTCATTTTTATTTGTAAAAAAAAAAAGTCATTTTTATTTGTAAAAAAAAATTAATCAAAAAAATATGAAAAATAAATTTTAACATATAATGTTGATGCAAAAATATTAAAGCATATTAAAATTATAAATAATAAAATATAAATTTAAAGTAAAGAGAAGAAATTAAAAAATAAAATAAATAAAGATCTTAATTTTATAATTTTTCTTAATTTTTTTAATTGTAGTTTCAATTTATTTTTAATCTCTTAATTGATTGGATGAATTTAAAATTAATTTGTTGAAGACTGGAAAATTTTTTTCTCCTCTTGAACTTGGAGATAATTTAAAATTTTAAGGAGGACAAATAAAAGATTTTAAAAATTTAATGGATATATACATGTGGATGTTTTTTTAAAAAAAAAAAAAATAAGGGGGCAATTACCCCCTTACCAACCACCTAGCTTCGCCATTGCACAGGTCATAGCCTTCCCATTATTCGTGTTACAAGGGACTCATTACTCAACCATAGAGCAAAAGAAATCTGACTAGCAAACAGTCCAAGCTTCTCAACAGTAGCAGTAGAATATCCAACTCCAATACTTTCTATAGACTATTTTGGCTAACAAACTTCCACAACACAGGGTCTTAGTAAGAGTGCCGTGGTCCTTGAAAAAGCGTGGGGCCTGAGAAACTATTTCCTAGTCAGACATTAGGATCATCCAAGATCTATAATGATTTTCTGCATAATATCCCTAAATCAGCAAAAATTACATGCAGACAAACCCTCAGCAACCATGTCAGATAAACAATATCTTTTCTTATATTAACTTATAGTTAAGAAGAACCTTGAAAACTTTTTCTTAAAATGAAGAAAAAAAAAGGAATACCAAATAAATGAGACCCAAAAAAAAGGGTAGATCCATGAAAATCCAGACTTTCGCAAATAACATAAACAAACCCTCAAATTCAACAAAGTAAAACTTCAGGAAATGGAAATGGGATTTGTACAATTTCATAACCTGACCAACTTAGCTACGAGCAGATAATTTCAAATAAACAACCAAGTACATGAACAATTGATAAGAAACAACAGATCATTCTCATAATGCAGACAAGCAATAACTATCTGAAATTTATAAGATTGAATGCATATCATATTAGTTGTTCTTATCTTTGCTGGAAAATGCAGATGACTTGAACCAAGGGATCCACACTGAAGTTGTCTTCTGATACAGCCTGTATGCTTCAGCTCTGTACTCTTGTTTCAGCATCCGCTGCTCTACAAGCACAGTGACATATGCCAAGCACAGACTATTAATAAGAGCCCCAATGAAGGTCCATCCATGTCCCAGGTTCCACGCAAATATAACTAGTCCCCACCACCATAACTGTTCTCCAAAGTAGTTAGGATGCCGGGAGTAACACCACAAGCCCCTATCAAGATTCGGCACCATTGGCTTTCCGAGCTCTTTTAATTTGTTGTTTCTTGTCACAAATTCATGGAGTTGTGTATCAGCAAAATATGCTGTCACAACACCACATAAACAGACAGGAACGCCAACAAAATCCCAGACATTCAATGGCTTATCCACCGAGTGAACAGCATAAAATGGCAGACATATTCCAATTAGAAAAACCTGCAAATTTATGGCCACCAAAGAAGAAAATAGATCCATAAAGAATGTTTATAGAGAATACTTTTACTGCCTGCACAAGTTCCTGGAGGATTAGACTATGATTCCTAATCTTAGACGCTACAATTTAAATTCTCCTAACTTGTAAAA
The DNA here is from genome assembly GCA_947685225.1 of Garcia nutans. NCBI lineage: Eukaryota > Viridiplantae > Streptophyta > Magnoliopsida > Malpighiales > Euphorbiaceae > Garcia > Garcia nutans. The sequence continues at coordinate 10,169,329 of CANTUV010000010.1, read as the reverse complement.
TTTCGTTGTACAATTCATCAAGTAGCTATATCAAGTTCACATTCAGTCAATTGATATACCAATACATTACCTGCTGCGAGAGGTAGACAGAGAAAAAGGAAATCCACCACCAGTGCTTGCCATACTGACCGCGCATATCAGTAAACCTCCAGTCTTCTCTAGCACCCCATTGCCATTTTTCCCGCCTAAAGTAGTTATGGGTAAGCCTCAAACCCCATACCCACGTTATTGCTATCACGATTCTTGACCTCCACCAGTTATATTCGGCAAAAGGGTATGTCGCATAGTAATAAACAAGCAAAATTGGTAGCACAGTCCAGTACAGATCAATCATCTGGGCAAAGACAAATTAAACAATTAAATTCAACAAAGAAATCTAACCGAAAAAAAAGGAAAAAGAAGAGTCCGCGATTGAGAATTGATGAAATGCACATACCCAGTGGCTCGATTGGATGTGACTGATGATCCAGAATAAGACATTGACGTTGAAGAAGAAGAGGATGTTGACCAGTAACAGAGGGTGGTCAACGCACCATGTCCATAAAGGAGAGAGAGCAGTGCCATCACTGAGACTGGTATGGTAATGGTTAAGGAGGGAAAGATAGAAGAGAATTGAAGGAAGTGGAACCAAGAAAGCAACTACTGCCTTGTTCAAATTACTTCCCATCACGTTTGTTGATTTATCGCTCTTTGCTCTGCTTAGAAACGCGCACTTATTTACTCATGGAAGCTCCGCTTTTATAGCTTCTCTGTTTCGCAACATTGCAGAAATTAATTAAAAAACAAAAAGTGATCGCATGGTGTATCAACTATTAAAGATTCAATGATATTATTCCTTTGATTATCTTTTCATGCATGGTGGTTCAATCACCAGCGGCTATTAATCATATGATTAAGTCCTACTTTTTTTGTTAAACGCCAGTTAATTAATTCGGTGCATTAGGTTTGGAATATTTTTTATTATCCATCAATCATTTCTGAAGGTGCAGCATTCCATTTCACAAGCTCTAACTGTTCAAAAAAATCTCACAAATTCAAGTTTATTATGGGTTTGGGGTTTCAAAGCCGGGATCATCAGCCACATTTATAAATTATAATAAATTTATATGATTAGTGGTGGCTTGAAACATTTCAATACTGTGTCAAATTAAAGAGTGACAGTGTTTGTCATCTTTTAGGGGGAAATTTCCAATCATACAGATTTTGTATTGCTTGTTTGTCCCGTGATCAATTCAACATTTTACCCCTAAACATCCTTAACAAAACCCATGAAAAATCCAATAAAAAATTGAATATAAGACCGGCTACACATGCTACCCTCTGGCATGTGTCCACTATATATTAGAAATGACAACTCTAGCAAATGCAAGTGTCGGTTTAAAAAAAAGTAATTACGGCTATATTTTGATCAATTTTTGCATATTAAGAATCTAAGAAATTATTATGAAGCATGTCAGAAGAATCCGTGCATTACATAATAATATAACATTATGAGATTGTTATCATGATTGTGGGGTATGTAATGATGCTTGTAGGCTGTGGTGGTGTGTTTAATCATTATTAATGCTCCCATCACCCATAATATAAATACTTATCCTTAATCTCTGGTCCCCTCCCTTCACTCACTACGCCATTAACACAACGCAAATTCCCGCAATCTCCGCAGAAAGGAAAGCAAACAGCTTTACTGCACAGCTTCCACGCCTGAATGGAATGGACCATAATCACAATTTCACCCAGTGGATGAATTTCAAAGATCTTAAAAGCGCAGCTATTCAGGGTCCACAAGCTGAGGAAGTATGCAACCTTTTTTTTTCTTTTTTTCCCTCCAGGTACTCCGCGGATTTCAAATTCTTCAGACTTGAATAGGCTTGGTGTAGAAGTGGTAAAAAAACACTATGCAAATCTAATTTGAGTTTGCAACACTAACCTCTCCTTAGCCCCATGCATAATGAATGAAGATAGGCAATGGATAAAAAAAATAAGATGCTAACAAGAAGTGCATTTTATAAGACCACTTGCATATAAAGTGCAGAAAAACTCCTCTAATACCTAATAGGTGATATCTTACTCCAAAAGGAGATTGTTGCCTTGCCCATTGCCCGCCAGGACTTGGCAGCATTTTGGCACTTCTGTTTGATGGTATCACTGATGTTGATGCATCCAGCACACCAATGTAGGTAGATATTAAAACTTTATACAATAACACCAAGAAAGCATGACAAGTAGAAAAATATTCCAAGAAAGAAACTTACATCAAGTCTCAAAACAAAAATACTCTCATGGAAAAAGATAACCCGTTTTCTCTAATATTTTGTCACTAACATCACAAAGCACAGGAACACCGCTATGATCGATTGAATTTTTGGAAAGTGAAGGTGCCAGAAGATGGAAAGGAATTGAGCAGTAGAAATAGAGAGTGAGTATTAAAGGGAGGGCCACAGAAAAACTTGCAATTGACATAACCCAAAGTAAGGAGCACTCACAAAGCCTTGCCTCCCTTTGCAATATCATCTTTAATTGCTCTTTGAATCCATTTCACAATAAGCCACTGCAACATAGAAAATGAGCATAAAACAATGATGCTGCTCAAAAATTTTATTTCAACTATGGAACCAAGAAGCCTTTACCTGAACTGCAAGAATGACAGGGATCAACACCTTCCCTCTGTCATTTGACTCGGACCCATCTAGCAACTTCTTGTCAACTACAATGGATTTATTTCCATTTGTAGCAACCCCAATAATTTCCTTTACCAAGCTTGGAATCCAAGCCTCGCCATTTGGGAGAACCTATAATTTAAAAAAAAAAAACAGAAATTGTACTCAAGTAGATAAAAGAGGAAAATACACTATATAGTACACTTTTTAACTTTTTTTTTAAAAAAACCCTATATTTTTTTTATGCTTTTGATACACCAAATGTATACCCAATATATAACTTTGAAAATTGAGTATACCTTTAATATACCAAATGTATACCAAAGATATACCTCTAAAATGGAGTATTATTGAAATTGAAAAAAAGGGTATTTTTGAAATTAAAAGGAAAAGTGGGTATTTTTGAAAAACCCCTGGATAAAAATGGCAGCCCAATTCATCAGGCTCTTGAAAACAAACAACAGATATAAGAAATAGATGGCTACAAATAGAGCACAGAGACCAAACCTTCTCATCATTCTCATTTTTATTGCATCTCCCACTATTCTCGACCAAACCAACAGGAATGACAGAATCCTAGAAACATTGAAACAGGGTAAATGATTATTGAAGGAACTCTCTAAGAGTAGAACAAAAGAATTATATGCATAATTCTTAAATGCTAGCATATTATGATGGACGCATGTGTTCATTGTTGCAACTGATTTATAAACATGTCCATGAAATACCAATATAGGTTTAGTCTCTACCAATATAATCACAAATTCGTCAAAACCCAAATCTGCAAGACATTGAATAATCTATTTTACCAAGAAAAAGATCTCCATGAATTGGTTCCAAATTCCAAAAATAAAGATGATAATTCAAGTACAATATCTCAGCCAAATTCCCAGTCAAGTAACAAATGATCCCCATTACAGACTTCAATGTAGGACATTAAAATTCTCCCTCTATGAATAATATATGCCCTTAAAACCCACCAGAAATGGTAAAGGAAATGCATTCCCAATCAGATAGACATTTTACCTTTCAAAACTGCATTCACTTTTCCCTTTCTAATGCTAATCAAAAGATCTTTAAGAATGTATATAATATCTAAATCAAATACTTTTTAACAATACAAGAAATTTCATAGAGGTACTTGAAACACTCTACCATGAATATAGATTGAAGAAAATTCTATCATGACACAAATGCCGATTTCAAAGTTGGAAAAGCTTTTTAACATACAACAAACAAAGCAAATATTAAATAAATACATTCTTTCTATGCTTCATGAATATCACATGACAATAGTTAAAAAAGATTTTTTAGAACTTCAAGAATAATTCAGAAGAACATAACGAAAGTTAAACAAAATCATTTCAAACAGTCTCTTACCAGATAAATTCCTCTTCACATAACATCAAAAGAAAATTTAAAAGAAAACTATAGTAGGGCGCCTTAAACCAAAAGACAAGAATGGTTTGGGACACAGCAAAGCCTGACAGGAGAAGTTTTAGAATGCCATGGCTTGCGGTACATGACACAATAGACCATCTGCTAGACGTCCATTGTTGTATCCTGTGTGCTTCACACCATGTTTTGGGATGCAGGTAGGTTGGAGCATTTCAAGTTGCAATGAAAATATATATTTCAATATCACAGGAACACCATTGATACCAACATAAAGGAAGAAAGGACAAGGTTATCAGTTGTAGGTAAGCCGCCATTGAGTCACTCTTCCTGATTGTATTTGTATGAGGTTTACCCTCCTCCACATCACTATCAAAAATTCCCCATTCTTTTATAATTTCTCCAGATTTTCTCAAACCCATTTAAAATAACCAATACTGACTAATGTTATGTACCAATGGTTCAGAGCTATATCAAAGAATAGAACCTGACAACCATCATTCAACAAAAAGCCTAAACAAGTTCAAAGATGACATTGTTGGCAACAGGGAGAACCATGTCCCAAGACCCCTCGAGTAAAGCAGAGAAATAACAAAACATCCTTACTTTGTTGACAACCAAACTTACATAAGCAAGACCAAAGGAAGTAGCAAACATCTTATAACCTTCTTTAACAACTTATTCTACAGATTAATGAAGATAACTACCCTGCTTACTTTCCAAGCGTAGACAGTTAAAAAATAGGGTTTCATTTTGCAAAGCAAAGAAAAAAGCTATTGAAGTAACTGAATAGACAGATATAAAATTAATTCAAGTACAAATTGTGTGGCACCTTGACGGAAAAGTATATAATACTAGTGTCATATACCGCCTCAGAAGAAGGAAGAAAAAACTGGAATCAGTAAATACTATGGTAACATCTTGTTCTCTATTGATCCTAATGTGCACACATGAGCATTTACATGTGTAAGTTGGGTGGGGGGATATATTTTAGGAGAATACCCTGGTGGAATATGAAACCATCTCTCCACTTCACTCCTCAAGTATCATAAAACTGCCAACAAGCATATGCAGCATAATATGCATTTTCCATTTGGAAAAAATTCAGAATAAGCTGCATGTTTTATATGTCCAATTTGAAGTCACTGCTTACTTAATTCAAATCATAATAAAACATAATGATTCTTTATATTCATATATACAAAAGGAAACCTCAAAATCACGTTTCCTCATCCGTGATCCTGCAAGTATAGTCTTTAAGACAGCCACAGATCTTCTAGCCGAAAAAACATCATATATGAGATCATCTGGTGGGCAGAGCTGTGCATGAGTGAGAACAAGCAAACTTTTATACCATATTTCTTTTCCAAAACTATAAGAGATAGCACTTATTATCTGCTTGTCCAAATCATCCACTCTATATGCATCCAAGCGGTCAACATAGAGCAGAACATCTATAGTCTTGTTCAAAAGAAACCTGCATTAGTAGCAACATCCACAATTACAATCAAACCATGCAATTCATAAAGAAAACTTAATCGAAAAATGCAAAATGCAATAATTTGATTTGGTAGGCACTAGCAGTACTAACCGTTTAATCAACCCCAGAGCTTGGTAACTGACATAGCCACCCTCCACGAGGCCTGGAGTGTCTATGATGTTTAATGTGAACCCAGCCCTGGTCCGGGAAACCATTATAGGTCTAGACACCTCTGCCTGCAATACAGAAAATTATAATATAACAAACCACATATAATACAGGTAATGGCTAGTAGCCACTGACACTAAATTCATGGGAAATAGACCACAAGCAAAAACATACCGAGAAGGAATTCACATTAACCACGCGCTCCCCGATAAGAGAATTGACAGTGGAAGATTTTCCAACTCCACCTTTGCCCATAACAAGAATGGTCAAAGTACTCACACCCTGCAATTACTTTTGTGGTCAGAGTAGAAAAATAAACAATTAAAGTGTAATGACAACTTAATGAAACCAGAGATACCTCTTCCTTCAATTTGCCAAACAATTCCACAAGTTTGGTTTGTGTGGCGGCAGGGAACTGCTGAAACCCGACCCACTCACGAATTATAGACCCCATTGATTCCTGAAAATGAAAAACTAAAGCCAATTAAAAGCTTAGTACTCAACCAACACCTAACAGAACATATTGCAAAAGAAAAAAAAAATGAAGCAAAATTACTAGCAAGTGCAAAAAAAAATCCATTTACTATAAAACACTAAACCCTAGAGATTATTTGAAAGTTGAGAGAAATTGAGCCCTAGAGATTATTTGAAAATTGAGAGAAATTGAAATGTAGATACAGCAAATGAATAGAGTGCGTGAAAGAGATGTGAATTGGAGACTGACCTCTTTCTCGCCAGCTGCGCTGAAAGGAAAGCAAAGAGAGCGGATTCTGGGCTTTTGCCGCTGCTACAAAAGATGACCTTATCAAACCAAAAACGTTTGTTGATATTGTCGTTGGTATCTACTTGGCTTTGTGTTTGACTCAAGGTACATTCACTGCCCTAGAAAAAGCACTTTTAAATTTTCGATTTTTTAAAAATATGAAATCAATAATTTCTATTTTCTTTAACAATAATATGTATATTTTTTTCATTAGAAATCTTTTTTTACCGTCTTATCAAAAAAATAAATAGAATATTGGTTTTTATGAAATTCACTCATCCTTTGTTAGTTTGTTATTTCATTTTACAATATTGAGCATTAAAAAATATTTTATGTGAAAATTAGTTTTTTTTTTTCGAATTTAACTTTACAGTTTTATAATTCTGAAACTAAAAATTTGATATTATTGTAATAAAAATTTGTTGATACCATTTTACTTCGTGATAACGCTGTAATAAAATTCTGTTTAGGTTAATTTATATATTTATAATAGTTTTGATTTAACTTAAAAATTATTGATATTCCTTTCGTTACAATGAAATAAACAAAAACTACTAAAAAGTTATGACATAATTATTAGGAAATACTAAAAGGGGAAATTGAAAATTATGAAAGATTACATTTTATTGAACCTCTCAATTGGTGCATTAGACTAAAAATGTTCAATTTAAATTTTTTTTATGTTTCAGTTCTTATTTTCTATTCTTAGTTCTGAATTTATTTATATTCTATTCTAAAATTAAAGTTATATGATAATATTTTTTCATATTAATTTAAAAGGTAAAAGTACAATTATTTTTACAAATTATTAGATTAGACTATCAATTATTAACTTTTAAATTTTAAGAAAATTTGAATCATTCAATTTTGGGAACCTAATAATTTATTAAAAATCAAATTAATAACTTAACATATTAAATTTATAAAATAAAAATTTAATTAAAATATAAATATTAAATTGATAATATGATAAAAAAAATTAATGACGAAATTAATTTTGCAATTAATAAATCATTTTATATTTATGATAAGAATTACAAATAATTTTTTAGCACTATAATATGGGGAGAAAACAATCAAACTTGGATCTATTCAAAATAGGCACATTTACCGCTGGATTATGTTTTGATGTGTAATAATAAATAAAATTTCAAATTATAATATAATTGATAAAAAATAATTATAAAAACATATAAAATTCAGAAAATATTGATCTAATAAGCCAACTAATAATAACATTTTAATAAATTGGCTTATATTACTACGAAAAAAAAAATTCTTTAAAAATATCTTAAAAAATAAAAATATTTTCTAGAATACAAATTTTCTTTTTCTATTTCAAAAATATCTTTTTTCAATTTTCAATTTTAAAAATATATTTTTAATATATATTTAGTATGCTAAAAATATATTTTATTTTTAAAGAGTATATTTTATTTTAAAGATATATATTAAATATATATTTAGTACATTAAGAATATATTTAAAAATATATATTAAGAAAAAAATGTTAAAACGTTTGCTATAATATCTTCAAAATAATTTATATATGTACATGTAAAAGAAAGGGACAAAATTAAAATTTGTGGACTCAGGCCCTAATTAGGCCCAAAACACTTTCATTGCGAGGAAGGGTTTTACGGGTCCAAGTGGGTACAGCTTACGAGCAGAAGCAATTATTGAGGAAGCGAGGTCAACCAAAAACCATTTTCAGAGTTGAGCCTACACTGCTGCCGTCGGGAAAGCAATTCGTCATCATTTTAGATCCTTTTTCCTGTTTACAGTCCCAGAATCTACACCGTGTTCACTCTTCTCTCTGTAATTGAAAGTAGTTTGGTATTTTTTCGTCGAGAACAATGTCCGTTAGATTGCTCAAGAAAGTCTTGAAAGAACAGGAGCAGCAGCAGCAGCAGCAAGAAGACGGAGAAGAAGAAGAGGAAGCAGAATCTTCAGATTTGAACACTCGTCCTGCAGTAAATGCATTCAACCTCCTCAACGACGGTGACTCCGATCTGGTTTCTTTCCCCGACCCCTATTGTTTTCGAAACTGTTAGTAGATTGTTTTTTGTTCTTTAATATGATTTGTGCATAGCATCTTTAATTAAAGAAAAACAAATTGGATATTATTTTATCTTTACGAGTTATTGATGATTTGGAGTTCGAGTGATTTGGTCTTATTGTAAAAGATTATAGTGTTATTAATAATTTGGCATATCTGATGGTTAACTTAATGAGTAGTTATGAAGGTGATTCATTCGAATTTTTGTGTGGGTTTTGAGTAAGTTTATGTGATATCTTGTTGTTTTGCTGCTTTTACCATTCAACTATCACCACTTACATGTCTTTTTATATATCAAAGAATAAAAGGCACAAAAAATGAAACGGGAATGCTACTAGTAACCCAATTACCAAATATGGCAGTAAAAATACTCTTTAGACTTCATAATAAAATCTTGGTATCTCCTCCATTTTCACTGTTTTCGAACATCTCATGTTCTGTTGAAGTCTTTTTGCAGCATCTCTTATGTTCTGGTTAGGCTGACCTTTGATTCTGATATGATGGTATGTTGACATCGTGTGCTTTTGGTAAATAAAAGCATCTCAATGGTTCTAGCTGCAGAGCATGTAGAGTAGTTGAATGCCAAGGAAATAGTTGTATCCATAAATCCATATGATATTCAAGAACATTTGAAAAAGTGAAAGCAAAATATATTTCGCACTGTGATTTCAAGAACATGATTAAGCAAGCTTTTCTACAGAAAAATTTCCTTTTCTACTATTCCTTCTCATTGTATATATTCTTTCATGCAATGATCCCATAGTCACATCACATGGCATATCTTATTTAATATTTAATTGTTTACACCAAAAGATTGCTGGCTCTTGCAAGAAAGAAGTCAAGCTTCGACATTTTAATATTTGACTTTGGCACCAGGAGAATGATTCAGAAATCATTGATGAAGCCTTGATGGGAAACAATGACAAACAAGAACCCTTTGCGATGAAAAGCATGGCCGGTGTAGTGTCAACATCCAATCAGAAATCGAAGAAAAAGAAAAAGAAGAAAAGTAAGGCAACTCCATCTTCAAGTACAAATAAAAGTGAAAACTATTGGATGAGGCATTAGAAACTGTATCCATAGGTGTCAAAACCAAAATAGAAAAGGCAAAACCCTGTGAAGAGTTTGTTAAACAATCTGCACCATCCATCTTACAAGTGGATCCCAAATGTCTGAATCCTGAGAATGAGCTACGGAGAATTTTTGGTTCTAAGGTTGTAAAATCATTTGAGAGGAGTAATCAACCCAGTATTTCTAGGCAGGTTTGCGGGGCAAGGCGTGGAAGCTATCACACCAGAAAGACTATTCTCGTCTCTCCATCTGAACATTGGCCTCGCTGGAATGGATCTCTATCCATGGGATTTTTGGAGACTAGGGACGGATACCATCATTTCAGGTAAAGAAAATCCCTTTTTCCTTGATACGGATGGAGATCTACCACATTGCTGCTTCATTTCCTAGGTTGTTTTCTTTTCTTGTTCATGGTTTCCCAGGGCAGTGTTATGAAGTTGTGAAATAGTTGTAGCATCATTATTATCTATAATAGACTGTTTTACCTATATATTTGACATTGAATTAATCTGTCATGAGAGACAATGATATGTGATTAAGAAATGTACTGTTTAATTTGGATATTGGTCTGGTTGCATATTTGGAGAAGAAGTTAGAATAGCGGTTCTTAGAGAAATTTTGCTCACTCTCGATTTTTCCTTGAGGAGAATGCTTGCTATGATGCTCTCTCTCTCCATTTTCCCTTTTGTGACTCTTGTATCAATGAATTTAAACTTTGTTGTGCTTTTCTACTTCACACCTGTAAAGAAAGATAAGGTATTTGCATGTAAGGTTTCTCCTTACCAGATGATCTTTCCTCCCATTTCTTGTATCTGTTTTCTCCTCCTCTGTAGTTGTTTTTAAGTTAGCATATTATCTTGTCTGTCCATTTCCTAATGTTAGATTTATTTTATTCATGTAGTTATTTGCACTTAGCTTCCTATGATCAAGCTCAAAGAGCATTTGAAGCTCCCAAAGCTATTCATGATCTGAATGGAATAGCAAGCAACCTACTGTACCACCCTTATCATTTAGATTCACTTATAACAATGGCGGACTATTTCAAATTTGTGGGTGAGAATCAAATGTCAGCTGATGCTACTGCAAAATGTTTATATGCCTTGGAATTTGCATGGCATACCATGTTCATCCCCTTGCAAGGCAATTGCCAGTTGAAGATCAGCAATGAAACAAACAAGCCACTGTTTACAACACTTTTCACTCACATGAAAAATATGGATAGGCGTGGATGTCATCGTTGTGCCCTTGAAGTTTGCAAATTATTGCTTTCACTGGATTTAGATGATCCAACGGGTGCATTGTTGTTCTGTATTGACTACTTTGCCTTGAGGTCAGAGGAATATGCATGGTTGGAACGATTTTCAGAAGAATATAAAAGTGATAGCTCCTTATGGTTATTTCCAAAATTTTCATATTCCCTTGCAATTTGCCGATTTTATCTCGAGCGAGAGGAACCTGCAAAAGATACTCCTGTGCTTGCTTCAAAGGCTACTTCAGCTGATTTGATGAAGCAGGCATTAATACTTCACCCTCATGTTCTTAAAAAGCTAGCAGACAAGGTACCTCTGAAGGATCAGGGATGTACGAATATACTAAAGCATGCCTTTTTCCGATCAGAGAAAACAGGGTCCCCATCTTTGGACCATCTTATCAATATATATGTAGCGAGAAGTTATATCATATGGAGGCTTCCAGATTTGCAGAAATTGCTTCGAGATGCAGCTTTACAAGTAATTGAAACTCTTGTGCATAACAACAGTGAAGCTAAGGATTGGGCTTGTGTGCGAACAGAAGCTTTCTCATCTGAGAACAATGAGTAAGTATTTTCTATTATTAAATCATTGCTATTTTTTATTTTATTTTATTTTTTAAGTATTTTCTATTATTAAATCATTGCTATTTTTTATTTATATTTTTTTTTTGTGTTATATGTTTTTCTTGGGAGGCAAATGTGCTACAAATGCCAGTGAATTTTATGGTTTTGTGCGTAAATATGCTGAATTAGTATTAGGACTGAACTTAGATTTTGGCTCTAACCACTGATGATATTTACAGGTATAGCCATTTGATGGTTTTGGATTTTTCTGATACTGTGCCAACTCTTCCACCGGAAAACCTACAAAATTTCATGGTTGACCCAAGAATGAGAGAGGCTGAGAAAAATGGTGACCAAATTGCTGATCAACTTGATGGTGGTGGTCCTGCTCTACGTGATGCTGCAAATCGCAATGCGTTGGCTGTCTTGTTTGAGTCAATGTTGCCATGGGTTCATTACGGGGCTAGAGAAGATGAAGAAGCTAATGAGGAGAATCAAGTTAATGGCCATGACCAACGCAACGAGGATTGAATTAGCAAAATTTACTTGCTGAGCTGTAGTAGGAGGAAAAAGGGTGGAAAGTCAACTGGTTCTTTTTTCACATTGCTGTTGACGTCATCCATCCAAAATGTAGATATCATTTTTAGCAACTTGAAAAGTGCTGGAACGTGATGGGAACAGAATCAGTCTATTCTTAATACATCGCTGATACATATAAATTCTGTTGCTACAACTGTTTCCGGATGAGGATGGATATTTCGCTTGCATAAAAGCAATTGCCTGGAAATTGTTCCCTGAATATGTTATATAATTTCTGTTATCTTGTAGGTCACATTGTTTTGTTAGGACTATTGATCAAATTATTTAGCCCATTGACTTCTACTTGGCATTTTAGAATAAGTATGCCAAATAAGTAACAAGAAGGACTTGAATCATCATTATAACAAATTTATATTAGCATTGCCTGTGATCTAAAATGCCATGTTAAGAGCCAGCTCTTAATTTGTATTCAATTGAACCATCGTTGTTAGAAAATAGAAATAATGTTCAACTACGTATGGTTTGTTTTTCATTTGCTAAAAATGCTTTGCGATGAGGTCTAAAGAACTGGTGACGGCAATAGAACTTTTTGCTCTTGTATCCGATTAGAACGTATCATGGTTATGAGCAAAGTACAAATTTGAACAGTGTATATCAGATGCCACATGAATTTCAGGATTCATTTGGAGTTGGCAAAGCCACCTTCAAAGCTTACTGATTTGAACAGTGTATATCAGATGCCACATGAATTTCAGGATTCATTTGGAGTTTTCAAAGCCACCTTCAAAGCTTACTGTGAGGCCTGGTCAACATTGTAGCAACCCAAGACTCATGTTTAAACCAATATGCTGAACATTTTAGCAACTCAAGACTCATGTTTAAACCAATATGCCGGGTGGAGTGTTAAAAAAAACCCCCATTTTGCTTTTCAAATAAAAATTCCAACTGCATGTGGGATAGTTCGGATATATCGCTGAAACAAGAACTGGAGTAAGCCCTCTGATAGGGTTATCTTTTGCGGCAGATTGTCATGCCATCTCCTATAGGTACCTAAAATTTCAAAGGCTTACGATAATGAACAGCTAAAAAAGGTTGATTAGAAATTATCAAACAAAGGTTCATATGCATACCATACTGATGCTGACACGCTCGTCCTCCATAATGGTTTTGTTGAAATTCCTGATGCTGGCAGTTTTAGCATCATTAATCTGCAAAAAGGTAAGTACAGAGATTAATCCAAAGGGAAAAATTTTATGAACCATAGTCAAATAATTTACCAATGGGTCAGCAACTTTTCCATGCCAAAGAACATTGTCAATCACAATGACGCCTCCAACCCTCACCTGCAATGGGACTAATAACTAATAAATAATCATTATTGCAAGCTGCAAACAAAAACTCTAGTAAGGATATTCCAAGTACAAGTCAAATTGAATGAGAAAATAGATGCAGAACAATCTGTGTTACCATCAAATTGCTCTTACCAGCTGCAGTAGCAATTCAAAGTACTCCTGTGTCATTCTCTTCTCAGCATCAATGAATGCAAAATCATAGCTGCACGGAGTGTGTCAGCATTAGTTAATTATGAGAGGAAAATTTTGCTTCATAGTTGTAGGAAATGTAGGGAAAAAGAGGAAAGCATATCGTGCTTTCTCATTACCTGGAAGCTTCCCCATTCAGAATCATAGATTTTAAAATGTCTGCAGCCATTCCATGCTTCACAATGACCTAGTTTCAAAGAACTTCTCGAAGTTATACAGGATTCACTGGAACTAACAACAGATAAAATTTAGCAAGATATTTTGCAGACCTATATGCATAATAGGCTTCCAAATTGTAGAATTGCAATGTAGACAGCAAGGAAATAAGTGAATAACATCTCAATGTGTATCAACAGCAAATTTGCTGTACTCCGCAATAAGTGGTTAAGATGTTCAAAGTACATCCTATATTAAGAGAAGTACATGTATTACCTTGTGGGAAACACCAGCTCTCTCATAATACCTTTTAGCAACTTCAAGAGAACTGGCATCTCTTTCACAGGCAACTAAACAACCTGATTCCGGTAGCACTAGAGCAACTGCCAACGAAGAGTATCCCTAAAACAAGAAATGCAGCAATGAGAACTAGAACAAGGTAAACTGTCATTTTATCAAGCACTTGTATCAGTCTCAATATACACTATCTATCCTCCATACATTATCTATGGAGAGAAATAGAAATGCACAGATACTTCAAGTAAAAGTAGAACAGAAAATCGCTTACGGTATAAACACCAACTTCAATACACCGTTGAGCGCCAAGAATCTGAACAAGCATAGAAAGCAGCTGTGCCTGATCAGGAGATACCTAACGAAATAGCGGTAGCTCGTTAATTTACTTTATGAATTAAAATGAAATTTATGCAGTTTAATTGGAAATATTAGTTGATTGATCACCTGCATCTGGCTACCCCGCAGAGTGGAAGTCTCCTCTCGCAGTTGCCGCAAAATCTGAAATTAAAAGAGGTACGACAAAATCATCAATAAAGAAGAAGAAGCCATAAAGAAAGAAATTAGCAGTATGAGTACTTTCGGTTCCCGAACGTTGGAGAGAATGTAATCGTAAAGACGAGGATTGAGACTAATAATTTGCTTATTGCCATATTTGTCGTCGTTCGAAACGAAGACATCAGTGTTAGTGCTCGTAGTAGAGGAGCAATAGAAACTTCGGGAGGGACGCATCGATTCCCAAGCCCTAAAACTGCCACCTCCACGGCCACTTGCAATTGATAGTTTCATTCTTTCATATCTCCCTTTGGTAACAGCAACGGTAGCATCTAAAGTAGAGCGTTGATAGGCTGACGAACAGCAACGTTGAAACGTCCAGGAGCTCGCCATTTCGGTGACATTCGAGTTCGAGCTATGTTTTGGCCTACAATTTTAATTTTTTTTTTAAAAAAAAATTGAAGGATGTTAATTTTTCTTGGACGAGTTGCTGTTCATACTAACCGAGAGGCGTTTCTGCCCAAAAGTCGCGTATTTTATGGATATATCGTTACCGTTATTCTTACAAATTAATTAAAAAGAAGAAATCGAATAAAAATTGATTTTAAAAAAATAATTTAATAATAATACATCACCCTCCCTCTTGCTTCCGTTCCGCCACGTCTCCCAATCTATCTAAACACCAGCATTAGCTTCAGTTTACTTTGAGAAGTGAAGGAAGAGGACTCTATTGGCCAAAAAAAAAGGAAGAGGACTCTGATATCTGACTGCTCTGCTCTTCGCCGCTAGAATCTTCAATCCTCGCAGGTAATGCTCTCTTTTTCCTTCTAAATTGGATTAGCGAAATTGAAAATTCCTCTCTCTCTCTCTCTCTGTCAAATCTCAGATTTTAAATATGTCTTGAGTTTAACAATGCAGATATCGGATAGCTAAATCGATCCAGTTGGATAGATTTGCTTCTTTAATTCTGCTTTATTCATTACTGTTACTAATTTTTACCTTTTTCCCTTAATGAAGAAATGGACTTGGCGTTTACTACTATTTCCTTTTGTGCTGCTACTGGAGATAGAGCCATTTTCAAGATTAGGCCTTTTAGCTTAAACCTTAATGCCACCAGAAAAATTCTCATTCAGAAAAAGCTTCGCTGTGTAGCAACTATGGCTACGGAGATGACTCCTCGGGTTCTGCCTCTTTCTTCTGTGATATTTTGCTATCTATAAGTCCTTATGCTGTATTGATTTTCTGTGTATTTTAGGTATCTGAGTTTGAGATAGAGAATAAGAAGCATGACTTGTTAAGCGCTGTCCAAGACACACGACGAGGGCTTGTTACAACTCTTGATCAACGCTCTATTATTGAGGAGGCTCTGGTCTGTTTCTTTCTCCCACATTCTGTGTAAATCTTTTTCTCTTTCCGTGAATAGTAGATTATTTTTGGTGCTCATTTGGTGGACAGCTCAAAAAGAATAAATTACTTTGTATTTCTGTAACTTTCACAGGTGACCTTGGAAGGATACAACACGGGTGCTCCAATTGACCTGGTGCAGTTGGATGGGACATGGCGCTTGCAATATACTTCTGCCCCTGATGTCCTTGTTCTTCTGGAATCTTCTGCAAGGCTTCCTTTCTTGCAGGTATCGACTATGATAACCTAAAATTATACAATCCTCCTATCAATAGCATGACTATCAATAGTCTGCTCGACTTTTTGATCCTTAACTTTATTTGTTACTTTTTTTTTTCTTTTAATCTTCTATATTTGTGAGCGGGTGACAAGTGAAGCAACAAGCTCTCTACTTGAAGCAGGATGTTACTTCTGAATTAACTTCTATATCTCATCTTAATGCTCTCTAGCGTGGTAAATTTGACATGAATGGCGTTCTTCAAATGTTAGTTTTCTATTGATAGATGAAGATATTTTCTCATGCTTTCTCTCTCTAACTTTTATCTTGATTTCTTTTTGTGTTATGTTTTGTCCATCAATTTGAGGATAGGTTGGGCAGATCTTCCAAAAGTTTGAATGTCAAGATCAATTCAATGGAGGTATCGTCCGGAATGTTGTTCGATGGAGTATTCCAACATTGTTAGAGGTAAAAGTCCCCTTTCTTTTTTCTTCAATATTTAAAACTTGAATTATTCATGTCAGTACTTGATTGTGGATGGTTCTCCACTTCTGAAGTAGTCCCATTAGTAATTCCAGAATATGCCGTGCTACACTGCTAGTATTAAAATTGTTTCTTTGCTGTCCCCGGCTTATGCTAGAGACCTTGTTGTTATTCTTAAAAACTTATGAGGTTATCTCTGTCTCTTAAGATCAATGAAATATCATTAAGAAGTGGGTGAAAACCTTGTGTTTGTGAATAGAAGGAATAGACAGAAATAGAAGATCCTTAATCAATGAAAATTCACTCAAAGCATCAATGACAAAATCTTAAATTGAATAAAATAAGCAGAAATAGAACAACCTGCAACCAGAAAACTGCTTCTCTATTAGAAAATATGGTCTATATTTCAAAATGTTTGGGCAGTTCTTATGAGAAAACTTATTTTTCTAGTATGTTTTATGTTGTACAGGAACAAGAAGGTGCTACTCTACTTGTTTCTGCAAAATTTGATGTTGTTTCTTCACGTAACATCTATCTTCAGTTTGAAGAGGTATACTTCTGTCCTTAGTAAATCATGACTTCCAAAAATGTCAGGGTATATCACATGCAACCATTTTACTGCATCCAAGACATGCCACTCCTAGTGTTCTATCAATAATAAGCATTGCATATACATTTGGTGGCTGCTGTCAGTGGGTTGACTAGTTCCCTGTTCCCTATAATTGAAAGCGAAACATGAAGCTACTTGATCTTTTTTCTTGTATCATTGTGTTAGCCTTTGTCTCCTATGCTGAAGCTTGTGTATGCATTTGGCAGATAAGCATTCAAAACATTAAAATCAGCGAAGAGCTGCAAGCTCTAATAGCTCCAGCAATACTGCCACGCTCATTTCTAAGCCTACAGGTAAATGACTTGCATCACTGGTTTCATATTCCAGTGTTTAATTTTAAGTGCTGCATACAAATTGGAGACGCACAGACCTCATATCCCTTTGATTCCATCAACCAGTGTTTATTTCTAGTGATGCATATTCTCTTTGATGCCCTTTTCTTCTTCTAATATAACTTATCCATCCTCTTGCATGGAAATGGATAGCTCTGCGCATGCCATGTTAGTTTCTCTGATCCTAAAGTAATGAAACCTAGCAATTAGTTTATGATATTTTTCCATGTGCGCAGATCCTGCAGTTCATCCTTACTTTCAAAGCACAAATTCCAGTAACAAACCCAAATCCAGGAAGGTATTAAAAGTATTAATTTATTTGCATATGTAAAATTATATTAGCAATATCCACGTGGATGGCTGTATAATGTGCTTTTGAATTTCAGGCGATCAGTGGGAGGACTATATTACCTTTCCTATCTGGATGGTAATATGCTTTTAGGGCGTGCTGTTGGAGGTGGAGGAGTATTTGTATTTACTAAAGCTCAGCCTCTGGAGCTGTGAAGAACGAGTTTGGTTCATCTTATGCCCTCTATGCACTTCTGGCATCTAGACACCAAAAAAATATGAATTTTGAAGTGGCAAGAACAGAAATGAAGGGTTCAAAGACTCGAGGTCGAATGCTTCAGGCAAGAGAACAGAGTCCAATACTTGCAACTGGCTATACGATTTTCCAGATTAGCCAATGTTCTGTACCATTTTGTTTAAGCTACCACATAAAAGAGGAAAAAATTACAGAAAGGCAAATGAAAGAAAAAGAAACGAAACTCAAAAGGCATGTCCTATTATGTATTTTTGGTTCATTCGATTACTCTGGTATTATTACAGAAAGGCAAATGAAAGAAAAAAAAAAGAAGAAATAAACTCAAAAGCACGTCCTATTATGTATATTTAGTTCATTCGATTACTCTGGTATTATAATGTGCATCTGCATGCTGAAACAATTTTAATGTAAATTCGCATCCAAATAAATAAATGCCGTTATAACTTTCTGTCTTTTGGACGAGTTTAGCTTGAACACGCCTCAAAACTACAACCTTTTATCGAACACGAAGGTCATTCAACACTGTCGTTTGTGTGAAAAATATTATATGCTCGTCCTTCGTTTCTATATGCATCTCATATTTACCTTTAAGCCTCATTTTACACTTGCTTTTTTACAGCCTTTTGAAATGTACGATATACTTTTTACAAATTTATATGCAGACTGATTTGTTCGATAATGGAACTTCGTAATTAATCTTTGTTTAATCAAGCAAACTATTCCAACGCTCTTTGAGACCCTCATCAGCCTTTCCACAGGGAATAGCATGCAGTCTGAATCTTCCTTCAATAGGTGTTTCTCTCACGAGACCCAGCCTAACCAATGTGTTCACTGCTTTGTCAACTGGCATTTCAACCTGCATTTATTCCAACATCATAATTAACTTGCAAAAGAGTCACTCTGTGCGGGTGAATAATGCTCTCTCATTAGCCACTTAGGTTTCCTTCCTCTTCTTCTTTTCGTTTTTGAGAGCAAGTCTAAACATTACCTTTACTTTAAAGGCGTCGTACATAAATCTCTCACATTCATCACCAACACTTTGGTGACAATTGACCTGCAGTAAGAGCAATTCCTGGTGATCTATACAGCAACTAGAAATCTAGAATGCTTGACAGAGTAAAAGAACCCCAAATTTTCGTTCTAGGAAATATGTGAAGATCCAAGAGAAAAAAAATAAAGTTATGGACACTTAAAAGGGGCAAAGAAAATTCGGTTTCAAAGCAGCAGGGTTTAAGGAGTGTAGCTGGTGTGTGTAAGAAAAGATTTTCTGGTGTTTTCTTTGTTTTATCGGTGGCAATCTATAAAATCCTAAATAACAACTTGCTTAGGAAAGGAAGGATAAAACATAAATGGGAGAAAAGTTTACTTCATAAAGGTCAGCATTCTGATTTTCTGCATCATAAAATGTTGAATTGGCTGGCTCACATTATAAATGAGAATTTAAGTATGTTTATGCATCCGTCTTTCAATTAAATCCTTAAAAATGTAATCAAAAAAATAATATCATAAAAAAATTAAAAATGCCATTGAATGTATCGAATAGGATGCAAGCATAAGTGAATGAGTGAATGATAGAACCACCATCAGATCCTTTATTTGTGTATGATTTTATTTCTAGTAGAAAGCAGTGATATGATGCAAAAAGTCCACAAGTCACAAGAACGAATTCTTTGCATGATCTCCACGACAATTGAAAATAGGATAAGAAGGAAGACCTGGCCATTCTTCACTTTGAGCAGGATTGCATAAGTTAAAATAGCTTCCTTGTACTGCATAAAATAATTTATTGGAAATAATCAGATACCATGTAAATCAAGCTCAATGGACAATAGAAGGATGAAATCTGTAAGAGCAAAAGAGTTATGATTGGTAAAGGGCAATAAGATATATTTAATGAATGACAAATGGTTCTTCTACATCAAATTAACCTTCTGAATAAGTTGCATTTTTATAATATTTGACAGTCAAAATGCTGCTACCTTCTATAATTGGTCTACATCCACACCTGTAAAAAGATATACGAGAAAAATTGAAGAGTTTCTCACTTGCTGTTGTTCAGAAGCATCCAGAAGGAAATGAACTGAACCAAAGCCACTTGCCAATGTTTTCTCATAAAGCGTCCTGTTAACAAGTAACTGTATAACAGAATTCTTTAAGATATTATAAAATGAATTTAAGCAGCAAAAAACTTCAATTAGATGTATTTTATAACTGAAATAACAATAATCTTTAACACTGTACAGAGAATACTTGGTCAACTCACTTGATATCTATCCCACGTCTGTTTGTAACCAAGAGCCACACGAGTCACATATATTATCAGTGCAGTAATAGCAATTACATCAAGAAATATTGCTGAGCTGCATCAAAGTAAAGTATGCTATGAAATTCTCAATGCAACTTCAAATCATTAAATAATTTCAAGAACTGCTGCAAACTAAAAAGGCAAAGAAATGAGATTGGTTTTCAGAATCCTGATATGATGCAGAGCCAGGAAAGTGGGAACTAATTACAAAATCATGTTTCTTTTTTTCTGACTTCCATGATGAAGTCAGTAATTTAAGATATAAATGTGAAAAATATTTTTTTTCCATGTGATGATATCTCGAAACCAATCATATGAATAGAAATTCATACGGGGAAGCTAAGATGTCTTCAAATTTGTAATTGATGAAGTACGCAGAAAGTCCTAATATAGTGGCCACATCCAAGCGTACCTACGAGTTCACAATATCTGGTCAAGAAGTTGATATCAAACAAATTTAATACAACTTCAGACTGCAGCTTGAAAGTTATGCCTACATAAGTATCCAGAATGCTCATTTTACAGTGTCTCAAACATGTAATAAAGAGAGAATTAACTTGTACATACCGTATCTATGATACGAAATGAAAGCTTTTTGTGAGGAAAAATGACCTGCAAATAATTTTATCATAGTAGAAAAATCATATCCAAACACTGGAATCATTAAAAATATGAGGATTCATAATAGTATATTAACAAACATTTAATGTTAGAGGTATTTACTGGTAGATCAGGGATAGGAATTCTCTCATAGATCTTTAATTCCAATGATGGAACCTCATCTTTACCCTTGGTGTCACTTTCAGTCGCTCCCTTTGTGTAAAGCAAAATTAATTCTTGGAATGCAGGCTCCTAATCAGGAAAAACACAGATATTCAAGACCAACATATACATTATCTAATTAACAATATTTTGAGGAGACAAATTTACAAAAGCTACTCAACGTGCTCAAAATTTTGCCTCACAATTTGCATGGCCAAACAAAACAAGGTAAAACTCATACATCTATATTCATTTATATAAACTTCAGAATTGTTACCAAACAAAAGAAATTGACAAAAGCAGCTGAAGAATTTCTTAAGAGGGATACCTGGAGGATTGACTGTGAGAGAAGGATGGAAAAGGAAGTTTTTAACATTTTCCAGATATCATTTCCACAGTATTTTCTTGTAGCAGGTCTCCATATATCACTAAGTGATATCCTTGATAGGGAAATTGGCCTGAGTTCACAATTCTTTTATTAGTCAGTCAGATCACAATGATCTATCATAAAATAAATCCTATTGAGAAAAGCTATCCAAATCCTTAAACAGAAATAGATGTCACATGGGATTGGTCATTTTTAGACAAATTGGTTTCAATGATTTAACAACTTACTGAAACTTCCTAACTGTAGGATTTCTGTTATTCTTTGAATTCGTTCTTAGCTAATAATATAACTTTATACTTCAGCTTTCTTGCTTAAAGAAGATAAACTTATATAAAGAAATTTTCAATCATTGAAATAATGTTTTTTATTATTTTTAAATTTGTCTGAAATTTCTTGGCCACCTAGAGTCCACCCCGCTTTATCCTACCTCTATTGAATTCGGCCCAAGAGGTAGTGGACAGCGCTCTACAGAGGCAAATCCTTGAAACTAAATGAGCTAAGATAGATGTATGCAATGGAAAAGTAAAAAATCAGTATAGATCAAGTTGGCCAACCAGATACCACTTGCGATGAGCACCACAGAGAAACTAATTTCACAAAAGCATTTAGACTTTTTTCATCCACCTAAACTATATCCCATTTTGTCATGACAAATGATCATTTCTACACTATTTTCTTTCCCCATAGGACAATAAATATCAGAAAAAATAGGGCAACAACAAGAAGAGGGAATAAACTAAAATGCCATTGACCTTAAATGAAGCTCAGAAGCATTATTCTCACTGTCAAGTTCAAAAGGCGTTTCTGGTATAGGAGGTGCAAGGCCAATCCAAGTAAGCAATTTTCTGAGTAACCTTCCTCGGGGTCCAACTTGAGACAGAAATCCTTCATAACGACTTACTGCCCTCTGTGCTGCAAGCCAAATAGGAACATCGCTGTCTGCCAGGTAGTTTATCTCCGGTGCATTATTAGATTCCTGTCCATTAGTAGAATACGAATTCTGAAAAAGAGCCAACTCCTCAAACCAAAGTGTCACTTTCTTGAACCAGTCTTGTTCTTCTTGACTATGAGAAGCACTAATAATAGCCTAACCCAAGAATGGAAAAGGTCAGGCCTACAAATCTACAATAACAAGATTGAGCAATCTATAGACTATGAAGCAAGAAAAGAATCAAAAAGTTAACTGAAAATAGTCCTGGAATCTAAACTATATTTCCATATTTTCTGAAGCACTTTCTTCAATTCATGGGAATGCTTATATTACTTCCCCAACAGGTTCAGAAATTCAGATTTTGATTTCCCTCAATTTATATCAACTAATCAAATTTTGGGCATTTTAAATAAGATATTGATTAATTGTCTACTCCTAGTGTAAGATTTGCTGCGTAACAAACAGTATTGCAGCAACCAAGGAAAGGCAACTACCTCTTTTATCCATTTGCCAACTTTCTCCAGTGGTTTTGATACAAGGAAGAAGATTCTTTGTAGAAGTCTGGACTGTATGTAATCCAGTTTTTCAACAATAAGCAGACCCTTCTGTCTCTCAGTTGCATAACCCCTCCTGCAAGGGAAATCATTATAAGAAGTAAAACATCTGCATATATGTTGGTTAATGGAAAGTTGAAGTCAGCATTCTCATATGGCAAGTCCACTGCATAAAGGGCATTCTACAACATATCGTTGCATGAGTCCAAACTTTGTCATCACGAAGTCACACTAAAAGCATCCTGTAGTGGCAGGTGACAATCACTTTTTCTAAGCTATGTCATATTCTTCATTAAGTTTTCCATTGATTATGAAGGCACAGCAACATTACAAATGATAACTCCTTACTTTTCTTCTTAATTAGAACCATAGGTCTAAAATTCTTCCAGAACTATATTTAGACATCAAAGAGGACCACGAAGAACAGAAATTACCTGAATATTATTGCATTGGATTCAGATGCCTTCTTCCAGTCCACATAAATTGGCAAAGTAAGGAGGTAATCCGAGTTCAAGGCGGATGTCAACATCAAATCTCGAGCTGATAGTTCTTGAAACTGAGCATTATTAAGAAGCTGCATAAAAGCACGCTGGAAACGAGTGGCAACAGCAAGTCTACAAAGGATTTATACGAGTATGACAAGTCAAATTTACATAAAACAAGAAATTGATCAACAGACAACAAATAGATTAAAACAGACCTGGACTCTCCATTAGAACATCTCATATGATTTTTTACTGAAGAACCTAAAAGAGTCCTCAAGTCCAGTCCATAACTGAAATTCAATTGCCTAACAAGTTCAGTCTCCTCCCTAGTATCCTCCATTCTCCCAATTCCATTTATGTTATCACTAACACAGTTGGCATTGTCCCCATTAACTTCAAATTTTTCATCTGAACTAGCTAACTTCTTGTCAGTAGTATCCTCATTGTCCACGGACTGAATGAGGAAATAATCAGTTCGCATTTCTTCTAGAACGCTTTTGTGCTCAGCGTGAATAATAGAATCTAAGCGTCTGCAATTAAACAGATTCTTACACCCCTTAGAAACAGCATAATAGAAATAGTTGGTGGAAAATGAGCAATTTATTGAAAATCTAAAACTCACGAAGACAGAACGAGAAATTCATTGACATCATCTTGAGAATCAAATAACTTTAATACAATAGCATCCAAGAGCTCTGCTTTGGAAACCGGGATGTACTTTTGTCTCTCCACTCTTATTTTCGAAATCGCCTTCTCATCCTCCTCTTCCTCTTCTTGTTCTCCATTTGGAACTCGATCGTTCTTATCACTCTGCACCAATGTAAAAACCTCTCTCACATCAGGCATCGATTCTAAAGGCTCCTCCATGGATAATTCCTGTACTCTCAAAGAACAGCGAGGAATTCTAGAGATAGAAGCGATCTTCAACGCCAAACGGTAAGAGAAGAGAGACCGAACTGCTCGGTAATTTAAGCAGCATGATAGAGAAGTACTGACACCGGAGAAATTTCTCAAAGATAACATGGATCATCAACCAATTTCAAAAACCTAAGGCTTTGTTGAATAGAGAGCAGTAACATTTACCCGGCTGAAGCTTGAAATTAAAAAGCTCCAGCAAGAAATGGCGGTTGCAGGTTTGGAAATAGTTAACTGTTGGAAGCATGTCGGACACGTGTGCACTTACCTAGCCAACAGTCGTCCGCCAAAACTTTGGATAAGGTGATTGGGGCTTTTATTGCACATGTAGATCAGGCTAAATGGCCCGCCATTTCTAACACGAAAGTGTTTTTATCCTGTCATCTAAAATGGGCTTCGAGCGAAGTCCATTCGAAAAAATGAGCCCAAATTCATTGATAGTCCTTACTCATTAGTGACACTGTAACGATACTAAATTGTAAATTTTATTTTTTTAACGAATTATAAATTATATTTGAATTTTGTAAATTTACTAAAATTACTTTAGATGTCCAATTGGATTAAATGAAATTCAAATAATATAATTTATTTTAATCTTTAATGATTTAATATTAAAAAAATCAATAAACATATTACATTAGTGGATATAATTAAGCTTTGTGCTTGCTATTTGCTGACTTTACAGTGGAAAAAAAGAAATATTACAATTCTATTATTATATTCAATAGTAGTTATCTTTTGATGTGAAGGTCAGGATTTTCTTGTTTATAAAGATAATTTTGTCTGTATATTTTTTAAGAAAAAAATATTTTATTCTTAGATTTTAATATTTAAATATATTTGTATGGTCAGAAATCAAAGTAAAAACAATCAAATACATATTCAAAATAAATATCACTAGCACTACAAATGCTATCTTCGGTCAATTTCTTGTTGTTGAATCCAGTATTTCAAATGGCAGACTTCTATCAAAATTGAACAAGATGTTCAGTTAATGAATTATTTGAATCAATAGTCTTTCACCATTAAAACACTATTTTCCATTTAGAATTAAAATCAATATATTTGCTGCAAGGAAGAAGGATAAGCTAAGTTTATATAATAGCTAAACTCTTGTTAATCATTTTCAACTTTGGATTCCTTTTATTTTATTTTTCCCCCTCGTTTTAGTCTTTTTTAACACTGGAGAACATATTCCATCACTTTGCCTGAAAGAGAATTTTCTTTCACAATCAGCCCATTGTATTCTTTCTAGGCCAATTCATAGATGCTTATGCCTAACTTTAGTACTGAGGAGCTGAAGACGCATCCATTCACAAATTAATTAATATAACACTTCAGGTCAGATTTAGTCAAGTCATTGACTGATTTATATATATATATATATATATATTGATTCAATTATTCTCTGAACTTTTAATTTGATTAAATAGTTGAATATTAGACGTTCACTTTCCAGCTATAAAACTTCTGATGTTGAATTGTGCAATGAATCTATAGGTTGTGGTGCAGCTTGATAAGTTGAGAACAGAGAGTCCTTCAAGCAAAATGAACCCTTCAGATAGGTACATTCAAATTCAATCAACAGATGGTCATGAATTTTGGTTTATGGGGTTTATATCATATGACAAGGCACTCAAGCAATTAACTGAGGCTTTACAGCGCCCTCCTGACTCTTCTGGATGAGTCGCTTTCCCTGTGTCTGTGGTGTAGATATAGGGCAAGGACCCTCTCTCCCCTTAAATTGCTCGACTGTATGACAGAATAATGCCCTAAGATGTGTTGTAATGTTTATAAATTACTGTAATAATTTAGGTGCATGGTCATCCATAAACGTTAAGCCGTAATGTTCTTTTAGTCCATCAATGAGTTAAGAGCTGTGAATCTGCTAATGCAATGGTGATTTTCATAAGTGTTCTGCTCCTCTATTCTTCCCCACTTGCCAATACAGAATTCCTGGCAACTTCGAGGCAGAACTTATAAATGATCTGCTTCTCCTAAGTTTGGCATGCATTCCAATATTTTGGTTTTATCTATAACATATTCAACTACGAAATTTTAAAATTTTTTGCTTATGTAATAGTGTTTGAATATTCAACTACGAAATTTTAAAATTTTTTGCTTATGTAATAGTGTTTGAATAAACGAAAGAAGGAATTCATTTGATTTGTAAAATGAATTTTTATTGAAAAAATCCTTATATGTATAAATTTTCTTGCATTTAATAGTAAAATTCATTTTGAATGCGTAGTTTTACTTGCTTGTATTTAAAGATTATTTTCTTTATTAATTTATATCAGTGTTAAGTTTAAATTCATTTATGAATTCTAATAATTTTAATTGAAATCAATACAAACATAATCAAATATAATAAAAATTTTAATTTTTTTAAAATAAATTTTAATTTATACCAAACAACTTAAATACAAATATATAAACAAAATTTCTTAAAATTTCTAGATTTCATTTATACCTAATAAGCCTTTAGTAATGTAATGGAACAACACTGAATCAGAAATCAAAATCTTGTTAGAATTGGAAATATACAAACTTAAGAAAATTGTAATAATAAAAGCTTGCTTAGTGCTTCTGCAAATTTTTCTTATTTTATCTTAAATTAACTTTACAAACAACTTTGATATTCGAAATAATTTGTAATGTGAAGTGGTAAACTTTTTAATCTTTTTTTAATATTAGAAAATATAGTTTTTTTAAAAAATAATAACTTAAAAGATCTAATAATTGCCAACTTGCTATTTAAAAAATTCAAAGGAAATTTTTCCTCTGTAATTACAAGCGTCCAGTTAACCAATCATTCAATTAGCCAATCGAGAATTCCGTTAGGGTCATATGCGAATAAAGAATGGACTTGGCCCATAACGAGCGTGCAGAGTCCGGACAAAATATGCTCAGATTTCTTTAAAAATATCTCTAAAAATAAAAATATTTATTCCGATGGAGGACAGAATGAACTGCCCTGCAAAAAATAAATAAATAAATATATTTCTAATAATATTTATTTTTTATTTTTTAAAATATTTATTTTTTAATTTTAAAAATACTCTACTTCTACGTATACATATTTAATTAAAAATATATTCTATTTTTAAAATATATATTTGATATATATTTAATATATATATAATATTATAAAATTTAAAAAAAATCATATATAATTAATAGTATAATTTTATAAAAACTACGACAGTAGCTCCGAGCAGAGAAACCAATAGGGCCTTGGGCTTCAGTACCAACTATCAAGTGAAAAGTGCTGCAAAGCCCGAAAAGTCAGGAAAGATTCCTGCCCTCTTTTGTCGTTTTTTAACTATTTTCTACATATATGCAACCATATCTTCTGGGTCATAGAATCATCAATCAACGCAAGTTTTTCTTCATTTTGGAATCCTCCAGCTCAGCTTCTCTTGCCTTCTTGATTCTCCATTTGCAAGGAATTGAAGAAGGGCAGATGGCAACTTTTCTATACTTCTTCGCTCTTTTGTTATTTGTTGGGACCTTTGCCCCCTTTCACTTCCATGTAACTTGTTTACAATCGACAAACTCCTCTTATCTGTATTTTTTTCTCCAATTTTGATGGGTTGATTCAGTATCTTACTTTTTCTGGATGTTTTAAAGTTTTGGATGAATATGATATGCTTGACTTTAGTGTCATGTTATTTGATAGCGTTTGAAAGCTCAAGTTACTATTTCAATTCAGTTTTGAAGATAATTATGTGCCCTTTTGATGGATGAGTTGACCCTTTCTAGTTGTATCGTTTGATGTCTCCGGTCCTTGCAGAACGTTCATAATTTTGGGGATTTTTATTTGCATTTTAATTGCGGATTCTTTTATTCAGCGTTGCTGTTTATGCTAAAATTTCATGTAATTGAAGCATGCTCAAAGAACACACCGAATTTAATTGAATAAAATAGGAACATGTTCAATTTTGCTACTTTAACCTGCAAACATCGTAATAGATAAATAGTCGATTTTTTTGTATCTGGATAAGTGGATATGATATTCTATATTTTGTGAAATTTCACCTACCATAAGCTACTGTTTTCCAATTGCCTTGTGTTTACTTTTTTTCGTAGCTTGATAAGCAGAAAATATCCATTCTGAATCTTCTTCATCTATGATTTGAGTTTAGAGGATTACTATTTTAATTTGAAATTGAACAGGTGATTGCTGAGGCACCAGATTCCAAGCTGAAGCTTAACTCTAGGATACTTCAGGTTTTTGTTTTTTCCCCTTTTCTGGTAAAATTACAAGGAATCCATAATCTTTTTTGTTGAAGAATATATTTCTCTTTTTTGCTTTGGCATGTAGGAGTCAATAATTAAAAAAATCAATGAAAACCCCAATGCTGGATGGAAAGCTGCCCTGAATCCTCAATTTTCCAATTATACTGTGAGTCTTCAACTTGTGACAGATTGAGATTATTTTTTACTTCTTTTTCCCTATTTGTTCATAGTTCAGACATAGGACTTTTGCTTCTGTAGTTAACGTTTCTATGTTCTGATGCATAGGTTGGTGACTTCAAGCATCTTCTTGGAGTCAAGCCTACTCCCAAAAAGGAACTGAGGGATGTTCCTTTTATAAGCCATCCAAAATCCTTAAAGTTGCCAAAGGAATTTGATGCAAGAACAGCTTGGCCACAGTGTAGCACAATTAGAAGAATTCTAGGTCAGTTGCTTACTTGGTTCTTTATTTTCACAATCTTTTTTTCTCCTATTCTAAGGTGCTGATGCCTTTTATTGTTATGGCAATCCTTGGTCCATTCCCAATAAAAGATCAGGTAAACTCTGGTTTTATTGGCCCTTAATTCACTTCATCTTAGCAAGTTCTAAATGCTCTTAATACATCTGTGTTTGATAATTCAGGGCCATTGTGGATCATGTTGGGCGTTTGGTGCTGTAGAATCACTATCTGATCGTTTTTGCATCCATTTTGACATGGTAACTAAATCTCTTGAGCAAGCTGACTACTCACATTACCCATTAATATTATAAACATATACTGTGTTTTACTGCAGAATATATCTTTGTCTGTAAATGATCTCTTGGCATGCTGTGGCTTTCTGTGTGGAGATGGTTGTGATGGAGGGTATCCGATCTTTGCATGGAGATACCTTGTTAACCATGGCGTTGTCACTGAGGAGGTAGAAGTTTCTTTCTTTGCCTACTACCTTGATGGTTCAAATTTACCATGTACTTGAAATTGCTTAATTTCAATTATATGGTAAAGATCAATGCTTTATTTTTACGGCTTCTTATGTTGGTTGATGTTCTTTTTCTAATGATGAGAAAAAATTGCCACCTTACAGTGTGACCCATACTTTGATGACATTGGCTGTTCCCATCCTGGTTGCGAGCCTGGATTCCCTACTCCAAAGTGTGTAAGAAAGTGTGTAGATAAGAACCAGCTCTGGAGGCAGTCAAAGCATTACAGTGTCAATGCATATAGAGTTGGTCGTGACCCCCAAGATATCATGGTAGAACTTTATAAAAATGGACCAGTAGAGGTTTCTTTCACTGTTTATGAGGTAAAATATGCACTCAATTATTATTATTTTTTTACTTGCATTTGCTGAAGTTCTTTGTATGTGAACGTGAGTTCATTTCTTTGGCCGGTCCCACCTTGCTGCATTCTTTAATTATAGCTAATTGAGATTTGACTACTGAATTATGTCTTTCTTTTTCTAATGTCCAATTAACATATTTTATTTATGCTGGAAGCAACTTGGCCATTGCCACAAATTAGTATTTACCCATTGTATGAAGACATTTGTGGTTAGGATTATTTGATTGTAATAGTTGCTTTCCCACTTTACAGGATTTTGCTCATTATAAATCTGGAGTTTATAAGCACATTACTGGTGAGATGATGGGAGGACATGCAGTTAAGCTTATTGGGTGGGGGACTTCTGATGATGGGGAGGATTATTGGGTGTGTATGACTAACTAGAATATTTTTGACAGAATTTATAGCTTTCAACTCATGAAAGATATTAATACAATTGTACGCTCTTATTTGTTGCAGCTTCTTGCAAATCAGTGGAACAGAGGGTGGGGTGATGTATGTCCCTATACTCCTATAAAAAAAATTTGTCCCTTCTGATTTACCATAGGAAGTTTCCTTTTTCTCTGTCAAATGCTGAAGGATTTCATTTTAAATGACAGGATGGTTACTTCAAGATGAAGAGAGGAACAAATGAGTGTGGCATTGAAGATGACGTGGTTGCTGGTCTGCCTTCAACCAGAAATCTTAATCTTGTCAAAGAAGTTGCTAGCATGGATGTTCCTGAGGATGCCTTTGCTTGAAGCAGATTATTATATGATGAGTGCTGTAATATGCGTTAGTCATAAGTTGCAGAGGTAAAGTTATTATGAATTCATTTGTGCCAATAATGGAGAGAAGGGTTTACAAATCTATATTGTGTCATGGTTTATATTAACTAGACATTTGTTGGTCATCCTAAGAATGGAAATAAATATTGTATCACTTGTTATAGATTTAAATTAATATCATTTCGCTGTCCTGATTACTCTCTCATTTTGGTTTTTTACATTAAGATGGTATAATTGATAGCTTTTGGATTCTGTTGCCATCTACTTGAAAACTTCCCTTGCTTTTAGGATAAAGCAATCCAAATATCCCAAATAAACATTTGGGGATTGGGATGAGAGCATCCTGCTTTCTTGTCAGTTGCGGAATCGTATGCTTTCTTGTACAGCCAATTATAATTTCCAATTGCGGTGTCTACCTTGTACAGGCAATTGATGGAGAGAGTGCATGGGCTAAAGATAGGATGCTGATTACTGTTGAAAAATATATCCTCCATTTCTTTTGTTGCTGGTGGGAGATTATTAAACTTTGAGGATAAGAAGAAATCATAAATTATAATCTCCGTCCTTGACACTGCTATTGAACTGTTATTATTAAACTACGTTCACTTTATTTAAAAAATTATGATATTAAAAGCAGTTAAAAATTGTTTTAAAAAAATGCAATTTTCAAATACAATTTCAAGCTTAGCTTTAAAACCGATTGCTCATGTTATGTGTTAAAAATCAGAAATGGTTGTTGGTATATTCAAATGTGAAAGGCAAAAACAAGAAATTAAAAAGAATTAACTATTGCCACTTTATAAAAGCAATATGTAACTCTTCTTCTTTTTGCTTCTCTATCTCATTATATATGTATATAGAAAAACACCAAAATCATTATCGCTCCCAGACATCCACAGACCACAGTTTTTGTTGACAAACATGTGATCATAAAAAAAATGACTTGACTGATGCCCATATAAGCTCCCGTTCTGAACGCGATTAAACCTTTATTGGGTAAAAAATTAAAATAAATCAGAGAAAGTAGATCCTGACAATAAAAATTAAAATAAACTATATTTGGCCTAGTGTTCAATTTTGTTTTGTTCTTTAAAAAAAAGGATAATTTAATTAATGAGTTTATTTTTCTAAAGTTTAACATTTCTACATTTCAAATATAAAATGATTGAAGTTTCTTAACAGAAAAATATGATTTAAATGTCAAGTTTTATGAATTTAAATATATATTAAGATGTTTTAATTTTGAAAAATCAAAGATCATGAGAACGCATTTATAATACTCAAACTATGAACAAGTTAAGAGACTTTTTTATGTGTAATTTAGAGGTTTCTTTTGCTGGCTGTGACTATCGTTTTTGTTATTTATTATTATTAATCAACGCCTTTTTTATTTTTATGAGCATCTTGAAATAGAGAAACTTATAATTTTTATGTTATCATCTAATTCTGACAGTGATGCAATTGTCAAAAATCACAAGTAAGAGAGACAAGTAAATAAATATAAATATATCTCATTGGTAAAAAATAGAAAAAAAAATATATCTATAAGAATATCATCATCATACGTCATCTTCCAAATCTTTAATTTCTTTATTTTTTTTATCTTCCCGGCTCAGTTTGATATGATTGGGCTTCTTACTATTATTTTTTATAATGTGTTCAACGTGCTTGGTTCCAAAAATTATAGTCATGCGATTTTAATTCTTTTTAAAAAAATATCATGTGATTTTAGATATAATATATATAATTTTTTAATACTGTTCAAAAATTATAATTTTTTAATAATTAATTACATAGAATAAATTGCAGGTTTTATCAGACAATGCAATATGTTACAATTAATTAATTTTTTTGGAAGAACTTTTATTTTGAAAATTATAAAATATTACATTTTTAGAAACTATTCCGTTATAAATGAATATTTCTTGAAAAACAATGCATGAGAACGCCATTGCATTCATGGTTGTTCTAACTTCGATGGCAGGCATATATATGTATATATACACTTCTAGCTTTGTTTAGTGGTTTTTTTTTTTTCTTTCATGAATATATATATATATATATATGGGAAAATTAAATATGATTTTAATAATTTAATAGAAAGTCAATTTTAAGCTTTGGATTAGACTCAATTAAAAAAATTTGACTCGAAAATCATTTCGAGTTCCATCAAATTCTCGTTTTAAAAGCTCCAGTTTAATTTGAATAACATTTAAATTCAACCCGATTAATATAAAAATAAATAAATTAGTTTATTTATTATTATCAAAATAAAGCTCGAATGAACACAATGTTAAATAAATGATTATACATAATGTGAAATATATTTGAAATTGTGTAAAATTATAACATTCAATAATTTTGTGAGCCTTTCAAGTTCAATATTATAATAATCTAAGGGAAATACTATTATAAATTGAGTGTATATACACCTAATTAATAATAAATAAATAAAATTAAAATTTTTTATTAAAATTTTTTATTTAGTTTTCTTTAGTTTGGATATATATACATTCAGTCCACTTAAAAATTTCTCATATTTTGAAATCATTTTATTAGTTACTCAAATTACTTGAGTTTAAATCCTTTTTAATTCAATATAAAAAGAGTTCGAAGAGTACAATAACCCAGAATGGTTGGATTCAAACCTTCTTTGAGCTCGAACTTTGTTCAAGTCAAATTCAAATGTCTTATGAGTAAAATTTCATTCCTACTTTTATTTGGGTTTTTAATCAATATATGATTCTTAAAAATATATTTCATATTAGAATATTAGTACATTTATTTCACACTTTTCTAGAATAACAAATACTACCGTTTAGTTCTTTACTTTGATCAAGCCAAATTCAAATGTTTTATGAGTACAATTTCATTCATACTTTTGTTTGGGTTTTTAATCAATATGTGATTCTTAAAAATATATTTCATATTAGTATATTTATTTCACACTTTTCTAGAATAACAAATACCATTTAGTTCTTTAGTATTTTTTTGGATGAGAGTATGTTAGAGAAGAAATTATATTTAGTTTAATGAAGAAATAGGGAGTAATGTAAATAAAATTTAATCTAATTTTTTTTCATTGTTTGATAGTTTAAATAAAAAAGGGAGTAATTTATTTTTTTTTTATTTTTAAATAATAAAATGAGGGTTAAAATTGTAATTTTATGTATTTAAACAATTATTTACTCTCATCTACTCTCATTTCTTTCTAAAATAGAGAGAAATATTCTAGAGTTACAAAGTAAATGAGGAAATTGAATTTTTTCCTTTTCTCTTTTTTACTCTTCTAATATTTACTTCAAATAAAAGAAAGTAAAATAAATTATATTTACTCTCTCTTCTCTTATTTCTAATTACTTCCATCCAAATAAAGACTTAATTTTATTTTTTTTCCAAAAACTATTTTTGACGCAGACTAAATAAGTATGATATCATAATATAATATAATAATAAACATAATCTTCACTGATTTGATTCACAACAGATGCTTTCAAGTCCACGAGCACAATGAAGCCCTCCAACCTCATCGAATGGTTACATCATTGTATCATTGCAACCGCAGGGCCTAAATATTTTTTTGGCATTTTTCTAATTTCTCTATATTTATACTTTTTTTTTCAAAAATATTCATGTTTCACTTATTATTATTATTTATGGTATTATATTATTCCATTATCATTTCTCATAAAATAATTTATTTAGTATTTCCTTTTCTTCAATAAGATGATTTTGAAATTTCATGCAATTACAATTATTCACTTTAGAAACACTAAATATCAAATGTCTGTATTTGATAAATTTTTAATTTCAAAGAATTTTTATAAAAATAAAATTAATAAAGTGTTCTTAAAAGTATAATTATTTACCATACATAAAAATAAATGTGCTTCTGTTTATTTATTTAATTAATAATAATTATATAATATATAAAACATTATTTATTGATTCTTCATAATAAATAAATAAATAAAAAAGAAACCCAATGGGCTGCTGGAGTCGTTGGGCGAGTCGAGTGAATAGGGATGGAGGGAGAGAAGGAGACATCCGCAACGCCACACACTATCTACCAAAGTCCCTCATCATCCCAAAAAAAAAAATTAAAAATAAATAATAAATTGCACGCTTTCCACGTTTCAGTGCCAACGACAATGAGAGGCCATGTTTAATAAATTACAGAAAAAAAGAGAGGGTGATGATAAAAATTGAAAACCATAGTCCGTCGACTCAACCAAACTTTCTTTTGTTCTTCTCTGCCCCCCACCACCCTTGCACGCAAACAGAAATAGTGAAAAGACTAATAATAATTATTATAAAAATCTAATCTACGTTGCACGCATGCCCTTCTCTAATAAATACAACTTTACTCCGCACCTGAGTTGTTGCTGAGGTTTATAATAATATTCATCTATCCATCTCTTTCTTTTCTTCTTCTCTTATCTCTCTCTCTCTCTCTCTCTCTCTCTCTCTCTCTGCGTGTGTGTCCCTTTTTCTCGCATTTCTACAAACTCTGCGACTCTCTTTCCATCTCCATCTTTAATTTCCATGTTATTTTCTCTATCACATGCCTAATTACACTGTTGCGTGTAGCATTGGCATGGTGTGTTAGTACTGTGCGCTGTGTGGCTTTTATAAATAGAATTACTTTGTATTGAATTTGAGAAAGAGGGAGAAGATTATTATTATTATTATTATTATTATTATTATAAGAATAATTATTAAAATTGTTATTTTTTGCACTACATAATAGTGTGTGATTATAATTATAATAAAAATTAAAAAAAAAACATATAAAGTGGTAAAAGCCATAAAAAAAAAGGAGCAGCTATGTCGATACCTAAGGAGTTGGAACAGGTGATGAAGTTCCGTGGTGGATCAGTTTTGGGAAAGAAAACCATTTTAAAGAGCGACCATTTCCCTGGTTGCCAAAATAAGCGTCTTACTCCTCAGATCGATGGCGCTCCCAATTAACGTCAGGTTATCTTCTTCTTTTCTTTCCTTTTTCTATTGATTTGGTTCTTCCTTATTATTGCTAAGTAAAATTTCGAATGCCCCAATCTGCGGCATCGCATTCTTGTTCTGTTTGAGTGTTTTATGCTTTATTCCTGATTTGGATGGCAAAATTACACTCATCCTTAGAAAGAAAGAATCTTGAATTCAAAAAGACTGTATAATGGAAAATGCGTTATACTTTTGTCTGAGTTATTTACTACTCGCTTTCAATCAAACTACTTCTGCATCTTTATAATAAGGTGAAACTATGATTTTTATAAAATCTTGAATTCACAAAGATTGTATAATGGAATTCTGCATCTTTATAATAAGGAGAAAATATAATTTTTAACTTTTACTGAAGGAATATTGGGTCAATCGTTTATTAATTTTTTGGGGGTGGGGGGAGTATTTCAAATTGTATTTATATAGGATATTGATTGTCTTGCTACTTAATCAGAAGGCTATAAGGCTTTGTTTGGTGTTTTTTTTAATGTTTCTGTGTAATGCTTTTGAATGTAACCTATGAACTACTTGTAGGTAGACATGCATGCATGGTGATGCTCTTGTGCCTTGGTTTTGTATCTTGATCGATTTACATATCATTTTATTGGTTCATAAATGTGTTTAACTATGCATTATGATATGCCTGGTGTTCATATAATGATTAATTAATGACAAATCCTTCTGTTTTGTTTCGATATTCTTTTTATTTAACAGGCTGATTCGTTGCCTGTACACGGTGTTGCTATTCCAACAATTGAGGGAATTCACAATGTTCTCAAGCATATTGGGGCCCACAAAGATTCGAGGCAAGCACAAGTTATTTGGTCTAATCTTCGTGAGGAGCCAGTAAGTCTATGCTCTATTTGCCGGCATTCAAGTTCTATTGTTTTTTAAAGTATGCATTAATATAATGAACCATTCTTGTTGTTCAGATTTCTATTTTCTAATGGGACAAACTATTCAGTTACTAGAACTGCAGAACTACTTCATTTACGTTTTAAATGGTATACTCAATTCTTGAATTATGATTTATGAGTTGTTGTTTGCTCCGGCTTTACATCCTAAATTATTTCGTATCGTGATTGTCCCATTACCTTTTTTTGTCTTAATTCGGCTAGTGAAGGCATTATTTTCTTAGCTCTATAGATCAGGTAAGTCAAAAGGCATTGCCTTTACATTTGGCACCATCTAACACAAAATAATCAATATATTGATCTTTCTTACTTGTACTTCATTGCGAAAACTGTCCTCTTAATTCTGATAGTCTAAATAGAATACCATTGTGACTTTTTCAAACGTTCTTAGTAGAATGAGATTTGAGGAATGAAATTTTAATGCTAAATCATTAGCATGTAGACACTGTAAAATGTTTTCTTTCGTTCATTCCTGAATTATTGTGAAATACACAGATCATGCCTGTAAATTTTAGAAAAGAAACTGTACTTGATGAGCACTTTTTAACTTGACTAATCACATGCAGTCTAAATAGGAAATTTATATTGAGTGCATCTGTTAGCACTCATATTAAACTTTGTGTTAATAACTATTGGATACACATTTCTCAACTCTATTTTTTGATTTTGTTTTTTAATTATGGCATCATTTATATTAGATTTATGTCGCTCAACTCTTTCTCTCTTCTTTCTCCCCCACTGTCTTGAAACAGGTGGTGTACATTAATGGACGTCCTTTTGTTTTGCGTGATGTGGAAAGGCCCTTCTCTAATCTTGAGTATACGGTATACTATTTGTGAAAACATTTACTTTTTATGCGTGTTTTGCCTTAATATCTGAGTTCTTCTCTATCATGTGTTGCATTCATGTTTGCTCTCCAAAATTTCCATATGCATTCTATCATTTGATATATTTAATACAATAAAAATAATAGATAGGAATATTGCAAATAGAACCATCACTTGGATACCCAGCATTTGCCGGGGCATGGTATTTGGCAGTTCGATTGTAAAATTTCATTCCTTCTGTATCTGGAGTTGAAGATACCAAATATTGAGGTGTAGGTATAAATTTATTCCTAATTGCTCCCTTCTCCTGATGAATAATCTACAGTAATTCACCACCGCTTTGGGTACAAGAGACTATTGTTACTGCTTGATATAAAAAAAAGCATTTATGTCTTCATACTTGAATCTGATTGGTGCAAATATGAGAAACTGCTTAGTTTTAAAAGAGTACCCCGCTATAGAGAAGTTATTTTTGAGAAGGGTTTATGCCAGCTTCCATTGTGGTTTAATTTAAATGCTACTTTGGCAAGTTCTCTTTTCTATTTGGCAAGTTCTCTTTTCTATTTATCATTTTAGATTAATCAAGCAGTTCTGTGGGAACAATATGTTTGCATGCCTTTGTGTCTTTTTGCATGTTTCTGGCCAAAAGTAACTTATTCTTGTTTTTTTTTTTTTTCTTTTCTCTCTCTCTCTCTCTCTCTCTCTCTAATTGATAGTGAATTTTATATTGATTTAGGGAATCAATAGGTCCAGGGTTGACCAGATGGAGGCTCGATTGAAGGAAGACATCCTGAGTGAAGCTGCAAGGTACTTCCTTTGGTTGAATGCCATTTTTATCTCTGGTGGCTTATGAAATATTATGTGTTCTATGTTTGCCATCTATTGCTTTTGCTCTGCATGATAAAGTTTATTTATATGTGGCTTGGTTGGCAGATATGGAAATAAAATACTTGTTACTGATGAACTACCAGATGGTCAGATGGTGGACCAGTGGGAACCAGTGTCATGTGATTCTGTGAAGACACCACTAGAGGCATGAACAATAGAATATTCTGTTTTTGGAATGACAAAAGACGACTAACTACAATTTTCCTAACTTTTTCTCACACTTGATCCTTTGATGCAGGCAAACAAGGAACTGCAATTAGAGGGATACCTTTTTGACTTTGAACGTGTCCCTATAACAGATGAAAAATCACCAGAAGAACAGGATTTTGACATCTTAGTGAGTTTCATATTTTTAATCTTATACTAAAAGCATGATTAGGTGGTTACTTGCTTGTAAAATCATGTTTTGATCCTATTTGAGTTAATAAGGATTGATTAACAAGGCATCATTTTTATCACCTTGTGGAAATTTTAGTGTTGTGCTAGAAGGCAACAGTTTCTTTTCAATTTTGTTTGCATGTTCAAAGATGGAGAGCATAAGACTTCAAGTGCTGAGTTGTCTTTTGCTTAATAAAAGTGATATTACTTTTTAACTACCATGTGGTACTGGAGCAAGATGTTAATCATCCTAGAGTGGTAGATAAACTGAATTATACTTATCTCTAGTAGTTTAGTGATTATACCAGTTGATTGCTCTTTTCTCTAAAGCGGGCATCAATACTATTTCCTTTGTAACCTTGTCAGGCAGCAAATGGTAATCTCTATAAACATACACTATCATCCAGTGAAATGTCATAATTTCTATTGATAAGCTCTACATATCTTGGAATAAAAATGTGAGCCAGATTCTTTCCTAAATTGGATTCTGATTTGAAAATGTAGGATCTCTGTTACTCCAATTATTACGAACAGGTTGATTTGATATCTCAGTTTTGAGAAAATTATGTATCGTGTGTAGAAGTTAGAGTACCTTGTTTTCAAAATATCAATGTCAGAAAGACAAATGAGAGAGGATTCCTTTTGAAATGTGATGGAAATCAGTATAACTGCTGATATGTCATAGAGTTGTGAAGTACTCTACAGACATATGCAATCGATATCAGCTGCCTATCAAATGGAACTCAGGAATTAACCTACGCTGCCATGGAATACCTACAAAAGGCAGTATTCCATCAGGAGAGAGGAATTATTATATAATTTTTTCAAAGTTCCATAGGTCCTTTAGAAAAGATTCTGCAACTCTGATGTCTTCTGTAAAAAAAACATTGTTCTGGAGGCACCCAAATCCTTTTTTGATTAATTACATGTGGGGGAGAAGGACATCTGGGACTCTAACTCGAGACCTAGGCTGGAGCAATACACACTCTTAGCCACCAAGCTACAGCTTGGTGGTTGTTGTAGCTGGCCTTAGAACTGTTTATAATTTAGGTCATGGGAGATTTGATTTTTCACAAGTGCAGTTTAGTTTCTGTGAATAAATAATACTAGGATTTCACATTAATGTTTGCGGTGCTGTTGTATTCACAGTGTTTCTGAAATCCATTTGCTAATACTGTTACATGCTTTTTTTTTCTCATCATTTTAGGTTGATAAAATTTATGGGGCAAACTTGAAAACAGAAATAATATTTAATTGTCAAATGGGACGTGGGCGGACTACGACTGGGATGGTTATAGCTACTTTGGTTTGCCTCAACCGGATGGGTGCTTCTGGTAACATTTTCACCTTCACTCCTTTTCAATATCTGTTCAATATGTAATTTATTTTGTTAATGCAATTTAGGAAAATTAGGTTGTCTTATTTTCAATTTTTTGATACTTTTTTTCAGTCTAGTATGTTATACTTTGTTTATTTGTTTTCCAGGTAAAGTTTTACCGTTTCCAAAATGATTTTTTCAATCAGTTATTTTCCATCTTTAAGATCTGGCCGTTTAAAATTGTTTTTCTTCCTCATTCGGAGTAATTTTCACTTCCTATGTCTAATACTGATATATCAACGTGGTGATTACTGGGTAGGTCAATCAACTAAAATATTACTGGCTGGATTTTGATTAGGTGTTAAGATTGAAAAAGCCGTAATGTCTATTTCTTTTCCTGGTTGATTGATTAAATTGATCTAAGATATAGTGGGGAATTAGGCTCTTCTTTACTTGTATTAAGTGCAAGGAAGATGGAGGTAAAAGTTATTAGCTGACTCTGAAAAACCTATTTTTTAGAAAGATATCATTCAGAGCATTGGTTTGTTTGGTAGGCATTTAGAGTTTAGGATTGGGATCAGTAATAGTTATGGAAGAATGAATTTGTTTATGTATAAACTTTCGGGAAATGTCATAGTTGCTTTAAGGTGGAGGGTGTTTTTTCTTATTTTGCTTGATTCCTTCCATTTGTTTTCTGGAGTAGATAGAAGGCTTTAGTCTTTGGATTACTGTTAAAAAATTTAATTGTGAATCCTTATGTTCCATATTATTTTTCCCTCTCAAGACTATTATTTTTTCCACCTTATTCTGATATAATGTTTTATGTGTTACAAGCATGGTGAGGCTCATTCTGATTTGTTTCTGGATTATTAAGTTTCATGTCTAATTTGGAATCCCTTTTTAGCATCTTTGAGGAGCATTGGAAATGTTCAGAGTTTTAAGGTACTGTTATTGGTTTAAAATAGAGTTGCTCCGGTGGCAAGAAGGATGCTGTAGTTCTTTGGAATTGCATGCCCTTTTTTTTCTGTGTTGCGGTTTTTTGGATGAAAAATCATGCACATTCAAAATTAGAGTTTGTCATTTAATTTGTTTTGGGACATGGTGGTGTTCTCAGCTTCAATTTAGGCATATACTTTTGGAACTTCTAGGGGCGTTTCTCTGAGTGTAAAACTTGATTGGAGAGCATTACATATTTTTTATCTTGGTTTTATGTTCTTGTTTTTAGCTGTTGTTGAGTTCTTTAGGAGTATGTCTTTTCCTCCACAGTGCTCTCATTCAGCCTTTCTCTA
Source organism: Garcia nutans (assembly GCA_947685225.1). Classification (NCBI taxonomy): domain Eukaryota; kingdom Viridiplantae; phylum Streptophyta; class Magnoliopsida; order Malpighiales; family Euphorbiaceae; genus Garcia; species Garcia nutans. Next base: position 10,128,001 of record CANTUV010000010.1, on the reverse strand, counting down.
TGAATTTCTTTTCTTATGAAAGAAATTGAATGGGTTCTTTTAGTTTATCTGCTAACTGGCATGGACCTGTATGCTTGACTATGAAGCGGGTGAGGGTAGGTTTCCATGCTTCGGTGCTGCTAATGCCATGCTAATCTATGGAATATTCTAACTGATTGGACCCTCTTTTACAGCAGAGAAGGTTGGCCTGTTTCAGCCAGGTCATCTGTAAATTCAATCCTCTGTTATGCTTTTTACGCAAAAGCATTTGAATTAAGATGCTCCAATATAGTCTGAGTGATCCTTTTGTGATAATTGTTCTATTGTTTGAAAATGTAGTAGCTCAGTGTATGAACTTACCTAAAAAAATAAATGACTTACATCTTTAGGCTGGGATTATAAGTTTGAGAAAAATATTTTGAAAATAAGAACAAAACACAATTTTGCCTTTTAACTTCTATTTTGAAATGGTACCCAGTTTAGGAGCCAGGACTTAATTTATAGCAACTGGAGAAGTACTCGCTACTCAGAGTTGCATTTCAACAAGTTGGAATTGTTCTTTTCAGATGAACTGTTCTTAATAGTTTCCATCTAAATTTGTTAGGTCTAAGGAAGTATTTAACCATTATATTGTTTGATTTTGTATATATTATGTCCATGTAAAATAGGTATTCCAAGAACCAATTCAATTGGGAGAGTTTCTGACAGTGGTTCTACTGTTGCTGACAATTTGCCTAACTCAGAGGTGGCAATTCGTAGAGGAGAATATGCAGTCATAAGAAGTTTGACTAGAGTTTTAGAGATAGTTAATTTTACTATTGTCTTTTAATATTTAAGTTAAAAACTTGGAATTCTTGAGATTTTTATTAATTATTGCCCTTTTTAGGGAGGTGTTGAAGGCAAAAGACAAGTGGATAAAGTCATTGACAAGTGTGCCTCTATGCAGGTGTGGTTCTACAGTGAGTCATAACCCACTGTGTATAAATCTACAAGAAGCGTGAGCTTTTTAATTTTTTTTTTCTCTTTTCTCTTCCATTTTAGATTTCAGCTAAATGAAGTGTTTGCATTACAGAATTTGCGTGAAGCAATTGCCAATTATCGCAATAGCATTCTTCGTCAACCAGATGAGATGAAGAGAGAGGCATCACTTTCATTTTTTGTGGAATACTTGGAAAGATATTATTTTCTCATATGCTTTGCTGTATATATCCATTCAGAGAGAGATGCCCTTAGTTCTAGTTCTTTTTGCCATAGCAGTTTTGCTGACTGGATGAGAGCACGGCCTGAGCTGTATAGCATAATTCGCAGGTAAAGAAATATGTGGTAGCAATACTGGAAATAATCACATAAATATATAAATTCTTGAAGGTCTAAACATTCAGCACAATATGTGAGATTTTACTCACTGGCAGATTGAAATTTTCTGTGCAATGGTGTGTTGCATGGACTTCTGATGCTTTTCTCTGCTTTTAGGTTTCGAATGCTGACTGTTTAGATTAATAATTTGGTTTCAAAACTTGATGATTTCTTAAGTTAATTTCTGATGGTCCAATTCTCTGCTGTTGTATAGCTCCACTGAGGCTGAGCTGCACCAGTGTGGAGTTAAACCATGGTTTCATGGGTGGGCCCTAGCCCTAGGATTAGCCCAGAATCATTTGGATTTGTCTTTTTCTTTTTCTTTTTAATGCTTATATTCATTTCTTTTGCTTTAATCAGGCATGATTTGCAATTTTTTTGGTTGATTTCTGGAAGGCCATACTGGATCTCCGTCATGATGTGAAAGTTTTTTGTCCAGCTTATACGATAACTTAGGTCTCTGCAGTATGGATTCTGGTTTCCTTCAGACCTTCTATCGAAATACTTAAGCTATGTTTGGTAGGGATGAAGGAAAGTTGGAGGGAAATGAATTTGGTTGATGATATAGGGTAACATTTTAGGGAAAAATATATCCTAATTATAAAGAGACAAAGATACATATCTTTCCCACTCGCCTTCCAAACAAACTAGACCTTAAGGACAAACAGTCATTCCCAGTAATTTAAAACTTGTATAGAAGATCATTAGAGTATTTGCCTTCAGTTGTGGATATTGCGGTGATATGCTTTACTATCTATTTATCTTGAGTTTTCTGGATAAACTTGATCATTATTATGTTTGTCCACTGTCTATAGTTTATCCATGATCAAACTAATTCATTCATTGTTAAATATAGTTTTGCAATATCATAACTTTGTCACATGCTTATTAGCCCTTTCATGTCTAATGCTTTGGTAGTTGTTCTATTGAACACCTTCATCCCTATAAAACAACTCTTATCCATATCTGTCAGTTTATCTCCTTAAGCTGCACAGAGTAGGGACCTTATTTTGCTGTAACTATTCCATTTTGTAGGTTACTCAGGAGAGATCCAATGGGAGCACTTGGATATGCAAGTATGAAACCATCTCTGATGAAGATTGCTGAATCTGCTGACGGCCGTCCTCATGAGATTGGTGTTGTTGCTGCTTTAAGAAATGGGGAGGTTCTAGGTAGTCAAACTGTTCTAAAGAGTGATCACTGCCCTGGTTGTCAAAGTCAAAGTTTACTAGAGAGAGTGGATGGAGCACCTAATTTCAGAAAAGCTCCTGGATTTCCTGTTTATGGAGTTGCAAATCCAACTATAGATGGCATTCTTTCTGTAATTCAAAGGATTGGCAGTTCCAAAGGTGGCCGCCCTATTCTTTGGCACAATATGAGAGAAGAACCTGTTATCTACATCAATGGAAAACCATTTGTACTTCGCGAAGTCGAAAGACCATTTAAAAACATGCTGGAGTACACAGTAAAGATTATCTCTTTCTTGTTTATACAAAATTAGTCTTTGTTGAAGGTTTTCTAGAGATGCATGTGGAAAAGAGTTGACATATTGTTTGACACTTCGCTTCTTGTTATTCCACACTGCTATCTGATGAAGGCAGTATTTATTATGCTCACTAACACATGATGAACAAAAAGATACCAAAAAAGAACTTCCAAAGTTTAAATTTGTATTTGGAAAATGCAGCAGTTTTGCTGTGAGTAAAGCATTCAGCACATTATAATTCTGGAATTTATATTATTGTTACTTGTATCCTACTTATTACAGAAACAAATCAGAGATATTTCATGCATATGCCCTGCCTTATGCCTAAAATTCAAGATATTTCATCATACAGACAGACAAAAAGAATGCACATGTATCCATAGACACACATAAAGCAGAGTATGGTGGAGCTTGCCTCTAGACCTGCATCAATTTTGAGGGGAAAAGCATTGGGCCTGTAATTCTGAATGATTGCTATACTCTTCCTTCTGAAAAGAAAAGCTGCTTGTCAGAACCAAGTAAATTAAGTTTATGTTATTATGGGTATGAAATTTTGCACAAACAATTTTTTGGTTGGAAGAAACTGTGCTGTTTTTAGAATTATCATCAACAATTTTTTTTTATAACATCAATCTTCTGCATGGGCATTGCTCCACTTGGAAGTAATTTTTTTTTCAAATTTTCGCAAGCTGCTTAATTTTCTTTTTTAATTTCCATTGGCTACTGTTGGCAAAATCTGAAATCATGATTCAAGCTTTCAGGGAATTGATCGTGAAAGAGTGGAGAGAATGGAAGCTCGATTAAAAGAAGATATCTTACGAGAAGCTGAACGCTATGGAGGTGCTATAATGGTCATTCATGAAACAGATGATGGGCAAATTTTTGATGCTCGGGAGCATGTGAATTCTGATTCTATCAAGACGCTACTGGAGGTCTTCAAATGCCTAGAGTCTGATGGGTTTCCAATTAAGTATGCACGTGTGCCAATCACTGATGGTAAAGCTCCCAAAAGTTCCGACTTCGACACACTGGCAATAAATATTGCTTCTGCTTCCAAGGATACTGCTTTCGTCTTCAATTGCCAGGTTAAATTTTTCCTACTTTCACTGACTTTTTGTACATGTACATGTATATGGAGATCTTGATCAACTTGCATCTGCCTGCTGTGCTGTCTTTTGTTGTGCTCAAAATTTTATTTCTTTCTTTTACCTCAATATCCTTTTCTAATAATTGCAGATGGGAAGGGGAAGGACAACTACTGGCACTGTGATTGCTTGCCTTCTGAAACTTAGGATAGATTATGGGAGACCAATCAGAGTCCTAGTTGATGATATGGCCCGTGAAGAGGTGGATAGTGGCAGTTCAAGTGGTGAAGAAACTGGAAGCAACGCTCCCTCTAGTATTAACAGGGTAAGAACTGGAATGGAGCAAGGTCATGCTTTTGGCATTGATGATATCCTATTGTTGTGGAAGATAACAAGATTATTTGACAATGGAGTGGAATGCCGAGAGGCTTTAGATGCTGTCATTGATAGATGCTCAGCACTGCAGAACATACGCCAAGCTGTTTTGCATTACAGAAAGGTTGTCAATCAACAACATGTTGAGCCGAGGGTCAGGAGAGTGGCACTGAACCGCGGTGCTGAATACCTGGAGCGATACTTTCGTTTAATTGCTTTTGCAGCCTATCTTGGAAGTGAAGCATTTGATGGATTTTGTGGGCAAGGAGAACTGAGGATGACATTTAAGAGTTGGTTGCATCAAAGACCATAGGTCCAAGCAATGAAATGGAGCATAAGATTGAGGCCTGGGCGTTTTTTCACTATCCCAGTAAATTTTCTTTTTTTGACTGTTGATTTGGGATCTTGGGAGTTAATTATACATTTTGTCCCTTGATGTTGCATATTGTTCTTCTGTTACTACTGTATCTCAGATATAGTTTCATGTGCTATTTAATGCAGGAGGAGTTGAGAGCAGCACAGGAATCACAGCATGGAGATGCAGTTATGGAGGCCACTATCAAGGCCCGTAGTGGTTCGGTTCTGGGAACGGGCTTTATACTCAAAATGTATTTAATTCCTGATGGGAAGACTTTCGGCCACACACAAATTCATGTACTGCGTCATGTTTACAAGGTATGCCTAGTAGCAAGCAGTTTCTTTGAAATTGTGCTGCCACAGTGAAAGGTTGCACATAATTATTAGATGTTATCCAAATGTTTTAAGCTGTACTAGATGTTATCCACCAAGAATTCAGATGAAGCTATGGCTGCCTTTGTATTCTGCATAATATTATACATCATTGCATAACAATGAACCATTGGCTGGCTAATTTTGGTGTTCCATTTGATTGCTTTCATCACATATACCTATTTCTAATTATACCCGTTTTGCTTCTCCTCTTCTTTCTGTGCTAATTCAGTATCATGCAAGCCTACACATTGTTTTATGAAGAGCTGATGATGCAAGTAGGTAGGAAATTTACATCACAGTGAATCTTTTGCGCTGTTTTTGAGTCCTGTATTTCTGTTTGTTTCAGGTGGATGGATTCCCTGTGTATAGTATGGCAACTCCAATAATTGCTGGTGCTAAAGAGATGCTAGGATATTTGGGTGCCAAGCCCAAGGTAGAAGGATCATTTGCTCAGAAAGTGATATTGACTGATCTCAGGGAAGAAGTAGTTGTTTACATTAATGGTACACCATTTGTCCTCAGGGAGCTACATAAACCTTTTGATACGCTCAAGCATGTTGGAATTACTGGTTCTGTGGTATGTCACTCAAAACCATGTATGTCAGTCAACTTATTTTGTCCTGAGAACTGTCATTATGCCAAGTATGTTCTCTGCAATTAATTTTTATCTGTTATACAGGTGGAACATATGGAGGCACGGCTAAAAGAAGATATATTATCAGAGGTGAGACAATCTGGAGGTAGAATGCTTTTACATCGTATAGAATGTAACCGAGCAACAAAACAGTTCAGTGTCATAGGATACTGGGAAAACATCTTTGCAGATGATGTGAAGACACCAGCAGAAGTATATGCTGCTCTAAGAGATGAAGGTTATGACATAACATACAGGAGGATACCATTAACCAGAGAGAGGGAGGCTTTAGCTTCTGATGTTGATGCCATCCAGTATTGTTCAGATGAGTATGTATCACTTCTATCTTCTTTAATATGAAAATGTGTTTTCCTTTGCTTTCGAACTAATATATATAAAGGTTACCTTCGTCATTTTATCCTTTCCTCGGATCACCTAACTTACAAGGGAGGAAAGAAGTTCAACTGTAACACTGAACTTTCCCAGTATTCATTTATGATAATTAGATTGGTATCCCCACTCTTGCGGTTATATGTGGTAATTATGTCCTTTTTCCTCGTGATATTGCTTATCCAAATGCTATTAGAGTGACTAGAATCCTGAGATAACTAGATCATCACCTGGCAAAGGTTTGACCTCTGTAGGATGAATGATGGCTGCATAATGAATCCTTAAGGTATCATATAGCACCATCATGACAAATTAGTCAACAGCAATATCATTTCTTGTTTCTGGGCATTTAAATAATGAACAGTCATATTATTGAACCTCAGTCCTTAAATTACACTATGATTAGCAATTTCCTTGCCAAAAACATATGCAAATCTTTGTTGGAAGCAGATTGAATAGTTTCTTTGTGTTATTGGGTGCTCTCTTAACATTTTGGACTTTAGATGAACCATGATGTACGTAATAATGACGTTTTCCTATGAGGATCCATGTGCACTATTCTAGAAATGTTCCTTCTTCCTCCAACTTTGATTTTTGTCTTCAATTGTGGAAATGATGATGCACAACTAAATAAATTTTTTATTTCTGTAGATGTGCGGGGAGTTACCTTTATGTTTCACACACAGGGTTTGGCGGTGTTGCCTATGCAATGGCAATTACTTGTATAAGACTTGGTGCAGAGGAAAATTTTGCAGCAAATATTCCACAAACAGTGGTCAGTACAGAGTCATCTACTGCACGTGAAGACAATTTACCTTCTGAATCATCTGATGAAGAAACACTCAGGATGGGTGATTACCGCGACATACTAAGTCTTACAAGAGTTCTTATGTATGGTCCAAGGAGCAAAGCAGATGTTGACATTGTTATTGACAAGTATGTAATTTTTTATCCTTTTATGTTTCAATGAGTGCTGAACTCGTGTTCATAAAGCTTGTTTCTATTTTCACAAAAAAATATTGAGTTTTTTAACAAGAGAGGGGTAAAAGATACTGGTGCTTTGTTTCCTGATTAACTGATTATCTCTTTGCATATTTCTGCACTTGGATTGAGGATAATAATGCAAATATACATCGTTGCTTGTTTTGTTTAATATGGTTCCTATAATTTTATTTTACTTACATATTTTCTATGTATTTGGCCCTCTTTTTGATGCTGAGTTTGTTCCTCTGTTTCAAAGGTGTCGGAGAGCTGGGCATATACGTGAAGAAATTCTATATTATAGCAAGCAACTCATGAATAATCCTGATGATGATGATGACCAACGTGCATACATCATGGATATGGGCGTCAAGGCTTTAAGATCAGTTCACATACCTTGGTCATTGATCTTTTTCTGATTAGGTTGTTTTAGCGCCACTTTCATATATTACCATCAATTAACATAAAGACTCGCAACATTGCTTTTGTAATTTGATTAGCAGAATTGGTTTGGTTCCTTTGAGTTCTCTATCAACCATGAAGAGTGATCACTGAGCATATATTTATGTTACGCACAATTGTGTAAAAATACATATGCAAACTAATTATTTTGGTCCATTTGCAGGCGTTACTTCTTTCTCATAACATTCCGATCCTGCCTCTATTGTGCAAAACCAACCGAAACAACATTCACATCTTGGATGGACGCGAGACCTGAACTAGGACATCTTTGTAATAATCTAAGGATCGATAAGTAAAATTTCAGACGTACATAAATCTTCAAATGTAATTTTGTACAGCTAGTAACGGCCTGTTGTAGCTTCTTCTCCATTAGTAGTCTCTTTTACTTGCCCTTCCATATGGTTGCACGCAACCAGATAGTTCGCATCAGTCAAAAATCAATATAGAATCCATGTTGGGCCCAATATCAGGACTGAGTATGATTTTCTCCTCGTGATATTTGGATCTGAAAATGACAATGGATATGAAACTGTGTTGTCACAACAGCAAATTTTATACAAAGAGGGATCTCCAGTGTCATTTACAGAAGGGGCAAATGATCTTATTGCCTTTTTCTAGTCACTTATTTATTAAATGATTAAAACAGTCATAATCAAAATTAAAGATGGTAAAGATAGAAATGGGAATTTTCCTAGCTGAACTCAGTCACGGAGTTTTCTGTTCACTGCTAGATCCATACAGAGTGAAAATTCCAATTTTGGGTTTTTGAGTATTTTACTTGTCGCTTTTGAAATTTTAATTTGGAAATCCTAGTAGGGATTGCAGGTTTAAATGTGGGCGCCGCCAACAAAGTTTCCTTGGCCAACAAATTTTGACCAAGAAAATTAAAATATACAGGCGCCGAAATTTTTGAAAGTGCAGCCATTTTAAAATTTGATGGAGGCGCCGAAATTGTTGATTAAAAAAAAAACAAGGCAAAATGAAATTCTCTCTCTAAATACGCGTTTTCCCTTACTTATAAATAGGCAAATGATTTAAGCATAATTGGCATCCCAAAAAGAGAGAGGCAGAGGAAAAATTAAGAGTTATATTGTAATTCTTATTATTTCTTTCTAATAAAATTCTTCTATCCTTGTCCGTGGTTTTTACCTTAATTCGTTTAAGGTTTTTCCACGTAAATTCTGTGTCTCTTTTATCTTTATTTTTCTCAAAATTTTAGTTGTGTTCTTGCTTTATCTGGTCCGTTTTTACAACAAGTGGTATCAGAGCTGTGGTATTTTGAAAAACCAAATATACCACGAGGAAGAGAAAATTACGTGAAGTTTTTTGTGTGATCCGTTTTAAAAACGGGCGTAAAAATGCGAAAGTTGTGAATAGTAACTCATCACTATTCACGTGGTTTTTGAATAGTACTGTAGCAGAAATTTGTGAATTGTAATTTCATATTACTGTAGCAGATCATAAAGCACCAATCAAGTGAGCCTATAATCAGGAGCACTATAGCAGATACTGTAGCAGAGGTACTGTAGTAGTTCACTGTAGTAAGATACTGCAGCAGAGGTACTGTAGCAGGAATACTGTAGCGGATCACTGTAGCAGAGTACTGTTCACGTGAAATAGTGGGAGCTAATTTTTTGAAGATAAAAGCGATGGCAGCAAAATTTGAGATTGAAAAGTTCAACGGGAGAAATTTCTCACTGTGGAAATTAAAGATAAAAGCTATCTTGCGAAAAGATGGTTGTTTAGCGGCAATCAGTGAAAGGTCGCAGGGATTCACAGATGATACTAAATGGAACGAGATGGATGGGAATACTATTGCAAACCTTCATCTAGCACTTGCAGATGAGATCTTGTCCAGCTTAGCAGAAAAGAAAACGGCAAAGGAGATATGGGATCACCTTATCAAACTGTATGAAGCCAAGTCATTACATAACAAAATTTTCCTTAAGAGAAAACTTTACACCTTGAGGATGTCAGAATCTACTTCAGTGACGGAGCACCTTAATGTCTTGAATACTCTATTTTCTCAGCTTACATCTTTGGATTATAAAATAGAGTCACAAGAACGTGCAGAACTTCTACTCCAAAGTCTACCTGATTCGTATGATCAACTCGTCATCAACTTGATAACTAATGTTCAGCCTGATTCTCTGGTCTTTGATGATATAGCATCTGCTATCTTGGAAGAAGAGAATCGGCGGAAGAACAAGGAGGACAAGCAGGCAGGTTCACAACAAGTGGAAGCTTTGACGATGATGAGAGGAAGATCAACAGAACGTGGCTCAAGTGGGAGTCACAATCATGGGAGATCAAAATCAAGGAGTAAGAAGAATTTTAAATGCTACCACCGTGGCAAGAAAGGTCACCTGAAGAAGGATTGTTGGAGTCTGAAGAATTCCAATTCTCAAGGAAACGTGGCAAGCACTTCAGAAGATGGAAACGTATTGTGTTGTGAAGCAGCAATATCAACGGAGAGCAGGAAGAAATTTACGGATGTGTGGCTTCTTGACTCAGGAGCAACTTATCATATGACCTCTCCAAGAGAATGGTTCCATCATTATGAACCTATCTTAGGAGGATCTGTGTATAGTTGTGAAGATAATGCCTTAAAGATCATAGGCATTGGATCCATCAAATTGAAGATGTATGACGGTACAGTTCGCACTATTCAAGGAGTGCGACATGTGGAAGGTCTGAAGAAGAATTTGTTATCTGTGGGAGAGTTCGATGATCTTGATTGTACTATCAAAGTTCGAAAAGGAATCATGAGGATTAGCCGAGGAGCGCTTGTAATTATGAAAGGAGAAAAGATTGCTGCAAAGTTATATATGCTTTTGGGAGAGACTGTGTAAGAAGCAGAAGCATCTGTTGCTTCAAAAAGTTCGAGTGAAAAGATCTGCAATGGTGTGGCATCAAAAGCTTGGACATATGTCTGAACAAGGTATGAAAATTCTTGCTGAGAAAAAGTTACTTCCAGGCCTTACAAAGGTGTTATTACTCTTTTGTGAGCATTGCACGACAAGCAAGTAGCATCGACTAAAGTTCAGCATATCCAATTCTAGAAGTACGAATATTCTTGAATTGGTCCACTCTGATGTATGGTAAGCACCAGTTTCGTCACTAGGAGGAGCGAAGTACTTTGTGTCCTTCATCGATGATTGCTCCAGAAGATGTTGGGTGTATCCTATCAAGAGCAAGGGAGATGTATTTGCAACTTTCAAAATATACAAAGCGCTGGTTGAACTTGATGCAGGTAGTAAGATCAAGTGTTTAAAGTCAGATAATGGAGGAGAATATACTGGGAATGAATTTGATAGTTTTTGTAAACAAGAAGGCATCAAAAGGCAGTTCACTACGGCGTACACTCCACAACAAAATGGAGTAGCAGAGCGGATGAACAGAACTCTGTTAGAAAGAACAAGAGCAATATTGGGAGCTGCAGGTCTTGATAAGGCATTTTGGGCAGAAGCAGTCAACACCGCCTGTTATGTGATTAACCGATCTCCATCTACAGCAATTGATCTAAAGACTCCAATGGAGATGTGGACAGGGAAGCCAGTGGATTATTCAAATCTCCATATATTTGGAAGTCCTGTGTATGTGATGTACAATGCCCAAGAAACTACGAAGTTGGATCCAAAATCCAGGAAGTGTTTGTTCTTGGGATATGCTGATGGTGTAAAGGGGTATCGCCTGTGGGAGCCCACTGCCCACAAGGTTATAGTCAGCAGGGATGTTATCTTTTTAAAAGATATATTGAAAAAAGAAGGTGATAGCACTTTGAAAGAAAATTCAGAGACTACAATGGTACAAGTAGAAAAGAAATCCACAGAAGAAGATTCTTCTGAAGCAGAACCAGAGCACGAGGAGGAGGAAGAGCAAACTGAGTCTGAAGAGTCGGAGCTTGGAAAGGGAAAGCGCACAAAACATACACCAGTCTGGCAAGAGGATTATGTTATGGGCAGCAATGTTGCTTATTGTCTTCTAACTGAGGAAGGAGAACCATCAACTCTCCAGGAAGCAATAAGTAGTTCAGATGCGTCTCAGTGGATGGCAGCAATGCAAGAGGAAATTGAAGCCCTGCATAAGAACAAGACTTGGAAGCTTATGCCATTACCGCAAGGAAGAAAAGCTATTGGCAATAAATGGATCTATAAGATCAAAAGAAATAGTGATGATCAGGTGGAGCGGTATCGTGCAAGATTGGTGGTAAAAGGGTATGCTCAGAAAGAAGGGATTGACTTTAACGAAATATTTTCTCCTGTAGTTCGGTTGTCAACAGTTCGTGTAGTCTTGGCAATGTGTGCTACACTTGATTTACATTTAGAATAGCTAGATGTGAAAACAGCTTTTCTTCATGGAGATCTTGAGGAAGAAATCTATATGCTCCAGCCAGAAGATTTTGAAGAAAAAGGAAAGCGGAACTTGGTTTGTAGGTTGAACAAATCTCTATAAGGTCTAAAACAGGCGCCGAGGTATTGGTATAAGAGATTTGATTCCTTTATCATGAGCCTTGGATACAACAGACTTAATGCAGACCCTTGTGCATACTTCAAGAGGTTTGATAAAAGTGATTTCATTATTTTGCTGTTGTATGTAGATGACATGTTGGTAGCAGGCCCCAACAAAGATCATATTCAATAATTGAAGGCACAATTGGCTAGAGAATTTGAAATAAAGGACTTGGGACCAGCAAACAAGATTCTAGGGATACAAATTCACCGAGACAGAAACAATAGGAAGATTTGGCTTTCTCAGAAGAATTACTTAAAAAGGTCTTACGACGCTTCAATATGCAAGACTGTAAGTCAATTTCTACCCCACTTCCTATTAGTTGCAAATTATCTTCCAGTATGTGTCCTAGCAATGAAGAAGGAAGGATGAAAATGTCTCGAGTACCGTATGCATCAGCAATGGGGAGTTTGATGTTCGCAATGATTTGTACACGACCAGACATTGCACATGCAGTGGGAGTTGTAAGTCGGTACATGGTGAATCCTGGTAGAGAGCATTGGAGTACTGTAAAGAGGATTCTAAGATATATTAAAGGAACCTCAGATGTTGCATTATGTTATGGATGATCAGATTTTATTGTCAGATGATATGTTGACTCAGATTATGCAGGTGATCTTGATAAAAGTAAGTCTACCACAGGGTATGTGTTCATTCTTACTGGTGAAGCAGTAAGTTGGGTATCAAAACTGCAGTTAGTTGTGGCAACTTCAACAACAGAAGCAGAATATGTTGCAGCTACGCAAGCTAGTAAGGAAGCAGTCTGGTTGAAACTAATCATGGAGGAACTCGGGTATGAACAAGAGAAAATTTCTCTATTTTGTGACAGTCAGAGTGCCTTGCATCTTGCAAGGAATCCAGCTTTTCATTCTAAATCAAAACACATACGAGTCCAGTATCACTTCGTTCGTGAGAAAGTGGAAGAGGGCATTGTGGATATGCAGAAAATTCATACAAAAGACAACCTAGCAGATTTTTTGACAAAAGCAGTTAACACTGACAAGTTTATTTGGTGTCAATCCTCTAGTGGCCTGACGGAAGCATAAGCAGCATGGAAAGACAAGGAAGAAAGAATGGTGTGAAGATATGATTGATCCTCAATCAAATCTTCAAGTGGGAGATTGTGGGCGCCGCCAACAAAGTTTCCTTGGCCAACAAACTTTGACCAAGGAAATCAAAATATACAGGCGCCGAAATTTTTGAAGGTGCAGCAATTTTAGAATTTGATGGAGGCGCCGAAATTGTTGATTAAAAAAAACAAGGCAAAATGAAATTCTCCTCCTAAATACGTGTTTTTCCTTGCTTATAAATAGGCAAAAGATTTAAGCATAATTGGCATCCCAAAAAGAGAGAGGTAGAGGAAAAATTGAGAGTTATATTGTAATTCTTATTATTTCTTTCTAATAAAATTCTTCTATCATTGTTCGTGGTTTTTACCTTAATTCGTTTATGGTTTTTCCACGTAAATTCTGTGTCTCTTTTATCTTTATTTTTCTCAAAATTTTAGCTGTGTTCTTGCTTTATCTGGTCCATTTTTACAACATTAAAGCCACCTCACTTTTTTTCTTTTTGACTTTTTTACATTGCTTTCATGTGAAATTCTGTGGAATTAGTGGTTGATTCGGTTTTATATTTATTCTAATTTCATTTTTCTTAATTGCATATTAGAAAAATTGGATCGATAAAATATTCTAATAATGAACCACAAAATTATTAAATTAGATATTCTTAAATTGAGCACACATTTATCCTTATCTAACTAATAATTCAAATTTATTAAGATTTGATTAATATTCAGATATTCCATCATTAGAAAAGAAAGAAGGGAAATTCTAAAATAATAAATATCAAAATTTATCAGGTGCAAGACCTGTCTGGCCTGGGTTTATTTATATCCAATGAGTCCGTTCCCTGTGTGTGCGTGTGCATATATATATATATATATTATTTTCAATGGGTTTTTTATGAGTTAAGAATTTCTTGTGTCTGATTCAAAAATCTGAACTACCATTTCTTTTCAAGATTTGAGAATGCGGAAATTTTGGGCAGTTACAATAAACAAATCAAAGCAGCCTGACACTGAATATAACAACTTTACTATTATTCCATTTTTCACAGTCATATGGCGAGTCTTGATTTCTTTCATTTTTTTTTTCTTTTTAAATAAACGAATTCCAAGTTTTGGTGGATGAGCCAATTCTTTTTAAATGATGATTGCAATCTTCTGTGATTATTGCTTCAATTTTTTTTTTCAAATAAAAATTTTCCTTTAATTTCTTGGTATTAGCTAGATCAGGTCATCGAGATTGATGGAGTTTTAAAAAGTCTGATATCTTTTAAAATTGAATGAATAAATAAATAAGAACAAAAGATTTGTATATGCACATGGAGTTAACAGTCGAATTTTGAACAGAAAAACAAAGAAGGAAACACCGTACGCTCTTAACGTAATAGCAATGGACTTTGCATAAATGGAGGGATTGGGCGTCTTTTATTCTAAGCTGCTGCGAATCTCGATAACTTGCTTAACTTAATACATTTTTTATTTTTTATTTTTTGTTTCTTGTTTCTTGTTTTTCAATTTACAAGACAAAAAGGCAGTAATGGTGGTGATGGTGTTAATGTTGGAGCCATTCCTTGCTCCATATTGAGGCAACTCAAAACTTTGAGCATTGCATTTTAAAGGTAAATTAAAATGATTTCATTACTTAATCAATAATTTAGCCTCCTTTTTTTTAATATGAGTAATGAATGCTCTTTCTTTGTTTAATCCTGCTGTGGAAGAATTGGGGATTTCAAATCCCTGTTCACATCTATTTTTATATTTGTTGGGTAAATCCGATTTAAAATATCTTTTGACTTCAATTTTTTTTAGTCCAAAGAGTTGAGAAGAGCAGCTACAAGGTTTTACCGTATGGCAGTGTCTGATTTACAAGGATTCATGCCAATGTCTTCAAGAATGCAATCCCCATTTGCGGGAAAAAAAGTGGGAATTGGGCATTCAAATAACAAAGTTTCTGGTATTCAATTAAGAAATGTCAAATTCCCCAGGAAAATGCGTAGCACTACTAGACGGTTCTTGACTACTTCTGTTCTTGCTGATGTTACTAATGATTTTATGGTAATCCTCATTTTGCTGATGGCTTTTAAATTTGAATGTACATGTTTGTATAAATAAATGCCTCAAATCTATCTTCTTATGTTGTTGCAATATAGAATTTTCAGGCACCAATTCTTGCAAAACCAGAAGCAGACCCAAAGACTGTTGCCTCTATTATATTAGGCGGTGGAGCTGGAACAAGACTTTTTCCTCTTACAAATAGAAGGGCTAAACCAGCTGTAGGAAAACTTGATAGTCACTGTATATCTCTTTTTCTTAAAATAGTATTGATTTCAGTCCCTTGAAAATGTGTGTTCTAATGGCAGGTACCAATTGGGGGGTGTTACAGGCTGATTGATGTTCCCATGAGTAATTGTATTAACAGTGGCATTAACAAAATCTACATCCTTACACAGTTTAATTCTCAATCCCTAAATCGCCATATTTCTCGAACATATAATCAAGGGAATGGTGTAAATTTTGGTGATGGGTTTGTTGAGGTATGGTTTAAACTTTAGTAAATTCTGCATTTTGATGATGCCATTTTACATAGTACTAGGATCAGATGCATTCTTGGTACAAAGATCGTCAGTACCAAATTGTCCTTTTTGTTTAGGGGCATTTTTGGCATCTCTCTTCTGCCTATGCATCTAATAATGTTGATCACTTGGTCATGGTAGGTATTAGCAGCTACTCAAACACCTGGAGAAGCTGGAAAGCAGTGGTTTCAGGGCACAGCAGATGCTGTAAGACAATTTATCTGGCTGTTTGAGGTATGTGAAATGTTGTGATTATGTAAAATCTATGTTAATAGCATTTGGTTACACAAAAAATAATAGGTGATATATTTGGCTTTTGATGTTCTCAACATTCAAGTGGCATTATGATAAATTTGCAGGATTCAAAGTATAGATACATTGAGAATATTCTGATATTAGCAGGTGATCATCTCTATCGAATGGATTACATGGACTTTCTGCAGGTTCAAAATCATTTTCAAACTTGATTATTTATTTGCTCATTTCTTATTCCCCACATTTCTGTAATTTTTGTGAATAATATTTCTAACCGCAGAAGCACATTGATTCTGGTGCTGACATATCTGTCTCGTGTCTGCCCGTGGATGAAAGGTAACTAATTATAGCATATATTTTCATTAAGTGACGGTAATTAATAAAATTCACTATCTATTTATTTATTGTTACCTGCAGCCGTGCCTCTGATTATGGGTTGATAAAGATTGATGAGGCCGGAAAGATCAGACAATTTCTTGAAAAGCCGAAGGGTGAAAGATTGAAATCTATGGTTTGTTACTCTTATCTATTTTTTGTATAATGATCAGAAAGTTAACCATAAAAATTATTGTCATTTTGAAAATAATTAGCATTTGATTGACAGTGTTTGTTTCCTCAGAAAGTAGATACAAGTGTTTTAGGATTATCAATTCAAGATGCCAGGAAGTTCCCATACATTGCATCAATGGGTATATATTTGTTCAAGACAGATGTCCTACTAAAACTTCTCAGGTAATTTAAGTCTCTCATTGAGTAGTTATCATTGTTGTAAACTAAATGAAACGCATTGCCTCACAAATCAAAGACTGACGGTGGTGACTTGTTTGTTTGCCATATAGAGTAACATGGAATGATTTCTTTTTATTCTGTACTTTATATTTCACTATAGGTGGCATCATCCAACAGCCAATGATTTTGGATCAGAAATTATTCCAATGTCTGCAAAAGATTACAATGTTCAGGTAAATTTTTATAAAATCAGTCTCACATTTTAACTTGACCTTAGAGCTGAGTGCTGCATTACTCGAATCAATGATGATTTTCCTAGCCTAGAAAGTTTGGTATGACAGAGTACATTTTTAAATTATTCTTCATATAATATAACTGAGGCTCTAAATAGAGAATGTGTATAAAGAAGTGCGGTGAGCTAGTATTTTCATTTTAACTTCAGAAACTGCTCATTAGGTGGCCGTTCTTCATGGCAGGCATATCTATTCAATGGCTACTGGGAAGACATTGGAACTATAAAATCTTTCTTTGAAGCCAACTTGGCCCTAACAGATCAGGTAGTTATCTTTTGAGTTTTCTAAATAAATACTTTATTTGTCTTTGAGCCAAATGAAAGTTTTTAAAGCTAACATATAATTTTTTATCTTCTCAAAGCCTCCCAAGTTTCAATTCTTTGATCCGCTGAAGCCAATCTTCACATCTCCCCGCTTTCTACCACCAACTAAAATAGAGAAGTGCAGGGTAAAATTTTATAACTTATTGATTATATCCGCAATCTCAAGGTTATTGTTGTGTTCCGAGTTCATATAATAACTCCTATCATAGATCCAAGATTCCATCATTTCAGATGGTTGCTTTCTAAGGGAGTGCAGTGTTAAACATTCCATTGTTGGGATTCGTTCAAGACTAGAATATGGAGTTGAATTGAAGGTAACCTATTTTCTGCTCTTTAAGCCATATTCATTTGTTTGTAATATGCTAGATAAAAAGTCCATCAAAAAACAGAGAGAACGGAAATTATGTTCTGGAAATAATAGATAGGCGATACTGCACTCTTATAGAGACCTAAAAGGTTATATACCATAAATATTGTGAAAGACGTGATTTTTTCATTATGAAATATAGAAATTAGCAATTTTCAAATAAAGTTATTTCCATTGTTGTATCTAAATTACTACTAATCATTTACAGAGAAATTTTTGCCACTAAATCATGTAAGTGGATACTTCTTCTTTATCTCCAGGATACCATGATGATGGGTGCTGACTATTATGAAACTGAGGCAGAGATAGCAGCCTCTTTAGCTGAAGGAAAAGTTCCAATAGGCGTTGGGCAGAATACCAAAATTATGTAAGATGTTGTGCATACAATTGAATAGATAAATTGTATTATTCTGATATTGAAGCAGATTATCAAATGACAAATATTTCTAAAATTATTTTTTGTTTCGGGAGTTGGGTAGAGAGGCAAGGCATTGCATGAGTGTATAGGAACTATGAAAATTTATAGAATTAGAACTTGAATGTATCTATTCCAGCAAATGCTTTCAAATTATAGCGCCTGATATTCTCAGTGAGTGTGTGAGGATTGTTTCCAGTGATAATTCAAGATCCATTCGCTTGTTGATATACAAATCTAGAAGAGAAAATGATAAGAGGGTCAGACAAGATACTATATGTCTCACATGAACTATGGCTCTACCCCATCCTATATATATATATATATATATATGTATGCATGTATGTACATGTATATTCTTAATTTAATCCTTGATTTTTTTGATATGATAATTTAATCCTTGATAAGTTACATATGATGATTTTTCTTAATCTCACAGGAATTGCATAATTGACAAGAATGCAAGAATTGGGAAGAATGTGGTCATAGCAAACAAGGATGTAAGTATTAATGTGTCCAGAAGTCTAGTAATGTTTTTTTATGTGTTTGGAAGTTAAAGATTAGCAGATTGGCACTGGAATAACAGGAGACAACATTGCACAACTAAAGAATTTACCGTTAAACACATCGTTATTAACAATATTGCTGCGACAAGAATATTGATCTTAACATTCCAATGATTTCATTTCCCTTTTTATTTGAACTGCAGCATGTAGAAGAGGCAGAGAGACCATCTGAGGGATTCTACATTAGATCTGGAGTAACTGTTGTGTTGAAAAATTCTATAATAAAGGACGGGACAATCATGTAAGATTTTCATTTTTCTTTCTAAGCAAACAAGACAAAAGGGGAGCATCAAAGATGCATACATATATATACGGGGAGAGGAAGTTTATTAGTTTTGGGCGGAGTATAAGCCGGGGTTGGAGTCGCAAACAAACACGCTTTATTAGTTCATATAACCTGATCCATCTAGCATAGAATTGAGTCACAAATTATTGTCTTCCTGTGAAATGGATTTTTTGTCTTTCTTTATTTCTTTTTATGTAATAGATGATAACTTGCGAGATTGCTGAGCAATGACACTAGCAGTAGAGGGGGATTCTTCTAAGACAACCTGATAGCCATCTCCCCAGCTATCCATTCCTTGGGCCATGAGTTGCCAAAAGAGCCCACCACAAAATGGGCCTCCATTTCTTACATTGTTGTAGATGGCATTATAAATCAGCACAAAGTAGTCATCTCTTTTTGACAAGTTGAATCCTGGAATCTTAGAAGACTTGCCAAACTCACCAATAATAAGTGGTTTTCTAAGTACTGAATTAGGAATAATTATATGCTACAACCGTTGTAGCAATAAATGCCTACAACGGACCAATAGAATTTTTACACGTAGATTAAATGTCTACAACGGACCAATGAAATGAATCATTTAATCTACGTGTAAGAATCTCATTGGTCCGTTGTAGGCATTTATTGCTACAACGGTTGTAGCATATAATTATTCCTGAATTAGAGTCTTTGATATGGGTTTGGACCCATTTATCCACAAATGCAGCTTGTTGCTCTTCACTTGAATTTGGCAACCTGCCAATAGCCATGAATTTACATTCATACTCTGAGGAGACATGAAAATTTTAAGATCTTAAATGAAGAAGAAGACTTACCATTGTTCAGGGTAGAGATGAATGGTGGCGAAATCTATCTGAGGAACTTGATTGTTGGAGATAAAATCAGTCCCAATAAGGAAATTACCAGGATTAAATTGCTTCCTTGAATCCCCATAAAATCCTTCAAGCCCTATTTCCAGCAGATGGTTGCTATCAATAGATTTAACATGTGCTGCCATTTCTTTGACCCATTCCTGTAAAAAATTGTTGCATTTTCTAAATTATAATTTTTTTTATACAAAAAAAATTATTATATTGTGGTCAAATAAAGTAATTTATTTGTTTATAAGAAATGAAGAAAGTGGTTTCCAATGGGTAAAGAACAAAACAAAATAGTTGGTGAAATCAAAACTAAATTTGTCAAAAGGAGTCAAACTTTGACTAATAACGTAAGAGTCCCATTTCAAAATATATGGAAATATTAACAAGGAAATAAAAATTGAAATAATGTTGGAATTTCGTTTGAAACACTTTTTCCTCAATGGCCTACCCTTCATCCTATGCGTATGATTACAAGAATCGTTATGTTGCCCTGACAAAAACCAAACATATTTGGTCGGCCACAAGAAAAATTATTTGGCAGATCATTATTACTTTACAAGAAGTCGCACGCATTTGCTAACATTATCATTATTATTGTTTGAATTTCAAGAAATTTGCTAAATTAAAATTTTTCTTCAAATTAAATTCAAAGTATAGAATTTTAAGAAATTAAAAAGTGTTTAATAATATAGTCTATCCATTCCATTTTAAGTGTTCAATTTAACTATTTCACCAATATTAAAAAAATTATTTATTAATATTTTTATTTAAATATTCTTTCACAAATAATAGAAATATATTTAATAAGTAAGTAGCAAAGCTTCATAAGTAAGGATAATATTGAAAAAAATAAATAATATATCTTATTTTTTTTAAATGAATATTTATTTAGGAACAAAAAAAATTCTTAAATGAACACTTAAAAGAGAATACTTAAAAGAGAATGGGAGGAGTAATAATTACATTTCATTGTATATTTTTTTAAAAAAATTCAAAAGAAAATAATATATAAATTATAACGTAAATAAATCTAGTTATGAACCGAACTGCATATCTCAATTAATAAAAAAAAATATAAATTCCAGAGTTAAATCTTTGAAAAAATTTAAAATTTTCAAATTTAAAATCCGGTTCATCACCATGTATAATGTCGAGGACAAAAACTTGGAAAAAATTCTATCTTGACCCGGCGTATGTATACCCATTCAACAGTAAACCGCTGACAAAAAAATTTCATAATTTTCTAATTAATGAAGCGTTATTTTAGAGAAAAAATTAATGAACCTGAATTTGTTTTCCAGAAGGGTCATAGGAACGGGGCTCGTTCATAAGTTCCCATGCAAAAATGATAGGATCATCTTTATACAGCAACCCAGTTATTGAGTTAACTCTCGTGAGCACTGCCTGCATACATGCATATATATATAGAAGAAATTCACAAAAAAGCTGTCAATACAAAACAAATAAAAACTCAGAAAGAACTTGTCGTCTTTTCTTTTATATATGCACGACATCGATTATTGCCAAATTGCGCTAAAAATCCAAGACAACCGTGAGTAACTCTATATGACGGGCCCAAGAAATTCGTGATGGTTTTGTTAAAAAGGTTAAAAAGGTATAATATATAAAATTTTCTTCGACGAGTATGAGATTATGATATCATTTATAAAAAACAAAAAAAAAATTAAAAGGGTTAATGTATATAGATAAACCTCAATATGGTTTTTGCAGTAAGTTTTGACAATAGGGTTAGTGTAGAAATCATCATCGCTACTCAATTGCTGGCCACGTTCTCTTGCCCACTCAACATATTGCGCCTTTCCCCCATAATCCTTATAGTTATTCACTAAGCTCAATATCACATAAATTCCATGTTTTCCAGCTTCTGATATCACAAAATCCAATCCCTGCACAATCAAACAGCCCCATGTAATTATATTACAGGAAGGAGAATCGATTTTGAGTCTTTTTTATTCAAGAGAATATACACTTAACATTAAATAAATTTTATGATTAAGAAATAATAAGAAGCTTAAATGCATGCATAAGCTGATGAATTTTAGTAGCTTAAATGCATGCATAAGCTGATGAATTTTGGTAGCTTAAATGCATGCATAAGCTGATGAATTTTAGTTTAATGCATGTTATAATAAAAGTGAGATCATAATCAAAACTCAAATGTAAATTAAAAAACTAAAAAAGACATCCATATATTATAATACCTTGAAAGTAAGCTCATTGTATGAACCTGGGGAAATCTGCAGGGATCTATCAGCAGCACCATCGCTGAAAGCCCAAGTTCTAGCAATATTCATGCCGTACTTTGAAGCTTGCTGGTAAGCAGATGTGACTTTATGTGTAGTAGAAGGATCGGAAGCCATATACATCATCCAATATGAATTAAATCCATTTAAATAAAGAAGCTTATTATTCATTACGAAATGGGTTCCGTTTGTTCTTGCAAAAAAATCCTCTTTGCAATTTCCATTTTTTTGGAAGAAAATAACCAAAACTAAACCTACCCAACTAAAATTGTACTTCAACCTTCTCATTTTCTGGTTGATAAAAGAGAGCTCTTTAATTTCTTTCTTTAATTTTTTTTTTCTTTGGGTCTTTGATAGATAGACAATGGAGCATGAGTGTGGGTCTTTTTATATAGGGTTTGCCCACTCATACGTACTAATTAATAGACTAATAACTGACTAGACTGAGTGATTAATTAATTCTATGTAACCAGATTAATATAAAAATAGTTCAATTGTAACTGAATAATTAGGATGTGATGTTAATGCTTAATTAAATAGGGTCGAAATTCTTAATAAATGTTTAGGTAAATGTAATGAAAAAAATTAATAAAAGTTATTAGGTAGTAATTTAATTAGGTTTTTTTTTTGAGATTATTTTAATTAGGTTATTCCCTTTATCTCATAATTAATGACTGTGTCCACATAATTAATTAGTATAATGACTTTCTTCTTCTTCTTATTCACTAGAATATAATCTCATTATCAAGAGAAAATTACGCAATTGCTTAACAAAATCTATGGATTTTTTCATTAAATTAATAAGATATACTGTATATGTATCATATCTCTCATTATTATAAATCCCTTAATTTTTGTAATCGATTGCATATTTTTGTCGCCTATCAATCAATTAATTGATTTTATCACATGTACTTGTCTTGATCTGTAATACTAATTATGCAATTATTTAGATCTTATTATTTGATAAATAAGAAATTTAGTAAAGTTAACATGCATGAAAGTGGTCATTAGCTACACAAAATTATCCAAAGTTTCGAGTCTCTTCATATTGTAAAGTTTGGATTTTATTATAATAATAAAATTACTTCAATGAACTTACCAAATAAGAAAAAAAAAATTAACTTCATTGCTTGCTTGTTAAAAGAAAACATATCTATAGTAAAGGTTTAGTTTAGAAAATGTAGATGAACATATATGTCTTGCACCATAGAAGATGAGAAAATTTTCAGTATACAAAAAATAATAAAAAAATTTATTTATTTTTGTTATATGCGAAAGAACTTTCATTTCTAATTTTGAAGTTGTTATAAATTAGAACCAGTGCTTCAGACCGTGTCAATCCTATATGTATCATTATTTTTATCTTTTGATGCTCAAACATCCTAATTATTAATTAACATTAAAGGGGATTTGAATTAGAATCTACATCAAAATTAATTAGATATGTATAGAGAGAGAGAGAGAGAGAGTTAGAAAGGAGAGTCTTGATGCAATAATAAATATTGTTGTTGTGTGATATATAATTACAAAATTCAAGTCGTGAAAACCTCTTGCAACTGTGAGAAAAGTTGCATACAATGAATCTCATGAGCCAGATCAAGAGTTATTTCTCTGGATTAAGCGTTATTGCACCAAAATGCTTTATATTCATATATATATTTAGGGTTAGATAAATCATGTACATTTCCATCAATTTATTACTGTATATGCACACACAGCCGCATAGAGCAAAAAATGAAAGCATCTAGTCATTTTGGAATAAGTTTTAAAAATGCCCTTAAAAGTTCTTCACGACAAGCAAACATTTTATTTTATTTTCCCCTTTCCTATTTTCTAAGCCGTTTTATTTCCATTGGAGCCGTGCGTGACCAGATTAAGTAAAGCTCGAATAGCATTTGCCAATATGAACACTCAATTTCAAGATTATACGTTTGCATTTGCCAATATGTTAGCCTTTTAGACATTCTTTTATATTTGCAAGGCGCACTACTCTCTGAAAACGTTCCATGCCATCTTTTAGTTTTAGATGTCACAGCCATTCAATGATTAATCGAGCAGTTCAATTATATTTTATGAAATTAGAGGTTTAAATTGACGTGTGTGTATATATATATATATATATTCGAAGATAAATAAATTTAAGTATGTTTTAGTTTCTTTGTTTTTAAGTTTTTCTTCTTCTCAGTGTACTACCCAAACAAGTTCCTAGTTGAATGTTTATCCATGCCCATAATTTGTGTTGTCATTCGAAACAGACCAAAAATCCAGCTCTCTCATGTCAGCAGTTCTTTTGAAGTTACATATGATTTGGGCCATACTTGATCTAGTTTTTGTATTTGCACTTATCATAATTGCTTTTCTGGATGGATTCTGATTGTAATTATTACTTGTACAAAAACAACACGAAATGAAATAATGATGTTGAGAAAGACAAGGACATTCAACTAATTAGAATTTAACTTAAAACTACATCCAACTCAATATGTTAGCCTCCATTGAGCATTCATTTACCTTGAAATTTTAGTAAACTATGTCTATGAAACCCGTGATCAATTGAAGAGTGTAGCACGTGAAACTCCCGACCAATTATTGCAGCACCATGCACAACGTTCATGATCAGTTTAACCAGCTATCAGTAATTCAGTATCACCCCTCGCTTCAGCAGAAAAAAAAGCTGCATGTGAGCATTATAGGAACTGAGAAGCATCTTGGCAAAAATCCACAGTACATACAATTGCCAATTCACTGCTTCCTTGTCTGTCTATGCCCTAAGACAAGAAAAATATTAATGGTGCTCTACCAACTAGTACTAGGTAGAATGAGAACACAGCTTAAAGAAAAATGAATCCCAAGTTTCCTGACTTCTGTTTATATCCCAAAACCTGGCATATATTTTGCCAATGACGTTTTAAACTCAAACAAACAACAATATGTTATTTTATTATTATTAAATAAAAAGGAAAAAATAAAATATCCAATTGCACAACATAATAGATTAAAAACAGCAAATGTGCCAACATGTCATGGTTATTGGCTTGAACTAACCAATAATAATAAATCAATCCCTTCTTTCATTTCTCGGGAAGTTTCGGTAAAATCAAATGAAAATAATGAGAGCAAGAAACTAGGAATGAGGAAAAACCATTCAATTAGTAGTTATCATATCTGCATCCACAACAAGCATGAGAAACTGAGGAGAATCAGACCTTGCCCATTTGATATTAACAGTTTTGATTTTTATCCACAACTGAAAAGTTGAATTTTGAAAAATGAATTGATAAGTAAAAACTACTTCTATTGGTTTTCTTTTGTTGTAAGATAACATTTTTCTCTTGAAGATATCAATTAACAAAAAGGAAAAAGTTTTAATGATATGATTTCTATAATCATTGAGCAACAAAAATAAAAAACAGCACGGATACAAAACACAAGCTTTATCATTCCCCTGATTCCCTGTAACAAACTGCATCTGAAAGTATCCTGTGGAAGTATTCTATATTTGAAGGCTAAAAAAAACAGTAACATCCACAGAGTGATGTGTACCTTTGCATTCTCCGCTAATTTAGAAACCATCTCCCTTTAGTCTTCACTAACTTGAGAGGTAATAACAAACACCAGAGCAGAAAGAACAAGTTATGATAATAGATTACCAATCATGCCATCTGGAGTTGCCCAAGAAAGTAAATTATCAATGACCAAAATATTCTATAACAAGTGGAAGAGATTTAACCATTCTGATATATTAGCATCATATTATGAAAGTTAACTAATACAGGGTGATTGAGGCAGTGCACCATTTTCTTATAGTCATCAAAATGACAATAGATACTAACGAGCAGTAATCCAGTAGAGGATACGGAATAAACATGCCATATTTATATCCGCCACTTCAATTTCTTTGTGGCATCACTGTTGCTTAGCCTTGCAGTGAGCAAAATGCTTCCAAGAAACTTCACTTGTACGTGCAAGTTAGGAGTTCTTCAACAGCAGGTTT
Organism: Garcia nutans; assembly: GCA_947685225.1. NCBI lineage: Eukaryota > Viridiplantae > Streptophyta > Magnoliopsida > Malpighiales > Euphorbiaceae > Garcia > Garcia nutans. The sequence goes on along the minus strand of CANTUV010000010.1, from coordinate 10,102,015 downwards.
TTGTCTGCAGACACCAGATATTCTTTTGCGGACAGGAGCAGACCAATATCTCATGATTTCCACAGGACACCTTATGTTACTTGGTGAAAACTGGAATAGATATTAGCCATCAATGATTGAATTGAATGACATATACAGCCTCTGTGCATTGCACAATATCAAGGAACAGCTTCTTTAAGGCCAACTGATTACATCTAATTAATATGTGGCTACAGAAAAACAAAATGCCCATGTAGAGAGGCAATTGAAGGCTATAAAATCCTGTGGAGAGGTGAGGGGGAAGGAGATGGTGGGGGGAGCAGAGCAGGGTCACTTAGCAACTCATAGCATATCAATTCGACTATAGTTTCTTAAGTATCAACTGAAAGAAGAAATATACTTGAAACACTTGCAAAAAAAAAAAATTAACGGTTTGTTTAAATCAATATCCAAGTATAGGCCGCTGATATCTATGCCGCACTGACTGAAGAAGACTTGTAACAAATACCCAAGTTAAAGAACTTAAGAATTCACCTAATCAATTTACTACTAACCTTTAACTGAATGTGATAAATGCTAGCACCAAGGATTCAAAAAAATTTTATGAATGAAAGAGTCAATGGCCTCGCATTGATGAAAGAATTTGATAATGCTTTTCTCAGTAAATTATTGAAAGTAACCAAAATAATATCCCAAAATACATTTGTATAAACTCCAAACATAAAGCTTCTAGGAGACCTCATTTGGGAAGCACTTGTATATTCTTCACCTAACCTGTAATTGGTCTATGTATCAACATCCAAGAAAGCCAATTCAAAGCTAATACTGCCATTTCAAAAGTGAGCTTGTGCTTTATCTTGTTAATGTGAAAAGGTAAACAGCAACATACAAACAGATACAAATTAAAGTACTTATGAATATGTATGTAGAGTTCCTGGAAATTGTATGCTCTAATTGAAAATTCATGGTTCAGAAAACAATGATCCATATTGGTAAAAAAAGCAATTGATATATAATGTCAATTAAATCTCAAGTATCTGGCACATGTAACTTCACTCTTGAAACGATTAAGAAAAGAATAGAGCTCAACAAATTCAAAGGCAATCATTGACATCAATCAACCATGCAGCAAAAGATAGATAAATTAAGAAGAAAAAACCAAAAAAAAAAAAAAGAAAAAAAAAATATTAGCTTGTAGTTGGACCAATTTTAACATTTAGCCAGTTTATTCCTAAAAACTAATTCAACACAATGATTAAGCAAATAAGACGTCCCAAACCTTATAGAATCCAAGCTGAACATTTCTCTTGCCTTCCTTTCAGGTCAATGTTTCTTCAGAAGTCACGAAGTTCTAACCGCAGCACTTGAAGGTTTTGATGTTTTCTGCTGAGTTCTTTGAGGTTCCGTTATTTCTTTGCTAGGTGACTTATCATGTAAAACATTTAAACAGAAAATGTTTTGGGATTCCTAAATTTTAAAAGGACACCGATAATTGGCTGCGTCGAATACCATGGCCAGAGAGTTAAAAAAAATAAAAAGAAAAATAAGAAGAAATCTAATAACTTTGGATATATCTCCACTATTGCCCCATATATTTAAAGGAAAGCAATGAAAAACTAAAAAAGCTGCAGGTAGATTCAATAATTATTTTCACTAAAATTTCAGATTTTATATAGTTTCAGGACTGATTAACTACAACATATTACAAAGGATAACTCTGATGGCTTCTTCACAAAAAATGTAATGCAGAATGAATGATGAGATAATTGAAAAATACAAATCATTAGTGTTAACTTACAAAACATGTATTGTCAAAACCTTCAGTTAAGATGTTGCAGGTTGGATCCGCTTCAACGGTTGGGCCACTTGCTTCATGGAAGGTCTGGATGAAAGAGATTCACCTGTACACATGATGCCTACGTGAAGTATCTGAATTAAATCATTATGGGGCCCAGAATCCCACAAGCCAGCTATAAAAAACTCACTGGCCCGACCCTGTTGTAATAGCATACTTGCCCAAGCCACAATGTTGAAACCATTTCCAAAGGAAGAGAAGGAGGGATCCAGAGCCTTCTTGTCAGATATTAGTTCTAGGAGAACAACACCATAACTATACACATCTGCCTTATCAGAAACACTTGCATATTCAAGGGCAACATATCCAAAAGTCCCAGCAACATCAGTGGTGGCATGTGTCTCGGAAGTACCCAAAAGACGAGCAAGGCCAAAATCAGATAGATATGCATTAAAGTTGTTATCCAGCAATATATTGTTTGGTTTAATATCACGGTGTAATACCCGAGGGACACACTCATCATGCAAATAAGCAAGAGCACGTGCAATACCAAGAGCAATCTTGTGAAGCATGCTCCATTCCACTGCGCTACTTGAATGCTGCTGAATAAAAGTCTCTAGATTGCCACCAGGCAAGTAACTGTAGATGAGGAACATTTCTGTCTCACTTAGATGGTAACCTATCAGCTTTACAAGGTTTGGATGCTGCACCCTTCCAAGAGTTCTGATCTCAGCAGCAAACTGTTGAACACCTTGAAATCTCCCAATGGAGAGCCGCTTTACTGCCACCACAACTCCAGGAACAATCTCAGCCTTGTATGTCGCACCAAAACCTCCACTTCCAATGCAATTATGAATGTTGAAACCACCAGTAGCCCCTACAACATTTTCATAAGTCAACTGTATACCAATGTCGTTGCAAGTTACAACTTCCTTCCTGCCTGGCCCTCGTCCAGAGGCAGAACTGTTCACAAATTTCTTCATGCATATGAGGAACATAACTAATGCTACTAGAACAGAGAAAATGACTGAGGCTGATGTAATTGAGGCAATTTCAATTGGAGTGAAAGCACCATCATACCTCTGCATGCTTCCCATGGGAGGACTGGCTCCTTGTTGGGAAGCATTACCAGATTGCTCCTGTTCCCATTCAGAGGTGGATGGACCAGAATGGCATGGCTGAAGGTTAGGATTTCCTTGAATATTTTCACATTTAATTAAGTTTGAGTTCAGAGGGACAGATCCAGATAAATTGTTGAAAGATACATCGAATATCGAGAGTGAAGTTGTATTACCAAAACTAGATGGTATCTTTCCAGAAAAGTGGTTATGATCTAGCCGCAGTACATTAAGATGTTGAAGTTTCGCAAAATCAGGCAGTATCTCTCCTGAAAGAGAATTTGAAGAAAGCTCCAAAACTTCTAATGCAGACAGTCGAGCTAACTCCGAGGTAGTAAACCAGTAAAGTTATTGCTGGAGAGGGATAAATACCTCATTTCTTTAATTTGACCATAAGGTTAAGACTAACTAGGGAATCCAAACCAGCGAAAGTAAGAGGAATTGGACCGATTAAATCATTTCCAACCAAGCTTAAAACTTTCATGCATTTACAAATTTTTCCCACAGCTGAAGGAAGTTCACCGATAATTTTGTTGTCACCAATATCAAAAATCAGGCCATCTAAAATAAGACACGGATCAAAGGAATAATTTGAAATATAGCCCTCAAGGTTATTACCACCCAACCAAAAACCATAAAAGGGCTTATGTGAAAAACTTCCTGAAGCGATCAACAGGGGCGGAACTGGCCCCATGAAAAAGTTGTTGCTTAAATCATGCAATACAGCCAAAGCGCCAGAAGGAAAAGAGAAAGATGCAATACCCATAACAGCGTTTCTATAAAAGAAAGAAGAGAAGAAACTAACAAAATCACCAGGTGCAGTAGACATACTAGCAGACATCCTGGAACACCTGCCATTGGCAAATCTTGGAATGTTCCCGTCAAAAGAGTTCTGGCTGATGTTAAAAACAAACATACACGGAACAGAAAATGCTTGCGGAAGCAACCCAGTCGAGTTATTGGAACTCAAATCAAGAAAATACAACTCCTCACAATTGGCAAGGGTTGCAGGTAAATCTCCATTGAAGTAATTTCCTGCCAAATTCAGCATCTTCAACTTAGCAGAGCCCCAATTTTGTGGAAATATACCTTCAAAGTTCAAGCTTGGCGCCCAAAGCACATGAAGATTGGGTAGCCTTGTGATTCTATCAGGCAATTTGCCATCAAAATAGTTAAACTCCCCTTCCCCTCGCTCTTCTTCTTCAATTGTCGAGCTAGAAATATCTGTTGACCACAAGGAACCATAGTTATTTTTTAACACGAGTAGCTTTAACTGCTCACAGTTGCCCAACTCAGATGGTACAATCCCACTCAAGAAATTTCTGGACAAGTCGAGCACTTCAAGATTTCGTAATTGCCCAAGAGACAAAGGAACGTCACCTTGCAACAAATTTGAAGACAGTATCAAAGAGCGAAGCTTTTTGCAATTCCCTAAATTAAAAGGAATTAAACCCGAGAGTGAATTTCCATCGAGAAGAAGATGCTCACAGTTGTCGCCCAAACCATCCGGAATGGAACCACTCAACAAATTAAAGGAAAGCGTAAAAATTTGCAAAACTGGAAATTTATCAAAAAATGTAGGAATTTCACCATTCAATCGATTCCCAGAGAGATTAATGGCGAGCAATGACGTGCAATTTTGGAGGGAAACCCGTATAGTCCCATGAAAAGCATTAAAATTCAAGTCGATAACCTCTAACAGGTAAAGCTGACCAATCTCAATAGGCAATTCTCCAGAAAACCCATTAAACCGAAGAGACAACACCCTTAGCTCAGAGAGCTGGCCAATTGCAGGAGACAAATTGCCAGCCAATTTTGGTGACAAATCGTTGTTAAACCCTGAGCATGGAAAGAGTAAAGAAAAATTACCTGGCACTCTACCAGTTGTCACTGTTGAAGTCGAGGAAAGAGAAACAAGAGGGCAGGTAGAATTGTAATTGGAGGAGAGGTTAAGGGCTATCACTCGACGGGAAAAAGAGTCACACGAAATGCCGTTCCAAGAACAATCCTCAGGATTCTAATTTGAAGTAACCCGAAATGGGTCTTTAGTGATGGCAGATTTGAACTGTAATAATCCCTCCTTATCATTATCGGTTGAAGCAGACAAATCAACTGAAATGCATAGAATTAGAACAACAAGAACCACCACCAGAGACAACGATTCACAGAGCAATCCACGATAACGGTAGCAATTATCAAAATTGAGTGGCATTTTCTGTTTGTAATTAGCAAAGTAGAGATGGTGAGAGTAAGGAAAAGAAGAAAAGCCTCACTTCCAAACTTAGAAGAGAAGCAAGAACCTCTGCTGGTCTCCCATGGAGGTAGTAGTAGGTCTACTAGTTGGTGAAGTGATAACCTAGTGTTAAAATAAATAAAGAAAAAAAAATGACAGTGAAACGTCAAGAATACGAGAGGAAGAATTGTAAAATTCCAAAGCGAAAAAGGTTATGAAAATTGAACAACTTTTTTTCTTGTTTTTCTTTGCTCCACTGATACTTTCATACTGAGGCGCTCACTCTCATCTACAGTACCCTGTCAACAGTGTAGTATAAAAGACTATAACTTTACCACCTCTTAATTCCACCAATTTACGACTCTGCCACTTCCATTTCAAATACATTCTCCTTCTTACATCGCGGCTCAATGAGCTTCTTCTCTTCTGATGGCGCGTCAAGTTTTAATTTTTAACCAAAAAAAAAAACCGCTGCGTTTGATGACCTGGCTCTTGTGTAGCCGAGAATACACGTGGACCTACTTTTTCGCTGATACTTCAGTTTTAGCTTCTATCATAAGACGTGTTAGACGACTATTGGGCTGAAAAAGGCCGTAATTTGATGCCCACGTCAGCATGCGTGAGGCTATCGTAGGTATGTATTTGAGTTTGGCCCAACGATAAAACGACTCTGTCTCAGTTATAAAATCATTTTTCAATAAATTAACATTAAATATTTTTTCAAAATTTTATTTTTTACTGTGTTGTTTTTTATAATTTTATATTTTTGAATTTGTAAAAAATGCTATTTTTCTATTTTTATAACATATATCAAAAATAAAAAGCATATATGCAAAACATAAATAATATTATGACCAAGGGTAACCCAACCATTCTAATCATTTGGATTTAGTAGGTAAATTATTTAAATTTTATACATTTTTATCAATTATGATATTATCTAAATTTTATTGATTTAAATTTTATAAGTCAATATGTTTAAATTCATTACATTATACTTTGAAATCATCTTTTAAAATGCATTTTTATTTATTTTCTTTAAAACATGTAGTCTTTTTTAAGAACTAAGTTTTCATCATTAGGTTAGTAATTTAGTAATCAACCATTTGCAAAATGTGTTGTAGAAAGATTAAATTCTAAGAAAGATCTGCTTCGTTTTTAATGAATTATTGATGTATAACAATTTTTAAAAAGATGATTTCGAAATATACTCATATGCGCATAAATTTTTAATAACGATTTTATTGTGATGGATATAGTAATAATTTTTATTAAATGATTTAAAATTATTAAAAATACATAAAATTAAATTGGTAATCATTATACTCATATGTGCTAACCATGGTAATCGAGGAATTAATAAATGCATGAATATATACGTAAGTGTATATATTATATTAATATACAAGTTTGATAGAAAATAATTTTTATTTAATAAATAATTTAATTTTTCATTATCAAAATATTTTTTATTATCTAATTTCTTAGAACACTCAAAACATATAAAATCTTATTTTAATTTATAAATTAAATATTATAACAATAAATATGAAAAATTAATTTATTAAAATATTAGTAACATTTACATAAATATAAAAACTAAATGATCTATTAGTTTAAATATAACTATACAAAAATATTTTAAATATTAATGGCATTCCTTAAATAGATTATCATTAACATGTGGTTACAAAACGAGTGTACAATAATTATAGAAATATGTAAAGGTGCGTGGGATAAAGTTAAATGTTAAACCAACAATTTACCAGCGTCGCCGTTTTATACTTTCGTTATCGTACGAGTATCAGCGCATGAAGCACGCCGTCTTCATTGGCGGCATCCAGTTTGGCCATTGGCTCTGCGGATGAACACGGTTCAAATAAATTTGGATATTTAATTTTTTTTTTTTGAGAATGAATATTTAAAAACTTTCAGAACTATTTTAAAAGTTAAAAGATTTTAAAAATATAAAATTTACAACCATTTTATATATAAAAATTTTCATACTGCATTATTTTATAATTTTTAGAATAATTCAATTCAGAAATTTAATACTTCTGATACTAAATTTTATTAATTAAAATATTTTTAAAACATAATCTTTATCAACTAAACTTTTTATATTATAAAAGATAAAAATTTAATTTATAAAAAATTAAATTTTTAAATATTTTTTAAATTAGTAATAAAATTCACAAGTTTTTATAAAAAAAAATAAGATTACAAGTAGATAAACAATAAAAAAAATGATGATATAATTTTTAATTTTAATTTATATAAGTTATATATATATATTTATCATATTTTTTAATAACTTTATCTATATATTTTGACTTTTAAAAATTAGGTCATAATAAAAATATTTTTAACTATATATAAATATGATTTTTATTTTAATTTTTGAACATGTAATAACTTCGAATATATATATTTCAAAAATTATATATAATTAGTATTAATTAAATCACTTATAACATACTAATCCTTAAAAATTATTTTATGTACTATATTATTTATATTAATAAAACTAAATCAAAATGATATAAAAAATCGATTATTATTTTTGTTCGCTGGGTTGATTTGATATAATACAATGTGATTTGGTGATTATTCGGATATAATTTAATATTCATGACCATCTCACATTATAAAAAGATTCATACAGTTTGATTCAAATAAAATAAAAAAGTCAATAAATATTTTTTATTTTAAATATTTTGATTTAGATAATCAAATCAATTTATATATTTTATGATTAATACTCAGTCTTAATTGAAACTGTGTGGAAATAAAAATTTAAAAGATACAATTTTTATGCTATAAGCTAGGGATAATATAATGTAAATATTATTTAGTGGTAGAAAACAACTTTAGTTTAAAAAAATAAGAGAAAAATAAAAAATATTGTTTAGATAGAAATATTTTTATATTTAAAAAATTAAAAAATAAATTTTTATATTTATTAGTGAATAGCTAACTTTTAGAAACTGCTTTTAGTTATTTTTATATGAAAAATATGCTTTTAAAAAATGAGAGTTTATTTTTCGCTTTAATTATTATAAATTTATTTTTTATTTTTATTTTTGAAGAGGATGAAAATTCGTCGAATGAGAAATAAATAAAAGAAAAACTAGAAAATAAAAAAAGAAAAAGAAAAAAAAATATATTTTATTTTTTAACAGGACGATGAATAAAAAAATAAAAAGAAAAAATTATATTTTATTTTTGGGATCACCAGAAAAATATCTCATGAGAAACTCATAATAAAATTTTAAACTCCATTTACTTTAAATAGATACTTTTTAACAATTATGTCTATCTAAATGTAATATAAAAAACAAACGTTGTAATAGCTATACGTCTTCAATAAACAGTGGACGAAAGTAAGATGGTTGTTAAATATGTTACAATTAAAGAGCGGAGCAATACCGTCTGACATAAAAAAAAAAAAAAACTCATATTTTAGGGTTTAACAAAAAAGATAGAAGCATTAGCCAAAAAATAAAATAAAATAAAATGGGAGAGTGCCAAAAGGACTTAAATATCATAAATAATTTATTTAAAATGAATGAAGTCCACAATTGAGTTTATACATTTTGCGAGGGTATTTTCTAGCTTCTTGCCTTAGTTTTTATAATTATCCACTTAAACTATGAAAAGAGTAAAATTTATAAAATTTATTTTTACTGTTATACTCAATGAATTTTAGTTTTTATAATTATCGACTTAAACTATGAAAAGAGTAAAATTTATAAAATTTATTTTTACTGTTATACTCAATGAATTACTAATAACTTATCATATAATTTTTTTTTTATGAATGATAAATTAATAACTTATTAGATTATATTTTTTTTCTCTTGTTTCATTTTAATTTTTCACGTTTTCTCTTCAAGTTAATGGAAGAAAAGTTTGAAGAATTGAAAAAAAAAAAAGAAATTATTTCTATTCTTCTATTCTATTTTCTTTCTTTTATTATCATACAAACAAATAAAAGAAATAAAAAGAAATAAATAAAATTCCTATGTTCTTTTTTTCATCCATTTTTCTTCGAAGACGCGAAGGCTAGATGAAAACTCCGCATTCCGACGTATTCGAAAAAATTTAAAAGAATTTGGATACTTCTGGACCAACCTATTCCATTTTAGTTTTTCATTGCATTCCTTTTCTCTCTTGCTCTCTCCTCCTTAGACTCTAGCTGGGAGTCTGAGAGATCAATTGCAGATTTCTTTGGCGATTCCTCTTGAGGTAATGATTTCTCAGTTTCATTTGCATAAATTTGGTTCAAAAAAGTCATATTGTTTAAGATAGATTCATCAATTTTATGGAATAGAAAACGGTAATCCATATGATTCTGTACCTTTAGAATTAAAATTATTATTACGATTCGTGATCATGAGCTGCATGGTTTTCCTTTTTCCCTTTCGGATTCTTGTATCAAATCACCGTTAATGCGATATTTGATCTGCTTTCTTTTTTAGATTAACAATCTCTGAGAATTTCATTAGTTTCAAATCAAATTCAAGGTTTTATGAATTTTAGGGCTCTGTTTTCCTTTTTTGCAACAAGGAATTGAAAAATGATATAGCAGTCTGATTTTCTTCTCTCTTGCGTTTTCTGTTTGTGAGAAAGGTAGTCGCTCTTTTTCTTTATTTACAAGGATCGACAAGTAGTTATACGCTGTTGGATTTGCTACCTTATTACATAAGCTAATTTCTCTAGTTGTTTCAGTTCTTAAAACTGTAGCTTTGTGGAAGGTATTAACCATTTTCAATTTGTTTAAACGAATTCTTTATATTCATGAATCAAGTTACTTAATAGAATATCTGTTGCTCATATGGAGCTTTAAACTTCAGCTTCTGAAATGGAAACGGAAGCAGATGAAATTTTGAGGAAGCGTATGAAGCTTGGTGTATGGTTATTCATCATTTTCACTTTTCGAATCCTTTACTTTTATGGAAAATTAGTCATGTCCTTGAAAGGGACAGCGTGTAAATGTTATACATTTTCAGATGGAGGAGAAGGAGCTGGAGGTAAAAGATGGAGAAGCCCTAGAGATTGTAGAAAAAGAAGACACGGTGACAAACACTATTGGGTCTGAAGAAATGGAGCTTAATATTGCTCATATTTTTGAGAAGATTGAGCACTTCACTCAAATGGTAGCTATTGGATTATATTTGTTAATTGTTATGTAACTCAAAAAGCATATAAAGTAGAATATTTTATACGTGTATCATCCATGATTACCTTCTTGTAATGTATGTGTTATTCTTTCTCCAATCTATTGGAACTCCAATGAATTTGAAAGTTTAAGATAGGTCGTTAATCAACTCAGATGAAATGCAAAGTTTATTCTCATTGTAGAAATAGTTATGACTTCAGACTTTTGCTGTTCATTAAACTTTTGCGTGTCATTGGTTCATGTAGGTGTCCGAGCTACTGGAATCAGGAAAAACAATGTTTAAGGAGATGAGTAATGAATTTGAAGAGCGGTTGATAATGTCAGTACCAAATGATAAAACATGGGCCTTACATTATAGTTGCTATTATTGCTTTACATTTCATATAAAATACCAAGCCTTGTCTACAGGATGCACAAGGAACAAATGGATAAATGGCAGGAGGAGATCAAAGAACTACGGATGCTTGATGCCTCAAATGAGGAGGCCGGTGCTATCCTGCATAATGCTAGATCTTTACTTCAGAATCCTTCCATTGACTCCTGAAGGTATTTCTATGTATTTATGTTCAAGGTCACCAGCTGTAATGTGATCATGATAAGATAACTTCTCAGAACCGATTGCAATTAGGACTGTTAAATAGCTGCATAATTAGGTTGGGCACTGTCCACTTGGGCTTGGAGCATGTTTGAGCTCAGATCAAGGCTCTGAATTAATTTTCACTGAAATTTGCTGGACTTCTTGTTTAGATATGTGGTAGTTGGTATGGCATTTGAATTGCATTATCTTGCCATAGAATACCTTAAACTGAGAAACATGTTCAAGGTATATGGCAGATCTTTGCGTCATCGTTTGGACAAGTACCCACTACAAAATGGAGAAGTGAGGTTAGAAGCATGTGCTTATAGTTCTCTGAGGCTGAAAAGCGTGTCAGAATAGGAACAGAACTACAATACCATTTTGCAAACCCATTGAACTGAGCTAAGAGCTGGACAAGCATAGTTAATTTAAGCACAGCATGCACTAAAAATGATTACTTAGCTCATAAATAGATTCAAATTCATCAAGTTGAAACTATTCGCTAGACTCTAGAAGACTCTAGAAGCTTAAGTATCTGCAGCCTTTATCATGAGTATATGGCATGGTTGACCAATTTGCTACTGTTCATTTATCCCCAGTGTTAACATGATAAAGAAACTCGCACCTTGATTCTAATGTACAGGTTTTGGAAGACTGTATCAAGGACAAAAAAGATGAGGCTACTTTTGGCATGTTTCCTTAATGTTGGTTGGTGGCAAACTACAGGTAATATTGACTATTATAAATGTTGCTGATAAAGTTGTTATGAGCTCTCTAGCAGGAAAAATATGTAAAAAGAGCATCAATAAAGTTCCTTAGTACAATGTAAATAGATAAACCAGTCCAAAATGTTGGATATATGTGCTCTAATGAGGAAGAGTATACACCTCTCTATCAGCATGTTTATGCACCAGAAAGTTGCTATGCCAATGGCAGAGCTACTTGCCACCAGATCAAAAGAAATTTTGATGTGGTCTGAAAGAATTAATGCGTTTTTTTTTTGCTCTGCATAATCGAATATGGCTTGTAGGACGATGGTAATATTGCTTGCATTAGCCAACCGAATACCAAATTGGCACACCTTTCCTCTTTACTCTGCAATCTGGGTTTATCCCATTTTTGCAAGTTGCTTTTGCTAATTACATCTTGCGCTCTGAATAATGTACTTTTATTGGATTAAACGGAAAATGTAAACATAGATCGAAATGGAATGATGAAATTCCAAATAATAGAAAGTTGCCGGATATCCTGCATGTGTGAAATTCTATCTGGTGGAAAGCCAACAAATTTGTGTGAAAAAAGTCTTCTCTTTGAAGTCTATTAGATATCATTAGTGGAGGTTAAATGGCAGTTGCTTTCTACCCATCCATCACACCTTTTGGCCCATTTCTATATTATTAATTATAATATTATAATAATATCTATTGTACTATAAGCATCATAATCGTTTAATAATAATAAACTTTATAACATCAGCTCAATATTCCTAAATCAAAGCACCAACAATAGGTTGGGTAAAAAAGCGAAGGAAAATTGAAGAGAAATTTTTATTAATATTGAAATATATATATGTGGATAATCTAAAATAAAGTCTAGATTATTAACTATACATTGATTTTCCGACCAAATTATTATAATCTTTGTAAAATTCAACTGAACATGATCCCATGTGTAAATCATTAATTTGGTGGGAATGTAAACTCATCATTGAAGATGTCATCAGCCATGTGCATGCCACTGGATATGCCATAGTATACGGTACCGCTAGTTACGATTAAAACATGATTATACACATGTAGCTGACTTATATATTACATTAGCCCTCTCTTATTTTATAACTCAATGTTAGTTTCTTGATAAATAAGTCATTATTCATTTATATGATTGCATGTAGCAGCTGCAACCATAAAAAGTGCTATAAATGACAATATAATACATATTCTCTTTCTTTCTTTTTTACACTCTGACTAAGACTTTTCATTTGAAGAATATTCTATCCATTTGCAGTTTGCGGTTAGTTGCAAAGAAATAAATTTCAAAGTTGGATGTTATAATTAACTATACAAAGTTTATAGCCGTAAACAAATTAATGTATTATTCAAATAATTTATTTCCAGCAGCTGCTTGACAATTTGCATGTCAATTTGTACTATAAAGTACTGCGGATCCTAAAACTAATTATATAATAATGATGAATTTCTGACTAAATTCCACGAACTTGAACGATGGAATATTTTATTTACGAATTCTTTAATTTTCGCAATATATTTTTAATCATATTAGAGAATGATAGCATGCGAAAATATTAATTGTAATATCTCTTTTCCATTAAAAAAATAGTAAATTATTAATCTTTTGGGTTGATATATTTAACCAAAATGTTTATGACATATGAAAATTATACTATTAAAAAAGAGAGTTAATTATTGTTTTAATTATATGGCCAAAATTAAGCAAATTATGGAATTAGAGAATTTATGTGAAGAAACAAAATAGTATGTAGTAATAAATTAAAATAGAGCTCAAATTTAATATTTCTGTCTGGGATCCTAAAAAATCAGGGGCACGAAGTGGACGAGATCTCGTGTAATAATATTATTCACATTATTATTACATTTATTTATGAAATACCTCATCGAATTTTTTTTTTTAGCATTATAATATGGAGATGAAGAAGAGAAGAATCGAATCTGGATAACTCCTGGGAGATACAATTTTCATTAAACTATTTCTCACTCTTTAGATAGTAATAAATTCTCTATATTTTATTAAAATATATTTCAATTTTATTATAGTTTATATAATAATTTTAAAATATGTGTAATTTTTTATAGATTAATTTGAAAAAATTGATTATAACAAATTTTAATAAAAATGAAACATATTTCAATAAAAGGCATAGATATCACACCCAATAAAAGAACTCTTTATTTATATTTAGACTAAACAAAAATATGTTTTTTTTGGTTTAAGCCTCTATCAATAATAATTATGAGCTTTTAAAAAAAATAAAATTATAGTATTGGCCATAATTTCAGTCTTTTTCAGGAGGAAATGTTTATGAGCAGTGGTGGAGCCAGCCTTATAGAAAAGGGGAGACAAAAGAAAGGCTGAGGGGTTGAACCTCCATTCTTATTACTCATTCCGACAGAAATAATTTTTTTAAAATATACATCCGGTAATCGGCAGAAGGAGTCATCAGCCAATTTCGCTCCTGTTTACGAGGACGTCATTCACAATAGCTTCACCGACGCAGCCACATTCCACATGTCTCCGTAGTTTATGAAAAAAAAAATGAAGAAGTTGAAAGCTGCCTAGTTGCAATATTTTTCTGAATATATTTAATGAAAATTTGACTTTAAAATGTTTAAAACTTTTAATCATTTAAAGGATTACGTAATGCACTTAGCTAACATAAATACTATTAATTATATATCATTTGCCATAATTTTGCAATTAATTTGAGTATAATATATTTTGCCCATTTTGAAGCCCATCGAAAGCCCATCAAAAAAAGACTCCTAATATTACCTATTTTGAGCAGTATAAAATCCCACGTTAATATTTCACTACTATTCTATATTTTTTTTTATTATAATTAATAAGTGAAGGGAAATTTTTGTACTTTACACAAGATTTTTTCCAATTGTTCAGCAAAAGACCAAAATGTGAATTAATTGAATAATTTTCATGGAGAACGTATCAAATTTAATTCACACACCAAAAGATAATTACAAATGTCTGCTTATATGCAATTTCATTATTGAGGTAATCAAAAAACATAGAGCATGACGTGCCGTGTCTTCTTAATATATAACATTAAATAAGTACCATTAGATAAGAAAATTTTTTGAGAAGATTGAAAAAAAAAATCAAGACTTCTTGGGGGCAAGCTTGGCTTTGATCTTCTCAATCTCCTTGGTACCAACTTGGAAAGTTTTAGTCAAGACATGAACTGGGATTGGTGGAGAAGCTGTAAATAAAGTCGCAGCGATAGATTGAGTACCAGGCAACTGACTGTTGAATGCTGCAATTACAGAGGCTGCCGTGTCACCATTGTTCTTCTGGAAGTGAACCAAACCTCTTGGGAAAACAAATGTTTCTCCTTTCTTTACAGTTTTTGAGATCAATTTGTTGGCAGTGGTGATGAATCCGACATCCAGTTCTCCTTCAAGAACGAAAATCATTTCGGTGGCGCGTGGGTGCGTGTGTGGCGGATTAAGCCCATCAGGAGTATAGTCAATACGAGATAGTGAAACCCCCAAAGTGTTCAAGCCTGGAATTTTCTCAACATTGGCTCCTGTAACCAATGATCCTACTGAGTTGTTGACAATTCCTGGCTTTGCTAAACCATTAAAGAAAAAATCATCTGCTGTAATATTGGCTTCTGCCTTGCACGCAAACCCATTTACTTTAACTTCTGCAAACGCCAATAACTTTGATTTAGGGTTACTGAAATCATTTCCAAAAGTACAGAATTGGGAATTTAAACTCACTTGTACCCAGCTGACCAAAAACAGAGAAAATTTGATTTACCTGAAGATTTATCAGCGACGCAGAGATCTTGAAGCATATCAGGATCATAAGCAAGAGTGGTAGAGATAGCAAAAAAGAATAGTAGATATGTAAGAACAGCAGTTGCCATGAATGGAGTTGGAAAGGAGATGACTATTAAGCAGACAAAAAAACAAAACCAAGAAAAGTTGTGGTCTGGAAGAGGAAGGACTAGTTTTGCTTTTATTTATAGCGTCTCAGTCTAACAGAGAAAAATGATTAATGGAAAATTAGACACGGTTGGTTGAAAGGTAAAAGATGCGATATTAAAGCGTGAAGAAAATTAAAAAAGAATAAGAATACTTTCAACTTACTTATAAAGCAACTGAATTATCAATTAGTACATAAACTAACTAATTGATTAATTAGATTAATAATAATAAATGCAATAATTGCGTTATAAACTTGAATGGCGTCCTGATTAATTAAGCTAATCAGAAGCGAATAAAGAAAGCATTGAAAGATTAGAAAACAGATGGCAAAAGACAAAGGGATTGAAATTTAAAAATACAGAGAGTCCGGAAAATCAAGAAAGGGCCCTCAAGAAAGGACAGCTCTACCACCGCCACTTTAGCTTTAATCCAATTCAAATTTATAATCAAACTCGGGGGGGGGGGGGGGGGGGGGTGGGTGGTGGTTGGGGGTTTGGGTAAACTTGAGCTATAACAGTGGTTGAATGGTCCTGTCTTTGTAGGTTACCTTTTATTGCAGGATTCTCAGCTCCACTGTTGGACTCTTACAAAAGTGCTATTGAAAAATGAGTAAATTATGATTGAAGGGAAAAAAAAAAAGAAAGAATTGTATAAGTTGCAGGTGGAGATAGTCTTTGGTATAAGTCCCAGAATTCAAGTATTATTATACTTGAAAGAAATAGGAAAATCTGGTTTTCTTTTCAAGTCTTTGTACCCATTAAATCAATTGAATATTATATTGCTTCTTACTTTTGTAAAAGCAGGATTCTTTTATTGATTTCCCACATTATTTCATAGAAAATTTTTGTTATGAACAGGCTCATCATATTTAAGCTGATCTAGTTTTTTACTATTCATTTTCACATCAAATAGAATTTATTTCCTTCAATCCAAGATATCTGCCGGAACTATCTCCAGAATTTAGACCAAGCATTATATTGCCATCGATATGTGTAGGTGAAAATTCTCTTGATGGTAAGATCATACTTCCAAGCAGGTAAGCATATACTTCTAACCACGTCAAGCATAGCCAAACATCTCTTTTAAAATCAATAAATTCAGAATCAATTCTCCTTGTAATATAATATTTAAAAAAAATATTCATATTTACAAAATAAATTATTACCCAAACTAGGGTTAACTAACCAGTAAATTGGAGGATTATGAAAATTTTATAAAAAAAAAAAAAAGAATTCGTACAAAAATACCTAGGAAAACCAAAGTATTTTTAAAAAAATTCCTTTTTTTTTCTAAAATACCAATTTTTTAATTTTCAATTTTAAAAAATATCTACACTTATTTAAAATTTAATTTAAAAAATAAATATTTTTAAAATTTCTTAAAAACTGTAAGGTATTTAAAAAAATATATAGTGTAATTCCTTGTTTTAAAAAAAGGAAAATTACAATACATATCTTTTTTAACTTTTTTTTAAAGATATCATATTTTTAATGTATCAAATAATCTTTTAATATTTTAGGTATAATTTTTGAAATTAAAATTTAATAATTTTGAAATGAAAAAAGAAAAATAGATATTTTTAAAAATAATTTTATTTTTTGGATTTTTTGAAGACATTCAAAAAATAATGGAAAACGGGTGTTTCCATGTACCACGAGCGAGTAGAACATCCAATATATTAAGGAAAAAAAACAAAAGGAGTGGGTCGGATAAGGGCATATGCTCCATATCTACCACGGGTAGTTATGGAGACCTCTCAGAAACAGATGAATAACACTAGCAATTAAGCAAGCACGCAACGCATTATTAATCTAATAATTTGCCTTTACAACTAATGGTAAGTGATCAGGCGCGAAACACCATTCTTAGGCTAAGTAATTACCATAGCAATGGTCCATCTCTAGCCAAAGGACACAAGGGGTTGAGCATACTAAGGATCACAAAGGGTTGGGAGGAAAACAACTTTCGGTTTAACATATTATCGTTTTAAATGATGAATTGAGGCAAAATAATAATAATAATAATAATAATAATAATAATGATGATGATGATGATGATGATGATGATGATGATAATTGGACTCCAGAAACTTAAAGAGGAAAACTTCTAGCAAACCTGCATGCTAGCTGGATTGATCATCCTGCTTCGTATGAACTAATCTTCAACAGAAAAGAGGAATTGGAATTGACAAAAAAGAAGAAAGAATTTTTTATATTCCAAAGAATGTCAAAGATTGATTCTAATTCTGGAATGCATAGATGATTACCCCTTTGCTTGACAATGATTACATTGTGGAGGCAATATGCACATGTAAAAAAAAAATTTATCCTGATGATCTCCAGATTCTTCCCTCTAGAGAAACCACCATGACAGAGACATCATCGTGATATTTACGTCGGTCTCCATGAGGAATATCAAGCAATTCACGAAAATCCATTCCTGCAACAGCCAATACGAGGCCATCAAATATCATTGAAGAGTTCAATACGTAATAGAAAATATATATTCCAAAATTAAAAAGTGTGAAGTTACAACGCCTGATCAATGACCGAGTTAAAACAGCAGAGATTCTGCAATTTTCCTTTTCGGCAAAATCAAACAGCCACTCTCCTATCATTTAACAAAATGTACCAGGGGCCAATTCAGTCATCGAATAAAAATTTAGGCAAACTCGTAACAGAGAAGACGAGGAGTAGGTTTTAGCTTAAATAGTGCATTAGAACTTCACTTTGGACAACCTTCACAGAAAACATGGTAAGCTATATTATTCCCATTATGAAAATACAGAAATAAACACTCCCAACCGTAAGCCATGTCCAATTTTGATACCAAAAAAGGTTTCACTTTCAGTCTGGAATTGTTAATTTGAACGACCATACTGAAAGTTGCAAATTTGCCATTTCCTCTTTGGAGAGCAATCCATCAAATTGTCATCATTTTTGGGTGATAAGGTGGTTAAGAGTGTGTTTGGCCTAGCTTATAAGCACTTACCGTGTGCTAGCTTATAAACATTTAAAATTTTAAATAATTATGTATTTGTTATAAATGCTCATAACCGACTCATAAACATTTAATATGTTTAATAAAAAATAATTTATGAGCACATTTATTATTAAAATAACTGAAAATGATATAAAAATATATTAATAAGAGCATTTATTAAAATAAATAGGGATAATATGATAAATTGCTCGATCAAACTAAGCATAAAAATAATAAATTGGTATCCCCCAACTCATTTTTTTAGCTTATAAGTTGGGTTTATAAACTCAAAAAATTATCTAAATAAACACGCTAGCTTGAATTTAAAACTTATAAGCTGGTCAACATATAAGCTAAACTAAACACCCTCTAACAAAATAATCAGATGAAAACAACTGAATTCAAATATTAACTTTAGGGTCTCAATGAGGAAGAAAATTTTTTGGAAACAAACATCAGAACCATTTATGTTTTTATGCAGAAAAATGGCTACTTAGAAACTGACCACAATTTGTTAAATATTTTGAGCAAGGTTGAAGAAACAAATACAGTGTTGTCACTTGATCTATGACATCTAAAAACAGAATATGCTCTAAATTCTAATCCTGTCAAAACATATTTTTCAGTTAATTTCATCCTCAACAATGGCATTGAAAAGACTGAGAAATTTACTTCACTGACCATTCTTTTTGGCAGCACGAAAGAGAAGCTCTGCAATGAGATACTGTGCAGGATCACCTTCAGGGACATTTTCAAAGAACCACGTTACGTGGGCAACCACCTCTTCATTGCTGAAATACTGATAAAGCCCATCAGAGGAAAGAACCAAGAATCGATCACTTGAGGAAAGTCGATGGTGAACCACAGAAGGAATGCAGCTAACGTAAGGATTAGTTCCCACGTAATTGATCCGAAAAATCTCTAGAAGAGCTTCATTACAAGTTGGCTGCAACCAATAAATTAAATAAAAAAAGATTCGTCAGAACTACATCAATGCGAAAAAAGTTCAACGATAAACTTGATTTGTGTATCGGCATGAAAAAAAGATCAGTCCCCTGTCAACTCCTCCATCTATACTGCCTCACTCCAGTAGCAAAAACTATAATATATGTGTAGCCCCTTTATTGCCCAAGTATGTAATATAATATTTCTGATCCGCTAAGCCACTTCTGGGTGCCCTTGCAATAGGAACAAACATACAAAAATTAACAATAAAGGCACCCTCTTCCACCCCTCCACATCCAGCCCCACCAACAGTTACAAAGGAACCCAAATATGGCCTGGGATTACAGATTATATGTTTTTAATGCCCCCGAGTTTCATATTCCGGAATTCACCCACCAATTCTGAAACATAATATTGCTTTGATGCCCTGATTTGATTTTTAAGACTGCAACTATTCAGTCAACCACAGTATCTCATTTCATGAAAACTGTAACTATTCAGTCTACAACAGTAATCTCATTTCATGAAACAATCCAAATATGCTCAAAGGCTCCCAGTAAAATTAATCTCTCTCCATGACTCTGCCCCAAGCACACTGCCTTGCCTCATATAATCCTGCCTAAACAAAGGATGTTGGAAAACAACAATTTTGCCACCATTGAAGTTTTCATCACTCAGTCACCTTTAAACTGATCACAAACATTCACCAAACTGCTCCCATAAACAATCTCAAAGACACAGCATTTTGAGTATAAATTTTTTGGAGGACATTGAAAGGAGAAATTAATTACGCAACACTCAATTGCGTGAGATGAAAGGATATGCATTGCACTCAGATTATATAATATCATGCATATACATAACCTTTGGGTCAGTTTGTCATTATTGCATACATTGTTGTTGAGAAAAGCATTATTTTGAAGAAATTGATTAAAAGTCGTTAAAATAGCTAGATTTCACATGCTAATGTTCTTGTCCAAAAATTTAAAAAAGCTAAACACACTCTCAAGTTGTTTTTTTCCAGCAACATCTACAATGATGCTATCTATAAAAGCGTTTTCAAACTCAATGCCAAACAGGCTCTTTGCATTTCACAGTTAACAATATGTCCTTACTCTTGTGAAAATGCAATGCTTAGATTTGTTAGCAGAGGACAGATATTGAAATGATCTAAAGGCAGAGATTGTTTAGATAAATGGACTCTAATTAGGTAATTTAAGTTAAAATATCTATAAAATATCCAAAATAGGGTGGATAAAACTGGACAATGTACGGAAAGTTTTGCAATGGCTCCAAGATTTCCCTTCTATAACCAATTTAAGCATAATATTATAAATTATAATGTTCCCTGTCATCAATGATCCAGCATTCTAGATTATACGTTTACACTGGCATAAAGATAGAAATATTTATACAAGCCTTTGTACAAAAATATCAAG
Organism: Garcia nutans; assembly: GCA_947685225.1. Classification (NCBI taxonomy): domain Eukaryota; kingdom Viridiplantae; phylum Streptophyta; class Magnoliopsida; order Malpighiales; family Euphorbiaceae; genus Garcia; species Garcia nutans. Next base: position 10,081,059 of record CANTUV010000010.1, on the reverse strand, counting down.
TTAACTTATTTAGCATCATAAGTCCTTGTAGAAAAATATCAAGTTGCAAATTTTATTTAGAATTGAGTAGTTAATCACAAAAATATCAAAAAAGCAAATGATAACCATGTCGATGAGGCCTTTTCATAGCACAAAAAGCATGGACAAACATAAAGGGCAAAAATAGTTTGAATATCAAAATTACAATATTTGCGGACCTTCTTTAGAAATCCAGCTCCAAACGCTCTGGTCACTTTTAACTGCCCCTTCACTCTGTCATTCAAAATTGCTTGGTTGTCATCAGAATGTTCTGCCTTTACTCTAATTACTTCCTGTAGCAAGAAAAAAGAGGATACAATGTTACTTTTCATTACAGCAACGCGCTAACAGAATTCTGCACTGAAATCTGGAAGCTGCGTGAATTCTAATTTAGTCCTATGAGATCCTTGAGTTATGAAGCTTCTACCTGAATTCAGAATAATAAAAAATCGACAGGGGTCTCATTGTTAGCAAGTTTACCTTGGCCATGCAAATTTTCACTTAGGTTGGATTTAGTAGTATCATTGCCCCATATGACAATCTTTTGCATAGAATATATAAATTTAAAAAGAAAATGCATAATTTTTCAGGCTTATGCAATCGTAGAATTTAACAAACTTGGATATGAATGAAAATGAGATTTGAACCTTTGTTTTTCTTAAAACTAAAAAAGCACAAGTGTATACTGCAAGAAATATGCAACGTCAAACTCTTATTGATTCAAATATCATATCACTTGTCACACGTGCACAAGAAGGAACAGTCCATGCTTGAAGCAAATAACTCAACAAAAGCATTCTAGCTTTCTCTTGATAACTGAATCATAAAGGTGTTAACTAACTGGACCAAGAAATATGTCTGCCGCTCAAGGAGTGATACACTTGTTCACAGTTCACAAAAACATTAAACTTTAAAGAAATTTAAGGAAAAAAACATTGACAGTATTTCAAAGAAAGCATAGTGAAGTCTAACTCAAAAATAACCAATCATGGAAAGGTAACAACTAGAACTAGATTGAAACTTTCAAGAAGTACACCTGTTCGATACTTGTGCTGTGGTCAGTGGAAAGCTGAACTGCCCTCATCCTCAATCTGCAAATAGAGATCTCTCTATTCTTGTTGATCATATTAACCTGACTGTTATGATTATGCATTGGGGACTCCTCCGAGATTCTGTCCAGCTCCATGCGTACTAATGACTCTCTAGATCTGTTCCTGTGCCTCATGTCATCCTTTGCAAAACTTGGATTTGGATTTGGATGGCGATCATTAGGCCTCTCTTGGGCTAAGATCGCTCGGCTATCCCCAAGATTCATAATATAAACATCTTGATCCTTCATTAACATCACTAGAACACAAGATCCCATCAAAGCAAGCTCTGCATTTTTATCAAGGGTCTTTTCCACCATTTCCATGTATGCTTCCTCCGTGTGTTCAAGCGCTCGAGACATTGCTCTTAAAATGGCACCATGATCAACAATTCCAGATTTACATCTCCTTGTGGGTCCAGGAGGTTCTACTATTCTCTCATCAACACAAATCTCCTCTCTGTGCCAGTCATAGCTCCAGGGAAAGAGTTTCTTTCGCAAGGATTTCTGCTTCCTATAAATTTTTCTGATCTTTGAACTGATAACAGACTTTCTTGTACTCTGCCGTTGTATTGAAACAGAAGGATCAGTTATGGCTTCTGGATTACTGGATTCAATCCCAACCCCTCCATCCTCTCCTGATGTAGAGGGATCTTCACCTTGTCGATTAGAACCATCTCCATTGCCATTGTTCAGCGAACAAGATCTTTGCTGTTCTCCTTGTGAAGTCAGTCTGGAATCCGAAATATCTGAACTGGGCTGAGAACCCAACATACCCTCTTTCTGGTTTTCAACCAGTGAAATTGAGACAGAACCTAGCCCATTGCATGATTCCAGTTGCAGCAGCTCATACAGTCGCATACTTTTCCTTCCTCGGCCAGTCAACTTAGCAGTTGGACTAGAAACAGAATCAGAGCCTATGATTCTGGACTTCTCATAATTACATGATTGTTGTTGATTGCTCCTAACTTCATCACTTTCCTCTACTATTTCAGCAGAAGATTGATCCCTGTAAGCTCCTGGATTGCACAATTGTTCTACACTACAAGAAGTTAAACAACTTGAATTAGGCCGGTCTTCCTTCCTGCACTCTGAATCAGCCTCGATATTTACACTCTTTGAAGGTTCAGGTTTTATTGGATCATTTACAGATTTATCTTCATAATCCCATAGCAGTCCTTCCAATTCCTTGTCTATAGCTCTATAAAGATGGCTCATGAGAAAATCTGGTGCATCTGGGCCACTAAAGCCATCATATATCCCAATAAACAACCACCCTTGCTCTTCCGAAAGCACAACATGAACCCTATCCTCACCAGCCTTCCCATGGGCCCATTGTAAGTTTCGACAATTCACATATTCCCCTTCTGATGAACCTCCTTCAAGATTCCGCGAAGCTTCTGGTCGAAACTTTGGCTCCCTAACATGCCAGGCCAATTGGGCCACAGGATGCAAGAAAAACCTCTGCATCCAACCTGCCCCAATTGAATGTCTCGAGAATGTCCGAGATAGAGTGTTTTTCATTGGTCCACTCACACTCCTCATTAGACTCTGGAAGCGAGGTCTTCTACGACCACGTGCAAGGGGAGCAGAAAAATTCGACTTGTCAGTGGCATCAAGAGGACCTGACATTACCCCTTTCTCAATTGGTCCAGACATAAAACCACTTCCCCTCTCTAAAGGACCTGATGCAAAACCTCTCTCAAGGGGCCCAGACATAAAGCCATTCAAAGGACCAGAGCCACGAGGCACTGGCTGCAAGGGGATTGCAGCAAATGAGGAGGTGCTCTCAAATGATGCAGCAGGCTCTTGCATGTCACATGCAAACAATGCACTCTGATTACCAGTCCTAGCAGTTGAAACATTGGCACTAACTGAAGCCCCCGATATGGTTTTAAATGTAGTCTCAGGGAAAGTCTTAATTGGCCTATGCAAACCAGATGGATCATCAACAGTGTCATGCCTAAATGACCCATTTAACGTTTCTGAATCTAGGGTACTGGAATCAACCGTAAACCTCTCGGAGTTGGAAGGTGTAATGGCAGGAGAGTCAAAAATTGACGGCCTAACGTAGCAGAACGAATGGCCTAATCCCTCATCCAGTGGCTCTAAAAGCTCTAAATCAACACCATTTTTGCCATTAAACGGCACAAAACAACCCACAACACGAGAAGTGCCGTTACCCATTTTGACAAATATATAACTCACAAAAAAGAGATATAGGACCTCTGATATGGAGGGCTTATCTCATTTTGCACCATAAGGAAATGCAAAATGAAAAAAAAAAATCAAACAAAACCTCAAAAATCCATTAAAAACCCCAACCACCTTATAACTTTTCAAGTAACTATACATCATCAAATTCTCATATTCCAAGCATTAACTAAAATCCAGACCCCCCCCCCCCCCCCCCCCCCCGATGCATAACAAGCTGCCCCTTTTCTGTTTAAAGCAAAAAGAGAAACTCGGAGCTTAGCTAATCAGGTAAGAGTAACTGAACTGATTCTATGATCAATTCGAAAAAAAAAAAAAGAAGAATAATACACAGAGCAAAAGAAATAGTTATATAGCAGAAAACGCGATGATCTGACCTTGAGAAGGGGTGTTAAAGCGGGAATAAAGCAGTGGATCGAGCACAGCACCCAACAGATCTAAGAAACGGTCTCAAAGGGATGGTTAATGGAACACGACAAAGATACAAAACCCATTTAGATTTTTTTTTTAAATTGAATCTGACAAAGTCGCCAAATATAAAACACAGCCCAGATTGATTTCAACCCATCAGAGATTGAAACATGCACATACTTACAACTGCTCAAAACCCTTCCAACCGTCTAAAAATCGAACCCAAAAAATTAAAAATAAATAACTTGAAGAGTTCTTTCAGAGTTCAGAGATTGAAGAAGCAAGAAATAGAGAGAAACAGAGAAGAGAAGAAGAAAGAAAATGTGGGTATTTGTTTTAGTGAGTGAAAATAATAAAAATAAAATTTAGTGTGATTATGAAGAATCAAAGTTGAGTTCATCAAGGAGGGTCTCTTTCTTGGGGTTTTCAAATGGTTTGGGAGGGTAAAAAAACTTACATAAAAAAAATAAATATCAAAAAATTAAAAAAAATCAAACTCAAATTAAAAATTTTAATTTAAGTTGAAAAGTTGAGACACTGATTAATTTACATGGATTAGGTTTTGGTTTTCTCCTGTAATAACTATTATTTATTTATTTATTATTATTATTTTTTAGCTTTTTCTTACAAATGATTGGTGCTATGTTTAGTGCTGTTGGAGTCAACAAATTGCCACTCATCATCATCATCAAGCTCATGCTCATCAACAAAATTGGATGGTGGGGTTTAAGTGGGCTCACCATTTTTTTAAATTTTGGCACTTCGTTTAGCACAATTAATTATATGACTTTTGATAAAAATATAAAAAAATTTAAAAATAATTTTAAATTTATTATATTTATAAAATATTTATTAAAATATCAAAATTTATATATTTATTAAAATATAATATTTTTATAATTTACAATGAATTTATAATTAGTTTATAAATTTTATACTGTTTATAATAAATTTATTATGAATTTATAATTAAAATATTAAAATATCTTGATAAAAAAATAAAAAATTTTAAAAATATGATTGAGAGTATATTTTTTTAATTATAAAATTTATTTAATGAAACTAGTCGTTTATTAATCTTAATTATTTGCAATTTGAACATGGATTTGGTTTTAAGAAAATTAATTAATTATGTTTATGACTAATAGAAAAGATTATAATCCATAAAGATATTACAAGGAAATCAATTACTGCATTTTCATGTTTATTTTAGAAGATATTATAGGAGGTTTCATTTAGACCGGTACAATGTCAAATCTAATTTTAAATGCATGTTTGAAAATACATTTTTTTTACCAAAAAAAAATACATTCTTTTTTAATTCTGTACATCTCATTTTAAAAAATTTATAACAATTAAAATGATACGCCTCCTTTAAAAAAAATTAATCTTAAATAATAAAAATGATATGTATTGATTTTAGTATTATTTGTTGAACTTCAACTAGTTAAAACAAAACACAAAAATGAGTGCCATGAGTCATGACCATGCTATAGATGGGTTAAGTTTTTGCTGTAATCTTTGGATCATCAGTGAGAAGAGCAGCTCATAATTTAAGTTAATGAATAGGTTAATGTGGGTATTGTTGTTGATGAAGCAGTCATTGTCCATTTAGAAAAACTTTGCTGGAATAAATGAGTGATAGCATACTGTGATTAGTTTTTATGAGTGGTATGTCTGTTCAGTCATATATGTGAATTAATTGATATTTACTGCTGTAATTTCTATAGAAAAACATGATGAGAGGATAGTTATAAATATTAGCAATTGTATTATTACAGCTTATGAAGAAAATACAATTGAATATCTTTTTTTCTCTCAATTATGTCCTCTCTCTATCTTTTCTCTGTATACTCTTCTTCTGTGCTTCTTTTCTATTATTGTCTTCTTCTTCCTCCTCTTTCTTTCTTCTTTCTTCTTCTTTTTTTCTTCTGTTACTGCCATCAATTTTTTCTTATGTAATTCTATGAAAATTATTTGAATAAAGCCGCGATTCGAAAATCCATTCAGGTTCTGATCTTCTTTAGCCGGGAATCTAACAATAAGTCATATATTTAGATTAACCCATATATAGTTTATTTTTATTTAATTCATATAATGGTTAAATATACTTAATAAAATTTAAATACGTTTAATTTCAGTAATAGTACTAATGGTGATGTTAATAGTCCTAGTATATTTTTATAAAATAATTATTTGCAATATTATTTCGTTGTTAAATAAAATTTTGGAAAATTTATAAAATAATTTAAAAATAAAAAATTACAAAAATGCTATGTAATAAAAAAAATTACATAATATTATGCATATATAAAAAATTTATAAAAATACTATAGATATATTAAAAATTTATAAAACTGCAATATGCATTAAATATATGTTAAGTATATTTTTAATATATATTGAATATATTTTTAATACATGTCATAAAATATAAAATAAAATAAAAAATTGTATTTTTGTAAACTAAAAAAAACACGATAAAAATAAATTTGTAACGAGAACATATAATTTTCTGTAAAAATTTCAAGAGATAAAAATAGACAATGATCATATGTGGATACGTAGCTATGAGCCGGACCTGAACTTAAAAAATAATAAATTTTTCACCTGTTTATCCATAGATTTATTCACTAATTGGGACTCAAAACTCGGTCTGTAGCCAGGTATATTGTAGGTAGGCAATCAAAATTTTTTCTTTGCTCTTCATTTTTAGATAATCATCTTATATAAAAATTATAGGAATATTTATAAAATTACCTAAAAAATAAATTTTATTTCAAAATACTATAAAATAAAAAATATTTATACTTTTAAAAAAAGTTAAAGCAAATTTTTAAAAATACTTTACTCCTGTTAAAATAAAGATATTTTTAAATACATATTCTCTTATTATAATTAATATTTTATTTAAATTATTATTTTTTAAAACTTTATTATTAAATAAAAATATTATAATAAAATAATAAAATTAATATTTTAAATTATTTTTTTGACATATAATTTTTATTATTTCTTATAAAGAAAAATTTTATTTTTAATTATAAAAAATAAATAGCACTCACAATAAAAATAAAATATATAAATATATATTTATTAAAATTATTTAATTTATTTTAACCAAAATTTAAATCTTATACACATAAAAAGGTTAAAACATATTAATTTTATTGCATAAATATTTGATAGATATTCTGTATATTTTGTACATGTTCTATATATGTGGTATATTTTTAATAAATATTATAGATTTTTGATAGATATTATATGTATATTATATATTTACTTGTGTATGTTATATGTATTTTGTATAGATATTATATAAATATTATGTATATAATATAGGTATAAAATTAAAAAATAAAATTAAAAAATATTAAAAATATTATATAAATATTTAGTAGGTATTTGATATATATTCAGTGGATGCTTAATATATATTGTATATATATTTTATTTGTTGTGTATATTTTTATATATATTGTATATATATTTATTTTTTTGTATGTTTATTTTTTAAATGTATATTGAGAATATGATATCAAAAAATTATTTTTGAATACAAAAACATAAATAAAAATAAATAAAAAAATAAAAACCAACATGTAATAAAATTAAAATTGAAAAAAAAAAGTTTACGCGTGTTAACAAAATTAAAAAAAAAAAAAAAAAAAAACTTCAGTTGTAACTTTGAAAAACAAAATCCAAATACACATACATATATAGCCTAATTTCCTCAAAATTATATATATTAACCTATAAAAAACTATATAGGTCTTAAAAAATATTAGGCCAAATAAACATTGTAACCACATAAATGTGATTAGAATCTCATCTTATATCAAAATAACCCGGTTTAATTATATATATATATATATATATATATTAAGAAATTCATTCTTTTATATTTTTTAATTCAAAAAATAAAATCAATTCAAAACGCGACGAGCGTGCTCAATTCAAAGACATAATGAGGGTTATAAGAATACACATCTTCATTATGTACATAGGCTACTACACATTTTTAATTTTTAATAATAACAATAATGCATTATTTCATTTTGTAATAATGTTATATATTGACCGATGCATAATCATGTTGAGTTAGATTTTGATCCTAAATGTCTACTACAAATTATCATACTTATCATTTATATATATATATATATTACGTATAGGCGTTAAATATATATTCAATAGTATTAGTAATAACAATATGTTTAAGAATATTTTCAGTATAGTTTAATAATACATGGTGCAGTATGTCTAATATAGTGTCATATGATATGTTATGGCATCGACAATATATATGTTTAAAAAGATAATATGATATTTGGTAATATAATTTGATTTAAATAGATAAAGTGACTAGAATGATTTATAGTGCTAGTATATATTATTTATTTTATTTATTATCAAAACTTAATATTTATCTTGCAATATTAAAAATAAAGCATTTAAGTTATAATATTTTTAGAGTATATAAGTTTGCGATATAATAAAACTAATCACTTTAAAATAAAATAAACATAAACATAAATATTTATAGCAGCATTTGTTCCTGCGGGGACACTTGATGGTTAAGAGTTATGATTTGAGATATTTGATAATATATTAAATTCTCATAAACATTGAAACATTTAATTAATTATTGTTATATTATTCTGTCTATCTCATTAAAATTATCATTTTTTTGAAAAAAGAAATGTTTCACTAATTTATTTTATGAACTATAAATAGTAAAAGAATTGCATTAGAAGGACCGAAAAATACAACATAAGATGAAAAATATTAAGCAACTCGAATCAAACTAAATGCAAATTTTTCCATCAAAAATCTAATACATCTGAATAAATAATTCATCAACAGAATATCTAAAAAATAAAATAGTAAATAAAGATGCTAGATTTTCATCAATGAGTGATGTAATTAAGTGAACTTATTAAATTATCTCACTAAAATTATTACTTTATGAAATAAAAAATTAATTATTTTTTTAATTATATCCTCAGTATCAATGAATTAATTAATAAAATGAGAGTATATATAATAATTATAATATTAATAAATTAATAGAAAATATTATAGTTAATCTGGAATAAATTTGTATAAAATTAAGAGAGTATAATAATTATTTTAATAATTTTGTATGAATTAAAGGCAAAGATTACAATATAATAAAGATAGTATTATTTTATATAATATTACTAAATTATCTGTTAAATACTAATGGACATATAAAGATAATTTATATAATACATGAGAAAAAATATTTGTACTATCAATCCTTAGAAATATTAATTATATATATACACTATTGATAGCCATAGACATGAATGGGATTGATGAGTAGAAGTATTATAACATGAACCATGGATTGCATATAATAAATATAATTAGTAGAGTCATACTCAAAGCCTAACTCTCAGCAAGGCAACAAGCAAAGGATGCCAACTCCACTGCGTAGGTACCCACTCCGTTTATTGTTTGACATAACCAAATCCACTACACTACTTCATCATTTTCATAATTCACTCATCCCCTAAAATGCCTCTGTTTCGTCTCTTTTCAACGCCAACTAATTGCCTCTGTTTTTATTATATATATATACTGCTGTCTGAGCGACCCCTATCAATATTATTGTTTTTCAGCATTTTTCATTTACACTATAATTACTGAAATAATAATTAATGCAGAGAATAACAATAATAAAAAATATATTTTTTAATTCCGTCCTTTTTAAAAATTTAAACTAAATTTATTTTATTAAATCAAAATATAATTTATTTTATTTTATTAAATCAAAATATAATAATTATATGTATGTATATATATATATATATATATATATAATTGGCAAGCGGGCATCTTCAACCGAAGTCTAAGCCGACAAAATTATATGTAATGTATGGGGTTAGCACCCAGAATATATAATTAATCTAAGCAAAATCTCCCATTGAAACAAAACTACAAATCAAGAATAGCCATTAAGGAAAAAAAAAGTACAACATGTATTAAATAATCTTGTTAAAAAAACATATATGAAATAATCACCATAAAGTCTAATTTGATTCTCACATTCTTCCAGAATCCAAACCACTTGTCAGTGTAATATAAAGAATAGTTTTTTTTTTTTATTTTAAATACTACACTTTAAAATCTTTAATATTCGACATTAATTTATAATTAACATTCAATGACGTGCTATAAATTAATTATAAAAATGTTCAATCAAAATAATCCTGTTTTTAAAAATAATATCAACTTAAAAATATATTAACTTTTGTCATTCCTTAACTATTTATTCAATAATTGAATATTTACTTTATATTATAACAAATTATTAATTTAAGACAAAAAAATTGTATAGCAAGGAAATGAGATGAAGTAAAGAGACGAGACACGTATATATAGACAACAACTCATTAAATAAAAGTGGGCATTAAAAATTTTTCATATATAATAATTATTAGGGTAAATCAACTTTTTTTTTTCCACCAAATCCACTAGTTAATGGTGTTCTAGTTGATTATTACTTACCAAAAGCTCTTAGGTTTTGACGATTATGAGTTTAGAGATCATGATTAATCGTTAATCATGTCTAAATCCATTATGTGTTTATATGAAGTTGGATTTTTTTTAATTTTTTCATTAAATAAAAATTAAAAAAAGAAAAGAAAAAGAAGAAAATATAAGTCCATCCATGCACCAAGAAACCTTTCCATTGCAATCAAACATATTCCAAACAGATCCCTATCAAACGGTAATTAAAGGATCACAAGTTAATTAAAAAGGTAATCCCCATGCGCATAAATCATTTCGTTTGTTAAAAGGTTCATTATGTTGTTTCCTTTTTTAAAAAAAAACATATAACATTGGAGGAAAACACAAATTAAAATATTTATAAAGGTTGATTCTTTTTTTATAGTAAGATTTATATGAGGATAATATTATTATTATTATTTTAAATTCATGCAATTTTCTCATTAATTGTAACTGTATTCACAAGTCATGAGCAGCGGCCATCAGCCAAGACATTATTTATATATATAAAAAAAAACACTAATTAGTCAAACGTGTGACACTATAATCAATGGGCTTTGGAAAAAGCAATTGCATTATTCAACCGTTGCTTGTGCTAATCAAAGAGCAAATTTTAAACTTCAAAGTTTGATTTCAACTGCCAAAATTATGTTACATAATTAAAGTCCATTATTATGATTCAAAAACTGGATAAGCACCATAAGGTATTTTGTCAAATGTATATTTGTTAAAATAAATCCTAATATAATATTTAATTTTTCTAAATTATATTTATATTAAGATAATACGAATATTATTGTGTTTTAAAACAAACTCTACACAAAGTTTATTAATGAGTGACAGAAAAAAAAAGCATTTGAACAAAATATTAAATGTCATGTCAATGTAATATATAAAATTTCATATAGCCGATTTATAATGAGAATTTGAAGCACCAGAAGGTTGGAGAGCGAAGCACGGCCACTAGTCCCTGTATAAAATAAAAGCTCTAAAATTTGATATTTGGGTGATATTAATGCTGAAAATAATTCCAACATTAATATATAATTGAATCAAAGTTGATGCCAAATTTAATTTTATTCATTTCATTATCTATATATATATCCTAACGTATTTGAAATGAGCTACAAGGATTAATTGGAGTCTTTTAAGAGTTTTCCATTACCAACGGCAACACATATTTTATAACAGTAGCAGGACAAATAAAATAAGAACCCCAAATTTCTGAAGCAATGATGTCAATTATGTTGCCATTGAAAAGCAAAAGAAAACAAAGGGAAGGGAAGCCAATTTCAAAGGGTGCTGCCAGTGGTTGAACAAGGAAAGGCCATGTCCCTGGCTACTTGTCTGAGTTAAGCTCTCGCTCCCTTCCCCTGCTGCCATTTTTTTTAATAAGAGGATTGCTGAGATTTGAATTTTTTTTTTCATTTTTTTTAATCAAGTTGAATTGTATAACACTTCATTAACCAAAGCCAAAATTTTGCACGAGGCACGATAGATGCAACTAATTAATGGGACACCAGTTATAATGATTACTAGCTTATTATTAATACACGAAAGGGACATTTCATGTCCTGATTGAGTTAACTTTTTTCTCTTTTTCCTTTTTTTTTTAACACGATAAACTTGCTAATTCAATCACCATAGATTGCGGTCTGTTAATTTTACTTTTCATAAAGTTATAGCCCTCGACTTCACTTTCATGTTTCCCTCTCCGGATGTAGTTTTTCCCCTCCTCTGCTTTTCTGTGGAATTGATGTTAAAAATTAAGCACAATTTGTTGAATTTTTTCTTCTGCCAATTCCGGTATTTGCCACCTGGTAAAACCTACCAAACGAAACATTTCCATTGTCACGTTCTAATTTGGACCTCTATTAACATTCTAGACTCATAAGTCTCCATATGTACATCGTAATCTGGGTTACGTTTGCTGGTTAAATTCTTCTCTATTTTAGTTGTTTCTGCATATTTTTTGCAGAAAAGTCTACTGAGAGGCCGATTGGTTGAAGAAAAATATAGGTAAAGCAACCTTCCAATGAGCAGTCTTCTACCTACTAATACACTATTCATCAACATAGTTTTGAATAGCCCCAATGAAAAAGCTTCTTGTGGGTATGTGCCTAGACCTATGAGGCACATAACACAAATACAGGACAAGACATGGGTCTCTTGTCATATAAGAGAAGTGCAACGCATATCTAAAGCTGAAATGTCAGAGGATTATACTTTATGGACAAAGGCCAAAACCAAATAGATTTTCAGCAATATGTAATGTAGTGGCGAGATAATGGGGAAGAGTTCCATCAAAATAACGTGGGGGCACTATGATTTAAGAAGGGAGATTGTAGAACTAAAGCTCAAGAATATCATCATCATTAAACGGATTATAGGTCATAAAAAAGATATACATCTTTAATCAATATTTTTCTTCCTTTGCCTTTCTTTTTCAATAACAGGGCGTTTGAGTTCAATATCAATAGAAATGACAAGAAAATTGTATTGTTTGTTCTATCGTAATTTACAAGACAAGATCATTGATGAAAAATACCTGAACCAGGTAATCTGCATGAATTATTTGGTCAAGTCAATGATACTGCTGAGGATGCACAGCATTTCGAATCACCTTTTCAGCTGCTTCCCGGATGCATAAGAGGTTCGTCTGTATCTCCTTACAGAGTCTACCTTCAACTAGATGAACAGGCAGCCATAGCTTAGGTTTTACATCAACACAATACGAAAGAGTTGTCTCAAATTCTTGACCAAGTGAGAAATCACTGCATGCAGATCTACATTTGTTGACCTGCATTACTCATCATATTTGTGATAATCAGTAACTGCATTAAAGAACAAGAATTCTACCTGAAGATCATAAGATACCAAGGCAAGCCCCATGAAAATGTAGCTCAACCTATGGCTTATGTTAATAATTAGTAGTGGATGACTGGATGGCCTAGTATTATTTTGACTAGGGTTTTGAAAGTGAGTTAAAAGCAATATCAATATTCACCTTGCATAATTGAGGACATACATGCATTTTTTAAGGGTTTAAGTTGATGAAAATTGTTGGCAGTCAAATTCCATCAACGAGTCAAATTTCCACAGAATAAAATATTCTCTCTCATAATGCTGAAGTTTCAACAAGTAATCCTATCCATGAATGCAATCAGTAAGAAATTATCCTAGAAAAGTCAGAACAATATTTTAACGTATTCACAATGAGAAGGTAAGATAGAATTAATTTGAGAATACTGTGAATGGGAGCCGTACTATACAATAATATACATATATGGAGATTAAACACCTACAAAGATATGGAAACCCGAGAAAAACATAGAAAAGCACTGACCAAACCATAAAATGTTGAAAACCTAAAAGTAAATATAAATCCATTAGGCTGAATGAAAAGAAAATTCAAGTTCTATACCTATGGGGAACTGAAAACCTCTTAAGTCAAGCATGTGATCCAAGAAATATGACTTTAAGACCAAAGTTAACATGCATACTTTCCACCAAAAAAAAAACCTTGTTTACTTTTCCACTAAAATATCTGATACTGTATGATGTGCCTATTTCATGCAAATCATGCCTATTACAGTCGCCAAAGTTGTTCTCCCTCATCTAAAACTAATTATCATAGTAAAAGATCTGCACATTTGCAGGAATATTAAGATTGTTATACATAATTGGGGAGAACTCACCAGGTAAAAATTAGCATTCGTATGGGACAATAAATCTTAACCTACCTTGAAGACTAAGCCATTGGGTTGTGGGTCTTTTCATTCAAAAAATGCCAGTGCATTCCACCCGTTTATGCATTCAAAGATGTTCTAATAAGCCATTAAAAGATCCAAATATGTATACATCGTAATTTCATAAGAAGTAAGAAACTACAAGACTATCCTTACAGATATCATAGCAAGGTTCCAGGTTGCCCATTGATATTTATAATCAACACAGACGGTGCCCGAATTTCAAGATATGCTTCCACGTTTCAAGCAAATAAAGAATATTATGATCTTGAATGAGTCAAACTCAAAACCAAATCGCTGAATGATGCAAATTCAGAAGTCATCACTCCTTAAAATTGTACAGAAAAGAATGTAATATATTAAATTAGATTTCGAATTGAGGTTTGAAAATCTCTACATTAGATAAAACTATAGTCTTCAGCATATAGTATATGCGACATGAATATGCAGGTACCAGATAAACCATAAGGTCCATAACAGCGAACAATCACCTGTTCAATAGACCACTTTCCTTCAAAAAATTGGAAGTCACCTTCAGTCATTTTAAATTCAATGTCACGCTTTTTCCCAGAAGCAAACATCTCCATGTCTTTCTCAAAACAATCCAAGATTGCTTTGGCATTAAATTTCACCCCAAACGGCAAGTTTTGCTGTCCAATCTGTTAATTAGAATGCAAAACTACAATTAAATTCTTAACTGAACTTGTAACAATGATCAATTCGAAGATTTTTACCCATCACTTCAATTCACAGAACAAAAACTGAAATTAACGAAAAGAAAAATTGTATACCTGGTAAAGTCGAGCGAAGTTGTCTTTCTTGTCAATTAATTTGCTAACAGCAAGTCCAGGAATAAAATCAGCCAATTTCTCATAATCCGTCAGTATTTTCCAAATTGTATCCAAGCTGGCGTTTATCGCAATTTTGGACCGAATTCTCCTGGAATTCCTCTCAATCTTCTTTATCTCAATGAATATCCCATCTTCACCTACAAACGAGAAACCACCATCATCACCATCATCATTATCATCATCATCTAGTAAAGAGAAATCAGTATTGGAACAGTAAGGGATGGACCTGGATTGAGAAAGAAGGTACTTTATAGATGCAGAAGAAGTTTGAGAGCTAAAGGTAACAAATTTAGAATGTGAAAGTGAGAGACTGGTGGTGGAAGTGTGAACCAAGAGACAAGAATCAAAGGTATAATAGTATGGGGTCAATGCAAAGGCGCGCATTATTTCGTCCAAAACAGATAACAAAGCAAACAACACACATTTCTAATTTCTTTCCCCTGCCACTGCCTGTGGATTCCTTGGTAGCCAACTGTGAACAGACTCTCAAAGCCAGATTTTTAGTTGACGTACTAATCTAAGGGGCCTTCCTAAAATTGTTGGGCTTTGGCATGAATTACAAATTATAAACTCTAGAGTTCATAGAGGCCGACGAATGTTAATAGTAATTATTTTAAAGAATGATTATTGAATAATTTTTTTATTAGTTAAAAAATATTTATTATAATATTTTTTTATAAATAAATTTATAATAAATATTTTTTAATTAATAAAATAAAATTATTTAATAATTATTTTTTAAAATAACTGTATTTAGTATTTCGCTAAAAAATATATATTAGAAGGTATACTATTTAAAGTTTCAATTTTCTAAAATAGAGGCTCCATTTTTTATTTACAAATTTACATTTAAAATGTTCTTTTCTTTTATTTTTATAATTTTTTATTTTTTATATTATATTATATTTATATTTTTTATTTATATTTTTTTAATATCATATTTTTAATATATATAAAAAATATATATGCACAATATATATAATATATACACAATACATATAAAATATACAGGAAAAGTATATTTTATTATAAAAATATATGAAAAGTATATTTTATTATAAAAATAATATATTTATTATATTAAAATAGTGAAATATGTAAAATATATATATATAGTATAATTTTTTGAAAAAAATTACATCCCCAACTGTTTTTTATAAAAAATTTTCATTTTATTTTAATTATTTTATGATAAATTCATAATTATGTAAATTTATAATTTTATAATAAAATATATAAATTAGATATTTTTATTAAAAAATTATAAATTCTTATAAATTTTAAAAATTTAAAAAAAAATAGGATAAAATTTAATTTTTTTTTTTATTTTTTCTGCATTTTTGTGAAGACACCGTATTTTTTTTAAAGCATTACCTGCATATTTTCTGGCCCAGAGGTAAAGGCACTGACAGGCTGAGCGGAGGCCGGCATTCGTCCAGCCCATCAATTAATGGGTCCGTAATGGGTTTGCTGGACGGATAATTTTAAGATCTTATCGGAAAAACCGAGGTGCAACGTGCAAACAACATAAAAGGTTTTTATTTCCCATATACTCGTATGCCTTGATCGACAACATTTCATCTTCTACTACGCGCCGAGTTTTATCTGTAACCTGCTAAGCTAGATTACGGAAGCATTTTTCAATGGCCTCTGTATTTTCAGTGCAAATGGTGAATAGCCCTCGCCTTGTATGTAAGGTCAGTTTTTCCCCTCAATTATTAAACCCTTGCACCTTGGTATTGGTGGCTTAAACAAGTATTAAAGAACCCAATTATTAGTGCTTTCTGGTACTACCCATCCACCAATTGTCTCTCTCTCTCTCTCTCTCTCATAATGTCTGATGGTTTTGGCCTGCTATTTTTTTTTCAATATACAGCAATTTATGGATAAATGTATTTAGTGTATCGTTTTTATTCTTTTGTTTTGTAATCTAATTTTCTTTGTTCATGAACCAACTATGCTATTTTTTTTTTTGCTTCATTTATAGGATTATTTTGGTTAATACGTTAATGGGTTGATGTGTTTTGAGTAAAAATTTAGATATTCTTTTCAGAATCCAGAAACATGTAAAAGCGCAATCTTAAATTACTCAAATGCTGACAAACTATCCGTCACTGCTACATTCCCACTACTACTCCTTATCTCAATGGATTGAAAGGACTAAAAAGGTTATTAGAAATTTCTTTCTAACCATTATCAATGTTACTAAAAGGAAGAGAGATTATAAATGAAGTAACCTGCTAAGTAGGAATAGAAAACAATTATACGAGAACAATTTTCCTTCAATACCTGCAATTACATCCTTTTTCTTTTTGGTTAAAATTGGAAATCATACCACGACCAAATTCAGACTCATTGACAAAAGGATAAGGTGGAAAATCGATGATCAATGATCAGGTGGTTCATGTGACTAGAAGGTTTTGCAAAGCTTAGGCTCATTTTATCTATTTATTTATTTTTCTATCGGCGCTAGTGCTCCTTAATATGTGATTTCTTCTTCCTCTCTCTCTCTCTCTCTCTCTCTCTCTTGTGTGTGTGTGTGTGTGCATGTCTTAATTTGTTTCCTTGGTTTTGTTCTTGGCAGGGTAGTCATGTTCAAAGTGGGCCATGTATGATATCTACCATCACAAATTCCCGTGCTAGTTGCTCTCCAATTCCCAACTTGAGCTGGACTGGAAGATCATTGACGTCGAGATCTCACTATGCATTTATTTCCCCTATCATACAGTTTTCTAAAGCACCTTCTGTTAAGCGCCAGCAAATGGCTTGCACCAACTCAATGGCAAATGTAACTAATTTATTCGATCTTACTGCTTGCTGTTTTGTACATGATAATATCAACTTGCTGCCACATCTGATGAGAATGGATTTTGACACCCAGAAATTACACTTCTTTGCAATGTATGCTAAGTTGAATAATGGTATAATTTATAGAATTATGGCTACTGTAGAGATGGAAATGGTGGCTATATATGTATTTTCTTCTAGCTTTGTGTCTGTTACATTTGTCAATTCTTGAACTCGGTCCCAAATCTTTGAAACTAGCTGTGGAATTAGGACATAGATTTAAGAAGAGAGCTGATAAACTTGCTTGGTCAAATCTCTCAATTTGGAATAACCCAACATTAATAGGTGATAGCCTTGTAAATGATAGCCTTAGTGATGTTTCACTTTCTAGCTCAAGATTGTATTTTCTGACTGAAAGATCCAGACAGGTCTGTTATTGACTTGAACAATCAAGGAGTTACTTCCCCCTTTATTTATGTGACTTGAGGATGTTTTAATTGAATATCTTTTGAAATATGAAATGACCATATCTTCTCATTTTTTAACTAAATATGGTTCTAAAGAACTATTCCGCTTATCTCTAACTGCTGTTCTGATACTTCCTTCAATAATTGCATATATATCTTGATCTTTTATGTCTAATGTAATTTTATTGAACCAGGATGTTGACCTCCAAGCAAAAGTGACAACCAAGTGCTTCTTTGATGTTGATATTGGGGGTGAACCAGCGGGTAGAATTGTAATGGGCCTTTTTGGGGATGTTGTCCCAAAAACTGTGGAGAACTTCCGTGCCTTATGCACAGGCAAGCTTTTCTCAATTTGGCTATCCTCGACATGAATTCATCATTATTATTTGTGATATAATCGTGTGACCTTGCATTTGATCAATCATAATAAAAAATCACATGCAGGGGAGAAGGGATATGGTTACAAAGGATGCTCCTTTCACCGTATTATTAAAGACTTCATGATCCAGGGAGGGGATTTCACAGCAGGAAATGTAAGCCTCCTCTTTCTTTCTCTCTCACTTATACACAGTCCCTCTAGGCCTAAAACATGCTGCTTTGTCAGCAGAAATTTATTTTGCTG
The DNA here is from genome assembly GCA_947685225.1 of Garcia nutans. Taxonomy (NCBI): domain Eukaryota; kingdom Viridiplantae; phylum Streptophyta; class Magnoliopsida; order Malpighiales; family Euphorbiaceae; genus Garcia; species Garcia nutans. The sequence goes on along the minus strand of CANTUV010000010.1, from coordinate 10,062,310 downwards.
AGAAGAAATTGTTCTACTAACTGCTGCAGGGAACTGGAGGAACTAGCATATATGGTTCTAGCTTTGAAGATGAGAGCTTTGCTTGTGAGTATTTGCTAGACTCTATGTTGAATTTCTATAAATAGTGCTCTCACCACCTCATGTTTTTCAGTATCATCTTTATGGGCAATGTTGATAGGGTTTTTTGTGTGAGAATGCCTAGCATGGTACTGATATATTAAAAATCATTATCTGTAGTGAAGCATGTGGGACCTGGAATATTGAGCATGGCTAATGCAGGTCCTAATACTAATGGGAGTCAATTTTTCATTTGTACGGTGAAGGTGAGTACAGTGCTGCAATCTGGTTCTTTTGTTCTACTGCACATCTAATTTATCCTTTCATTTATTTATTTATTTATTTTTATCCTGGGCCAAATTTGCAAGACCTTTTAGGAATTTTTTTTTTACAATTTACAGCATGTTCTTTGCAACGTAGAGAAAAAAGTTTTGTTAGGTCAATCTGGCTATTTTTCAGGTGAATTTTTTTAAACTAATGCCTTTTAACTTGTGGTTGTAGACTCCATGGTTGGACAACCGCCATGTTGTGTTTGGACATGTCATAGATGGAATGGATGTCGTTCAGAAACTTGAATCTGTAGAGACAAACAGAATGGATTCCCCTAGGGCATCATGCAGGATTATTGATTGTGGTGAGCTACGCATTGATGGCTGATCTATCAGCTCGCAGTTAATGGTTCAACATGTTTTGCTGTAATTTCTGCAATGTGCGTCCCATATTTTCTTAAGATCTACGGCCTTTTTGATCATGGAATTGTTTTATACATTCCATGTACATTGAATTTCATCATTTTTGTTCAAAGAAATCAGAATTATGCTTTGGTTCTTGATAGAAGTTGCTGTTGTTAACATTCTCAACTCAATAAAGCTTAATAGATTAATTGCAGCATGCTTTGTTTGTCCTTAGTACCAACAACTATGGGATCAGTATGATACTAAGATTGGTATTGCTTTATCATATCAAATATAATGTGCTTTCTAACCCTGCTGTTAATTATTTTATTGTATCATCACATGACAGTTCTCTTTCCCCTCTTCTTTAGCCTTGACAGTCCATTAAATACCAGGATTGTTTTGTATGTGTGTGCAAACCGAGGAACATGTTAAGCAAGAACTACTGTTTCAACTGAACTGGACTGGATAACCTGCTCCTGCTGCTCCCCTACTTCCTCCCATATTTCTGGTATTGCTTCTTTGATATTGTGAATGCTACTCAATGCATGATCTGCACCTGGCACTAGGACTGAGCTCCCTACCTGCCATCATAATTTAGTCATGTTAAATATATGAAAAAAAATGTTAAATAGTATATTTATTTAAATGTTCTTTCCCTCTTAGTTCTACACTTTTATAGTTTGTCTTGATTGTTGTAAAAAGTGGTGATTTGCAAAGTTATTTCTTTGAAGCCATCTGGGCATAGGACATACTCTTCATAGCATGTGCAGAATATATACAAGTAAAAATAATTTTAATTTTTGTGAACAAAGCAAAATTAGGTCTTACAATAACCGTATGAAGTCCTGCTGCTTTCCCACTTGCAATATTTCTAGCACTGTCATCAAAGAAGATCTGACAAAGAAGAAGAGACATGTTAACTGCTAATTTCATTGATGGCTAAAGTTAATCGGAGAAATACTGGCTTTTCAAGATCACACCAAGTCTCAAGTCCTACAGTTTTTTTGGGGTCAACATTTGCAATTCGAATAGCAGCTTCAATGGCCTCCACAGAGGGTTTGCAGAGAATTTTTGGCTTGGAGTGGGAACTTTTAGCGTTACCATCATCAAAATCATTGAGCTCTGGTTCAATCCCTGCAACGATTGCATCATCTATTGCATCCACGTAATTTGCAGTTTCAGATGGAAGATTAAGAGTTTCAAAGCATATGACGCCTTCAAAACAATCTTCCAACCCCAACCTTTTCAGAACTTGAGCTGCATGCGCCTCATCGGCATTAGTGAAGATCTGAAAACACCGAAAGCACAATCTTAGATTTGTCGAGAAATGGTTTCTAGTTTCTGTTGTCTGCTTAAACTGCTTGGATCAAAGTTTCTCTATATAACTAAACATACTATTTTCCTTTGCGGCATGGTAAGCAGAAGGCTCCTTAATACAGGATCTGGCTTCAGTATTTCATAAGGTAATCTTCCATGAGCTATTGCATGGAACTCATCATCATCAAATTCATAACCAAGAACCTAAATTTCAGAGGTGAGACCAGTTAGGTTCCATAGCAATAATCGGAAAAAGAAGAGGAAATGATTTTATTGATGAATCTAGGAAATTATATTTCTTACCTTCAGACCAGCCATTGTTGTTCCATGTTCTTTATATAGTTCAAAACACATCCTTGGGATTTCACTTTCTTTAATATGCAAGTGGTGCAACATGAACTCTGCAATCAAAATAGCTTAATAGCATTATTGATCATTATTACCAAGTTTTTGTGTTTAATTTTTTATGATCTAACCTTCTATGTTCTTGCGGCAAGCCAAGTTGAGACCTGAGCTCAAAGGATACAAAGTGTCATCCATATCTGAAAAACATTCCAAGAACCCATCAAAAAACAAGAAATTTGCCTCTTAACACAGGACAAATTCATCTCCTTTTAAAAACTTCTAATAATACCAATGAACATACCGAAGAGCAAACACTCGTATTTGAGATTATTGGCCTTTCCATCATCTTCCATCTCCAAATAGACGCCTGCAACGAAGCTCATGAGAACTGAAGGATTAACAACAGGAAAAAAAAACCCTCAATATATAATGCAATTAACCTAATGAACCCATCAAAAGACAAGAAGTATGATGGGAAGAGCAAAGGCCAGATGCTTTAGGCTTCCAAATTTGTGGTTATGGAAGCTTAGGGGTTTCCAATTTTTTCAAAGTTTACAATAGCATATCCTGGAGTTCTTCAAAGTTTTATGATGAAAGCAATGCAAACCCATCAATAATAACCACATAATTTAAATTAAAAATAGTTGCTTCCATTGTGTTGCGCATGGCTGATTAATAATTCATAGAATAAATATAAATAATACTATAAATAAATATATGTATATTTAAGTGTAGCAAAACACACCTAAAATAATAGATTGATATATAATATCTCTAACAATACAGTCCAATAGCATTTCACTACACCTATATTTATATTAATTTAAATTTGAATATGACCCATCAAATTGATGATGTGTGCTATAAGCCTATAATAACTGAGGTGGTAAGCATTTAGGTATATTATTAATGAAATAAATTTAAAATATGCTCTTTAAGCTTTCTGTTTTCGGTCGTTTTCTTTGATTTTGGAGATGCTGATTGAGATTTGCTTACCCACTTTTGCCATTTGACCCAGCACTCACCAGCCCCTTTTTTCTAAATTTTAACAAATGTATAACAAATAATTATCTATAACGTCCAATCTTAATTAATTGAATTGAATTGAATAATAGATTTTTAATTGAGATGAATTTTTAAAACTCGAAGGGATCACAATCATCTATTATATAAATTCTTAAGCTGAAAATTTTAGTCAAATCAAATTTATTGAAAAAAAATAATTATTAATATAAACTCTATATATGGAACACATTACACCAATCACTCATATATTTTGAATTGAAAATGTAATATAATTTAATAAAAAATTGAAGATTATATACAAGTTAAAGTTAGGTCGTTTGAGGTAAAATATGATTGTTTTCAGGGTATAAAAGAAGAAACAATACTTTTGCTAAAATAATCCAAAATAGTGGAATAAGAATTTTAGAATCCATGATGATAAAATCGAGTTTGCTAGATAAGTGGAATGGTGGAGAGATTATTCCTTTGCTAAGGTATGTGGAATATAATAAGTATAATTAATAAGAGATATATATACTGATAATATAATAAAATAAAATTAATAATATACTAATAGATTTGAAGAAGATACACCATTATTATCTTTTATATATGCAAAATACATCACTGTATATAATTTTATTGAAGTGGAATCATCCTTACTTCTGTCTTCATTTGCTTCAATTAGAAGCCAATATTAATGGTTTTTTTTTAAATGACAATAGTCAATAATAATTCTTATCTTTTTAAAAAATCATTATTTCTTAATATATTAATAAAATTAAAATATCCACAATTTGAAGTTAAATTTAAGATCTTTTGACATTTTATTTAGGGGCAATTACAAAACTAACTAAAAAAAAATTTATTCTAAAGATACAGTAACAAAAAAATATATTTACACTTCTAAAAATATTGGAGCAAATTTTTAAAAATATTTTATTTCTCAATAATTTTTTTTCAAGGATACATGTTCTATCGCTAGAATTAATGTTTTATTTTTATTTTTATTTTCTTTAAACTTTAATATTAAATAAAAAATATTCTAATAAAATAATAAAAATTAATATTTTAAATTATATTTTTAGCATAAGAATGTTAAATTTTATAAAGAAAAAAAATTTTAATTTTAATTACAAAAAATAAATAACACTCACAAAAAATAAAAAATAAAAAATATAAAAATATATGAATAAAAATTATTAAATTTACTTTTAAACAAGTTTTACATATTATACAATAAAAAATTATAGAAAATATTAATTTCAGTATATATATATATATGTTATATAGAAGTTTGATAGATATTCTGTATATATTTGATAAATGCTGTAGATATTTGGTAGATGTTATTTGCATATTATGTGTTTATTTTATATGTTGTATAAATATTATTAGGATGTTGTGAGAATAAAAAATAAAAAAATTAAATTAAATAAATAATAAAAATATCATGTAAATATTTAATAGATATTTGATAGATGTAATAGATGTTGTTTATTTTATTGTGTATTTTATATATTATGTATATGTTGTGTATATATTTATATTTTTGTGTGCATATTAAAAATATAATCTCAAAAAAATTATTTTTAATAAAAAAAACACAAATAAAAGAAAATTGTAAAAAAAATAAAAAAAAACTAAAAAAAAAGAATTGTAAAAGTAAAATTGGAAAAAAAAAAGCATGATTTTTAAAAGTGAAAATATAAAGATGTCCACCTGTACTTTTGAAAATTGAAACTCAATAAGAGGCAAGTAGTGTAATTATCTGTTTTATTTATGAGATTGTGGATTGATTCATATATTTATCAATTTTATTTTTAATATTTATAATAATATTTAAATTAATTAATATAAGATTTTTTAAAAAATAAAGTATATTATATATTATAATATATAAAATTATAATTTAAATAATGACAATTCTTATCCTTTCTAAAAAAATTGATGGAATTTAAAAAAAAGAATATTAAAAATTAACAGTAAAATAAGGAGTGCATGATAAAGTATATTAGATATCCATTTGGAGAAATAAAAGTGGCTATGAGGACAAAATATTCCTAAGCAAAATGCGAGGAATATGCTTTGGTCATTTTGTATTTGTGATTCTGTTTTTCAGATTTGCATGGGAGCTTTGTGTGCAGATAATTATTCGGCAGTCTGCAATCGTCACGCACTCGTCCTTGTCCTCCTTCACATTAGATTTTGTCTCCGGATGCTTCTTTCTAATCTTACTGGCTATGTTTCAAATTAATGATTCCTATTTTGTTTTTAAATTTAGCTTATAATTCACTTTTTTTTTTCTATTTAATATGAATCTTATGATACAGCGATGCATTAATTTTGTAGTTTTAGCAAACAAAAAAATCTAAAAATATTTTTTTTTAAAGTACCGACTCTTTTCTTTCCATTTTAAAAATATAAAGTTCCAATTTACAACGGTTGATATATCAAAAATATATAACTGCATAATATATAATTATATATTATATCAAGAGTACAAGTAGTGTATATTTTTAGTTAAATTTAAGAAAGAGATATTCATAATATTTTTGAAAAATACTATTTCTAAAAAAATTGAAAATATTTTTCACTTTTTTTAATATATATATATATATAATTAAAAAACACTTCTGCTTTTGGCAAAGTAATTGTATACTGGATCTATAACTATGAGTAAATATATGCTAGATGTCTATATATATATATGAAAGTGGAGTATTTTTAAAATCAAAAGTTGAAATTGGATTTTAAAAGAAAAAAAAAAGTATTTTATATTTTATATTTTTTAGATATTTATGAAGAAATTACTGTAATTTTCTTAAAGAGAGATTTACAAAATTAACCTAAAAGCTAAAACATTTTTCAATTATAGTTCGTTTGGTAAACTATTAAAAAAATTAATTGCTGTAAATATATTTTATATAAATATATTATATGAATTATATTTTACTATAAAATATTATATTATTATATTTAAAAGATGTAATAAAATATTAAAAAATATATTTAAAAAATATTAATTTATTTTATTACAACTAAACTTTACAAGAAAAATTTAAGTAATACATAAACTACTCTTATAACATTTTTTTTTATTTTAATATATTTTAAATTAATGATATAATTATCTTTTAGCAATTATTTTAACAATTATTTTAAATAAATGACCCCTCAATTCACTTTTTTCGGTGAAATATTTTTTCTCCTTTTTAATTAATAAAATATTTTAATAACTTATTGGTAAATTTTAGTGAGTTTAATATTTTATTTTATATAGATTATTTGTAAATAAATATAATTTTTTTAGTCAAATATAATTATTTAATTAATTTTTTTAAAATTTTATGCAATTAAATACATTATTATGTGATACTTAAAAAATAATTTCACTTTTACGCTAAACGATAATTTTTTCATTTGTAAACAATACGGCTCTGACGTGGATAATGTGGACGCATGTTCCACTCGCAAATTTATATAATGTAAAAAGTATAATCTGTTAGCCAATCGTTTTTTTCTTATTTTCAACTATCTTTATATATTTTTATCATAATTTATTTTAACTAATTTTAAACCCCATTTTATACACACACTTTTATACATTTTATTTTATTTATATTTTTTAAATAATTTTAATATATACTATAAAAAACATTAAAAAATATTTTTTAATATATAACATAATTCACACTTTAATACACATATATATAAATATATATAATATATACCTCATATAATTAAATATATACCAATACATATTTAGCTATATTTAATATTATAATTTAAATTAAAATTAAGTATCATAATTTTTATTTTATTTTTATTAATGATGATCTGGCTAAAATATTTGCACTTGAAATGTTCAAGTAAAAAATTTATATATAAATTATATGAAAAAATAAATTTTATTTATATCTACTTTTTGAAAAATAAAAAATTTTAATTAAATTTTATTATATATTATTATATATTATATATATATATATATTATTATATATAACATATACTCATATATATTATTATTTTATATTATATATCCATATATATTGATATATACCCGTATATATTTACATATATTATTATTTTTTAGTTAATATATATATGTAATATATATCAATATATATTCACACACACTATTACTTTTTAGTGAAAATATATATAACATTTATTGATATATGCTCATATGCACATATATATATATTATTATACTTTAATTAAAGTATATATAATATATACTTATATATATCCATATAAACTCGTATCTACTCGCATATATTCATATATATATATATATAACATATATTGTTATTATTTTATAACATATATCTATATATATAGTTATATATAATATATATTGACATATACTATTATTATTTAGTTAAAATATATATAACATATACCGATATATATATATATATTCACGTATATAAACTCATATATATTCACATATATGTAACATACATGTAACAAAAAAATATTATTCTTTTCCAACGTATACCTACATATATAGATGTAGTTATATACAACATATACTCACATATAGTATTATTCCTTAATTAAAATATATGTAATATATGCTAATATATACTGACAGATATTAACATATACCGATAAATACTAATACATACCTACATATATGTAATATGTATATAATTATACGTAACATATATGTAGGCATATATTGATATTTATCGGCATATATTAGTATCTGGTTTAGTTATATGTAACGTACACTAATATATATCTACATGTATTATTATTCTTTAGTTATGTAGCATGTATCAATATATATCCACATACATTTACATATATATAAATATAAAATATATATTTATATATATTATTATCCTTTAGTTAAAATATATATAAAATATACTAAAATATACCTACATATATATACAATTATATATATCATACACTCACATATATTTAGATATATATAATATTTGTATATCTAATTATATAAAACATGTATCAATATATATCCACATATAATATTATTTTTTAATTAAAGTATATACAATAAATATCAACACATGCCGACAGATAACAATATAGACCTATATATATATATAACATATATTTAGGTATATGTAACATATATCGACATATACCAACAAATACCCACATATATTATTATTATTTAGTTAAAGTATATGTAATATATATCAAAATATACCTACATATATATTATTATATAATATATACCCACACATATTTATAAACATGTAACATATACGTATCTAATTATACGAAACATATACCAACATATATCAATATGCACTGACATATATGTAATATAAATTATTATTATTTCTTAATATATACTTATATATATCTAGTTATATGTAACATATAATAATATATATTATTTTTTTTAGGTATATCTAGTTATATATTGCATATATCAAAATGTGTTGATCAAAATAGTTTATATATATTAGTTAAAATATATGTAATATATACCGATATACATTAACATATACCAATATATATAAATATATACCAACATATATTAACATATATTAACATATACTATTTAAAATATGTAATATATACTGACATATATCAACATATATCGGCAGATATTAATATATATTAATATATATCGTTAAAATATATATAACATATATTGACATGTATCAAAATATATCGATATATACCAACACATGATGCACAGCTAAAAAATTATAAAAATTATTTATTTAAAATATTTTATTAACATGTAATGTGCATTTATATTGAAAAAAAAAACTAATTCAAAAATAATCAAACAATAAAAACATGTACAAAATCAAATTAACATGTACAAAAATCTTTTTAAAATTAATATGCACGTTAATATGTGAAATTATTTTCACTTCCACAGCGGTAAATACCATATATGAAACTGTGTGCATTTTCATTTTTATGGGTGCTCATACCATACATATTGATACAAGAAAAAACTATGGAAAGAAAAAGAAAAAGAAATTCTATAATTTAGCTCAATTAAGAATTTAAGGTCTATATATCATTGTATAGACATATCAAGCAACAAGTTACATAATTGAATGAAACCCATATTATAATTGACAAAAAAATGTTATGCAAACGGAAACTAAATTAAGTGTTGAAAATTAAGCAAAATCCACATCAAAACATGCATAGAAAATATATGGGCTTGAACTGGTTCATACATGTTAAAAAAAAAGCAGCAACAACTACTAATTAGGATTAATAAACTCAATTACAGAGAAAATTAGGATTTTCGATAATAAATTTGACAAATTAAGCACAAACTAATATAAAAAAATATTTAAAGAAAAACCCATAAATTGAATTAAACTATAATTGAAGATATACAAGTATTAGCAAAGAGGAGAGTGAGATTATTGACAGGAACAACGTGATTGAATTTCTAATGAACATAACTTTTGTTTTCAAAAAAGTCAATGAAAATATCTCTCCTATCTACTCAAACTCTTGCTGATCAATGCCAAGTACAACTATGACGAGAGACAAAGGAAGATGAAGAGGAAAATAAGAGAATTTAAAATAGTTGCTAACGGAAGATTCAAAGAAGAATATATTTTTGTAAAAATGAAATATAAAAAAGGCTAAAATTAAAAAAATAAAAAATTAAAAGTGAAAAATAAAATTAATAGTAGTAAAATTGAAAATAAATTTTAAAATGTAGTATATGGTGTAAGTTCTTCTTTCTGAAATATTTCTGTTTAAGCCCAATATTGTAGGGCTTGATGATAGCATACTCAAGGTGCTCAATGGGTCAGAATGGGCTTTTTATTGTAAAGAGCTGACCCAACCTAACGTAACTTGCCCTCCAGTTTCATGGAAGAAATGAATTCCACGTAACAACGTGCCTAATGCCGCCGCCATTCTTCTCTTTTGGACACAAAACGCTTCGATGCAACATAAGATCAAAACCAGGAAAAATACGAAATCCAAAATCGCAGCCTATACGAATTGTGACTTGGCGCGCGCTCAAGCTATGCTATGAGTTCGTTTAAGCATCTAGGGAGACTCGTCAATGGCATCTCTCTAGTTGCTAAGGAGATCGCTAAACGCTCTCAGGAGACCACCGCCACCGCAACTGGAGATTTCCAAACCCTAATCACCTCCGCTGCCAAGAAAGCTCTTCTTTCTATCACCGACGTATCGGGCGTTACTAAGGGCAAAGTCCGCCAGTATTCGCCTTCTAGGCCCAAACAATCAGTCGTTTACTTCGACCATTCGGCTGTGGTGGCAGAGCCCAGCTCTGTTCAATCAGACTCGATTGCTGATTCTGGAAATAGTAATATTGCCAAAGATAATGATGTCGTCGTAGGAGTTGTTGGACGTATTAAAGTTTCTGAGGATGATCAGGTTTCAAAGAATACAGTCGCTGGCTTAGAGAAAGATGATTTGCAAGAAGAAGAAGAATGTGAGGATGGGAAACCAAAGCATAAGAGCAATGCGGGTGGCGGAGAGATGGCTGCTGCGGCAGCCATGACAGTGAAAGCGACGGAATTGAAGAGAAGAAAGCCGAGGGAGAGACGGGTTCCTTCAACTCCATTTTCTAGGGCTCTTGGGTGAGTTTCTTACAGTCTAGTTAGTTTCAATTTTTTTTCACCCTGCGTTTCCGTTATTTGCCTAGACCGTTCTTAGATAATTGCAGGGCAGCTAGCTATGCTTCTTAAATTGATTGAGCTCATACTTTTATGTCCTGCGCCATTTACTAAAAAGAAATTGAATTTTATATTTTAAGCTACTACAATCAACTGACCTATGAGTTCTAAGAGCTTGCTAGTACTTTAATGAAATGCTGAAAATATTACCCACAATCGCAGTTCTTCTTCTTCTTCTTCTTTTTTAATGTTAATTATTTTGCTCGCAATTTTGTGTGGTTGCAATGTATGGGCATGGAAAAGAAAACTCATCTAAAAATAGACAGGAATAAGTTTAGTCATTAGATGAAGTTGGGAAAATCATCATCGAATTTATGTTGTGGTGTTTCTAGTTTCTACTATATCCTTAACTTATTAACTTAGATCCTATAACTTTTAAAGGTTTGCTGGTCTAGGAGCTGGGCTTGCATGGGGAACAATTCAGGAATCTGCCAAGAGGCTTATCTATGGTACTCCAAGTTCAGAAAACAAGCAGTCTGCTCTCTCCCCTTTTATGTCTGAAAAAAATGCAGAACGTTTGGCCCTTGCACTATGTAGAATGCGTGGAGCTGCACTTAAATTAGGGCAAATGCTGAGTATTCAGGACGAATCTCTTGTTCCTGCTCCGGTATGGTAATTCATTGAGATATTTATAGTTACGAATTTTGATACTAGGAGATTTAGTTTATCAAATGTATTTTTAGGAGTAGCTGGGATAAGGTTCTGAAGTATGAGGATGGATTATTATGTGGTGGTTAGAGCTGAATTTGAGAGATAAAATCTTGCATTCTAATCTAATCTCTTTTCAAGGCTTAACAGTTCCATTAGTTCTGAGAAACTATCATGAATAAAAATGTGCATATAGTGGCTGTATTTGAATTGGAAGTGAAAGTATGCTTTGTTTAAGAATATATATGGGAAATGATAATTTCTTTGGGCACCAATGATTGTATTGTCATCGTTATCATCATTGTATCATTTTAATAATTTTATCCATCTTGGGACTGTTGATTATCTTTTTATTATTTCCTGATCTTCCATTCATGCCATTTATATCATCTTTCATTTTTTGATAGATCTTGGATGCTTTGAACATTGTCCGTCAAGGTGCAGATGTGATGCCAAGAATCCAGCTCAATCGAGTTCTGGACACTGAATTGGGATCTGACTGGTCAACCAAGTTAACTAGCTTTGATTATGAGCCAATTGCAGCTGCAAGTATAGGTCAGGTGATGCAACATAACTCTTAATATTCCTTGTCCATTTCGAGCTCCATAGGCTTTCTGAATCAAATTTTGATAGATAGGCTACCATGTGATAACTCTGTATAGGCAACAACAGGACTATGTTTCTGGTTTAGCTGTCCACCTTATCACACTTTTGCTGTGTGAACAGTTGAGGCTAGAGTTTTTGACAGTCAATTTTGAACTATTACAATATTTAAATGTTATTTGTTTGAACATTGCTTTTCTGTGTTTGTAATTGGAAACTATGAGAAGCTATTGAAACATGATTCTGTTAATTTTTAAGCCACATGGTCTATGCTGCCGCTTACTTCAATTTGTCCTTTGCTTTCCTCTTTCCTGGCATACATTTTTGATATTTCTGATTTATAGTTTATACTAGATAATACCATAACTAATGTTAACTATCATCCAGTTTTTGTGTATTATGCATTTCTGTATAGTTTAAGACTTACTTTGGCCCAACAATTGTGGAACTATTATAGGTGCATAGAGCAGTTACAAAGGATGGTATGCAGGTTGCAATGAAAATTCAGTACCCTGGTGTTGCTGATAGCATTGATAGTGACATTGAAAATGTGAAACTTCTCTTAGATTATACCAACTTAATTCCGAAAGGACTTTTTATCGAGAAAGCTATGAAGGTGTGTGTGTATTTTTTTTTTCATAGATGTTGACAAATTTATGTTTATCCATTTGCGCCAGTGTGCCATTTACTGTTAAATCCTTGAAGATAAAGTCTATATTAATCTTCTATTCTGGCATTCACTTATATTTATAGATCACTTGTTCATGCTTCACAAATTGGTCTCTTTTCCATGGTGGTTGAAAAATGTAAAAAAATACCCATCTGCTGAATTGGATGCTTATATTCTTCATTAAATTCTTTGAAGGTGGCAAAAGAAGAATTATCTCGTGAATGTGATTATGAGTTGGAGGCAACCAATCAGAAACGATTCCGTAACCTACTATTTAATGCCAAGGGGTTTTATGTTCCAATTGTTGTAGATGAACTTTCCTGCAAGAGAGTTTTAACTACAGAGCTTGTTTCTGGTAATAGTACTATCTCTTTTTTAATGTTAGTTTTATAATTAAGCAGGTTGATGCTGACTCTTTTTTAGTGGTAATAGATTTACAAGCTGGAGAAAACTGAAAGTCTTCTATTGGATTAAATAATCATCAACTACTCTGATATTTTTTAAGCACAACTATTTTGTAGCCTCACCCTCTGCTGATGTTATGTACCGAGATCTATATTACATTGGATAATTGCTTGCCCTTCCTTCTTCTTCTTCTTCTCATCATTAGATTTGGTGACTTTGTTTGGTTCCATATCATGACAAAACATTATGCTTGCTACAGGAATTCCAGTTGATAAGGTGGCATCACTAGACCAAGAAACTCGTGATTATGTTGGTAAAAAGTTGTTAGAACTCACATTAATGGAGTTATTTGTCTTCCGATTCATGCAGGCAAGCCTTTCTATGTATATATATATCTATATATTCATTACAAAAATTACTTTGGTATCTGTCTATATTGTGATTTCTCAGATTTCTCCATGCTTATTTTATATTTTCCTGTATCTTTTGGATCATCTGGCATTATCTTTCGGTTCTTTAGTACGAATCCTTAAATTCTGAAATTATGTTTGCTGCTATAAGAAAATTTATTGGAAATGTGAGCTTCTGGCTTTTGCTTGTTTTGTGATTCTTTTAGCGCAGACTGATCCTAATTGGAGCAATTTCCTTTATGATGAGGCTGCAAAAACTTTAAATCTCATTGACTTTGGTGCAGCTCTGGATTTTCCTAAACATTTTGTTGATGACTATTTAAGAATGGTAATCCTTTTTGCTATAACTTGAATTCCTTAATTTTCAAATTTCAATTGTACGACACGACCTTGTATATGTATATATACTGTTCATAGAAAGAGGCTGAAATTGAGGTTGTTATTGTACCAACTTAAGATTTGATTAACAATGATAACTAAAAAGTTTGGAGCGGCTCAATATTATTGTAAAACCCTGTTAAAAATAAAAGCTGGCCCCAAAATATCGAAGGAGTGGAGCATGTGAGTTTGAATTTTCATTTCTCACTGCAGCTCATGTTCCTACTTTCGTTAAAAAAATTTAAATGTTGAACCCTAATATTTGATGCGAGTAATTGTTTGAATTGTCTATCATACTTTAAGCTCTGTACGGTAAGACTTTCACCTGTTCATTTTATTAGGTTGTAGCATGTGCAAATGGTGAGAGGGATACGCTAATTGAGATGTCAAGAAGACTTGGATTCCTTACAGGAATGGAATCAGAGATGATGCTGGATGCTTATGTTCAAGCTGGCCTAATTGTGGGATTGCCGTTCTCTAAGCCTGGTGGTTTTGATTTCCGATCAACCAATATTACACAAAGTGTTACAAACCTTGGGGCAACAATGCTGAGGCACAGGCTCACGCCACCACCAGAAGAGTCATACAGCCTTCACAGAAAGCTTTCAGGTGCTTTTTTGGCTTGCATCAAGCTTGGGGCTGTTGTACCATGTAGGAACCTATTGCTCAACGTCTATGAGAATTATCAGTTTGGTGAAGATGATGCTAATGAGATGGTGTCCGGTGGTTCAGTTTCTTAACAGGTTTCTGTTTTTCTATATTCTTTTTTTAATCTATATGTACATATATTTTTTTAATATCTAATAAAATGCAGGAAGAAGTCCAAAAAGCAAGTTACTGATTTTATATTTTTATAAGGAGAGATGTAGTTTTCTCCGGAAATCCGGAATTGAGATAGAATCACCTTATAAATCGGAATATTCAATTTATTCTTCATCAACAATTATGAGATAAATATGTATTATGTGCTTGAGATTTTCTCACTATAAGGGGTTTCCTGCTTTTTTTCTTTGGTTTAATTCAGAAATTCTATTCAGCCTGTTTTGTTTCCTGCAATCTTTCTATGTAAACTCGTTATTCTTACTATACATGTAAGATTGTCAATAATTTAATTCCCAACTCATATCAAATGTGCAGCAGTAACAACCTGTCAGTGAGATCAAACGATCGCGTAAGAGCAAACTGCTAAATCACTAACGCCGTCAAAAGGTTGTAATAGATAGTATCATAAATCAGTTGGAACAGCATTTTTGAGATTTAATGTAATTAATATATTATTTTTAAAAATTAATATTTTTAGTTTAAGAGAATGTTTCTAATGCAACATTTTAACATATATCAAAAGATTATGGATTCTTCATTACTATTTAATCGATTGATTCATTTTCTATTTCATAAAAATTTTAAAAAATTAATTATTATTTTTAAAAATATAAAATTTAGTTTTTATTTTTTTTTATTTTAATACAAAATATATATAATAAATAATATTAAATAAAAATAAAAATAGAGATTTAAGATATTAATTAAGTGGGTTATAATTTAGTACAAAGGAAAAAGGAAAGTGAGTCTATATCGTAAAGTAAAGAATTAAGGGGTAAAAGAAAAAAGTGACGAGTTAATAAAACCAGCTGTAGGGCATACAATGCAGAGGTAAAGGTGAATTGGATCCAGTTAGGTTTTTAAGGGTAGGTCGTTTTGAGTGAATTTTCTTAATGAATTTGAAAAAATTTCAGTTGGACTCTAATAATGGAGTTTGATCTAAAAATGGTGATGAAGTAAAATCAAGTCCAGCATACAGAAATCACTTTGTAATTTGTATTACTGGGTACTAAATTGATAATTTAATAATAATCTACCAAATGAAGATGGGTATGTCATAACACTTACCCCTAATTCTGGTTCTGCTGTTTGGATCTTTGAATTTTTCACAATCATAGTTATTCGGGCACAATTAAATATTACGACAGAGGAAATCACGAATAGAATCTCCAAGAAATTGGAACAAATATTTGTTTCTATTGCTTTAGATCTTTACACGTCTGCAGAGAGATATGTCTTTGGTATGATTGCCTTTTTGTTGCCCGAAGTAGTGCAGAATAAATTGTCTGAAAAAAGACCACAATAATCTCTCTCTCTACCACACGTTGTTATCATCGTTATTTTTTACTTACATTACATATATACACATATACTACAAACGCCAATAATGGCAGTTACTCAGTGAGTAGCGAACTCAGCTAAGGCTCTGCTCTCACTGCTTCTCCTCTTCACTATTCAAACCTCGAAACGATCTGCATTTCAATCATTTTTGTTTTTTCTGTATACAAGGCAAAGATGAAGCAGAGGCTGCCGCTACTTTCTGTATTCATATGCGCTTGTATTCTCTACTCCCAAACCTCATATGGTTGGCCTAACTCTTATTCAGGGAGTTGATTCCAAAGGAGCCGGTACGAATACCCATGTTAAATTTTTCTATAAGAAAAATAATTTTTTTTCTTTAAATTTTGTAAATCTGAGATAGATAGTAACAAATGGGAATATTTCTCTTGTCATGCCAAGTCTGTTTGGATGGAACATTGCCTGGCTATCACTTGCATCGTGGGTTTGGATCGGGTCAAGACAGCTGGCTTATTCAGCTGGAGGAATGTGAGAGTGTTGATGATGTGTTTGCATTCTGAGTTCTGAAGAAAAATCATTTTGGAATCTTCAAGTTCGAAAGCAGCTATCTTTGCAGAACAACTGCTGCTGATGATTTCACTAAATGTGTGCTGTGACTTTACTAAAAGGTGCCTTGTTGCAGGGAGGTTGGTGGTGCAATACCATTAGGACTTATGTTTACCGCAAAACTACTCGCCGTGGTTCATCAAAATTTATGGAAAAGCAATTACCTTTTACTGGAATATTAAGCAATAAGGCTGAAGAAAATCCTGGTTTCTGTTGGAAGATTGCATCAGTTGATGATGCAAAATATTATTTAATTTAGAATTATTTTAAATTTAAATAAATTATTTAATATTTTTAGTTTAGATTTCTAGAATTTTAATAATATAATATAATTTTATTTTGATTTTATGTTAGTTATTTTATAGATTTTATGCAGAATTTTTATTTTTTAATTGTCTATTTAAAGCTTTGTTATTGGTTAAATTATCTATAGACAATAAATATTTTTAATTATTTTTTAACTCTAATTTTTAAAACACCAACAGTAGTATTAGAGCTTTATTTTGGTATTACGGGATATGTGAATTTGCTTAAAACAACATATAACTCAATTAAAAATTATTTTAAAATTATAATTATTTTTAACCTCTATTTTTAACTATGACAAGCAGCAGCCTCTCCTCGAATGTTCCATAAATTTTTATTGGCAAAATTATCAAATTTGATAGGTAAAAATACAATCTTATCTTAGAACTCATGACCTATGAACAATGATAATAGAAAATAGATCTTTAAATCTACTTTTTAAAAATTCTACACTTACTCAAATTGTAATTTATTCTGAAAAGAAAATAAAAAGATATAAGGCAAAATTCATTATTTAAAATTTCTTTGTAGATTCAATTGTTGAGTTTTTTGAGATAGTCAAAATAATATACAAGTTCAAAGACAGACAAAATAATTTACAAGCATAAACTGCACAAACAACAGAGATATAAATTGAGGAAGAACTATTTTAATCTGTATCAACTGAATAAAAAAAGAATTGATGAAAGATTGCATCAGTTAATGCAAAAGATTATTTAGTTTAGAATTATTTTGAATTTAAATAAATTATCCAATACTTTTAGTTTTAGTTTAGATTTCTAAAATTTCAATAATCTGATTTTATTTTATTTTAATTTTATATTAGTTATTTTGCAGATTTTATATAGAATTTTTATTTTTAATTATCTATTTAAAGTTTTATAATCGATGAAATTATTAAGAGATAATAAATATTTTTAACTTTTTTTTTAAGTTTGTTGCTTGTTTTTTTTAAAAGATCAACAGTTTCTCTTTGCACAGAGAAATTTTATTTTGTCCTTTCTGCATTGATTAGAGTTTCCGACTTTTCTATGAATTATTATTGTGCTTGTTGATTTCTTTAACTGGAACAGAGTCAAGCTACGTCATTGTGATGGGGCATCCTTTATTGGGGACAGTCAAAATGAGGTTCGCGGAAGTATTTGCTGATCGATAATATGCTATTTACATATATCATTGATACTGAAGATAATGTGTTGGATTAAATCTATTGATGAAATAGTACATCTTTGAATGTGATGACGGCAATGTATAGGTGCAATATCTTGCATGAACGAGCGTCAGATGATATTATATCACTATATTTTGATTATTAGCATGGTATATGGTCTATATATTTAATGATGGTTTGACATTTACAGTGTAGAAAAACTGAGTGCTTGATAAGCTCATCTGATCACCTTAATGGATTATGCTCAGACCCAGAAGTAGTTTATCTGTGTCAAACCAATGACAATATTACAGTGAATAATATGACAAAAGCTCTCCTATACTATTACAAGCACGGAGGCTAAATGATTTAATTTTATAATTTTTTTAGCATTGAAGATTTGTTTGCTAATCTTCTTTACTTAATATTGTCCTGCTTATGAAGGGAAAGCAAGTTGTTTTGAAGGCATAATTTCAGCATTAGCATTTGCGGCTGTACAGATTTTAAAAACTATTCTTCTTTTTGGCTGCACAGCTTTATTTTCGAGGATAACTTATCTGGGTAGCTGATATGGAGAATCTAATGGCCGAAGGAATGCAGCATGCCACTCAGGTGTTGCATTTATTATGTCCTTTTTATTTGTCACTTAGTTATCATATTTCCAGTCACCTAGGGAACACATTTGTTTTAGGCCCTTCTCTCTGGATGTTCTGCTGGGGGTCTGGCATCCATATTACACTGTGATGAAGTCCAGGACTTGTTTCCACAATCTACGAAAGTGAAATGCTTAAGTGATGCTGGACTGTTTCTAGATGAGTGAGAAGCAACTCTTCTATTGGTGCATTCACTCTATATATCTGATTATTTACATTTATTCTTCTTTTGTTTAATATTTGTTGTAGAATTGATATTTCTGGTAACCGTACGCTACGGAAAATGTATGAAGGTGTAGTTAGCTTACAGGTATTCTACATACATCTTTCATACCTATGAAAAATATCTTTGACATATTTTTTTGGTATCATGTTTAATGGAATTGAATTCTCTGATCTAAGGTTTTACAAGGGTTTATTAAACATGTTGTTGTACTCTCTATTTATCTCTTATGGGTTTGAATAACTTTTGACATGATTGAAATTTTAGGAAGTGCAAAAGAATCTGCCTGGTACTTGTTTCAGTCACCTGGATCCAACTTCAGTAACCCTCGTATCTTTTCTTTATTGCTTTATACTTTCATGAATTGATATTTGTAAAATACAATTTGACTCTTTTCTCTCTCTCTCTTTCTCTCTCCTGTGCAGTGCTTCTTCCCCCAGAATTTGATTGCAAATATTAGGACTCCACTTTTTATTCATAATGCAGCCTACGATGCATGGCAGGTAAGCATTTTTTATATGTTACATTATCTTCTACTGGCAATATTCATGCATTTACTATTTAAGGCAAGGGTGAAAACATTGTACTTGTATGTTCTCAAAGACCTCCATCTGCTAAGAGGGCAGATTTTCTAGGGGGAGAATCTATCTTCTGTCAGCTACATTCATAGAAACCATGGTGTCAAAAAAAGAGATCACAATTTTTTCTCTTTGTAAAGAATTTAAAAACCAGGTAAATATACAATTCTAGACAGGCAGAACTGGAACCAATTAAAAAATTAATGGGCTAACTTCAACTAATGTGAGACTCATTAAGTTAAGATTTGAGTTGAAGATTGTCTCTCATTATGTTACCATTTTAGTCAGAGACCAGAAACCTCAACAGATATGGCTAACATATACTACAAACGCCAATAATGGCAGTTACTCAGTGAGTAGCGAACTCAGCTAAGGCTCTGCTCTCACTGCTTCTCCTCTTCACTATTCAAACCTCGAAACGATCTGCATTTCAATCATTTTTGTTTTTTCTGTATACAAGGCAAAGATGAAGCAGAGGCTGCCGCTACTTTCTGTATTCATATGCGCTTGTATTCTCTACTCCCAAACCTCATATGGTTGGCCTAACTCTTATTCAGGGAGTTGATTCCAAAGGAGCCGGTACGAATACCCATGTTAAATTTTTCTATAAGAAAAATAATTTTTTTTCTTTAAATTTTGTAAATCTGAGATAGATAGTAACAAATGGGAATATTTCTCTTGTCATGCCAAGTCTGTTTGGATGGAACATTGCCTGGCTATCACTTGCATCGTGGGTTTGGATCGGGTCAAGACAGCTGGCTTATTCAGCTGGAGGAATGTGAGAGTGTTGATGATGTGTTTGCATTCTGAGTTCTGAAGAAAAATCATTTTGGAATCTTCAAGTTCGAAAGCAGCTATCTTTGCAGAACAACTGCTGCTGATGATTTCACTAAATGTGTGCTGTGACTTTACTAAAAGGTGCCTTGTTGCAGGGAGGTTGGTGGTGCAATACCATTACGACTTATGTTTACCGCAAAACTACTCGCCGTGGTTCATCAAAATTTATGGAAAAGCAATTACCTTTTACTGGAATATTAAGCAATAAGGCTGAAGAAAATCCTGGTTTCTGTTGGAAGATTGCATCAGTTGATGATGCAAAATATTATTTAATTTAGAATTATTTTAAATTTAAATAAATTATTTAATATTTTTAGTTTAGATTTCTAGAATTTTAATAATATAATATAATTTTATTTTGATTTTATGTTAGTTATTTTATAGATTTTATGCAGAATTTTTATTTTTTAATTGTCTATTTAAAGCTTTGTTATTGGTTAAATTATCTATAGACAATAAATATTTTTAATTATTTTTTAACTCTAATTTTTAAAACACCAACAGTAGTATTAGAGCTTTATTTTGGTATTACGGGATATGTGAATTTGCTTAAAACAACATATAACTCAATTAAAAATTATTTTAAAATTATAATTATTTTTAACCTCTATTTTTAACTATGACAAGCAGCAGCCTCTCCTCGAATGTTCCATAAATTTTTATTGGCAAAATTATCAAATTTGATAGGTAAAAATACAATCTTATCTTAGAACTCATGACCTATGAACAATGATAATAGAAAATAGATCATTAAATCTACTTTTTAAAAATTCTACACTTACTCAAATTGTAATTTATTCTGAAAAGAAAATAAAAAGATATAAGGCAAAATTCATTATTTAAAATTTCTTTGTAGATTCAATTGTTGAGTTTTTTGAGATAGTCAAAATAATATACAAGTTCAAAGACAGACAAAATAATTTACAAGCATAAACTGCACAAACAACAGAGATATAAATTGAGGAAGAACTATTTTAATCTGTATCAACTGAATAAAAAAAGAATTGATGAAAGATTGCATCAGTTAATGCAAAAGATTATTTAGTTTAGAATTATTTTGAATTTAAATAAATTATCCAATACTTTTAGTTTTAGTTTAGATTTCTAAAATTTCAATAATCTGATTTTATTTTATTTTAATTTTATATTAGTTATTTTGCAGATTTTATATAGAATTTTTATTTTTAATTATCTATTTAAAGTTTTATAATCGATGAAATTATTAAGAGATAATAAATATTTTTAACTTTTTTTTTAAGTTTGTTGCTTGTTTTTTTTAAAAGATCAACAGTTTCTCTTTGCACAGAGAAATTTTATTTTGTCCTTTCTGCATTGATTAGAGTTTCCGACTTTTCTATGAATTATTATTGTGCTTGTTGATTTCTTTAACTGGAACAGAGTCAAGCTACGTCATTGTGATGGGGCATCCTTTATTGGGGACAGTCAAAATGAGGTTCGCGGAAGTATTTGCTGATCGATAATATGCTATTTACATATATCATTGATACTGAAGATAATGTGTTGGATTAAATCTATTGATGAAATAGTACATCTTTGAATGTGATGACGGCAATGTATAGGTGCAATATCTTGCATGAACGAGCGTCAGATGATATTATATCACTATATTTTGATTATTAGCATGGTATATGGTCTATATATTTAATGATGGTTTGACATTTACAGTGTAGAAAAACTGAGTGCTTGATAAGCTCATCTGATCACCTTAATGGATTATGCTCAGACCCAGAAGTAGTTTATCTGTGTCAAACCAATGACAATATTACAGTGAATAATATGACAAAAGCTCTCCTATACTATTACAAGCACGGAGGCTAAATGATTTAATTTTATAATTTTTTTAGCATTGAAGATTTGTTTGCTAATCTTCTTTACTTAATATTGTCCTGCTTATGAAGGGAAAGCAAGTTGTTTTGAAGGCATAATTTCAGCATTAGCATTTGCGGCTGTACAGATTTTAAAAACTATTCTTCTTTTTGGCTGCACAGCTTTATTTTCGAGGATAACTTATCTGGGTAGCTGATATGGAGAATCTAATGGCCGAAGGAATGCAGCATGCCACTCAGGTGTTGCATTTATTATGTCCTTTTTATTTGTCACTTAGTTATCATATTTCCAGTCACCTAGGGAACACATTTGTTTTAGGCCCTTCTCTCTGGATGTTCTGCTGGGGGTCTGGCATCCATATTACACTGTGATGAAGTCCAGGACTTGTTTCCACAATCTACGAAAGTGAAATGCTTAAGTGATGCTGGACTGTTTCTAGATGAGTGAGAAGCAACTCTTCTATTGGTGCATTCACTCTATATATCTGATTATTTACATTTATTCTTCTTTTGTTTAATATTTGTTGTAGAATTGATATTTCTGGTAACCGTACGCTACGGAAAATGTATGAAGGTGTAGTTAGCTTACAGGTATTCTACATACATCTTTCATACCTATGAAAAATATCTTTGACATATTTTTTTGGTATCATGTTTAATGGAATTGAATTCTCTGATCTAAGGTTTTACAAGGGTTTATTAAACATGTTGTTGTACTCTCTATTTATCTCTTATGGGTTTGAATAACTTTTGACATGATTGAAATTTTAGGAAGTGCAAAAGAATCTGCCTGGTACTTGTTTCAGTCACCTGGATCCAACTTCAGTAACCCTCGTATCTTTTCTTTATTGCTTTATACTTTCATGAATTGATATTTGTAAAATACAATTTGACTCTTTTCTCTCTCTCTCTTTCTCTCTCCTGTGCAGTGCTTCTTCCCCCAGAATTTGATTGCAAATATTAGGACTCCACTTTTTATTCATAATGCAGCCTACGATGCATGGCAGGTAAGCATTTTTTATATGTTACATTATCTTCTACTGGCAATATTCATGCATTTACTATTTAAGGCAAGGGTGAAAACATTGTACTTGTATGTTCTCAAAGACCTCCATCTGCTAAGAGGGCAGATTTTCTAGGGGGAGAATCTATCTTCTGTCAGCTACATTCATAGAAACCATGGTGTCAAAAAAAGAGATCACAATTTTTTCTCTTTGTAAAGAATTTAAAAACCAGGTAAATATACAATTCTAGACAGGCAGAACTGGAACCAATTAAAAAATTAATGGGCTAACTTCAACTAATGTGAGACTCATTAAGTTAAGATTTGAGTTGAAGATTGTCTCTCATTATGTTACCATTTTAGTCAGAGACCAGAAACCTCAACAGATATGGCTAACATATAAATTCAAAAATAAGCCAATAGTTCTTGGATTTCTAATTATTTCATAAATTGTGATCCAGGTAGTTTCCTGAATGTTGAATAACTAGGATTACATGTGTTTAATTTTATCAGCTCCAAGCTAATATAGCTCCACCATCAGCTGATCCTCAAGGTTCTTGGCATGAATGTAAACAAAATCATGCAGAATGCGATTCATCACAGATCCAATTTTTACAAGGTGACTTTTGAATTCAACTTCATTATGTTTTTATATATATCCAAGTATCATTTAATTTGAACATGTAAATAGGTATATTTATACAGTGGCTTCTTCTTTCCTTTTTGGAGAACAGACTTCCGGAATCAAATGCTAGGAGCCTTAAATGTCTTTTCAATGTCAACACAAAATGGTTTATTCATAAATTTATGCTTTGCTCATTGCCAATCTGACAGGCAAGATACATGGTTTGCTGATGATTCTCCCCTCATAGGGACAAAGGTATCCAATCCAATCTTCAGTTTTGATATAGAAGTATCATAGTAAACAAAGAACAGATATTTACATGTGACCTGTCAGTCTTAATACTTTTTTTTTCCCTAAAGATCTTGTTGTTATATAGCTTGATTGAGATAACATCTGATTTTAAGTGGAAAACTGCATGAAGTGCTGAGTTGAGTGCATCAACATGCTGGAGTGGCCGAGAGAGAGAGAGAGAGAACATATTAATGTCATGCACAGCCTCTAGAGTAAATATTTTGTGGAGGAGAGCTTCAAAATGATCCCAGGGGACTTGTGGGATAGCTAATAAGAAATGGCATATTAATATTGCTGAACAGTATATTAAAATTACAGTGTCTGAGAGAATACTATGGTAGATAGGGACCAAAATTTGGAATAATGCTTGGAAGAAGCATAGCTTCATAAAATAACTCCCAAATATATTGTTGTAGTTTCGAGTCGTTTATGAGTTATAATATTTAGCTTATAGCTATTTTGATTTTGCTTTTACCAAAGGCCACGTATCCTACTGCTCCTATATAGAAATTTTTTGACAGCCCACTGGTATCATTTACCAGTATGAAGAATGAAAATTGTACATCTGAAATCATGTGTTCCACTGTAATTATACTATGTTGTCAAAATGCAGACTATTGCGCAATCTGTTGAAGACTGTTATTTTGATCGAGTTGATGTTAGAGCTATTGATTGTGCATATCCCTGTGACAACACCTGCCATAATCTAGTTTTCAAGTGAGTAAACAACTTACCTGCACCTCATTACTTTTCCTTTTCTTCATTTTCCCCGTATATCATGACCTTAAGTCATCACTTGCTGAAGAATGCAAATGGAATGGCTAGCATTATTCTTCAAAATGTACTTGAACCTATGATTTATTTATTGCAATTTTTTTATCTCAGTAGAACATTAAGTTCACTGGTTCAATAATGAAAGCTAAGCTTTATGTTCTATGATTCATAATTCTTGTGGCTCCAGGGGAACTTTATAAACCCTCAAAATTTTTCTGCACTATGAAAAGGGGTATTGTAATATGTCAAGAAGTACTGAACGACTTTGATAGAATTTGTTGCCCCAATATTTCATAGGTGATATGGTTGAACTATTTGGATACAATTACCTAGTTTACATGTTTATTTTGTTTTTCTATATGGTTGAATAATTTGAATAATATTAACAACTCTTAATTTCCGCTCAATATCTATTACAAGAGACTGAATTTAATATCTCCTCTGCAGTGAAGTAACTTCAACCATAACGATCTCTGAGTCCTCAAGATTAACCTTTACCCTGCTAAATCTGCTTAGTTTCATGTTGATATCACCATTAACATGTTCGAAAAGCACAATGGCATTTCAGTTTGATCAATGACACACTTGATTATATACAATATACATGTATCTGTTTGTGCAAAAGTCAGAATCATGCAGGATCCATAATTCAAGAGGCTCATTTTTTCCAGCAGCCATTATTATACCTGAATATCTTTTTGTATGTATCAAACTGCCACTGTTATCATCATAAGAAACTAATATGTTGACATGTCATATTATAAGGATCGGTGGACTACCTAGCAATTTAATTAGAAAAATATCAAAATGGGTAGGTAGTTCTCAACAGCCTCACCAACTCAATAGTTGTACGTCAGGCTGATAATCTTTCACAGGTTATAATATACTAAACCAACTTTGTAGTTCCTGAAAGATTTTTTGTGAGTGGCACTCAACAGAATCCACAACCCAATTTTTAAGCTTAACAGCTCAGCCGGACTCACGCGTTTTAGAATTGATATTTTTTTCCTTTTTTCTTTTTCTCTCGTGGGGAAAAGTTTTTGAGTAACAATCTTGTGACTATTTCTACATACAACTTGCTACTGTACAGTCATACCCAATCGCCTCATCCCCCCCTCCCCCCCCCCCCTTCTTTTTTTTTTTCTCTTTCCTTTTAAAGCAAAAGAATTACGGTTCTTGAATCAGCTTCGCTAATATTAGCTAGGGTTGATATAAATTTATTACTGGCATTCGTTATTTTTTCCCCCAATTTCATACTACTAATTTCAACGACATGATAATGTAAAGTTCTTAAGTCCAAATAACTTGGCGTTTTTCTGCTATCATCCTTCTTTAACACCTCAATCAATTGCCAAACTATCATAATCTCAAATCCTGTAACCACCAAAATCAAATTAATCAAAACGTATTAATTCAATAACAAACAATTACTACTAGTAGTATGAAAAGTGAATACAAAGTTCCAAAAATACAGTAGCGATCCACTGTTTTCAGTCAACCGGAAAATCCCTTCAAACCTCAATTATGTTATATTTACAAGTGCAGAAACATATACAGAAAGAGCAGTGGTGAGACACCGACATGAAATCTCAGCACCACAATCTGAAAAAACAAAATGAAGACACAAATCAAAAAAGGAACTCCCTTTCTTTATATATATATATATATATACACACACACACACACACACTAAGGAAAATTAAAGTCCAACCTCAAATTCCAAATCCATCCAACCTAGAAAATGAAGGAAAATGAAGTTCATATCCTTCAAAAATATCCTTTCTTTTTGTTTAACGAGGAGAATGAAAATATGAATTGTCTAAAACCCCACAAACTAATAATAGATGCCAAAAAATAAGTACAGATTAGAATTAGAATCGGCATCAGTAGTCAGATCAGACGCCGCCATGTCCAGAGGCAGATGCAAGAGCCACTGCCTGTGCCCATACTTTCAGCCGGGCCTTCACTTCTCTGGGATCATCACCTATATGACAAAAATAATACCCAATTAAACAAAAAGAAATTACAGAAACCCAGTATAAAATTAACAATGCTCATGTACTAAAATCAATATAAACTGATCTTTAATCAAACCCTTCTCTTCAATTTTCTTGTCTAAAATTTACACTGGGAGAGAAGAAAAAAACATGATCAGAGAAGAAGAGACACTAACCAGGGCTAGGAATGCGCCAATTAGCAATAGGGGAATTGCCACCGCCGCTTGTTTCAAGGGTATAACCTGAAAGAGAGACACGGCCGGGCATCTCTAGCATTCTCTCATGTTCCAATTCAAACCCAAGATCTCTACAAGCCTTCACTTCATCTAAATCCATACACAATGACCTTTTCCCTCCCTTTGGCCTTGTTATCACCATTAACCCACCGCCTTCACTGTCACCACTGAAACTATTACAATACCCATAACTATTATTACCCATTTCCAAACTCACACTCTCTTCATCTTTCTTTTTACTAGTAACCTTTTCACCATCAATCCATCTTTCTCTGATGACTCTTCTCCTCCTCCTCAAATTTTTCCTAATATTATTACCCTTTTCAGCTTCATTTTCACTCGCATACTCTTTCACCCCCATAATTCGCTGATCAACTAACCCAGCACCACCGCGATTTCTCCGGCGAGGCGGTGTTGCCGGAAGGGAGTGACAACTGGGTTCTTTATCGGAATCGGAAGAAAGGTGAAGCAACCCTATATCATCTTTTTCATCATCAGAAAGTTCCTCGTCAGCGTCGAAGCTTTCAATGGATAATCTTGACAAAAACATCCCCATACCATCACAATCTTGATAATCATCATCTTCATTAGTATACATAGAACTGGTACAAACAGATAATCTTGATAAATTATGGGATTGAGAGTGATGATCAAACCCAAAACCATCATCAGTGTCATGATCATCCTCATCTTCTGCCATGGCTGCAGAAGAAGAAGAAAGCATGAGTATGGTCTCATCTAAAGCCATATGAATATACTCAAAAATCAAAGTCACCCACTACAACTATACTTATTTATTAACTTTAACAAAGTAGGAAAGTATTGGATCAGATTATTTGGAATTGAAAAAAGGGCAGCGATTAGTAAAAATGAACTGTGGCTTTTGGTTTTCTGTGAATCATTCATTTCTCAATTCATGATAAGGTAAAAAGGTAAACATAAATAATCTTTTTGCCAATATTTCAATTTATACAAATTTCATTTCTATGTAATTCCTATTAAGCCCTTCCACTTGTCACTCGTGCTTAATATTTTCTATTATTGATTTATTGTTATTTTTCTCACTTGAATTGTATTTTTATTTTTATTTTTATTTTTTTAAGCATGAGAATAGAAAATTTTAAAACAGTGATGAGGATGGAACCACAATATATCATCTACTTCTATAATAGTCTTACCTTATCACCTATCATTAATCTTTCATTTTAAAATTCTTTGAAATAAAATAATTTTTTTTATTACAAAAATGTGAAATTAGTTTTTATCTACATATTGTTTCCAATTTTAAACTAATATATACTGGGATTTGATGCAGTATTTCAGTATACATGCATAAGCCAGCTGAGAATACTTTTGACTGAAATGTGGGGGAGAAAATAAATTTAAAATTCTAAAAATGTGTAATTAGAAAAAAAAAAGGTTATAAATTTGGTTAGATAACAATACTAGCAAAGCAATTAAGAAATACAGATGTCGACAATTAAGAGAGAGAGCTTAAAGAATTAGCCCCCCCCCCCCAAAAAAGAAGAGAAATCTGAAACCAATAAATAAGCGACACGTAAACAAAAGCAAATTCCCAGCACCAGGTAATCACTATAGTAAGAAACAAATTCAGCCAATTTTGGGCTATTGTTATTAATATAATACTAGTACTAGTTTTTTTGTAATAAATTCATATGCAGACTATAATTCAACATTTTGCACTGTTATTTGTTTTTATCTTTGTCCACTGCAAATTTGGGATTGTCTCGTGATGTCAAAGTATGGCCACTTTTTTCCTCATTTCTATTTTTATATATGCTTAATATATACGTGACCATTATATTTGGACTTTTTTTTATTCCATGTAATTATTAAATAACCACTTAATCTCTTTAATTTATTAATTTCAATCATAAATAAATTTTTAATTTAGTATAACTAGATAATTATAGATATATATATATATATTATAAACACTGATACATTATCAATTTAAAATAATAAAATAATTTTAAAACTCAAAAATTATATTTCAATAATAAAAAAATTAAAAATCAAAAAATCCTTATCTTCTCCAACACTTAGCCACCATCATCATATACCCCTTATCTTCTCCAACACTCAGTCTTTCTATCTCCTTCTATTATCTTCTTCTATCGATTATCTTTTTATTTTAATTAAGGGGTATATGGTTTAGCTGTTTGATGCAGCTGATAGAGGTTTGAACCTCCAAACAGCAGCTGTTTGGTAAAATTTGATATTTGATAAAATTTTAGTAAAATTTGATGTTTGATAAAATTTTAAAACAGCAGCCGATAGCTGTTAGGAACCTCAAACAACTGTTGTTTCAATAAGCTCCTACTCGGAGCTTTTTCATATCAGCTGATAGCTGATTCATATTAAGACTATATTAACCCTATTAAAATAAAATAAAAATTAATATTTATTAGATAATGATATATTTATTGGTAATTTTACATTCAAACTGCAACAGCTATTGTATTTTTATCAAACACTAATCCAAATCAGCTATCAGCTATTCGCCATCAGCTATCAGCAACCGCTATCAGCTATCAACTGCATCAATAAATAATGAATTTTTTGCATCAATAAACTTGAATCATTTCCTCTCTCTCTATATTTTTCACTCTAAGGCCGACAAAACTGTCAAATCTCTTGTCGATATTTTTTGTATCTCGTACATATCACTGCCCACTGGATTTCGCTGAACTCAAACCTTCTAGCCTTAAGGCATTAATTAGGGATACAGAAATTGAGAGGTCATACTTTTTTTTTTTTTTTGAATTGATCTTTGTACATAAAAAGATTTGTCCATTCATGTCTCAAAGATTTCTTTTTTGTCCAAATATTTTGTAAAATTGTTTATTTTTTTTAATTATCAGTTCGTTGATGCAGTGGCTATAGAAAGCCAATCACCGGAGTGAATTGAGTTTTTTGATTTTTATTGATATTGAATTGATTGTTTAATAATGATGATTTTTATTGATAACAAGCTAGGTTTTTTTATTTTGAATATTGTGAATTGGGTTTATTTTTTATCTTTTTACTGTGGATTGGGATATTGAATTTTTATTTTTATTAATAATTGAATTTTTATACTTTTAAGATTCTTGAATTTTTTTTTGTTGGTATTGAATTTTGTGGATTTAGATTTGGGTTTGGATTGACGGGAGGAGGAGGAAGAAGAAGAATAAGAAAAAGAAGAAAATTAACTTTAATTTAATTTGATTTTTTATTTATATTTAAATTAAAGTTATTTAAAATTATTATTTCATACATAAATTTATAAGTAAAAGTTATATAAATTTAAAATTTAAAATTATTATTTTAGTTTTAAGTTGTTTGATTAATTTTTAATATGGGCTAAAGAAATTTAAATTTAAAATAATTAAATTAATTTAACAAATAATTTAATAAAATATTATAAATAAATTTAATATAATTAAATATTGATAAATAATATAAAAATAATTTTAAAATTTAAGAGAAAAATTAAATAAATAGCAATGAAAATTTAAAAGTAATATTTTAATAAATTGAAGGATATTTTTGATATTTTATAAAATATATCAACTATTTTTATCTACACTCGCGCACTGTTAGTGTGTAAAAAATACTCACTCTGCCACGTTAATACAGAAAGAGTTATTAAAAAAAAATTAAATTTAATAGGTAAATGGTTACTCAATAAGTATAAAAAATAAAGTATTAAAAATGCCCAAATACAAAAGATCATATATGTATTAAGCCTTTTATATATTGACGTATGCTTGAGTTTCAATATATTTTGAAAACAAAAAAAAATGGTTTAATCCTAATAGATTTAAATATCTTTTTTTTATTCTCTAATTTGCAAAGTTTGAAAAAAAAATCTCTTTTAGTTTGCCTAATTATATATATATATATATTATCGCTTCAAACTAGTAATTATTAAAAATATTGTAATTGAAAAGATATTTAAATTTAATTAAATCACTAAATCAATTATTCCTTTTAAATAGATCCTATCTAAACAAATATTTATCATATTTGAATTTATTATATTTGAAAAAATTCTAAATTTAGATGAAACTTATCTCTGTTTTTTAGGCTATAAACAAAAATATTTATATGCATTTGAATTTAATTTATGGAGTAAGACATAAGAAATATTTCCTATTTAGTGAATCTGAACTATACTGAGCTGACTTATTGCTTAAATTTTACATTTTTTACCCTTTTTTTTTTCGTGTGTATATACTAGCTAAGTGTCTCATTATTTATTAATCGACGAATATTAATAATAGTTATTTTAAAAAATAATTTTTTAATAATTTTTTTATTAATTTAAAAATATATATTATAATATTTTTATTAATAAATAAATATATAATAATTATTTTATAATTAATAAGAGAAAATTTAGTTAATAGTCACTTTTTAAAGTTAGTGTTATCAGCATTTCCTCTTCTAATCTCATTAAAAGAATCTTTACATTTCCAAAATTACCCTTCTAGATGTGCTGAACGAAAGGGCAGTTTTGGCAGTGGATAAGGCTAATAACACTCGGGCCCATTAGGCTGCGTGCTTGATTTGATAACGATGTATTTATCAGGTGAAGTATATAACCGCGTTTAATAGGACAGCTGTCCGCGTTTTACTCTAAAAAAAACTCTAAATCAGTCCAATCTCTTTGGACCCTTTTGGTCCCACTTAACTGGGCCCCAAAACCATTACACCACCTACACATATTTTCCCTTCTCATGAACTACAACACGTGGCCATAAAATCGCAACACCAACACATCACTTGTAGTGGGTCTCATGGAGCTATTGCTTTTTTTCAATTTTTTTTTAGTTTTTTAGTTTTTATTTTATCATTTCTTTAGCCACCCTTTTTATCTTTCTTTTAATTTTTTTTATATGCAATACAATTTAATATGACAATAACTGGAAAAAAATAGTTTACTTTTGAACAAAAATAATATACATATATTATAAACATAGAAAATATCTAAAATTTCGTAAAAACTGCTTATCACCGACCGTTGATCTTATTGACTAGTAATCTTTCTAATCTAGCTGTTAGTGATGGCAATGGAAATGGACGATTGGAATAGTCGTTTTTGCAGATTGGGATGTTTACACGTGTCCTATTTGTCATGCTAGCTGTAATCAGGAGTGGACAATCCCACGTAGAAATCCCGTGATTAGTGATGTAGCAATCCATTTAAAAGTTTGTGCGGCTGGGATTGCACTTTTGAAAAATGGGTCCCGTACTCCTATTTCTCAATGTTTACGCGTACAGGCGGCCGAAACTGCAAAGCCACTTTTTTTTTTCTTTTTAATTTTCATATTGGTGCAATGTGTGACTGAAATTGCTAATCATGCTTTAATTTTTAAGAAAATAAAATATTTTTCAACTATTAAATTAACAGGGCTCTTGTCCATAGTTTCCAGTTTCACTTTTTCAGATTGGTCAACAATACTTAGTGTGGGTTTATTGTTTTAATTTTTTTTATTCAATCATTCAGAAATATTTTAAAATTAATTCCCTTAAATATTCAATATACACAGTATCTTTTCGACATGTAAATTCTCTCACCCATTGTGCTAACTTTCATAATTTAACTACTTAAAAATTTGAACACTCTTAAATTAATCAACAGAAAATACAAAGTAAAATTATTTAAATAAAGAAACATTATAAATAAGATTTTAATCTTATTTGAACCATATTATGAAAAAAAAAGTTTTATTTGAAAAATTAGCTGATCAGTTTGAATTTCTTTTTTATACAATCTGATAAAGCAGATATTTATTTTTTTATTTAATTTTAATAGAAATATCATATTAATGCATTATTTTAATATATTATCTAGCTTAATGATTATTTTATTTTTATGCATATATTTTATTTTATTTTTGATAATTTATTGCTAATTTATTTAATTTTTTATTTATAATAAATATTTATATAACTCTAACTCTATAATAATGGTTAGTTTTTAAATTTTAATAAGAATTCGGTAGAGAAATTTTTTTTCATTTGTGTCTATTATTCAAGTATTCTTAAACTAAACAAGAATAACACATTTGTACCTTTTATTCGCTTACTTCCATACATTAGTTGATATTAAAGTAGTGTTCATTTTTGGACAATAATGATATTGGGAAGACAACCACAACGGTGCATAGAGGAGATTTATGAGCAGACCATATGGCCCACCTTGAGTAGCTACTTGAACAAATGATGGATTGATTAATAGAGTGAATGATGCAACTCATGGATAATTAGTTGGAAGTACGATTATTGTACGCTCTTAATTTAAATGGTAGAAGAATCAAAGTTGAGGTATTTGACTTACTTAAAAAATTATATACAGATTATTATTTAGAGAATTATTTTGAAGAATTAACATCAATTTTTGATAAATATGATTATGAGATAGAAAAAATTAAAGAATCATAGCCAGTTTTTGATAACTATTGTTAAGAGATAGAGAAGCTTAATATTTCACCAATATATAATAAATTTTTGCCGTGCAAAAAATGATGACAACAACAATCACCGAGAAAGAAATAAATGAATTAATTGGTAGTTTTAAAAGCAATCAAATCAATAGGAACATATTTCCTCAAATATATGACTCAATTTGAAAGTTATTTCAATATTCTATTAAAATTCAACAGTTATTCAAAGAGTTTAAAAAATTGGTTAACGACGATTTGCCTCAAGTCACTACCACTAAGGAGTACTGAATGTGCCATTGTAGTATTGCAAGCATTGATTCTTCGGCGTTACAAAACTCAAAGATGAGTTTTTTTTTTCAAGTAAGGAATGATGATGAAATAAATATTTATTTTCTTATTCAAATTTGATAGGAATATTATATTGATGAATTAGATATTTATTTTCTTGTTTAATTTTGGTAGAAATATTATATTAAGACACTATTTTAGCATCTTGTTTAATTTAGTGATTATTTTATTTCTATGTATGCGTTTCATTTTATTTTTAGCAGTCCGTTGTCAATTTATTTAGTTTCTTATTTATTATAAGGATTTATGTAACTCTAACTCTAGATAATATGACATTTTAGAAGGTGAATAATAGTTTTTAAATTTTAATAAGAATTCAGTGGAGAAACTCTCTCATTTTGTATCTATTATATGTATATTCTCAAATTAAATAAAAATAACACTTTTTTTTCCTTTATTCGTTCATTTCTGTTACTTAACAACCTTAGAATATCCAAATTAATATATGGGGACTAATTTTATCTACAGTTCCAAATTAATATGATAGATAAGAAGTTATGCGATTTAACTAATTTGATTAATAAGATTTCAACTCCAAAATAGATACCATAATAATAATCTCATATAAATTGAGTTCTTTTTTTTTTTTTGAAAATAAGTGAAGATTTCATTCAAGAAGAAAATAGTACAACAATAAAGAGGGGAATAGTAACCCATACATGAAAATCCGAATACAGTCTAGAGTCTCTAGCAATTGCATGAGCTAATTTATTACAAGATCATCTAATCCATTGAACCAATATGTCAGTTCTGCCAGCTATCAAATCTTTGTAATCACCCACAATTTAGCCAAATTCAAAGCTAGATTCTTCATGCAAAGACACATCATGCACAACCCTTTGAGCTTCAAGCTCCACAAATCCTAGACCTTCCACATTATCCATAATATAACTATGTGCTTTCCTATAACTTAAAAGCTCAACTAGAAAAACCGAGTTGCATGAATTAAATTTAGTTGAAAAAATCCTCAGCATCCCATCATTTGAATCCCAAATTACTCCAAACCTGCCTAGAAATATCCCTTGAAAAGGTGGCATCGACATTGCATTTTCAATACCTAGCAGGCGGAGGAACCCACCCAATTCTTTTTTCAAACTTCTGCCACTTGCTAATGTCCCATCACACGTCCTTGTAATACCATCATCTGCCTCCAGTCCTTTAAAAACCTCATTGCCAATAAACCAAAGTATAGCCAGTAAAGACCTTACTTTGTCACACAATAAGATTAGGCTCATACCAGATCCTCTACAGGTAATAAAAGATTTTTACAATCTTATCCTTAAGCTGTCTTTAAAGAACATTTTCTATCCACCCAGCTATATCAACACTCGTGTTAACTTGGGGCTGAATCCCTATCAACCACCAACAACCCTTTGCTTTCTCACACTCAAAAAATACATCACACGGCCTACAATATGCCAAAATTTCTAGTAAAAAGCAAGATTTATACCATCCACCCCAGGCTCCTTATCAGGATGCATCTAAAATACAATCATGCGAATCTCCTCCTCAGACAAAGGAGCAAGAAGCATGTCATTATCCTTCTGAGATACCCTACCTGAAACTAATTCAATAAGATGAGAACAATTCGCGCTAGATCCCTTAAATAGCTTTATAAAATAGTGAAATATATGAGCTTGCAATTCCAATTTCTCAGAAATCCAGTTCCCATCCCCATCCTTTAGCTCCGACAATCTATTCTTTCTCCTACGGGAAGAAGCTTGCATGTGAAAAAACTTGGAGTAGCGATCTCCTTCCATAAGCCAGAAAGACTTTGCCTTTTGCCGCTAATATGACTCCTCCTACTCCAATACCCTGATATATTCGGTATTAAGCTGAGTTTGTTTGTTATCATCTCTATGATTTTCGACCCCACGCTCAATCATAATATGCTTATATAAGTCAGCCTTTTGTTCTTAGAATCTCCCAGTAAATCTTGACCCCATTTGAATAGTGACTTACCACATGTGCCAATCCTCTTCATGAGTATTCTACTGTCATTCGAGTTCCAGCTGCTGTCAATGATGTCTAATATTTTTGGGTGAAGAAGCCATGCATTCTCAAATTTGAAATGCCTATGGGCTTCCTAATTGATGTTGCATCACAATAATAATATTGGCATATGATTAGACACAAGAGCAAATAAGTTCTCTAATCTAGCATGATCAAACTCCTAAAGCCATAACTCATTTACCATACATCTATCCAATTTCTCCTCAATCACATTACCGGACCTTGAACCTTTTTCCCATGTAAATTTGTAACCAACCAGTGGCATCATTTAGTTTACAAAAGCCTAATGTTTCCCTAAACCTTTCTAGCAAGGCTACTAGATGAATCGCCCCACCTTCCTTCTCCTCCATAGACAAAATGTCATTAAAATTCTCTATCATAGCCCATGGGGAGTTTCTATTCAGTGCAAGAGTTTTTAGAATTTCCCATGACTCCTTATGATTTCTATGTAGGATACCATAAAAACTCGTTAGAAACCAATCCTTACCCCCAACCTCAGAGATAGCATGTCCATAAAATTATTTGAAAAAGCCAAGACTGAAATAGCAGATGTATCATACTAACACACAACCAAACCTCCTCCCCTCCCAAGTCTCTCAACTATAAAAACATGATGAGAACCTATATGACTGCAAACAATTTCCATTTTACTCTTATCTACTATTGTCTCCATTAAAAATAACACATTTGGCTTATGCCTCTTCACTAGCTCATGCAGAGCTGTAACTGCACGAACCCTCGGCAGTTCCAATTTAGTATTTTCATGGTGACCGAAGGGCCTCATTCATAGGATTGGTCTGTAGATCAATGTTTTGGTGAGATTAGACTGGAGATAAAACATTAGCGATGTCAACAAATTTAGTAGCAGTAGTTTTGTTTATAATAGAACATTAACATTTTTTTCCTTCCTCAAGCCCCAAACCAACCTATTTATCCCTCAAAGCATTATCCTTACTCCCCAGTAGGCCCATTGTTTCTTTCCCAACCCGGTCCATATGAAGATCATGTTCCATCTCATCTATCCCATTTAAATTCACTGAGTGATTGGCATTATCATTTAATTCCAATATTTTCCGATATAATCCTCCTTTATTCAACCTCTTATCATGCTCCCTGTTGCTAGAGAATCCCGACATGTGCCTTTAATTTAAGATGTAAACCACCCTTCTAGTCCCTTAACACCTACTCATTGCCACCGAATTTCGATGAGGTGTAGCCCTAATAATGTCATTCCACTTTGGCTGCGCTTAATCAGTTCCACTTTCTGGATGCCCTAATCTGCCACAAAGATAGCAAAACACTAGTAGTCGCTCACACTTGAACATAGCATTGATAAATCTACTATTCTTTAAGTTAAGTTTCTTCCTTCTAAATAGAGGCTTTCTAACATCAATTTCCACCCTTGAGCATAAAAAATTGGCACTACTGCTATTTTCGGATCGAGCATCATAGTCCGAATACCGTCCTATAAACACTCCAAACTGCATGGCCATAGCCTTAATCATACACCCTGATGATAAACCATGGACTTGGACCAAGAATTGGCTAAAATCAATAGCAACCTCCTTCGGTTTTCATTATCTATAAGCCGGTGCACCACTAGCAGGTGATTATTGAACGTCCACGGTGTTGGAGATAATGATCCCACATCGGTAAGGAAGCCAAAAGCTTCTGTCACATATAATGCTGGGCAACCCTCATACTGTTAACTCGGATTTTCAATGTGAATTAAGCCCAACTCTAATATGGTATCAGAGCATTCATGCCCAAAAGGGCTAGATCCTGGGCCGAACCCCCACAAGACCGAAGCTGATAGATTGATGCAAGCCGGTCTGCTCTGATACCATGTGTCACGGGCCTAGAGTCTTGCGCAGCACTGCGCCCGTGCGGCGCCCTGAGAGCCTTGCCCCTCTGGCCATATCCCTGCTCTGGGGCCAGCCTTGCCATACCATACCACACTAGTTTCGCCCTGCCATGGGCTCATCAGGCCCAGCTCCCGACCAGTTGTCCCTGTGGCACAGTACCCCGCCTGCACGTAGGCTTTGCGTGGAGTACAGGCCACGAGGGCATAACAACGCCTTAAACGCTAAGCCGTCCCAACCCATGGAGGTTGAAACACAGCAGTCACGTTCCTTTATAATGGCCTCACACGGTCACAGAATCCGTCCGTGACATTCTCCCCCACTCAAACTGGGGCACGTCCTCGTGCTGGGGAGAACGACTCGCCCTTGGACCTCACTTACTTTACGTCCCCACCTCAACCCACGTGTCTGGCACTACCCTAGCCAAGCTTGCTCCATATTCACTCACGGTGCCTAAGGCCGAACCATTGCTCCGACACCGCATGGAGACAAGACACAGGCTGTCTACCTCCTCTTGGGACACCTGGACCACGCGTTTAGCCGGGTGGGCACCAAACGTGCAGCGAGTCGGCTCTGATACCAATTGTAGGTCCTGCTAGCATCACCTTAACTTTACATTAGTATGATATTGTCCGCTTTGAACTTGAGCCCGCACGGATTTATTTTTGGGCACCTCCCAAAAAGCCTTATACTAATGGAGTTCAAATGGATACTTATATGTAAGGTGAGCTTCCTTCATATTTTTAATGTGGAATTTGGTTTGTTATCCCAACACACGGTCCTCCATCAACAACCCTCTGCACATTCACCACATAGAAGAAACGGAACAAGAGTCACTTATCACCCAACTCTCTAATAATAAACCCTCCAATAGGATGTCAAATATTTGCTAAGGTACTCTTCATCGGTTCGAATTTCACAACAACCACTGTGAGAAAGTGTCCTACAAGACAAAACTCAAAAAATTCCTCTGGTTTAGCTAACACTTTAGATAAATCCCAACCATCCTCCTCAGCGTCTTTAATAGATAAAGTTGCAAGATCCATATTGGAATCCATGAAGGACGGAAGACAACAACAATACAAAATCCTATTCCTAAAAGTCGCAATAGGAGATGGCAAAAACGTGCAGACTTTAATAATTTAAATTAAGCTATTTAAATTGGATAATGCTATTAAAATGAATTTTTTTTTGAAAAAAAAAAAAAGAAATCCCAAAATAACGACACTCATTATTATTATCCATTTTCTAGTAGCACATATACCATCCACGTATCAACGCATAAAAGAATTATTAAGGACAGAAATCAATCTTTGGACTTCTATTATGAGCTTCTACTGATAATAACATTATTGGATGTGATCGAATTTCTTAAGTTTTATAGGATTGTAAATAAATTTACAAACATACATAATTTTATATATTTATGTTACAAAGAGATTAAATATTAAAATAAATTTCACATAAAATTGACAAAATAAATTCAGTAACATGTTAAAGACGTGGCTTGAGAAAAATACATAAAATATAAAAACATAACATTTTGTTTAGAGGATAAAATTTTTGTTAAAAATATATAATGAATTAAAAATGGATCTTAATTTTATGTGTTTGACTATAATTATAATAATAATAATTTTTATTTTTCAATATTAACAATTTTAAAAAATAAAATAAAATATGTACTCAATACATTCATATATATATATATATCAAAAGAAATTAATATGCACTCAAATCTTCTTGATCCCCAATCGTGGCTATTTTATATGACTCTGGATATCAATATCAGAACACAAGATTCTATGAATTATTATTAAATTAGTGAAAGATACTTGCAGTTTGTACTAGAAGCAATGTTTTCAAAGTGGATATCGCCATTTTTCTCTCTTTATAAAGCAACTATTGATAATCCATTTTTACATTGAGAAAAATAGCCCTAATTCATTGAAATAAAAAAAAAATATATGTTTAAATTAAAAAACGTGGAGCGAGTGATCATAAAGAATAACAAGAATCATGCAAATATGATAAATGTAGTGCCAAGTTTCAAAGAAGGAATGGCTTTCTTTTTCAATTTTTATTTTTTTAAAACAGCAGGAGGAATGGCTGATTTTACGGGGAATAGTTCAGTATATAAAATATCAATGGCCGACAATATATAAATATATTATTACTGATACAGGAAATTCAAAACTAGAAAGCGGTGGGCTCCAAAGATTTTGGGGTCAGTTGTAAGAGAGTGGTTGTTTCGGTTCGAGAGAAAAACAAGGGACTCTCTTATTTCAATCCCATAGTCACTTATTATCAATATAGACAAGTAACAAGTTTATGTATTTACCAAAATTAAAACTTATTCTTGAATAATTTTTAAATTAATCAGATCTCTCTCTCTCTATATATATATATATATTAATTTTTTATTATATTTATTCATTTAAAAAATATCTTTTCAAAAGTTAATTCTAAAAATTTAATATGTAAAATATCAAAGGATCATTCTAATATGATCATTATTATTATCTTATTCTTAATTTGTTTTGCTTTTGAACAGTTACATATATAGTGAGATTATTGAATTTATAAAATCGTGATTAATGAGAATTCACATTACTGTATAAAGAAATCCTTCTCCTATATATTCACAATCACGAGCCTTCATTTTACTAGATCTAATATTCTAATAATAAAAAATATATGTTGGTCCCATCATCAAATATATTTATATATATTATTATAAATGCAAAATTTGACCAGGATTTTCTCTGTCAAAATACAATAATCTACTCCTCAATCATATAACACGGAAAGAAATTGATAATTAAGCTATTATTCATTTTATTAATTTTTTTTATTAATACAGTATTAGTAACAATGTAAGGGAAGTTTGAGAATGGTTGGTTTGGGAAGGGTTAGGTGAAATCAAGAATTTGTCGCTAGTAATTGGAAATGGGCATCGAGTCCCCCCTTATGGCAAGTAAAATTCCGCGTGAGAGACAAAAGTCTTTGCTGCTTTGATTTTTATTACAATCACCGAATTAAAGCAATTCCTTAGTCAGGTTATGAAAGGTAATTTTAACATATTTCTATTTTATTCATTTTGTTTCCAGGATGGTAATTGAATCATAAATATTTACTTTTTTTAAAAAAAATAAAATAAAAAAAATAACTATGTATTTTCAATATAAATGAATATCTATATATATATATAACTAAAATTTAAAATGTCAATATATGTGTATACAGGATTCTAATATTATGTTGCTCATTAAAATCGGATTGGATGGAGATCTAACAGTACGGTTAATTGACATGAAAAGACCGACGAATAAGACATTCTATCTTTCTTAATTAAATAGTTTTAGCTGGATTTGCATTTCACAACTTGTTTAACATTAAGAAAAATATTTTTCAAACAAATAAAAAGGAAAATATTTATTTATATTGAGTATATATATAATTAATTAATGAGTATAATTTAAAATTATGTTATAATTTAAAAATATTTTTTTAAATATATTCATACTTAAATTCATTTTATGTATTATTATTATTATTATATTAGCTTGGTATATATAATGAGTGGAAACAAGTGTTTGTTTAATTTAACGTTCAATTTTAGTTTTGCATAACTTTTCCAAAAAATATATTTACATCTTTCTGATTGATTTTTTATTAATTCTAATAAATTATGATTTGAGGATTTTTTAAAAAAAAGAGAATTAAAATATATCAAATATAATGATTTATTAAAAACTTAGATACCACAAAAGGTTAAAAAAAACTAAAAATTGAAAAATCTAGATTGAACTAGGTTTTTGTTATCTTGAAAAGAAAACAGAGAGAGAGTATTTGAATTGGGTTTTTTCCAAAAACAAAAATGACCGTTTTTAACTTGCAGGCCCAACTAAAGAAGACGACAATTGCCTACAAAGATGTAATGATTTGGGGCCCAATGTTTAGATAGATGCCCACCACCACAAAAATGTTTGGAGATAAATCTATCTCTAGGCTGTAGCCGCGTTATTCGGAGCTAAGGCTAAACGGGTCTATCGTCCACAATGTTACAATTAATAAAGCCGAATTTGGGTTTCAAAATACTGATGTGGCCTTTGCTCTGTCTAGCAATCTCCTCTGTTCAGCCCTACACAAAATTAGAAAAAAAAAATCCCTAAACAGGGAGTACCTGTATTGGCTATATAGTACAAGAGCAAAAGCATTGAAATATTTCTTTCTAAGATTCCCCCAAATTATGCATATAATCATATACTATATATGGGAGCTTATGCCAATATTTTTTATTGCTGCATTATTATTATTATTATATATATATATATATAAAGTAATGGTCGCTTTTCGAATGCCATTTTTAAAAACTAACTATTAAAGCCGAAGATCTCATTTTTATTATTAATTAGAAATTATATGCTTATATTTAATATATGTATTTAATTGTATATACATAAAATGTGGTCAAGACCAGAAAGAAAAATTTGATGATTAAATTAAAACTTATGAATATGTAAATCTTAAGTTTTTAATCTTAATGGAGTTTTTGAAACATGTAAAATCTATTTAAATGAAAATATTCTTACAATAGTTTTTGTTTTGCTTTATGTTATATTTATATTATTAATTTATTATAGGAGCGTATAGTGTGTATAAAACTCATATGTTTAGTATGCAACTCTTATTCTTCTAATGTAAAGATGTGTTTATCTTGGTTTTGAAGGGAATTTCCTTCTTCTCATTCCCTCGCTTTAATTCCAAGCAATTGTGAATTATCTCATAAATTGCATAAAAAGTCCTTAAAATGAAGAGGAAATGTTTTTTTTTTTATAAATTATTTTTTTAAAGTCGGATTAAATAAAATTATAAGTATCCCTCCAAATTTTAAGGCAATTGCACATCTAAAGCTCAATCCGGAAATGATTTTTAACTAAGGAGAATAGTTTTAACAATTAAAATAATGTGTGGTCTCATTCCCAATCAATATGTAGATAAGTCCGATAGGGTATAGGTAAAATCAGAGAAAAAGAGATCCCAACGAGACAATGACAAGTGGATGGCAATGTTTTGTTTACATTAGTTGCAATTTTCCTCATTCACCACACAAATTGACTAATCTTTTTCCCTTAAATTGGAAGTTTCTTACTTTATAAAGCGTTTTCTTAAGATAATGTTTAATCTCTTTTAAGACATTAACGTACAAATTTATATATGGCCCTTATTAGATTTAGAGTCACTATCCATCCTCCTTTTGTACGGACTTAGAAAGTGAATAACTCTCAGTTCAATTTTCTTGCTTCATTATCAACTGCCAACTCTTCGGCCGGCCCTCCCCCATCTATATCGAACTCTCGCACGTGTGTGTGTATGCGTGCACCTACGGTAATAAAGAGAACTAAAACTAGAGAGTCTTGTGATTAAATGAAAAAAAATCTATGAAACTCGTTTTAGGTGTTGTCATGTTGTTTAAATGGAAAACAGCAGCCAACTATATATATAATATATAAATCTTTAACTCAACATCATTTAGAAATAAAAGGAGAATCAAAAAGTTACAAAAAGCTGATAAGTGATTAGTATATCTTGTCCCTTGGTGACAAGGATGGGCAACCATATCAATCTTCAACTATAATATATATATATATATATAAAGCATTATAGTGAAAGAAGATTCATGCATTTTTTTATGTAGTAAAGGAGATATTTGCATACAAAATGAAGATAAAAAAAATTATTAAATTTATACACCTAATTGGTTTTCAAGTTCTGAAAAAGGATGCTGATATAGACATATAGCTACACATGCTA
Organism: Garcia nutans; assembly: GCA_947685225.1. NCBI lineage: Eukaryota > Viridiplantae > Streptophyta > Magnoliopsida > Malpighiales > Euphorbiaceae > Garcia > Garcia nutans. The sequence continues at coordinate 10,018,380 of CANTUV010000010.1, read as the reverse complement.
TATTAACAACATAAAAATTAATTTTTTTAAAAAAATCCCAATAATTAATGACAATTTTGTTTTTTTGGGATTGTTTACAGATAGAATTGGAACACTGTAATGCATATGTAATTGAGGCAAAGAAGAGAACTGCACTGTCACAAGCCCTATTCTGCAATTCTACCCCCCCCCCCCCCCCCCCCCAACGAGTGAAAAAAAAAAAAGAAAAAGAAAAAGGAAAGATTTTTTTTCTTTTCTTGGCTCACAAATTATAATTATAAACCAAAGAGTGAGAAATGTTGGTTTCTTGTATCAGACCTATTTACAAGAGAAAAATCTGTGGCACACACCTGTAAATAAAGAAAGAAAGGGAAGAGTTCTATATAGCTGCTACCACCCATTGGAAATTGGAACCTCTTCAATTTCTTCATGAATGCTAAATATGTCCATAGGCTGCTGTAAGTCTTTGAAAATCCTTAGGACATATATCAGAATTTTGGAAAGGTTCTTGTTGCTGTTGGTTGTGGGGCCACATACTGCTCGAATTTTCGGTTAGGAAATGTGATTCTGATTTTATCTCATTGTATAGAGATTGTGGATTTGGTTGATTTTGTAGAGCTGCAGCCATTAACAATGGATTTTGAAGATATTCAGGCCATTGGTTGTGACCATCTTTCTCTGTTGAGTTACAATCTCCTGATCCCCAAGAAAACATAGTACTTTCAAAGAAGGAGCTATTGCTTTGTAGCTCGGCATTGCCACTGCTTCCTGTGCTGCTATTATTGTTGTTACCAGGGGCACCTGCTTCCCAGAACCGTGAATTATTGATTGGAAAAGAGGGTAATGAAGGATCGTCGGAGCGGACAGTAACAGAGGGCTTGAAACCCATAAATGAGGTTGTTGTAGGAGGAAGAATTGTGGGTATTGAAGTGGAAGAGAATTCAGAATTGATATCAAAAGATTTGGTAGTTTGGGTAAACCAAAGAGAAGGGATTGGGTTAGTTGAGAGTCTGGCATTGGAATTGGATGCATAATTCAATTGTTGAAGAGGGAAATGCCCCACCAAATCTGAAGGTTGGCAATTGCTTGTGGAACCTTCGTGGTGCAAGAAAAAGTCCTTGTTGCTTATGGGCGTAATCAAATTGGTGTTACTGTGATTGTTCTTGGAATTTGATGCAGAACCTTCTTCCCCTTCTAATTGATAGGCTTTTGCAGAAACAGGGGACCGCTTCTTTTCTTGTAAATTTGCCCCTGGCCCTGGCTTAGATTTATTAGCTTCAAGAAGGTTCAATTCATTGGCCTTATCTTGATTCTTGAAGGGGGCTGGTGAATTCTTGTCTTGACCATTATTTTCAACCTCAGAAAGCGGCTTGTGGGTAGCAGGGTCAATGCCCCTCTGCCTAAGTTTCTTCTTTAAGCAAGAATTCCACAGATTTTTTATTTCATTATCTGTTCTTCCAGGCAATTGAGCTGCAATCTGAGACCACCTGAGGAAAACAGTCATAAAAAAGAAAACCCAGAAGTGTTAGTTAATAATTAACTGAGGAAGCTATAACAAAGGAGAATATATCTATAATAAATAAAGACCTGTTGCCCAAAACTGCATGAAGTTCAATTATAAGGCTCTCTTCCTGTGGAGAAAATGTGCCTCTTTTCAAATCAGGCCTCAAGTAATTAATCCACCTCAATCTACAACTTTTTCCACACCTTTGTAATCCTGTAAAAAATTGATTTTTTTTTTTAAAAAAAAAAGGCATGAATTGGAGATAAAGGTAATAGTTTTGGTTAAACTAGAAACAGAGGATATTGAAAATTCAAAATACCAGCTTGCTTGGGCACAGAGCTCCAACAACCATGGCCATACTTAGTAATATGTCTTAAAAGTTTCTCATCTTCTTCAGGTGACCAGAGCCCTTTCCTTAGCTTTTGCTTGTAGCAGCAAGAGTGCCTCCCCATTTGGAGCGAGACGAACAAGCAGCAATGAGAATTGAGAAATGAGAAAGAAATTTCCAGAAACAGCAAAGTTTGTTGAATCCGTGGTCTAAGTGTCAGCAAATGAGCAAAGGTCGCTACGATATGAATTTATAGGAAGTTGCTTTGGGAGAAAAGATGTAAGCAAAATACACAGAAAAAGAGAGAGAATGTGTGTGTTGAAAAGGAGGCCAAAGAAAAATGAAGCAGCAGCTGAGAAAGGGCGTTGAATTAATATAAGAGGCTTTCTTCAAGAGAGAAAAGTCACCGTCAATAAGGTCTTTTTATTTATTTATTTATATTTATTTTCTATTAAATTTTTTTGCATTTTATTATTGTTATTTATTTTTCTTTTATTTAGTTGGCAATTGCAGAACTTAATTATTAGTCCGAGTTGCATATGTCTAATCGAAGTTCTAAGAATTAATGTCTTATTGCAAGAATGATGGGGTATTAATTGATAATTCATTCAAGAGAAAAATAAATGAATAAACAAATAAATAACCCATGCTTGGATTTCAAGTCAGTGAAAATGTGAAATTCCAAATCACAAAAGTTTAACCATCATCCCACAATACTAGATAAATTAGAAAGTAAAAAAGAAAATTTATGATGATTTTGTAACTCATGCAAGATCAAGAAATTATGAAAATAATGATTTATAGATGTTAAGCTTTATGGCAGTTATATATTTATAACTAGAACTTAAGACCTATTGTTAAACTAGGATTATCAATGTCTTTGATAAAAAAAAAATTTAACACAAATATTTCTGTTAACATAACAATTGAATTAAATGAACTGATATTTGAGATACTGAATTGGAAATTTTATTTTATCTATTTAATTAAAATATTCTTGTGTTGATTTGCATGTCTATTGAGACAAATAAATTAAAAGATATACTAATAATTTATACATATTAAAGAATTATTTCTTTCATTAATTTAATGGTCTAAAAAATCTAATTCTAATAAAAAATTAAATTAGAAAGAGAATTATTCTATTACTGAAGTAAAATTTTAAAATCAATAATTAAAAGTTTGTGTTCAATGAATCAATTTTCTATCTGATTTTTAATAAATTATTTATATATAATTTTTTTCCCTGAACCATTGAATTATCTCAAAATTACAAATTGTTTGAGATTTTTTTATTTTTTCATAGAAAAAAATAATGGTAATTAAAGGCAAATTCTTCTAAATCATTATAACTTAGAAAAGTATATATGATTACGTGGAAAGAAGAAATAGTAAATAGTCATTTTCTGAAAGTAAATGATATCCTTCAGTTCCTATTTGTGATGAAATCCGACTGGGGATTTTGGAAATTAACAAAAAGAAAAAAAGAAAAAAAGTTATTGCATTTTTAAAATAAGATTTTTAACTTAATATTTTGCTTTTCTTGGATTTTATGTGTATATTCAAAGATAGAGATACTAATTTGTCTAATACCCATCAAAAGTGATGCTATCACTTGTATATGTTTGATAACTTGAAGGTGACTACGCTGTTGTATTTTATCACAATTTTAATTTTTCTGTAATTATACATACACTATAATTGGAGTATGCTATCTTCTAATCAAATAACTCTTTTTAGTTCAACGCTTTGGCTTATTTTAAGCATTTTGTTTTTTCTCTTATCTTAAATTTCTCCAGCTAGTTTATGTTTTATTAATCACTTATTATTTTTAAGAAATGAAATGAGATGATAAAAATCTTTTCTCCCTTAATCAGAGTTTTTAATTTTAAATTCTGGGTACAGAACACTTTTAAAATTTGAGAGATAATAGTTTATTTTTTTGTAAATCTGTTCAACAAATTTAAATTAATATGTAATCTCTAAATTATAAAATACCAAATATTTAGAAAAAGAAATCACTTATTAGAGGGTACTTCAGTCAAAATCGTTAGTCCTTAATCTTCTAGCTAATTGAGTTAAACTTTAATAAAGCCACCGCCACCCCCCAGCGCTAGTTCATACCGCCAGGTCCACCATCAAGCCATGGTTTTACACCCATGCTAGTAACAGTCTTCCTTTTGTCCTTTTATTTTTTTTCCCTCTTTTCAAAAAGGAAATTTAAGAAATAAATGTAAAAAAACTACTAATTGGGTTCTGTTTTTGAACAGTTTATATCTATGCTAAAATAGAAGTGAAAATTTAGATTTCTTATTCTTTTGAAATATAAAATTAAAACAGGAAAATATTAGCTATTTTTACACTTCAGTTTTATGTTCTCATAAATTAAACCATTCTGTATAATCAAATGAGTTGACAAAGTTTCAGAATAGAGATTTTTTTTCCATATTAATTTAATTTCAAACTTAACGCACAATTTTTTGCAATTGTAGAAACAACTTTAGATACATTAAACAAAGACTCATAGATTAATAACAAATATTTTTAATAAAATGAAAATGGAGATTTACTTTGCTGCTTATCCATTTGACAAATTTAGAAAAAGACAATGATCTTTTTTTCTCGTATCTGTACATAGTATAAGGATTATGAATGTGATGAAAAATTTACCTCAGTACTGTCAAATGAAAAGAAACACTCAACTCTAATCCTAGACGTCACTTCTGGCTAAGCCCACAACAGAATACTACTTTTACTGCTAATATATAACGGTTCTTATTTTATTAGATCAAAATTTATAAAATAAAAAATAAAAAAGCAATCCGACTTTAATTTATTTGCTAATCTGAAATAAAATTATCTAAAATCAACTCTTCAAAAAAGCAATTCCATTAAATAAAATTAAAAATTATTTATTCGACAATATTAATATATACTATAAGAGAAGAGATTAATAAATCAAATGCGAGAACAAATTTTCATGTTTATAATAAAAACTATTTATTATAGATTTATTTAATTAATATTTTTTAGCCAATAAAAAAATATTATTCAATAATCACTTTTAAATAAATTACAATTAACATGCTTACTATTCCATTTTCAGAGAAACCACAAGCTTTGTAAAAATTTTTTTTCATATAATATAAAGGCCTCATTATAATAATGCAAAGTTCATTTGCATAAGAAAGCTATATATATACATATAATATATAATGTCCATATGACTTGGGTGATTAAAATAACTAAAATTGTGATTTTGGGTCAGGATTATATTTATTTATTTATTTATTTTTGTCAATGATTAGAAGTGGTACAGGTGATAATAATAGAAATAATCCTCTAAAACTGAATATTTAACTCAAACGAGAGTAAAATAAAAATAATGTATAATATAAAGTGCAAAAGCATACCCAAGTTCTGATACATTTTTCTTTGGCGTGGACCACCCTTCATTAATCTTATTCGCTAATCCCATTTTAAACCCTTTAATCATAGCTGTTTCCACCTTTTATTAGGACCCTTCCTCTTAAACCCAGACAAGCTTATTAATTTTTTTTTAAAACCTATATATTCGTTGAAACTCTAATTAAATATGTGGTGCTATGGTAATTAAATTAAATAAACCATTAAAAAGATTGAGAAGCAAATATTAAATTAAAATAATTAAATTATTATGTACTATATATATATTAAATTTATAATTAATTGCAGCCTATTTGAACTTGAAAAATAGCAAAAAAACTTCACCAGTTATTCCAAATCATTAGCTGTCGAGGCTGCGGCCCGCATTGAAAATATGAAGCCCTCGAGGAATCTTCGTAAAAGATTACGAGCAACAATGATTTCTTTTATAGTAATTATTATCAATTCTCTAATATTGAATTCTTAGAGTTAGTCATTTTTAACAAAGATTTTTGAAATTAATTTCTATAATTATTTTTAAAACTTAATTTAGGCCATTCACTGCAAGTACATAATATATTGGCGTGTATAATAAGTCATGCAATTTGAAATAACCAATTGATTAATTATAGATGATTGGAAATGTCCAAGCTAACAACTGTTCGTAATATGATGAAAAATGGCCTTTAAAAATTAGTATGTAATATTGTCTATAATATTTAAAAATAATTGGTTTCTTTGGTCATTTTCTTCTCTTTTGAAATTTTTTGAATTTTCAATCCAGCTACTCTACATATATGTGTGTGTTTTTCAAATTCAATATTGGGATTTAATTAGATGAGATAAGGTTTTGAGAATTAAAATCCATGGTTGATATGAAGGTCAGCTAATATCTGACGGTGAGTTTTAAATTAGAAAAATATAAATTTAGCAAGGAAAAAAATGAAACATCAGGAATATTGGACCCATGTGGGCACTAGACAACATCTGCATGTGCAAATATTGTGAAGATAACAGATCTTTACGCCATCTTTCCGGGCCCCTGCTGTCTCAAATTATGAAAAGGAGACATTTGTTGATCATTGAACCTTTTTTTTATATATATTCTAAAAAAAAAAACTTTTTTTTCTTTTTTACCCTCTTAACATTTTCTTAAATTTTTTTAAGCCTTTATCGTAATACTTTTTTCCCTTCCTATTCCTTTTTTAAATTTTTTAAAATTTTACTCTAATTAATGTTTCAATTTAAAATTTTATAATTATAAACACGATTACAAAATTATTAAATTAAAAATATATATTAGTGAATAACTGAATTTATGCAATTAATTTTATTTTATAATAAATACTTTATTATGCATTATCAATTTAAATAATATTCTTGAAAATAATGAATTGAATTTCAGTTTGATATGATACTATTTGAATTAATCTTGTTTTTTTTTATATATAACCATTTTTTTTTTCTCAAATTAACATTTTATGGTCTTATAAACTTCATCATTATTTACATTTTCAACTTCATTAGTAATAAATAATTGTACTGATGGTGTTAATTTAATACCGTAACTACAATATTTTTACTGACATGATTCCTTAAAATTAAAATAAATTTAAGAAAGAACACACGCAAGATAGTAGTAGTAATAGTAAAAAAACTTGTATTTCGACTGTATCTCTTTGTCTGAACTGGTGCATCGGTGCCTGGGCAGCCCGTTTGAAAATTATTACTCCTAGAGTTATTATTGATCTTATAATATGTATATATTGTTGTGCAGCGGAAGCAAATAGCACGCAAATTACTTACTATTATACAAGTAAATAGTGTATGAAATATTGTACTAAAAATAAATACCAAGAAAATTTCCAGGAAAGGCTGGAGGGGTCACCGGCGGTCCCGCTTAAAACTCAGTCTCCTTAGACAGAATTTCACTCGGATAATTAATAGCACAATATAACAAAACAACTACCCTTGATAATAGTTATAAAACTGAGACAAAATAACACACCGAATTTAACGTGGTTCACCCTTTTACTTTGGGCTACGTCCACGGGACAAACTCCGAAAAATATTCTTCCACTATTAAAAATAGTAGGCTTACAAGAGAGACTTCTCTAGAAATATTTCTAGAGGTACAATTATTACAATTGAGATAAACCTAAAATAATGGCATTCAAGTGTTTCCCAAACACTCCTAAAATTAAACTACTTCACTAATTTGTCACTCCCCAAATAATTCTCTCTCTCTCACAATTCACTAATGTTTTTTTTTCTCTTAATTTGTGTGTTTTGAAGAAGAAGGGGAAGGCCATATATATAGGCCTTCCCATGAGGTTGTTGGCCTAACTTAATTAGGCCAACAACCATTTATTATTATTATTTTTTTTATTTTACATAGTCAAAAAATACCAAATGGTTGGTATTTTCCAACAATTCTCCCCCTACCAACCATATGAATTAACTGTCATTCCTGTAGATGATCGACAAAACTCAAACTTTTCCCTTGGTAGAATCTTTGTTAACATGTCTGCACCATTTTCTTCAGTATGAATCTTTTCAAGCTGTAAAATCTTTTTCTCCAACACATCTCTGATCCAGTGGTATCTCACATCAATATGTTTTGATCTTGAGTGAAAGGAGGAATTCTTTCCAAGGTGGATAGCGCTCTGACTATCACAATAAAGTGAATATCTATCCTGCTGAAATCCAAGTTCATCTAAGAACTTTTTCATCCACAAGAGCTCTTTGCAAGCTTCAGTTGCAGCAATAAATTCTGCTTCAGTTGTTGAGAGGGCAACACACTTTTGCAACCTTGATTGCCATGACACGGCTCCCCCTGCAAATGAAATAAAATAACCTGATGTAGACTTTCTTGAGTCAACATCGCCTGCTATATCTGCATCTGTGTAGCCAATTAACACAGGTTTACCATCACCAAAACATAAACATATTTTGGAAGTACCACAGAGATATCTGAGAATCCATTTCACAGCAGCCCAATGTTCCTTGCCAGGATTAGAAAGGAACCGACTTACTACTCCCACTGAGTGAGCAATATCTGGCTGTGTACATACCATGGCATACATCAAACTGCCAACTGCTGAAGCATATGGAACTCTATCCATCTCTTCTTTCTCTTTATCTGTGGAAGGACATTGTTTTGAAGTTAATTTAAAGTGGTTAGCAAGAGGACAACTAACCGCTTTAGCCTTGTCCATATTAAACCTTTGAAGTACTTTCTTAATATACTTCTCCTGTGACAACCACAATTTCTTGGTGCCTTTATCTCTGATTATCTTCATGCCAAGAATTTGTGCTGCTGGCCCTAAGTCTTTCATAGCAAAAGACTTGCTTAACTGCTTCTTCAGATTGTTAATTTTGGAAATGTTCTGGCCAACGATTAACATGTCATCCACATAGAGTAAGAGAATTATAAAATCATCATCAGAGAATTTCTTCACAAATACACAGTGATCTGAAGAGGTCTTTTTGTAGCCTTGCTCCCCCATAACTGACTCAAACTTCTTGTACCACTGTCTTGGTGCCTGCTTCAAGCCATACAAGCTTTTCTTTAACTTGCAAACATAATCCTCTTTTCCTTTTTCTTTGAAACCCTCTGGTTGTTCCATGTATATCTCTTCCTCCAAGTCACCATGAAGGAAGGCAGTCTTTACATCCATCTGCTCAATCTCCAAGTTGAGACTTGCAGCTAATCCCAGTACTGTACGAATGGATGTCATCTTCACCACTGGTGAAAAAATCTCATCAAAGTCAATCCCTTTCCTTTGGCTGAATCCCTTAACAACTAATCTGGCTTTGAATCGTGGCTGGGAACTGTGTTCATCATGCTTTATCCTGAACACCCATTTATTCTTCAAAGCCCTCTTGCCTGTTGGCAATTTCACAAGCTCAAAAGTTTTATTATCATGCAAAGATTTTATCTCATCTTGCATGGCTTCAATCCATTTCTTCCTCTTCTCATCTGCCATAGCTTCTTGGTAATCCTCAGGTTCTCCCCCATCAGTGAGTAACACGTACTGATCATCCGAGTATCTAGTAGAAGGTTGTCGAGTTCTAATAGATCTTCTCAATGGAACCTGAGGAACTTCTACTGGTGGTGGTGGCTGATTTTCAATCTGGTCCTCATCATCATCCGATTGGACCTCTGTAGGAGCATCGATGTCAGCATTTTCTGGCTGACGATTTTGGATTTCATTTCCAACTTGTCTTGGCACCGCCTGTGGAGGAACTAGCTTTAAGTTTGTTGAATCACCATTGGATTCGGGAATATCCCTTTTCACTTTGTTAATGTCTTCAATGGTTTGATCTTCAACAAATATGGCATCACGACTTCTAAGAAGCTTTTTCTGAACTGGATCATAAAATCTATAGCCAAGCTGATCATGATCTTGACCATAACCAATAAATACACATTCACGTGTCTTGACATCAAGCTTTGACCTCTCATCCTTAGGAATGTGCACAAAAGCTTTGCAACCAAACACCTTTAAATGATTATAGGAAACATCCTTTCTTGACCATACCTTTTCTGGTGTATTATATTGAAGAGGAACACAGGGTGAAAAATTGAGTACATGTACTACTGAGTATAGAGCTTCACCCCAAAAAATCTTAGGCAACTTTGAATGTGATAGTAAACATCTAACTCTCTCCATCAAAGTCCTGTTCATCCTCTCCGCTAAACCGTTCAATTGCGGCGTTTTTGGAGGTGTTGTTTGATGTCGGATACCATGCTCCTTGCAGTAGGTATCAAATGATCCCATGTATTCTCCACCATTGTCTGTCCGAATGCATTTTAACTTCTTCCCAGTCTCCCTTTCAACTAAGGCATGAAATTGCTTGAACACGTCTATTACTTGGTCTTTTGACTTCAAAGTATATACCCACATTTTTCTTGAATGATCATCAATGAAAGTCATAAAGTATTGAGCACCACCAAGTGACTTTGACATTGGTCCACACAGATCTGAGTGAATCAGATCCAATACATTCTTCATTCTGGAAGGAGTGGAACCTTTGAAAGCAACTCTGTTTTGTTTTCCAGCCAGACAGTCAGCACATTTCTTCAAATCCACTTTATCAACTCCAGATAATACATTCTTCTTTACCAATTGTGCCATCCCTTTCTCGCCCATATGACTGAGTCTTCTATGCCATAGTTCAGTCATATTTTCTTTCTCCACTGCATTCACAGAATCACCGGAGAGCTTTACTTGCATCACATATAGCTTGGAGCACTTTTTACCTTTTCCATATACCAAGGAGCCTTTAGTAAGTTTCCATTGACCATCCTTGAAAGTACTACTGAAACCTTCATCATCAAGCATACCAATGGAAATCAGGTTTAGCCGAAGGTTGGGAACATGTCTGACATCTTTCAAAAATAATCTCATCCCATTTTCTGTCTTTAAACAAATATCACCTCTGCCGATGATCTTGGCTATACCCTTGTCTCCCATTTTGACAACACCAAAATCTCCTTGTTTATATGTTGAGAAAAATTCTTTATGTGATGTGGCATGAATGGTGGCACCACTATCACCTACCCAGTCCAATTCACTGGATGCAATATTCACATCATTATCATAAAAAATAACATGAAATTCTTCAATGGTGGCAGCCATGGTTTCTCGTTCATCATCACTGCTATCATCTCGCTTAATCTCTTTGCCTTTGTTCTTCTCCTGTTTGAACTTTCGACAGAATTTCTTGATATGTCCCTTCTTTTTACAGTGATGGCATTCAACATTTACATATTTGTTTGATTTTCCTCGACTTTTATCTCTGGTATTTGAACTCCTGAACTTGCTCCTCCCTCTAGAATCAGTAACCAGAACATCTGGTTGAGATGTAGATACTGAATTTTGAGATCTCCTTCTCATCTCTTCATTCATAATTGAACTCTTGACGGATTCCAAACTAACAATACCATCGACTGCTGAATTAGTGATGGAAATCTTCAAAGTCTCCCAAGACTCTGGCAAAGAGGAAAGTAGTAAAAGACTGAGTACCTCATCATCAAATTTTATGCCCATTCCTGACAACTGGTCCACAAAACCTTGAAATTCATTCAAGTGATCCGCCAAAGATGTACCTTCTCGGTAACTAATTTTGACCAGTTTAGTCAAATAGAGCAACTTGTTATTCCCTGTTTTAGAAGCATATAACTTTTCAAGCTTCTCCCATAGGGATTTAGCATGAGTCTCTTTACAAATGTGATTATACACATTGTCTTCAACAAACTGTCGGATAAAACCACACACTTGCTCATGCTCGAACTTCCAGTCTTCATCTGATTTATCATCAGGTTTTGATGTGGTGAATACAGGCAAATGCATTTTCGTCACAAATAGGAGATCCTTCATCTTGTTTCTCCATATGTGGTAATTCGAGCCATTTAGGCTGATCATCTTGTTTATCTTTGTCTCCATCTCTTTAATACAAAGAGGTTAACTCCAATACTGTGTGCTTGAACCACAGCTCTGATACCACTTGTTGTGCAGCGGAAGCAAATAGCACGCAAATTACTTACTATTATACAAGTAAATAGTGTATGAAATATTGTACTAAAAATAAATACCAAGAAAATTCCCAGGAAAGGCTGGAGGGGTCACAGGCGGTCCCGCTTAAAACTCAATCTCCTTAGACAGAATTTCACTCGGATAATTAATAGCACAATATAACAAAACAACTACCCTTGATAATAGTTATAAAACTGAGACAAAATAACACACCGAATTTAACGTGGTTCACCCTTTTACTTTGGGCTACGTCCACGGGACAAACTCCGAAAAATATTCTTCCACTATTAAAAATAGTAGGCTTACAAGAGAGACTTCTCTAGAAATATTTCTAGAGGTACAATTATTACAATTGAGATAAACCCAAAATAATGGCATTCAAGTGTTTCCCAAACACTCCTAAAATTAAACTACTTCACTATTTTGTCACTCCCCAAATAATTCTCTCTCTCTCACAATTCACTAATGTTTTTTTTTCCTCTTAATTTATGTGTTTTGAAGAAGAAGGGGAAGGCCATATATATAGGCCTTCCCATGAGGTTGTTGGCCTAACTTAATTAGGCCAACAACCATTTATTATTATTATTTTTTTTTATTTTACATAGTCAAAAAATACCAAATGGTTGGTATTTTCCAACATATATATATATATATATAATTTTATTATTAAAATATTTTTATGTGACAAAAGTAAGATTTTTTTTAAAAAAATAAATAATGTTTTTTTACTTTATAAAATGATATTTTAAGCTAATTTTTTAAAATAATTTTTATCATGGGATAAAGGGAATATTATTATTATTATTTATTCTCCAGTATTAGCTTTACTCGCAATTTTAATTAATAATGGAATTAATGAGCTACCTTTGTTATTAATTAATTACTTGAATGTTGGGACAAGTAACAGGTGGGCTTAATAATCTCCAGTTAAATGCCTCACGCATGGTTTATTTTGGATAAAAAACAGAAATAGAAAGAAAATAAATTTTTAATACGTATTCTCAATAACAAATTATGTATAATTTGTTCTGATCGAAACAGTTAAAACTGTTATTAACAATAATAAGAGTTTCTCTAATTAATAAACGAACATTTCGGGCACTTGGTAAAATGAAATAATTGGTAAATTTTTTACATAATTATTTTAATTAACAATTTAAAATGATGTATTTGATGATAATTTATTGTAATCTCATTATAAATTAAAAAAAAAATTAAAATCTATACTTTTATTAAGGTATAATGAATTTATAATAAATTAGACTTTACAATACAAAATAGTAGAAACCATTTAAATTGACTTATCTTATTAATTTATTATTAATCAACGTGGAATTTGTCCTTAAGCCTAATTTTTTATAATTTCATTCCTTTTCATTCTTTTAGTTTATAAGGTTTAACAATTGTACAACACAAATTTTAATTAACTGCCTATTTTTTAATGGAGAATATACTAAATAATGAGAGCTGATTAAAAAAGCCGTGCAGATATTGAAAATATCATTTCCCTTATTTTCTCTCTTATTTTCTCAGACATGCATTGCCTGTCGCTACAATTCATTTTACTTTAAATTAGATTAATGAACTGTTTGTTAGACTTGTGAAGGGAGGAGCCTTTTTTTCTCCTTTCTTTCTTTCTATATAGTGCATATGAAATCATAAAATATATGTATTTTAAAAATAACAAGTTATATATAAAGTTGAAGTTAATTATAAATCTTGGAACGAATACTTACAATTAGGAAATATCATGATTAGTATTTTTTTAGTAAATATGTGTAAGTCAATTAATTAATATTTTAATAAATACTAACTAATAAATTTTATTCCATAACATAAAATAAATTTGATTCACAAATTATCCGTACATAATCACAATTAATAGTAAAGAGTATTTAAATTTTCGTTGAAATCTAATTAATGGGAAAATGAAAAAGAAGAGGAGCGTGGAACAAATATATGTTTTGGTGATAAAATTTTCTTAAGCAGGAATTAAATGTTTTTTTAGTAAATCATCAATTTGAAGTCATATATAATTAGACATTTTATCAACTTATCTGCACGCTATGAAATAAGCACAAGTTGTACTTAATCTTATACTTATAGCTTGTTCCAAATATTATTTCAAATACCTTAGCATATAGATAGTCAAATATATGGTATTTGAAAATCATTTTTTAATAAAAGTAGATAAATTTAAATAAATTCACATCAAATTGACACTTTCAAATTTTTATTTATGATTTAATTTATTATGGACCGGATCCAACTAATTATAAATTATGATTTAAAAATAAAAATGAATAAAAATTAGATTATATATATGATTGGCCATGGATAGAATTTTTCGAGAAATGAATTTTTTTTTACCATATTGACATAATAATTTCCTTCTGTGAAATAAATAAAACACAAAATAAATACATGGGTTGCAAATTTATATAATATGATATTTGATTTTTATAAATAAAATAGTAAATACTATATTTCACTTTAAAGATGTTATTTTATTCGGTGTTAAAAAAAGGAAAGTTTATTTCTTTTAATGCTTGGTCCAATAAATTTGACTTTAAGTGCATTCACTTTTATTTTGACTTTTACTTGTCCTTAGCCAATAAAAGCTTGACTTTGCAAAGACTTTTTTTAGATGTACTCCAGAGAGAAACTCGTAAATTGATGACACCACTCAATTTTCACCGCCAAAGAGGATAAAATATTAACTAGACATATGTACAGTACTAATTTTGATTACTACATTACTTAAATTTATTCTAATTAAAAATATTTATGCATCAATTATATTAGAAAAATAATTATTTTAGTTTTATATTTATTATTATAATAATAAATATAAAACTAAAATAATTATTTTTTAATACAATTAATATATAAAATATTTTTAATTTAAATTAATTTGATCTATTTAAAATTTTTTTAATTATATAAAAATATTGTTTAATTACATAATTTTTTTTTTGAGGTAAAATTACGAATGATGGATTATCATGTAATACCATCAATTTCCAATAATTATAATTATATCTAATTTTTTATCATGTTGTACCTTAGTCATGGGAAAAAAAAAGGGGTGGGAATTCTTTATGCTTTTATTTATTAAAGCCAAAATGATTATTAAAGTTTTAATTCATTAAATGCAAGTCATATTAAATTATGAATTATAATTAATAAGAAAATTAGGGCACGTATATATAATGTGCCGACTAATTAAGTTGAATAAGTTTTTATTTTAATATATTGTAAAAACCAAACTATATATAGAAAATACTTAAAAATAGAAATGCTACTTGGAAAGATTCCCTGGTTCCATTTATATATTTCTGAAAAAAAAAAGAAAAATGAAAAAAAAAGGAAGAATAAGAAGAAGACATTAGAAAGAAAACAAATATACACTAGTTGCGTAGTTGATGGAAAGGCAAATATTCCATCAATGGCCTGCGGAAGTTCTCTATATACAGACAACATTAGCCAGCAAAGAGAATCTTCATTTCTCTCTCTCTCTCTCTATCTTCTAAGAAATTAATTATTATTATTTTTTAACAAGAATAAGAAAGTGAATATCATATGTGCATGATAATAATAATAATAACAATAAAATCCCTAGCAAAACCCTAAATAATAATTCATTGGCCTTTGGTATTATGGTTTGTCCAGTTATAAAACCATAATTCGTCCTTGACCTTAGCAATGTCCCTGTTCACACATCCAACGGTATCAAATTATAAATTCATTAATTAGAATTAAAATCCATAATAAAATTTTAAAAAAAAGATGCTTATAATCTTCATATTTCATCATATACTCGTGAGCTAATCATATGCAAGCACATGCAGTGTTTCCTCTGGTCAACCATTCCCTTAACCGTTTAAGCATTTCTTAATAATCATATCATAATGCTTCCATGGCGGGACTCGCGGCTCTATATATTTTATATATTATGATTAGTTCTTAGTTTTTTTTTTCTTTATTTCATCTACACGTCTGTTCATACAAAATAAAAAATATAAAGAAAGAGTGGTGACAGGGAGATTGTAAGTTATATATTGATTTTTAATTCTGATTGGTACTATTGTTTTCCCGAAGAACTGGTTGACTTATTTACTAGATGAGTTCACTCTGCAACAAGTAATAATTTGATGGGAATATTCTACTTAAGTTATAACGTTCATTTTCTTAACTAAAAAAGAGGTTATTAGATGTATTAATTATTATATTGTTTATTTCATGATGTTTCAATTTAAATGCTTTCATAGAGAAACACAAATTAATTATTTCTTGTAAGATTATAGTGATTACTATTTCATGATTATAGTTCACAGATATAAGTTCCTTTATGTAAACGTTATCAAGTGTCAAATAGGGAAAGATAAATAAGGTGATTGTGGAGAGAATTTTGCCACTGCAAAATGAAGAAGATGGATGAATCGACCAGTGTGCTAATAATCGAATCCGAAAATTTGAATCATAAATTTAGGTATATATAGTTCCCCGCAAGTAGCTGAGCAATCAGAAGATTATTATTTTTGAACTCAAATAAAATCGATCTAATTCTAACCTCATTAATAAAAGTTAGCTATCAGTACTGCCCACTGCATGTTTATCCCCACTGGGGTAAGGGAATTAATTGTAGAATTAGATAAGGTTTTTGTGGGGTCTTTCCTATTTCTATGTGATATTAGTCCAATTCATCCCCACTTTGGGCCATTTCTTCAATCATTTTGCTCCATAAATAATAATGCCAAAGATATATGTACCATTTTTTGCTGCAAAATTTTGGTATTTATGGTTTATTTATAATTTAAGTGAAAAACTTTTTCCCTGTAGCCAATCTATCTGTCCCTCGATTTTGCTACGAATTGAATTTGTACCATTCTTCTATTTTTTTTTTTCTTTTGGCTTCAATTGCAGCTCCCAATTCAACCAAACATGATGTAAGATTGATATTTTAGATGATCATATATCGTTCTAGAATAACATATATATAAATGTTACGATTATTTTTTATTTTTTATAATCGAATTCGAATCTTTCAACTGATTTTGAATTTGAAACATTATGAAATATGTTTTAATAACTATAAGAAGATGATCATATATTATAATCAAATATTGATCTGTAATCATACACGCATTAAAATTGTTAATGGTATATTGCAAGAGCCATGAAGTATAGATTGAATTAGGATTTTGGTGTGCAGAGAAATGGTTCATTCAGTAGTTTAATTCGCAGGTCAGGCAGAGAGAGGACCCAATACATAAGAAGTTCCTAATGGTAGGGAGAGAGAGAGAAAAAAAAAAGGGGACCCACCACCTATTCTGAGGATATGCCACATTCTTCAGGTCAAGTACACTAAAACAGACAAGAAAAGCATCGATCATTACACAAAGATAAAGTGGGGAAAATTTGCAGCAGTGGATAGCCATACAAATCCATTTCATTCATCCATTTAATTTTACATTATAATATACATTTATATATACTGATATACACATATATATATAGAGGAAGAGAGAGAGAGAGAGAAGGGGTCCCACTACATTTACTCACACAATTTTAAGCAAAAGCTGTAACGTGGGTCCTTCCCGATACCGGCCGTCGATCCATTGGACGCTTAAATGAGTAGGCTATGACGTGATGCATCGCATGTAAAAGGTAAAACAACACCCCCGCCCCCCTAATTTAATTACTTAATTAATTAACATTACCATTAAATTCCATTATTTTATAGTATTGATCAAAGTTAACTTTGTGTAAACTTTCAATTTTTCTATTTTCCTTTTATTTTTTAAAAAAATTCCCTTTACTCCCTAATCAGCTAGCAAACATAATGTAAAAGTAATTAATTAATTAAGTTGGAAATTGGGAATTGAGGATGGCCAACAAGGAAGCCAGCGGAAAACTATAATTAGAGATATTAAATGACATCATTAACAACAGTGATTGTCGGCAAACCCATTTTTAACCACCTTTACTAACTGTTAAACATATGGAATTTGCACTTGTTTGTCTGCCATTATTATTATTTTATATGCATTTTCAGTTATCTAAATATATTCACTTAATAAAGCACTTTCGTACTGTTTATTACACTGCTAATTCTTAACCATAAACAATATTTTATATTTTATTGCAACCTTCTTTTGTTTATTTTAGCATATTTCACTATGGAATTCTTTTAGGTAATTATTAGTGTATATAAGAAATGAAAATAGCAAAAGAGAGAGAGAAAAATCATACATATTGGAGCAAATTGCTAATAATAGAGGCATCAATACTAATAACCAAGTTTCTCATTTATAACTATTATTTTTTTAAAAAAATCATTTATAACTATTATTAGTTTATCCAAATTATGCAAAATTTCATTAAAATGAACAAAATTTAAAACAAAAAGAAATGAAAATATAAAATTTGAAATATATTTTACGAAATTAAACTATTCGAACGGAAAGAAGGCCTATGTAAAATTTAAAAATTTTAAGGAATTTATTATTGTTACAATTGCAAGTGTATAGATAACAACAAAAATAGAACACAAATACAAAGATCCAAATAAGGGGCAACGAAACGCAGCCTTTTTTACCTGATTTTCGGACGCTAAAATTTTAAAAATTAAAACAAAAGCCCATGCCCCACAAGCCACTAAACAGGAAAGATTTTGTGTCGTAACGGTTCAATGATTGCTCAAAGAAGCATTCCTTTTTTAGTTTTTACCATCCAAAAAATACCAAATTTAAATACCTTATTTTATAATATAAATATCAAATTCATCGGCCGACCTTCGCTTTTTTTATTTCTTATTTTGAATTAAATAAAAGTAAAAAAAAAGATAAGATAACTTAATGGCGCTCTCTCCAACACGTGTGAGTCGACTTTAGTGTGGGACCAGAAACTACCTCAGCCAACAGTGAATCCAAATTAAAATGGCAAAATTGTAGATAAAAGAGAGGAATAGAGATTTATTTAATTAAGATGTGGTGGGAGCTGGAGAAAGCAAGTTCATTGCATATATATTATATATAATAATAATAATAATCGAATTGCGCTGGTATATGGAGTGTTAATATATAGTCACATCATAAGTATCAAAATCGGGGCCTGATGCCGATATGCAAAATAATAATAAATATCCAAATTTGAAAATGAAATATTATATAATGATATATAGTCACTGTTTGAGTAGCTACATTTCAATTTTCAGGACCATAAGTATTTCTTTTTGCTGTATCGCTGTCCACACGACTGGGTTTTGTCCCATTTCTATCTATACTTAATTTTTTTTTTTGAGAAGTTCTATCTATACTTTATTTATATATTTATATTTTATTAAACTGAGGTAGATTTTTATTTTTTGGAAATTATGTTCCGATATACCGGCCCATTTGTTTTTCGACTGATAATGATGCCATTTAATTTTGTTGATATATATTGCACCAAAGGAAAGACATATAATTAATATTAAAGAGAAAGGGAGAATCTTTGTAGGTGAAGTTAATAATTTTGGAATTGATTTGCATGTTTATGTATATTAATTTGTAACAGTAAAATATATATGATTTAGTGATAAAATGAAATTACATTTCTTCTTACAATTTCAATTTTTTTTTTAAAAAAAATTGTTTTTAAAAAATATCCACTTTCTATGTCTATAAAACACTAATTATATATACTAATGGAATGCAACATTAGTTGCCGTTGTTTGTGGTACAAAACTATTGCCCTTTTTATGAGAAAACTCTTAATGATTATATTAATTTCACCAACTCATTTTCATTTTCATTTATTAGCAGTTATTAGACAGTACAAAAGGGATATTGATTGTTTGAATATTGACGGAGATGAATTTGAATATACATTAATTTTTGACACTTATTTTTACACCCCCCCCCCCCCAAAAAAAAAAAAATTATGTACTTAGACTTTGATATTTCTCTCAATTCCAACATATGTACTCACAATCTGGTCAAATAATACATTTCCCTTGTCTGTAAATGAGAAAAGATAGATAGTCAGAAATTTTATATTCAACTCACGACTTATAATGAGTATCGTCTTTGGTCTATAAATTGTTATCAAAATCTTTAAATTGGTAAAATGAATGATTTTGAATCACACAAAAAACTTAATATGGTATTAAAATTAGTTTACAGTGTGATTATATTAATTCTAAAAAAGGCTCTATAAAGAGCATGATAATGTTCACCCTTTTAACAAAGAATGAGATGAGATGATAGAGATCTATGGAGTACTTTTAAAACTTAAAAAGGATATACTCACAGACATGTTTATTTTGTTTTTGATGCAGATATAAATTAAATTTGGATTTATATAATTAATTTTGAAGCACGAAAGAAGGGAATTAGACTCAAAACTATTGCTCAGATTATATATAAATTAACTATTTTTTGATATGCAATTTATATAATTATTATTTACTTCATTAAAATTATATGTTAATTAAAATATAATAAGATTGCAAGAAACTAAAAATAAATAAGAAATATTTTGAAGAAAGAAATCAAGATCTTACCTTTTACAGAGTTGATTGATCAGATCTACAGTAACATATATATGATAATAGAAAAAAAAATGTTATTAAGAGCGAAGGAAAAAAAATTAAAAAATATTTTGACGAACTCCATGTGTTACTCATGACAAAAATTAAAATTAAAATTGGTAAAAATAATCTAGGTCATTGAATAAATAAAAGTCTGGAGAGACTAAGCAATCTCCTTTTTTTCTTTTTAATTTATCTCAATAAGCGATTATTTTTTAAAAAAATTACAGCTTGATAGAATTGGAGAAGTGAAAGTAATTCATATAAATTATATAATTATAGTAAATCACCCAAAGCTATAACTAATAGATTTACTCTTTAAGAAGTTTTTGGTTAATCAAGTTCGGAATAATTAAGTTAATGTTAATTAAGCAATACGCTATGCCGTTTAGGTGATTCTTCAAGAAAGAAAACTTGCATTGATGCTTTAGGGAAGTTGATGAATAAAGCAAAAGCCCTGTTTGATAAAAATCCGTATTAATATGTTTTACCAATAAAAAAAGAATAAACCAGAAAATTATTTAGTGGCATTAAAAACAAGCATAACAGAAAAACTATACCTTGATAGCTTATGATTAATATTAAGATAGACTATAATATGATTGTCCAAATATATAATTAAGAATTAAATACTATATGGAGTGAAATTTTTTGACAATCACCTAAATAAAATCAATTATTATTTGATAAAGTCAAAGTAATTTAATTTTTCTTTTTTTTTTAATTATTAGAATAATAATTGTTCTCTGTTAACTGGTAACTCCACATAGCTGATAACCATTAATATTTTTATTTTTATTTAAGTTTTTAATAGGATAATTTAGCCTTTTTATTTAAAAAAGCAAGACTTTGCAAATAATGAATGTTTGACTTTGATTATGTAATAGCTAGCACTAACAAAAAAAAGAAGAAGTGTTGATACCTTTTTTAGAAACCAAAAAAGCTACTATATTAAAAAAAATTTGTCAAACGTCTACTTAATAGGAAAATATTATTTAATTTTAGAGAAATTAGCAACTAACCACACAACATAATTACAAAAAATTTTATAATTATCAGCTGCAGCAAATTCCTAGTTTTCTTAAAAGAATAATTCTTTGATATATATATACATATAGTCTAGTCCATGAAAATAATCATTAGTATTGGATGATATTTTGTTGTAATCAAGGAAATGAAAGAAAATTAAATGTAAAAGAGATTGCAATAAGTAAGAAAAAGAATTGATGGGATATATATATTTATATATATATATATATATTGTAATTTGTAATGGGAAGAAGATAAACAGATTTTGAAGATTCTAATCAACAAGTAGTTTGAAATAAGAACTAAAGCATCATCTCTATGTCCTTGAAACAAAGAAAGAGGCTGAAATATACTTTCATTATCTTTAATCCATCTCTTTCTAAAAAGGATGATGACAACCAATTTGACATGAAATATCAACTATCAGTGGGATTAGACATTGTGCTGCTTATTTTTAATTATTATAAATCCCTCATCAAATTACATTAATTAATAATATGTAATAATTTCCTCTAATTTACAATTGGACAACTTTATTTTTATCAATGAAATAATTACCCTCTTAATCATATTTTATAATTTTTTTTATTTTTATCAGTGATATTTTAGTAATTTTATAATAAACTTATAGTAAACTCATAATATACTCATAATAAATTATGTAAAATTATAAACTCATAATAAATATATGATAAATTCATAATAAACTATCAAAATTTAATATTTTTATAAAAAAAATTATAAATTTTGTTGAATCTGTAAATATTTTTAAAAATATAGTAAATTTAATTTTTTATTATTTTTTTTGATATTTTTGTAAAAATCCCTTTATCAACGCTATGGCTGCTATAGCAATTTTGATGTTAAAACTGACCATAGATTTAGATTAATACACTTGACATTACCCAAAATATGACCCACAATTTTTCAATAGGAAGCACACCACGTTCCCATCTGGATTATACCTAAAAGCCCTTTGCTTATTGAGAAATGAAAAGGGTCTATTCAATTTGACCCTTTTGTATCCCACTTAAATATAACTATAAGGCCCATTTACATTACAATCAACATTAGCGCATGCCCCACCTTTATGTTTTTTTCTTAACCCTTCAATTGAAAATCATGTTATTAGCTTTAATCACCATATACTTCCTCTCAATTTATTTCTCTTTTTTTCAAATTGCATGTCTTTTTCATTAACTAATAATAGTGTTTATTAATTACTCTCAGTTCACATAATCTACAAAAAAAAACATAATAATTTATTCTAATCATAATTATTAAAATAGGTCTTTAATCAAATATCTATGAATCAGCTGATTATTTAAAATGTAAGAGGAACATTTTAAAAAATAAAAATATAAAAAAGAAAATAAAGGGGACAATTATAATTGATAATTTGACTTTTAATGACATGGATGACAGCATCTTAAACCTTAATGGTGGATTAAAACTATTAACCCTTATTAATTATGAAAAAAGTTGTGCTAAAAAGTGATTTATTAATCTAATTTTCTCGGTTTGTCTCCCTTAATCAAGAATTACTATTAAATATCCTCTTTCGCCTATAGTGGTGAATGATAGTCAAGTTTCATTGAAGATTACATCATTGACCTCGATTAAGGAGATAATTAGGCTCACTCCCTCCATTTTATTTCGACAGCCTTAAGTACCCTTGCAAGGCTAGTAATTAAAGACGATAAATGAGGGAGAATTATAGTAAAGAAAACAAGAAATGGAGTCCTTGTCTTTCTTCTCTCGCCAGAGTCGGCGGCTGCACAGTGTAGTACTCGTATCCTTTTATGTATATGTAGAGTAGTTATTACTGCTGGATGTTACAAAGTCAAATGGGAATGAAAAAATTCAATGGAAATCAGAGGAAGAAAATGAACCATATTGAAGAAACTAAGATGACGATTCTATAACTTCATATGTAAACATATGACTGCTCAAGTCTTCAAGAAAAGAAATGCAACTATAAAGAAAGATTATTCTTAGTTTCAAAATATAATTTATTAGTTGACAAGTCGATCTTTTTCTATTTTCATCACGTTATAATACAAAATAAAATAACATTAGTATATATATATATATATATATGAATACAACTACATTGAAATATAAGAGATTATAACCGTAAGTAATTAAAGAAGATATATCCATGATAAATCTCTTAATTATTAGTAAAAAAAAGAAAAAGACCAACTTTATAAAATAACATCACTATTAATTAATCCATTATTTCAAGTCTCAACCTTTTTTTTTAAAAAAAAAATTGAATTATTATCTTCCATACAAGACTATTCGAGCAAAATTTTTATCCTTTGAGTGATTCAAAATATTACGAATATTTTTACTTCTCAAACTGATAGTGAAAAAACCTCCATCTTTTTTTTGCTCTGGTTGATTCCAACCTGTATCATCCTCGGAATTTGATTATTTTTCCAAGAAATTGTAAGTTTGAGTCTTGCTCGAAATTTTTGAAACATCTTTCTCTGCTACATGTAATTTCTTCTCACTAAAACCTACATCCATGAAATCATAATATGAATCATCTTTGTTCGCCATGGTCCAATGTTTTTTCACTCCCAAATACTAATTATATGAAGATATAATAATAAAAGGATACTGTGAATTTAGTCCAAATATATATTATTACAAGATTTTCTCTAACAAAGATTCTTGCATTAATATATCAAAAATAGGAAAGTCACTCGTCAAAATTTCTATATTAGATAATACTCAAATCTAGCAAAATAATAAATAATAAATAACATACTATATGCTTAAATATATCCAATAATATCTTGGATAAAATTAATATATAAGAAAATGCTAAATTTATCACCAATCATTGTATCATCTTTTCATTTTATATTATTTTATTTTGATAAGAATAATATATAAATTAATTAATAGTTATTTAATAAGTGTAGAATTATATTTTTTTTATTAAAAAAAACTTGATTTGTTTTGATTGTTCAATTTTGATTTTGCTATTGCATAATACATGAATACTGAGATTTATTATGTTTTATTTATTTTTTCATTATTATATATGTTTGCACCAAAAAAATTATTGGATCTGGCCTAAGAGCAATGCATGAAAGCCCATATATCAGGTTTGGAGAAAATAGTTGAGTTGACTACGAAGCCTATGAAAAAGTGCAACACCTGATAATTGCTAGCGGAAGAAACAGAAGTGGGGAACATGGAAGAAGTATTGAAATTATCAAATATGAAAATAATCACACATCAAAAAAAAGATGTTAATAAAGGATATATAACTGGAAAAGATCAATAGATTTATTGTTTTAAAGTTTTAGATTGAGATATAATGTTAAGTCCATGAGTGTATTCTCTCATTAACGTCCATTAAGCATATGTTCCACGTAAGTAAATTTTTCAGTACTAACATGTGATATCAGAGTTGTCGTTCAGCAGAGACGAGTATAAAAACGGTATTCGTATTCTGTGATTGTTCATATTCCTTCATGTGGAAGAGCAAATATTACTTTCTTCATGTGGAATAGCAAATATTACTTCTGGTGGGGCCCAGATAGGTGAAAGGGCTCTAAGCGATGTCGTTTACTCAAGTCCAGGTCCAAAATCTTTCTGCTTAAACGGGAGTCTAAAGCCTAATATGAGAGCTCACATTTAAGAGATATTATTAGAATTATAAGTGTGAGAAAATTCTTACATCAGAAAGAGATGAGATTAATGAAAGATATATAAGTAAAAAAGACCCATAAATCAAATGCTTTAAGATTTTGAATTGAGATGTGGTGTCAAGTCTATGAGTGTATTCCCTCATTAAGGTCTATCAAGCATATCTCCTACGTAAACTTTTCGACTTCAATATGTTGTACCAGAGTCGATGGTTTGACAAAGATAAATACGAAGACAGTGTTCATATCTTATGCTTGTTCACATCCCTTTATGTGAAAGAGCAATATTATTTTTGGGAGGTGAGCAGGTCAATGAAAATATAAAGGGCTTTAAGTGTTATTGTATATATTCAGGTTCATGTCAAGCTCTTGAAAGAATTATGTTTAGGAAGGAGTCTAAGCCTGTTGTGAAAATTTATACTTGAGAGAAAGATTGTCAAAATTATTAAGTGTAAGAAAAATCTCATATAAAAAATAGATGAAATTAATGAAGGATATATAAGTAAAAAAGACTCATAAGTAAATTGCTTTAAGATTTTGAGTTAAAGTGTGATATTAAATATCTGTGTAAATTTTTTTTTATTAAAGCCCATTAAACATATTTTCAAGATAAGCGGGCATTCCTGGGTCAACAAAGAAATAAGATTGATGAGAACATGGATAGAGCACCGAAATATTCCTAGAAAAGCATATCAAACAATATCAACTAAAATTGTTCTTCACTTGTTTGACAAATTACTTGTATCATTTTTTTTAGCGATTCCTGTCAGCATTGTCGTACTCCGTTTAAGAAGTTATTATGTAGTTTATTTGTAAAACCTCTTAACTTAGTATTTAAGAGGCCTTTTTTAAACATTTATTCTTAAGGAATTTAAGCAACTCGATGAGGATTTTGATTCTATTTCTGATCTTTTTTAGAATCTTGCTCTTTCATTCTAATTAGAAGTCAGTTACATGCAATTTGGTTAAGAAATTTAAAGCTCTCTAGCATGCCACACATTCAACTATAGGCCAAAATTTATTATTTCTCAAACAAATAATATATGAAAGGCAACAAATCATTATAGATACGGTATATTTATATAGCCATTTGTATGTATTTAGTATATGACTACATTTGTGAGAATTTTGGTGTTAATATTAACGTAATATAAGCGTAGCATTACTCCAATATATATGTATAGTTCAACTTATTGGCATCAACTATCCTACAATAATTTCTTTTTTTTTTGCCCAATATATATCCTACAATAATTTCTTTGATCAAAGAATAAATTTTTATAAAATTTTTTTAAGTTTTTGGAAAATAACGTATCATCTATAATTGTAAATAAATTTTTATGTGCATATTTTATTAATAAATGTGTTATTAAAGTGATCAAATTATAATAGAACGTTCTAGAAATATTAAATAAGATTGGATGGATGATGGCGGATTTGCATATCCTTAATCCTAGGCTTAGAGTATTAGCATATCTGCTAGCCGCAAGGTGAATGCTACATGGCAAATTAATGCTACACAATTTTTTTTTTAAAAGGGATAAATAGAGAAATTAATTTTGAGAATTCATTCATGAAATAATTATGGGTCTTGATGTTTGATTTAAAATTTTTTATAATATTTAAAATGATACTTAATTTGCTGGGCCGGACCGGCCGGTGATTCGCTGGTAAAGCTACTCGGCCGAGGCAAAAAGACAACATCAGCTTACAATTTAACTCAGCTGGGCTGGAGCTTGTTTATGAGAGCTTTTATTAAAAAATAAACTAGTTTTTAATTTTTTTTGTGAGGCCCATATGATTGTAAATGGGCTTCTCATTAAAGTAATTCAGCTTCTTCTCTTCCTCTTGTAAGCCCCTTGTAGGCCTTGAGAATCGAAATATCATATTTCTTTTTTAAATATCCAAAATAAAATTATTTTTAAAAATATCTATTTTTGTTTTAAAAATTAAAAATATATCCTATTTTTAAAAATAAAGATGGTTTTGTTGGGCATCTTTGCGCAAAACGTCAATGAGAAAGGGAGGAGTTTTTAATTCTAATGTAAATATGATAAATTTAAAGTAATATATAAAAAATGTATGTAATATCACCTTATTAAAATAAATATATAAAATAAATATAAATATTTTCAATAATTTTTTTAATAATGTGAATCTGATTAATTACATTTAATAATACTGTTAACAATATTACGAAATAATATTGAATATAGTATTATATATTTTAATAGCTTCTCCACAACTTTAATTTAATTAATAATAACAATATGATCCTCGCATGGAATTCGACTTCAAAATTTAGAATCCGAAAAATAGTTAAATTGGGAAAGGACAAAGAAGATGCTGATAACGACACGAAGGTTTCCAAAATAAATAGATTCTTCTAAGAAGGCAGCCAGTATTTAAAAAAAAAAAAAAATCGTTGACGTGACAGCCTTTTTCTCGTCGCCAGCTCCTATTAACTGAAATTTGAGTCACAAAAATCTTCTTACTAATTGACGACCCTACTCCTTCTCTCTACCAATCGATCTATCATTGCCAATTTAAATCAGCTCTTTCAATCGAATCCTCTCTCAATTAAGCCTTCTTAATATCTCTCAGAACCGGCAATACTAAAGCTTTTCAATTCCAATTCAGATGATTGTGGTTAGTAAACAAGATGAAAAATCCCCAATTCTGCAGAAAAAGCTCTCAGAGCTCGTTATCAATGAATTAGAACTACAAGTAGAAGACGGACAAGGAGCCTTTGACGAGAAAGCAAAAACCGAGACGACTACTTTGGATTGTACGACACCGACGGCGAAAGAACATAAAATACCTGATACGATGACGTGTCCTCCAGCTCCGAGGAAACGTAAGGTTCCATTAGCTGTGAAAGGTAACGCCTCAAACAAAGTTAGGGTTGTCAAAGAGTTTTATGCCTCGCCGGATCTCGAAACTGTTCTCGGAATTAATAAAGTCTCTTCCAGGATTTCATGGCTTGCCAGGCGAAGCCACCGGTAAGTCATGGAAATTATTCACTTGATCATTACTTTGCTAGATTAAAAATGAGCATACTTACTAATTGCGAAGTCATCATTAATTAGCTAGGTTGATAGCTTCCTTTCTTTTCAAGTTATTGTTTCTGAATACATAACCAACATAGCGTGTTCTGGCTTTTTACCAACAAAGCGTGTTCTGGCTTTTTGCTTGCGGCTTTCTTTTTTCCCTTTCTTTTCTCCTATTTTTATCACATGTTCACCTGTCAATTGTGGATATATCACGTCTGTATAATTTCAATTTTCAAATTGTCGTAATGTAATTCAAATTTGTTGGTGGTGAAATTAGTGGCAAGAGACTATTATAACAAAGCTTCATCAAATCAAAGTTTTTTATTAGTATAGGGGAACACTGTAATTTTTTATTAGTATAGGGGAACACAGTAATCTCCCATTTTAGGCCAGCTACATGCTGTGAATAGGCAAATTCTTGAATATAATGGGGAGGCCATATTGTGGCTGTAGAGCCATGTTGTCTATTGGCGCATGTTTGTATTCAGTAGACAGAGAGAAGGAAAACCTTTGAAGAATCATTGCAAGAACTTCTTTCACTTCCAGCATTGCAAAATTCTGGCCAATGCAAGTTCTTGGACCGATTCCAAAGGCAATAAAAGCATTGGGGTGTTTTGCTGCCTTGGAGATTCCATTTGCAAACCTAATTGGATTGAACTCGTTTGCATCCTCTCCCCAGTATTCTTTGCTTCTGTGTATCTTTGCTATAGGAATTGATACCCATGCATCCTTTGGGATCTTCATATTCCCCAATTTCATTTCTTTTGTTGTTTCTCTAAACATTTCTACTACAGGACAGTACAGCCTCAAGGTCTCTAGCAGAACCATGTGCACCTACAGAATTTGTAGCCATTTTCAGGACCTTTTTTTTTCTCACAATCATATAAATTTAAAAAGAGAAACATTGGAATGATGATTTACCAATTTTAACCTGGCCAACATGTCTGAATCAGGAATTCCTATTCCGCATTTTTTTAATACCTCTTCTCTGAGTTTTGTTTACCAGTCTTGATGTAAGCTCAACAAGAAGACTGTCCAAGTTAGCAAAAGAATGTCTTGCACTCTTCGACAATGTCATCCGTGTTCATTGTGCCATCTTTGCTTTCAGTGTTTTTTGAGGCTTTGATTATCAAACCAAGTAGATCATTTTCATAATTGCAATCTGAATTGTTAGAATTCAATTTACTCTTTATGATATCCCTTAGAGAGTTCCTTACTCTTCTATCTAGTTTCCATAATTTGAGGTTTGATGGAGTTGGCAGATAACTAAATGATTAAAGAATTTAAAAAAGAAAATCAAATGGTTGGCCATGATGACAAATTCAAAATTAAGATAAACATATGGTCCGGAGCAAATTCAAAATTCAAAATCATGATGACAAATTCTTCAAGTACGGGTGTAATACATGTTGCCATTCTCTTTACCATCACCTGTTAACACTCAGAAACAACGGGTTTAATTAAACATTTTCAATGAATTCAAAACAGAGAGAAAAAAAACTTGGATATTTCCATTCCATTATTGAGACCTTGATCTTGTCCATTGAGAAAGCAGGATTGACAATCCTTCTGCGTCTAACCCAATCCAATCCATTTACTAAAGCTATTTCTTTCCCTGTCAATGCTTCCACTGCAGGACTGCACTTAGGTTTCACATAGAAACCAAACTTGTTTGATAGTATTTGCTTGACCAGTTCAGGGTCCGTTACACAAACTACCGGTCTCATTCCATGCCAATAAAGAATCGTTTCTCCTGCAGCATAAAAACCAAAAAAGAAATTTTTTACAAAATTAAATTAACTAATACAAATAATTAGATTCCGTAAATGAAATTAAACAATTTACCTAAAAGAAGCCTAGTAGGCTAGCAGCTGACTAATGTGATGACTCTTGAGTTTTGGCATGGTGAATGAAGGAAAGAACTTCTCAAATGGTGCAAAATAAAGCCAAAAACACAGCTAATCACAAGCCCTTTTTATGCGTGTTACTGTCCTTTATTCTTCACCATTCATTCTTTATCCAAGTATCAAGATACTGCTCCTCAGAATAATTGAGAGCTTTAGCATCAAATCATGTTAATGCTGCTTTAATACAGATTTTGCAGACAATTTACTGTCTTCAAATCTGAAAGAAATTTTCATTTTAGTATTTTATTTGAAATGTCATTGTATCAAATTATCAATTTGATTTGGACAAATTTCGCCTATTCTTTTATATAAATAATTAACACATGAAAAAAAAATGCAGCAGTATACATTTCTTTATATATTTGGACAAAGATTATGGACTCAAAAATTAATATAAAAACACCCTTATTTTTTTTTACATTACGAGTTAAAAGCTTAGTTCAAATAACATAGTGATGATATTTTTTTTAATGCAAAATAAATTCTCATTAATAATTCAAAATAAATGAATTTTATATTGTTTTGTTTCTCTCCTCTTATCTATAATTTATTTTTTATTTATTAAATTTAATTTTAAATTTATTTTTTATCACGTATTAGGGTAAAATGTGTGAATTTGAGAATTTCTACAGTTTATTTTACGCAATGTAATAATAAAATAAATTTAAAAATAATAAAAAATATATTATTTATTATTATAATAGTTTATTGTGATATAAATGCTGTTAGAAATGCAAAATAAATATTTGGTTTAAAGATATTTAATGGCATAGTCCTATTAAAGAAATATCATAGATTTAGTTGAGATTCCAAATCAAAATGGGCAAGCAGTAGTTGAAGCTTATACATATAAAGATAGATAATTCAGATATATGGAACTGGTTCAACCCAATTCAGAAGCAAGTTGGTATTTAGAGCAACTTACCATATAGCGGGCACCACTTTGGTACTGAGGCAAAACTCTACAAGTGATGTCGTTTGAGTTAGAATCTAAAACAGTTCGATTGGCATCCATCTTGAGCCTTTTCATGTTGTCTAGAGATCCATAGAAGAGAAAGTAAGGTGGCCCCTTAACTCCTTGTTTCCGAAAGCTTCTAGTCAAGGCAAATGGTCTTCCAATTGAAATCCATAGCAGTTGCCAAATCTTTGAAACGACAACAGCAATTGTCAAAGCGATCACCACAACCTAACTCATCGGCGGTGGAAGACTGTAACTGATAAAAAGTGGGTCTCTTTTGTTTTTAGCTTACTGGTTTAGGATTTTGAAGTGGTCTATTAATTGTTGTGTGGCTGAGGAGTGAGGACCTTTCACATACTGTAATTATAGAAAAGGTGGAATTACAACTTTAAAAGCCAATATGTAATGTAAAAGATGGGTAGAAATTAAATTAAAATTAATTAGCCAGTGTAAAAAAAAAATTACTCATTTTTTACCTTTATATAATAAAATTTCATTAGCTCAATTCACCATATATATTTTTTATAATGATTTAATTATTAAGCTCACATTTCACTAATGTAAATAGAAATATGAGAGGCCAATATTTAAATTATTATTAATACTATAGCTATTTTTTTCTGGTGAGTTTTGGAGATAGTTTTATCTCTTTGCACCGCTGCGTGTGGTTCTGCCGCGTAAAAGGCAAAGGCAACCTGCATATTTGTATTATTTGTTGAGGTACTCGTCACCCCATTTCATGATTTTTATGCTAAATAAGTGAAACTACTAATCATATGGATATACTTTAACAACGTGAAATAATTTGGATAGCTGAAAGTTGAAAAATAAATTTTTAGAAAAAAGATAAATAATACATAAAAATAATTTTGTACTTAATTCTGTAAAGTGATTTTTTATTTTTTGAGCAATGAAATCAATAATATAGAATTTAAAGAAAGAAAATTAGGTTGTAGCATAATAAATAGTTAAATATGATAATACGAAGAAAAAAAATACCTGACAAAATATTTTTATTCGAAAGTGGTAGTAATAAGTAATAGAAGTATCAGAACACAAATAACTTGTATTATCTTTCAAATTAAGCACTGTGACGTCATGATCTATACAAAAATCATTAATAATTTCTAATAATTTATTTCATCCATTCTCCCTGAAGCTTTGCAATTCTTGTTTAACCGTTGTAATCAAATGAACTGCATTATCAATATTTTGATCATATTTTTGTAAGGCTTGAGATAGATCATCTGTTATACCTAAAAGTTTTCTCATTAAGAACGCAATGAAAATAAATTTATAACTTCTCATTTTATCAAGTAAGCTCACAACTGCCTCTCGATTTCTTTGATCTAAACCATCCTCATAAATGTTCTTAATAACTTCTTTCACTGGTGACCACATAGAGAGAATACGCATAATTATTTTATAATAAGAATCACAACGCGTATCACCAGGTCGAGCTAGATTTGTTTCTTAATACATGCCTCTTCTAGTTTGACTATCACCACTTTCTAGGAGCCGAACTGCTTCACCATGCTATTTTTGACGGAGAGCATCCCTCCTTTTACATGAAACTCCAACAATGTTTGCAATCATTGCAGCATAATAAAAAAAATTACTTACAAATCTATTGTTATTTGCTGCAGCAACAAGTACAAATTGGAGCTGATGAACGAAGCAATTAATGTACCTTGCTGAGGAATTTTCATTTAAAATGAGAGTCTTCAACCCGTTAAATTCACCTCACGTATTAGAAACTTCATCATAACCTTGACCTCTAACTTTACTTAGTGATAATCCATGTTTGGCTAAAAAATCATCAAGTGCACTTTTCAAAGACAAAACCGATGTGTCACTAACATGTACCACTCCAACAAATCATTCAACCACTTGTCTCAACTTGTTAACATATCTTAATACTACAGCCATTTGCTCATTTACTGAATTGTCCCGAGTCTCATCAATTAGTAGAGAGTAGAATTCATATCAAATATCATCAACAATAGCTAATGTCGTCTCTAAAGCACAAAAACTCACAATTTATTTTTGGATGCGTAGAGAAGTGAGTTGATTATTTTTAAGAGCATTTGAATTAAGTGCATTCATAACCTCAATATTTCGTTTACTATAGCAATCGAGAAGTTCTAAAAAATTACTCTGACTAAGTGACTTTTTCGACTCGTCATGACCTCGAAAAGCCAACCCATTTGCTAAAAGAAAATGAATACAATCAACAACAGCTGTTAAACACGTCTGGTACAAATCTCTTGCTCTTGGCTATGAGAAGATATGACACAAGACACATTTTGTCTTTAATTTTTAAAATTAATATATTGCAACTTAGCATTATTGTGTGAAATATTTGGACCGCCAACATAGTCATTAAATTTCTCTATGACTTTTTTCAATTGCAAAATTCAATGTGTGCGAAAATATTATCTCCCCGCTTCGCTCCTCTATTCGAGATAAAAAGATAACACCATAAACAAAATGATGTATATTTGAAAATACTATATTCCAACCACTCAAATTTATAGAACCAATTTTCTTGAAATCTCCTCCTAATTTTTCCAAATTGTCTATGTAAAAAATTATGGCCAAATGGTTGGTAAGGCCCTTTAACTACATATTGTCTCCTAACATCAACTCTAATCCCAACATCAAACTCATCAATGGGTTACACAATGTTTGATCATTAACAATATCATCAAAACTAACTTCTTAACGTTCTTGTCTAGCACTAGTTTCCTCCCTACTTTTATGACTACTTACTGTTGGAATATTCGATGATTCACCACATTCAGTACGAATCCTTTTAGTCTTGATTACAAATTTATTCATACCTTTTTCAATTCATAAATAGTTTATACTTTA
This sequence comes from Garcia nutans, assembly GCA_947685225.1. NCBI lineage: Eukaryota > Viridiplantae > Streptophyta > Magnoliopsida > Malpighiales > Euphorbiaceae > Garcia > Garcia nutans. Next base: position 9,984,558 of record CANTUV010000010.1, on the reverse strand, counting down.
TATTCAATTCATAATTTTTAGTTTATATTTTTTCAATTAATATTCAATTGTAATTTATAAAGGAGTTTATATTTCTCAATTTATAGTTATATTCAATTTAATAATTTATTGCCAAATTTTAATTTATATATTGAATTTTATTAATATAATTTATATCATACATTTTAATTTATAATTTATAATTAATTTTAATTTATAGATTGAATTTTATTTCAATAATTTATATCTTATATTTTAATTTTAATAATATATAACCTAATTTATAATTATATTCAATTTAATCATAATTAATATTTAATTTATATTTTATAACTCAATTTAATCTTAAAACTTTAATTATAATTTACATTCAATTTAACTCTTAAATTAAATTTATATTTTGAATAATATTAACCTAATAAATATTCAACATTTTAATTTATAAATTATAATTAATTTAAATTTTAAAATAAAATTAATAATTTATAATAAATTTAACCTAAATTTCAAATTACTAAATCAATTCAACCTAATCACAACAATACATTTAAAATTTTTTAAAAAATTAACTACATTCTATATTTAAAAAAAATTCTCCAATATACATAAACCCTAATCACGAAATAAAACAAAAATAACACAAATTAATTCTAAATTTCAAATAAATCACAAAACTATAAAATATTTTAAATAAATTATTAACTTAATTATTAAACAAAATAAACTTTATTCTATATTTTAAATTAAATTCCTAAAATTCCTAATTAAAATACCAAACAACACAAAAAAAAGTATAAATACCTCTTCCAGCACCAACGGCTTCAACGGTGGTCAATTGGGGGGGGGGGGGGGGGGGGGGGTTGCCCATTTATGTCATCGCCGCTCGCCTCTCAGTCTCTCACTCGGTCTCTGTCTCATTTGCTCGCTGCAAAACGCAACGAGTTTATTTTTTTATACGCCTTTGGCTGAAACAGTGTCGTTTTAGCCATAAGGTCTAAAAAAGAAATTATAATCACCTCTGGTTAAAATGACGTTGTTTCAGCCATGAGCAATTTTATAAAAAAAATTTATTTCCTTCATCTTCAACCTCGCGACGCTTAGGCTCTCCCTCTCTTCTCTGAGAACCAGGCGTTAAATTAATCATCGATGACCATACCCTCCGTAAATGAACTTCTGGCTGCCGTTGTTGGGGGGGGGGGGGGTGTCCAGAGCCCCCCTGAACCTTCCTTATGTCCGCCACTAGTATCATACATGGGATTTTATCAAAATATGTGAGAAAATATCGTATTTTACTAAAATATAAGATTTTTTTTTCATATTTACTCAATTATGTGAGTCAAAACATAGACTGAAATTTTGAGTTTCAGTTTGGCTAAAAATATTTTAAAAATATCAAAACTCAAAATTTTAGTTTGGCTAAATTTTTTTTATTATTTTGTTCATGGAGTTTCGGTCTGGCCATAATTTTTTTTAAAATTCTTTACATGGCCAAACCGAAATCAATAATTTTTTTTAAAATTTTGTACAAAGACATCTTGGCCAAATAATAATAATAATAATAATAATATTATTATTATTAAAATAATAATAATAATTAAAATATAATTAATAATTTTATTTAGGCCCAAAGATAATTAAGAACAATATAAGTATAATTAATAATTATATAATAATTAATAATAATTAATAATCATATAATTACTAATAATTAATAACAATAATAATTATTAATTATAATTATATGCTTATTAATTATAATTGTATAGCTGTTATTATTATTATTATCAATTATATTGGGCCCAAATCATTAATTATTATTAATAATATAATTATTAATTAATTATTGTATTATTGTATTATTATAATTATAAATTAATTAATTATAATTATAATTATAATTATAAATTAATTAATTATAATTATAGTATTATTGTTATTATCAATTATATAATTACTAATTTTATTTATTAATAATAACAATAATTAATAATTATATTGGGCCTAAATAGTTAACAATTATATTTGAGCCCATATATAATTAATAAATATATAATTATAATTAATAATCATATAATTAATAATGAGTAATTATATAATTAGTAATTATATAATTATTGCACTTACAATTCCACTATAATACTTTATATGAAATAGAGTTTTGTCATTAAACTAGACTTTTAAATATAATCTAATTTTTATTATTTAAAGAGTATAATATCATAATTACATGATATTAAAATTAATTTAGTGGTAGATGCCTTTTTATTAGAATAATTAATTATTGTTATTAATTATTAATAATTATGTAATTATTAATTATAATTATATTTTTATTAATAATAATAAAAATAAAAATAATATAATTATGTAATTACTAATTAGCCCAAATATAATTGTTAATTATTTGAGTCTAATATAATAATTAATTATTGTTATTATTAATAAATATAATTAGTAATTATATAATTGATAATAACAATAATAATATAATTATAATTAATTTATAATTATAATTAATAACATTATAATTATTAATTATACTAATAATAATTAATTATAATAATAAAACTATTAATTATTAGTTTAATTATTATTGTTATTATTATTATAATAAAGTTTTGGCCAGTGGCCATCTATATATAGAATTAAAAAAAAATTATGTAATTTCGATTTGGTCATATATAGAATTCAAAAAAAAAAATTGCATGGCCAAACAGAAACTTATGGACAAGTCTTGGTTTGGCCGTAGACAAAATAATAAAAAAAAAATTTGGTCAAACCGAAATTTTGAGTTTTAGGCAAAATTGAAATTTCAAATTTCGGTTTGTTTTTTGACTCTTATAATTGGATAAATATGAAAAAAAATTCTATATTTTAATAAAATACAAGATTTTCTTTCATATTTTGGTAAAAAGCCCGTATCATATGCTTGTAGACGATTTCATAATAGTAGGTATGTCATGCATATCGAGGATATATATAGCAAAGTAATGTAGTTGATTGAGGCATGGTTATAGTCAGGGGAAAGGGAAAAGGAAAATCTTTAAAGAATAGATGTACAACAGCTGTTTTAGCTTTGAGCATTGCGAAATTCTGGCTGATGCAAAACCTAGGACCCATTCCAAACCCAAGGAAAGCATTGTGGTGTTTAATTTGCAGCAATTGAGATCCGATTTTGCAAACATAAATGATTGAGCTCCTTTGCATCCTCTTCACAGTATCCTTTTCTCCTGTGAAGCTTTGCAATGGGAATTTCTGCACAAGCTTGTGTTTTTTGAAATCATTAAATGCCATAGTTTCGTATCTTCTATTTGCTTTCTGAGCTAAGTTACTGGACCACACGGCCGCAATTTCTCCAGCATGCAAAACCATGTTCATCTTCAAAAAAAATTAATACAAACCCGATTATACATTGCTATTAATAATAACAATAACAATAATGTGAAGAAGCAATTTGCGATATTGTAAAAGTGGTTAAATGTCTGCTTCTTGGTCCTGATTAAAAAAATCCGATGTAAAAAAAGAAATATATAAAAGAAATGTGGTTAATCAATTTTAACTTAGGAAACATATCTGCATCAGGAATTTGCATGTGTTTTAAATGGGGTTGGTTTTATTGTCGCCGATTTTCATAAATTGCCAAGCAACACACTCGTGCTTTTTTGGTTTCTTTCTCCTTAATTTGCTTACTTTTGTATATTAGGACAAAGTTACTTCACTTACTTGCAAGTTGTTTCCTAATTCATTACGGAACTAAGCAGAAGCTTTTTCTTGCTCGCCGCCTCCCACACATCATTGTAACTTCAGAAAAAATGAAAATATTAGAAATTGAAGATTATACTTCTAAGCGTTAGTTTTTTCAATTTTATAATTCATTTTTTGGATTACAAATTTATAAATTGATTATTTAGAAATTTTTATAGTTGGCGATGGATTTTTTCTTTTTTAGGCTTCAGTGTAAAATAGCTTTTAGCCATACATACGGCGAGTAAGCAAGCATCAAAGTTGCTTAAGTTAGCATCGTGGATGGGTGAGAGGATTAGACAATTCATTTATTTTGAGTTGTAAGTGCAAATTGAATCTGAACGGGTGTATATGTACCCAAGTTGTAAGTCCAAATTGAATCTAAACGGGTGTACATGTATCCAATTAATACAAACTAAATAAATTCAGTTATTTTTTTATTATCACTTTTTCAGTAATTTATTATTATTCGTTCAATTCATACATATTGGGTCGGATTAGAATTGACATGACTAAACATGTAAAAGTTTCTTAACTTCTTGCCTTGGAGTGAGTGAGTAACATCTCGTAAATGGATTTGATTGATCGAAAAGTATCTTAATGAGATATCTTTAAAGAATCCTTGTCCTGTAGCCTGGCTTCATATTTTAGAATTAAAGTTGAGAATTATATGATTTATTTGTCGTAACAAATGCAAATTTTTTACATTAATGGGTAAAATGCAAAGATTTTACAATAATGGGTAGGCCATATTGAGGATGCAGAGTAATGAAGTCAACCGGTGCGTGTTTGTATTCAGGGGAAAGCGAAAAAGAAAACCTTTGAAGCACCAATGCAAGCACTGTTTTAGCTTCAAGCATGGCAAAATTCTGACCGATACAAGCTATTGAAAATGCTAGTAAAGCATTAGGGTGTTTTGCAGCCTTTGATACCCCATCTGAAAATCTCAGGGAATTAAACTCATTCGCATCCTCTCCCCAATATTCTTTGCTTCTGTGAATCGTAATTATAGGAATTGTCAAGCTTGTATCTTTTAGAACCATCAAATTTTCCAATTTCATATCTTCTGAAGTCTCCCTAAGCAAAATTATAACAGGACAGTAAAGCCTCAAAGCCTCAAGCAAAACCATGTTAACCAATTTTATCTTGGCCAACTTGTCAGCATCAGGAATTTCCATTCCAGATTCTCTCAATACCTCTTCTCATATTAACCATGGTTGGCAAAGCATCCATTGAAGCTCTCCATATGAAGTGCTGGATTTTGGGGAAAACATTTAGCTTCCAAACTGAATGCCAGTTGGTACTGTCATTATTGGAGCATCCAGCTTTATGAAAATGTGAAGTTAATTTGGAATTACACATGTAATGGTAAAGACTATTAAGTAAGTGAAAGTTCCAAGTACCTCTATTGTCTAGAAGATCAGAAATCCAATAAACTTCTGCATCAGTAGGTCTACATGAACCAATTTTGAATTCTGGTAGCCCTGCAACCCATGGATCTTGCCAAATTTGAATCTGCGTCCCTTTTCTGACTAGCCATCGATACCCCCTGTGATTAGATTTCTCAGAGTAATCAAACCTTTCCAGTACCATGAAGCTCTACCTCTTAAGGTTGCATCCTGAAACATGCAATTAGGATAATAAATGGACCTCATAATATTAACCCAAAGGCAATTTTCATCAGTTAACAATTTCCAGCAGAGTTTTGAAAGTAATGCAACATTAAAATTTTCAAAATTTTTGAATCCCAACCCTCCTTTAAATTTGGATCGTGTTAGCACTTCCCATTGCCTCCAAGCCAAGCCCCTATCTTTTTTATTTTGACTCCACCAAAAAGATGAGATAAGGGAATTCAGTTTTCTACACACTGATTTAGGAATGAGGAAACACGGCATTAAGTGTGTGGGTATAGCAATAGGACAGTTTTAATTAAGAATTCCTTCCCCGCAAAAAGACAATAAATTGTGTTTCCATGATTGAATTTTAGCTCTAATTCTCTCCACAATAAAGTTACAAGCCTGCACTTTAGATTTTCCCCAACAAGTTGGTAATCCCAAATAGTTATCATTGTTTCCCATTTCTCCAATCCCCAGCTGATCCACAATCTTTTTTTTTTTTTTAAATTCAATGGGAGTATTTTTACTGAAAGCAATCTTAGATTTATTGAAATTTATCATTTGCCCTGATGCTCTCCCATATATTTTTGGAGTATTTTCTGAAAGGATGCAGCTTCATTTAGGTTTGCTTTGCCACAAATGATGGTGCCATCAGCATATAATGGGAGAAGTGTTGGCCAATTTAAATCCAGCAATGGTTTTTTGGTAGAGTGCTTGATTCATAAAATAGGACAAGGCATTGGTGACTAATAAGAAAATATATGGCAAAAGGGGGTCTCCTTGTCTAATACCCCTTGCTGGATGAATCAGTTCGATTTTTCCATTAATTAAGATTCTGTATTTCACTGTGGTAATACATTGCATAAGCAAAGATATTGCTTTCTCATTGAACCCCATGCTTCTAAGAACAATGTCAACAAAGCTCAATTCAATCCTATCAAAAGCTTTATTCATATCCAATTTGATTACCATCTGCGCCCTTGGAATAGCTATTTTTAACTTTATGAAAGATTTCATGAGCAATCAAAATGTTCTCATGAATGATTCTCCCAGGGATGAATGCACCTTGAGCTTGATCAATGAAATTATGCATGAATGGTTTTAATCTGTCCACTAATATTCTGGCTATGACTTTGTAATTAAAATTGCATAGCCCTATGGGGCGATATTGAGTAATGCTTTCAGGAGAGCTTAACTTAGGAATCAGGGCAATGTTGCTGAGATTCAAACCATTTGGCATTATTGAATCAGCAAAAAATTGTTGCAGAGTGGAAATCAAATCTTGTTTGATTAGCCTCCAAAATTTCTGGTAGAAAATCCCTCGAAATCCATCTGGGCCGAGGGCTTTGTAAGCTCCAAGATTAAAAACTGCTTTCCTGATTTCAGTTTCAGTCTGAATTCTACATAAATCTCCATTGCAATGATCAGAAACTGAATTATCGAGAGCTGAGGGGCTTCAATAGAAGCAGAAGGTTGATTTGATTTGTATAATTCTTTGAAGAAAGCCAAGATTTCATCATTTGTTAATTTATCATCTTCAATCCAGTGGCCTTGAACGCTTTTAAGCTTCACAATAGTATTCCTATGCCTTCTTTGAATTGTAGAAGCTTGAAAAAATTTTGTGTTTTTATCTCCCGCTTGAAGCCACTGAATTCTAGATCTTTGATGCCAAAAGTATTCTTCCATTTTCCACGCAGTGTCCAACTCTTCTTTCAGCCTGGCTTTTCTTTCATCATAATTTGGACAATATTAATTTGCTCAACTTTCTTTTTGGCATTCAAGTTGCTTCTTCTGCTCAATTCACTGAGTTTCTGTGCTGTTATACGCAGCTTTGCAGTGAGGCACAAGCTGTGTGTTTCATCATTGCTCAAATTCCAAACTCCTTCTGTAATGCGATGACATTCTTCAGAAAGAAGCCATTTAGTTTCGAACTTGAAATCCCTTCTGCCATATATCATTTGAGGATCTAGCTTGATGATTAGAGGTCTGTGGTCAGATCCAACAAAATTTCCATGAATTACTCTAGCTTTTTGGAACTGCAGTCTCCATTCCAAATTGACAAGCATTCTGTCAAGTCGTTGTTGTATATTTAGCCTGCCTTCTTGCTTGTTTGACCAAGTAAATCTTGGTCCTTTAAAGCCCAGATCAGTCAATTTTGCTGCTTCAATCCATCTTCCAAACCAAGAGCACCAGTATTGATTAACAGGACCCCTACCTCTTTTTTCAAAGCTTGAGGTTATAAGATTGAAGTCACCCACGCAAGCCCAAGGGGTGCCATCTCCTGGGTTGAGCTGACTGAAGCTCTCCAAAACTTCTTTTTTACGTTGTTTGTATGGACAACCATATACAAAGGAAACAACGAAAGCTGCTTGATTAGGAATTTTAATACTGGTATGAATAAAATTAAAGGATTGACATAAGATTTGTACAAAAATATTACCTCTCCACCATACGGCCAAGCCACCTGCCCATCCACATGGATCAACATAAAAACCTTCCTTAAAACAGAGCTTGCGTCTATGAATCTCCAAATAATATTGATTTTGTTTTGTTTCAGACAAAAAAATTACATCAGGGCGATATCGCTGGATATTATCTTTGAGCCCATTTCTTGTTAGGGTCCGCCCAAAACCCGGACAATTCCAAAAAAAGGCAATCATGGCGACTGGGTGGCTTTAGGCGAGCCACCAGTGCCATGATGTTTCATATCTGGAGTTAAAGAGGTTGAAATTGTATTTTTTCGAGCAAGCCGTTTCCATTTTTTTGTAAGCTTTGAGGAGGAAGGTTTAGTGGACAAATCAACTTGCATTTTCAGCGGGCTTGTCTCTTCCGAATTATCTAATTCTCTGATCTCAACTCTGCTTATTTGATCTTCAGTGTTTGGGGTAAGCAATTTCCCTTCCAAATCTTCATTGAGTAGTGGAGCAATACTGAACCCAGGATTATATTTAAGAATTTTACATGCCCAAGTTATCAAACCATCGAAAGTATCATTCCATACTGAATTTACCATGTCATATATTATTAAGCTACAGTAGAAAGACTCCCAAAGAGGTTTGGAAGAAAAGTGGAAGACAGTGATGAATAGTCAGAACTTGGGCTTGGAATTGCGGAAAGTTGAATGGGCGTCATAATTGGGTTTCAAGCACGATTCCTCCATATCCAAACCATCTCTCTTATGGGTATTTCGATATGTCGGATTTTCCCCCAAAAGCTGCCGGAAATTTGAAATCCCATTCACTTTCCTCTCCAAAACCTAAACGCAATAACACGAACAACCTCTCTTGAGTGGCGGGAATTCCAATTCAAATTTAGTTGATGAAATGGATTTCAGCGATTTGAGGGAATTCATAAGAAAAGAAGTGCCTGATTGGGACGACGAAGTGATCGCATCAGCTCTATTCAAAGCATTTAGTGTGCAAAGATCTGATTGGGAATCTAAGTACCTGTTCTGGAGGGATTTGATTCTCAAATTCGCCCGCCACTTAGGCGTCTTCTTCATTCGAACTTCTCAGGTTCAATCTTCACTAAAGACTTTCATTTCTTTCAGTTCATTCAGTTAAACTCATTTTTGTGCCTTTTTTTTAATCTAATTTTTTGGGTTAAATATGAAGGTAAAGAATGAGTGGTTTAATAGAGGAGGATTGGCCCCTTTATGCATTGATCATGTACTGGTGAGTTTCTTTGCAATTGAAACTCAATCAATTTGTATTTGTTTTTTTTCCTAGTAGTTTTGTTTGTTTTGTGATGCATTATTTGTTCAGTTTTTAATGTATAGTGAAGGTGATATTATACGAAATGTGGATCTTGTGGATCCAACCAGTGGGCGAGTCTCTCAATTGTTTAGAAAAGTAAGAAATTTGATGGTTAGATCAATCACAACCCCCGAATTAATGCTTCAAGAGCATCTCATTCTTACAGCTCTGTTAAAGGTATATAATTGTTTCATTATATGGTTATATTTTTTCTTTTTTTTTTTGTTGCTTGGCATTGAGTTGTCCTGAATCAGAATATCTAACTACCACCCATTTATTTAACTTCTTTTGAATTGAAGCATGTAGGGATGGACCATTCTTGCTGTAATCTTATTCTTATGATTGTCTGCAACAGTGGCAGTCACTCTTGATATGGATTTTTTGACTTCAAATTGTATTTTTCTTAATATACAACTGTGATGTTTGATTATTAAAGCTATGTGGTTTTATTGATATCTAGGAAAAGGCTACTGAAGTAATGAAACTGTTATCTGAAAGTCATTGGACATCTTCATGCATTGTTACTATGGCAAAATTCCAGGACATGTGTGGAACACCAAATGAAGCATCTGCAATCTTGAGTTATTTGTTTGGCCTTGGGAAAGCACGATATCTCTCACTTCATAAGAAGGAATTTATAGAGGTATACAATATGGTTCTCTCTCAATGCATATTCTATATTGTAATTGTCTGAATGACTGGATTGGTTTCGTTAAATTGCTAAAATAGAGGTCAATTAGGATCTGGCTGGAAAATTAATTAACATCTCTTGCAAATGCCGATATTAGAAAAAAGTTTCCAATTTCATGTAAATCAGAATGCAGTAGCTTCTGAATCTCCAGAAGACGTATTGCTATTATTATTGTTATTTTACTCACAAGGGGGAGGAGAGTGTTAGGTGTTGGACCCCTAACATCTTTTACTAAGTAGTTGACCATGAGGCTACTAGCCTACGGTAAATTGGTATTGCTATTATTGACCTCATCTTTCATGCATGTTATTGCAATGTTGCACATCATTTATAAGATAAGTGATTAAATTACTTGCTTACTGGGCATTAAAGTTACCCTTTCACCGGTACCCGTGCCTACCATCTCAAGCTTAGATTTTGATGTTCTGCATTTGATATGGACAACAGAAAAGCTTCAGAAACAGATCAATGTGGTTGACCAGCGTTATGAAATGTAATTCCAGTTGCTTTTTATCATTTGATTGACCAGCGTAGCAATCATTACACTACCAAGACCTTTAAATGATCATTACATTAGCTTATCGTTTGATTGAACTGCATGGGATGCCCATCACCGTACCAGCTATTGAAAAATGCGGTGACATTCTTTCTCAGCCATAGATAATTGAAAGAGGCTTTATTGATCAATAATCAATTGATTCACTTATTTCAAATGAGCCAGTTTCAAGCTGTTGCATTTTGATGAGGTCATCATAAAGGTTGATAACCAATTTTTCTTACATCATGTGTTTAGTTTATTGCTTGTGCAGACCAAGAAAATCAGCATTGGCTTCCCTGAAATCTGGAAACAAGAAAACGGCGCTAAGGCGTGCTCGGGATATGAAGTTGGCCTCAGAAAATAGAGAAAAATGCACTTTACTTTTGAACAGAGTGGAGGAAGTTCTTAATATTATTATGAATGCTGAATCTACGAAAAAGGTGTTTGTTGCTCTGAAGAAAAATTTTAAAGATGAAGCGAATTCAAAGTGTTTGCTGTCAGTATATACTGAGCTATTTCAGCTAATCAATAACTCATTTGTCAAGCCATTTCAGATGAAAAAAATTTTGTTCAAGCAGATGTAATGAGTATACTTATGTAAATTGAGGGAGGTAGTTTGTGAACTCTTTTAACCGCAGAAAAATCAGATATAGTGGATATTTGTATCTTTATCTATTCTTTCCACTGCAGGTAACTGAAGCCATGAAAATTGGAGCACAAGCAATGAAGCAAAATAAGATAACTGTAGAGGAAGTTGATCTCTGTTTAGAAGAACTGGAGGAGAGTATGGATTCACAAAAGCAAGTTGAGAAGGCTCTGGGTACTCCCTCTTCTCCCCCTCTCTTCACGTATATACATATACGGTTCAAGCTGATTCCAACTGGGAATATAGGAGCCAAGCTTTGTTAAGTTTAAGAAATTAGTGACATTGCTTTTATATCTGATATTTGGTCTGTTGCAACTGCAGAATCAACTCCATCATACAATGGTACAGAGGACGAAGATATTGAAGAAGAGTTCAAGAAATTAGCGTTGGAAGTAGGAAGTGACAACCTTCAACCTCCAGTTCCGACAATCGATGCTAACCATGCATCAGCAGAAATAGACAATTTGAGATCCTCTGACTCATTGACCGATGCTCTGTCAAATCTGAAGCTTCAAGATGCTACAGCCGGCGAGTCATTAAATCAGGTGTCTGCAGGGGCAGTGAGAACAACCGAGCCAAAAAACGTCACGCTTGAGGCAGCATAATTGAAGTTTTTAGCTTCTTGTTTTGATGCCAAGTGTTCTTTCATTTGATCAAGTTGTTGCTTGTTGGGTTCTCATATAAGATAACGTGTTCATGTGATAAATTTCTAACCACTATGATTTCTATTCAGATTAACTATTCATTTTGCGGAATTCCATTTTTAATGTGTATATATATGTATATATAGTTGTGTTGACGATATTGCTTTGTTCTATGTGGTATTTTCAAAAAAAAAAAGAATATTGTCATAATTAAAATTTCAAATATCATAAGAATACAATTTAAGTGAATTAAGTCAACTTTTATGTTTGGAAGGATAAAACTAATAAAATTTTATTCTTTTAAATTAAAGTAAAAATTATTTTAAAAAGTAAAATTATGTTAAAATATAAAAGTTTAAAGTAATTCAATTTAATTACTAAAATTCACTATTAAAAAAATATAATGTTACAAAGCTACAATATTGCCAAATGAGATAATTTAGTTTTGTTTGTCTTAATTTTAGTTTAAATTATTAGAATGAAAGTCACGACAATTTTTTATTATTTAGCATGTAATTTTGCTGTTAATTCTAGGAATTAAGATTGACTATAATCAAGACACGTTATAATGGTCAAGCATGAAGAATTTAACGATAACATTTTTATACATTCAAAAATAAAAAAGAATAGAAAGAAAGGGAAAAAAATTGAATTGAAGAGGGAAATAAATAGAATTTTTTTTTTGGAAATTTGAAACCTTTTATATTATTTCATTTCACTTGTGAATATAAGTGTAGATCTATTTCTTTAAATATTTATTTTATTTTGTTATAATTTTAATATTTATTTATTATTATTATTTATTAGTACTATCAATTTCATTGTTATTCAATATTTTATTAGTGAAATTATACAATTTTAAAATAAATCAATAAAATATAAAACATAAATTTATTAATTAATTTATATTTAAGATCTTAAAAAAATATAAGACGTTTATTTAAATTAAATTATTTAAAAGTTGACTTGTATTGCGCGCATGTCAGCTCCTAGCCCCAGGGCTTTTTGCAATTGTCAAAGACAATATTTAAAAATTTCACTATGCGTATAGCGATGCTATTTCTATTTGACATCGTCATTTGGAGATTCTAAATTTTAAATTTTGATAGACATTATATTTCCTTCATCCATAAATAATAAAAATATTTCTGCTCACATATATTAATATAAATTAGATTATTTAATTAATTGATAAAATTTTTCTCATAATCTATCCATTTTATTTTTTATTTATATTAAATAACTATTAATTATTGTAAAAATTTAAAATCTAAATAGTTATTTATTTAGTCAAAATAATTATAATTTAAAAAATATGAATAATTAAATATAATATTATTGATTATAAAATATTTAAATAGGAATATAAAGATTAATTTATAATATAATTATAATTTAAATAAAATATTAAAATTATATATTGAGACATAAAAAAAAGATATTCTTATTACTTTAGGAGGAAGGAAGTATATATATGCATCTCAAAATGGACAAACCACATTAATTAGTATTATATATTACTCTAAATTTAAAATAAATATGTCATATCAATATATGTTTATGGCATTTATTAACATTTTTTGTATTTAATTAGTTGTTTTTCCAGTTAATTTTTTAATTAATTAAATTATTTTACATTATTAAAAGAAAATATTAACATTTCATATTATATTTATTTAAGTTAAATAAATAATTATATAAATTGAAAGTAATATGATAAAAATAATAGGGAAAATTGATGGTGTTGATTGAATCTGATTAATAAATATTTAACATTGGAAGTGCAATGTAGATGCAGCAATGTTTTTCTCGCACAAGAAGTGTGGTGTTGGTGCTGTCATTCGAAATGATCGTGGGGCATTTGTTACTGGATCAAGTGCTGTTCTGCAATTTTGTGATGACGTCCGAATCACTGAAGGTCTTGCTCTTCGACATGTGTTGCAGTGGCTGCCTGCTTGTGCATTTGGTCCAGGTTCTGTTGAAGTTGATTCACATATACTTTGGTCTGCAATCTCGTCTCCGACAGATGATGTTTCTGAGTTTGGCAGCATCGTTCAAGACTGCATTTTATTGCTTGAAACTAATAGCCAATGGTCCCTTTGCTGGAGTCGATGATAAACAAATAATATTGCCCACCATTTAGCTAGTTTAGCTTTCTCTATTGATGGAAGCTGTAATTGGAGGTTGCCTCCTTCATCATGTTTACCATTGTTATCAGCTGATTTGTCTTACTAAAGTTTTATCATTTTCTTTCAAAAAAAAAATGGTAAAATTGTCACTGGAAAATTTTAACTGTGACAATTAAAAAGAAACACATATGTCAATAGGAAAATGTTGTAGAAAAAGCTGTTTAGAAAAAAATGTAAATTGTAAAGGTTCGGAGTAGTCATCCAGAAAAAAAAAAAAATTGTCAGCTTGCTTTTGTGAATCATCTTTACGCCTAAAAAAAAGTTAGGAAGGACGAAGCATATACTTTGATTCGAAATAATTCTGCAAAGTCTCCAGCAACCTCATCAATGGTAATGGAGATTAAAGAGATTCTTTTTCGGAGATGGAAATTGGAAATCAATCAAATCTATAGGGGGGCTAACATGGTGGAGGATAAATTGGCCAAAGATGCTCATCAGCTCCTTCGTGGAGTTAATAATTTGCAGAATCCTCAACCATCTATTATTCAGTGCCTGATACACGATTCTGCTGGGTTGAACAACCCATGGATGTAACAACTTAGCTGTCTTGTTTTATTTCCTTCTCATAAAAAAAAATTATATTGCCATTATATTTCTGGAAATGGCAGCCTTCTCTTGCAGCATGTTCTCTCCTAATAGACAAGAGGCATTAGGTGGTCGGTTTAATTGGTTATCCTACTCTTCTAGGATCTGCTTTATGCATGTATAGGCTTGTTACTGGTTGCTGTCTCCCTACGATTAAATCCAATTCTTGTTGGTTGTGCTTTATAGGTGTTGCAGATAATTAATAATTGTTAAATTGGCTTCATTGTGAGTATGTGTCCAGTTTTTTTCTCATCAAGGTGTTCTATAATCATGAATCCTCTGTAAAGAAATATATATTTAACAATGTAATCATATAAAGCTACTGCAGCTAGCGATGAACATAAATATTGCCTTAAACTGACATTCTAATAAGAGTATCAAATCATTCACCTATAGTAAAGAAATATATATTTTCTATATGTCTTGAATTAAAAATAAATTGAAAAAAAAAAAAAAAGCCATGGACTTCAGTTTATTCATATAAATAAATTTATTTGATATACATACACATAAAAATCCATTTGAAATCCTATGAGGCCATTTTTTTTTTAAATTAATTAAATTCTATTACATTTATGTTATTTGAAATTAAATTTACAGACTTAAATCCACCGGATATAGAAAACAATGATATAGAAGATCCAAAAATGAATATTATTTGGATACTTCTCAGCAAAATGTTAGCACTTTAGAGATAAACTAGAAAAAAATTCTGCGTGATGCTGCGGTTGTTATTGATGTAATTGATTGGATTTTAATATCAGATTTTATAATTTTAGTAAACTTTTATTTTCTATCAATGAGAAAAAATATTAAAAAAATCAAAAATTCTATAAAACAATAAAATATTAATATAAATAAATAATAAAAAATAATTCAAAAATTCTACAATATAGGCCTCTATATGCAAACTGTATAACTAAATAAAGAATTTTTTATATTTACAATAAAAATCACATATATAATTAAATTAATAACAGTTAAAAAATAATTTTTTCAATGAATATTCTTAGAAAACTGATTAATAATAATTATTTAATATAAAATAATAATTGTAAACTATTACTTATTTAGAAAAAAAAAACATTGTTAAGAACATAGGAGGAAAACTAATTTGACATATATTGCATTAAGTTATAACTGGACAAATTTTTACTGCGAAATTCTTCAAAAATTTAAAAATTAAAATTTTTTCATTAGTTGAATATTATCTTGTTGGAGCTACATAATAAGTTTCATATGCAATTAATTCAATAAATATTTTAGCAATTTCAGGTGTCTATTTATATAAGCATTTTCAATAATCTCAAGTTTTGGTCTTTTGACAGTACCACTTTCACAGGACACCTAATCATGATAATTAATAAACACGAGGTTCATAATTTACACTATTAACCATAGCAATAGAATTCCAACAATATATTTTCCTTATTATTTTTTAATTATATTTTTATTTTAAATATAAATTAAAAATATATTTTATTTTCAATAAAATTAAAAATATATACTATATGATGTTATATAAAATGTGAAATTCACATGAAATAGAGAATTTAAATATAAAATAGAGTAAATAGGATAAAGAAAAAGATAATAGA
Source organism: Garcia nutans (assembly GCA_947685225.1). Taxonomy (NCBI): domain Eukaryota; kingdom Viridiplantae; phylum Streptophyta; class Magnoliopsida; order Malpighiales; family Euphorbiaceae; genus Garcia; species Garcia nutans. The sequence continues at coordinate 9,968,573 of CANTUV010000010.1, read as the reverse complement.
TTCACCTTGACTTTTTTAAAGCGTATGTTAGTTATATATAGTTAATCATGATTTTATTTTTTAATTTTAATTAGATTAGTGTAACTTTGTATCATTAGTTTATTTAATTTTAATTTTTGGACATAGCATAATTTGGTAAATTAAGATTATCATTAGAAAAATTTATTATCTAATTAAAAAAGTACAATCAAACAAAAAAAAAAGATCATATAAAAACCAAAAATTAGTGATAAATGATTTGTGATTGATATTTAATTTCACGTTCAGTAGTTAATTATATTTAATTGATATAAATTTTAAATTTTTTGAAAATGCTATTAAAGTTTAGTTTTTTTTTCTCTTTTTTTTTTCAAAATTTTCCATTGTAAAAAATATTTCCTCATTAATAACATTTTCTTAAAAAATATTTCCTCATTTCATTTTTTTAAATAGTCTAATAATTTCATCTAATTATTTTATTTTAAACATAGCAGTTCATTATAGAGGCTTTACATTTTAATCTTCAATAAATCATTATTTTCAAAAAAAAAATGGTAAAATAAATTAATTTGGAGTAGTAAAGAATAAGCTATAATTATTTTGAATATGCTAAATAGTCAATTAACAAAAATTGATATCTACATTTCATTAAGCAATAAAATATATATTAAGGATAGATTACTAATAATCCTTAGGATTTGACAAAATAGAAAATTATTACATCTTTGCTCTTTTAACTTTTAAGTGAATTAACTAATTTTAAATATTTTGAATAATACTCTTTCCATTTAAATGACGTATAATTTAGTTCTTAAGATTTTATAATAACAACAACACCAATAATAATAATAAAGTAGTATTAGTTCATTATTTTTATAATAATAATAACGTATTATTCATGTTTTCAAATAAAAGAATTTCAATTTTTTTAAAAAACATAAAATTAAATTTTAAGATTATAAATTTTATTTTTAAAAATATTTTTTAAAGAAGGATCTTTTAAATTTAAAATTTGAAAGATGAATTTGAAGATTATAAATAATATTAAATTTTTTTAAAAATTAAATTTTAAGATTATAAATAATATTTTTAAATAATATTGTTATTTTTAAGATTATAAATAATGTAATTTAATATTTAAAAAACTTAATTCAAGAAAATTTGAGGGATGGACATGTGGCAAAATATTGTGTTAGTGTCTTTAAATTTAGTATTATATATAGATATGTATTTAATTAAAATATATATTTTTATGTGAGTTAAACTTGAAAATATATATATATATATTTATGTGTGTTAAACGTCAGATAAATATATATTTTTCATATCCAATTAGTTAAACTTGAAAATAGAGATATATTTAATTAAAATTAAATTTCATGCGGTTTAAAAATATTTATGTGTTAAATGAGTTAATTATTAAATATATAACTAAAATTTATCTTAGCTATTATTATAATATTAAACTTCTTATTGATTTGAATTTTGCAATTCATTAAATTAATAATTAACAATTTTAAATTATCAAAATTATTATTTTTTAAATTAATAAAGTATATAAATTATAAAATCTGTATTTTAATTAAATTAATTAATGATGTGGACGATTCATTATTTTATATATAAGTTAGAATGTAACCGTCAAGTGTATCCCAGGTGGCACACACTGATCACCAGGCCGAAGAACAGGAAACGTAGACCAACGCTGAGCCATTTGTTTCGTTATTCAATTTCATTTTCTCCCATGCTTCAAACTTACAAAGCCTTCATTAATAGCTGAGATGTTAATTAATTTTTTTTAAAATTGAGTAAAAAATACCATTAATAAAAAATTAACTATTTCCGAGCTTTTTTTTCAAATATGATGGATAATTTTTTGAAAGGAAATATATAAATTTAATTATGAGAGAAAGTTGAGAAACATAATTCACGACTCAAACGCTGCAATAGGCAAGACAGTAACATAGCAAAGAAGAAGCTTCCCAGTGAAACGATACCACTTGAGCAACCATTGAATGTGGCCATACTGGAAGAGTTTAAGAAGTCCACGTGGATCATGAGGTCCAATTACAAGATTATCCACTTCAATGTAGGACCCACTAATCCCGACATGCAGTTGCGAAAAGAGAGAGGAGGCGCTTGTTTTTGCTTCAAAGTCTTTCAACATCACGTCGCCTATGGTATTATAAGCTATGGCAAAAGCGTGAGCTTCACGTGCACCCGCGTGATTGTTCACGTGCCTCTTCGTTTTTTTTTGGTCTGTCAGACCCTTCCTTTTTTTTTTTTTTCTTTTTATTGTATTTTAAAAAAAAATAATATTTCTTTCATCCTATTACAAATATTATATAAAAATAAAATAGAAAAATTAAAAAAATTAATTAATCATTATAAATTTTATAAAAATTTTATTACAATTTACTTGAATAATATTTTTTTATTTTATTTATTCTCTTTTATTAAATAAAAAACTTAACTAAAAATAATATTAAAATTTTTTTATTAAATTTTTTTAAAAATTTTTAAAATATTATTTAAAGTGAAATAAAAAAAATTTATACACGCTTTAAATAAAACGAAAGTAATAAAAGTATTTGATATCAATCGTACATCAAGAAAACGGATAAGGATTGTGATAGAATACGTGAGAAAATTTTCAAAAATTATTTGTGCATTCACTTGATTATGATGGAAAATGTCTATCTCATTCCGCCCACTAACTAGACTGAAAAACTTGCCATCAGATTAATGAATGACCCGTCTTATTCATGTGCTATTTTTTTTCTAAATTAAATTTGGATTGAATCCGGTTGAATCAGTTCATTAATTAAAACAATCAAGTTGATTCACTTAGGTATTTGATTGTTTACCCCATCCTTCTTAAATTTAAATTCAAAGATTATATGAACCTCCGCCTTTATCAATTAAAAAATCAGATCGAATCTAATTCAAATATCAGATTGAATTTAAAAATTTTGAACTAACTTTAAAAATACATAAAATTTATATCAATTTATGAAAAATAAATTCTATATTCCGTGAATAAAAGAATATTGCACTGAATGTATTGAATAATCTCCCGAAAATTAAACTAACCACCACCGTTAATCGAATGGTGCACATACCCCAAGGGACATGGCTATTTCATTTTATTTTCTTCTGTTGCCAAATGTTTATGCATATGGTACCCGCCTAGGAAAACGATAGACCCATCACCCATACTATTATATTATGCCTATATTTTTATCCCATATTAAAAAAATATGAGACATAAACAGTGACCCTTTCTCTTTAGCAAAATTATTATAAATAAGTCTAATTATTTATAAGGTTTATTTTTCTCTCATCTCTCTTTTATATTTTTTCTTTAAAATTAGTAATATTATTTTGGTGGTGTCCGAGAACGTAGGTAAAATTAATCGAATCTCGTTAAATTTTGTGTTCTCTTTATTAATTATTTAATAGTTATTTTTTGTATTATTATAGTAGTATTTTATGTTAGTGATTATATGCCTAGAAAAATTTTATCTGAGGAAAGACTTGGTATTTAAGAGTGTTCATTGTGATCCACTTCTCTTTTCTGAAAATTTTTATGGTATAATTATTGGTACAATTATTCACACACTATACATATTATTAGTAAAAAATTAATTTAATTTTCACAATAATTGGTATCAGAGCCAAGATTTTCTTAGTATGCTCTGTGGTTGCAGCCTAATCTAATCTTCCACATCATAAAAGATTTTCTTAGATTATTTATATTCCGCATTTATTAGCTATTAAATAATTTTGAAATAGAGATGGCAGACGACTCAAGAAAATCATTAACTACAAAGGAGACAGTATCCACTTCATCAATTTGGTCAATGACTGTTATATCAAATGCTAGATTTGCAGTGAAAATTTTTAATGATACGAATCATTTTGGTATGTGGCAAAGTGAGATTCTAGACGCTCTCTTTCAGCAAGGTCTAGACATTGCCATTGAAAAAGAGAAATTGGAAGACATTGATGGAAAAAAATTGGATAAGACATCAATCATGTGGCTTGTGGTATAATTTGATCGTGTCTTTCTAGAGAACAAAAATATGCATTTTCTAAGGAAGTTTTCGCAAGTAAATTATGAAAAGTATTGGAGAAATTTTTTTTTAAAGAAAAGCAATCAGAACAAGCTTCATATGAAGAAGATATTGTTTCGATTCACTTATGTTCCTGGTACCACGCAAATCACCAATTTTAATCATCTAGTAGGTGATTTGATGAATTTGGATGTGACTTTTAAAGATGAAAATTTTACTTTAATGCTGTTGGGATCCCTTCCAGAGGAGTTTGAGTTACTTAAAATAACTCTACTCTATGAAAAGGCTGAAGTAACTCTCTCTGAAGTAACTGCTGCATTATATAATTACAAACTACGAAAGAAAGACAAGAAAGAGTTCAAATGGAACAACAGAAGTATTGATAGTGAGAGGTCACTCTCAAAGCAGGAAGAGAGAAAAGAATGGGAGAGCGAAATCCAGACTAACTAAAGATGAATGTGCCTTTTACCAGGAGAAAGGGCATTGAAAGATAAATTATCTCAAGCTGAGTAATAAAAGCAAATTTGATAAAGGAAAAACTGTCGTGAATTTAAATGTAGCTGAGTATGATGATGAAGACTCAGACCTTTCATTAGTTGTTGTATCATCAACAAGCTCTTCTAGTGTATGACTACTTGATTCTGGTTGTAGTCATCATATGTGTCCCAATCGGAATTAGTTCTTTGACTTTAGAGAACTAGAAGGAGCAACTGTTTACACAGCAAATGACGGCCCATGTATAATTAAAGGGATTAATTCAATCCAGTAGAGGAATTATGATGGATCAATCAGAACACTGTCAAATGTCCAATATGTACCGAGTTTGAAGAAAAATCACATCTCTGTGGGAGTCCTACAATCAAAGGGCTTCATTGTAAATGCAGCAAATGAAGTAATAAATATTATCTCTAGTGGACTGGTGATAATAAAAGGATTAAGAAAGACCAATAACTTATATTACTATCAAAGTAATGTAATTATTAGGACAGCAACAGTAGCTTCCAATAATGATCAGGAGTTGAAAGCAGCCAGATTATGACATATGCGCTTGGAACATGCTGATGATAAATCCTTGAAACTGTTGTCAGATCAATAATTATTGAAAGGAATATAACCCCAAAAGTTAGATTTCTGTGAGCATTGTGTCAAAGGCAAGCATACTAAAGTGAAGTTTGATACTACAATCCATAATACTAAGGGTATTTTGGACTATATTCACTCAGATGTGTGGGGTCCTTTCAAGACAGCTTCAATGGAAGAAAAGCACTACTTTATAACATTTATTGATGACTTCTCTCGGAGAGTGTGAGAGTATATTATGAAGACAAAGAATGAAGTGTTGAGAGTTTTTCTTGTATGAAAAAAGATGGTGAAAACACAGACGAGCAGAAAAGTCAAATGTCTCCGCACAGATAATGGTGATTCATTTTTAAAATTCTGTCAAGATGAAGATATTATTAGACACTTCATAGTTAGAGAAACACCACAACAGAATGAGGTGGCAGAACACATGAACCAAACATTGGTGAAGAAAGTTCAGTGTATATTGTCCAATGCTGTGTTGGGCAGACAATTTTCTGCTAAGGCTGTGACATATAAATGTCATCTCGTTAATCGCTTACCATCAGCTGCTATTAGTGGTAAAATACCTTTGGAGATGTGGTCTAAAAAACCTACTACTGATTATGATTCCTTACGTGTATTTGGCTCACACTGCATATTACCATGTTAAGAAATCAAAATTAGATCTAATGGCAAAGAGAACACTCTTTATGAGGATCACTACTGGTGTGAAGAGACTTCGCCTTTAGTGTCCAGAAACAAAAAAGATAGTCTTTAGCATAAATATTATCTTTGATGAGTCTACCAGGTTAAAAAAGGTAACAAATAAAATTGTTCAACAGACAGATGATACTCCGCATCAGGTGGAGTTTGAAAGAAGAATTGTTGACCCAGCAATAAGTAAGATAAAGACACTCCTACAGTAGAGGTGGAGTTAGATAGAAAAGAGGTTCCAACCCAAGAACCCCCACGACAATAAGAATCTATTGCAACAAATAGGCCACGACCAGATATTCACAAACCTGCTCGATTTGATGATATGGTGGTTTATGCATCCCTAATTACAAATGATGGCATTCCTAACACATATAGTGAAATTGTCCAAAGTTCAAAAAAGGAGAAGTGGAGAAAAGTCATGAATGATGAAATGTAATCTCTTGAAAAAAATCAGACATGAAAGCTAGCTAATCTTTCAAAAGGAAAGAAGACAAATGGATGCAAATTGGTATATACAAAGAAAGAATGATTTCCTGACAAGAACGATGTTGGCTACAAGATAAGGTTGGTAGCTAAAGGCTATGTTCAGATGGAGAAAATTAATTATAATAAAGTATTTTCTCCAATTGTTAAATATTTTTCCATTAGAATTTTATTGGCCTTGGTAGTACAATTGGATTTGAAACTCGTTCAACTTGATGTAAAAACTGCATTTCTACATGGAGACTTAGAAGAAAAAATCTATATGACTCAGCCAGAAGGGTTCAAGGTTGCTGGAGAAGAAAAATGGATATGTAAATTAAAAAAATCATTGTACGAATTGAAATAATCTCTGAGACAGTAGTACAAATGATTTGACAATTTTATGGTGAGGCAGAAGTACAGAAGAAGCAAATACGATCACTGTGTGTGTTTGCACAAGCTACAAGATGAATCCCTCATATATCTTCTCATGTATGTTGATGATATGTTGATTGCTTCAAAGAATCTAAAAGAAATTGAGAAGTTGAAGGCTCAGCTGAATTAGGAATTTAAAATGAAAGATTTAGGAGAAGTAAAGAAAATTTTAGGCATAGAGATATGCAAAGATAGGAAGAGAGGGAAGCTTTATTTGAATCAGAAACATTATCTGAAAAAGGTGCTACAGCGTTTTGCACTGAATGAAAAGTCAAAACTTGTAAGTACATCGCTTGTACCTCATATGAAGCTCAGCTCATCTTCATCTCCTAAAAATGAAGTAGAACGAGAGTACATATCTAAGGTTCCATATGCAAATGTTGTTGGTAGCTTGATGTATGCTATGGTGTGTATAAGGCCAGACATTTTACAAACAGTTGAAGTTGTGAGCAAGTACATGCATGATCCTGGTAAAGAGCATTGGCAAGCTGTGAAATAGATTCTATGGTATATTCTGAACACCGTAGATATTGGGTTGATATTTTAGCGGGATTAGAAAGATTATTAATATGTAGTTAGATACTGTGATTCTGACTATGCTGGTGACTTGGATAAATGCCGGTTAACTACTAGTTATGTGTTTACACTTGCTAAGAGGCTGGTTAGTTGAAAGTCTACATTACAGTCAACAATTGCCATATCCACTACAGAAGCAGAGTACATGGCAGTATCAGAGACTGTTAAAGAAGTAATTTGGCTTCAAACGTTATTTGGTGAATTAAAAATTAGACAAAAGCTCATCAAAGTGCATTGTGATAGTCAAAGCGCTATTCATTTAGCAAAGAACCAAGTTTATCATGCAAGGACGAAACACATCAATATTCGGTATCATTTTATACGTGAGATTCTGGAGAAATATAAAATATTATTTCAGAAAATTTAGACCACTGATAATCTCGCAGATATGATGACAAAGGTAATGACAATTGTCAAGTTCAACCATTGTTTGAACTTGATCAGTATTTTGAGAAATTGAAGATGAATGCTTCACAGCGTAATTGGAGATACTATTAAAATAGTTTATTTTAAGAGAAAACTTACAGATTATAAATAGAAAAATAATTAATGTGGAGATTTATTATATTGTGGCTATATTTCTATCCCACATTAAAAAAATGTGAGATATGAGAATGGGCTCCTAAGGCTATAAATAGAGACCCCTCCCCCTTAGCAAAATCATCCCAAAAAAACCCAATTGTTTATAAGACTTAATTTTTTCTTCTCTCTCTTTTATATTTCTTTTTTAAAATTAGTAATATTATTTTGGTGGTGTTCGAGAATGTAAACAAAATTGATTGAACTTCAATAAATTTAATATTCTCTTTATTAATTATTTAATAGTTATTTTTGGTATAATAGTAGTGATATTTTATGCTAGTAATTATATGTTTAAAAAAATTTTATCTAAAGAAAAATTTAATATTTAAGAGTGTCAATTATAACTCATCTCTCTTTTTTAAAAAATTTTCTGATATAATTATTAATATAATTATTCACATACAATATACATTATTAGTAAAAAATTAATTAAATTTTCACAACCCATCCACCCTCTAATGCTAAAATCTCAAAAAGTTTGACGTTACATATACCTATGGTCTGTCATGTGATTCTATACAGTATGCACTTTCCATACCTTATCTCTTATTTTGAAAACTCATATTCTATGAAAATTTAAATTATCTTCTTTTATCAAATTTCGCCTTTAAACTAATATAGTTTATGAGTTTTAATTGTTTTAATATTAAAGTAATTTTAAAATAAAAAAATCATATCACTTCGTAAAAATTTAAATTAATTAAAACTTGATATACATATTCTAATCTTATAAAGTTTTAATATTATTAATTCTTGTTTTTGAAAAGCAATATTATTAGTTAAATAAATAAAATAATTAAAAATAAATTAAATTAAATTAAATTTATTATTGATGTATACAATATTCAAAATAATTATAAAAAATTCAAATGAAAATTTTCCTGAGAATAACAGCCAGTGTACACATCAGAGCTCCTTGTAGAGAATCTGTCAGATTCAGCTTTGGTATCAAATTCAGTTATCAACGACGTTTTTTTCTTTTTTAATTATAGAATGCTATAACAAAAAACTCTTTTGATAAGACCAAGCAAATCAGATTATATTTTAAAATTCAAGAAAACATTCCAAATGAACTCCTAATTTATTTGTAGGAACGAAGCACTAAGTGATTATAGTTTAAACATTCAAGAAAACATTCCAAATGATTCGAACCCATAATTACAGCGAGAAGCAAATAGATGGCAAAACCCCAGGAGATGATGCATGAAGAAGATTGTGATAATGACATCCTTAAGCATGTTGTGAATGCAAATGTTCGACCATTGCTTAGACAATGCATACAATCAATCCAATTTTGCAATGATATAAAGATAAGAGATCCATTCCTATCTAGTAGCTGCCAATTGCACCAACTTCCGATGAATTACTATATGCTCTACCGATGTTTTATTTTAGAAATGAATATTTTCGAAGCAAACTTCTGCAGTTAGAACATAGTTTTAACTCATCAAAGGTGATATTGTGGATGGAATCACATAGACAAGGTAACATGGAGAATAAAGACATCAAATTTTGTAGGCGCCCATATAAATCTGTACCAAGTCCCGTCAATGTAGCCAGCGATTATACATCACGTCAAACTTAGACTACCTTCATTCAAACACTCACCTATAACATGTCGCAATTGAAGCATCTTCTCCCTTGCCGACTGTGATAAATGAGGAAAATAAAGAGAATGTTAGATACATGTCGCAGTTAGATACATAAGCTTTCCATAAAAGCTAACAGAGCACTTTAGCATCTCAAAAAAGAACAAGTTAAACTAGCATAATTTTCGAAATAAAGGACTTAACCTTCTAGCATTTCCTGGAACATATATAGGTGCAAGTGATAAAATAAATTAGAGGATCAATAACTGCACAATTATGTATCACCACAATTCAGAAGTATATATGTCAAGCAGAGCTCATATGTGAGGACCCACAAATGAAGATTCCAAACAACATAAACACATATACGCAAGGCTCCATATCAGCATCTCAACGTTATGTGTAATGTGCCAGACCAGTGAATGTTAAATCTATGACTATTTCCGCCTAGAGAGAGAGAGACAGGAGGCCAATGGAGGGCGACAGAATGTCTAAAAGGATAAAGTGCACCGCAATAGGAAAGCATCCCATTGACATTGCATATAAGTAGAAGCAGAAAACTTGCCTTATGCACAGCTGTTATTCTTCTGCTTGCATCATTGAGCTGTGTTTCTATGGTTTCTCCCACTTTCATTACAAGCTTCTGGTGTGTTGACTCTGCAATTGACAGGTAAATTAAAATGAGTTCAAGTAAAAGATATCATCTTCAATCAACTCTCCTAGTGGTTCCACCATATCAGAACCAATGAATTAAATTTGCATGGAAAGCCATAAACTAAGTTAACAGGATCACAAAACCACTCCCAAGGCATCCCCAAAGCAGTTGATCAATTCAAGGAGAATTCCAGATAAAAGTAGCATTAGAACTCCAAATGTGTGACAAAGTCACAACACTAGCGGAACAGGAATAATGAATATGCATGTCACCAATCTACCACTTGCATGCCACAACCAAACAGTTTAGTTAATCAATAGAAGTATTTCATTTGAGTGTTTTATATTCCCAAAATCATTCATATGGAATGAAAAATTTGCAAATCAACTATTTTATGCCAAATATTATACGAGTAAACCTTCAACAGAATTAAAAAAGTTTCCATGAAAAAGCTTTTTAGATCATTTAATCAAAATCAAATCTTAAATACGAAAGATGCATGCGTTGAAATGTACAAAAAATTCCTTTTATTAGTACACATATACATCTTTCTCTCTCTATCTATTGGCAAGGAATTAATTGAACAACGCAAAAGTTCGAAGAAGAACAACTACAAGAAATAGTCTAAAGAACTTCAATGACGTATTCATAGTGTCAGCAAATATATTTACTTCTATAGAAGTTGTCATACTTTGCTTTTTAACAGTTCCTTTCAACTCAATATGATGCTTTTCTAGCTCTTCAACTGTACTTTTGCAGTCCTGCAGATGTTGATGGATATCTTGCTTAAATTTATCATGTATCAACTTTAGTTTTTCTTGTTGCTCTGCATGGAAAATAATAATAATAATGTTTCATCCCTGGATCAGAGCTAGACACAGGTCTCTCAAAATTATACACAGATAAACAAGAAAATAAGACATAGTGATGCTGGAACCACCATTACGTGGAGAGCGTTTATTAGAAGTTATATGTAGTCCTTAATCCATGAAATTGGTTCTGGAAACAAGTTTGAATACACATACATGTGAATAAACAAGCAATTTATATGCATTTTTGTTGAGTTTACAGTCCCCATGCATGGTTATTCAAGAATTTGACAGTCATTTTCTTTGAAGATGGCTCTATATTCTATAATTAACTGAATTGCAATTATCTTGCAAGACAAGCATGAAACTTGAGAAAATTATTCATATGAAGTTCCACTTCTGCATTATAATTCAAATTATCATTTAACAACTAATGGAAGAGGTATTTTTAAACAACCATGCTAAGCATTTGATGATAAAATACCTACCCAACTGATAGCGTGGTTGGAAACCTTAAAGGATTCTCATGTTTGTGCCCATATAAATCAACATTAAGGTGCCTAGCATGGCATGCATTGTCAGACATCATCACCAAAATGAATTAATGAAATGATGGTTCATTTAATCAAATCATATTCAATTAAAGTTCATCGAACCATACAGTTCAAATAAATTCATTACCTTGGAATCTTGTTTCCAAGCGTTTTCTTTTTGCTTTGCTGAAGCTTGTCAACTTCCCACTGAGACATCACCAAGATTAAATTAGCGTCTTTAATTGCAAAATTGACATCTTTAAATGGAAAGCCATTAGTTTCGGATACATACGCATCTGTCTGGATTTGCAACTCAATATTCTGCAGCTGTAGATGTATCTGCTCAGAAACAGACCTCAAAATTTCAGAGGATTTCTCTTTAGTCGCCAACTTCATTTTGTTATTGAAATTCTCTAAAGCAAACGCAAACAGTGTGATGACCCTGAAACATCATTATGTCAAAACAAAACAAGGAATAAAGAAAAATGTAAATGAAATAGCAGAAGAATTGTTTAGATCCAATCAGAAATTTCTTTATCTTTTTAAGCACAGAAAGTAAACCTTTCCAATTCATTCTCTTGGATTTGTTCTGAAGGATCCGGGTTCCAATCACTTGCACCAGTGCCTAAAATTTTCATGCACAGAGAAAAGAAAAATTAGAAAGAAAACATGAGCAAGAATGAGTTGCAAAGATGAGAAGAGCAGGAAGTGCTAATATGTTCAAGAAGTCGTGCCTTTTGGAGAGGGTGAGTTGATATCAAATTTGCTAACGCTGTTGCCTTCATGGTTGCGGAGCCTTTTAGTTGGATAAAACATGAATGTGGATCTCTCAGCCATTACAATTTCTGGAGAGAAGGCATCTCTTTCTGTATGATCTGCACATGACAATTAAATAAATCCAATCAATGGATCATATGGAGGCGATAAAAAGAACAAAGATAAGAAGTTGAATGAGGACAGCATGTGATGACTTCTAAAACCAGATTCAGAGCTAGCTGGTCAGTGCTTATCAATTCAGTTAAGCTACTTGATAATCTTTTGGTGCAATCTTACCATCTAAAAAGCAAGTAAATTTAGATTGTACTACCAGCAGCAAAACGTAGCATTCAAGCAATATAATTTTCTTAAAAGTTTTTTAAAAATGATCTTTTTAAGATAGAGATGGACAGTTTTGAAAAATGGAGCCCGAGCAGCATCAACGGTCACACATAAATATAACAACAATCGAGAAGCACATTTATAATTTGAGGACGGAGTAAAATGGCTTGTTCTAACAACATCAACCAGAGAATGCAAGCTCTGACTAGCGCAGAGCCCATGATTTATCCCGAAAGAAATTTAGGTCCAGATAAAGCATGTGCACGCAGTTTTTCAATTGCAGCTGGGAATTACCAAGACGACTATAATTCTTCAATGACACAGATACTAAAAAGTTGTCAACAATCTGTGAACAACCAAGTTCCCGCCATACAAATAGTTATTAACAAGTATTCTACAATGACGGAGTGAGGTGTCAGTTTGGTTCGTGCCTTCATACTGTTTACCCGAAAATAAGAAAGCTGAAACCCTAAGCATCACATTTAAAGATGTACGGTGTACCCAGTTACTTAAAATACTAATAATTGGAGTCCTATGTTTCATGATTGCCTGCAATATAAATCCCTTAAAAGTGAGAAGGGCAATATTACAATGCATGCTACATAGAATAACAAAATTACTTAAATATACACACAGGTAAGTGCAACTTATTCCAAAAATAAGCATCACATTTAAAGGCATACGGTATACCCAGTTACTTAAAACACTAATAATTTCATGATTGCATGCAACTTATTCTAAAATTGATTTTTCTATAAACTTGACAGTTATAGATGTTCCCTAAATTAATCACCGCTTTGTCATTATATATGATATTTGGCAAACCTTTTTCTGAGCTCGTAGGGGCCCCATATTCAGATGATGATTCAGAAAGGCCATCTTCTACTTCTTCTGTTCCCTTAAGAGGTGATTGGTTGTGGGGTGAGTACTCTTTAATTTCCACTGCGTCATCCTGAAGTCCAATAAGGAAATGCCAAAGCACAAAGAAATCATGCTCCAACTCGGAGATCTATGCACATACCAGTAAAACTATCATATTGAGACCCTTGAGATAAATAAGGATACAGATAATTCTGTTTCAGCGTCTGTGGGATGATAATCTGCCTTTGAAGTCCACAAAGTCCTGAAGCAGCGAATATTTCCGACAGTAAATCTTCTCTCTGCTGGTGTAGGACTGTAAAATGTCTGCTCTATTTGGTCATTTTTTGGCATTGAGTTAGGGGATGAGCTTAATATAGGAGTATTTAATTTGAATGTTGGACTTTGGAATTCATCATGTGGCTCCGTAACATTCTTTAAGGACGGATCATCCAAGCCTCCTAGTGGACCTTCATTTTCTGGGACTGCTGGACTGCTAAAAGCTCCCTGCAGATCCACCCTGTTTGTCCCTACAGATTGACCTGAATCTCTCTTTGGAGATGGCTTACAATCTCCTTCATTTCTATTCTTCTGTTCATGGTGCTCTTCCTTACTTTGAGATGAACTGCCTCTAAAATTTCCCAATTTATCTGTAAGTGAAGATGCTTTCTCAGCAGCTGGTGGCATTTCACTTCTATGAGCTGCACCCTCAATTTCATCTGTATTGCTGCTTTCAGTAAAGTGAATCCTGCGTGGTGCAACGACAGAACTCTTTCCCTGGATTTTATTTCTAGTAGACCCTGAGGAGCCACCGCTGACAGCAACATCTTTTCTAAATAATCCATCTTCCAAGGAGAAGATAATCTTCTGTGGAAGTTTCTGCCTGCGACTAGACACTGGGGCAGTTTTAGCCTTTACTGGTTGCACTTTGTTTGAAACTCTCTTTCGGGTTGAAGAACGAGCTACTGTTCTCTTCACAGTATGATCAGGATTTTCAGAATCAGTTTCTATGGTATCTGAATTCTGTATAGGCTTGACAACTGAATCCGCCTTTTGAGGAGGTATTTGCTCTGGCTTCAAGTTATTAGCTCCTCCCTCGTGAGCCAGGGAATTAGAAGGCTGACTTCTTGGTGAAGAAACGGTTCCCAATATCTCCCATAGTTTCATTCTCAAAGATTCAGTTCTTTTATCTTCTCTGCTGTTCTCTTTCACTGCTTTACCCGGCATAGGAACTTTCTGGGCGGTCACAAATGTGAAATCCTCTGCTCTTTGTGAGCTCCCATCCTTACTTCCCTTCCTTTTGTAGGTAAGTCCATCAAACTTCATCTGATTACTATCACCACAATGTAAAACAGATGTCTGGTCTGCAAAAAACTGTACTGAATGCGTAATTGGTGCATTTTGCACACTGTTGAACTTTTTCCTGCTCACATTGGCGGCTGGTAAATTAGAAGTTTCTTTTGCAAAAGCAAGAGTCTGTGAAGTAGTTGTTTTTTGGTGAAAGGATCTAGTAGTGATCCAAGGGGAAGCAGCCGTCTCTGTGGCTTCAGTTCGTTTCACTTCATTAGCATCAATGACACCTTTCCTTTTATTTTTGCCTTCAAGAGAATTTTCTTTGTTAGAATTTGCCCTTTCTGCATTTGATAAAATAATCTCATCTTCCTTTGTAGTTCCAGATCTTTTCTTCACCTGTGAATCTATCATGATTCCAATTGAAATTTTTCTAGATTGACTAGATGGATGATAATTGCTGCCAAGACTCCGACAATCACTCATTCGATCCTGAGACATGTTTTTCCAAGGCATCAAATATATATTATACTAACTACTAAGCTGAAAACTTGTCTGGAATTTCCAATTGCAATCTACTGCCTGCTCTTCAGTGAATCTTAGACTGACTTTCAGCTTTTCCAATGAAGATGTTAAGCGTATTTTAATTTCAAGGCTTCAAAAACTAATAAAAGTCATTAAGAGAGCAACACATTCAAATTGCACGACGTGTGTATACGACGTTGAATTATCATCATAAAGATAATTACTAGAAGATACCAGTAACAGCACCATAAAAACATTCGCTAGTGAAGGTTGTAACATTAATTATGCTAATAAATAAAGAAGACACCATTCAGACAGCAAATGATATAATCAATTGCAAATATGAATAAAATTTTTCACTGCTAAAATGTTGGGTAAGTGGAAATATTTCTCATCAACAGGAAAGTCTTGAAACTGAAATTTTCAATACTTACATCTTGTAAATTCGGTCTTATATCAACCTCCATTTTATGGTTTCAGCTGAAATGAAGAAGGTACGGAATGGGCGCCAGTAGATGCTGCAACCCAAAAAAGCAACCGAAGAAGTTCAAACAGGCTCATAATGTCAGACAAGAATGATAATAATATAAGCTTGGTTTGAAAAAAAAAATGAATAAACTAAATCCTATACTTGAATCTAACATGTTCACTTGTTTGGCTTGGAAAAAGGCATTTTGTCTCGCTAACTGAACATAATGGAAAAGGAAAAGGAAACACGAAAATCCATAAACTTCTTAAGATATGCAGATCAGAACCAACAAGAATTTGAAAAATTATCACTTAAAAGCTTTTTTTAATATTAAAAAAAATCAAGGACCCAAACCCTAATAACCAATTCCTGCTTTGCTCAGCCAAATTTCCTCGTAACTTCAGCAATATAATCAAATTCACATTGAAATGCGTAAAAAATCGAATTCATCACAACGTTTCGAGTTCAAGTGTCCAAAACTTCAAGCAATTCAAGTTATCAGCGATTAATCACCAAAAAAGCAATATCGGACGAGAAAGTAAGAAAAATTCAATACTCAACGTTAATGCGCTACAGTAGAGGAGATCAAGTCTTCAAGGAAAATAAACCCCAAAAATGGAGATCAATGAAACAATTAAAACAGAATTTTTCGGGATCAAGAGAAACAACATACACGTTATTGGCTGAGATGATCGCTTATCTCACTTTAAACAATTCATACGAAAATTTCAAGCGGAAAACGGAGAAAACTAAAAGCCTAGAGAGCAGTTAGGACTGAGGAGAAGGATAGGTTTGGTGGAGAGCTGTAGATGATTTTGATTTTTTCCCCTGTGATTTTGAAATACTGAATAACTAAGAGAGGAGGCGGGAAACGAAAAATTGCATACTCCTAACGGCCGATGGTTCTAATTTATCATTTTATTGAAAGTTCGTTTTTTTTTTCTTTTTTTCTAATAAAGCTTACTATATATACATTTGAGCATTATAATATGAGAAACAGATAGAGGGCTATAAATGATTAAGCAATTTGAGTTCTGAGTTTCCACTCGATAAAAAATTATTTAAATTTAAGTTTGGATTGCTTATTTATTATATGAATCATGCTAAAATTTAAAAATATTCAGTTCATTAATTTACAAGTTGACTCATTTAAAAAATTTATAAATTAAGCTCACAAACTAATTTGATTATTATTCTGAATTATAAATATATATCATTTAATTATATATTAAATTATATATTTAAATATATTTATTTTTAATTAATTTAATTTATATAATTTATTACTGTATATTATACGTGATGAATAAATTAAATAATATAAAATAAATAATTTTAATATTATATAATAATTCAATTTAATAAATTTTATTTGAAATTTTCTTCATATATTACATATTATATTTTTAAATTATAAATATTTATATTTATTTAATAATAGATAAATTTAATAATATTATAAAAATATGATAACTTAACCTATATTAAATTAAATATTTAGTATAATTCATAAGCAATATAAATAATTCAATAATATAGTAATTTATAATCGAATATAAAATTATAGCAATATAATATTTTATTTTTATTAATATAAAAATAATTAAATTGTTTGCACTTTGTAAAAATATGTTAATTTTGATATCAATACTCTAAAGAAATAGAAAAAATTAACGAAAAACTAAAAATTAAAATAAATTTATTAAACTCAATAAATTAAATTAAATTAAACTTGAGTTCGATTTCGATTTCGATATACATAATATTTGACTTAAATCGATAAAAGTTCGAGCTCGACTTGAACTAAACTCGAATTTTAGTTCGAGTTTAATTATTTTTTAATAAATGAAGTTTGAACTTTTTAAAACTTGGCTCGGTTCAATTGTAGTCCTAGATAAAATTAAATTTAGATATATTTAGAGAAAGTTAAAAAATATTAATATATTTAATAGAAAAATATAATAAGACTTTATAAAAAAATTAAAAATGTTATGTTTTAAGGATGATCTAATATTTTTAGAATAATGATGAATAATATTAATACAATTCTAGATTTCACATAAAATTTATGGTTTATTAAAATCGTAAGTGTTAAAATTTATTGTTTTATGGAAGAAATAATGACTTCATAAAAATTTTATGAATTTCACAACAAATCAGTGACACTTTTTCACTATATAATAAAAAAAAGAATAACCCATAATAAAATTAAATTTTAAATTCATATTAAATTATTAATATATGACATTAATATAGAACTGAATTTAAAATGGCTGTGTAATTATGAAAAATAAAATTTATTTTCTAAAAAATTTTAAAAAAAGGAAAATGGATTTTGTTATTTAATTAAAAAATGTTTTTCATTTGGAAAATTAAAAATTAGCTTTCTTTTTTTTAAGAAAAATAATTTTTTTATTAATGAACTGGAGCAATTACATATTTGCTAAACTATTTTTATTAATAATTTTTTTATATTTATTAATTAGTAAATAAATTTTTAAAAATTATTTTTTATTTATTTAAATAAAAATATAAATTAAAAATTAAAAATATTTTTTACAACTGAATAGCGGCTAAATTTTTCACACCAAATTCCTTAAACCATCTACTATACTGGTTTTTATTGGTTTCAACATTTTATAAAAAAAATAATAATTATACAAAACTATACATATTTGACAAAAAAAAATAATCACTTCATTTAAATTTATAAAAATATTTTTATTTTATATTAACTGAAAAATAATTACTTTAATTAAAAATATAAATTTATAAATATTTCATCTTATAAGATATATTTATTAAATATTTTTAATAAAAAAATTTAAATAGAAATTTAATACATTAGCTATCTTATGAAATGGTAGTTGAACTATAATTTAAAATAAATAAAAAATATTTATTAAATTGGAAATGGAGAATTAATATTTTTATAATAGTGTCAAAATTTTTATATTTTATTAATAATTTAATATAATATATGATTATTTTATTGAGAAAATATTTATTATTTTCATTTTATAATTTTTTTATGTTTTCTAATTTTTAACATTTTTATTTGTCTAATTATTTTTTAAATAAAAATAAAAATAAAAATAAGAGTATATAATAATCGGAACGAAAAATAAACTCTTGTCTTTTTGAGATTGTATTTTTCATAATTGTAGTTTTAAAAAATTAAACTACAAGCTAATAAATATAGAAACTATTTTCTATTTTTCTAAATATTTCATTTGTCTTTATAAAATTTTATAAAGTTATAAAAGATTTAAAACAAAAGATTTATTGCGTAATGTTTCTTAAATTTGATATAGCATTCTACTTCTTTTTATGTTAATCAATATCCAATTATGATACCATTTTTTTATAAGATGATACGAGTTTTATTAATAAAAATAATATAATAAAAAATATAATATTGTGTTATTATGTCTATAAATTGAGAAATATTTTTAATATATTTAAATTCAAGCCATGAATGTTGAATGCTAAAAAATTATTTTCATTAATGAAATTAAAATCCTCATCGTATAATTAAAAAAACACATCATATTGATCATGAATAGAGATATTGAAAATTTGTATTTTGATTTGAAATAGAAATTTCGTGTTTTATTTATGCATCACTTTTATTATTTATAAAAATTTTAAAGATGTTTATTATAGCAATTCGGATATAGATGCATAATATTTGAATATAGGCCCGCCACAGAGGAACGTTTCCCAGTTGAAGATAACACCTTCCCGCAATTGCTTTGCCTGCCCAATAGCGTGGTCATACCAACCAACGGCGATATCCGCCTCTCTGTTTGAGCCCCGACATGGCTACTCTCGCAGATGTCTCCCTTCTCCGGTCAACACCTTCTCTCGTACCCTCATTCTCCAAACCAAACTCCAAGGTCACTATCCACCGGCCTTTAAAACTCCGGTGCTTAATCACAGATCAATCAACTACAATTTCTTCTTCTAAGTTCGGCCTCGATTCTGCCCCAGCAGACTGCGTGATTGTAGGAGGCGGAATTAGCGGCCTCTGCATCGCTCAGGTTCTCGCCACCAATCATAAGGATGTTGCTCCCAATGTCATCGTCACCGAGGCTAGAGACCGAGTCGGTGGCAACATCACCACCATCGAAAGGGACGGCTATCTCTGGGAGGAGGGTCCAAATAGTTTCCAGCCTTCCGATCCTATGCTTACAATGGTGGTATGTATCATTAAGGAGAAAAAAAATGTCATGATTTTACCGGCAATTCCCATTTTAATTTTAGTAGTGAGTTAACTGTTGATGGCATTTCTTCATATACATGGAGAGAGCTTATGTTGAATTTATTGGTTTTATTGTTATTGTAGCTGGATAGTGGACTAAAGGATGATTTAGTGTTGGGGGATCCCAATGCGCCGCGTTTTGTGTTGTGGGGTGGGAAATTGAGGCCAGTACCATCCAAGCCAACTGACCTTCCATTCTTTGACTTGATGAGCATTGGTGGGAAACTCAGAGCTGGATTTGGTGCTCTTGGGATTCGACCTTCACCACCAGTTTGTCCTCTGTAACTTTCTCATTTTAAATATGTATTGCACATTTAAGGGTGTGCTAAGTGCCAGTACCCTCATCAACTGTGTCTTCTCATAATATTAGACTTTGACTAAGGTAACAGGGATATGAGGAGTCAGTTGAAGAATTCGTCCGTCGTAACCTTGGTGATGAAGTTTTTGAGCGTTTGATAGAGCCTTTTTGTTCAGGTATAATATCTTAAAATTCTGTCCGTTGTGATTTTAGTTAAGTTCATGTAATTGTGGCTAGATTATATTTTTCCATGAAATATTTTATAAGCAATATTGTGATTGATCATGCTTCGCTGAAATCCTTCATTATGTATGACGTTGTTGATATATTCTAGAAATAACTCTTGGAGCAATTTTCCTTTTAATGCATTTTCGAAGTAATCATACATTTATTCTTTGGTTTGCTTAAGTGGTCAATTAGCATGCGTTTGGGGAAGAAATTCGTTATATTTTCTTTTACAAATTTGTTATATTTTCTTTTACTTCCAATTGCGAATTCACGCAAATATACTGTAATGTTTAATGAAATATGTCAGATGGTGAATTTGTACGTTAAATGTCAATGCTAAATGAAGTGTAATGGCATCATCTAAATACATAAATCAATTTTAACAACAGCCACTTAGTTCCCTCGATGGGCTAGCATCTCGAACTTATTATTTTATCAATAGAAATAATTGCAGAGCTTCAGAGATTGTAATATAATTTGTTATTTCTTGAAAGTATTATGGTTGCTGGTTGATCTGATAATTTTGTCATGTGCAGGCGTTTATGCTGGCGATCCTTCACAACTGAGTATGAAAGCAGCATTTGGAAAAGTGTGGAAGCTGGAGCAAAATGGGGGGAGCATCATTAGAGGCACTGTCAAAACGATCCAAGAGAGGAATAAAACACCAAAGCCTCCTCGAGACCCGTAATATTATTTACATTGACAATATCTTATGTGTAATTTTCCAATTTCTTAGATTAAAAATCTTGCAGGCGTCTACCAAAACCAAAGGGCCAAACAGTCGGATCTTTTAGAAAGGGACTTATTATGTTGCCTAATGCAATTGCAACTAGGTAATATTTTTGGTACTAGGGATGCATTTCATGAAAGGCAGTGGTCCTATTTCAATTGTATTTATCATTCTTGACCAATAGAGAAGTTCTTCCACAGTCTGATTAGCTGTGTTGATCTTTGCAGGTTAGGTAGCAACGTTAAATTATCATGGAAGCTTTCAACTATCACTAAATTGGATGGTGGAGGATATAATTTAACATATGAAACACCTGAAGGATTGGTTTCTCTGCAGACCAGAAGTGTTGTAATGACAGTTCCGTCACATATTGCAAGCAGCCTTTTGCATCCTCTTTCTGTATGTTTTGCTCTGAAACCCATTTTGATTTTTCACCTTCCTCTTTCTCTGTCATCATTGCAAAGTTCAATGACAGATAAAGATTGTGGTCAAGCTCTTTTTATTTTGGTGTTTAGTTTTGTGGTTCTCTTAGAATTTTTAGTTAGTGGAGTTTGTAACCAGTTCATGATGTGAAGGAAAATAATTTGTTGAATGAGTAGTGCCTGGAGGTTCCACAGCTAGTTTTAAATATGAATGTGGGTTGAATGTCCTGGATATGATTTCAAGCATGCTCTAAATATCATTCTTAAACGAATACTTCTTACTGTTTGTTGATTCTTTATCTGCAATTCTTTTTTTTCCTAGAAAAAGTTCTGAATATGTAGTTATCTTTTCCATGTACGCTCTTGAATGCAGAGTGCTGCAGCAGAAGCACTTTCAAAATTTTATTACCCGCCGGTTGCAGCAGTATCCATTTCATACCCAAAAGAAGCAATTCGGACAGAATGCTTAATAGATGGTGAGCTTAAGGGATTTGGTCAGTTGCATCCACGCAGCCAAGGGGTGGAAACCTTAGGTGAGTGTGTTTTAATGTAGATTCTCAACATTTAGCATTGGTATGGATTATTTTAAACATTATCTGTACCTATAAGTCACTACTGAAGTCTGAAGGTTGCAGCAAAAATATTCCACCATTTTTACCAAACAATTATGCTAAAGTTTGTTATTATTTTGTTGATTCATCAGGAACTATTTACAGCTCATCACTTTTCTCCAATCGAGCACCAGCTGGAAGGATTTTGCTTTTGAACTACATTGGAGGGGCTACCAACCCTGGAGTTTTGTCTAAGGTATGATCATTTGCTAGTTTGCATTTCTGTGCGGAACATATGTTTAGGGGGCAAAGGTGGTGATGAGAAATATGCTGGAGTTTTAGCTGATAAAATGATGTCCTCACGAAATAGTTTTAGCTGGAGTTTCCCATATTTTCTATTTCGTCCTCATAACTGCTGTTGCTGCTAATGTTGTCTTCTTTCACATTTATACTCCTATCATTGATTAATTTAAAATTTGAACCTCTGGTTAATTCTTCTTGGTCTCCTACTCTTACCTGTTTCATTTTATTGTTATCACCTCATCTTTTTCTTAACAGACGGAGGATGAACTTGTAGAAGCAGTTGACCGTGATTTGAGAAAGATGCTGATAAAACCCAATGCAAAGGATCCATTTGTACTAAGTGTAAGAGTGTGGCCTCAAGCCATTCCACAGTTCTTAATTGGTCATTTTGATATCCTGGACACTGCAAAAGGTGCTCTGAGGGACAAAGGCTTGGAAGGGCTGTTTTTGGGTGGCAACTACGTATCTGGTGTAGCTTTAGGGCGATGCGTCGAAGGAGCTTATGAAGTTGCAGCCGAGGTGAACAATTTCCTATCCCAGTATGCGTATAAATAGGATTAGATGCTGGATTGTTCTTACGGATTTATCTGCGGCTATTCTGTTTGGAGGAGATTTTAATTCTCAATTGCAGGCCTTTTTTGTATGTAATAGCTTCTTCTTCATTATTTTGAAATAGGGAAATATTGAAATATTGATTTCTGTAGTTTTTTTTTTGGCACCAATATTGATTTCTGCAGTTGTTGCTATATACCTCTCTTAAATAGATGCTGGTTAAACATTATCTTCCTATAATCTATGCGACTGAGACCGGAATATTCTACTAGTTGGAGTTCCGTATCTTTGAAATCTAATTGTATTATTGGCAAAAAAAAAAAAAGAAATCTAATTGTATTTGATGGCTACAATAACGAAATGGAAATTGAGTAGCTTTAGCCTATGGGGCTATTAAGGTGTATGTACTCGAACCGTATATAGCCAATGGCTATTTGGCTACCGCAGCCTCTCTACACATTTTGTAATTATTTTTAGCGAACTAGGCAATTCTAGCGAGGTCCAGCCCCAGCTACCTGCAAGAGACGGCTAATATATTGAGAAGTTGGCAACGAACTTACTTTTGTAATTCGTATTTGGGCGTGAACTGTAAAGCACAATACGAAGCTTTTTAGGGTGCCAACAGTCTCCAAAACTTGGTGAGCTACGCTGTCAGCTAGTTGTCTAGAAATACGCAGTAATTCCACACAAAAAGTCCTGAGGCTATTACAGGATTAGGAAAATAGGTCCAGAAAGCAAGTCTAATCAACGGGATCAATCGTGCCCCACAGTGAAGCCAAATCATGGAGATATGCCTACATAGCGAAATTAAAAAAAAAAAGAGGCAAATCTCAAGTTTGACTGAGGAGAAATCAACACTTCAAAGGCATAATAAACACACACAGCTCAGCGGGGGTTATTAGAGAAGAATTAAAAGAAGGATTTGGTGTAGTGTGGTCTGAAGAAGGTGCGAAAAAGAAAACTTGGTAGCAGTAAATAAGTTGAAAATGAAACAGAAATAAAGGGTTAAAGACGAAAAAGTCTTTGAAGAAAGGGAAAGTTGTTATAATAGCCAATAGAAGCAGTATTATGGTAGGGATAGTGGGTTTCTCTTGGTTTGTTTTATTTTTTTTTCTCCCACCTTGTTCTTGCTAAGCATTTGTCGTTTCTTTAGGTCCAAGCAAGATTTGTTGTTCCCTTTCAGTAACGTTAAAGAAACATAGATTATAGCAAGAAGAAGCATACACAGATATTGCATAAAAATTTCATTTGACACGTGAGGGAGAGTTGAGATTTGTTTGAATAAAGAGGAAATGAAAGAATGTTAAAAAAAAATCTTGCTTTGCGTCTTATCTTCCTTTTATTTTTCTTGTGTTCCGAAAATCAATTGATTACTTTGTCTCCATTACAGCATATCATTGTTTGTTTAGGAATGTGAATTTCATAATGAGCAGCCAACACTTGTCAGCTCTTCACCCCTTCTTTTCCTTTATGATTTGCCTCAGCCTAGCTATATGGTGCTTTATTTGGTTCGTTAACAGTGAAATGTAAAAAAGAAAATTAAAACCTCAAAGAAAGTACTTAATTAATAAAAAAAAAGGAAAATAGTAAAAAATTGTGACTGAAAATTAGTAAAATTGTATTTTTCAGACTTAATGGATTCGTCAAGGATAATGTAAAACATTAGTTTATTGATTCAAACGTTTTGTTTTCTATGTTCATTTTGCATGCAAAAGCTATCTATTATTGATCGTTTTTAGGGATAAATACAAAGTCGCGAATAAAGTATAATAAAATTGATAAGTGTCAGTCCATAGAGCAACTGCAACATATAGTCTCACTAAAACCAAACAGGTCTTAATTATGTTAACAGTACCCAAGGTCTCCATGCGCAGCACGATAATCTAATTCATTCAACGTTGATATGAGAATGAGTTTTGTGTCTTATAACTTCAATGCTTGTTGTTTCTGCAGTTTAAAAGGGTCGTCCTCTTTCAATTTCAATTTCTCGTCTACATTCATTTCTTCTAGCCCACATTACCTTCTATTCTATTCTTCTTGTTAGTCAACACTAATCACATTTTCTACTTGACTATTTTCAACATTAATTTTCATGCATTATATCCTTCAATTTGATTATAATTGACTATATTTTGATTTCTACCACCAAGTAATTGCGAAGAAAAAATAATTCAAATATCATTTATTTTTTTTAATATTAATATAAAGAGGAGAAATCGATTATCTAAAAATATATATATATTTATTGTTAAATAATAGTTGGATGTGTATGACTTACATTATCATTAAAAAAAATAAAGAAAATGGTTAATTAAAATCTTATTAGAATAATGAGTGCTAAAAAGAGAAACGGAGAGGTTTGTATTTATTTGGTTGATGAATAACATTAAATATGAATTAAGCTAAAACAAAGAAAGAATCAATCATGGCAAAATCCTAGTCGGCTCTTCTCGACACGTGTTTATGTCGGGCCATAGAGGTACAGGAAGGAAAGTACTGGTCCCACTCAATTAACAATTCATCTTCATATTAAAAAAAATAAAAAAAAATAAAAAATTGATATTTCACCATCTATTTATTTATAAATTGAATTTCCATTTCGTTACAGAAGTTGGCATTCTCAGAATTTCAAAACAATGGGCAGAAGAGGCTCTACTAGTTCTTCATCGACATTAGAAAGCACTAATTACCCTGTATTATCAATCAAATCTTCTTCTTCTTCTTCTCCTTCTCTGTTTCAGCAAAATAGAGACCTTAGCACAGATCTTAGTCTTGGACTCAGCATCTCAACAACTCAAGTCACAAGGTACATTTTATAAAAATATAATTCATATTTTTACTTTTTTTAATTTTTTTTTGGCTAATTAAGTTGATGTTAGTGAGTCAGATTGGGCACCAGTCAAAACAATTTTAAAGAAGGGAAAGGCAATAACAGCAGAAGAAGAAAATTATGAGTGCAATAGTGCAACTTTCTTTGTTAAGGTTTATATGGAAGGCATTTCAATTGGGAGAAAATTAGACTTATTAGCTCATGATG
The DNA here is from genome assembly GCA_947685225.1 of Garcia nutans. NCBI lineage: Eukaryota > Viridiplantae > Streptophyta > Magnoliopsida > Malpighiales > Euphorbiaceae > Garcia > Garcia nutans. Next base: position 9,942,473 of record CANTUV010000010.1, on the reverse strand, counting down.
GTTACCATGATTTAATAAGGACTCTTGATCATATGTTCAACACTACCATTCTCTGTAAGTATCTTTCTTTCTTTCTTTTATTTTTTTCTTTTAGAATATGAGTTTTCTCTTTTATTTTTATTTTTCTTTTTTATTTTGGAGAAATGTAATGATGAGGTGAAAATAATTTGATTAAAATGAAACAGGGGCTGAAATGGATGTTGAAGAACATGCTGAGCAATACCACGTATTAACTTATGAAGATAAAGAAGGAGATTGGTTGATGGTTGGAGATGTTCCATGGGAGTATGTTAATTTCTCTTTCTTTTAAATTCGAATTCACAATCTTATTATTCTGATAATTTTATAATTTTATTTTATTCATTTTGTTTGTTGAATAGGATGTTCTTAACCTCTGTGAAGAGATTGAAGATCACAAAGGCAGATAATCAACTGATGTTTTAAGTTTTAGGTTATAAAACCTTTCGTGAAGAAATCATATGTTTGAGAATCACAGATGTAAAGCATTTCTATGATAGAGAGATCATATGATAAAATTAGAAAAGGTTTTGTATTTTGGTTGTAAATTTTGTGATGAAATGTAGCCCTCAGTTCTTCTTTCTACTTATAAAATTAAGTGTTATTGTTGGTAGAATTAATTGAATGTAATTAAAAAAACCTAATTTAGAACTTATTCCATTTATAATTTATCAGACGATCAAATTTCAGCAGGGCATATGAAATCAATTTGGACAAATTCTTGTTTGATGGTATGCTAAGGAAATCAAGTTTTTGAATATGTCTGATTTATAATTTATAATTTTGAACTTACTTCATTTATAATTTTGAATATTTCTGATGATATCCTTATTTGATTTTTTTTTCTAAGTCAGATTTTTCTTTTCAAAAAATAATAGTTAAGATCTTTAAAATTCAAACTAAAGGAGCATGAATTTAGCAATTAATGATTGCATGTTTTGGGTTGAAAACTTGATATCTGTTTCCAGAAGAATAATGTTATGCAATTGTCACATTTTTCTTAACCAATACTTTTTTATATTTCCTAGGGTAAAAAAATTAAAATAATAATTTTTAAGTGACGAGAGATTATAATAAACAAAACATAAATATATATAGTCTTAGGAAAGTGAAAATTATTTTTTAATATATAAATATATAATGGAGAACAGAATATTAGAAGGATAAAGAAGAAAGGTCAATTTGTTTAAGCAAATTCTAATTTAATGTTGCAGCCTAATCCTGATATCTATCGGAAAAGAATAGAAGTGTGCTTTGTTTTGGTAATAATAGGTTATTCCTTATCCTGGCTTTTATGACTTGTTGCTGTTTACGGATGTATTTTTGACTTAAAAGCAGATTAAAGGGCTCTAATTTTGTTGATTCTGATTCTGACAACCTTTTATTGTGGTCTGGAATTGGTTTGATTTTCTTAGACAAAGCAAGTAAAGCGACTAAGGAAGAGTGTTACTGTTACTCGACAATATTACTTTTGGTGATTAACCTTCATAAAAAAAAAAAACACTTGTTTAGCTCATTCTGATTAGAGATATCTTGAATTTTTTTTAAAAAAAATTTAAGTTATTGGAAAAAAGTTTGCTTCAAAAATATTATAATTTATGCCCACAGTTTTGTCAAATTACTGAATGCACAATGGCACCTTTGGTTAGTTTTATGTTTATTTGGATAGTAAATTACTAATTTCAGATTAAAGCATTTGGCATTTGCTTACCCCTCCTAGAATGCTAATATAAAAAATTTTCTCTTTTTTCTTAGGAAAATTACACGTTTACCGTATTTTTTAAAATTTTTATTTTTTTATTAATAATATTTTAATCATTTTATTATAAATTTATAATAAATTCATTATAAACTATATAAAATTTATAAACTCATATTAAACATACGATAAACTCATTATAAATTCACTGTAAACTTATCATAAATTAATAAAAAAATAATATTTTAGTAAATATTTTATAAATTTTAATATTTTGATAAATAATTTATAAATATAATAAATTTAATTTTTTTTAATTTTTTTATATTTTTGCCAAAAAAATCATTTTTTCTTGGGAATAAAACTGAACCCTAAATGAGTGGGCATCATATGAATTTTGATAAATAATTTAGATATTTAATTTATTTTAATTTATTTATATAAAATATTTATTTATATAAAATATAGATAATTTATAAATAAATTTAAATAAATATAAAAAATATTTTTATTATTTATGATATATTTAAATATATATTTTTAAATATTTACAATTTAAATTCGGCTGTATGTTAATTATATTTTATTAAATTTTAATTATATATGATAATTATATTTTATTTTAATTATAAAATTATATAATATAAAATTATTATAATAAAATTGTATCAATATTAAATTTTTATTTATAATTATTTAATTAAAAATTATAATTTATATTTTCAATTTTATAATATTTTTAAATTTTTATATTTAAAAGAATAATTAAATTTATATGGATAGTAAATAAGTTTAAGACGAATATGAATAATAAAATTATAATTATAATTGGGTCGAATTTAAATTTAAATAAATTAAATTTAAATAGATTTAAATTTAAATATGATAATTTTTACAAATATTTTATTTATTGATATTCCTAATCATTATCTCAAGAGTAAGATAAACTCATAAATTTGTTTATTAATTTAAGTAATAATATCTTAAATATGAGTCTTCTCCTTATCTTTTTTTTTAAAAAATATTATATTGGAAGAGAGAGATCATAAATTTACTGATATCAAGATAGGTATAGTTATCGATAAATTATTTTTTGGGTGTGTAATTTTTTTTATCTTAAATTAAGGATAAAATGTCACAAAGAATATAATAAAGGCATTATTTCTTAGCAATAGTGAAAAAGCCATTAATTTTGACTTTTCAAAATGGCAGTCTTGCACATAATTTTTCACAAGATAAAATAATTATTGAAAGGTTTTTTTAGTCTTTGCCTATTGTATAAAACACTTATTTATCATTAGTGAGGGCCGGAGGCAGCGAGGGTTATAAATATTGAACTACTAATCTATTTAAATTAAAGAGTCGTTGTACTGCTAGCACCTTCTCCTCAGACCCTTTCATCTCATCTCAATCATGTTTTAGATAAAATTCCATGATTATTCTAATCCACGTTCAAAAACTAATTAATTAATTAATTAAGACGGAATCAAGGAAGTTCGATCAAGACAACGTGATAAATAAAGTTCAGTCAAGACAAAGTAATAATAAATAACCTGGAAATAAAATAATCAAGTTAAAAAAAGGAATTATATGAAATGGTATGATCGGTGCCTTTTATAAGATGCTGGTTACTAAAAAAAACTAGATTAATGGAAGAAAACAAATCACAACAACTGATATCAATTATTATTATACAATTTTATTTTTGTAGACTTTTTTAGGCAAAAGATTTCTGATTTGCACAATCTAGATTAGGCCCAGTACTAACATTAAACAACTTAGCATATCTCTGAAAATAACCAATCCGATCATTAACACGACTGTCATTTGCAATTCCACACTCAAGACCTCCATTTATAATATTTGTCACTAAACCATATCCAGCTGTTCTATTAGCTGCAACATCAGCTTTTGTAGGTCTATATTTTCCAACCATTCCATTGTGGCAAGAAGGTATCGGCTTCCTCTCAGTCATCCAAAACCAAAGAAGCTGTTTTGAATGCAATTATGGAGCTGTTAGCCACTATTTCTGGGTTCCTCAGCCCATCAAAACCTAAGGCCTTCCCTGCTGGTCCATAGTTGAAATTCCTTCCACAACAAATCATTTTTAAGTTAATCACCATGAAAGTTATTGATGAAATGTGTAATACTAATATTAATATAGCTGTTAACTTTGAAATAATAAATTGAGGTTTATAAAGAAATATCATTAATTAGTTAATTACCAGGAAAGTTGTATGATTTACCAGGGAAACAAGGCCATTGAGTGTTGGTTGAGTCGCAGTAATCACTTTGAGGACTCGCTTCCTCTTTAAAGCATAAACCCCAAGCAAATGGACCGTCAGGTGCAGTAGGCCAACCACCGGTGGTCTCATGGGATATTTGACCGAGAAAAGCTGCTATTTCTCGCTTTCTTGTAAGCAAACTTCCTGCAGTGCCAAAATTAGGGAAACATTTAGATGCCTGAATGAATGAATTGTAGGTATAAAAATCTTTGGCTGGACAAGCATTATCATCCTTGTGTAAAAATATGGCATCAAAGAGGTCTTCACTAATAAGAGAAGAGATTGGAATAAATCTCCTAGCTTCTGCTTTATTATATGATGCTCAGGAGAGAAAAACATAGCAAAAAAATAATGCAAAGAGAAAAATAAGAGAAGATTTTGCCATTTCTATCAACTTAATTTGGTTTAATTACTTGTAGTGAAGCTTAAACATGCTCTCCCTTATATATTAATCAAAGTAAATTTTGACTGCTTGTGATGCATAAGAATTTGTACAGATCTATCTTTTTTGACTGATCAATCCATATATGGGGTTGACTAAGACTTGGCCTTCACCTTGGGTCGTTTTTATGTAAATTAGCCATCCTCAAAAGTGGAAATGTCGACACCAAGCAATAATATATATATATACACACACACACACACGAAGTAGTTTCTAACTGCAGCCAGTGTTTTTTGCTCAAGCTCAATTTAATTAATTAGAAAGGCTGGCTGTGAAATTCCTATTCCCTTCTTGATATATATATATATATATATATAACACATATATATAAACTGGAGACCTAATGGTGAAATATATTCATATGATACAGATTCAACTAAAAAAAAACACCTTATTTAAAGGCTGTAAATAAGAGAATAAACAAAAGAAAAGAGTATCATTATTTGTATAATCTAAAATCATGAAGGTTATGGTGATTTCCTTTCACGCAATAAAGGGATGACATTTTTAGCAAGTGGTCCACTAATTCGTGATTGAATCCAATCAGAAGTTAAATTTGCACTATTGGGCTAGGGAGTTTACCAAACATAGTCAAGAAATTTATATGTACACTTTGCACTTGTTTTAATTTCCGGGCATGCAATCCTCAATTTATAAAGGAAAAAAAAATAATGTAAAGCCGGCCCCAAATAAAACCAAGCCAAATGGAATTTTAAGTATGGACTATCTGTATGGAAAGAGAATAGTTTTATGAGTTTTGAAATGAGAAGGTTTATAATGCAAGTGAAACAATGTGATGATAAAAGAGCATATAAATGCCTGACACTTTTTCTTTGAAGCTACTGCATATGAATTAAGGAAACTTCTGCACCTGTTCAACAATAAACTGCAGTCATTTAGTATTAAACTGCTGAAAAAGAGATAATCGGAAAAATAATTATATTTTTTCATTCTTATTGATTGAGAGTATATACATAGGATTTAAAATAGAATTTCTCATTAAGTTAAAAAGGGTATTACAAGTAAAGCGATTCGCATTGGACAGAAACTTACTTCACTTATTTTTTAAAACATATCTAAAAAATTATTTGTTTATTTTTTTTTACTTACTTCACAAAATATACATATAATCACATGGACAATATCCAAAGTTATTTGCATCACAAATCAAAATCACACAACATTATATTCACAAATCGACGAATTTTCACCATCGATGAATGTCGTACTCGATACCTTGAGGTCCCAAGGTGCATGGCTTATCATCCTGCCGGCGTAGAATCAGTATCCATGTTAATGCCTAACAGGTGAAATTACCACAATAATATATGATTTAATTTTTTGGGGATTTTTTTAATATATATACATAGTATACTAAAAACATAATTCACTTTTAAAATAATATACTTAATATATCTTTAGTGTATTAAAAATATATTAAACAGTGAGGTATTTCTAAAAAAAATTAAAAATAACATAAGGTAAAAAATAGGAGGTAAGTTACATTGACCGAAAAAAAAAGGAGGTAATTTATTAATTTTCCTCTTCTTGCGGCCCTAGAATTTGCCTTTAACAATTTCTTATGGTGCGGTCCCATTGACAAGAAGTGCTTCTAAATGGATTTAGACCCAAGCAAGTTGAGACATTGTGGACTAATTGGGCTGTATATTTAATCCTAAATAATGAAAGTTTGGGCAAAGCCTTCGGCCATAAAACCAAGATTTGAGCCCACAAATCTGAAGACCTACCTACCTCCTTTTGAGTTTTCCTTTTCAAAGTTATCGGCGGAAATTTTTTTTTTCCAACTCTAAAAAAACGTGTGCCACTTTTTTCATTTTTTCATTTTTTTTACATTGTTTTTTATTTTATTCTGATTTTGTTTTTTATTTTATTCTGATTTTTATTTTTTATTTAATTTTATGTAAATTTTTTATTCAAAAATAATTTTTTATATCATATTTTTAATATAAATAAATATATACACAATATATATAAAATACACACAATAATTAATAATATATATACAATATATATTAAATATCCATCAAACATCTACCACATCCACCAAATATCTTTTAATATTTATCAAACATCTATTAAATATCAACAATATTTTTAATATTTTTTAATTTTATTTTCTTATAATGTATATACAATATTTATATAAAATTTGCATAAAATATATATAATATATACAAATAAATACATAACATACATATAATATTTATCAAATATCTACAATATCTACCAAATATTTATAACATCTATTAAATATCTATATAATAAAATTAATATGATGGGTGAGATATTTTTAAAAATTGATTTAACTTTTTATGAAACTATAAATATTATCATTTTTTACAATGTTTTTGAAATAAAATTTATTTTTTTTTTTACAGTTTTTTAAGTGTCCCAAGAATAAAGTGTTCTTCTTTCACAAACCACCCCAAAAGATTACTCAAGCGTTATAAGAGAAAGGAGAAGCGATAAACAATTAGACTGAAATAATTTATATACCTCTTTTTGAGATAGAATATGCTTAAATACAAAAAAAAAAAAAAAAAAAAATATATGTTATTCATTTATAAATTTCTTATTTTTTTGCTCAAAATAGTCAATACCAATAGTCTATTTTAATTTATGAAAATAAATAAATTTACTAGAATGCATAAATAATATTACCATATTTTTTTTATCAAAACAAAAATTACATCAATCCAGATCAAGCTGAAAAAATGTTAGGAAGTTGTAGAATGGAGTATACAATTACAACTGAAGTATAAATGAGAAACAAAATGAAAATAATGAACTCTAAAGATTTACGTAGAAAAATCTCCAAATTATTTGGAGTAAAAAAACCACGGGCAAATTGTAGAAGGATTTTATTATAGCAAAATGATTACAATAATTTCTTTCTAAAATAAGGAGAGCACAATTGACAATACTCTCTCTTATAATAGGAGAATTTAAAACATTTCTCTAATAAAAGGAAAGACAATATTTAGGAGAAATCACTTTTTTCTCTCTAAAACTCTCTAACAATTTTTTTGGAATGAATTTCAAGTGAATACTAAATGGTTTATATAGGCTTCAAAAAAATAGGTTGGTAGAATTTTAACTAAATTAAGCACCTCCATTTTTTGACCTCATTTACCTAAGTTAGTCACCTCCATTTTTACTAAGAATAATCTAAGTTAGACACCTCCATTTTTTATCTCTTTTACTTAAGTTAGACGCCCTCTATTTTTTACTAAGAATTACCTAAGTTAAGCATTTCCGTTCTTGACTCTACAAAATTAATTTTATTACCACAAAAAACAACCTAACTAGGTTAAAGACAATCAGAATAAATTAACAACCAAAATCCAACAACATAAACCAAAAGAAGCAAGAACAAAAAGCGTCAAAGTTATCCTTAATGAATCTCTTGGCTGTAAAACACAAAATAAACAGAGAAAGAGAATCCTCAATAGACGGTTACAATAAGGGTAAAAAGGCCGAGAACAGGGACTTGAAGTAGAGTAATGGAGTTGCTTGGTCATTGCCACCAGAAGAGTAGAAAAAGGATGAAAACTTAAGTAGCATTATCCCAAACATCCTCATATTTTGAATTTCTTGAAGAAAAATATGTAGGATCAAAATCTATTGATGAAAATCATCATCAATCCAAGATCGTTCATGTTCAATCATCAAGAATAGTTAAATAAAACTAAAAACGGAAGCGTACCTGAATCCATATGGAAGATCTGAATCCTTAGCCTTATGGTTTTGATCTTCCAAATTGATGTGTTTGAGAGGTTTTAGTTTTTAGAGAAATCTCTTCTATCTTAAGAATTTAGAAATCTTTGCTTTTATAAGATTTTTTGAAATCTTAGCTCTTAAGACTTTAGAAATCTTAACTCTTAAGACTTTAGAAATCTTAGCTCTTAAGACTTTAGAAATCTTAACTCTTAAGACTTTAGAAATCTTAGCTCTTAAGACTTCTTCCTCTCTCTTTATCTTATATATGATGGGATATATATAAGAAGAAACTCAAACACATAATTTGGGGACCATAACCCTAATGTCTTTATTTCTAATTTAGCCCATCATAAAATTAGAAATTACATTAAAGTATCTACACATATAGACCCATACTTTACAACCTTAAATATGCCCATAATTAACCTAAACCAAATTAGATCACTTTAATATTTGGGCCAAACCTTTTATGATAGTATATATATATGACATAAAATTATTTTAACCTAATGTTATATTTAATGTATAAATATTAGTCCATATAAATAATCCAACAATCTCCCACTTGGACTATATTTGTACATAAATATAACTTTACAACTTTATAATCTTATGCCATAATATAACCTTATGAGCTCAAAACTTATCTATCATAACCAAATGGTTTTCTGAACAATCTCGTCCATTAGCTATATCAATATAGAACCAAGGCATTATTTATTATAGTTACATCATAATAAAATTATCCTTGATTACATATACCAATATAACCAAATGACATAGATCAAGTATGGATGTGTAGCATGGAAATTACATGCAATGTGATCTAAACATGTCTATTTCCAATTGATCCTTCTAAAACCATGATGAAACCACATCATGCCAAAATCAAAGTGGAATAAACTGAAAAACTTTATTTCTGCAGAAAATCAAGTATAACATAACCAAAGTTTGTCTATTACAAGAAAGCATAATACAAAACTCCCACTAAAACTGAATTTCTTCAAATGACGTAACACCCATATGAGCAGTGTGCTCATGAAAGACCTTGGGTGGTAGTCCCTTAGTAAGCGGATCTGCAATCATGGAGTTTGTACCAATATGCTCTATAGACAACTGTCCACTTTGAACTCTTTCTTTAACAACTAGGAACTTGATGTCAATGTGCTTTGACTTCGACGAGCTCCTATTGTTATTGGAATATAAAACTATTGATTTATTGTCACAAAATAACTTAAGTGGTCTTTCAATATTATCCACAATTCGCAGCCCAGTGACAAAATTACGTAGCCATATTCCATGATTAGATGCTTCATAGCATGCTACAAATTCAGCTGCCATGGTGGAAGGAGCTACAAGTGACTGTTTAGCACTTTTCCAGGAAATAGCTCCACCAGCAAGCAGATAAACATAACCTAATGTAGACTTCTTGCTATCTTGGCATCCAGCAAAGTCGGAATCTGAATATCCAAGAATCTCTAATTTATCCGACTTTCTATATGTGAGCATATGATGTTTTGTTCTCTGTAAGTACCGCATAACTCTTTTGGCTGCCTTCCAGTGATCCATTCCTGGATTACTCAAATATCTGCCTAACATTCCACAAATGTACCCAATATCCGGACGCGTACAAACTTGTGCATACATCAGACTCCCTACTGCTGAAGCATAAGGAATCTTCTGCATTTCCTTTTCCTCAAAGATATTTTTAGGACACTGATCAAGACTAAACTTATCTCCTTTAGCCACAGGGGTATCTCCTGGTTTACAGTCTTGCATGCCAAATCTCTTTAAAACCTTTTCAATATAGGCCTTTTGTGATAATCCAAGTACACCTTGAGAGCGATCTCGATGTATTTGGATTCCTAATACAAAAGATGCATTACCAAGATCTTTCATCTCAAAGTTCTTAGCTAGAAATCTCTTGGTTTCATGCAATAAGCCTATATCATTACTGGCAAGCAATATGTCATCAACATATAAAACCAGAAAAATATACTTACTCCCACTGAACTTATGGTATATACAATCATCAACCAAATTCACCTCAAAACCAAATGAGATGACAACTTGATGAAACTTGTAATACCATTGTCGAGACGCTTGTTTAAGTCCATAGATGGATTTCTTTAATTTGCAAACCATAGACTTTACATCACCCGATACAAAATTTTCTGGTTGCACCATATAAATTGTTTCATCAATATTGCCATTGAGAAACGCAGTCTTAACATCCATCTGATGTAACTCAAGATCAAAATATGCCACTAAAGCCATTATAATCCTAAAAGAGTCTTTCGAGGAAACTGGAGAGAAAGTCTCTTTATAATCAATGCCTTCTTTCTGTGTAAAGCCCTTAGCAACAAGACGTGCTTTGTACCTCTCCACATTACCTTTCGAATCCCTCTTGGTTTTAAAAATCCATTTACAACCAATGGGTTTCGAACCTTCAGGCAATGGGACAAGATCCCATACGTCATTATCGCTCATGGACTTTATCTCTTCATTCATGGCATTAATCCACTTTTGAGAGTTAGGACTTTTCATGGCTTGATGAAAGTTGATTGGATCATCTTCCATCACTCCAATGTCAACCTCATGTTCTTGGAGAAATACAATATAATCATCTGGTATTGCATTCCTTCTCTCTCTAGTGGATCTTCTTAATGACAATATTTCTTGAGGTTGTAGAGTTTGTTCTTCTGGAACAATTTCTTGAACTTGAGTGGGAGATTCAATGACATTGTCTGGAATTGCATCTTGAACAATATCAGGTATGGAGTATTGTTCTTGATTATTGTCAAGAGCAATTAAAGGAATATTTACATATTCCTCTTCAAAGTCAAAGTCTTTAACTCTTTCTCCCCTTGCAAACTCAACATCCTCAAAAAATCGGGCATTTCCCGTCTCAAATATAGCCTTAGTTGTGGGATCATAAAATTTGTAACCCCTGGATCTTTCAGAATATCCAATAAAGTAACAACTGACAGTTCTTGAGTCCAGTTTCTTTTCATTTGGCCTTTAAGGCCTTGCCTCAGCTGGACATCCCCATATATGCAAATGCTTAAGACTAGGCTTTTTACCTGTCCAAAGTTCATATGGAGTTTTTGCAGTTGCCTTAGTTGGAACTCTATTGAGTATATAAGCTGCAGTCTTTAATGCCTCTTCCCAGAGTGATTCTGGTAAGGTAGAATGACTAATCATACTCCTTACCATATCCTTAAGTGTTCTGTTTCGTCTTTCAGCTACACCATTCATAGTGGGTGAACCAGGCATGGTGTACTGTGGGACAATACCACATTCCTCTAGGAATTTCGCAAATGGGCCTGGACATTGTTCACCTGAACCGTCATATCTACCATAGTATTCACCACCACGGTCAGATCTAACGCTTTTAATCCTTTTGTTGAGTTGGTTCTCAACTTCAGCCTTATAACTTTTGAACATGTCCAGGGATTGCGATTTCTCATGTAAGAGATAAAGGTAGCCATATCGTGTAAAATCGTCTATGAACGAAATAAAGTATTGTTGTCCATTCCAAGAAGCCTTAGAGAATGGACCATAAATATCTGTGTGTATTAGTTCTAAGACGTTTGATTTCCTGTTGGCACCAAATCTCCGCACATTTGTTTGTTTTCCCTTGATACAGTTTATACACACATCAAAATCTGTAAAATCAAGGGGATCAAGAATACCGTCAGACACAAGTCTCTCAATTCTCTTTTTAGAGATGTGACCTAGTCTCTTGTGCCATAACGAAGCTAAATTCTCATTTGTTAATTTGCGTTTTATGCCTATTGTATTAATAGACAAGGATTCATGAAATGAAGCAACTGTATCAATCATATATAGATTATCATGACCAGACAAAGAACCAGAACCAAATAAATTTGAATTTTGAAAAAGACTAAATTTTCCATCTCCAAATGAGCAAGAAAAACCAAATTTGTCCAATACAGAAACAGAAATCAAATTCCGTCTAAAAGACGGTACAACAAAAGTCTCATTCAAATCCAAATAAAGTCCAGGTCTTAATAATAATTTAAATGTCCCAATTGCTTCAACTTCAATCTCCTGTCCGTTGCCAACGTAGATGTATCTTTCAACATCATTAGGCTTTCGGTAACTCAGGCAACCCTGCATAGACACACTGATGTGAGTTGTTGCACCAGAATCTATCCACCATGTGTGTCTAGGCACAGAAGTCAAATTAACCTCTGAACAAACAAAATTAAGAAGCTTACCCTTTTTCACACGCCATGCATGATAATTGGTACAATGCTTCTTAACATGACCTGGAGCACCACAGAAGAAACAAGTAATCTGATTTTGTTCCTTATTTTGTTTCTTTTGTGGCGCTTCTGCAGCTTCCTTATTTTTCTTTCTTTTATTGTCTTTCCTTTTGTCCTTAGAAGTGGAAGCTAAATGAGCACTTGGTATCTTTTCTTACTTCATTCTATCCTCTTCCTGAACACAGTGTGAGATGAGCTCATTAAGTGACCAAGATTCCTTTTGGCAATTATAGCTCACCTTAAACTGGCTAAATTGTGCTGGAAGAGATATCAAAACCAAATGCACTAACAAGTCCTCAGACAAGGTCAAGTTAAGTGCTTTTAACTTTGAAGCAAGATGTGACATTTCCATAATGTACTCCCTTATGTTTCCTTTACCTGTATACCTCATAGAGATAAGTTTTGCTAAGATTGTACTAGTTTCAGCCTTTTCATTCTTAGCAAATCTTTTCTCTATATCCTCAAGGAAACCCTTAGCAGTATCCACTTGATCAGACATAGTGCCCCTAAAAGCTTCTGGAACAGCACGCTTAATGATCATAAGACTTATGCGATTAGACCTTTCCCACTTTTCCATCTCCCTCTTTTCCTCAGAGGTACTCTTATCAGTAAGATCATCGGGTTTCGGAACTCTAATCGCATAGTCTAGATCCATGACTCCGAGAGTGATAAGTACGCTCTCTTGCCATGCCTTAAAATTTGTGCCATTTAACATAGGAACCGAATTAATATTGGCAGAAATATTAGCTGCGGTAGCATTAACTGAATCCAAAACAAAACAAACAATCAATATACTAACATATTTCCAAAGTATAACTGAAGTTGAATAATAAATTTAAATAATGGTAAATCCCATCTCAAGATACCGGACACTCCATTAAAATTTTATCTTTGGATAAAATATTAACTTGCAAGTGGTATCTTGGCGTAGCAATTAAATATTGATGATAAATTAACATGCCAAACAATATATCCTATTTTGGGCTGATTTATTGCTCACATGTAAAACCAAATAATCATCACATATTTATCACCACAAGAGCATATGTGATTATGTTGAATATAAACTTTCCTTTGGGCCAATTTATATTCACATTAGTCACACACACTTAACTCTTTATATATTTAAAATAAATTAATCTCCACTAAGTTCACTTTGGCGAGCCTTATTGTGTCAATCAATTTATCTCAATATATATATAATCTTTCTATTATTTAAATCTAAAATTCCCAAAATCCAAAATTAATTGATAAAATATATTTAATCAATGTCCAAACATGTCAAATACATCTTTTTCTAAATTTCAACATGTAATAATTAATGGGACCTATATGAAGAAAATATTTCAACATATCCACAAAACCACAAACATATACTATACAAATCACAACTCAAGTTAACCAAAACACATATCCATAAATGAACCAAGTCTTAATCCATATCCAAAACAACAATAATGAACCAAGTCTTAATCCATATCCAAAACAACAATAATGAACCAAGTCTTAATCCATATCCAAAACAACAATAAAATAACTTGAATCTCAATGATTAAACATGAAAAGCTCTGATACCAATTGTAGGATCAAAATCTATTGATGAAAACCATCATCAATCCAAGATCGTTCATGTTCAATCATCAAGAATAGTTAAATAAAACTAAAAACGGAAGCGTACCTGAATCCATATGGAAGATCTGAATCCTTAGCCTTATGGTTTTGATCTTCCAAATTGATGTGTTTGAGAGGTTTTAGTTTTTAGAGAAATCTCTTCTATCTTAAGAATTTAGAAATCTTTGCTTTTATAAGATTTTTTGAAATCTTAGCTCTTAAGACTTTAGAAATCTTAACTCTTAAGACTTTAGAAATCTTAGCTCTTAAGACTTTAGAAATCTTAACTCTTAAGACTTTAGAAATCTTAGCTCTTAAGACTTCTTCCTCTCTCTTTATCTTATATATGATGGGATATATATAAGAAGAACCTCAAACACATAATTTGGGGACCATAACCCTAATGTCTTTATTTCTAATTTAGCCCATCATAAAATTAGAAATTACATTAAAGTATGTACACATATAGACCCATACTTTACAACCTTAAATATGCCCATAATTAACCTAAACCAAATTAGATCACTTTAATATTTGGGCCAAACCTTTTATGATAGTATATATATATGACATAAAATTATTTTAACCTAATGTTATATTTAATGTATAAATATTAGTCCATATAAATAATCCAACAAAATAAGGATCAAAGATCTTGAAAAAGGGGTCAATGAGGAATAAATTCCAACAAAAAGAGATTGCCAGAACAAGGGTATAACCAGGGCCAATGAGGAAGAAATTCCAACAGAAGAGTAGAAAATGGCTTCTGGGTCAAAAGAAGAGTAATCGACCCACCAGAATCCAAATAAAAAAGATAACCACCAACCGAAAGTTTGCTGAAACTCAAAAACATTGAAGATCTGTGTGATTATGTTTGGAAGCTTTGGTTGCAGGGGGCTTCTAGCTTAAACCAAAACCAAACGAAAGAAGAGGAGCAAGGACCTAAATCTCACAAGAAGGAAAATGAAGGATGGTATGGTAGATCTAGGGCTGAGACCACAAGGGAATAGAAAAAGCTCTATGGAGAGAGAGAAAAGGCTTCACTAGGGAAGAGAGAAAAGTTATGTAAAAGATAATATTACCATATTGTTTAAAACATATTAAATAATAAAATAAATAAATCATATACCTTCACAAATTTATGAGATTTTTCTTTTTTTTATATCTATAACTAAAATATTTCATATGAATTTAAAATATAAAATTATTAAATATAAATTACTCTTTACCAAAAGCTTTTAATGTTGATATTAGTACACAAATAGATGAAGAAATGTAGACCAAAAGAAAATGAAAGAAATAAATAAAGAAGAGGAAGTTTAATAAATGAGAAGTGAGAAGCTAAAGTCAAGAGGCAAGAAAAGAAAACTCTTTGCATGCATTAATTATAAATGAAAGGAAATGAATGGTGGTCCAATGTTTTCGGATGGTCTCAGAAGTAAAGCAATTATCAACGCAAAGTGCTCTTCTCGACAGAATTGCTATCTTCGCTGGGATGGACGTGCGTGCAAACCCCTCTCTCTCTTTACAACTTTCAATTAGTCTCACAAACCAAGTCAGCCATGGCCTGTTTCCTAATTTTATTTCCTTTTTCTTTTTCTCTCTCACTTTCTTGTTTTTTTCCTATTTGGAAAAATATTTTATATACAAAAAATAATTTCAAATAAAAATATCATAGAATAAATAAAAAATATTGAAATATAATTTAATAATAAATGTATATATATTGCTTAACTAATTGAGTAAATTTAAACTTTTTTTTAATATTCAGAAAAAACTAACTACATATTTTTTTAGTGCTCGTTTTTATATTCTTATATTGAATGAAACTAAATAAATGAGAAATTAATTAAAAAGTTGATGGAAATTAAGACCAAAACCTAAAGGCCAAAGGCATAGTTAAGCCAAGATTTGAAGTTAATGAGCTAGTTAGAGGGTAGGTAAAGTCACCCTCAGCCAGAAAAGGAAAAAAGAAAATCAAAGGCAAAGGACAAAATAGGTAGCCCAAATAATTCAAAACTGAATCAAATAACAAAGAAATTAAAGACAAAAGTTAAGTCTAAAAGATTGAAAAATGAGAATATATATGTTCTGCGCTTTCTCTCTCTATATTTTACAATATTATAAAGCTCTCTCCTAATTGGGCCCATTTTTGTGATAGGTGACCCCTCATAGTTGGCCCCCCCTTTAAATGTGACTTTATTGGCTATGGAATAAGACAACTTGGAGAAAAGCCTTTCTTTGTCAGCTTCCATCGCTTTAGTTGAGTTTTACACGCTATTCATTTATATTCCTAATCTTTCTTATTCATCTCATCTAGAAAAACGTGAACCGATTTCTTTCTTTCATATCATTTTTTCATATCCTATATTGTAACATACTGCTTTTTTTTTGACATAGCTTATTATCTATAAAATAAATATTTTCAATGGGTTCTTCAATAAACAGTATTTTCAGTATTGATTAATGTTAATTGTAATTAGTGATGGATTGTTTGGTTCAATTAGACTTTTGTGTATATTTAGGCTAAATGTGCTGGCTTTCACTTCGGTAACTAAGTCTAGATTTTTCAGGCAATTGCTTATATATATATATAGACACACGTACACTGTATTTATATTATCTTTAAACGCATAACTAAATTAGAATATGTAAATAGGAGAGCCAATCATACTTTTTCTTAGTATACTATGGACAAAGTATGATTGGCTCTCCTATTTATATATTTTAATTTAGTTATGCTTTTAAAGATAATATATATACAGTGTGCGTGTCTATATATATATTGATCATTTTATATCAAAAGAAGAACAAATAATTAAGAAAATTACAAGCGTTCAAATTAAGTTATGAGAAATTTGAGGTAATACTAGTAGCTAGCATCAACATTGAGGTAGCAAACAGTGATGATCTTCCCATTAGGAAAATGAAAGTTGAGGAGGCTATATTAAAATCTTTGGTAAAGTCTGATGCGATACGTAACGCAAAAGTAAGTTGACCTCAAATAAATAAACCTAAACATATATAAAACCACAAAAATAAAATTCTAATTCGTCAAAAATGATATTAATTTTCTATCTATTCAATCTGAAGTAGTAAATAATTTAGGTTCACTAGAAATTTTATCAAAGAAAAATAATTATATTAATATAATCATATACGTCATACTAAAAAAAAGAAAGAAATCCTACAAAGCAAGCCTTATACAATTGGAAAAAACATCTGAAAAATTGAAAAGATATACACTAAACATTTAACAACGTCATTTTTACTATGAATTATATATATAATCCAAATCAGTAACAACAAATATTAAAAAAAGAAGTGTGTAATGGTTTTGTATTAAAAATAAAAAATATTTCATAATTTAGAGTTGATAAGAAATAATTTCTATTATGGATTAGTACCGAAGTGGAGGCATGCGTGTGAGTAATAGGGAAAGCTGAGGGGACACGAGAAGCTTGGGTTTGGAGTATTGGAGGAAGGGATTGAACTGAACGTGGGGGCAAAGGCGAGAGATGAACACCAAATTGGGCAATTATTTGGTAAATTTCTTTGAATTATTGGATTTTGCCCATTTGACAGTTAATAGGACGCCGCATTATTTTACTTGCTTTTGCTTCCCATATATTATTTATGTCTTTTGCTGTTTGTGTTGACTTAAAAGCAAACACGCTGGATGTGACTTTCTTTGCCCATAAACCTCACTACTTGCTCTTGTAAGAGTCTTTCTGGGCCCTATCCTACTTCCTATACTTCTGCGTACATTTTTGCTATTCTCATTGGTATTAATAGGCAAAAATATATATAAATTTGAAAAATATTGAACTTTTTAAAATTTTAATTTATTAATTTATAATTTTTTATTGATAATCAGATCTACTTATATATTCTAGTATTAACCAAAAGACTCGATAGTGGATTGAATATTTTAATTTTTAGGGACAATTTTAAAAGTCATATATTACTCTCTCCAGGTTGTTTCCCTAATATTCTCCTTTTTTACTTTTCTTTCCTTTGCTAGTTAATATCTTCTTGTATGTGAATGGCATATTAGAACGCCAAGGTTTTTCTGAGAAATAACAATGTCAAGGTTACTACGCTAATCATGACTCATGCGCATAGGTATAAAAAGTATAAATTTAATGGATCATTCTTAATTATATATTTCTTTAAAATAATTTTCTTAATACACGACTCGGTCTTAATTATCTCCATATTACAATTAGTTAAAATACAAGATTTTGAAAGATTTTAACTTCTATTTTGAATTAATGACCTAATAATTAATATTAAGTATTTAAAAATTAATAATTAATTTACGCAATAAAAATATAACTAGTTTTGAAATGTTCAGAATTAGAGCTTAACATATTTTATAATTTCATAATTATTAATAAATAAATCTAAAATGTTGAGTTATTAATAAAACTTATCACCTAAAATATCTTACTAATTTTTCAAATGGAAAAAAAAAATCAATGTCAAATTTTATTTTTTTATTAATCCATTCAAATAAGACGCATAAAGATATGAATTATATTTTTTTTCAAAAATAAAATATTCTTTTTATACTATAGTCTTCCCAGTAGAAATTAAATTTGAAACATTCTCATAAAGAATTTTTCAGGTTTTTACTCCTACAATCTTGTCCATCTAGAAACACCATTTACTAGTTCTAAAATATTAATTTTAAATAGTTTAAGGAGATGGCAGATGAGATGTTAATTTCAAAAATTATTTTCAAAGATACACAAAATGTATTTGAAAATTTTTAAATATGTAAAGGCATGTTTTTGAAAATTTTGTTGTGAGGAATAGACAAGCTGAAGAATCATTCTTTTTCTTATAAACACTTTGTATTATTATTATTATTATTATTATTATACAGAGAGAGTGACCTTCCAGCGGTGGTTTTCAGTGTCAAATACAAATAGGGCATCTTCCATTACATTGACCCAATTTTTTTCCACATCTCGACCAATTAAACTGAGATTTTTTTAGAATAAATTAATGATTCTATTATATGGAATCGCTTATGTGATGAGAATAAAAATTTTATTTGTGTATACATTTTATTATTAATTTATTTATATATTTAAATTAGAAAATGATCTATTATGATCATAATTATTATCAAATTAGTTAAATTGAGATATAAAAATTTCTTTTATTTATTTCTTTAGTAAATAATCTAGATGTTTAGAAGTTAGTATAGTTAGACACATTCAGTAGCTTATTAATTCAATTATATTCCACTTTAGTTGGAATTATTTTAAAAAAAATCATTTATGGAATTATAACTCGTAAACCCTATTAATTATTAATATTACCTAATTATACAATAATTGAAAAATATATATTTTTTACCATAATTTTTTAATTCAGTCTAAAAGTAATATATTTTAACTTAATTAATATTTTTATTTTTTATTTCTATATTCATATATGTTAATATCATGGTAATATATATATTTTTACAATACGACAATAAAATTCCATACATGTGTAACATGCAAGGCCAAAAATCAACTAATATTTCTCTATCTTCAATCATACGTTATATATATATATATTTTTTGAAAAAGAAATTTTTTTTTAATTATATCTCAAAAATGGAATGCCCATACATTCAGTGTTCACCAAACCTTTGAAAAAATTCGGTAAAGATTTAAAGCTATAAAAAACTGACAAAGCTTGTGAAATCCTCCCCATTTGAGCAAGACCATGAGCGATTTGATTGCCTTCTCTGAATATATGAGTGATGCAAGAACCTGAGGATTGAAGGAAGGACGATATACTGCTAGGAGATGAATTGGATGAAAGATGCCTCTGAAGAAAAGAGATTACCTCTTGGAAATCAACTTCAATATGCAAAGGAGGGCTAATAAAAGAAGAGCTCCAATTAATGGCGTATTGCGTAGCATACAGTTCAGCTTAAAAAGAATTGCTAGCTTTAATAGGGAAAGAGCATGCCGCGACAAATCGGCCATGAATATCACGAATAATTGCTTCTCCAGATGCTAAAAGAGATGTGTAGGAGGCATCAACGTTTACCTTGAAAGGGAGGGAGGGACGAAGCCATCGCACCAAAGTTGGTTTACGAAGAGATGAGCCAAAACCAGACGGTAGCAGGTCGGCAATTGAAGCACAATCTGACTGAGCAAATTTTTTGTGTGAATTAGTAACACCCCAGCAATAAACGAACCTAGCAACTTGAGGGCTAATGATAGATGTATATATGTTATATATATATGTAAATGGCCATAACACCCCAATTAGCAATATATATACGTTATATATATATATATATATATATGTATGTATGTATGTAAATGGCTTGGAAATCAATGATTCTGTTGTTCTCATTGTTGCCAAATTAATTGTCATTGAAAGATGTTAGTTGGCTTAGTTAATTTCCATGGCCACTATAAATTACTAACAAAGCTAGCTAGTAAATCTAATTCAACTGTACATAAGAAAATTGTAAATATTCTAACAGAAAGAATATATTTATATATATATGTATATAATTAAAGCCTCTGAAATTTTAGGGATAATTTAACGGCCGCAATAGGGGGCTGCTACCATAGACTTTGAGAAAATATAAGTAGACGGACCATACTAATTATACACTTGATCAACTTACATGCTTAAATTAGCTCATTCATTCATTTGGAAGTCAAATTTTACTGCTTAATTAACTGATTAATTCTCATGTGCGATTGCATAACGTAATTATCATTGTTATTAATTTAGTGAAATAAAAATAAGTTTTGCAATATCCTTATCTAATTTTCCAGATTCAGCAAATAATAATAAGATGTTTGATTTTAAATTTTAATTTTTTGGGGGGAATCTATTTAGTATTTTAAAATAGAAAAAAAAAAAGAATTGTAATTAAGTAAAAGCTATTGATACCATCTCTAGATATTAAACTCCGATGCTCCACTCTATCAGAGATAAGCTCTTCATCCATTAGGGATGAGCTCTCTAGTACTTCACTACATAATGGATACTTCACTCCATAATGGATGAACTCTCCATCCCTAAGTATATAGCTCCGATATCCTACTCTACTAGGTATGAACTCTCCATCTCAATATATCGAGCTTTGATATTCCATTCTATCAAAGATGAGTTCTCCATTCACCAAGAATGAGCTCTTCATTCTTAAATATCGAGTTTTGGTATCTTGCTCCAACTAGAGATGAGCTTTCTATCTTTTGATATCGAGCTCCGGTACTCCACTCCACAATGAATGAGCTCTCCATATAATATGGATAAACTCTTCACTCTTAAGTACCGAGCTCCTAGGATTTATAAGACAACCCCTAATATAATCGTTATGACACTAACAGATTCCAAAGATCCGTTATCACACTCCTCTTTAACTATAAATAGGATGAGTCCTTACAAGCAAAACACTTTTTTCACTCTCGCAACTCTCTGCTTGCATTTAAATAAGTCAAACTTTAAGTTAGATATTGAAATTTCTCCAGCAAAATCCTACTTTTTTTCTCTATTTGTGTTATAGACATCCAAACCCTGAATTTTGAAAAACATTGAAAATGTCCACTTGTCATTAGATACAATTAAGATATTGATACTATAGAAATTGTATTTAATATAATAACACATGTGGTTGGTATGATGGAATATGCAGGCTGATGTGAAGTTGAAATTTACCAGAAATTCATTACTCATTTTGTACTTGGCACCATATACTTTTATGAAAGATAGGACTCTCTAACTGTTTCCTTTGCAATTATTTTGTCTTTTTTATATTATATTTAATTTTAAAATTTTTAACTATTAAAACCATAATCTGAGAAAAAATTATACTGATGTAGCTTTCTTATAAAATTTATACTAATTTAACTTTCTTATACTATAATGTTTTAAACTCTAAATAAAGCAAATTAATTTGATGAAAATAATTTAACCGCAAACAATTTAAAAAAAATCATAGAGTTCTATAATATAAAGGGCAGTAAAAAACACTGAGTTAAAAGAGAGTTACAAAGAGCTTCAACGGAGGTCTTAAATTTCCTTGGTTGAAAAGGACACGAAAAATAAAATGACGTGTGGGCGTTGGCTTTTGAAGTCAGTGCGATTAGGTATTGTCTCTCTTGGTTTTATTGGGATTGTTATTCTTAAGCACCGTCAGATACAGCCATGCCGTCAACTTAGTTGACCTCAAGAGTCCGTTCCTCGTAGCCACGTGTACACACCGTACTCAATCAAATCCGCCCTTTAATTACCCTTATCTAAAAAAAAAAGAAAAAATCCCACTCCGTTATCTTTAACGGAACTGAAACCCTCTAAACCAAAAACAGCGCCATGATATGCCGCCACGTATACTATACATCAACTGTGATGTCATTTCTCCCGCGAAAAAAACGGCTGGTCTTCTCTCTGTTCTTTCTTTTGATTCACACATACATATATGTGTGTGTGTATGTAAATCTATAACTCTTTTCTTGAAAAAACCTTTACAACTACTTAATGTTTTACTCATGAAAAAACAAGCCCGAGAATTGACATTCTTGCACTCCGAAGGCGACTTTCTCCGGCGGAGTCCTGATCAGTTTACCCATAAATCTATCAATCGCGGCAAGTCTACCATGATCAAAGAAGTCGATTTCTTCTCAAGTGATAAATTGATTCGTGATCAAGAAATTAAGAATGGATCATCATCATCAACAGCTTTTCTTGATTCCAGGGTTAACGTAAGGTTTTCAAAATTATTTATCCATCCCTTCTCTTAAACTCCCTCCAATTTCATTATTCTTATTCTAAATAGTAATTTCACTTGGTTTATCTGTTTCAGACTGGACTGAATCTCTTGACCTCAAGCTCTGGAATCTCCGAAACAGAAAACGGATCAAATAAATCTAGTAGTGAAGTAAGGCTTTTATACGGCTTTTTTTCCATGTTAATACATATGATTTAATTAGTTGGATTATTATAAATTACATATGGTTTTTGGATCTTGTCTATTTAATTAATTAGCAGCTGAAGAAATTAGAAGCAGAATTGGAAAGACTTCATGATGAGAATAAGAAGCTAAGAAGCATGTTAGATCAAATAACCAGAAGTTATAAGGACCTGCAAGTTCAATTAGTTATGGCAATGCAAAAACAAGCACATGGGAATCGAGGAGACGAGGTGCATCATGATTAATTTAATTGTTAGTATTATTATTTTATTATCTAGTTAATAAAGAAATCGATAACGTGCTTCACTTAAATTAGAAACTGTTCTTTTCTTGATCCAGTATGGCCTTTTTCAACATCTTTTTGCCTAATTTAGTTCTAAAAAAAATCAAACTAGAGAAAGGAAAAATTTTGAACTTCCTATCTTAATCAAGTAAACTATTTGATCAGTCTGAATGATTTAGCATATTGAATTTTACCAATTACGTGTTTTCTAGGATCATGTGCCTTCCACGCATGCTAAACCTTAATTTTTAATTCTGAAGATCAAATTTGTCATGATAAATAAGATTTATGTTTTGATAACAGAAATCTGGGAAGCTAAATGGCATCTCAATGTCAGCCCAACAGTTGATGGACCCACGCCAATCTGCCACATTAGATGTCAACGATCCTTCATTATCTGACCATAAGCCACAAGATGATCATGTGTCCGTTTCTCCTACAAATACTAATGCTGAAGCTATATCTGAGATAAATATCCCAGCAAACAAACTATTATCTACCACCGATGATGGTACTCTTGATCAGACTTCCCAGAGTTGGGGATTTCCAAAATGTTCAAGATTATTGGAACAAGAAAAGTATGAGGACCGAATCACTTCTGATGTCCCTTTCAGTAAGGCTCGAGTTTCTGTGCGAGCAAGATCAGAAGCTCCTTTGGTGAGCCTTTCATCTATAACAATTCTATACAATTTTTTTTTGGTCAGTTGGATCTGATTTAGTGTTTGGATTTGCGATCTCTTAAATTTGATAACGGTTTCAGTACCATTGAGTTAATTAATTGAAGGTCATGGGTACAGTATAGAACAATATATTATCAGCTTAATTTTGTTGTGAAAATTGAAGTTAAATATATGAATATTCTTATTAGATCACCGATGGATGCCAATGGAGAAAATATGGTCAAAAGATAGCCAAAGGCAACCCTTGTCCACGTGCTTACTACCGTTGTACTATGGCTGTTGGATGTCCAGTTCGTAAGCAGGTATATATAAACATCAAATTCCAAAAATCTTTATGTCTTCTTATTAATGCTCAATCTTTCTCTAAAGCCAACAAGAAAAAATAAAATTGAAAAGTCCAACGTGCGATTGGTTGACGTATAAAAAATAATTACGTTAAGGGTAGTTAATGATTTTTTTTAATAAATACATCCTTTTGAGTAAAGCAAAACTAAGAAATAGTTACTTTCTATACTCAGACTAAGCTGTTATCGAGTGTTGAATTATATACTAGCTATCACCAAATGCCAGTATTCGATCGTTGAATCTCTTGCTTGTGTTGTTTAAATAGGTACAAAGATGCGCAGAGGACAAAACCATTCTAATTACAACATATGAAGGAAATCACAACCACCCACTTCCACCAGCGGCTACAGCTATGGCTAACACTACATCAGCCGCGGCGGCCATGATTCTTTCAGGTTCAACAATGAGCAAAGAAGGTCTACCATCTACCAATAGCTACTTCCCTTGTTTGCCCTACGCATCCACAATGGCTACTTTCTCTGCTTCTGCACCATTTCCTACTATCACTCTCGACTTGACACAAAACCCTGCAAATTCCATACCTTTCTTTCGTACCCCACCAACGACCACATTTCCTCTTCCTTTGCATGGCTGTCCGCAACTGATAAGTCAGCCTGTATTTGTCCCACCAAATAAGTTATCGGCAGCTGCAATTCCATCAGTGCAATTAGGGCAACGACATGCTTCAGTGGTTGAGACTGTCACCGCTGCAATTGCTTCTGACCCAAATTTCACGGCAGCCTTGGCAGCAGCCATCTCTACAATTATCGGCACTCAAAGGAGCAACGATTGAACCAGCAGCAACACCAGCGCTTCAAATGCGCTACCAGGAATGCCTGAATCACCACAATTTCCTCAAATTTGCACCACTTTCTCCACCAATTAGGGTTAACTAATAACCTTTGTTTTGAAGCAGGCAAACGTGGAGATAAATTTTGGCAAAATTAAGCTGCAAAATAATAAAGAAAATAATTGGAATTTCTGCTTAGATGATAATACTTGTACTTTTTAATCCATGTATATTTGCTGTCAATGCAGGTAAATTTTTATTACTTGATACCATGATTTTGAAAGCTTAGAGTGGAATGTAAGAATGAAATGGTGTAAAAGACTAGAATGAAATGCATATGTACATATGTAAATTATTAATTAATAAAGTTAAATGAAGAGATACTTTATCAATTTTGTTAAAATTTTGAGTTGTAATTTTTTTATTAATTTTGAGTGGTTTTTTGGACTTGTTCAAAGAAAGCATTTTATTTTTGATTTTTGATTTGCAGGTAATTCAACTGAAAAAAGGTTGGCTGGAAATTATTAGTTATTATTTTAATTAGATTTTTAGAAGCATTTAATTTTTAAGGGAGAGAAAATTTAGATACATATGAATATTGCCATATTATAATAAATAATTTTTATTTAGACCGAATATATATGCATGCATTAGCTTGATGTATGTGCACCTTATCCAAATAAATCTCCCATGTGATAAATGATTGTACTCATGGCCAAACCACATTTAATTAAATACCGAAGTCTGCTTCGTTAATTTTACAATGAACTTCTTCTTATGTCATTTAAAACCTTCAACAACTTAAAGATTTTAGAGAGAAACTTTAGCGTAATTTTTTTAATAACTTTTCTTTATATATTCATATATATATATATATATTTAGCTTCAGATTTATTTTATTTTAATAACACATTGCTCGGATATGATTATCTATAAATATATAAAATTTGAAATGAAATTTATTATTTAAGATTGAACTAATTGAATTGTAATTTAAATAAAAATTATTGTTTTTTACAAATATGATATTAAATTTTTTCATTAAATAAGACTTTCATACAAATGGCAAGAATTTATTATTTTCTATGGAATAATAGAAGGAAATTGATATATATATATATATATATGTGTGTGTGTGTGTGTGTAGATATTCTAGCCTCCCTGCTCATTAAGGAGTTGCCGATTTCAACTCTAAGAGCTCTTGTTTATCACATTTACACAAGATGAAAAATTTTTAGATAGACTTGATTCATGATTTCACTTATACATCAAGCTAATCACAAATGGTGATTTAAAAAAATTAATTTAAATTATTTTTTTAAAATATTATAATTTAAATTATAATTTATGATTAGTCTGATGTGAAATTATGAATCAGGTTCATATAATAATTTCTCATAAGCTATATCTCAAGGATGTTGATTAAGAGAATTGCTACTTATTCTAATATATTTTGTACTAATAATAAGATTTTACATTTTATAATATTAATTAATATAACTATTACTTGTATGAATTATTAAATTTTTAATAATTTATAAATAAAATAATATGAGTTTAAAAAAGCAATATGAAAATAGAATTAAAATTTTAAAAAAATTATAGAAATATATAAAAATTGAATTTTTTTTAAACATTCATTTTTTTAAATATTCATTTTAATTTCCTAACTAGCATGCTAAGTAGTACCTAATTTATTTTGGTGCACTCTCTTAAGCTGAATATCTGAATATAGATATTTTACTTTTAAGTCTGTCCTTAAAGATTGTAGAACCCTGTTAAAATAAACTGAATAATATTTTTTTTATTTTATTTTAAGTGTCGTATAAAAATAATATAAATAAATTAATAAATTTATTAGTTATTATAAATTTTATTAAAATTTATTTAAATACTATTTTTTATATTTCATTCCACTTATTCTTTTTTATTAATTAATAAAAAAATTAAAATTTTTTAATTAATACTTTATTAAAATTTTAAAAATAATATTTAAATTAAAATAAAAAAATTCTTACATAATATTTAAAAAAAAAGCGGAGAAAGTATTTTTTTTTGCCTTGGGTTCGGGGACAAGCGATTTTTGAATGTTCATTTGTCTTTGCTAGAGCTTCGATTTTTGTGCTCGTTTCTAAATCTGGGAGTTTATTCCTCCTTGTATTAATGTTTTTCAGTTTGCCTCTTCTTAATAATATGACTTTTTATTTTTAAAAAAAAATGTAGTGACTAATTTAGGAAAGAAAATTTCAGAAGCAACTCCAAATAAAAACAAGCTCAAATTTGAAGGATGGCTCATGCCAGTGAAATAAAAATGAAAATTAAAAGCTCAATTAGTCATATCATATAACCGTACTTTTTGAAATTTTTTAAAGATTATAAAATATTTAAAAATTAACATATCATACAACTGTATTTTGCCAACTTCAAATACATGGTCAAAATAACATAAGATATAAGCAACACACTATGCTATGCCATGGCCCGGGAGGAATGTAATTTATGGGCTTAATTGTGTTATTTAATGATGTGTTGATTGGAATTCTACTATTTGTAGGAGTATACATTGAAATTAAAAATAATAATAATATGTTTTTTTTTAATTTTAAGTTTAAATAAAAGCTAAAACTAAAATTTATGTGCAGCCATATCGCAAATTTAAATTTCAGGTTTGAGCAACATTTCATAAGTATAATGCACCGTATGATTTATGAGAAAAGCTATTTCAGTGAGTTCAGTATTTAAGTGGAAGGCTTGACGATGGATTACCGGGTTAGCCTTCTCAAAATTTACTCGGCTTGACTGTTAATATATATTCTAAAGAAATATGATTAATATCCGAACAAGTAGAGATTCCTTCTTAATAAAAAACTAGAGTTTATGTGAAAATATAACTAGACGAGAAAGATAAGCTTAATTTAGGATTGAAATATGGCAGTAATAAGATCCATTGGTTCCTACATTTGTGGACCTCAGCCCTCTTGGAACCTTTTGGATTTGGACTGGACATAGCAAGCTAAGGAACAGACAGTGGCAACCCATCATTTTTATTTTTGTATATACTCCAATTTATATTAAAGGAGCAGTTTGAAGATAATAAAATTGATGTGAGTTTGAGAACTATCAAAACCACAGAATGATGTCTAAATTCAATGCATCTGGCAGCTAATGGCAATAGTACTAAATAATAATTTTTATGAAGAACCAAACCCGCAACTACGGCTCTGTTCAACAAAACAAAAGCTGCTGTAGCACAGACACATGTCAAACCCAATTTCGAATGTTTTATTTATATATAAGGAAATGGTGGGCCTTGATCTTAACTTTATTCCTTGTAATTGCTTACGTTTGGGTTTGGTTTCACCTTGAGTTCCTCCTGCTTCTTCAGTACTGTGACAGGGGAAGTTTGATTTATGCTCTGTTTTTATATAATATAGCATTTAATTCTCCTGCAAATTTGATTTTCTGAAGGGTTTGGAGGAACTCTAGGTGCTGCCAAACTTGTTGCTTTCATATATATAAATATATATTTATATACTCGTCGATTATTGAATGAAATTAAACTTTTTTTTTCTTGGCAACCAAACAGAGAAGAGAAACAGCTGGGATGGTAACTTTGACGTCCGTATTTCTGGGCTTGGCAAATCATTTGAAGTTTTGAACAGATAATCGCTTGTAGTTTTAACGGCAAGGTGACAATTGACAATAAGGGTTTATAAATCATCAGCAACACATATATACAATCGACAACAAAAGAAAAACTATATCACGTTCTCGTTTTGGATTTCTCTATTAATATAATTATGCTATCAATTAGGTAATAAATAAGACATCTTGTGAAATTTATGAAAAGTAATTAATACATCATCTCTCTCTCTAAAATTAACAAGAAAATTAAAAAATATTATACATTTAAAAAAATTAAAATATCTTTTTTTTACTATAACTAAAAATATAATAAAAAGTGAAATTAAAAAAAATATTTTTTTAAATATTTTTATAGAAAGTCTAAATCATTTTCATAAAATCATCTTCAAACTAGACTTTCTAAACTAAAACTATGAGCCGTCTTGTCTCATAACAAGTTTAGGTTTTCTTGTCTTCTGACAAGTCTCGTCCTTCCTTTTGTCTTTTCCTGTTTCCCTGTCTCGACTGTGGGTATGGCAAATCTTCTAGAAGAGAAATGAGCGAATCTCACCCTAGATGAGGAAGCAGAGGATGGGGTAGAATTTAGCAAAATTGACGGGGATGTCATTTCTAATGATTTTGAATGGACCTTAGCCGGTCGTTTCTTAACTGATAGGAATATCAATTTTTCCGCTATGAAGAACACCATGGCTTTATTGTGGAGACCAGTTAAAGGAGTAAATATCAAGAGTGTCAATACAAACCTTTAACTTTTTCAATTTTATCATGAGCTGGATATGAGAAGAGTTGTAAATGATGGGCCATGGACCTTTGATCAACACCTGCTCCTGATAAAAAGTGTTGGTATCCAGCCAACAAAGGCTTCTTTGATGGAGGCAGAATTTTGGGTTCATGTTTATGATTTCCCCATAGGATTCATGTCTGAAAGAGTGGGGAAAGCAGTAGGGGATTACATTGGAACTTACATATCCTCTGATCCTAATAATTTCACTGGGGGATGGAAGAACTATATGCGCATAAGGGTTTCTATTAACGTTGAGAAACCCCTGAAACGTAAGATGAAGATTAAAATGACTGGAGGTGACTGGTAATGGATTATGTTCAAGTATGAAAAGCTCCCAACCTTTTGTTTTTTCTGTGGGTTTCTTGGGCACTCGGAGAAATTCTGCAGGAAATTGTTTGATAAACATGGTTCAGAGGTTGAGAAGCCTTACGGGCCGTGGTTGTGTGCCCCTAGTCGGAGAATGGTGGTGCAAGTGGGAGAGCAGTGGTTACGATCTGATCTGCCGGAGGAAAAGCCAGAAAAGGTAACTTCTGGACAAGTGGAGTTGAACTCGGGCAAGATCAATCAAAATCATAACAAGGCCGTTGATTTTGCCTGTTACTCAGGGGAGAGTTCAGGGATTTTAGAAAAAGTTGTACAAGGGACAGAATCCTCGTTAAATATGAATCATGCGGGTCAACGGAATGATTCTGCTGTGGGTGGAACTGATGGTGTTATTGCATTTGATGTGAAGCGGCGTCGTATGGAGGGGATGGAGTCAGAGCCTATGTGAACAGATGGGCCGACTTCAAGCCCAATAAGGGCTGAAGCTGAACCAAAAGGTTGTTATCTGTGGGCCTCCTAAGCGAGGTCTGCCGAGACCAATGAGTATTTTATGTTGAAACTGTTGTGGGCTTGGCACCCACGAACAGTTCAAGCCCTTAGAGACCTCGCCAGGCCTAAGAAGCAAGATTGTGTTTTTCTTATGAAAACTATGGTGCATAGAAATAAGCTGGAAGTGGTTAAGAGACTGTTGGGCTATGATTCATTATTCACTGTAGAGCCCATTGGGCACGGTGGTGGACTTGCATTATTCTGGAGAAAGGTTGACTCCATATCTTTAATTGGCTTTTCAACTCATTTTATTGATGTTAAAGTTCATATAGGAGGAAGAGGGGAATGGCGATTAACACGCTTTTATGGATGCCCGGAAAGAAACCGTCGTACTGAGTCTTAGGATATGCTTCGATGGCTTCGAGTAGAAGCTTAAGTCCGTGGATTTATTTGGGAGACTTTAATGATCTCCTATCTCTGTCTGAGAAGAAAGGAGGAGCGGCCCACCCTAACTGGTGTTTTAGAGGTTTTAGAGAAGCGATTGATGACTCCAATCTCATTGATATGGGGATGGAGGGTTACCCATTCACTTAGAGTCGTGGTATAGTGGGTGGGGACTATGTCGAGGAGAGGTTAGATCAGGCTTTGGCGACATCTGACTGGCTTCAAAAATTCCCTGAGGCTAGAGTTTTAAACCAGGAAGCTGTGATGTCAGATCACTCCCCTTTTTGATTTTGTTGGTTAAGAAGCACAGTCCTCTGCGTCAAAAGCGCTTCAAATTTAAGAACTGTTAGTTACATGAGGAGGGTTTGAATGCGGTTGTTGCTAGAAGCTGGGATACATCTATGGGCGAGCCTATCAATAACATGCTAACAATATGTGGGCAGATTTTGAGTGAATGGAGCAAGTCATCTATCCAGCCTTTCAAGTCCCGTATTGAACAAGCTAAACAGTATATTTGTCAGCTGAGGGAAAGAGGTTACTCGGATTTAACTAGGGAAATGCAAACGGTGAAAAGAGACTTGTCTAATCTCCTACATCAACATGAGATCTACTGGAAGCAGCGGTCGAAATATTTTGGCTGTAAAACGGGGACAAGAATACAAAATTCTTCCACACCTATGCTTCGACCAGACGAAGATATAATTCCTTCCAGCAGCTTCGTGATAGTGATGGTTGCTAGAGGGGTTGGAGTTGGGTTTGGAAGAATTAATATCCTCTTATTTCAATGATCTGTTCACTGCAGGGTCGGGTGATAACAATGAGCTTCTGGATTGCTTGAAAACAACTGTCACTGAGGAGCATAACGATATTCTGTTGGCTCCTTTCAAACCAGACGAGGTTAAAGATGCTATTTTCTCTATGCACCCTGAGAAGGCCCCTGGGCCTGATGGGATGAATCCAACGTTCTATCAACATTTATGGGATATAGTGGGCTCTGAAGTTACTTTTGCTTGCCTAAGATTCTTGAATGAAGGTGTTATTTCTGAGGGTCTCAGTGACACTACAATTGTGCTAATCCCAAAAAAGAAGAACCTGGAGGTCCTTGCTGATCTCAGATCGATTTCGCTTTGTAATGTGTTATTCAGAGCTGTATCTAAAGTCTTAGCCAATCGATTGAAGTTGGTTCTTCCTGCCTTGATTTCAGAAAACCAAAGCGCATCCTTGGTCGTATGATAATGGACAATATCCTGATTGCCTTTGAGATTGGTCGCTACCTGAAAAAGAAAACTTCAGGGAGAGAAGGCGTGGCAGCGTTAAAGATAGCATAAGTAAAGCCTTCTATAGAGTGGAATGGAAGTTTCTCAGGGAGGTAATGCTTAAAATGGGATTTCAGAATCGATGGGTTGATTTAATAATGATATGTGTACAGTCAGTCAGATATATTGTTGTTGTTGGAGGCAGGGAAATTGGTCTAACTCAGCCTTCTAGGGGGCTCAGGCAAGGTGACCCACTATCACCTTATTTTGTTCATCCTTTGCTCTGAGTGTCTATCACCACTGCTTCATAGTGAAGAAGAGAGGGATCTGATTGCAGGTTGTAAGATCACTAGACATGCTACATCAGTGACGCACCTCTTCTTCGCAGATGCCAGCTACCTTTTCTTTAAGGCCACAATACAACAATGCCAAAGAATCAAAAACTGTCTGACTAGATATAGGAAAGCATCTGGTCAGGTAATAAATTTCCAGAATCCTCCATTTTATTTAGCACTAATACTGGAAATGAGGTTAGAAGTGCAATTTGCCAGCTGCTTGAGGTTCCTTCGGTATATAATCAAGGTACTTATTTAGGTTTGCCTTCATCTGTTGGGAGAAATAAGCGTGAAGTGTTTAGTTTTGTGAAGGATCGAGTTTGGGACAAGATAAAAGGTTGGAAAAGAAACACTCTATCCAGAGGTGGTAAAGAAATACTGTTAAAAACTGTGGCTCAGGCAGTTCCAAACTATGTGATGAGTGTATTTCTATTACCTTTGGAATTGTGCAAGGAATTGGAGCAGAAGATGACTGCCTTTTGGTGGACAAATGGGAAATTAGAAAGCAAGGGCATTCATTGGCAGAGCTGGGAGAGAATGGCAATTCCGAAGAAAGCTGGAGGCATGGGGTTTAGAAGAGTTCATCAATTCAACCTAGCTTTGGTTGGTAAGCAGGCTTGGAGAATTCTTTCTCAGCCAGACTTGGTAGTGGCAAGAATTTTAAAAGCTAGATATTTCCCACGTACTAATTTTCTTACTGCTGCCCTGGGACACCACCCTAGTTACACTTGGAGATCTCTCATGTCAACAAAAGAACTATTGTTAAAGGGTAGCAGGTGGAGGGTTGGAAGAGGTCATAAGTTTGACATATGGACGGAGCCTTGGCTGCCTGACTTACAAAACCCTTTTGTCACTTCAACACAACCAACTGATCAGGAGCTTATCTGAGTAAATGATTTGTTGACTATTAATGAAAAGGCATGGAATGGAGCTTTGGTCACTGAAGTCTTCAATGTGAGGGACAGGCAGCTCATATTAGGTATCCCTTTTAGTAGGCAGGAATGCACTGATGGTTTGTACGGGTGCTATGACAACAAGGGTGTGTATACTGTGAAAAGTGCATACCAATCCCTTATTCAATTGCCTGCTGAGACCATTCCTTCAAACAAGTTATGGGGTAGGATGTGGAATATGGATGTACCTTCTAAGGTCAAAAATTGTGTGTGGCGTATCCTTAGACATTGCATTCCTACAAAAGACTTGTTGCTTCAAAAGCATGTCCCTGTCAATCCTATTTGTGAGGTATGCAAGACGTCAAACGAAAGTATATTTCATCTCTTCGTTGCATGTCCCTTTGCATCTGAATCCTGGAGGTTATCAAAGATTAATAATTATACACAGCGTACTAGGCATGATGATTTCATTTCTTGGGCTATGTTAATTTTTGATTGTTGTACCAGTGATGAATTGAATTATTTTTGTGCAATGGTGTGGGCTATATGGAAAAATAGAAATGAAGTGGTCTGGAATAATAAATTCCTGAGTGTAACAATGATGCTTGCTTTTGTGGAAAATTATCTTCAGCAGTGGAAGCTAGCGAACATGGTAAGATCTCAAAATGATATTACTATAGAAAGTACAACAAACACATGGCAAAAACCAAGCAGAGGTTGGTTGAAGTGCAATACAGATGCAGCCATTTTTGAGAAAGAAGGTTCAATTGGTTATGGTGCTGTCTTGAGGGATGATCAGTGGGTTGTTCTTGCAGTAAAGAATGGGAAAACTATGGGCTCTACAGACCCAAAGTTAGCTGAAGCTTTTGGTTTGAGAGAAGCCCTGAGCTGGCTCAAGAATTTAAACGTTGCAAATGTTGTTGTGGAGTCAGATGCTTTGGTAGTTATCCAGAATTTGAAGAAGAATGCACCAGATCCTTCGTACTTTGGTATGCTGTTAACCGATTGCAGGATATTGGTGAATGAAATCCAGGGTTGTCATTGTTGTTTTATTAAAAGAACTGCAAATGTCGTAACACATAAACTTGCTAGGTCTGCTATCAATTCAGTTGGGAATATGGAATGGGCTAATGCTTTGCCTAGATCCATTCATGATGTAATTTCATCTTATTTTTTTCAATAATATTCCTGTTATTTTTCCTCAAAAAAAAAAACTAAAATTATTCTTACATATATGGGCCTAGGTTGGGCTAAGCTAAGCAGCCATGAGTCAATGATCCACTGCCCAAAACTGATATGCCAATTCGCTTTTTCTTTTTTTTTTTTTCATCTGAACCGTTGAATTTGGATCCGTAATCCAGATCCGTCCTTGGAAAGTCCAGGCCTACATGAATCATCACAGATGAGCAAAGCCAGACGGCTGAGATCAGGTGAGTAAAACTGAAAGTCATTATAATGGGCCCCGCATATTTCTATTGAGTTAAACTAAGAACCGTCAGATTATATTAGATCTGAAAGTCGCCGTTCAAATTTCAAAACCTATTCCAGAACTCGACCGTTAGAGTCATTCCATTTCTTTTCTGCGAGAAGTTCAACTGTTCAAGTACAGGGCGCAGAAAAGCTAAATACGAATTTTCAATCTTTAACCATCGGAAGCTAATTTTTCTTCTTGTTTTTTTTTTAAATTTCCCGAATCCTATGGATTAATAAATTCTACACCCAGTAATCTCTTTTCTTTGATTGGATCCAAAAGCTGCTACTAAATCCACACACCTCAAAAGTGCTTGACCAAGAAAACAATGAGGCGCCATGGCTGGCAACGCCCTCTCCACTCTTTACAGGTATATACCCACATTTAATTTGCTCGAATTAAGTTTTAATTTTATTTGGTATATAGGGATTATTTATATCGTTCTTGCTTAAGTGTTAATTATTATTATTATTATTTAGTTCAGTCATAGAAAGTCTCTTCTTTTATCGCAATTGCCGTCATCAGAAAACTATTTTTTCCCTTTGTTTATTGAATTTTCTGTGTTCATGCATGAAATTGATTGAAACCCACACATACACATATGTTGAAATCTTGAATTCTGCATTGCAGATAGTGGGAATGGCAGTTTACAGTTTCCTTGTTGTTTCATTTTATACATTTCTTGGGCTCTTCCTTGGGAACAGAATTGCAGAAATCACAGTAATCACAGTCTTTTCGTTCATGGTAATGTATCAAACCACCTGAAATTTGTCCTTTGTATCAATTTAACATAAAACTGACTGAAATTTTCTCTGCTTTTCAGGCAATTTCAGTTATGTTTTTGTTTATTAGGTGTACTGCCATCGACCCAACCGATAAAACCAGCGTTAGAAAGAAGAAACGAGCTAAATCCAATAAGTTTAATTATGGGTTTATCTTGAGTCAAATAGTCGTGAGATTTTTCAGAAGGCTGGAGAGGAAGATACTCAGGACTTTTATAAGGAGAAAGTATCTGGATCCATTGAAGACCAATGCTCAAATGGAGCCATTGCTTCCATTTCCCCTTGTCCTGAAGGATGATTCTATTGCACCTGATCTTAAAGACGATGACATCTCTTATTGCTTGCTATGTGATTTTGAGGTTAGACATACCAAACTCATAGTTTAAATAGTTTCAATTGAAAGATAATAAGAGAGAAATGTATAGAAAAGATACCGAGTGCAATAAATTTCTCTCAGGTGAAGAAGTACAGCAAGCATTGCAGAACCTGCAACCGGTGTGTTGAAGGGTTTGACCACCATTGCAGGGTAAGAACTAAGAAGCTGGACCTTTTTTTTTCCCATCAGCCTAATGTTGGTTGTCTATTGCCTTTATTTCTCATAACTTTTCTTTTTGAAAATCGCCATCAAGCGTAAATGAACTTACTTGTTTTGTGGTCCAGTGGTTGAACAATTGTGTTGGCAAAAGGAACTACGCAACATTCATTCTTCTTATGATATTTGTCTTGTTAATGGTCAGTGGCTTTTTTCTTTCAGTTCTTAGAGACCAAATAACTAAAGGAATTTCAATTCTCAGTTTTTTTATTTATCTACTTACTTTCTCCATCAATAATTGTTATTGGTACAGTTAATCATAGAAGGAGGGACTGCAATTGCTATATTCATCAGGTGCTTTGCAGATAAGAAAGGAATAGAGAGAGAACTACAGAGGAAGCTATATGTAGAGTTCCCAAGAGGGGTTCTTGCCACAATATCGGTAAAAGATAGTTAATTTAAACTTTGTTCTGTTAGAAGCAATTACCTGTTGCTAATTAATTCAATATGACACAATGTTACAGGTTTTGTTGGTTTTAATGACGGCTTATAGTTCAGCTGCTATGGGACAACTTTTCTTTTTTCATGTTGTTCTCATACGCAAGGTATTGATTATGACGGTGCCTTTTTAATTAGAATGGATGATAAGAAAGGATTTCGATAGCTAAGGAACAGTACAAGTAAATTATAAATCAATTCTGAATTTTTCGTAGGTCTTAATTGGCCAAAAGTATTACAGTTTCACTTTTAGATTAGTTATCAAACCCTGACTCTCCCCTTCAAGCATTTTTTATGCATCCCAAAAAAATCCTAATAATTTGCTCTGCAGGGAATGAGAACATATGACTATATCCTGGCAATGAAAGAGGAGAATCAATCAATGGAACTAGATCCATTTGATGATTCAGATTTCTCTTCAGACTCTGATTTTGACTCATCTGAAAAGTCAACATTTGTTTCACGTTTTATATGCAGAGGACACAAAGGAAATAAGGTATGCATTATATGAACAATCTTATTATATCAATTATGTGATTTAAGAAAAGAAATGAGCAGATCAATCACACTGAATTGTGCATTTATATTCAGAACCCAACAAGGCTTTCCATTAGGATTGATAGGGATCCTGAGCCTTCCAACTTAAACAAGAAACAAGGCTTCTATGTAAGTATCAATCCGTGGAAGCTGATAAAGCTGAGTAGAGAGAAGGCTCTACTAGCTGCTGAGAAGGCCAGAGAAAGGCTCAGAAAACAAAACCCATTTGTGCAACAAGATTCACTGAAGCCACTACCATTGGAGACAAAATGCGGACCTATGATGAACCCAGACAAGAATATGACTAGTGTGGGATCGGGGAGACCTACAGGATCACCAGGAAGGTTTTCAAGTCCAAGAAGGCGATTTTCAGGCTCTCCAGCTATGCTTTCTGGCATTGTTCCATCCCCAAAACAGAAGTACAAAAGTAGTTTTGACTTGAAGTTGACAGAGGTTTCCAAAGAGCTTGAAACATACATATCAAGGCAGGTTTTATGTTCTGTTATAAAGAAAGATGCGTGTGAAGCGTCTCCTAGATAATTATTATGCTTGAGATTTGGAATTCTCAACCGTTGAGAAAAATTCATTATTGATTTGTGTGTACTCTACCCAAGTTTCTAGAAATTTACATGACTTACCAATGTCATTTCACTTCAAATTCTGTTTGCAGCGCAAACTTTGTGCCTGGATCAATATTTTACATACCACTGTGTAGTTGAGAAAATCTGCGTGGTAGTTTTTGTATCATGCACTTGGATGTCATAAAACCTGTACATTTTTTGGCTGCATTTTGGTGGAAACTAAATACAAAAGGGTACTGAAAAGACAGCAATGCTGTTGTTTTGTCAGCATAATAGTAAGGCCAGGGTTGGTCCCACCTCTTAATCTGTCTCCATTATTATGCATAGTCAAATAAAATGACAAAGTGCATTATATTGCTGAAGGTGAAATTCGTTTGAGCAGGTTTCATATTCCTGGAAGGCAACTTTCCAGGAAATAGGCTAGACAATTCCTCGTGGGTTCACAAGAATGTGGCATCGGAATCAAATTGGAAAAAGAAAAAAAATTCCAAAACAAAAATAAATAATAAAACAAACAAGAGTTGGAAGAGAGAGATTTGAAGATATAAACTCATTCTATTTTCACTTTCTGATAAATCACTCGATTATTTGTTACTGCACACAAAGTTACAGGAAAAAATTATTTCTCAATGCTCTCTGATAAGTGAACAACAACAAATCAGCAACACTCTATATGTCAGGCAATCATTTCTTCATCATGGCAGTGAGCAGTTGTGTTAAGAAATGACAAGAATCAAAATTGAACTAAATTGACCATTCATAATCGACGGTGAGTTGAGCGCCAAACAAATACTATACTTCCATAAATTTACCAAGGTAGCCACCAATTAACTCTGTTTTGATTACTCGAATTCAGCAAATGACTTGATAGATGGTAACAATCAGAGTAATGACCAGGGTAGATACTCTCCATGAGAGGTTCACAAGTTTCTGGGGAAATTGAATCAGAATATCCTTGGATATATGAACAGTTCCAGGGAGACTTGGAGGTCACATTAAGGGTTATGTTCGATAAGCAGATGTCAAGAAAAGTGTCTGCTTCTATACCATCTAGAATGCCTGCATAGTTGATGTTTTCTCCTGTGACATCTTCAATAGTGACCCTTTCAACAATTGGAAGAGCTTCTGGATCAAAATGCTCATCTGGGTGCTCCCCATAATGACCAGTGAACCTTATAGCTATATTTACATCAGTCAACATTAGATTTGATACATGGATATTTCTCACGTAGCCACCCCTGCCTGGAGACGTCTTTATCCTAATACCTGTGCTCGAGTTGTAAAATTGGATATTTTCAGCATGGACTTCTGATACACCTCCAGACATCTCACTTCCAATTGCAATCCCTGCACTACTCCGAGTTTGTCCAACAAGCCGGCGAATAGTAATGTTTCTACAAGGGCGACCATACGATATGCCATACTCATCCCAGCCACTTTTGATGGCAATTAGATCATCACCTGTGCTAATGTAACAGTCCTCAATGCAAACATCATCCGATGAATCTGAATGCATTTAAATGGATAGGTGAGACCCCCTAAGAAAGTATTAGGAGAAAGTAATTGAAAATAACTTAAAAATGCAAAGTTGAAATTGCTATTGGTAACAAATATTTCTTGGCCACAACAAGGAATTGTAGATTATACTACTACAATAGCTAGAGAATATCTGAAAATTTATTTTTTTAATTAGAACTACCAGAGGAAGAAGTAGTTATTTTTCGACAGAATTTGCATTTAAACGATAGTTTGTCATTCATAATTACAAATGAATAGATTCCAGCCTAACAAAGAAATCTTACCTGGATCAATCCCATCTGTGTTTGGCGAATCAAGAGGAGCGCGAATCGTAACATTTTGGACAATAACTTGGCTGTTCATCCATAAAAACAATCTCAACTCTCCCCCTAATTCATGAAAGTTTCACTTTTGCACAGTTTTATATGGTACAGTAAAAACTTCAAGTCTAACAGAAAAGGAAGACAAATGCATTATATTCCATTTGGAGGGACAAACCTGCAGTAAACAGGGTGGATTGTCCAAAATGGTGAATTTATGAAGGTCAAATTTGAAATGACTATCCCGGATGAGTTCATTAACTCAACCAGATGGGGCCGGGTATAGTTCAGGGTTTTGGTTTTGAACCAATTCCACCATATGCTACCTTGACCATCAATAGTTCCATTATCACCTGCGTGAAGGAAAAAGTAATGTTGAGGAAGCAAACAATATAAATATGGAAATTAATCTTTCATTGCCATCACCAACCTGTTATAGCAACATCTGTCAAATTGCAACCATAAATGAGGCTTCGATGCCTCCTACCAGGCAATTCCCTCCCTCGGCCATATGATGGTAGAGGATCAACAACTGGCCAATCATCAGAATTCTGGAATTTGCAGATCAAGTTTTCTTTTAATATTATGAGCCAAAATATCATAACTATGACCCCAGAGTCACGAGATAGCACTGTCCAATCGGACTAGGGGCTCAACTTGCACAAGTGGATAGCAATGAGGCACCGAAATCATAGATTCGCTGTCATTCTTGTATTAATTAGCATATCAACTCCATGGAGTACTAATTTACTTAAGACAAAGACGACTTCCCTGGCATACATATTAATTACATGTTTTATAATGACATCAATTCTTAGATCCCCATGTGCTTCTTAGCTTAGATCACATGCAAACAGGTTAAATTTAGAGTATAGACTGCAGGAAACCGGCAATGAGTGCAGCCTAATACATATAAATATCCATATACATATGCATATACA
Organism: Garcia nutans; assembly: GCA_947685225.1. Taxonomy (NCBI): domain Eukaryota; kingdom Viridiplantae; phylum Streptophyta; class Magnoliopsida; order Malpighiales; family Euphorbiaceae; genus Garcia; species Garcia nutans. The sequence goes on along the minus strand of CANTUV010000010.1, from coordinate 9,901,996 downwards.
TATACATGTATCTTGTGGCATGAAAGTGAGAACTTACGGTTGATCCAAGAATCACTGCATCCTTATCTAACCACAATGTCAAATGACTGATGAGATCAAAGCTGCCTGTCAACCACCGGCCAGCTGGGACAAAGAGCGTGGCACCACCTTTATCAGCAAAGGAATTGAGATAGAAAATAGCATTCTGAAATGCCTTAGTGTTAAGAGTTACCCCATCCCCAATTGCACCAAATTCAGTAATAGTGACACTGTGAGGCCGAATTTCTGCAGAGTGACCCCGTTTGCAATGTGAACTTCCCCTGATAAGCCATGGAACATCACTGAACAGTGCAAGAACCAGAAGCACATCCACTAGCTAGAGGGAAAAGGGGAAGAGAAAAAAAAAATCACAACTGAATAACAGAAGAAGAATGAGATCTGAGCAAGGAATTTCAATTCTTTTCATTACCCCTTTTCCATATTAAATATTTTGAGCAATAATGACTACTTATATGCTACAAGTATTGCGAAATTGCGATAACCTTGATCATCCAACAGAGTTCAGAAGATAGAGAAACAGAATACAGAGAAAAGCTAGTCAAGCAAACAACATAAAATCGAAATAAGTAATAATAATAGCTTCATAACAAGATTTAAATGCAATAGCTCAGCAATTTGATTACATACACTGCATTGATGGGCAAAAAATCCAACACCAGAGCTACATTTTGTCAAAGAGGTATAAAGTTCAGAATTTTTGCCCAATCAGATCCCAGTGAATTTTTTTTCATGTAGGATTTGTAATCTGTGGCTGAATTAAGTTAATTCAGGGGCTCTGCTATAAATTTTTCCTGTAATGAAAAATGTAGATGCAGAACAAGAAGACAGAAAACAAAGACTTACAGTAAAATATCTCCTCATATGACTGAAATCTGCTGTTTCCCTTTAGAGCCCAAGCACCAAAAGAAAGCAGCTTAATTTTCACTTTCCTTGCCAGAGAACACCAAGAAATTCCCACAAAATAAGAAAGGAAAGGAAATGAAAAGAAGTTGATAAAGATGGGGCAGGGAAGATCTCCTTCTAAGCAAATATTGCAAGTAAGTGTAATGGGTGTGTGTCTGTGAGTGTAATTACTAATTAGATATTGAGAGAAACCACCAACACCACCCAAAGAAGAAAAATCATTGACAGCGACCGTTGCTGCCAGCCAAAAATCAAGCAGTAGGTCCCCCTTGTTCCTTCACCTGCTCTTCCATTACTCTCTCTCTTTCCCCTGTTTCTTCTTCAAGATTTTACACTCCCAACCCAAAAACTTGACACCCTAAACGGCAATAAAAGAGGCAAAACACTCGATTAAACCCAATAGACTCTGTTTTGAGAGCTAACAGTCACTGGGGTTAGATGAACATAAAAAGAGTATCAGATAAAGATACAATTTTGCATGGGATATGCATTAAGCTCCTCTCTCCTTTCCTATAATCATTTCTCTTAAAACTTTTGTAAACTCCGTCTCAGAATTGGACTTCTTTGTCAAATTTTAAAAATAAAAATTAAAAAAAAATAATAGCAAGTGATTAAGCAAATAGTGTAGCCAATTTAACTAAATCGCCATTACTGACTTTGTTTTTTTTTTCAATATTATTGGCTTAAAATTTTTCATAATAATATTCGAATCTTAAAATTCACACTTATATGATAATTTATTTTTTCAGATGAATAACCCATTTTATTTAAATTTAAAATAATTAATCAAAAGCTATTTTTTATTTCAATCTTTATCTATTTTCCTTAAATCTACTGCTTAAATAATTATTTTAATATTGTGTTTTTTATTTTTTTTTAATTCTATTTTTCTCATTTTTTGTGTAATTGGTGCGTTAGTGAATGTTAATGAAAAAAATTATTTCATTCACCAAATAATATTTAAATTAGAGATATTTATCAGGTTGGATTTTAATTTTATATAGGTTAATTATAATATATAAATTATATTTATTTATCTTAATGAATATAACATATTGTTATAATTAATTTACTCTAATATCTCAATTTTTTAAAATAATATTATAATTAATAAAATAGATGAATCTTTTAAATATATAGTCAAATAAAATGAATATAAAACAAATATAAAATAAATTAGTTGCAATATAAATTTGTAATCTTTTAAATTAATTTTACATGACAAAGTCATATAAATTTTGATTATCCCTTACTAATATTATTTTTAATCAAAATATGTATGATTTTGTCATATAAAATTAAACAAAAAACCTCATCCGGAATTAACTTAATTTTACATGACAAAGTCATATAAATTTTGATTATCTCTTACTAATATTGTTTTTTAATTAATATGTGCATGATTTTGTCATATAAAATTAAATTTAAAAAATTATCATGGATGATTAAATTCATCATAAATTTGTGTTACAACTAATGTATTTTATATTCATAATATATTTACCCATCTTGACTATATATTTAAAATACTATATTAATTTATAATATAATTTAAAGATTTTATTTATTAACTTTTAAAAAATTATAATTATTTTATTAATTACAATATAATTTGAGAACTTGAAATATTAAAAATAAATTAATACATTATATTTTATTAAAATAAATAAAAATGATAATTAAATTTAATTTATTTTATAAATCCAATCAACCATCTCAATTTGTTAAACACTTCTGATTTAAATTATTATTTTGTAAAAAAAATATAAAATTCATCATACCATTAAACTTTAATTAATTAACATCTTATTTCATCCCTTTTATCTTCTGTGGAAGCTATAAATAATCTTGAAATTAAATCCTAAATATAATAATAAGAATTAAATATGGAAATTTGGTAGAATTTTTGTTCATCGAATATCTTTTGCTTAAAGTCTCTCTAATTTTTTCCCTGTTTTTGTTTTTGTATTTAGTGTGCAATAGTGGTGTGGTGATAGCTGGAGGGAGACTTTTAAGACAAATAGACAAAAACTAGCCTATAAAAAAAACAGCTGTAATTAGTGCGATTTTGGTTAGTGGATCCAATTTATTTCAATTTCTGATTTACAATGATTTTTATTTTAATTTTGTTGTATCATATAAAAGGTGGATTTTTTTTATCATTTTTTATGATAAATATTAGGACTGTGATTAATTTCAACATTCTATTCTATATTTTCAAAAAATAAATGAAGTGTATAATTAATAATAATACATATATATATTACTTGATCATCAAAATATAGTTTGAAATTGATTTTTAATGCTAAATAATAAATTAAAATATTATGTAGTATAATAATTTTTTTGATTAAATGTACTATAATAATTTTAATTTCAATACAATGAATAACTTGTCGATAAAAAGTTTATAGGAATTAATTGTTATCATTTATTCAATACCAATCCACACATATTCATGAAGAAAAATTCAGTTAAATGTTCAAGTTGATTATGTGCTTTTTATGTTTATTGTTTTTTTTTTCCAATAGAATTCTCTTTTTAAATGTGTTGTACTATTTTCATATGAAACTATATATGTATTTTTGTTAAAAAAAATCATATTATTGTTTTAAATTAATAAAATGAAAGTGAGTTTGATATAAATTAAAGTTATAATGATAATGATAATAATAATATAAAGGGAAAACCATCGTTTGTGAACTTGAAGCCAGGTCGTTTTGGGTTGCTGATGATGAGTCCTTATGATTTAAAAAACTTCAGGTGTATTTGACTTAGCTTTTTCTATAGCTAATACGTGATAATTATTGCCAGTGGTCAATAATTAATAAAAAATATAATTTAATGATAAATGGATATCTTTAAATAATAAATTCAATATCAATTTTCTTTTTACATACTTAAATTCAAATAAATAAAAAATTTAACTATTTGATAAACTTTTATTGATTATTGTTAACATTAAAAATATAATTTATTTTTAATATATTATTATATATATATATATTTTTATTTTTAAATGTAATATAAATTATAAGAATAATAATTTAATAGTTAAAAATTATAAATACTAATCTCGTACCCGCATATTATGCAATAATAAGAATGATAAAATATAAATAAATATAATTAATAATAAATATAAAATAATTTTTATATAAATTAAAGATAAATTATATTATAAAAAATAATAAATAAAATATTTATCTTAATTTTTTATTATTATTTCATCGAAATAATATCAGTAAGCAAAAATAATCTTTTAATTTCAATACTTTCACTGATCTATAATAAAATTTATATAAATTTTTATTATAAAAAATTATGAATTCTATAAAAAAAAAGTAGAAATAATAATAAAAAATAAAAATTCAAATAAAAATAAAAATTTTAAAATATGAAGAGAAGTATAAGTAGAAGGATTTATAATCATATATTTAAATTAGAGGTATTATCAATATTAATATTATTAATTTATTAAGAAGGTTGAAAGTTATATTTTTAATTATTTAAAATTTTAAATTTCTAAAAGGATATAAATTTATTATTATAAATAAATTAACAATTAAATAAATTATCTAAATAAATTTTTGTTGTATAAGTAATTTATTAGAAATATTAAAAGTCATATTTTATTATTTAATTTTTTAGATTTCTAAAATTATATAAATGAATTATTATTAATAAATTATTTAATTTATAATTAATTATTATAATAATTTATAAATTAATTATTATAAAAGTTAAGGATCATATATTTTTTAAATTTTAAAAATTTTAAAAAATTATATATAAATTAATTAATATTATAAAATTATATTAATATATAATTAATTTATATATAATTAAAAGTCATAAATATAATTTATTTAATTAATATTATAAAATTATATTAATAAGTAATTATTTAGTAAAAAGATTAAAAATTATAAATATAATTTATTAATTATTAAATTTTATATAAATTATTAAAATTAAAAAAAACTAAAATATTTTTTTAAATGGCGAAGTATCAATCTCAAAATAGTCATTGTTTTCTTAACTTTTTTATATATGATAATATAGATTTATTTATTTTTTATTTTTTATAAATTATTTTTTAGAGTCAAAGAAAATAAAAATATAATAATTATAAAGTTTTTTTGTCAGATTTTAAATTAGAATAGTTTTTTTTATTAATTTATCTACGTATTCAGTGGTCATTCTCATTTAAATATGAATATATTATTTTTTATAAATATTATTTATAAATTTTAATATTTATTTATTTATTATTATTATGATTATGATTATAACAAGTATTATGTTTATAAAAATAAAATATCCTAAACTTAAAATAGCAAAAAAACACGCCCCTAGTTTCTTTGACAGGGATAACAGAAATGTGGTTTGACTTCGACCGACTCACCCTCCGCTGCTATTTAACAGAACAAAGCTACTGTGATTAATTAAATAATTAATTAATAAGCGGCTAAAAAGTTAAAAGAATCTTTGAATCTGTTGGCTTTGGATTCGAGGTGGGACTACTCTTGCCCGCCTCCAAAATCTGATCTTCGTTAAGTCATCTATTTGCAATTTGCAATTACATCTCATTATCTTTAATTTTCATGCTAAAATATTTTATGCTAATTTTATGTCATTCTTTTGACTAATTATATAATATTATATGTAGAAAGGAGGAACAATTAACATTTGAATTCAAAATAAAAACAACAGCAATACTTGGTAATTTTTATATTATTTTTTTTGTGTGTTCGTTTGATATTTAAAATTTTATCTCCATTAATCTAGATTCAATGTGTATCGTGAATCTAACAATGGTGAATGAGTCTTTCAACAAGAATAACTGTATATACAAGGCTATGAACTCGATACTCGAATTTATAATTTACTTAAGCAATATCAAACCGCTTACTATTCAGACCAACCCCGTTAATTTTATATTATCTTTCTTTAATACATCAAAGTTCCCCACACAAAGTAACAACTTCTAATTTTTAATTTCTAGCATTTTTTATTTCATATATATATATTAATTTCTTTAGAGTTTATTATGTCAAATATATATATATCATTAAAATTTAATTATCTAATTAAAAATAATAATATAAAAAGGAACTAAAAATGAGAAAATAAATAGTAATTATGTATTTTGTTGAAATTATAATTTTAGAAGCTCTAAAAAAATGATGCTTTTGGACTTAAGAGTATTTTCATATAAAAATGCTTTTTCCGGAAAAATAGACTTCCAATAAATTAATGTTGAAATATCATGTTTGGTTGGCAATAAAATATTATAAGTAAAATAACTTTCTTATTAGACCCCGTATATAATTACATTAATGTCCTTAGTTTAGATAGGTATATGTATAAATACATATAGGTAACAAAAAATTTGATAATAGCCCACTAAACAAAATTATAAATTTTGTTCAAATAATACTTAATAAACATTATACACTAGCGGTTAAATAATATGAATTTTTGCAAGGCAAAATTTTTATTTCTATTATATTATTGTGATAATAGCGTGATTTTGACAGAAAAATAAATATATTATGACATTCAATATAATAAAAATTATATAATAAGTATAAATAAATAATAAGATTCAAAAGTTCTGCGTTCCACTTGAGTATTATTATTTCATCTCTTCATAATATTATATACTAATAAATTTGTTTAAAAACATCATCATTGATAAAATCAAGAGTATTTGTTTATTAAATTAATAAGGAAAAAAGAGATGGATTATTCTTTAAGAAAAAGAACAAAAATCTTAAATCTAAATGAAAAGAAGGAAAAAAACTGGAAGAAAAGGGACAATTCCTCACTACAACAGACATGAATTAATACCAGAATTAAAACCTTAAACCAGACAACTACAGATGGAAGCAATTAATTGTGCAAAGAAGAACAAAGGTATTCATTGCTTTTGCACAATTACCATAATAACCATCAAATTGGCGATGGTATTTCCTTTTCCAAGCCAAGTCCAATTTAAACAGCTCTTAATGGGGGCATAGATGGAACAAGAATAAATAGCAAAATAACCCATTCGGAAAAATTGTCCAGAAAGAAGGAGACAAAGTCATGGGCAGTACAAACACAAATACAATTGCACAGAAGCCAGGGAAAGTCTCAACAAAAATCTGTGGAATTACTAATGAAAAAAAGAAAAAGAAAAGTGAAAAAAGAAGGTTTAAGGTTTCCAAAGTGGGGTATCCAAAGTCCCATTAACCAAACACAACTTGTAATAACATTAACATTGTCTAAAACAATATTTACTTTGTATTGGTCCGCATGCATCTGCTAACCATACTTTATTTTTTAGACCAATTTATTATTATTATTATTATTATTCACTCTTTATTATTGTCTTTCTCAGATCTGTATAATCTCATTTGTCTGATAAAGAAGAAATCAGTTTTTTTTTTAAACTTTATTTTCTTCTATGTTATATTCTTAAAAGTCAAAAAGATTATCATAACTAATCTCTAGCGTGTTGGTGTTAATAGAAGGAAAATTTTCTGTCTCAGACATGCAGTACACTGTCCTACAACCTCTCAGATTTTTATTTTTTATTTTTTGAATGCACAAGCTCTCCAATTTCTGATGTATATACTTCTTATTTATTAAAATTTCACCAGTTTTATTGGAAGATCTGCAAATCATATAGTCCATTTATTCATTTATACTTTGCATTTTTTTTATGAGATATATATAAATTTGAGAGTGTAAGTCTGTTTTAGAAAAGGCTTGGAAAGTAAAAAATACAGCGTCTAAGAAATAAATTAAAATAAGTTATTTTTTTATTGAATAGCCAAATGATTATGCATATTGAAATAAGTAACAAATAACTCATGATTTTAGCCATAAAAATCAAAGATATTATACTCATATCCCATTAATTAAAAGAATAGCAACTGAACGCTCAAGACTTATTCAAATAATAGCTATATTTTATTCGAATACAGTTTATTTTCCTTTTTTTTTTTGTCACTCAGAGAAATTTTGAAGTCTATTCTCCTCCTTTTATTATTAATGTTTTGATACTTTATTTATAATAAAGTATTTTTTTGTTCGGAGAAAAAATGTAAACAATATATATAATAACCAAAGCCCAATTAATTAAGTTAAGCTAATTAACTGAGTTTGGGGTTTCTAACTATTAATTAACGATTGGTTAATTGCAATATTTTTTTCTTTCAATTACTAAAATGTAATGCCTTTGAGTAACATATTGGAAACATTTAATTTTTGAATGAATAATAAAACAAAATAAGCTTTCCATTTCCTAGTATAACATGTGAAAGCGATGCGTACAGGAAGAAGGTACCATCAATCTGTTGGTCCTTTACGGATAATTATATATTTTATTGGATCTACCAAAGATCTTGAATTATTATTTACTATAGTAATGAGGTATGAATTCTATTCAAATAATGACAATTTTTTTTTCCTTCTTCTTTCACCAATCTCTTTCACTTATACTATATAGCTGTAAATTAAACTAATTAATACAATTAATTGTTTGTCTTAACTTTGTACACGCACAATTATACATCACTAATAATGGACTTTGATTAAAACTCCCTTAAAAGGTAATTAAGATGATATCTATGTCTTATGAAATCTTAATCATATAATTCTGACTTATGGGAACCGCAGTACTGAATACTGAAGTATACTAATTCACCATCCACTTAATTAATACATATATATTTCTTGAGAAATCCTTTTTCATAATATTTGAAGGAAAAATATACTTTTAGGTTTGATAGCCTAATTTAATTCAAAATTTTAAGGCATTTCAATTATATATATATATATATATATCTTGAGAAATCAATCTTTTTATAATATAAAATTTCACCCACTCTATATATACATATTAAAGGAAAAAATCTGGACTGTTTTCTAGCGTTAGTTAGATAGTCTATTTGAAATACAAATTCTTATTTTTTTTATTTTTAAATGATGTATGTAATCTGAATAATATTTTTAATAAAAAAAAATTGCTATCATTTTATGAGATCAGTAGTTAATTCTCTTATCCACAGTAAATCACTGATATAGTTTTTTTTTTTTTGAGGCAAAATCATTGATGTAGTTAGTGTGGCAGAATTTTTTTTTATTTTTATTTTCTTAAAAATTATTAATTTATTTAATTATATATTGACTAATTTCCAAATAATGAAATCATAATAATTGTAAAAACGTATGTCCAAGTTTATGACTAACATGTGAAAGTTAAACTATATATTAAATAGGCAATACATAATATATGGTTTAATTCAAAGAGAAAATAAATAAAAAAATGGACCACAACATATATGACTACCAACCAACTCATTTGTCTCTGGCACATTATTAATATAATAATCATAATAATAATAATAATAATTAAAAGACGACAACAACAACGATAGTTGAGTCGAAGCATCACCATCTCAATCTCATATGTCCTAGATACAAACATATGAAATATGGTTTCTTCTACTTTATAATTAATTATTTAATTTAATTTTTACACGTAAATACAAATTAAAAATCTAATATTATTATTATTATTATTATACAATCTAGCTGAGCACACATGGGCCGTCTCTTGGCTTGTATATATGTATATATATTTATAATTTCTTAGCGTAAAAGCACATTAACATATGTCAACATATCAAACCAAATATATTCTCCAATCATTTAATTTTTTTTTAATTTCTATTATATCTTCAAGGATCAAAATTTTAGGTTATAAATAAAGGAGTTAATTAAGTCGAACATATTAAGGATGAAAAATCATTAATTAATTGTTGTAGCTATCGGAACAATTAATAATCTTATTTTTAACTCTTACTCTCAATAATTAAATCAATTTTTTCAATAAATAACAAATACTAAATCTAACTAGCTTATTTAATTCTTTCAATAAATAACAAATAAAAAAAATGCTAAATCTAATTGGGAGTATATGATGGTAACTTTTTTTAATATTAATATATATAGAAAAAGAAAAAAAATTGATCATGAGCTTATTATTCACGAGAAAATATATTTTTTCTTGTGTAAATTTTTTTTAGAATATAATTGGTTTAATTAAATACATTTAAACTAATAATAATAAATCAGTTTCTTAAAAATATTTGTAAATAATTAAATTAGCCTTTTACAAATTACAATATAGTGATATATGATATAAGAAAATGACTATACATATTAATATGTTTGGCAGAGAGGAAAAACATAGCATGGTATAGGCATATCTTCTCCAACTACTACAGGACCACTATAACAGCAATGCATTGCAAGAAAAAATGAACATTATTTTAATTTATTTCACAAATTTTTATTACTCCATATGGTTGACTGATAATAAATGGGAAAAATAAATAGAAAGTAGTACGAACCATGAACAAATCCCAATATTTGTGCGATTTTCTTTGGAGATAAAGACAAGTGATTGAATTGAATTAATAAGGGAAAATACATTGAATTGTTAGTTAGCAAAAATAGAATGACCATCCAAATTAAATTTACTATTTTGTTATTATAAATAAATTAACAATAGCCAAATGGTTTTGATTAGATGTCTTTACTGTTGCCTGATAAGAGGTCCATTTCCATTTATAACGTCAGCTAATTAATTATTTAGTTACAGATAGTTTATTTAACGTTAGCGTTTCAAAATGCTCCTAAATTTTTTATTAATTGAAAAATAAATGATGATCGATTACCCATCGCTGGCTGTCGGTAACAATCAAATTTTCTATTTTTTAATGTATTTTTTCGTATAATTATAATCAAATAACAGAATTAAAATTAGTTTTTTTTTAAAAAGCATTTTTATTGGAAGTTACCTTCTACAAATAAGTTATTTTTTTACGAGTTCATACAAATAATTTTGTTTACATCTCAAAATTCGGTGAAGTCATACAACATTGTTTAATATTATAAAATAGTGTTTTCTTTTTTTTAAAAAAAATTCATTGGATTAATCGTCTTAATAATTTAACTGTTCATATTTTGGTTAGAATAACAAAATTTTATGTTTGATACAAGTATTTCAAAGTTTGGACACATATTTTTCGATGTGATTCTCTGTGTTTTTTTAGTATGAATATGAATTTGATGTTGAGTTTGGCTATTTATCCCACATCGAAAAATATAGAATTTTTTTAAGAGGTTTATTTGGCTATATAAGGGACCTCTCTCTCCCTTAGTAAATTCATCCTAAAAATATTAAGTCATCTTATTTCTAAGGCTGTAATATTTTTTTCTCTTCTCTCTCTTTTATATTTCTTATTTGAAATTAGTAATATTATTTTAGTAGTGTCTAAGGATATAGGTAAAATTGGCCTAATCTCGTTAAATTTTGGTGTACTCTTTATTTTATTTAATAGCTATTTTTGGTATAGTTATGGTAGTATTTTATGCTAGTGATTATATGTCTAGAAAAATTCTGTCTAAGAAAATATTTGGTATTTAAGAGTGTCCATTATGACTCATCTCTCTTTTCTGAAATTTTTTTGATATAATTATTGGTGCAATTATTCACACACTATGCATATTATTGGTAAAAAATTAATTCAATTCCCTCAATAATTGGTATCAGAGCCAAAATTTTCTGAGTATGCTTTGTGGTAGCAGTCTAGTCTGATCTTTCACATTAGAAAAGATTTTCATGAATTATTTATATTCCGCAGTTGTTAGCTATTAAATAATTTTTTGAAGCAGAGATGACAGACGACTCAAGCAAATCATCTACTCCAAAGGAGACAACATCCACTTCGTCAATTTGGTCAATGACTGTTGTGTCAAATGTTAAATTTGCAGTAGAGATTTTTGATGGTACGGGCCATTTTGGTATGTGGTAAAGTGAGGTTATAGACGCTCTCTTTCATCAATGTCTAGACATTGCTATTGAAAAAGAGAAATCAGAAGATATTGATAAAAAAAAAATTGAAAAGCCATCAAGCATGTGGTTTGTGGTATAATTCGATCATGCCTTTTTAGAGAATAGAAGTACGCTTTCTCTAAAAAAAATTCCAAGTAAATTATGGAAGGTATTGGAGAAATTTTTTTTGAAGAAAAGCAGTCAGAACAAGTTTCATATGAAAAAGAGATTATTTCATTTTACTTATATTTTTGGTACCACAATGAATGAACACATCACCAATTTTAATCAGTCGGTAGCTGATTTGATGAATTTGAACGTGATTTTCAAAGATAAAGATTTGGCTTTGATGTTGTTGGGGTCCCTTCCAAAGGAGTTTGAGTTTCTTGAAATAACTCTACTCCATGAAAAAGTTAAAGTAACTCTCTTTGAAGTAACTGTTGCATTATACAGTTACGAATTACAAAAAAAAGATAAAAAAGAGAGTTCAAGTGGAGCAACAGAAGTATTGATTGTGAGAGGTCTCTCTCAAAGCAGAAAGAGGGAAAAGAAGGGGAGATAGAAATCTAGATCAGCTAAAGATAAATGTATCTTTTACAGGGAGAAAGGGCATTAAAAGATAAATTATCTCAAGCTGAGTAATAAAAGCAAATTTGATAAAGGAAAAATTGTCGTGAATTCAAATGTAGCTGAGTGTGATGAAGAAGACTCAGACCTTTCATTAGTTGTTATGTCTTCAACAAGCTCTTCTAGTGTATGGCTACTTGATTCTGGTTGTAGCCATCATATGTGTCCCAATCGAAATTGGTTCTTTGACTTTAGAGAACTAGAATATGCAACTGTTTGCACAACAAATGACGGTCCATGTATGATTAAAGAGATTGGTTCAATCCAATTAAAGAATCATGATGGATCAATCAAAACTTTGACAAATGTCCTATATGTACCGAGTTTGAAGAAAAATCTCATCTTTGTGGGAATCCTAGAATCAATTGTAAATACAACAGATAAAGTAATGAAAGTCATATTTGATGCACTGGTGATAATGAAAGGATTAAGGAAGGCCAATAACTTGTATTACTATCAGGGTAATGCAATCATTGGGACAACAACAGTAGCTTTTAGTAATGATCAGGAGTTGAAAGCAACCAGATTATGACATATACGCTTGGAACATGTTGGCCATAAATCCTTGAAACTATTGTCAGATCAAGGATTATTGAAAGGAGTGCAACCCTAAAAGTTAGATTTCTGTGAGCATTGTGTCAAAGGCAAGCAGACTAGAGTAAAGTTTAGTACTGCAATCCATGATACCAAGGGTATTTTGAACTATGTTCACTCAGATATGTGAAATCCTTCCAAGACAGCTTCAATGGGAGGAAAGCACTACTTTATAACATTTATTGATGACTTCTTTTGGAGAGTATGAGTGTATACTATAAAGACAAAGGATGAAGTATTGAGAGTTTTTCTCATATGAAAAAAGATGGTAAAAACTCAAACGGGCAGAAAAGTCAAATATCACCACACAGATGTTTTGTTAGTTTTTGTTATAGATTTGTGTCTTGTTTATTATAATAATTATTGTTTTATTTAGGTATTTTATTAGTTTAAATCGGTTTATTTAGTGTTTTTGTTAATTTTGTAGTTTTAGTTTATTTCAGTGTTTATGTCATTTTTGATCTAGTTTTTAGTATGGTGTTTATGTTTTGTTGGTTATTGTTTATTTACTTTTTGTTTAAAGTTTGTTTGAGTTTTGTTTTAGGTTAAAAAAGCCAAGGAACCAAGACTGAAGAAGAACAAATCATCACAGTAGGCGACACATGCAAGCGACATGGCCAAGTCACCTGGCCATGTCTCTCCAAATATACTCAAACACGGCCAAGTCATCACAGCAGGCGACACATGCAAGCGACATGGCCAAGTCACCTGGCCATGTCTCTCCAAAATGAAGCAACACGGCCAAGTCACTTCTGACTTGGCCGTGTCTCACCAATTCCAAAGGCAAAGAAGACTAAAAACTCACAGTGGAAGACACAGGCAAGGGACACGGCCAAGTCATGTGGCCGTGTCCCTCAATCATAGTGCAACACGGCCAAGTCACTCATGACTTGGCCGTGTCACTCAACTAAAGAAGAAAGAAGAGAGAAACAAGAAGAGGCGGACACTGGCAAGGGACACGGCCGTGTCTCCTGGCCGTGTCCCTCCCAACTCACTCACACGGCCAAGTCAAGCTCCACTTGGCCGTGTCACTCAACAAAGAAGAAAAGAAGACCAAAAGCAACAGAGGAGGACACATGCAGGGGACACGGCCGTGTCACCTGGCCGTGTCCCTCCATCAAGCCCTCACACGGCCGTGTCCCTCATCACCTGGCCGTGTCCCTCATGTTCCAAGCCCGCATCGGATTTTTAACGCGTACGACTCATATAAAAGGAAAAGAAAGTTAGGGTTTAGGGGTCTTTTGACGATTTTGAGAGCAAATTAGCCGTCTGAGAGAGATCTTAGGGTTTTAACATTTGTTTTATTGGATTTTGATCTTACTTTGGATTAAACTAGTTTAGATTAGATTGTTCATGCCATTGATTCATCCTTCTTGCAAGATTCGATCAAGAGATTCGATCAAGAGATTCATCAAAAGCTTCAAGAAGTTTGTAACTTGGTTTTATTCTTAAACTTTATCTTTAGTTTCATTGAAATTGTGTTTATGAACATTATCATGTCTAAATTGATTTCTTTGATTATTAATGAGATGAGTATGTTTGATAACATCATGAACTAATTTAATCTAGTCTAGGGTTTGTATGGATTTACTATGATTGTATGAATTGGTTATTCTCTTAACTAATGATTTCTTTTGCCTTTATTGAATGAAACATTGTTTACATATAATTGATTGGCCATCAATTGTGTGTTTTTGGTATTAGATGATGGATTGAGAGATGAAATCTAATACTGGAATAATTCAATTAAGGACTTAGGTGAATTAGAGATATAACCTATTAAAAAGATTGTTCAATTATAACAAGATTAGTTGTAAGAGGTTTGAATGCGAGAGCTTATTTCCTTGACTCAATTAATTAAGTTGTTTGAGATTTCATCTTAGAAATTAAATTAGTTAAGTGGAATAACCGTTCATACATATGAGTAGTAGAAAAGTGCAAACCCTAGACCCTTTTATCAAGTAAATCAAAACATCACTTTTGTTTATTTTTATTGTTTTCAGCTTAAATCAATTTTCTCATTACTTTGCAATTTAAATTTCTTTACTACTTGTTACTTTTAATTTGATAATCAATTACCCACTTTGGCTTCCTTGAGAGAACGACCTTGGGACGATCACCTTTGCTACAGCTACCTCGTATACTTGCGAGTGACGCTTTGTGGTAGAGTTAATTTGAGCGCAACAACAGATAATAGTGGAGAGTATAAAAGTGATCCATTTTTTAAATTCTGTCAAGATGAAGGCATTGTTAGACACTTCACAGTTAGAGATACACCAAAAATAGAATGGGGGTGGTAGAAAGCATGAACCGGTCATTAGTGGAGAAATTTCGGTGTATGTTATCTAATATTGGGTTGGGCAAACAATTTTGGACTGAGGTTGTGACTGATGCTTGTCATCTCGTTAATCGCTTACTATTAGATGCTATTGGTGGTAAAACACCTTTGGAGATGTGGTATGAAAAACCTGCTACTGATTATGATTTCTTACGTATATTTGGTTTCACTGCATACTATCACGTGAATGAATCAAAGTTAGATCTGAGGAAAAAGAAAGCTCTCTTTATGGGGATCACTACTGGTATGAAGGAACTTCGCTTTTGGTGTCCAGAAATAAAGAAGATAGTCTTTAGCAAAGATGTTATCTTTGGTGAGTCTACCATGTTAAAAAAAGGTAACAAATAAAATTATTCAGTAGACATATGGTACTCCGCAGCAGATGGAGTTTGAAAGAAGAATTATTGATCCGGTAACAAATAAAACATATGAAAACACTCCTATAGTAGAGGGGGAGTCAGATGAAGAAGAGGTTTTAGCCCAAGAACCTCCACAACAATAAAAATCTATTGCAACAAATAGGTCACGACGAGAGATTCACAAATCTACTCGATTTGATGATATGGTGGCTTATGCATCCCTAATTGCAAATAATGGAATTACTAATACTTATAGTGAAATTGTCCAAAGTTCAGAAAAGGAGAAGTGGAGAAAAGCCATGGATGATGGAATGCAGTCCCTTGAAAAGAATCAAACATTGAAGCTAGTTAATATGCCAAAGGAAAAGAAGGCAATTGGATGCAAATGGGTATATACGAAGAAAGAAGGATTTCCTAACAAGAACGATATTCGCTACAAGGCAAGGTTCGTAGTTAAAGGTTATGCTCAGATGGAGAGAATTGATTATAATAAAATATTTTCTTCAGTTGTAAAATATTCCTCCATTAGAATTTTATTGGCCTTGGTAGCACAATTGGATTTGAAACTCGTTCAACTTAATATAAAAAATATATTTCAACATGGAGACATAGAAGAGAAAATCTATATGACTCAGCCAGAAGGGTTCAAGATTGTTGGAAAAGAAAAATGGGTATGCAAATTGAAAAATTATTAAACGGATTAAAACAATCTCCGAGGCAGCAGTACAAATGATTTGGCAATTTTATAATGAGATAAAAGTACACAATGAGCAAATACGACCATTGTGTGTATTTATGCAAGCTACAAGATGGATTTTTCATATATCTTCTCCTATATGTTGATGATATGCTGATAACTTCAAAGAATGAAGGAGAAATTGAGAAGTTGAAGGCTTAGCTGAATCAGGAGTTTGAAATGAAAGACTTGGGTGAAGCTAAGAAAATTTTAGGCATGGAAATATGCAGAGATAGGAAGAGAGAGAAGCTTTGTTTGAATTAATAATAGTATCTGAAGAAGGTACTACAATGTTTTAGCTTGAATAAAAAGTCAAAACCTGTGAGTACGCCGCTTGCACCTCATATGAAACTCAGCGGATCTTCATCTCCTAAAAATGAAGCAAAACGGGAGTACATGTCAAAAGTTCCATATGCAAATGTTATTGGTAGCTTGATGTATGCTATGGTATGTACAAGGTCGGCCATTTCACAAGCAGTTGAAGTTGTGAGCAGGTACATGCATGATCTTGGTAAGGAGCATTGACAAACTGTGAAATAGATTCTACGGTATATTTTGAACATTGTAGATGTTGGATTGATATTTGAGTGGGATGAAAAAGATGATTAATTTGTAATTAGATACTGTGATTTCGATTATGCTGATGATTTGGATAAATGTCGATCAACTACTGGCTATGTGTTTACACTTGCTAAGAGACCGATTAGTTGGAAGTCTACGTTACAGTCAACAGTTGTCTTGTCCACTTCAAAAGCAGAGTACATGGCAGAAAGAAGTAATTTGGCTTCAAGGGTTGCTTAGTGAACTGAAAGTTAGACAAAAGCACATTAAGATGCGTTGTAATAGCCAAAGTGATATTCATTTAGCAAAGAACCAAGTTTATCATGCAAGGATGAAGCACATAAATATTCGGTATCATTTTGTACGTGAGATTCTGGAGGAAGGTGAAATATTACTTCGGAAAATTTAGACCACTGATGTCACATCTTATTTTTAGAAGTGTGACAGTCCTAGGGTCCAAGTAGGCTTAAGGCCATCAGGCACCACGCAGAACCTAACTAATTTATGAATTTATACAAATTGATTATTACATTAGTGAATTAAAATTTTATTATTATTTACTTATAATTTTATGATATATTATACATTTATTTTTATATTACATATTATATACAAATTTTGTTTATTACATTATGGTTTACTTTTATAATTTACTAAACAATTATACGACGGAGCAACTAGAGTATGGTACAAACATAATTATTTAATTACATATGATAGTATTTGTTAATTACATTATTCTCAAGCTTTTTGCTGGAAGAAGAAATCAATAAGTTGATGGTTCTGAGTCACCTATACCTGAAACCACAAACGATGAGGTGAGTCATCAACTCAGTGAGATTATAGTGTCACAAGGGTAGGATGTACAATAAAATAGTTTAAGGTTCAAGAATAATAAATACATAAGGTAGCAGCCCAATAAAGGTATAACAATAAAATTTAATCCACAAAAAAGGCCCACAATAATTGGACCAATATCACAAAAGCAAATCACATAATATGATAGATAACACATAGCAATAGCACTGAAAAATATATATTATTATTTCAGTGCTATCACACATCACATTCACATAAGGATATCTTCTACCCTACAAATCACAAATTTCTATGTGCATATAGCCTGATGGTATAGCCCCTATCAAGTTGGAATTCTGTCATATTGACTAATCAAATGGCTTGGTATGATCATATAGGCAAAGAGGCCACATTGGTTTTCACAATTCACTAATGCAGAATCACAAACAACAAATGATATTAAATGGCTCAAATATCAACAATGGTTAAATTTTCATCAAAGAATTCTAAACGTGACAAAGCAAGGGCTGGATACTATAACTCATCTCGAATATGCAAATTTGATTTCTTTAAGTCATTGAGAATTATTGGTTGGTTCGATGGCAATACCCGACCTACAATCACATCCACATATAAATCGCACATTTAGGTTTATTTTTAAATTTTAATTTGTCATTTTTATCTTAATTGTTTATTAGGCACCTATATCCTATTTTAACATCTTAATATGCTCTAAAATTTATTTTGTAATTATGAATTTAAATATTATAAAATTATATTATAATAGGGCTATACAATATAGTAAATTCAAATATGTGTCATTGGCTTCTTCAAGTCATTTAATTTACTTATTTATTAAATTAGTATTTATAGTTTTGGAAATATTAAATACACATATTAAACTTTATATTCATATGTTATATGCTTATATTTATAACCAAAATAAATATATTTTGTTATGCTCAATTCAGTCCTAAATTAACCAAATACCTAAATTTCAGCACTTGAGTAGTCTATATTCATTTAATTGTATATTAATTTCTTCAAATGCATTAGCCCTAAAATTTTTTCAGCATATTTTCAACATCATATATGATCTCTCTGTAAATTTTTACATTTTTTCATCATATTTTCATCCAGACTATTAAAAATAAGCAGCTTGTGCTTATTTAATTATTCACTTATTTTTTTCTCATCATTTTGACTTTTTCTTTTCGCCACAACCTTTCTAACATCCAAATACAATTTTTGTAAATTTTTATGAATTTTAAAGTTTGTTTGCATATTAAAATAAATAAAATACAGTAGCTAAATTATTAAAAGTTTAAGCTGTATTATTTGGAGAGATTTGAGTGTTAGGGTTTCTAGCTTCATTCCTTTTAATTTTTTTCAATATAAATAAATTTTCAACATTCTAAATACTTAATTAATATATATAAATGATAATATTTAGCTCAGATTCAATAAATAATTGATTTAAAGTTAGAAAAACAAAATAAAAATTAAGATTCAGAATTTTCAGATTCTTACCTTTAAGAGTTTCTCTGTCTTTTTTGTCTTTATATCACTTTGTTAATTTAATTTTTCACTTTAGATTACTTCTAGACATAAGAATATAGCCTAAGAATGATTTTTGGATGCTGAAAAAGAGAGAAATCCGTGATAGAGAAGAGGTGTATTGATAGTAAGGAGAAAGAATATAAGAATATTTTTTTTCTTTGTCATCTTTTAATCATCATTTGATCAAACTCACTTTCTATTCAAACTAGGTGAGTCACCTGCTTCATTTGGTAGAAAAATGGCTGAGAATTAAGTGGGTAAAATATCTATTTTACCCCTCAAATTTTTTATACTCATTTGCTAACTTGACTGCCCTTATAGTCATTTCACATCCTAATTTACTACCTGCACTTGTATTAATTTTTTTAAAATTATTTTTACTTCTAATTTTTATTTTTTTATATTACTTTGAAACAATAAAATTTTATTTCAATCTAGATTTTTTTTTTCACTTTACTCATTTAATTTGTACAATATTTAAGCTACTAAATTTATATTTCATCTAGGGTATTGCATTTTCTCCCCCTAATTAAAATTCATCCTCAAATTTTTTTAAGTAATCACCTACTAAAAAGTTGAGGATATCTATCTAACATCTTGGACTCAGTGTTTTAAGTGTATTCTTCTACTGATTTGACTTTGCCACAAAACATTCTTACTATAAGAATATTTTTATTTCTAAGTCTTTTAACTTGCTTATCAACTATAGCTACCAGAACTTTCTGATAGGTCAAATCTTACTGCAAGTCCATCAATGAAGCTTGTAAAATGTGGGATAGATCAGAAATATATTTTTGAAGCATCGAAATATGAAATATTGAATGCACTTGTTTCATATTGAGTGGCAGTGTCAAACGGTATGAAACTGATCCCACCCTTTCTAAGATCTCAAATGGACCAATGTACCTTGGTGAGAGATTTCATTTCTTACCAAATTTTATAACTCCCTTCATTGGTGACACTTTCAGAAATACATGTTCACCAATACTAAATTGAACATCTTTTCTTTTAGGATCTGCATAGCTCTTCTGGCGGCTAAAAGCTGTCTTCAAACGTTCTTGAATTAATTATACTTTCTCTAAGGATTCTTGAATAAATTCTGGGCCTTCTATATTTCTTTCACTAATTTCATTCCAACATATAAGGGATCTACACTTTCTTCCATATAATACTTCATAGGGTGCTATTTGTATGGTTGAATGGTAGCTATTATTATAGACAAATTCAATCAATGGCAGATGCTTGTCCCAAGTACCTCCAAAATCCAAAATGCACAATCTCAACATATCTTCTAAGGTTTGAATAATTCTTTCTGTTTGCTCATCTGTTTGAAGATGAAATACAATGCTAAAATCTAACTTTGTTTTCAATGTCTCTTGTAACTTCTGTCAAAATCTGAAGGTGAATTGTGTTCCCCTGTCAGAAATGATGGAAATAGGCACTCTATGTAAACTTATTATCTTATCTAAGTATAATTGTGCATATTGGGACACAAAATAGGTGATCTTCATAGGAAGAAAATGAGCAAATTTTTTCAACCTATCAACAATCACCCATATAGAATCATAGCCTGTAGATGTTTTAGGTAATCCAATCACAAAATCATAGTCTGGAAGTGGTAACTGTTGTAATAACCCAGATAATTTCTGATGTTTAAATTTCACCTGTTGGCATGTTAAACATCTTACTATAAATTCTGTAATATCTTTCTCCATACCAATCCACCAATAAACATCTTTCAAATCATGGTATTTTTTAGTAGTTCCAGGATGTGCATTATAATTTGCATAATTAGCCTCCTTCATTATCTGTTTCTTTAGATCACCTACTACTGGTACACAAAGTCAATTGCCACATTTTAATACACCTTCATCAATTACAAAGTCAGAGGTCTTGCCTGTAGTAATGTCTTCTTTTATTCTCACCACCTGTGGAACTTTGTCTTGCAGTGTCTTAATTTGATCAATCAGTAATAGTTTGGCAGTGAATTGAGCTATCAATGCTCCGTTATCTAATAAATCAAATCTTATCCTCAAGCCAAATAAGTTATGAACTTCTTTTATTAATGGTCGTCGACTTACATGAATGTGTGCTAAACTCCCCAAAGATTTTCTGCTTAAAGCATCTGCTACTATATTGTCTTTGCCGAGATGATATAAGATCTCACAATCATAATTCTTAAGTAACTCCATCCATCTACATTGCCTAAGATTTAGATCTTTCTGTTGAAAAATGTATTTGAGGCTCTTATGATATGTAAAAATCTCACATTTCTCACCATATAATTAGTGTCTCCAAATCTTCAAAGAAAATATAACATCTGTCATTTTCAAATCATGAGTAGGATAATTAACCTCATACTTCCTCAGTTGTCTAGAGGCATAGGCAATCACCCTATCATTCTGCATTAAAACACAGCTAAGTCCCACTCTGGATGCATCACAATACACTGTAAATTTATCTCCTTCAGTTGGTAGTGCAAGAATAGGTGTAGACGTTAAATATTCCTTTAATCTACAGAAGCCTTTCTCACATTTATTGTCTCAATCAAACTTTACCTCTTTATGGAGCAATCTAATAATTGGTGTAACTATTTTAGAAATATCTTTTATAAATTTTCTATAATAACCAGTCAATCCCAGAAAATTCTTTATTTCTGCAATATTTGTTGGTCGATACCAATCAGCTACTATTTCAATTTTTTTAGGATCCACTTATAACCTTCCACTGGTGATAACATGTCCTAAGAAAAATACTTTCTCTTACCAAAATTCACACTTAGACAATTTAGCAAATAACTGATTTTTCCTTAGAGTTTGCAATGTTATTCTTAAGTGCTCTTTATGTTCAGTTTGACTTTTAGAATAAATCAATATATCATCTATAAAAATAACCATAAATTTATCCAAGTACGACTTGAAAACCCGATTCATCAGATCCATAAATATTGCAGGTGCATTAGTGAGACCAAAAAGTAGTACCAAAATGGCCATATCTAGTTCGAAATGTAGTTTTAGGTACATCTTCCTTCTTGATTCTCAATTGATGGTACCCAGAGCGAAGATCTATCTTAGAAAAATAACTTGCCCTTTGTAATTGATCAAACAAATCATCAATCCTAGGCAGAGGATATTTATTTTTTATAGTCACCTTGTTCAACTGTCTGTAGTCTATACACATTCGAAGTGAACCATCTTTTTTCTTAATAAACAATACTGGTGCACCCCATGGTGAACTGGTAGGTCTAATGAAGTCTTTATTTAGAAGATCTTGTAATTGTGCTTTCACCTCCTTCATCTCTGTTGGAGCCATTTTGTATGGAGGGATAGAAATAGATGTTGTATCAGGTAACAAATCTATATTAAACTCTATTTTTCTCTCTGGAGGCAAAGTGGTCATGTCATCAGGGAATACATCAGAAAACTCTCGTATTATAGGTATTTGATCCAAATTAGGGGATGCGATACTAGTATCTCTGACATGGGCCAAATACCCTATACATCCCTTTCTTAATAATCTTTTAGCACTAATTGCTGAGATCAAACTGTTTAGCACTTCACTCATATCCCCTTGAAATTCAAAAATTTTCTCTGATGAACTATGAAATATTACCCTCTTACCATTACAATCTAAGGTAGTAAAATACTTAGACAATCAATGCATTCCTAAAATAACATTAAACTCTAGCACTGGTAATTCTATCAAATCAACTATCAGAATTTTGTCATCAATCACTACCTCACAAGGAGGGTATATATTTTTAACAATAATTTCTTTCTCTAAAGGAGTAAACACAGTGAGAGGAATATCAAGCAGTTTGGAAGGTATATGTAATTTAGAAGCAAAATGGTGGACACAAAAGAATGAGTTGCCCCTGAATCAAACAACACCCTTCCTTTAACAGACTGGATAGAAATTGATACATGTAATAGCTGCATTTGATGCTTGTGCCTCCTGAGGTGATAAGGTATACACTCTCTCTCTACCCCTACCAGATGGTGACTGTACTGTAGGTCTCTCAGTAACACTGTCTCTTTCAGAACCTCTTATAAATCCACTAGATCTATGATCCCTTTCCATCTGCATGGTGGTCTGGGATGTTTGTGGTTTTATTTTCGAGTCAATCAAAGGATAATCTTTAATCATATGATTTTTTTGCCCACATTTAAAGCATTCCCTAGTCTTCTTATAACATTGGTCTCTATGCATCTTCCCGCAAGTCTGTTATGGAGTACGTATAGGAGGCCTCTTAACATTAGTACTGAAAAATCCATGGGTAATAGTCCCAGATGACCTTCCAGTAGGTGGTCTAGGTGGAAGTCCTATTGAAGTTCTAGGTGGATTGATTTGTGGCATAGATTGTGATTGTCGTCTGGTGCTAAATGTTCATGTTTCTTCCTTGCCTCTCTATCTTATAAAGCTTTCAGTTATAGCATTCTTCTTCTGTTCTTGGGCTTCCATCTCTCTATTTTCTATTATTTTTACTTTATCCACCAGTTTAGAGCAAGAATCATAATCATTAGCAGCCAAAATCATGTACAATGAATTAACTTATTCTCGTCTGAATCGATGTATTCTTGCTGCTTCATTTGGTACTGAGGCAGGTACATACTTACTCAACTGATTAACTGTCTTGCATATTCAAATATTTTCATACCAGGTATTTGTACTAACCTCTCAAACTCTAAAGTCTTGGCTTGGCTAACACTTTCAGGTAAAAACTCTTGCAATATCATTTCTACAAATTGCTCCTAAGTCAAAAGAACATTTCCTTTCAATAATCCAACCATAACTTTATTGTACTATTCCTTCACATCACCTCTCATCTGATACCCTGCAAATTCAATTGCTTGTCTGGACAATGAAGTATTTGAGTCTTTGATTCCATTTCTTCTAAAAACTCTGTAGGGTCTTCTTCCCCTTTATAGATTGGAGGACTAAGTTTTAAAATTTTCACTAATAATTTTTTTTCTTCATCTGATTCCATCTGTGGTGGTGGAGGAACTTAGACTTCAGGGACAAGAGCCTGTTGTTGTTGTCTTTGTTGTATCATCATTTTTGTCATCAACTCATAATTTTTCTGTAATTATTCAAGTCTTTCCATCACCCCAACTATCCTGTCTTCAGCTGCTAATGGTTCTGGGGGAGAAATTCTTACATTCTCAACTCTTTGCATAGATTCTTTAAAAGGAATATCTCCCTCAGATCTAATTGCCCTAGGCCTTCTTCGAATTTCCATATCTTAACTATAAGAGAGAAAAGAATTATTTAGTTAGCACACGAATTAATGCATATCTAGATAACAATAAAAATAAGATATGACAGAATAATCCTAAGTTTCATAGTATTATTATACATTTATATTTATAAACCTTTAACCTATATGTTATTATAAACCTAGGCTCTGATACCACCTTTGTCACACCCCATTTTTAGAAGTGTGACGGTCCTAGGGTTCAGGTAGGCTTAAAGCCACCAGGCACCACATAGAACATAACTAATTTATGAATTCATACAAATTAGTTATTACACTAGTAAATTAAAACTTATTATTATTTACTCAAAATTTTATGATATATTATATTTTTATTTTTATATTATATATTATATACAAATTTTATTTATTACATTATGGTTTACTTTCACAATTTACTAAATTATTCACAATTGTACTACGAAGCAACTATAGCATAGTATAAACATAATTATTTAATTATATATGATAGTATTTGCTAATTATATTATTCTCAAGCTTCTTGCTGGAAGAAGAAATCAATAAGCTGATGATCCTGAGTCACTTCTACCTGAAACCAAATACGATGGGGTGAGTCGTTAACTCAGTGAGATTATAGTGTCACAAGGGTAGGATGTACAATAAAATAGTTTAAGGTTCAAGAATAATAAATACATAAGGTAGCAACCCAATAAAAGCATAACAATAAAATTCAATCCACAAAAAAAGCTTACAATAATTGGACCAATATCACAAAAGCAAATCACATAATATGACAGATACCATATAACAATAGCACTGAAGAAAACATATTGTTATTTCAGTGCTATCACACATCGCGTTCACATAAGGATATCTTCTACTCTACAAATCACAAACTTCTATGTGCACATAGTCTGATGGTATAGCCCCCATCAAGTTGAGATTCTATCATATTGGCTAATCAAATGGCTTGGTATGATCACATAGGCCAAGAGGCCATATTGATTTTTACAATTCACAAATGCAGAATCACAAACAACAAATGATATCAAATGGCTCAAATATCAACAATAATTAAATTTTCATCAAAAATTTCAAACGTGACAAAGTAAGGACTGAACACTATAACTCATCTCGAATATGTAAATTTGATTCCTCTAAGTCATTGTGAATTATTGGTTGATTCGATAGCAATACCCGACATACATTCACATCCACATATAAATTCCACATTTAGATTTATTTTTAAATTTTTTATTTGTCATTTTTGTCTTAATTGTTTATTAGGCACCTATGTCCTGTTTTAACATCTTAATATGCTCTAAAATTTATTTTATAATTATGAATTTAAATATCATAAAATTATATTATAATAGGGTTATACAATTTAGTAAATTCAAATATGTGTCATATGCCTATAAAAATACATTGGCTTCTTCAAGTTATTTAATTTACTTATTTATTAAATTAGTATTTATAGTTTTGGAAATATTAAATATACATATTAAACTTTATCTTCATCTATTATATACTTATATTTATAACTAAATCAAATATATTTTATTATGCTCAATTCAGTCCCAAGTTAACCAAACACCTAAATTTCAATATTTGAGTAGTTTGTATTCATTTAATTGTATATTAATTTCTTCAAATTCATTTGCCTTGAAATTTTTTTAACATGTTCCCAACATCATATATGACCTCTCTGTAAATTTTTACATTTTATAGAGTTCATTTATATAGGTAAATAATTCAAACACAACAGCAAAATCTTAGTGGTATTCATTCAGACTATTAAAAATGAGCAGCTTGTATTTATTTAATTACTCACTCATTTTTTTCTCATCATTTTGACTTTTTCTTTTTATCACAGCATTTCCAACATCAAAATACAAATTTATGTAAATTTTTATGAATTTTAAAGCTTATTTACATATTAAAATAAATAAAATACAGTAGCTAAATTATTAAAAGTTTAACCTGTATTATTTGGACATATTTGAATGTTAGGATTTCTAACTTTATTCCTTTCAATTTTTTTCAATATAAATAAATTTTCAACATTCTAAATACTTAATTAATATGAATAAATGATAATATTTAGCTCAGATTCAATAAATAATAGATTTAAAGTTAGAAAAATAAAATAAAAATTAAGATTCAGAATTTTCAGATTCTTACCTGTAAGAGTTTCTCTGTCTTTTTTGTCTTTATATCACTTTGTTAATTTCATTTTTTACTTTAGATTACTTCTAGACATAAGAACCTAGCCTAAGAATGATTTTTGGATGCTGAAAAAGAGAGAAATTCATGATAGAGAAGAGATGTATTGATAGCAAGGAGAAAGAAAATAAGAACAATTTTTTTTTCTTTGTCATCTTTTAATCATCATTTGATCAAACTCACTTTCTATTCAAACTAGGCGAGTCACCCACTTCATTTGGCAGAAAAATGGCTGAGAATTAAGTAGGTAAAATATCTATTTTGCCCCTCAAATCTTTTATACTTATTTGTTAACTTGAGTGCCCCTATAGTCATTTCGCATCCTAATTTACTACCTACACTTGTATTAATTTCTTTAAAATTATTTTTACTTCTAATTTTTATATTTTTATATTACTTTGACACAATAAAATTTTATTTCAATCTAGATTTTTTTTACTTTATTCATTTAATTTATACAATATTTAAGCTACTAAATTTGTATTTCATATAGGGCATTACAACTGATAATCCTGCAAACATGTTAACAAAAGCAGTAACAGCTATCAAGTTCAATCATTGTTTGGACTTCATCAATATTTTGAAAAATTGAAAATGAGCGTTTCACAGCGCAATTGGAGAAATTACTAAATAGTTTCTGTTGAAAGAAGATTTACATATTGTAAATAGAAAAATAGCCAAGGTGAAAATTTATTGAGTTTGGCTATTTATCTCACATCAAAAGATGTGAGATTTTTTGAGAGGTTTGTTTAGTTATATAAGGGACCTCCCCCTCTTTTAGTAGATTCATCCCAAAAATATTAAGTCCTCTTATTTTTAAGGCTTTAATATTTTTTTCTTCTCTCTCTTTTATATTTCTTCTTTAAAATTAGTAATATTATTTTGGTGGTGTCCGATGACGTAGGCAAAATTGATCGAATCTCGTTAAATTTTTGTGTACTCTTTATTTTATTTAATAGCTATTTTTGGTATAATTGTGATGGTATTTTATACTGGTAATTATATATCTAGAAAAATTTTATCTAAGAAAAGACTTGATATTTAAGAGTGTCTATTATGACCCACCTCTCTTTTCTAGAAATTTTTCGAGTATAATTATTAATGCAATTGTTCACATATTATACATATTATTGGTGAAAAAATAATTCAATTTTCACAATATCTAAGTCATAAGTTGGAAGTAAAGGAATCTTTGATAATAAGAAATTATAATTGATCCATTTTTCTTACTTTGATCAAATAATAAAATTCTAATTGAAAAAATATTAGCTATAAAACTATTTTAAAAGTGGACGTTGAAATTCAAATTCCACTAATAAATAGTTTTCTCCTCAATACTAAAAAAATAATATTAGTTTAAGAAAATTATCTTAAATATAAAGAATCACTTGAAGTTGTTTATCTTTTTTACGCATAAACCATAAAGGTTAATTATGGAATTGAACGAATGTGTCATTGTAAGGATCCACAAAACGAGGGAGGAGGAGAGGACCACTTCACCTTCACTAGTAAATGCACTAAACATTGCGATTATTTTTAACCTTTCAATGAACAAGCCTAATCCGTACCAATATTTACGTACTCTTTTGGTCTCAAGTTAAAAAAAAACCCTTGCAGGACTGGCTAGGAGGGACCATTTCACTTTCATTAGAGGGATTTTTATTTTTTTTCTATTTTTATTTTTTTTTATCATAATTTGTGGTTAGTTTATAAATTTACAAGACTGATATTATTTATTATGATTTTATTATAGATTTATTATGACTTTATAATACATATCATAATTTCTGTAAATTTATTATATTTTTTTATAAAATTACTAAAATATCTCCTATAAAATATTAAAAAACTTTACAAAATCTAGTGAATGGTGCAATTTATTTTTGTCCCATTTTGTACTTTGTATTGGCATATGGATCACAATTCAGATCCAAATCGAATGTATGCAAGCCATTGGGCTGAA
Organism: Garcia nutans; assembly: GCA_947685225.1. Lineage (NCBI taxonomy): Eukaryota > Viridiplantae > Streptophyta > Magnoliopsida > Malpighiales > Euphorbiaceae > Garcia > Garcia nutans. Next base: position 9,873,180 of record CANTUV010000010.1, on the reverse strand, counting down.
CTTGTTGGGCTCCCAAATGCGATTTACCCATTTGGGCATTTTCTTTCTCGATCAGCTAGCAAGCAATTGAAAACCAAAAGCAAAATCCCTGCTGTCAAAACCTCCAGACAAAATCGAAACGCAACCATGCCAAACAAAGTTAGAGCTCTTAAAAATACGACCCTTGCGTCGAATTCTAGCTTCGTTTCTCAAGAGCAAGAGTAATTCTTTCTTGTTTATTTTAGCTTTTTTTTTTTGGGTTTTGTTTTCTCATTTAAAAAGAACTAATTTTATGACTCTGTATGTCTTTGATCGTTTAGTTGCTATGAAGGGGAGCGTCTTGCTCGTTTTCTCAAACTAATTCATGGGTAACATCTTAAATGATTTTCCAATTTCAGTTTCTTTTTTCTTTCTTGGATTTCAATCATATTTTCGGTTTCGCATGGTAACAGGGCAACAGAGTCTACAATGCGTCAGAGCAGAAACTCAGTGCCGGAGAAATTTTGGTTCAAGGTTGTTACTAGTTACCCCATTATGATTCCTAAATTTTTTTTTCTATTGATTTTTCTTTTTTATTTGTGTTTAATAATTTATGGGTTGTTCATTTCATATAGCAACAATTTGCTATCGGAGTCAATGAAGTGACTCGTTCTCTTGAACGCATGTTGCCTGTGGCTGAGATGGGAGGGTCCTCGCAAAAGCTACCTCATATTCTTGCCGCCAATCATCGGAAACCGCCTCCAGCTCAACTTCAGGTCAGTTACTGTCGATGTCGAATTGTTAATATTTGGTTAAATTACAACTTTAAGATGGAAAATAACGAATATCTTAATTGACTATTTAGGTCATACTAATTGCTTCTGATTGCAACCCAAAATGGCTAATAAAGCATCTCCCAAACTTGGCTTCTTTGAAGAAGGTGCCAGTGATCTTCGTTAAGGATAAGAAAGGAGGGTCTTTGAGGCTTGGTGAACTTGTTAAATTGAAAACAACAATTGCCATTGGAATCAAAGCAAGTGTCGTGACTTTCACAAACTAAGTTATCCTCAATTTTCTCTTAAACCATTTCATTTTTTTAATGAGTAATTTATACCTCATTTCATGTAGGATAAAGGAAATTCTATAAATCAAATGGTTGAGGAAATTCTTCATGGTGACAAAGAATTAAACCTTGGAACAAAGTGCCTGAAGTCCGCTGAGATGCCTTGTGCTCCTCCTGTCAATGAGTCATGATTTGAACAGTCATGGTTTTATACGTATATCAGGAGAAGTGAAATGCAGCCAAGGATAATTTTATGAGCTTGTTAGAGCGATGAAGAAATAGTCTTTATAGTTCAAAAACCACCACTGGATTCAAAGGGATCAAGAACATTGTTCAAAAGCTTATTTCTGTAAGAAAACAAAGATGTTTATAGGTGTAGTTTGTCCGATCAAGAAGTGCCAAAAGTGAGTTATTTTCAACTAGAATACTGTTGAAGAAGAAGAGATAGGCACCTGATGTGTTTTCCAATTTCTTCTTATTGTAACTGGGGCCAAAAAAAATGAACACTATGTTAATGTTACAATTGTGTGGTTCCCTTATCGTACAGTTAAATACAACCCTGTTTTTTTTTTTCTCCCTCACGCACGCGGAATCTTTATAGTCTTGCCAAACTGTTACTATTTACCATTCGAGAGCATAAGATGACCTGCTGAATTCTTCCCATTAGGATTTTTCCTTAATGTAAGCCTCATGCACCTGCAGCCGATGAAGGGGACTCTGCAGCACCAACTGAATCAACATTCTTGTTACCACCTCTACCATTTGTGACAAGTTTGGCCGACTTCTTATTTTTGCTTTGTTCCTGATCCTTCTTTACTACCACTGGTTGAAACTGCCAAAGAGAACACCACAAGTACAGGCATCATTGAGAGAGAGCGCATTTTATAAGTAGCAAAATGGAAAATTAGTGATAGTTTCCAGATTTCGCCTGATACTAACCTGATATATGGAATATATGACATTTCTTCTTATCTGAGCCATCATCTCCAAGAATAGATTGTACCCTTCTAGCTTATACTCTATAAGTGGATCACGTTGTGCATATCCACGTAAGCCTACAGCTTGTTGAACGAATTTTATTGCCTGCAAGTGTTCCTTCCACAAGCGATCTATATTGTTCAAAATTAAAAATCTCTCAGCTTCTGTCATCAAGCCTGGTGCTTCTTTTTCAACAATGTCCTATAACAGTTCAAACAGGGAAGGAAAATCAAAAAGTGTTTAGAAGGGCAAGATTGGAATACAGAGTACAAATACCAATACTGTGCGTGGGACTAATTCTTTTCTTATTTCTTTTCCTCTCGTAATTGAGAAGTTATTTGCCAATAGATTGGAGGGCAAACGCATTTTAGGTATTATAGAAATGCTGAGACATTCCACGGATAGATGTATTAGCATGATTATGATCATAATGTAGTAGAATATCTCTCATTTTAAAAAAATTTAGGGCTCCAAAATAAACAAGAAAATCCTTCTCCAGCAATGCGACTAGCATACTAACCCTTTTCTGTAAATATGCTTCACGGCCTCGAAGACGAAGGTAATCCTGCAAGTCTTCATAACTTGAACACTTGCTGCTCAGCAAATCAGAGGTCAAATCATTCAGCAGGTAGCAGTACCTACAATTACAGTAGTACACAGTCAGTGAATTATTCTAAGAGACATATTCAACAAGCAAGTTATCCCGCATAAAGGTTATCCAACTAGAGAAGCAACAATTTCTGATTTCATCTAAGAATATGAGCAACAAAATAATTTGGCCATACTAAAGCTGCATATAAAATAGTTTCTGACTTGCCCAAAATATTTTAAGAGAAAAGAAATAAAAAATTGCAACCTCTGCATCAGTATCACATGCAAGAACTAAACATGCTTTTTGATCCATCAAACAAATTTTTTAATCTTATACAGTCTTGAGCACAGGAACAATGAGATGCTTACTGTTGAAGTTTTGCAATGAGCTTTTCTAGATCCCAACTTTCTGTGGGAGCATCAGAGCCGATATTTGCCTGCTCATAATAATGTTACAGTGAGATATTTGAAACTAGACACGTATAGACTATAGTGTAGGGCACTGCACGAGAGATTAGATGAAAAGTTCACATAACAAATTCCTCAAACAGGCACCTCTAAGATGTCCTCCATTGTCAATTCTGCATATTCAATAATAAGAGATTGAAGATTGTCAGATTGAAGAGCCCGTCTCCTCTCTGTATACACACGATCTCTTTGGCTATTCAGGACTTCATCATACTCAAATAACTGCTTCCGAATATCGAAAAAATAATTCTCCACTTTTCTCTGAGCTTCATCTAATGCTTTTGTCAGCATCTGGGACTCAATTGGTAGGTCTTCAATTCTAAAAGCTCTCATCAAGCCCTATCGGTAGCAATATCAAGAATGTAATATGCTATAGCATTATCCCCTCAAAGAGACCAAACCAGAAAGTTGTGACAAACATATCTACAGTAGTACTAGAAACTAGAAAACTGCATCCCACAGCTAACCTGGATTCTGTCACCACCGAAAACCCTGAAAAGGTTGTCTTCAAGACTCAAGAAGAAGCGGGAACTTCCAGGGTCCCCTTGGCGACCACTTCGACCACGAAGCTATGCAGAAACGAAAACTGTTTTAGCATATTCTAGATACAATCCATTATCCCATCAGGGTAAAAAAAAAGAAGGAAGAAATATATAATGTGAATAGACAGCATGAATTAGATGGATGATCACATCACTTGACTAATTTTATAAAAATATTGACTGATTCAACCTGATTGTCAATCCGCCGCGATTCATGCCTTTCTGTCCCCACTACATGTAATCCACCAGCTGATACAACCTGTAGGAACGTGGAGATAAATTAAGTTGCAAATTGATACTAATAGGTAAAATCTTTATCCATGGGACAAAGCTAACCTTCTTCCTTTCTTCCTCGGTGTAGACCTTATATTCTCTAATAATTTCTAGAAAGGCACTACGTAAATTGGCTATAACTTCATCTTGAACAGGGCCCTATAAAAACAAAAATTATGGTACCACTGAGCTGTACAAAGATTAATGGAATAATTTTAACTAAAAATATACAAGGAAAATAATTAATTCATCTTAAACAGATGTCTCACTTTAGGAGTCAAATTTAGTTTTTTTTTTTTGCCAAATTTAATTTCCAAGATACAAAATTATTCTCCGTGTATTACACCTTTTCACAGGAGTAAGATAAACGCTCCTCTGCTTCAAGCTCAGTCAATGATCTCTGCCCCCAAGTTTTTACAGCCAACTGTACAGCTTCATCAGCCAACTTGATATTCTCGCTAGTTAGTTTGCATGGAAACAAACTTTCATTGACCTGAATTGTTATAAACAGTGTCTTAGACTAATGAAGTGTATAGCCTGCAACCTCTATTAGAAAGTAGCGTACAATCCCAGAAAAGAAAGGGAAAAATAACAACTGCCAATCTCATAAATCAACATGAAAACCAAACCTTCCACGTCTTCATTGGAGGAGGTTTCTTCACTGATACAAACACTCCTTCAGCTGGCTTAACAACTCTGCAACATTTAGATACATAAAACATACAATAAACAATGACAAATATACACATCATTTAAAAAAAAAAACTCTTCAGATTGTGGTAATCTGAGTTACATGCAAAAATATAAGAGTACTAACACCAAATTTGAATAAGATGCCTTTCTTGTCCATTATTAGATCAGATACTCAAAACTCCATTCAATGATGGGAAGAACCATGCATTACTGAAATGATTGCATAATTAGTGGCAATATCTTCCTCCCTCCTAAGGCATGCAATTTTGACGCTTAACCAATAGTTCCAAAACCAAGTTCTACACGTAAACTTCTTGGCATCACACCAGTTAACTCTATAAGCTAGTGATATGGTTCTCATGAATGCTATCAGATTCTCTATCTAGATGGGGTTTATATAAGCTCCATCATTCTTATAGAACAAATTACAAATATGAATATTTACCTGGAAATGTGAATTTTTGTAATGCAATTGCTGGACTCGCCATTAGAACTACTAAACTGTTTTAGTTGGAAAATTAACAAAATAGACCAATCCTTATGAAATTCATAGATACCTCGGCATAAGCATCTCACGTAGCTTCAACCTTGCCATAAATTCTGCATTTCCACCAAGAATAATATCCGTTCCTCGACCTGCCATATTAGTAGCAATCGTAACAGCCCCTAAGCGTCCACTCTGTGCTACAATCTCTGCTTCTCTCTCCACGTTCTCTGGTTTTGCATTGAGAACCTTTAAGAAAACATATCTATTAGTTTTCTCGTGCAGAGAACCCCTATCCAATAGGCTGCAGTTTATTTCTTGATCTGTACTCAGTTTTTCACTTTTTTTTTTGAGGCCCAGTTTTTCACATATTTAATTCTCTGAAATTTTACTTCAATTCTTCAAAATAGAAAAGGCTTCACCTCATGAGGAATCCCAGCTTCTTGCAACTGTTCTGACAGTGAATCACTCTGCTCAACACTCGTTGTGCCAACAAGCACTGGTCGACCTGTTTTGTACATTCTAGAAATCTCTACCACAACTGCCCGCCATTTTCCAGTAGTTGCCCTGAAAACTACATCAGATTCGTCCTGAGGAATTAAGAAAATAATCAGGTATTAAATGATACATAAATTCCTGCACTAAGTAAAACTCACATGTGAGCTGAACATTCGAAACTGAAGATGAGAAGAAAGCACGTTTCCTCTTACAGAGATATACTGGTTGTTACTCTTAACTACTTGGCAGAAAATTGTAAATTATAACACACTTATGTTACTTACCTTCCACATCTAGGGTCTTTAAATCTAGTAACAACAATAACCAACATCAATATGGATGCGGTAGAACAAACCTTTCTTATCATCGGCTTGTTTGTAGGCACAATTGCAACTTTGAGTTTGTATATACTCTCAAATTCTGTGCTTTCAGTCGCTGCAGTACCAGTCATTCCACAAAGTTTTGGGAACTGTGGATATTTAATAAACATTATGTAGCTAACATTTTATTACTAAAACTGCTTTATCTACTGAGCTCAGAGATAGAATGTCCAAACCTGGAGAAAGAAGTTTTGGTAACTAATTGATGCCAAGGTAACAGTTTCATTTTGAATAGGCAAACCTTCTTTTGCTTCAACTGCTTGGTGAAGTCCATCACTCCATCTCCTCCCCTGACAGAAAAGATAGAGCATCAACTTACTGTATTTTCAGTTATTAATAAGTCTAGCTAACACCTTTTCAAAGAAAGGAAAATTTTATTTATTTATTTGCGTTTGACACTTTTGATGAATAAAACTCAACTACCAATGGCAAACGATTTCACTATTTAGATAAACATTATCACCTGCATAACTCGACCTGTAAACTCATCCACAATAAGCACCTCCTTGCCACGTATAATGTAGTTAATATCCCTAAGAAATAGCTCTTTTGCTTTTATTGCATTTAGAACATACAATGCCCACTGTTCTCGAGGATCATACATGTCTTTTACATCCAAAATTTCTTCAGCATCCTCATAACCCTGTTCTGTGAGGAGAACTGTTTTCTGCTTCTCATCCACCTGCAAGAACAGCCTTGGTAAGAAAGAGAACTATGAAAAAAATATCAAATGAAATTACTCTTTGCTATTTGAATATAAATGATTCCCTTTCAGCTTACTGAAAACAACAAAATCACTTCTAAATTTGAAGTCATATAATATTACTAGAAATCTTACAGTGTAATGTATATCTCGTTCAAAAGCCGCAGCTATTTTTGCAGCCTTAAAATATCGATTGCTAGGTTTCTCTGCAGGTCCAGATATGATAAGGGGGGTCCTTGCTTCATCAATGAGGATAGAATCAACTTCGTCAATTACACAGTAATTGAATCCCCTCAAAACAAGCTCCTCAACACTCTGTAAAAGTCAGAAAATACATTCAAAGGCAAAGCAGACATCCAGCAAGCTCTTCAATGTATGAACTAAAACAATTCCAGTAATGATTTAGTACAAAAGGCAAGAATTACTTTCCGTGGCAAGATTATCTCTCAAGTAATCAAAACCGAGCTCGCTGTTGGTGACATATGTGATATCGCACAAATAGTTCTCTCTTCTTTGTTCACTTGTCATGTTTTCTGCCAATAAAAACAGTTGTTACTTATCATGCCAGCCAAAAATAATAACCAGAAACGAAGAAAAAAAAAAGGGGGGGGGGGGGGGGTGGTGGTGGTGAGGCGGGAAACATGCACACCCACCCACTTGCAGTGATTCAAGCCTCAGGCATAGGACGATAACAGAAATGCAAATATATGATAAACTAAATGCTTAGCAACTAATTGGCGGCACAATGGAATGTAGATAAAACATACAGGAAGATACCTGACATGTATACGTGCATGTGTGCATAAGAGTTCAGAGAAGATGTAATAGGCAAATATAAAAGTATGTGACATACGTTGGATTAGGCCAACCTTCAAACCGAGGAAACGAGGAACTTGACCAACCCATTCACAATCTCTTCGAGCTAAATAATCATTAACAGTCACAACATGAACTCCTTTCCCACTTAATGCATTCAAATAAGCTGGTAAAATGGCAACAAGTGTCTTTCCTTCTCCAGTCCTCATCTCAGCGATCTCTCCCTTATGAAGAACCATGCCACCTATATAACAAAAAAAATGAAAAAGAAAAAGTTTTCGAGGATGCCAAATTTGAACACATTGAGACACTTTATGCTTGTAAATGTGATTCACTGCGTAATTTTGAACAGAATTTACAGCTGTTACCAAAATTCCAATCCTTGGGTAAAACAGTAGAAACCCCAGACGTAAATAACAAGGAAAATTCACAACTGCTGACGGGTGCAAAGCATTTTGATGTAGAAACACAAGAGATCAAAATAAGCATAGATAATAGTTACCTATCAATTGGACATCAAAGGGACGAAGTCCTAAAACCCTCTTGGAGGCCTCTCTGACAACTGCAAATGCTTCCTGTAATAGATTTACTTTAATTTACATAAGCAAATCGAGCTGTGGTTCATTCAGCGAGGCAGATACAACTACATGTGAAGTGATTGATTAATTGTTGCGATTGCAAAATCTGAATTTATTAACATAGCTAAAATCAAATTCTAATCTACCCCTTCCAAACATTGAAAAATTCTAGAACAATTACCAGTAACATTAGACACAGATATATATGCCCAAGAAGTTACAACCCAAAAACTTACAGGTAAAAGAGAGTCCAAAGATTCACCGAGCTGGGCACGCTCCTGCAAAACAGAAGTCTTTTCCCTCAATTCCGAATCAGATAATGCAGACATCTCGGCTTCCAATCCGTTAATCATGTTCACTGTCGGAGCATACTGCTGCCTCGTGGACTCCCCAGTATCCGTTCCCTTAAAAATCCCACCCAGAAAACCTCCTAATGAAGCCATTGCTTGCATCCTCTGCCTTCTGCTACTCCCAAATTTGGATGACTTCGCTGCAGAACCGAACATTTGCGGTGATTTTGCACCAAAAAACGAAGAACCAAGATGAGTTTTCCCACGGTAATTTTCATTGGCAAGGAGAGATTTTGGAGAGACAGAAGAAATGGAGGGAAAGCGATTCACTAAGGGCGAGTCGCACAACGGTGCCGCCATTTTTTAGTCCAAAATGAGGGGAAAAAAAGGAGGTACAAAGCTCAAAACCCCGAACAGTTGGGGGAATTTATAGCTGCAGGAAGTGGTGAGCGGAGAGCTAGTCCATGGTCTGTTGAATTGAGTTAAATAAGTAAGATTAGTTTACTAGTAAGATTAGTTTATTCGTCTAGTTTTTGTGAAACCTGAAGATGACGACACCGGAGGGAGCGTTGCGAGAGAAGAAGTGGATAAGGTAAGCCAATAAATTATTTGCCGAAAATCCAATCGCCAAAATTTTTACAAAGCCCGTTCTGAAGCTGGGGGGATAACTGGCCTTACCTTATGTTCATTTTCTCCATTACAAACAGCTACCCAAACTCATTCTCTAAAATTACACGGATTATCCTCCAAATTTTCTGCTGTTTGGAATGATATCCAAATTGTGCTTTAACTCCTGAAGCTATAATAATAAATTTTCACTCGGATTTATATTTTAAAATCAATTTACGTTTTTGCATGCTTGAACTTAAAATTAAAGAGACGACAAAAAATTTTAATTGATTTGTTACAATAAAGCTTTTTTTTAAGCACTCTCCCCCTACTAAAATAATAGAAACATTTTCTATTTAGTATGTATTAAAAAAAATTAAATTTATTTAATGAATAAATTTTTATTTATAATTTATCTTTTTTACTCTCTATTTATATTAAATAGTTATTATTACAAAAATTAAAATAACTATTAATTGAATGATTAATTTAAAATAAAATTATAACCTAAATAAAATAATAAAATTATATTTTAAAACAGATATAAAAATATTCTTATTATTTTAGAACTGAGAGAGTAACATATTAAAAGAAATTTATAATTAATAACCGTTGAAAATTTCAATCTGAAATGTGTAAATCCAACGGTTATTTATATCAAATTATTAAATTATTGACTCCCATCTCTCTCTCTCTCTCTCTCACTCTCACTCTCTCTTAAGTATTATAATTGAGAAAGGGAAAATCAATCCTGAACCAATCCAGAAAAGATTCAATTAACATTAGATTATACCTCAAAGTATGATTCCCATTTTTAAAAATGCCATTTTTTAACCTCAAATAAAAGCAGGAAAATTAAACCATAGAGAGTTCACCATAAAACAAATTAAAGAATAGGGCTGAGAAATATATCACAAGTTCATAATGACACGTAGAGAAAAATCTGATAACATTATTGTTGTAAACAGTAAATTTTTGCAATACATTTCAAGAAAAGCTCAAGTTATGAATCAATTACAGCTTCGCCAAACAAAATCTAATGTGTCCCAGTGATTTAATATGTTGAAAAACAAGGGAATAAAATTGCCAAGGGGCCAAATAATCTAGTAACTTCTGCCCCAGTAGGTCCATTTCTTAGCGGGCTTTCCAGAGGCAAAGCATTTAGTACCTGAAGAAAAAAATAATAAAGGCAGTAGAGGAAAAAATTCAATAATTATTGTTAATAACATAATTGAACTGCAAATGCTAAATTGTTATACGGTCCATATGACCAGTCTAGGCAACAATTTTCTGTTTTTAATCTGAATTGTGATTCTCTTCTTTTTCGATCATAAAGCTATGTTCCAAATGCAGCAATCATTTAAAGGTTCCAGATTTCCAGGAGGTTTGATTTTGTTCTGAAAGCAACAATGATAAACTTCTAAAAATATCAATGCAAATTATATACACACATTATATACACAAATAGCCACCATATGAAACTTGCGGGGAAGTACCTTCAGGGAGCTCTGGCTGGTCAAACGGTGTACAAAGGCTCTTCGCTGCTCCTGTTGCACCTCTAGTCCGCTCTTTAACATCTTGTTCCACCTCCTGCATAATCAATTACAGAACAGAAGACATCTTTAAGCATGATCAGAGGAAAATACCTTGTTTATAGCCCTTCTACTGGTATTGAGAAGCTCCATATAAAGCACAGAAAACCAATTTGTGCTAAAAAAAAAATAGTGTCTGAATAACTATACTATCTATGTCAATGACACCAAAATTAGTTAGATGCACAGACACCTAAAACAAGAAAAATAAAAAAACTAAACAAAAATAATAATAATCTAAACCCCAAGTGTAGGACAAGTGAAAAACTTAAAATCCAATAATGAAGCATGCAAGAACTATGACTATTGAGAAAAAAACGTCTCTAGGGTAAAAAGTAGAAACATTATAAGCCAAATCAGTACTTCATTGCATGATACTCATTTCTTGATGATTGAAGAAGCAATAAAGATGTAAATCACAATAAATCCAGCAATAATTTAATAAATTAAATACGAATTCCCAAAAAATCAAAATAAAAAATATTAATGTAACAAGCAATATAAAAAACAGCGTAATGATAACACTATACCTCTTCATCACACCAAGGAGCTAAGATCATTTTCCTTTGGCTCAAAGCATCCTTGAATTCATCCCAAGTCTTTACAACTTGAATGCAAGCATCTCGCTTTGATTTAGCAGCATCAAACAGACTTTTTTGAATATCTTCCAGTAAATTGTTGACCGACTCAACCAAATAGTCTCTGCTTATATCTTTTTTTTGGGCATTGTCACGACGAACAGCACACACCTGAGGGTAGAAAGAACATTACCTTAGCATCTAAAACAACGGCAATCATATCCAAAAAACATATCATGCATATGTAAGAACAGGAAAAGAGCACAGGAAATGGCAATGGAGTAGCTGTAGAACACCTGATTATTTGCCACGTCTCTTGGCCCTATTTCAATCCTTAGGAACACCTTTCATCTCCCAGTGAGAGTACTTCCAACCAGGTGAGTAATTGTCTCTAAAGTCAGCCTCTGCACGAATGCCTGCCTTACATAAGGTATCTACTGTTGCAGCACAGGCATCCAAGATTGCTTGAGTATCAGCAACTTTGAAGGGCACAGGAATCACAATTACTTGCACAGATGCCACTTTAGGTGGCAGCACCAAGCCTTTGTCATCTCCATGAACCATCACCATCACCCCAATCTGCATAAGAGCAGGGACCATAGAATAAAATTGGAAACTGTCCAATGAGCAGAAACAATCAAATTGTGGGAAATGATTTAACATGGACACACAGTTAAGACATCTGAAGAAAATAACGTAACAAGGAAGTAAGCACAAAGTCTAAATGGGATAGTGCAAAGGTGTTAAAATATAGTTATCATGAACAAATGCATCACAAATGAAAACGGTAACAGAAATGTAACATGTTCATCACTGAAATTGGTCACAGCATTAACAATTATACAAGTTGAGATGAAAAAATTTCAAGAAGTTTACCGTTCGAGTACTATAGGCCCAGGAGTTCTGCCAGACCATACCCTTCTCCCCCTTCTCATTTTCAAAATTTATCTCAAACATCTTTGCAAAATTTTGGCCCAAACAATGAGAAGTTGCACCTTGAATACCACGTCCAGTATGGGGAATAAATGCCTAACATACATAAATAAACAATGCAGTTCAAGTAAAGTATGGTGATCAATGTCAAAGGCTTGAAATCCAACAAGGTGGACATTGGACACCTCTCTACATGATAAGTGATAAATACCTCAACACTAGTTGTGTAAAGCCCACCAGCAAATTTCTCCATCTCACTTTTCCTGCCTTTTATAACAGGAATAGCCAAGAGTTCTTCATATATACGCCTGTATAGTTCCAATATTTGAAAGACCTGATGCATGTCAAATTAAATAGAAACCACAATACTATAAACCAGATTGAATTATCAAAAGCAAGCAAATATCTTCATGTAAAAGAAGTGCCAGGTTGACATTTAGCATGCAACACTACAGTCTACAGCCCAAAAAGTAAACAGTTCTAAGGGAACTGTAATACAAGCAGCTGAAACAAAGGTAACCAAGAGTGAACGGATGGATAACACACTCCTGCACCATTCTGTTGGGCAACTGCTTCTCTAGACACCTTGAAGGTCAAAAATACTCAATAATGTGAAATAAGTATTTTTAGACCTTGCAAAAAATTTATCATACTGGAAAATGGGAACATATGCCACAATCCAGAACTAGATCAACTAGTCAAATGATGGATTCTTAAAAAACTAATGGACTGCTCATGGCCGTAATACATACAAAAAATTTGTTGCCAATAACTTCTATTCTATTTGTTCTGTATTTCCATTACATCCCATTAAACATTTGTCACTTGCTAGGACTGAAGTTAAGCCCTCAATTTCATACCTCTTCATCTGCTTCTTCCTTTGTTGCAAAGGCGGTATGCCCTTCCTGCCAAAGGAATTCACGGCTCCTAAAAATAGAAATGTATGTTAACATGGATTAATCTGTAAAAAATGGATACCAAATATTTTAAGATTGTTCAGCTAAGAACATGTTTAATAAAAACTAGCATGCACATCGAAATAAAAAGTTTCACCTAACAGTTTACCTTTTACAATGATTATTAACTCCCATCACAAAATGAACTAAAGAGGTTTCTAGTGAAATTGAACAGAAAACAATATCATGAGGACAGTCTAGAGACTGCATAGCTTACACAGATATGAACCTAATACTTATAAAATGTAAATCAAATGCCTAACTGAAAATTTATGCATCGAAAGGGAGAATATAAAACCACAACCAAAATCTTAAATAGAACGAAGCTAAATAAAACACCTGATAAATGGAGTGGGATTGCTGAACTCCCAACGAACAACATTGCACCACTGGTTAAGTCTCAGAGGCAAGTCGCGATGTCCCCTTATCCACTTAGAGAAGTATGGATACATAACTGTCTCACTGGTTGGGCGAATTGCTATAGGAATTTCCAAATCAGATTTCCCAGATTTTGTGACCCAAGCAACCTGAAAAGAAATTCCAAGCAGCTAACACCTCTCTCTCTCTCTCTCAACATTTTGGTAACCAGGCAACACTAATCACAAGAGATGGAATACATTACTCATTCGAGGGAAAAAAAAGGTGAACCAATACGAACTCAAATAAGCACATTCACTTTTGCATCCCTAGATAGGCCTCATGATGAGACTTATTCTCACCAAAAAGAATGACCAGACCATATTTTTTTGACCCCTGTTCAGAGATATTTTAAACTAGTATGGACCGCATTTAATAAGAAACATTTTCTGTGAACTCACGTTCTGCATGATCCATCAAGAGTACAATTTGTTCTCTACACATAAATCAAAGCAACTTTATAAACAACAAATACTTCAAAACAAGGAAGCATTATAATGCAAGTCAGTAAATTAACAGTGCATGAAGAATTCAGATCTCACCTCTGGAGCAAAGCCCTCTACATGGTCCTCAACACACTAGATGAAACAAAAAGAGGAAAGTAACAGTTCTTAATTTTCATTTTCTTGATTTCTGCATCAAAAAATGCCTGCAGATTGACATCACCTAAAAACATTAAATAGATACCCAATTTATATATTGGAATAATGAACATTTATCAAGAAAAGTAAAACTTCAAAAAGCAGAGCAATATATGCTCTTCAGACTAAAAAAAAATTCAAACACAAACATCAACCAAATTTATGTATGGTATTCTAGTATTATTATCAAGAAAAATCCGGGACAGGGACAAGGACAAGAAATCATCATCTAGCGAGAAGGATTAAAGGAAAAGCCTATTAGAATGGAACTCCCTATACTAGGAGTCAGAGATGGGAGTTTTCTTGCTTGCCCTACTTTCCACTTTAAGCCAAGCCGGTGCTGGGACAAAAGCGGTAGAGGATGGCTTTAGCAAACTGTAGCCCAGAAAGACATCAAGGCAATAGTAGGGAGAGTTTGTACTTCAAAAGATAAATAATAATGATGATTAAAGGGAATGAACCTGCCTGCATGATTTCCCAAATTGACATTGTCCATGGCCTCAATATATAACAGCCAGAAATATCATAGTAATCGATCATCTCACCATGGACAACCACCTGCAAAAGTCAAAAAGGGAAACGACTTGACAGTAAGAACCCAAGAATTCAAGTGCATAAACATCAGTACCAGCATTTGCAAGGAAGGATGAACAGTGGCCCAATAATTGCTCCGGATGCGTGTTAGCTTGCATGCTTATACCGTCTTACAAAAAAAAAAAGGAGCTCCACAATAAAAGGAAGTCATTAACAACAGCTGATCATATAATTGAAAAAACTACGGACTCACCTCCGAATACCACTCTCCAAAGTTTTCTTCCTTTTTAAAGGAGAGTCCTAACCCAGTCTCTTTCTTCACCTCCTTTTTACCCCCTGATAAGACAGGTCAACAACAGATCAATTTTCCACAGTGCGCAAACAAGTAGGCTACTACATATACTGTCAAGTAAGCAGGTAATCTATGATGGGTCGCAAATACTCACCACCAGCCATTTCACCAGCTTAATCGAGCACAATATGTGGTACTGTAAAAAAAAAAGAATCTCAGTCAAAAGGAGACCTCAACTGCTCATGTATACATACTACAATCCAAAACCAAAATAGACAACATGGCTAAATTTGAGCAACAACTCAATCAAATTTTTATTTAAAAAAAGTCAACGGAAAAAATTTTCTCCTGCAAAATCCGCAGAGCTTAAGCTACCATTTGCTCACAAAATATACAGTGAAGTAGAACTAATACAAGCGTTGATTTCAGACGACAACAAGAGAGAATAAACAGCAGTAAGTTCGAATTTAAAAACTGATAGATTTGACCTTATAGCGAAAAATTATAGACACTAGAGATGCGCATTAAATTCATGTAAATATAAATTACTACCGAGAAGAATTGTAAAGGTAAAGGCAATGTTACCAATCTTATTCGATTCTCTGATAGCGTTCTCTTTCTGATGGGAAAAACAGAGAAACGAGAAGAGAAAAAGTAGCTGGGGTACAGTCAGATAGAGATAGAAAGAGGGAGTTCGCTATATATGAAGTGCAAAAACCCTAGGATGGCTAAGTGACCGGTAGCGGCAATGACTCTGCCTTGATATGTTATTTAATTAAGGGATAATTATACTATGCACGGCAATTTTTTTTTGCTCTTTTCATTTATGTTGTATACGGAAAAATATTTATATTTTTACCTATTTAACGTTATTTTTGTAATTTATTTTTATTTTTATTTATTAATATTTATATTTTTTTATTTAAAATTTGTTAATATCATATTTTTAATATACATATAAAAAATAATATATATAACATATATAAAATATATATAAAATATATATAAAATACATATTAAACAATATAAACTATATCTACACGTCTGCAACATATTAACAATACATCTATAATAAATATATAATATATCTATATAATATTTTTAATATTTATTTAATTTTAATTTTTTATTCTCATAATATTCACACAATATTCAATAATTTTTTTATAAAATATACACAACTTAAATAGTAAATATATAAGATACACATAAATTTACAATGCATCTACAACATATACAGCACATTTACAATATATCTACTATACATTTAAATAATGAAATTATATATATATTTTTTATTTTTTTTCATATGTATAACATTGTAAAATTTTTATTTAAAAATAAAATAAATGATTTTTATTAATATATTTATGTATATTTTATTTTATTTTTATTTTTGAGTGTTACTTTTTTATAATTAAAAATTAATTATATTAATTTAAAATATTAATTATTATAATTAAAAAATGTGATTTTTATATTATAAAAATAATTTAAAATATTAATTTTTATTATAATGTTTTTATTTAATATTGAAGTTTGAAAATAAAAATAAAAATTTCAAGTAAGATATTGATTATAGTGAGAGAAAATATATTTTTGGAAAAAAATTTATTTTATTGAGAAATAAGGTATTTTTAATATTTTATATCAACTTTTTATAAAAGTGTAAATATTTTTAATTTTTGTAATAAAAGTTATTTTTATGGTAGTTATGCAAATATTCTTTTAATTAATTGATGGATCTGAACTCTCAATTTCGAATTAGGGATAACAAATAATCAGATATTTTTAGATATCTAAATTATTTTTATCTATTTATATAAAATATGTATAGTTTATAAATAAATTTAGATGAATATGAGCATTATTTTTTATATGTTCGAATATAGGTTCTCAGATACCTGTTACCCGAATTCAATTATATATTAATTATATTTTGTTACAATATCAATTATATATGTATTATATTTTATTTTAATTATAAAATTATATAGTATGAAATTATTTTTAATAAAATTATATTAATTTTAAATTTTTATTTATAATTATTTAATTAAAAATTATAATTTATATTTTAATTTGTATAACATTTTTATATTTTTATATTTAAATGGATAATTAACCAGATTTATATAGTAAATTGGTAATTTTAAATGAATTTAGATAAATATAGATATAACTATAATCAGATTTAAATAAATTTAGATAGTTTAAAAATTAAATATGTTTGGATTCAAGTGAAATAATATATGCGGATATCATATCCATTATCAACTCTAGTCCGAATCAAATAGTTATTTGATGAGTCAACCCATCTTAAATTCTCTATTCGTTCTGATTTATTATTAAAATTATTTATGGTATGATTAATTTTATTTGATTGTTTATAGAGGAAATTACGAAGCATACATGTAATTTACTGTAGCTTTTTAATAATATTGCCACAAATTTTTTTTTTCAAAATTGCTTTTTTGTGTTTTCATTTTTTTTTTCATTTTTATTTGTATAATGGTATTTTTCATTTTTTTTCTAATTTTATTTTTTTAATTTATTTTTATTTATATTTTTATTTAAAAATTTTTAATATATATATAATATATATAAAATACATACTCAACAATATAAACTATATCTGACACATTTATATAATATTTTTAATATTTATTTAATTTTTTTTTTAAATTTTTTTATTTTCATAACATCTGCATAATATTCACACAATATTTAATATGTAATATCTATGATTTTAGATAAATTAAATAAGTATTTAAAGATATAAGATTTATATATATTTAATATATTTTCAGTGTAGCTATGCAAAAAAAAAATATTTTCAGTGTATATATAATATATATAGTATATACATATTATATATAATGTATATTGGTTGTATGTATATATATTAAGAAAAATATATATTTTTATTATTAAATTTTAAGTGCGATATATATTAAGCTCTAAATTTATATTTAATAAAATTAAATTCTCTAAACTATTTAAAATGGTAAAAATTAATTCTTATTTGACAGTGATTAATCGCGTGTCTATATTTACTGTAAAAATCGCGTGAAGAAAAAATTAATGTCACGTGTCTGTACCTTCTCTGCAAAGTTGACAATTTCTTTTAAAAGTTATTTTTTTAATTTAAAAAATAATAAAATAATATATAACTTGTTATTTATTTATTGGGAATTGAGTTTTAATATAAAAAAATGAGCCTCTGTGGATACATTTTTTATTTATCAAAATAGTTTTTTATGCCATTATTTGACAGTTTTTATTTATATTTTTTTGGAAGTTTTTAAAAAAATCAAATAATATATAAATGATCTCTAAAATTTATAATATTATATTTTTATCTTATAGTTTTTTTGAAATTTTATTTTTTAAAATATAATTTATATATTTTTCTTTAAATAAATTATAAATATTTTCTAATTCGTTTAATTTTTTTTGCTAGTTATAAATATATTTCATGTTTAATTTTAATAATTAAAAGTTATAACTATAATACTCTAAAATTTAAATTGACATATATATTCCCCATTGATAAAAAAGCTAGTGAAGAATTTGAATATTCATTTATAGGAAAAAGAAAAAAAAAACTCATTAAAATCCTCTTCACTTTTGATATTGTATCTAATGAGTTATAAGTTTTATTTTCATTTTAAAATTTTAAATTTTTTATATCAAAAATTTTAATGATAAAATAAAATTGATAAGAAGTTTTGTGACATTAATTTAAAAATATTATAATATTTATATTATTTTTATTATGAAATTATTAAAAGTGCAAAAAATCACTTTTTAAATTCACAAACTATTTCATGCATTAAATAATATAATTGTAAAAGTAATATAATTATAAAAGCAAAATAAATAAAACTAGGACAAGTTAAAACTTCAAAAGTATGAGAATGTAAGAAATAAGAAAAATAACTAAATAAGAATTAAATATAAAACATATATAACTCATAAAAAATTAAAAAAATTAAAAAAATATTTATATTTTATTTAAAAAAATATTCAAATTATATTTAAAAAATAAAATTTTAAAAAAATTATAAGACAAAAATATAGCACTGTAAATTTTAGAGGTTATTTATATATTATTTAATTTTTTTAAACTTTCAAAAAATAAAAATAAAAACTTTCAAATAATGGCATAAAAAAGTTATTTTGATCCACATTTGTGTCTCATTTTGTTTTATCATCAAGACTCAATTTCGAATAAAAAAATAAATTATATATTATTTTACTATTTTTTAGAATTAAAAAATAACTTTTAAAATTTTTTTATCAACTTTGGAGAGAAAGTACAGGCGCGCATCATTAATTTTTTCTTCACGCGATTTTCACGGTAAGTAGCAAATATGCGGTTAACCACAGTTAAATAAATGTTAACTTTTACAATTTTGAATTGTTTAGGGGTTTTATTTTATCAAATAGAATTTTAAAGGCTTAATTTCCTTGATATATATAATATAAATATATGATATATTTGGTATGTAAATATAGTACAAATATTATATATACATATAAGTATATATATTAACTACATATTACATATACATAATATATACATTACATATATATACAAATAAAATATACACATATATAATATAAATAAAATATAAATGACATATACATATATATGAGATATAATTAATATATATATGGGGTCTAAAATGGTGTTGAAAAAATTAATAATAATAATAATAATAAAAGAAAAATAAAATCAAATAGAGAAAATAAATACTTTGGTGGAAATAAAAGGTAAATAGTTAAATAATTAAATAAATAAATTAATATATATTTATGGATAGAAATAATGAAGGAGAGTTAAAAGAAGAGAATCTTTTTATTTTTATTCTTTCTTAAGAAAAACGTGCCACCATTGCCAAGAGAGAAAAAAAAAATTATTCTTTTATTATCCAACCAAATTTTCTAAATAAATCAAAGGAATTGAAGAGTTTTTGAAGAAAAATGAAGAAAACAAGTAAATCTTCCTAAAGCTTGTTGTTTGAATTCATATGATTATTTAAGATTAGTTAGAGACAGAAAGTGATGTGAAATTACTAAAATATAAGTTAAAATGATGAATAAATAATGAATTGTTGATTGATTATTTGAAATGAGCATACATTATGGAAGTAGAGTTTGGTGATGATTATGCAAAATTATGGTTTTAAACATAGGTGGTTATAATTGTTGAAATGAAATAATTTAATGTTGTTTTAATATGTATGTAATGATTTTATGATTATAAATTGATTATGAGAGAGTTTGGTTAAGTTCAGAGTTACAGAGTTTAGGGTTATGGACCTATTGTGTGCAATTATGATTTTTCATATAAATGTTGATAATTATTTTAATGAGATGAATTAGTGTTATTTTAATATGAATATTATGATTTTAAGGTTGAAAATATGATATGAGTACATTTTGGTGAAGTTAATGTTAATAGTTACATTATTTGAAATTTAGACTTGTGAGAGAGATTTTTCATAATTATGAAAGTCAATTGTTTTAATATTATATTGATGTATTATTGATGATTTTATAGTTGAATGACGATAATGATTTTGAGATGTTGAAGTTTGAAAAAGATAATAATGATGAAAATAGTATTTTGGTTGAATTCTTAGTGGAATTGATATAAATGATATTTGAATTATTAAAGTGTATTTAAATGAATTGTTAATGCTAAATTAAAACTTATAATGTGATTTAGGGTTGAGTAAAGAAAAGCTACAAAATTAAAGAGATGAAGGACGTTGGAAGAAGTGAATGTTGGAGATTGATATTTGCCTTAATTTTGGTATATTAAAGGTTAGTATATATTTGATAGCCAATGTTTAAATTACATTTGATTTAGTATAACACATTACGAATTTGAGAATGCATTATGCCATCTTCTTATGAGTTTTCACATGATAAGTGTATAGTTATAAGTAAAGTAAGTGAAAAGCATGAAATATGAATGTTAAGTCATTGTATTGTGGCTAATACAATTGTGATGTGCAAAGTATGTAAAATGTACATTATATCTAGTGTGATGTAAAAAATATGGATAATAAATTTTAAATGTGAAAAACGTGGAGAAATTAGGAAAAAAGATAAAAAATAATTTAAAAAGATGAGAATTAACAATATGGCAAGTAATGAGAAACGTGAAAATTAGTTAAATATGTGAAAATGAATAAATTGTGAAAAATGGAAAAATATGATAAAAATATAATAAGGGGATGAAATGTAAAATGTAGCTTGACGTGTAATATGTATATGCTTATGAAAAGTTTTGAAATGTGAAAAAAAATAATGGAAAAGAAATGAAAATATGGATATAAAATGTAGAAACTAAGCAGAAGTCATGAAAAAGATGTTGAATGATGTTTGTATACCGTGTGAACCTTATACTTTAACTAGTTTGTCAGAAGATTGTGTTTGGTAGTTGATGTGCCATGCATAATAGAGTGAGACACTGAATGTCACAAAGATGTTACTATATCCCCGAGTGAGATACATGAGGTGTCGGAGATATAATTAAGTTGTGGATGAGACACGGGATGTCACTGATTTTGCTACATCCACTAGTGAGACACAGTAGTATTATTATTCATGAGATAGGCCAAAGTAATAGTTTTATGACTAGATTATTGTGTAAGGAATTTGGACTCAATATATATAGTTATTTATGTTTTATGTACAAATGTGCTGTGTTGTGAGATTTGATATTTATGTACACTTGATGAATTAATAAGTATCATGTGAAAATGTTATAAAATAACTATATGAGTTTTGGAACGGTAGATGAACATTAAGTGAATATATAATATAACTAATAATAATAAATAGCTTACAAATCAATGAATGTGTAAGTAGATATATGCTATCAAAGTTTATACTACTAAACTTTCAAACTTAATACGGTAGAATGTATCGTGCATATATTAAAAGTATATACCAGGATGTATTGCAGTTTGATTGATACTTGAAAATGTGGATGCGACGGGACCAACTTGAAAGGGATATTGCATTAATGTATTATTTAAGTGATGGGTAATTCGGGCTGTGTATAATTAGAATATCATTTGTATATTAAACTTTTATTTGTAAATATTTTATATGTATGTGTACTATGATGGATAGTGTATTTTAACTATGATTCTTTGGGATACAAATTAATAAAGTAATAAAGTAATGCTTTCCGTGAAATAATGAATTTTATATTTGGTTACTTATTTTAAAGAAGTGGAGGTTTTGATGAGAAGATGAATTTTGGGATTGTAATTAATTTTATTTGCAGGTTGAGTTGTTGGTTATATGAGATTTATTGAAATTGTAGACAAAACTCTAACAAATTTTTTTCAGAAATTTTTTTGTAAAGATTTATTAAATTACTAAATATAAATGTATTTATTTATTGAATTAGTCTTTTAAATATATAATTATTTTTGATATCAAGAATATGAGAATTCTACAGTTAATACAATGATATTCTTATACTCTATATATGTATTCTATACATACAAAATATATATATTATAAGTATATAGAGTATAAGGACGTTACACAATAACTTTTATATAAAATACATATAACTTAGATAATAAATACATAACATACATAAAACATATATAAAATATTTATTAAATATTTACATAACGAAATTGTGTGTATCTTCTTTTTATTTTTTTCACGTGTATAATATGTAAAATTTATTTAAAAATAAATTTAATTATTTTTATTAATATATTTTTATATATTTTACTTTTTTAATTTTTTGAGTGCTATTTATTTTTTATAATTAAAATTATTTTTTTAGAAAATTATGATTTTTATATGCTGAAATAATTTAAAATATTAATTTTTATTATTTTATTAGAATATTTTTATTTAATAGTAAAGTTTGAAAAAAAATAAAAATTGAAGTAAAATATTTATTTTAGTAAAGAAAGAGGTATTAAAAAAAATTTATTTTAGTAAATAATAGACTATTTTTAAAATTTTATTTCAAATTTTTATTAAATTAAAGTAAATATTTTTAATTTTTATAGTAATTATAAACTAAAAGTTATTTTTTAGATAGTTATTTAAATGTTTATTGTTTGAAAGAAAACTATTTTTCAGGACAATTCTACTGCCAAAAAAAACCTCCATCAGAGGCAACATTAAATAAAAAAAATTATTTTTTTATATTAAAATATAATTCATTTATTATTTTAATAAATTAATTAAAATGTTAATTTTTTATTATATCAATATTTTGAAATTACTTATTAAAAATATTTAATGGACATATTTCATATTAAAATAAAAATATAATATTTTAAATGTATAAATTTATATTTATAACAAAAAATTATTTTTATTTAAAATAAAAAATATATTTACCAAAAATTATTTTTGTTTAAAAAATATATATTTATCAATTTGGTACTAATAAAATATATAATATGGTAACTTAATTTTTTTAATTTATTATACAAAGGGTCCCAAACTGTATCATAAAAGAATTAGTTCTTTTTATTATAATTCCTTTTTTTTAAATGCTGGACTGGTGGTGGAATCACAGATTGTGCCATGCCATCGTACATGTGTTATATGATATCATTATTAATATAAGAAACACTAACAAAAGACGGAGAAATTAAAGCTCTGATTAAATATTCTCAAAAAAAAAAAAAAACAGCTCTGATTAAATGCCACTCGGACAACATTAGTGGTTAAAGCACTGAATAAATGGCATACCATTTATAATTTTAAGAGTACATAAATTTGATTAGTAATAGACTAGATGGAGGTGTATCCAGAATGTAATGGCATAAGATAGCTGAGATGATGGATCAAGGGTATTTTTATTGTTTCCTCAATGCATTTTAATGAGAATCAGAATATCGGAAAGGACCCGTATCAAAACTTTTGACAATCAAGTATTGATGTTACTGTGTAAAATTTTGAAAAAAGAATAGAGGATGCTGGTAGAGACCATCCAATAAACGTCCCCTTAAACCACTGAGTGAAAAAAAAAGGATAGAAAAAGGAGAAGACAGGTTTCTGCTCGCCAAGCATGATTCAGCTTTCAAGATTCTTTCGAGAGCTAGACAACTACACTAGCCACCAAATAGTAAAAGATCACTACTTAACTTGGTTCTGGTGGCACCACTTTCAAGCTCCGCATCCAATCACAGAAACTAGGATCATCGAAGTGAATAAAGCTGCATTTCAGCTTTGTCCGCTGTTCTGTTGTTAAAGATCGAAGCTGAGGGAACCTTGCCTCCTGCAATCAAGAATCAAATTTACATCACTAAATAGGCAAAATGCAGTTGTCTGATGAAGCCCATCTATTATTATCAACCAAGAGGAATAACCACATTCATACAAGCCGCTCCCTCCAGAAAAGAGAAACAAAATCAATCAATTTGCTGCCATCCTCACCTGCTCGTAAGGAGGATCCTTGTGTGCTGGTATCAAGCGAGAAACAAAGTATCGAGCTTGAGAGCTCCCCTCCTGTTATTAAAACAGATCATGAATTTATTTTTCAGTCAAAAATGAAAAAAATAATGGATGGGGCACAGAACAAAAATAACAAGATAATCATGGGAAAAGAACCTTAAATGCAAGGATCCTAGGAGCTGGAAACCGCAATTCAGTGAGCTCTTCAGCCAATGTTCTGCAAGCTGCCAAAGCTGCTGCACTTCTTCCCTCATCAGCAGCTAGTTCAGCACCCTACAGTTACCAATCATCAGGAAAATGTATTTAGTAGGGAGTGCTGATGAAAGCAGTTAGGATGAAATGATTCAAGAGAGCAAAATTGACAATCAACAACAAAAGAAAACCGGGATGCAGAGAACATAGTTTAAGTAGTTAGGGCGTGAATGATAACAATTTCTTATACACAAAATTTCAATACGTGCATGTCTATGGTAATCAGAGGTTTATTTAGGATGTGTATGTTACACAAAAATCAATAAACTGGTCCCTAGCTGAATGTACGGAGAGTTATAAATTAATGTGCATATATTAGAGGCGTTCTTCAGATATGCTGAATTGCATGGCCCATTTGATTTCAGCAATCCAAGAAGTCATTGCCAAAGTCATTTGTTACCTTCAATTTTTTTCCCTTCTAAGTCAAAAAAAATTAATCGATTTGTTATTTAACAAAAGAAACCCTTCCCCTGATGAATCATGAAATAGTTCCAAAATGCTAACCGCCAAAACTTTGGACATGATAAGAATTGGAGCAGGTTAGAAGGCAATGAATGCTTAGATTTTGCCATTTTCTATCAATATTTTCTTCTATGAACTCCTCTCAACTCACCTAAGCATTTAATCACAAAACTTTCATTAAAAATGTTAATGTTTAATCATTTGAAATTATGGAACAATAAGGTCTTAAGAGTGTTAAAATATTGGATTCTCAAGGTTTTATGTATGCCCTCCACATTCCTGAAGTTCCTTCCCATTCAGAAGATGGAAGGAAAAGAAATTCAAATCGTTACAGGTGCGTAGGTGCACACATACACCAAGGCACATGCATATACAAGCAGTTCAAAGATAAATAGACCACACACCAAGGTATGTGCATATGCATGCAGCTCAAATAAATAGATTGTAGGCATGAAAGGACAAAAATAATATGCTATAGATAAATGAACACATCTGCAGAGCCAAAGGATCAACAAAAAGGTTACAGCAAAAATCAAAGATAGGTTGCTCACCAGCCAGATGAAGACATCAGTACCATGGTCAAGAACGACTGTTGTATCAGACTGCATTGCAAGGTCATAAGCAGGTAATTCCTCAAAAGTGCCCCCTTCCCGGTGCATTAAACAACGAGGTGCTACCATACGGAGTGAAAGATCAAAGGAAGCATTGAGAAACAAATTACGTAATATAGACCTCTCATCTTCATGCCCAACAATGCTTCCTAAAAGTGGTCCCCTTCTAAGATGAAAAAGCAACTCAGGCAACAAGGAGATTTCTTTGGGGAATCGATGAAGTTTTGACTTTGGTATGTGAGACCCAAATTTCAAAGCAACGTCTTTAATTCTCTCATCTATTGTTGCCTGCATATTAATTGCATCAGAATGGTTTTTGGCTCGCAAGAGAGTCCTCTTGGCAATAAGGATTGCAGCCACTTCATCTTGAACACTCTCAAGATATGCTGAAACACTATCAACAGCAGGCAATCTGACAGTAATAACTCTTGAAATATCAGCTTGATAAATACTTGAGTACTGAATTGCAAACTGAAAGTATACATGATCACTTTTGATGTCTCCTTTAGTTTCCATGGAAAGAGCAAAGCTCTGGGTTTCTTCAACACTCAACATTTGAATGGAGAGAGAAGTGTCATTTTTAAAAACTTCATGAGTGTCTACATGTGCCTCTTCACCAGGACCCACAACTTGAGTAATAAGAATATCATCAGAACACCGCATCTCCAATAAACCCTGGGAACCTGATGCCCTGGTAGATGCTCTTTGCAAGTTTACACCAAATGCTTCTCCAAAGTCATCATGAAGAACAAAAACACCTCCAGAAGCTTTTGCAAGAGGCTGCAGAACTGGAACTCTAACAGGACAAGTTCCAGCACAGAGAATGTCAACCACTGTATTGTGCCGATGAGCTTCACGACCCAGATGCTCCATCCATTTCAATGCCATCTTTTCCATATGAGGGTAGTTTGGATGACTAAAAGAATGAGGTACTGATCCTGGGCCATAGGTATTAGGTCCACCAGCACACACAATAATCCTGCTATTACCTCCAGCCCTTTTGACTACACCCCGGGACATTTCCGCAGATGGTCCTTGAATTATGCCCAACGCAACCTCAACTGCAGTAACCAGGCACCGATCTCTTGAAGCTTCTGCAATATTCAATTTATATGGTCTCAGTGACGAAAAAATTCGGTGTGCAACTTCTTTTGAAGCATGCATTGGTGACAAGTACACTCCAGTTCCATATATCAATGCTTTCAGGGAGTCCTGAGTAGGGGATTTATCACCAGGAAGTGCATCTGCAGATGCAGTTGATTCCTCTGAAAAATCATATACTGATACTGTACGGCCATACAAGATTATACCAATTCTTGCTGTAGGCGGAAGTGAATCAACAAACGAATGCAAGGAGCTTTGTAAGTGTTGCAGGTGTGGTTCATCCAAACAGTCATCTATAACAAGAAAAATGGGTGCAGACATTCTGGAATCAGAAACTGGAATAAAGCTAGGTCTCTTGTTCTCAGTTTGAACATACTCAACCATGGATGATGATAATTCTGGGAAGTTACGAAGATTTTCTTTGCTTGGAGCTATGTATTCACCATTACTTCCATTTAAGTTCCTGCAAATCACACACTGCCACTGTCCTGAACCAAGTAATATCTTGCAATATAGATTAGCGTAGGCTCCACAATTTTGGCAGCGATGGGGATCACGCTGTATTATTTGAGGACCTGGTGAAATCTCCCTCCCAGGAGAAATCAATGCCCCAAAACCCAAACTGGGTACATTTGCGAGTTTCTTCTGCTTGAACACCTATATGACAATTCGAGCAAATAGAAATAGAATGAGAACGTAGATCAAATAATCCAACAATGATATCTAAATCAGTAAACAAATGCAATGAGAATCTCATGATAATTGAAATGCTCTTAGCTGTGAGTGTGCACAAAATTTGGTGCCTTTAATTAGAACAATAGGGAAATAAGAAAATACCTTGTGAGCAGAAAATAAGACACATGATAATTCCTCAATAGATGTTGAGTCCTCTGCATGTTCAGGGACTTGGTGTTGCAACTCGACTGACCCATTTGAGAAATGGGGAGGGGATGATGTGGGCAATGATGAGCCTGATGAGAAAGCAACTGGCTGAGGAGTTGCAGGAGAAGTCCGAAAAGGCACAGCAGCAGGCCTGACTGGTGAAGTGAAAACAGGAGGGCCAGGGGGAGTACTTAAATGTGGTATTGGGCTTCCAGTTTTAACCCCATTGGCTGGTGATAGTAAATTTAGAGTTTTGATTGAGGGAGAAGGGTTTTGATCTTGTTGCAAATTAGGAGAATGAAATCTGGGGGCTCCAGATAACAATGGAGAAGAAGGAACTGGACTTTTTTCAGGTTGAGGTATTGAAGCATCAGGGTTTGAGGGTGTAAAGCTGAGAGGATATCCAAGGGAAGGTTGTGGTGGATTAGACATTAAAATTCAGGAAACGGAAACCAAGAATCAGATTTTATGGAAAGCTACAAAAAATCAGTGAAGAACGAGAGCTTTGAGACTGCAGCAAGTTTCAACGGATTATTGATAAAAAAAATAATCAAGAAATGACGGAAAAGAAAGCTACAGAGGCAGCTAATGTGACTAATCCAATCCTTATTTAATGTTGGGAAAGACAAATAATCGGCGGAGTAAAGAAACAAAAACCGCCAATATAACCTAAAAACCCAAAAGCAATCATGGACCAATATTGAATTTTGATCCAAACCTACCTCAACGTATCTCAGTACCGTCGAAATCTAATCAAGAATCCTCAAAAAGCATAAAATTTTCACCGTCAGACATAAAATTCAGTGCAATCCAATAAAAAAAGGTGTTATGATCAAAACCTGATCACCGAGCTCCCTTAACTCCACGAAATTGGACCTTAATATCTCCTAGCAAATCTAACCAAATTAAAAAAGAAAAAAGGGAAATGACCTTGAATTAATAACTTTTCCAAAGAAAAGATCTAGGTCAAACAACATTTTTTTCTTTTACTTCTTTTGCATTCTGACTTGAGCAGCTCGAAACGAGCCAGCGCTGCTTCAGTCTTTGGCTCTGCTTCTCATGACAAACGGCACCCAGACATAAAGTTTTTTTTTTTAATTATTTATATTTCATTTTCTTTTAAATTCTCAAAATTTTTTTGTATGGTACTCTGTTGAATTAATTTTTACATAAATAATTAGTCATATACTCACGAGAGAACGTATTTTTTAATTTAATTATGAATATAATTAATTTGTAACACTTTTTATCATACAATAATCAATAAATGAAATTAATGGACTAAAAAAAATAAAGAGTTAACTTATTTTTTAATAATTAAGGATATGAATTTTCTCAATATTTTTTTATTGTCATTTAATGTCATAAATTATTATTTTAAATTAATTTAATTTCACGACCATGTGGAAGTTAACGTAGCAGGCTCGGTAACATTTTTTTTATATGGTCAAAACGCACCGTATTAGTTTTGAGTTTGTCCCGTTAGATACCAAACGCATCGTTTTAATCTCTCTCCATATTCATTTTCCCATCATCATCATCTCTTCCATCTGTCATCTAAGATTTTATTAATCAAAAAGCTCTAGATCGACAATCCTTCGCTCTGGTGATAAGACACTCGTACAAAAACTCAAGAGCAGACCGTCATCATCACTTTGTCGAGGTCCCGAAACAAGTCAAGATCAGCCTCAACCAGAAGCTAAAGACCGCCGGCAATATGATTTTCAGATAATATGAGCTTATGAAGGTTTCTAAGACGAAAAACTGCTCGACCGATGAGACACCAATATTAGCGATGGAGAGGTGCTAAAGGTTCTGTCAAAAGGGCCAACCGCATCTTGCTCACTAATATTAGTGATTGAAAGGTGCTTAAGGTCTTTAGGCACCGATTACTCCCATAGAAGGTACTCCCACACTTGCACTTAAATCTAGTTAAGCCAACCTTTTTATTACCGCTAAAGCACCTATTTGCTGCTTTAGGATGAGCCTAGTCACCACCAGAAA
Organism: Garcia nutans; assembly: GCA_947685225.1. Taxonomy (NCBI): domain Eukaryota; kingdom Viridiplantae; phylum Streptophyta; class Magnoliopsida; order Malpighiales; family Euphorbiaceae; genus Garcia; species Garcia nutans. Next base: position 9,843,536 of record CANTUV010000010.1, on the reverse strand, counting down.
TCGAGAAGTTTCGAAATTGAAGACTATGATTAAGATGCCAAAACGATTTTAGATGAATTAGGGACCGGTACCGGAGCTGGAGCCATCAAAGGCACATCCTTTCATGCTAAGATCTGGGTTTTTTTTTTTGTTCGTGGATTGATGGATTATTTTATTGAGTAATTTGATTTTTAATCTGATCTATTGAATTTTACTCACTGATGGTGATCGATTTGAATCAATTTCATTTCGGTTTGGTTTTTGTGGGGTTTTAGTAAATAATAGTAGAGTTAGGATAATTTGCACAAGGTCTTTGATAAAATGCCGGAGAGAAAAAGTGGGGCTTCATACATTTGGTCTTGGTGGCCACCAATAAGCTCGCAAGCAACAATACATAAGGCCGGCGGAACGGTTTGTGGAGGTGATGCTTATAATAACCTATAGTCGCCCATCTTCTTCTCCTGCGTCTTTCTTAAAACTAACTAGGGCTCTACTCTTTGTTTTACCCAACCAATTGAAAAAAAAAGCACTAAAATTTAAGAAACCCATTAATTAAATAAAAAATAAAACAATTAAAATTTCCTATCGTGTGTGTAATATTCTTACCTCCAATCACTAGCTTTGATTCTACTTTCTATAGTGTTGGCGTCCAGTGGATTGTAAAATATTAGTAAAACCAATGAATTGTAAAATATTAGTAAAACTATGTGTTTTAATGAAAGTTAAAGGAACAGTATTTGAGCCTGCTACATCAGATCCATGTAGGCTCATAAAAATTCATAGCCTGAGATGGGATTAAACCGATTCAAAATAATAACTTATGACATTAAATGATAAGAAAAAAATATGCATAAATAAATAGTTATAAAATTAAAAATATTATTCTATGACATATTTTATAATGAACTCGTCATATATTATATATAATAGATTAGACTTCGGGAAAATATAAATATTTAATTATCATCATATAATATAAGAAAATACCTTAAATAGTATTGATAAATTTTGTTAAATTAATTGATATCACTTATTCATTCATTTGTTCTACCAAAAAAGAGATTTTATGCACCACTTTAATGACAGTAAAATAAACCATTGATGCCATAAAAAAACAAAAAAAAAATTAAATCATTTTCTGTCAATTCAAGTTAACAACTATTACACATAATTTTTGAATTTGTTTTTTGCCAGTAAGTGGAAATATCATTAATAAACAAGAGAAATACAGAAAGCCTTATATCTTAAAGGCATATAATAAACAAAGGCACACAAATCTTCATATTATTCAACTGAATCATAAAGCAAAGAAAATAAAATTTCATACAATAAATCACCTAAAGGGAAAAAACATTTAGGCCTACAAAGAAAACAATGATAAAAATCTTGAAAAAACTCTTGACCAAGAGCATAAAAGCATGACTGAGAAAAAAAGACTTCACAATCCATAAATCTCATACATGCTCGTATGTTAATACAGTAATAGATAAGGGAAAATAAGGGCTTACTATCCTCTTCAGGGACTTCCAAAAAAAAAAGCTATGATAAATCATTGAGATTGAATTGTAATGGAATAGCATCCAAAATCGCCATCGAATCACCTTCCTTGAAAGCTAAGGAAGGACGATTAACATGGAGAAACATTACTATCCAAATGTTCATAAGAATTGTTAGGATTAAATAGAGCTGCTTCTTGCTTCACAAAACTACCATGACAATGGAGGACAAAGCTACCATGAAGGTGGAGGACAAAGCCGCTATAAAGGTAAAGAGAAAAAACCATTTGAGGGCCAAATTTGATTCCCAATAAACAAAACCATAAAAAACTAAAAAAAATTTAAAGAGTAACCAAATGATGTTAGTTGATCTAGAGTTGCCAAGTCCTCGCTAGCCACATGGCCAGTGACTGTCTTATACCAAAGAGAGGAAGGTGAAGAGTCCCAAAGAAAGATTGGGAGGAAATTTCATTTGAAAAAAGTTAATTTTGTTGAAAATTTTCTATTTTAATATCTATATTTATAATTAAAAGTTCGTAACTCTTGTATTTCTAACTCATTAATTATTACTCCTTAATTAAAAGTTCTTAACTCTTGAAGTTCTAACTCATTAAAAGTTCTTAACTCTTAAAACTATCTTAATTAGTAATATTTTTTAAATGATTATAAATAATATTTAATTATTTATTATCTTTTTTAAATTTATAGCTTTTAAAATTCTAATTTTATTTTATAAATAATTTATTTTTAAATTTTAATTTTATAATAATAAATTATAAAATTGATAAAAGAGACATGTGACGTAAAATTATATCAGCGACAGTTGTTTTAATGTAATATATAGATAAAATTTTAATGAATCATATTTTATAAAAGTACTATTTTAATAAAAATTTTAACATTGTCCAACTTGTCTAACATATTTTTCCCCTAATTTATGTTAATTGTATGTCATAATAATAGAATGTGTAATTTATATTTCATTTTACTTAGGTTATTTTATATTTTAAATATTGATCATTTGTATGCGTAATTATATTATTTTATATTACAAATTTAAATAATTCTTTAACAAATTGTTAAAATTTTATCAATTTGCCATGTATACTAATAAATAAGAATAAGAAATCATACATTATTTACCTATCATAATCATTGTGTTTTATTTTTTAATGTTATCCCAATTTTTCAACAATAATCCATCATATATTAAACTGAAATAGAAGAGGCGTCCAACAACAGTAGAGATTATAGTTGATTTATCAGTAAATCTTTAGCCATCTAATCAGCCATCCTATTACATCTTTTATTTATATAAACAAAGGAGACATTCAAAAATAGTTGAGAAAGATTTCTAATCCTTCTTACAATAACGTCAAAATCTACATGACAAACATCATCGGAAACTATAGCTTGAATCACCTCTTTGCTATCTGACTCAAAAATACATGACTGTGTTTGTGATTCATTGCACGGGAGAAAAAGATTTAACTAAACAAGAGATACCTTCTGCCAACTGTCCACTCGAGAGAAAAATTTGAATTATTTTATTAATTCAAGGTTTGCACTGGAATTTTAGAAACTAATATGATAATAATTATGTATTATATTTTTTTAATAAATTAATTTTACAAATTATGATCTCTCAATTCTACATTTTCGTCAAAGCTTGTAGTTTACAAATTTCTTTTAATAATTATATCTAACAATACTATTTATCCAATCTATATAATATTCAAAATGTATGTATTAAATTATAAAATACAAGGATTTAATTAAAATGATATGGTAATATTGATCTTAATTTAAATTTAATTAAACTCAAGATATATCTTATATTGTTAAATTTTATTATTATCCATCAATTAATACAATTATCCATTAATTAATACAAAAATCTTCTAAAAAAAAAGTTCTTTTTCAACCGGACTAATCATTGAATATCTAATATAAGATTTTTATAATGAAAAATTAAAGATAAAATCTCAGAAAATAAAATTAAAATTTACCTTAAATTGTTTATTATTTGAAAATTCAGTGTCAATTAAGAAAATTCAGTACTGCAGAGTCAAGTTGCTTATCAACGTGGCTAAATTCTGAATGTCCACGTGTTTCTCTGTGGATGGATCATCTCATAAATCGAGTACGGCATTCTCAAAGCGACGACGTTTTCGCCTCATCCCGTACCATTTCTAACTGGATAACGGCACCTTTCGCTCTCGGGTCTTTGCTGCGAGCCAAACGCTAACACCGAGTTATCATTTGAACTGTTTGAAAGCATGCCTACTGTAGTTCGCAAACCCTAGCTCAATGGAAAACGAAGATCCTCGAAACGGCGATTCGCTTGACCATCACCATGTCAGCAAGAAGCTCCGCCTCACTCGCTTTATAACTGAATCCGAAATCGGAGAAGAGTTCTCTCACCACCAACCGGGCATAGCCCGAATCAATAACGGGAGCTTCGGTAGCTGCCTGGAGTCGGTGCTTGCCTCTCAGAGGAAGTGGCAGCTCAAGTTTCTTCAGCAACCTGACGATTTCTACTTCAATACGCTCCGCAAGGGAATCCTCCACTCCCGGACTATAATAAAAAACCTCATCAATGCCGATGACGTTGACGAGGTCTCGCTCGTCGACAACGCCACTACCGCTGCTGCCAATAGTCCTCCAGCAGATAGGTCGTTCCTTCGCCGAAGGCAAATTCCATAAAAACGACACTGTGTTAATACTTCACTGCGCCTTTGAAGCGGTAAAAAAATCACTCCAAGCTTATGTCACGCGTGCCGGTGGGTCAGTGATCGAAGTTCAGCTTCCTTTTCCGATTAACTCCAACGAAGAAATAATCGCTGAGTTTAGAAAGAGAAAGGTAAGTCTGACGGTAAAAGAGTTAGATTAGCAATAATCGATCATATCACATCAATGCAATGTGTTGTTACTCCTGTACGAGAATTAGTTAACATTTGTAGAGAAGAAGGTGTGGACCAAGTATTTGTTGATGCGGCTCACGCTCTGGGCAGTGTTAAAGTAGATGCTAAAGAAATTGGGGCTGATTTCTATGTTAGCAACTTACACAAGTGGTTTTTTACCCCCCATCGGTTGCATTTTTCTATTGTAGAAGAAGGAGCTCGTTCTCTGATGTGCATCACACTGTCGTTTCACATGAATATGGAAATGGATTGCCAATAGAAAGTTCCTGGATTGGGTCAAGGGATTACAGTTCACAGCTTGTAGTACCATCTGCCCTGGAGTTTGTAAATCGATTCGTAGGAGGAATTTGTGGAATAATGAAGAAGAACCATGAGAAAGTTGTTGAGATGGGGAAAATGTTGGCAGAGCCGTGGGGTACAAATCTTGGGGCTCCACCGGAGATGTGTGCAGGCATGATTATGGTTAGTTTGCCTTCAAGATTGCGTGTTATGAGCCAAGATTATGCTTTGAGGTTAAGATCACATTTGCGTGCCAATTATGGGGTTGAGGTTCCAATTCATTATCAGGCTCCAAGAGTTGGTGAAATGGAAGTGAAGGATAAGGATGGGCTCATAACTGCCTACGCAAGGATCTCTCATCAGATTTATAATACGCTTGAGGATTATTGCAAGCTTAGGGATGCCATAAATCAGCTTCTTGAAGATCCACAGATAATTGAAAAGCTTTTTGCAGATTGAAGAGGTATAATTTTTGCAGACAAATGGAGTTTCTTGTGAAATATTTGTACCGAACTGTAGGATTACTTGCAATTGTTGTCAGCTTTTAGTACTTATAATAACGTTTTATAAATTCCAATTGCTAAGATCAATTAATCATGGATAGCTCCCACATTGCTGTGGCTTTATGTCCCTGTATCAAGATTATCAGTTTAGGCATAACATCAGTTGCATTGTGCGGGATAGCTTTCTATGTTTTGCATAAAAACTATTGAAATCAATTTGAGAGCAATGTTGCCTAAACTTGAAATGGCATTTCCTATCCTTCAAGGTGTAATTATTTTTTGTCAATGTTGTGTGCATATTGTGTAGTGGCTGTGTTTTTGCATTTCTGAAGTAGCTAGCTTTCTACTGCTATCTTGTAGTCTTTAATGGTAAACCTGTTATTGATGTTTCTTCAATCACTTGTCTGGAAACAATTTTTAAATTTTATATCCATTTCTTTCCTTGTGGAATAGCCCTTCTGATATAACTTCTAAAGTTGTTGAGTTTATTGAGTTTTAATTGGCTTATAGGTGCTCGTATTACAAAAATGCTGTCTAAAAGGTTCTTTCCCCCATTTCTGGTGAAAAATTTGACTGTTTGGCTCTGTGTCACTAAAGGGAAAGTAGTTATTCTAGGTTCAAATTTCAGAATAGATGAGATCTGGAGTGTAATAAGTTTAATGTGGTGATGTCTACTTGTGCGGATGTGGCAATGAGGTTTCTTTCTTTTTTGGAATAACACAACAAACATTCTATAGCTTAAAAGCAAGACAAGACAATTACGGAGGATGGAGATTTGAAGTTTTCTTTAAAGGGGAGTACAAAATCCTTAAACAATATCGCACTATTTCGTGTCTGTGGGGGGAAAATGGCTTCAGGTAATGGTCTATCAAGCTAGAGAAGGAAAGGCGGTATCCGTGAATTATAGTCACATTGACTTCCCTACCAGTTGAGTTTTCAGTCTGTGGCTGACTTGGTTGAAGGGCTCAAGCGGGTCGACAACAGTCACTTGGCTGGGACATCTGCCTGAAGGGACACAACCAGCCAGATAATTGCCAGGATCCTTCAATCTGTGCAATCGTTGTGTATATGTATGATGTATTTGGGTCCTAACAATCGTTGTGTATATGTATATTAATTTGGCTTTGGTGGCGTAATTCACGAATATCGTGCATTAGTATCTGAATTCTGAAATCAAAAGTCACTCTCTTCCATATGTAATAGGTTTCTATTACAATATATGCTGAGTAGCTACTTTTGTGCCCTTTAACATATCTGTCATTGCAAAAATGACAAATTTTTGAATGTTAGCTAATCTTTTTGCGAGTCATCCGTTTTCTGGTAATTAGTTCCGTTTTGGTTTGGCTTCAAGCAACTTGGTAAACAAGTTAAGAATGAAGCTGAAAATGATATGACCATTAATTAAGAAGATTAACATTAATTAAGAAGATTAAACCCGGTATGAATAAGAGTTAGGGGTTAATGAAAATACCAGTGCTAACTGTTAAAATGCTGTTAGCGAGAACTGTACTCTGATCATTCAGACGCTAAGTTCTGATAAGTGCATAGACATTAATAACATAGACATTGCATTGCATAGTTAATCATTATGTTACCAAATATCATATCAATTACAGTTTAATTGTTTACTTAAGACTTGGAACCTTCTGATTCATAAGTTTTGGTCGAATGCAGTAATGTTATTACAAGGCTGAGAAAAACTGCTCCAATGTTGTTAAAAGACGAGAGAAAATTAACTATCCACAGAAAAAAAAATGATACATAAGATCACTCCTGTTTTTTGTTATTTCACACTTGTTACATCCTCAGAATTAATCTTTCACAATAATTACTTACCAAACCGAATTAGGTCTTCAAGAAGCTTCAGCCAAACAATTACTCTTCCTGTCTTTGCCCAGTAGATTTGTAACAATGGCACCTATGTCTTCCAGTCCAACTCCCATACACAGCGATAAGGGATCGGCTATTAGCTCTACTGAGCCTTCTACACTCTGATCTTGAATTGCATTTTGATTATTGAAGACCTTCACGTTAGGACCGTTTTTACATTTCCCCATGCATTTGCACCCGACAACGGCGCCCTCTGTTCCACCTCTCCTTTCAAATTCTTCCAGCAAAGCAACGGCTCCCAATTTCTTGAACTTGGCTCCCAAACAAATCTCAATCTTCTTCTCCGTCGCAATGCCACTGCTTTCACGATCGTTGGAACTGTTTGAACAGCAATCTTCTCGAGTTGATGAGCTAATCTCAGCCAATGTGGCTTTTGATACTTTATAATTCTCCTGTTGTGTTTCTTTCTCTATTAGTTTGTTACCATCATTGGAACTGTTTGCACACCAATCTTCTCGAGTTGATAAGCCAATCTCAGCTAATTTGGCTTCTCGTACGTTAAGATTCTCCACTTGTGTTTCATTCTCTATTAATTGCTTCACAGCTTCTTTTCTGAAGCGGCTCATATCCATTACCACTCCACCATCGCTGTCGCTCGACTCACATTGTTCTCAGATGTCTCAGCTCTGCAAGAAGAAGCTCTGTTGCTTCCTACATCGGAGAAACTCACATCAGTATTTCTGAATACAATAATTCAAATTAGAGTATAAAACCCAAAACAAAGAATGCAAAATAATCATAAAACGACATAAGCTGGTCAACCATGGGATATGGCTTGATTAGTAAAATCATTAAATTAATAAAAGAGTAGTGGTACTCACAGAAATCATCTTCCTCCTGACCTCACCCAGCAAACGGCTGCTAAATTCTTCACCACGTGCCGTGCGAGAAAACAAGTCCAAATCTTTGGATAATCTCTTCATTAACTTCTCCTTCTTCTTATCCCGCGTTTTTATCTTTTTACTCTGCTCCTTCTGCAACTTTCCCGCAGATACATAGTACTGCATATGCCCAGAATCAGAAAATCCGCGACTCAACATCCCAGAATAATCTCTGTGTCTGAATGATACTCTTGAATTTACGGTAGCAAGTTCAGCGGGTGCCAGTTTCAAAGAACGAGAGCCGCATAAGCGAAGAGCGGGTGACGAAACTATTCTGGCGGTCTCCATTGTTGCTGCGAATTGAAAACAGAAGGACGAGAATTCGTATAATTTTATCAATAAAATAAACTATTCCGAACTGGCTTCAGATTTAAGTTTCATTAACGGATTCTTAAATCTGTATCCCAAAACGAAACGGAAATGACCTGGTAACGCAAGTTGAGAAACGTGGCAATTTGTAGTTGGTGGATGAAAATCTGAAGCTGACGTGGTCGGGCATCGTTTATTGACTTTGGCGCGCTTGTGACTGCTCTGGTTCGCCACACTTCTTTTTGCATTTGACCCGAGCTTTTGTTTAGTACGGGCCGTTGAATGAAATGCCATGTAACTAGACGGTTAAGATTGTGCCAGCTGGAGAACATACTTCTGCCAACTGATAACATCTAATTCTCCCAAGCCACGTTTGAATATTTACAATTTTAATTAAAAATTCCTGTGTCCTTTATCAGATTTTATTTTTGAAACACCAAACCTAATTATTATTTTTTAGAGCGAAAAGCAAATTAAATAATTAAATAATACATTATTTAAATTAATTAGTTTGATTATGACTTTTATTTTATAAAAAAATATTATTAATAAAAAATTTAATGCATCAACTGTTTTTTAAACTTAACAGTTTTTATTATTTTATTTTTTATATTTATATATTTATTAGATTAATTCGTATTTTTTTTCAATAAACATCTATATAATCATATTTTAATTACTTTATTTATTATATTTATCTATTTCATACTCAAAAGATAGTTAAATAAAAATAACACTATATATGTATATAAATATCTATTTAATATAAAATATATAAGAGATAAAGTGACCAATATGTAATTATATAAGTATATATTAAAATAAAATAGACAACTATATAGAGTAATCTAGTAAATACATAAATACATAATACCAGTGGTGGAACCAGAGAAGTGTTGAGGGGGGGCAAAATTTCCAGTCGCCGTCTGCCTGCTCGTGCTCGGTCGTCTCTGTCACCGTCGCCGTCGCCGTCCGTTCACTGTCTCTCTCGCTCGCCTGCTCGGTCGCCGGTCGTCTGCTCTGCAACCCGTCTCAGCCTCTCTCTGTCTCTGCCTCTCTCGCTCTCGCTCGCTCGAGCAGCAGCAGCTGCTGCTGCTTTAAATTTTTTTTTTAACTCTATTAAGTGAAACGCTTGAAACGGCGCCGTTTCACTTAGTAGAGTGTAAAAAAATACTGAAATGCCCCGAGAATTCACGTGAGAGGTTGTCTTCAACCTCTCACGTGAACGAGTCTCTGACTCTCTGCTGATGAGAGCGTCGTGGGGGGGGGGGGGGGGGGGGGGAGCAACGCAGCAGCCAGCAGCAGGGCGGAGCTCTCCCTATATAAGTCTTCATTGCCGCCGGCCGGGGGGGGGGGGGGGTCGTCCGCCCCCACACGACCCCCCCCAGCTCCGCCCCTGCATAATACTATAGTTGGACAAAATTCATTTAACCTACCGAATTTTTAGTTAATCGACAAAAAATTTAATTCGATTAACTGATTGTAAAATAATTCGATCGATTCGGTCGAAAGATTTATATAAATTTAGTTTTCAGTTCGGTTAACAGTCAACCAGTTTGGTTCGATTTGTTAACCATTAACCAAACTCTTTTTTCTAAAAAAAATTATTTAGTTAATATTTTTTTTGTTTAATTTTTTAATTCTATTAATTTTTTTACTATAAATATAAAATTTTATTGCAAAATAAAATTATTTTTTAATTTTTTGATAAATTTTATTTAGTTATATTACTTTTTTTTATTCTATATAAAATTTTTATTATAAAATTAAAAAAAATTAATTAGTTTGGTTAATTAACCGAATCAACTAATTTAGTTCGATTAATTAATCTAACCGATCGAAATAAAAATTTAATCGATTTTCATTAAAAATTTTAAAAAAATTAATTCGATTAATCGGCCATTTCGATTGATTAATTAATCAAACCGACTGATATCTATCTCTGTATAAAATAAAATGATAAAAGCTACCAAATTCAGGATATAACTGATATATTAAGCCTTAATCAAACTCAATTAAAATGTATACAAATATATCTTTCATTATATAGACACAAACATCTTTTCTTAGAGAAAAACGTAAACTTTCGTTAACAAAAAAAAAATGTTGACAGTGTTTTGGTAAATCTTTTTTAATTATGGATATTTAAATTTATAATATAACGTTACTAATATATTAAGACACTTAATCTATAGATAATAATATAATACTTATGAATGTATACACACGCATATTTGAGAATGTAAACACACGCATATTTGATAATAAAACTATGGAAATGGATATTGAAAATAGAAAGCGAATTTAGTGTGAAAAAATGACTAATGTTAAATTTTAATGATTAACAAATTAAAAGAATAAAGGCGTATAATTTATAGACAAACAACAATTTTAAAAATTTTAAAAAATTTAATAAGATTTTCATAGAGAGAATTCAAGCCAATATTCTCTTTATTATTTAAAAGGTTTAAGAAAACTAATGCTATTATATCTAATTAAAATTGTTTAATATATTTTAATCGCAGAATGTTACATTCAAATAGGACAACCAAAATTTTGATCATGCAATAAAAAAATTATTTTTTATTATTTATTTTTATTTTTTTACAAAAGTATTTTTTAAAAAATTGAGTTAAGATAAAAAAGACTATTTATTTTAATGATTGAATCAGGGAAAAATTATGCCCACAGCTATTCTTTTTATATATATATTTTTAATATTTTATAGTATTTTGGTCATTATATAAAAATATATAATAAATTCAAAATAAATTTATAAAAAATATTATTATATATAATAAACTGATGAAGTTAAACAAAAGAATTATGAAGCTTAAAAACGTTAGGTTCTGGGCTGTGATCGTTGAAACCTAAAAACAGAAAGAAAATAAATGATTGAAAACGTGAAAATTGGTTAATTTTGGAAGAAAATTAGTGATTGAAAACGTGAAAATTGGTTAATTTTGGAGCGGAAAAAAGTTGAAAAATGGCAGAAGGATCGCCAAAAGCCATAAGGTTGGTGAATTTCATATCAGAGGAACAGGTATTTGTTAACAAAATAACCTCTAAAACCCTAATTCTTTTCATTAATTTGTTCTTATGATTTCAATTTTTGGTTTTAATTAATTGATTTCTCGATGAAATTAATCAAATTTTGCAGCTAGATGAGGCTAAGAAAACAAGGGGTGAGCGGGTTGACGACGGCACCGCCCAGGGAGATAGGCCCCTCTATGAGGTTTGCCCTCTTCTAGATTACTTGTGATTAGCTAACACTGCGGTTACTTAATGAATGATTTCGCAGTTTAATATTTTGCTTTCACTTGAATAACTAATGCTCAGCTGGGTTTATGCATTTATGGTTAACTGTTTTGACTTGTGAAGGGGGATAATATTATTACAGTGCTATAATGTTATTCTGCATGTGATCGTTTGTGTTTACCCCATGAAGTGCAAAAGTATTTTATCATTTTTTTTAATATATGCCCCTTTTTACATCCACTAATGTAAATTTTAGAGGAGAATAAAGACAAGCGGGATGCAGAATTCAATGAACGGTTGAACCATAGTAAGTGCTTAGTGGATCTCAGCTAATAAATGCACCCAATTTTCCTGTTAGAAGTTGACCTGGGAAGCACAACATGATATATGATACAACGTTGTGTTGTTATGGCTCCCTAATCCCTCTTACTATCCCTATCATTATAGGAATCTGCGTTATTGCCTTCTCATTGTGTATGCTGTTCCACTTTTGTTATCTTGTTCAATTTCTTTGAGGTCTCTGGGTTGTTGCCTGGCTGAAGTAATTGCAACTGTTTATCATTTCTTTAAATTCCTTCCTCTACCCATCTTAGGGCTGCCCATTTTAAACTGGGGTGAAAAATGGGTCAAATAATCTTCCTTTGTATAATGGTAATAAGGAATAAGAATGAAAGTTTAATCACTTGTTTTGTTGAAGGACCTCCTAAAGCTTTGGATGAAGACGAGACAGAGTTTCTTGATAAATTGGAGATGGTGAGACTGTTGTAAAATCAGTAATCTTTAAGATTCTATTAGAAGTGCAACAATTTTCTGCTATTTATTTATTTATGGTTAATCAATATATTAGCTAGTGCTCTTATAGAAATGTCAGTTAAACAGTAGGACTTTGGACTGTTAGCCAATTAGACTCTTACATGCTAATGCAAACTGTTTAATGGTCGCTAAGCACACCACAGTACAATAGGATATCCTACACGCTCAAGATTGTTAACGCGCATGCATGATTTTATTCTTCTGCTAATGGTGATGGTGATAATTAATCATTACGACAGGATGTACTCTGCTAAACATAAGAGATAGTTTCACTTTTTTTTTTTCCTTTTTTCTGAATAGATAACTTTACATGTTCTGCAAAAATATTAGTTATGTAGCATTTATCAGAATTACTGATCCTTCTAAATTTTTTATTTTTGTTTGTTTTGTGTTATTGTGCAAACAGTCAAGGAGGGAATATGAACAGCAAAAGGCAGATGATGAAGCAGAGCAGCTCCGGAGTTTCCAAGTAATTTACTAACTAATTTTGAGCTGAAGAATTATTATCATTTTGAGATGTACAATTGTTTGGGAATTCTTGAATTTTCTTTGACACATATTTAGAAATCCAGATTCAGTAATTGGCACTGAAATGGTATGTTTTATTGAATCACCGTTATTATTTCCTTATGGGAAAAATTAATCTATTGTTAGAAATTTTGCTCCATTGGAAAGTTAGAGCTGGACAGTCTAATAGATCTATATATCTGTTGGTGCTATATTATTCAATCTATAGGAAACGAGAACCACTTTAGTTTTGCTATCCATTCTACCATGTGTTGCTTAGATCAGTCCCACTAACTCTTCAAAAATAAACATTTCTGAGTTGCATACAAATTCTTCATTGGTGCACCTTTTTAATCCGCTAACTGTTTGTAAATCCCTCGTTTTTTTAATCCGCTAACTGTTTGTAAATCCCTCGTTTTACTTTTAGAATTTCTTATTTTGATTTTTAAACATTTTCTGATTGTGTTTAGAACTTTTCATCTTTGTTTTGTCTTTAATCTCAGATGGTTTGTCTGGTTTCTGTTTCAGGCAGCAGTTGCTGCACAGTCTATCACTGTTCATGAGTTGAAGGAAACACAACCTGCGCCTGTAGTTCAGATTAGTTTCATCGTGATTGTGTGAAATTTCAGTAACATTTTGTTGTTATGGGCAGGCTTTACACGTGAAACACACACAGGTGCCCTTGCAATGCACTTGTGGGTTAATGCGTGAGTATTTTCACTTTTCTGGTTTATATGTTGCACACGTATCAATTGATAATGGATTCTTATGGTTAGCATAATAGAAATATAGAACCAGCATGTTATGCTTTTGAAAATTTTTGATACTTGGCAGTTATGTATATCAAATTATCTGAATTTAATTGTCATTATTTTCTGTAAGCAAAACTCAATGCCAGCAAACTTGAAAAACAACTCATAATGAAAAACTTATACCATAACGTTTGCAATGAAAATATAGCAATTTATCAGAAGTTCTACTCTCTCTTACTGTTGAAATCTTTCTTGTTTTACTGGTCTTTCTCATCTTTCTTCATTTCTTTCAATATCTTTCTTACTTAAAATCCTCACAGAAATGAATCTGTTCTGTTTCTTAGAGAATTTTTCCAACACGAGGCGAAACATTTCTATTTCTAGCATATTTGGCATACAGAGGGGATCTTTTGAGGATCAAACGACAAACAGGAACTGCTGATTTTGATAAAGTTTCATCTGGTTTGCGAACACAAATTTCCTGACACCAAGATACATTACCTGGTTATTGATTTAAGGATACATTCACTATGTATTTTATGGATAGCAATCGCATCAGTAAGTTTTACATTTTGACAATCATGCTCATTCCTGGCATTTGCTTTCTGTGCTGTGATGATCCTCAACCCAATTAGATCACCTGTTCTTTTGAAAGTTTACTTGTGTCCAATTACATGTTCCATTGAAGCCAATGTTGAACTTTGTTGTTAATATGTTTATCACCCAGAGTTGGTATGCTAATTGTAAACTTTTTTCTGCATACAGGAACAGAAAGTTGGTGGAAAGAGAAACCCGCCTAGTCTCCCAATAAGCATGATTATTAAGGTCAAACCACAGGCAAAGAAAGCAAAAAAAGATGAAAATGTTGAACCTTCAGACAATGTGAAAGCAGCTGGTGTTGAGAGAGAAAAATCTTCAGACGTTGTGAAAACACAATGATGGTGCTATTGAGTTCCATGATGTGACTAAAACTGGTCTTGTGTCATACAGTGATGAAAGTGAAGACGAAGACCAATATGTTTGCTAGTGATATTTTGGATATTTATAATTATTTGATTTAATTTCGTAAATTTGCTTTACTTCAGTTTGCTATGTCCATTTCTCCATGGAAGCATGTAAAATCAAGTTTGGAAAAAATTGAAAATTGAAAATGAAAATGAAAATTGAATTGTGAAATTGGAGAGAAATGATGAGAAGAAAAGTATTTATATTAAATGAAAATGGAAGCTACAAAATAAAGATTACAATTAAAATTTATTCTCTCTTTCTACAATTTTTCTTACTTTCTTACACTTGTCACTCAACTATACTATTCTATTTATAGGAGTTTCATTGCTCCGTCATTAAAGTTTCCTTTTAGAATAAGTTTCATACTTAATCTTCTAGGTTAAGTATTTGACTTCAAGATAAGATTCTGGTAATCTTATGGGCTAAGTTTTGGATAACTCTTCAGAAGGATTTTAGATTACTTTCTAAAAAAGTTTCAATAATTTTAACACTCCTTCTTGAGACTTTTCTTGAAAACTTTAAACAAATTTCTCAAAAATTCAAATATAGAAACTGACAATGGCTTTGTTAAAATATCTGCAAGTTGCTCTTTTGTTCTGCAATAAGAAAGTGTTATTTCTCCTTCCTTTTCAGCTTCTCGAATGGCATGAAACTTTACTTTTATATGCTTGGTTATACCATGTTGCACTGGATTTGCAGCAATCGCAATAGCGAATTTGTTATCAATTTTTAATTCTGTAGGAGTAATCTGTTTCAAGTCTAGATCTTGGAGAATCTTCCGCAATCAAATAGCTTGATTTGAAGCAGCAGCAGAGCAGCAGTAGCAACATACTCAACTTCAGTAGAGGATTGAGCAACAATTTCTTATTTCTTTGAGTACCATGAGAAAACTCCTGAGCCAAACGAAAAAATATAACTAGAAGTTCTCTTTGTATCATCAACACATCTTGCCCAATCACTATCCAAATACCCTATTAAACTCAGATTTTCAGCAGCTTCATACCAAATTCCATAATCAGTTGTGCCTTTCAAATATATGAGAACTCCTTTTGCAATACCAACATTAACATGGCTTCGAGAACTCATAAATCTGGACAAATAAACTGCATCGAACATTAAGCCAGGTCAATAGAGCAAACTACCAACTAAGCTCCTGAATTGAGTTGCATCATTCAATCATTCACCATCATCCT
This sequence comes from Garcia nutans, assembly GCA_947685225.1. Taxonomy (NCBI): domain Eukaryota; kingdom Viridiplantae; phylum Streptophyta; class Magnoliopsida; order Malpighiales; family Euphorbiaceae; genus Garcia; species Garcia nutans. Next base: position 9,827,744 of record CANTUV010000010.1, on the reverse strand, counting down.
TTGAGACTTTCATATTTTGAGCTAACGGTGTAGCCACAGACTTGCAGGTGTCCATCTTGAATTTTTTTTAAATATCAAATGCATATTTCTTTTGAGAAATAAAGATTCCTGAGCTGCATTGATTAATTTTCATCCCAAGAAAATAATGAATAAGTCTCAAATCTGACATCTCAAATTCTTGCTTTATTTCTAACTTAAAATTATTCAGTAGCTCAAGATTATTGCCCGTAAGCAACAAATCATCAACATAAAGTGAAATAATGAGTTGTTTTCTATCTTTGCAACTTTTGACATAAAGTGTAGTTTTGTTACTACTCCTCCTGAATCCTTAATGAATCGAGTGTGAATCTATCTTGCTATACCAAGCTCTTAGTGCTTATTTCAAGCCATATATGGTATTTTTGAGCTTATAAACAAAATCTCCACGCCCTTCTACTTCAAACCCTTCAGGCTGCTCAACATAAATTTCTTTCTCTAGTTCTCCAGTTAGAAAAGCAGACTTCACATCCAAATGATGAAGTTTTCATCCTAAATTTACAGCTAGAGCAATAATTAATCTGATGGTGTCATGTCTAGCAACCGGAGCAAACGTGTCTTCAAAATCAACTCCAAGCTGCTAAGCGTAGCTCTTTACCACCAATCTTGCTTTAAATTTGTTCACAGAACCATCAAGATTAAATTTGATTCTATAAATCCATTTGACACCAATAGCTTTCTTGTCTTTAGGTTTCTCAACCAATTCCCAAATTTTATTCTTGTTTATCATCTTTATTGACTTAAAGGCTTCTTAAAAATTATTGGGTTCAACAGTAATAAAATTGCACCTCTTATAAACATCTGCTAGAGACTTGACTTTGCAAACTGGAGAATCTGTAGTTGAATCAACAGTAGGAGAAGAATTAAAGCTAGAATTTTGATCAAATAAATCAGAGGAATTGCTTGACTTTGGATTGGAATTTGGCTTTAATGTAGACTCAAACTTCTTCCAAGCAACTTATTTTTTTCAAAATCCCAGTAGCTACCTTCATTTACAGTTACATCTCTACTGACAAAAATTTTCTGGGTCTTCATATCATAAATCTTGTATCCTTTTGACTTAGAAACATAACCAATAAGAATTTCAACTGAAGCTTTTTTTTTTATATCAAGTTTAGTTCTATTAGCAGCAGGAATATGAGAATAGCAAACAAATCCAAAAATCTTCAAATGTTTAGCATAAGGCTTAATGTCTAACCAAGTTTCCATAGGTGCCATACCATCGACTGCTTTCGTAGGCAATCTATTTAGCAAATAAACTGAAGTGTAGACAGCCTCTGCCCAAAATGCTTTTGGCAAGTTCTTCTCAAACAGTATACATCTTGCCATTTCCATGACTGTCTTATTCTTCCTTTTTGAGACTCCATTCTGCTGAGGAGAGTAGACAATAGACAATTGATGTTTAATTCCATAGTTTTCACAAAATTGGTCAAATTGACTTGAGTTATACTCTGTCATTATCTGATCTGAGAGTCTTAATTCTGCAACCACTTTGGTTTTCAACCAAAGCTTTAAATTTCTTAAACACACAAAATACTTGACTTTTACTGCTCAGAAAATAAACTCAAGTCATTTTTTGTAAAATCATCTATAATAAGATGGAGTATTTATTTTGACTCAAAGAAGCTGTCCTCATTGGCCCACAAAAATTAGTATGAACCAACTCTAGCTTTTCTTTGGCTCTCATCACACCTTCGACAGGAAAGGATTGTCGGTGTAGTTTTCCTTCTTGACAACTCTCACAAATTTCATCGGATAAGCAAATCTCAGGCATATCTCTAACAAAACCAGTAGATTGCGTAAACTTCAATGATCTCAAATTAAAATGACCAAATCTTCTATGCCATTTAAGACTTTCATCAACTTTGACACTGAGAGCATGCTCCTTAAGTGAAGCAGAACTTAAGGAAAATACATCATCTAGCATTTGAACTTTTATAATTTCGACACCCCAAGGATCAATAATTATGCGTTTTTTACTAGCAAAATGAAGAGAATAATACTTATGCACCATTTGAGCCACACTAATTAAATTATAAGACAAATTTGGCACAAAGAGAACATCAAAATTTTGCTTTGTACCTTCCTTAGTGTTGGTGGCTCCTGACCCTTTGCCTTCAGCTTGTACAACTACTTCATTTCCTAAGACAATTTTTTTCTTAATTGTGTTATCAAGTGAGCTAAACATTTTAGAATTCTTGGCCATGTGGTTGGACCATCCACTGTCAATAAGCTATGTCAAGTTGTTTGTAGGACTTGGCTTTTGAGTTGCCATAAATAAGTGAGCTGTTTTTTCTTCTAAATCTTTTGTATAATTGGCTTGTTGAGGAGATTGTTGTGGTTGATTGAATTGTTAAGGTTGTTGATTTTTCTTGACTCTGCAAAATTTCTTCGTGTGTCCCATTTTGTTGCAAAAAGCGTAGTGATACACCAGTTTATTTTTAAACTAACAGTTCTTCTCCGCATGATTTGACTTTTTGCAAATGCCACAAGGAGGAAATTTGGCTTGCTTGTTTGGTTCCTTATCGGTTTCAGCTGTCTTGCTCTTATAATGCTTATTCTGATTTTTGAAAAAATGCTTCTTATTTTTATGCTTGGCTTGAAAAGCATTCTCAACTGGTTCATCAATTCTGATGGAAGCTCTCTATTCATGCGCCTGCAACTTGCTAACAAGTTCAACGATTGAAATAGTACTTAAATCACATGACTCTTCAATAGTTTTAATTTTTACCTTAAATTTATCGGGAACACTGATCATAATCTCCTCAACTATTCAATAGCTGCAATTTTTACTTTAAATTTATCGGAAACATTGATCATAATTTTCTTAACTATCTTCTCAATATAATCACTCACGCTCAAAATACCAATGTAAACTTAAGTATGGAAAAAATTAAAAATTAAAAATTAAAAATGAAAATGAAAATTGAATTGTGAAATTGGAAAGAAACGACGAGAAGAAATGTATTCGTATTAAATGAAAATGAAAACTACAGAATAAAAATTACAACTAAAATTTCTTCTTTATTTCTACAACTTTTCTCACTTTCTCACACTTATCAAACAGCTACGCTACTTTATTTACAGTAGTTTCACTACTTGATCATTAAGTAGAGTTTTCTTCTAGGATAAGTTTTATAATTAACATTCTAGGCTAAGTATTTGACTTCAAGATATGATTTGGTAATCTTATAGCCTAAGTTTTGAATAACTCTCTGGAAGAATTTTAGATAACCTTTTAGAAAAGTCTCATTAATTCTTGCAAAGCAGAGCCAGGGTATTCATCTACACAAGAAAGACAATGGAAAATCAGAAGGATGCATTTAATTTTAAAACAATAAGGTTAGCTTGGATTTGAATATATATATATATATATATATATATATGCTTTGCGCATCTAGAAAGCAAATGTAATCAATGTTGAGTGGGAAATCCTTCAATGAGATGTAATTGATGGTTTGTGAACTCCATTAAAGTAGGTTAGCGTATCACGAAGATAGGTCAACGGCCAAATCGTTATGTTAATCAGAGTCAGATGAGCATTAGGAGGAAATATTGGGAGGGAGAACTGAAAAAGACATTTTGTTCCTCTTTTTTTCAAAGGGAATTTGGTTGACTCTCAGACAGAATTCTGGAACTCGGCAAAAAGCTCCTCTGCCTCCTTCAGTTCCTCCTCGCTGTCCTCCCGGCAGCCCAGCGTACTCCCACTACTACGTATTTCACTCACCGTTACACAATGTGATTTATCGGAAAGTCATTTGTTTTATTTATCTTTCATTTCCAAATATAATATTCATTTTTTTTTCCAAGTATTGTATTTATATGTGCAACAACATTATTCTTTTTGAATTTTAATATTCAAACTTTTTTGGCAAAAAAAACCAATTTATTGGCTTGCACCATTTTATTAAACAGTTGAACTTAATTCTAAGAATTACAAATTCTTATTTCGTTGTTTAATCCAGAATTTATTCCATTATGTGGATTTTAAATCGATGTGCAAACAATGAGCTTTTATTAATAAAAGCGGACGTATTTTCAATTTTAATCATCAGTTATAATAATATGCTTGTAACTTCTATCAATAAAATTAAAAAAAAATAGAAAGCAAACATTGACATTTACAAGTTCTATTATATTAGTAGAACTGTGTGGTCTATAATTAAGAAAATTCGGACGTATAACTTAAGCAGTTTTGGCACTCATGTGAAGTGCTACTAAGGAGGCATAGAAACCATCATGGATGTTGATCAGAGTCTCATGCCTTCCTTTCTCCACAATAAGTCCATTTTTAACCACTGCGATAACATCTGCGTTCTTTATTGTTGATAACCGATGAGCTACCACCACTGTAGTCCTGTCAATCATTACTCTGTCTAATGCATCTTGAACCACTCTCTCCGATTCAGCATCTAATGCACTAGTGGCTTCATCTAGTAGTAATATCTTTGGACTCTTCACTATGGCTCGAGCTATGGCTACCCTTTGTTTCTGTCCACCAGATAATTGCATTCCTCGCTCCCCTACCACTGTGTCGTACCCCTGCATTTTGCATTGGCATTGTAGTTTAATTCAACATTGAAATATCTAAACACAAACATCAGAATGAAAGGATACCGAAATTTGAATCATTGATGTCTTATCTTGTTCATTATGTTGTTTTCTCACCTGTTGTAAGCTACTGATGAATTTGTGCGCATTGGCCAACTCTGTTGCAGCTAAAATTTCTGCCTCAGTTGCATTTCCTTCCTTTCCATAAGCAATGTTGGCACGGATTGTGTCATTGAATAGAACAGGTTCTTGGCTTACAAGCCCCATCTGCTGCCTTAACCATTTCAATTGAAGTTTCTGAATTTCAATTCCATCAAGTGTGATGTGACCTGAATCCGGATCATAAAATCTTTGCAACAATGCAATTACTGTTGATTTGCCACTTCCACTTTCTCCAACCAGGGCAACAGTCTGAAAGAAATTGAAACCCGTGGCCATCAATATTGTTTTAAGGTAGTGCTTATTTGCAGTTAAATAAAACAAACGGTATTTCAGCATAGTACATAAAAGTTACCTTTCCAGAACGAATAGTCAAGCTGAGGTCCCGGAAAATCTGAATATCTGGCCTAGATGGATACTTAAAGCTTATATGATGAAGCTCAATTTCTCCCCTTACACTTTCTATCGTTGTTCCTGACTCATCACTAGGATCTATGTTAGACTTCCTGTCTATAATCGCAAATACAGAGGAAGCTGCAGCCTTTGCTTTGGTGGTGTCAGCCCCAATAGAACTTGACTGCGAAATTCCTACAGCTGCCATAGTCAAAGCAAAGAAAACCTGCAAAATGAATGAAGGCTCCAATATCAATTAAAAAAATATGTCGTAATTGTTGACTTCAAAATTTCCAGAAAATAGTTTTGACATAAAAGATATACCCACTTGAAAAACATCTGCAAATGTTATGTGGCCTCCCTCAACTAATCTAGCTCCCGCATAGAAACTAGTTGAATAGAAACAGAACAAAAAGAAGGAGGACATTCCATATCCTATGCCACTGATTAACCCTAACCTTACTCCTGTCCTCTTGGGGCCTTCACATTTATTTTCATATAGCTGCATCACCTTCTCTTCAGCACAGAAAGAAGCAACTGTTCTGACACTCCCAACAGCGTCATTAGCAACTTGACTGGCTTCTTCATACATGATCTGCAATAATTTGGATTTATCTTACAGTCAATAATATTAAATGGATATATTTAAATAACACTAAAGCAAGTTTGGTAGTAGTTCATACAGGTTGAGAATTCATTCTTTTCAATTATGTATAAATTTATTTATTTTCCTTTACATTAACTTTAGCTTTCCACTGCTAAGTCAAGCTGATAGATTTAGCGCATACCTTTGCATCTGCACTGAATCCTTTCATGAACTTTACTTGAACTATTCCATTAATACCCATCAGAGGAACGAGTGCAAGGATAATGAATGCCAGTTGCCAACTTGAGGTGAAAGCAATGACCAAAGCTGCAATAGTTGTTGCAATGTTTTGTACCATCTGAGCAAGTGCATCGCCAACTAGTGCTCGTACAATTGCTGCATCTGTTGAGAGCCTAGCACCTATTGCACCGCTTGAGTGCTCAGGTTGATCGAACCAACCCATCTCCATATAAACCACCTTCTCAAAACATATAGATCTGATCCTTTGAATTAGCCTTGACCCAGCTACTGAAAAGAAGTATGTCCTAAATGGATGTACCACAAATGATGCCAGACCAAGGGTCATAAACATTAGTGCCCAGAACTTTGAATCCTTTCTCAGTTCATGACGTGGTTCAAAAAATGTTTTGATTGCTTTTGAAATTAGTATACCGTAAATTGGAAATATTGTACCATTGATACTTGCAGCAATAGCGCCCATTATGAGAACTGGAACTTCTGGCTTGTTAAGATAGGCAAGGCGACGGATTGGGACCTTTGGAATTTGTTCTTTTGATGGAAAATCTTCTACATCTTCCAGGTCATTATTAGGGCCATTGAGTCCAGTAGGTAAACCAAATGAGAGTGACAGCGAGTGATGGCTACTATTTCTTGATGATCCCCTACTTATGGAACGTTTCAATGACCTTCTCTGACTTGACTGTCTAAATGATTCCATAGAAAATTCTGATCTGCTGTGATCATGTGCTGCTTGTTCCGACTCTTTATTTACTTCCTGTAAGCGTATCAACTGGGAGTATGCTCCATCAGGATCCTCAACTAGTTCTAAATGTGTGCCTGACATATGACAAATATGTCAATTTACTTGATTATCCAAAAGTCATATGCACATGCAAGAAAGTGCAATATTATTTTCTTGTGCAAAGTGACATAAATTCCAAGACGATGCTGGGAAAATCAGGAATTAAGCAGTGGAAAGTAATGAATGAAACTACAGGAAATGATAATCCTTAGCTTGTCATGATTTCAATAATTTGCAGATATCCACTATCCAGAGAAGATGACAAAAATTAACAAACTAAAGAACATCTCCAAAGTAAAGAAGTGCACGTGCCGCAATAAAAGAGCAACTTGCCTACTGGATAATGCACAACACGCCGACTAGAGAATGCTTATGTTATGGCTATAATTGCACAAGATACCTTTTTCAACCATCTTTCCTCGATGAATGACAGCAATTGTATCAGCATTTCTCACAGTGGTTAATCGATGAGCAACAATAAGAGTGGTTCGATTCACCATAATCCTGTCTAATGCCTCTTGCACTACCCTCTCAGATTCTGCATCAAGTGCACTGGTAGCTTCATCTAAGAGTAAAATTCGAGGGTCCTTCAGGATCGCTCTTGCAATTGCAATTCTCTGCTTCTGTCCACCAGAAAGCTGAGTTCCGTGCTCGCCAACCATGGTATCAAGTCCCTGGATACAAAATCCAAAATCAGCAATTCATATGATTTGAAACAAAAACTTTTGATTGAATAAATAGGTACCTGAGGCAGTTTATCAATGAATTTTGCAGCATTGGCAAGTTCAGCTGCAGCTCTTATTTCTTCAATTGTTGCACCATCTTTTCCATATGCAATATTGTCCCTAATGCTAGATGTAAACAACGCAGGTTCTTGGCTGACAAGACCAATTTTTTCTCTAATCCATTTAAGTTTAAATTCTCGGAGGTTAATTCCATCTATGAGAACTTCGCCAGATTTTGGATCATAAAATCTCTCTATCAGGGCGATTACCGTTGATTTCCCACTTCCACTATGCCCAACCAAAGCTGCTGTCGTGCCACTTGGAATAAAAACAGAGAATCCACTAAATATCTCCTCATCTGGTCTGGCTGGATAACTGAAATATACATCCCTCAACTCTATATCTCCACGGATGTCATTCAAAACTTTTCCATTTGTATCGTTAGCATCTATCTCTGGCTTTCTATTGATCGTCTCAAACATTTTATATGCTGCAGCTTGACCAGAAGCAAATGCACTCATACAAGGAGATGTCTGCCCTAAGGACCTGCAAAATTCATAAATTCATCAAACAAGAAATTAATAAGTCGCTTGGAATATATATACATTGACATCAGAACTCAAAAGTGGAACTCACATTGAACCAGTCAACACAGCAACAATCACATTAAGAACTTGTCCCCCGGTATATCCTGATTCTAAGATCATCTTCGCACCAAACCAAACAGCCAAGGCATAGCTACAGAATATAACTAACATAACTAAGCCAATACCTACACCGGAAGCAATGCCTTCATGCACACCTGATTCGTAAGCAGTTTGAAGATGCTTGTTGTAAATAGTTATAGCTCGCTTCTCTCCAGTATATGATGCAACCTGGAATATCAAATACTCACAGTCATGCTTCTACCAAAAAAGAAAAAACTAGCAAACCTCTCAACACAGTTCATTGGAAGTCAGTATAATATTTTCCAAGCGTTCTTTAACATACAGTTCTAATTGAGCCAACTGTCTGCTCTACTAAAGTAGCTGCTTCTGCATAAGCATTTTGTCCCCGAGTTGCCATCCTCGATATCAAAATGGACACAGTTGCACCAGCTGCCACTAGCAGGGGAATAGCAGATAACATAACAAGGGCAAGCTTCCACCCTTTGACAAATGCTATTGTAAAACCCCCAAGGAATGTTGCCGTCAATTGCAGAAATTTTCCAACCTGCACGAATCAATCAGGCCTAAATTAGCCCCAGGTTAAAATTTAATCAATGAAATTTCCCCTTCCCTGTAGAGATTTATCATACCTTTTCACCCATCGCATCTTGTATAAGAACAGTATCACCAGACATTCTACCAACAACCTCTCCAGTACTTGTTTCCTTATCAAAGAAAGTAATATCTTGTCTGAGTATGGTTTTCAGATAATAACTCCTTATCCGTGCAGCCTGTCTTTCCCCTGTGACCATCCAGCAGGTCACCTCTGGCAAACAACAAATGCAGGATTTCATTTCCATTTATCCAAAGTGCTTTACAAAATGTTCAATTGGGAAATTTTAAATTTAGAGACGAACTTACGAAGAAAGGCAGCTGCTCCAGCTCCTACTGCCAAGTAAACATATTTTAAAGAGACCTGACAAATTTTCCAAGCACCAAAATCAGTAAACAATTCCAAGAAATCCCAAGAGAAAAAAGAACTGATTTTTGATTTTGTTTCTTTGACCTTGGAAACTTTATCAACCACGTCATTATCAGCCTGATAATTTCCAAAAGAATCGATCATTTGTCCCAATAGCAATGACATGATAGGCATAGAAACTCCATTTCCAGCAGCACCAATAGTGCCAACAATCATCAACAAAATATCAACGGAATCAGCAAACGAGAATAGCTTAAGAAATGGAACTGTTTTAGCTTTTTCTTTTTCTTTCTCATCTTTCCTACTTGCATTAGAGCCAGAATCTTTCTGGGCCACCTGTTCTTCGATTCTCGATGTGTTAGCCTCATGAATATTTAGATCGCCGCCGCCAGTCTCCTCCGCCATAGCATATAATCAAACTCAGAAATTCAACTAACTATATCAAAAACCAGAGTGCTTCACAGGGGAAATATTTTATAGATTATATTGCGGCTGCTGAATCCATGCAAATGAAACGCGGTGTCTGAAACTTAAAAGTAGAAGAAACAAAAACATGAAGCCGCTCATGGCCGGTTATACAAAACAACAATTCACATAAGTCAATTAAAAAATTCAAAAAATTAACAAAAGGTCTCAAGCAGATCAACCCAGTTAAATAAAGAACAACCCACCTTTTGCACACATAATTATAAAACCAGGATCATAGAATCTATAACTTCTATCTTATTTCACGAATATATTTATAAAGCGGCATTCTAGCATTTGAATTTTAGTCCATTACTAATTTCACAAATATATATATATATATATATATTATAGGACACTGTTAAACGTACCAAAAAAATCTACAAAATATACAAAATTAAATGTGATACACTAAAATAGCCTTATTAAAATTTTGTATTATATTGTAAACTATGCTGCAAAATTAAAAAATAATTTATTACTTATTTAAATTATAAATACAGATTTAATACAACAATGAAAAGCATTAACTCATATGATTCGGTTGGTCAATGAATGGGACGTTTATGCATTCATATGCTTTGCTTTTTTAAATATAGAAATCTTTTGACTGTTGAATTTAATTTCTGATAAAATACTTATCCAGCTTATGGATGCCATATACAAGGAGGAGGAGTTCTAAGTTCAACTCTTTTTTAGCACACAAGTACAGTCAAAAAGACAAAACTGCCCTCTTTCCAGGATATATATATATATATATAATATAATATGAAAAATCAACTTCAATATTGATAATAGGGTTTGATTGCAAAATAAATTTGATGAACTCGCTCTATCTAGCAATCCTTTTCATTCACCTATCACAATAAAAACGTATTTATTTAATTTATTTATTTTGATTTATAGCTTTTCTTTCTAATTCTGAAGTATAGAATCAGTAATTTCAAGGGTTCTAATTTTACAGTATACATAAAGTAATCTGATTTTCATGAGTCGATGCATAAACTAACTGAGATTGAATGAATCATCATAAACAAACCTCAACAAATTTTTCTTTTTTTTTAAAAAAAAAAGCGAAAAGTATATATGCAACTGTTAGGCTCATTCAACCCATAAAAAAATTAGTTTGGTGAAATGTAATATTTGACTAGATGAAATAAGAAAAAAAACATTTATCATATATTTTTTATTGTTGTAGCCATAATTTGAATAGTAAAAGTTAGACACAAATTAGGATATTCACACATATTTAAAGGCCTATAAATAACCTTCTTTCATTTACTTCAAAATATATAAGAGAGAAAAAATAAGTGAGAAAAAAAAATTTAAGTAGTTTGTAAGATAAATATTATAGAATTATTCTCTAGAGAAGTATTTAGATATTTTCTCCAATATTAATAATCTCAAGTAGTCAAATATGGATTACTTGAGAAGTTGTTGTACTTGATTTCTTTGAATTAGTGAATTTTATTTCGGAGTTTGTCCTATAATTTTTTTCTTTATATTGGAGGATTTTTCATGTTAAATCTTGTGTCTCTTATTCTTATGGTTATTCTTTACTTCTTACTATTGTGTATTGATTTACACAATTAATTATTGACTAAGATTTCAATAAGTGATATCAGAGTTTGGTTCTTTAAGTGTAGAATTAATTGTGTAAATTTGAATGAGGACAGACACTATGATTAAATTATCGGCTTCAAATTATTTAATTTGAAAGTCGAAGATGGAGGATCTTCTCTATTGTAAGGACATGTATGATCCTATATAATTAGAATCTAATAAGCCAAGTAAAAAAATTAGATGATGATTTGGAGAAGATGCACAAAAAAACTATAGGTACTATTCGACAGTGGGTAGATAATAATGTCTACTATCATATAAGCAAAGAAGTTGATGCATAGAAATTATAAAAAAATTTAGAAACCATGTATGAGAGAAAAAGTGCTCATAAGAAAGTTTTTTTCATTAGAAAGCTTGTAAATTTGAAGCTAAGAAATGGACGATCAATTGCAGAACACTTGAGTGAGTTTCAAAAATTAGTAAATCAATTGAGCATCATGAAGATAGCCCTAGATGATGAATTGCATGCATTATTACTCTTGAGTTCCTTGCCAAATAGTTGGGAGACCTTGATGGTATCTCTCAGTAACTCTGCCTCAAGCAGTGTTTTGTCTTTATCATCAGTAAAGGACAATCTTTACACTGAAGAGACTATAAGAAAGGATATGGACATTGATACTTCACAGGCTCTTATTACAACCGCAGAGAGCAAAGGTAGAAGTAAAAGCAGAGATCCTAAAGGGCGTTATAATCTAGAGACAAGTCACAATTGAAAGTGAAATTCAGCTGTTATCACTGTGGCAAAGAGGGGCATATGAAAAGAAACTGCAAAGTTTGAAAAAGAGAATAAAATGATGAGAAAAATCAAAAGAAGGCGGATGATCAAAATACCACTGCAACCGTTGCTGATGATAATGAAGAAATGGTTGTACACTCCATTGTTGAGGAGCATGGCATGATTACTAATACTGATATGGAGTGAGTTATTGATTCAGCATCATCATACCATGTTACACCAAGGAGAGATGCCTTTATTATGTACAAAGCAGGTAATTTGGCAAAGTAAAAATGGATAATACCAGTTACGCAGATATAGTGGGTATTGGTAATGTCTGTGTTCAGAAAAATATTAGTTACATGTTGATTTTGAAGAATGTGCGACATATACCATATTTATTCCTGAATTTGATTTCTTCTCATATCCTGGATCTAGATAGTTATTACAACATCTTTGGTGACAAAAAGTGAAAACTCCTTAAAGGCTCAATTGTGATTGCTAAAGGTAGATTGTGTTATACACTCTACAAGACTCAAGTGAAGACAATCAAAGGTGCACTGAATGCAATTGAAGATGATGTTTTGCCATACTTGTGACACAAAAGGCTGGCTCATATGAGTGAGAAAGGTTTACAAATTTTGATTGAGAAGTCTCTCATTCCCTTTGCCAAAGGTATGAGTCTAAACTCTTGTGATGATTATTTGTATTGCAAACAACACAGAGTCTCCTTTAGTATTTCATCTGAAAGAAAAAATAATATACTTGAATTAGTTTACTTTGATGTATGTGGTCCTATTTATGTGAAAAATTTAGGAGGTGGTAGATATTTTGTTACTTTTATTGATGATGATTCACGAAAGGTTTAGGCGTTTGTTCTGAAATCAAAAGACCAAGTTCTTAAGCGCTTTAAGTATTTCCATGCAATGGTGGAAAGAGAGAATAGAACATCCTTGAAGTGTCTTTGCAATGATAATGGAGGTGAATACACTTCAAAAGAGTTTGCAAATTACTGCTTAGAGCATAGAATTAAATATGAAAAGACATTTCTGGTACTCCACAACATAATGGTGTAACGAAAAGAACAAACAAAACTATCTTGGAGAAAGTCAGATCCATGCTGAAAATGGCTAAACTCCCTAAGCCATTTTGGGGTGAAGCACTCTACATCGCCTACTACTTGATGAACCGCTCTCCATTAGCTCCTTTAAATTTTGATGTACCTGAGAGAGTATGGTCCGAAAAAGATATTGCTTACTCTCACTTGAAGGTATTCGGATGCAAGGCTTTTGTCCATGTACCTAAGAAGCAGAGATAGAAACTTGATGATAGAGCTATTCTATGCATTTTTCTAGGTTATGGAGATACAGAGTTTGAATACCAGTTATGAGATCCAGTGAAGAAGAAAGTCATCAGGTCCAGAGATGTAATGTTCCATGAACACAAGACCTTGTTGGACTCTGAGCCATTAAAAAAAATTGTAAGTAGTGATGATATTCCTCTTTCTATATTAATTTCTCCTTCAATCAAAAATACCACAGATGAAGGAGAGTTGATTGAAGAATATGAAATTGATGACATGTCAGTACCAGTTGATTTTAATGATGATATCGGACATGGGGAGCAACCTCTTTCTCCTCGAACTATAGAAGAATCTCATGTCAGAAGGTCAACTAGAGCACATCATCCATATATCAGATATTTTAGTTTTGAGTATATAATAGTTACCGAAAAGGGGGAGCCAAAAAGCTTCCAGGAAGTTCAGAATCATAAAGAGAAGACTCAGTGGATGAAAACAATGCAGGAGGAGATGGGTTTTTTAAAAAAGAACAATACTTATGAGCTTGTTGAACTTCCAGAAGGTAAAAAAGCCTTGAAGAATAAATGGGTATATAAGCTTAAGATGGATGGAGAGAAGCTAGTAAAATACAAAGCTCGTTTGGTAGTAAAAGGCTTCAATCAGAAGAAAGAGGTTGATTTCGATGAGATATTTTCTCCTGTTATAAAGATGAGTTTCATTCGAGTGATTCTTGGTTTGACTGCTAGCTTGGATCTCGAGCTTGAGTAGTTAGATGTGAAAACTGTATTCCTTCATGGTGATTTAGGGGAAGAAATCTACATAGATCAACCGGCGAAATTTAAAGTAAAAGAGAAAGAACACATGATTTATAGATTGAAGAAGAGTCTGTATGGGTTGAAACAGGCTCCGAGACAATGGTATAAGAAATTTGACTCTTTCATGGTGAGTCATGGCTATATCAGAATAGAAGTAGATCATAGTGTGTACTTCAAGACATTTTTAGATGATAAATTTGTCATTCTTTTGCTCTATATGAATGATATATTAATAGTAGAATAAGATGCTATAATAATCAATGGTTTGAAAAAGCAGTTATTTGGCTCATTTGATATGAATGATTTGAGACCAGCACGATAAATTTTAGGCATGCAGATCACTCGTGACAGAAAAGCTAAGAAGTTATGGCTATTAAAAGAGAAATATGTTGAGCGGGTTCTAAGTAGATTTAATATGAAGAGTGCTAAGCCAGTTAGCACACCTTTTGCTAATCACTTTACACTTAGTAAGAAATCTTATCCTTCTACACAAAAAGAAAAGGAAGAAATGACGGCTATTCCTTACTCCTCTACGGTCGGAAGTTTAATGTATGTTATGGTTAGCACCCGACCAGATATTGCTCATGCTGTTAGTTTGGTCAGCAGATTTTTTTTTAATCTTGGTAAAGATCATTGCGAGGCAGTCAAATGGATTCTCAGATATCTGAGAGGTACTTCTAAGATACTTTTATGCTTTGGGGGCTCAAAACCAACTCTAGAAGAATATACAGATGCAGATATATCAGGTGATATTGATGGCAGGAAGTCGATTTCAGGGTATGTATTTACTTTTATAGGGGGAGCTATATCATGGCAGTCCAAATTACAAAAGTGTATTGCTCTATCCACAACTGAGACAGAGTATATAGCTGTGACTGAAGCAAGTAAAGAGATATTTTGGTTGAAAAAGTTTCTAGAAGAGCTGGGATTGAAGCAAGGTGAGTATGTGATGAATTGTGATAGTCAAAGTGCTCTATATTTGAGCAAGAATACAACATACCATGGTCGGACGAAGCATATTGATGTGAGATACCACTGGATTCGTGAAGTGGTGAATAATCAAGAGATATTTTTTAAAAAGATTCACACTGATAAAAATTCGACCGACATGTTGACTAAAATGGTGACTCATAACAAGCATCAGTTCTGCACTAAGATGGTGAGACTGAATGGTAATTAAGAAAAATATGTGTGAACATCTCCCCATGGATTAGAGGAAGAAATTGTTGGCTCATCCAACCCATGAAAATAATGGGTTTGGTGAGTTGCAATATTTGACTAGATGAAATAAGAAAAAAAAAGAGAAAATATTTACCATATTTATTTTGTTGTTGTAGCCATAATTTGAATAGTAAAAGTTAGACACAAATTAGAATATTCACACATATTTGAAGACCTATAAATAACATTTTTTTCATTCACTTCAAAATATACAAGAGAGAAGAAATAAGAGAGGAAAAAAGATTTCAAGTAGTTTATGAGATAAATATTAGAGAATTATTCTCTAGTTTCTTGATGTAATTAGCCAATGAGTAAAAATTTTGCTAGGGAGGTATTTAGATATTTTCTCCAATATTGGTGATCTCAAGTAGTTAAATGTGGATTACTTAAGAAGTTATTATACTTGATTTCTTTGAATTAGTGGATTTTATTTTGTAGTTTGTCCCGTAATTTTTTTATATTGAAAGATTTTTTACGTTAAATCTTGTTTCTTATTCTTGTGATTATTTTTTATTTTTTGCTATTGTGCATTGATTTACACAATCAATTATCGACTAGTATCACAATAGCAACTACTTGAATGATCGCATTTATTGAATTTTTCTGAAAAACATATTGAAAAAGAAAATATTTCTATTTTTTCTCTACTCATCTTAGCAAAGATCTTAATGAATTATTTAAGTCCAGGAAACAGTGCCTTATTTTCTGCTTCTACTGATTCCTGTCAAGAATCCCTACTTCGCTAGCTTTTTATTTACTTAATAGTGAAATTAATTACTTTTGTTTTCAGGACTTTTGTTTTTTTTTTTAAACTATAATTACATTTTTTGACAGCTCCAAGTTATTTTATTCAAAACTAATTTCTTGCCTTGAAGGACAAGAAAATTATATATATATATATATAATGAATTTTTGGATTTTACTATGATGATGACATGGGAATATTGCCACTTAGTGAAATTAATTTTTTTCAGCACTTTTACTTTACTAAAATCGCATTTTGACCCCTGCATTAAGATTTTTTTGTACAAAATTAATTTCTCGCCTCGAGGGCCAGAAGGAAAATATATAATGAATCGTTTGATTTTACTTCGACGATGGGAAAAAGGATGTTTGACTCAACAAAGAGACTATTCATCAGGTTTTAAATAATTTCAGAAGTAAAATTTTGGAAATGACATGTCAATCAAGGTCCTTTAGTTGCTCGATTTTGTGAAAGGGGCACAATTCAAATTGTTTTTAATTATATTGTTTACCTTCAAAGTTACGGTTTAACTGATGATCTTTTTATTGGATAAATATTAGAATTACTATTTTTCAAATTATAAATTTCGAGTTCAAATTTAAAAGAAAGACACATGAAAGAATTAAATTAAAAAAGTTGCACCAAAAAAGGGAGTAAATAAGATATTGATAGATTTGGGTTTGATATGAATAGAATTTAGGAAGATTGACAAAAATGAATAAACAAAAGATAAGTTAAGCCCGTAGAAATTGCAGGCGAAATGTATAGCCAGATAAAAAAAAAAAGTTGGCTTTCTTTTTGGACTTTAAAGCGATGTTGATAGCATTTTGGGTCGCCAAAGAAAAGAAAGAAAGATATACTTCCATTTTGGGCAGTTCCTATAAATTAAGATTCTTAAGAGGAATTGACCATACTATCCCTTCTAGACGTTGAATCTTAAGCCAAGAAGATACATGCACTATGAAAAAATAAAAAGTTGTATGGGTGCAATATGAAAAGTCTTTCTTTCACTTCTTTTCTGTTACTCTCTCCTCTTCCGTTAGCAAATAAATATTATTTTAGATGATAAATTTTATTAATAAATAGTTATTATTTTATAAAAATTAAAATTATTTTATATTTTTATTTTAATTTATTTTTATATAATTAATGTATAATAATAATATGAATAATAAATTAAAAAGAAGAGCAGTTTAATAAAATAGTTATATAAAATAAATTATTAAATAATTTTTTAATTTTTATAAAATTTTAAAATGATAATTATTTATGAACTGTTGGAGTATTTGATAGTTAATGGTTTTTATAATTTAACTTTATTAAATGTGTAAATTATCCTTAAAATACACTAAAAATATAAAATTTATAAATTCCACCCCCATATTTTTTTCCTTTTGTTGTAAGGAAATGATGAAATGGTCAAGTCCTATTTTCTTTATTATTACACTGATTAAAGGCTTAAAAAGTAAAAGAATTAGTATTACACTATATATATAATTGTTTTACTAATTCAATTTATTTGTCCTGTCCTCTTAACGTAATCAATCCCATCAAAAAATTCATTAAATTATCAAAGCAAATCTGACATATTAACAACTTAATCCTCTAATTGATGCTATTGTTATTATTATTATTATATAAATTAAAGGAAGCAGTCAAAGTTCACATGAGATCCAAGTAGCACCTACTGTTTTGTTTATTTGGTGGTGACTGACTGTGGGTTTGACATGTGTGGTGGTTTTGTAATTAAATAATGTACAGGTGGCAGTGTGGTAGTTTTGTTATTGTGTGTGTCAGCCATGACGTTTAATGTAAAAAACCGATGTATTGTGTAGCAGAAAAAATTCTAACAGACATCTAATTTATATTCCCATTTGTGATCAAGCCAATAAAAAATATAATTTAAAAATAAAAATTAATTAAAAATATTTTTAAAAATATTATGATTTAAATTAATATTTTTTATTGACTTGATTTATAAATAGAAATATAGACAAAATTGATAATAGAATTTCTGTTCTAGCAGTAGAAAGTGTTTGCAAAAATCACGGGATTTCCCGAAAATTCCGTTGGCAGATTTTTGTGGACTGTAGGGTTCCAACGCTTTTTGAAAAGGATTATATATATATATATATATATTTGTATAAATTGTTCAAGCTAGAGTTCAAATTATTTTTCATTTTTTAATTGATAAAAATATTCTTTTACTTTATACTTTTAATTTATCTTTTAGAAATACTTTCTCATGCATCATTTTTAAATAAAATATTCATTTTTATGAATATATAATAACTAAAATATAATATTTACTAGTTTCATCATATTAATTAAATATAAAATTTTAAAAATTAGATTAAATATTATAAAATAACAAATTAAAATAAACTACTAAATAATATATTAAATTGAAAATTTATAATAAAAAATTGAAAATTTCATTATTTTAGAAATTTATTATCTTATTCTTGTCTTTATTTCTTTACTTATTTCTATTAAAAAAATTTAAGGCAGCTAATTCTATTTTTATGTTTTTTTTTTAAAAATTGATATTAGTATTTCCATAAACATTGAGAACTACCTGTTCTTTTTACCAAATACTATGAGAGAGTAAAAAATGTTTTTAAATTTATTTGTAAGTATTAACAAGAATATGGGCAAAATAAGAAAAAGAAATATTCAATTATAGTAAAGAAATTTATTTACTTATATATTTTAAATTTATATAATTTTATTTATACTATATAAATATACTTTTTAATCTATTAATAAAAATTTATTTTGCATTATAAAAAATAAAAATATAGACAAAAGAAATTATTATAAATTTTACTTTTACGTTGGTAACTATAACTTATTCTTATTTTAAGTTAATTTTAATAATTTATAATCTTCAAAAACTATAATAATTTTATTTTATATATTAGTAACTTTTTATACTTCCATATCTATAACTTAGAAAAAATATATATGGAAAATAATTTATTGAAAAGAAATTTTCAATTAAGTATAAAAATAATTTTGTAAAATTGAAAAATTATTGATAAAATTAGTGAAGGCCCTAACAATTTATACCCTGGCAAGCTCTCATAAAAAAATAATTTATACTCTGGCAATATGGCCCTCCTTTTTCTAGTTGAATGTATTAAAAGTGTTTCTTTAAAATCAAAATCCCTTTTACCAAATTTAGATTTTGAAAAATAGCAGCTCAAAAAAATTTAGATTTTGAAAAATAAAAAGTGAATATTTAAAAAAATATATTTTTGTATAGAACTGTATTATTTATTTATTTATTTATGATAAGGAAGGTTTAAAGCCCAAACCAGCCAGAAACGTCAAAAGGCCACGGACCCAATCAGCAATAAGGTTCTTGTTAGCTAACGAACCTATCTGCAACTTGGTTCCCCTCCATACAAATATGCACAAAGCAGACCTTCCATGCCCAAAGGAGAAGATACAAAATACCAAAAAATTTTAAAAAATGGCATAGTTATAAAATTTGTATAAATAATTAGACCATAATATATAACCAAAAACAATAAATTGTTAATTAATAGTTTTACAAGTTTTTTGAAACGTCGAATTTCTAAAAAATATTTAAACTTTGCTTATATTTTCAATTCTATCATAAACTATTTTTTTGACAAATTGACACATAATCTTATTTTTTTTTTCAATCTTATCTTTTAATCGGATGGTCGCCTTTTGATCGGTACTTATGATGATGTGTCAATTCATCTTTATTTTTTTATTTCAAAATAATAGTTAATGTGCGATAATAAAAATTAACGCCCGTTAAAATAACAACTTTTTTAAAAGATTTTCTTACATAAATGATAGGCGTCAGAATCTATCTTTCGATTTTAATGCCCATCAAATATAAAAAAATTTAAAATCTAACCACTCCCTACTGATAAGAAAAAAAAAGGAAGTTGTTTCCCTTAACCCTAGCGTTGAAAAAGACGAGGAAAAGGGAAAAATAGACAAAGAAGAGCAAGTGGTCCACTTCTATCGCCCTTGTGCATGTTTTGGTTGCATTCACGTGTGTTGTAAGTGTTTTCTTTAGCTTTCTTATAATGAAAACTCATTTTAGCATAAAATATTATTGTGGTGGTAAATTAAAATAGGTTGGGCCAAATTTAACATATGTGGAAGGAATTAATTACAAAGGAAATTAATAATTGTGACAGTTACACAACTAGTTTCGTTGAGTTATGTGATGATGCTAAGAGAATAGGTTACAATATTGTACGGATATTCTATAAAATTGAGGGTTTGAACTCAAATGATAGTATTCGTGAGATAAAATCAGACAAAGAAGTGTTAGAGATGTTTAAATTCAATTGTAATGGGGCAATTAACATATATGTTGAAGGAAATGTGATTGAGGAGGTTGTGAGTGATAATGAGGAACGAGCTATTAGAGAGAGTAATAGTCATGGGGTAGGAGAAAGTGGAGCTTTTGCAAAAGTAGAGATTCACCAATCATAGACTTTTTATAAAAGTCAAAGTGACTCTAATGATTCTGATTACTTTTCCGTGGGTGGAAGTGACACTGATGTCGGACTATTGGAAGAGGATTTCTTCACAGATGATGAGGGGTACATAAATGCTTGGAAACATGCTAAGAATTATGAGAAAGGAACATTTGAACGTGATGAGCATTATGATAGCATGACTGAGGATTCTGCTTCTTTTGTTTGAACAACAAAGGAGAATCCAAAGTTAAAATGTGGAGATGAGGGTGATGAAAGTTTTGAAAGTGAATATCATGATTCTGATAATGAAGGAAGATCAATAGCTAGCAGTAAGTCAGATCTAGATGAAGCTATAAGCAAGAGGAGAAAGAAGAAAAGGGTGCAAACAGAGTATGATGCATAATGAGATCATCAACAATTGGAGTTTGTGATCGGTATGACCTTTGATGATGGCCATCAATGTAAAGATGCTATTTAGAAATGGGCAATTGTGAATGGCTATAACATAAAGTTTAATAAGTTATGCAAATCATTAGTTGAAGCGGTTTGTGAAGATGGATGTCCTTGGATGTTATATGAAGAAAAATGCAAGGAGTTACAACTGTTGCAATAAAAACTTTAAAAAATACACACTGGTGCTTTAGGAAAGTAATTAATAGTCAAGTAACTGCAAAATGGTTAGCTAAAGAGTACTTGCACAAGTTTAGGCGTAACTAGGGTTGGCAACGGGTAGGTTATCCGCGAAAAGTGCCCTACCTGAACCCGAACTCGTTTAGTTTTTAAAATATCCGAACCCGTTTAAACTCGATTATAGTTATACATGTACCCGTTTTAAACCCGTTTAATGCTACCTATTTACTATCTGAAGCCGTTTAATTACCCGTTTAAATATAAAAATATTATAAAATTTAAAATATAAATTATACTTTTTTAATTAAATAATAATAAATAAATATTTAATATTAACATAATTTTATTAAAAATAATTTTATACCATATTATTTTATAATTAAAATAAAATATAATAAATATATAATTAAAAGCTTAATAAAATATAATTAATATATAATCGGGTTTGGATAACGAGTACCCAATGGTCTATACTCGAACTCGATCTGCACCCATCACGGGTAGTAAAAATACTATTCGTACCCGCCTAAATCTATTTATAAACTATATGTACCCTATATAAATGGATTGGGACTGATCGGGTACCCGAAAGTACCCGACCTGTTGCCATCCTTAAGTGGAACCCTGAATTGGATGTAGAGGAATTAGCGAATGAGGTCAAAGACAAGTACTGTTTGAATGTAAACAAAACCACATGTTATCATGCAAGATGGAAAGCTTTAGATCTGCTAAGAGAATCACTCAAAAATCACTACAAGAAGTTGAGATCATATAAGATTGAATTGATGAGAGTTGACCTCGATAGGACTTATGAGTTTCATTTGAACACAGATATTGAGTCGGGCAAAGTGTTCTTCAAAAAATTCTTTGTGAGTATTAGTGCATTGAAAATTAGTTTCTTGAATGATTGTAGACCTATAATTGGATTCGACGGTTGTTTCCTGAAGACCGTGATAGGTGGTGCTCTATTGTTGGCATGTGGTAAGGATGAGAATAATCAAATGTTCCCTATATGTTAGGCAATAGTTGAGTTTGAGAATGAGTATAGCTAGTGATGGTTCTTATGCTACGTATTTGATTTCTTGGAGATCGGCGATAGTCTTGGGTGGACTTTCATGAGTGACCGGCAGAAGGTAAATATATATCTTTATTTTTTCTTAACAGGGAAATAAAATAGAATTTTTAATCGACAAATCACTTTTATTACACATTTCTAAATGTAGGGATTTAAGAAGGTTATCGATCAATTGGCACCACGAGTGGAATAAAGAAATTCCACGCGTGGAACCAAGAAATTGTGCAAGGCACATATACGATAATTGGAAAAAGAAACATGCCGACAAGAAGTTGAAGAAATTATTTTGGGGAGCAGTGAAAAGCACATATAAGGCAAGGACGAATGTTATATTGAACAAAATGAAAATGTTGATGCCCGTCAATATTGTTTTGGTCTTTAGGCTTAACTGATGAAAAATATTAACGCTGGTGGACTAAAATCGACGCCCATCAATTGAAAGTGGCACTTTGGCAAAAGCTAAATTAATGCGCACCAGATATTATTGATGCCTGTCAAAATTGTTTCAGTCTCTAGGCTTAACTGATGGAAAATATTAATGCCGATGGACTGAAATCGGCGTCCATCAAATGAAAGTGGCACTTTGGCATAAGATAAATTAACGGGCGTTGGATATTATTGACCCCCATCAATATTATCTCAGTTCTAGGCTTAACTGATAAAAAATATTAATGTTGGTGGACTGAAATCGACACCCATTAAATGAAAGTGGCACTTTGGCTAAAGCTAAATTAACCCGCGTTGGATATTATTGACGCCCGCCAATATTATTTTGGTCTCTAGGCTTAACTGATGAAAAATATTAATGTTGGTGGACTGAAATCGACGCCTATCAAATGAAAGTGGCACTTTGGCAGAAACTAAATTAACGCGCATTGGATATGGTTAACGTACATTAATGGAATAATTGAACTAATGTCTGACTTTTTGGGTCGACATTGACACTCATTAATAGTGTATAATGGCCGCTTTTACTATATATAACCCACCTGTTTAAATTAAACCCTATTTACATCAAACTAAACCATTCTTGCTTTAAGCACTAAATTTTAACTTATCCAACATCATATCTCCTCCAAATCGAATTAATTATGGGAAGAACATAATCAATAGCACATAAAAAGCGACCTACCAGAGGAAATCGAAGCAATGAATAACACACAAAGGCTAGACATGAGAGACCACCAAGAGAGCAGGTGACGACCAAGGAAAGACCACACCAAAGCCATTTAGGCATTCGATTTACAAACGAGGTACACAAAGAACGCTACAATATGATTAGAACTCAAAAATTAGTAGGTAGTAGGCCTTTGGATTTCAATGCACTAACACAAATAGGAATAGGAGAGGAAGTGTTAGATTTATACAGTAAGTTCTTTGGTGAGTCCTATTTTACAAAAATATCTAGTAACATTTTTGTAAATCATGTCTGTGAATTCTTTGCATCCCTTAATATTAGCACATTTGGAGAAATGACCTTTGTATTGAAGGGACAACCTAGGAAGTTGAGTGTGAATGAGTTAGGAAGGTTGTTTAAAATATCAAGTGATGGGGAATTTGTAGCACCAACCAAATGGAATCAATTTCCTACTTGGATGAATTTAATCGGGAAGAAATGTTATAGGTCACAATTTTGTAAGGCCATCCATTTGAAAAGTGTAGTGATACGTGTGTTCCATAGATTCCTTACTTACTCTATTTTTGCTAAAGGAGATAGTAATGAAAATATTAACAAGCAAGAACTTTTTGTCCTTCATCGTCTGCGCAGAGGAGAACCATTTAATTGTGCAAGGGCATTTGCAAAAGCTTTCAGGGAAAATTCATTGTAAAAAAAGGGGAAACTAATTATGGGCATATATGTAACTCGGATAGCAGCACATTTCAAATGCCTCATCGAAAGTGATACTTAATATAAGGTGAAGCTATTGAAAACAGAGACAATTAGGTATAACACATTGAGGGAGATGGGTATTGCTATCAAAGACCCCAAAAGTGGAGAAGGGCTACGGCCGCTGAAATTAGAAAGGGTAAAGCACCTGAAACATATGACATTGAATCAGGTGATGATGTCAATGATGATACTGATGATGAAGGAAGGGAACATATGGAAAGAAATGAAAATGATGATGCAGACGAGGGAAGCGAAGAACCTTTACGGTGGCGTAAACGATGAAGAGTTGAGACTGGGAAAACTCTTCCAGAAACATCAACCTCATTTTCTATCACAAATGAAATGGTCCAGTCATTGATTACAATTTTTGAGGCTAAGCTCGCAAGTTTCTAGACTAAGATAATATTAGCAGTTGAAGCCCAAATCACTGCATTATCTAACAAAATAGTTAATATACAATTGGATGTACAAGCTTCAAAGGATATGATGTTTGCAATCCACAGATGTATGACATCTATTCCCACCACATATGAGCTTGCTGCATATGAAGCATAGCCAACTGGGCCTCATGTTGAGGTATCTGAGCCTGCCGCAAGTGTTTATGCTGCTTTTGACCCTCGAGTTGATCCATCTATACCTGATACAAATGTGGATGTTGAAGTTGAGCCTCAAGTTGCACATCAAGTTGATCCTGTTGCAACTGTTGATCCATCTATGTCTGCTGCAAATATGGATGCTCATGTTGAGCCTCCTTCAACGGTGGGTCCATCTATACCTGCTGCAACTATTGATGCTACCAATGAAGATGATGTAACTTCAGATGATACCAATTCAGAGGATTCCATTTCAAAAGATGGATGTCTCAAAAATGATTATGATGATGATGATGCCGCATCCCACAGTAGCAAATCTCAGGACGCTTTGTAGTTATTGATTCTCATTTGTTTTTTGGAAAAAAATCATACATTATAAATATGTTTTATCCTAGTTTAAAGTGTGAGATGTTTAGGGTATTATGGATTATGTTCTGCTTATTAATATTAAGAAAATTTCTTATTTAACGCTCGTTTATTGTTATTTAACACTCGTCATTCGTATGCTAAACAGAAGCCAAAATACTTTTACCGCGTGTTATAATTTTTAATGAGCGTTAAAATAACTATTGTTTATTCTAATAGGCATTTACGAACGTTAGTAAATATGCCAGTGTTAGGCAAAATATGAGATTTTAGATTATACTACGAATGATGGGCGACAAAATCAGGGGATCGATTTTGACGCCCGTTGTTTGTGTGGCAATTTTTTTTTAAAGTTTTTGCTATTTTAACGGGCGTTAAGTTTTTTTTTTTTTTTTTATAGAATTTATTATTTTATTATCATATGGGGAAAAACATATTTATGAAACATAAACTACCCAAAAAATCGAAGACCTTACATTCCCAGCCTATATCATCCCAAAAATATATAGAAAAAATTCCTAGAACATCTTGATAAATTATGAAACTTACAATCAACACAACAAAACAAAATAAGTGAGAGCTACTATCCCAAAGCTTCAATACTCTATACCGTAACTAAGTTTGCAGCAGATGCATCGAAAATCCTTTTCAACAGAACACGCAAGTGATATCCCATCCATTGAGAAAACAACCCAATACTTGGAGCTAGAAAATGGAGCAAATAACAGCAGGTAATCACAGTAGGAAGGGGTCTTCGAGCAATTCACATAAACTAAGTCCAATAATTCAAGTCTTTCTTCAAGAACACAAGAGTTGTAATCGATAATGAGCCTTGGTATATTGAATCAGTGAGTTGCCTTCAAAAGAAACCAATGAGCCATAGCATATCATATCAGCAAATGATCTCAGATCAGCAAATGAACCTAGCAGTTCTTTTACTGAAGCAGGGCCATGAACAATAAAGGGCATATACTTATACCAGCCAAGCTTCTAACTTGTTTTCTCTAGTCACTCCAGACTTTTCTAGAGAGTCAGCATCAGAATTTGCTTCGCGAAGGATGTGAATGAAGGAGACTGATGTAAAGGAAGATAGGAGACACTCGATGTTGCACCTGACATCTCTCAACTTCCATGAAACATTATCAATAGTCTCTTTAGCCCAAGTTAGCGCATTTTTTGAGTCAGATTCTATTACTATAGCTTTGTTACTTATCTCTTGATTTGAAGAGGTCATTTTGAACGCCGCTAGAATTGCCTTAAACTCAGCTTCATTAGAATCGATTACCACGGCATAAGCAGAGAAGACAGCTATAAAATGCTCCAAAGAATTCTTTAGAACACCACCTATTCTTATCGCGCGTTAACGATTATTTTGAAATAAAAAAAATAAAGACGAATTAACAAGTCATCACAAGTACCGGTTTAAGGGCAACCATCTAGTCAAAAGATAAGATTGAAAAAAAAATTATGTACCAATTTGTCAAAAAAAAAAATAGTTGATGATAGAATTGAAAACATGTGTAAAGTTCAAGTATTTTTGAAAATTTTGGCCTTTTGAAATGCATCTAATCACTCCATTTTGAAAAATTCAACTAACATTTCCTATAAAATCTTGATCCCCACAAAGAAAAGGAGATTCATATATTGCTTTCTGTTTGGAAAATAGAAGACAGCAACCTTTTGCTCCAGAGGAAAGAAAAAAGGCTAACTCATGTAGTTGAGGAACTCATGTGAAATGCCACTAAGGAAGCATAGGAACCGTCTTTGATATTTATCAAAGTCTCGTGCTTTCCTTTCTCTACAATAACTCCATTTTTAACCACCGCAATAACATCTGCATTTATTGTTGATAATCTATGAGCAACAATAACTGTGGTTCTGCTCACCATTACTCGGTCTAATGCATCTTGAACCACCCTTTCAGATTCAGCATCAAGAGCACTAGTAGCCTCATCTAGTAGCAATATTTTTGAACTTTTCACTATAGCACGAGCAATGGCTATTCTTTGTTTTTGTCCTCCAGACATTTGGACTCCTCGTTCTCCAACAACAGTATCATATCCCAGCATTTTTTTACATTGTCATAAAACCATGAGAGTAAACAATGTTTCTTGCTCAAGTAAAATTAATACCTGGACTATGATTAGCTCAAAAAATTAATCCATATATCATATGCTCTAACCTGATGTAAGCTACTAATAAATTTGTGTGCATTGGCCAGCTCTGATGCAACAAAAATTTCTGCTTCTGTTGCATTTCCATCCTTTGCATATGCAATGTTGGCACGGACTGTTTCATTAAATAACACTGATTCTTGGCTCACAAGCCCCATCTGCTGTCTCAACCACTTGAGTTGCAGACTTTGAATATCAACGCCATCTAAAGTTATATGACCAGAATCCAGATCATAAAATCTTTGTTATAAAGAGATGACAGCTGATTTCCCACTTTCACTTTCTCCAATTAGTGCCACAGTCTGGAAGGAACAAAATTGGCATTAATACAAATTTTGTTATGAGAAATTTAATTCATTTATTTCTTGTCATTACTTGGATGAAATGGAATATAACCTTGCCAGAATGAATAGCCAAATTGAGGTCTTGAAAGATTTGAATATCTGGTCTAGACGGATACCTAAAGCTTACATGACGAAGTTCAATTTTTCCTCTCACATTGTCTAATGTCTTTCCTGATCCATCGCTTGAATCTATCTTTGACTTTCTGTCTAAAATTGAAAATATGGAAGCAGCAGCATTCTTGGCCTTGGAGAAATCAGTAGCAAAGGAACTGGATTGAGAAATACCCATAGCTGCCATGGTTAAAGCAAAGAAAACCTGCAAAGCAAGCATGTGAAACCAGTAACATAAACATATGCATTGTTTTTAGCAAGCCTAGCTTTGGAAGTAAACTGGATATACCCACTTGGAAAACATCAGAGAACGTCGCTTTCCCATGCTTGACAAGTTGAGCTCCTGCATAGAAACTGGTTGCATAGACAGAAAAGAGCAAGAAGAATGACAACCAAATCCTATTCCGCTGATAAGTCCTCGCCATATTCCGGTCGTTACAGGGCCTTCACATTTCTTTTTTGTACAGTTGCATCACCTTCTCTTCTGCAGAAAAAGAGGCCACAGTTCTTATACTCCGACTGCATCATTTGCAACTTGGCTTGCTTCCTCATACATCATCTACAACTTGGCTTGCTTCCTCATTCATCATCTACAGCAATTTAGATTTAGCCCGTGATTTCATTTCTTGGAACTAAAATACCAGTGAAATATAAGATCGCAAAATAAAAGGCATACCTTTGAATCTGCACTGAACCCTTTCATGAACTTTAACATTAATAATCAAAATCACAAAAAAAAAATCTGTGATTTATTTCAGGCAGGAAAAAATAATAAATGCTAGTTGTAATCAAGGCATTATAAATATGAGCTAATTTCTGAGGGCAATGAAATTTCAAATTTAAAAAAGACTTCATACAGGTTAGTAAGAAACTGGATATATTTGTTAATATCCAGTTTCCAATATCAAACAAAGCATCTTGTACAAGGTCAGTTATGGATAGGAATCACAACTCACAAAAAGATTCAGAATATATGAAAAAAAAATTATATTTTGAAATTGCAGATAGTATCAAACAATGATAAACAATTCAGTATCAAGAATATCACTTCTCACAACAAGCATCGAGATTTGGTCTATTTCTGTAATTACCTTTTTCAACCATTTTCTCTTGGTGGATAACTGCAATCATATCAGCATTCCTAATTGTACTCAGACGATGGGCAACAATAATAGTTGTTCTGTTGACCATAATCCTGTCTAATGCCTCCTGAAGAATTCTTTCAGATTCTGCATCAAGTGCGCTGGTAGCTTCATTGAAGAGTAAAATTTGTGGATCTTTTAAGATTGCTCTTGCTATTGCAATTCTCTGCTTCTGCCCACCAGATAGTTGAGTTCCACGCTGACCAACCATGGTATCCATTCCCTGGACACGAAATCCCATCATCCAAATTGAATGAAGAATCAATATCACACAAACAAGGAAGATTACATGCTAAAAATTGATTAATGGTGATTGGTAAGAACCTGAGGTAGTTTATCAATGAATTTAGATGCATTGGAAAGTTCAGCTGCAACTCTTATCTCTTCCATAGTTGCTCCTTCTTTTCCATATGCAATATTGTCCCGGATGCTGGATGTAAACAGCACAGATTCTTGACTTACGAGTCCAATTTGCTTCCTTATCCACTTAACCTGAAACTGTTTGAGGTTAATGCCGTCTATGAGAACTTCACCTGCTTGCGGATCATAAAATCTCTCTATTAGACTGATCACAGTTGACTTCCCACTTCCACTTTGTCCAACCAAAGCTGCAGTAATGCCACTTGGGATGCAAAGAGAGAATCCAATCAATATCTGCTCATCTGATCTAGCTGGGTAACTGAAATATACTTCTCTTAACTCTACATCTCCATGGATTTCATCTAACATCTTTCCTTTTGTGTCATAAGCATCAACCTCCGATTTTCTGTTGATAATCTCAAACATCTTATAACCTACTGCTTGCCCCGTGGCGAATGCACTAATGCAAGGAGATGCCTGCCCTAGGGACCTGAAGAATCCATATGGAAACGCAAAAGGTCAACAAATAATGAATCATCAAAGAAAATAGTGTGTACATCTACTCATCTTGTATTTATCTTTCATTCTGTATATTTTTGTTGTGCGTGTGTACTTCACAAGTAAACTCATGTGGAACCAGTCATCACAGCGACGATCACATTAAGTACTTCACCACCAGTGTATCCTTTTTCCAGGATCATCTTTCCTCCAAACCATATTGCCAGAGAATAACTACAGAACATGATTAATGTGAATATGCCAAGACCTAATCCAGTAATGAAGCCCTCATGAACACCGGAATTGTAAGCAGTGACGAGAAACTTCTTGTAGTTACTTATAGCTTGCTTTTCCCCAGTAAATGATGCCACCTAAATACAATTAGACAATGATTATACTTTAATAATAATTATTTTCCAGGCATATATCTAATACTGGCTGCTGTAGATAAACATACAGTTCTGATAGAGCCAATAGTCTGCTCAACTACATTTGCTGCTTTTGCATAAGCATTTTGTCCACGAGATGCCATCTTAGCTATCATGTTAGACATGACTGTAGCTGCCAGCACAAGCAGGGGAAGAGAGGATAACATAGCAAGGGTAAGAAGTCACCCCTTGACAAATGCTATTACAAATCCTCCAACAAATGTTGATACGAACTGCAGAAATTTCCCTACCTGCATGAAAGTAGACATATAGAACAAAGGGAATGCGTAGGCAAGATTTTTTTTAAATTCAGTGTTATTTATCCTTCTGTAAGATTTCTAAATACAATACCTTTTCTCCCATAGCATCTTGTATCAGAACAGTGTCACCAAACATTCTACTAATGACCTCTCCAGTGCTTGTTTCCATATCAAAGAAAGCAACATCTTGTCTCAGAATATTTTTTAAATATAAACCTCTTATCAGTGCAGCCTGCCTCTCTCCTGTGACCATCCAGCATGCAACCTCTGATAGAAAACAAATGTGGATATCTCAATTCATATGCTTGCCGAGTTGGATATATTTGCATATTAGTCTGTATTATTCAGTACATGCTTACAGAGAAATGAAGCTGCAGCAGATCCCACCACCAAGTAGACAAATTTAAGAGAAACCTAAGTTTTATCAGGCAATAAATTACATGGGAAACCATTGTGAGGTAAAGAAAAAAGATAAGTTTCAAACGAAGTTGAAAGTTCAACTCCTGCTTATTAATAGGCATATTTTCATCTTTTGGCTCTGGTTGCTAAAATTTAAACAAAAATCCAATTCTGCATCTTCTTGACTAGAGAGATGCATAATAATCGTATGCCAAAGGACAGGAATTTATACTAAAGAATAGAGATATACCTTGGAAACAACATGCACCACATCTTTGTTCTGGTTTTTGCCAAAAGCATCAATCGTATCACCGAGAAATACTGTCATCAAGGGCAGACTTAACCCATTCCCAATCGCACCAAGTGTTCCAATGATCATCAACAAAATATCTGTAGAATCTGCAAATGAAAAGAGCTTGTGAAATGGGACTAAATTAGTGCTCTTATCTCCTTCACTGTTCTCTATCTTTGGTGATTGCCCATTTACTGCAGAGCCTTGCCCCTCTTCTTCATGGATTTTTGATGTGCTGGTTTCAGTGGTTCTTATAACACCATCCACGGCCATAGCATCAATCTCAGGATATTAATCTGAGTGGTTGTCAACTTCTCTTATACAGTATTTTACTTTATGTTGCAACTGCTGGGCACAAATATTTAGTGGTTGAAACCATCAACTTATAATCAAGGCCATAATAGTATAACCAATGAGCAATTGTTAACAATGAAAATCATGAATAAAAAAAAAAACCTGTTGGTACCAAATATTTCAAATTCTGTTGAAAAAAGACAATCTGAAAGAGAATAGGCCAACTCTCTTTCTTGAATTGAAGTAGCCACTTAGCAACCAAAAGGACAGAATTGACGAATCTTGATTTAAGTAAAGCACTCTGTTGTATTCCATGGAATGAAGAAACCATCATTCATTATTCCATTATCTTTTTGGCGGGAAATCAGTAATTAATGTGATGCAAAAATTTTAATCCAAAACCAGCCACCAAAATTATAATAATTAACTACAAGCACAAATTTATTAAAAAAAACACAAAAAAAAAACAAGCAAGATCCAGATGGAATGAACTTACTTGCTAGAAGAATATAATTCTGATGCACCATTGGGTTTAAGTTGTTCCTACACTACTATATAGAAGCGTTTCCATTGCTTGGAGAGCAATCATTTATAGAAAAGTCCACTAGCTACATGTTGAACAACACCCAAAAGCTACAGATTGGTCAGAGCCGTGAAGATTAACTCTTTGTTAACCAAATCCCACATAATTTCCCCCTCTCTTTTTTTGGAGAAAAGTCTAATTGCTACACAACGCCGAAAGATGACAAATTTGGTAACAAGAAAATGATTGACTAGTAACCTCAGTAAAAAGGATATGCTCAAGAACGATATAGGAAGCTGCTTCCAATTCGTCTTCAATTTTCAAATTCCTGGTTTGAAATGGGAATCGTAGAGGTTGCATCGCCTCGCTGCTGTTGGAAGGTCCAAGAAGAAGAATACACCAGCCGCCGCCTCCCTTGACCCATATTCCTTTCGACGGGTACAGCATAACCCATTGCGTCCGTGACGGAGCACCGACGACGAGAGAGATGGACTTGGTAAAAGTGTTAACGGCACCGAGCGCGACCAGTTTCCAACTTTTCCGGGGAGCAGCATCAGCATATAGAGAGAATAGTGAATATATATATTTTTCAACCTCAACGTGTACAGGAGCATAAATAATACAAGAGTCCTATCCCAAGTACATATTAAATAAAATACAGAAGATTCAAAATATTCAAAATATAAATTATAGTTACACAGTTAGGATGAAGACTTATCCTCTATACGCCCCCGTAAGATGAAGGATCCATTGAAAACTCCAATCTTAAATCGAAATTTTGTGAACTGACTACTTGATCCTTAGTATTAATGTGAGACACCCGAAGAGTACTTGCTGCTATCCGTTCTCGCACAAAGTGATAATCCAGAGCAAGATGTTTCATTTTAGTATGATAGATTGGATTAGCACAAAAATAAGTAGCTCCTGTTTTGTCACAATAAATTGTGGGTGTTGTCAAGTTCGGCATTCCCAAGTCATGTAATAGACTTTGAACCCAAAATACCTCAGCAGCTGCATTTACTAAGGCTTTGTATTCAGCCTCTGTTGAAGATCGAGATACTGATTTTTGTCTAGCAGACTTCCACGAAATTATATTCGAGCCCAGATACAAAACATAAGCTGTAGTCGATCTGCCTTGATCAAGCTGTCCTCCCCAATCAGAATCCGAAATAGCTTGTAAGGTGGTATTTGAATTTCGATTAAGAAATAGCCCATGATAAATTGTTCCTTTCAAATACCTTAAAATCCGCTTCAATGCCTGTAGATGTTTTTGAGTAGGTACATGTATAAACTGAGACAATTTGTTTACTGCATAGCAAACATCTGGTCTTGTTATAGACAAATACTGCATAGAGCCAATTATCCGTCGATAAGTGGTAGCATCAGCAAGAGAAGTGCCATCTTGAATTTCAAACCTTTCAGCTGTTGCCATAGGCGTGTGAACATCCTTTGCACCATCCATATTAAACTTTGCCAGCAAATCTGCAATATGTCTATGTTGAGATAAAAATAATCCTGTCTTGGTGGATATTACTTCAACACCCAGAGTGATTTTCTTAATTTGCAAAAATAGTCTGGAAATTCAGAATTAACATACCCGGGAGGTTGAACCATATAAACATCTTCATAAAGCGTTCCATGTAAGAACGCATTATTCACATCCAATTGATGAAGTTGCCAGCCCCGAGAAACAACAATACTCAAAACAACCCGAATAGTAACCAGTTTTGTAACTGGACTAAATGTTTCAAAATAATCCCGACCAGGTTCTTGCAAGAATCCTTTCGCCACCAACCGTGCTTTATACTTATCAATTGAACCATCTGGTTTTCGCTTAATGCGAAAGACCCATTTGCAACCAATAGGAACATGGGAGGAACAAGGCACCAACTCCCAAGTCCCATTCTTGAGTAATGCATTATATTCGAGATCCATAGCGTGACGCCAAAGTGGGTCTTTAAGAGCCTGCTTTACTGTTCCTGGTTCAAGAGAAACTGGAATAGAATGTTTAGTAACATGATTAATGAAAAGCATCATTGAAATACTTCGAATTTGGGCGTCGTGACCGGGCTGGACGTTGTTCATTAATTTGAACAACTAACGGCTGAACAGAATCAACAGTACAGACAGATGCAGGTGGAGTATCAGAAGCTTCAACAATCTGTAAGTCTTGAGATGCAGTCGTAGACACCAAGGTTGCAACAGTTTGATCACTTAGCAAAACTGGTTCAGAAATTTGTGATGATGAAGAAGCTTCCAGAGTGGTCTGAGATGGTGTTAAATTTGGCACCAATAAACCAGATTGTTGACCAGAATGTTGATGTACATGTGTCAGTGTGGGTTCCGTTTCTTGAGAAGTACCTGCACAAAAAGCACCTCCAGAAGAGCTTGACAATTGATGAGATTTATTTTGCTGCTGAAATGGGAAAAGATGCTCCACAAATTGGACATGACGAGACACATAGAGCCTATTAGTTGACACATCTAAACATTTGTAAGCTGATTGGTGTGTAGAATATCCAAGGAAAATACAAGGAGTAGACCGATTTTGCAATTTAGATGTAGCATATGGCCACAACCAGGGATAACATAAACAACCAAAAGGTTTTAAACGTTGAGAATTATGGGACCGACCAAACAACTTAAAGAACGGAGTATGAAAATTTAGTACAGATGAAGGCATCCTATTTATTAAATAAACAGCAACCTGAAAAGCATATGACCAGTAATCTTTTGGTAGTGAAGCAAAATTTAACAAAGCCAACCCAGTTTCAACAATGTGTCTATGACGCCTTTCTGCAGTACCATTATGTTCAGGAGTGTGAGGAGGGGATGTGTAATGGGAAATTCCACAGACAGAAAAATGCGGTTTTAGTTTGACATACTCACCACCATTATCTGAAAAGACCGATATAATTTTGGTATGAAAGTAATTTTCAACCATCCGTTGAAAACTAAGAAATAAATCATATGTATCAGATTTTTTTTTCATAGGAAAGATCCAAATGTATTTCGAATAATGATCAATAAACGTAATATAATATGCATACCCATCAACAGATTTTTTTGTTGGTCCCCAAACATCAGTGTAAACAAGTTGTAAAGGCTTAGTACTCACAAAAGAATTATCAGCAAATGGCAATTTGTGACTTTTACTAACAGAACAAGAATTACAATGGAATTTTGAAACTGAATGAGACATAGATCCAAGACCAGAATTTTTTAAAGCTAAACTGAAAACGTTATTGGAAGGGTGACCAAGCCTGTGATGCCCGTCCGAGAGCAAGGAAAAACTTGTAGTAACATTCAACTGTGGGCTTTTAGAAAAGATAGCACAATAAATATCATCAATGTTCTCTCCTCGTAGAAGAGGCGCCCCCGTGCGCAGATCCTTCACAAAAAAATGAGTGGAGAAAAATTCCACAGAAACAGGATTAGTCCGACATAATTTTGCAATAGAAACCAAATTTCTCCTCAAATTAGGTACACAGCACATCAGGCAGAGATAAAACTCTATTAAACACAGGAATTTTAGTATGACCAGTATGGGAAATGGAAAGACTTTTACCATCACCAAGGAAGACCTCATCCGGACCACCGTAGTCAGAATATCCATGCAAAATAGACGGATTAGAAACAACATGATGCGAGGCTCCACTATCAAACAACCAAGGTTGAGAAGATTGAGATTGCATAGCTGTTGTAGCATTCACAGTAGGAGCAGTGGCAGGAACAGGATTATCTGTTCGAATAGTGATGTTGTTATCCTTCAAGAATCATGCAAGTTTCCTGCAATCCGAAGTTTGATGACCATATATTTCACAAAATTGACGAAACAAATCAGCTCTATAAGAACTACGATTCTGATATTGATTATAGCCACCACGATTATAGCCTTCACGATTTCGCCGATGTTGATTCTGATAAGTGGAATTCTTATTGGATCGAGCAACAGTCGACATGCTCTGTGAGTAATTAGAAGAACGACTAGACCGAGTAGTCGCATTAACAGTAACAACAGCAGGAGTAACAACTTGCTCCTTGTCTTTAAGAGACCTTTCATAATCGGTCAGCTTCTCAAATAAATCAGAAAAAGAGATTGCAGATTCTCTTACCTTCAAAGCAGCAACAATGGGGCCATACTCTTCCCCTAATTGAGTAATAATATGAACTATTAGATCCTCATCACTCACTGGATTCTGAGCGAGTGTCAATTCATCAGCAATTGAACGCATCTCGTTGAGATAAACACCAACAGATTTTGTACCTTTGGAATTTTGAGCTAGCTTCGTCTTGAGAGAGATAATCCGAGATCTGGATGTGTTTGCATAACTATTGGATAAGCGATCCCAAGCCTCCTTTGAAGATTCACTGGATTCTGAGCGAGTGTCAATTCATCAGCAATTGAACGCATTTCGTTGAGATAAACACCAACAGATTTTGTACCTTTGAAATTTTGAGCTAGCTTCGTCTTGAGAGAGATAATCCGAGATCTGGATGTGTTTGCATAACTATTGGATAAGCGATCCCAAGCCTCCTTTGAAGATTCAGCCGAGGATATGAGGGGCTGAATTGCTTCTGTACAACTCCCTAACAGAGCACTGACAAGTGCATGATCTTGACGATACCACAGTGTGTAGGCTGGATTGGTAGTTTTGTCAGTAAGGGTTTGGGGTGGTGCGGATTGAGAGCCATCGATAAACCCTAAAAGATCTAAACCAATAAGTGTAGACTGAACCTGTTTGCGCCAAACTGGAAAATTATCTTGGGTTAATTTGATGGGAAAATGGGTAGGTGCATTTAATTGCACAATCGAAGAAGAAGAAGTAGCAGACATGATTAGAAAGAAAATTGGATCGATTGAACTCGCTAGAGCTTGATTTTTTACTCTGATACCATATAGAGAGAATAGTGAATATATATTTTTCAATATTGAACCTCAATGTGTACAGGAGCATAAATAATACAAGAGTCCTATTCTAGGTACATATTAGATAAAATACAGAAGATTCAAAATATAAATTACAGTTATACAGCTAGGATGAAAACTTATCCTCTATACAGCATACGTTAAAACAGACGAGAAAATGTTAACTTAAACGACAAGACGTGTGATTCCAGTTGCAAATCCAACAGCTACTCTCGGGCAATGTAGTAGCATTGCGTTAACTTGAACGACCAGACTTGCGAGTCCACCAGCAATAGCATTCATCTCACTATCATTCAACGACCGTTCGTGTTAGTGCTACTTTGGAACAATGTAAAAAAGATGTGTCGTCAGCGTCGTCTTGACAGGAAATGTAATCATGTGAAGAAAAGATTGTCATTTCACTCATAGCCTATATATAACGCAGTCGGCGAATCTTGTAAAATCATTAGCAGAAGTCTAGTCTTACCCTTTTTTAGGGGGGGGGGGGGGGGGGGGGGGGGGAGCCAGTATTATCGTTTAAATTCAAAAGAATGAAGCATTTGATAGACCATGTTGCTTGACTGCTAAGAAGGCAAATTTTATAAATTTTTTATATTTACTTTTTTTTTAAAAGAAATCAACAATGCAACCTTGTTTGGTTCAATGCTTTGGAAAAATGCTAATATATTGGGAATTGCAGCGTGCATTTTTCAGGGACAAACATTATATAACAGTGAGAAAATACATTTTATGAATTGGGATTGGAAAACATGAAACTTCCAAAACTGTGATTGCAGAATTAGAACAGGACTAGTAGCTCAAGCAGTTGAGGCACTCATATGTAGGGCGACTAATGAAGCATAGAAACCATCCGGGATATTGATCAAAGTCTCATGCTTTCCTTTCTCTACAATAACTCCATTTTTAACCACCGCAATAACATCTGCATTTTTTATTGTTGATAATCTATGGGCTACAACAACTGTGGTTCTGTTCACCATCACTCGGTCTAAAGCATCTTGAACCACTCTTTCAGATTCAGCATCAAGAGCACTAGTGGCCTCATCTAGTAGTAGTATCTTTGGACTTTTCACTATAGCACGAGCAATGGCTATTCTTTGTTTCTGTCCTCCAGACATTTGGACTCCTCGTTCTCCAACAACAGTATCATACCCCTGCATTTTTTTACATTGTCATAAAGCCACAAGAGTAAGCAATGTTTCTTACTCGAGTAAAATTAATACCTGGACTATGAATTGCTCAAAAAATTAATACAGATTTCACATGTTCTAACCTGTTGTAAGCTACTAATGAATTTGTGTGCATTGGCCATCTCTGATGCAGCTAAAACTTCTGCTTCTGTTGCATTTCCATCCTTTCCATATGCAATATTGGCACGGATTGTATCATTAAACAATACAGGCTCTTGACTTACAAGTCCCATCTGCTGTCTCAACCACTTAATTTGGAGATTTTGAATTTCAACTCCATCTAAAGTTATATGACCTGAATCAGGATCATAAAATCTTTGTAGCAATGAGATGACTGTTGATTTCCCACTTCCACTTTCTCCAACTAGAGCCACAGTCTGAAAGAAAAGATACAATCAATTATAATATTAACTGGAACAGCGACCTTGTTTTTTTCTTCTGCTCATTGTTTGCAATAAATGGAATGTAAAGCAGAAATTACCTTGCCGGAATGAATAGCTAAGCTGAGGTCTCGGAAAATTTGAACATCTGGTCTTGATGGATACCTGAAACTTACATGACGAAATTCAATTTCTCCATCTACATTCTCTAATGTCATTCCTGACTCATCACTAGGGTCTATCTTTGACTTCCGGTCAACAATTGAAAATATAGAAGCAACAGCACGTTTGGCCTTAGAGGAATCAGGAGCGAAAGAGCTTGATTGAGAAATTCCAATAGATGCCATTGTTAATGCAAAGAAAACCTGCAGAGTGGAAATATGAAATAGTACCATTAGAACAAGTACACCTCGAAATTTCTTTTGGGGAAAAATCTTGAGAAACAAGGAAGATATACCCACTTGAAAAACATCAGAGAATGTTGTTTTCCCATGCTTGACAAGCTGAGCTCCTGCATAGAAACTGGTTGCGTAGACGGAAAAAAGAAAAAAGAAAGATATTCCAAAGCCTATTCCACTTATAAGCCCTTGCCTTGTTCCTGTCCTCATAGGGCCTTCACATTTCTTTTTGTAAAGTTGCATCACCTTCTCTTCAGCACAGAAAGAGGCAACAGTTCTTATACTCCCTACCGCGTCATTTGCAACTTGGCTTGCTTCCTCATACATCATCTGCAAAGATTTAGGTTAATTTCCAAATGATTTCTTTTTTTTCTTGAAAATCAGGCAATGAAATATGAGCAAAAAATAAAAGGTATACTTTGGCATCTTTGCTGAACCCTTGCATGAACTTTGCTTGAACATATCCATTCATTCCTATGAGAGGAATTAGTCCAAGAATAATGAAAGCCAATTGCCAACTTGCAGTGAAGGCAATGACTAGACCTGCTACTGCTGATGCACTGTTCTGAACCAACTGAGCTAGGGCATCTCCCACAAGAGCACGTACTGATGCTGCATCAGCTGAAAGCCTAGCACCAATTGCACCACTTGAGTGGTTAGGGTCATCAAACCAACCAACTTCCATGTGAACAACCTTCTCGAAACAAATGGATCGGATCCGTTGGATTAATTTATTTCCAGCCACGGCAAAAAAGTAAAATTGTGATGGAACCACCAAAAATCCTACAATGCCTATTATCGTAAAAATCATTGCCCAGAAGCTTGTATCTTTTCTTAATTCATGAGGTGACTCAAAAAATGCTTTAATCACTCTAGAAATCAATAAGCCAAAAATCGGAAATATTACACCATGGATACTTGCAGCTATAGTTCCAATTATAAGCACTGGAATCTCAGACTTGTTGAGATACGCAAGGCGTCGAATTGGGACTTCTGGAGCTTTTTCTTGTGGTGATGAAACTTCTGGTTCTTCCTGGGAATTTTCAGAGACATTAATTCCTGCAGGTAAACCAAACGAAACTGAGAACGAATGATGACTGCTATTTCCAACTCCAGATGATCCCCGACTAATTGATCTTCGTAGTGACATTTTCTGATTTGACTGTCTGAAGGGTTCAGAAGAAATATCTGGTCTTTTGTGGTCTTCTGCTGCATGTTCTGAGTCTTTATTTACCTCTTGTAAGCGTATAAGCTGAGAGTATGCTCCATCAGGATCCATAAGTAGTTCCGAATGTGAGCCTAATCCATCAACAACATGTTATTTTAGGTTATATCTACTTCCTCGAGACTTTTGTATATGAATGAGGGTAAGAATGATTTGATTATGAATAAAAGATACCTTTTTCAACCATCTTTCCACGGTGAATCACAGCAATCACATCAGCATTCCTAACAGTACTCAAACGATGAGCAACAATGACAGTTGTTCGGTTGACCATAATCCTGTCTAGTGCTTCCTGAACAATTCTTTCAGATTCTGCATCAAGTGCACTTGTGGCTTCATCTAAAAGTAATATCCTTGGATCTTTTAGAATTGCTCTTGCTATTGCAATTCTTTGCTTCTGTCCACCAGATAACTGAGTCCCATGTTCGCCAGCCATGGTGTCTAGTCCCTAAAAGAAAAGTCAAACGGTCCAAGTATAAATGGAGAACATCCAAAAAAATAAGGATGAAATACTGAAATTTGATTAATAGGTATCCATTTACCTGAGGTAGTTTATCAATGAATTTAGCAGCATTAGCAAGTTCAGCTGCAGCTCTGATCTCCTCAGTAGTTGCTCCATCTTTTCCATAGGCAATATTATCCCTAATGCTGGCCGTAAACAACACAGGTTCTTGGCTGACAAGTCCAATTTTTTCCCTAATCCACTTTAGCTGAAACTCTTTGAGGTTGACGCCATCTATTAGAACTTCACCAGCTTGTGGATCATAAAATCTTTCTATCAGACTGATAACTGTTGACTTCCCGCTACCACTTTGTCCAACCAAAGCAGCCGTTGTGCCACTCCCAATGGAAAGAGAGAATCCACTAAATATTTGATCATCTGGTCTAGCTGGATAGCTAAAATATATATCCCTTAACTCAATATCCCCGCGGATGTCATCCAACGTCTTTCCCCTTGAGTCATAAGCATCTATCTCTGGCTTTCTATTGATAGTCTCAAACATTTTATATGCTGCTGCTTGTCCTGCAGCAAACGCGCTCACGCAAGGAGAAGCCTGCCCCAAGGACCTGAAGCATCCATATGTAAGTTTCAACATGTCAATAAATGATGAAACATCAAAGAAAATATTGTATACGAGCATTCTTCGAGGAACTTACATGGAACCACTCAACACAGCTATGATCACATTAATCACATCACCTCCCGTGTATCCCTTATGCAGTATCATCTTTCCACCGAACCATATTGCCAGACCATAAGTACAGAATATGATTAGCAGTACAACTCCAAGACCGATTCCTGTAGCAAGGCCCTCACGAATACCTGAATTGTAAGCAGTAACCAAAAACTTCTTGTAATTACTTATAGCTTGCTTCTCCCCTGTAAATGATGCAACCTGGTTCAAAATTGACCAATGAGAATACCCTTGCTCAAAATTATTTTCTAAGCATATGCCTGATAGTGTTATTTATATACTTACAGTTCTGATAGAGCTAATAGTCTGCTCAACTACAGTTGATGCTTTTGCATAAGCATTTTGTCCTCGAGTTGCCATGCTAGCAATTGCGATAGACATGGCTGAGCCAGCCATAACTAGCAGAGGAATACAAGATAACAAGACAATGGTGAGAAGCCATCCCTTTATAAATGATACTACAAAGCCTCCAGTGAATGTTGATAGAAGCTGTATAAATTTCCCAACCTGTGTGAAAGAAGCAATTTCATTTACTAACCACGGTGGGAAAGATGCGTATCAAATTCAGTACAATTTTTGCCAGCAGTACAGTATACAGTACCTTCTCGCCCATAGCATCTTGTATAAGAACTGTGTCACCAGACATTCTACCAATGACCTCTCCAGTGTTTGTTTCCTTATCAAAGAAAGCTATATCTTGTCTCAATATAGTATTCAAATACAAACCCCTTATTCTTGCAGCCTGTCTCTCTCCTGTGACCATCCAGCATGTCACCTCTGGCAAACAACAAAAAATACATTTCTCAATCCACATTCTTTATTAAGTAATAAATTACAAGAGATAGCGTTCTCAATTTTTACTCACGAAGACATGAGGCTACACCGGTCGCTACTGCCAAGTAGACAAATTTTAGAGACACCTGAAATTCATCAAGGCAACAAATTGGTAAAGATCTTTTCTTTCAGAAAGGCAACAACTGGAGAAGAAAAAGAAGGATCAAGTTCACATTGCAAAAATTTTTAGCCAAAAATCCCAATTAAGCATGAGAAAGATGCATAATAATCTAATACTGAAATAAGCATTTGCATGAGAAGCAGACCAGTTTTCATATTTAAAGATTGAACTGAGCATGTTTACCTTAGAAACTATTTCTGCTACTTCTTGGTTATTTTGGTTTTGTCCGAAGGCATCAATAACATCTCCGAGCAATATTGTCATAATGGGTAAACCTAACCCATTAGTAATAGCGCCAATTGTTCCAACAATCATCAATATAATATCTGTTGAATCAGCAAATGAAAAGAGCTTATAAAATGGAACTGAATTCTTTTTCTCATCTCCTCTGCTCTTCTCTGTATCTAGTGGGTTCCCATTTATGATGGACTTCTCCTCCTCCTCTTCATGGGTTTTTGATGTGCTGGCGTCGTGACTACTTGAAACACCATCTACGCCGTTTTGCTTGGCCATAACTACGGCCTCAAGATACAGTCAAGGGTCACAAATAAATGATCTTCCTAACAGTTAAATTGCAGCAGCTGCAGGGCAAATACAAATAGTTGGCTATGAATCAGCAATTTAGTCTACTGCAAGGGAAAAACAAATAAAAATGCTAATGGAAAGACATACTTTCAGGTTTTAATGAATCTTGATCTATGAAAACAAGTAAAGATAAAATAATATCAAGACAGAGGATTGAGTAAACAGCTCTTTCTTGAACTGAACTGAAGTGTCCATTTAGCCACAAAAAGGAGAAATATTAAAAAAAAGAAATACAATTCTTGATTTAAAAAAATAAAAGACTTTGTTTATATTCCAAGTAAAAAGATCTAACGTTTACCTTATATTCTAATAAAATTAAAAACTCCATAAACATGAAACTAAGTGGGAAGGCAGCTATAACAGAACGGCGAAACAGAAGAAGATTAAAATATCCAATTCCACAAAAAGGCTTAAAACTTTTCTTTAGAGTAAGAGAGATTTCTGAGGGTTCTCTCCCATGTTTCCCTTTTCTCTGGCTCGTGATTAAAATATATGTTAAAGAGGATGACTTTTAAGAGAAGTAGTGAAAACAAGCAAGCAGAGAACCAGCTATACTTTTCTGTATCTAGTGGGAACAAATCTGTGTAAACTCATCTAATGTCTTCTCAATAAAAAAAGATAACAATAATAATAATAAATGAGAAAAAAACCCATATGGAAATAGTAGCTACTGACGAAAAAAAAATTTGAGTAAAAAAAACACTAAGCACGTTTCTTTCTTACCAAATGAGAAAAATAGTAAAGGTAGTTGAAATGAAGAGTTACATGGGATCTGGGTTGCAGCTTTTATAGAATTTGAATCCAGTTAGCTGATGCCATTTTGGATTGACCTGTTCATACACACTATATATATATATAATATTGGTGTATTTCTTGAAGAGCAAGCATTTTAAAAAAAAAAAGTGGTAAGCGGTCACCTTTCACTTGCATCTTACAATTAATTACAGCTGCAATTTGAAAAACGAAGCAGCGGGGCAACTTTGCAAGACTGGTCAAAAGGCATGGAGAAATTTGCTTTGAATTATGTAATATTGTTTATTCTTTTCTATGCAGAAATTTTTTAACTTAATTTGTACAAATCTTCTCGATCTGCGCCACCGTTTTTCCGAGAGATTATATTATTGTTAATAGTAAAATTTTTCTAAAGA
The DNA here is from genome assembly GCA_947685225.1 of Garcia nutans. Classification (NCBI taxonomy): domain Eukaryota; kingdom Viridiplantae; phylum Streptophyta; class Magnoliopsida; order Malpighiales; family Euphorbiaceae; genus Garcia; species Garcia nutans. The sequence goes on along the minus strand of CANTUV010000010.1, from coordinate 9,783,877 downwards.
AAAAAAATATATAATATAAATAGAAATTATAACATTATTTTTTATTGCCTGAGGTGTTGTCAATATAAATAATATGAGGCATAAGTAAAAGATTTTAATGAGAATTTACCATCTCGATAAAAATGTCGGTATTAACGTTTTCTTCTTAATTTCTTGTTCTTTGTAAGATGAAAATAATAATTACTCCATAATAAGTTACAGAATAAATTCATTTTTATTTTTGAACTTTCATCCATAAATTTCAATAAAACATGTTATTTATACGTATAATTTTATCTTCTTTCAGTCAAGGTGGGGAAAATCTATATAAATTTTAATATGTTTTATATTGACATTCTGTCCCTTTTTTTTTTATTATGAAATGTATTTAGATTCTTGGTTGACTTATGAAAATAATATTGTTATTGTCTTTTTCTTTTTCTTTTTTGAATTTTTAATTCGTAATATGTCTAAGTTTTAAAGATAAAGGTATTTAAAATTTATTAATTTCCGTTACCATAAAATAAACACTATACCGATAAATCAGTTTAATATAATTTGAATCACGTTGTATTCGGGGGGCGGAACTGATGGGGTTTGGGTCAATTGCCTCCCCATGGTTCCACCAAAATATATATTTTTTTAAAATTAATTTTTAAATATTAATTAATTTAAAATTTTAAAATTAGCTTTTAATTTTTTTATTTTAGTAATATTATTAAGTATTATAATTATTTATAATTATTATTTAATTTATAAATTTTAATTTATTATTTTAATGATTAAGTTAGTTATTTTAAAAATTATTTATAAATAGAAATTTGAAGTTTTGATAATTAGTTTAATTATTTAAAAAATTGATTATGTTATGAATTGAGAATTTCAGTTTTATAATTAAGTTAATTATTTGGTAAAAAAATTATATGATATAAATTTATTAAAAAATAATTAGTTTAAATATTTTTTTTAAAATATTTTAAAAAATATATAAATATTATTTAAAAATAATATATATTGTGTAATTTTTTAAAGTAATATTTAAATATTAAAATAAAAATGATAAAAATTCTAACATTTAAATAGTTAATATGAAAATAAAATAAAATATAAATATTAATACAAATTATTTACATTAATTTTTTAATATAAAAATAAAATTATTTTATTTGAAAATTTTACCCCTCATTATTTAAATTCTGATAACACCACTAATTGAATTATATAATTTTTTAGTTTAATTAAAAAGCTCAAAACTTTTTCACATATTAAAAGGGTGTTTCTCAAAACTAGAGCTTTTCAGCTTATTGTGAATAAGTGATTTTTAAATTATAATCAGATTAAAAATAAGCAGTTAAGCGTTTCTGTAAACTAGTTAATAATCAGCTGATAATCAGTTTATAATCAGTTAAGTGTTTCTGTAAAATCAGCTTATAATCAGTTTTTAATTGCAGAAACTGTCAAAATGACCAAACTGTCCATGAGTTTATTTATTGTATAAAAATAATTTTTTAAATGTCAATTCAAAATTTATTTTGCAATAATAATAATAATAATAATTTATTTAAGAAGAAACGTAAAAGAATTTTGATGGGAATTAAAGTGTATAGGGTGGGCAAATTTGAAATATTAAAGATTAGGTAGGGATAGTATGGTCTTTTACTTGGTTAAAACTGCTTAAAAAATAAGTGTTTAAAAAAAAGTAGCAAAATCCAACTTTTAAAAAACTGATTAAAATCATATTATAATCTACTATTTAAGTTTTCAGAAACACTTAAATAAGATGGTGTTTCTCAAAACTTAAAAGCTGGTCAAAACTGATTATAAGCAGTTTTTATATTATAAGTTGTTTATTTAAGTATTTCTGAAAACTTAAATAGTAGATTATAATCTGATTTTAATCAGTTTTTTAAAAGTTGGGTTTTGCTACTTTTTTTTAAGCACTTATTTTTTAAGCAGTTTTGACCAAGTAAAAGACCATACTATCCCTACCTAATCTTCAATATTTCAAATTTATCCACCCTATATACTTTAGTTCCCATAAAATAAATTTTATTATTATTATTATTAAATAAATTTTATTATTATTATTATTATTATTATTGCAAAATAAATTTTGAATTGACATTTAAAAAATTATTTTTATACAATAAATAAACTCAGGGACAGTTTGGTCATTTTGACAGTTTCTGCAATTAAAAACTGATTATAAGCTGATTTTACAGAAACACTTAACTGATTATAAATTGATTATCAGCTGATTATTAACTAGTTTACAGAAATGCTTAACTGCTTATTTTTAATCTGATTATAATCTAAAAATCACTTATTCACAATAAGCTGAAAAGCTCCAGTTTTGAGAAACACCCTCTAAACAACTTATAATCTAAAAACTACTTATAATCAGTTTTGACCAGCTTTTAAGTTTTGAGAAACACCCTCTAAATTTGCTTTTTTCTTTTAAACTCGTTAAAAATTTATTCATCTAAATAGATATTTTGTGACTCGGTCATAAATTTTTATGAATGAATTTTGCTTATATTTAATTTTTATAATATTATAATTTATTAATTAATTATATATAATAATATATTATTACGCAACATTCAGACAGAATTCTCAATTGTTTCATTAATTATGAAACTTCAATATCATTAAGTCAACATAATATATCTAATATAATATAATACAATGCATATAATAAGTAACTAATTTTCCTTTGATATACTAATAAGTTAGATTTTATTTCCCATATTATTATGTGAGATATAATATAATCATGCATTTTTTTTATTTATATTCTTATTTAATTTTAGTTGTATGTATATTATATATATATTCTTAACACAAAAATAATAGATATATGATACATTATCTAAAATTTCAATTTTCAATCTCCATTCAATTTTCAATTAAATTTTTTAAAATGCGATTCTCTATTTTCACCAGTTCAAAAATAGGCCGCATACATGAAAACCATATAGAACAGAATTAGAAATTTTCGTTTGCGGCATAAAATTAATAGAAAAAATAAAATGAATTTTTCTAGATTTTTTAATAATTAATTTTTATTTAAAATAACTAATTATATTTTTTATAAAAATATAAGAATTAAGAAAAAGTAGTTGTTCTTATTAAAATGTAAATTTGCATGTATTTATCATATTAACTATTTTATTAAAATTTTAATAAAAAAATTAATTTATTAAAATAGTAAGCTGATTATAATCTAATTTAAAATGAAAAAAAAAAGTGTATGTGGAGAGAGTATATAATTCTAAAATTATCCTGTTAAAGAAAAACATTAATGTGAGTGGTGCGTTAAAAGATTATTTTTCGCGTGAAACAGCGTAAATCCCATGAAAGGGGTCAAACTAAAAAGATGCCGTCATGGCCCAGACTACTTTTCGTTATTAATTTAATAGAGCCCCCAGAAAGACCTTTATTAATTATTTTTTTATATAAATTATATATTCAGAGAGAAAAAAATATTTAAATATTTAAAATTTAAAATTTAAATGTGAAAAAAATATATTTCTGGTCACCAGATTACATATTGGTGATTACCTTTATTAATTAATTTAATTTAAGCAACTTTATAATTTTGAATTTTCTGTCTCTTACTAACCCAATTATACAGATGAATGCTAATCTTATTTGCCAAGCATAGATTTTTCCTTTTTTCTATTTTATTTTCCGAGAAAATCTTATACTTTTCTTGCTCACTATTTGAGTCTCCAGCACGAACTATGGGGGTAGGAAGTAGTCGGTTAGATATTATTTTCAATTTTCTAAGATTGGAAAGGAAAATCAATTTTTTTTCTTTGTTTTTTTATTTTTTTAAAGAATGAAAAAAAAAGTTATTGATTTTTCATATTTAAGAAATAAAATGAAAGAAAAGTGGAAGAGTAGGGTATTTGACAAGTTTTATTCAAATCTCAAAATAATGTCTTGATATGATGGGTGCATGTGTCAAATTCTTCAACAAATTTGACATAAAATATTGAATAAGTTGCAAGCCTTTCACATGCATATATGATATATGGTTATTATTAGCAGTTAAGGAATATATTCTCAAAATTAATTTGCTTGCGTATAAAGAATATATCCTTTTTAAGAAAAATTAAATGTCTAATTTCTTAAATTTGATTTTTTTTACATTTTCATTTTCTTTAAATGGAAGATATGAAAAAAAAAAGAAAATTCTAATATATTAATTAAATTTTCAAATATTATTTTTCTCGAATTTTAATAATATTTCATACTTACCAATACTATATCTTTTTCCTAGATTAATTTAAAGGTACACTCCAGTATTAGATCTACATATTTAGAAACCACCAAGTATTAATTTCAAAAATTGAATTCTGATTAATTATCAAGCAATAAATTCACTCTCATTCATCAATTGAATAAATAAATATGTATATATATATATAATTAAGATAGCTTCATAATTTTACAAATAATCCTGATCTCGCTAAATTAAAATTTATTGGTATATATGTTAACTAATGACTTTAAGAGCATCGTAGTTTTCCAAAATTCAACCTATTTTAACATTTAGCCTCTCTGAAGAAAAAAAAACAACAATAATAATAAAGATAATGGTATAATGTATTATATAAAATTCAATTTTTCAAAGGGATTGACATCCCGTATTTTTTATTAATGTTATCAATGTATATTACAAACTTACTTTGGTCTGTCGTCTCTCAGCCAGTCAAAAAAAATTATATATGTTTGCTATATTAAAAATAATAGATGATCAAATTGATCTTTCATCTCAAATTAAAGACCATCATCATCTTAACAAATGATTTAATAATTTCATGTCATTTTCAGGTAATAAATCATATTATATAATTCATTATAATAAAGGGTATAATCGAGTAGGTAACATGATTTGTCAAGAAGTGATTGTCAAGAAGTGACCCCAATAAATATATATATATATATATATATATATATTAAAGAGTAAGAATTTTAAGAGTTTTGATCGATTGAGCAAAGTAAATCAAATTAAAATCATTACACTCCAATGAATTAATTAACTGATCTAATAATTTACTTGTCGTTGAAAATTAAAGATGAAATGAATTAAGAATCGAATATAAATCAATTGGAACGGCAAATAGTAGAAGATAGATGGAATTTCAAAAGCCAAAATGAATTATGCCAAAGTACTTCAAAACTATATATTCCGAGCAATTTATATTTTCAGGAAAACAACATTTTCGCTTTACTATTTTTTTTCAAAAAGAAGTAGGTTATATTATAAATAATATATAATTATTTTATATAAGTATAACAACGATATGATTCTTATAGCCAACCGGATAAATACATAACTATGTATCAATTTTGATTGTTTTCGCTATATATATAAAATGGTTGGTTGATTTTGAATTTATTCATTCATCCATTGTATATAACATAGTGATGTTTTAACAAGAGTTATTAAAAAAAGGAATAATTTTTTTTTTTATTATATAAATGCACGATGTCTTACAATTATCTCATCTAATTTCTTTGTGAATAAAAATGAAAAACAGAATAATGATTATTCTTGGATAATAAATTAAATAGATTGTTTCTTAATAATTAAACTGACATATATATATATATAATCAGCTGGGTAGTTCAGCTGGCCACCTGTTGTTACTCTCAATTGAGAGGGCAGAGGTTCGATCTCCATAAAAATCGTATTTCGGGAGCCGAGCTTTTGAAAAAAAAAAATATATATATATATGTATAGAATGAATTAGAAAGGTAAAATCAAAAGTGAATTTATTATTCAGGTTATATTTGCATTTATTTTCAAGTAAGTTTATGTCATTATTAAGTTAAGGCTTAAATTGTGTAGTGAACTCACTTTCAATTTAGGTAGACATAAATAAACTAATTAATCAAAAAGTTTGAGGAATAATGATGTCCAGAATTTGTGCTTGTGAAAAATGAAAAAGAAATGAACTCTCTTTAGTCTTTAGTCCCTACCAAAGCAAAGCAGACAAGGGGAAAAAGCACAAAGCCATGAAGGAAAAATAACATATATACAATGAATATGAATCATTTTGTCTCCAAAGTGGATTTGGCTCTTTCATTTTCTTTTTTTGACTTTAGAAGAAAATCCATTAATATTTTGTTGCATATTTCAAAGATCCAACTTAATTTATTACTATCAAACACCACGATGATGGGGCAATATGTGCAGTTAGCTGTGGGTTAACACCCCCCCTCCCCCCCAATAGAGGAAAAGGAAAGTGCATTTAATAAAAAAAATAATAAACTTATTTTCTTCGTCTAATTAAAATTGTTATTTTTATAAAATAAGTTATTTTTTTAAATTATCATTTTATATAATTTTTTAATTATATTATTATTAATAATAATTTAATTAATAAAATAAAAATATAATATTAATAAATTAATAAAAAATATTTTAATTTATTTAAAATAATTTTATATAATATTTAGAGAAATTTAATATTAGGTGTAGCCAATATCAAGAGACAAGACAAGTTTTTGGAGTCAGCTATTGTCAATGCAGGTTCGATAATATTCTATATTATATATTTGTTGCCCTATAGATTATTTTTAATTAATTGTGTCTATACGAATATGACATAGCATCCATAAATATATAGAAATTTCTTCAAAAATATTTTAAAAATATTCATTTTGTTAATTTTTAATTTTGAATATATCACATTTTTAGGTATATATATCTAATATATTAAAAGCATATTTTATTTTTATATATTTCAAAAATATTTATTACAATAAAGATATATAGAAATTGTAGAATAATTTTTTAAAAAAATAACAAATGGAATGGTTAATTCTCTTTATTGAGCGGTGAAATGTTCTTTTTTTTTTTGTCTAATTAATAATAGAAATAAAATTCATTAAAAAAAAAGGAAATTATTAACAGTCTTCAAGAGCATTGGGTCTTGTGTAATACATTCTACACCATGAAAAGCAGCCTTCAATGGTGTTGCGTGTTGATGAACTGATCAACGTCCAAGTTTTGAATGTTCTATAAGCCTAACTTCATATTTTCGTAGCCCCTACGGAATCAAAAATTAGTTGATAAAGCAATATTTGTTTACTAAATACTAATTTAGGTTACTTAAAATGCCTCTTCTCTTTAATACAACACATATATATATATTTTTAATTTTTAAAAAGGTCAAACCCCCGAAAATACATTTTTTTAGTTCGAACCCGCGACCTTCCCCTAATGGATTGGGTCGCTAGCCCGCTGGACTAACTCCAGCGAGTTTACAATACACACACATATATATATATATATACCAACATTAATATTAATATAAATGACATATACTTGCAATTAATGGTGGGTCATGATCAGGGGCGAAGGTATGTTAAAGAAAAGGGGCAACTCTTTTTTAAAATATATATATATATTATTTTTTAAAAATTTTAAATTATTTATTAATTTTTTAAAAAATTTTAAATTGCTCTCTCTTTTTTTAAATTTTTATAAGAAGTAAAAAAATATAATAAATTATTTATTCTATATGCAATAGTTCTCTTTTAAAAAATTGACAAAATATTGATAATATATAAATGTAAAAAAAATAAAGAAATGAATAAATTTTTCAATTAAATTAATTTGAACACATTTAATGTATTAAAGAACTCAATTATTTTACTTATTGTTTAAGAAATTATATTCATTATTTAATTTTTTTTCTCTTTATTTTATTTTTGTTATGAAAAATTTTATAAATTTAAAATTCTATATACATATATATTAATATTTTTTTATTAATTAATTTTTTAATAATAAAAATATATTATTTATAAATTTATAAAATACTATTAAAACAAAATTAGAGATAAATAATTGCGAAAAAGTTAAAATTTATAAATAAAAAAAATTTCGCCCCCTTTTATTTTAAAGTCCAACTTCACCCTTGGTTATGATTATATGATGGCACCGATGGATGCTTAAAACTACATCTACCCGCACATCTTAATGCTTTGATTATTAACTATTCTCTTCCTTAAATATCTATCATTCAAATTAATCCCAATATAAAAATTAAAAGATTATTGATATATATATTAAAACTATTAAAACTTTTTAAATTATAATTCATTTTTAATTAAAATTCAGCATTTTTAATTTTTTATACTTTTTTAAAAAATGTTTCTCAACTTTTATAAAATATAAAAAAATTCAAATTCAAATATCTAAATTACAAAATTTTAATGAAAGAAATATTAAAAAAATAATAATAATTGTCTAGCTAGTTGGTATATAAGCGTACATGCACATTTTAAATATTTCCTGAAGTTAGAACATGGATAAGGACCCTTCGAAAACACTATAGTATTAGTTGGGTTCTCAGGAACCAATGGCATCATGACGTCTTCCACCAATAAAAAAATATGTTCATATTTTCATAAAAAAAATCTAATTTTCAAAAACATATTTTAAGATTATATATATATATATAATATAAAATAATAAAAATTTGAACAGGGCTAGTAATATTAATCACAAGCATCGCAGCTCACAAAGTTTTCCCATATTAATCATGATTCATGAAGCCCATGCCTATCGGCCGAAAGGCCCTTTAACGAGACCTGGGCCCAAGACTTGTATAAATTCATAATTTTTTTTTTTATTTTGACGAAACATTTTTAGGAGAAAAAATGATAACTTTTATCATATTTTAAAAATTTTTATTTTTTTATCAACAATATTTTAATTATTTAATTATAAATTTATTATAAATTATGTAAAATTTATAAATTTATTATCAACTAATTATAAACTCATTATAAACTATATAAATTAATAAAAATAAAATATTTTGATAAAAGTTCATTTTTAGGCAACCATCCCACTTATGTTAAGCAAAGCAATTTGGACTTTTTACAAAAATATAATAAAAATTTAAAATAATCTCAAATTTATTATATTTATAAATTATTTATTAAAATATTAGAATTTATAAAATATTTATCAAAATATCATATTTTCATTGGTTTATAATGAGTTTATTAAAGTTATATATTTTAAAATAGATTTATTATAAATTTATAATAAAATAACTAAAATATTATATAAAAAAAAAAAAACCGTAACGTGTTATTTTCCCGAGCAATTTATGAAGTAAACTTCAGAACATATTTTTGCTGGAGAAAGCAAGAAATGAATATTAATTAATTACAAGTAGCTTTCGTAATCTGATCAATGAATGGTTGGCGATGAATCTCCTCGATACACCAAGTCATCAAACGTATGCCTTTCTTTGGCAATGGCAACGATCCTACAATGCCAACAGGTATTATACTAGACCCTTGAATTGGAATTATATGTACTGGAGGTCCCCATCCATAATCCACTTGATTAAACCCTAATCTACCCCATTCTGATATGAACAATGTGGTGTAGATTAATGATGTTGCAAATGGGTCTTGTCTCTCCCCATCTTTTATGTACTCACCCTTTAGATATTTGCCAAATTCTGCTGCTAGTTTAGCTTTTGCTTCTTGTATCAGTTTTATTACTTCAACGTTTCAACGTTTGATGCTTGTGATAATGAATATGCGGAGGCTGTGATTGTTACTGGGAAGAAAGAGTTGCCGTAAAATCCTTTAGGCAATGGAAGGTCTAAAACCTTCCTGCAATTTGCGAAAAATACAAGCTTCACTTCTGTATTTTGCTTCCAATTTATAGATATTGTCTGTTTCTCCAAAATGTAGCAGCCACAACTTCAAATGCGGAGCAGAATTTCCCAGTTTGATCATGAAATTGTTCCTTCAGTTGACTAATTTGATCCATGGAAATGTTAATATTAGCATGCTCAAGCTTGTAATTGGGCATTGGTGGCGGCAGTATTGGCAGTTTGCTGACATTTGATTCTTGTGGTTGCGGTACAGAAAAGTCTCTACACCAAACTGGTGAAACACTAAGCTGCTCAAGACCTCTAGCACGCTCTCCAATTGCATTTAAAAATTATGCAGCTCCCAGGCCATCGAATATACTATGACAAAATATGAGTCCCATCACAAAACCTCCACACGTAAATTGGGTAACCTGAAACAAAAACTAGAATTAGTTTCAAGCAAACACGAGTATAATGGGTTTGAGTTGCTTTTCTTATTATATAAATACCTGCATTTTTACAACTTCAATTCCTTCAGTTTCAGGAACATAATCAGGAAGAAGGTCGTCAAAAGGGATTGATTCCACATTATCAAAATAATTTACAGAATCAAGATTACAACAAGCAGATGCCTCAACAAACCATACACCATGTCCTGAACAATCGATTTGAAGCTGACCATGCTGACTAGACTCCTGAAGCTCCCTGCAAGAGGGTAGTAAGGGACCAATGCCTTGGACAAGGCTTCTCTTACAACTTCTGCTACTTCAGGACCATGTCTGAAGACGTGCAATATCATAGCATCACATCTCAGTACAGGTAATCTATCAATGACAGAGAGATCAAGAAGTCCTGATGGTGTCAGCTCAGCTTGCCTAACTAGGTCCCGATGTGTTCTCAATACGGAGAAAGCCATGGAGAGAGATGAGAAGAGCTATATATTAAGTATTAGTATATATAACACGAAGAATATTAATTGCAGTCATTTTAAAAAGTGATTGTTGAATAATCTCTTTTTTATTGGCTAAAAAATATTGATTATATTATCTCTCATCATAAATAAACTTATAATAAACAAAAAATTAGCCAATACAAGAAAAATTATCTAACAATCACTCGCCAAAGTGAATGTATTTAATATTTCTCTTATAAGATTTAATGACCAGATTTATTTCCTCTTATAGACAAAAAAGAAAAAGATAGAGAGAATGTTTTATTAAATTATAAAAAGCATTGGAAAAATCAAAATCTAGCCTTAAAGTCTACTTTTGATTCGGTACCTGGAGAAGATAGCTTTACCTTAAAAAAATTGCTTCATTTTCATATTTCAGATGCTTAAAGCTCCATTTTCATATTTTAGATGCTTAAACATTTATTTATCGTTTTCTTTTGTCTTTAGGCATGTGTTATTACTTTGATAAAGAAATTATGATCTTGCTTATTTGCTGCATGATTTAGATTTTATTAGTCGATTTGTTAGTTCAGGTTTAGAGATTTGATTATAGAGTAATTTTTTTTTTCAGATTTAGTTTTTTTCTTTAAAGGAATAACACAATAAAGTACACAGAAAATAGTAACCAGACAAATTTAATATATATTTTTTTACTGGACGACACACGCACACAGATTTAGTTCTTACTAAAATTTAATTAACTAATATTTAAATATTGAAAACAACCTTAATACCACTACCATTGAATTTAAAGTTCATTGACAGTTTTTTTTTTAATTAATAAAGCATCAATTTTGAGGTTGTTATTTTTCTCACTTTATATGATTTGTCATAAGCTCCCTGCGCATATAAAAATTATGCATATACGATATGAATTTCAATTAATGAATTACATATGAATATGCGAAAGGAATAATATAAGTCGAATTAAGTCCAGTCTTTACAATATATTGTATAATCTAAGTTAACCTCAAATCAAAAATTTATGCTTCAAATTTGATTTGAATTTTATCTACATCTAATTTTCATTCTCACAATAGACTTGCTTTAACGCACCAAATATTCTGGCTTGCGGAACTGCTCTCCGTTTACTGCAAGACTGAGTGGTGCATAAAACAATTTGTATTAATTAGTTCTTTAGTTTCACATCTGTTATATGGAAGGAAGATGAAGGGCCGTAGCTATTGGGGGCCTGGCCCCTCTTTTTTTTTTTTTTTTAATTCTCTCTGTCTCTATATATATATGTATATAATTCATATAATTTTAAAAATGGCCTCTCCAATTGAATAAAATTTTGAGATTTTTGCAAAAATACTAGAAAAAAAAAATTAAATTTATTATGCTTTTAAAAATATTTTTAAATTTATAAGAATTTTTATTTTTTACAAAAATATCATATTTAAATAGTTTATTATAAGTTTATTTTAAGTTTATGAGTTTATTATAAAATGATTAAAATATCACTGATAAAAATAAAAATAATTTATAAAAAATGATGGAGAATGTAATTTTCTCTAAAAATTTTTTATATAAACTTGATCCAATTCTGTAATTTTATAACCTAAATATATTTACTTGGCTTCAAATTAAATATATATTAGCTTAAAATTAAATTTGTCTTATGAAATGAAAAAAAAAAAGCTTATGAGATAAATTTATTATTTGTCCACTCTATTATCTAGAGTTGCAAATTTAAAATTGAGTAATTTCATCAGCCATAGCTGAAATTTAGAACTACCATTGCACAGGAGTCTTTTTTTAATTTTTTTTTTTAAATTTTTATTTATTGTCAACTTAGCTTTCTTCACTTCATATTAATTTTAGTTTTAAAATGACTATAATTTATTTTTTTATAATTATTTAAAATTATTCTCTTTAGTTCTAAATTACTTAAAGTTAAACACTATTATCTATAATTTTCTTAAAATTAAGATTTATATTTTATTTTTATTTTTTTCAAGTTGATTATTGATAAAAAAAATATTAAATTTTAATTTATATTTTCTTAACACTTTGTTTTAATGGTGGTAGCCTATGAACATATGGTATAATATGATTTAATATCTTATTTATTTTGATTTTCACACATATAATAAAGCATACCATGGTTTTTTATGGTTTAAAAATCATGATTTTCTATCACTATTTTAAACCACCAAATTAGTGGATTGCCGTGATTTTATAAACTTTTATTTCAAAACTACCCTTATTTATTTTATTAAATTTTAATTTGACCTTTTATTTTAGCATGTTCCATCCTCTGATTTCTTCTCAATTTGCTGCCCTAATTTCTTCTTTCTTTTTTTTTTCCTGCCAAACACTGTCATCATCCTCCATTGTTGCCGCTGCCAGAAAACGTTTCTTTTCTTTTTTTCTGTTTTCTTTTCCTTTATTCTTTAGTTATTTTAGTTTTACAGATTTTGTTGTCATGCATCAACATATGACTATGAAATTAGTATATTTCTACAAGAAAAATAATCTAGTTTGTTGGGTTTGATTTCTATAATTTCTTGCAAAATTTCTATTTAGGATAATTTGCTTGCGAAGAGATAAATTTTGAACATTTACGTGTGTTGTGGAATTTCAGAAGTTTATTAGGTGTAGGAAGAGTCTTTCAAGTCCAATAATCTATTACTAAAAAAAAGTTCAGCAATCTTGAAGGTCCCGAATGATAAAAATGGAAAATAGAGTTATTAAAATATAATGATTAGATTTGGTTAAAAAATGGGTGGACAAATTAAATGGACGTTGAAAAAAATTGAAAGGATTCCTCAACAAATTTTCCAATTCAAATTATTAGGTAATAATTTAATATATATTTTATTAATTTTAATATTCATCTTGTATGCTTTAATTAAAATTAATTATTGACTGTAAAAAAATAAAAATAAAAATTAATTACATAATTTTAATTAAAACTAATATTAATTTTAATTTAAAAATATTTTAATTATTTTATTATTCATACAACAATACAATATCGTCAAAGTAAATAAAAATAGTTTAGTTAACCATATTATACTATATTATTTTTTTAAACATAATAATATTACTTATAATATTATGCCATATAATATTATATTATATCATATATTAATAAATTATATTATCAACTTTTTAAATAGAATATAAAATTATTAAAATAAAAAGTTATATTTATCATTATTTTATAAATTATGATTACTTTTTATTAATTATTTATTAATTATTATTATTAATTCTTTTATAAAAAAAATTAAAAATAGTATGTTTTTTTATCTCGCCTAATTGATCTACTAATATTTTATCGTGGCTCCATGACGGAATGTTTGTATTTTGTTATCCAATTATCAGTTTGAGTTGCCTTCAAGGGAAAGAAAGGGCCGACCATTAAGTAATGTTTGTCTATTCGAGTTTATGAATAGTTTTTGCGGCCTTACTAGTTATTCCATGGATTTTTTTTCTCAAATAATAATTTTTTTCTATTTTTGTTTTCTTCTTTAGTGTCCATAAAAAAAGAAAAAGATAAAAAAAAAAAGAAAACCACAAATCGATGTGTATAATAAATCTAAAATCTTCATAGCAATAAAATACTATGGAAAAAATCCCTCCTTTTTTTTTCTCCAGAATTTTGTAGTTGCAGCAATTGAACCATTATTATTATTATTACTTTATTACTACCACCACAAGAAAAACTAAACTCTAATATCAATTTTTCTGGTAATTTATTATTATGTAAATTTTCATTCATTAGCACTAAAATTATTAAATACTTCATCCATTTTATTTTAAGTATCATTTAATAATTTTTTTTATTTTACTTCAAGTACCACTTTTAAAAATTCAAAAAGTATTAGTTAAAATTTTTTATTATTGTTCCTATTAATTAATGAAAGAAAATAAATAAAATTAAAAAATTAAAAAATTATTTCGATAAATTATAATAAATTTTTTATAAAATTATAGTGGGTAATTATTTTTTTGATCCATTTGTATTATTCTTACACAATACTCAAAATGAAATGGATGGAGTGCATAAAATTTATTTAAAAATTATAGAAAATTCATAAAAGAAAAAAAAATACTCTTTGATAATTTAAGGTAATCCAAACTTTAATCGACTATTAAAGACTACAAATTTACTGTAGTATATTAATAATTAATGAAATACTTCGTAATTAAAAAAAAAAACCGTTTGCCCACCAATTTGTTGTGCGTGGCAGATTAACTCTAATATTATTTAAACAATAAAAACTATATTATATACCCCGCATAAAACTTTTTAAAAATATCAGAACTTGCACGTCAAGGTCCAAAGGCAAGGCTGCCGCTACGCGAATCTGTCTTTACTGTTAATCATCATCGCAATTATTATTGTTAAATATGAAATTTCACTGTAAAATGATAAAATTAATTATTTTTAATCTTACTCGAATAATATCAATTTTTATTTTTTTATTTTTTTAATGCTAAAAACAAAAAAATTATTTATTATTATTAATATCATAATTTATTATGATTATAAAGTTAAGAATCCGAATTAACAGCCGCAAGTTATAAAAAAAAAAAAAGTGTGATACGACAGTGTCACAATTTTCACGAGTAAAACCCAAAAAGCAAATGGTTGGGTTACTTGGCAACCAATCAACGTGTCGAATTCCTAATTTGAAAGGAAGGAGAGGAAAGAATATGCTTACCTTCTCAGGCGGCATTGTTGGAGGGTCCCGTTGAAACTTAATTGAAATAAGTGGCGATATCAGCACTTTGTTGAAGGGGACAAAATTTTTTAACAAAAAAAAATATATTATATATATTATTTTTAAAATAATTTTTATACATTTTTAAGATATTTTAATATTTAATATATTTTTGAGATATTTTAAAAAAAGTATTTAAATTAATTATTTTAAATAAATTTATATAATATAATATATATGAATAAAATATTAATATAATATATATAAATAAAATATTGAGATTTATATCAAATTATAATTTCATTAATCAATATTTAATTAAAAAAAATTATTTAGGCATTTAAATTTTAAAAAATTAAGTTTAATACAATTCTATTATATTAATTTTCATATTTTAAAAAATATAATTAGTAAAATTTAATATTTTTTATAAAAAAATATGAGTTGATTTGAAAGTAATGAAATTATATCAAAATAAAAATAATTTTTTAAGAATTTCATTTATTTAGTTAGGTCTACTACTAATAATTTTATCCATATTTAAATTTGACATTAAATTTTTTATATAAAAATAAAATAAGAAATAAATATTTTTTATTTTTAATATATATTATATATATACATACATGTATTTTTTTTTTAAAAGCTCAACCCCCGAAATATGATTTTTATGAGGATCGAACCATTGCCCTCTCAATTGAGAGTAACAACAGGTGGCCAGCTGAGCTACCCCAGCTGGTTATATATACATACATGTATATATATATACACATGCATATATATATATATACATATATGGACATATGTAAGAATTAAGGAGGGTCTACTGCCCCCCAAAATCTCGTGGTTCCGTCCCTGATTGAAACCCCCCTTTGCTTCCTTTCTCCAATCCAACTCAAAATTACCTTTCCATTCCAATGATATAAACACGGATCTTATATGATCACTCTTTGATACAATACCCTAATCTGGTATACAATTTCACGAGTGACTCATTCGCACTTGATAAGTAACTCATAATTCGAATCGAATTTTCTTGATTGTATAAAATTGATATATCGAACCATCGAAGATAAGTGAAATACAAACCAAACTTCTTATGTTTGGAAGGTAAATATCTGAGATAGTCATCGTACGATAATGATGAATCTATAATTATTGTTATTATTTGCAGAAATTATCCAATTGCCTTCAACTATAGCTCTTACGAGCTAGCCCGTCTTTGAATTATATATGTATTATTTGAAAAAAAAAGTTAATTTTGTTGGTTGATAAGAAGTTGTATAATTGTGGGTTGATAAGAAGTTGTATAAATTTATTTTAAGCTCAATTAATATAACTCCTAAAGTTACAAAAATATATTGTTTTAAGTTATCATTTTTAAGAATTCTCTTATCTTTATTTTTTATTTTTTTTTACATAAAACACAATAGTAATTTTTTTAAAAAAGCTAGTTCTCTCATCTCTATCTCTCCTCTTCCATCTCTCTTTCTTTATATGGTTTCAAAGAGATATAAAAATGTTCTCTTTGTGAGTTTTTCAATTTTATTTTTTATTTCAAAATCTATAAATTTTTATATTATTAAATTTATTATTTTTTTATGTTATGTTTATTTCTCTCTGTATATGTATACAAATATATATGAATAGTAAATATGCATCTATATCTAAGAATTCATATAGAATTACAATGCATTAATTGTGCTGGAGATGAAATTTTTCAAAATTTTAATTTATTATTTTGTATACTTTTTTATAATTAATTTACATAATCAAAAGATGAAAACATATGATAAATGTTAAATTTAAAATTATAGAATGAAAAAATTAAAAAATTTATGATTTAAAAAATTTTAGAAATATAAATTTAATACGTAATAAGTCTCCATTGATTTTAAATTCCGTGTCCACTCTAGACTATAAATAGAGGTAAAACTTTACAGATAAATGACCTTTTTTTCTCACTTATTGAGTTTCCTTATATGCAGATAAACAAAGTTGATTTAAGCATAGAAAGGAGCATTTTTTTTTATTTTGCAGTTAGATAAATCAAAGTGTATAGCTGGAACTTGAAATTAAGAAACAACCAAGATCCACTTTGCCAACACTCTTTACGAAATTTTTAAATTAATCAATTAGCATGGAGGAGAAAAAAAGAAAAATTAAGAGGGCATTCAACTTAGCTGATAGTGCTTATAAGCTAATTTGAGCTTATAAACAATTAAAATTTTAAACAGCTATATATTTATTATGAGTATATATAAGTGACTGACAAGTTTTTAATATGTTTAGTGAAAAATAGTTTATAAACATATTTATTAATTATTAAAACCATCCAATAAAATTAAATATAAATAATATAGTAATTTATTTGATCAAATTAATCTATAAGATAAGTATTTATAAGTACTAAAATAATAAATTGTCTCTTCTCAATTAATAAATTGTCTCTTGAAGTATATGAAAGTTGGTAAAGCTTGTGGCCCGGATGGTATTCCTATAGAGGTTTGGAAGAACCTTGGAGAGGTAGGAGTTGCCTGGTTAACTAAACTCTTTAATGCTATTGTGAAATGACGTAAGATGCCGAATGCTTGGAGGAAGAGTATCCTGGTACCCATATATAAAAATAAGGGAGACATTCAATGCTGTACAAATTATCGGAGTATAAAACTTATGAGCCATACTATGAAATTATGGGAAATGATTATTGAACACAGATTGAGGAAGCTTACAAGAGTTACGAAGAATCAGTTTGGGTTTATGCCAGGGAGATCTACCATGGAGGCTATTTCTCTTCTAAGAAGACTAATGGAATTGTATCAAGAGAAGAAAAAAGATCTCCACATGTTATTTATTGACTTAGAGAAAGTCTATGATAGAGTACCAAGAGAAGTGTTATGGTGGGTTTTGAAGAGGAAAGGAGTCAGCGGCAAATATATCAACATCATCTAGGACATGTATGAGAATGCATCCACTAGTGTGAAAACACCTGGTGGAGACACTGAGGCTTTCCCCATTACTACCGGATTGCATCAAGGTTCGGCCATGAGTCCATATTTATTTACCCTGGTTATGGACGAGCTAACCAAAAGCATACAAGACGATGTTCCTTGGTGTATGTTGTTTGCTGATGACATTATTTTAATTGATGAGACTAGTGCTGGTGTAAATCGTAAGTTGGAAGTGTGGAGAAAAATCCTTCAGGACAAGGGTTTTAAGTTAAGTAGGAGTAAAACGGAATATATGCACTGTGAGTTTAGTCTAAGGAAGAAGCAGGAACATGAAGTTAAATTGGATGGAGTTTTGGTTCCTAAAACCAAGCAGTTCAAATATTTGGGTTCGGTGTTCCAGAATGATGGCCGTATAAATGAAGATGTGACTCACAGAATACAGGTAGGGTGGTTGAAATGGAAGGGTGTGACTGAGGTTCTATGTGATAAGAAAATACCTCTGAAAGTAAAAAGTAAATTCTATAGGACGGTTGTTAGACCTGCGATGCTTTATGATAGTGAGTGTTGGGCACCAACGGGACAACATTTGCATAAGATGAGTGTGGCAGAAATAAGGATGCTAAGATGGATGTGTGGACATACCAGACTGACAAAATTAAGAATGTTCATATTCGACAAAAAGTCCAAGTAGCGGATGTCGGAGATAAGGTGAGGGAAGGAAGACTTAGATGGTATGAGCATGTTTTAAGAAGACCTCCTAATGTTGCGGTGCATAAGTGTGAGAATTTGTTGATTGAGGGGGCTAGAGATCGTGGAAGACCTAGAACTGTGTGGAAGGAGGTGATAGCAAGAGACTTACGTGCCTTAGATCTTGATGCGAATTTAATTAATGACAGACTTGAATGGAGACGTAAAATTCGTGTCTTGGAAGGGGCCTAAGGCTGGAGTATCTTTTTTGGTGTCTTTTGAGCTTATTTTGTTGAGGATCCATACAGCCGACCCCAACTTGTTTGGGACTAAGACTTAGTTGTTTGTTGTTGTTGTTGTTAGTTTATAAACTCATAAAATTATATAAATAAATATATTAATTTAATTTTAGAGTTTATAAATAAATTTAATCAGGTTATAAATTAAGCTAAACACTTGTTTAAAAAAATTTACCTTTTCATTAGGGTTTTCAATTAATCTATGTCTCATTTTCTGATTAAAAAAAAAAGGCTCTTAATAGAAGATGTATCAAAAATGGTAAAAGCGGTGTTATAAGATAAGAATCTTTTCCAAAAAAAAAAGAGAGGTAAGATTCCACTAATTCAACAATTCACCAAACCGACGGCAATAGCAATACCATAATGAAATTTAAAAATTAAAGAAATGCACGTCGAAATTTTTGACCTTTTACTTGTAGTATGCCTGGGGAATTGGGGATAAATAAATAATTAATAATTAATTAGCATGATTTTATTAATTATTTTTTTTTTGAGAAGAATATATATTTTACGTAGAGAGATGGGCTAATGTGAGAAAAATGTTGAAGATGCTGAGAAGGCAGTGACAAGGCTTAACTTTCATAATCATATTCTATCGAAAACGTATAGAAAAGAAAAAAGACAAATTATTGGTTAAAGATTTTCCTTTTTAAAAAAAAAAAAAATTCCGTACAGTACATTGTGAACTTTTCTTTGTATTGTTACATTCACGCGCCCAACAGCTGCGAATACATATGGAATCAAAATCTATTTTTCCTCAAAACGAAAGAAAAACTGCATAAAAATGAAAAATATTACACCCTTTATTTTATTTTAAATATTATATAAAAATAATACAAACAGTTTAAAAAAATTATTAATTTTTATAAATTTTATAAAAAATTTATTATAATCTATATAAATATTTTTTTATATTTTTATTCTATTTTATTAAATAAAAAATTTAATTAAAAATAATATTAAAATTTTTTAATTAATATTCTTTTAAATTTTTAAAAATTATATTTAAAATAAAATAAAAAAAATTTTACACATAATATTTAAAATAAAACGAAAAAATAGTATATGTGATAAATATAAAAAAGAGTATTCCCAATGGAATAATGACAAGAATTTCACATAAAAAGAACCCACAAATTTCAAACAAATTAATTTGCAAATGGGCATTTTCCAACAGTATTGGAGTTTGTAAGAGAAAACCAACCGGTTTATTATTCAACTGAACAATCTCCGCCACAAAATCCACCAACACGGCCGTCGTTCCTAGTTTGAGCATACCATCACTATTTTTTTTTAGTTCTATACTAACTATAATATTTGTGGTCCCTTTTATCTTAATAATGGATAGCTTCTTGGCTCCGATCATTATAATAATTATATATTATTATTAATTAGTATAATACTAATAATAATAAAAGAAAAAAGAGAAATATTCTAAAAAAAAAAAAGAAAAAAGAGAAAAACTGAAACCACTCGCCTACCACCACCAAGTCTTCAGCAACTCCCTTGCAAGAACAAACCCATTTTCTTTCGTTCCAGATATGGAAAATGAGCCTTTTCTCGCTGCCCAAACAAAATCTGTTCCATCCCAGTTCTCATATATTCTCGAACATCATGATCGCTCCTTCACTCTCCCTCAGTCTCTCTCTACCCCACTCATATTTTCTGAAATTCAGGACCACCCACACGAGCATCCCACTTCAATTTCTGGACCTCCTAGAAAGAAACCGGGTGCTCTCCACCGGTCCAAAACAGCTCCAGCTATGGTCGTCATGCGAGACTTAAAACCACAAACAACTCAAGATCCCAAGCCACAATCCGAGTCCAGCAGTTCCATTATTAGGCAAGCCATTTTCTTACTATCTTTGTATCTGATTCTCGGTGTCATTATTTATTCTTGTAACAGAGATAACTTCTCCGGTGTAGAAACTCACCCGGTTGTTGATGCTCTTTATTTCTGTATAGTAACTATGTGCACAATCGGTTATGGTGATATAGCTCCTCTGACACCAGCAACAAAAGTATTTGCTTGCGTGTTTGTATTGGTGGGCTTTGGATTCATAGACATATTACTCAGTGGGGTTGTAAATTATGTTCTTGATTTACAAGAGAGTATGATTTTAGCTGGGATTCAAATGGGGAAATCCCATGAAGGATTTTCAGCTAGGGATTACATTGTTGATGTTGAAAAGGGAAGGATGAGGATAAGATTGAAGGTTGGTTTAGCACTCGGTGTAGTGGTTTTATGCATTGGAGTGGGATCTTTGGTTCTCTATTTTCTGGAGAACCTAAATTGGATTGATTCGATCTATTTGGCAGTTATGTCAGTTACTACAGTTGGGTATGGCGATCGGGCGTTTAAGACTTTGCCTGGAAGGCTGTTTGCAGCTGTTTGGCTATTGGTTTCTACTCTGGCAGTAGCAAGAGCGTTTCTTTATTTAGCAGAAGCTAGGATTGATAAGAGACACAGAAGGATCACCAAGTGGGTGTTGCATAGAGATATTACTGTTGAGGATTTGCTTGCTGCGGATCTCAATAACAGCGGTTTCATAAGGTGCAGTTCTTCTATTTTGATCTCCTGTTCATAAATTCTTGTTTATTAATTAGTTCTTCTTTAGTAAGTCTGCTTGGTTTGCAACATAATGAGTATACAGATTATAAATGGCTGATAAGTTGCAACGTTTTAAAACCCTCTTTCTATCTGAGGTTGGGTTAGGTTCTTATTCTCTAAAGATTGAGTCGATTGAACATTTAATTCAGACTACTTTTTGTTAAGCTTGTATCTGATGAGATGTGATGACTTCATTGAAATAAAACACAAATGAAAAGTCTGTAACTTCGTATGATAACAGTAAAACACATGATGTCACAAGCTGGCTTTGCTTGAGCCTTGATGATTCATTTTTATAGCAGAAAGGACCCTTTCTTACTGAAGTTGCTTGAATCTCTTGCAATTTGAATTAGAGAACGTAATTTAGATTTTGTTTGGTGTAAATCCTTCATGTGCAAAAGGATTAACTATGAAATTCACTTAAACTTACTAGTTTGTACTTAAAATTCACTAGTTTTAATTAGATTTTACCCCTTGTCAAGTTTAGAATTCATCGTACATTATATCAATTTTGATAGCACTGTAAATAGTGTCCATTTACCAAAAATGAAAATGTGAATTTGTAAATGAATTCTTTAAAATTTTATGGAATTTATTTATATCAAACAAGCTCTTAGTATAAATCCCCGGAGCAAGAATCACCTGCTATGCCAACAGTGCCATCCTGAATTCAGCAAAAGGCCAGTGGTTTTAGATATTTGTAATGTCTATGAATCCATTAGTATTTCAAGCTGTCCCGGATTTGGTAAATTAAGCTCCTCTTAGTTATTTGGTCTCAAATGATTAGTCATTGATTAGCTAGAATTTCTTATATTCACGAGCATCTGCATTGAATGTATGGAGGTCGTTTAGGAAAAGTTGTTCCAATTGTTGATGATGTATCTTTATTTCTTATGCATGCTTTTGTTGCAATTGGAACCATCTGTGATTCATTGACCAACATAATTAAAATTTACAGGGCTATATTTAGATTCTTTGAATGTTTAAACCAAGCTATATTGAACTTATAGTCATTGATGTTCTCTGAAAACTTTTTGGTACAGCAAATCAGAATATGTAATCTACAAGCTAAAAGAAATGGGAAAGATTGGAGAAAAAGACATATTGCAAATATGCAATCAATTCAACAAGCTTGACCCCAACAACTTGGGAAAGATAACTCTACCTGATCTCTTGGAAAACCGTTTGTGATAATGAAACTCATTAGTTTATTCTGCATTTTTTCAACAGAAGGAATTGGAATGGAATAATCTCCTTATTCTCGGAGTACAGGATGCAAGTAAGTATGAACTTGAGAAGCTTCATGCAAAAACTTTGCCAGTATTCATGTACATTTGTTAGCAAAAGATTTTAGCAAATTAGCCACGCCAAGCCAGTTGCACAAGGAACTGTACAGGCTATCAGGCACGGAGGGTTAATTCTTGGTGACGGTGCAATCATCACAGAAGAGAAGAAGGAATGGAAAAAGAAGGAAATGATAGTTGCTATAATTTTGATAAACTTCCCAGCAGCTCCATACCCATCTCCAACCCAAGATCCCAAGTCTAGAATTTAGAACATATCTCATGGGTCCATGAATTGTATGACAATCTGATTATGCAGAGATACTGTAATGATACCAAAGGAGAAAGACAATGAGAAAATTATACTGCAAATGTTGCCAAATTGAATTGTCGTTTAAATATTAAGAGTTATTCAATGCAAAGAGATTTATTTACCCAAGCCAGAATCAAATTAGCAACCATACTGCAAGGAAAAACCAAGAATGATTCATCTTCATCTGAGAATAATGAAATCTACCAATCTAGCTATAAAAATTTTGTAAGAAAGTTAATTGAATCGCTCAAGAACTAAAATGGATGCAGAAACATACAGATAAAACCAACAGTTTGCATTTTGCACTTTTCTTCACACACACACACACAAATTTTACCTATATATATAACTAACCAATCCACGCAAAATTTGTTTCTACTTTTGTAGTTTTTTGCCGTTAAGGAATATTAAAATAAGTTATAATATGCTGATACAATGCGAAAAATATATAAAATTAATAAATTAAAATTGATTTTAAATAGATCGATTCGTTTATGATACGACTTTAAATAGATTAGCTAGTTGATACGCGAATTTATTACAAACCGTTTAACTAAAATCACATAATTTTTATATAATTTAAAACTATATTATTTTATTATTATTTATTTTAAAAAATAAAAATAAGTGTTATATATTTATTATATTATTATATGATGTATTATTATTTATTTAGAAATATTTTATTTATTTTTTAGTTATTTTTATTAAAAATTTATTAATTTTATCTAATTATTAAATTATTTTCTAATTATTTTATTAATTGAATTATTAATTATTTTAAATTTAATTCTTTGTGAATTTTAGAATTTATTTGTCTAAATAAATATTAAAAATTAAATAATTTTTATAATTTAAATAATCTAATATTATATATTTTATATCAAAGAACTTTTTTTAGTTTAGAATTTAGAATAAAATTTATAAAAAAATAGAATAGAAAATAAAATAAAATAAATTTTTTAAAATATTTTATTACAAAATTTGTATTAAAAATTATATACTATCTCCTTAACTTTTTTTTTTGTATTAAGTTCAAATACTAAAATATAATACATAATTATTATTTATTTTATATTAATTGTGTTATATATTTTTTAAAAATTTTTAATAAATTTATATTTTAAAATTAATTTAATTATAATTTTATTTTATAATTAATTTTATAATTGATTATGTAGAAATATAAAATTATTTTAAATTAAAAATATTATATGAATTAAATAGATCGTGTGGAATTGTGATCCACGGATAATTTATTTAAATAAACGTATTATATATATCGTATCTATATAATTCATTTAATTTTTATATTGTATTTATATGGATGCGATTAATAAATAAATTATATTTATATTAATTTTAATACAATCACAAAATGAATCAACCTAATACAAAAATAACCTGTCAATCTGTTTTAATATTCTCTATTCATGACGTTTTATGCCCTAGTGTAATAGTTATTAAATTTATAAAAATAATTATTAATTATAAGAAAAATGTTACCTCTATTATATTTTTTAATAATTTTTATTTTTTTACTATAAATATTTTAACCATTTTATTATAAATTTATAATAAATTCATTATAAATTATATAAAATTTATAAATTTATAATAAATTTATTATAAACTGATTGTAAGTATTTTATAAATTTTAATATTTTAATAAATAATTTATAAATTTAATAAATTTAATTTTTTTTTAATTTTTTTATATTTTATTTAAAAGCCGTAGTTATAATATAATTAATAATCATTGTAAACAGGAAATAAGAACGCCATTTTCTAATCCTTCTCATGGTTGATAATCATGACCCTGAGTTGAGGCACAGAGAAGGTAAAAAATTTGGGCTGATAACCCTAAACAAGATAGCATAAGAAAGTATGTGGTGCTTTTTCCGAGTTGCAAAGATTTTTGGGTTTTTAATAAAAATATAATAAAAATTAAAAATAATTTTAAATATATTATATTTATAAAATATTTATTAAAATATTAAAATTTATAAAATATTAATTTAAATATCAAATTTTTATTACTTTATAAAAAATTTATGATAAATTTATAATTAATTTATAATAATTTTATAAATTTTAGACAGATAATAATAATTTTATAATTTTATAAATTTTAGACAGATAATAATAAATTTATTATAAATTTATAATAAAATAATTAAAATGTTTCTAAAAAAAAATAAAAAATTTAAAAATTATAAAAAAAATATTATTTTCTCAAAATTTTTTTGTCCCTTATTAATTTTAAAAAATTGTTGAGAATTTTCTTTAAATGATCCTATTTAAAATTATTAGTATTTTTTAGCCCTCCTTTTTTTATCAGAAAGTCGAAATTTTCAGTAATAGAAAAAACAAGAGTACAATAAAAACAAATAGAAAAAATATCGATAGAACAATCATCAACCATTAAACACCAGCAACAGATCCAACGCCTTCAATAGAACAAAAAACAAAGCAACAAGAAACAAAGCATATAACATAACTGAGAAAGACAAACAAAATAAAGGAAGACCCAGGCAACCTATATAACAGAAGCACAGAACACCCATCTTCAACAATCCTCTAGCAGTAAGGCTCAAATAGCTCAGTGTTATGAAACCCTTCAAATAACGGCCATAAAACACAAAGAGGAGGCCGAAAACTATAAATAAAAGCAGATCTAGAATCTTGATAGTCCGCTTCAACCGGAGGAACACCATAAAAATACGAAAAGAGAGTATCACTGCTACCCCATTCAACCTCGGCTCTTGAAGAAATTGAGAGAAATAAAGGACCAATAATCCTAAACTGGGGCCAAAGAGGGAATGTAAACCCTAAAAGAATCGAGTTACACCCAATAAGAAATTTTGCAGGAGCTCATGAGATAGTTTCAAACTGAAACTTTAAACAAGATAAGGTGGAAGGAAAAAACACTGAAAATCCACTACCAGTAGGAAAGTGAAGAATAAAAATTTTGAACAAATATTTAGTTGGGTTTAAAATGGGATCTTGAAGCTTCTAAACCCAGATCTGACAGAAAACCCCCAAAAAATAACATTGCAGAGCCTATAACTGAAGGAAGCAGAGGAGTTTTCAAGATGGAGCTCCAGTTGCAAAGAACTCTCAAAAGCAAATAAAACCATAGAAGTAAAGAAGCCAACAAATAAAAAGGAAAAACTAAAGAGAAGGAAGATGAGAGATTTTGGGCTATCGTCGGCATAAGTACCGATGGTAGCCCAGGACCTAGCACTAGAATCGACAGGCGATAGGAGCACTCTATTTCAGAGAGAGAGGTCTTAACATGGAAGAGAAAGGTCTTTCGTATTTTTATGGCCCTCCTTAATATTTGGTAACCTAAAATTAATAAAAATACCCTTATATGTTCAAAAACAAAACTGTGATCATTTCTTCAAAAAATAAAACTGCTATTTTTTACTCTTAATTAATATTAATATTAATATAATAATTATATTAGTTATTATAATTAAAAAAATTAAAATTAAAGTAAAATATTTATTACAGTAAAATAAGAGATATTTTTTAAAAAAATTATTTTAACAAAGAGTGAAATATTTTTTTAAATTTTTTAAATTTTTTTTAAAAGTATAGATATATATATTTTTTAATATTTTTAAAATAAAATTTATTTAAAATACATAAATATTTAATACATAAATAGAGCCGGTTCTAGAGTAATTACAGAAAGCTCAACGTGTAGGGTAACTCATCGCAGAGGACCAACCATAGGGAAAAAAAAAAAAACTATTAGTATCGTGCATAATAATTTTTTATGTTTTTTTTTTTGTTATAAAAAACTTTGATTTTAAGAAAGAAATATTAGAAAGACTATAAATACAAAATTATTTGGATTAGTTACTCGTAGCTTTATGTTAATAGTAGGAATCCAATTAAAATGTAGAAACTGGATTGTCAGAAAAATAGTATAACAGACATAGTAATGGCAATTAAGTTAGTTTAATCACTTCGAATTTTGATTATTTTGAAT
This sequence comes from Garcia nutans, assembly GCA_947685225.1. Classification (NCBI taxonomy): domain Eukaryota; kingdom Viridiplantae; phylum Streptophyta; class Magnoliopsida; order Malpighiales; family Euphorbiaceae; genus Garcia; species Garcia nutans. The sequence continues at coordinate 9,756,479 of CANTUV010000010.1, read as the reverse complement.
AAAGGATAAATCAAATTATACATTGAAATTATTCTAAAAAAATTAAGATCTAATTTAATTAGTTTCTTTTTTTTTTAAATTGTGAATCTGATATATTCAAAATAAAAAAATAATAAATCCGATTGAATTGTATTTAATATTATTATTTTAAAAATAAAATTTAAAATTCTCAAAAAAAATTACCTTCTCCATTTTAGTAATATCTTCACTTTCAATTTATATTACATATGCTAAAAAATCATAAATTTTTTAAAATATTATAAAAAAAATATTTTAAATAGAATAAAATATCCTCTATTAACTCATTAATATTAAAATTATTATAAAAAAATTATTTTAATAAAGAGAAATATTTTTAAAAATTTACTATTTTTTTAAATATAAATATTTTTGTTTTTATAATATTTTTAAAATAAAATTTATTCTTGAAGACAGTTTTGCAAATGGCCCATAATCATGACCTTGAGACCCAAAAATGTGAAAATTTTGGGCTGATTACCCTAAACAGTACAGCAGAAGAAACTAAATAAAATATACTGGCCGCAAATGTTACAATCAAAGCACATTTCTTGGCTAATTATAAAACGCCATCGTTTTAGAACGAAGAAAAAGCAACGCGTTTCTCTTTTATGGAATCCAACTCATATCAACCTGCATGAAACCCTACAGTACCCTTTGGCCACCCGTGCGGTGCTTGTTTCCCTTAACAACACAAATATTAAATTTAATTAGTTAATATTTAATAAAATCAAATATAATAAAAAAATTATTAGTATCGTGCATAAATATTTTTTATGTATTTTTTTGTTATAAAAAACTTTGATTTTGCATAAGTTTCTCTTGAAATTAAGGGTTTTTTTAAAAAAAAATATTTAACAGTAGATGGTTAACTAAAATTTGAATGGATTAGAAGAACTTAAAAATTAGGACGGGTCCTACATATGAGTTACCATATTCACATATTTTTTTATAAAAATAAATTATAAGTTCGAGATAGAAGCAGTTAAATTAATGCAGTCATTAGTAACTAAACTCATAAACGAAAAATTGAGAGTTTTGAATTTAAATTATTATTATTATTATTATTTATTAAATTAAAATATTGTTTGATAGTTTAGATATGATAATATATATATATAAATTTATTATTTATGAGTAAAACAAAATATATATATATATATTAATTGCTAAAAAATAATAATTTAAAAAATGAAATAATTAAAAAAAATTACTTAAGACATTCTATCGGCTTAAATAAAAGGAGTGATGACGAGTCGCGATTCCCTATTGTTTGTATTCGGATTTGGTACTGTAAGTATTTTTTTATTGCGGGATTGCTTTTTCTTGGGAAGGCATGTCTTTGTTTTTTTTTTGGATTTTCTAAATTTTATTACTAAAACTTTTAATAACTCACATGCTGAGGTGCATCTGCTTAACTTTGTAAAAAAATCCATTCTATTTTGAAGTTAATCACGTAGACCATCCGGCTCAAAAAAAAAAAACAGACCAATTTAATTTTTTGCCTATTAATTTAACCCTTTTTCATTGATGTGACATAAAAAGTAGCTTGAGTGTCATTGAAGCGCGTGAACGTCCGATGTTATTTCAATTAAATCATCGAATTCTACTATTCACTCGTTAAATTTAATTTTTTTGACGCTAAATATTAGTAAATATTAATTGTATCTAAATTAATTAATTTTAATTTAATTTTTTCTAGTCCATATCTTTTTAAAAAATTATAAATTAAAAAATAATTTTAAACATGTGAAAATTTAATTAATGATTTTAAACTTTACTTTTATCTTTAAATTTACAAATCAAATAATAATTTTAAATAAATTTAATTTAATAAAAAAGTGAAGAAGAAAAAAGAAATGAAAATGCAAATCGTGCATCATCATCCTCACCTCCAATATTTATTATTCTTTCGATTATTTGTTTGTTGTTTCTTGTGAAGACATCGGTAATTATAATAATAGCTTTTTCTTCCGAACTGCCAAACCCTAAGGTGATCGAAAGTACATATCTGAATTTGTTTATTTCTCCATTTTTTCTCTATTTTTGTGAATTTTCTCATTTTTTGTGTTTATGAACTACGGATCCGTTTCTCTCTCTCTCTCTCTCTCTCTTTTTTTTTGCTGTTTTTCTCCATTTTTGTGTTTTTTAAATTCGATTTGTGAACTGCAGATCCGTTTTCTTGCTTTTTTTTTTGCGGATTTTCTCAATTTCTTACAGATTTTCTCAATTTTATTGTGTTGAACTACAGATTCATTTTATCTCTTTTTTTCACAGATTTTCCCACTTTTTTTCTTGTGCTTATGAATTGCAGATTTTCTCCATTTTCTCTTGTGAGTTTGTGAATTTTCCCCGTTTTTCGTGATTGTGAGCTGTGTTTACAAATTGCAGATTTTTTTCTATTTGTTCATGTGTTTGTTCATTGTGTTTATGAATTGCTAAATTTTCCTAAATGTTTATGTGTATTTTTGTCGAATTATTGCAATTGATTATTAAAGATTTTTCAATAGGCAGTGGAAAACTTTTATGCATGGCATCCATGTGTTTATATTTTACTGGGTGTATGCTATGTCATCGTGATTGTATGTCGCGCGCCAGCAACTGCTTGTTAATGTTAAAATAAGGATTAAATAGATACGTCAAAAGTTAAATTGGAGTGTCTGCATAGCCCCATGGATAATAGTGGGGATAAAGTGATAAATGGTGCCAAATATAAAAACTATAAATGCATTAAGCTAAAAATATTTTTACATGTTTAATTAATGTTTAGTACTCCTTAAGTTACTATATTAAACTTTTTTTTATAATAGTTAAATAATAATTATTTTTATTAAAAATATAATTTATATTTTTTTCTTAATTTGTCAATATTTTAATATATTGTATATTTTTTAATTTTTTAATAAATTTAAATGTAAGCATACTAGAGATTTAATATAATACATATTTATTAATTTTTTAATAAATTTAAATATAAGCATAATAGAGATTTAATAGTATTAATTAACTTATTAAAATAATAAATAGATTATAATTTAAAAAAATTAAATCTAAATTTAAGACAAAGAAAATAATGAATTTTTTCTAAATTGAAAATGATTTTAGATTTTAAAAACGATTTTAATTTCAATCTTACTTCTGAATACTAACCATAATAAATTGTATAATAGTTTTATTTATTAACTAATATAATTTAAATTTATGAAATGAGATATTCATTTGGTGTTACTAATATTATTTAATTATTATTAAATTTATTATTTTAATATATAACAAAAATATTGCAAAATTATCAACCGTCGTGCAATAAAAATAAGATTTACAAAATAATTAGGCCATGCATTTTCTGGCTTTATTTATATCTCTATCAAATCATTATCTTGAGATTCTATTTGCTTAAATTAAACTAATAATACCATATAAATGGTGTTTGTTTATGGGGGAATTGCAAACTAAATCTAATAATGCCTAAAGGATTAAGTTAAAATTGTTGAAATACATACCCCGCTACTTCCACTCTTTTATAAATTCAGCTGGGGCAGGTACAGAAATTAACAATCTTATCCTTGACTTCATATTGAACAATTCAACTTTTCTTGAAAATGGAATATAAGCCGCGGACACGTTTCCTAAGGCAAAAACATCCCTTGTGACACGTTCGCTTCCCCTGTCGGCTAATGATGGGCAGATGGCATGGCTATTTCATATTAAAATTGTAAATTCAATTTTTTTTTTGTAGATTTCAAAAATGATTTTAATGTCTTTAAATTAAAATTATTATTATTTTATTTAAGTCCTTATTATAATTATATTACATTTAAAAATGCAACTCTATTATATCTCCTCATACATTTTATGAATTTTTTTATTATTATGAGAGTGATCACAAGCATAAAAATTGACAGTAAAATTTCAAAATTGGAAAATATAACTAACATCAAAGAAAAGATGAAATTAAAGATTTTCTCAAGTGATTTGACAATTTAGCTAAAGATTACTTATTGTCCACTTGTCATTAGTTGCATTTCTTGCAACCAAAAATAAAGAAAAAAATGACATTTACTAAAATCATTCATAATTAGCAAATCCCATTAATTTATTAACTCTCTAATAGAGAAAAATCCACCGACATAACTTAATACATAATTTTGCAATAATATCCACCAAAAATATCAATAAGATCCTCCTTTTCCTCTTTTTTTCCCCTTTCATTTTCTCTTTTTCACAAAAATCCCTACTGGTTACCAACCATTTCGTGCTCCCTAGAAACACACCAGATTATAGTTTTTAACACAAATCAAACTACCAAACAAATTTGCTTTTCTGAAAAATCAGAATCCTAATTTTGTTTTTAGAAAATAAAAAGGGAAAAAATATTTAGAAAGATTACCCTTTTTTTAAAATCTATCATACAATTAGTTTTAAACACAAAGGGGGGGAAAAATTAGAAGTGGAAAACAGAGAAAATTGCTACTTGTCCTATTTTTTCTTTTCTTTCTTTTTTTTAAATCATTAATTTCTTATATTTATTTTTAGCACAATTAGATATGTAATAACACCAAACTTTCATGCTCATTAAATAAAAAAAAATATATTTTCATGTAATACGTGTATACATCTTCTGCTAAATAATAAATGAAAATTCATTTTTCTCTTTATTAATATTAAAAAGAGAAAAATCATATTTTATAATAACTCTAAATCTTTTTTCTGATTTAAATTAATTTAATTTTTTATTTAGAATAATCTCTTTCATAATATTTTAAAAACTTATTATAAAATTGATAAAAAAAATATAAATTATCTAAATTTACTTAAAAAAGATAAATTTTATCTATGATATAATTTATAAAATTGAAAAATAAATAATTTTAATTAAGTTTTATCCATATATATTAAGTGTATATATGAATGCAGTAATATAAAATATTTGAAGAAACAATTAGAGATAATATTTTTCCTTAAAAATATATAAAAATTATACTAATTAAATTTTTTATTATTTGTTGATTAATGCATGTGATATAAAAAAATATATTATTTATTTGTTTATTACTCTCTGTAAAATAGAATATACAATATTTTTATTTTTCTCACAAACGTTAAATATATTTTTACAGAAACACACCACCAGGTAAATCTGGCACCTCACCAACTATTTATATTTCCAACTCTGGATATAAATATCAATTAATTCTCAACTTTGTAATCCATTAAGTTGCATTACAGTTAAAAGGCAATTTGAAATTTATAATCTATCATTACTTTATGAACATGTAAAGGAAATAAATACATATGCATGGAAGGGCCAACATCAGCTGCAGCTTAAGCCCATCTCCAGAATTTATCCTCTCTCTCTCTTTCTCCGTATATAATAAGCTATTTCTCAGCTCTGTTTCTGAAGCAGAGCACGATGGGAGTGGCCATCAAAACCCATTGGCATGTGATGCTTTTCTTGTTAAATGTGATTCTTTTAACTTTTTCTGGTGTAAGAGGGAAGCAGTATAGCTCAGCCGTGGGTGACCCAGGAATGAGAAGAGATGGATTGAGAGTGGCCTTTGAAGCTTGGAATTTCTGCAATGAAGTTGGCCAAGAAGCTCCTGGTATGGGAAGCCCAAGAGCTGCTGATTGCTTTGATTATTCAAGTGAGCACAAACGCCCTAAAAGGAAAAAAACTGAATTAACAAGTGGGTTCCTTTTTTTTCTTCTACGAGTATCTAAACATTTTGTTGTTGTTGATTTGGGTTGTTTCCATTTATCTTGATGAAAATCCTTCTATGAACAAATCGAAAAGACTAATTCTTTTAATAATGTGACATGTTGGTGTTTAAAGAAACTTTTGAATTTGTGGATTGATTTGTTATTTGCTAATTCTTTGTTACATTGGGGCAGGCTCCCGCCCTTCAATTAAACACAAAGTCACAGAAGCTGATAATAAACTTGGGGTAGGCAAACCATTCCCAGGTTTGTCCCCGGATGCTATCGGCAATGCAGACCTTTATGCAGTTCAGAAGGAGCTTTACTTGGGTTCTTTGTGTCAAGTTGAAGACACACCAAATCCATGGCAGTTTTGGATGTTTATGCTTAAAAATGGAAATTATGATACAATATCTGGTTTGTGTCCTCAAAATGGGAAAAAGGTACCTCCTTTTAGCCCAGGAAGGTTTCCTTGTTTTGGAGATGGTTGTATGAATCAGCCCATATTGTATCATCAACCCACTCAACTTATCAATGATGATACTTTGAGAGGAAGTTTTAATGGGACTTATGATTTGGGTGCTGATATTGGGCATGGACTTGATGGAATATCCTTCTATGAGGTGATTTGGGAGAAACAAATTGGTGTTAGAAGTTGGGTTTTTAGCCATAAACTCAAAACCTCAAAGAAGTATCCATGGCTGATGCTTTACCTCAGAGCTGATGCAACTAAAGGATTTTCTGGAGGGTATCACTATGACACAAGGGGCATGCTCAAGATTGTAAGTAGAGTAAACTTGACCTCTTAACTTTTTTCTCTCCGTCTATTATTTTCCAAAATCATTTCAATCATGTTGACACGGTAAAGTAGATAGAGACTTGTTTTCTTGCTGCCTGTAAAAATTAATCATTCGTTTAATACAGCAAAATAAGTTACCAATAGGGAAAGCTAAATACTAAAATTACGTTGCCACAATGTTAATTAAGCTGATCGGGAAATTTTTCTATGGGCTTGGTTCATGTATCCATCTTTGGACCAGACCAATCACAAATTGTGATTTGCTCTTAGAATTTTCCTGACTGATTTTCATTTACTGCGTAACTTTGAAGTTGGGGCATGCATTAGTACCAAGTATTTTATTTATAGTTGTCCTATTCATGGTATTTATTTCTAGAAATTATAATTATTGTTTGACATTTACCATTGTTAACTCCATGTTCATTGCTAAAGAAGGTCAAACATACAATTAATTCTTAATTTGTGTAACGTAACTGGACTTTGTCGAAAACTAGTGCCCACTGCCCATCGTATAGACCTTGAAATATGATTTGGTGAAGGTCAGATGCAGAAGGCCTCTAAGTCCAAATCTTAGGTGTGCAACTTGGAATCTAATTTTCTTGCTCAGTTAATTCTAAACTCCTTTCATTATCTTAACATAGTAAACTTAAACAATTAGAACAAAACACTCATGTTCTTCTATATTATACAAGTACTTTTTTACTTGTAAATGAAACAAAGGAAAAACTGTGTTTCAATGAGGTGAGTATATATTTTCTTTGTAATTTGGAAGATAGAAACTTGTTTAATTATTTTAAAATCATTCTTTCATGTCAGAGATAGGACAACTGAATCCCATTTATGTCATCATTTATTATGAAACTTAAAGAGGATTATGTATAATATTCCTTTTATTGTTATTTCTATTGATAATTTTTTGTACTTCATATCTACAAATGGTCGAACATATAATTAGTTGTAATTTATATCGATATTTGGTATAGGATTTTGTTGAACTAGTACTTTAGGGTATATATCTTTAAACAGATTTAGCGAAGATCCAGAGACCTTATGATGTTCCTAATTGAAAACAAGCCCCTTCGACATGGTCTGAAGTGCATAATTTTTTGCTCTTATTCACTTTTCAGTGAATGGCAGACAGCCTTATTTCTGTATCCTTGAGCAAGTCCATTTTCTTTTCTACATTCCTTATTTCCAACTTTTGTATCCTACGTAACAGAAGTGGTTGTTTCCAGCTTCCAGAATCTCCCAATTTCAAGGTAAAGGCGACATTGGATGTCAAAAAAGGGGGAGGAGCCAAGAGCCAGTTCTATTTGATAGATATTGGTAGCTGCTGGAAGAACAATGGCGATCCTTGTGATGGGGATGTGCTCACTGATGTAACCCGATACAGTGAGATGATCATCAATCCTGAAATTCCTGCTTGGTGCAGTGCCAATCATCCCGAGAACTGTCCGCCATACCACATTACACCAAACGACACAAAATTTTACAGGAATGATACAGCCAACTTTCCATATGGGGCTTATCACTATTATTGTGCTCCAGGAAATGCACAATTTTTGGAGAAACCTGTCAGCACTTGCGATCCTTATAGCAATCCTCAGGCACAAGAGCTACTTCAGTTGCTGCCTCATCCAATATGGGCTGAATATGGCTATCCAACAAAAAAAGGCCAAGGCTGGGTTGGGGATGAAAGGACTTGGGAGCTTGATGTAGGAGGACTTTCTAGCAGACTATATTTCTACCAGGTAAGTCATAATAAACAATCATCTATATTTACCAATTTGTGTGATGAAATTCTGAGGCTTAAATGTTATTCTTTGGTCGCAGGATCCAGGTACCCCTCCTGCTAGAAGAATTTGGACATCCATTGATATGGGTACTGAAATTTTCGTTAGTGACAAAGATGAAGTAGCAGAGTGGAACCTTAGTGACTTTAACGTCATTCTTACATAGCCCACAGTTGAGTTATCAAATTTGTTGTTCTAGCTTTTCTTTACTTCAAATTTGTTTTGAGGTTCTTTAAGGGCAGAGAGCATTTGTGATAATACTAATATATAAGAGTTGCCAAACAAGTCCGTAAGGACAGGCAGCCTCACAGTGGTGTAATACAATTCCGTTCTCAAATATAAAATGAATATTCGATTTTTCATACTGAAAATTCTCACAAAAGAATGTAACTTCATTAATTTTCTTGGGTTCTATTAGGCAATGATGCTAGTATTCTGAATGCCTAAGCAAAGATGCTGGTAAGGTAATGATGCCAGAGCAAACTAGTCTAAAGGCAAACATTGTTATCTGACTGGAAATATTTGTTGTATTCTTTGACTTCCCTGTCAGTTATGTTGCCTCAGGTTGAAGCAAAAGCTTACCCACTAATTATGTTGATAATTAACAAGAATGAGACTAAAAACAGGGCCATGTATCTGTCGTTTGGAAGAGTAATAGAAGAAAGACATGAAGGTAATTTGGACATGAATAGATTGGTCCTACCCATCTGGATGTGGTAAGCAACTTGTACCAAATTGATCACATTAAGAAACAGAGAGTCCGGAAAAGGAGAAATCATCCACTGAAGCTCTTAGATCACAGAAAAGCATTTAGGTAGTGTGCTTTCCAGCTAATTTCTCCGCAGCTTTCATTTTAATAGCAAGTACATTGCAAGTGGTTCCCCTTGCAATTCAAGTGATTGGTAAATCTATAAGACATTAACCTTTTCTAATTTGAATTTTATTAATAACCATCGCTGTGAATTTTTCACATTTTGTTTTATTTGAAACAACACAATTCCATGTGACGTTGACAGTTCATTGGTTTGTAATATCAATGTACACGTATATGCCATACTCGAACAGGGAAAGAGATATTTTAGACGGTCAAACATCAAATATGCGTTGTTAAAATATGAAAAATTCATTAAATTATTTAATAATTATGAATTATTTGGGAAATAATTATAGGTTTGAATCCCCTCTTATATACTCATTAAAATAATAATAGCAGTTATTATTATTATTATTATTATTAAAACTACCAATCAAACTCATTTCTTACTAGAAAAAATTTCATAAAATACTACCTTTTTTCTTCAAAAATTTATTTTTAGTTTTTTTATAAAATACTATTTTATTATTTTATTATATTTTATAATATATATCAAAAATATATTTAATATATATTAAAAATATGTTGTATTTTTATAAATTTTAGTATATGCACAATATTTTTATAATTTTTTAGCTGTACAGTATTTCTATAATTTATTTTATTTTTTAAAATTATTTTTGTAAATTTCCCTTCTTAATCCATGTAGTTCACCCAAATAGTATGAACCTCGACTGACCCCGAGGCCCATGAAAATAAAACCCAAACGGGTCCAGTAGAAAGTCCACCATCATGCCAAACCTATGTCGTTTCCACTCGAGTTCACGGTTTACCCAAAACTCCATATTTCCGCGTTTTATTTTCAGTTAGCTCCAGGCGGCAATTTCTGTTTTCCTAATCCTTTTCGTTCGTTGGAAATCTGAACAGTCCGATGGGGAAAATTTGGGGTTCTTCTGCAACGCTGTAAAGCTTAGGGTTTTATCTGGGTCAGCTTGTCGCTTTTTATGTCTTTTAATTTATCCCTTCTATAAGCTATGGTCTTTTCCTTTGTGCATTGCTGTCACATGTTACTTCTAGGTGTTTTTCCAATGGAAAATCTAATGATTTGTCTGTGCAATATATTTCAATTTATGTTTTCAAGGTTGCAAGAAAGCTCATTTATTTGAATATTGCATTCTTAATTTGCTTAGAATTTGAAAATGTGAACACCCCTGAATTGTGCAATACTCTCAAGTAATAGAAGATTTTGGTCCGAGTGGAATTCGTCTAGCAAGACCTAGAATAAGATTAAAAGAGATATCAATAATTCTGATTTTTTTTATTTTTTATTTTGTGCACCCTTTATGATAGGTAACAAACAATTTGATGTACATAAGATTGTTGAAAAATACATCTGCTGAATCCTGCATTTTATTGCTAGCTGCAGCTTTTTTCTTTTAAAGCTGAATGGACTTCCCATTTTCAATGCTGATACGTTTTGCTTGGACAGGTTGTTTGGCCTTATTGACTTCAATTTTTGTCACTCATTGCCTAGCCATTCCTACGGGGAAGCTTATTGCTGTATGTCAGTCAGGTGGAAAATTTGCCTCAGCTAGTGATGGTTCTTTATTTTACTTTGGTGGAGATGCTCATGCTATTAGTGTAGATCGTGAAAGTACATTTCATTATTTGAAGTCAGAGATGGCAGATATGTGGAATTATGATCCCAATTCCATGACCATCAAATACTTCCTACCCGATAACAAGCAGACTCTCATCACCATATCTAGTGACAAGGACTTACAACGCATGGTTGATTTCCATGAAGATTCCAAGACGGTAGATGTTTTTGACATGATAAATGAGATTGTGGCAAGTGAGACCTTAGATAGGTCTTGCAGTAGGTAGTGTATTTATCTTCTTTAAAGAGGAGATTGCCTTACCTTTGTTGAATGGATCACCTGCCTTAATATGCAAGGATGGCAATTATATGAATTTTGACATAATATACACATGGCTGGACTCTGTTGCCACCAGAATCCTACCAAGATCCTCAAGCACAACTATAATCACACCTAGATATCTCATACCTGCTTGTTCTTGCAGGTCCAGCGGTAATACTATGGTTCAACCTGCCACGCCCCTCAATGTTGTTACTATTGTTGGAGATACAGAGCAAACCAATTCCATGATTGCAGAAGTGGAGAATGCTGGGCATCAGAAACTTCTCATATCATGGGCTAATTGCATAACTGGTCTGCACCAGCAGTTTAACAATGTTCAGGAATTGCGTGATGCCTTGCGTAAGTATGCCATTGCTCATGGATTCAAATGCCATTTTAAACACAATGACTCTGCTCGTGTAAGTGCCAAGTGTAAAGCTGAAGGTTGTACCTGGAGGATTCATGCATCCAGATTGTCAACCACTCCATTATTCCAAATTAAAAGGTTTAATGAAACACATACATGCGGAGCTGGTACTGGTAGGGTTAATGGTCCTCAAGCCTCAAGGAAATTGGTGGCCACTATTGTCAAGGAAAAGTTGCACGATACACCAAATTTCAGACCTAGGGAAATTGCCAGACAAATTCGTCAAGAATTTGGAATTGAATTAAGGTATTCAAAGGCATGGCGTGGCATGGAGACTGCCAGGGAAGAGCTTCAGGGTTCATACAAAGAGGCATACAACCAGCTACCTTGGTTATGTGAAAAGATGGTGGAGTATAATCCTGGTAGTGTTGCTACTCTCATCACAAGGGAGGATCAAAGTTTCCATCGTCTGTTTGTTGCCTTGCATGCCTCACTATCTGGTTTTCAGAAAGGTTGTCGTCTCTTACTGTTTCTTGATGCTATGACACTGAAATCAAAATATCAGTCAGAAATGTTGACTGCGACAGCATTAGATGGAAATGATGGTATTTTCCCTGTGGCTTTTGCTGTTGTGGATATTGTAAATGATGATAATTGGCAATGGTTTTTGGTACAATTGAAACCCATGCTTTCAACTTTCCAACCTATAACATTTTTGGGAGACAGGAAGATGGGTTTAAGACAGTCTATATTGATGGTATTTGAAGATTCTTTCTATAGTTTTTGCCTTCATCATCTATCGGAGGAGTTACAGAATGACCTTAAGGGCCCACATACTGAAGAAGTTGCCAGTGTCATAGTTGCTCATCTTTATGATGCTGCCTATGCAGCCTCAGTCAAAGGATTTAGGAAGTGTATTGAGAACATTAAAAGCATCTCGCCTGAAGCTTTTGAATGGATTTTGCAAAGTGAACCTGAACATTGGGCAAACTCACTTTTTGAAGGTTCTCGGTACTGCCATGTCACATCAATCATTGGTCAATCATTTTACAGTTGGGTAAATGATCTTCTTGTTTTACCAGTAGTTCATATTATTGATAACATTCGTCAAAAGATGATGGAGTTGATTTGCTCCCGAAAGGTGGATTAAGATCAGTGGTTGACAAGATTGACTCCAACTGTGGAAGATAAATTGCAAAATGAAATTCTGAAGTCATGGTTGCTTCAAGTTACACTAAAAGTTTCATTGTCACCTTGCACCACTTTTGAAGTGCATGATTGCTGGGGGGACATCAATGTTGTTAATAATGATAATTGGAGCTGTAGTTGCAGGGCATGGCAACTTAATGGTTTCCCATGTCATCATGCTGTGGTTGTCCTGCAACATTTCAACAGGAACTTGTATGATTACTGCTCCAGATATTATACAACTGAATCCTTCCAGTTGACATATTCAGAGCCTATAAATCCAGTTCCGACAACAGACAAACCTGTGCATCAAGAATCCTCCCTAGTCCTAGTGCACCCCCCTCGTCTTCGACGACTATCTGGGCCGCCGAAGCAGAGGAGAATCCGATCAAAAGGAGTGATTAAAAGACCACTACATTGCAGCAAATGCCAAGGAGCAGGCCATAACAGAGCAACATGCCATGTGTACTCGTAGATACATAATATTTCTTACAACTAGTCTATTAGTTCATTGGTGCTCACTTAGTTTTAACATTCCTTTAGTTTTCAAATCTTTCATTTATTGATTATATGTTCCTATAAACCCACATTTGTTCCTCCTGAATTTTTTATTGGAAAATATGTTCTCGACTGCTGTAGATGATATCTAGTTCCTCTAAATATGGTCATGGAGGATTTAGAGCTCAAGTTTATATATCTACTGGGGTGTGCTCAACTAATCAGTTAATTGGACTGTTTGGAAGCAGGGTCTACGTTTGTCTCGATTATCCCAGGAAGTAATTCTTCTTATTTTGGCACAATTACTGTTCACATTTCCTAATCACGTGTCAACATCTTAGTGATTAGTAATTGGTACAGGGTTCAACCACATTTCTTCCTTGGTTGTTCAGTGTGATCATTGCTTGGCTGTTAAGGCCAGCAGCCAACCATATGCTAGCTGCATAGAGTAAAGTTGAATTTTTGTTTTTTTGGTATCTGCCTATTTCTTAGGTTCTGCAAACATATGAAAATGTAGAATCACCCGTAATTCTTTGATCCCTATTCAATTCATGGATGACGTTTTTTCCAATACATTTTTTGTATCTAAATCTTTTGAATCAACATATAATTTTACAGTCTCTATAATATATGGATAGATACAAGATTTTTTTTTGTTTCTCTTGTAACAAATAATATTTGAACATTTCAATTACTTTTACTAAGGAAGCACTCGACGCCCGTATCATAATTGAAATTGAAGTACAAAAGATCTAGAATGCAGTACATATAATCCCCATAAGAAAGAAAAAAACATAGAACTTCCCTAATCCGATTATTAGTACTAAAAGCATACTGGGTAGTACAAGGTCAGCTAGTCCAAGTAGAATTTGATAGTACACATGCGTGTACTATATAAACATTATGCTAAAGTCTCACTAACAGCATAACCCCAAAAAAACACTTGCAGGTCTCTTGTGTGGCCCAGTTGTTTGTACAGAAGGCAATGACTAGAGCTTTGGATTACCAATTCAATTATCAAAGGTAAATGAATGGGATTTAGGGATTTTTTTTTGAAGAGGATAAAGAGACACACAGAGGCTGGGAACAGGCAGAGCATGGATAGAGCTACTAACAGAGATATCTGTTTTGGCTCCACCCATGCACTGCCTCTTCCCTGGCTTGTGGCTCTTCTTCTTTCTGCTCCCTCTACTATTTTATTTATTTTCAATATTTTGTTCTTATAATATTATTCACTGTTGAAACCCATAATATAAAACATGTTCTCTGGATATTAAAACAGAATTGAATTCGTTTGTTCTTTTTCTGTTCAATATAGCGTGCATTTTTTCTTTATTTCTCCCTAATTTATTAAATATTTAATTTGCTAACCATTTTTCTTGAGATTAGTGCTTACAGATGTCTTGGATGAATCTATGAAAAATTAGAGATCATGCAGTTCTAATTCCATTTTCAGTATTGAGTCTGGAGATAGTGCTATGCTATATGTTGTTTCAGCCAAGAGAAATTTTGTGCCAGCGACAGAGTTGAGCTCAAGATATGAACTCTTGCTATGTCAAACAAATTCTTAAGCAGCACTATCAGTATGGTGTGAAAGAAGAATTTGTTGCTACGCTTTTTTTTTTTTTTCATTTGAAATTTCCTGACATGTAAAGGAACAAAAATGTTTCCCTGTTATTCTACTGGTCGAATAAAGATTTTCTTGCTCTACCAACAGCAATTCATTCTTTTTCTTTTATAAAGTTCAATAATAATAAAAGTTTCATCTTCTTGAGATTGCATTTTGGGTTTGAATAACAGTCAGAGGGAAAAATTGGAAGTTGGATTGGCTCCATCGGACGCATTATCTGTTTCATCGCTAAAAAGACTTATTCTCCGGTCGTTTTTGTGTTATGGGATATCATTCAAAGTAAACGCTCGGACAAAATAGCTTATAAACTGTCGTTTCCCGTAGAAGATGTAAGGTCAAATTGACGGTTGGCGTAAACGACCAGAAACAGAAAGAACGGTCGTTTTCTGCACACGGTGCAATTCTCAAAAATGCATACACGTGTTAAAATATAATAATTTAACGATACAAGTGTGCCATTGTCAAATTGGTCCTGTTCTTACACAGGTGTATCTTTTATTAAAAAATTATATTCTTTTTCGAAGTTGATTTAATTTGGGTTAGAATTTAAACTTTAACAATTTTGGAAATTCAATAATTTAGAAATATAGAATAACCAGGATTAAAGAGAATATTATTTGGAGTCATTCCATTTGACATCAAGAAAATTTGATGGGAAGTGATAATCTACTTCTACTCCCTTGATTGTTGCTTTCTTGATTTTCATCAATGTAAGTGTAACATATAATAATGGTAATAATTATTAAACAGTGAATTATGAAGTGGAACCATCGACTAATTGATGCCTAACCAAGAAAATTAAGTTTCCCAGATCCATTTGTCTTTCTTCACATATTTTCTTCCTAACAACTGCTCCTGCTTTACAGAATGAAGCTTACCAAATTTCCCACAATGATTAACAAATAATAATCCGATTATGTGCATCCCTTCCAAATCCAATTCCGTTCTTCCATGCTCTGTTGAATTGCCATTACCGTACCAATCATCAATTAATGTTCAATTGAACCAGTAATCTGTATACAAAATATACAGTAAAGACACTCATTTTATTTTATGAATAATTGAAAAGCATTTCAAATTCAATGTCATAAGAACAAATGTCATAAAATATCAAACATGCAAATTTTCTTTATACTTTTGACGTAAACGGTAAAGCAGGATGCTTATCAGAAAAGAGCAAACAAAAAAAACAGTAAAGCTGGAATCATAAACTAGGGAAGAATTAAAAAAGAATACTTATTGATGAAATTCTTATGTTTTTAGAACGCATCAAAACTGAAATGAATTTCTGAAACAAAATAATAAAGAGAAAAAAAAAATAGAAACAATTACCTTGAACTTAGGCAGATTGCTAGAATTCTAAAATTCTAAACCTAATCTGTTCTTTGTTTAGGAGTCATTTTTTAGCACTTATAATTTAATAGGATTAACCAATATACCCATGCAAGAAAAAATCAAAATTACAAAGATTCAATTAGGTAATATGATCCATCTTACAAGCCTTTCATCTATAATTTGAACTTGTTTTCATGTTAGGAACTCTCTCCACCCATGGAAAAGCTCTTCCGCATAATTTTTCATTTAAATTCAAAACAAACTTTAATATAGTTTAATTGAGGCTACTACTGCAATCTGTGACAAACAGCTGATTGCTTTTGGTAGAAGAGGGACTTCAAGATGAAATTAACAGCAAGAGCCCTTCACTACTGAATTTAATCAACAAAATACTAACTTCAACTAGACATTACATAGTTCTGAAAAATTCTAAGATATTCTTCTGACGTACACATCAAGATCCATCATAAAGCTAGAGCAAAAACAAATCATGAACCCGAAATCACTAATTAAAACAAGAAATTATATTTCATAGATTTTATAATACATTTTAAGAGCAAAAGTTGTATTTGTTTCTCAATAAGTAGCCCGCTAGCTTAATTCAATTGTCCAATTTTCATATTAGAGACATCCCAATGAATTGATGGGAAACTAATTTTCTGAACTAAATCATTATTAGAATGACATGAAGAAATAAGATGAATTTCCAATTACTTCACTGAAATCTAGCCTCTTGATTAAGTAGAATAGAAAAACAGTATTTTCTTAGTTGACCAAATAATATTCGAAAGAGCGGCTTTCCAACAGCAAGAATTCAATCTGATTCCATGCACTGATCATTTTTTGCTTTGATTAGAAGTGACTATTATGATCTCTTGTTAGGCATGTGAAACACATAGTAAAACAAGTAACTGAAACATGATGACAGAAACAAGGAAAGAAAAAGCAAAAACAAGAAAAGAACATAACAAACATAAGTGACAGAATTCAAGAAAGGAAGGCTTACTTGTGATCTTCTTCTGTCCAACAAACAGATTGAGAACAATCAACTTGAACACAAGCCTGAGCTTCTCCAACAAGTGTATAGTCCAATTCACCTGATTCTATACACTGTACATCTTCTAAAAGGAACACATAATGTTTTCGAACTTCTTCTGCAGTTCTCTTTCCTCCAATCATGGATGCAACCACTTCCCATCTGTCAGGATCTTCTTCATTAACTACCGTTAAAACCAGCTCAAATAGCTTGTTCTCTTCCCAGCTCCACCCATAAAACATTTTTGGAAAACCATCCATTATCACCAACAGAACGACCCCAATTGCCAATTCAAAACAGAGTCTTGATCACTTTAGACTCTGTTTTTTAAAAGAAAATAAAGAAAACCCAGTTGGTCATTCACATTCAGTGGTGGACGTACCGGGTCCAGGGGCTCTGGACCCCTCACCGGCGGCCAAAAATTTATAAGGGGAGGTGTAACCGCCGATGATTAATTTAAAGGGAAGGGGGCTCGCCGGCGGCGGTTCACCACTGATTTAAGAGAAGAGAAGGAGGCCGAGAGGTTGAAGACGAATGTTATTTTTTTTTTTACAAAATTGCCCCTGGCTGAAACAGCGTCGTTTAAGCCACATACGATTTTTTTTTTAATCTTATGACTGAAACGACATCATAAAATGGCGTCATTTCAGCCATAAGATTTTAAAAAAATAATCATCACTAACTAAAACGTCTCCGTTTCAGCCAGAGACGTATAAAAAAAATTAAACTCACTGCGTTTTACAACGACCAAACGAGCGAGAGAAAGAAAACCGAGAGAGATAGAGAGATCAAGTGAGAGACTGAGAGGCAGAGACGAGCCAGCGAGAAGTGTCAACGGCGATGATAGGAACAGACAACGGCCCCCCCACTCCGACTGACCACCGTTGAAGCTGTCGGCGCCGTAAGAGGTATTTATATATTTTTTTTGTGTTGTTTGGTATTTTAATTAAAAATTTCGGGGATTTAATTTAAAATATAGAATAAAGTTTGTTTTGTTTAATAATTAAGATAATAATTTATTTTAAAAAATTTTCTATGGTTTTGTGATTTATTTAAAATTTAGAATTAATTTGTGTTGTTTTGTTTTGTTTTATCATTAGGGTTTATGTATTTTGGAGAATTTTTTTTAATATAGAATGTAGTTAATTTTTTTTTTTTAAATTTTCAATGTGCTGTTGTGATTAGGTTGAATTGATTTAGTAATTTGAAATTTATGTTAAATTGATTGTAAATTGTTAATTTTATTTTAAATTATTAAATTAATTATAATTTATAAATTAAAATATTGAATATAAATTAGGTTAATATTATTCAAAATATAAATTTAATTTAAGATGTAAATTAAATGTAAATTATAATTAAAGTTTTAAGATTAAATTGAGTTATAAAATATAAATTAAATATAAATTATGATTAAGTTAAATTGAATATATTTATAAATTAAGTTATCAATTATTAAAATTAAAATGTAAGATATAAATTATTGAAATAAAATTCAATCTATAAATTAAAATTATTTATAAATGATTAAAATTAGGTTATAAATTATAAATTAAAATGCATGATATAAATTATTGAAATAAAATTTAATCTATTTAAAAATTATTAAAATTATTATAAATTATAAATTAAAATGTATAATATAAATTATGTTCATAAAATTTAATCTATAAATTAAAATTGATTATAAATTATTATAAATTATAAATTAAAATATATGATATAAATTATGTTAATAAAATTTAATCTGTAAATTAAAATTGATTATAAATTATTAAAATTATTATAAATTATAAATTAAAATGTATGATATAAATTATGTTAATAAAATTTAATTTATAAATTAAAATTGATTATAAATTATTAAAATTATTATAAATTATAGATTAAAATGTATGATATAAATTATGTTCATAAAATTTAATCTATAAATTAAAATTAGACAGTAAATTATTAAATTGAATATAACTATAAATTGAGAAATATAAACTACTTTATAAATTACAATTGAATATTAATTGAAAAAATATAAATTAAAAATTATGAATTGAATATAAAGTATTTTATGAATTGAAACATGTATGGATAAATTCGTAATCAAGACTAAAAGGATACGAACTGAATGTGGTGAATCATCGAATATTCCAATAATAAGTAGTCATGGAAGTAGGGAGAAAACTAGTGCTAGACAAGAACATCAAGAGGTTAGTTTTAATGATATTGTTAGTGATCCAGTATTGCGTAAGCCCATTGATGAGTTTGATGTTGAGTTATAGATGATATTATGAGACAATATGTAGTTAAAGGGTATTGCCAACCTTTTGGTCATAATTTTTTACATAGACAATTTGAAAAAAATTATGAGGAGTTTTCAAAAGAATTGGTTATAGCTATAAATTTGAGTGGTTGGAATATAGCATTTTCAAAGATACATCGTTTTGTTTATAGTGTTATCTTTTTAGCTCGAGTAGAGGAGCGAAGCGGGGAGATAATATTTTCACACATATTGAATTTTGCAATTGAAAAAAGGCCATAGAAAAGTTTAATGACCATGTTGGCGGTCCAAATAGTCCATATAATAATCTTAGGTTGCAATATATTGGTTTTAAAAAATCAAAGACAAAGTGTGTATTATGTCTTATCTTCTCATAGCAAAGAGCAAAAGATTTCTTACCGGACGCGATTAACAGCTATTGTTGACTGTATTCGTTTTCTTTTAGCAAATGGGTTGACTTTTAGAGGTCATGACGAGTCAAAAAAGTTACTTAGTCTGATTAATTTTTTAGAACTTCTCGATTGGTACAGTAGACGAAATATTGAGGTTGGGAATGCACTTAATTCAAATGCTCTTAAAAATAATCAACTCACTTTTCTACGCATCCAAAAACAAATTATGAGTGCTTGTGCTTTAAAGACGACATTAGCTATTGTTGATGATATTAGAGATGAATTTTGCTCTCTACTAATTGATGAGGCTCAGAACAATTCAGTAAAAGAGCAAATGGTTGTGGTATTGAGATATGTTAACAAGTTGGGATAAGTGGTTGAGTGATTTGTTAGAGTGGTACATGTTAGTGACACATCAGCTTTGTCTTTTAAAAGTGCACTTGATGATTTTTTAGCGAAACATTGATTATTATTAAGTAAATTTAGAGGTCAAGGTTATGATAGAGTTTCTAATATGCGAGGTGAATTCAACGGGTTGAAGACTCTTATTTTAAATAAAAAAATTTCAGCAAGGTACATCCATTACTTTTCTTATCAGCTCCAATTAGTGCTTGTTACTGCAGCAAGGGGCAATAGATTTGTGAGTAATGTTTTTTATTATGTTGTAATATTGGAGTTTTATGTAAAAGGAGGGATGCTCTTCGTCAAATATAGCATGATAAAGTAGTTCAGCTCTTAGAAAGTGGTGATAGTCAAACTGGAAGAAGTTTCCATTGAGAAATAAATCTAGCTCGATCTGGTGACACGCGTTGGAATTCTTATTATAAAATAATTGCTCGTCTTCTCTCTATGTGGTCACCGGTGAAAGAAGTTCTTGAGAACATTTATGGGGATGGTTTAAATAAAAAAAATCGAGGGGGTGCTTACTTGATAAAATAGGAAGTTATGAATTTATTTTCATTGCTTTCTTAATGAGAAAACTTTTAGGTATGACAAATGATATAGCTCAAACCTTACAAAAAAAAAAGATCAAAATATTGACAATGCAGTTCATTTGATTGCAACGGTTAAACAAGAATTGCAAAGTGTCAGGGAGAATGGATGAGATAAATTATTAAAAATTATTAATGATTTTTGTATAGATCATGATGTCAAAATGTCTAATTTGGAAGATAATACAGGTTATTTGCGTTCTAAGCATTCTAGTACTCCTATTACTTATTACTACTACTTTCGAGTAGAAATATTTTGTCAGGTACTCTTTTTTCGTATTATCATACTTAACTATTTATTATACTACAACCTAATTTTTTTTCATTAAATTCTAGGTTATTGATTTAATTGCTCAAGAAATGAAAAATCGCTTCACAGAATTAAGTACGAAATTGCTTTCATGTATTGCTTGTCTTTCTTCAAAAAACTCATTCTCTAGTCTTCAACTATCCAAATTACTTCGTCTTGCTCAACTATATCCATATAATTTCTCCATCACCGATCATATGATACTTGAAGATCAACTTAATACATACATTGCTGATGTTAAAAGAAATGTAGCTTTCTCTAACTTTGATGATATTGGAGCTCTTGCTCAGAAAATGGTTGAGATAGATTATAACACTGTTTTTTTTAGTATATCTGCTTATTAAGTTAGTTTTAGTCTTACCTGTTGTCACTGCTATCGTCGAGAGAACTTTTTCAGCAATGAACATTATCAATATGGATTTGCACAATAAAATGGGAGATGATTTTCTAACTGATTGTTTAGTGTATTATATAGAGAAAGATATTTTTTTAAATATTGAAAACGAGGCTATTATGTAATATTTTCAGAACATGCAAAGTCGTAGAATGCAATTATCTATTAGGCATAGTTAATTTAATAGCATAAATTAATTATTAAACTACTGTAATATTATATGTTTAATTTTATAACAAATTCATAAGTATTTTTTTTTGTGAAAGTTGAGCCCCTCAATATTTTTTTGTGTTCGCCACTGTTTACATTATAGTATTCATCAAACAAGTAGTTTAAGAATCTTTCTCTGGTATTTTGTTTAATTCTCTTTTGCCAGATTCTAACACCACTGTGTCCTTGGGGGCATGTCAGTTATGTGAATAAAGATCAAATCTTTTTTTTTTAAAAGGGAGTCTTTGAGTCTCTATTTTGTCAGAGACAATTGGCCCTGCTTAGTCCAGATCTAGGCGTAAGCAATGAGAGAGATATATATATATGTAATTGTTGATTCTATAATTTAAACATGTAATTTAAATTTAGTAAAATAGAACAACTTACTTGTTGTTCTTCCTCCTTGAATGTAATTGCCTTGTTACAGGAATAATTGTTATTACTAGAATAACAATTTAAACTTCACAATCTAAACCCTTTTATTATTTCTTCTTGATCTTTCTCTTGGTTATTTTAAACACCAAAAACGTTTTTCCATTATAACCATTTACTATTGCATGTATCTATAATATAAATGGGGAAGTTACATGGAATTTGTAACTTCTCCAAGTAACCACCAGTTGGTTACTTGGGAAGCAACTCATCCAAATGGGTGTGTCTTCTCATATATATATATATATACACACTAACATCTCCCACTCACCCATGATGGGTTGTGGCAGATACTAGATCAAGAGACTTCTCATACATTTAGGGAATAGATCGTGCGACCTGTAAGCACATGTACAATGAGAGCTCCAATATAGTAACCTTCATAGGCCATAAAGGAGACATCAATCTCAAATAACTTCTTCCATGATAGTGTACTTATATACCCCAAGCATATTTACTAACACACAATTAAGTATAATTCAATCCCTCAAGAATTCTATACTTAATCCATCCTTACAATTACAAGTATTCTAAATCATATCAAATTTTTTTTTTTTTTTTCGAATTTGATGATCCCGGCCGGTGAATACAAGTAACAGGTGTTGAATAAAAAAGCTCTATCTTTTGCCCTCATATCAATCAGATTTGAATTAACTCACTTTCCTAAAGTGCTCCTTTAAGTCGAATCATTCCATAACTATAGGATACACTCTAAAGTAGCAAACATTAATTCATTTCATTATGATATAATCAAAAGTTACAAAGGGTACAATTTTGAGATCTTCACGGATCTCCAGGACTCACACAGTAAAGAAGCAGGGATCCATTCATTTACTTCCTGTAAGGTCGCTAGCACATGTAGTACGAAATACATGCTATGATGGAGCTTCTCTTTTCTTATCCGAAGATAAAGAGCGTATGTCTTTGCTCTCCTCTTTAGAGGTAATACATCATACGAGTCTTAGTCTTGTCGCTAAGTCATTAGCACCAAACTTGAAATTTCATCCACTCACTATTAATAGTGCCAGATGACTAATTTCACACTCGGCTTATATTTAATAGACACATGAATGGTGGGGTGGCATTCATGTCGATTCTTTTATTTCTGAATCTCATCTTGGTCCCAACCAAGGCGACTCCAAATCAATGGTCTTGAATGAAACGTGCTCCCACTATGCCCATGTCGTACGGTGAGCACTATCATTCATATAGTCTCATCTCTACTCGCACTATTTGCGCTAGAGGTGATTGCTCGTGTGAGTGAGCCAATCAATGTCTATCAACATACTTTACAAAAAAAATTGTACTACTCAATACTAACAGAACTTACCAATAAATAAATGTTGAATAATAAATTGTTATTTAACTTTATTCAACCAACTGTAAGTATTATTACATGGTCCACATACATGTCGTCACATATCACATTCTACACAAGCCTAGGGATTTTACATGTCTAACAAATATATCCCTGGGTATAGGTTTGGTGAGTGGGTCAGCCACCATCTTGTTAGTAGAAATGTGTTTCAGGACCACATCCTTTTCAGTAATTGCCTCTCTTATATAGTGATATCTCTTTTTGATGTGTTTGGTCTTTCCATGGTATTTAGGATCCTTGGCGACAGCCAATGCAGCAGTATTATCACAGAAAATTGTCACAGGTTCTGATGCAGACTTGACAATTTCCAAATGCTGCAGGAAACTTTTCAACCAAACTGCATCTTGCGTTGCTCCAGCACATGCTACATATTCAGCCTCCATTGTGGATAAGGCTACACAGGATTGCTTTTTGCTACTCCACAGTATTGCACTATTATTCAGCAAAAAAGTATATCCTGAGGTTGATTTGCACTCATCAACATCGCCACCCCAATCAGCATCAGAATAACCGATCAGGCGCAAATCATCCTTTCCTTGGTAACATAGCATGTAATCTGAAGTTCCTTTCAGATAGCGCAAAATTCTTTTGACTGCCATCCAGTGTTTTTGACCAGGGTTCGATTGATATCGACTGACCAATCCAACAGCATAACATATGTCGGGACGTGTGCACATCATTGCATACATCAAACTACCAACAGCACTGGCATATGGTACTCTGGACATTTTCTCTTTTTCTTCTTGAGTCTTGGGACACATATCACGACTTAAGCTCAAGCTTTTTTCTACAGGGGTGTCCATTGGCTTGCAATCATGCATGCGGTAACGCTCCAACATCTTTTCGATGTAAGTCTCTTGAGATAAACCCAAGAGCCTTCTAGCGCGATCTCTTATGATCTTTACACCAAGCACAAAGCAAGCTTCACCCATGTCCTTCATTTCAAAGTTTGATGATAACCATTTTTTTGTAGTATCAATCAACACTTTATTATTCCCAGCTAAGAGAATGTCATCAACATACAAAGACAGAATTACAAAACCATCTTCGGATCGTTTTAAATATACGCAATGGTCTTCTTCCATCATTTTAAAACCATCCTTGATGATAGCATGATGAAATTTAATGTTCCATTGCCTAGAAGCTTGTTTAAGACCATATATAGATCTTTTGAGCTTGCAAACTTTGCGCTCATTTCCTTTAGACTCGAAGCCTAAAGGTTGATCCATATATATCTCTTCTTCTAGTTCTCCATTGAGAAATGCAGTTTTTACGTCCATTTGGTATAATTCTAAGTCCATATGTGCAACAATAGCTAGGATGAGGCGAACTGAAGGAATCCTCACAACTGGTGAGAATGTGTCCTCATAATCAATTCCCACTTTTTGGGTATAGCCTTTTGCTACTAAGCGAGCCTTATATCGTTCTATTGACCCATCCGCCTTACGCTTAATTTTAAGAATCCATTTATTTCCAATAGATCTTCGTCCTGACGGTAAATCAACCAAATCCCAGACTTGATTAGTTTTCATAGACTCCATTTCTTCTTCCATAGCCTTATACCATTCCTTAGCTTTAGGACCTGACAAAGCCTCTTGAACTATTTTAGGTTCTTCGTCATCCTGTGGAGCAATCATAAATGCTTCCCCCTCAATCTCAAATCGACGACGGGGAATTCGTTCACGAATGCTTCGGCGAGGTTGAGATTGTTCATGATTTTGCTCTTGTGGAGCTCGATCAGGTACAATGTCGCTCCCTCTAATCCCAGGAGGATTTTGAGTTTCCTCTAATTCCTCGACTGCGTGATTTGAGGCGCCTTGACCAACATTTTCCAATTCATAAAAACGAAAATCCTTATTAACCTCACCTCTAGTAGGAAAGTCCTCTTCTAAGAACACGACATCACGTGACTCAATTTCTGTCACTCTCCCATCAGCTTCTTCACCAATAAACACAAATCCTTTGGAAAGATCAGAGTATCTTATAAAGATACATTTCTTCCCCCTCGGACCGAGCTTCCCATGTTGATGGGTAGTATTATGAACGAATGCTGCACACCCCCAGGGATGCAAATTACCTAAATTAGGTTTTTCGCCATTCCACAATTCATATGGGGTGGATATGACAGATTTGGAGGGCACACGATTAAGTATATAGGCTGCAGTTAACAAGGCATCTCCCCAAAAGGAGATTGGTAAGTTAGCTTGCGCCATCATTGACCTAACCATGTCCAAGAGGGTTCTATTTCTTCGCTCTGCAACACCATTTTGTTGCGGAGTATAAGGAATAGTTAGCTGTCTAGCTATACCCTTTTCATCACAAAATGCTTTGAATTGTTCAGAGATATATTCACGGCCTCGATCAGTCCTTAAAGCCTTGATGCTTGTGTTTAATTGATTCTCCACCAGTTTGGTGTAACGAATGAAGCACTCTAATGCTTCAGATTTGTGTGAGATCAAATAAACATAACCAAAACGAGTGAAATCATCTATGAACGTGATGAAATAGGAGGCACCATGCCTTGCCCTCACATTCATGGGGCCACATATGTCTGAATGGATAAGCTGTAATGGACTTATGGCCCTTTTAGCTTTGCCAAATGGTAATCTAGTTGCTTTTCCAGCTAGGCAATGCTCACATGTGGGCAATTCAATTTTGGCAATAGATCCTAAGAGACCTTCTTTTGCCAATCTATTTAGGCGATCTTGCCCAATGTGTCCTAATCTAGCATGCCACAATACATTTTCATTACAAGAATTAGAACTGGAATTTTCAACAACATAGATAGAAGAATTAATAACGTTAGTGGTATCTAATACCATAAAACCATTCAACAAATAACCAGAACCATAAAAAATTTTGTCCAGAAATATCTTAACACAACCTTCGCTAAATAAAATACGAAAACCAAAGTTTAGTAGAACAAGAACAGAAACTAGATTTCGCCGAACTTCAGGAGCATAGAGCACATCATGGAGATAGAGGGTGCGACCAGCCCGCAACACCAGTTTGCAGGAACCGATCCCAAGCACTGCAGCGGAAGCGTTATTTCCCATGAATATACTTCTAGATCCTTTTGGAATTCGACGAAATTCCACAAAGCTGTTTCGATCCCTTGCTATATGGTCGGTTGCTGCTGAGTCTACAGTCCAAAAAGGAACAGTTTCAGCAAGCATTAAGCAACTACTAACATACAAGTTAGAGGGACGAGATTGGTCAAACAATACCTTTGACTCAGTGCAATCACGAGCAAAGTGACCAGGTTTGCCACA
Source organism: Garcia nutans (assembly GCA_947685225.1). NCBI lineage: Eukaryota > Viridiplantae > Streptophyta > Magnoliopsida > Malpighiales > Euphorbiaceae > Garcia > Garcia nutans. The sequence continues at coordinate 9,729,727 of CANTUV010000010.1, read as the reverse complement.
ATTGAAACAGTTGTTGTTTTTCTTTCCACCGCGTTTCCCACGCTTGCGTTTCTTTCCACTAGAACTGGCTTGATTTCCTTCTTTGCCTTGTCGGGAACCTTTACCCTTTCCACTTTTGCGTCCAGAACCTTGCGTTCCTCGCTTTTTAGTCTCCGTCATATATGCCTCCTCATTAGGCTTTTCAGCGAGAAGACGATCTTCTTCAAGCTCCACATGACGAGCGACATCATCAAACGTTTTGATGTTGTCGTTGTGGGTAAGGTTAACACGCATGTGTTCCCAAGAACTTGGCAAAGAGCGTATTACAGCTTGGACTTGCTGCTCATCAGTCATATCATGCCCAGCAGCCCTCAATTCACTTATCATGTTTGACATGGCGGTTAGATGCTGCCTCATAGAATGATTTTGGCGCTTCTTATAACCATCAAACTTGAGGGTTAACTGACGAAGTCTGGTAGTTGAGGTTCCCCCATATTGAACCTTCACAGCATCCCAAACTGCCAGAGCTGTTCGATGCTTCTCAAAACGCAACATGATATCATTTCGCATACTGCTCAGCATCAATATGCGAGCCACACGATCCTTGCGCTTATAAGCTTGATATGTCTCTATATCACGCCTATGTTGAGCAGTGGTCCCATGCTCAGGCTCAGCCATTGGTTGTATTATTGTTTCCAGCATGTCTTGCTCCTCCAGGAGATACTGAATTTTTCGATGCCAAACATCATAGTTTTTTTCATTCAGTTTATCTCCCTGGTTTAAATCAGCGACAATACTTTTTGTTGCAGCCATCTCAATTGTATAAACACAATTACCAAAATAGGGTTAAGTACAAATTTAAAATGATATTATTGTCACTACATCTTAGATTAAACAAATAATAATTTAACTCATGCAATAGAAATGAAAATAATGTAAACATTTAATCAATTTCTATTTACATAGTTTTTGTTATTATTGTAAATCTAAACAAGCACATTAATTTCTAGTTATTAGCATAATCTAATAACTCCCACTAAAAAAAATTTCCACAGTAAAATAAAATTTCATTTATGAAAGCATTCAAACAGTAGTATTAATATCAACACTATATTACTATGTTACATAATCAGGATCTTTAATTATATCATCAATATCAGTCTCATCATCAGAGATGTCACCAAGCTCATAACTCTCGAACCATGGAACAAATCGTGCAGCAGGATCCAAAAATCTTGCGCTACGCCCAGTGCGTCGTATACCCATAGAGGTATATAAACGCTCTCTCTCAAGCAGCATTTCGTCAGCGAGAGTATTGAAGTCCAAAGTACTCAATCTTTGCTTCAATTCATGGCTAACTTTGCCCCATTCAGCAGGCAGAGAGTCAAGCACAATCTGAAACTGTTGCTCGAGGTAGAACTCATGCACACCAGTGATCCTCAGCATGTCAAACCAATTATGCATATAATCAATATGGTCTAAAATGCGGTGACTTGGATTTTTTTTATAGTGCAAAATACAATCAATCATTAATTGTCGATCCACTACAATAAAATAACCCGTAATTATCAATTTATATACTATATAAATGAAATTATAGCAAATTATCTATTTTCAGTAGTTTAAAAATATTTAGAAAAATTACAGAAAAATAGGAAATTTAAAAATAAATATACTGGAAAAAACGGGGGTCCAATCGGACATCACACGCGCCCACACTCTCCAACTGAAAATGGATGGTCAGATCGCGGCGCGTGTAATACACGCGCTGCGTCCGCGAGTGGGCAAGGTCAAACATCAAAATTGATTTGGTTCAAACCGATCCAATCAAACCGGACCAAACCAGGTTCAAACCGAAACCGGTCCAACCCCAAAACAAAACCGGTCCGACCAAATAAACCGGACCTCTGACTCATCCAGTCTCACTTCCGGCGCATGCATCTCACGCGACGTTCCGGTCGTCTTCTCCGGCGAGAATAACGGTTTCCGTCCATTTTCCGGCGAAATTTCAAAAAAAAATATAATAATTCACATACATGTCCAAAAATTATAAAAAAATACTCGTTGGAAAGCTTGTGACGAGTACTTTAACCAGAAAATATAACATTGAACATATAATGTGAAATTGGCATCCGAATTTCAGAGAGAATCTACTGCATAAATTTTTGAAAAAATGCAGAAATTTTCAGAATAGGTTTCTCAATTTCAAAAAAACATAATAATTCATTTACATGTCCAAAAATTACAAAAAAATACTCGTTGGAAAGCTTGTGACGAGTACTTTAACCAGAAAATATAACATTGAACATATAATGTGAAATTGTCATCCGAATTTCAGAGAGAATCTACTGCATAAATTTTTTAAAAAAAAAATGCAGAAATTTCCAGAATATCATTTTAAGTTTCTCAACCCACCATTTCATACAAGGGCACTTAATAACATGCTATTATGAATTCAAACAAACTATGCTCTGATACCAATGTTGATTCTATAATTTAAACATGTAATTTAAATTTAGTAAAATAGAACAACTTACTTGTTGTTCTTCCTCCTTGAATGTAATTGCCTTGTTACAGGAATAATTGTTATTACTAGAATAACAATTTAAACTTCACAATCTAAACCCTTTTATTATTTCTTCTTGATCTTTCTCTTGGTTATTTTAAACACCAAAAACGTTTTTCCATTATAACCATTTACTATTGCATGTATCTATAATATAAATGGGGAAGTTACATGGAATTTGTAACTTCTCCAAGTAACCACCAGTTGGTTACTTGGGAAGCAACTCATCCAAATGGGTGTGTCTTCTCATATATATATATATATACACACTAACAGTAATATATAAAAGAATAGAATTAAAGAATACAATATTAAAAAATTTTGTTCAAATCAGGTAACCAATAATCAAAAAAGGATGAAACTGAATTCTTCACTAACCATTTCTTGCAAGACCCAGAAATAGAATCTCAAAATTTTCCAATTCTAGCATTGGATTCCAACTGTTGTTTGATCCGGAACTGCTGCCATCACATGTAAATTTATAAATATATATATATATATATATAAAGAAGATCAGAAATCACTTGATCAATGGTGAAATAGAACCAAGATAATATAATTTGAAGCCAATCAATGTATTTTTCACATTTCTAAATTTTCTATCTTGCAAGAAAAGAAAATGACTATATAAATTGAATTCTTCACTGACCATTTCTTGCAAGACCCATAAATAGAATCCCAAAATTTTCCATTTCTAGCATTGGATTCCAACTGTTGTTTGATTCGGAACTGCTGCCATCACACACACACACACACATATATATATATAAAGAAGATCAGAAATCACTTGATCAATGGTGAAATAGAATCAAGATAATCAGTAGCGGAACCAGGATTTTACTGAGGGGGTCGGCGGCGTGCACTGACGGTGGTGGGGTTGTCCTGCCTGGGCTGCTGGTGGCTGGTTCAACTTGGGGAGGGAAGGGGGAGAGGAAAGAAGGAGAAGAGAAGAAGAGAAAGGGGATGCATTTTAACGCAGCCCCTTTTTTATTTTTAAACCTGCCCAAGCGACGTCGTTTCGCTTGGGCCGATTTTTTTTTTAAATTTACCCATGGCGAAACGGCGCCGTTTCGTCAAGGGTCAATTTATAAAAAAAATAAAAGTATTTGCAACGAGGGTTCGTCTACCCGTCACTGCAAATCGTCTACAACTCAGCCCCCTTCAACGGGGGCTGAGTTTAGCTCGATTTTCACTTCTCCACCGGCTTTATCTCTTCTCGCCGCAGGTGAGGGGGGTCGTATGACCCCACACAATTCTATGTTCATTTCACCCCTAAAATTAATATAATCTGAAGCCAATCAGTGTATTTTTCATATTTCTAAATTTTCTATCTTGCAAGAAAAGAAAATGACTTTTGTGGGTACGATCAATCGTTACCTGATTTCTTTCTCGATTATTTTTTTTTCAATATTTTCTAATACAAGCAATCACAATTCACAACTGGGTCATTTTCATGGACTTCTTTTTTATATGAGGAAAGACTTTGGTGTAAAATAATGTAATCAATCAATCAAATGAGGTAAAAGGATATGTTTCTTTAATCTTTAATTTATTAGTTACCAAATTTCCTTTTATCAGCTTCACCAAAACTAATCTAAAACCAACCCCTTCTTTTTATTATTTTTGATTTTCACGTAATTATTTTTCTAAGTAATGGTTATTTATTTATATCTGTCTCCTTCAGTCAGAACAGTGTTGGATCCATAAGATTTATCACCATTGCCATGTAATGTTGGGCTCTGCTTTTAGCGTTACGTATTTCATTATCTTCTTTATGCGACTCACATGTGCAATGCGTTTACGATGTAACATTTGACTTTTTTTAATTCCTATTTTTGTTACTTTAATTATCTTGTTTTAATAAGACTAAAATTCTGGTAAAAAAAAATTTAAATTATACTTCATCTGTCCTAAAATTATAGTTTTTTTTTAATATTTCAAAATAGTAGTTCACCTTATATTTTTAGTTTTAAATATTATATGTATTTTTAATTATATTCCTCAATTAATTAGTATGCATTTTTATTATTGAGAAATAATTTTTATAAAATTGTTAATTTTAAAATCTCTTTATAGAAATGTGTAGTGCGATTTGGTAAATGTGGAAAGTTAATTCCTAAATTTATCGGGCCTTATGAAAATATAAAAAAAATCGGTTATGTTGCTTATAGACTTGCACTACCATCAGAATTATCTCAATACATGATATTTTTTATGTATCAATATTGAGAAAGTACATAAGTGATCATTTGCATATATTACAGAGACAACCAGTATAATTGCGAGAAGATTTGACTTATAAAAAAGAATCAGTTGTAATTTTAGTCAAAATATTTTTTTAAGAAATAAGGTTATTCTTTTGGTAAAAGCCTTATAGAATAATCATTCAATAAAAGAAGCAGCTTGAAAAAGAGAGATAAATATATTTGTTCGATATCCTCACTTGTTTTCATTAATAAGCCAGTGAAAATTTGGGGACGAATTTTTTTAAGGGAAGAAGAATGTAATATCTAGTAATTTTTTATAATAATAATAGTTAAATTAATTGTTAAAGTAAAAAAAATATATAATTCATTAACTAATAATAATAATACTACTAATTACAGATAGTGGACTTGTTAGGCAAAAAAAATATATATATATATATAATAAATAATAATTAAGAGAATAAATAATTGGAAGAAAGTATAATGGATTGTACTTTAAATGAGAACAGTTGAACGTTGAGAAAAAAAATTTGAAAATTATTAGTGGGCGACTATAATGTTTAATAGTTAATGCATCTGTTTGTTAGTATTAAAAAGAAACTAAAAAAGAAAGAAAAGAAGGAAGCAGGTCTTTGTGTGTGTTTAAAATAGAGTGAAAGAAATTGGACTGGGAATTTCAGAAACAGTAGAGGGAGGGAGAGAAATCTTAGAGCAATAATTTTTTTTAGCTTCGTTCTTTAATTTTTGGTGACATTTTTGTGTCATGCACCGACCACTAGTGAAACTAACTCGAGTTTTCTGACGCCATCAAGATCACTGTGATCTGCCGTCAAATTTTCAAGACATACGCCACCTGAAGTAGTTATCGGCGTCATTTTTTCAATTAATTTTTTGATCAAATTGTGGTAATTGATCAACGATATTGGTATTTTTAAAATTCTCATGTTTTAAGTTTCGATTTGATATCTTATTTATAAATTTAGGATGAATATTCACAAAATTGATAAATAGTAATTAAATATATACATATATATAACAGTAAATATTTAAATTAAAAATTTAATTATAGTTATATTTAGTTATAAAATTAATTAGACAGTAAATATTTGAGTGGTAAATGATTATTAGTGAATTTTATAATAAATTAATTATATGATATAAAATTAATGAATTGATTAATTAATTATAGTTATTAGAGATAGAATTATAGTAAAAGATAATGGGTTAATGTAAATAATAAAAGTATAAATGAAATATTAAGTATAATTAAAATAATTAAATATTAATTTAGACAGTATTAAATTATAGAATAAATTAAATTAATAAAATTATGAATTAAATAATTAGTAGTTAGTTATGAATATAAATGCATATTAGTTTAGAGTGAATATATCTATAGCTAAATTAATTTTAATTATTTTAGTTATAAATTTCATTAGTAAATTATAAAATAAATGGATAGTATTTTTAATATAAAGTTATAAAATATATTTATTGGATTATAAGGATGTGGTGTAATTTACTATAATTGAACATCAATTTAATATGAGATTAGCTAATGATAATTATATTATCATGAATTCTTGATTTGTTTTTATAATTATTTTTATTACCCACTTGCGTGCGTGCCGTGTGGGGATCACACACAGCTCTTCTCTTCTTGATCTTGAGTTTTTCATAAAGCAGAGAACAGAGGAATTGGAATTGTCTGTAGTTGTAGAGTTGCGAGCAAATTGGGGAAATGGTGGGGTATAATGTAAAACATGATATATAATACCTGCATTTTCACAATTTTATTAGAAAAGACCCCAACCATAACCAACATAAATATATTTCTGTCAGCAAAACTATTGCCACCACTTCGCACCCAACTAGGCTTCTTGAGCTGACGTTATAGAAACGGAGAATTATTTTATGCACTTCAAAAATTTAAGAGATCAACATCTTGTTATAAAGTGTAAAATTCATGATTTTAGTTTATCATATACTGCCATATTTAGTTGTAAAATGATATTAATTACATATTAGTATAATTAAATATTATAATTGGTTCATGATTTTAAAGCTTTGTTGTAGGATGTCTTTACCTCTCAGTTCAGATGGGATTAAGATCATATTGTCTATAGCATGGGATATAGAGGGCTCAGGAGTGAAGAGCCTCCATCTGGTCTCTAGCTCAGGCTCAAAAAATGTTGTTCTTTTTTGGTGAGGGTGTTAAGGCCAACTGGATGAGGCATTCGATAGGATGGTGATGGAGGTGGTGATTATTGTAAGTTTGGTTGGTGTGTAGGTTGTGGTGATGTTGGTGTTTCACTTTTCTGCCATCTTATGAGAACGAATGAAATCTTTGAAGGTGATTATCAGTTTTCGGGTTGTTTGTTTAGTGAGGCCTGAAGATTGTAGAACTGCGGAAGTCATTTAGGCTAAGCGTGTATCTTTGATCCTGTAGTTGAACCCTTATCATCTGACCTAAATCCTTATCCAATAGTTGAACCCTCAATGGCCAAGCCCTTCCATAACAAGACCCTCTATTCTAGCCTAAATGTTTTATGGGTTATGGGATAAGTCTTGGATCCTGTTGTTCACATTCGGAGAATAATCAGTCAACGTTCACCTTACTATTGATGTGGACCTCGGTTGCCTCCTGATAGTTTGGGTTCGAGTTCTACTACTTGGTTCACCTATTTGCAAGACAAAGTAAAGGATTATATTTTAATAGAGGATTTTGATACTTAAATTAGCTTGATTTGTCTGCAGATAAAAAAACCTAAAGAATAAGAAAAAATATTTTATCTGTGAGGGTTCATTTTTATTTATAATTGCAGGGTAAGAGAACAACTTTTGAATATGGCATCGAGGATTATAAATGTATTAGTGCTGTACTACAATTGTCCCATATAGTTATCTCTTCGCATAAGGAGCTTGGTTTGCACTTCATATGCTCTTTATAGTTCACTATGTCGATCTTGCATCTTCTAGGAAGCTTAATCTTAACTGTTAGTTCATCATAAAAAATTGGGTGGGTCATCCACCAAGCTCGGTACCGGGCTGGGTAACTAGAGTAGGTATTATTAAATTTATTTATTTATGTTTAAATTAAAATTTTGAGAAAATTATATTATATATCAATTTTTTTTTCAATATTTTACTATTTTGATACATTTTTAATATACTATATATATATATATTAAATGTATATTTAATATAAATATATAATAAATGTATGTCTCTAAAAACAATGGTATTTTTAAAAATAAAATTAATTTTGAAAGTTAAAAAGTAATATTTTAAAAATAGTACATATTTGAGGTATTTTTGGATAATATAAATAAAAAGAGTAGAAGGGTGGAGAAGAAAAACAAAATGCCAAAAATTAGGCAACTTAGCATTGGGCTCAAAATGTCAAAGTATTAAGTCGTTTGTCATGACCATTTTGATTTGGATATGAATTGGAATAATTTTGGCGACCTGAATTTCTTCCCGTCCTTCATAAGAATTTTAAAAAAATACATTTAGTAAACATATATATTTATATATCAACTTTGTTATTTAGTTAAATTCTTGATTTATTGTTTTAATGTTTTGGAAATATACAATTTATTTTTTCTTTAATCTTAATTATTAAAAAATATTTTAAATTAAAAAAAGAAACTAAAAATTCGTAATTTTTTTAAGTATTTAAATCTTTTGTTTAACATAAAAAGATTGTTAAAAAGGGAAATTATAATTTTCTGGCTTTCCGCATACACTTCAAGCAATTAGAAATCCCACTGTTCGGTTCGGCCTGCTTAATCGAAGAGTCTCACTTGGATAAGGATAGTTAGGTAACAATAAAAAAATATGGGCAAGAACATAATAGAACATTCGGGATGGAGGGGCCCAAGCCGCCGCTGATTCCGCTTTCTCTTGACTAAACAATGCTTATCACTTTAAAATTAAAAATATTAAAAAAATTATATAAAAATATTTCAAATATTAAAAATATTAAAAAAACATTTTTTAAATATACACTTTTTCAATTATTATAAACATAATGTTTACTATATACTTTTAATTTAATTTTATAAAAAATATTTTATTTTTTTAAAATTATACTATATTTTAAAAAATAAAAATAACTTATCATATAATTTCTTAAATAATAATGATAATAATGTAAGCCCATTGCCACATGTACCTGAAGGGCCCTACAACCCACAATTTTTTTTTTTGCAAGTTCATTTCAAGTTCTCACGTTGACCCTTTGCTCGCGCGAACTGTCTTTCTAGTTCTCTCTCCCTCCCCTTATGGTTAGGGTTTCTTTCATCTCTCTTTCCTCTTAGAGAGAGAACCAGATACTCTTTACTCTTACTGGCGCTTTTAGCTCAATTTTTCAACTCAAGTTCTCTGTAATTTTCCTCTTTCTCTTTCTCCGTGTTTTTTTATTCCTATTTTCTTGGTTTACTCGTTTGTTGTCTGCGCTAGTGTATGGTATTTGAACCGCATATATTGTCTAATACTTTTGGTGTTTACTTTGAATCTTTGGGTTTATGCTTACTATTTCCTTTTTGGGTTCATTTATTATTAATTTTACTCAGAATTTTGGTCTTCTCGGAAAAGACTGTATTGGCAGATTTGGGTTTTTTGTAGCTTGTTTCTGTATTAGTCATTTTGGGGATTGAGATTTGAATTAGTTTGAAGCAGATTTTTGGTTTGGATGTGGGCTGAAGTGGAAAGAAGAAAAAGGTTAGTTTGCTCCCTGAATGTCAGTTTTAGGGTTTGCTTTTGTTGTTGATTGTGAAAGGTTTTAATGATCTTCTAGGTTTTTGTACCTTAATTTTGTGGTTCTGGTGTTATTTTGAAGCTTTTTTCTTCCTCAATTGGTTTGACTTCGTGGTGCTTTGGTAGAAATTAATTAATATGTTGCTTAATTCAAGCTGAGTTTCGAGGCTTTCAAGTGCGAGTACTTGAAATTTAAGTTCTGGAATTTTTATTTTGGGGCTTTTAGATGGTTTTATTTTGTGGTTTCCGATAGAATTTGTGTCGTGGGATTTTGGAGTGCAATTTAATAGGGTTTTTGCATATGGATAATTCGAAAAATAGGCAGCAGACTGATCCTTTGGGTGTGAACAAGTTGGGGAAAAACATAAAGAAGAGCCCATTGCACCAACCTAATTTTGCTAACAATCCTAATAGGCAACAACCTCAGCCTCAAGTCTACAATATAAGCAAGAATGATTTTAGAAACATTGTTCAGCAACTAACTGGTTCTCCATCACAAGAACCTTTGCCTAGACCCCCTCAGAATCCACCCAAACCCCAAAGTATGCGGTTGCAGAAGATTAGACCTCCCCCTTTAACTCCCATTAACCGACCTCACATTCCCCATCCAGTCCCAGCTCCAGCAGTGGCAGCACCCCCAGTTCCTTTGAACAATGGCTTTTTTAGGCCTGGCCAATTTGGAAACCCATCTCCAACAATGATGCCTTCATTGCCACCTGCGGAATCTCCTTGGGCAAATGTAGCCGAGTCTCCTATCTCAGCTTACATGCGTTATCTTCAGAGTTCAATCATGGATCCTAGTCCGAGGGCAAACCTAGCTCAACCACCTTTACAGCAACCACAAGTACAAGGCCAGGGGCAAATTCAGCCTCACCCACCATCTTCTGGCTTACTTCCTAATCCACCTATGCCTCCTCTACCCTTTCCAAGATTAAATGGTCCTGGCCCCCCTGTGCGTAATTTCCCTTCCCAACAGATGAATGGGCTTCCCCCATTACCATCTCCGACATCCCAGTTCCTTTTACCACCTCCTACTGGTTACATGAATTTGTTGTCTCCTCGATCACCTTATCCTTTGTTTTCTCCTCGGATTCAGTTTCCTCCACCATTGACCCCTAATTTTGCATTTTCACCTATGGCTCAGTCAGGGATTTTAGGTTCAGGGCCCCAACCTCCATCCTCGCCAGGCCTTATTTATCCAATATCACCATCGGGGTTTTTTCCCTTCTCAAGTCCAAGATGGAGGGATCAATAAGTCCAGGAGATAACATTACTCTTTTACAGAGTTCTGTGCTTGATGAGGGGCTGGTACATTTGTTGCGAGGAGGCCAGTCTTCATTTGTGAAATGCTTTGTATACTGCTTGTGTAAGAGTCCTTTGAACTTTTGTAACCTTTTTTTTTTGCCCTTTTGGATCTTTCCTTGTCATTTATTTTGTTTTCATTTTTGACACCAGTTCTGCAGCTTGTTTTGGGATCAGAATCTGTAAAAGCTGCAGTGTTGTTAGTTCGTTGGGCAAGTGTTACCATAGGTGCTGTAGTTAAGTTAAAACCCAACATGAATGACCACCTGCACAAGAACTGTAACAAGAAGACAGATATAGCACGAAAGTAGGCTTATAGGCATCAAATTTTAGCATGTAGATTCTGTCACAAGAATTCTTGTGTACTTGTACTATTGTGTATTAAATCTTAATAAGGTTGAAGTTTAAATTCTTCCTAGCTGAATTAATTCTCAATTCTTTTGCCTTTTTTGTATTTACCATTACGTGTTTTAGAGAGTTAAATTTATTTCTTGCAAGTTTACTTTTTCCCCAAAAGTATTGTTGCCTTAGGATGTTGCATCACACCTCTGCTTTTGTTTCTCTAGCACTTCTGAATTAAATCTCTTTCTGCCGATCTTGTGTGATTTATCTTGGGTTGGTTAGTAAAAGGGGACTTGTTTACTGAACCATTTGAGTTTTAATTAAATGGTAAGAAGAAAAGATATTTAATCGTGCATGTGCCGTAGTTTGTTTTGCGTCAGCGTTACACATAGTATATTTCATGTTTAATTCTGTGTATACCCATTTTTTGCCACTGAATTCGAAACAAAGTCATCTCAGCAGTTTGCTTTTACATGCTGCCCGGTATTTAAGAGATTTAATTTATAAATTTTAGAAATAGAGAGTAACTGAGTTGTGAAACTGGTCATATTTATTTTGTTGAATATGGCATTTCAAGTGTTATATAATTCCTTGGAATTACATCATCAATATATAGTTTTGGAGTTCCAAAGTCCCCTATAATTGATAATTAGCGCAGGTTTTGGTCATGAGTTGTCTCCAGTGGTTTTGAGGAAGAAACTTAAAAATAACCAATGTTCATTTTCTATTTTAACAATATCATATGTTTGCTTGGAAAAAGATAAAAGAAACAACCTAATTATGCCATTTTTTTTATTAGGGATGGGTAAAAATTTTCAAACTGGATTGATCTGATTGAAAATTGATTAATTCAACTGATCAGATAAGTTTAATTCTCGATCAAATCAGTTTAAATGGACTGAATTAATCGATTTTAAAATATAAATTTATAAATAAATTTTATCAAATCTTGTAAATTTTGATAAAATCTGGTCGAAATGATAAAAACAGTCAGTTTTTTATAATAACTTTTTTACTATTATGGCTGTATCTTAAAATTTGACCAATTTAATAAATGCGCTTACTTAATTGTAACGGGCTAAAGTAGATAGATGGCACCGCCCATGTTGCCAAGTCACTTGCGGCTGAATATTCGTGGCCGCCTTGCTTTATGAGAATATGCTATTTTCACCTTAGAATCAACAATTGTTCAATTGCCCATCCGACAATGACAATCCACAAGTTCGGGAATCAGAAAGCAAATGCTAAAATGCTTATTAGAAATTTTTATAATAACATAAAATGATATGGTGGACTTGTTTCTTTAAAAAATAATTAATATTTTACAGTTTTCAAAACATTTTAAAAATATTTTTTAAAATTTAATTAAAATATATTATATATCTCTTAGTGAGTATATTTTAAATTAAAAATTGAAAAATGAATATTTTAAAAAGTTAAATATTTTTATCTTTTATATCATTCTATAGGATGGCTCATGTTTGGTATTAAAAGATTAAAAATTGAAAATTTGCTTAATAGTAAACCAGATCATTGACCTGCCCAAAGGGGCCCATCAATTACAGAAAAAGACATAACCGTAATAATTGTAATTACCCAAAAGCGTAGTAGGCACATTCTAATTCAGAATAAATATTTGGCGTAGAAGTTTAATACCAGGGTTTCGGCAGACCAATATATAGTTACAAAATCACGGGTTCCTTAATACAAGAATCTCAATCTTGGTTGCCATGGCAATCAGATCTGTTGTGAGAGTCAATCCTCCATTGACATGGAACCAGAGCTTCTTATTTTCATCACTGCCTTCTCACAGGCAAAACCCATGCAATCTCAATTTTTTCAACTCCAGAAAATTGTGCAGCACAAGCAGTTGCCTTGTTCTATGTTTTCAGAACTCAAAATCACTACTTCATCAACATCTACATTCCAATGCAATTAAAGTTGCTGCTCAAAACCAAAAGAATTATAAATCTGTGAGCCCTTTCCATACCGAAAATGAAGCAGTAAATTTGAATTCGAAAGACGCACCATTCGAAGTTTATTGTAATGCCATTGCAATTGTAACAGATGTTGTTAACGGTATCAGAAGTCGAGCTGCGACCATACTTTTATTAGGCTTTTAATAATGATGGCGACATCATGTCGTCATTTTGCAGCATTGGCGTTATCCGGAAGCTCAGTGGGCTGACATAGCTTTAGTTCTTCTAAATTGTCTAGGTCTAGGTCTTCTAGATAGTCGTCATCATTCTCATATTGGCCATCAGAAACTCCGACTGCCTCGTTTTGCAGCAAGAAGAAGGCATCGGATGAAGAAACAGTGTCGACATCAAAATGTGATTATGAGTGTATTGTTAGGTTGGACTGTATGGAGCAGTGCAGCCACTTCAAAAAGATCTCAACAAAATTGCTGAAACTACTGATGCATCCACCTCTGATGGATGGGTCCATGCGTTGACAAGTATGTTAATTAATTGCTTAATTTTCTATTCTTTTCTTTTTTTCTGGACTCGTTTTCCACTAAATGAAATCCCTATTAATTGCTTAATTTTTTATATGTATGTAGGCGCAACGAAATCTTTGCTCGAGTATTCTAATTACACCTTTGCTTCTTATTCATATGTAAGCATGTTAATTACTTAATTCTATTTGTCTCAACAAAGAATTCTTTAACTTGAATTCACAATCACATTAATAATATTGTATTAGTTTTTGACTAATTAATTGTGGAGTATTTGTAGGTCGCTGTGGAGCCAAGTTTGGAAGATGCAGGAAAATTGTTCATGGAAATTTCTGCCCATGAACAACAGAAATTTGATGAATTGTCAATAGCTAACGTGAATAACTTAAAATTCAAGAGCAAAGAAAGCGAAGCTGCAGATGGTTTGTCTAGTGAGTACATAGTGGCAAGAGTTTCTATTGATCACCTAATTATGAAATTTCAGGTCCTGTGTTTACTTTATATATTTTCATCATTTGTTTTTCTGAAAACTTATATATGTTCAGATTACGATCTTGGTGGCTGCTGATAGAGTGCATAAACTACCAACCATAAAAAATCACAATGATTTGAAGGAAGCCTTGCGAAAGCTTAAATCCATATCATCAAGCAACATTAGAGTATTAATTAAAACTTCTTTTTTTTTCATAATATTTATAAACTATATATAAATATATGTAATATGCTAATTCCAAGTTTAATGATATTCATTGATTCCATGCAGGAGTATTATGAGCTCCACAAAAGAAAGATGATTTGCTAACCAAGCAAGAATTAGAAGAAAAGTATCCAGATTTGAAACCTTTGATTAACGCGACTAGATTAATATAATCTTGCTCGACTCATTTCTTTTAGTTCAATGTATAATATTTCATGTGGCAATTTTGTCTGAGTTTTTCTTTTTCTTTTTTATTTTTTTAAGGCATTAGGTATGTGTTTTTAAACATCTCTTTGCATGGGGAAAAAAAATTATATTTTATTATACAATTCATAAGTGAATCTATTATTCAATGATGCATCAGATAATCAAATTTTTATAATATATATTAGTAAAGTTTATAGATTCTTGTTCATTGCATATATATATTATGGAATTTAATATACTTTTTTGCTCTTGTAGCTCAATAATTATTCGACAGAAATGATAAAATTAACGAAATGGTTTTTCGTTAAAGTGAAAACAAAAATGCATTACGATAACTTTCGTTTTAAACGAAAAAATATAACGATAATTGTTTTACTTTGAAATGATATATTAATATACAAATGAAGTTTTTGAATTCACGCTAAAAATTGGAAGACAATCAAGAGCTTATATGAAATTGAGTAGATAACCAAAATCATTTACATAAGAATTACCACATTTAAATTATTGTTTTAGCAATTTTATCATAAAATGTTGACATAGATGTTTGCTAGATAACTTATGCTACCTCAGATCTATAACTTAACAGTGCAGATATAGAATCACCAAATTGTTTTATTTGTTTTAAGGTTAGCTTTGAACAAGAAATAAAAGAAAACTCTCTTGAACTAACAGATAATATATAGATAATAAATCCTTATCACTTTACTTTATAGGGCTTAAAATTTGTTTTTATTGTCCATTTGAACCAAGATGAGTACGTAACCCTTTGTTCTCTTATCCAAAATAACCTTTTCAGGATTCCAATACCAAACTGGGTGTTCACAAAGCGTGGAGAAACCTTCTGGTGCCAACAAAATTTTCATTTCTTCCTTCAAAAGATTTTCATTTGAACAATTTTTTTTTTCTTTTTCTTGTTTATTTCTTCCCCAATTTCGGGAGAATTATATTTGATTTAAGTGGCATGTTCCCAAGAATGGACTGTAGGTTGGGATGCAGGTCTCTCAAGTCTCAAATAGAAAAGTTGGAGCATTGAACATGATTGGAGTTTAAATAATTTACCCGAAAAAATACAACCAGTGGAAACCGAAGTTTTGTTTGAATTCAGGCAGGTTGCTTTTTGTGCAGACCTATTAGGTAGTCCCAACAATAAAATGTGTTAATCAGATATATTTTGTCTGAAAAAATAATGACGGAAAATAGGAATAGTAATGCACCATAAATGTGAATAATAATAAAAAGAAAAAAGTTACGGCCACCAAAAAACCTCCCCCACTCTAAGAAACAATTGCATAAGATGAGTAGGTTATGAAGCTAAACAATGAAATGTAACTACTGATACTGTGACTGGTTTCACTCAACAAAACTGAATGATGCAATTGCATCCATTTCCTCCTGTAGAAGAAGAGCGTCAATGAAGACATCCAGGCTCTCTCCCTGCATCATATCATCTATTGCATGATGAGTGATGCCAACACGATGATCAGTAACTCGCCCTTGAGGAAAGTTATAGGTGCGGATGCGTTCAGATCTGTCACCACTACCAATCTGCTCAAAATGGCAAGCAACCATATCAGGTTTAGAAGTAAAAGATAACTACTATCGTGTTTTCCATAATCCTTCACACCTGCTCCGATCGAAGTTTTGATCGACTCATCTGAATTCTTGACCTTTCCATTTCATATAACCTAGCACAGAGCACCTTAAGGGCTTTTGCTTTGTTCTGCGATTGAACCAAAGAGCAAAAAAAACAGTGATTAAAGAAAACTGCAAAGAATTAGAATTTCTATGCTTCTGGCTTATTCATGTCCACATGGCAAAAAGCTTTGAATAAACAGACTGACATGGCTAGCAACTGACATAGCTAACACTTGCAAAAAGAATCTGCGATAATTTGCATGCCTAAGCCAAAAGCGCCATAATCCAAGTTGGAAAATGAGAAGGCCAGTTCTAACTGAAGAGGAAAAGGCTATGACTGGAGAGCAAGAGCTTTCATAGAGAATCTTTTACCATATGCTGGGATCGTTCGTCTTGTATGGACACCATAATCCCAGTTGGTAGATGAGTTACTCTAACAGCACTATTAGTCGTGTTTGCGTGCTGGCCACCTGAACCACCAGATCGGTAAGTGTCGATTCTCAAATCATCATTCCTCAACTGAACATCTACCTGTAAAAGCCAGGAATACAGGAAATCAGAAACATATGTATACATTGAAGTAATTATAACGATACTTCCAGTTAGAATAATGTCAAAACAAAGTGAATTAAAGTGAACTGCACAAATGCTAAGATGATAAATAGAACTAACTCCCTAAGTAATTAAAAGACCAATTAAAAAATATAGCAAAACATCATGTAGAGCTTAAAACCTCATCAGCTTGAGGAAGGATAGCAACAGAAACAGCACTAGTATGAACACGTCCAGACTTCTCTGTCGCAGGAACACGCTGCAACAGTTTAACTGTCAGTCATTTCCGAAAGAAGTCATACACTGTTTACCAAGACATGTAGTAAGGCGACCTGAACTCTATGGATTCCACTCTCAAATTTAAGTTTCCCAAAAACATCAGATCCTGAAATTGCAGCACTGGCTTCCTGCCCAGACGAGCTAGAAGTTAGTAAGTTGTAAGACAGGTATGTGATGAACTACTAATCCGAAATCCAAGACCAAAAAATAAAAATTAAATAGCATCCCTAAACAGTGGAAGAAAACCTAAGATAGAGCACAAGAAAAGTAACATAATATTCAACAAAAGGCCGATAGATACCTTGTATCCTTTCAAATCGGATTCTGTTATATTGACCAATTCAAATTTCCAACCTTTCTTTTGTGAGTATCTCTCATACCTGTTGCAATCTGAACAATGTCATTCTTCTTAAAAGAGAACTTACAAAACAAAATACTGCTTACAAAGTTATGACAAGTTACATTTTGAATACGTCCATTGCAAACAAAGATGCCTCTTCTCCTCCAGTTCCTGATCAAAACTTTTATCAAATTATTGAGAAAGGACAAATAAGCTCAGCGATATTGACACCAAAATCATGCAACAAAAATCGAAATTCAGTTTTGATGCATTTCTATAAAGACTAAAGGTATTCTTACCTGCTCTTACTTCCAAAATGCAATCCCTCTCATCGGCATCATCCTTTGGAAGTAATGACTTCAGCAGCAAACTCTGAAGTCTTTTCTCTTCTTCCATGGCCTGACTCAATTCCTCATTTGCCATATTAAGAAGATCTTTATCTTCTAGACATTCAGCCAACAGTGATCTCAAACTATCCATCTCCTACATAATCACAAAAGCCAAATCTCATATAATGGAGCACCAGGAGTAAGTACACATTCCCAATCCCTAAAAACAGAAGTACAAGTGGACTTGCAATGTCCTCAATGACTAGCATTGTTGGTTATTGATTTTACTTTAGGTGAAAGATTAAGTAGAAGAAGAATTAAGAAGGAAGCCTTTTGGGTATGTCCTACCAAAAAGAAATTCCATAGTTTTGTAACACTAGAATATTCTTACACCTTACTAGGGTCATTTACAAAGATATTATTCAGGTTTTGGTTGAATTGAAGTATTTTTCAGTGCGAGAACAGTATTTGGTTGATTTAAATCAGTATGTTTTCCAGCTCTTCTCCAGCCAAAAACCACAAACAATTAACAAACAAGATAAAAATATTTCAGCATATTATATTTCCATAATCAGGAATTTCACAAAGATCATTTACCATTTTGAATAACTTATCCTTGTTAAAATATAAATTGTTGCGCACTCGTATTGACCCATGATTAAAAAAAAATTCAAGATGATCAAAACAATTGACTGCAATTTAATACCTTTTGTTTAGACCTCAACTCAGTTATAAGGTCCATTGGACCCCTGAGTTTCCGCAGTTCTTTGTTAGCTCTTGCGTGCTCTGCAGGAGAGGTTTCTGGCTGTCTTCAATCAACACCAAAACACGAAAACAAAAGTCGCCCAATTACCATTTCCATTCTATAAATAAACAAAATAAAGGCAATACCAAACACAACAAACAAAAACCAAAGAAAAAATTGAAGCTTACAGTGTTCAATGACGAAAAATAATTATTGCTTTAGAAATCCTCTGAGAATAATAGGGTAACAAAAATCATTAAGTCACAATAACCTGATTTATGAAATTCTCAAGACAAGAACTCCTATGCTCAATAGCTGATAGCCTTTGCTCCATGATTCTAATAAGGTCAGGGGACAATTGTGATTGAAATTCTACAATCAAATAATTTAAAAGAAACTATCAAAATCAAACTAAAATTTATGCTTATACATGAGCTAAACTGAAAAATGATTAAAAATGACTAGTTACTCCTTTCAAGAACTTGTTTTCTATTAAACCTCAATAAGATAATCCATTAATTTATCCACAAAAAAGGCTGAAATAAATCAAGATTTGCTGAAATAAATCAAGATTTTCACTTTTGAAATCAAATCTCTATTTGCTAGAATTACCTAGCAATGTGCTATCCAAAGCTAGGGTTTTAGAATGAAATACCATGAACTGGCAAAAACCCATTTGGATAATGATCACATAGAAGCAAGATAAGATAGAAATGACATAAAAAAAGATTACTTAGCTAGAGGTGACTTGAATTCTATAAGAGTTAAACAATATAATAAATTAAACAAAAAGAAAAGCGCACCGGTTGAGTAAGACCGAGAAAGGAAGAGACAGATATTGGTAATGGCGGCTGGAAGATATGATCTTCGATAGAAAGGATTTGAATGGGAAATCACAGAAAAAGATTGAAACTGCTTCATTGAACGGACTATATTGATGCTCCACTTCAAACCTCTATGTATTCTCATTTTCCTTCCCCCCTTTCTGTATAAAGCAGGGAGTAATCGTTCTTGCGGAGGAGGAGAGGTGTTGCTGTATTAGCGAATTGAAAGTTCACCCTGGAAAATTGGAAATAGCAAACAACCAGGAGGCGGCCGAGAGCCCGTGGCTTGCTTCTTTGTTTTGTTTTAGCCTATGTGTTTGGTTGGAAGTAAACGAAGGGAGAAGTAAATAATTATACAATAAAATATTAATAATATTTTAATAAGTATAATATTACAATAAGTAAATTAAATATTAATATATAATAATATTTTAATAAAAAATATTACCACATATTAATATTTAATTGACTTATTATAATTTTATTATATAATTATTCGGCAAAAGGGCAGAAACTGGATTTAATTTCTCTCACCTTTTCTTTTTTCTTATTTGGTACGGGAAATAATTGGGTAACAAAGATTAAATTTAATGTCAATTTAATTTTTCTTTTTATTTATCCTTTTTTTATTAAAATAAATTTCATCTTTCTAAATTTACTCCCACCCAAATATAAATTTAGTTTTATGCTTTGTTTGATTATTAATTTATACAAATAAAATTTAATTTAATTTAACAAAAAAATAGCTAAAAAAGAAATTTAATCTTTTTATATATTTAATAATCTTAATTATATAATATGAGAAAATGAGATTTTCATTTTATAATTTAAATAAATAAATAAATTTATAAAATTTATATTTATATTTTTTATTATTTAATTAAAAAATTATTTTAATCATTTGAGAAAATTTAATTTTTTAAAAAATTATATTTATTTTTTAATTAAATATTTAAATAATAAAAATTTAAAAAATATTTTTTATTTTTTAAATTTTATTAAAATAAATAATATATTAGTTTTTTGTTGTCTAGATGCACAGCACTTTACGTGATTATTTTAGAAAGTAATTATATTATTAATCAAAAATATTTATTATATTTTTATTTATTAAAAATAATAATAATAAATATTTTTTAATCAATAAAAAATTATTAAATAATTATTTTTTAAAATAATTATATTTAACATTTCTCAGTACATATTCCTACAATAAATAAAATTTTCCAAACAAGTGAAAACTGTAAAATACTAAACCATTTCTTTTTTCTTTCACGAAATTGGGGGAGAAGGTTTCGAGAAATAAGAGCTGTAAATTCAAGCACGAAAATTGTCTTAAACCAGGCCATCTGATTGGGACACGTTGAATCCTCAGCAGCAACATTTATAACCGTTGATCCTACGTTGTGGTTTCAACAGAAACGGTCCATATCACGATCGTGCAATTACAATCCACTAAAAA
This sequence comes from Garcia nutans, assembly GCA_947685225.1. NCBI lineage: Eukaryota > Viridiplantae > Streptophyta > Magnoliopsida > Malpighiales > Euphorbiaceae > Garcia > Garcia nutans. The sequence goes on along the minus strand of CANTUV010000010.1, from coordinate 9,709,039 downwards.
TCATACACCTGTCAGTTACGTAAGACTTTCAACTCTCCACCGCTATTTTTTTTTATTTCTGACAACATAAATCAAATGTCAATATTCTAAAATATAATAATAATGAAATAAAAATAGGCAAGTCCTTCTCTCTCTCTCTTACACGGACAGCAAAACCCAAAAGGGAGGTTTCAGAAATGCAGGGCGATGAAGCGAGGGTCTTGCTAGGCTTCCCTCCCAATTCCCGCCCCACCCTCGCTGAGGTACACTCTTGTCTCCCTCCAATCTTCAAAAAGATAAAAGCTTTTTTTCTCTTTCTTTGGTTACAAATTTATATTTATAATTGATTTCCAAAATTCATTTGGTGTTTGATGTATTGATTGCTTGGTCTATGATTATACCAACTGAATTGGTGAATTATGAGCTTGTTTAATTTTTTTTTTCTGGGTTGGACTCGGTCTTTGAATTCATCTACTTTTAACCAACTGGGTCGATTGGTAAGTGGGGTTTAAGCTCTGATTTTACAATCTTATTGCTTGCTAGGTTAAAGCTGCTTACAGAAAGAAAGTATGGGAGTCTCATCCTGATCTTTTTCCTTGCCACGAAAAGCCTTGTGCTGAGTCCAGGTTCAAATTGGTGAGCTTTATTACTTCTTTCGAATGGTTTGAGAGTTTAGTTTATATTTCTTGTAAGTGTACTTTTACTAGCACTTTTGGTTTGTATCCCTTCCTGCTGATCTTGTGTGATCTATCTTCGGTTGTTTAGTAGAAGGGAACTAGTTTACTGAACCATTTAGCTTTAAATTAAAGGAATTAGAGAATCATGTATATTATCCCTTATCTACAAAAAAATATATTACACGTTTAATTCTGAATATACTCTTTTTTTTTGCCATTGCATTCAAATCAAAGGAACTTTAGGAATTTGGTGAATACACCACCATTACAACATAAACATTTGTAAATGCTAGTGAAATTACTTTGAATCATAACTGTGTCAGATTAGATTTTGATAGGAACTTTTTAAGTAAATATTGTATGTCTCTCAATTATGCATATTCTTCCACAAAAAAATTTAGTATCTTTTAGCAAATCGGTCTGAGCTTGCTATGTGAAATTACTGCAGATTTCAGAAGCTTACACTTACCTCCTTTCTGGTAATTTTCTCCTGTCTTCATTTGTTATGGATAGATTAAATAGTGTTCCCGAACAATCATGGTTTGCAAACTCCTAAATGGACTACAAATATTTTCTGATAAACTTGCAACTCTGTGTTTAACACTAATAGGCTTTGGAAATAGCAAGTTATCAAAATGGTCATCTAAATTTGTTTCCTGTCCATCTGTGGAGGTCTATGCTGATTTTGGTGAATTATCATTCATGGGTTTTATAATTCCTAGGGTGTCTTTTTTCCCCTTGTTTTATCATAAATCCTTTGGAGTTCCAAAATTCGCTGTCATTGTAGTTTGGTTAATTGGCTCAGGCTTACTCAAGAGAGGTCTCCAATGGTTTTGAGGAAGAAACTTACATCAACCGAGTCTTGCAGTGCCATGCAACTGGAAACATGCACTCGGGGAAGGATTTCCACTGTGTCAAAAAGGTATCTCCATTACTTAACTTTCCTCCTCACGTGGTGCTTGTTGTCAGTCCATTTTTTTCCTTTGTTTCTTTTTTGTTTTATTTGTTATATTTTTATTCTGACATGACAGAAGAAGGATTTAAAATTATTGCTGCTGTGCTAATTGCCGAATTATCCAAGAGATGGCCCTACTTCAGTCCACAGGTTACATTGATCCTGGGTGGGAACATGGCATTGCTCAAGATGACAGGAAGAAGAAGGTCAAATGCAACTACTGTGGAACAATAGTTAGTGGTGGGATATTCAGGTTGAAACAACATTTAGCTAGAATGTCTGGTGAAGTTACTCGCTGTGATAAGGCTCCTGAAGATGTATGCTTCAATATGAGAAAAAACTTGGAAGGATGCTGTTCTGGTTGGAAAAGAAGGCAATCTGAATACAAGCAGGCATCTCTAGCTTTCCACCCTAATTATTATAATAATATGGAGGAATTTCCTGGTAATTGCAAACAGAAAGGCAAGAAAGTGATGGGTGATAGGAACTTGGTTGTAAGATCTGCTCCTCTTCGATCATTAGGATATGTGGACCCAGGTTGGGAACATTGTGTTGCTCAAGATGAAAAGAAGAAAAGGGTCAAATGCAATTACTGTGAAAAAATAATTAGTGGAGGCATTAGCCGATTTAAACATCATCTAACTAGGATTCCTGGGGAGGTCGCCTACTGCAATAAGGCACCTGAGGGAGTATATCTTAAAATCAAGGAAAATATGAAATGGCACCTTTCTGGCAGGAGGAATCGGAAACCTGATACAGAAGAGATTTCCACTATCTACATGTACCTAAATAATGAGGATGAAGAGGAAGAGCGAGGAGGATTTGTGCAATGTATAAATAAGGATGTATTGACCATTGATGATAAAGTGTCGGATAATGATGTCAGGAATAACAAGGGTAGAGCTCCTGGTTGTAGTGGCAACAGCACTGAACCAATGTTAAAAAATCAAGATTGGATTCTGTGTTCTTGAAGTCGCTTAAAAGCCAGGCATCACCCCACCAGAAGCAAGTAAAAGCAAAGATTGGTTTTGATAAAAAGGCTTGGAAGGAACTGATGTCTGCTATATGTAAATTCTTTTACCATGCACGAATCCTGTCTAATGCAGCAAATTCCCCATATTTTCACAAAATGCTGGATTCGGTTGGCCAGTATTGTTAAGGTCTGCAGGGCCCTCCAAGCAGACTTATATCTGGTCGGTTTCTTCAGGATGAGATTATTATCATTAGAAAAAAATTAGGAGAATTCAAGGCATTTTGGGCAATTACTGGTTGTTCTATTATGGCTGATAGTTGGAATAATCTCCAAGGCAGGACATTAATAAACTTTTTGGTCTCTTATCCACAAGGTGTATATTTTGTTTCTACCATTGATATCACTTATATCATGGAAGATGCTTCAAGCCTTTTCAAATTGTTGGACCAAGTGGTGGAAGAAATTGGTGAAGAAAATGTTGTTCAGGTAATTATATTTTTGTTTGAATTTGTTCATGCGCCCTTTTAAATACCCTCTTGATTTCCTCTTAATGCATTATTCTATTCTTGTTTGCCATCACAGGTAATCACCAAGAACATAGTTAGTCTTGAGGCCGCTGGAAAGATGCTTGAAGAGAAAAGGAGAAATTTATTTTGGACACCATGTATTGTACATTGCATTGATGGAATGCTTGAGGATTTTCTGAAAATAAAATGGATAGGAGAATGCATAGATAAGGCTAAAGAAGTTACTAGATTTGTTTATAACAGTATATGGCTGTTAAATTTTATGAAGAAAGAATTCCTAAAGGGGCAAGAACTTCTTAGACCAGCTGTTACAAAGTTTGGCACCACTTTTTTAACTGTAGAAAGCTTATTGGACCAAAGAATTACCCTTAAGATAATGTTCCAGTCAGACAAATGGGCTTCATCCCATTTGGCAAAAACAGATGAGGGTAAAAAGTGGAGAAAATTATCCTAAATGACATATTTTGGAAGAAGATGCAATATGTGAGAAAATCTTTAGAACCAATAGCACATATTCTTCAGAAAATAGATATTGATGAAAGACAATCAATGGCATTTATATATAATGACATGCATAGAGATAAGCTTGCAATTAAAGCAATCCATGGGGATGATACAAGAAAATATGGACCATTGCGGAGTGTGTTAGCACCCACTGGAACTTGTTCTGCCATCCTCTTTACATGGGTGCTTACTTTCTTAATCCATCATACCGTTACCGTTCTGATTTCATAATGGTATGAGAAACAGTTACCACACCACATTTAGTTACAGGTTCTTTGTATTGCTAATTTTAGCTTTGTGCAACATCTTTGCTGTAGCATCCTGAGGTAATCCGTGGTGTAAATGAATGCATTGTGCGACTGGAAGTTGACGATGGAAAAAGGATTTCTGCATCCCTGCAGGTAATGTTTATCTTTTTGTTGTGCTTTGATCCGTAATTAAGTGCAGGAATAATACTGTTTCTGGTGTATTTGCCCCAGTGGTAAGACTGTCAATTGAACTGCCATAGAATCAGAAGAAGTCATTATGTTTTTCTCTGTCAATTATACTTTAATCATGCCTTGTCATTTTTTGGTTATATTATGATGTGACTCAGATTCCTGATTTTGTATCTGCAAAAGCTGATTTTGGTATTGACTTGGCCATAACTACTAGAACTGAGCTTGATCCAGGTATCATAAATGAGATGCTTGTAACTTATTTATTTTGAGAAGAGAGGTCCTTGCAACTTCATTAGTTATATAAACTTTATTCCATTTAAGTGGCTGCTTGTATTATCATGCAAAATGAAGAGCTAAGATTAAACATATTCTTTTGCATCTTATGCTAGCTGCTTGGTGGCAACAACATGGGATAATTTGCTTAGAGCTTCAACAAATATATGCATACTGAGCCAGACGTGCTCATCTCTTGGCTACGAACATACTTGGAGTATTTATGATCAAGTTCATGGCAAAAGGCATAATTGTCTGTCTCGAAAGAGATGGAATGAGTTCACCTACGTTCACAAGAATTTGCGATTACTAGAACGGCAATTGGAAAGAAACCCTAGTTATTTTATCTCCTTTGACTGTCTCATGATAGAAAGTGTGCTGGACGACTGGCTTGTAGAGGCAAAGAAACAAGCAATGCCGGAAGATGAAGTACTCTAATTCTTACATTCACTTTGCAATCCTTCTTTTTTTTTCACATTTTCTTGTGTTCTAAATGGAATCAGTGAAAACTTTATTGAAATCATCTATCCTTTGTCCTCTCCTAGGAGATCCCTTACAGTGAGATGGAACAATTTTATGGAGATGAAATTGATGAAAATATCTATGAAGGAAAGAGACCTGCAGAAATGGTATCATTGGATGGTGTGGTTGAGCCTCTGGAGGTTAATCCTGCTACTGGAGGAGTGACTACTGATGATGACAGCCTTGATTTCCTCAGTGATGAATTGACAGATTAGTTTATCAGTATCGTCAAACCTGCAGTAAGCCATGATATACATTTATTAAATTAACATGCATAGAAAAATTGACTTTCAGGTATCTTGTATTCTGTACTGCAGCATGTTATAGGGCATTCATATATTCTAATATTTCTTACTGATCTAGACTTCGTCTATATTGATTTGTCTTTTGTTACATCATAGTAATTTTTCTCCATAGACTGGTGATGTGATTTGTGATTGTCATGTTTTGATGCCCTTGATGCATAATGTTTGATGTTTATAGTCTCTCTATTTGTTAAAGAGATGCTCTTTCCTCTTTCTGATTTGTCAAGCATTTATTGTTCCTTATTTTGGAGAGATCTCGTAATACCTTGACCTGCATAATGGTTTTGATTTTCATATACAGGCAGAGTTTAGGTCCTGTATTGTCTAAAAGTCGTCCATTTGGATTTGGGTTTGCAAACCATGATACAAGCTTTAATCACCCTGTTTATAGGAGCATAAGAGTGAGTAATAAGCTAAACAAATATAGAAATAGAACCAACTAGACTGAATTGATTAGCTGTGTGCTGTGTCATGGTAATCACAGGTGCAAGGGGAGCAGATTTAGCTTCAGGTAACTTCAAATTAACTATTCACATACTCAGTTTCTTCTTTGTTCATTCTCTTTCATGGTTTCCCCATTAGCTATTTTCTCTTGATTAGCCACTTTTTCTCGAGTTGTGAGGGCTGGCATGCCAAGGCCGCATGTGGGGAGAAGCAAACACACTTTAATCAGAATCCCTTTCCTTTTTATAATTCTTGGAACGGTTAGACTTGGGGAACTAAATGCCACCAGGTGATTATCATCAGTGTTGACCCAAAAAGTAGTCCAAATTTTGGGTTGGAAATCTTGAGTTTAAATTTTTCTTTCATTATTTTGCTTCTCAGGGCTTACAAAAAGCAGAAAGAGACGGACCCATCACACAATCCTTTTCTGCCTTAATGTAGGTATCTCGGGTGGAATCCATTTGAAATAATATGAACTGTGTGTTTAATTAAGTGTCAATTCATGAACCATGGCTAAGTCTCTGCTGTACCTTTTGTATGTGTTTCGTAGTTGGTGTTGCTGATTGCTTCAAGCCCATTGCCTATGCCTTGAAGCCTCAATCGTCAAAAACAATGTTTTCTTTCACTTGTAAATCCCTTGCGGCAATGCACGAGAGATTGAAAATATGTGATAGCGGTTGAGTTATAAAACCCTCCTGTTAGGAATAAAATGTTGGCTCCCAATGTGTAATTTTTAAGTTTATAAAATGCTTTTAATCATTTGAAAAATGAAAGCAAAGCATTGAATCGCCTATTGGTGGTTAACTGTATTCTCCATTTCCTTCATTGGAGATTTTTTTAAGCTAACCATTTTGATAAAAGTAATTTCTCAGAACAACAGTATACCATTAGTCATTAGCGATACAAAACAAGATTCAACGAATGACATAGTTTGACTATAGAATTGTTAGTAGCAGCTACCCTCACTAGACAGAATTAAACTAATATATAATCATTTTTAATTTTTTATCGAAATTGGAATATATATATATATATATATATATATATGAAAAAACACATACCAGAACAAACTTATTAGGGTTGATCTCACCCTGCGTGTGGGGCCATGAACCTTTATGTAAATGAACGCTTAACTAAGAAAAAGGAGCAATTTTGCAAAGAAAAGCCTCGCTTAAAAGCAACAAACGAAAAAAGTAAAAAAAAAAAAAAGGCATGCTTTATCCGACCAATTTCAAAAAGGAACAATATTTGTAGCATACAGATTACTCACTACAGCAGGATATAACCACCCTCTACATAATCCAAATATCAAACAAGCAATAGTGTTGAATTTCCACCGGCAGACGAACTTGAAAATTTTTGTTGCTTCATATTTTTCTTCGCTGTTTCCGTCAATTCTCTAATCACCTGTCTATGATATAAGCTATTGATCTCCATTTCATAAGCACGGGCCCATAAGAAACCATGAGGACTCTTAATCCTTACATCTCAAACCAGTTCAAAAACTTGCACTTCATCAGGCCACCTCACATGCAAACATAAGATAGTAATGCTGACTATACTCAGATTGATTTGCTAAAACCTAAAAAAAAAAAAAAGTAGTACCCTTGTTTCCCAAGTAATGCCTCTGTAAATTGTGTGAGTACTGCTCTCACTCAACCTGTAGGTAATATCTATTTAAGGACCGGCGTATCTAATAGATCGCCTGAAATTGACAATCCCTGAAAATCCAAGATATAGGCCTACTATAAAAGGCTAAGGTGCAGAAGCAACTTATAACTGCAAATATGCAACTTGAGATGTCTATAACTAGTAACTGTATGATGAGCCATACTTCTTCCTATAAAAGAAAAAAAAAAGATGAAACCTAGGAGAGATACTGAACCACTATAATTCTTCCAAGTTGACCCCAACTTTCCAGAACCTACATAACTCCAATATATTGACTCCTCAAAACCATCTATTTCTCACTAAAATAAAGCATCTGTATCCATCATAAGGAAATATTTTCAAATTTACTCTTGATCTTGATAAATCAACCATGTATGCAGGCCCCTGTAAGAGCAATTGGCTGCCATCCTGACTGATGATGAACGATCCATTTCTTTGGAAAAACAACCAAATTCAATATATGGAGTACCTCGCCCAATGTATAGTCTACCAAGCATGACTTTTTCAGAATCAATGCTGCTTCATATCTGTATAATCGATTTTCTGCTGTCAAAAATACAATTCCAGAGAGCTGAAGTAGCAGAAAAATAAATAAATAAAAAGTCTTACCTGCAACGAGAAGCCAACATGGCCGATCGTCCAGCAGAGGAAGCGAGGAACTTTTGTAGTTCATCCCATGTTGCTTTTGGATACTGGTTAGGATTACCACCAATAGGGTTCACACACTTCCATAGTTTGTCATTTTTACGAATATACAACTGCAATGCACCTAAACTTTGCTTCACTACCATATTTTGTCTAACTGCACTATCCAGTGCTTTGCGTACATCAGTATTTCTGTGTTTTGCGTCACCAAAATTAATACAATCAGTTATGTTTGCTTCAGTGGGCATAATTTTTTCAGTTTTCAAGGTATGTAAAGCCAGTAAGATAATACCAATAAGACCTTTCACATATTCCGAAGGTGGTGCCCTTCCTTGAGTTCCCCATATATCAGTACCAGAGGCTATGTTGCCAAAATCTGGAGTGGATGAAGATGGTGGAAATTCTGGACCACGGTGATACCAATTATTTGCTTGGCCACTGCGCATCATACTATGTGGTACTTTTAACGTAGCATATTTGGCAGACTCAATAGAGCCCATTTTAAACTCTTCTACAGTTTGAGCATCTTGATTATAATTGGGGCTTTCATATATACCATCAGGTCTAGGATTCATTGAATAATTACCATATGCAGAAGCCTGTTTTTGCATAGAGAAGTTATTTGGCCTCACAATTTGAGTATGCTGATCCTGAGATCCTCCTGTAAGATTGCTACAATTACTTCCCACAGGGTCAGAATTACCTGGAATGAAATTGGGTGTAGGCATACTTGTTGAGACAACAGCCCCACTGCCTCCAAAGAACTCATGTGGAGCTTTCTTAAACTGCCTTGCTGGAGTGAATTCTGGCTGATTATAGTAATCATTGCTCTTAGTATCTTGAATTGCATCTGGCGCACTTAAGATTCTAGATATGCTAGGCTGATTCAAGGTGTTATGAACATATTTTCCTTTAGATTTAGTATCTCCAACCATTACATTAGTAAATGAATTTGGATTTCCCAAATAAAGGTTGTCAGAATTGAAAACCTTTGGTTGGCTAAGTTCATTGGGCTCAGAGTATCTGCTTGGAGAGGTTGCAATATTGTAGGCACCGCTAACAGCAGCAAGTTCCTTCGATTCACCACTACTGAGTGGGGCTCCTCCAGCCGAAAGATTTATCCAAAGCCATACAGTCTTTGCTGCAGCAATAAGAGGTGCAGATGCTTTTTGCGGCTGTGCCAGAAGAATATTATATCTCCTCATGCGTAACTGATGGAGACAATTAGAGAAATCCCGATCACCAGAAATGAGTAAATAATTGGCTGGGGCAGGGTTGTCTACTGCCCAGAAAAGCATATCAACTAGAATTTTCTTGTCACTTGCATCTTTCACACCTGTTCATCATAGCTGAACAGGTAAATCAAGATCCTAACAACCATAAAAAAAATAAAAATAAAAATAAAATAAAACTCAACCCAAGAAAGATGAATGAACAAGCATATTGAAACATTCGAGCAAAAAAATAAAGGAATCTGAAAATCAAGCCTTCGTTCACAATGAACATTTCATAACTGATTGGTGCATAGAACTCAGAAACTACCAACCTGCTCTTATTTTTGGATGTAAATTTAAAATAAATCTACAAGAGCAGGCAAAAGCAGACCATATTCAATTAACAACATATTGGGTTTTAACCAACGGGGATTAAGGTTTTCAAAGAAACCGATTTAAGCATATATAATCATACATGCAAAGAAAATAAATTCAAAACCCTAAAAATGTATTTACCTCTGCGCATTAAAAAAAGAAAAGAAAAAAGAAGAAGAAGAAAGATTATTAAATGTGTCAATATATACCAGCAGGGACGTGGTTGAGGGCGATGCCGGTGCTCGAAAGGGCGTGCTGGACAGATTGCGGAATCCGAGTGGTGTCGCCGTAGGCGGAGATGGAGACAGGGCCACAGTAATTCATCTTTACAAGAGCAGAGCTTATATTCTGGGCAATAGCATGAGGATCGCTGCCCTTGGGCACCTGGCAATTTTCTATGTCCCACCACACTGACGTCTTCGCCGCCACGTACTGAGCCTCTGCCCGACCCCCTCCGTCTCCCCGAGCCGCCACCACCGAAGAATAGGTGGTGACAGTGCCAGTAGACATTGTCCCTCCGGTCACATCTCCAACCATGGCTAAAGAGAAGCAAGGTTTAAAAGATTAAAGAAAGCAGCATCTCTACGTTATGGGAAATTTTAATATTTCTTTGTTTATTTGATTCTTTTTCTCTGCAAAACTGCTATACTTCTTTGAGTTGGCGGAGTAGCCGTTTTATGCTTTGTGGTAGGTGAACTTGGTTTTACAGTTTTAGCCTTGTTGTATTAGGAAAGAATTCAAGAAATGAAGGGTACTTGTGGAAAAATGGATATTTAAAAAAATAAAAATAAAATAAACGTTTCGACTTAACTGCAAGGCTGGCAACTGCGAGCGTCTCTTCTCTAGCGCGATACATGACAAACCTCAAATGGAATAATTATAATAATGAGTGTAATTAAAGTCATGAATTAAAATCCACCGTTGAATTCAAAATAAGCAATCATATGATATGTATAATCTCTGTCTTCTGCAAAGAAGGGTATTTGTTGTTTCAAAGCAAACTACATGGGGTGGGAGGCGGCATGAGTTCCATGGGCCCCTTCGTTTCACTATTATTTAATATGTATATTTGATATATATATTATATGTTATCATACATTATAACATATATTAAATTTTTATAATATATATAATATTAATGAGTTTTAATTTAATTTTTTTTAAAAAAATTTACCGAATAATTTTAAAAAACACTTGAAATAATTAAAATATTAAATTACATAATAAATTGATAAAAATATTAACTGATAGCATAAAAAATATACTTTCACTTTTTTATCTTTTTATATTAATTTGAATATAAATATTAATTTTAATTATTTATATTAATTTTGAATATAAAAATAAAATTAAATATAAATTTATTTTTTATTTTTTAAAAAAATTTTATTCTCTTTATCTAAATTTTAATTCCGTCACTGACTTTGCCTAGTGCATGTGTGAAGTTGATGATGTACTCTAGTTAGTTAATCTAAAGTTTGTTTAGATAACCAATGGTTTCAATATTATTCGTTGTATCCTCCATCAGAATGCGAAACATAACATTGCATTTAAGAAAGTCTAGAAGAACATGTACACATGGGCGGAGGGAGGAGGGGTGAGATCCTGGGGGCAATGAACCTCCCCTTCCCTCCTCTCTCTTGTTTATATATATATATATATATATATATATATAATTTGTTGGGGTTAGTTCAGCGGACTAATAACCCAACCTACTAGAAAAAGATCGCAGGTTTGAACCCCCACAAAATATATTTTTGAGAGTTTGAACTTTTTTATAAAAATATATATATATATATATATATATTATTATATAATTATATGTAAATGTATGTAATTATAAATATATATAATTATAATTATGTAAATTATATATTTATATATATAAATTATTAAATAATTATATATAAATGTATATAATTATAAATATATATAATGATGATAATATAAATTATATATTTATATATAAATTATTATACAATTATAAATATATATATAATTATAATTATATATTTATATATATATAAATTATTAGAAATTTTATATATAAATATATATAATTTATATATATATATTATTGGCTTTTTTGTATTATATATTTTTTTTAATTAATGGATATTTAAAATTTTATGATTAAGTATTTAGATTAATACTAAAATTTTACAATTTGATTATGAATTGAATAAAACTAATATTTTCATTTAAAATAGTAATTTAAAAATTTAATTTAACAAAATTATTTAAATAAATTAATAAATTTGAAAATTAAAATAAAAAATATGTTAAAAATTTAATAAAAATATAAATTTTAGTATAATATTAAATATTTAATTTTTATCTTTTATCTTTTATTCATTTGTATTTTTTTTAGTCCTAATTTCATCACTGCATTCACATATCTCATGTTTTAGTGTGAAGAGTTCTTGGATATTTCTCACCAGAAAACGGAGAAATAGGAAGACGACAAATCACAAATCTGTGATTTTCATATTTTGATTCCTCGATCTAATTTCTTATCATAGAGGGAAAGCGGAGAGCCTTTCTCCTGAATATCTGTAACTATAAATATGTTTGGATGCTCGGCTTAGCATTTCCCTACCGGGTATTGCGTTGTCTTGGATAGTTGGAGCAATGAATTACTGTCTATTCCTGGAAGAGCTGGTTTTTTTTTTTTTTTCATGAGATAATGATGGTAATCTACGTACTTAAAAATTATATTTAAAGTAGAAAAATAAAATTTGCAATATTGAACTTATAATTAAAAAAAATATAACCTCAATTCACAGTGGATCTAACTCTATATTTTGTAAAACTCAAAAATTATTGAAGAAATAACACACACATATATAAAGATATTAACATGTCTAAAGATAAGGTAATTAAATTCGTACCTTTAAAATATAAAAAGCTATCATATAGAATTAAAAATTAATAATCAAAAGGAATATATAGAATTAAGAGCTTTTAGCATATAAAAAAAGAAAATTGAATTAAAATTAATAAAAAAATATATATCATGTCAAATAATGAGAGGTTGATCTTTTACATAAATATGTGAAAATTGTGAAATGAATATAAATATAAGAGAAATAGATGACTCATAAATATATATATATATAATCAAATTATTTATTTTAATTTTTGAAATATCATTTTTTTAAAAGATTTTTATTGAAATGTAAATTAAAATATAACTAGAGTTACATCTTATATTTATATTAGCATACTTTTATAGTTTTTTATTTATAATATAAAACTAATTAATTTAAAAATGAAATATTCTGTGTTGTATTTTACATTTTTAATGGGCAACTCCAAGTTTTGCATCTTAAAACTTTTAAGATTATTGATTAGTTTATTTAATTTTAAAAACTTTAAAATGATTCAGAGTCAAACTTAAATTTAAATTTTTTTTAAATTTGAAAATGAATCCAATATATCAATAAAAAAAATTAAAAATGTGAAATTATCAATTAAAAAAATTCACTTAATTATGCCATTTGCACGATATTTGAGTAGAAATAATTTTATTTATGTATAGAATTAAAATTATTTATTTACTTAATTTAAAACGAAGAGGAAAAAAATTTATTAACGTAACGTGTTCTAAAATTTCCTTTGAAAGAAAATAAAACTTCCCCACAAATGTGACGGTTGTAGTCTTAATTATAACAGTGTCATCAACTATGACTATGAGATAGATACAGTCTTAAATTTTTTTTAACTAGTATTTTTTTAAACATCACACGTAATTCAGATAAATTTTAAATGTGTGGTTATAAATAATGTAAATATTTTATTTATAATAATTAATCTTATTAATATATGAAAATACAATAAAATTAATTGAATAGTTTAAATAATTAAAAACAAAATCAATATACAAGTAACAACAATAATTAATCTTCTAAAAGAATTTTATTTGAAGTAGAAAAATAAAATTTGTAATATTAAACTTGTAATAAAAATATATATAACCTCAATTCACAGTAGATCTAATTCCACATTTTACATGAATTAACACCTTTCTTTATTTAAAAAAAATCCATATTTTTTAAAACACGCATATGTATATGTAAAGGTATGAAACATATCTGATGATAAGGTTTTAATTAAAACCATAAATTTATACCTTAAAAATATATAACGCTATCGTATCGATTTAAAAATTAATAATGAAAGATTAAGTTATTGTAATAAATATATAAATATAAAATTAAAAGCTTTAACATATAAAAAAAGAAAAATAAATTAAAAATAATAATAAAAAAAAAGTTCTCAATGGTCTTGATATATAAATTCTCTGTGCGCTAAAATTGAAAAATGGTTGTTTCAATAGACATAAATTGAGATACAATTGAAGTAAACAAAACTTAAGACATTGACGGTTCGCGGTTGATAAGAGCACAAACCAACACAGTGGCGATTAATCCCATATATAATATGCAGTTCAATTTTGGGTTTTTCAAAGTTTTTGCTTTCTGACGGCCAAACCAAAATTTCCTTTTGGCTATATTTCAGAAACTAACACCGATTAGAAGAATTTATTCAAACAAAAAAAAAACACCAATTAGAAGAATGGTAGCTCTATTGTTTTATTCGAAATCTGCTGGAAGATATCTTTTTGTTTAATTTTTTACTAATCTATTCCTTTCACAATGAGTGTGTATCGTGGAAACAGTGTAATGGGTACCATTATACACATTAACTATCCACGGTCGATGCCCTAATAAAAGATGAAACAACTTCAGGAAAATAAATAAATATATATATATATAAGTTAAATATGACGCAAAAAACAAGCCTCACACATTATGAACAAATGAAATACATAGCAAATAATTGATGCATAAAGAGCTGTCCAAATAATTTACTAACACTTTTTCTGTAATAACTATTTGTCACATCTTGCATTCTTGCATGGGTGCACACTCTAGCACACGCATGTACAGAAAGATGGAGAGAGAGAGAGAGAATCACATGTTTGGTGCTTCACCAGCAGGTCCAGGCCGGGCATTTAAGAGGGGTTGTAAAGCTTTCACTACAATGCTCATGTTTGGCCGGAAGCCTGCTTCATATTGTACACACAAGGCAGCAACAGCAGCCATCTGCGTGTAAAATTCCCATTTAATAGGTACCACATAAATTATAAGGCAAGCACGTGGCTTCCTTGCAACTTTAAACATCTTCTAGGTAAGTAAAGGTGAAATCTCATGCTTATCATAAAAGAGTGCATTCTCATATTGCATTCTATGGAATATCAGGACACAGTTGAAACCAGTTTTGCATTGATGATGTGTCAATTTTAAATGATGAAACTGAAATATTCTAAAAGAGCAAGGCAAACCTTTGCAACTGCCTTGGGTGGGTAATCTCCTTGAAGTCTTGTATCAACACACTGCCTTACCTTGTCCTCGCTAAGTTTTGGTGTAGCCTAAGACACTCCAAAACTCAATTATCAGTAAGGAATCAGATAAAGGAAAACTTCCCCTATATTTGAAAGCAACATGACATGAATAGACAAAATGCAATTAGTACCCATGTCACAAGACTCTGCTGTCCACGTGGTAATGTATGGTCAACAGGTTTTCGCCCAGTCAGAAGCTCAAGCAAAACAACACCAAAACTGTACACATCACTTTTTGCATTCAACTGTCCAGTCATTGCATATCTACCAAAGCAAATGGAAGCACAATAAAGGCTACAACCTCACATCATAACTTTCAAAATGAGAATACCCTAGTAATTTAAACTTATGCTCAATTTGATTATTGCAGAGATGGATTTCAAAGTCAAAACTACGATTTTACTTAAGTTGGTTTCCTTCTCTGAAAATTTCCAGCAATCAAATTGAGCATTACTCAGTTTTATGTTCCAGAAGCTAACAAGTGAATAGACCATTGATAAAAGCATGAACTGCAAATTGGAAACAGCCAACAGTATTTGGTTTGCCAAAACATAGATATGCTATGAATGTAAATGATGCAAAACCGCTACAAAAAAGTTTTATGGCTGGTTGTTCTGAAAAGAACTTCGATTTAATTATTTCGAGTATTTGGTTATTTGCCTTAATAGGTTAGGTTTTTCTAATTATGGTCCCCTGCAAAAGCAACTCTCTGTCATCAGGTTATTGCTGATTGAGTTGATAATAAAATTATGCTGTAAGAAAAGTGGTTCTTCCAGTTTTGCATTTTTATTTTTCTCTTCACTAGTTCTATATCAGTAACAATAAAGTCCACTAATAACTTACTCAGGAGCATGATAACCAAATGTTCCTAGAACACGAGTGGAATGAAGACGTGCTGCCATATCAGGAGCTTGATTTGACAAATCGAAATCTGCAATCTTCGCAACATCGTCATAAAAAATCAGAACATTGCTGGACTTAACATCACGATGAATAATATGAGGATCAGCCCTTTCATGCAAGTATTCAAGGCCTTTTGCAGCTCCAACTGCAATTTTCACACGCTGCTGCCATGAAAGGACAGGACCAGGTTGGGCTCCTTTAACACCTTTCCTCCCTGCAACAACAAGATATTGATAATTAAAATATTAATTGATCACACAATATAATATCAATCCGTATATCATAAACAGGACCCAAAATAAATATGCAAGTATTAATATTTCATATAAGCATTGTGAACCCCAGCTGTCCCATAACAACAATCTCCTACGTTAAACCATGTACATGTTTATCCATATCAACTTTGTCATGCCTCAGAATTTCATACAAGCAGCCAGTTGATGGATTCAACTGGATTCTTTTTCCTATTTCTTTCTTGTTTTTTCAATAGGTAATGCAAAGATTTTCAACCACTACATGTCTGATGCTGCCAGAAATGTTAAGCATATCATTCAACTTTCACATTGTTTAACAGAAACAATGAAGCAAAGACAGAATACCATGAAGAATATCATGAAGAGATCCATTAGATGCAAATTCATATGCAAGTACACGGGAACCTCCATCAACACAATAGCCAAGCAATTGTACAAAATTTTCATGCTTAAGCCTTGACACCATGGAAACCTGTAAAGTGACACAAAAATTCAACAAGTAAACACAAAAATATAAACAATATTCAATTAAGTGGCGGAAAAAACAATTTTAGTTTTCAACCATACCTGGGCCAAGAACTCATCATCAGGCTGTTTGCTCGCATCTAACTTTTTAATTGCTGCAGCCAGCCCACTTTTAAGCACCCCATAATATACCCTCCCATATGAGCCTTCTCCAATCAGAGAGTTTGTCCCAAAGTTATCAGTAACTTCCTTCAGTTCGTCCACCGAAATGGAAGGGACTTCAATAGGCCGGATTTTGACAGCCTGAGCACCCTTATGTGTTGTTTCTGATGGATGATAACCACCTATGTTTCCTGCTAGCAGATATATTCAGATTACACCAACAAAATCAATAAAAAGAACAAATATATATATATATATATATATATATAGCAAAATGTCAAAAATTTCCACCGCTATATATATACACACACACACATACATATATATGGACATACATACATCTATATATATATGTATATATATACATACAAATGTAAGTATGATAATCTTAACACCATATTGGTTAAAATACATTCAGCAAAATAAATCATTAGATTGACATAAATATTAAAGTGTAAACAGAATTGTATCAGTCTTGACGAAACCCATAGAATTTCAGTTGTGGACACCTGCAGAACTTTTAACAGGGTATGGGCCTCCGCTGTCAGCAGCTTTATGCATGTCATCTTCGTCACAGCAGCCAAAGCAGCCCATGATTCAAACCGTTAAGAAAGCCCCTCTAATCAACAACCCAAAAAGAAAAAAGAAACAAAAGAAAAAAGTCAATTGAAATGTACCCAAATGAGCTCCTGAAAATATTGATGCCCAAAACATAACGGGAAAAAGAAAAGGACAATTTTGAGACAGCACTGCATAGGAGAAGCTTATCAGCATAGAAGCAATATATACTCAACTCAACAACCCAATCTAGTTGTAGCAAGTTCTATGGATCCTTTTCAACCATTTAACTGTGCTTAGGACTATATATATATAAGATACAAGCAATATGATCAAGAAGAAAGTTTTAAATATATGTTTAATCATGGCCTAGTGATAGATTTTATCATCAAACATACATGTTAGATATCTTGCCCACCCACGGTCATGAGCAAAAGTTATCAATCCCCACTGCATTAGAATTGACAAAGAGTTCTGATTGAACAAAAGAGTTGCTTTTTACACTGCAGTTTTTGGATTGTAATAAGCTACTTCTTATGCTAACATGCTTAGATTCAGGTCAAAATATTAGACTCATCAACTAAATATATCTCCAAATTACTCAGTAGTTAACCATTTTAACTGTGCCTCTCTGCAATAGCAGGTCCAAATTGATCCATAGATATGATGTTCATTTTGAGCAACCATAGGCATGCAATGAAAGAAAAACTATCATTTTTAGACATAGCCTGTAAAAAAAAAAAAACGGTGTAGGAGCAATCTGGCTCATTTCAAAAAAACAAGTACCAATTCTAAGGATTCAGGAAATGAAGAAGTTAGGACAGCATGATGCTATAGGTCCATAGATGAAGGAAGCATGTGGGGCTGTGTAGGCTTGCTTTTTTATTTGCTTAAACCCATATAGACACTAGGCACCACGCAGGTGCCTACATTGAAAAGGGAGATTCATGAAAACCAAAAATTCTGATCAGTTTGCACAATTGCTTATATGCTAATAAAAGTATCAATTGCAAGTATCAGAATTCCACAGTAATGGTTCTCATCTCTCAAAGCTATAGCACTCAAATGATTCAAGTACGGCCATCCAATATCCAGATCCAACAGATACAACCAAATACAGTAAGGTTACAATTGCTCGAATGAAAAACTCAATACAGAAACATAATTCACAATAATCACTAATTTCAGGTCCAAGCTGATCACATGATGATCACATGCATATTAATCAAATATCAATAAAAAAATTGAGAATCAAAAAACCAAAGAAGTGGATCCATACGTGGAAAATTTTGGAAAAGACGAGAATCGAATACTGTCTTCAATCAGTCCAAAAAGGGAGAGTGAACTGTGAGCTCGTCGCCGTAGTTTGTGGGATCTGAAACCGCAGAAAGCCGGCCAAAGGTGCGCAGGATAAGGCGTGATGAGTAATCAAGCGTCCTCGCATAGATTGGAGTTTCTTTTGACTTGAAGCTTAAAGTGGATTTTTCTTTTTTGGGGGCGGGGGAGGGGATTAAAAAAACTTTAAAATGCAAAGAATTAAGGAATTTAATTTGCTGGATTTTTTAATTTTCTTTTGTTCCCGGTTGTTGGTTGTGCCAGCCAGACTTGACTGCGCTATTTCTGATTGAATTTTCAAAGAGGTTTTATTGCGTGGGGTTAATTCTAAAGTAAATGAGTTGCGTGGCAGTGATTGATTGGTTGTTGGTGGTAGAATATTACGAGAGTGAATAATACGTTGACTTTTTTAAAGCATACGAGACTGCAGGTGAGTTCAGTTGAGCTTCTGATCGGCTGTGCTCCTTCTACTTCACTTTTTTAATCAACACCAAATCTGACAGTTTCTCACATTAGTAAATTATTGCTGTGAATTTTTCAGAGGATTTTTACTTTTACCAGCCGAATTTCAATTATTACCACAATTTATAAATATATTTCCATAAAACATGAAATTATTTGGACAAAATTATCTACATAATTTCAAATTTAAATTTTCAATACTTTCAAATGTCTAACCTTTTGACCAAAAAAAAATCAGATAAACCCAACCAGAATTTGAAAATAAGATATTTTGGAATTGAATTTTGAAAAAAAAAAATTGTTGTAGATAGAATTGAATAGACCAAAATAAATATATATATATATATATAAGAAAGAAAGAAAGAAAGAAAGGACCCGATAAAATGAAATTATAAATAAAAAGTCTAATTACCTTTGCACTAAAATATCTCACTAAGTCACTATGCCAAAAAAAAAAAGGAACCCTCTGCTGGCAGAAATTATGCACACAACCGACAATTCTTTTGCACACTGCACCCAATATGGATTTGTATTTTTCTTTTTCTTGATAACTGCTCGGAAATTGATTGGATAGACCACGTCAACCTCATATTGAAGAGGACCTATATATATATATATAAATTAATATTTTTAAACTAAAATTCGTTGATATTAATTTTACATCAATAAAATTATTGTTGTCTTTAATCAAATTAATTACAACTTTCAATTTCAAATTTCCTTTTCACTCTGTAAAGTTGTAACATGAAGCTGGGCAGGGCAGGCAAGACCTACTCAGCCAACAATCATGTGGCTGAGGCCGCTGAGCTTTATCTGTCCTAAATGTGCTAATAATTTCATTACCACAAAATCTATTTTCATTATTACTGGCAATGTTATGCTTGCAATTCTACATGCCTTAAACAACATGTTCATAATAATCATTTTGTCTACACTCACTAAAATACTCGTCCGCTTAAAAATATTTTATTGAGGAGTTTGTTAGGAAGAGTGCATGAAAAATATGCTACAGAAAAATATTGTAAAAAAAAATTAACATGTTGATTACATAAAAAATTTGTTGATGGCCCACAATTATTTCTAAAATTTTTATGTTTAATTCATAGAATTTTGCCTTTTAATTAGATGAAATTTGAAAATTAATTTTGCCCTTTTAAGTGGATGGAATTTGAAATATTATCATATAATGTTGAATTAGTTTCGCAATTAATAAAAATATATATATTATTTGTAAATTTTGAATTATTTTCGAGCAAAAATACAGTATTTTTTGTTTATCAAGAAAATGTTGGTCTACTTAGTCATATCGATCTACAATGATATTTGATAAAAACTTGATAAAATTATATGATATATCTTTTTTTTTTTGAAAATCATGATATATCACTTTTTATTTTTTTGAAATTCTTTACAATTTTTAAAAGATTTCAATTTTTTTTTTCAGTTTAAATTAAAATATATCTGATAGATTCTATATTATGTAATAATATATTAGATATGCATTGTTGATATATCCGGGTTATAAATTGAAATTTGAAAATGAGTGGTTTTAAAATTAAAATACAGAGAGGATATTTTTAAAAGAAATGAATGAGAATAATGTATATATTGTTGAAAATATTTTTATTTTTTGAAGTTATTTTACATAAAACTCTGGAAACTTTTTGACCCGGCTAAGGCTTGGTCCAAGCCCAATTGATCCACCAATTGACTAGTGTCGCAAAATATTAAAAAAGTATTTTTAGTGACTTACATTGAATTTTAATTTAAGTTTGTATTTAATAATAAGATTCATCCTATGAAATTAAAAATTTTAAGCAGTTAATTTTTTCAAATTGTTTGAAAATATTTAGTTATTTATCTTAAAATTTATAAATAAGTTAAGAATTACTTATGATGATCATTTACAATTTTATATTAAATGTAAAAATATAATTAATTTTTAAAATTTTTTTACAATTTAAAAATCATATCATATTGTCACTTATATTTTTCAACTTTTAATTTTCAATTCTATTAAATACACCCAATTATTATTCTACAAAACCATGGAATTAAAAAATCATAGTGTAATAATTTAATAATTTAAAAATCATAATGTAATAGTTAATAGTTAAATCGATCTATTTCATAATATAAAATAAATCAATAATCTAATTTTCCTTTAAAAAAATACTATTATAGATGAAAAAAAATATATATGATAAATGCTCCCGACTCCATTTGTAGCATGGGTTTTCAATTTCATAACTGTTATTATGGGAAAAAAATCTAAAAGAAAAGCACCGTATTGTCCTTTGCATATGAAAGTGAAAGTGAAAATGAAAGGAAATCAATATATGGGTATCTGGGTTGATAATGTTTGTTTTTTGAATATTACTCTTGGGATAAGAGAATCGATCCTTCATTTATTGTAAAAGGAAAATACATTTTATTATTAGGCTATACCAGAGTGTGCTTGATAATGTTTGTTTAGTGAAAGAATGAAAGAACAGTTGCCGAATTATGGTTTAACAAAGAGATAAGAGGTGGAGAATATATACGTTGGATAGATAAAATGGCTATTAAAGCCATGTGGGTGGTTACAGATATGCACTGGAATTGAAGCAATCGACAGCTTGTAGAGAATTGCACAAAGATCTCCACCAATTTGGTTGGATTCGTTTCGTGGGCTCATGTGCCCACTACCTACCCATAATCCATTAAACCAATTTCATAACCCCAATTTTCATTATTAATTAAACATAATTATTACCTAATTAACTTAATTTCTATCAACATAATCAGGCCTTTTTTTTAATATAATAAATCACGTGAAACAAAAATAAGGGATATTTATATATAATTGAAAGCAAGAAATCCAACAGTAAATGAAGTATAATACCAAATTGTCTGGGACAGAATCATTTTGAAACAATTTAATAAGCTTAGTATTATTGGCATGCCGGTGAATCAAACTGCAGTTGATGAGTAACGACAACAGATAGATAGTTAATCAGTTCCTGGACTTGCATGTTGAACCCAATAAGAGAAAACATTTGTCATGTTTTATTTTAATTATACGGTAATGAGTTGTTAATCAGTGAAAATTAGTAAGATTTTGTTAATAAAGCTAGCAGTCATAAATAAATCTGTAAATCTATATAAAGATGATAGATTAGTATTTACTGTAACAGTAAGTTCTTACTTATACCGAGTATATATATAATTAAAAAGGTATTTGGCTTAATTTATAAACTGATCAAATTAAATTATAAATTTTAAAATTAAATCGATGCATTATTAGATATTTTTATAAATTTATATGCTAAAAAATAATATTATCTCTTTAACCAAATAATTTATAATATTATCTTTATTTATTTCAATAAATTTTATTAATAATATAATTTTATATTATTTATAGTCATTTTAATAATTAATATATTTATAAATTATTTTTTTGCCAAACGGCTATTTATAAATATTTAAAATAAATATATAACTATTTAAAATTTTAAATATTTATAAATTCATTATTTATTAGCTAATTTTTATAAGTTTGACAAACAACCTTTAAATCTGGTATTTAGATGAATGAGATTATAAATTTCAGTTTTACATTGATCAAAACGCCTTCAAATCCAAATATATATAGTCTTAAGTCACACGTAAAAAAAAAAAAAAAGAAAAATTGTATCTCACTTGAGTCAAATTTTAAATGCTAGTTCAAGAATGATAGTGAATGGAAATATAGTAAAAACAAGTGATTTTTTTTATTTTTCTTTAAGGAGCATATTTAATTTGTAATAATAAAAATTGCACAATAATCAATAAAAATGCACATGAAGTAGAAGAGCATTTAATATGCATGTGCATAATAATTAAGAAATTTTTTTACTAAATCTAACTCATAAAAGTTTTTAGAATTATAAAAGTGATAAATTTTTCATATTTATTTTTAAAATAATTATATATCATTAATTCAAATTTAAATTCTCTAATTAAATTATAATAATTTTTTATTAATTGATTTATGCATCTAATGATAGATGAAATTTTATTGTTTTAAAACGACAAATAAAAAAAATTAATTGATCTCTAAAATGTCACTCGAAAAAAATAAATGGAATATATTATACACTTAATGAGTAAAAAAGCACAATATGTATTGATTAATAAGTTTCAATTAACTTAGCAATGTTAAAATCTTATTAAATAATTCAAAAATTGTAGATCATTGAACCAAAATGAGCATAAGAAATTGCAAAATGTTTTGTGCAAATCGAATATCATATACAAAAATACAAAATGATTACTGTTTTATATATTTTTTTTATTAATTATATGTAAAAAAATAAAATATTTAGACTTGAACTCAAAATTTAAAATATTTCTGTCATACTACATTGACAGTTACTGTTTTATGTGTGTTTACTCAATGTTTTATGCAGTGCTCGCACTCGGTGATCATAATACCATCTCTTTATTTTTCTTAATCTTCATGACACATGCCCTCAAACATATATAACGTCAAGATTATAAAAGAAAATTGAATTAAATGTAAACATTTGGATAAAAACCGAATCAAATGTAAAAATTTGGATAGAGATAAATCAAAAATATTAGATAGAAAGATATTTTTAGTGTGTTATATTAAAAAATATGCATTTTTAAATAATTTAAAAGTTGTATATTTTTAAACAACTATTATGTGTATAAATTTAAACAAGAGTGATTTTTACTAATAGTAATAAAAATTCATATGATAATTAATATGCATTATAAATTAGTTTTTATAATAACAAGTAATATATTTGTGAATTGTGTGTTAAAATATATATATATATATATATTTTAAAAAAAGGTTCAAATTTCCGGAAATACATTTTGGGGGTTCGAACCCCCGACCTTCCCCTAGTGGGTTGGGTCGCTAGTCTGCTGGACTAACTCCAACGGATTTGTGTTAAAAATATATTTAAGAATTGATTGATTAATATAAATTGTTGATTATTATAAGATTATTGCAAGATCCTAACATAATTTAAGATATGCTAAAATCTAAAAGCATAATTTAGTGCAATGTAAAGTATATGATAACTTAATAGTACGTTTGGTAAATTATTGAAAAAATTAATTACTGGTAAAATATTTTACAAAAATATATTAATGAGATTATATTTTACTGTGAAATATTATATTACCATGTTATGATATGTAACAAAATAATAAAAAAAATAAATTGAAAAAATGTTAACTTATTTGATTGCAATCCAACTTTATAGAAAAAGTTTAAACAACACTTAAACTATCTTTATAATATTTCTTTCTTATTTATTATATCTTAAATTAAGGGTATGATTGTCTCTTGACATGTGAACCTTTCAATCTCTTTTTAAAGTAAAATATTTTTTCCTACTCTCCATAAGTAAAATATTTTACCAACTGATTGATAAAAGTTTTGTAGGTCCGATATTTTATTTTATATAGATTATTTGTAAATAAATATAATATTATTGATCAAATAGAATTATATAATTAATTTTTTTAAGATCCTTACAAACACACTATAAAATTTATTATAAAATCATTTTTTATTAAATTATAATTTTTTTTTTATTTTTGGTGGGAAGGCCTTTCATTCCTGCTCCCATATTATTATTGTTCCCATACTATACTTATATGCTGTTGTTGGGCGTGTGATTTTTTTGTTTTTTTTTTTTTTGGAGTTAGAAGGAAAAATTCATTAAAACTAGAAAAGTAATACATAAGGTCTGAGAGGCATTCAAGCATTATAGAAGCAACCAAATTCTCAAAGCAAAGACCAAAAATCCCTTACAAACCTATGCCCATAAATAAAAAGAGTTGAAGGCCTACAAAGAAAAATATTATCGTGTGATTCAATTAATTAATACAGGCTATACACATGTATACCTTGAATTCATATTATTTACTATAAAACGATTTACATAAAATTTTATTAAATTTATTTATTTTTATTATATTTGCTGTGAATAAAATAATTTATTTTATTAATAAACATGAATTTAATTTTATAAATCATATATAATTAAATCTAATTGTATCACTTGTAAATAAATTATTATACACTTTGAATTTTATGAACATATGTTTTTAGTTAGTTTGCATATATATCTATATATTCATTGTTTGTCGCAGTAAAAATTAACAAACTTTATAAATAATTTTTAATTTTAAAAGCTAATTAATTTTATAATATTTGAATATTTATAAACATATATATATATATAACTATTAGTTGGAGATATTTTGAAGATATTTCTATATTTTTCATTTAGCTCCATTCCAATTTTCCAAGACGGAAACATTTAAGTGTTACGTATCATCCTAACTTTTAATCATTTGACCACACAACCTATGCTATTCTTATCCATAAGATGACCTTTCTTTGTCTATGTTAAGAATGAACAAATTATCCAAATCAATTTGATTCGATTATTAATTTGATCAGTTTAATCAATTATATTTATTTTAATTTATATATTTACAAGTTAAAATTAATTAAATTTATTTAAATTCAATTAATGATGATTAATTTTAAAAAATAAAATTTTTAACTCGACCAATAATAATCGATTTAACTAACTATTAAAATCTGATTAAATCGACCTATATTTATTAATAGTCTAAATTCAAATATCTACTTATTTTACATAAGTGCATATTTGCAATTCGAAATCCACATCAATTTATTAAGAAATTTATAAAGTTTTATTAACAAAAACTAATAATTAATGTATGCTCCTAAATTTAATTTATTGTGTTTTTTCCCACGTATTTAATTTGGTTTAATATTTTAAACCATTGTAAATTGTACCTTAAAATTTTCTCTCTCTCTTTCTTAAAAAAAAAAAATTAATAGCTTGGCTATAAATAAATTATTACTTTAACCTCAAAAATAATAAAATATTTATTAGTTTATGAAGCGTTGAAGAAAACGGTTCATAGGTAAAATATATACGATTATGAAGATATGTGATTAAATAAATAATTTTTTATATAAAAAATATAATAACAGGAGTCAATTCTATATATTTCATTGAATTGACATTCTTTAATTTAAAAAAAAGTATTTAATCTAAAAAATAAAACAGAGCATTTAAGTTAAAATTAAGACACGAAAAATTTTTATTTATTTATTTGATTCCAAAAATAAATAAATAAACTTAAATTATGGGTTTATAAAGTTTTATAAACCTAAATTTATTTATTTGTGTTCAATAATCCTTTCTCATAATTTCATAGAATGCATCAAGAGAAGCTTACAAGAGTTTATGCCAGGGAGATCTACCATGGAGGCTATTTCTCTTCTAAGAAGACTAATGAAATTGTATCAAGAGAAGAAGAAAGATCTTCACATGGTATTTATTGACTTGGAGAAAGCCTATGATAGAGTACCAAGAGAAGTGTTATGGTGGGTTTTGAAGAGGAAATGAGTCAACGGCAAATATATCAACATCATCAAGGACATGTATGAGAATGCATCCACTAGTGTGAAAACACCTGGTGGAGACACTGAGGCTTTCCCTATTACTACCGGATTGCATCAAGGTTCGGCCATGAGTCCATATTTATTTACCCTGGTTATGGACGAGCTAACCAGAAGCATACAAGACGATGTTCCTTGGTGTATGTTGTTTGCTGATGACATTATTTTAATTGATGAGACTAGTGCTGGTGTAAACCGTAAGTTGGAAGTGTGGAGAAAAACCCTCGAGGACAAGGGTTTTAAGTTAAGTAGGAGTAAAACGGAATATATGCACTGTGAGTTCAGTCTAAGGAAGAAGCAGGAACATGAGGTTAAGTTGGATGGAGTTTTGGTTCCTAAAACCAAGCACTTCAAATATTTGGGTTCGGTGTTCCAGAATGATGGCCGTATAGATGAAGATGTGGCTCACAGAATACAGGTAGGGTGGTTGAAGTGGAAGGGTGCGACTGGGGTTTTATGTGATAAGAAAATACCTCTGAAAGTGAAAGGTAAATTCTATAGGACGGTTGTTAGACCTGCGATGCTCTATGGTAGTGAGTGTTGGGCACCAACGGGACAACATTTGCATAAGATGAGTGTGGCAGAAATGAGGATGCTAAAATGGATGTGTGGACATACCAGACTGGACAAAATTAAGAATGTTCATATTCGACAAAAAGTCCAAGTAGCGGACGTCGGAGATAAGGTGAGGGAAGGAAGACTTAGATGGTATGGGCATGTTTTAAGAAGACCTCCTAATGTTGCGGTTCGTAAGTGTGAGAATTTGTTGATTGAGGGGGCTAGAGGTCGTGGCAGACCTAGAACTGTGTGGAAGGAGGTGATAGCAAGAGACTTACGTGCCTTAGATCTTGATGCGGATTTGATTAATGACAGACTTGAATGGAGACGTAAAATCCGTGTCTTGGAAGGGGCCTAAGGCTGGAGTATCTTTTTTGGTGTCTTTTGAGCTTATTTTGTTGAGAATCCATACAGCCGACCCCAACTTATTTGGGATTAAGGCTTAGTTGTTGTTGTTGTTATTTGATTCCAAAAATCAAATGCTAATGAATAAAATGAAAAAACAAGTAAACTCATCAAATGAGTTGACCAATAAATTGGAATATTTGCTGCGGGATATCTATATAGTATTTTTTTTATATTATTATTATTATTTTTTAATAAAAATGAAATGTGAAATTTTTTATGTTAAATTAAATTTTTATCTTATTTGTTGGAAAATAGAAAAAAATAAATTAATGTAAAATTATTAATAAAAATATTATGTAAAATTACTGATTGCTCTATTTACTAATAGGAATAAACAAACAGACGAAAAAAAAGACCAAACTATTTTATGAAATAATCTAATACAAATAAGAATATATTTGACAGTTCACATAAAATATACTATTTCATATGATATCCTAATATAAATAAGGATATATATATATATATATTTCACATAAAAATACTATATCATGATTATAAAATATTGCTAATATAAATATGAGTAAATTTGACATTTCACATAAAATTTAATATTTCACGTAGAATTTATATAGTATGAATAGGAAATTTAATTAAACTTTAAATTATAAAATAGATATATTATTGTTTTATTGTTTCATTAATTAAAAGTTTAATAGATTAAAAATAATATTACATTTTAGATTACACGAGAAAAAATAATAATAATTATAATTTATAATATTTTTCGCTCAATATTTAGAGTTTTGTCTTGATTAATTCGGATCCTATCCAGGTCATGCACCTAACTGTGGTAGGTGAGTCTCTCAATGGAGACAGCTGCATACGATGGGACTCAAATATAAGATCTTCTTAAGCGAATTTGAGACACTTACCACTGAAACAAATCTCGTTGATTATTTATTGTGCATTTGATTGTACTATAATTTCTAAAAAATTGACTATATAATTTTTTGACAAATATTATTATGTTTGTTTGAAAATAATTAATGTAAAATAAAATACTGGTCCTATTAAATTTTTTAACCAGTTAATAAAATATTTTGCATATTAGAATATGAAAAAATATTTCACCATACAAGGGCATTGAATGTTTTAATATTAAAAGATAATTATATCCTACTGTAATTGTCTAATCCTACACACGACCCCAATAAATAAGAAAGAAATATTATAATGATAATTTAGATATTGCTGAATTTTTTTTCAATAAAATTAAATTATAAATAAACAAATTAATTTTTTTCAATATATTTTTCTAGTACTTTATTATATTTTCTAAGTACGGTAATGTTTCACTCGTTTCACTTCATTTATCACATAAGAAAAATTTTTTTAGTCTACTTTAATTATCATTTTTATAAATACAAAATAATATTAATTATAAAATTTCAAATTTAATCTCATGAGATAATGTTAGTAATTGACTGGGGTAAAAATCCCATGCTCCTCTTTAGTTCCACCATATATATAATTTTTTTCTTAAAATTAAATTTTAAATATTAACTATTTTAAAAAATTAAAATTAATTTTTAATTTATTATTTTAATAATGTTATTAAATATTATAATTATTGTCTATTTTAAACTTTAATTTATAAATTTTAGTTTATTATTTAGATAATTAAGTTAATTCATTTGAATTTGATTATAATATGAATTGAAAATTTAAAATTTCATGGTTATGTTAATTATATCACATTTTGATTATTAATTAAAAATAATTAGTTTAAACTTATTCTTTAAAATATCTCAAAAAATACAAATATTATTTAAAAAAATATAAATTGTATAATTTTTTAAAATAATATTTAAATATTAAAATGAGAATAATAAATATTTTAACATTTAAATATTCAATATGAAAATAAATATTATTGTCAACTGTTTACATTAATTATTTAATATAAAAATAAAATTATTTTTTTTGTAATTTTTTGCTTAAAATCTTACCAGCTGGCCTAAATCTTGGTTCTACCACTAATAATTATTAAAGATAAAATAATTAGAAAGAGCAATTAAATAAAATATTATAATTTTTCTATAGAATTTATAATCACTAAAATTATTTTAGTATTTATAATTATTTCTAAAATGATAATTAAAGTAAAATGAAGAGAATATAATATTTTTTTAATAAAATATAATTATAATAAAATATATATTTATGAAATATATTCTCTCAATAATTTATTAAATACACTATTATTCTAATGATATGATCGTGCCTCCCACTTTGTAATACTAAGGATGGTGAAAAGATTAATTAGTGGTCTTTTTTTGTTATTTTAAAATTAATGATTTATTCTGTTAAAATTGTCATTTAAAAAATTATTTCTTTTAAATTATTATTTTATATAATTAAGAAATAATAATTTTTTTAAATTATATATTTATTATTAATGATTTAGTTAATAAAATGATGTTATAATATTAATGAAAGATATTTTAATTTATTTAAAATAATTTTATATTATAATATTTAAAAATTTAATAAAATTTTTAATAAATGTATATATAAATTAAAGAGGACTATTTCAATGGAAAACAGGGCGTAATATTTCGTTTTATTACTACTGCAGAAAAAATATAAATTGGAAAGGATTTAAAGATGAAAATGCTTCGTCGGATATTGAATTGCTGTCCATTTAAGAAGTGGATCGGGATAAGACGCCGAGGAATTTAGATCTGGGTTCTGGCGGTGGGAAGGTCGTTGATTAACCGACCTTTTTTTGTTTGGCATTGAGCGCCGGTGCATTGCATCTGCCTTTTCGATTTCGCCGTGATTGGTGCACCCTGCCTATCTAAGGTAATTTATACTTCCAGACAGAGGTCCTGTAATTTATATCTGGGTCCTGTGATTTTCGAAATTGACGAAACCACAAATACCTTTTTTTTTTTTTTTTCTGTGACTGATTATCTGAGACATTTTATTTTTGTCAATATTCTTCACAAAAACGTGTCATTTATGTCCATTTCCATGATTTGGACATTGCATTTTTGATCTCGTGCTTTGTTGACTACTTTTAACAAGTGAAAATGACATTAAAGTTTAGTCTAAGTAGACAGTACAATAATGTAATAGTTTACACTCTATTTCGATGAAATTATAGTTTTCAATTCATATATACCCATTAAAAAAATTATTTTCATATTATATAAAATTATTTTAAATTAATTAAAATACTTTTCATTAATTTATTAATATTAAAATTATATATAATTATTTTATTAATTTATTTTTTATTATATAAAATGATAATTTTAATAAGATATTTTTTTTATAAAAATAATAATTTTACAAAATTCAAGATTTGGAAAGAAATCAAATCAAGTGAAATTTCCTTATTAATATGGTACCATAACATTTACTTTAAATAATGAACTCTTCTAAGTTCATAGCATTTAATTATATGGACATATATATTAAATGAGTTTAATATTTAATGTAAATATTTATATGTTGCATGTCTAAAATTAAAGAATCAATTTGTTTATCGAAATAGATTCATTGAAAATTCTGATATTCACTTTAACATTTCTTTTTTATTCGTTTTACACTTATCGATAAATAAATTTTGCCAATTATTAGTGTATTTTGATACATTTATACTATATAATTTAACTAGGTTACTTTAAAATAATTTTGATAATAAATAATTTTCAAATTAAAATTTTACATCATAATATTAGTAGAGCGATTATATATTCACTATTTTTAGAAAAATATGTTTTTAGCAATGGAAATATGGGATATGACACAAAATTGGAATTTTAATGATAATACTAGATTATCTTAAAATTAGTAAATAAAATTGTAATGGTTAAGGTGTAGTTTAATGGTAAAATATTTTTTTTATTCGATTTAGATTTTGAATTTGAATTATAAATATTTTTTCTTTAAATATAATTAATAAAAAATAAAATTTATATTTTACATATAAATTTAATTATTTTAATACATATATATAGATAATTAATTATTTTTTATAATTGTAACATTTATATTTGTATTAAATTTATTTGACCATAGAGAAAAGGAAATTTAAGATAAGTGATTATCAGACATAAATTTTAATGGAATAAAAATTGCAATAAAAAAAAGGAAGAGACAAGAGAGTGAAGAAGAAAAAAGGCAAAAACGAAAATTACAAGTTAAGATGGGGATGAAAATGTGAAATGACAACAAGTCCTTGCATATGTTATTCTAAGCCGAGTTGCATGGAATCATTTCCCCTGCAAGACAATGCCAGTAAAGAATATTAAATAGCAAGGACCCATCAGAATAGGCGAAGCATTGGATAATAACCTAAACATTACTAATTACTAATAATAAAAAATTAATTGTTTTCAAAAAAAAATCCTCCAAAGAAAATAATAAAATATTATATTGAAAAGAAAAAGCGAAGCATCTTTTTTTTTAAGGTGGGGAGTGGGAGATAGACACGAGGTGTGGCAAGAGGACCCACCATTTTTGTGTTGAGTGTACAGTACTCTCTCTCCCTCTCTAAACAGTGGTAAAAATAAAATAAATAATAAAAGTAGGAAAAGATTGTTGATTACTAAAACATTATTTTTCTGCATCACACTAAACAATACCACACCTATTTGCCTTAGAAATTATTTAAAAAAAAAAAAGGGAAAACAAGAACTCACATCATCATCGCCATCATCGTTCACCACCGTCTGAACATTTCTCCCACTTGTAACATGGTGCCTTATGCTTGCCGGCAGGAAACCGATCTGGTTCTGGTTTCAAAGGGTCATTTAATAGGTTGCTGATAAGTGAATTATTTGTGTTTTTTCCTTTATGTTAATTTTTTTTATGGTTAATTTAGTTGTGTAAAGTTCAGAGCTTGAAATTGGGTTTTAATGCTTTTTGAGAGTTTATGTATTGGAGTTTTTTAAGGTGGTGTAGCTGATTAAGAGGCGTACTGGGTATGTGGGTTGCTCTTAATTGGAATCATGGGTGTGTGGGAGTACTGTTTTTGGACTTTTGGGGAAGAAGTGAAGCTGATTAGGTAAATTTTTAGTTGCTAATTTTTCTGGGGTTCAATTAAAGCTCTGATCTTGTAAAGAGGAACTGGTCTTTTTATTTTTATTTTTTGGGGGGTTTTATTGGTAATCTCCTAGTGTCGTTTCAATTGGTAAATTTTTATCTTTGGGTTTGATCCATGGAGGCTAGATTTGGAGGTGAAGCTCAGGCTCATCATTTCTATGGTATGGCTGCTAAGGATATGAGGGCAGTGGGGAAGAGAAGTCTAGAATGGGATTTGAATGACTGGAATTGGGATGGTGATCTTTTCATAGCTAGCCCTTTGAATCCTGTGCCATCTGGTGGCATGGGTAGGCAATTGTTCCCTCTTGCAACAGGAATTCAAGTGAATGGGAATTCATCTAATAGTTCATCCTCCTGCTCTGATGAAGTGAATCTGGGAGTTGAGAAAGGAAAGAGGGAGTTGGAGAAAAGAAGAAGGGTTATTTTAATTGAAGATGATAATGTAAATGGGGAAGAAGTGGGTAGCCTTAGTTTAAAGCTTGGTGGACATGGTTACCCGATTCGTGAAAAGGAGATGAGAAATTGGGAGGGAAATAGTGGAAAGAAGACCAAGTTGGTTGGAGGTAGCATGAGCCGTGCTGTTTGTCAGGTGGAGGACTGTGGTGCAGATCTGAGCAATGCCAAGGATTATCACAGGCGGCATAAAGTTTGTGAAATGCATTCCAAGGCCAGTGAGGCTCTTGTGGGAAATGTTATGCAGCGATTTTGTCAGCAGTGCAGTAGGTATGCGTTCATTTGCTAGCTGCTTTGAATTGCATTTATTGTTCCTTTCTCTATTGGTTCTTACTAGTTACTAACATCATTAACATGAACTTGTTTTTAATTTCGACACTCTAATGATGCTATGTAACATGATTGGGTGCCAAATTCAGGAGCAAGTTTGTAAGATATAATTGCATAGTGTTGTCTTATTATAATTTTGTCATAGTCTGTGTCTACTCATAAATTGTATGACTTCACACTTATGGTCGCATTCTTATCATACCCATTAAACTGTCGTTTAATATCCTGGTGTAAATTGTTTCTTCTAAGTGATATTTTGTTAAATCTTTGGTAGGTTTCATGTTCTTCAAGAGTTTGATGAAGGGAAGAGAAGTTGTCGCAGACGTTTGGCTGGCCATAATAAAAGGAGGAGAAAAACAAACCCTGATGCTGTTGCTAATGGAACTACATTGAATGATGAACAGACTAGTAGCTATCTGCTGATAAGTCTCTTGAAGATACTTTCAAAAATGCACTGTAAGTAATTCCATCCTATCCCTGGTAAAATTATAGGGTCTAATTTTATGCATTAAAGTATTCGATTTTGTCCTTTCATATTCCCTTGATTTTCTGAATTGCTACTGGCAACCCTGTGAGTGTGATAGTTTATTGTTTGTACGACTGGCATCTTTTGGGCAAAGTAATGCTGACTTTCACAAGTTGCAGCTAATAGGTCAGACCAAGTGACTGTCCAAGATCTGTTATCTCATCTATTAAGAAGTCTAGCAAGCCATACAATTGAACATGGAGGAAGAAACATATCTGGGCTTTTGCAGGAATCTCGGGACGTGCTGAATAATGGCACTTCATTTGGAAATTCAGAGGTACTCTTAACTTTGCTCTCAAATGCTGAGGTCTTTCCAAGGCCTTTAGAACAATAACTTACTGTACCTGTTTCCGGATGCTGCAGCAAGTTGGACGTCTGCATGTGGATGATGTTGCAAATATACAAACCTCTTCTATGAAACCAAGCATTCCAAACAACTATACAGTTTATTCAGAAGTGCAAGACAGCACCGGTGGGCGGATCAAGATGAACAATTTTGATTTGAATGATGTATATGTTGACTCAGATGATGGGGGTGAAGATATTGAGAGATCGCCTATCCCTACAAACGTGGGGACTGGCTCCCTTGATTACCCTTCATGGGTACAACAAGATTCACATCAATCAAGTCCACCACAGACAAGTGGCAATTCAGATTCTGCATCTGACCATTCACCTTCTAGTACTAGCGGAGATGCTCAGGTATATTTTTATCAAAGAATGTTTATCATTTGCCATACAAACTGAAAAAATGTGCTGAGAAGAATTTCTTGGTAGATTTATCAAGTCCCTTGGAAGTATAATTTTCTTACATTGGGATTGTGATATATTTTGGAGGAGTAAGACTGACCTAAAATTTAATTCCTGTTGATGAGTTGCATCTATTAGATTGAAATCATGTGGATGATGTTGTCAAGTCGTTTAATACTTAGATTGAAATTAATAATTTTTCAGATTGAAATTAATTCTAGAAGAGTCATCTTTTGTTTCTGAAATTTCAAACCAGGTTGAGCGATCATCAAACTAAATGTATATTGCTAACAACTTTTATTTATTTATTTTTTTGCCTAGTGCTGTCATCAATATGCAGATGCTGCATTTTGGTCGTTTATTTATATATGTAATATTTAATATGGAATTGCCTTTCAACTGTTCCAGAGTCGTACAGATAGAATTATTTTCAAACTTTTTGGAAAAGAACCAAATGATTTTCCCCGTCTAATGCGAGCTCAGGTACTAAAAGTTCAGTATCTTACTGCAGTTGTTTGGCATTTCCTTCATCTCAAATAAGTAATTATATAAAATATTCAAAATTTCAGATTCTGGACTGGCTGGCTCATAGTCCAACTGACATTGAGAGTTACATTCGTCCCGGTTGTGTCATTCTGACCATTTATCTTCGTCAGGCTGAGGCCACATGGGAGGAAGTAAGCTTCATCTGCTTTCTCATAAATTTTTTCTTCTCTGAAGTATCAAAGGCAGCGCTTGTGGTCTTACAGATTGATTGCCTTTTGTGTAGCTTTGCTGTAATCTTAGCTCCAGTTTGAGTAGGCTTCTAGATGTATCGGATGATCCTTTCTGGAGAACTGGATGGGTCTATATTAGGGTGCAGCATCAAATAGCATTTGTGTACAATGGTCTGTTGCCTTTGATTTTATAGCCTTTGATTTTATATGCTATTGAATGTATATTGATATACTAGAATAATTTGGCAGTAACAAAATTTGTCTAAGGAACTGTTGGGCATTTTTGTTACCACAGGTCGGGTGGTTGTGGATAAATCCTTACCCCTCAGAAGTAACAACTATAGTAAAATTTTAAGTGTGAAACCAATTGCAATATCTGCATCTGAAAGAGCTGAATTTGTGATTAAAGGCATCAACTTGTCTCGGCCTACCACAAGGTAGCTGTTGCGTTTGATTTCCATATATTAAAGCTGCAAGTGAAATTTTTTATTTCATGTGATTATCATTATTCTCTATCACTGTAATATGCTATGAAGAAAGCGTTATGCTTTTCACTGTTGTTTTGTTAGATTACTCTGCGCTGTAGAAGGGAAGTATATGTTTCAAGAAAATACTCAGGAACTGATGGAGAGTTCTGATAACATCAAAGTACATGAGGATCTCCAATGTGTTAACTTTTTTTGTTCTATTTCCACAATTTCTGGAAGAGGATTCATTGAGGTGCTGTTGCCCACTATCTCGCATCGTCATTTTTTTGACGTCTTTTTCTTTTATTATCCTTATTTATTTAGCATAGATAATATGTTAGCTTCAGATTTATAGTTTCTGCATTTCATGGAGTAATTCCACTCACCGCCTGTTTGGGGTAATATATTGAATGCATGGATTATATATACCATGTGTTTATTTAGAACTAATCAGTAATTGTTTTTCTATAGAACCACTGTGCAGAAAGCAAGGCTGCTTCTGCCCATCATTGGTCATTGTGGTTACTCTTTTACAGTAAATGTGAGAAGTTGCAGTGATCATACCCTTGTTATGTTATTCTGTCTTTTTTTTTTTATTTGTCTGCCATTGTCAAATACGTATAGAAAGGCTTATGTATGTACATTATATCTTAACATGTTCTTATGCTGACTTTATATCTTAACATGTTCTTATGCTGACTATGGTTTGTTTTACTTGTAACTTGGAAGGAACTCTATTTTCTACTTTATTTTGTTATTAATTGCCAGCAACATACAAATGGTTACTTTCCTGGGTGTGTATTTTACAAACATAGACACTTTATGATCTTGCTTTTCTGTAAACTTGGCTTAACCGTTGTTTATCCAGATTGAAGATCATGGCTTCGGCAGTAGTTTCTTTCCTTTCATAGTTGCAGAAGAAGATTTTTGTTCAGAGATCCGCATGCTTGAGGGTGCACTGGAGTTTATTGAAACAGATGTTGATGTTAGTGGAAGTGGAAAAATGGAAGCAAAAAATCAAGCTATGGATTTCATTCATGAAATAGGTTGGCTTCTTCACAGAAGCCAATTGAAGTCTAGATTGACCCACTTGGATCCTAACACAGACCTCTTTCCTCTAAAAAGGTTCAAGTGGCTCATGGAGTTCTCCATGGACCATGAATGGTGTGCTGTTGTGAAAAAATTGTTGCACATACTAGTCAATGGCACGGTTGGTACAGGAGAGCACTTATCTCTAAACCTTGCATTGTCAGAAATGGGCCTCCTCCACCGAGCTGTGCGGAAGAATTCTAGGTCTTTAGTGGAGCTTCTTTTAAGATATGTCCCTGAGAAATCAGGATCTGGAAATAAGTTGCTAATTGATGGAAGCCAAGTGAGCTTTTTGTTTAGACCGAACGTTGCAGGACCTGCAGGTCTGACGCCTCTTCACATTGCAGCTGGTAAAGATGGTTCTGAAGATGTTTTGGATGCATTAACTAATGATCCTGGAATGGTAATTCTCTCTAGACAATTTATTTCTGAACATGTCAGGGAACTCCAAAGTTAGTTTTATTTTAATCTGAATTTCTCCACTTCTAATTTGATGCATCTCTTTAGTTAAAACCACTGTGTTGTTGGGCACGTAATGTTAACTATGTTTGACGTACTTTCTGCAAATTAAATCTAGTGTAGTCTTTCAATCATCATTGATACTTCTGTTTGATTCAGGTGGGAACTGAAGCATGGAAGAACGCCCGTGACAGCACAGGCTTCACACCGGAAGATTATGCCCGCCTGCGTGGCCACTACTCATACGTCCACTTGGTACAGAAGAAAATTAACAAGAGACGAGCTGTGGAGCATGTTGTGCTTGATATTCCTAGCACTTTATCTGATTGCAATGTTAACCAAAAGCAAAATGAAGGGGTGACCAGCAGCTTTGAGATTGGACAAACAACAGTGAGACCCATTCAGCGGCCATGCAAGCTTTGCCATAATAAGCTAGATTACGGAACAGCTGGCAAGTCATTGTTATACAGGCCTGCAATGCTCTCAATGGTGGCCATTGCTGCAGTTTGCGTCTGCGTGGCACTTCTATTCAAGAGTTGTCCTGAAGTTGTGTACATCTTCCGTCCATTCAGGTGGGAATTGTTGGACTACGGAACAAGCTGAGGTCCTTTTTTAACTCCCAACTTAATGGTATATGATAGGTGGTGTGCATTTATAGACTGTAAATTTGAGATTTCCTGTGTAACCAATGTTTTAAACTAGCTTCAGATTCAGTAATGTAATTGACATATTTATCAACTGTTTTGGTGTATTTTTTCAGCAGTATTTTTTTTTTCAACTGGTGGAGTAGGTAGTATTATACAATCATTGCCCTATATATTCTATCGAATTTTAGAATATCGAATTTTAGAATCAAGGTAACTCGGGTTTTGAAAACATGAGACCTCTCCATTGATTGTAGTTTTATGCTCTGCAGTGTGTTCTTTTAGCAGCATCAGTCTTATAATCACTGAAACGGGAGGGTGTTTCACTCGACTCCTCCAGTTAACAATTAGTTGTTCTTTTTTTTTTCTTTCCTTTTCTCAAATGAAGTTGAAAAATTGAAAACCCTAAAATTGACGCGTCAAGTTTGTTTCAATTTTCAAGTGCTGGATCAAAGAAACAATGGAGGAGTTATACAGGCGGTTGTGCTGAGTTTATAAAGCTGTTAAAAGAGTCCTAATGATCAAGCACGAGAACAATACAACCAATTTTGATCGGCCCAGCCTGACTCCAGCCCAAGGTGATTCTGAGGTCCATAAACGGGAAAGGCATTTGTTTAATTAGTGAATAAATCATAAAGTAAAATAAAGCAATCTTGATAATTGATGAATAATAATCCGCGAATATATCTGTCCGTGTAACCTCAGTATGGCAAAGATATGAATAGTCATGTGAGTTTAACCTGAAAATTAATAGGTTAAAACAATTGAACATAATGTTAACATAAATTATATACATAATTTATTTTCAACTCAATTAATATGACTACCACTAAAAATATACTGTTTCAAATAATTTTTTAAAGGATTTTTTCTCTTGTTTTAGTCAATTTTCTTCTCTCTCTATTTTTTTAGGTTTATATATATATATATATATATATATATATAAGTTTGGATAAAATTCTATAACATAATTTAAACATTCTAAAAATTATTGTAATTGAGCTTTATTTAGAATTTGATCAGAAAACTTATCTTTAAAAGCTAAGTTTTTTTTTTTTTATAGATTCTAAAATAACTTATTTTATATAATGATCTAAGAATCTAATCTTAGTCTGGAACAAAAATATTTTAGTTTTACTTAATATTAAATTATTCTTCTTTACTACCATAAAAATATTTTTAGGCATTTAAAATGATCATCTATAAAATTTAGTATAAGGATTAAATATATCATTCATTACTCTTTGAAATTTAGAGGTGCATTCTTTAAACCAAGAGACATAACATTTCATTCATATTGTCCAAATAGAACAGTAAATGTAGTTTTATACTTATCTTTAGGGTTAATAGACATCATCAATATATACTATATAAAATTTAGTATAATAATTAAATATATCATTTATTATTTTTTGAAATTCAGAGGGTGTATTCTTTAAACTAAAAGACATAACATTTCATTCATATTATCTAATTGGAACAGTGAATGTAGTTTTATACCTGTCTTTAGGGTTAATCTGAATTTGTCAGAAACCCAATTTCATATTAAATTTACTAAAAATATTTATTTCATATAATCTTCCTAATAAATCTTTTTTATTTGGAATAAGGTGCCTAATCCATTTTAAAGTTTTATTTAATGATTTATAATTTATTACTAATATATGAGCTCCTCTTTCGATCTTAGAAGGCTTGTTCACATAAAATGCTACACAAAACCATGGACTTCTAGATTTAGTAATTAATTTTTTATTTTCTAAATCAGTTATTTTTTTTTATAAAATTTAATTATATCACGCGCCATTTGAATGGGCCGGTCTTTAGTTATTTGTGTTAATGATACTATAACAATTAAAGAATAATACCATAACATATATATATATATATATAATGGAGCTGCAAAATACTCATGTTGATTGTGTTAATGATGAAACTTTTTAAAATCTTTAGTCATTTTCTTATGTATTTTCTCATTAATTTATATGATTGATGGGTGAAAATAAGACATATTAATAAACTATTAAATTTATTATTTTAAAATAAAAAGTTTTTTACAAAAATTATGGCTAACAAAAACTTTAGAAACATACGTCCATTGAAAAATAAATTTCCACCGACTTCAAATCAGTGGTGGAACTGAAATTTTATTGAGGGGCGTTAAAATTTATATAGAAAAAAATTACTGACGAATTTATTATAAAATTAAACATTTAATATTATATTAGTTCAATAATTAATTTATACTATTAGATTAACTACGACTAAGAGATAATAATTGTATTTTATGAGTCTACATTTTTTAAAAAACGTTGTATAATAGTCTCATTTTTAATTTAAAAAAAATATTTTTCTCCACATAGCACACCAAGCAATCGGTCAGAAAATGTCTACATTTTTTAAAAAACGTTGTATAATAGTCTCATTTTTAATTTAAAAAAAATATTTTTCTCCACATAGCACACCAAGCAATCGGTCAGAAAATCATCTCATATCTTTTTGTGCAAATCCATTTTGATAATATTCATTGCTGAAAATACTCTCTCGACAGTAGCAATTGCAACGGGTATAACTAAAATTAACTTGTTAAGCATATGTATCGAAAAAAATATAGTATCATAATATGTCTCAACCATTTTCTGAGTAAGAGCTCCAAAGTCATCAAGGTCAAAGAAAGCTGCATTTCTTCTTACATTATCAATATAGGTATGAAGTTGATCTTCAAGTATCATCCGATCGGTGATGAAAAAATCATATTGATATAGTTCAGCAAGACGAAGTAATTTGAAAAGCTGAAAACTGGAGAATGAGTTTTTAGGAAAAAAAGACAAGTAATATATAAAAGCAATTATGTACTTGATTCCGTAAAGCGATTTTCTATTTCTTGAGTAATGAAATTAATAACCTAAAATTGCATGAAAAAAAAATAGGTAGTAGCATAATAAATAATTAAATATATTATTATTAAAAATAATACTTGACAAACTATTTTCACTCGAAAGTGATGGTAATAAATTATAGAAGTACTAGTACGCTTAAAATGTAAATAATTTGCCCCTCGATTTCTTTGAAGCACGCTAAGTAATAGTACCTGACAAGCTTTCTCATTAAGAAAGTAATGAAAATAAATTCATAACTTTCTATTTTATCAATCAAGCCTACAACTGCCCTTAATTTCTTTTATCAGAACCATCCTCATAAATGTTCTCAATAACCTCTTTTACAGGTGACCATATAGAGAGAAGACACATAATTATTTTATAATGAGAACCCTAACGCGTATCACCTGGTGGAGCTAAATTTATTTCTTGATGCAAGCCTCTTCTAGTTTGAATATTATCGCTTTTTAGGCACTGAACTACTTCATCATGCTATTTTTTGAGGAGAACATTCATTCTTTTACATGAAACTCCAACAATATTCGTAATCATTACACAATAATAAAATTACTCACAAATTTATTATTTCTTATTGTTGCAACAAGCATTAATTGGAGTTCATGAGCGAAGCGATGAATGTATCTTGCCAAGGGATTTTCATTTAAAATGAGGGCCTTTCACCCATTGAATTCATCTTGCATATTAGAAATCACATTATAACCTTGCCCTCTAATTCTACTTATTGATAACCTATGTTTCGCTAAGAAATCATCAAGTGCACTTTTTAAAGACAAAACAGATATATCATTCACATGTCTATTCCAAGTAATCACTCTACCACTTGTCCTAATTTATTAATATATCTCAATACTATAACTATTTGCTCCTTCTTTGAATTATCTCGAGCCTCATCAATTAATAAAAAATACAAGTTATCTCCAATATCACCAATAATGGTTAGTGTCATCTCCAAAGCACAAGCACTTATTATTTATTTTTGGATTAATGGAGAAGTGAGTTGGTCATTTTCAGGAACATTTGAGTTAAATACATTCCCAACATTAACATTATGCTCGCTGTACCGACTAAGAAATGAAAGAAAATTACCTCGATGAATTGAATTTACTGACTCATCATGTTCTAAAAAAGCCAATCCTTGTACTAAAAAAATACAAATACAATCAACAACAAATGTCAAATGGATGCGATAAGGAGCTTCAAGCACCTGACTATGAGAAGATAAGACATGAGACACACTTTATCTCTGATTTTTGAAGCCTATATATTGTATTCTAGTAATATTGTGTGGACTACTTAGATCGCCAACATATTTATTAAACTTGTCCATGGCTTTTTTCCAAATGCAAAACCCAAATTCTATGAAAACATTATCACCCTTTTTAGCTCCTCTATTTGAGCTAAAAAGATAATATCATAAATAAAAATGTCACATCTTTGGAAACACTATATTCCAATTACTCATATTTTAGAGAACCAATGATCCATAAAACTCCTCTTAATCCCTGAAAAATCTGTTTGCGAAAAATTATGGTCATATAGTTGGCAAAGGCATTTAGCTAAATATTATCTCCTAACATCATCTCTAATCCCAACATCAAATTCAATAATTGGTTTATGCAATCTAAAGTCGGCAAAAATATCATCAAAATTAAACTCCAAACGTCCTTGGCTATTTGATGTTTAAATTGGTTTTAGAATATTTGATGATTCACCACTTTCACTTTGCACTCTCTTAGTCTTAATCAAGAATTTATCTATATATGTTTTAATTATTAATTTAATCACAAAATCCATTTCAACCATTCAAATAAACTACTATACTTAATTTTAATAAACACAATTTAACAAGTAAATCATACTCTACATTTCTAAAAAAAATTCTAGTTTTAAAAAAATAATAATCACACAAATCAATTATTCATTATCTTATAATCAAATTTAAACACAAATAAACAATTATTAAATCATCTATTAAACATAATTTCTAAAAAATCAAACAACATTATTTATTTTTTAATTTAAATATCCACAATTTAGCCTAACCTAATCACACAAATAAATCAAACTAAATAAACAATCCAATTAAAAACACAAATAAAAAATTATTAAATCAACTATTAAATTTAATTTCTAAAAAATAAAAAAACATTATTTTTTTTAAAAAAAAACCCTCAATTTAACCTAACCTAATCACACAAATAAATAAAACAAAATAAACAATCAAATTAAAAGCACAAATCATATCAAAAATTATTAAATCAACTATTAAACTTATTTTTCAAAAAAACAAACAACATACTTTATTTTTTTAACTCCCTAATTTAATCAAACAAATAAAAAAATAAGAGAGATAAATACCTCTGATCGGAGTTTTGGCCGGAGGCTTCTCCTGTTGCTCGACTGGGGGCTAACTGAGGCCTAGGGGATGTCCGGTTGGGGTGGGGTTGGGGGCTGTGGGGTTGGGGCAGGTGGGGGTTGGCTGCTTGGGGCTAGAACTTGTGATTCAAAATCGTGTGTTCTTTTTTTTAAATTCAGCCCTAGTGAAACGAAGCCGTTTCGCTAAGGCTGACTTATTTTTTTAAGCCCTCTGGTAAAATGGCATTGTTTTGTCAGAGGCTTATAAAATTAATTAGTCCATGACAAAATAATACCGTTTCGCCATTGATTAAATAAAAAAAATATTATAGTAAAGAGTTCTTCAATCTTTTGCTGCTCTATGAAACCTCAGTCGGAGCTGAGATTTTATAGCAGTCATCGGCGAGCATGTACCCCCTCCCCCCTCTTTTTCTAGCAAGCGCCACCTCTCCCTCCTAATTTTGCCACTGAATTTAATGAAAATGTTATATATGTGTATATGTATGTGTGGGTGTGTGAATCCGTGTTATATATATATATATATGTATGTATGTATGTATGCATGGGTTGTATGTTTATATATATATATGCATGTGCACATCTATGGGTCTCTTAATTGAAGGACACGTGATCAATTTATGTAAAAGTACGTTGTATTGAAAATAAAAGGATGGTCTGTGCTTTTAAAAATAAAACTTCATTTTAAGTTACATTAGTTTACTTCATTTTAAGTTAGATTAGTTTTGTAATTAGCCGTAATCTTTAAACCTTTTTGAAAGCTTTTGTTTATTTATTTTTTCGTAAGGACCTTCTTGTATTTTACAAATTGCTAACCATCTTATATCGACCTTTTTTTTTTCGGTACAAATCTCATATCTACTTCTCATTCCTATCTTTATCTTTTATTAAAAGTTCATGCATAAAAAATGCTGACTTTTGCTATTTTTTTAAGAAATTTCGTTTGGTTAATAAAGTAGTACCGCGGCATCGAATG
The DNA here is from genome assembly GCA_947685225.1 of Garcia nutans. Lineage (NCBI taxonomy): Eukaryota > Viridiplantae > Streptophyta > Magnoliopsida > Malpighiales > Euphorbiaceae > Garcia > Garcia nutans. The sequence continues at coordinate 9,664,775 of CANTUV010000010.1, read as the reverse complement.
ACTTGTTTGTTTCTTGAATGTGAAAAGAAATATATACAGATCTAAAACTTGTTATGAGTATCTTCACCTGACATGCCAGATCAAGACGACGCACACCACATGTTATATAGTAAAAGATTGAAGTAAAACAATAATTTGTTTTGCCAAAAGAACACGTTAATACATTTTGCCGCTGCCCTGCTGCAAGACAGCTCATTACTGCCAGTGCCATCAAATCAAGCAAAATTCTGGTACAGTACATATTCATAGCATCAATACTGGTAATAAAAAAAAAAGGAAAAGAAAAAAAATTGAATAGGACATTATATGTATGAGATTAGGACATTAAAGATTGTTCAAGATTGAAATTCAGCAGCAAGGAAACACGCCAGATTATTCATAACTACCAGCCAAGCAAGCATCAACGGTGGGGACAGAACAAATCACTCTTTAACTCTTAAGCTTGCGGCTTCTCCCACTTGAGGGGCTTAACAACTTCCCAGGTGAAGTCTGGGTCTTCTCTTCCAAAGTGCCCGTATGCAGCTGTTTTCAAGAACCTGCTGTTGCCACCCCTCTTGAGATCTAGGTTGATGGTGATCATTCCTGGTCTAAAGTCAAAGTTCTCCTTCACAATCTTGAGGATCTCCTTGTCAGGAATCTTTCCAGTTCCATAGGTGTCCACAAAGACTGACAATGGCTCAGGCACACCAATGGCATAGGAGACCTGCACAATACACCTGCGAGCAAGACCATTTGTTACAATACTCTTGGCTGCCTGTCTGACAATATAAGCGCCACTTCTGTCCACCTTGGTTGGGTCCTTTCCTGAGAAAGCACCACCACCATGGGCTCCCCATCCACCATAGGTATCGATAATGATTTTGCGTCCAGTGAGTCCTGCATCACCATGAGGACCACCAATGACAAAACGACCTGATGGGTTCAAATGGAAGATGGTCTTCTCATCAAGATACTTCTCAGGGATGACAGGCTTGATCACATGCTCCTTAAGGTCAGCAGCAATCTCATCATTTGTGACAGTCTCATCATGCTGGGTGGAGATGAGGACAGTGTGGACACGGATTGGGACCATGGCACCATTGTCATTATAGTACTCAACAGTGACCTGAGTCTTACCATCGGGTCTTAGCCATGGGCAGGTGCCATTCTTCCTGACCTCAGTAAGCTTATCCCCAAGTTTGGTGGCAAGGACATGGCTCAAAGGCATACATTCAGGGGTCTCGTCAGTAGCATACCCAAACATATGTCCCTGGTCACCGGCACCAATATCTTCTGGGCGCTTGGTGAAGTGGCCATGGACACCCTGAGCAATATCAGGGCTCTGTTGTTCAATGTTGACTAGTACCTTGCATTTGTCAGCATCAAGACCAACATCATCTGAAACAAATCCAATTGCACGGCATGTGTCACGAACTATCTTCTCATAGTCTAACTTGGCTTTGGTGGTAATTTCTCCAAAGACCATGACCATGTTGGTCTTAGTGCATGTTTCACAGGCAACCTTACTGTCAGGATCTTGCTCAAGGCAGGCATCAAGTACCGCATCAGAGATCTGGTCGCAGAGTTTGTCAGGGTGGCCCTCATTCACAGATTCGGAGGTGAAGAGAAAGGTCTCCATTTCCTTGAGCTGCATAAAGGCAGAAAACACCTTAATATAGCAATGAAAAACAACTCCGTAAATTCTAAGCTTGCTTAGATGCATGGGAATATATCACATAGAATAAAATCAAATATATTCTGATTAGATTTCTTTTAACTTTTACGTTGACAAATTGGAAGAGGGGAGAATCTGAGTACAAGATAATGGAAGTCTATGTTCCAAAAAGATCAATAACTGAATTACAGAGGGAAGGAGAAATAATTAATGGATTCCTTTATAATCAGAATAAGAGGAAGCCATAAAAGATCTAGAACCCAACAAATAATGAGTATTCTTATTTCCACCGCTTGAGTGGCTGTGGGATCCATAATTACCACTAACAAAATAGTAGATTCCACAGTGTGGACGCAGCCATACATACCGCATTAATAGCATTTGCCCAAAGGAAACTCAAAATAGCATGATGAAAATATTAGTCGTACAATTAGAAAGTAATAGTGAAGTATCCTTGACTTCCGTGAATATTAGGTTTCTAAACAGTTTATTTATTACTCCCATTACCCCTCTTTTGCACATTGTCTCATTCATTATTAAATAAAACCAGAAAATCCCCACCGACACTTCTGAATTACTAGAAGAAGAGAACATTCATCTCTAGCCGCATCTCGGATGACACCAAATTAACTGAGATATCAGAATGAACACCCACTGGATCTAAACCAGATTGAAATAATGGAAAGGAATTATATTGCTATACTAAATAAGCCTATCTAATATGCAAAAATAATAAAAAAACTAGCAGGTTAATCTTCAATAAACCTAACCACAGAACTATAAATTGGAAAAATGTTATCAGATCTGGCTATTTCTCCACCAAAAATGTAAGTTGACATATTTAGGCTATGGATTCTACAAAAGAACTACTAGCATTTAAGGTGAAACTGGAAACAAGCTAGTGATAATGACATTGATCTCGACAAAGAAAGCTCCATGGTCAAGTCAAACCAGAGATTTTCAAAAAGCTAAAAGAAACACTTATATCTTCAAATCTCCCAAAACAACCAGCCCACAGCTCTAAACTCACAAAAGCCAAAACTATAAATAATCAGACCTGTTAGCATTTACGCAGAACTCACTCATTAAAGCAACAAACAGCGCCGAAAAATAAAAACGGGAGCTTATTGAAAAACAAGAACACGCATTTTCAAGTCACGTAAGCAAGAAATCGACGAAGAAAACAAGAAAATATAATGAAATCCATGGCGATAGATTAGGGAAAGGTACCTTCAACTAGAGTCACCGTACAGATCTAGACCTTTGTATGCGTCTCTAACCAGACCCCAAAGCTAGCGGTGACCTCTCAGCCTTCTGACGACCGTTATCTATAGAACCCTACCTACCATCCAGTTACCGAATGGGCCGGTTAAGATTCTTTTATAATTTATTGGGAACCTGTATCTGATTGTTGATGATTGTTGTGGGGACAAAATAGAGCCGTTGGATGTCAGAATTTGGGAGCATCCTATTGGTTGGGGTCGGGGGGGAGAGAGACATCGAAAGGTTTGAAAAAAGTGAAATCTGGCCGAAAATTTTTTCAGGTATGAATTTTTTTTTTTGTGAAAAATACCGGGGGTAACCGGTCATTCACCAACCCTTATCGGTGGTTGGCTTTAGATTTTGAGGGTGTTTCTCAAAACTTAAAAGCTGGTCAAAATTGATTATAAACAGTTTTTAGATTATAAGTTGTTTATTTAAATATTTCTGAGTAGATTATAATCTGATTTTAATCAGTTTTTTAAAAGTTGGGTTTTGCTACTTTTTTTAAGTACTTATTTTTTAAGCAGTTTTGACCAAGTAAAAAACCATATTATTCCTACCTAATCTTCAATATTTTAAATTTGGCCACCCTATATATTTTAGTTTCCATCAAAATTCTTTTACGTTTCTTCTTAAATAAATTTTATTATTATTATTATTATTATTATTGCAAAATAAAATTTGAATTGACATTTAAAAATTATTTTTATACAATAAATAAATTCAGGGACAGTTTGGTCATTTTGATAGTTTCTGCAATTAAAAACTGATTATAAGTTAATTTTACAGAAACACTTAACTAATTATAAACTGATTATTACCTGATTATTAACTAATTTACAGAAACGTTTAACTGCTGATTTTTAATCTGATTATAATCTAAAAATTACTTATTTACAATAAGCTGAAAAACTTCAGTTTTGATAAATATTCTCTTTATGGCTTGAGTCATCAGCTTGGTTTACTCGAGATTTGGAGTTGGGTTTGATTCCCAGGCCAATAGTTAAATCCAACGGGCAGCATTGCGCGTGATTCAGTTTCCGTTTACTCTTGACAATATTTTTTATTTTGAATAAATAGTCTGATTTTTTTTTCTCCTTAAGTTTTAGCCCTAAAATGTTTTTTTAAATCAATTTAAAAAACACGGAACCAGAGGTCCAGTAAGAAGTAATTAGTGAATTTGAGGGGGAAAAAAACACAACTAAACTTTCCCCATCTGGGTGCAACTGATTATGTGCTGTGATTTTTAATCGCAATTATTTTATTATTTATTATTCTCTTCTTTTTATAATAATAAAAATATTTTTTATTTATTTTAAAATATAATTTTATTATTTTATTTAAATTATAATTATATTATAAATTAATAATTATATCATTATTTAATATTTTATAAGAAATAATATTTATATGTAATTATTTATATTTTTTAAGTTATAATTACTTTTGACATAATTAATAATTTTTTTATTTTTATAATAATTAATAATTATTTAATATAAATAGATGGTAAAATGAGTAGTTTATATCAAAAATTTTATCTATTAATTAAATAATTAATTTTTGTTAATATGTGTAAAATAAAAAGTGTTCATGTTATTTTGAAATATAGAGAATAGATAATTAAAAGATTAATTTTTAAAATTGCATTATTTTAACCATTTGTATTTCATGCATAAATATAGAAAAAAATGAGTATATTTAATTTAAAAATGAAATTTCATTACTTGAATATATTTTAATTGATTTTGAATTTAATGAGACGTAAAATAAAGTTTAAGGAAAACTAAACATTCTTTTTTTTATTCTGAAAATGGAAATATTACTAAAAGTATTAAAACAAGATATATTTCATTGATTTATGGACAAATATCAAAGATATAGAAGCAAAAAATTAATTTGATTATGAAACTAATAATTAAATAAAAATAAGAATAATCAGAAAAAATATAGTATTTAATATATATATTTATATATAGAAAATTTTAATTTATCTATTGGCTTTAATTACATATTAAAGAATTAACTCATCTTTTTTTATTAATTATATGCAGAAAGAAAAAATATTTAAAATTAAAATTTAAGAGTTAGTCAGAAATAATATATATTTTTTGTCATTAAATTATATTTTGATAATTAATTAACTCATTTTTTTAATTTAAATAAAATTTTGATATTGCATTAAGTAATCATCCAATTTAAAAATTAAAATTTATAAACGAGAGTATGAAAAAAAAAGTCTTGAAGTTAAATAAAATATAAAATCTAAAAAAATATTTATCTCGAAGTTAAGTAAAATATAAAAAATATATGTAAATATATTCGACTGTTTTATTATTTACTTTATGAAAAATAAAAAATTTCTTAAATATATATATATATTTACATATTTATTATTTAGAGAGAGTATAAAGAAGGCAGCGAAGTGCAAGTGGAAAAGTAGTGATTGATGACGATGCGCAGTATATACATAAAACAGGTAAAGGGTGTTTTTGGAATATTGAGCGCCGCCGACAGCATAGTGGAAATATGGCATACTATACTAATGTCAAACTATTTTTTTGGCCAATTAATGCATAATAGCAAACAATCAAGTTCATAATAGTTCAAATATTCTTCCCTTGCATGTCCAATATATATATTCACTGGAATAAAGTTGTTTTTTCACTTTCCTTACTTTAATAAAAAAAATTAACACATAAATCCGAATAGTTGCACAAAAGTTATATTAGTTTCCTTTATTTTGCTATTGTCTCATTGCACATTTGTCGAAACTAAAAATAAAACTTACTCACTTTTGTGAGTGTGTATACAAAGCGTGAGAGAGAAAAAAATTTTAAGTGCCTCAATTGCTTTAATGGCTGAAGAAAACCACAATGTTTTCTTCTATCTAACCTATCTCATTTGCCAATCAACCTCAAATCTTCTTCTTCCTCAATGAAAAGAAAAAATCATAAAAAACCAAAATGATTTCTTCTCATATTTATCAATCAACAATATTTTCTACTAGTTCAACAACAAAATCAAAACCCTCACTCTTCTGCTACTGATTAAGTTTTGAATGATTTGATTTCGATTTTTTTTTATTTTTTGTAAAATTTAAAAACATTGATGATTTTATTGATTTGTTTGATAAAAAAAATGGTGGAAATGAAATTTGGGTTCTTTCGAATTATTGCAATTGATAAAAGAAAAGACATACATCTAAAGGTTAAGGTTGTTTCATCGTGAAATTTCTCGATATTTTTTCATTTATCTATTGCGCGTCATCGTAAGCTTCTAAATCCACTATTTTCCTCACACAATATTATAAGAACCAAATGAAGCTAGATTTCTAGATCTTTGGTTCCATTTTCTATTTCTGATCGTATCTAACTACAAATTGCATAAATATGTTGAATTGCCATCTAGAGCTTCAAATTAATTATCTTTTTTCATTACGAGTTTCAATTTTGGGATGATTAATTGATCATTGATTATAATCCCTTTTTCTTTATTATTATTACTTTTTCTAATTTGATTATTGGTGTAAGTAATTGGGTTATGTATCGTTAATAGATTATGCTGAAAAAATTAGTTTGCTGAAGTACTTTTTTGGGATTTTATTATTTATTATTGTAGTTATTTGAAAGCTTAGTTGTATGTGAGAATGGGTTAAAGATTTTATGGAGAAGAAAATTATAGAAGAGAAGATTTAATTAGAAATAAATAAATATAGAATTTACAGAGAAGGAAATTTATGTTCTATAAAAATTACAGATGAAAAACTGGTCTCTAAGGTACGTGTAATACACGAAGAAGAAATGATAAGAGAAATAACTGGACCGAGAATATAATAGTATCATTTTAAGCATGTAGAGGTGTATTTTAGGATAAACTCAAAGTAAAAAGGGCTAATAAATTATTTTTAATAAGTACAAGTATTTAGATATGTATTAAGAAAAAAAAACTTTAATGCCTTAGATTAAAATTTTTTAAAAGATTATTGCTCTAAAGTATTTTAACTTTGCTTCCTTAGCATTAAAGAGAAATATATATGATGTTGGGGTAGACCTCAGGGTGTCATAGTTGGGATTGTGTTGCTATTTCTATCGGCTCTAGCACCTGCAAGACAAGAAAAAGAGAGATATCATGGCTCCACTAGGGAGACTCCGATATCTAAATAAGAGTTCGTTTTATCTGAATGTAAAGAGAGTTAAGAGAGTGGAAGAGAAGAGAGCCTTACCTGTGGGAGTTGACCCCCCATATATAATTGGTGAAGAGAGACAACCCCTGATGTGGTGTCAGCGTTGATTATTGATGTGTTAGTACTATACGATGGTTGTGTCAGTAAACTGCTATCCCGGACATTGAGAGCTCGGTTGGATAAGGATGTTCGTAATCGAGGTTCACCTTTTCTTCGATAGCTTGGTCAAGGAACTGAGAGGGTATTGAGCTTAGTCTAAAAGCTTGGGAAATTAGGGGGCCGTATTACCAATCTCCCCTTGATCATCTAACATTTATGTCAGACGAAGACCTATGTTGATATGAGAAACTCGGTTTGGCTATACGGTGATCACTGAACAACCATATAAGGAAATTGGGTGAGCCAAGGTGCTCGGATATTGAGTTCGGTATTCTAGGGATAATACTATGGCACCAATGATGTTAGGGCAAACTTCAGGGTGTCCTAGATCTGGCTCAAGTGCTGCTTTTATCAGCTCTCTCACCTGCAAAATAAGAGATAGAGGAGATCAGATTTCGTTGAGAAGACTCCGATACATAAGTCAGAGCTCGATTTGTCTGAATATAAAAAGAGTTAAGACAGTGAATGAGAATAGAGTGTTACTTATGGGAGTTGATCCCTATATATAATTGGTGAAGAGAGATACCCTTCTAATGCGATGTCAACGTTGATTACGGATATCTCAGTACCGTACAATGTTTGTATTGGTGGACTGTCTTCCCAGATATTGAGAGCTTAGTCGGACAGAGATGTCTGGAATCGAGGTCCACCTTTCTTCCGATAGCTCATTCAAAGTGCTGAGAGGGTATTGAGCTCAATCTAAGAGCTCGTGAAATTAGGGAGCAATATCAATATATATATATATATATATTTGATTTGATTAAAATTATAAGTTTAAATTTTAAAATTTTAAATGTAATTTTAGTGTCACTAAACATACAACTAATTAGAAGATGACGTGTTAAAAGTCAATTTAAAATTTGAATGCATTATTAAAAAAAAGTAATGAATGAGACATTGACATAGGGGTGTGTACAGGGTTGGATTCAGTCAAGTTGGAGTGATTTTATAACTCGATCGAATTCGATCAAAGAGTAAAAATTTAAAATTAATTTCACCTGAGTTTTTAAAAATTTCGACCAAACCAAATTAATTTCTAGCTTGGTTTGGTCAAGTCGAGTTCAAATGGATTTATATTTAATATTATAGCTTTATATTTAAATTTATTTCATTATTTTCAGGTCAGGTCAGGTCAGATTGAGTAATAAAGTAAAATAAAAATAAAAATATTTATATATAAATATATAATAGTCGGTCAAATTAAGGTTAAGATAAAAAAAAATATCTCAATCAAATCGATCGGTAAAACTTAAATTTTTTAAAAAATATAAATTTAATTTTACCTGTATTTATTATATAAATCGACCAAATTCTATCAAAATGTATTTGATTTAGTGAGTTAAAAAAATTTGCATATTTCTACTGCTTTCTCCAACTTCCCTAGCTCACGGAGAAAACAAGTGATTAGTAATGAAATAATAAATTGTACTAATTGAGTCCACCTAACATGAATTGAACTTATCATTAAAACTTACTGAAAATTTCATATAATTATAAAGGGAAAAAAAACAATTACATCAGAAATTATTAAATTTATCAGTTTATTATTTTTATATTTTATTTCATTTTTTAAAAAATAAATATTAAATATATGATATCATTATGGGACTAAATGGTGGTTGGTATTAAGCCTTCACCAACTCCATTCTAATGAAATACGAAACGTTATAAGTCAAAATCAAAGACTTGGAAATGCCTCAAATAATAATGTAAGCCAAGGTTTGAACAAATTAGGCCACCAACCAAATAGCCTAATGCCTTTGATTAATATTAATTAATTAATTATTGTTACACATGTTAATAACATATTTGTTCAGCCAACTAAGCTAGCTGAGCCGAGAAGAGTTAGACGCGAAATGACGTGGGAACCCACAGCTAGGGAAATGGGGGCAGTTGGGATTTGCTAAAGAAAGAGCAAGGTGCGGTTCCCACCCAAACACGAACACACACACACACAAAAACAAAAGTTCGAACCCAGATGGAATGGGATTCCCAAAAGGTTGGGGTAACTGGCACGTGCCTGTCGTACCGTATTGGATGATGACTTGCCCGTGACATACCTCTGCATAACTAAAGATTTATCGAAAAAAAATAAAATTTATATAAAAAAATTATCAATGAATAATTATAAATTTATAGTTTTAATATTATTAATCTAATAATAATTTATAATTTAAATTTTATTAAACTAATCATAATTTATATTAAAATTTTATTTTATATTTAATATTTTAATTTATTATATAATTTATATAGTTTATATATATATACACACATGTAAGAAAGGTAAGAAAAGAAAGAAAAGTTGACTGTCCCCCATCCCCCTCTCCCTCCGCCCCTGGCTCTAATCTGTGTCCCCTCATAATACGCATGGGAGCCACGTGCTGTAAAATTCAAAATCGCGTTTGTTATTTTTGGGTGATTTAAGTGAAAGAAGCTCTTCTGCCTGGCAAGCACAGGATGTAGGAATTTCTGACTCCAACGAAATTAGAAAATTAATGAACAAGAAAAAATTTTGAGACAAAAATATTATAATCAAATTAGATCATTGTAATTTTATTGGAATAAGACAGAATTGATTTATTATTCTCTGTACCGAGAATCAAATTAGATCCAATTTAGAAGTCCAAAATATATAGAGAGAGTAATAATTCAAGCAAGGAGATCCTCCATAGTTGAAATTTTTATTCGTTGATAAAAAAAAACAAACAGTAAAATCTTAAAAAGAGAAAAAAGATGAAAGTCCAAAGTTGTATAATAGTGACAATGTGATAATGGGAATCTGGGATGCAAAGTACGAACTCATTTGTAGTTGGAGAGCTTTAATTAAGATGACGTCAAAATAATATTGTAATTAGGAATAAGATGGCGTCAAAATAAATATCAATTTCTTTAGTCCGATTTTAGAAATATGTAAAACAACCATCATCAATCATGTTTAAAAATTCATTTTCTAAAATTAATTATTTAAAATAAATAAAATATATTATTTACCCCTTATACTTTAATATTTTTTATTAAGTATTTATATTTTAATTATGACCCATTAAACTCATATTCGTTATTATCTCATATTAAATTAGTCTTTTTTAATAAATTTTTAATACCGTTATAATAAAGGACTTAATAAAAAAATAGTATAGTATAAGAACTAAAATGATATTTTTTTTAAATATAGAAAATAAAGATAATGTAAAAATAATAATTTTAAAATATAATAAATAAATTAAATAATAAATAATTTATTAAATAAAAATTATATTCTAAATTAAAATAATAATTGATTAAATAAGTATCAATAATCACAATAATATTTTAGAATTAATTGATAAATAATAAATTAGAATTGAAAATAAAAAAATAAAAAAAATAATGAAAAAATGTAGTTAGTAATAATAAAAAGAATTGCTATAATTTTTGTATTTAAATTTGACTCTAAAACTTAATAACAAATGTAATTAATGATTACCTTTATAAATTAAACTCTCAATTTAATTTTTTTCAATCAAAATAAATTTAAAATAAAAAATAAATATCTTACTTTAATAATTCACTTATCTAAGAGTGGATATTTGACTAAATTCAATTTTCACTCAATATTTCAAACACTAAATTTATTGCCCAAATCAATAAATTTTTAATTTTTATTGTTTCAATTAATTAACTGAATTAAATTGATCAGTTTAATTAATTAAGTGAACTAATAAAATTTTTTATTTTATAATAAAAAATTATATTTATAATAAAAATATTAATATAATTAAATAACTAAATAAAATTTATTAAAAAAGTAAAGAAAATATAAATTTATTTTGTAGTAAAATATATATTTATAATAAAAATTTATATAATTAAAGAATTAAATAAAAAATTAATAAATAACTAAATAATTTTTTTAAAAAAAATTTAATTAATGATTAACCGACCGAACCGAATTGATTACCTATTAACCGAATTAAAAATTAAATTAATTTAAAATTTTCAACCGAACTAATCTAATTAATATATGATTAATTAACCAAACTAAATTTTTAATTAATTAACTAAAAATTTTATCGGTTAACTGAATTATACTCACTCTATCCTTATCTAAATGGAATACAATATCAATTTTTCTAGTGCACTTATTATGTGCTAACAATTATTTTTCTTCTCTTCTTTAACTACCTAAAATTTTATTATATTTTGACCTTATCTTACTCAATCAATAATATACGATAACATCATTTATGGTCAAATAAATATGTCCTTAATTACCGCATCACATACATTTGTATAATCATTTCAATTGGAATACAACATGCTCATTAAAACATATACAAACACATATAAATATTTTTATTTTTTTCTTTTACTTAATTTTAATTTTAATTTTAATTTATTAATTAATTTTAAAATATTATTATAATAATTGATAGTTATTTAATCATTTATTATTTTAATTTTATTTTATTCAAAATATAATTATTATTCAATAAATTATTTATTATACCTTAAAATTAATTTTTTTGCATTATCTTAATTTTTTATATATAAAAAAATATAAAAAATATTATTTTGACTTTTATACTATACTATTTTTTCTATTAAGCTTTTTATTATAATGATGTTAAAAATAAATTATTAAAAAAAGGCCAATTTAATATAAGACAATAACATACAAAGGCGTAATAGATTACAATTAAAATATAAAAATTCAATAAAAAAAATTATTAAAATATAAGGGCTATTTAAAAATGAGAGAAATTTATAAAATTAAATACTATTAATCAAGTTCAGTTAATTTTAATTTGTAAAATATATAAATTAAAATAAATTTAAAAATATTAATTTATTAAAATTTTAAAATTAAGTTGATAGATTCAATTAAATAAAATTGATATGATGGATCAAATTAATGGAAAAAAATAGTCTAATCAAATTGATTTAATCTAATTGTTCTGGTAAAAAAAAAATCTAATTGTTCATCTCTAATCGTGATTGCACGTTGGCTGCGGCTGAGGAGTCAGTAGTCATTACAGCACCAAGGATTCAAATTCACGGTTCCATTTGGCAAATAATTAAATTACATTATTCGAGTCTTTATCCATGGACCCCACAGTCGAAAATCTTACCGACAATTCTTAATTTCCTAATTTATTTTATGGGTTATTACTTTTTCAATTTTTAATAGACCCTTATGAATATTATTTCACATTAGATCATATATATTTATGATTAATTACTTATCACATATATACTTTGAGTGGCTATTAATATTATTGTATAAGTGCCTAATCAATTTCAGATACTGGGCTTTGGTCAAACGAATAAATTAATTTGCTTAATAATTCTTCCAAGTTCAAACTCATTCAATTTGGAGCATTATTTATTATATTACAAATATTTTAAATAGCATTTTGTGTTGGACAATCTTGTCTTCTTCTTAGTTTACCTAATTTCTCTTGCTTGTTAATGAATTAGAATATTATTGAAATCTTTTTATCAAAATAAAGCAGATCAAAAAAATTTTTGACTTTACATCTAATAAATTAAAAGGCATTTCCCTTTCATTAATGTATCTAGTTAATATTATAGTTAAAAATACATTTCCACTCATCTTTTCTAAGGAATATATATAATTTGTTGGTTGAAATTTCAATTATTTATCAAATTATAACACAAATTTATACTTTTTTCTATTAATAAGAATCTGTATTATTAATTGAAAAATACGAAGCAAATGACAGTAAAATGAGGCCAAAACGAGAGAAGTAGAGGGAAGGGACACGGCTTATGAGTTATAGGATATTACAAAAAGATAAAATTAATATGGAATTATGCATTGTTTTTGGTTAAATTTTAATTATAATGATGACATTTATTTAATTTAATTTTGAAATTTTAGTGTTAAAGATAACTTTAATACCAATGGCAAAAACTAATTAAAATTATAAATCTTTTTCCAGCTTATTTGATTTTAATTAGAATTATATCTGATTAAACAAGCATGGACCAATAATATTTAACTGACTGTATAATAATATATTCACTGCTTTACCATCCAGTTACCCTATGAAATCATTATAATAATCTGTTAAAAATATTTGATTTCTTTACTTTTCTCACCATAATATAAAAATATTTGAAATGCTAAACTGTTAGAACATGGAAAAATACAAGTAAATAACTGGAAACAGGTTGGGTTCATGTTCCCAGTTTAGAAATATACTATTAAAAATGGTGATTACTTTGACTTGGAAAAAAAAAGACAAAAATGAAAAATGGTTGATTTTAAAAGATGGTTATAGAATTGATTAGCAGTACCAAGACACAAGATTAGTTAAATACTATTTTGTTAATACAGATATAAAAAACCAAGAATCCAATTAGTGGAGACTCTGAATTAAAAAAAAGAGAGGAGAAGATATTGGGCAAGAAATCTGGTTTAGGCTTACATTGAGGGATATCATTAATTTGTAAAATATTTGCTGTTAATATCTTTCCTTTACTGTTAATCTTTTTCTGTATTAGGAACTTTCCATGTTTAGGAAACTGCTGTATATAGGTAACATTACAACGAGAAATGGAACCAGAAATCTTTTTTCTCCTATTCCTTCTTTGTTCGTTACATGGTATCAGAGCTATGGCGAAAGAAGGGGAAAAGCTGTCAAATCCTTATTCTCTCAATTCAAATGATAATCCTAGTAATATAATTACTCAGATTCAATTGAGAGGAGAAAACTATGATGAATGGGCACGAGCCATGCGAACTGCGCTGCGTGCCAAGAAGAAATATGGATTCGTTGATGGAAAGATAAAACAACCAGTTGAGAGTGCCCCTGAAATCGAAGAATGGTGGACAGTAAATTTGATGTTGGTTTCTTGGGTGTTTAATACGATCGAACCCAACCTTCGATCTACCATTTCACACATAGAGATTGTGAAAGATCTGTGGGATGATATCAAGGAGAGATTTTCAATTGGAAATGGGCCACGCGTGCAACAGTTGAGATCTGATTTAGCAAACTGCAAACAGAATGGGCAGGCCATTGTGACTTATTATGGTCAGCTCAAATTGATCTGGGATGAATTAAATAATTATGACAAGATACCAGTATGTAATTGTGCAGGTTGTAAGTGCAATCTGACGAGTGTCTTGGAAAGAAAACGCGAAGAGGAACGGGTGCATCAGTTCCTGATGGGACTGGATGAAGAGGGTTACGGTACGGTGCGATCGAATATTCTTAGCACTGAGCCCTTGCCAAATTTGAATCGAGCTTATTCCATGATTGTGCAACAAGAAAGAATGAGAACAGTGACACGTACAAAGGAAGAAAGAGGGAATCCCGTAAGCTTTGCCATGCGAGTAGGGAATCGAAATTCAGGGGGGAAACGAAAGATAAAAACGTGATGTGTAGCAATTGCAAACTTGAAGGACACGATGCAGAAGCCTGTTTTCAACTGATTGGGTATCCAGAATGGTGGGGCAATAGACCAAGAATGAATGGTGGTGGACGAGGAAATGGACGTAAACGCGGAGCCACCGGAGGGACTAATAAAGGAGGGACTGCTCGAGCAAATACTGCTCAAATAATTGGTGGGGATAGAGGACTGAATGATGAACAGTGGGCATCTTTGATGGAAATGCTCAATGCTAATAAAATCAACACTAATGAGAGGTTGATGGGTAAGAAAAATCTGTTGACTTGGATCATTGATTCAGGAGCCTCTAATCATATGACTAGCGTACATTCATGCTTGAGAGATGTACGTGACATTGTTCCATGCCCAGTGGGACTGCCAGATGGTGTCGAGATCTTGGCGTTAAAAGAAGGGGCTGTTTCTCTTGGAGAAAGTTTGAATTTACAAAATGTTCTTTTTGTACCAAAGTTGAAATGCAATTTGATATCAGTTTCTCAACTTCTTAAAGATTCGCCTTTGATGATTATACTGACTGACAAATTTTGTGTTATACAGGACCAAAATTCGAGGAAGGTGATTGGAGTGGGTGAACAACGTGAGGGGCTTTATTTTCTCAAAGGAGCAGCTCCTGCTCAAACCTGCAAGATGACAGCCTGCAAGATGAGTGGAGGTGATTCTTTTGAGCTTTGGCATAAGAGAATGGGACATCCTTCTTCTAAAATCTTAGCATTCTTTCCTGAAATAGTGCAGAATAAACATAATAATCATGTTTGTGATGTTTGTTTTAGAGCTAAGCAAACAAGAGAAATCTTTTCTTCTAGTGATAATAAAGCCAAAGAATGCTTTGATTTAATTCATTGTGATTTGTGGGGACCCTATCGAGTTCCAGCTTCTTGTGGAGCAAAATATTTTTTGACCATAGTTGATGATTGCTCTCGTGCTGTTTGGATATATTTATTGAATGGAAAACTTGAAGTAGGTACTGTTCTTAAGAAATTTATGGCAATGATTCAAAGACAATTTGAAAAAAATGTAAAAATTGTGCGAAGTGACAATGGTAGTGAATTTGTATGTCTAAAAGAATATTTTGCTGAAATTGGGGTTATACATCAAACTTCGTGTGTTGGGACTCCTCAACAGAATGGGCGAGTGGAAAGGAAACATCGTCATATCCTGAATATGGCACGCGCTTTACGATTTCAAGCAAATTTACCGATTGAATTCTGGGGTGAATGTATTCTTACTGCTGGCTATTTAATAAATAGAACTCAATCTATTATACTGAATGGTAAAAGTCCTTATGGAGTTTTATTTGGCCAGGAGCCAACTTATCAGCACATTCGAATATTTGGATGCTTGTGTTATAGTCACAATTTGAATAGGGACAAGGATAAATTTGCTAGCCGAAGTAGAAAATGTGTCTTTGTTGGGTATCCCTTTGATAAGAAAGGTTGGAAATTATATGATTTAGATACCAAAGAATATTTTATTTCTCGTGATGTGGTATTTATTGAAACAGAATTTCCATTTGCTGAGAACCAAATAGCTAATGATGATTTGAATAAAGCATATGATTGGAATGCTGGTGTTGCGGTAGATTGTGCTGATAAGGAGAACAACATTATAGGTAATAATATTGAAGCAGGAAATGCAGAAAATAATAATGCCGAGGAAAGTCATGTAGAGGAACCACTTGGCCGAGGACAACGAGTTAAAATCCCGGCCAGTCGGTTGAAGGACTTCGTGACTCATATGATTAAATCAAGTCCCTCTGTCTGTTCACCACTTCAATCGCAATCCTCAGGTATGGTCTATCCTATAGCAAATTATGTCAGTTATGATAAATTATCTTCGTCGTATCGGTCTTTTTTGGCAAGTGTTAGTGCAGGATATGAACCCACTACCTATGCAGAAGCAGCAAAGAAAGCTTGTTGGAGAGATGCGATGCGCAAAGAAATTCAAGCTCTTGAGGATAATGGAACTTGGATTGTGGTTGATCTACCGCCTGGGAAGAAAGTAATTGGCAGCAAATGGGTTTATAAGATCAAATACCATTCCGATGGAAATATTGAACGTTACAAGGCGAGATTGGTGATTCTTGGTAATCATCAAGTTGAAGGAATTGATTATCATGAGACTTTTGCTCCTACGGTTAAGATGGTTACAGTACGTACATTCCTTGCCGTTGCAACTGCCAAGAATTGGAAGTTATATCAAATGGATGTTCAAAACACATTTTTGCATGGTGATTTGACTGAAGAAGTATACATGAAGATGCCTCCTGGTTTCACTTCCAGTTCTTCCACGAAGGTGTGTAAATTACAAAAGTCCTTATATGGTTTGCGTCAAGCACCTAGATGTTGGTTTGCAAAGTTGACAGACTCTTTGATAAAGTTTGGTTTTCAACAATCAAGGTTTGATCACTCACTCTTTATTTTTCGAGAAGGAATAGGTCAGATGAATATTTTGGTCTATGTTGATGATCTTATTATTTCGGGGAATGATGATGCGATGGTTCAACGATTTAAGGATTATTTAAATCGTTGCTTTCATATGAAGGACTTGGGCACGTTAAAGTATTTTCTGGGTATTGAGGTGGCTCGAAATTCTACAGGTATGTTCTTATGTCAACGAAAATATGCCTTGGATATCATTTCTGAAACCGGATTATTGGGAGCTAAGCCGTCCAAGACTCCTTTGGAGCAGAATCATAAACTAGCACTTTCAACAAGTGCAATTTTGAAAGACCCAGCGAGGTACAGGCGGTTGGTGGGGAGACTTATTTATTTGACCATCACTCGTCCTGAGTTGTCTTATAGCGTTCATATTCTAGCCCAATTCATGCAGCAACCAACACAAGACCACCTTGATGCAGCTTTGCGAGTTGTTCGCTACTTGAAAGGGAATCCAGGACAAGGGATATTTCTACGTGCAGATTGTGATATGCAGCTATATGGTTATTGTGATTCTGATTGGGCTAGTTGTCCTTTGACTCGCCGTTCTTTGACAGGATATTTGGTATTCTTAGGCAATTCCCCAATTTCGTGGAAAACTAAGAAGCAACCAACTGTATCTCGTTCATCTGCTGAAGCAGAGTATCGCTCCATGGCCACGGTTACTTGTGAATTGAAGTGGTTAAAAGGCTTGCTGAGTTCGCTTGGTATTCAGCATTCTCAGTCGATGACTATTTACTGTGATAGTCAGTCAGCATTGCAAATTGCTGCTAATCCAGTTTATCACGAACGTACAAAGCATATTGAGGTGGATTGTCATTTTATTCGTGATGAAATCAGCTCCGGCAATATTGTCACAAAATATGTTCATACTTCAGTCCAACCTGCAGATATCTTGACAAAGGCTTTGGGCAAGGATTCCTTTGCAGCTCTTCTACGCAAGTTGGGCATTCTGAATATTCATGCTCCAACTTGAGGGGGGGTATTGGACAAGAAATCTGGTTTAGGCTTACATTAAGGGATATCATTAATTTGTAAAATATTTGCTGTTAATATCTTTCCTTTACTGTTAATCTTTTTCTGTATTAGGAACTTTCCATGTTTAGGAAACTGCTGTATATAGGTAACATTACAACGAGAAATGGAACCAGAAATCTTTTTTCTCCTATTCCTTCTTTGTTCGTTACAGAAGATGTGATTTTATTAATATAAAAAAAATAATTTGAAGCGGATAGCTACAAAATATAATTTTTAAATAGTATATATATATAAAGATTAATTTTAAAATATAATATATATACATATATTAAATTGCTATCCACGGAGAGAATATGACCTAATCAAACTTCGACTATTGTGTGTGCTGAGATCTGCCTGCTACGCTTTATACTGTAACAACATTGCTCTGTTACTCTTATCACTAATAACAAATATACATTTGCATAAAATAATTAAAAAAATAATAAAAAAACAACTTCGACTCTATGCAACAATAAAATCAATCGGTTTTTTACTCCAATAATAAAATACAATTATTTTAAAAATAGATTTCAACATTATATCTCATTAATATTAAATTCTTGTCCCATTATTACGATGTGTAATCTAATAAATGCATCAATACACCTGCAAAAGCCTATAACATGAAGTACAATAATTCAAGTTGGAATCTCTTTCTTTCTTTTTTCTTTTTTAAACCAAAAGATATTATGTAAAATTCGTCAAATATATTTTTACCATTTATATATAATATAAAATTGAGTTTAAAATTCATTTAAAAAACTTTTACTATTTATTAAATATTTTTTATATTATTATATTGTTATAAATTTTAATTAAAATTTAAACATCAATATATTTATTATCTTTTTAATTGGTCCATACATATTACACTTGGTTTTTTTATTTCTATTAATATTTAAAATTATCATAAATTGAAATTTAATTAAATAATTATAATTTATATGTATAAAAATAATTTTTCAAATTAAGTTTAATTAAAAAATGACCAAAATTCCTCCACCGGTTTATATATACCCGCAAGTACTAAAAAAAGAGAGCAAGAGACAGGTTACATTTCCAAAGATATATTATTGCTAATATTTGAGAATCTGTAGTAAAATTAATTTTAATTCAATTATTTATTATTTAGTTAAAATCTGTTTAATTTAAGGAGCCTTTATAAAAATACCAGAAAAATAAAAAAAATTAAAATTTACCATATTTTTAAAAATATTTACAAATTTATTAGAATTTATAATTTTTTACAAAAATACCATATTTAGATAATTTATTATAAATTTATTTTGAGTTTATTATGCGTTTATTATAAGTTTATAAATTTATTATAAGTTTATAATTTACATAGTTTATTATGATTTTATTATAAATTTATCATAAAATTACTAAAATATTACTGAGAAAAATAAAAAAAAATTATAAAATATGATGGAGAGTATAATTATCCCTTAACTTAATTGTTAGTAACAACTAGTAGCTCTTGCTAACAAATATCAACTGATAACTGATGTCTTTGTTGTCATTAAGTTTTTGACATCAAATTCTAATGTTGCTGTTAATATATAATGGTAATTTTTACAACCGCTTGACTAAATAATTAAGAACTAATAGTTATCTTTAAAAAAAAAATTAACTACGTCAATTTGAAACGGCAGTTGAAAATTAAAAATTAATAATTGTAAATTTTTTTTTGCCAAATACCCGTAGAACTATATTGAGAAGTTGTGTTAGTACTTTAGAAAAAAAATTAAAAAATTGAAAATTTATTTATTCATATAATAATAAAAGTATAGGATCAGTAAACAAAATCTTTTATTTATTGTAGCAAAAGCTTTTTTTAAGACTATATTTAATACGTTATATAAAATAAGATATAATATAATTAAATAGAAAACTAAGATTTAGAAGTGTAGATGTGATTTTATATAATTGAAATCATGCAGACCATAGATTGAAGTAGGGACCACATGGACAAATTTAGATTTAGATTTGAAGAAAATCCATAGTAAGCCTTCACCCATTGGCTGGGATAGTTTGTAGGATTTTTGCATTAGTGTGATCAACTCATTGGCCAATCAAGAAGAAGGGGATGATCTACATGGATAGGATTGTGGGCCTCACGGGACCCTATATATAAGAAACAAGAGTGACCTTCACTTAGCATTAACAACCAACTTCATCGGCAACACCCCAAGTACTAAAAATGGCAACCATGACTCTCTCATCTACATTCACAAGTAAGGCTGCTCCTTTGAATGCCTGGACTGAGTTTTCATCAGCCATCAAGAGTAGTAATGGGAGAGTCTCAATGAGGAAGACAGGAAGAAAGCCTGCTGGTGGCAGTCCTTGGTATGGCCCTGACCGTGTCTTGTACCTCGGTCCGCTCTCTGGTGAGCCACCATCTTACTTGACTGGTGAATTCCCTGGTGACTATGGTTGGGATACTGCAGGGCTATCAGCTGACCCTGAAACCTTCGCTAAGAACCGAGAACTCGAGGTGATTCATTGTAGGTGGGCAATGCTTGGGGCTTTGGGATGTGTATTCCCAGAGCTCCTTGCCAGGAATGGAGTTAAGTTTGGTGAAGCTGTATGGTTCAAAGCTGGTGCTCAGATTTTTAGTGAGGGTGGTCTTGATTACTTGGGGAATCCTAGCCTTATCCATGCTCAAAGCATTTTGGCCATATGGGCAACCCAGGTTGTCCTCATGGGTGCTGTTGAAGGTTACCGTATTGCCGGAGGACCCCTTGGTGAGGTGACCGACCCCATATACCCAGGAGGTAGCTTTGATCCCTTGGGACTTGCTGATGATCCCGATGCATTTGCCGAGCTCAAGGTAAAAGAAATCAAGAATGGGCGACTTGCCATGTTCTCTATGTTTGGTTTCTTTGTGCAGGCTATTGTAACTGGAAAGGGACCTCTAGAGAACCTTGCCGATCATCTTGCTGACCCTGTGAACAACAATGCTTGGGCTTATGCCACAAACTTTGTCCCTGGAAAGTGAGCTGATAAAAATGCATGGTAGAGAATGTGTATCTGGCTTCTTATACTTCTGTCATGTAACATATGGTTGCATAAATTAATGCCATGAACGAATTGAATTCAATGGTATGATATAGTACATAAATGGAGTTCCCTATATTACAATACTATCAAACCTTAAAAAGGAGAGCTTATACAACAGTCACAGGTCTAAAAATCAAATCTAGAAGCTTCAAAAGAATCTTAACTGTTGAGATCATATTTTTTTATTTTGCTTCTGTCAGATTTTGTCCATCCCTCTTAATTAGGGGAAAAACCAAATTGTGCGCACAACTATAATAATGCAAAAAGAATTGAGAAACAGGCTGCAGGCCTCAGATTTGCAAGCAACCGAAATCGATAACTGGTTGATAAAATGTGTAATTTCAGGCAATTGAACATCCCTCTACACTGAGTCCAGACGTTGTTATGCCAGAAACCAGTATCAGCATTAGTGTCCACAACTACGTAGTACATGGTACATACTGGGTAATTTCATACCGGTAATTTTCTCTTCATTGTGCCACTGCTGACTAGCATGGCAGGAACTCAATCATTTGCATCCCTCTACCAGCCACCACAATTTCATACCAGTTCCTGCATAAGAGAAAAAATTCACAGGTAGACAATCATATTGTTTATTCATAACTGTAAAATCATTTTTGAACTACTCTGGACAAAAGGTGTGGCTAAGATTCTCTACTAGCCTTTCACAGGCTCTGGCACATAATGCCTCTGGCTCTGGAACGCTAACAATCAAATGCGTTTGCTCAATTAATTCGCAGTGGTCCCTAACAATTCAACATCTAATGCGCTGATCAAGCCCAGTAGAGAACACCCATATGCCATCTGTCCAAACACCTTCATGAAATAAAAACAAATTCCTATCTGTCAGTAGGCATAAGAAGATGCCTTTTTCCTCAATAAAAGACCTTGAACACATCTTTCCACAAGTTCTGAAAGTCTTAACAAATGTCAGCAAGCCCATCCAAAATACAGAAAACTGAAAAAATAAATGCCCTAAACATGATTGATTATAGAAGGCAGGAGATAGTTTAAAACCCTTTTAGTAAAACCCTTTTAGCATCCACTTATAACACAGATTACTCGGACATTGGACATTATTGTGTTCAAAGAGATCAGCAGCAGCAGTTAAGAGAAAAAGGAAGGGGCGAGGAAGGGAAGAAGGCAAGGTTTTTAGCTAAAATACAGTCATTAAAGTTGGTACCTGTAATGAAACTAGGGGATGAAGGAAGGAGAATTATTTCACCTTTTATTGCAGAGCTGTGAGCTGAGGAGATTCTTTCATGACAAAGGATCCTGATTCTGTACTTCTTGATCTGGCATTGACTAAAATGAACCTTCACACTTTCGGATTTCATGGATAAATTTTTGATGTCTGGTATGGTGATCACAGAATCTTTCCCGTTTGATAAAATTGACAAATCAAATTTGAGACAGTGAAGGGATTGATCATCACTCCCACTTACTACGCTGAATAAAAAAGCAGATTCAAAACTTTGCGAGTCCTGTATATCTGAAATGTGAAGACAATTGACACCAGATTGGTGAATGTTATTAAGAACATGTAAAGGCTGTATTTCACATATCTCAGGTGTAAAATTAACATTATCCATTTCTGGCTCAAGGGGCCTCTCAGGCATAGCATAAGAACAAACTGCTATATAGCTTTCAATATCACTTGTTGACGCTCCACTCATGGCATGGTTAACCAAATCGCAGTTCCTCAGCCCAGCTTTATGAGCAACTAAACCATCAACTGATTTTTGCTCAGACAAGCTACTGCTTAATGATCTCCACCATCGTCCACCCTGACTTCCCCTTCATGTTCGCGGCCGTGTCTGACAATGTTTGAGCTTGTCTACATCAAATGTTGACAAATGATTCATAAAAGATTCGATGGTGTCAGTTAGATCCCAAAAGGCAATACTTCCATCAGTAGCACCACTTATCACAATGTAAACATTTCCAATCCAAGTGGTTTCTGTGAATCAAGAACATAATTAGCTAAGAACTCCAAGCAAGAAAATAAATCACGTTAAATATTAAAATTTTGTTTATTTTATGGTCTGAAAGTAGAACGCTAACTTTCAAAGCATAAGAGAAATCAAATAACCAAACCTTCAGAAGGCAGCTGTACAGGAATGATAACATGCTGCAATGCCAAAACTGGTGATGATATAGGAACCAAGAAAGCCACATCAAACCTGTAACAAGTTAAAAAGGAAAGAATGATTTCTGGGTTCTGAGTAAGGCAATCATTAAAATTGCTTGAAGTGAATAAAATAAAATTGTTGTCTTCATAAGTACCATAATCGATGTGGTAAAACAAGAGCTCGTAATGCGACTGTGGCATCTGAACAAGCGACAACAATAAAACAAACAGTTAACCTGAAAGGGAGAAAAAAAAGTCCTTTTTTAAATTTAATTTAGATACGTCAATGCAAAGATACAATAACAAGAAGATGGAAGTACTATCATCCCACCTGGAACCGGTACACTTCACAAGAAAAGCAGTGACAGCCATGTATCTCCAGTCATCTTCATCTTTATCATCAAGGCAACTTTCTGATGTTGCCTCCCCCTTTTCTTGTAGAAGAGATCCAGATTTGCCATCAGTTTGCATGCTAGCGACATTTTCAGTAATTCTCCCTAATTTCTAGATATTTTTTGTTCTCTGAGTGCTGGAAATTTTGGTAGGCATGTCAGTGGAGAGCCACTTGAATGACATGGATGAGGATACACCGACACAAGGTATGTACCCATTTCCAATTTTATTTTGCTCTTGTTCCACAAGTGAGTTTTCATTCTTGCCTACCCTTCTATCTCTCAATAGCCAAGATGTCAGTACCCGTTTTGCACCAACAGATATCAGTAAAAATGGATTCTCCCTGTTCTCAGGATAAGCTTTTTGTTTATTTCTCCAGTCACACAAGTTGGTCACATTAGAAGGAATCATGTGCATCTTTGACACAAAGCATATTGATCTCACTGCTGATCCACCAACATGCTCCCCGAGCAATTTTGATGTAGACCAGCCCTTGACTCCAGGAATGTACTTGCATCCATGACCCATCACAAAATTAGTTGCCTCAGCCCTCAAGTAAAGAGATAAAGCAATTACTAATGCCTTGTTTAAATGAATTCCATAAAATTTTGTGGAATCCATTTGAAATCTCATGTTTTCACATTCAGTACGAACGAAAAATATTCATTTCATTCCCATGAATTCAGCTTCATGGAATTCAATATGACTAAATCAAGTTTTTACAATTTATAACTGAATTATATATTTCAAATTCATGCATAACCTAAAACAGGGTGAATGTATTAAGATTAAAAAAAAGGTTTACGATTTGCCATAGGGAGAAGAGATGGATAGGAGTGGTGGATGAAGAAAATGGCGGCTAGAGTAATTGACACCAAATGTGCAGGAAATGCACTACAGCTCCTTGTCCACAAGTTATGAAGAAATAAAACAAAAAATGTCAAGAAAATTAATTACTTCTCCATATAAATGGATGCTAATTATATTTACCTAGTCAATCTCACAGTTCCATCGTCACATCCAGTAGCAACCTAACTGGATTTGTCAAAAAGACTATCCTTCCCATTTGGTTCAGTCGTTACATTTTCAGAAACAAAGCATAAGGAACGCATCTCTCTTCCATGAAACTGGGTATGCAAATTCTGGCGAAATATCTTCCTCTCACTTTCTGGTATCCATAGTCGATGAATATATATCACCTCGTCCTTGCAGAAAAGGAAAGAGGAGCATTAAGCATGAAACAGATTAGAATTCAACATCATAAATGAATTGTGAAACAATACTTCATAAATTATTAGAGCACATGAATGCTTTTATGTCATGAAATGAGCTTCAAATATGTTAATGGTCATCTCACAGCCTATTTACATGATAACATTAGTTTAGACTTAAAAGAACACAGAAGACTGCAGTACCAAATATCAAGCTATAGGACTTTTAATAAAAGAAAATTTTGTATTATGTAAAAGTTTCCTGCACTACTTCAATAATTTAACATCATGTTGTATTGTAGGATTGTGGCAAAAGGTACACCATATTCAAGTGATGAAAAGTCTCATTCATTAAAAAATGTGGGTGTCTATAAAGTCTCAAGATGTCCTATGCCATTTAATGGTTTTGCTAAAAGGTGGAGGAAAACAAACAAGCAAACCAATGCCATTCAATGATTCTGAACTTATAACCGTAAGCAAGTTGTATGTGATCTAGAACAAGGTGTAAAAGCATGCTTTCTTTCACTGCCAACTCAGCCTTTTTCCAAATATCTGTAGCCACCGATGCCCTCCTTTTGCCATCCATGCTACATCTACTCATATCATTCAAAGTTCTTATCACATGAAATTTTTACTTGGCACACATAGCAAGAGAGTTAAAGAAAGCATGCATAGCAAAAAGGGGGGATTGGTCTTCTTTTTGTTTTGCACTTAGAAAACAAAGTTTAAAAACAAAATCAACAATAATGTCTTATTTATGTATTAATGCCCATTAATTATTGGCATTTCTTAAATTTGAGGCAACTCTTAGAATATGTATAATCTATTCTTTAACACATTTTGCATTTTTCCCCCTTAAAAGAAGCAACGGTTCAACAGATCATGACAATCATGTTACAGCCCTGGCAGCCTAGTTTCCTTTACGCACAACAATGGCAGCAGTCCCAAATTAAATCCACGTGCCTAAAAAATAAAAGACGTATGTATTTTAGATTTCTACTACTAGAATGCCTAAAGAAAAGTTAAAAATTGCAAGACAAGCTTAGGAGTTAGGTCCCAACTAGGACTTGGGCTGCACCTACCTAGAAATATATACTGCATGGTGATGATCCATACTATACAATATGTCATCACATAACCTTGTTAGGGTTGATTGCTTGCATGAACTACCTAACTACATAATAGTTCTTGAAAGGGGGAGATAACCTGATTCCCCTAAATGAAAGGGGAAGAAAACTTAATTCCCCTAAAACCTAAAATATGCATAGATCACTAGATTATTCAAATTAAATTGCAAAGGGTAGAATTGCGTACCTGACATCATCGTATGTTGAAGCTGAAGACGATTTTGGAGTTTGTCGCCTTCCAGGGGATACACACTTTAAGTTTAGCGGAAGCACTACTGAAGGAACGTAATGTTCTCTCAAAATTATTATGTTCCCCTAGAGACCACGACCCCTTATTTATAACTGATGATGATAGTTTCTATTTTGGTCCTTCAACAAAATAGAAACTCTTATCGGTCTCTACACTTATAATCCTATTACGAGTAGGACACCTCAATAGTCAACAATCCTAATTTGATCAAAACTTTAATTGACTATTTTAATTTGACTGCAATACATATTTAATATTTAAATATATTTAGCCCACACTTATGATTAATTAGAGGATTAATTTTAACAATTTAAAATTAATTCTAACAATCTCCCACTTGGGCTAACATATATTAAATATAAATGTATATACCTTAATGAGCTCATAAAAGCAGTCATACTGAAGGTGCCTCAAACAATCTCGTCCATTGATTATATCGATAAAGGACTGAAGGGTCAGTCGCCACATTCATCGTGACTCAAACCACCATCAATCACATTACCAATACTCTCAAATGACATAGATCAATAATAGGAGTGTAGCATGGAAACTACATGTAATATGATCTAATCATGCCTGTTTCCAACTGGTCACACTTAATTGAGATCAACCACAAAAATAACACAGAGTGTAATAAACAAAAGTGAATACTTCATTTTCTGCAGAAACTGAATTAACATATCCAAAACCAAATAGAGCATTCAAAACATAATGAAAACATAATGAACAAAACTCCCACTGAAACTAAACATCCTCAAACAATATGACACCCACATGAGCAGTGTGCTCATGAAAGACTTTCGGTATCAATGCCTTAGTAAGAGGATCTATAATTATGGAGTTCGTTCTAACATGCTCTATGGATATCTGTCCACTCTGTATTTTCTCCATTTACAGCCAGAAACTAAATACCAAATAGCTCCTACTGTCATTGGAGAATCAAACTGCTGAATTAATGTCACACTTAAAACTTTATTAGCATTTTCAATGCTAGCCATAATGTGCAGCCCTGTGACATTCAGCAAAGTAAAAAAAATCATGATCAAATGTCTCATAGCATACTACAAATTCCAAAACCATGGAATGTAGTCTAATGTGGATCTTTTGCTACTCAAGACATTCGATAAAGTCAGAATCAGTATACCAAATGATCTCATACTAATCTGACTTTCTGTATGTGAGCATACGTTCCTTTATTCTCTGAATATATCTTAAAACCTTATTGGCTGCCTTCCAATGATCCATTCCTGGATTGCTGAGATATCGCCCTAACATGCCAACTATGAATGAAATATTTGGACGAGTGCAAACTTGAGCATACATCAGACTCCCAACTGCTGACGCATAAGGAATCTTCTGCATTTCCTGAATCTCAAGTTCACCCTTTGGACACTGATCAAGACTGAATTTATCTCCTTTAGCAACTGGGGTATCAATTGGTCTACTGTTGTGCATACTAAATCTCTTGAGCACTTTCTCAATATAGCTCTTTTGTGATAATCCAAGAATACCTCGAGTACGGTCTCGATGTATTTGAATCCCTAATACAAAAGAAGCTTCACCTAAATCTTTCATCTCAAAGTGTTTTGAGAGAAAGACTTTGGTCTCGTGCAGCAAGTCCTTACAGTTAGTAGCAAGCAATATGTCATCCACATATAAGACCAAAAAGATAAACCTACTCCCACTGAACTTGTGATACACACAATCTTCCACAGCATTTGTCTCAAAACCAAAAGAGACAACTACTTCATGGAACTTGAAGTACCACTGACGAGAAGCCTGCTTGAGTCCATAAATGGATTTCTTTAATCTGCATACCAATCGCTTTGGGTCTCCAGACACAAAGTTTTCTGGCTGCACCATATAGATTGTTTCATCAATGTCTCCATTGAGAAACGCAGTCTTCACATCCATTTGATGAAGCTCAAGATCAAAATGAGCAACTAGAGCCATAATTGTCCTAAAAGAGTCCTTCGATGAAACCGGAGAGAAGGTCTCTTTATAGTCAATCCCCTCTTTCTGAGTGAAGCCTTTAGCTACAAGACGAGCCTTATATCTTTCCACATTACCTTTAGAATCCCTCTTGGTTTTAAATATCCATTTGCAACCAATGAGTTTCTTTCCTTCAGGTAATGGAACAAGATCCCAAACTTGATTGTCTTGTATAGATTTATATTCTTCACTCATTGCCTCAATCCACTTATGAGAGTTGGAATCCTGCATGACATGATGAAAGCCCGATTGGATCATCTTCCACCATGTCTACAGTGTCCTCATGTTCCTGAAGATATACTACATAATCATCTGGAATAGCATTTCTTCTCTCTCTAGTGGACCTCCTTAAAGGCACAGGTTCTGGCTCAAATTCTTGAGGTTGTTGAGCTTGTTCTTGAGGAAGAACAACTTCTTCATCCTGATGGGGAAGTTGATCAACATTGTCTTGTATTGGATCCGGAATTGCTTCTGGGATATTAACATTTCTAGGAACCTGAACAGTCCCAAGAGCAAAGATAGGAATCGACACTGAGTGTTCCTGACTCGATCCCTCCTCAAAGACAATGTTTCTAACCTTATTTCTCCCCCCAAACTCAACATCCTCAAAGAATGTTGTAATTCCCGTCTCAAAAATAGATCTGGAAGTAGGATTATAAAACTTAAAACACCGAGATCGCTCAGAATAACCAACAAAGTAGCTACTAACAGTTTTGGAGTCTAATTTTGTCTCATTAGGCCTATAAGGCCTAGCCTCAGCAGGACATCCCCAAACATGAAGGTGCTTTAGACTGGGCTTGCGTCCAGTCCAAAGCTCATAAGGTGTTTTTGTAGCTGCTTTAGTTGGTACTCTGTTAAGAAGATAGACTGCTGTCTTTAATGTTTCTCCCCACAGAGACTCAGGTAAAGAAGAATGACTAATCATACTTCTAACCATATCCATAAGAGTCCTGTTACGTCTCTCAGATACACCATTCATGCTGGGTGTACCAGGCATGGTGTATTGAGGGACTATACCACAGTCCTGTAGGAAAATAGCAAATGGTCCTGGACGTTGTTCACCTGAACCGTCATATCTGCCATAGTACTCACCTCCACGGTCAGATCTAACAGATTTAATCTTCTTTCCGAGTTGATTTTCAACTTCGGCCTTATAAGATTTGAAAACGTCCAAAGACTCAGATTTCTCATGAATGAGATATAGGTACCCATAACGTGAGTAATCGTCTATGAATGATATAAAGTATCTTTGACCATTCCTAGTTGCTGTAGGGAATGGGCCACAGATGTCCGTATGTATCAACTCTAAGACGTTTGATGACCTATTGGCACCTAATCTCTTTTGTTTAGTCTGTTTACCTTTAATACACTCAACACAGGAGTCCAAATCTGTGAAATCAAGTGTATTTATGATACCATCTGACACAAGACGCTCTATTCTAGATTTGGATATGTGACCCAAACGTCTGTGCCATAGAGCAGCTGAGTTATCTATATTCAGCTTCCTTTTGGTACCTATAGTATTAACTTGCATTGTCTCATTATAAGAGGCATCGATATCTAACATATATAGATTATGAAGTGCATACAAGAAACTAGTACCTAAAATTTTTGAATCCATAGATAAAGTAACTTTATTGTTTCCAAATGAACAAGTAAAACCAGATTTGTCCAAATGAGAAACAGAAATTAAATTCCGTCTAAACGTCGGAATAACAAAAGTATCTATAAGATCCAAAAAACAACCAGTTCTTAAACACAATCTAATATGCCCAATTGCCTCTACTTCTACCGGCTCGCCATTTCCCACATAGACGTATCTTTCACCGTCAGTTGGCTTTCGGTAGCTCAGGCAATCCTGTAATGAAACACTTATGTGAGCGGTAGCACCAGAATCCATCCAATAAGTGTTTCTAGGAGCTGAAGTTAAATTAACCTCAGAACAGACTAAAACAAGGTACTTACCCTTCTTGACACGCCATGTGGCGTATTTAGGATAGTCCTTCTTTAAGTGTCCAGACTTGCTGCAGAAGAAGCATTTTAATTCCTTAGGCTTCTTTTGCACCGGACCTTTATCAGCAGTCTTCTTTCTTTTATTGTTCTTGCCCTTATCTGCCGAAGAGACCAGATGAGCACTCTCCCTCTTAGTAGCCAACAACTTTTTCTCCTCATCCACACAATGAGCAATGAGCTCGTTAAGAGTCCATTTGCTCGGCTGGCAGTTATATGAAGTCCTGATCTGCCCATACTGTGGTGGAAGAGAATTCAAAGCTAGATGGACTAACAGGTCATCTGATAAAACCAAATCCAGGACCTTTAGCCTCTTGGCTATTTGGGACATGCTCAGTATATGCTCCCGAACACTACCATTGCCAGTATACCTTATGGAGGTGAGTTTTGCTAAAAGCGTCCCCACTTCGGCCTTGTCATTTTTGACATAGACCTTCTCCAGCTCAGCAAGATAGTTTTTAGCATTACTTTCTTCAGCAGAAATGGCTCCTCGAACATGTTCTGGGATTCCCTGCTGCATGATCATAAGACCTAAGCGGTTAGAACGCTCCCACTTCTCATACTGAACCCTCTGAGCATCTGTGCTCTCTTCAGTAAGAGGAGCAGGTTTGTCCATCCTGAATGCAAGGTCTAAGTCCATACAACCTAGATAAATCATGATGCTTGATTTCCATGAACCAAAGTTTGACCCCTCAAGCATAGGGACAGTGTTAGGATTATACGGCATGCTAGCAGAATTCAGAGAAAATAAATAATAAGTAAATGACATAAGCTCACAATCCACAAAAATTGAAACAAATTACAGAAGTAGAGTTTAAATATTGGAAACAAGATACCGGACACAACATTAATATTCTCATCTTTGGACATAAAATATTAACTGTAATTGATATCTCAACGCAGTAATCAAATATTGACAATTCAGTCCTGTCAAATAATAAACCTTCCTTTGGGCCGATTTATTATCCACATGGATGAACACATAATAATTATCACATATTTATTACCGCAATGTATTCTCAATTCAGCCAGATAGCAACCTTTCTTTGGGCCGGTATACTACCCGCAATGAATTTTAATACACCTGTCTAATACCCAAATAAAGTAATCTACACAATGGAGGTCACTTTGGCGACATATTGCTTCAACCAATTTATCCGAAAATATTAGACACAATCAGGACTAAAATTCCAAAATTCGAACTCAATTTAATAATATTTTTTTTATTAAAAAAAATACAATTAAAAAACCAAAAGTTGCAATTTTAAAAAATTTAACTTTTAAACATTGAATAAGTTTGCCCCCGGAAAAATAATTTAGTCCCAATAAACTTAATTTAGTGACTAAATTATAAAATTGGGCTAAAGTTAATATAAAAAAAAAAACTGTATATTGCAACTTTAGTTTCCAAAAAGTGAATTAATAAATTTGATACCAAAAAACTTTAGGAATTAGCAATTATGTTTTAAAATTGCAACGTTGGAAAATCGAAAGTTTCCAAAAAGAAACAGTTTCGAAAATCGTATTTCCAAAAAAGAAACTGTATATTGTAAATAAATTTGGGAGTTTCGAAAATTTCCAAATATATATATATATATATATTTTTTTAATATTTAATTAATTGATTTACATAATTAATTAACCAAAAATTAATTAATTCCAGAAAAATTACAAACCAAAATTCAAGTCCAGAAATTCGATTTTTCCAGAATTAATTAAATAATCTCAGTAATTTAATCCAAAAACAAATCAAACCAAAATTGATTTCAGATTACCAAATTCGATTCCAAATTAATTTTAGAAAATTACAATCACCGAATTAATTTTCTAGAATCAAAATAATAATCAATACCGCAATTTAATCGGAAAATCTAGCAACCTAGCATAGGGCTCTGATACCAATTGAAAGGGGGAGATAACCTGATTCCCCTAAATGAAAGGGGAAGAAAACTTAATTCCCCTAAAACCTAAAATATGCATAGATCACTAGATTATTCAAATTAAATTGCAAAGGGTAGAATTGCGTACCTGACATCATCGTATGTTGAAGTTGAAGACGATTTTGGAGTTTGTCGCCTTCTAGGGGATACACACTTTAAGTTTAGCGGAAGCACTACTGAAGGAACGTAATGTTCTCTCAAAATTATTATGTTCCCCTGGAGACCACGACCCCTTATTTATAACTGATGATGATAGTTTCTATTTTGGTCCTTCAACAAAATAGAAACTCTTATCGGTCTCTACACTTATAATCCTATTACGAGTAGGACACCTCAATAGTCAACAATCCTAATTTGATCAAAACTTTAATTGACTATTTTAATTTGACTGCAATACATATTTAATATTTAAATATATTTAGCTCACACTTATGATTAATTAGAGGATTAATTTTAACAATTTAAAATTAATTCTAACAGTTCTAACCATTAGACGTGCAAGCCAGACATATTACTGATCAGCATCATGGGATTCACACTATGTTTTCTGACGTTTATCATGTAAGAGCATTCAATTGACATAAAGGGAAAAAAAGTACCTTGACATATGCAAAACAAGTATCCATTTCTGGTACATCACGAAGATGATAAGAATGAGGTCGTCGCCATCCACCACAAGGAATTTGCAAAACCTGCTCCACGCTCAAGCATCAAAGAACTATTGCATGAACATTTATGTTGCTGAGAGAAGGGGATGGAAGAATGCAAGTGACAGTACTTACCTTTCCCTCAGTTGTTAAATTCCATGTTATGAAATCTGTACATGAAAAACCAATTGCATAGCCACAGTTTGCTAGGTCATGTGGATAACTATTGTTGGCAGTGACAGATTCAACCAAACTCAATCCTTTCACTTGTTTCATCCCAATAAACTCCAAGCTTTGTCGATCTTGGTCATAGTCAAAATAGCATATGCAGCCATCTCCTCCAGTCTCTAAAAAGAATCAAAATGATAGAAAATTTCATAGCTGAAAGCCATTATTAATTTCCACACACAAGGAAACATCAAAACATGAAAGTAGGCATGCACAAAGTTCTATCACTGAGGTCAGAGTGGTGCCATATCTAAAAGCTTTGTGATGCTACAAACCAAAGAAAAAGGCTGATTTTGCAGCACTGGGAGAACCACATAATTTTTTCCCTTTCGAGATGACAATTCAGCAAGTTCCTCAACAGTTATTTTTCCTTTTTCTTCCAGTAAGAATATGAGAAAGGAAAATATTTACAAAATATTACAACAAAGTGTCACTGCCAGAGAATATTTGAAGTTATTCATTAATAATTATTATTTAAACAGTGGTGAATTGTGATCATACCGAGCATACTTCAATCTCGCTGGAGCTTAATTTAGATATGGAAATACTGGATACACTTGATATTCCATGAGCCCCTTTAAAGTAACAAAGTGGAGATAGTTTTATGTCCGGTGCAGTAGGTGTGTCCAGGGGCGGGGGGCGAATTTTTTTTTATAAATTTTAGCTTTCTCGTAATTATTTATCTCTCATTTTATTTTAATAGTATTTTATAAATTTATTAATTTATTAATAATATATTTTTATTGTTAAAAAATTAATTAATAAAAAAATATTAATATATATTGACAGAATTTTAAATTTATAAATTTTTTCATAATAAAAATAAAAAAAGAGAAAAAAAATTAAATAATAAATATAATTTTTTAAAAAATAATTAAAATAAATAAGTTCTTTAATTTATTAAATGTGTTCAAATTAATTTAGTTGAAAAATTTATAAATTTGTTCAAATTAATTTAGTTGAAAATTTTATACTTTTTTTATTTTTTTTTGCATTTGTATATATTAATATTTTGTCAATTTTTTAAAAGAGAACTATTGCTATAGAATAAATAATTTATTCTATTTTTTTTTACTTCTTGTAAAAATTAAAAAAAAAAAGAGGGGGGCAATTTAAATTTTTTTAAAAAAATTAATAAAAAATTTTAAAAAATATTATATATATATATATTTTCAAAAAGGGAAGGGGGGGAACTGCCCCCCTTCCCTTAAACGTAAAATCGCCCCTGGATGTGTCCACGAACAAGCCTTTTAACAAAGGAAATAGAACCAGATTACCGCGAAGATCCCCACAAACCAAAACCTGCAAGAATTCAATTGTGATGAGAGCCTTGTCTTTCTTCAAGAGCTCCTCTTCATGAGCTCTCAATTGAGCCAAAGTGGGATTGAGTCTTAAGGCTGGTGGGTCTTAATCTGTTTCTACGACCTTTCAAAGGCCAAGTGACTTCAGATGGACTTTCATTTTAATTGCCCAAATGTGGTAGTTGACTCCCTTAAACATTAGAATCAAGGGGGGCAGCAGTAGGTGAGCTGGTAACTTGAGCAGACATGGTGCTTCAATACTTTGTTTTACTCTCCCTCGCGTGTTTCTCTCTAGAACTTCTAAATGGCCATAAGTTCCATAGGAAATAGCGGCTCTGATACCACTGTAAATGTTAGTAAAATTAGAAAGAAGAAGAAGACTACTTCAACATAAATATGGAAATATAAAGAGCCAGTGAATGTTGAAGTCAAACTTGTTATTTTCTTCTGTTATTTGTTTCCTATTTTTACTGCATATTTTTCTTTAGTCAAATGTAAGTGGCAAGTCTATAGGAAATAATGTTGTTAGTGAGCAGAATTATAGCAACAGATTCTGCTTTAAAAGAAATAATGTTTTTTAGAGGTTTTTTATTGAGTGAAATCATATAAACTCTTTTTCCTCTATTTGTCAGTGTTGTTCTCTATTTTTATTCAGTTCTGCTGCTGTTACTTGTTCTTGAGCAATCTGTTTTTCCAACAGTGAACAGTAAAATCGCAGCAAAGGAAATGAAGGTTACAGAGCTTCAACCAAACATTAAAATTTAAAATTTAAATTGGAAGTTCAACATATCTACTTTATTGATTTTATGTTTCTCTATATATTACAAATCATAAGTGAAGCTTAATAATTCAAAAATACAATCATTAAGCTTACATAAACCTTACATAAGCAATCAGTATATCAGTTTGAAATTTAAACAAAATACAAAATTAAGTGGCTTTAACAGTAACTTCTTCCCACCAAAATATACAGCCAACATACACTTTCAGTTGCACATTTCCATTGCAAAATGAGTGCCATATCCATCAGAAAACTCAGAGACACATCAACAGATATTACCTAAATATTGTAATAATAATAGAACCACAAAATTACATGGCCCGGCAAATCTTTACTGGATTTGATAAAAAGATTGTCTAGAAAGATCCTCATCACTATTAATCGTTGCCATTAAATAGGTCCTTTATTGACAAGGGAAATTAAGTTTTTCCATGTGTAACTTCATAAGGCTTCCTTATGAGAGCTCCAACTGTTAACAGGATTACCTGTCCATGAGACCAATATGCTCAGATGAATTTGGAAGTCGAGTAGTCAGTATCTCTGCTCTGTCAATGAACTGTTTGTTTTGCTTTGTTCTTCCAAGCTCTGGGGAAAAGAGGAAGGCAGTTGATGCACTTTGATTGCAAAATCAAATCCAACAATAATGAGAAGTGAAGAATTTGCATCATATAAGCGTCTCCATACACCTCGTCCACTGCATATTATCAATCCATAGGCCCTTTAGAAATTGCTATATATTTTGGCATATTGCATTATTGTAGACTAACCTCATATTCCACAGTTAGCCTGGTAATTATTAATTATCAATGCCTAGAAAGCCAAATTTTGGCACTCAGCAAATTATAGGTGACAGAGCATATTGTCGTACTCTATGAAGAAAATGAAAACCAGAGTAGGTGATATCATAACATAAATAACAAAGAAAGCATAATGGGAATTTTTTAGAAAACACTTATATTGACTGACTGTATGGTTTATTAATAATATATAGTATAGTATTATATGGTATAGTATTATAAGCAGTGTTTATCATGCTTGGATAGATGATATGGTACAGTAAAATTAATTAAGTTGTTTTGTTTGATTTGATGGTATAGTATGAGTGTAAAAATAATAAAATGACTAGAATGTCCTCAAATTAAAATTGATATTAATTTTAATTAAAATTCACAATTAATTTTTATTTTTATTTGTTATAGTCAATAATTAATTATAATTTTTATTTTTTTTAATCTAAAGAAAAGGAAAAGAAATAAAATATAATAAAATAAAAAGTGAATTTGAAATTTAATAAGTTTGATAAGGGTAAATTTGAAAAAGAAATGTCTAAAACCATGTCAAACCTCTGATTAGGTGGTTTGAGAAAATGATGTAAAAACATGGTTTTCAAACCATGAAAAAACCATGATGTCCCTTACCATGGACATGAAAATCAAAACAAACATGGTATGAAACCATACCACACCATACTCTACCATAAGCCACCACGATCCAAACAAAGTGTTAGGGTTAATTCCTGCTCTACACTGTTTATTGTAATAACAGTACAATAAT
Source organism: Garcia nutans (assembly GCA_947685225.1). Lineage (NCBI taxonomy): Eukaryota > Viridiplantae > Streptophyta > Magnoliopsida > Malpighiales > Euphorbiaceae > Garcia > Garcia nutans. Next base: position 9,628,008 of record CANTUV010000010.1, on the reverse strand, counting down.
AAAAAAAATCACGGATGCAGTATTTTTTAGCTCTTGCCCATGAGCAATATAACAGATAGAGGCAATACTTTGGGTTATCAACACTATCAGCATGGATCAAATGCCTTGCCAACAGAAACAATGAAGAGAATAAAAAAACCCTTTTCAGAGAGACCAATGACAGTTACGATAGAAAATGCCCGGATAAGAAATTCTTCTTGAGATTGTAATACTATGCCCACAAATATCTTCTTCCATAATTATGAATGGAATAATTGCTCCAAGTAACTCAAGATTTTTCACATTTTATGCCATATCATTTGAAACTTGACCTTAAAAACTCAATTTCAAACAAGACGAGAAAACCAAACTGCAACTTACATATGTTCCTTGATCATCTTGAGCTGTTTACCATCCAGACTCCATACACGACATGTACAATCTTTACATGCCAAACAATAATTTAAAAGCATATTGCTAATCCTTTATTTCATGCCACCTAGTAAAACTTAATAACAAAGACTGACCATAGCAAAAAACCTGCCAAATTCAGCCTAATATGCTTGCACTACTATGAGCATTGACCTAGTACTTGTACAAGAATTAGTTACAAATGACAGGAGGACTTTTAGTTAAAATATGCATCTATCAGATCCAAAACTATATCACATCTCTATCTCCAAAGTTACTCCACTTTTTGAAAATTGAAGGCTCACTTCTCTATCTGAGATTGGAATTTCTAATTCAGGCCAATTTTGAAACAACATAATCTCTACTGATGAAATCACATTGGGTACGAGTAAAGAAACAGTAATTCTACCAAGTCTAACATAAAGATGAGTGAGAGCATCACTTGTCATTTGCACATGCGTTACTGAAATGATTATCTGATACACTTGCCATTTGCAATGTATTATTGAAGAGACGATCAATCATCTATTATTGGACATATGATATCAAGTATTGAGATTTATCAAATTTAAGCAAGACTGTTATCATCCTTTATGCAAGGCAATGCCATTGAGACGACAAGGATGATCATACCAGATAACAATAATTATAAGATCTAAATGATAATATGAATCTGAAAGAATTCATTGAACAAATTTAGTGCATTTAAATAACTTGACGGCAGAAGGAATTAATCAAGCATGAATCCTATTATAATAAACTATCATTTCCAAGCAAAAGTCTCATATACTTTTCATTCTTTTATCTCATTTTCACATGTATAGGAAAACTATTTTATAAAAACAAGAGGTTACAGAGATTTCTCAAACTTACAGAATAAAAAATGCAGCAGTCCCAAACCCTAGCATTTTGACCAAATAACACAGAGCAAACGGTTCCCTCCTCTTGGTTATCAGAATCAATTTGTTCAGCCTTAACTGCCCAGATACGAGCACTGTACGAATGAGAGAACTGTGCAGTTGCAACCAATCACTCCACAAAAAAAAACTATGGAAGGTAAGAGTTAGAGAACTTCTTCACCTGAGATCATCAGAAACTGAAACCAGCTTGGACCCGTCACAGGACCATACTATGCGAAATATTGAACCTTCATGTCCAACAAGTCGACTAATATGGGCTGCTTTATGATGCTGGCAATGAAGCTGAAAAGAATTGGAATTGGAATTTGAATCATTTAAATCCATGCCATCTACCAAGGTACTTGTCAAAGGTAGAGCACCATGGCGAGGAACCATATTCCAAATAATGATCTGTCCCAACCAAAATAAAAAACAATCATGTAAAATTGATGATTCAACAGGGCATTAGAATTCAAAAAAATTTTAACGAATAGACGAAACTTCATGCCACAATGACAAATGCCAACAGTTTAGATTTAAAGCATCAAAATGAAGCAAGCTTCTGCTACAAGGAAAGATTAGCCACCTCATTGAATATGGTACCAGAAGCAATTAGTAAAGCATCCCGATTGTCACCCCACAGCCGCATGGAATACAAAAGACACCTTTCTACACAGTTTTACAAAATTTAAAAGCATGCAAGGGATAAACAAAAAGAGCAAAAAGGATGAGCATAAGTCATATTTAACACAAAAAGTGACCTGGAGACCGGACTTCAAGAATTACACTAGACCCTGATATATCCCAGATACTGACCGAGTTATCGCTACATCCGATGGCAACGCACTGGCTTCCCTCCTCATTCGAAGAGGCATTATGGTTCTATCACCAATTAAAGAAACAAATTAACAAATAACAAAATTTTAGAGAGAGAAGCTAAGAATGAAAAAAACTTAAGAGCTTTACCTTCAAGAAGGAAACATCTAAAATCCAATGGCTGAACTTGGGCAAGGATTGAATTAAGGCTAAATCCACAAAACCTTGTGTTTGATTTTGGGATTTAAGTGTCGTTTCAATATGCAAGTTAAACAACTTCACTCTTTTTTCACCAAAGACAACAACTTTGTAAGCAAGCCTCGTAGAAGATGATCCTTGTGAGTAATCAACGAAGCCACAAGTAATTCCATGCACACGAATGCCTTCAAACACTTGAAACGACTCTGTCATCTTTATCAAGTATCTGGGTTCTTGATCAAGTTGTCTTTTTTGCATTCTAATGACTAATCTTTATTATATGAATGAATCTTTATTTTTTTTTTTTACTTTCTTTGTTTTCTCTGATATATTGCTGAGCAGAGACTCGAAGAATCCCGCGATATTATTGCTAAATATCCTGACCGAGTCCCTGTAAGTTCAGAATTATAAATCCCCCTTGTTTTTCCTTTTACGAGCTGGGATTTCAATCTCTAATTATTGTGTTAGTGTATATTAAGTATCTCTTATAGAACTATAAATGTTGTCTTGAGGAGCTAGCTATAGGTTACAATTACATCAGATAGCAAGTTAAATTTGTCAGAGAATGTTCTAGGTCATGGTAAGGTTGATTTGTTTTTCATTTTCAGGGCTATGGTTTTTGATCTAGCTGATTCTTTGAAAATTGAATGTCATGGGCTCTGGTAATCATCTATCTGTTTCTAGTTGTTATGATCTCTCTTTATATGAGAATTTTGGTTTTGGTGTTGGTATCTCACAGGTAATTGTTGAGAGATATAGCAAGACTGACCTTCCCGAAATGGAAAAGAAGAAGTAAGTTTCAGCTTCATAGATAATTTGGTTTGTAAATTTATGCGATTTTGGTGAAATGTATAATTTTCAACTACATAAACTTTCAGTGATTTAATTGTTAATTTATGCTATTTTTATTAGTTCAATTTACAACCTTTTTCCATATGCTATTTTTCCTGATATACTATCTGCATATTAGTCTGGTCAACTGTTGTATCCACCGACGAAAGTATGAATGTATGAATGTCCCTTTTACTAATGACAGCAAAAGTATCCATTGACAAAATGGGATATTTAGAAGCTTGAATTTGTGTATTGACATCAGATATGATGTACTGCTAATAGGTTTTTCATGTAGTATATTAGTTCATGTTCAAGTCGGCGATAAAGCCTGAAATTCAAATTTAATGATATGATGTACTGTTAGAAGTAAGGATTCCTTGCTACTTCATATGTTCTGCTTTTAACTGATGAAATCTTGTCTCATGGTTTTATCTTGGGATTTAGTTGTTTTGGGTGGTGTTAGGGAGTTCTTGTTTGGGAGGGAGGTAGAGATTTGGAAAGATGGGAAGTGGGCTTCCAAGAAATTTGCCATTTTTATTGGGAATTAAGTGTTAGTAATTGTGTCTTTGGAGGAATTGTTTTAATTTTTATTCCACTCTGAAAGATTTCACACCGCCTAACTACTATCATACCTGGGGGCTGGACTTATGAGCCAATCCAATTTACATAAGTGCAATTGTTGCAGAATGTGATGTTGAATCTGTGGGGACTGAGTGTGGTGCATGTGAACAAATGTGTTACGTAAATGATTTTTTCTTTCACATAATATGTAACAGTTATACAATTCTCCTTTCTCTTTCTCTCTACAATTATCGATATCTGGTTCCTCGAGACATATCTGTCGGGCAATTCATTCACGTTCTTAGTAGCCGGCTTCATTTCGCACCGGGAAAAGCGCTTTTTGTGTTCGTCGAGAATACATTGCCTCAGACAAGTAAATCCACCATCACATATTAACTATAACTTCTGAATTTTTTGAATGAACTCGGATAATTTGCTAATGAAGTGTATGTGTAACTTATCCCCAGCTACTCTACTGGACTCTGTCTATGGAACTTTCAAGGACAAGGATGGATTTCTGTACATGTGTTACAGCAGCGAGAAAACCTTCGGTCATGCGTGTAATCCTTATCAGCAACCATTAAACTATTAGATATTGTTGTACAGTCATGGACTTCTCGCTATTGCTGATCAATGTATCTGGTATTGTTATGTGCATCTGGCATCGGAGCTATCATTCAAGCTGTACATACTTGTATCTATTGTATTAAAAGCAAAAGATTTAATACATATGTTGTCCATCGAATTTGTCAATTTTGGGCATTTTACTTTTTTTTATTATTCATTAAACACTTTATCCCCAAACTTATATTTTTCATAACAATTTAATTCTTATATGCATATACGACAGAATGCATAAAATTCATTTTTAAAAGACGATTGAATCTTGTTAACTTATTAATATGCAATGTAAAATATTAAAAATGCTCTTCTGTTAGTTAAATTATTACTTTTAAATTTTTAAAATTATTTTTATATTATTTATTAAAAATTAGTTAAATTAAAATTTATTTATAATATTATATTAAATTAAAAATTAAAAATTAATTAAACAATTAAAAATTTTAATATAGTTTTATTTATTTTAATTACTATATGAAAATTTTTAATATAGTAATTAAAATGACTATATAATTTTATTTCTCTGTCCATGTTAAAAATTAATTCAATTAAATAACTATTCAATTAAAAAAATTTCTCTAGTCTCATCACCGTTATTACTCAGCATCATCACTATTTAATTTTTTTTTTAATTTATCGGAGGGATTTAACCCATGGACTACACAATAGGGGGTAGTCCTCCCCTATCAACACTCATCACAAGAATGATTAACACTCACCACAAAGGTGACGAAATGGGAAATCGAACTCGTGATCAACTGAACACATCACAGCGCACTAACCAATTAGGCTAGGCCCTCAACCCATCACTATTCATTTTTTAGCCAAGAAAATAATTTTACATACCCACCTCCTCATTGTTCATTTTCGTTCAAGAAAATGAATTTTGTGAATCTTATTTGTCAAGAAAGTAATTTTACAAACCAACCACCTCACTGTTTATTTTTCAATAATCATCAACTTAAAAAAATTCAAAGAAAAATCATCCATCGTCGTTGCTCAAGTATCATGGCCTCCAATCAAACTCCACAAACACATCATCGTCTCCTTCATCTTGACGTGGATGAATCCATTTTTGCTGGTGATAGAGCTCTTGATTGATCTTAGTGACAAGCTAAGATTGATTGTCGTTTTTCACAAACTAATATGCTATCTCTTCTCTCACAAACACACACTCACAATTTTCATCAATCTGTTATCATTCTTCACAAATCCTAACACACACAAACAAAATCGAGAATAAGAGAAATTTTAAATCCCTAGCTATAGATACAGTATAAGTAAAAATTTTAAATCTCAATGACCCACTTCTACATCAAATTTGGTGACGTGTTAAAACAATTGGTATTAATTGAGTGACCCACTAAATAATATGCTAAGAAAGAGTTGTTTCTTGATGGAAGAAGAAGCCATTGATGATGACGGCATTAATGGTGAATGAAATTTGGGTTTGCCTGTTTTTTTTTTTAAATTTAATATTTTATTATTATTTTTAAAAAATATAATTTTTAAGTTTTTAAAATTTTTATTATTTTAAATTTAATTTTCATATGTTTTTTCTGGCGTATCATAATATTATAGAATGTGTAAAATACGTACTAGGAGTTATCTGTTTATATTAAATTAGTGGTTAAATGATTAAAAAATTAAAAAATAAAAAAAATAAATGGTTATAATAGAAGTACAGTTATAAAATGATTAAAGATGCCAATATAAGGAGAGGGGAAGTGATGTATTAAGACCAAGCAAAAATTTGGAAAATTGTATTCTTATATGGGAACCTTTTTCGAGGAGACGTGTCTTTTTAATTGTTAAATTCTATATTAGTAAGGCTTTCGACTGCTTCTCCAGGAAGCTTTGTTCTTTGTCGCTGCCCTACCCAAATGGCTGCCGGCCACCCCATTACACTTTTTTTTCTCCTAGTTTTTCATTGGTTTTTAGTTTTTCTAGCGAATAAAGCCCCAAATCATGGTTTATCCTTTCATTTGCTCATCGTTTTTGTGCCAGCAATAGATCTGGAAATTTTCAAACTTCGTCGGTGGTCCCCTTGAAAGACAAGAGGAAGGTTAGGGAATCAGCTCTGGCGTGGTCTTATTAACAGGCCCTTCGAGGATCTAGCTTGGTGTTTAGGGCTTAAGCTTTGCTTCTTTTTTGTTAGTTTGTTCAAGGTTTCTCCCAAGCCCCTCTCCTTTTGAGATTCTATGGAGATTCAACAAGATCTTCTCCTCTGTTTAGTTGCATTTCTGCCTATGTTTAAGGAGGATGATTACTTAGTTTTCTTTTTAGTCCATATATGATAGCTCTTTGTATTTGGTGACTCTGAGCTCTCTCTTCCTCTGCTGCATTATAAGATGCTAAATTTTGTTTTTCCCTCAATCCATATTTTACTTGAGGATGTAAGGGATGTTTGGACTACTTCAGTTTCTTCTCTTTTAGTGAGCTTACATATGTTTGGAAGCATTCTCAAGAAGTTGGTCCGGTCTTCTGTTTTTTGTCTAATCTTTATGGTTCGATTGTCTTTGTTTACAGAATGATTTTGTTTAATCTCTATAGTTTCAGTGTCCTCTAGGAAGACTACTTGACTTCTGCAGAGCTTTGTATCTAGATTGTGTTCTTGTAATTTCTCAAATTATTAATGATATTTCTCTTTTAATGATTAAAAAAAAATTGATAAGTTGATAATGAAATGATGGTGACCATATGAGCATCCCCTATTCCCCTCCATCTCTTTTAAGTGAAAAAATTAAAAATAAAAAAAGTTTTTTTTATATGTATATATAAAAAACCTTACTAATCTTCTATTTTACATTTCTTTTGGCACAAGGTAATTAGATGGTTCCCAGTTGCAACAGTTTGGCAAAAGTTGGGTTTTATTAGACGGTGCGTCTGTTTCTACCGCAGGGGCAGCAAACGACGGTTGGTGAAGAAAAATAATGGTCCAATTAAAAAAAAAATTAAAGAGGAATTTTTTCAAAAATATCTAAAAAAATATTTCTTTTTCCTTATTTAATATGCATCTCGTACAACAGAAAGATGGCAAATCTGCAAGGCATGCAAAAAAGTTTTAAAAAAAAAGTAAGTAATTTTTACAATAAAGTGAGTATAATTTTTACAATAAAAATTGTAATCAAATATAATACTTCTAGATTTACTATATTAGCCTTGATAAGAGCTCAACAATGCCAGTTGGTATATGGGTTCGCCGTTAGAGGAAGAATCACATGCCATTTTCTTTCTTCTTCAAATGTCATTTCCAAGCAATCCTTACCCAAATCAGACTACTCTATAATCCTTACCCAAATCAGACTACCCTACTCACATAATTTGGATCCAATTCCACTGTACAAAGGGATTTCATATTATACAAGAATAGTCTCCTGCGATCGTTTTGTCAGTTTCAATCATTTTGTCCCCTGCAAATTTAGGGATTGAACAAAGAACACGAATAAAAATACAGCATCACCCTCCAACCAGAAAAATGAAAAATAATTGGTTGCGATCCTGAAGATTTCCAGTTTCTTCGCCAATAAAGGCATTACCAAAAGGGCCGATGGGTGCCATGCAGAGTGCAGACCTCAGTGGCCATTTTACAGTAATGACAGCCAAACAGCAATTCCCAGATTTCTCTCCTGGCATCGCACTAGTTGACACCAAATTCAATTCATACTACTTAACTTCATTGTAAAAGGAGTATCTAGAAGCAACATAATATTTCTGCATTGTACTCATTAACAACTCAATTTTCTTATTTATGTGTAGTTTTATAAACACTTGTGATCATCAAGATTACAGCCAGCAGCTAGCCCATTTCCAGCAAACTCATTCAAAGAGTATTTTGGGGAAAAGGCACAAAATTCATCACCTGAACACTAAACAGAGCAAACTCAAAAGGATGTGATGTTGCCAAACAATCAAAAGAACCACTAGAACTTTTCCATCTATTGCAGGTATATTTGATATTGCCTCACTTCTCAATAAAGACTACCAAAATCATTAATTACGGAAAGAGTTTATGACCCCCACCCCCCTTTCTGCCAAACACCACGAACAGGTAAGCCTCCAGTTGGATTGCCATCACCATCTAACTGGTTGTCAGCTGGATTGGGTTCAGGATCAGGATCCACATTCGAGTTTTTGAGATCCAAAAGGGCTGCCCTTGAGCCATCACCCAGCCTCACCCTATGAAACTTCGAGGTTTTCTTTCGTTGCTTAGTCCCACTTCCCCCATCCTGGACATTCTGATTCTGTCCACTCCCAGCAGATATTGAATCATTTTGGCAAGTCGAGTCAATCTGTTTGTCATCAACCATTACCAACACCTTTTCTTTGGCATTTCGATATCCATCCTTTGAAAGCACCTCCACCTCTCCATCTGCAGGCCTGTAATGGGACTGCATTGATCGAACAGTGCTCATAATGCCATCTGCCAATCTATCCTTTGAACTACTACCTCCACCATCTATGCCTTTGCCCTTCTTTGAACTGGTACTATCTTTCACATGGCCGCTGCCCCAACCATTCTCTTGTTGACTATTGCCTCTAAGACTAGCATTGTAGGTGTCAACCAGTTCTTTTTGCTTCTGAAAATCAGGGCAAAGTCTAGCCAACTCGATAACAAGATGTGACAAGCCATACTGCCGCACATAATATAGGTACTTTTCAGTGTCAATTGAACCCTGACGATACTGTCCAGAAATATTTTTAAAAGCAGAAAATTTGTCCTCATCATATTCAAGAGCAGCACGTATCTTTTCCACCAATGATTTGTTTGCAGTTTGAACATCTTCCACGTTTAGTGAAACCTTGCTAGTAGAGGACACCTTGCGTATTTGTGTGGAAGAAACAGGAGGGAAATCTGAAATGGACTGTGTCAGTGATCTGTTCTCAGAAAGATATGGAGCTATCTTTTCCACCAATGATTTGTTTGCAGTTTGAACATCTTCCACGTTAAGTGAAACCTTGCTACTAGAGGACACCTTGCGTATTTGTGTGGAAGAAACAGGAGGGAAATCTGAAAAGGACGGTGTCAGTAATCTGTTCTCAGAAAGATATGGAGCTGATACAGAATGGCTGATCCTATTTGTGTTGCTCAAGTTTCCAGGAGAACCAGCAGAAAGATGTACTTGAACTAATGGGGGCCGAGCCTGAACTTGGGCCTGTGCCTGAACAGAACTTGCATAACTAGCTAGAGAAGGTTCCCCTGCAGAACTACGTGAAGTTGAAGGTGCAGAATTTATATGAGGCCTACACTGCACTGAACCACCAGATGCATTCCCACGAATTGGCGCTGGCCATGCCTGAGCTGAATTAACAACAGTTACACGGTTTTGGCGTCGAAGATGTGCTGCCATAGTATTGTTATCTTGTTTGGTTGTTTGTTGATTACTGCTGGTATTCGTGACGAGAGGAGGAAAAGAAGATTCTTGTAAGGGTGTACTTCTAGAACCTTGGCCCAAGGCTTTAAGATATCTTGAAGGCATTTCGGAATCTGTAGCAGTTAATGATTCAAAAGGCTGAATTAATGGATCAATATCATCCATATCTCCATGGACAGGGACAACATGTGCAAAAGATGAAGATGATGGATCATGAGATGTGCTTTTTGAGTGGGCTGTCTCCAGACTAGCTTGGATAGCCATAGACAGTTGATTATCATATTGATTGCGATTAAATGTCCTTTCCCTCCCACGGCGATGATCTTGTTCACTACGCCGATATCGAAAGCTAGTGGGTATCTAATATTAACATCAAGCATATAATCAATAACCAGAGAATTGGATAGGTACACTTGTCAAGCAAGGAATTAAAAAAGTAGCAAAATGAGGAAAAATATCATTCAGAAAGAATCACAACCTCTTAAGAGGTGCTGGAATAAAAAAAAAATCAGACAGACCTGGAGAGCAGTATTACGTTTGGCGCGAGACATGCGTCCACCATGTTCAATGGCATTGTGCCGCTAAAAGATAAACAAGAGCCAAAGTCAACCATTCGGACTGCTCACATAAGCAGCAAAACAGAATATAAAACAAAAAAATTCCCCCAAAATACAAACATAAGCTCAGATTTGCATACACACAACTATCTTGATTCATATACTCTAAAACTCACCTTCATTTCTGCTTCATTTTGAAAGACAACAAATTTTTTGGCAAGGCAAGCCTCATCCTCGCATAGGAAATGCTCTCTTCGGAAGTGAATCTATGACCAGCGAGTTTCACTCATTAGAACAAGTGTGAATGCTAAGTTCATTTAATAAATAAAGAAGACAAAACTAGATGAGAATATGCAATGCCTCAAGGTCATCATAGTTCTTGTAGTACTCATATTGTCCAGGATGCTGCCTGCATTTGAAATTGTTGGAATTTCATGATTACAGAAAATGTTAAATATCTTGCAAAGAAGAAAAAAGACTTATAGGCTATGGCATGCATTACCTTTGGCATATATGGCAAGTATAGTGTTCAGTAGACATATGCGAGTACAATTCATTATCTCCATAGAATGGGGACTTGCAAAATTCACACATGGGATGCCCCATAAATCCACCTCTCTCACTCTCATTACCATCAACCTCGGAATCACCTGTGCTTATGTGCTGGTTCAGTTGTGCTCTAGTATAGAGCTTTTGTTCACAAATGAATACCTGTGACATTCAAAAGAAACCAAAATAGTCGAATAAACGAAGAAGAATGAGAAATATAAGGTGGTGGGAAATAGGCATTGACTTCCTACTGCAAAAGAAGAAGAAAAATGATTCAAAATAAATCAACACTAAAATATCATGTTTCCAAGTTTTAAACGATGCTAACATGCTCATAACTTGATGAGTTTCTCGCTTCTTATTTTAGAAAGATTGCAGGGGCGCTCACGTTTGAGTTCCTTCTTAAACCTTTCTTATTTCCTCTAAACTACTGTTTGGAGCTTTTCACAGTCAAGTCAAACGGTTGTCGGTGGCAACATGGGCATGCGTTATATAAGACTTTAAGAGCACCTAAACTACCCATAGTCTATCTAGTTACAGAGTTGCACTCAATAGTCAATCAATTCGTTTTTCCGTAGATTGATGCTTTGTATCGCACGCTTGTAATATTTGTTTATATAGTTAAAAAAAAAAGTAAAACTAACACTCTAAACATCTAACCAATAAAAAAACAAAAACAAAAAAACAAAACATATTCAAACAAGATTACATAAATCACACGAGACTTGAAACATATGGATTTTACCTTCCGTCCTTCTAAACATAAACTGCACATAACCAACCTATGTCGATGAAATAAATGACCCTTCAACTGCTCTATATTCCTAAATTTTCCCCGACGCTTTGAGCCATCAGTAGCTTCCTCATCCATCTTGTCACATACACTACACGAAAGCCTGCACATAGCCTTTATCATCTTGTAGTGATCCCCATCATCAAAAAAAGCATGTGTGTCTTCATGGCACCAGTATGATCCAACTCGACCTTCCCTTGGTTCAGATGGCAAGACTGTAAAGTCATTAATCATCCTTGTATAATCACCTAAAGCCTACAACGTAATTCAAATAAAAAAAAAACAAAAATTTAGAATAAAAATAATTCAATTTAATGCCTAAGAATGCAGACAACAAAAAATCCACTGCTCAAGTAGTGGCATCCCCTATCAAGCCAAAAGAAGCCCAATGTTAAAATAACTTCAAAGTCCAGAATGTAGTCTAACATTAGAACAGCCGCCGCAAGTACGGACTTCATGAACTGAAATACAAATTCGGGGTAAAACTCGCTTTCCCAACCCCGATTGAATATAAGATACAACAGAAAACCTCGATTATTATCCAAAAGATGCCCACTTAAACCCAAAACTACTGATATGTTATGAATTGAGAGAAAGAAAGAACAAATTCTGATAAATTGAATGTCCGGAAAGTAAAAAAACCCTAACCTTGGTGACAAAGATGACGGGAGATTCTGTCTTACAGATGCAGCATCGCCGATCGCTGCAGATAAAGCGTAAGCGAACCACGCAGGTGGAACAAACCTCTCGATGCCCACATGCTCCGTAGGCCACCCATTCAAGTGCATCAGCACACACAGCACAACTATCGTCCATGTCTCGTTTTCTACGAAACTCAACTGGAAAAACCTGATAGAAGAGAGAAGCCGGAGGCGTAAGTTGATCGGCGATTTGAGATCTAGGGTTTACAGAGAAATAAGAAACGATAATTAGATAGACTATATTCCACCATTTGGTATTATAGTTTTGGCCTCCGTTACGTGAAATAACGAAGACACAAAAGAGAAAACTTGGGGTACTATTAATTTTTTTTTTTCATTTTTTAATTTCTTGGAAAATCTGAATACTGGAAGAAAAAAATTTACGCAGAGTTATGCGAGAAAATTATTTTATTTATATTTGAGTTTATTTAACTTTTAAACTTAATTATAATTATAATTATATATACTATAAACTCATTTAATACTATTTATTTATTAATTAAATATATCTTAAATTTATTTAAATATTTATTTAAATATAAAAAAATTTCAAAAATATTAAAAAATTAAATTAAAAAATTATTTTTATTGTAATTAAATAATTATAAATAAATATTTAATATTAATATAATTTTATTAAAATAATTTCATATCACATGCCATAATTAAAATAAAAAATAATTAATAATTAATAAAATATATAATTAAATTCAGTATCAAAAATAAATATTTAAACCCATCACGAATAATAAAAACATATTCATACCCTCTTAAATTTATTTATTAATTACTCATATTTTATATAAAACAGATAAAGACGAATTAAGTATTCAAAAATATCCGACTTATTATCATTCTAACTAATTATTTCAAGCCTAATCAAACAATGAAGTGATCATTAGAAAAATACTATTAAATAATAATTATGATATAACTTTTTTAATTTTTAATTTTTTTAATTTTTATTTTCATTTACAAATAATTATAACTTTAAGATTTTTACATAAAAATTTAAAAAATTATGTAATAATTTATTTTTTACAATAATTTTATTAAATTACTCTTCTCCTTAGTTTATTATTTATCCTATTAGTAATTATATAGGGATAAATTTAAAATAAATGTATAAATAAAATTAATTTTTATAAATTAATAATTATTTATGAGTAAATTTTATTATTCTAAAATGATAATTATTTTATGAATAAATGGAGTATTAAAAAAATTTATTTTATAAAAATATTTTTAATTTAACATTTTAAAATTAAAAAATGAGTTATTGGAACATGAATGATTTTTTATTTGATTTATCAACAAGTTCTTAAAAATTTACAATGTTTTAATACGCCGCAATTATCAAAAAATCAAAATAAAAAATGATACCAAATAGATAAAACAAATAAAATTGTATCAATATGGATAATTAATACTAAGCAAACCTTCTCTCTCTCTCTCTCTAGAGTTTTCCAGAGTTCATCTAGTCCTAGATCAAGGGCCGCCATCGGGCGACGGCCCTAGATCTCTTCATTTTCCTGTTTTCATCATATTTATATTTACTAATCTCTAGTTTATAGTATTTTTAATCTAGATCTGGCCCTATATTGGCTTATTTTGCTCTCCCTCATTATGATAGATGTTGTTGTTGAAGATTTAGTGAAGAGTAAAAGTTTCGTGGTTTTTAGCCTCTCCATCCTCTTTTTTGTGCTTTAAGGATTCATTGAAGATAGCTAGCTGCCTCCTTTCATGGCTGAAGACCAGTGGTTCTCTTTTTGTCCGCCATCTGCATTGCTTTGTTTCATTATTGTGGCCCCTCGAAGTCAAGCAATATGCTACATTATTTTGCTGGTTTATCAAGACCGGGCATGATTTCCAATCTCTTCCCCTCTCTATTTCATGGTGGCTATATTGCTCAGTTTTTCAGCCACATCTCCTGCTCCATGATGCTTGGTTTTACCCAATGCTTTTTATCAAATTTCCTCATTATCTTCTTTATCTGAGGATGGATCAAAACATGATGAAGAGATTTCAGTTCTCTTCTTTGTCTGATGTTAGTTCCCTCAGCTTGACCATTGTTGGTCTTCTGCTGCGGTCTCTACTGGCCTTTCATTATGTTTCGAAGCCTGATCTTTTGGGGTTGGATTTGAACGGTTGTAGCTCTTCATCTAAGTTTGGCAGATTATTGTACTTCTTTGTATGTGTGTTTCTTCATCCTAAGGTTCTCTACCTTAAGGATGTTTACGGTATCTTTATTTTTCATTAATGGAAAGCCTAATCTTTGACCAAAAAAAAATTGTATCAATGTATACAACAATACATAATAATTTGTAAATTCTATTTTAGAAAAAAGTATTAATTATTGTCTAGGACCATGCTTGAGCTGTCAATTAAGTGTAATATAATTTGAAATATATTACGTTTTTTATTTACATTATTGATTGAAATTTGAATTTAAATTATAGATCACATATATCATATCATACAAAAATGTATTTTTCAAAAATATAATCCACATGTGAAGCTTTTTTTTATTAAATTGAGATTGTTAAATTAATATATTGTGGAACTTAGCGGATAGTGTCAATTTATAATAATAATAATAATAATAATAATAATAATAATAATAATAATAATAAAGTCAAAATATAATATTCCATAGTGTAAATTGGCTAATTTGATTTTGCATTTTAAAATTTAATTAGGTTTGGTTTTGATTATCAAAATATCTAGAATTTCTATTTAATGTTAAGTATTCTATAGCAAATAAACCATAATTTTTTTTAAAGTGAATAATTAACAAAGTGATGGACGGGTTGAATTGATTGAAATTTTGTAATTCCAAACTATAGCAGGCAATTTTGTATTCCTTGAGAACATTACACGTTCTTTCCTTTCGGCTTTCTGATGGTTATACTTTTATTTTTCCTTGATTAGAATTTTAACAAAATAGCCTCGGATCGGCTCGCCAAGAACGCTATAGGTCAACTTGAGAGCCGGCAGCAGCATGGCAAATCTTATTCTTCAAATGTCTGATAAATTTGAATAGTCTACCAGCTTGTTCTCCAGGTATTCGAATTTTTTACGTCAAAATTTGTTTAACGTTCATTTTATACATTATGTTAAACAAATATCATATTTATCACTCTACATATGTCATAAGTATATAAATTAAACTTTTAAACACTGAATAATTAATTGATCAATAATGTATAACCTAATCGATTAAAATTGAGAACTGCTCAGATTTTTAGTTAAAATTTCGTGTTAATTGAGCATCACTATTCTCAAAGCAACAATAATAAACATTTGCCAGCAAATCAACTCTAAATTGGACATAAAGGAATGGGATCAGGAAGGCGGACCCAGCAATGCTGAGGAGGGGGCCAAAATTATATGCGTATTATATTATATATCTACGGAGGGCCAATGCTTTAAAATATACTCCCTTGATATTATTCACGTAGAAAAAATAAGATGAACATGAAAATTAAAAAAAATTTATTTTTTTCATCTCTATTTATTTAAATACTTCTAAAAAAAATATCTCTCAAATTAAACTTTTAAGGCAAGAGTATAAATGATATTTTGTCTCATTCTACTCTCCAAAATTTATCTAAAATGACATATTTTATATATAAAAGATAAATAAAAAAAAAGTTATATGTAAATAATACGAAATGAGTATATACGTGTGTGTGTGTGTAAAAAAATGGAAGGGGGCCACGGCCCCTCCCACCACTAACGTGGTTCCGCCCTGATCAGGATATGGCTATTTTATTATCTCCCCAATAAAAGTCTGTTCCATTCTTTTTTTTCTTATTTTGTTTTGTTTTTTTTTCTCGGTGTTTTTATTTATTTTTATTTTTTTACCTGCCCCTTAAATATACAAAAAAATGCAGTAACTAGACTAAGACTTGGCGGGGGCAGAAAATTGTACATGTATTTGGAACAAATTAATTTTTACCGGGGATATTCTCAATAGCTAAGCCATATCTGCTTCTGATTGTGGCCCTGCCCTTTTGACCATCTGGCTCACAATAGATATCATGCAATGTAACAGTGTAAATGTCATCGCAATACAGGATTATCACCATGAGAACAGGGAAAATAAACATGGGTATGCGACCAAAAACTCAAAGGCCCATATCAAGAGCAAAATAAGGTCTTCTAAGCCCCAGTAACCAAAAAATACCGACTTAATTTCATAATTGCACTCGCATAATTTTATAACTGCAGACTCTTAACTTTTCATATGATTATTGTTATCGAGTGAACCAATTTGATAGTTTGCATGAACCAAATGTCTTGCGGCTTAAACAAAGCTTGAAAAAAGCAACAAGAAAATGGTGAATGGCCTTGTGTCTCCGTAAATTTTTATGCTCTGAGACACATTATTGGTTGTACTATTTGCAAGCCAAGTTCCAATGAGTTGGAGACATTGTAGCCAAAAGTGATAAGTTGCTGCTGTTGAGTTGCTTGAGATAACGTTTACAGCTCTGTCATAAGCATTTAATTTGATCACTGCGTGCTCCGTGCATCAACTGATAAAAGAATGCAAAATCTAGGAAAAAACAAATTTAGGCCAGGAAGAAGAGGTTTGGCTTGCCACAACGCTTTGAATCCGTTCTTTTTATCTTTGTTCTCTAGGCCAATGACTGTAGAAGTGGAAACACATAGGTGTTTGTAGAGAGAAAACAAGATCAGCAATCCACTGGGGACCATTTCTTGTGGAAATTCATCATACTTCAATTTTCGTTGTTGTTTAATGGAATAGCAACACTCAAGATCTTTAAATTGTGTCATGGAGTTTATTATTAATTTATAATCAATGTGGTGACAGATGAAACGTGCAGTCTTTTATTTATAGTATTAGATAACAAGTCGCATTCAATCTATAAAACATAACTGTTTAGCAAAGAAATTAAGAAAGTTATAATTGGTGACTCCATTCACAGAAGTTACCTTATTGACATACACAACTACTCGCACTTAACAACTTAAATATCACATGAAATCCACAGAGGTTCATCGAACTGGCCTGTAAGCCTATCTCCGACCTCTTTATCCAAACACAAAAGGCTCAAGTCTAACTGGTTCTCAGAGTGCCACGCTGGCGTGCCATTCTCGTACCCATTCCACGTCAGCCTCTTCAATCCACTCCCATCCAACTTCACTACAAATAAATCGCCATACGGCTGGAATTGATTGGGCCATGACACTGGCTCAGCGATCACGCTTCCCAAGTTACATGTGAACAAAAGCCATTCTCCATCTTTGCTAAAACACACGTGGTTTATCCTCTCCCTATCCACCTCATTTGATCCTGCTGATCCTGCCACGTGGATTCTCCTAAGATCAGAGCCGTCCGGTTTTATCACATAGATGCTAAACGCCTCGGTGTTATTTCGATTATGTCTATTTGACGAAAACGCTATGAGGTCTCCTCTTGGTGACCAGCTAGGCATGGTGTCAACCCAGGGTCCCTCTGTTAACTGACGAATTGTGCCATTTATCTCTCCGTTAATAGCGTCAACTATATAAAGATTCTTGTGGCCGGACCGGCCGGATCGGAACACCAAGGACTTGCCATCTGGCGAGCATGATGGGAAGGCGTTATTGCCCGTGTCTTCTCTCGTCAAAATGTTTACCTTGCAAAGGATGTCTCCACAACCCCCTTTGAGATTGGAAGGGTCAAAACTGACACGTGCAATCTGCACCGTAGTTTTCGGTGACTCAAAGATTGGGCCCAAAGAGGTGTAAATAACGTGTTTCTCAGTGGGACTCCACGAGTTGTAAAAGGCTGCACGGTCCCTAATTAGGGTCCATCGCTTTGAACCGTCCGATTTTAATATCTTTAAGCCCCCATCCACGTCGTCCAAACCAGGATTGAATGCGATGAGATTACCATCCGGAGAAAAGGAGGGAAATGATCCGTTGAGTCTCAGCATCCTTAAATCTTTTATTGGAGACATGACTGGATCGAGATTAGGAATCTTCGACTCGCCAGTAGCCGACTCACCTTTAAACCGGTGATACCCGACAAAAATCGAATCTGGAGAAACAAACGGGTTGTAATGATGAAAACTTGGATTCAGTGACTCAGTCACCGGATAAAATGTCCTTGACGCGACGTCAAATAACTCGATATGCCTATAATTCTTGTTGCACCGCCTAGTTGCGACGGCGATTCTCTTACCATCGTGCATAGCCGCAGGAGTAAAGCAGTGAACCCCTGGCGGAGTAACCCTAAGAGCAGCTTTTGGAAAGCCAGAGAACTGTACATCTCCAGAGACATTTACCTGGAAAATGCTCCACCAGCCATCATCAGCTTGGCGATGGAAGTACACCGTCGAGTCACCAGACCAGGTGGGCCACCCGCCTCTTTCACAAACAACCACTCGTTTATTCGGGTGTGATTCTCTAAAAACAACTATATCAGTATAGAGCTCGTGAAATTCACCTCCCCAAGGACGAGATCCATAAGATGCAACTGCAATAAACTTCCCACTTTGAGAAATCGCAGGACTGTAGTCAACAACTCCAGGAGGAGTTATGCGAATAATATTCCTCTTTTCATCATTAAGATCTGTGGCGTAAAGAGCAGACCAACTTCTGAAAGGTTGATCAGGCCGTTCATGAGCTGACACGAAGTAGAGTTGATTATTCTTAATGATCGGACGGTCAAGGAAAAGGCTCTCTGGTACAAGTGGTAGCTGGTCCGATTTGGGAACTCCAGACTGAGATAAGTAAATTCTCGGACAACCAGTACGTTCGGAGACGTAGACGATGGATTGATCATGTTTATTGATAAATTGAGCGTTGAAATTGATGGATATGCCGTCGGTGAGGCGAGTTTCATCGGAGTTGGAGAATTTGGAATCATGGTTTAGATTGGAGGGAAGTTTGATGGAGAAGACGTCGAATCCATAATTTGGGCGGCCAATGGTGGTGAAGACGATGGTGCCTGTGGGATTCATTGGGATGCGTATGTGAATGTTGTTAGTGGATAGAAATGATTGTGAGACTGTGAATAATGGAATGGCTGGGTAACTTGGGTTTTTTTATACAGACGCGGCGACGAGCAAGGAGAGGTGTGTGCATGTATGAGAGATGAGATGACGTAGCATTAGTCTTTGAAGAGAAATTGGATAAGAAGAGCAGCACTCAATTAATAATGTCTGAATTTCAGCACGAGTCAAAGACACAAGTGTGAATGAATTTGCAAATGGAATCATTACATCTAATTATATTTGCCCCACCCTCGGTTTTAAGTGTGAAACGAGATACAATAGAATCAAAATTGCAATAGGCAAAAAGTCTTTCTATTCAATGTTTTTTATTCGAAAAAGTGAATTTTAACACGGATATTTACTTTTATAAATGAACTACTCTCAGATAGCCAACCACTGGAATATTGGCTCAATGAAGAGGATTCCGATAGAAAATTCAAAATTGTAGATTTCGTTGGGTTACGTTTCTTTTATAAACCTATATATTAATCTCATGTTCAGCTCGACTTTGGAACGATCAGCAAATAAGTTTTCTAAAGAACTTGTTCTCCAAGCATAAAACTTCGACGGTTCAACCAATTAATCCGAAACACGGCCTCTATTATAAGCAAAAGCGCTGGCATTAGACAAATTCATAGTTGAACAAACTAATCTAACACTTCGAACAAGTCAAACCATATTTTTTTGGAGAAGTCACAAGAATATTGCAAAAAATAACTCATAAATTATCAAAGCCGCCAAATTCGATTGATCCAAAAAACAAAGCAGAGAAACACTTGTAAGATCCTCAATACATATTTTGCATCCACCATAGGGATAACATGGGGAAATGCAGTCTGCTCGTTCTAACCAATAATGCTATTGCAATCTAACCAAGCTCTTCTTTCAGCAACTCAACTCTGAGAATAATTATCTGCAAGTCCAACCAGCAAGAGATGGACAACGGTAACACATACAATGGTTGAGACTTGAGATGTTCCTAACTTGGTTTCTATACTTGGAGAAGACATTAAACAGCACTCGCATGTCAACCTATTTTTCCAAAACATGAGTTGATAATTTAAAAAAAAAAAAAAAGGGGGAGGGGGGGACTCCAGTACTCTCACAAGCACTTGGCTTTTTTTGCAATCAATAAATGGTTTTCAGGAGAGATGCTTGATGGGACGAACTTAACAAGCTGCGTGTGTAATCCCTGTTCTTTTGCCCACATCATCCTTCCCATGTCAATTATCTGTTTACACACAGCCCTGTCAACTGCTTTCATATTTCCCACAACATCTTCAGCCTCATTTGCATTCTCACCGCACCATTCCTTCTCCCTGTCATGACATGGGATGTGAAAATGTATTCTAGAAAGCACAGAAATGAGAAAATTACAGAAAAAAAGAGGTCATCCGAAACACAGTTATTCTGTATTTAGATGTCAATAAACAATAATCGAACGTTCAGCATCATTACATAGATTGTAGATGCAATTCACAATCAGTAGGGAGATCTGATCCATGATCAGCATCAACAGCCCAGCTAGTAAACCAGGTAATCATATGAAACTCTTCCTTGGTGATCCCCAAATTGGCCATGAATTTTTTATCTTCAAGGAAAGAAGAAGTTGCTTGGTCAGCTAATAATGAAAATGTTTACACCAACGTTACAGTATGCTGGTATGCTTCATGCACATGTGCATGCACATCTCTCTGGTATATGTTGGAAGGAAAAATATAGTGATTACTTGTATAATGCTTCCACTGGCAAAGATGATGGCAACATGTTGGTAGGGCAAGGCCCTTAAGGGATTTACAGTCACTACTCCATCCCGTATTACACTCACTATGTTCCGACAAGATACATCTCAGCGTCAAATACAGAAAGGTATTTCAAAAGCGGGAAAATGGTAAAAAACTATTTAGTGTTCTAATCTGCCACAATTGATAAAAAATTACATCAATTATAAACGGCAGGAAAATTATTTCAGAAGCATATTGCTCACCAATTGCAGGGCCACAGAGATGTTTACCAATGGCAAGATAAGGAACCCCCTGCAAGGACTCGACAGCATTCAAATTTAAATCTTCAACTGCAAAAGCAAGTGTAAGATCTTATAAGTTATAATAATGTAACCAGGCAGCAGAAAAATGCATTGCCTATGCACTTTTTCATAATATATCCCCTAATTTAAGTTGAATGATCTAAGAAAACTAAGAAAGTAACAAATTACTATTGGAATTTTAGATCCGAAGTTAAAATTAACTGACAAAGGAGAAAAAGAAGAAAGAGAAAACAAGGAAAGAAAGAATTAAAGGTCAAAACATGGAATTTCAAAAGATCATTTGCAGCATCAGGATGTTGAGAAACCTTACTATGAATTCTCAATCGCTCTAATATCAAACTCTCTTTTTGCTGCAAAGATCGATCAGCCTAGCAGTGACAATGATATCAAATGAAAAATATACAAATTGCACATCAAGCAAGGTCCAACAAAGTCGATAAAATACTAATCTTTGATTCAATGAAACTACAAGCAAAATAACCTCTACATTAAACAACAACATGGAGTAAAATCAACAAACCTTTAGTTTTGATTTTCGTTCAACCAAAAAGACCCTTTCAATCCCATAACAGTCTACTAGCATCTGTATCAGGTATCCTCTCCCTGCTCCAAATTCAACAACTGCGGGAGCTATATTGTCAAGATATGGCCCGTCATCATCACATTGTTCGTTTTTAGAACTTTTTAACACTCCAAAAACCTCCAAATTTCCAAGAATTGACGCCTGTTGCTTAACATGTTTCTCTTGAAATGGTAATTTCCTGTACAAGCATGATTTCACATTACAAATCCAAGTATTTCCCATAAAATCAAAAAGAAAATTTCACATTATATACCAGTCTATTTCTTTCTTTATCCACATATTGCAAGCTTCAGGAATCTTATACGATTCTACAATATCCTTACAAATTGAAGAATGAACCGACTCAATCTTTCCTAGTAATTTACAAAATTCAGATACAGTCATGCCATAAATGGCATTCCTCTTCATTTCAGATGTAATATCATCTTCTTCTTCTTTGCCGGCATTAATGCCCTTCTGGTAAAAAGGTTGCAGCGACAAGGATTGGGTTTGTTTCAATAATGGGCATCTCCTAACATGTCCGTGGAGATTTTCTTGAAGAACAGAACTATTCCCAACAAACATATCAAGTTTTTATAACAAAGACCGATAAATAAGCAACAAATTAGAAAGAACATAAGAGGAGAAATTACTGTGAAGGATCGATTGGGTAGGGAATCCACCAGCCATCGGACCTTGGCTTGTGATTGCCACAGAAGCTTTATACAATAGAAGCACAGGGAATGGGATATTCGATAAAACGATAGAAGAGAAATAGAAGAGAGAAGAAGAATGAGCTTACAGAGAATCGCCAGGGGGCAAATTAGCACAGAATCGGTTCTTTCTTGGAAGCCGAAACTTGCAATGACTCTCCTCCATTGTTGCTCCTACTCTCTTCGAACCTCAATAACACTGGCCTTAGGGCGTCACTGGAACTGCATTTTCCCCGGTTGGTACGTTTGGATGCTGAGTAGGTGCCATGTGGTCTTACTTTTTATTTTTCCTTTTATAATTTCAAAAATATAAAATATTACAAAGCTCTTAACATATGACACATTAAATACATTTATCAAACTCTGTTCAAAAAAATACGTTTATCAAATAAACAAATGTTCTTAAAATTTATATGCGTTATTTCTTTCATATGTAAGAAGTTTTTTTTTCCCCAAATTATCTTGTTTCTTAGGTTATTTTTAACAAATAAGATATCAAATAGGTTTTGAACTTAAAAATGTTATATAATTTTTTTAGGGGAAATTTTATTTAGTAATTTTTGAATGAAAAATACCTGTAAATTTTAAAATAAATTGATAATA
Organism: Garcia nutans; assembly: GCA_947685225.1. Classification (NCBI taxonomy): domain Eukaryota; kingdom Viridiplantae; phylum Streptophyta; class Magnoliopsida; order Malpighiales; family Euphorbiaceae; genus Garcia; species Garcia nutans. The sequence goes on along the minus strand of CANTUV010000010.1, from coordinate 9,604,782 downwards.
TTAATTAAAAAATTAAAGTTATTGAAAAGAAAAATGTTAATTAAAATTTTCTAATGAAGGATATTGATATATTATATAATCATTGACGAAAACCTCCACAAATAATAAAATGAAAAAAAATTAAAATCATATAATGGATATATAAATATTACGTAATTTTTCTTATGTATTTTCTGGCACTTTTAATATATAATTGTAAAATTTCATAATCTCTTCCAATTTTAAAAGATAATAGTGCTATAAAAATTAAAGAATTTATTTAAAATATTATCCTACTGCTTAATTTTAACAATATAATTAAAAATATATATGCATTTTACAAAAAATAACACTTAGAAACACAATATAGTTGTAAAAACAAGGTTTTTTTATAAAATTATTTGAAAAAATAAAAAAATATATAAGATTTATAAGATTTTTAAAATATTTTTGAATTTTATTAAAATTTATAATTAATTTCTAATTTTATTAGATTTATATAATTTATTATGAATTCACGTGAAAATTTTTATAAATTTATTATATATTTTTATAAAATACTTAAAATATAAAATATGAACAAATTTTATATAATTAATAGAGGGTGTAATTTTTTAAAAATAATAATAAAATTAATAAAAAATTAAATTTCAAACAAAATCAAACTCTAGCCCAAATGGTTCAAATATGGGCTTGGCTTAAGAGTTCAGAAATGTAGAAAAACAATGTGCCAGGGCTTAAACCGTAATTTACCTGACGTCGCTCACCAACTTAACCCTAAAATCCTTTCCTATCTCAAACTACTACTTGAAAACCCTAGCCGAAAGCTCGTCTAATTTTCCTCTGCTCCTGCATCGGTTACCAAAGATGCAGATCTTTGTGAAAACCCTAACGGGTAAGACCATCACTCTCGAGGTCGAGTCCTCGGATACCATAGACAATGTGAAGGCTAAGATCCAAGACAAGGAGGGAATCCCACCGGACCAGCAGCGTCTCATTTTCGCTGGAAAACAGTTGGAAGATGGTAGGACCCTTGCCGACTACAACATTCAGAAGGAGTCGACTCTCCACCTGGTGCTGCGCTTGAGGGGTGGGGCTAAGAAGAGGAAGAAGAAGACTTACACCAAGCCCAAGAAGATCAAGCATAAGAAGAAGAAGGTCAAGCTCGCTGTTCTTCAGTTCTATAAGGTCGATGATAGCGGTAAAGTGAAGAGGCTAAGGAAAGAGTGTCCCAACGCCGAGTGTGGAGCTGGTACTTTTATGGCCAATCATTTTGATAGGCACTACTGTGGTAAGTGCGGCCTCACCTATGTTTACCAGAAAGCCGGCGGTGAATGATTTTAAGATAGATTAGTTTTCCAGAGGGAGAAACGTTTTTATTTGAAGTGTCAGTATTATGTTCTTGTTGAACACAATTATGGCTTTTATTTGTTCTTACGGTTTATTTGACTATTTTGGATGATATTTGCAGTTAAAGATGCAATTACTTGGTTTTTGATTGATATGCATCTATTTGTTGCGTTAGATGATTGAACTGGGATTTCTATTTTCATTACTGGTATGATTAGGAGCAAAAGAGAGTGCATATTAGTTTAGCATTGGTAATGATGTCAAACTTGCTGAAGCTAATTTGTTTTCATAACCTTCTACGTGAAGGTGTTTTTAACCGCAGAAACGAGACGAATTATGTGGTAATTTAGAGCAGGATTGGTACAGGGTTCTTGTTTTTAATTAGGAACTCCATTAATTTTTCAGCTGTAAGCTGCAAATGCTTGGATTAGGGTTTGGCAATTCAAGTGCAATTATGGCAATTCTATGCGAGATGTTCTTGTGTTTGGGCTTTCCATTGTTTTCCATTGCGCTATCACCTGCTAATGATCAATAGTTTCTGAAATGCAATGTCTACAGAAGCACTATGAACATGTATAACAGTAAATTAAAAGTGTTGAGAAAGGATATAATCTCATAAAGGTCCGAGCATATAATGATAGTTCGATCAAATTTTGAGCTGTCCATAAAAACTGCGAACAGAATTGCTTAGTCAATCACCCAAACTAAATTAGGCATTGACCACTGGAGTTGAATTAAGAACATGAAAAAGGATGCTGCAGGTCCCCAATTTAATCAGTCTCTTTCTCTCCATCTATATATATGCCTTCATGCTACTTCTTAGTATCATTATGATTCATTATTTGCAGAAAACTCATTCCTCAAAATCCTGTTTCGTCTGTCTGTCTTTCTATCTTTAATTTAATTTGGGACTGTAATGTCTTTCTATCAAATTGCTCATTCAACAGGAAAAATGTAATTAGTTAAAACCAAAACCACTCATTTGAGTCCTCCTCCCTTGACGTAAACCAAAACCACCAAATATTTAAAATAAAAAATCAATTTTGCCTGATTTACTATGTAAGGAAAGGTAAAAAATGTAAATAATAATTGGTACACAATAAAATAATAAAAACACACACTATAACTTAGGTATGGCCTAAATGCGTGGGCATTTTCTCCAACTGTAAAAGGGGAACACGTTGTGCAAAACACAAATTCTGGTAGGGATAGATGAGTACTCCCACCGCAATATAAACAATCATACAATCGGATACCGAAAATCACCATTTATACAATCTAATTTTCGGAACAAGAAATTAGAACGATATTGCCATTAATACAATCCGATTTTCAGAAGAAGAAATTAGTATGATCTCACAAAATCACTAGGGAACCATCTGGGAAAGGGTGAATTTTTTGCTTTCACAATCAATGCATATATCCCATAACAGGGGATATGAACCACAGCCAGTGCAAAATACCTGTGGGATGGCCACATTAATAAAAATGTTATGTTCAATGTGCTATGATTATAAGTCAAATAAATAAGATAGAACGATGGGATTACAGTATTACCATAAGGGAGCCCACGGTATATCAAGCTCCAGGAACGGATATGGCCACCTAGGATAATCACAAATTAATGTTAACTATCACTTAAAGCTAAATTCAAATAATGATTTTAATGGATGAAAAAGATATAGTTACCATGAAATACCACAGGCATGAATGACCCATTGGAAAACAACATAGAGACAACTCCATTGTACAAAATATGCAAGCCGGAACCAAGGGAATGGCTGGAAGCAGGACAGCAGCAAGACAAGTTATCAGTATATCACGTCTAAACCTGATCAACTTCAGTGGTTGAAATCTAGACTCATCCTTGGCACGGTGATACTTACAAGATTATTTAAAGCAGTATCCAGTATAAGAAATGCTGCATTTAGAGTGTGCATGCAACCCATCAGCTGTCAATAACACAATGAAAGAAAATCAGAGATAGTTCCGTTCAAGGTTTTAAATATCAGCCATTACAAAATATGACTGTAATTTTGTTAATCAAATTCACGTATAAGTATTGACCCTGATTGCTATAAAAATTTAGGGAGCTGCATTCTCACCACATTCAGTTCAAGATGTGCATTTGATCCGAATGGGACTATAATACACCAAAATACAATATCTGTTAATATGACAGCACCTGCACAAGTCTGTTCAAATATAAAAATGATCTCATTAGTTTAGCATCAACCAGAGTTCAAGGGTTTCAGCATAAGACAATAATTATTGATAAGGGAATGGACTAACCTGATAAATAGTTTACATAAGATATCCCCAAAATCCAGCTCTTAGCCTAATTGCCTCTTCAGCATAGTGACTCTGCAACTTGATAGTCCCCTTAGTTTCTATGTCCCTGTAAGTTACAGAGTTTGTAGTTCCATTATCTTCTAAATCCCTTCTTAAGAAACCACCAGCTTCCCAATTTTCAGAAGGAATTTGCCTTGATGAAATCCAACATCCATATCCAGATGTCACAGCGGCAAGCTACAAAATCGTAATATGTAAATATAAATAACCGAACGACAAGGAAACGAAATGAAAAAGCATGGCTTTTTTAAGTGCTTTTTACATACCGCAAAATATAATATAACTAATGCAAATGTCCATCTGAAAATCCATATTAACCAAAACAGAAAAATTAGAAACAAATTCATTTTCAACTGGAAAACGGAAATCATACCTTACGCATAAATCTCCATTATCAGCAGCAAAAAGTATAAAGTTACTTGCAATTAGAAGAAAACTAGAAATACAAAATTTTAATGGTCTTACTGGGTGTAGAAATAGAAGGCAAAAGCTCTCTCAATGGCCGCAATCTCATAAAGCATAGGAGCAAAGCAAATAAAAACCGCAGGGTTCCACAAATCATTTAAAAACAATGGCTCTGCTTTTACGTTCTGGGTTTTGTAAAACGTAGCCAAAGCTGAGCCAATGATGATCAAACCACATACCGAACTTGCCATTGTAACCCAGTATCCTAAACCCTCATCTTCTTCCAAATTAGACATAATAAAGAGCTAAAGGTACTGTCCTTGCTCAGATAGAAGGACGCAAACAATCTGTAATCTGTTATAGTTACGCTGGTTTACTTCCAACTTTCAAGTTTCAAGTAATGGGCCTTCTTTAGTTCTATACTTTCTTAAGGGAGACATGGTTCAATTTGCTTGATATGGGCTCAAATTTTTTACCTAATTTAAAAAAAAATTTCATTCCACTTTTTAATTTTTTTTACATAAAGTAAGATTATTTTTTTAGAAAAAAAAAAAAAGAAATCGATGCAAGATCATTGCTTATAAATATGAATAAATTATGTATTTTATGAGAACATTATAAATAGTTATATATGTTAAAGCATGTTTAGAATTAGCACTTTTCTATATTATATAGATACGTTATGATTAATTCGTTAGCTAATTGTAATACATTAAAGTAAATAAAATAAGGATGAAATAGACTCCATAATTTATCAAATATATATATAATTGAGGGGCCGTTGGTTTAGCACCAGAAATTCCAAACTAATTCTAAATCATTAAACTTACCTTGCCAAGCTAATGAAGAAATAGAGTGCAGAAGAATTATAAGGCTCTACACTTAAGGAATTGTCTCTGTGCTTAGTTCGATGGTTACTCGGTTACATTTGGCGGATGACTAGTCTAGGACTAAATGCTCATAATTTGAAATTTCAACTTTTTTATTATTTCCTTTATAAGTTAGAAAGTATTTTTTTTAATATCACGATTTGGAGAGGAGGAGTGGATCCTAAGTTACTCAATAAGGTGCACTTGCGGATAGACTAAGTTTTGTTGTGTTATTTATTTGTTTAATTTTGAGCAATTTTAATAATGAGGATTAATCAAAAATTACAAACATACCAAACTAAATAAAATAAATGTCACTGAAAAAATGATCTCTTTTTGGTTCAAAAAAAAGAAGGAACTTACTCAGTGTAATACATGAAAATGGCGGCACCCCAATCTTGGAGATCCCACAATAGAAACCCACCCATGATGAGAAAAGAGATGAAACGTGTAGCCAAGAGGAATCCAGGGTGAATCCCTTTCCAGCAACTGGTCCACAACTGGATAGAACCAACATGATTTCTAGGCATAGCATCTGCGAACCAATCAGTAGTTTCTGGGCGAGGTCCAAGGAGACTCTCATAGATAGTATTAGAGTCGTATTTTGAGGCAATTTCTTTTCTCCATAATACCCATAAAGACCCAAGAAACGCTGCTGCTACAATTCCAAAACAAACGAAATCGTACCAGTACAGGGTCAGTGCCATCCTGAAAATATTGAATTTTTTGAAGTGACAAGAATAAAAAATATTGAGGGCCTGGAATGCCCACTATGGATGAATGATGATGGGATTATTCAAGAATTTGTTTAAGTTGAAGGATATTTACGCTGTGAATTTAACATGGAACGACTGGTAGTTTTGACTGTTTGGTTTATTAACCAAAGAAATTCTTGGTTGATAACTAAACACAAGGAAAGAATAACAACTCTAATTACAACTGTTGATTATCTTAATTTATTAAATTTATGTATAATAATAATATTGTAGGTTTAACCAAAGAAATTCAGTCTTGATTGATTACAACTCTAATTATGCCTATTGCTTATCTTAATTTATTAAATTTATTTATAATAATTGATGACTCGTGCATTTTAGTAAACTCTGAAATTCATGTTTAAATACAAGGGTCTGGCTCATATGCAAAGACAAAGAAAAGACCACATTTTAATGAAAAAATTATGATGTTTAGGTCAATATGGTTTATCTGTAGATAAGAAAAGGGAAAAGTAAAAAAAAATTATTTACCTCTTAAAATTCATCCCAATTTATAGTTAAAAAATCAGTGAATAAAGTCAGATTATGACAATAAATTTTTAAAATGTGTCAATATCATATGAAGGCTATGCTAGAGATTTGTTTCTTAGACACCGAAAGCTCGGTTTGTCTCCAAAGATTTGGTGCCGAGGCTTATTTTGAGAGTTTAGTCTTAGTGATACCGGGGCACTAGGCTCAGTTTACAATTTCAGTAACCAGGGGTAGTATCAATAATAATGTAGATTCAACAAAAAAAAAAATTCTTAATTGATCACTAAGTCTAAGTCGAAGGAAATTATAACTCTAATTATGACTGCAGATTATGTAAATTTATTTTTGTTACACAGTTACTTTTTATCATATTTGCCTAAACAATCTTACAGAATTAAAATGTAAATGTTCCTTTCCTTATTTAAAAGTATTATAAATGTATATTTCATCCGTCAAATCATTTTAAATTTGATATTTATTTTTCTCCCTTAACAATTAAGAATAAAACTTTGAATTTTTGGCATATATATTGCTTCATTATGAAATTTTTAATTCATTTATAGGCAGTTGCATGATTTCACAATGTAATACCTAATTGTCTACTTATTAGTCTATGGCTTGCTTTTATACTAGAGTAATTTATTTTTCCTTTTTTTTTCTATTCTCGTCTTTGCAATGCATGATATTTACATATTTTTATTAATAATATTAATACTAATAAGAAAATTTAGGATTAATATTAATGATAAATTTTATTCACAACCGAGAAGTGACACTAATTTATTTTCTTTTGACCTTCATCTTTTATATCCATATTGATTCACGATACAGGTTTTCTATATTTAGTCACTATTTAAAGGACATGATTGTAAATAATAATGAATTAAATAAGATATTTTTTAATTAAAAAAAATAAAAACTATTACTAGAATTTATTTATTGAATATAAAGAATTAAGAAGAAGAAGCTGGAAAAAGAAAGAAAGATGAAGTTTTGCGGTACATAACGCGGGGTTTGATATAATTTAATTAAACTTTGTCCATCACATAAAGAAAGTAATAAATTCCAAATTTCCAATTGTAATCAAAAAGCATATTTCAAGGACATGAAAAATGCACATGGCAGTTGCTTATAACCAGTGGCGGAACCAGAAAAAATTTTTTACCGGTACTAACTTGGTCAATTATAGACTAGCAGCGAAAACTTTCGGCGAAACCTTCTGGCGAAGTCTTCCGGCCGGTGAAGACTTTCAAAATTAATTCAAAAAATAAGTTGACAAAGCACAATTACAAATGGAATTAAATTAAATATTCAATTAAACTCACATTTCAATTCTCCAATCAAATCAAACTCACAATTTAATTCAATTCAAACATCAATTAAACTCACATTTCAATTCAACTCACATCTCAATTCTCCAATCAAATCAAACTCACAATTTTATTCAATTCAAACATCAATTAAACTCACAATTCAATTCTCCAATCAAATCAAACTCACAATTTTATTCAATTTCAAATTATATCCATTTAATTCACATTTCAAATTATACCCATTTAATTCAATTTCTATTTTTAAACAAACAACTAAATAAAATTTAATAATATCACAAATTTAATTATACCCATTTAATTCACATTTCAAATTTATATCCATTTAATTCAATTTCTATTTTTAAACAAACAGCTGTTGTTGCTCTTTGTTCTTTTTTAATTTATTTTTTAAAAATTGAAAAATCTTGATCAATAACAAATAGAATCTAAAGTAATATTGTTGTCAGGCTGTAGAACTAACAATCGGGGTCCTCAACGAAACTAGTGTTGGGGCTGGTCGGCGATCTGGTGCGGTGGTAACTGAGTGGGGCTCGATCAATACTGCTGGCATGATGAAGAGCGTGATTGGGCGATAGTGGATGGAGCGAATCACATGGGTCTGTGCTCACTAGCCGGAACGTCACTTGCTCGAGCGACTGTTGGTTAAGGTAGATCGCGAAATGAAGATGATTGAAGCGATTCTCAGGAGGTGGAGCAGCTCGTGCGACTTGTGTTCGCATGGTCTGGAATAGTAGCGCGATGGTGGGAAGCGCTCAATCAGGCTGCTAGTAAGGGTAACTCGCTCGCTCGATGTAGCTTGCTCGGTCGGCGGTCAGAGCAGAGTGCACGACCTGGTGACGCCGGAGCGCACTGCAGCGAGTAACTGGTGTTCGCTCGATGGTGATGCGATGAGATTGAAGGAGCAGGGCTGGTGGTTCGTTCGAGCTGCTGGGTGTCGCTTGGTCTGACCGGTGCTCGAGCGGAGGTTAGTCCTTTGGTGGTTCCGCCACTGCTTATAACAAGGTTTGACTTGAAAATGTAATTAATATAAAGATCATATAAATTTAATTTTACCTCTTAAGAAGCCAAAAGAAAATACCCAACAAAAAAACAAAATAAACGTACAAATGTGATGGGCACTTTGTTTAAATAACGGTTGAAAAGCTGTGATTAACCACAGTGAATCCTCCATCAACAGCCATGTTATGTCCACTGATATAAGCAGATTCATCAGAAGCCAGAAACAAAGCAACCTCCGCTACATGTCTAGCCTTCAATACAATCCCTTTCAAATTGGCTAAAGCACAACTATTAGCTTCAACTTGATGAGGTTCCGAGTTATATGCCTTGCAAGAAAGTGGCGTAGCAACTCCAAAGGGTGAAATGCAATTGACTCTAATTCCATGAGCCCCTAGCTCACCACAAGCACTTCTAACCAGACCCACTAGAGCATGCTTTGAAATGGCATAAGCATGAGGTCCAGTCCCAGCAACAGTAGACGCAACACTACTGGTGCATGTTATAGATCCACCAATATTTTAGCCACCATGGCACGGGATGCGTGTTTGATTGTGGCCGCCACGCCACGGATGTTGGTGGCCATGGTGTTTGTTGGGTTTTATTTGGAAAGTAAAGGGAAAAGAAAATTGTCATTTATTCTTCAATCAACCCATATCTTTTATAGGCTACAAATTCAAAGATAAAATCTAAAAAGATCGCTAAAAATAAGAAAAATATGCAGAAAATCTGCACAATAAAATAAAATGAAATCACAAAAAAATATTCCTAAAATACTAAGTCAACATTTTTGAATTAATTCTAACAATTTCCTCCATAATTCAAAAATGTTGATTATTATTTTTATGGAGCACATCTCTCCAAATTCTTGATTATTATTTTTTATGGAGCACGTCTCTCCAAATTCTTGTTTGGTGCACTTCTCACCAATTGTCGAAGCACTTCTCTTCGGCCTTCTATATTTTGGTGCACATCTCACCATATTCTGAAGCACTTCTTTCAACCTTCATATCTTGGAGCACTTCTCTCCAAGCATCAAAATAATGTTTCTTCTTCTTGAGCAAAATTTGCCTCTTCTTCTTGAGCAAAATTTGCCTTATTTTTCAACCTGCAATCTTTTTGTAAATGACCAAATTTATTACAATTATAACATTTTGGTTTACCTTTATGCCAACAATTTTTTTCTTCATAATTAGTTCCTTTGCAAATTCCACATTGTGGGAATTTCTTCTTTGTAGATGAACTCACGGTAAAAAATGCCCCTTCAATAGCTCCATCTCTTCGAATTGCACTTCTTTGCTCCACTGCTTGCAAAGCATTGACCAATTCCGAAACTGTTATTTGAGAAAAAAATTTTGAAACCTCAAGTGATGAAATTTTAGGCTCAAATCTTTCAGGTAGGCTAACAAGAATTTTTCAACAATTCTTTTATCATCAAAATTTTCACCAAGTATTCTTATTTGATTGGCAAGAGATATAAGCCTGTTAGAATATTCTTTCACACTTTCAGATTCCTTCATTTTTTGAATCTCAAATTCTCTTTTGAAATTCAAAATTTGCATGAAACTTTGTTTGTTCATTTCCTTCATATTCCTTCTTCAATAAATCCCAGGCTTCTTTTGCACTCTCACAGCTCATAATCTTTATAAAGATTATTTCTGAAACTGAATTTTCAATGCAAGTTTTGGCTTTATATTTTTTGGACTTTTTATCACTATTTGCTTTGATTTGAGCTAGGGTAGGATTTGTTGGTAAGGGTGTGAGTTCACTATCATTTTCAACTGAATTCCATAGATCATAGGCTTGCAAATAAGATTTCATTTTAATTGATCATATTTGGTAGTTTTCTCCAGAAAAATTGGTGGAGAAGGAATATTGATGGAACTAGAAGCCATATGAACTAAGATTGAAAAAACCCTTTAAATCGATAAGGCTTTGATACCATTGTTGGATTTTATTTAGAAAGTAAAGGGAAAAGAAAATTGTCATTTATTCTTCAATCAACCCATATCTTTTATAGGCTATAAATTCAAAAATAAAATCTAAAAAGATCGCTAAAAATAAGAAAAATATGCAGAAAATCTGCACAATAAAATAAAATAAAATTACAAAAAAATATTCCTAAAATACTAAGTCAACATTTTTTAATTAATCCTAACAGTGTTGTCGAAACCATTAATATCAAGATCCAAAATGCAGGTTAATGTGCCAATAATTCCAGCATTACTGAACAAAATATCAAGCTTTCCATATTTTTGTAAAGTGCAATTCACTGTTTCTTCAACTTGCTTCTCGTCTCTAACATCGCAGTGGTAATAAGCAGCTTTGTGTAGGCCTATTGATGATGTAACTTGATGGCCTAATGAATCTTGGCCATCGGCTATCACAACAAAGGCTCCATTTCCAACAAATAATCTTGCTGCCTCCTCACCAATTCCGCTGGCTGCACCGGTGATCAGTGCAACCTTACCATCCAACCTTAAAAACGTAGAGAAAATCAAATCATACTATAATATCATTTCATAAAAATGGAAGTAATCATAAAATCTTGTTATTCATTAATTTTAGAATCTAATTAAGTAAAGAAATCAGATAACTAGAGGTCTTACCTTGGCTTAGACAATGGTGAAATTGTGCTTAATATTGCTGTTTCTAAGAGTTGCCCAGACTTCAAAATGATGATCTTGGATCTGCTGTTTATAGATTTCGTGGCTGCATTGCTCGAGACAATGGCGTGCATAGGAATAATTATATGCTACAACTGTTGTAGCAATAAATGCCTACAACACACCAATAGAATTCTTACACGTAGGCATTTATTGCTACAACATAATTAAATAAATGTCAATAAATACCTATGTGTAAGTATTCTATTGGTGTGTTGTAGGCATTTATTGCTACAACAGTTATAGCATATAATTATTCCGTGCATAGAGGTAGCTTATATACCGAGCACTAATATTATAACATTTCCCTTAATTTGGGCATACTTATATTTAATAATAAAAGTTTAACTCAAGTCATTTGTTCCAAGAAACTTGTAGCCAGATGTCTCATTCTATATTTGGACTAACTATATATTAAACTAATTAAATTTTAACTGTACAACATCATGTGATTATAGTAAAATAACAACTTAAAATTCTAGTTACAGTGAAATTTATTATATATCTTACTAAAAATAAAATAATGATAATGATACATGTTGTTCAAAAATTTTGACTGTTAGCAGTATAATTGACTCTAGCTAACTAGCATGATGTGTGATTTTGTATATTAATTTGATAGGTTGCATTGCTCAAGTTGGTCAAATTATTGAATATGAACTAGCTACTCTACGATAACAACAATGTTTTTATTTCTAACAAAGTTTAAAAAAAATCTAATAATAAAATTTTGCAAGGATTAATATTACTAGTCAATAAAAGAAAACGAAAATTAAAAGTATAAATAAATAAAGTCATGGAACAAATTAGAAACTTAAAAGATCACGATATGGAAATTAATTAATTTAAATAAATAGTTATGCTAGCTAAGCTGGCCGTGATAAAAAAAAAAAAAAAGATATCTAATAAAAAAGATATATAATTGATCCACTCAAAGATTGAGAGCATCATTATATTGATATTTGACATTCAGATCTGACGCATTTTTAGCTCCAGAAATACTAACAAAAATAGAAATTAAATCGGAATTGCAAGATTTCCATGGATGCTAAAAACAAAAAAAAATGCAAAAATCAAATACAAAGACCTCTGAAGAATTCTTTAATAATATTAAAAGATATTTTCTTCAAACTTGCTTTACAAAGAAAACCCAAATACATATAAAAAAAAATAAGAAATATAAGTATTATAAAACTATTAGTTATCTTGCACTTGATCAATATGTCATATTAATTAGTATTTTAAAAAATTGTTATGATAATATATATTATATATCTTGACATTATTTGGAAGTTATTATACTATCTAAATTATGAGTTGGAAATGTGATTTATATACCATCCAAATATATAAAATCATAAATATAATAATGTAGGGCTTATTTATCGTGAATATTATCCTTCAATTTGATTTTGATTTTTGAAAAGATTTAATTTTAATCCTGTATTTTTTTTTTATAAATCCCTTATTTTTCTTTTGTCCTCAACTTCGTCAGATCTCTTATTGCATACATAAGTAGCTCTAATATTTGCCTTTATTCTTTTTGTATTATTCTTTTAAGAAATAAATTGTCTACCTTGAGAATATAGTATTATCTAATAAAATTAACATTTTAATTAAAATTTAAAAATAATAAATATGTTAATCTGAAAATATGATAATGTAGTGATTTATTACTAATAATCTCATAAATCGAGCTTCACATGAAGAGGACTTTTTGCTTTGCAAGAGTTATTGAGAAAATATGTAAGATGGCTTGTTGGCAATGAAACTAATATTTATATTTGGAATGACCCTTGGCTTTCAAGGGATGATAATTTTCATGTTACTAGTGCTAATGATGCTAGAGTTGGTCAATTTCGAGTTCTGGATCTTATGAAAAAGGAGGTCGTTCTTAGAATTTGGAGAAGGTAGTTACGTTATTTAACCTGGAGGAACAATGGATAATTTGTAGTATTCCTTTAAGCACACGTAATATGAAAGATGTTGTGATTTGACATTATGATAAAAGAGGCATTTACTTGGTTAAAACAGGTTATCGCCTTCTTTGCAATAATTTGACTGATAATTATGACTAATATGCAAGAGAAACTTTGGAGCAAGTTATGACATCTTCAATTACCATCGAAAGTTAAGTTGTTTGTTTGAAAGACAGTCAGAAATATTACTCCCACAAATGCACGTTTAGTTCAGAAATATATTAATATGGATGAAGCATTTTTGGCTTGTGGAGAGGGTGAGGATTTAATTCATGTTTTATTTAGTTGTCCTCAAGTTAGCGAATGTTGGGAGATTTGGGACATGAGGCAACAATTTTCTTACAGACGTTTGATGGTTTTGGTGATTTTTTCTTCTCATTTTGGAGTGTCAAGAACGGGCACATGTGGAGATTTTTTGTTGCATCCTTTGGCGACTTTGGTTTGCCGCAATAAGCTCTCGTGGGAAGGAAAAACGATGACTAGTCAGAATATCGTTCAATTTGCTCTTAATTATCATAGTGTTTGACTTGCATCGCATAACATAAATAGACACATCTCTTCTTATCAGTTTGGGCAGCATGTAGCTGATGTATGCAGATAGTCGAAATTGAAGCTTTGGTGGTGGAAGTGTAATGTGGATGCAACATTCCAAGGTTCCACGTTAAAAGTCGGTTTTGGAGATGTGATTCACAATAATGAGGGAGGTTTTATTTCTGCTCTTTCTAGGCCTTTGATTGGTGTTAATTCAGTCAGAAATGCAGAAGTTATGGCCTTTAGACAAACTCTTGAATGGAGTTCAAATTTTTCATTGTCTAGTCCTAGTATAATAGAGATTGATGCAAAAGGAGTTCAATAAAATTATCATTTTTGGGTGAAAGATTCTACAAAATATGGCCTTATCATTGCTGACTGTATTCACTTTTTTTATTCGCATCCACATATTTCATTGAGGTGGATCAATAAATAAGCTAATATGATATTAATACTGCTAGTCACACTAACTGTAATCTTGCTCCTAGTTTTCTTGTTCAAGTTTTGAATTTTGATATTCTTTAATAATACTCATTCATCATGATTTCAAAAAAAAAAATCTCTTAAAAACCATAATTTGTTATTGAACTCTAAACTTTGTTTCTCTTCATTACTTAAGGCTTTAAATTTTTATTTTTCTTTCATATTAGTAACTTTTTATAATAAAAATTAAATTTATGAGAATTTATCAACATTGATTTAAAATTAAAATTAAAATTTTTGATAGATAAAAATTGAGAGAAGTATAATTAAGTATACAGTAATAAATTTAATTTTAGAAAAATAATAAGTTTAATCAATAATTGTGAAAATCAACTCAACAGAATTGAAATAAAGGCTAATCATTTAATTAGTTTCCTTAATACCACGCTTTAGACCACTCAATATAAGTCATTATTAAATTTAATCTATTAACCACTAGTTCTCAGCATTCTGTCCTAGTTTTGTCGGAACCACTTAAAATTTAAAAAAAAAAATGGAGCAAACTGAAGCAGTTTGTTTTATCGTACGATGATGCTGAAGCCGGACCCACAATCTGGCCGAGAAATCATTGGTCCGTCGAATCATATAGTAACAGCCCGGTTAGAATTAAGAACGCGACAAAACTGGCAGGGTAGAAGCGGAGAAAAATGGTGATATGAAACGGCCCGGTGTTGTGGATATGGTGATCGTAAGCCGTCGCCTCTGGCCGCCAGTCGCCTTCTATCTCTTTGATAATACTAGCAATTTTTTAATTGGCCATGTCTGCTACGGCAATTGCCTTCATTTCAACCCCAACTTCTCTCAGGCCCACTCATTTGTCCTCTAAAAACACTAACAAAGCTCAATTCAATTCCATACCCATGCCCACTTATAAAACTAAAACAACATTTTCTGTTCACTATGGATCATTTAATCGAAGCTCCAATTTCACCGGATTCATGCCCCTTTCTCCTCCTGTTATGGAGTGGCAAGATTGCACGTAATGATTTATAAATCTATTTTATTCTACTTATTGATATGGTTTGACTCTAATTCTTTTGAAAGAGTGATTGAAATGCAGGGTTAAAATGGATATTGATGTGCCTATTTCGGTGGCTTATAAGTGTTACTCAGACCGTGAATCAATTCCCCGTTGGATGCCCTTTATTTCGTCAGTAAAGGTGTGCCAGATTTTTTTCTTTTTTTCATAAAATTTGATTTTCGTAAATGTTCCTTTCAATTCTATCCTTGATGTTTTGTTTATATTTATTCTATTACTATTTAGCTGATCAGAGCTTAAAAGTTGTGTTTGATTCTATATATTAGATACTGGAAGACAAGCCAGACCTGTCGCGATTGTCGCTCAAGTACGAAGCGTTTGGTCGTGATATTGAATACTCTTGGCTTGATAGAAATATGCAGGCACTGATTCTTTCTATCTCTTTTCGCCATTTTCTTGTAGCTCCAATTGTCAAAATTGTATAGGTATTTTCCTCTGTTTCCATTAGTTTTATTCCATGATTATGTTGTCGCAGCCAATCCCAAATCAGAAATTTCATTGGAGATCTCTGGAAGGTCTTCCTAACAAGTAACATGAAAAAGCAGGTAGCTGATAGTGTATAATGATTCATGAGCAATTATTGTATCAAGAATGAACTATATATATACATGATACATGTTTTCACAGGCTTTGTAACACACAATGAGCTATATGTGTGTGTGTGTATATAGGCAGAGGCACATACGTGGTCATGTTTAGATATGCATATTTCATGAAAATGCTAGCTTTATTTTCACATTGCTTGTCCATATTTTTACTATCTTCAGTGCTTCTATAATTGTCTGCGCCTGAGTTACTCATATATTGTTATTCATAAAAATGCAAATGTTATTTCATTTATTGTAATCCAATAGAAGTATACTTAATCAACTGTTTCTTACATGGGGTGCTGTTCGATTCTTTCCCAAAGGTCCCGCATCATGTACAGTAGAAGTGAGATTTCCGTATGCAATTATTAATTTAGTGTTATACTGTTAGTAATTAGTAGAAGTAATGATAAAATATTAATTGTTGGTTGGTTCATGAAGTCCAAAGAGAAAATATTAGAAGTCATGATAAAATATTTTTTCCCACAGTTCAGTGCATTTATCACATTGATTCCAGTTCCACTCCTCCAAGATCTACTGCAGTATGAACTTTTCTTCTTGCCTTTTAGGACCGGCTATAACATATCTTTTTTTTATTTGTCAAACAAATTTCATTGAATACTCAAAGAGAAAATGAGATGAACTACGAAAGGGAAAACAAATCACTTGTTGGTTGCTTTCCTCTTTTTCATCTTCCTTCTTTTTACCCTGCAAAATCTCTTTGTTGGTTTTCATTTGTCCAAGCTTAAGTTAGGCCCTCGCTTCTTTATTTTTCACTTTTCAGCTCTCACTACTGCGTTTTAACTTTTCAGCTAACCGTTTCATATGAAGTTCCTCAACTTTTGGCTCCTGTTGCATCAGTAAGTATTCTTATTCTGATTCACAGATTATTTTGATTATTTAGACAAAGATCATCTGATTACTTGTATGGCACAAAAATTGAAGGATGCATGTTTTTTCAGTAGGAAAGAGGGTAAATAGTCCACTATATATGTTATAATATGTTATATTTGTTTTCAGTTGATGTGGAATGAAGTGATCGGCCATTCGATATAAATTCTGTCAGGCACTGCGGCCTTTCCTTGAGAGCTTACTCAGACGTGGATTGGAAAGATTCGCAACTTTTGCAAAAGGCTCTTATGCAAGCTGAACCTCACGCGCTGCTTTTGCTTCTCGATCCCTTTTTTCCATGTCATTGAAGTGCGAGTATATCGTTCTTGTGTGTGCAAGAATCAAGTAATGTAGAATTACTAGCTAGTCCTCTAAATTAGCTATAATTTTCTGTCAGAGAGGAGCACATGCACTGATGATCAGACTTCTGTAAATGGGATTATAGCTAGGAGAGAGAATTTAAGGTCAAATAAGAACCATTTCTATCAAATATGGTCCTGCTGAATGAACCAATCTCCAGCTGAAAAGACGCACTAAAAGGTTGATGTCGACATCATGGTGCTCCATGGATTTCATAGGGGCTGCAATGCAAATGGCGAACTGGCGATTGAAAATGTTAGGTTTATCTTATGGCAACAGAGTCATAGCAAAGGTGCTATGAAAGCTCACTCCTGAGGCTCCTCGAGTCTTCTGTTGATAAAATGTACCTGTTTTTGCCTTATTGGTACTAAACATATAGCAACGCTCACCTTTTGTAAATTGTAAGCAATGTAGAATTTCTGGGAAAAGTTTGGTTGATACAATCTTTGAAAACGCATTGATGCGAGCTTTAACAATGACTTTCGTGCTGTAGCTTTGGTCAGGCAATCAGGAAATGTATGCAGAAGTTATATTGCTCTAGCAATAGTCAACGACATATGCCATTGAACTTAAATGGCAACAGTTAAATAAGCACACCAAAATCCAATTATTAAGGATTAGAATGAATTTCTAATCAATTTTATTAGTGGGTTTGCAACAGTATACAGCACAAAGAAGATGGTTTTTATTTTTTTGTGCTCTTCTTTGTCTTGCTTTTCAGAATGATGCATTGCTATCAATAAATCATTATCACATTTTATAAATACTAATAATTTTGTCATACAGTTTGACGACTGCTCTGCAGCAGGTGCTCTTTTTTTTTTCGATAATTAAGACCTGTTTGGTATTTACTATTGTTGATTTTAGTTTTTGTCTTAATCATAAAAATAATTGTTAAAATATATTTGTTATTATCACTTGGTTTTCAGAAAAAGAAAAAACTCTGTTGTATATAAGAGAACCATAAAAAGTGATACTATAATTTTTAATAAAAAAGTCCAGAAATATTAAATGGCGGCAGCCATTCTCAATTGCGAATCGGATAGGAATTGTGTTAGTAGAAAACAGGGTGATTTGGATGTATATACATCTTCAAGGTTGATTCTCGCTTTAGACATTGAAATGAAAAGAAAATACATTTACTGAGCCCACTTGGTCTCTTACGGTGACATCATAGCTTCTATCAAAACCAACTGATTTGATGATATACTTGAAATGCTAACCATCAGCGAAAGAATAGGATCTCTCTCCCTCTCCTGAAATTGGAAGCGACTTCTGAAACATAATTTTTTTCTTAACTTGAAATTCATGCAAACGGAAGATTGGCAATATGGATATAAAATTAGCAGCCAGATAAAATAAATTAAATTAAGATCTCTTATCTACAAACACAGTACAATATTTATAATAAATCATTCGAATAGGGGAACCGTAATGGACTGTTAGAATAAACACCCCAACGAACACGTTATAATACAACATAAGAATCTCAGCACCAACACCACCATCCATATGTACATCTATCCAACTGCCCTGTGCTGTTTCAAAAATCAGCACCTACAAAAATGCTAGCCGCTTTTTCTATAATCAAACTGAAGCAGCCAGAAACAGTTTATTCCCCCTAAAAAAGAAAATTTATTTAAAACTTATGCTACATACATTCAACGGTTGCCACTACCATCCAACAAGTTCCTCAAGCTACACAAGGCTTCTGCAGAGAGGCTATGACACTTCTGTCTCCGTTGCCTTGGTGGTGATGGCTCCTGATGATCAAGGGAAGAGAAGCAAACAATAATCACAGTGAGATTGTCAAAGGTGTTGCGACGCAAGGCCTCCATGACAAGGTCCCTAGCACACTGTTCTGGGTCATCATGCCTCCACAACCCTCGGCGAACAAGGCTGACAGCATGCTGACTGGACATAACATCCCAAATCCCATCACAACCAATTATGAGAAACTCATCCCCCTCTGTTAGAACCACCTGGTGGAACTCTGGCTCTGCAATGAGAGGTGAAGGGGCACCACGATGGTTTTTCATGTCCCAGTCCCCGAGAGCTCGGGATACTGACAGAACACCATTAAGATATCCATCATCAATGTACCCGCCCAGTTCTTCGACCCGCCTTCTTTCTGATGGATAAACAGGCCTATGATCTCGAGACATATCAATTGCCTCTCCTTTATGGCAAAGGACAGCTCTGCAGTCACCAGCATTGGCCACCAATAATAGCCTGGAATAGGAGAACAACGTCAAGATGCTAGAGAAATTAGAGTAATATTCAAGGGTAATATTAGAAACACCAAAAAGAAGGCAAGCAGACAGATTGAATTAAATGTATTGGTTATATGGAATGATAAACTGAAATCTGTTATAAAATAGCCAGCAGTAAGTCATCTGGCCTACTAATAGTACCATCTATCATGGAAAATTTGGGGCTCTGCAGACATCAGAAGCAGGTACAGGCATAATATTTTGCTGGTTCCAATAAAGCTAAAGAGAGGCATTATGCCAGAGCACAGGACAATGCAATGCTTTTCACATAAATGTCGGATTGGCAATCAGATATAAGAGGCTAGACTTTGTGAGAGACTTGTCCTGATGAAGAGAAGGAAATGGTGCATAATCGGTTCCACTGTTCAACATAATAACACTGAATCTAGATAAAACAGAGGTTCTAACAAGATTAAGTCAGGCATTTAAAGAAACAGCACAAACATACCTTCCAAATATAAAAGCAGCAAGTGCAGTAGTCCCAGAAGAACTGCTCACACTACAGTCGTCTGCCAAAGCTAGGTCAGCCATCAGAAATGCTTTGCGAAGGGAGTTCTCGACCTCTTCCAAAAAGAAATTATCAACTTCACATGCTTGGGGAAAATTTGCATCTTCAAAGAAGAGTCTGATTGCATTTTTTCTAATATAAGCTGCTGCTTCTGGTCCTCCATGACCATCAAAAACCTGAAAGCATATTCAAAATCCCAATGAATATATAGAAAAAAAAAATGATGATAGTTACAATTACAAGGCTGAAAGACAAATGACCCCGTAAAAGGCACTTGGCTTAGGAAACTTGACAAGGGAGCCCAGATGTGCAGGCAGATCATCTATCCTTATGTGCTCATCTTCCATATATCTTCGAGGCCCAATATCGGCAAAGCTGCCAGAACGAATGTTGGGAATAAATTGCAAGGGTGCGGGCTCAAGAGACACGTCCGAAATTTTGTCTGCAGATTTAATTTCCTACAGAAAGGTATGAAAGTATTTACAAGTTTTAATATCTCATGAGAAAGCAGAACTAGTGGCATGAAATTAAAAATGAACAATGGGGCACAGCCTAGGACCTAAGCCTTTTTGCTTAAATGTTTAATCATAAATCATAACTAGAAAATCCAGTATGCTGGGAATAAAGCATCATACATCAATCATCAGCAGGTAACTGTATAATACAACACTACCGGAGAATCGGGTTAAGTTGACTCAGACAATCAAATCAATCATGTAACATATGATCCAAAGGAGGGAGATTGGAACTAAAGAAATCAGCAAATTCCCAGTACAATTCAGCTGGCCTATAAACATAATCAATCTAAAGGACCACGAAAAAATAATTCAACACAAGATCAGCCACAAGCTTTTAATTTCAACTAAATACACAAAATCCGATAAACACCAACAAAGTTCACGAGCAAACCCTAGAAGAAGACACGGATAAACAATCAAGAACAGAACAAACCCAGAAAATCCTAAGAAAACTCACCACAACAACTGCAGAGGTAGATAAATCGGCAGGCACAGAATCCGAAACGCGAACTTCATTTAACCTTCTTGGTGACGAGATGGCAACGACATCTTCAATCTTGTGAACGCTGTTTCCTTTAGCAGTGCTAAAGTATTGAACATCGACATGGACGCTCTGTTGACACACAACCTCTGCTTCAGCCACCATATTACATTTACTAAACAAAAACTTCTCTTCTCAAAATATTAATGAAAAATAAAAGATTTCAAATCTCGAACTCAACACAACTTCCTTCCTTAGATATTTGGCTAGTTCTTTTCTTTCTTTTTTCTTCTTTTCTTGCGTTTTTCTTCTGAATTTTCTCGCACTCTCTCTTGGTTTTTTTTTTTTTTCAAAAAAATTTTTCGTCGATGTGATTAAATTTGAGGCAAGCAGGCTTCAATTTGCATATATAGGGGTTTGATTGGAAACCGGTGGCTACCGGTCGGGTAAGTTCATATGCCATATAAGATTCAAGAGACTGGTGAACTCACACGCAGCTTAGTAAGCTAAACTTAACGGACACGTGACAGTTTTCGGGTCGAAGCGTGACCTTTGGTCGATTGTGAGGGGGTGATTCGCGTACAATGACTGAACTATCCTTCCTGTGCATTCCAGGGCTTCGTCGTTACGTTGACCTTCAAAAGGGTTAGCATAGGGATATATAGGTCAGATTATTGATTTTTAGGGGTAATTTAGGGAAGATACTTGCCAAGTGGAATTATTAAATTGTTTTTGATGTTTTCTTCGCGTTCGCACTTGCTGTTGCTGACTTGGTTTGCATAGGTTAGTGATCTGTGAGTCAGAGCCCAGAGGGAGCTAATTGCTGATTTTTAAATTAATAAAGTTGTAATTTAATTTTTTTAATGATTCACCTTCAATTTTAATTTAAAACTCCATTTATTTTTTAGAAAATAACTAGTTCATTAAAAACATTTTTTGTGAAATTTGTTCTATTATATGATCCCGATATTGAAAATAAATAAATTTTAAAAAAATTACATTGAAAATACTTTAAAACTATAAATTTCTTTTTATTTTTTAATTATAAAAGTTTTATTAATAATTTTTATATTTTCGAATTTTGTAAAATATATATAAAGAATAGTAAATTTTAATAGTTATGGAGATCAATGGTGCATATATAAGTAAGATTTGGTTCAAATTTAAAATTAATTTCTTGGATCAAATTTTTCTTTTTAATTAATTTATCAAAATTAAAATTTTAATTTCTTTTTAAAATAATTTTTTATTTCCTTTGAGAGCCACTTAATTTTCTGTTTGACTATAATGCCGTGTTAAATTATTAAAATTTTTTAACCATATCAAACGTGAAAAAAATTGTGAAAAAATATTTTTGTAAAATAAATGTAGCCTCAGTCTATAATTCAACATATATAAATATTCACAAAGGTAAAATGTTCTTTAAAAAAATAAATTAATCTCGAGTTAAAACATTTTATTAAAACAGATAAATTAGCCAAATACTATTGAAAAAATGTAAATACTTTTTATAAAAACACAATAGATGTTAATCTTTATTTTCAGTTGGAATGATAAATTATTTGTTATTTAAATTTGTGTAAATAATTAATAGAATAAAATAAAAATTAAGTAAATACAATATTTTTTATATAATTAAGGAATATTTTAATTAAATGTGATTATGGATGGACAAAAGTAATCTGAACCTGATTCTGAAATAAAGGGTTCATGATATACTCTACGATACGCATGATTATAAACTTCTTTTTTGAATGAAGGCCCCACAAAAATCGGGTCATATAAGGCATGGACAGTGAGGATATTTCTGCATCATCATTCTAGTGATTTATCGCGATATAATCTGTCGTCCAGCCGCAATCCCAGCTTTTATTTTTTTTAACCTTGCTGATTGGACGGTTCGATGAGCTCAACCACATTTCTTTTGGAAAACAAATGTTTATTTATGGGAAAATTAAAAAATGAGTGATGGTCGTAATTATAAAACTCAAATTTTATAATTGAGTTATATTTACCCTTTTTTTATGAAAAAATTAAGATATGTTGAAATAATTTCGTTGAACAATTAATATAGTAAGGCGACTATGAATATATTAATGTATCTTCTTGGATCAATTAAGCTAATTAATTTAATTAAACTACATAAATTGTTTAGGCAAAACGGGTTGAGAATCTAATAATGGAAGTGTTGGCGTGAGCTGAGCATTTTGAGTACAACGTAATTACTGGTCCAATAATTATGGAATATGAGGAAAACTGAGCATATTGAAATTTAACCTTTTGTATTGTTATTTTTACCGCAAGTATTAATTAAATAAAAAAAAAGGGAAATGTATATTAATTGTGTATGGATGTTGGGCGGTAGCGGCCAGTGGGTTTGGTCATAGGTGTCCCAACTCAGGCAACCAGAGGAAGCTCCCAAGGCTCTCCTGATTGGTTGTCCAAATTGACCTTTGGCTTTTTAAATGAATTTTATACATCAAATATGGACAAAAATATGCAAATCAAACGCTGCCTCGGTGTTAGGCATATAATTAATTAAGTGACAAATTGAGAAACTTCGCATCATCGCTAGTCTTTTAGGCAAAAAACCCATCATATCAACTGCTATAAACTCATAACATGTGTTTATTAATTTGATTCTGTTGGCAGAGTAGTAAAATTTTTCAATATCAAATTGTTGCCAGAATAGTATTCATAACTACAATCCTAAATTTAATCAATCATAATTTATAAAATGAATTATAATATTACTCATTTAATTTTATTTTGAGTATTATATAAAAAAAATTTATTTTATTTCGAGTATCACTTTTAAAAATTTAAAGGGGGTATTAATTAAAAAAATTTAATATTATCTCATTAATTAATAAAAAAAATAAATAAAGTGAAAAAGATGAGAAATATTATTTAGATAAAATATAATAAAATTATTATGAAATTTATAATTGATAATTATTTTTTTGATATGTATATTATTTTTAGACGATATTTAAAAAAAATGAAGAGAGTAAAAATTAATTTTTATTTTTAAATTATAGTTTATAATTGATTTAATACATTGGTGGGGTCATGGATATGGTTTAGATAAAAATTTTCCTCAAAAAATTAAACGTATGTCCATTAGATTCTTACGGAACGGTTGGTAATGATGTACATTCATTATCACATTCGTATTTGAATGCCTAACGCCCACCTAAATAAAAACCGACCAATAATTTGTGCCTACCAATTGAGTGCTTGTGAGTAGGAAAATGGGAGCTGTGTTGGCAATTATTTGTGCCAGTCTCAAGGCACAGATGATAATATATTTATGGTACAGTTTTACAAAAAGACAAGGTTAATGTTAGGTAAAGATTTTTAAAACACAAATTAATAACTTGACTTTAGAATTTAGAGAGCGTATGGTTAATTATTTAATTATCAATCTAATGGGCAATGAGAAACATGTTGTTGTGTTGAAGGGGACAAAAAATGTGTTTATTTAAACATTTTTTATTTAGAGGTCTTTTCTGGTTGTTGTGTTGAAATATGTTTCTAGGTGAATTTGGCAAGCTTAGTGAAAAACGTGTGAACTTGTGTTATTACAGATGGCATCATGGCAGAGCCCGCTTCTAACATCTATCAAAACTCCTTTCCTTCTTTAATGTATGCTACGCTATACGTGTTGGATCAATAATTGGCTTTTTCTTCCTTCTCTTTTTTTTTTTGGCTTATATTATGTGTGTTTAATAATTTTTTATTATATATCTTTCTATATCGCTCGTCTGTGTTATGTGATGAAAAAAGTTGTACAAATTGGATTAATTAGTGAGGACTCAAATTTATTGTCTGCAATCTTTGAAAAGCTTCTTTCTTGAAGGTTTTGCCCTGAACTTATTTTTACAAGGTTTTATTTCTCCCTTGATGATAAGGTGGACTCCCAGCAGTGACGTAGCCAGCAGTTTATCGCAGCATGAGCACAGTCAGCAGACGGACAGAAAGTCATCGGCCACTTCATAATGTCGTCGGCGGCATTTAAAGAAAAAATATATAAAAAAAGCAAAAAAATATAAAATTGAAATGGGCTTTTTCTTCGTCTTCAACCTTGAACGTCTGGCAGCCATGTTTGAGACTTTGAGTCTCTGCAACTCTAACTCAGCAACTCCTCAGCTCACCCACCTCAAATTTTTTCGGCAGTCAAGCTTGGGCAGCGGACCAGGCTTGCCCAGGCCTACCTACATCCCTCACTCCCAGTAATTTTTAACTCCAATTTAAAATTTATTGTTGACTTTTCTATATACAAAATAAGTGAAGGGATCAAATTTCAGTAAAAAAATTTTGATGTTTAAATTAGTATTTGAATTATTCACATATGCATGAGCTAAAAAGTTTGAAAAAAAAATTATTTATTTATGAGTGTTGATCCTTGTTTATAGGTGGAAAAGAAGAAAAATTTTATGAGAATTATGGTGGAGATTATGAATGCATAAGCGTAGTATGTATCATAAAATCTATCTCTCAAACTCACGTAATGGTAAATTTGGATATGTGCACGGATTTCTACAATGATCAGTATGAACTAGGGTATGTATCATTCATGTTGTACTTTAATTGACTATGAATTTTGCAGTTTTGCATTACTATCAATAAAAAAAAATAGATTTATGCATGGTTAATAAGGCACAAGGAGTCACTATTCAATATAATAACAGTGAGACACATGTTTCTATCCGTATTAAAGTAAAAATAAGTTCAAAAAAAAAGGAGAGTTTTCAACGTCATCCTCAACTATCGTTCTGTTGCATTTTCTTGATATTTCTCCTTCGACCTGTTAACTTAGGCACTCACTGTCGGCAAAGGATGAGCAAAATTGAAGTTGATATAATAGATGTATTATAAATTATGATTCACTCAGCCTTGATTCAATTTATATTGAAAAACAAAATAATCAATCCGACCACATGTCAACCATATATTATTTTTCATTTATATTCGTCTATGAATGGCACAAAAATTGTGTTCTTCCTTTCTTTTTTTTTTTTCTGAAAAAAATACCAGATTTGAGCACAAAATTTTACTATATATCACAAATCTTATGGAAATTCAAAAGCTTATTTTATTTATAGAAAATGGACACCGAATTTGCCAAATAAAAAACACCAGAATATCACTGCTAGTGAGAAGATGGTCGACCACCACTGACAATTACTGTCATCGGAGGTTATGTCTTCTCCATCCGGTTTTCAAGATGATCATCTTGGTTTCTAAGTCAGAGATGATAAACTCAGCTCATAACAATGGAGTTTTAGTAAATTTGATAAAATCCATTAATTTGATAAAAGAAATAATCTTATAAATGTTATCTAGTTATTTTTAGAACACAGATATTTCACAAAATATAATTTGAAAATGGAAGCAGATAATTTTTGCCCCGACAATGATTAATATCAGAAATGCGTCTTTAATTAAATTAAGGTTCCGTAATCCAAATTGCTTGAGTAATTCTTCATCTAATTGCTTTTCTATGCAAACTTGTATTGTTAGATCAGTACTTACTAGCCATGTGATCTCATTAAGATCTGTTGTGTTGGTCGCAAACACATTTCCATATCAATAATTAGCTTTGTTAGATCTAATTATTCATTTTACTTTTATAGTATCATAATTATGAGTTAAAATCCAATAAAATTGTAACAAGAAAAGAAGAACTTCTTCGTTAAATACAGAGAATTAAACATTTGAACAAGATTTGATGTTTGATCAAATGAAAAAAAAATTCAAGAAATCTAATTCCCCAAGCCATCAAAATTTAAAATTCTTCATAAATTAGGATAATAATAAAAAAATTAAGAAAATAAGAAAATGATGGAATGAAATAAATTGGTTTGAGATAGTCGCATTAAGTGGGTATTGACTAAGTAGAAAGAAATTGCCATCCTCTTTTAAAAAAAAATTCAAAGAATTGGGTCCATCAATATTTAAAAATGGGCCTTGATTCTAAGTTTCAACAAATACGCATCGTGTCAAACAACTATCTCTTTGAACAATAATAAGCCTCTTATTCCACTTTATTTTTTCACTTTTTTATAATCGTATTTTACTTATTCCTTTTTTTTATTCTATAAGTTTTTCCAATAGTAGGGTTTAAACTCTTATTTTTTTTTATATTTGCTCAGCCTATTTAATCAATTGATCTATCACTCTTGGATTAATTATTCCCTTTTTTTATATATTTATCTTGTTTTGTTTATACAAATTCCCGTGGCATTGAACAAATATGAGTAATATATAATTAAGTTGGATGAATAATATAAATATAAAATAAACTATTTGCAACATAAATTTATAATGATTTTATAAATTAATTGTTAATGATTAAACTAATTATGAATCTGTGTTATAATTAATTTATTTTATATTCATGTTGTATTTATTCTACTTGGCTATATATTTAAAAATATTTTATTGATTTACAATATATTTTGAAGATTTTATTATATTATTAGATTTTAAACATATATTAATTTTATTAATTATAATATTATTTAAAGAAATTGAGATATTGGAAGTAAATTAATTATACTAATATATTATATATGATGAATAAAAATGAAAAATTCTATTTGGGTTTGGATAATGGACAAATCTAATTTTATTAGTTTTACTACTATGATTTTTTAGTTTTAGGTTTATTTAAAGTGTGATATTGGATCATAGTTCGGCCTAGTTTACTGATGAATATATATATATATAATTTATACAATAAATTTAAATTTAAATTTTTCTTTTTTAAAAAAAAGTAAAACAAATCGAAAACTTTCATATTATGTAGCTAATTTCTTAATTTGGAGAAATTTATATACTTAAAATTTTAAAGTTTTAACTTTTAAAATATCAATATGTTAAAATATCTCAACTTCTTAAATAAATATCTCAAACCTTTAATTAAAAAAATTATTTTTTTGTTATCATATCAAATATATTCTGAAAGATTTTAATTATTCTTATTTAGAACTAAAAAAATAATTTTGCTTCACTTTTTAAATAAGTTTGTACAATAATTATTTTTGATTTAGCATTATTATATCATTCTTAAACTCTGGAGATTATAAATTTAAATTTATCAAAATTAAATTTATAAAAAAAAAATCATATCAAGTTAAAAGTTTTTCTATTCATGTTTTGTTTTTAATTAGTAAAATGATGAGTTCAAATTTTTAATCTTTATATTATGAAATTAAATTATTTAATTGTTTTGATTATTAGAGATTTTTTTTTGAAAAAAATTGACAGGAAAAAGTCTATTTCAAAACGATTAATTTATTTTTATTTTTTAACTTGGAAGTCCATTTCCTACAGCTTGAGTATTGGGAAATGAAAGCTGCAAGAAACAATAATAATAAATATTAAATGTTTGATTAACAAATTTTTATTGTTTTATATAAAAAATTTTAAATAAAATTATTATTTTTATAAATTATGATGACGAGAGATAGAGCATCGATCGAAAGGGCAAGCAAAACAAAAGCGCACGCCTTTGATCATTTGAAATTATCAATAGCAAAGCAACAAAATATATTAAAAGTTTGTTTGACGGTTTGGAGCAGCTTGAAAACATGTAGAATATGATTTATTCGGTCAAATAAAGAGTTTTTTTTTTTTTTTGAGCCTTTAAAAGAATGTTTTATATTTTAAAACATTTTACCTAAATTCATATTAAAAAGAGTATTTTAATTCAGGTTTTAGTTATTGTGGTTTTTTACTTAGTTATAAAATAATTTCAGATTTTTTAAATTAAAGTAAATAATTTATAAAAGCTATTTAATATAATAAAAACAAATCCCATTCACAGAGTTAGCCAACCAACATCAACTAAGATTCCCAAATTATTTTAAGAAAAAAAATTAATAATACTATTTTTTTGAAATATTGAATTGAATAAAAAATGGATATGCATACAATATTCTATAGGATAATATATATAAAAAAATTATTGAAAATCGGCGTGTGCTTTGGTTAGTTTATTCAAACAGACTGGAAAAAGTTTGAAAGGGTGAAGAGTGGGCCCATAAAAGGTTGAACGGTCAAAAAGAAGGAAAAAGATAAAAAAAAAACATTGGCTAATTGTGTTGACTGTCTTCCACTTTTATTTCCATCTCCACCGTCTCCTCCTCAAATCTCAAAACGCCACCACCAAACGCAACTAGCCCATTTTCCAATCCGGGAAAGCTACTTTGTTTTTCAAATTTCTTGCTGTTCTCTTTTGCCCTTTCTCTCTTTTAAAGGAACCATAATCACACAAATACCAAAATTTTAAGCTCTTTTACTAAGACATGTTCTGAATCCGGTCATGAGTCTTTCTCTTCTGTTTCTTCATTTCCCAAGTTTGTTGACAAGATCTGTAAGTTTTTTTTGTTGTAATTTTTGTTTGTTTTTTGTGAGTTGTGAATTTGATCTGTTAATTTATGATTTTATATCTTTTTTTTTTATAAATAGCTTTCCCATTTTCAGTTCTTCAGCTGTTTCAGTTTTTATTTTATTTTATTTTATTTTATTTTATTTTTATCTGTTAATTATGTCACTCCTGGATCTTTGTGGAGGGATATTTTCACACTTTTTTTAAAAATTATTTTTTACATTTGTATTACTACTATTTTGGGCTTCTACTATAATGCGTTTGTGTCAATTTGAGACCTTTAATCTTTTGTTTGACAACGTACAAAAACACATCTAAAACAAACTTCATTTTGCTATGCTGTGTTATGTCGTGTTGATTTTGTAGCTAGCTAACAGCGAAAGCTGGAAAACTGAGCTCAACCGAGGAAGTGGTTGGGCTTTTTTTCCCTCTTGTAGTTAGATGGGTTTTGTTGTTCTCTTAGGTCCTTAATAAGTGACTGATGCATGCGCCGGAAAGAAATTGTGAATCTTTTTCACTTCTTGGTAATAATTCTGATGTATACAAAAAGATGCATATAGAAACATGTTTGCTTTACGGCTAATAGAGCCTGGTTCATACCCATTTGCTTTTTTGTTAGTATTTCTAATTTAAAGTTCATTAATGGCTTAACCTTTGATATCCCTTATACACCGTCATTCTAGATGTATAAATGAGATAGATAAATCAATAAATGCTCTAGCTTTGTATTTGAATACCAATATTGTTAGTGTTTATTGAACAAAAGCTAACCTTATGTTTCAACTGGTGTTTGTTATTAGACGTATTTGACTATTAGCTTTTGATTTTCATGGTTATATATATATATATATATATATACATATATATAGAGTAAATTTTTATACCAGTTTAAACACGTATGGATAAATGATGATGTCTAGGGTATCTGTTTTTCAGAGTTTAAATTTTGTCCTACATTTGTTTACAATGCCTGAATTTTTTAATTGTCTTTTGCTATTAGATCACATGGTTGTTTGATTCTTTTTTTTTTTTTTTTCTGAAGACTGTTATGTGAAATTGATATCATCTCTCTTGCTAACTATTTACATCATAAAGGAATCGCGTTTTGATGAGGCATATTTGCTTTTATATGTATCAATACAATTTTTTTTCTTGCACGTGATTACATTTTGTTTTCCTTTTCTCATGTGGAATAACTAATATCACTATCTTGTTCCACAGGTAAATTATTGAATTTAAACTTAGTTGGGAAAGTGAATTTGGACGGGACCGTACTTAGTTCCTCCTTTTTCTTTGAGTAATGGCTTCTGTAAGTGTTGTACCTACATCTGGACTACGAGAACAAAGTGGAAATACAGCTGGTGTTGCTAGATTGCCTGATGAAATGAATGATATGAAAATTAGGGATGACAAGGTAAGTGATATTTCTTATCCTGCTCCTCATCTTTTTCATAAATTCATCATCGCCATCATTACCTACCATTTTTCTTTGACTGTTTGATTTCAATAGTATTTACATGAAGATGTTGATTATTTCTCAGGAAATGGAAGCAACAGTTATTGATGGTAACGGAACAGAGACAGGTCATATAATTGTCACAACTATTGGCGGCAAAAATGGGCAGCCAAAACAGGTTATTCTTTTAAAGTATTATGCCCTTTGTTAAAGCAGATTTTGTGGTTGTTTTGAGTTTATGTTGATACAGTTTGTCCCTTCATGGTTGTAGACAATTAGCTACATGGCTGAGCGTGTTGTTGGGCATGGATCTTTTGGAGTAGTATTCCAGGTAAGCTGTTAAGTTAACAAATTGGTGCTGATTTGCACCCATATCTTGGGTTCTGCTAATGTGATGTTTTTGAAGTTAAAAATTCAGATCAGAAACTCAATTTCCTTGTGCTTTCATTTGAATATTCAGGCAAAGTGCTTAGAGACTGGTGAAACTGTTGCTATAAAAAAGGTTCTGCAAGATAGAAGGTACAAGAATCGAGAGCTGCAAACCATGCGACTTCTAGACCACCCTAACGTGGTGTCTTTGAAACACTGTTTCTTCTCAACAACTGAAAAAGAAGAACTCTATCTTAACTTGGTACTTGAGTATGTCCCTGAGACTGTCCACCGGGTGGTCAAACACTACAATAAGATGGGACAAAGAATGCCACTGATATATGTGAAACTGTATTCTTACCAGGTATGATTTGTAGATGTTCCGTTTTTCCTATTTGTGATTTGTGTAGACTTTTTTATTTGTGTACTGCATGTTTGGTATGTAGTTTGCAGGCCATAATTTGTGCCATGTGCTTGTTTTGCCTATCTTTTATTATTTTATTGAATTTAAACATTTTTATTTTCTTACCAACAGATTTGTAGAGCTCTTGCTTACATTCACAATAGCATCGGAGTGTGCCATAGGGACATAAAGCCCCAGAATTTGTTGGTACGTTGTGAAGGGCCTGGTCTTGTTGTTAGTGTAATAAAACAATCTTGATTCAGGTTCTCATTCATTAAATTTATGCTCTTATTGGTGTTGATTTCTCTGATTTAATTTTTCTATAATAGGTCAACCCGCATACTCACCAGCTGAAACTATGTGATTTTGGAAGTGCAAAAGTTTTGGTCTGTACATCTGATTGCTCCCTTTGTTCTTTAGTTTTGTGGATATTCAATTATTTGTTATGCTCATTTTGGTCAAACTGTGGCAGGTAAAAGGGGAACCAAACATATCTTATATATGTTCTAGGTACTATCGGGCCCCTGAACTTATATTTGGTGCAACGGAGTACACCACAGCCATTGACGTCTGGTCTGCTGGATGTGTTCTGGCTGAATTGCTGCTTGGACAGGTTGGTAGCTTCTTTCATATGGTTTATTTCCTATATTTTTCGAGTTACTAATTAGTAAGTACATGTAACTGACATTGTATTTCTTATGATGCCAGCCTCTCTTTCCTGGTGAGAGTGGAGTGGACCAGCTTGTTGAAATCATAAAGGTAATGCTTGCTTGTGAAATTCTCACCAACAACAGGTGCCAGATATTTTTTATTAAATTATCATTGTATCTGTTATATCCCAATGCAGATGCTATTGAAGCATAGCCTACTAGCCGTCCTAATAATTCCAAATGTTTTTTATGATAATCCTCATTGAAAGAAATCAGTTGACTGTTTAAATTTGATGTAATTGCAATCATAACCAACTTAGAGAGAGGATATCATATCGCTAAGATTAGAAAATCCAAAAATTCTGTTATTTTAGATTTTTTTTTTCATTAAAAATAAATTATTTCGTTATCTTTCAGGTTTTGGGTACCCCAACAAGGGAGGAAATCAAGTGCATGAATCCTAACTACACTGAGTTCAAGTTTCCGCAAATTAAAGCACACCCATGGCATAAGGTACTAGCATTATTGCTTCACCTCTTATCTCTGCAATTTGAAGTCATAATGATGGTATAGCATGTTCTTACGTTCATCTATGTATCATTGATCACCAGATATTCCACAAGCGCATGCCCCCTGAAGCTGTGGACCTGGTCTCAAGATTATTGCAGTACTCTCCAAATCTTAGATGTACAGCTGTAAGTACAAACTTTCCAACTAATTGTCCAAGTTGGAATTGCTTTTTGAAGAATTGTATATTTTCCTCAGCATTTTAATCCTAGATACTCATCTGTCTTGCTTGTGATTGCTGTTTGGCACTTGTTAGGCCTTGTGATTTGGCTCACAAAGAAATATTATCTTTGATTTGTGATTCCATGAGATACATTCAATTTTAAAGCTTGTGTTGCTTTGCATTGTATATACCATGATGGAGGAGTTATGATGAATTTTGAGGCATACGTTATGCTCAAGTTT
Organism: Garcia nutans; assembly: GCA_947685225.1. Lineage (NCBI taxonomy): Eukaryota > Viridiplantae > Streptophyta > Magnoliopsida > Malpighiales > Euphorbiaceae > Garcia > Garcia nutans. Next base: position 9,571,686 of record CANTUV010000010.1, on the reverse strand, counting down.
GGAGTTGTTCTTTTGTCAGTTTGCTTTCATCCTTGTACTGTTTTTCATCAATTTTCTTTGTTTTCCTTGCAGTTGGAGGCTTTGACCCATTCCTTCTTTAATGAACTACGTGACCCTAACACTCGCCTACCAAATGGACGTTTCCTTCCACCACTTTTCAACTTCAAACCTCATGGTAATAATGAAAAACATTTTTGAAAATTATTTCATACTCCTGTCTTTGGGAGCACTTGGATATTAGTTGCTGATGTATCTTCTTTCTATGGTCAGAACTGAAGGGCGTTCCAGTTGAGATGTTGTTGAAGCTAATCCCTGAGCATGCGAGAAAGCAGTGTGCTTTCCATGGGTTGTGATGCAGTTCTTTGTAGTTAGTGTCTGCTGCTCGCAGGAAAATGTTGTAGAAAAGTAGCTAGTTCCAAATGATTATATTGAATCACTGTTATGAATCACCTGTTCGTTTATTCCTTTTTTTTTCTATAATTATTTTTTTAGTTTTAATTTATTGTAGAAAGCAGATAAAAAGAGGGTTCTGCATATTACGTGGTCAATCCTCATTGGATGTGCTGACCGTAATTTTGAATTAAGACAATCAACAAATATTCTGTCCATTATATAAATTTCCCTACTATTTGATATTTTATATGACGACAATTTTTTGTATTAACAGAAGCTTTTCTACTCATTCCCTGATGATCTGTCATTGTATGAGCCAAAGAATGCAACTTCAAAAAAGAAAAATGTTGTTTTGCATAATAATGCCACAAGTTTATACAAATAGTATTCCATAATAATTTGTATTTGATGCGCCTGATAAAGACTCTGATTGAGTATTAGGGCAAGTTAGGGATGGCAATGGCGCTAGCAACCCTCCATGCATATATCAAGCAACTTTGCAAACCGCAGATGTTACCCAATATTGGGGAAGCTTGGAATCGTTTGATAATGGAGGAGTGGTTGGGTTTTGGTTAAAATTGTCAGTATGCTCGAGTGTAAATTGGAAGGAAGAAAAGTTAGTTGGGAATTGGGGCGGCAAGCAAGAGATCTGTACTGTAGGGCCTCAAAGTTTATGGGCGAGGAGTTACCAATTTCTTACTTTCTATATCTTTTTTTCCGACCAAAATGCTCTTCAGGCATGCGTAGACTGGAGGTTATGATGCTTGTAAATAATAATGGGAATATGGCCCTTTTTTGAGCCACTCACTTGGTGAAAAATAAAAAATAAAGGAGCTTTATAGCTTAGCCCCGGTCTTCTATATCAGGCTTCCAGTAGTTTGAGAGACTATTATTTTTAAAATATAAAGCCTATAACGAAAAGCCGACAATAGAGTTGCTAATTTCTTAATGAGTCACAGATTCCTTCAGTACTCTTCTGATTTCTGAGTCATACATTTCTTGAAAGAGTTAACTTCATAGCTTAGCCTAGGCTTCCATGTAATGGCTATTTCTATGTCTTGTTTGATCCCTGTGAAATAATAGGTCTTTTCTTTTTCGTAAGGATTTGATAATTATATGATATATTTTGTAATTACAAATTTTAATATGATCACATTTACGTATACTTTGTTGGATTTCATATAATATAATAGGACATAATGTAGTGCTTATTACTTTTAGTTTGTTTATGTTTATCGAGAGTTAATGTGCTTCTTTCCATGCATTCAAAAATTAATCTTTTCAATACCAACCATAGAAATAAAGGTTGATCAACAATATAAAGAGCAAATTCACATAGCCAGACTGAACCAATATTATCAGGGGCGAAGCTAGATTTTTAATAGAAGGGGGCAAAATTTTATTTATAATTTTGACTTTATCTCTGATTTTTTCTACATATTGTTGTCTCAATGCTCACTAAATTAATAATATATATATACACACATACTTATAAATTTATTTGATAATACATAAAAAAATAAAGAGAAAATAATATTATTTCATAAAGATAATTTTTTAAGAAAAAAGTTAAATAAAAAATTATCACATAATATTAAAAGCAGAAATAATAAAATCAAAAATAAAAATCAAAAAGAAAAAAATTAAAAGAATTTTTTTTAAAAAAACTGAAGATTCTAACCTTATGTTATTTTTTAATTTCTTTATTTTTTATTCTGCTTTCAATTTCTTCCTAATCTCTTAATTTATTGGATGAATTTAAGTTAATTTAGTTGAAAAAATTTATCATTTTTCTTATTTTTTTCTCCGTTGAAGAGTATATATTTTTTAATTTTTTTAGAAAAATATATTTATTTGGTAAAAAAAATAATTTGCTGAAATTTTTTTTACTTAATCTAAAAAAGAGATAAAAAAATAATTTAAATTTTGAAGATGAGCAAATAAAAAATTTTAAAAATTTTAAATAGAAGGGGGCAGTTCGCCCTTGAATATTATGATCTATTACTTATGTTTTATTTTACTAGCACTACCAAGCACCAAACACTTGCAATTTCCTAACCCACCGTCAAGAACAAGCACCGCCTTTTGACTGCTGCCATCACTACCACCAAATAAACTAAATGTATAAATATTAGCTTTACATTGAATATCTTATATCATTATATCCTATTAAACACTAATCTAGTGCCGATACGTACTTTACAATCTTTACCTATATCAATCAATAATTAAGTACGGTTCCATACCATATGAGAATTGTGGAGTGTAGCATCCAAAATTTTTAAAAATTTAATAAAATAAATTATAATTTAATTAGATAAATTAAATTAATAATTTTAATAAAAAATAAATGAATTTTAAATAAAAAAGTGATATACATATGTGATATATATGCAAATATACATAACATATACAAAGTCAACAAAAGTCAAAATTTTTAAAAGTCAAAAGTTAAAATGAAAGGAAATATGATGAGCTACAAATGATGTATAAGGAAATGATTATGTAAGTATGACAACTCTAAGTAATGTGAAGAGATGATATATGAGAGAAATTATGAAAAGTGATTAAGAGTTATCTTGAACGTGTTTAAAAATAATATAATATGAATAAGTTGAGAAAAATGACATTTAAAGTGTATGAGACTAGGAGAAGTGATTGAGGTAAGAGCTAATCTTGAAAATTATATGAGAATTGCATGGGGAAAAAAAAGTAAAAGTAGAATATATTGAATGTATATAATCATTAGCTCCAATAAGTTGAAATGAATATTGTTCGTGAAAATGAACCTAAAAAGAATTAAGATGTAAGAATAAGTTTGACCTAATTAAGTTAGGTTATGAATTGAAATAATTTAATAAATTTTAAAGAGGTTGGAATTTGACTAAATGAAATAAAATTGCGACAGTCATATTGGGATAGTTAAATCAATTGATCTGAAATATGGGAGTTACAAGTAATTATTATTATATAATTATATTAAGAATTTGAGAAATATATAATAATATATATGATGTAATATTCTGATATATATATATATGGCTATGAAAGGAGTTAAAATATATTGGTTGTAAATAATTATAAGAAAAATATGTTAACTATATTGTGATGAAAATATATGTATATTTTGAATTGATGAATAACCTGTGAGAATGAATCTTAATAAGAAAAATAAAATTTTGTTGTTGTATACTGATAATCTTGAGGTAATTCATGGTAATAGTATAGAGAGTAAGATCAAGATGGGGATGTGTAGAAAATTATTAAGTTCAGACTTATTATTTGAGAATTGTTATTATTTGTGTTTTTACAGAAAACTATTTATAAATATAAGCAAATTGGTAATTAAATAGAGATACAATTTTGGTAATGACTATGATGGCGGAATAGTCAGTGTTAAGATATAAGTTATTAACATTTAAATTTAAAGTTACGAGAATATATTTTTAAGATAATAAAGTCATCAAATATTTTGAATGTAATAGATGTGTGGTGTATATATACAAAAGAGATGAACTAATTTTATCTAGTAACAATTCGGTTATGATTGTTTGATTAAATAAAAGGTATAATGATGAGTTATGAAAATTATGAAAATATTTTTGAGAATGACTCTAAGATGGAGAGGAGAAATTATGTGATTTGATGAAATAATTATTTAATGAGATGATTAATTTCATATGAGATTTTAAGATTTTATTTTGAGTTGGATGATTTATCACGGTATTGAATAATTTCGAGAACGAAATTATTTAAAGGGGAGATAATTGTAACTTTCGAAATTTTTAAAAATTTAATAAAATAAATTATAATTTAATTGAATAAATTAAATTAATGATTTTAAATGAAAAATGAAGAAATTTTAAATAAAAAAAGTGGTAGATATATGTGATTTATATACAAAATATACATAACATATACAAAGTTAACAAAAGTAAAATTTTTAAAAGTCAAAGTCAAAGTCCAATGGCATTTTTATAATTAAACTTTAAAAATTTAAAATTATTTAAAAATTTTAAAAATAAATAATTTTGAATGGAAGTTATATTTTTGAAATTTTAATTAATTAGTTAATTAGTTAATTAAAAATATATTAAATAATATATATAAGGTGAAAATTGAAAGTGGAAAGAAAGAGAAAATATTTTTTGATCTTCTTCTTCTTCTTCTCTCCTTCTAGCTGAATTGCCATAGCCATGGAACTCAAGCTTTTTACTTCTTCCATGCTTCAAGAGTTGAAAGAAATTCAAGGTTTTAAGTGAAGATTTGGAGTTTCCTACTTGAATCAGTAAGTTTACTCACTTTTTTTTTTGAATTTTCATGAGAATAAGAATATGATTATTTTGAATTTGTGAAGTAGTATGATTTAATTGTTGGAATTTATATGTATGAAGTTATTTTAAGTGGTTAATAATGATTTTAAGATTAGATTGAAGAAATTGTTAAGTTTGAGTAAAAAACTAAATATTGGTGAAGAGAGAAAATTTTGGATTATGAAATTTTTGAGTTTGTGAAATTATGAATTTTAACTGTGCAAATTAATTCTAAATGAACTGTTTTGATGCATAAACAAGTATTTTAAAGTCAAATGTTGAATTTGACTAAGTTTGATTAGAGTTTGGGAATGAAAATATTGATTTAGGGTTTTGGAGAAGGGCGTTTTTAAAGTTGGCAAATTAATTGGTTTTATTTTTTAAAGCATGTTCTTTAGTGATAAAAGTGATGAATATAAGTTTGAAATGATAATTGGATTGAGTTGGAATGAAAAACTTTCAATGAGGAAGGTTATTCCATTTTAGGGTTTTAAATATAAGTGTGCGTTTATATAATATAATTATTTTAAATATATTATAATATATTTTTAATAATATAAATAAGCTTAAACATACCAAATTGAATGATTTAATATGGTTTTTCAAAGTTAAAGTGATGTTAGCCTTAACTTTGAAATTTTAATTTGAATGATATTTAATTATGGTTTAAGATTGAAGGTGCCTTTAAATGTGATACTAAATAATTATTTATGATAATATATAGTATAGAAATTGAGGAGACTTAATTTGGTCAATCCAAGTATTGAAGTGCAAGTTGAAAGAGAAGGTTGGTGTTAGTTTTGTGGTTTGCATTTGGTTGCTTTTAGAGGTAAGTACAAACTTTGAATAAATTGGGTATATTTGCATAATATTTGGGCTTAACACATTTTGGTTGAAAAATGTGTTAAGTTATTTGATGCATTGAATATGCATGAACATTGTGCTATGTTATATGATTTGTTAAGAATGCATTATATGCATTATGAAAAGTCATTGATAATGGCTAAATTGTGTAAAATATGTGCATAATGTAAAAATGATCCAAAGTATTTGGGTAATCTCATTTGTTATTTATGCATTAAAGGCATTGTTAAAAGCAATTGATAATGGCTAGATTGCATAAAATGTGACTTATATGTGAATTATATGAAAATATCCAAAATATTTGGGTAATGTGCTTTAATGAAAAATATAAGATATTATAATGATATATTGAGATATGATGAAATGTGATAAATTGAAATAAAATGATATTGATATGAATGAGAAAAATGAGAAAAGAGGCAATGTGCCTAATTGATAATGAGAAAAGAGGCAACGTGCCTAGTTGATAATGAGAAATGAGACAATGTGCATAGCTTGATTATGAAAAAATGAGAAAGAAATTGATGATAAAAAATGTAAAATAATTGTGTACCTAGTATATTATTTAATTTTCAGAGTTCTGTGTTTGGCGGGCATACCTATGAGGTTATCCGCATTATTTGCCTTCGGGGCTAACTTTTGAGCAATTATTTGATTTGCTTTCTGGGCTAGACGCTTAGCATCACTGCGACATGATTTGCCTTCGGGGTTAGCTTTTGAGCAATTACTTAATCTATCTTTAAGGCTAGACGCATGGTGTCAACTTAGACTAAAATAGTAACTCTGAAATTTAAATGACATATTAAATACTTTGGGCTCATGCTTGTGTTTGTTCTTATGTAAATTATTATTTTTTTAGAAAGGTGGACGACACCACCACAATTTTTATTAAATGATATAAGAATATGTTTAAAAGTGAGTTTGGATGCCACATTGTGACAAAGCATTTCGCATTGGTATTTCTTTATAGTTTTATTATTATCAAAATTTGTGCCTCTAAACTTTTAGTTTAGCTCAATTGTGATTTATTGTGCAAGTGACAGGGGCAATTCGGTAGAGCTGAAGTGTTCTACTAGACCAAGTCAGGTCTAGATTGAGATTGCTTATTGAGTTGATTTTGCTACGTCAAGATCCGAGCCATTTTGTCATCATGCATATATATATATTATATTATAGTATAATTTATTGTGATGTATTTTATAATTATATTTTTGGAGAATAAATTATAAATTATAAAAAATATTTGGATAAATTATATAATGTGGGGTTTTACATGTGTTTTAACATAAATATATGTATATGTTTAAATGTTTTGAAAAATGTGGAGAAATTGAGAATTTGGGATGAAAGGTATGTTTTATTGTGTATTGAGAGTGTTTTTTTGCAAGTTATGTTTCGTTAAATTTTTGGGATGTCCTATTTATAGACAAAATTTTGACAAATTTTTTCAGTGATATTTATATAAAATGTTTATTTTGAAACCTATAATCTATAAAAAATATTTTATTTACTATTTAAATATACATTTTAATATATTTGAGATTTAAAATTGATAAAGTATAAATTTTTATAAAATCGGATTGTGACATTCTTATACCGCATATGTATATTTTATTTATATTGAATATATATACTGTATGTATATAAAATATAAGTGTGTTACCTGATGTTGGTCCGAGGACTAAATTTAAATGGTTGAAATATTTCTTCTGCTAAAAAATTCTGTTGTTTTGTACATAATGAATTGAACTGAAATGGAAGATGTTGTGGCAGAACATAAAAGACAAAGATATTGTCCAAGATCTTCAATTATGGAGTAGTAGATGTTGCTATTCCGATTCATACTTTAATGTTTTTGTCACACACTCACACACAAAATATAATATCCAACATATATAATTATATAATATAAAAAAATAAGATATCTGAAATTTCCATATTTTTATTGAGATCTCCGTTTATTAAAACTTTGAATTTAATGGAAAAAACATCTTTATATATATATCATATATATGTATATATATATATATATTCACCACAAGATTACATAGTTATTTTAATGTACTCAAGTCATTACAACGAAATATAATCAGTGAGCAAATCTTGAAATTTTTTCAGGCAAAAATATAAAATCTCCCAGTTGATAACCAATCTTTGGATGGAAGCAAAGGTAATAACTAGCTAGGCTGAACTTCATTGGCTATCAGCGAAAGAGGCAACTGTGAAATCCTGACTGCTCAAAATTTTTTACATCCTTCAATTTGGTCGGTTACAGAATCTGCAAATCTTGACAAGGAAATATAACAATGAAACTCCAAAACATTCAACAATAATATTGGAAACATGGATGTGTACTAATTCCTTAAACTTCCATAGTTTCATTAAATTGATTTCTTTTTTGGCTGAAGGCACAATCCTGAAATTTTTTGGTCTGGGTTATTACATATAATAGTAATAAATTGTCCGAACAAAATTGAAATTTTTGTGAATTTGGGATATTATGATATTGAAATTGTTCAAATAACTACTTATTGGCTACTGATTGGTGGCCGATGAAAGTGAAAGTTATGGGAAGAACATGGGTGGGAGGTCTTATTGACTCTTGTTATTCCTTTAACCTTTTTCCAGAACTAGCATATGCACACTCCACATCCTTTGAAAAAAGGCCAATGCTAATATGGAATTTGGTCGGTTTCCGCCTCCAAAACCAATTAAAAATCATTTCAAGGTTCAGTTGTTTTTGAATTTCACCTTCACTATGTATAAATATATATAAAGGATTCAGCCTTTGTGATTCTGCATGAATTCCAATGCCACAAACCATCTTTAGCAACTTGCTGTAGTAGTGCTCATATGCACCTCACCTAAACCGTTAATAACTTAAAACAAACCACCACCCACTTGCTTCTTTCTTTCACCTGCTTCCCATAAGTCAGGGTGCATTTTCTTGTCAGATAAATTTGTGTCTTCTGAGTTTTGATCTATTAAGTGATAGAGACAGAGCCATTTTGGACAGGGTTGTTTGAGTTTCCATCAATAACAGATTCTCCATTTTTTTTTCTCTTCGTTTCATATTTTTTTTCCAAGTTTGGTCTCAAAATGGGATTTTCTTATGTTTCATTGCTTGTATTCTGCACTTACTTCCTATGTTTCTTCTTTGGCATTACCCAAGCTAGGTGGCATCATTACCATAAAAAACATAAGCATAGTCACTTTCACTTGCACTCTCACTCTCACAGAGTTTCCACAATTTCTGAACCTCCCTCTTATCCACTTGATTCTTCTGTTTCGCCTCCCATTTATTCGCCTGAGCCTGATAATTATCCCTCTCTTCCACCTGACTTTCCTACTCTGCCTCCCACTCCACCACCTAAGCCTTCTAATCGTCCATTTCCTCAACCTGAATCTGTTACTCTGCCTCCCACTTCACCTTCTGAGCCTGCTAGTCCACCTGATGAGTACAATTCAGGATTGCTTGATGTGCGAAAATTGGGGGCTGTCGGTGATGGAATAACAGATGATACAGATGCATTCAAGATGGCATGGGAAACAGCCTGTAGCCAATCGAATTCTGCTGTCATTTATGTTCCTTATGGCTTTAAATTCATGATTCAGTCCACAATTTTTACAGGTCCTTGTGAAGGTGGTATAAGATTTCAGGTAGTGTACTTCAGTTCCTCTCAGGTTACCTTTTTATGCTTCTTGATGGCTAAAAGGACTAACGCATGTTATATGTTATGGCCACTACAAAGGTTGACGGGACTATTGTGCCTCCTGATGGACCAGAATCCTGGCCACAAAAGAACAGTAAGAGACAGTGGCTGGTTTTTTACAGAATAAATGAAATGTCACTAGTAGGAGGAGGTGTAATAGATGGCAGAGGAGAAAAATGGTGGGATCTTCCTTGCAAACCCCACAAGGTATGGACAGATCAACTTTATTATTAAAGACATCTCTAAATTTAATTGTTTGCACTAATTCATTACATAAAATGTAATGATACAGGGAATAAATGGAACTACATTGCCTGGACCTTGCGACAGTCCAATTGTAAGTTTGCACAATTTCTATTACATCTTCAATTTTAATACAAAGTTGTAACACAAAATTTAATGCAGGCTATAAGGTTCTTTATGAGCTCCAATTTGACTGTTCAAGGACTTAGAATAAAAAATAGCCCTCAATTCAACTTCAGATTTGACGGCTGCAAGAATGTTCATGTAGAATCCATTCACATTACTGCTCCTGCCTTAAGTCCTAATACTGATGGAATTCACATAGAAAACACCAATACTGTCGAAATATATGATTCAGTCATCTCCAATGGTCAGCACACAATCTCATATATCTTTTTCCTTTGTTTTTATTTACCTCTCATTATTCATTGCACTCACACATCAACTGCTTTTGAATAAAACATTATATTAAAAATACTGATTTGAGGTTATTAAATTTTAGTTTTAAGGTGAATTTCCATGATATATCATAAATTTTTTTTTATGACGGAAGAACCCTCAGCCGCTACCTTTTGGGCTTGCACCGAGTAAACTTCCACTCCTGTATAGTAGCCCGCAAGCTATACAAGAGAGTTAACCAGCCTAGGTTGCCCATAGCTGACGGACTCAAATTGAGATAGCAAGCAGTCTTTTGTAGAATTTGAACCCGTGACCAAATAATCTTGGGGCTCGCTATTTACTGCCTCAGCTAGAGGTTGTCCCCTAATATGTCATAAAATTTTAAAATAGCTAAATAATATTTTAGAATTGTTATTTCTAACATTACTTTATTTTTCTTTTTTTTTTAAATAACTAAAAATATATCAGTAATATTTTATCATGAATATAAACTGTAATTAAATTTACTTATTGGATTATCTTATTACAGGTGATGATTGCATATCGATTGGGTCAGGCTGTTACGATGTAGACATAAGGAACATTACCTGTGGACCAAGTCATGGAATAAGGTAATTAATTGTATGTATTAATTGATATCGCTAACTTGTAAATAATCAACCTCATCCTTAATGAATCTTTATACTGATCAATTTCTTCTTCTTCTTCTAATGAATATGTAATATCAGCATTGGGAGTTTAGGCAATCACAATTCACGAGCCTGTGTAGCTAACATAACAGTTAGAGATTCAGTGATTAAAGTATCAGATAATGGAGTTAGAATCAAGACATGGCAAGGTGGATCAGGAGCAGTATCAGGAGTAACATTCAGTAACATTCATATGGATAATGTAAGAAATCCAATTATCATTGACCAATTTTATTGCCTGACTAAGGAATGCACAAACCAGACCTCAGCAGTTCTTGTATCAGACATACTGTATGAAAATATAAAGGGGACCTACAATATTCGAAGTCCACCAATGCATTTTGGGTGTAGTGATTCAGTGCCTTGCACAAACTTGACAATTTCAGATGTGGAACTTCTTCCTGCCCAGGGAGATTTAGTATTGGATCCATTTTGTTGGAATGCATATGGAGAATTGCAGTCACTAACAATTCCACCAGTTTCTTGTTTAATGGAGGGAGCTCCTCAATCTTTAGTGACTAATGAAATGAATTATTGTTGACCCATATGATAAGATTCAATTTTAAACACTAATAATAGTCTTCAAATATTTTAATGCTTTCTCTCTATATATATTAGAAAATTCTTATCTATGTGCATCTCGTTAATGAAAAACAAATAAAAAATAATTATAAAAAAATAAATATAAAAAAATAAATAATTTTATTAGTCTAACATATATGTGAATATAAATATATATATCCATACACATAATTGAAAGAGAAACCATGGCATGGATATTATTAATATGGTGTACTAGGATCATGTATCTTTGATTGAGTAATCATTATGGAATTAATGCTGAATTTTAATTACCTCCCCGCAATAATAATTAATAATAATAGATATAAACTGAATATCTTGGTTTCCTAGAAAAGGAATATATATATATATATATATATGTGTGTGTGTGTGTGTAACGTGTCTAGTTTATCAACTTAATTGAGCTCAAAAAAAATCAACTTAATTAATTTTCTGAAAAATGCATAGCTTTATTAACGTGTCTAGTTTAAGCACTCAAGCAAATATATATAAAAAAAGGCACGTAAAACAAAGAATTATTCTAATAATACATAAGTGTGGAAAAGAACCGGCTTTCAACTGCATAGCATTCATGATTAATTGATAATCGCATCTACTCAAATATTTGGTGCATGTATATCCGTTACAAAAATAGTGCGTGTTTGGTAGATTACAATGCAGGAAATTATAATATATATAATATATTATATATAATGAATTTTTAATTCATTCTTTTATTAATTTTATTTGATCGTATAATTAATTTATTTTCAATTCATAGTACAAACTTTTGAACTAAATTGACAAAAAAAAAGAGAGACACTTATCACTTATATTACTCATCATTTGAAATTTAAATTGAAAGATTTAGACACTTATCACTTATCTGAATAATTAGATTTACATTTAACGACAATAAAATTATTTTCAGAATTAAGGCATCTCAATTTTAAAAATTTAACCAAAAAAATTTGTTAAAAAATAAAATTAAAAATAAAAATTAAAAATTAATATGAACAAAAAATATCATGATATTTCTCCATGTATGAGATGATAACACCACCTAATCTTTTATTTATAATACTAAAATTAAAAAATATTAGCCCAAGCAGAAAATTTTAAGATAGGCTTGATTTATAACTCTACTTATAGACTATGTTAATTATGAATTTTAATTTAAAAATAAAATTTAATTAAAATTATTTTTTAAAATATTATAACTTAAATTAATTTTTTATTGACCTAATCTATGATTAGAGATATGGACTAAGTCCATAATAGAATTTTTTTTTTAACATAATATTATGTCACATATTTACTCTTATTTTGTCACGTGTCATAATTTTTTAATTTCTTAAATTAATTGTTTTGAGTATTTATTTAGAGATATTTATTGTTGCAGATATTTATTTAAAAAATTTAATAATGACAATAATTAGTAATTAAATATATTTATTAAAAGAGTTTAAATAAAATTAAAATATTATATTTCATATTATTGGTAATAATTAGTTATTATCTAATAATAAAATGAACAATAATTAATTTAAAATACCTTTATCAAGTTAATTTAATTATTTTTATGCCATATATATCAATTTATGTATGCTACGTAATATAACAATCATATTAATATTTATATAGTTGAGTCATCTTTGTCTCAAATTGGAGCTACAGTTTGATTTACTTTTACTAAAAATAATTACCATATTAATATTAATTAAAAAAACAAACATATAAAATTAATAATAAATTTCCTCAATTGATATTTATTTTTATAATAGTTAAAATTAAAATTGATATATATTTATGGTGAATTATATATGAATAACAATAACTACTAACTTTTACTAAATATAAAAAACACAAAAAAAGAGAATTAAAATAGGACTATAATATTTTATTTGATATTGATAATAATTATATTTATTTGAATAGTTTAATCTTATGTAATTATATAAAAAACACACGAAAAAACTAAAAACTTTACTATTATTCTATTCAGTTTTAAAATAATTATACTATTGATTAATTAATATACAGATAATGTATATTTTTACTTTTATTTTTGATGATTTTTTTATATTTCGTTTGATCTATTATTTATTTTTTTAATTGATCATGATATTTGCAATTATGATGTAGATGATTACTATATACCATTTAATTTTATATTATATTTTCTTTTATAGCATTAAAAGAGATCTTTATTAACATTAAGTTAGGATTATTGATTACATCGGGTTATCATCGGTGAAAACATATTGACAAAAAGAGATTTTAGATTTTCGTTAGTAATCATTAAGGGGTATAATTTTGAAATGATCAAAAATTGCTAAAACGATGTTTACATAAGTAATCATCCACATGAACATATAATATTGTAATAAGATTTAAAATTAATATATATATATATTGAGTAAGCGTACTGGCAGCATTGCATGTGAGTTTTTCCAGTTATATTAATTAACAATACTATCACAAATTAACACTCATGGCACTATTTTCATGTTAATGTTTAACAAAAGTATTGAGCATTTAATATGGTTATAAATATATACCCACCAAAATATGCAATTAAGTAATGATCATTGATTCATTGATGTTCATGGAACTGAAATCCAGCTTATAAAATTTAGAGAATAAATTAATAATGGAAACGATGCAGTCGCCCAAGAACCCTACTAGGAGATGCGGGGGAAGCATGCAAGATCATTATCGATAATCTAAGGTATGGTTTTCTTATTATTGAAATAACATATAATATTAGAAAGTAGAATATTCCAACTTTCCAAATGTCATGTGAGATGAAAGTGAGGGAGAATAATTAGTCTTTTAGATAAACTAATTAACAATAAGGGAATTACATACTAAAACAAATGCAAGCAGAGAATAAATAAATAATTAATAAATGGTGAGACTGTGAGAGTTTGTCGATCCCTTTCCCAGCACTAACATTTCATAATCATAATGGGTAGCTGCAGAATTGGGGGGAAAAGCTTTTTCACTACCTCTCTAGCACGCCAGTAGACTACTATAATAACTATACCCTCAGAAATAATATGCCCACCCACAACAGTATTTATACATTAGAAAAATACTTTATTTATACTAGACTGAACTATATTCTGCAGGTACCATTGTTAAGTTATGTATGATGCATTTTGTCTAACCATATACTCAATTAATGAGTATAAACATCGTTTTAAGTATTTAAAGAAAGATTTTTAATAACGCGAATGATGAGAAACATTGAGCTTTAACTAATGCCTATTTATAGATGCAATTAATATTTTTGTTGGCAATTTATTCTTAATTGAAATTGAAATTTTTATAATTTCATTGTCTGAAAAAACAGTATTTTTTCAAAAGAGAATAATTAATGTTGGTGCAACATTCTTTGACCTGACCTGTAGACATATATATACATTTCTTGCTCTGAAAAAGTGGGAGTCGGTGCACGAGTTAAAATCCAATTGTCACCCACCAAATTTGCCTTTTTAAAATGAACAACTTGGCAGTTGGACTTGGCTGTGTTCGACTCGAAGAGACTCCGAGTTTTAAATTTTTTTTTTAAAAATAAAAAGTAAAGAGCAATCAAACAGAAAAGGAAAGGGCGGAATAAGACAAGGAATAAGATTAATTAGGCGTAGATACGAGAGATTGAAGGTATGGGAAAGCTGGGAGAGTGCGGAAATTAATAACCATTCCTTCACCTTTTTAAGTTACTTTTTCCTACCAAAAAGAGATATCACCAATTTAGTACTTCATTCATTTATATATATATACTTATATATATGAAGATAAACAGATGATAAATACAAATAAAGATAACGCTTTTTTCTTATTAATTATGAGTAATACCCAAAACTTTAAATCCGAGACCTAAAAGCTACAAGCCACTAAACTAAAGTTTTCATGGCTAATATGAAGTTTTATTATTATCTCATCAAGCTAATAGTTTAGTAATTAAGTAACTATATTTCATTATGCATACAGTGACGTATTATTATCATCATTACTGTTATTATTATTATTATTAACCATGCCAAGTGTGCAAGAAAAAAATGTTTCCCATTATAAAATATACCCAAAAAAATTATTGGCAAAAACATACATGGTCTCTTAAAACCTGATGTTTGCCGTTCAAAGTGCGAAGCCCATTTAATTTAAGCAATTATTGGACCTGACCCTCTCTTGTTTGTGTAATTGAAATGAACGGTGACAGAGGATAAGGCCCATTATTAATTGGTCCATAAATTTCTAGCTGAGAGCAAGGGTGTGAAAGCCTAAGGAGTGCTGACACCCAACATTTAAACAAGGGAGTCTTACAACAAATATCAGAAAAAATAAAAAATATATTTTTTTTTATTTTTTTTAAATATGTTTAATTTTAAAAAAAATTATAATTAATTTATAAATTTATGAGATTTACATCATTTATTATAATTTTATCATGGTTTATTATGAATTTATAATATATATAATAATTTTTATAAATTTATTTTAAATTTATTATATATTTTTACTTTCAGACTTGTTCCATTGTAAAGCAAGTTTCACTTTGGGATAAACTTGGGATGTCTCTCTTTGATTTTGCTACTTCAACAAATGACAATCTTTTATTATAGAAAATAAAATTTAATTTTTCTTTTATTTTTTGACAGCATTTTTATTTATAAAAAATAATTTAAAATAAAAAATAAATGTAACATTTTTATTTTTTTTATTAAAATTTAATTTTTTAATTTATTGAGAATTAATGTGTAATTAAAATAATTTAATATTTTTTAATATTTTATATAATTAAAAATTAATTTAATAAATTATTTATGTAACTAAATAATTTTATTATTTTATTTTAAAATAAATTAATATATTAAATTTAATTATTAAAAATAAAATAAATATAAAAATAAGATTCATTAAAATAAAACTCGACCAATATCAAATTTCATTTTAAATTGTGCCCCACTTTATACCATATGGCATATTAATGAGATCCCTGTTGGAGGTGCTCTAATTGGATTTTGAACCAACCAGGTTCGCCAGCCCTTTTTCTCTCATCAATATATTGAGGAATTTTAACGTTGAAAAACAAAAAGGGTAAAAAAAAGGTAACATTACACGATTGACCCATTAGGCCATTATTATAATTTATAAATGAACCTTTTTGGGTTGTTTGCCTGAGCAATTCAGTCCATAGTTAGAGAAACCCCACCAAAAACTTATGTCGGCATTCTTTATCATTTAATAACTACAGTTCATAATAATAATAATCCCTCGTTACCTATTTTATTATTATTATTTTTTTTAATAAAGGTGGACGGCACTACCGGCAAAATTTATTAATATCTCAAATAGGAATAAATATTATCAGTCAGTACAGAGCCCTTAATAAATTTGGACAAAGATATGAATGAGTCAAAAGTTCTAGAGATCTTATTAATACGAGAATAATAAGCTAAAAAATGGACAGATTGGTTACCCTTACGATAAACATGGGAGATGGTAACAGAAGGGGAGAGCTTGATCAACCAAAAATATTCAAAAGGGATAAAATTTTGGCGGTTGGCCATATCAACCACCTGGATGGAGTCCACTTCAACAACAATCTGATTGTAGCCCAAAGAAAAAATTCATTGAAAACTGTGAAATAAAGCTTGTATCTCAGCATTGAAAGGAGAAGATGCCTGTAAAATAAAACATTTTCCAATTATAAAGTGACCATTATCATCACGCAAGATGGCACCACCTGTGGCAAAAGAATACGAGTAAGACGCATCAACATTTAATTTGACATATTCACTCTTCGGCCTCTCCCACCGGACTAGGGATGGTTTCCGAATCTGCTTCCCATAATCAGATGGAAGAATGTCTGCCAGCATGGAATTATGGACTGCAAACTTCTGTGAAGATGTGGCCACTCCCCAATGAAGAAGAGTTTTAGAAATGAGAAGTTGCATAGTATTCATATCAACGGCAAGACCTCCCCAAATCATTTTGCAATAAGCTAGCCAAATAGAATACATAACAACCAATGGAATAAGACGGCAAAGCTTGCTGCGAAGATTATTCGAATTAGCATTCAGCCACCAACAAGTCAACTCACCCCGAAGAGTAGAGGAACGACTTCGGTCGTGATGAATGATAATGGACCTGTAAAAAATCTAGATTTTATAGATCCAGTCACAATGAAAGAAAACATGATCTGCAGTAGCCTCTCCTTTGAGACAGAAAGGGCAAGCCGAAGCAAGCTGAACCACTATGCGCTGTAGCTTAGCAGGAAGCGGTAAAGCAGTATTAACAACCTTCCAACCAAAAATAGAATATCGCAAAGGAATAGAAGAATCCCATAAGGATCTAGAAGAAAGAGACCTGCTTTTCTTAGGCCGAATAATATCATAAACATCACCAAACTTGAAGTTAAAATCAAAATCTCGAAAGCAATTGAAGAGTAAATCATCATTCAACCTCATATTTTTGTATTTGTCATAAGTCCGGCATATGCGTTTCCATCCATGAGAATCTACAGGAAGAAAAGACATGTTACTTTTTCGTTTGTATTTACCATGCATGTAACGGGCCCATAGAAAATCAGCCCTCTAAAACATCCATAGATGCTTAAGAGAAAAAACTTCCTGAACCAAACTCAAAGTCCGAACACCGATTCCTCCCTCCTCTGTTGGAATAGTAAGTCTAGAAAATCGGATCCAGTGATGCTTGGTAGTGTCGCCTCCGGATCCCCAAAAAAAAATTAGCAAACTTTCGTTTTATAATATCAATCACTGGCTTTGGAATCAACACCGAGCTCATCATGTGTAAAGGGAAAGATGCAAGGACATGATTATTATTACTCCAAAATTATTAGCTTAATATTATTATTTTGAATATACTACCAAAATTTTAGTTTAATATTATTATTTTTAATTAAAATATATGAAAATTTTTGATTTTTTATAATTATAAATATATAATTATATTATATGTTATTTGAGATTTTTGGTTTATTATTTTTTTGAAAGTTATTTTTGTTCAGAACTGAGCAGAAGGACCACTGCTGCATGTGCAAATCATTCCTTAAAAAAAACAGTGTGAAAATTGTCTTATGATGAAAATTGTTTGGTATATATGAACGCAAAGAAAAAAAAAATGGAACTACGGAAATTGGGAAACAGGTAAATACATATGTTATGGCCATAAATTGTATTTTTTACGTATTCAACTTGTACTCTAATAGCTGTTTTAGTTCAAAAGAGATGAGCACTATACGTAATTTATTGTTGATTATTTATTTTATTCTATAATATATAGCAAATTTAATTTTTATTAACTGTACACTTTATTCTTGAATTTATTGCATGAATTAGCTTTAAAATATGAAAATCGATTAAATAATAAATATATAGATATATTATATTATTATAAAATAATTAAAATATCACTAGAAATTTATTGTATACCTGTGTGTAGTCGCTCACTCCTTTAAAATTAACAATTTCATTCCTAAAAATTTAACTATAAGATTATCATTTTTTTTCTTTAGTTATCTTAATGCATAATATTTTAAAATTATTTTTATATTTTAATTTCCTTATACCTTTAGAATTAAATTGTAAATCAAGTTAATTTTTTAATGAATATATAAATTAATTGAAGAATATAATAAGCCTCGTGATTCATGCTCTACATGAAAGGAAATAGGGAACTAGCAGAAATCTTTGCTGGAAGATAATGTCGCAGCTCTTGACTACGACGATAATGCATTCATGAGGAATAAAGAAAAAAGTAAAGAAAGTGTTTAAAAAAAAAGTAAAATACAACATATATAATGGAGTTGTATTTTAAGAAAAAAAAAGAAATTCTATTATAAACTGGGTTTATTTTATTATTTATTGACTCAATTAATTATAAATTTTGATTAAAATTATAATATTAAAAAATAATCTTTATTAATTTTTATTTTTAAATTAAAATTTTTTATTAATCGAATCTATATGCGAAGATATTGACTCTTTATAAAATATAATTTTTTTAAAAAAAATCAAAATTAAAAAAAGAATGAAAGTTACAGAAACTAAAGAGATAAGAGAATAGGATGATGCTATTTGTTTAAGGATTAATTACGGAAATTAAACATCTTAAAAATATTCAATTTTAATTTTAATTTAGTTATGTACTTTTGCAGCTTCGCTTCAATTAATGATCCAATTTTGAATTTATTTTTATATATATCTTTTGTCTTAAAATATTTATGAAGAGTATTTTTACTGCAATTAAAACTTATTCAAAATAAATTTAAATATATTTAATTTATATATATTTAAAAAGTTATTTTTTTGAGATATTAATTTCAAAAAAAATGGAAGCCTTATCATTAAAAGTAAAACTTTTATAGAGTAAACAAGTTATTTCAACAATAAACTTCTAATTAAATCGGATGTAATACATTTTTTTATTGAATCTTAAATTGGGCTTTAAATAGCATTTTACAAAGCAACATAATTCATGTTAGCTACTGCTATCAACTAAAACTAAAATAAGTCAAAACAGTTCTCTCTCCTATTGACTAAGACTTATTGAATAAAAAAACTAAATGCTCGTAACTTCAAGCAACTAACTTCAACAATAAAGACCCTTTCAATCCCTCTCTTAAATTAGCTGCAGAATGCAGTTAGTTTACACCAGTGAGATCACACATTCCCATATACTCTTTAAGTCTCTGAAAAGCTTTGTGCTATAGTGCCTTGGTCATCACATCTGCTACTTGCTCTTGAGTTCCACAATAAACTAACTTAATTTTTCCATCTTTTGCAAGGTCTCTCAAGAAATGAAAACGCACCCTGATGTGCTTGCTTCTTCCATGCATTACTGGATTTTTTGAGAGTTTAATTGTGGAGGTATTATCACACGTGATGGTGATATTTCCTTATTGAACATGACTCAAATTTCTAAAAATCTTTCTCATCCATACAGCCTGACATGCACAAGCAGCAGCTGCCACAGACTCTGCTTCGGTGGTTGAAAGTGTAACAATTGGATATTTTTTCGACATCCAAGACACAACACCTGCGCTCAATAAGAAAATATAACCTGATGTGCTTTTGGAATCTTCTTCATCACCAGCATAATCCGAGTCTGTGAAAACAAGCAAATCTTCTTCCCTTCCCTTCTTGTAGAAAATACCATGACTGGTAGTCCCCTTCAAATAAAGCAGAATTCTCTTAGCAGCTTGCAAATGTAAATTCAGTGGTTTTTGACATGTACCTGCTGATTAAGTTCACACTAAACATGATGTCTGGATGTGTAGTTGTAAGATACATTAAGCTTCTAATAATTTGCTTGTAGTAGGTGTCATCCACAGCAATTCCATTAACATCCCTACTTATTTTAAAACCCAAAACAATTGGACTACTTACAGGTTTGCTTTTTGACATTCCGAACCGCTTCAATACATCATTAACATATTTTCTTTGACAGAAGAAAACCCCATATGGTTTCTGCAACACTTCAATTCCAAGGGAGAACCTCATCTACCCTAAGTCAGTCATATCAAAGGCTTTCATCATGGAATTCTTGAAGTCAATCATCATACCTTCATCCTCGCCAGTGTAAATTAAGTCATCCATTATATGCTAACGATCAGCAGTTTTCCTTCACTACTTCTCTTAGTGAACAATGTTTGCTCATTTGGACACTTTTTGAAATATTCTTCAATGAAATGAGACTCAATTCGACTAAACTAAGCTCTTGGAACCTGTTTTAAGCTGTACAGAGCTTTGTGCAACTTGTACACTTTGTGCTCACTTCCCTTCCTTACATACCCCTTTGGTTGCTCAATGTACACATCCTCGTTGAGTTCACCATGGAGAAATGTAGATTTGACATCTAATTGAAGAATGTTCCACCCTCTGCATACTGCAAGTTCCACAATCATTCTTACAGTGTACATCCAAGCCATTAGAGCAAAAAGTTCAGTGAAATCAATCCCCTGCTGTTGAGAGTATCCATTTGCCACTAGTCGAGCTTTATACTTATCAACTTCACCATGCTTATTTAGTTTTGTCATGAAGATCCACTTAATACCAATGGTTTTAGCTCCAGCTGGCAGGTTCATGAGCTTCAAAGTCTGATTTTTTTTTTCAATGGATTTTATTTCACTATCCATAGCCTTTTCCACTTTTCTTATCTCACAGCATCTTGGAACACAATAGGGTCTTCGGCTGCAACATTTTGTATCATATAAGCTACTTCCTCACCTTCACTTAGTCCTTCTCCGCTAACATAATCCCTCATCCATGGCGGCTGCCTTCTTTCTCTCCCTTGAGCTACCACACCCTGAGAACTGCCCTCACCATTCCTAGCTTCACTATTTTCACCACCCTCATTATTTTTCATCACTACTATCAAACTCCATATCACTATCTGACCCATCACCATCACCATTATCATTTTCCTCACCTCTATTTTCTCCCTCACTTTCTTCATCACTCTGGTCATCATCCCCCCATACTAACTCTGCCTTAATTTGCTCTTGAAAGTTTTTTTCCCATTCCCAGCTCCTTTCTTCCTCCAACACAACATCCTTCCTAACTACAATTCTTTTAGTCTTAGGATCAAATAACTTATATCCTTTCGACTCTTTACTAACACCCAAAAGAATACAAGGAAATCTTTTATCATCTAATTTACTTCGCTTTGCTTTCAAAATGTGCACATGTGCCACACAACCCCATACTCAAAAGTGATCAAATGATGGTTTCACTCCGCTCCATGCTTCCTGAGGAGTGATGTTTTTTATTGCAAGAGTAGGACACCAGTTTAGCAAGTAGAACGTCCAGTTTATAACTTCAGTCCAGAATGGTTTAGGCACCTTCTTGGAAGCTAGCATGCAACGTACCATGTTCATTACGGTCCTGTTCTTCCTCTCGGCAATGCCGTTCTAATGAGGTGTGTAGGCAGTAGTAAGTTGTCATTTGATCCCTTGTTCTTCACATAATGCTTTGAAATTGAATGAAGTGAACTCGCCACCTCTATCTGTCCTTAAACATTTGATGGACTCTTCTGCTTCTTTTTCCACCATCTTCTTAAAGTTTTTAAAACATTCCAAAGCTTTTGATTTCTCAAGTAACAAATACTCCTATGCTTTACGACTATAATCATCAATGAAACATAAAGTTTACCTCTTCCCACTATAGGATATGGGATCAATAGGACCGCAAATGTCTGCATGAACAAGCACCAAAACCTTGATTGCTCGCCATTCACTCTTTTTGGGGATTGCATTTCGGTGTTGCTTGCCAATGAAACAATCGGTGCATACTGTCTTTGAAGCTTCTAATTATGGCAGTCCATGTACCATCTTCTTAGATTGCAAAGTTCTTAACTCCTTGTAACTTAAATGCCTATATCATTGGTGCCAAAGATATGTGAGGTCTAAGGAGCCAATGAGTAAGCACTCTTCTGATTGTGGCTTAGTGATTGATGAGCTTTCATTTAGAAGCACAAACATTCGATTTGCACTCATCCTTATGTGACCAATTAGTCCTTTATCTGGATGATACATATTACATGCCCCATTGTTGATGAGAATTGCAAGACCCTTCTCTTGTATCTGTCCCACACTTAATAAGTTGTTTCTAAGTTCAGGGACATAGTAAACATCTCTAATAACAAAACTCGTACCCTTTCCGGCCACTGTTATTCTAGTTTTGTTGTCACACTTCACTGAATGTTTAAGTTCATCCACTAAACTTGAGAACATACCTCTATCACCACACATATAATTCAAACAACCTGAGTCAATAAACCAGGCATCACTCCTTTTTTGCATCATGTTTTTCGATGTATGCCATCAACAACAGCTCTTCCTCTTCGTCTAGCTGAACATAATTGGCTTTCCTATTCCACATGGGACACTTATACTGGAGGTTTCCTAGATTATGACACTTGAAGCACTCCACTGTTACTCTGGTGAAGGTTTGGCACCCTCTTCCATGTCCTCTTCCTCGTGATGGTGCTCTTCCATAGCCTCTGCCTCCTGCTCAATCTTCCACTTTGAGAGCATGATCACTTTCACGACTGATCACTCTCTTGAATTTTGCTCGTGAACTATAAGAGAACTTTGCAGCTCATCAACTGAGAGTGATTCAGTGTTCTTGGACTCCTCAATTGACACTACCACATAGGTAAATCTCTCCATCAAAGTTCGAAGAATTTTCTGAACCATTTTAGAATCGGGCATTTCTTCTTCATTGCTTCTCATCTTATTTGCCACTGCCATGACTCTAGCAAAATGCTCTATGACCGTCTTCCTTCTTTCATCTCTAATACCTCAAAATCTCTTCTCAAAGATTTTAGAAGAGATCTTTTTACTTGATCATTCCTTCCAAATTTGCTTTTCAATGAATCCCAAACAATTTTAGATGTGCACCGATCCAAAACTTATTTGAAAACTACTCGATCAATAACTCTGAAGAGGTAGTGTTTCACCTTATGATCTTGCGTCCTCTCATTCTCCAGCTGCTCCTGCTGTGCATTTGTTAGCATTATTCCCAGCTGAGTCTCTTCAAATCCATTTTCAACCAGGCTCCACAACCCTTTGGCTCTGAGCAAATTTTTCATTAATTCACTCCAATAGTCGCAGTGGCGACCATCAAAGTGTGGAATCTTTGTAGAACTCCTCTTCACTCATCTTACTATGTTTATCTCTCTCTCTCTCTCTATTTTAAGCCATATTTTTTTTAATATATCAGGTTCGGTGGGGGCTCTAATACCAGTTTATAGAGCAAAAGAGTTGTTTCAATAATAAACTTATGATCAAACTAGATGTAATATACTTTGTTTATTGAATCTTAAATTAGGCTTTAAATTGCCTTTTGCAAAGTAACAGAATATAAAAAAATAGCTCATGTTAATTACTGCTGTCAACTAAAATTAGAATAAGTCAAAACATTTCTTTCTCCTAGTAAATAGAACTTATTAAATTAAAAAACTAAATGCTTCTAACTTTAAGTAATTAACTTCAACAATAAAGACCCTTTCAACTTTTACTTTAGTCAATAGAGTTACCGCAATTGCATAATTATATCCAAAGAATGAAATTTTTTGTTGTTAAGCAATATATTTAATAAAAAAATAAAAAATAAAATTGTCCATGTAATATGTCACGAGGCATATGTCATAGATAAGATGTCTGACGTCAGATAGAGATAAAAAAAAGTCTTGTTACTGTCGGGCCCTTAGAATTTACTGGCATCATACGCAACTTTTCTGACTTTCCGCGCCCATGAGTCGTGAATAAATAAATCTTACGCATCCACGTGAACTCGCCTGTACCAGTACAACAAAAAAAAAATTGTTAAAAAAAACTTTTTTTAAAAAAATTAACCAATTACTTTTTTTTATAAATATTTTGGCACATGGTTTATTAAATTATTTTCTTAAATAAAATTTTTTTTCTTTTAAATCTGATTTATGATTCAAACTCGTTAATTTTATAAAATATATATGATATTTTTACTAATTAAATTTTAAATATTAAAAATTATTGTTTGTTTTACATAATTATAATTTTATTAAAATATTGTTTTTGCATTGAGTCATTTTATTTGCATATTTTTTGTTCTTCTTGTTCGTACATGGATGGGAAGTAAAATTTTGCCTTTTCGTAATATACATATACATATACATATAAAGATATATGTTCTATTAGAATTTTCATAACTTTAATGATATTATTCTTCCATTTACAATTGATAAGTTTGGCATCTGTTCCCTGTATATTCACAGTGAGCAAGTAGATAATATCAAGAGATAATTTTTATGTATTATTCCATCGAATTAAAAGATCAAATTATTCAAGCTGATATAAGATTTATGAAAATATCATTATAAATTTGATTGCTAAAAAAGAGTTTTGATAAAATTTTCTAACTAAAAAAATTAAAAAAAAAAGATATTATATTTTCTTTTAGTACATCATAAATACTTGAAAAAAGGAAATAATCTTTAATTTTTCTCTTTTCGAGGATTAATATTTGTAAAAATAAAATTAAATAGGAAGTATATATAATGAACATATATATCAGATTGACTTAGAAAAAAAAAATTCAATAACGTATTAATTTATTTAAAATGGTCACAATTGAAATAATACGAAAAGTCCCCAAAGTACTCGATTGTTTGAGCTTCTAAATAAATTTAATTTAATGGTTCGTTATAATAATTTTACTAGCAAAAAAGAATAAAAAAAAAAGAAAGAGAGGGGGGTTTTTGGTATAAAAGTATGAGTTAAATGATCATAATACTCACCATATTTATCTTAAGTAGTATTATTATTTTTAATATTATTTAAAAATTAATATTTCAAATCTTTGATATTTATTTTGGTATAAATCATACTTTTAAAGTTAAGTTGGACTTCATAAATGTGGTAAAATTAATTCTCGATGTTGAATTATAACGCAACGTATACTAATAAATTTGAATTTACAATCTCAGAATAAATTAGAACTAACTAATTTACACACTCGATAATAAATCTTTGACTTTTATTGATGATGGCTATTTTAATTTTTTACATAAATTTTAGTATTAATATTTAAATTTACATACTTTGTAAAAGTATTTCATATTTAAATAAATTATAGTATAAAGTAGTTTAGTGTTTCAGAATCTTATATTTATTATATTTAAGTTAAATAAATTATTATATTATTAAATATTTTATATTTTAGAGTATAAAATATTAATTTTTAAATAATAAAAGGACTAAATCGTTAATTAAAATAAATTTTAGGGATGTTCTATAATATTACCCAAAGCATGATAAATTATTTAATAGCGTGACCGTGACCAGATAAAAGCAGGGACTTAGAGAAGCAGCGAAGGAAGCAACCTAGAAACTGCATCCGATTGATTAACTCTCGTTTTTGCTTTTCTTTCTAACTTCTCTGCTATCATATCTGCAGACACATACACAGTCATGGACAGCCCAAGCAAGAAGAGGAAGCTCTGCCATGATCATCACGACGTTCAAGATGAAGACAATGATGAAATCAAGATTGAGAAATTTTTTTCTCTTATCAGAAGCATTCAGGAGGCTCGGGATCGTCATATCAATGGCTCTGATAAGAGAAAGAAAAGAAAACTTGAACAAGAGGTTGCTGTTTGGAAGCCATGTTTTCAACTTGAAGATTTCATGGAAGAGGCTACTTGTCATCATCAGCAGCCTAAAAACCCTAGAAATGAAGCCACCCTACAGCAGGTGGGAGATACTTCTCAAAGAAATCAAGTTCCAGAGAAACAGAAAGAGAAAGAAGAGAGCAGTAACAAAGAAGATTTAGACCTCACACTTTCACTTTAATCTTCAATTTAATAATTTGCATTTCTTAATTTCTTGAAGATCATTTCCATGTTAATTAGGTAAGCTAAATGCGTCGAAGAAGGTGGTATGGCACTATCAAGCTGTTGGATCTATTGTGCTTTGCCACTTTTCTTTTTGTACTTTTTAAGACAAATCTTCAAATTATTACTGGCTAGGTAATAGGTAGCTGAGTGGGATATTTTTTAATTAAAATTTTATTAAGATATTTTAACTAATAAATATTTTATTTTTTTATTAAGATATTTTTTAATTAAAATTTACTATTATAATAATTTTATAATTATATTTTTATCTATCATTTTTTAAAATTGAGTTATAATAAATTTTAATAAAATTATATTAAATAAAATTAAAATATTTGTTATTATTTAAAATTTACTAATATTGCACGGATTATTCTATTCTACTAAATTTTAGTAAGACATGATATATTTAAATTATTCAAAAAAATTACACCTTTCATCATATTTTCAAAATTTTTTATTTTTTTACCAGAGATATTTTAATCATTTTATTATAAACTCATAATAAACTCGTTATAAAATGTGTAAAATTTATAAATTTATTATAAAATTATTGTAAACTAATTATAAACTCATTGTAAATTTTATGTATACTAATAAAAATTTAATATTTTGATAAATATTTTATAAATTCTAATATTCTAATAAATATTTTATAAATATGATATATTTAAAATTATTTTTAATTTTTATTATATTTTTGTCAAAAATTTAAATTATTCACGGGAATTTGGCCCACACACAATCGCTTATTGAAGTTAATTTTAGATTTTTCAAAGAAAAAAAAAAGGAAACCAAATTAACATACGATTGCCAATTAGAGTTTTAGTAAACTTTAAAAAATATAAAATAAAAATGGAATTTAACTGGAATTCGGAATGACTGATCAAGTCTTTCATTTTATTTTATCTTTTTTTTTTTTTTACGTTTGAAATGGAATTTATTATACAAATTAGTAAAAAATTTATTTATTCCTTAATAATAAATTTTTTTTTAATTATAATATTGTGATGAATAGCTATTAAGAGAGAGAGAGAGAGAGAGAGAGCAAAAGTCCTGGAAATACCAACCAAACCAATCTTTTAAAAGAAAGTGGAAATTTCCACACGCACACAGACCGCCAAGTTAATGGATGAGTGTGGTTCACGCTCCATACAATAATAATTAATAATGCCTTTGTAATCCTAACAAACAAACAAACCAAACCAAAGCTGATGTCACTCGACCTACATCATCACCCATCGTTAAAGCGTTGCGTTGTCATAATAATATTCTGCTGCGTATATATGATGACGTAGGCATACGCTAAATATTAAATAATAAAGCCACCAAGGGTATTTTGGTCTTTAAACTTGAAAATTTTTTATATCTCCACCTCTTCCTCCTATAACTTTTCGACTTGGACGGTTTTGGAAAACCGCAGTTAACAATCGCTGAATCAGCATTACACCACTTTCTAAGACCAAATGGAAAATAAGAAAGCTGATAAAAGTTATGACGATGAGCAAGAAGAGGAGAAGGTGCAAGAGTTTTTTGCGTTAGTTAAAAGATATCAAGAAGCATATAATCGAAAAAAAGATCAAGTACTACAGAAAGAGAAGAAAAAACAGAACAAAATAACAAAGTTAAATGATCATCATCAACATCAAGAACAGCACAGTTGGGTTCCATCTTTTGAATGGGAACATTTTAATCATGATCATAATATTCAGTTTAGAAAATCTCCTTTGATTTTTCCTCGTCCTCGTAATCACCAGAAAGCGATGGCAACCAACAACAAAAGAATGTCGACGATGGTTTAGATCTCAATCTCACACTATAAACCTTATTAATTAAGCTGTTAGTTATTCTCAGTTATTTAATCTTAGTTTGGTAATTAGATTAATCAATGGATTCGAATGCTTTCGGTACTTTATTCCCACCGCTTCACTTTAAATATCATATAAAAATAATACGTATAAATTAAAAAAATAATAATTATTATAAATTTTATAAAAATTTTATTATAATTTACTTAAAATATAAATATTTTATATGGCACATATTTTTATCTTTGTAATTATTTTATGAATCTTATAATGGCTTGTCTTTGTGTTGAAATATGAATTGCAAACTGACCTCAATTAATTAACATTCTAATTAGTTTATTGTATAATTAGATGTTGCCATTAACTTACAATAAGTATGTTGGGAGTAATAATAAAGAATAAAAAAAAATTAAAAGGTTATAGGCAGCTTTGCATAGGATTGTTTATGTCATCTCATGCTGAAAAGGTTTGATAGCAAATCCGTGGGTGAAAATTGAAAAGTGTTAAGAAGAATGATAATTATAATAATTTTTGAGGGTGATTATAAAATAATTTTTTTATTAGTTAAAAAATATTTATTATAATATTTTTTTATAAATAAATTTATAATAAATATTTTTTAATTTATAAAAAAATTATTTTATAATTATTTTTTAAAATAATTACAATTAGTATTTTTGAATTGGTAAACGAACAAGCTACCGAAGGAGTAAACTTTCTTTTTGACAAAAATAATAAAGAAAATTTTGTATGGTCTCAAGAAATGCGTAGGCAGTAGGACCCGTTTGTTGACTTATTAATTTGGTCGTTGCCAATAATATCTTGTGCGTTGAGATTTCCGCTCACAATTTTTTTAAAAATTTTTAATGTTTAATTATATAATAAAAAAAATTTTGAAAATTTATTTTAAATTTAACATATCTATTTTTCTAAATTATAATAAAAAATTTTGAAAATTTATTTTAAATTTAACATATCTACTTTAAGAATTCGAAGATAAGTATTTTCAACTGTGGGAAAATAATACTGAATAAAGATTATTTTTATTTTTTATTTTTCAGCCGTTCCCTTCATATATATATATATATATATCTCTCTCTCTCTCTCTCTATACATAGGAATTATATAATTGTTTATTTTTTAATTAAATAGGAATTTATATAAAATTTTGTAATTTAAAATATATTTATCTTCACTAAAAACCAAAAATATGAAGTAGGAGAGTGGCAATTATTTGATTTTTTCTTTGAACTCAAGAATATGCAATTATTTGATTTGGGATCTGCTTGTTTTAATTATGTTAGTGTGGAATCCTATAGAAAATTCTAATAAAAAGGTATGTTTACATAACTGTTTAAAAAAACAATTTTTATTATTAAAGTATTATAAAAATTTAAAATATTAAAATTTTTATTTAAAAATTTATATAAAATTTTAAAAATACATAATTCTTCAATAGAATAAAAGATTTTTTTTAAAATACTTCTTCCCTCAATATAATTAATATTTTACTTCAAATTTTTATTTTTTTCAAACTTTACTATTAAATAAAAAATTATAATAAAATAATAAAATTAATATCTTAAATTATTTTTAACATATAAATATTATAATTATTTAAAAAATTAATTTTAATTATAAAAAATAAATAACACTCAAAAAATAAAATAAAATAAAATATATAAAAATATATTGATAAAAATTATTAAATTTATTTTTAAATAAATTTTATATTATACACATAAAAAAATAAAAAAAAATACACAATTCGATGTTATATAGATGTGTTGTAGATGTATTGTATATGTATTGTGGATGTTGTAAATATTTTATAGATATTGTGTGTATGTTATATTTTTGTTGTATAAGTTGTATGTATTTTATGTAAAAATTATTGAATATTATGTAGATATTATGTGAATATTGAGAGAATAAAAAATTTTAAAAAATAAAATAAAATTATATTAAAAATATTATATAGATGTGTTGTAAATGTATTTTAGATATATAATTGATATTGTAGGTATAATTTTTATTATTGAATGTGTATTTTATATATATTATATATATGTTATGCATATATTTATTTTTTATGTATATTAAAAATTTAACATAAATTTTTTTATATATAAAAGTAAAAATATAAATAATTCATAAAAAAAATTAAAAAAAAAAAAACGACGCTCAATACGTAAAGTTGGAAAAAGAAAAAATGCGGGTGTGCGGCATACATGATAGGAGATGTAATTATATGATACACTAAAGAGCCGCGCAAAAGGAATACTAAACTTCCAAAAAAACCAACCTTTTTCCTTTGAATTTTTAGTTTTACCATTTTTTTTCTTTTCTTTTCTTTTTTCTTTTTTATTTTTTAAACTTTTTGATAACTTGAGAAATCTAATTGACAATATTTTGTAGTTCTTTATTTTTTTTTAATTTTCTCTTATAATTTTTTTATAATTCTACTTCTCAAACTTTTATATTTTTATTTTAACTTTTGATAAATTTTTTGAGTAATAATTTTAAATTATTTTTATCCTAAAAATAATTTAAAATAAACACATTATTAATTATATTTATATTTAATATTTAATATTATTTGATATTATTTTTAATAGACTTTTTATTTATTTTTTAAGTAAAATTCTATATTTAAACTCAACAATAATTTGAATTTATTTACAAATAAATATTATGATTTAAATTATATCAACATTAACTTTTTTATTTTTAATGCTTAAAAAATTAAAATTAATTTTTAAAAATTATAATTTAATTAATAAATAGCATGAATTTCAAGTTTCAAAATTTTGATTAGCACAAATAAATCTCAAAATTAAAAATTATTTAATTTAAGAATTTTAATTTATTAAATACATGTTAATAGAACTTTATTTTAATAATAAAAAACAAAATTGGAATTTAAAAAAATTATAGATTTAATTATTTATTTTTTTCTTATATTAGATATTATTTTTACTAATTGCATATACAATATATTGTGTATATGATATTTCAAAAGTAAAGCACAATTTAATTTTAATTAAAATCACTTTTTTAAAAATGAATTATTGTTTTTTACTTTTAATTTTTTATGTTTAATGTATTATTTATAAATTTTAAATATATATTTTTAAATATATTGATTTTATATTTTGAATATTTTGTATGTATATAAATATTTTACATATTTAATATGCAAACAAGCATTTTATTATATATATATATATTACTATTTAATATGTATTACTATTTATTTTTTTATTATATATATAATAATATTAATTTCAGCAACGGCGGGATATAATATAGCTTGTTTCCTCTAATAAAAACATCAAAGATAAGTAGGGTGGAGTCCTTTTGTAGCAGATCAGTATTGAACTTTGACAAACCCATTTGAGTTGGACCACTAATATGGCTGCTGTTGGTTTTTATCATGGGCTCCCACAACCTAAGCACTTAAAGTTTTGGGTTAAGGCATGCAATAACATCCAAAATATAGAGTTTAGACTTTTAGTATTAAAAAATGCGAAAATTAAGTGAAATAACCACTTTTAAATTTCCCTTTTCAAAGTTACAGCCCGCTATGTTTTTGTTTCAAAAGTATGGGTTTCACTTTTTCTTTTTGAAATTTATGTAAAAAAATCGGGTTTTTTTTGTTTTTATTTTTTGTAATTTTCGTTTTTTGATATTTTTTGTATTTTTTATACATAAATATTTTTTTATTCCTAACATAAACATAAAAAAAATATATACATAATATATATATATAATGCACATAAAAATAAACAGTCACATATACTAATATACTAAATATACACATTTCATCTATATAATATTTATCCAATTTATTTAATCTTTTAACTTTATTTTTTAATTATATATATATGCATAATATCTACACAATTTATAATCAACATACATATAATATACATAATAATTACATAATATAAATATAATATTTATATCATATATATAACATACACATAACATCTACACAATATCTATACAACAAAATTAACCCTTTTTTAAATTTTTTTTACATTAATAATATTTAAAATTTATTAAAAATGAATTTAATAAATTTAATAATTTTTTAATAATTTTTTTCTTTTTTGAGTTTTTTTTGTTATTTGTAATCAAAATTAAAATTTTTTATACAAAATTTATATATTTTACTAGTTGAAAATATATTTTAAAATATTAATTTTGAAATAAGGGATAAGGTTTTTTTTTTTTTGAAAAAATCATACTTAAAGGAGAAGTGAGGTATTTTTGAAAAAAAATAATAATTAAAGAAACCTCAAAATTTATATTAAACATAATAAGATTGAATTTCTTAACATTTTCACAAATCAAAAGTTTCTTATTTAACAACTAAAGTGAGCATTTAAATTATTTCAATTTTGTCAAATGACACCTTTATCTCTCTTTTTTTTTTTAAAAAAAAAAAATCTTTACTTTTCTTTTATCTACATTGAAGATATATATTCAATGTATGAAAAAAACACGTGTTGTCGTTTTTAAAATAAATATATAAATAATATTAGTAAAAAAAATTAAATTACATTTATGCATTAAATGAAAGTACAAGATGAAAATGTATCCCAAACAAGCTTTTTCTTTTTCTTTTTCTTTTTATTTTTTTCTTTGTGTGAAAATGATGTAACCTTACGGTCATTAAAAACATTTTGGCGACTCTTAAAAAAAAGAAAAAGCAAAAAAACAAATACATATAAAAATAGAAGTATACATGGCACTGGAAAAAGTGAGTAGACATGGAGAATATAATATGATCTCATGTTCATACATTATTTTATTAATACTTTTGACTATTAATAAATATATAAAAATACTAATAAATTCGAATTAAAAATAATTATATATTAAATAATTATTTTTTTAATATAATTAATGTATAAAACACTTTTAATCCAAATAAATTTTATCTATTTTACATTATTACAATAACATTTATCAGGAAATTGTTAGAAAGCAATAACTCTCACATCTTAATCATGCTTTTCCCACTCTAACAGCACTTAACAAAAAAAACATTTACAATCACTCCATAATTTTTTCCCTCTAATTAATTATTTTTTAAAATTTCCTAATATATTGAACTGGGTTTAATATTTATTTAAAATTTACTGTAATCACATTTTCTTAAATGATTAATAAAAAAATAAAATATATTTTAATAAAAATTAGAGTATTTATTATTATTTAATGTGTTATAAATATATTTTATTAAAATTTTATTTTATTTTTGTATATATCGAATCAATAATTAATTAAAATTTTAAATTTTTATTACAAAATATACCACTATCATATAATATAATGAATTGAATAAAGTAACGAGATGATGTAATCATTACATTAATTTGGCGAAAAAACCAAATTAATACGTCCAATTAAGATTGAGGTTGTTAATTATGAGGAGTAGTTGAGTGCTTAAAGAGCGAAAGGATGTTTCCTTGTACTCTTCTCTATCAATTTCTTTTTGGTCTTTATTTATTTATTTTATCAGTTCTCATATACTTTCTTGGCAAATTAATGGGAAACTCACAATTCCATCTTTAAAATCTAGTCTTTAGTCTTTTACTTCACCATATCATAAGATTTTGAAACCCTAGAAACAGGCAATTAATGAATAATGAAGAAGAGAAAGTGTATAGAAGACAGGCCAGTAATTAGAGAAGAAGAAGATGAGGAGGAGGAGGAGAGAATCAATACTTTTTATAGTTTGATTAGAAATATTAGAGATGCCCGACATCAAATGGTGATTAGATCATCAACCAATTCCAAGAAGAAACAAATGGAAAAAGAAGAAGTAGAAGAAGAAAAAGAAATGAAATCATTATCATCTTCTTCTTGGACCCCATCACTCACGTGGGAAGATTTTCCAGAGGATTCCTATTATTTCAAAGACAAAATAAATGATAAGATTCCTGCTTCTACTTCTTCTAAGAATGAACAACAATCTACTAATACACAGAAAAATGAAGATTTAGATCTCAACCTTTCACTTTGATATACATGCT
This sequence comes from Garcia nutans, assembly GCA_947685225.1. NCBI lineage: Eukaryota > Viridiplantae > Streptophyta > Magnoliopsida > Malpighiales > Euphorbiaceae > Garcia > Garcia nutans. Next base: position 9,537,245 of record CANTUV010000010.1, on the reverse strand, counting down.
TCGTTTTTAATTGTCAGACATTTAGGTAGTTAATTAATTAATTAAAATTTTTACATATGCAATTGATGCAAGAATAACTAGTTTTTTCCCCTTTTGTATAATGTTTATCTTCGTAAGAAGGGACAATATAGAATAAACGAAATGCTTTGTTTTTCTTTTAAATTTTAATAATAATAATAATAATAATAATAATAATAATAATAATAATGTATTATATATACATATATAATGTGTGACATGTTTATGGATGTGTTTTATTATATACATATATAGTGTAGGTTATATGATTATTCATTATGGATCATGTATAGATGTTTCAATGACTGTCAATTTCCGTATTTGAGCATCTTCATTCTTTGTCCACATACGTCATTAAAAAGTCTTTGTCATGTTTGCTCTCATGTGATATCGATCAGTGTCACTGATTTAGACTTTTGATCAATTTCTTGCTTGCTGTCTCATTCATAATAAAGCTTCTGCAACCATCATGAGTAAATTAATATACCCACTGGTAAATAATTTTCTTTTCTTGTTAATTTTCAAACTGTATCTTGATGGATTTATTTTTAGTTGGTTTAATGGTATTACTGAAAAATAATATTATTACATCAGTAATTGTTTGTAAGAGATGAAAATTATTTTTGTAATAGCAATCATTTTGTGAATTATTTGAAATTATTTTCACTGGTAATTTTGTTATTGTTATTATTTATTCTAACAAGGGATAAATGGTCCTGATCCCCAAACTTGGAGAAATTATTTTGAGAATCTTAGTTAAAAGAGAAACAAATAGTAATGAGAAGATCACACAGTCGTGGGATTGAGAAGAGAAAGAGGAGGACAACTGGATGATCTGATTTCACAAAAATGGTTCCCTGTTAATTCATCAACCAAAATGGAAATAATGGTCAACTTCTTAGTCCCATCTTCTCGTGCAATGGCTTGGATGATGAAAGGTCAGGAAACTTGAAAGTTAATATGCCCAACTCATTTGTTCTTTTTGGAATGTTTCACTGAAATTATAAGCACAATGACAAAGATACTGAAATCATTAAGAAAATGACCTCAAAACTCTCATAATGGCAAATTCTAGCCATGCAATTGGCCTATATGAAAGGACCCTACACCTACTTAAATTGATGGGAAATTTTGAGGCCACTCCTTTAATTTTCTTTACAGCTATTTCAAAAGCCCCACTATACTTTTTCTATCTTGAATTTGTGTCTCTAATCCAATTTTTTTTTTTAATGTTTGCTGCTGTTCAAGAGCTGACCCTTCAGTTGGATCCTTATGAGTGTAATGAAGACAAAAACATATCATCCACAACTATATTCTGTAACATACTTGATGTCCATGGCTAATAATTTCTCTGATTCTATACCTATTTGAGTGGACGTTTGGGCTAATAGTAATAGCCATTCCTTTAGGGAGGAATGCGAGAAGATAATAAGCCCTACTAATAGCTTAATAATTATTGAAGTTATTCAAATCTAACAGTTCTTCTACTTATTAAATTTGAAGGTCTTAAGCAGTTGAATTACCTTCAGCTATTTGGAATCCTACTATATATTTAAGAACATCACTACCTGCAATTGGTGAAAATTTTCCTTTTTTGAATACTAATAACACCTGAATTTGGGGGCATATATGCCTTTGATATTGGAATTTGTCCATGTTAATCTAGCCGGCTGTACCTGTATTTTTTTCACAAGAAATTATTAGATGCGTTTGTAGATGCGTTTGTACAAACGTCAAGTCCCCGGTGAATTTTTGTACTGTTAAGCGACAGTACCTTTGCCTAGCTACGATAATCAGGAATTTCTCGTGTCTGATTGTTTCTTTTTCTTTTTGAGATATAAAAATACTGGCATTTTCAATATGGAATTCCACCTGGTCTGAAAAATGAACCAAATATGGAAAAAAAAATGATCCATGTAGCTGGCATGGAATAGATTTTTTCTTCAATTATAATTATAATAATTTTTGAATTTCTCTCAAAACAACAATAGAAATTAGTATATTTGGCGAGTAACTTGAACCATATGCGTGAGGCGCTTTCTAGATGGAATAAGTTTGATTTTGGCAATATTTTCTTTAATAAGCGCAGACTTTATCGCAGAATGAAAGGTATTCAAAAACAATTGGCAGTTCGGTTTTTACCAGGTTTGATTAAATTAGAATTTAATCTCAAGAAGCAGCTTGAAGAAATTTTGTATCAAGAGGAGCTTTTTTGGCATCAAAAATCCAAGGAGGAATGGATTGTGTCGGGTGAAAGGAATACTAAATTTTACCATTTGGCAGCAAAAATTCGAAGACAGAAACAGAAAGTTAGTAAGCTCATGGTTGCGGATGGTACTTGGGAAACTGATCCTGGAGCTCTTAAGTGCATGGCAAGAGATTTTTTTTTATCACTTTATACTAAGGAAAGTGATGTTACTGATTTTTCCTTATTAGATAATGTTGGTGCAACACTTTCACAAGAGCATCAAGAGAGGATTAGCGGGGATTTTTCTAAAGAAGAAATTAAAGCCGCTCTTAATCAGATGGCTCCTTTTAAAGCGGCAGGTCCGGATGGTTTTCCTGCGGTATTCTATCAACAGTCTTGGAGTGTTATGGGGGATAAAATAATGAATTGGGTGAATTATTATCTTCAAGGAAATCCTTTACCCGAAGATATATCTGAAACTGTTCTTATTCTTATTCCGAAGGTGGTTAATCCAGAAAAGATCTCGCAGTTTCGACCGATAAGTTTGTGTAATGTTCTTTACAAGCTTATTACGAAGGTGCTAGTAAATCGTCTTAAAGGGGTTTTGCAAGATCTTATTAGTCCTACTCAATGCAGTTTTGTTCTAGGAAGACAAATTATTGACAATGTGGTGATTTTTCAAGAGACTCTTCACACGATGAGTAGGGCTAAAGGACAGAAGGGTTTTATGGCCTTGAAGATCGATTTAGAGAAGGCGTATGACAGGTTGAATTGGAATTTTATTGAATGGGTTCTTGTGAAGGCAAATTTTCCACAGAATTGGGTGACAAATGTTTTGAATTGTATTAAATCCCCTTCAATATCGGTGTTATGGAATGGAGAGAGGTTGGAGGCTTTTATACCTTCTCGAGGTGTACGGCAGGGAGATCCTATTTCACCTTACATATTTGTTTTGTGTATTGAGCATTTATCTAATTTGATTTATCGAGCGGTGGAGACAGGTGTTTGGAAGCCGGTACCTATTTCAGGAAGAGGACCTTCAATTTCGCATCTGATGTTTGCAGATGATATGGTGCTTTTTGCAGAAGCTTCGATTGAGCAGATGGAAGTTATTTTGCATGTATTGAATGTCTTTTGCTCAGCTTCGGGTCAGAAAGTTAATTTGGCTAAGTCAAATTTATTTGTTTCTCCGAATATTGACCCTATGATGGCTAATCAACTCTCTTCTCTGTCGACTATGCCGCTCACTCATGATTTGGGTCGTTATTTAGGTGTGCCTTCAATTCATGGAAGGATAAAGAAATGTACTTATGGAGATGTTTTGACCAAGATGCGGCAAAAACTGGAAGGTTGGAAGGCTAATGTTCTGTCTAGAGCGGGAAGAGTTACCATGGTGCAGTCAGTTTTAAATATGATGCCTGTTTATACTATGCAAAGTGTGGTTCTTCCAGCTAGTTTACGTAAGGAGATGGAGAAGATTTGCCTTGATTTTATTTGGCATGGTAAATCTAATGAACATGCTGTTCATTTAGTGAATTGGAATACAATTCAATTGCCAAAAGAGAATGGAGGGTTGGGTATTAGAAATTTTAATCACATGAATCAAGCATTGGTTGGAAAGTTGTGTTGGAGAGCTATTTCTAATCCTGATGCTTTATGGGCTAGATGTATGTTCAACAAGTATTCGAAAGGAAGAGTTATGTGGGATGTTACAAAGTCGGGATCGACATCCATGAATTGGAAAGCATTCTGTCATGGTTTTGATTTAATTAAATTAGGATTGATTGTTGATGTGAAATGTGGAGTACAAATTAATTTTTGGAAAGACAACTGGTTGTCTATTGGACCTTTATGGCAATTTGCTAGTGTTCCAATAGAGCAACTTAATTTCGGAGCTTGCATTCGTGATTTTTGGTTGCAGGGTAGAGGTTGGAATTGGGACTGGTTGGGAGTTGTCTTGCCGCCTGAGGTCCTTGATTTGATAAGACCAATTTGTTTGTCTGATAATCTCAATGAGAAAGACTCTTTTGCCTGGAAATATTCAGCATCGGGCAATTATTCTGTTAAATCTGGATATGAAGCTGCTCTTCCTTTATTTAAAGGGGGAAATTCTGATTTTTGGAAAAAGGTTTAGAAGCTAAAAATAACTCAACGTATGAGGTTATTTATTTGGGAGGTTGCACATGAAAAGATTATGGTTAATGTGAAAAGAAAGAAAAGAAGTTTTATTCAGTGTGATAATTGTTCTATTTGTGATAGCGGAGCGGAATCGGTCCTTCATGCACTTCGTGATTGTCCAAGAATAAAGAGATTATGGTATTCTTTGCTTCCGTCCCATGTTGTTAATAATTTCTTTATGGCAAATTCAGTTTTGGAATGGCTGAATTTTAATTTAAAAATTAAGATGAGCTATATTGAAGGAGTTCCTTGGGAAGTTGTATTTTCTACAGGTGTTTGGTGGGTTTGGAAGAATAGGAATAGTTGGGTTTTTATTTATGAAGAAAGGCAAGAGGAGCTATCCAGTAGATTTATTTTGAGTCAATCTAAACAAATTTTTGAGGCATGGAGAAGAGAAGCCACTGTTGCTAGTCAAGAGGTTAGGAGAGATTTTATCCAAACTCAATGGAACCCTCCATTAGAGGATTGGATTGTGTGCAATTCGGATGGAAGCGTTTTGGGTAATCATGGAGGTGCTGCATGTGTAGGTTGTTTTCGGGATAATGAAGGACGATGGAAGGTGGGTTTTCAACATTCTCTTAGTAGTTGTGGAGCACTTGAGGCGGAGCTTTGGGGTTTGTATTTTGCCTTGATTATTGCTTGGGATCATGGGTGGAAAAGAGTGGTCTTTCAATGTGATTCTCAACTGGCAATTGATATGATACAAGGGAAGGGTAGTGGAGCATTTCGTGTAGCAAATTTGGTGCAGAGATGCAAGCAGTTATTAGACAGAAATTGGGAAGTTCAGCTGAAGAAAATTTGCAGAGAGGCTAATGGAGTTGCAGACCTTCTTGCCAAGAAGGCTCATTTTGATGATTGTGAGATTAGGATGTTATCTACTCCTCCTAGTTATTTACTTAATTTGTTGCAGATTGATAGAATGAGAGTTATTATCCCTGGTTGAGTATTGTATGGGCTCAATCCTTCCTTAAAAAAAAAAAAAAAAGAAATTAGTATATTTGGGAGTTACAGTTTTTTTTCTAAAGGAGAAGCCTATAGAAGAAAGAAGTAGGATTTTTACAGCAAATTCAAGCCAAAACAACACACTGAAAAACGATGGGGGCAAAAAGCATAAAGCAATACAAAGCTAAATACTAACAAACAAATCAAGCTACCCAAACTTAATTTCTGCACTAATTTTGTGCTGAACTTGAAGGACTCCTCCCTAGCTTAGATAATCCTGTATCTCCAATTTTTGGACTCTTAGCTCCTCTTCCACTGGCTTTAGGACTTTTCTCCCCTCTTAGTTCGCTTATTCGAGGACTATGAGAGACGTGGGCTTTGATGGCTTTTAGGATCATTTACAGGTGTTGCAGTGGAGCTTGTGATTTTAGGACTACTCATATGCCTAAACTCTCCACGGCTACGAGTGATAATTTCATCTAAAATCTCTCCATCCCCTGCTAGAGCAGCTCCAGACCCTATAAAAAATTTGGAGGTGACTTTAGGAATAGTCTCTTACTGTTGCGATAGTGTATGGCAGAGCTGGTGCCTCTTCATACTCTGCTGCTTCTAGGTCCTGAAGGAGCGCTCCTTTGAAAAATTTAGGAAGGAAATATTATCTTACTGGAACCAAAAGCATGATCATCATAGGAAACATGACACCAGCAATTGGAACCCAGGTCAGACCAAAACATATTAGTAAATATGGTGTTTGGAAAATGGTAAATGTGGCAATTGCCTTGAAAGGTACTGTTTCAACAAATGTGGCACGACAATCCTCAAGAACCCTGCAAAAAAAAGAAGGATAAATATTATATTGTATTTATAGACTTAGAATCTGAGAGAGAATTACTAAATGAAAGTAATTAGTTTGAAGCTATTACTTATATCTTCTGCTTGGTGCAGTGAAGAGTAGTAATATCCTTTCCCAGAACTGGTTACCAGGCAAACTTTCAATGGCCATGAAGGCAAAGTAACCCCAGAGAACTGAAGTTGGGATCTTTTTGAGGAAAGGCATAGCTGCAACACATCCTCCAACCATCATAGCTTGAAGCAAGTTGCTGATACGCTGCTCTTTCACTTCAACAGGCAACAGATCATCAATCTCCTTCTCTATGTCAAATACAGTTTCATCAACATGTCCAGTACAGGAAGCTGCCTGGATGGTTGATTCTTTAAATTCTTTAAGACCCTGATCAAGAGTTTTGACAATGATTACTTTCAGAACCATACAGCTTGATAAAATCATAAAATTCTCACTATATATATCTAATTATTCCTGAACAGAGTTCATACTTGGGACGGCTGCTGCTGGTAGATCAAAGGGGTCTGCATTTGTTGATAAGCTTCTTGCATATTTCCATATAATTGTCCCAAGCTGGCATTCTTTCTTATACTTTTGCGGGCTGTTGCAACAAACCGATTTTTAAGAAACTGCATAATGTGCAAAAGTCTTGTTCTTAGAAAAAAGCTAAATTGCATAAGCAACCATGAAAAGGGAATCAATATAGAATACATAACCAAAATGTATACAAAGAGCAAGTATTTTATGATACATAATTACCTGATACTTGAGAGCGGCCAAGCTCTTCGTATGCATTGGAGATTGTGGGATGACTCCATTTGATGGTGGAATTCCAGTAAGTCCACACAACAAAGTCTGAAATTAAGAATGACCAGTTTCAGAATTTTGAAATTTAAAGAAACAAAACTGGATTTAATCAAGAACGGGAATTTGATACCAAGAATCCCAGAAGAAGTAAAACATAGTGGTAAGAAGGTGGTTTTCTCAAATTGAACTCTTTCTGCTGAGCAAGTTGAGATGCTACACTATGATCAAAGTAGTAAAGCACAGTAATCATATCTGCAGGAATGAAAGCTCCAATTATGTAGAAGATAGGAACATTTAGCATGTCCTGAAATATTGAGGTTACAGTAATTCATTTTTATAGGGTGAAAAAGAATGAATTCTTTAATTAGGCGATATAAGTGTGAAAATAAAAACATGCCTTAGTGACAGTCCAATTTTCATAAGCACCAGGGGACCAGGGATTCGGGCTAAAAAGGCCACGAGGTATTCCATGGGGAACACTTCCTGCTGGAACGTAGGAACAGCTGTCCACACTAGGACCATTAGGGGCACACCATAGTCTGCTATCAAGCTTCTTAGCCAACCTGTAAAACAAAATACTTGTAAGTTTTCTTTCTTTTTCTTTTTTCTTTTAATAAAAGATATTCCAAAAGTGGAAAAGAATATAAAATCTGTTGGTTTAGAAAACTGAGGTACATACCGGTCCCATAGCGCCAGGACTTTGCCTTTCTGCTTCTTAGTGCAGTTAGCAAGAGGCCAAAAGATAGAACCAATGCAAACATTCCATTTGCAAACCTCCATGAAGGCATGAACTCTACCAATTTAGGATCTTCTCTTTTTGGAAATGCGAAATTCATCCACAAGTCCCTGAGAAGAACCAATGATGATGAGCTGATTATGCCATTTGTTGAGGACTAATTGAAGCTGAAAGCAAAATAGTCTAACTAACCTTTACTTTAATTGCTTGTTGCATGAAGAGCATAGCAATAAGCATGCCAAATAATTCCCCTGCTACACGGGTAAACCTATTGATAATGGAGCAGGCACCTAGAATAGATAGCAAGAATAGAAGGATTGCGGTCCATACACACACCCTGCAATATGATGAGCAGGGAATTTCGTCAAACAACTGAGGGATTAACAAAATAAAGCAATGAAAACAGGATGAATGATAAACTGACCAGCCAGTCCATGCTAGAAACAAATTCCTTCCCAAATCAGGTCTTTCTTTGGCAAAGTTAAACATAAAAGTGTACATAATGACAGTGGGCTCTGCCACTCCTAATATAAATAGAGGTTGACATCCAATTATTGAGTGTATGATCCCGCATAGTGCAGTGGATGCTAGCGTTTGAACTGCTGTTAAAACTCCATCTGCAACAATACAACAACAACAACAACTAATCCTTAGTCCCAAACAAGTTGGGGTCGGCTGTATGGATTCTCAACAAAATAAGCTCAAAAGACACAGAAAGGAATATAAAATTTAATTTTCAAAGAATATATATGTGGTGGGTGCCAAGATCCTGAAAAGATTAAAAGTATAAATATAATAAAATTGGAAGCCTAAAAAGAACAGAAAGGAATGTGCTAATTAATATTAACATATCAATTGAACATCACAAACAAAGCAATGAAGTTAAAGAGATTGTACCTGAAGCCTGCTCTAAAACCACCTGTCCAATCTTGCTTGTAACACAATAATCTTCCCTTTAGATCGTCCTTGATTCCACGGAAAGGGACGAACGTCTCCTCCATTAATTTATCAAAGAAATAAAAAGTGTAAGAACCACTTTTTTTTCTTCCTTTTTAAAAGACTGTAAAAGGGTAGGACTCAAAATTTCAGAAGTTAGAAGAAAACGTATTCCTCCTGTGGACAATGTGATTGGATTACTTGCCATTGAAAAACAGTAAATGGGTGAGTGATGAAATTTACATAATAACTTGAAATTTAATAAATAACCGAGCTAAGTTAACTTTTAGAGGAAGTAAGGCTAAAAATGCAACTGGGATTTGATAATATGCAATCAAGAAAACAAATTATTCAAAGAACTTGTGAAGTGTGACAGAGTGCCAAAATAAGAACATCTAAGCCTGTTGAAATATATAGTAGTAAAAAGTGTTTGAGGAGAGAGGTAGATTTGGTGTAGAGAGCATTGCTGGTCAAGAGTCCAAATGAAAGCAAAATTCACTGTCATTTTTGCTGAGAAGTAATCTTCTGCTTTGGGATATTAGTATTTTAATTAAAGCACATCCTGACCACATTGCTAACAATGGTTGACTATGGCTCTTCTATTTAAATGGTGATGATGATAAAAGCTTAAGTCCTAGCGTTGTGTGTTTTATTATTTAGTTTCGGCTGGGAAGATGAACCCATGTCAGAAAAATGGCCCACATTTGATGGCTTAATTAAAAGGATAACTCGAATTTAATTTTAAATCTTTCAATTCTAAAAATAACTGTATACATATCATTTAATCAAATGTCAATCTTTCATTATATAAATATATTGCATATTAATAATCTGGTGGGCAAACGTATTTATCTCTTCAGAAACGGGGGTTATTAAATAGTAGAGAATATTTGCATAGAGATCCTGAGTTGAAATCAACAGTAAGCTGGCAGGGCTCCATTTGATGTTTATTAAATAAAAGACAAAGAGATATTCTCAAGAACTATTGGTTATGCATAAAAAAAATGTAGCAGTAAGTCTGTAAACCTTACATAACTGATAATGAAACCAGTTGATTTTTTCTTTTAATGTACGATATATTGTGCATCAGACTTCAGAAAATCGACCTAATTAAACAAGTTGTATTATTCAATTCTCGCCCATGTGCTTTAAAGTTTTGAACAACTCATCAAATCATCAATAATTCTAGCTTCTTGTTGTATATATACATATAATATAAAGATAACACGTATTTTATTCATGGCCAACACTGGACATTTCGTGATATATATATGTTGAAAACCTTTTTTTTTTGTTGCTGTGTTGTTGTTTTTTTTACTTTCTGGGATTGCATAGTTAATTATGGCTATGTCTTGATCAAAGATCCAAGTAGGATAAAAATGCCAAATCCATAATCGTGCGCAAGAAGCACTTCGATTGGCTGCTCAAAAGTAGGGCCTAATGGGATGTATATATATATATATAATTAAAAATAAATTAAATTTGCCAATTTTCCTAACTAGTAAATTAGTAATCATAATAATTGAGCTCAAAAATCAAGTCGAAGAATGACTGCACTTGCCGGGCTTTTTACTAAATACGAGTGAGAATTTTTTTTATATTTACTTAAATATGAAAGTGAAACTACAAACTGAAACTTTATATTTTAGTTTGTGATTTTTTTTTATAATTTTTGTTAAACTGAAACTTTTGAATTTCGATTTGGTAAAAATAAAAATTTTTTTTATGCACATGGGATAATTCATATGCACTGGACACAGTTCAAGGCCAAACCGAAACTTCTAATTTTAGTTATTTTGGTTTGGTTATTTTACTATTATTATTATTAAAATAATAATAAAAATAATAATTTTAATTAAAATATAATTATAATAATAATAATTAAAATTAAAATATAATTATATAATTATTAATAATAACAATAATAATTAATAATAATTAATAATAATATAATTATATTAATTTTAATAATATATATGACATAATTAAAATTAATAATTAAAATTATTAATTATATTTATTATTAATTATATAATTATTAATTATAATTATATTACTATTAACTATCTTTGGACCTAAATAAAACTATTAATTACTTTAGTCAATGTAATTATTACTTATTATTATCGTTATTTTTAATTATTAGTATTATATAATTATTAATTATATTTATTGATTATATTTATTATTAATTATATAATTATTAATTATAATTATATTATTATTAATTATTTTTAGATTTAAATAAAATTATTAATTACTTGAGTATGATATAATTATTAATTATTGTTATCATTATTATTAATTATTATTATTGTTATTAATTATATAATTATATTTTAATTATAATTATAATTTTTATTATTAATATAATAATAATAATAATAATAATAATAAAATGGCCAAACCAAAACTAGAAGTTTCGGTTTGGCCGTGGACACAATTTTGAATTGTATTCAGTGTATGGGACACGTAAAAAAAATTTTATTTTTACTAAATTAAAATTTAAAGTTTCAGTTTGACAAAAATTATATAAAAAAAATTACAAACCGAAATTTAAAATTTCGCTTTGTGATTTGACTCTCATATTTAAGTAAATATGAGAAAAATTTTTATATTTTAATAAAATACGAGAGTTTTAAAGTTTTAATTTGTGATTTAACTCTCGTATTTAAATAAAAAGTCCGCATGTACCTACCCCATTAATTTCAAGCGGTTCCTCATTTTATTATAATTATTATCATTATGCATTAACTGACCCAAAAATATTTTTCACTTTCTTTGTCTCCTAATATCAGATCAACTTAACTAACGGTAGAAATTAATTTTCTTTCCAAAATGTCAACATTGGTATTTGGTAACTCCTAGCCCCCTTCTTCTATATTTATTCTTCGTCATCATCATCATTATTGCTTTATGGGATAATTCATATGTTATTTGGACATAATGTATGATGTTCACAGGGGGTATGGGGGGAGTTGACCCCCTCCCCTCCTCCCTCTTGTTTTATATACATACATATATATATATATATAAATTATTATATAATTATAAGTAAATGTATGTAATTATAAATATATATAATTATAATTACGTAAATTATATATTTATATATATATATAAATTATTAAATAATTATATATAAATGTATATAATTATATACATATAATTATAATTATATAGATTATATATTTATATATATAAATTATTATATAATTATATATAAATATAAATATATATAATTATAATTATATATTTATATATATAAATTATTGAAATTTATATATATATAAATATATATAATTTATATATATGTTATTAGTTGTTTTGTATTATATATGGTTTTTTTTATTAGTGGATATTTAAAATTTTGTGATTAGGTATTAGATTAAAACTAAAATTTTATAATTTGATTATGAATTGAATAAAACTAATATTTTCATTTAAAATAGTAATTTGAAAATTTAATTTAACAAAATTATTTAAATAAGTTAATTAATTTTAAAATTAAAATAAAAAGAATTGTAAAAAAATTAATAAAAATATAAATTTTACTATAATATTAAATATTAAATTTTTATCTTTTTATTCGCCTATATTTTTTTTTTTAAAAATTACCTCCTTTCGTTCAAGTCCTGATTCTGTCACTGTATGTATTCAACTAGTGAAACTGCTCATATATATCATTAATAGTTTTAATAACTTATAATAGACCAATAAATTTTTTTATTGTGGTAAAGAAAATTAATTTGAAATATTTTCGTTATAATCTTTTTCATTTTCATTATCGTCTGAAGCACAATATATGGTTATAAAGAAAATAAAAGAGAACAGAGATTTAGGGTTTAATTTTTCGTTGCTGCCCGTTCCATTCCATCGGCATCCTTCTCTTATAACTATTTTCTTGTAAATGAAATGAATTAAAAAAGAAAACAAAAGAGGGAAAAAATAAAAATAAAAAGAAGTAAACTTGAAGGAAACTATACACAGAAAAAGGATATCACTCAGATTATTTTATTGTTAACGTTAATTAAAAGTGCTTAACAAAGCCAAAGACCATAACTTTCTGATTACAAGGTATCTCGTCTACCCACTCTTTTATGTTGTCCTCGCATAATAATATATTCATTTAATCACACTATTAATTATCGTGCGTACTATAAAATGTAATTAATTATTTACGAGTTCTTTAGTAAAATATTCATCAGATTCTTATATTAATCGACAGTGCTAAAAAAAAGCAGCAGATATGGCCATAAAAAAATTATTTCATTGCTTAGAAAATGGCTGTAGCTAATTTAAAATCATTGGGTAATTGGGTGATATAAGTTACATCATTAATCCATTTAAGTTAATTATAAGATCCAAAATGGACCAACTTTCAATTGCAATTAAATTAATATGAAAATATGTATACAAGAAAAGAGTGGTGTATATAACCAGCTGTTTAAAAAGGGGGAGATAAAATTTCTTTTTAATACATTTAAGGAGAAAATAAAAAGCTAGACCTCCACCTTTATTATTTTAGCCGGCAGAAACTCACTTTAAAAATAAACGTCAATAACCAATTAGAAAGAATTATCAGCTTTCATCTGATCCCATCTATTCGATCCCTGTGTATATATAATCTCATGCGTGCATGAAAAAACGCGGCATATTTTGGTTAATAGCAATATAATATACTCTTTAATTATGCCGTTGAATTATTGGTTTTATTGGGGTGGAATTCATGTGTTCGAATCGCATGACAAGGCACATCTCCAATAAATATAAAAGGTTCTTTTGATTTGAACCATATATATAAAATTATTATAATCATCCTTGACTTTTTTCAGAAGAAAACTATGTTTTTCATTTGGCCTTTTTTGAATATTATTATCTTATTAAATATTAATTTTTCCCTTTTCCTTTTTTTTTTACCTCTAATTTTGAATCACACACCTGCATAGCAGGTTCTCAGTTTCTTCCTGTAAAATTTGATGGAAAGTCTTGTATGATGAATTAGTTAAATTAATATTTTTTTAAAAAAAAGTAAATTAATAAAATTAAAAGGTTATATCAATAATCCTTCTATTTTATACATCAAAATACAGTTTAATTATATATAATTAATTACTCAAAAAAGAATCTCCATCATTAAATTAAAATAATTAAGTAGATTAATGAATGTCTATATTTAGTAGGTAAAGAGTATTTATGTGATTTTATGTCTAATATTTAGTAGGTAAATAATTATCTCTTGAAATGTAATTTTATTTTTTTTATTGATAAAGTGAGATTATTTAAAAGTAAATATTAAAAATTATATTTTCAATAAAATTATAAATTTCATCCTAATAGTAAAAGAACAATGCAAATTTTTTTTAAAAAAAAGATATTTTCATTTCAATTGAAATTTAACTTTTTCTAATTTTCAAAATAATTTCAGCATATATATATATATATATATATTAGATTTGTAATTGCGGTTACCTTGACTTAAAAATAAATAAATAATCATTTGAATAAAATAAGTTTAGGAATTTCCGACCTTTCCATGAGAAATCAATAGACAATTCAAAGGTAAGAAATGAAAAAAGTTTCTTTTCAATAAGAGAATGCTTAGTTCCTATTAAAAAATAAGAGAAGGGACAGCTGAAGATAAATAATATACTCTTTTTAAGTATATATCACTATTATAATTCTCATGATACCTATTATAAATATATATATTAAAGCATAAAATTTCATATATATATATATATATACTTAAAAACATGATAATAAAATATGGTATTCATTTGTCATTATCAATTAATGTACTTCTAAATTAATATATATATATATATATACACACACATCATATTGACCATTTTTTCATTACCTGTATAAAAATTGATGAAATTTTCTTTAAAGTCTAAGTTTTAAATTTTTCATTTGATTTGGACCTGATACAAAATGAGAACACAAGTATAATTTTGGACTTCACTGTAGCAATTTTTGTATCATTTACAGCCCAAAATTTTTGGTCAATATGTCATATCAATTTTGCGGAAAATTGAATGTTGCTTTTTTTTTCTAGTCCTAAAAAAAATATGATTTTCCAAAAAATTTCATTCTTATTAAAATACTCAAGTTTTATTTATAACCGAATTGAATAATTCAATTATAGTATTATACTACTTAATTAATTTAACAATTGAGATTGCATATAATTTTCAATATATTTTATACTATATATCATAATTTATTAATTTAAATTTAAATTAAAGTTTAATGTCTAAAATAATATTACCATTTTTACCATCACAATCTGCTTATAAAATAGAATTAATTTATTAGAAAACTAACTTGGAATTTATCAATTTTGAATCAAAAGATTATTTGAGATTCATTTTACATACTTTAGTAAAATATATGCATTCATTTACAAATTAAACATATAAATAGGGTGCATTATCAATTCATGTATAACATCAATTAAAAGCATATCAACGATAAAAAAAAAATACCCACATTCTTCACAACTTGCAGCCATTACAAATTTAATTTGAAGGCATGAAGTCTTCCAAGCCTATCCACCTTCTTCAATCCACAACAAAGATTTAGTGTATAAAAAAGTGTACTTAGTAAGTTAATCCATTTTCATAGCAATACAATTATTTACTATGCATCACAACACAGAAAAGATTCTATGCCAAATAAGCTAATACTAAGTAGTTGTTCTAAATTGATTTTATAACATAACTTCTCACTATTAGAGAAATTATAACATAATGTAATTAAAGTAAAAAAAAAAGTTTACCTTTCAATGTGCAAACAAATAGTAAAGCAGTAGCAACTTCAACAAGATCCGACAAATATCTTTGACAAATAACCTTGTAATTATTGTAATTAAAATTTATTTTGAATCTTATTTAGTTAAATAATACAATCTTTATAGAAAACATAATTACCTAATAATTTGAATTTACTTCAATATAGTAACATATTATAGTAAGAAAAAATACCTAATAATTTCAAGTGTTTAATAATGATGAATTTAAACAATCGAAAAAAAATATTTGATTAATGATCTATTAGAATTGAAATTTAAGCCCTTACTATATAATTTAAGAAATCTTACAAATATTCAATATTTAATGGTATTACTTAGGATAGGCAAGCAATTTGATAATAGAGGAGTCTGTATTTGAATAACAAAATTCTTAACAAACCGCATGAATAAAGCAAGGAGCCACCAATCAAATATCTTATCAGAAATTTCTACTAATATTTATTTGAATAATTCAAAGATAATGCAAATTAGTCAAAAGTAGAAGAATAGTCATATGATCTAATTATCAAAAACTAGAAAACTATGCAAAAGACGAGAGAATGTTTCAGTATAAAAAAATAGTAGTCATATGATCTAAATTTCCAACTACTACTTTATGTCTAATTACGACAACATGTGAGACTAGTAATACTTAATTCATTATATCTCTTTAAGAATTAACTACTGCTCTCTGTCTCTATCTCTTTTGCTATATATCTCTTTATCAAGAATCAAAAATCACAAAGAAAAAAAAAAGGAAAAAATTTAACAAACAAAGAAATAAATATAAATAGCAAAAAATATTTTATTATCAATTTTAACAAATAAAGCAAATAACTAAAAGAAAAATAGTCTTTCTATCACGCAGTGTGTTAAAATTAATAAAGATCCCAATTACAGTTATGAGCCATAAGGTCCCCAATTTGCCAATTTCTCTCTTCATCTTATTTGTTTGTACAATTTTTACCTATTGATTGTCAAATGTGGTTCCAACATATTCTAGCTTCCCTTTATAACCATTCAAGTTCAACCTTCAATGATTAAAGTTGAATCAGATTCAGAGCTCAAAGCGTGCTCAAAAAATTCATTGGAGATTGTTGGAACAAGGTAAATATTCTAAGAAATATTTGGATTATAGAGAATAAAAAAATATCATCTAATTCAAAGAACAAACATTGAAAATCAAACTAAAATTCTAGAGAAAAAGAAAAGAGAAATTATAATAGAGAAAGAGAGACTCACGAAGAGATTGGCTGCTCCTTGCATCTCCTTTGTAGTGTTAAGACCGACTGTTCTTGATGACAGTGGTGTGAGAAATTAATGAAATTGACGGAGAAGAGAAAAGAGGAGAAGAGAGGTAGAAGAGAAAAGAAAGAGGGGAGGAGAAAGAGGAGATGCAGAGGAGAAAAGAGAGAGAGGCGGTGAAATGGGGGCGGCACAAAACAATAGAAAGGCACAATAGAGAAATAGGGTTAGGGATTTAGACTTATATATTGAATCGTTAGCGACGGACAAAAAACCGTCGCTGAAATAAATTTATCGTCTCTAAATTTGTGAAGAAAATCAATTTTTACGATATTAATATTAATCGTCACAACATAACAACTCGCTAAATTTACGACAGTTAAAAAATAACCCGTCGCAAATTAATTAAGAGAACACTTTGGCTTAGGAAATTTGCGATAACTTCTATTTCATCCGTTGCAATATTAACGATAAAATTAATAAGACAGTTGCAAATTTAGTGATGGAATAAAATGGTCGCTATTTTGCATCACGCATAAATCTATTGTCTCTAAACCACAAAAAAAAATATTTATATGATATCTTTAGCGACGACTGACAACCGTCGTTAAATTTACAATGTAATTTTTTATCTCAAACTGTCGCTAAATTTTCTTTTTCCAGCCTAATAATCACATATTTTGTTGCGATGACAATTTACGACGGATGAAAAAAATCCATCGCTAAATCAAGCACAAAATAATGGGCGCCATTTAATTAGCGACAAAATTTTTAATACGTCGCTAAAACATAAAAGGTTACTGACAATTATCATTTTTATGACTATTATCAAGATCCGTCACCAATTTGATACATTTTACTGTCCATCGCAAATTTTCGTGGCAAATCAGCCATTTTCTTGCAGTGAAATAACATTATTATTTTTTTTATTAGTAATATTTTTTTGTTAATTAACACATATAAACCATATTATTAATTATTCTACAAATGGAGTATGGGCTGCAGTTGTAACACGAAGACGATCTGTAAAGAAAAGACGACGATCATTAAGATTAAATATTTTGCTAGCGGACACAATATTATAGCCAAGTAGATATATAAAATTATAATCACATATATTTGATTTGAATTTAAATTCATCAACGTTATTAGTTTTTAACTTTTTATAAGTTTAGCGTGTATGGATCCATTTCTTTAAGGGCTTAATTGTTGTTGGTTATGGCGGCCCTCCAGTAGATGCAACTTGCGCCAGTCTGTTCAAAACAGTTCATATATAAAATTCTATATATCAGGTCCATATTATATAAACTTAATTAA
The DNA here is from genome assembly GCA_947685225.1 of Garcia nutans. Classification (NCBI taxonomy): domain Eukaryota; kingdom Viridiplantae; phylum Streptophyta; class Magnoliopsida; order Malpighiales; family Euphorbiaceae; genus Garcia; species Garcia nutans. The sequence goes on along the minus strand of CANTUV010000010.1, from coordinate 9,519,238 downwards.
TTTTAAATGCAACTTATATAAATTTATATTAATAATCTGATAAAGTTTTGATGCTGATTGTTGTAGTGAAAGTCCTTCATTTAATATATATATATATATTAATTATCTGATAAAGTTTTGATGAATTCAAATTATAATTAAGTTGGCTGTAAATCAGCCAAGTTTTTACCAATGGCTTGGTAAACAACTCATTCAAGTTTATTTATTAATGTAAACAGTAACTTAATTTTAATTTATTTAAAAATAGTATTTCTTTTTTTTTAGGAATTTAAAAATAATATTTCTAATTACTCATTAAAGTGTAATTTAGTAACCAGAAATGTATGTTGCTCTCATAAATATATAGATTGAATATAGATGTATTTTTAAATTTCATTTGAAAAGAGATATAGACTTAATATATATGCTAAAAAATTTTAAAAATACTCTGAACTAATTAACCTAAGAAAATAAATATACAGCTCCAATTCTATGAAAATAGAAGTTACGTATAGATTGGAATAATTTATTGGAATTTTAAAATGAATGAACATTAATTGAAGAAATTAACGGGGAGGATAAATGTGCATGGTAGAGCTTTCACTTGAACATGAAAAAGGCAAAAAAATAAGTGAGTAACATTGAATTGGAGATCTTATTCCCAAAAATTCTTCAGCTAAAAATTCTTAATAATACAATTATAAATAGATGTTTAATAATACTAATGTAAATTAATGATATTAAATTAGTTCTGTTGATATTAATATTTACTCAGCTGCCCATTAATCTCTAGAAGCACAATAGATATAAATCTCATTTTATGGATGATAATACATTAATTAATTCTATTTTTAAAATCTCATTTCAGTTGCTTGTATTTATTAGTCAAAGTAATTATATAGTTGGCATGATAAACTTTTTTTTTTCTATTTCAATACTTAGAATCAGTCTCCATTTAATTTCTTCCTATAATTTAAGCCTTTCTCTTTATACTACATTTTAAAGATTCATTAACCATAATTATGCCAATGAAATGAAATCTCTTTCTCAATTCCAAAAAATTATTGATGCACATAAAAAACTGAAAAAATTACTGTGCAGTGACAAAGTTAATGGAATATTGGTTAATTATTATATATAAAAAAAAAGTAGTCAAAACAATTGTTGATAAGATTGTCATTATAAAGGTTTCTTTTATTTCTTTTCCTCATTTTGTTGGATTTTTCGAATTTCACAGACCATTCAAAGAAATGTTCAATAATATGTTGCGGTACTATCAGATCCTAATCCATCGTCGTTTAATAGGCCTAAGCTCATTAAAAAGTCTTTCCATCATCTTCATTTTAATTTTTAAAAGTCTTTATAATTTTGTACTTTTTTAATTTTTATTTTAAAATAATTTTTTTAAAATTGAAAATATATTATATATAAAAAATTTTAACATGAACCTGATTTCTACTGATGAACTAGACTAATTAAAAATATTAATTTAAATTATAATACTTTTAAAAAATAATTTTAATTAGTTTTTATATTTAAATCATAGCATAATAAAATTTTTCAATATATATATATATATGCTATATAAGAGATTTTTTTGAAATTGATAATTTAAAATAATATTTTTTAAAATATGTTTATGTAAGACCTTATAATTTTAGGAGCTGGACTGGACTGGGATGGGCTGGGCTTCGTTAAGACAATTGTGCCAATTATCTATTGATATTTCCTTTCTTTTAAGTTTTTTTTAACCTTTACTTTAGGCTTTGGGCTGAAGCTCGCCAATCTAAAGATTCGGTCAGACTATTAACGGACCAAGTCAGTGCAACCCATCACTAAATTAAATATGATTCCTTGTCAGTTCAATCAATTCATCTCCATAATGAGTAGAGTAACATAGTTCAAGGCTCAAGCATTTTAATTTTTCTCATATTACCTTTATACTATAAAATTAAATTATTATCAACTTAACCCCACAAGACAAATAACAATTATATATCTAAGTGTACTAAAGATATACACTCATTTATCAACTTTTAAGTTTAAAATTATTTTTTAAAATGTATATTATTATATAAATGTATAAAAAATTATAAGATATTTAAAAAAAATTTAAAAAGTGAAATATAATATATTTTCTTTATCTTAAATTTAACTAATCCTGATCTTAAGCTAACAAAAAAATTAAATTTAAATGTAATGGTATGGATCTAAATCTCATTTATATTAAAACTCATCCCTAATGCTTGAAATAGCAAAATTTTTTTTTTGAAATATCAATAATTTATCAAGCAAAGATAAAAATAATAGAGTAATCCAAACAAGATAACTATCCCCTCCATTACACCCATCATCTAGAATCTTGTTGAATTGACTATCTTAAAATAATATTAGGAAGAAAAGAGAAAACATTATATTTATGGATAATAAGGAGTAAGATATTTTTAAATATTTAATCTATTTATATAAAATATGAATATTTTATAAATAAAATTAGACGGATACGATTAGTATTTTTACTATTCATATCGGATTCGAATTTAGATCACTGCGTATCCGTTATTTGAATTTGATTATATATTAATTATATTTTTTTAAAATTTTAATTATATATTAATTATATTTTATTTTAATTATAAAATTATGTGGTATAAAATTATTTTTTTATAAAATTATGTTAATATTAAATTTTCATTTATAATTATTTAATTAAAAAAATTATAATTTATATTTTAAATTTTATAATATTTTAAAATTTTTATATTTAAACGGGTAATTAAATAAGTTAGGATAGTAAACGAATAATATTAAACATATTTAGAATGTGTAAAGATATAATTATGATATAACTATAATCGAGTTTAAATGGATACAAATAGTTTAAAAATTAAATAAATTTGGATTTGGGCAGCTATTGTCATATATAATTATACCAACATTGAATACAAGCATAAGAGTCTGACAGTCAACTGCTTTAGCAATCAAATGAGCAGCTTGATTCGCTTGCTTTTTCATCCAATGAAAAGAAATCTCTTCAATTTTATCTATAATAATTTTGCAATCTCTAACAATGGAACCGAATTCAGATCTATCGAATTAAGCATAATGTAGTGTAAACAAAACCGTCTGACAATCAAACTCAACATCCACATTAGCAATCCCTCTACCATATACCTTGCTAAGAGCCTTTCAAATACCAATCGCCTTTGCAATGTTGGGATTAAGAACATCCAACTGAGACATTACAATAGCAGCTACAAAATGGCCATTACTGTCCTGGAGGATAGCTCCAAAATCAGACTTGCCTGAACCTGCAAAAATGAGAGCATCAACATTTATCTTGAATTTGCCCAAAGATGGACGAGACCAAGAAAGAGAAGCCTCTGGTAATATGTGCACATTTCATCGAGGATCTGCAACATGCTTAGATTGCCTGCATAGCATCCATTGAAATACATTTACTGTGCAGACAATTATATCTTCTACCTTGCTAGAGATATCTTCTATATCACAAACCAGACAATTATCATCCATTGAAATACATTTACTGTGCAATCGAGACTTAGTGGGAATAATGTTTCTCATAACTCGCCAAATAAACATCCGCATCTTAGGAGGTATATTTAGCTTCCACAATTTAGACCATAAACCTGAAATTCCATGAGAATTAATCAATGAAAAGATATCTCTAGCAAGGTAGTACCTCGATTTGTCACTATACACTCCATTCTTAGTAAAATGCCAAGTAAGAGAATCATAATCTGTAAATTTCGAAATGGGAATAGAACAAATCTTTTCCAAATTCAACGGCAGAACCAATTAAATCTTCTGAATCTCCCAACCATCTCCATCAGTAAGCCACAGATCCTTAACATTTAAATGCATGAAAATGGGATTAAAAGAAGAAGAAACATGGAAATCATGAGCATCCATTAACCAAGGATCTCTCCAAACATTAACTTGAGAGTGCAGCCCTATTCGCCATCTTATACCTCGCTTAAGCAATGGTTTAGCTTGAATTAAACTCCACCAAATAAAACTAGGATTACTCCCTTCTTGGGCATCCAAAAAAACCTCATTAAGAAAATATTTAGCTTTGAGAATGGTTGTGACAAGAGCATTAGGTTAAGTCATTAAACGCCAATTTTGTTTAGCTAACATTGCCAGATTGAAGAAAAAAAAATCACAAAAACCAAGACTGCCCTCTTCCTTTGAAACACAGTTTTAATACATTTGATAATATTTTTAATACATTTGAAAATTGAAATTCTTAATACAAATTAAAAAAGTTCCGAGTCTCGTAATTTTTTGCATTATGAGCATGCCTGGTAGATATTTAACTGTTGAGCTATAGATCCAGTAACAAACGACTATATTTGAAAAAAAAAAATCAAAACGCCAACTTTTCTTCAAGCCATAATATAAATTTCACAATCAAAGCACAAATTATTGTTAATTCTTCTTATTTTTTAGTGATTTCAAAAGAAGAGTCACAAATAGTAATAAGGTGTAAAGACAGATATTTATGAATTACAAAAGAAATTAAATTTGGCTGGAGGTGTAGAGTAATTAGTGGAGAGTATTCTGGAGGCCACAATTGCATTGGCAGCTTCAGTGTAGTGAATTCCATCCCAGTTTATGTATTTTGATCCTTCCTCGCACGAATTGTGACCACTTTTCCCGCAAGTGATATTGCGATTGTAGTGGCGCTCCACCATACCCACAACATGCCATTAATGGATTCACAAATCCTGCAAATTTCATTCCAATTTCAATAATAACCAACATACAAATATCTAATGTATAATGTAATAGTTGTGTTTGGAGCAACAAGCTTTTGATTTGCGTGGTTTGGATGCTTACCGTAAGTAGTAGCATTGGCAAATAAGTCATACTTGATAGCATACATGTCCACATATACAATGGTGCTTTCCTCTAATTCTGATCCGAGTTCTACACACAGAGCTTGTAACTGTAGATTAAATTGCTTAGCAGCATCATTAGGAGGCGCAAGGCACCCATGTTCGTCAAAATCGCTCTCTTTCTTCTCAGTTATGCTAAGTATGCGAGGCAAACAACCCAGTGGCCCTGTATTGTGCACCCAAAAGTTCCTCCCTCCATGGTGGTATATATCCTATATGTATATTTCAATTTCTTCTTCATGAAAAATCAAAATTCAGTACTAATTAATTTAAAATGAAAAAGATATTCACCTGTATAGCATAGTCGATTTCATCAATGATAGATGGGATTTTTCTGTTTAAAGATTTAGAACTAATTTGTTAAGGGAATTCTATTCATTTCTGTGTTATTACATTGATATTTATGCTAACATTTACATAGACAAGAGAATAATTTAGAATAGTAATACCTTAAATCTTGGCTACTGTTTACTGTAATTATATTGTTTCTTCTTTAATAATAGCTTCTGTCTTCTAATTATAGCTTCTGTCTTCTAACACTCCCCCTCAAGTTGAGCAGTGGGATTTCCAATGTTTAACTTGCTGAGAATCTTTCGGAATGCTTGAACAGTCACTCCCTTGGTTAGAATATCAGCCAATTGATCTTCTGATCTCACAAAAGGAATTTCAATGATGCCTTGTTCAAGTTTCTCCTTGATAAAGTGTCTATCTACCTCCACATGTTTTGTCCTGTCATGTTGAACGAGATTTTCTGAAATACTGATTGCTGCTTTGTTATCACATCTCAATCTAGCTGGACACTGTGAGAAAAAACCCAGTTCATCTAAAAGTTTCTTCAACCATAGCACTTCTGTCACTCCTTTTGCTATTCCCCTAAATTCAGCTTCTGCACTAGACAGGGCCACTACCTTTTGTTTTTTACTTCGCCATATTACTAGATTACCACCAATCAAAGTAAAGTAACCAGAGGTAGATTTTCTATAGTTAGGATTTCCTGCCCAGTCAGCATCAGTGTAGGCTTCAATGCTAAGATGTCCATTTTTTTTGAATAAAATTCCATCTCCAGGAGTTCCTTTAAGATATCTTACAATCCTTATAGCTGCTTCCATATGTTCTTTCTGAGGTGAGTGCATGAACTGGCTAACAATTCCAACAGCATATGCTATGTCTGGCCTAGTATGAGATAAGTAGATCAATTTTCCCACCAACTTCTGATATAATTTCTTGTCAGCAGGTTCTCCTTCTTCCTTCATTACCAAGCCATGGTTTGCTTGTATAGGAGTATTAATTGGTTTACACTCTATCATCCCCATCTCAGCTAGAAAATCAAGAACATATTTCTTCTGAGAAATGAAGATTCCTTTATTAGATCTCAGAACCTCAACTCCCAAAAAATATTTTAGCCCTCCTAAGTCCTTCATTTCAAATTCATCAAACAGTCTTTCCCGAAGTTTGGTGATTTCCTGTGTATCACTCCCAGTGATGATCATATCATCTACATAGATGATTAAGCAGGTAATTAAGTTTTCTCTTCTCTTCAAGAACAATGTATGGTCTGCATTGCTTTGTTTAAAGCCATATCTTTTCATAGCCTCTGTGAATCTTCCAAACCAAGCCCGTGGAGATTGTTTTAGACCATATAGTGCTTTCTTTAGTCGACAAACTTCATTTTGTTTACATCCTTCTTAAAATCCTGGAGGGATTTCCATATAGACTTCTTCTTTCAGCTCCCCATGTAGAAAGGCATTTTTAACATCAAATTGTTGCAACGGCCAATCTTCATTAGCTGCAATTGAGAATAACACTCGGATTGTATCTATCTTTGCCACTGGTGAAAAGGTTTCCGAATAGTCAATTCCATAAGTCTGGGTGTAACCTTTTGCAACCAGTCGAGCTTTGTATCTTTCAATGGTTCCATCAGCTTTGTGCTTGATTGTGAATACCCATCTGCACCCAACAAGTTTTTTTCCTTCTGGTAAGTTACATTTCTCCCATGTTCCATTTTTACCCAGCGCTTTCATTTCTTCTTTTATGGCTTGCCACCACTCCTTTTTTTGTTTTGCTTCTTCAACAGATCTTGGAATTTCTTCATGAATTGTTAAGGAAAAAACCTTGACAGCTTCACTTGTCTTCCCCTTGATCATATTCTCTAGTGGGTACCTAGAGTTTCTGGGAGCATGTTCCGGAGAATATCTTCTAGGTGGAATTCCTCTGTTGCTTCTTGGAGGTAAGTAGTATCTTTCTACTGGATTTTCCTATTCACTGTCAGTGTAAAAATCATTATTACTAGAATTAGAAGAGTGTGATTCTTCTCTTACCTCATTTTGGACATCTTCATAAGGAGAGACATTGGGCGGTACTTCTTGTGGTACTGTTATTTCTTGTGGTACTGTTTGTACTTCTTTTTCTGAAGTTTGTTCTGAAACCTTTTCCTTCCTAGCTGTCACTTCCACTGATATAGACTCAGGTGTAATATTGTTTAGCCAGTTTAATGAGTCATCACTATTCTCCCCCTGACTAGTAGATTGGTAAAAATACTCTGTTTCTATGAAATTACAATCCACCGTAACATAGGTTCTTCTTGTAGTTGGGCAATAACATCTATATCCCTTTTGCTGTAGGGCATACCCCATGAAAACACATTTCACTGCACATGGATCTAATTTTGTTCGATCATGTTTTTGGATATGAACAAACACAGTACAACCAAAGATTCTAGGAGGTAAAGAGAAGGCTTGTGGGATTTCAACTTGGCTACCAAGAACTGTTAATGGAGTTTTGTGGTCAAGGATTTTGGTAGGTAAACGATTTAGAAGATATGCTGAGGTTGCAAGAGCTTCTGTCCAGAAATGCTTTGGAACTTTTGACTCAATAAGCATTGCTCGAGTCATCTCAAGGAGTGTTCGGTTACGGCGTTCAGCAACTCCATTTTGTTGAGGTGTATAAGGACAAGTAGTTTGGTGGATAAGGCCATTTTCTTGGAAGAAGGTTTTCATAGCCCCATTAACAAATTCAGTCCCATTATCAGAACGTAGAATTTGAATTTTGCACTTAAATTGGGTATGGATCATGTGATAAAAATTAACGAATTTTTCAAATACCTCAGACTTGTGCTTCATAAAGTACACCCATGTCATACGAGAAAAATCATCTACAAAGATCACAAAATATTGAAAACTAGTATGGCAAGGAGCAGGACCCCACACATCAGATGAATCAAACCAAATGCATTGTTAACTCTAGTATTGTTCAAATGAAATGAAGCACGATGGCTTTTTGCTAAAATGCATGTCTCACAGTTCAAACAAACATCTTTATTTTTAAATAAGGTAGGAAATAAAAACCGAAGATAGCTAATTGAAGGGTGTCCCAGTCTTCGATGCCACAACCACACTTGCCTTTCTTCAGATCCATGGGTTAACAAAACCGTTCCTTTTTTAACGTCGTCCACATAGTAGAGGCCATCAAATTCAGTACCACGCCCAATGATCTCCTTCATAAGAATGTCCTGTAAAAGGAAAAAAATGGATATATTAGAACCACACAATTTAATTCTTTCGTAACATGACTTATTGACAATAATTTATGTGAAATGGTAGGAACATATAAACAATGATTTAATTCCATTTTGGAATTAAATTTAATTTTTCTTTCGCCCTCTACTTTTGAAAGACCACCATTTGCACTTTGTATAAATTGCTTGCTCGAGCTTCCTGGACTGACAATATCTGAAATATCATGTGTGACAGTGTTAGATGCTCCCGAATCAAGGACCCATTTGTAAATTTTTTTCGGATTGGTACTTGTTAGGTCTTTTTATTTTGGGCTCCTCCTTCTACACATGAAAAAATTTTGGGCTGGGCTAGGTAATTTTTTGGCCCACTTTCTTGTCTTTCTTCTTTTTTTTAACCGAACCCTCCACTGCCCATATCATATTTGGGCTTTCTTCAATTTTGTTTTCTGCTTCATTTGCACTCTCCACTACCCGTTCATTTCTCTCCTTCTTTGAATTAAAATTAGGGTTCTTACCCTTGTTTCCGTCGCCACCGCTTGCCATGGCAACAAATCCATGTTGATTTGTTCTGCCTCCATTACTCTCATCATCATGGTGATCGTCGGTTTTGCTGGTAGCCTCTTGGTTGCCCAAAAACACATTTGCGTTGCCTGTTTCCCTCTGTTTCGTTCGATTGCTCTCCTTCCACCAGTCTGGGTAGCCAATTAATTTAAAGCAACCCTCTCTGGTGTGTTTTTTCATCCCACAATGTGAACATCGCAATTTTGAACGGTCCTCTCGCGATGAAGAAACTCTCCTCTCTGAGTTGTCTGAGCGCCCTAACATCTGTTCTGATTTCCCTCGATCTGATGCTTTGGCTATCATACCCGAACCCAACCCTTCTGATGATGTGTCAAGGTTGCTGGAGGTAGAAGTCTTCAAAATTTGAAGTCTTGCGGCCTCCCTTCTGACAGAGGCGTATGCAGCCTCAACTGATGGAAGCGGTTCCATTTTCAACAGATCTTTACGAGCAGATTCATACCTATCATCAATCGCCGTTAAAAACTGGTATAATCTTTGCTCATTCTTCAGTTTGTTATATGTTGCTATGTCTGTTGAGCAAACCATAGGGTTGGGTTGCCTTCTGTCAATATTCAACCAAAGATTTTTTATTGTTGTCCAGAGACTCTCTAACGATCCGTTTCCTTGTCTGATTATGCTTGCTTTTTTATGGAGATCGTATGTTTGAAAGGGATCCACCCCACTGCCATAGGTTGTGGATAAGCCCTCCCAAAGATCCTTCGTAGTGGGGTATTGGACCACTGTATTCTGTATTTGTTCTTCTATATTTTGAATGATCCAGTTGAAAACAGCCTGATCAATCTGTTCCCATTGCTGGAATGATGGATCAGTGGTGTCTGGTGGCTGGTTGAATAAATGATGTGTTTTTCCTCTTCCTCCAAGAGCAACTCGCATCATCCGAGCCCAAACAAGGTAGTTGTTTTCATTCAGTTTTACTCCAATGGTAAGAGTATTATTTAAATTTTGGTTTAACAAATTTGCCAAACGAATGGTGAGTTCATCTGGATTAGTCTGGTTTGTATAATTGGTATTTGTTTGGTTTGGGTTTGGGTTTGTTTCTCCAGACATGGAAGAATTGGTTTCTGACATGGTTATTTGTTTTTCTGCAGGTTAAGATCAAAGGAAGAACATGTAGATGATGAATGCTGGTTCTCTTTGTAAGGATTGTAGAACCAGCTCTGATACCATGTTTAAAGATTTAGAACTAATTTATTAAGGGAATTCTATTCATTTCTGTGTTATTACATTGATATTTATGCTAACATTTACGTAGACAAGAGAATAATTTAGAATAGTAATTCCTTAAATCTTGGCTACTGTTTACTGTAATTATATTGTTTCTTCTTTAATAATAGCTTCTGTCTTCTAATTATAGCTTCTGTCTTCTAATTATAGCTTCTGTCTTCTAACATTTTTGTATAACTTCTTGACGTGAAAGATATTCAAATGAACCAGCCAAATCGTTCTGTCCTATGTCAATTATGTAAAGCGCATCTTTGAAATCGTCCTCACCAACCAAGTTTTTGTAACCTGAAAGAAGAGTAAATATATAAGACAAATAAACTATATTTCAACAATTGCAGTCGAACTTTTGCAATTAAGAGACTGTTAGTTTCAATCTTGTTAAAATATGAATTAGTAAATGACTTAGAGAATGGTTGTTTTAAAAATTTAATTAATATATATCTTCATTATATATTCCTTGTGATATGAGCACAGGGGAGCGAGTCCGGAAGTGAATGAACTGAAGAACTTGAACGTCCAAGCTAAAAGGTTTCAATCTAGGAGAAGTGGCTGCACCACTAAAGGCAAAATTAACTCCATTCTTGAAATTAGGCCCCAGAGGTTCAAGATAAGGTGTCAAGTAACTAGCGTTCAAACTTTCACCTGCACAACACACAGAAAGCATGCATACATATGAGCTACCTACTAAAGTTCATTAATATTAAACTCCTTAAACAAGAATAGGCCAGGGTTGCAATTTTCTTTGTGTTTCAGACACAGACTTGCCCTCAATTCAAATAAAATTTTAACTTACACAAGAAATCAATGACCAAACGTCCATCAGATAACCGGCCGGATGACTTGTTGAAATATGTGCGTCCATTGGGAGCTCCAAAAAGCATTCCGAGGCCCGAAAAATAAGAACCAGTGTCAGTATTGGAGTCACCAAAGGTGAATATCACCGGAGTTCTATTACACTGAGACTCAACAAAGAATGGAAGGAAGCAACATATAATGGCAACAAGAAGAGGAACTTCTGTTACATCCATTTTTACTTGGCTTTGAGACAAGTGAATTACTTGGAGATCTTCATGTACTTTTATAATCAACAAAGATTATAACATGGAACATAATGGGTAGAAATGCAATTATGTGATGATAGCAATAGTTTCTTATAAATTGCGAATAGCGTAAATAAAAAATGAATATTTACAAGGTAAGCAAGAGAGTGGTTTATTATGATAATAGCAAAATGTTGTTCTGTCAATTTATTTCAATTAGCCTGTGAAATATCATATTGTAAGCAAAATCTAAATTTGCTAATTATTAACAAAATACAGAGTGTATACCATATTTTATAGTGACTGGTGTAAGTTTAATTTCATAGTAGTAAATGAATTCCAAACTAATACTTGGATGAACTAATGTGCTTGTAAATTAAACTTACAAGACAGTGCTTAGAATTACTGCAATCTTAATCTAATCTCTATGTATTTTTTTTAATTTCCTATACTAATTAGTTACTATAGAGAGAAAACTTCAAAAAGAAATATTTGATGGCTGTAATAGAAAGAAAAGCTGTAGCCTGTGGGTTGTGAGTGAAATGAATTGAAGTTAGAAACCAACTGCAAAAGTACAGTCGAAAACAGAAGCATGTCAAGAAAAGCAGTAGCCATTATGTATATGTTCGGCTTATTTGTTGAATGACTCGTACCAAGCCCGTGAACAAATCCGAGATAAGCAACAAAATATTGGGGCAGAGTATTGAGGAAACAAAGAATTGGGTTGTGAAAATTGACATGCCATGATGTAGTTTGAATAAAGCCACTCACAAGTCACAATGACCATGAGCCAAAATCCCTGCTACAATTTTCAAGTGGCAACAGTACTAGTGCCACCGTCAAGTGGATATTCCTCATGATGTTGCAACTTAAAATTTTCAAGTATTTGGAGCAAATATTCCAATTTAAATCTGTCCAAATAGACAAATTTCTCATCCCTGAATTGTTATATCTAGCAAACAAAAACCCATATAATTGATGAGCTGAAAATTTTTAAATAACCCACTACATCTATATTAATATACAAAAAAGAAATAATATGCTAACTGAAAACTGTTATTGTAAGAAAAAAAAAATCAAACCCACATGGAAAAAGTCTAACACTTAGGATAGAAATAGAATTATCGCCAATACCGGTAGAAAACGGCGATTCTGATTGAATCGAGCTTCCCTTATCTTCTCCAAAGTCCCTAATCTCTTGCTCGAAAATTGCGGTCTTTTTTTTTCCCCATAAATTATAATGTTGGTATTACTTCAACTGCCTCTCTTGCTATGCCTCATTCCATGAAACTTATAAGAAATAGATTTAAAAGCTTCCTTCTGGGAAATGATTTATCCAAACTCATCTCTCTCCTCTCGATAAAAATCTCCTTTTTATCGAGAGTGTCAAAGTTGAGGACGCCTAGTTATTTCACTACTTACCCTTCTCTATAAGGAAGATTTCACGAAGGAAGAATGCCAATAAATTGAAAAACGTCATTTTAACTATATATATATATATATATTAACATTATATTTGGGAGGGACAATCAATCTCATATCTATCAAATCCAATATATATATATATATATTTGCTGCTATATCATGTCTCACGTACAAAATTAAATATGATTGTAACCCTATTCGTATTTATTGCTTTATTTATTTTTTAACTAGTTTCTTTTGTAATGTCGTTATTATATAATCAAACAGTAATTTATAGAATATGATTTATTTTGAATTAATTTCTAAATTAATTAACTAAAAAAATTAATTATTAAAATATAATTAATTTAAAAATTATTTTTAGAATATATCAAAAATTTTACATTATACATTACTAAGTATTAAAAGATTTTATTATATAGACTTAATTTCATAAATAGTCATTGAACTTATAGTGTTATAAAGTTATGATCCTCAAATTTTAAATAATTTCAATAAAATTTCTGAACTTATATTTTTTTTCATTAAGATCTCTAATTTTCATTTTATGATGAAGGATTGCATACATAAATTTCACTTGACATCCACATATTTAATTTAAAATAAATAATTACAAGTCATTTTTTTACTAATTTTATGGACTATTTGTGAAATTGAACTCTTAATTTAATTTTATAAAATTTTTAAATTTTTATAAATTAATTTAAATATAACAAATATTTTAATAAAATTTTAAAACAATCCCAATAAATAAGTAAAAAATAAAATATTAAATATAATGGTCAAAAAATATAAAAATTAGATATATTAATATTATTTAATATAATATTAAATAATTTAAGTTATATTTAAAAATAATAATAGAAAATTAAATCCATTATTTAACTATTTAATTAGATTTAGTTAAATATTTAATAATTTATTTAAATATTTGATTATTTATTTTAAAATTTAATTATTGAATCATATGCAAATATTTATTATTTTTTTATTATTGAATTAGATATATATATATATATTCATTACATAAGGTTATATATATTTTATATTCATTACATATATATTTTATATAATGTTTATAGTATAAAATATATGATATACTAAAACTGCTCGGAATTTTTTTTGACAATGCATTCTAATTTTTACTCATCTATATTGTATATATTTTTCATCATGTACTGTATGAAAATATTTTTATATATTTAGTATATATCAACATATACGGTTTACATAATATACTTTTTTTTAAAAAAAATTAAATGGACTAATATGTTTATTAACTTTTAATATATATACTAAATAATATATAAAAATAAAAAAATATATCGAATTCAATAATTAAAATTGTAGTTAAATAATAAATAAATTATTAAATATTTAACTAAATTTAATTAAATATTTAAATAATGAATTTAGTTCTTCTATTATTATTTATTAATATAACTTATAGTATTTAATATTATATTAAATAAATATTATTATTTCTAATTTTTATATTTTTTGACCAATATATTTAATATTTTATTTAATATTTATTTATTGGAATTATATTAAGATTTTATTAAAATATGTGTTATATTTAAATTAATTTATAAATATTTAAAAATTTTATAACATCACATTAAGAGCTTAATTTCATAATTTTTTTTATCAAAATTTAATTTTATAAATAGTTGAGAGTATAATTTTTTATTTTAAATTAAATATATAGACTTTATGTAGACTCCGCATAAAATGTACATATGCAATCACTTATTATAAAATAAAATTAGAGATTTTAATAGAAAAAAACATAATTTTAAGAATTATATTAGGAAGATTTAAATTTTGTTGACAATTTTATAGTACTATAAGTTGAAGTAAAATTTATGTAATTAATCACACTATATGCTAGTTTTTAGACTTATTACGAGTCCCAACTGATTTGACTGAGTTTCTATGTCACTCGGGCATAATGCTAAATTATACAGTAATGAATGGTTTATTTCCTCTAAAACTATTCAATTGATTTTTCATAATAAAAGTCATTATTCTTTATATTGTATATTAAAAAAATCATATTATTTATTTAATTAAAATTCCAGTAATGTTTTCGAAATTACAATTATCTTAAGATTTTATTAAAATATCTTTTTTATTTTTAATTTTTTCCCACCTATAGCATGAGCTCACGTGTAACAATTTAGCAATTGAGTTTGTAGTAATCCATCATATCAGAGAAAATTATTTATAAAGAGAAAGGCAACTCAAAATGCGGGGATAGCTCGGTTGGGAGAGCTTCATAATGAAGATCTGAAGGTCTTGTGTTCGATCGGTAGATATGGAAAGTTTTGAAGCTGTGTTGAAGGTATTATACAGGCTCGATTTGCTTCCTCCCGGTTCCAAGGAAAGCCGCTAATTCACACATTTTGGGAAAACCTATGATTCAGTATTTGTTTGCTTACTTTTCTTCTTTCATTTTTATTTTTTACAAAAAATTTGACGAAGTAAATGAACACAAAATAAGGAGGCCTATCGATACGATATTTAACGGCCGATATTTACTGAAGATAAGGGTTATCGATATGATTTTTTTAATTTTTGTATGAAATTTTGAGAATATTGAAAATCAGAAAGAATCGACTTTAAAAAATAAAGAATAGGCGAAATGAACGTTTTATGTCTGATTTATTTTTTTTAAAACGAAATAGCAAGAAGTTGTTCTTAAAATTAATGGGAGGAGAACACCGTAATTTTTACAACTATAATTTTTAGAGATGAGGTGAAGAGCCTACATTATAATTTTTCTTCTTTCTTTTCTCCACCGAATAATGAACATTAATTCATCTCCATTACGCTGCCTTCATTACTGTTCTGGAAACAAAAACAAAAACCCTTTCAATTTCTCAAAACCCATTGAATTTTAAGAAGACCATGAATTTCTTACTTTTGAAAGATTTCAATTGTTCAATTGTGATGAAACCACCTAGATAAAGTGATGTCGGCTATGGCCATTTGTCACGTCTGCGTAATGGAGAAGGACGGTCCAAGTTGTTCAATATTAGGAAAGGAGACAATAATGAATATAATAATTATGTGGTGGATGAGCTTTTTTTTATTTTTTTTATTAATAAATGATGTATTTAAAAAAATAACTTTTGATTATAATTAAATTTTTATTATTAAGTTAACATATATTAAATATGTGTTATTAATTTATAAATTTAACACATATATATTATTGATTTATATAAATTTAATATATATATATATTAAATATGTATTATTAATTTATATATAATATATTTGATAAATTTTATCATATATTATTAATTTATATATTATAAAAATTATTTATTATTTATTTTTTTTAATTTTATTATTTAATTTATCTAATTTCACGATTTTAAATATATTTATAATAGTGGTGATCAATTTAAGCAGTTTCATAATAATTTAGTCTGATTTTATTTTACGTCGAAGAATATCGATTATGCAACTTAAAACCTATGCACGTTCCATTACTAAATTATTTATTTTGGAGGTACAGGAATCTCATTAGCTTGTGAGAAATACTAATACGCAGCAAATACGAATTCGATGCATAATCTTACTTTATTATATAATTAAAATTTAAAAGAAAAGGATATAATGTTAAATAGTCTATCTTTGATCAACTCGTCAACATTCATGGATAACATAATAAATGGATTGTGATATTCGTTTTCTGATTCATTTATTTGATCGATAACAGGAACTTGGGAAAGGGCCAAATTGGCAACTATATTGGATCACATAGGTAAATTAACTTTCCTGAGGTTCATCTATTCGAGTTGGCAATGATGCTCTGTTTTTCTGCTTAATTGGAATAGTACATCTATAAATGTCGTTTCTGAACAGCATATCTTGATTTTAATCAAAATGCTGCTTATGTTCGTTGTGTTAGTTTTAAATCACAATGCATATGGATGACATGGATGGAGAAGTATGGGTTTGAATAAGGGGCCCCTGCCCAAAAGTGAACTATCGTTCATGGATTGGACTCATGGTTTTAAATGTTACAGATCAGCTGATATTTATCAGATTTGGAGGGAGGGTGTCAGATACGAATTTTGCCTTTATAGTAATGAAATTTTCCGAATGCTAAAAATTATAATGAATCACCTCACAAAATGGTTGAATCGGTGAATCGATGATGTTTAAACGATATTCATTTATTGAATCGGCGATGGAGATTTGTTGCTGTGAAATTAAAAGAAAAAGAACAAGAAGAAGAAGAAGGAAAGGATGGTTATGGTTGTGCAGCTAAAGGAGAAGATGAAGAAAAGGAAGTGAGGAATTGGGCAATCAATCACTGTCAGTGATTATTACCGTTATTTTCAGCCGCTAAAGAAAGAAGAAGGAGAAGAAGTAATAAAAAATAATAAATTTATTGGATTAATAAAAAATAAACAATTAAAAAATAATTAAAATGTGAGAGAAAGAAGGAAGAAAGGGCAAAAAAAAAGTTAAAAACAAAGCCATGGTTCGAACCTGAAATAAATTGAATAAATTAACATGATTTTACTTTGAGGCTCAATGCCTTCCCTTTTCTTCTTATTTCTTTAAAACATATATAACATAATGTTTATAATAAATGCCTATAAAAACTTATCTACCCCGCAAATCATTCAAACTTCATATTCAAAAAAATTTTTGGACTCACCAACAAGACTCATATTATAATTTATGGGAGAAACAATTAAAATCAAAATTGTGACGGTGATGATCAAAATAATAAAGATCTTCCACGGTGTTTTTTTTGGTGGCGAATTGACCTATTTAATCTAATTTGAAATGGTTAATATTTTACTAGCAAACAATTTATTATTATTATTATTATTATTATTATTATAGTAATAATATTACCTAAAATAATATTGAATATATTTAATCAGTATTAAAAACTATTTAATTGCTTTCATATAGTTATTTTTAAATAATTTTTTATAATAATTAAATCTTTATTACTATTATTCATCAATTTTAACATGTATTATTAATTTATATATTATAAAAAATATTTATTTTTTTATTTTATATCGGTCTGATTCATTCTGTTTTACCGATTCCGTTATTTGATTCGTTCGATTTTACGGTTTACATTGTATTCATAGCAGCGGCAGCCGATTCAATATATTTCATGATGATTCAGTACATTTCTATTTCATTGCGACCAATTTTAATTTTGCGACCGATTCCAAGATTTAAAACTATGATTAGACTTTTGTCTATCTTGTTTAGCAGTAAAATTTTTTCATTTCTTCATTTCATGGATAACAGAAAAGATAAATTAATATGGAAAAGAAAGCAAATAACATTAAAACTTCTTGCCTCACTGGTTGAGTGAGCAATTTGAAGCAAATAAATAAGAGTCTATTAGCTGAAAAGTTTCTCCCCTGTTTTTAATGTATAGCATGTGCTTATATTCAATATTGGAGTTTTTATTCAAATTTATTAAGTATTATTGTTGACTTGTTCCTTTTTCTTTTTATTATTTGTTGTTATGTGGGAAGGGGCTTTGGAGCTTTGAGGAGTGGGATTTTAGATGTGGCCATGAAAAATGTCAAAGGCATCATTCATAGGGCTGCATTGTGTGTTTCACTGCATCCTCATATGATTATGCTTTACATGTTGTCCTTGTTTTGTGTTTGGGCATGCGTGTAGTGACTTTGGATTTGTGATTTTTCATTCTAAGTTTGTTGTTGATGCAGTTGTGGCAACAAATGATGATCAGATTTCAGAATGTTGTCGTGGATTCGGTGCAGACGTGATTATGATTTCTGAATCTTGTTGAAATGGTAGATCACTTGGTCGCTATTAGATGTAAATTTAATTTGATAATGGATTTGCTGATGGATACAATTTGTATTGGAATACAGGTACAGAAAGATGCAATGAAGCACTTGGAAAGCTAGAAAAGAAGTATGATGTTGTTGTCAATATTCAAGGGGATGAGCCTCTTATTGAACCTGAGATAATAGATAGTATCGTTGAAGCACTTCAAGTGAGTTTGTTTACCTTCCTCCACATATATCTTAATCCTCATGAGACGTGCATGATGCGAACAAAATCATACAGAATTTTTTTTTGTTAATTCTAATACTTGAGCACAAAGGCTTCTTTTCACATTATGAAATATCCCTGTTAAATTCAATTGTAATCTTGAAGAAAAGCGGTACGCTCTATAGGTATAAAATCAGGTTGAAATTTATTAACATTTAAACTTTTGTTATTTTTAATTTATATATATGTGTGTGTGTGCGGACAGCCCCAGATGCAGTGTTTAGCACTGCAGTAACATCTTTAAAGCCTGAGGATGCATTTGATCCGAATCGAGTGAAATGTGTGGTGGACAATCGAGGTTATGCTATCTATTTTTTAAGGGGGCTCATTCCTTATAACAAGTGAGTTTACCCAACATTCATTTTAATCATTTATGGTTATATTCACCTAATTGATACAGATCAGGGGAAGTCAATCCACAATTTCCCTATTTGCTTCATCTTGGAATTTAGGTGCGAAGATGTCTTATTTGCCTCCAATTTATTTTCTTCCTACATTTGGGTGGTCACTAGATCAGGGGCGAAGGTACGTGTAATAAAAGGGGGCAACTGCCCCCTTTCTATTTTTAAAAAAATACATATATATATAGTAAAATTTTAAAATTTTTTATTTGTTCCTTTTTAAAATTTGAATTGTTTCCTATCTCTTTTTTAGATTAAGTAAAAAAAATCCCAGTAAATTATTTTTTTACCAAATAAATATGCTTTTCTAAAAAAAATTGAAAAAAAATATACTCTTCAATGAAAAAAAAGAGAAATTAAGAAAAATGACAAATTTCTTCAACTTAATTAACTTAAACTCATCCAATAAATCAAGAGATTAGGAAGAAATTGAAAACATAATAAAAAGTAAAGAAATTGAAAAATAACGTAAGGTTAGAATCTTCAGTTTTTTTTAAAAAATTCTTTTAATTTTTTTCTTTTTGATTTTTATTTTTGATTTTATTATTTTTGCTTTTAATATTATATGATAAATTTTTTATTCAATTTTTTTCTTAAAAGATTATCTTCGTAAAATAATATTATTTTCTTTTTATTTTTTTATATATCATCAAATAAATTTGCAAGTGTGTGTCTATATATATTTTTTATTAATTTAGTGAGCATTGAGACAACAATATGGAGAAAAAAAATCAGAGGTGAAATCAAAACTACAAGTTAAATTTTGCCCCCTTTTATTGAAAATCTGTCCCTGCACTAGATTGTGTCATTTTGGTTGTGTTGGCTTTGTTGTTTGGTTGTTATATTAACCACTGATACAGTGATCCTATATATTTGTTTAATCAGAGCTATGATGCAAAATTTTTAATGATATATCCAGACTTCAACCTACTCCATTGCAATTGGAAGAGGATCTGGAACAGCTTAAAGTCCTTGAGAATGGTTATAAAATGAAGGTACAATGAATTTAATTTGCCACCCTTTTTTCCTTTGACTAGCTCGTCTATCAGTCTTTTTTATGGTGAACTTAACATTTTCTTGTCTGTCTTTCTTTGCTTTCTCTCCCAATACTAATGGCTTGAGACTTTAGTTGGGTACTTGGGATTGCTGGAGTTATTACCAATAAGAAAAGGATGGAGAGAGAGAGTGCAGCCAAGTTTATCTTGTAAAGAAACAGCATGGAGTGGAGTTTCTCCAGACAAGAACCATCTCAATGCTAGATTAGTTATTTTTCCATTTCAAATTTGATCAACTTATTTTTGATATCATATTTATGTTCTCTTCTGATACTTAAAAAATTATCCCACCCCCCTCCGCCCCACATCCCCACAATGCTGAATAAGGATGACGGCGTTTGCTTATACAAATGTATATAAATGCTATTGCAGGTGATAAAGGTTGATCGTGAGGCACACGATGTCAAGTGTCGACACACCAGAAGACGTCGAAAAGATAGAAATTTTAATGCGTGAGCAGAATTTGTCTTAGTTCATTTAATTGAAACTAGCCCGTTTATTTTAAGTTGGATTGGTCAAGATTCTGCTTCCAATGTGATTCCAAGAGTGCAAATTTTGGTATTGATTGTTTGAAGCTCCCTCCCAATAATCTCCCCTCATTTTTTTCCCTTGCTTTGTGTTGTAATTAGAGAGTTTAGAAGCATTAGCACAACTAAATTTCGACTACTACATGTTATTTTCTGCGAATATTTATAAATTTTTCATATTGCAGTTCGTTTTATAGCTATATGATGGAAAGGAGCTGAGATAAATTTTTTTCTGCTTAAATGCATCTATGAGGAGTGTCTAAGTAAAATTAAGCAAACAACCATTATCAAATTTTTCCTAAGATGCATCAATCAATCACGCATAATCACAATAATTTTTTATATGAAAAACCCTTTCAATGTGAATGATAAAAATCACGGGACTTTTTTTGGTCCAAGTAAAAGAGCTCTACTATCAAAATTAAAATTTATAGTAACTACAAGCTACTACAACAACCCTCAAGTGAATAATCAATACAAAATCAACCAAATAACAAGAAATGAACAAGAGAATGGAGAAAAATCACCCAAAATAGCTACTGTTCATACTAATGGATGAGTTTTGATTGTTTAAATTCGATCTCACCGTCCAGATTAAAGAACAACATATTCTAAATGTGTTCACCAAATTTCAGCCAAATTCAACTAAAAATGATCGTCCGATCGTCAGAGAAAGGCAAACTTATCACTGCTATAGAAATGTACGTAAATAGTAAACTTTGAGCCACAAATGTCAAAAATTCAACTATCTAAAACTAATCTCCACCAGTCAAAATGAAGAACAATGAGTCCTCTAACTGCTGTCCAAATTTCAGCCTGATCGAAGCATGGATGGTCATCCGATCGTGAAAAATTGAGACTAGTCTGGTTGGCTCATTTTGCAGAAAAATAAAACTCTCTTTTCTCTTCTTTTTCTCTCATTCTTTTAGTGGCTGCCAAATTAGTTATGTCTCACATGCAACTTGGAGTTAATAAGGCTAAAACATTAATAGTCCTAATGAGCTAAAATAAGTGGGCTCAAATATGAATTTTTCACATAGGAGGGTATCCAAAAAACCTAACAATTCTCCTCCTTCCTGACTATGTGGTGGAGTTTGCCAAACCGAAAACTCTATAACATATCTCAAATTTCCCTCTTGGTAAAGCTTTTGTGCACATATCAGAACCATTATCATCAGTGTGTATCTTCTCAAGTTCAAGTTGCTTAGAATTCAAAATATCACAATTTTAATGATACATTATATCTATGTGTTTGGATCTACCATGAAAAGTAGGATTCTTGCCAAGATGAATAGCACTCTGACTGTCACAAAATAAGACATATCTCTTATGTATAAAGCCAAATTTATTCACAAACTTCTTCATCCAAAGCAATTCTTTACATACTTCAGTTGCTGCAATGAATTTGGCTTCTATAGTAGGCAATGCAATACATTTCTTCAACCTAGATTGTCATGTCACAACTCCCCCTGCAAAAGTGATCAGATACCCAGAAGTAAACTTTCTTGAATTCGTATCCCCTGTCAAATCAGAATCTATATAACTACTAAGAATAGGTTTTTCACTCTCAAAACACAACTTCAAACTAGCAATGCTATGGAGATATCCCAAAATTCACTTCACAGCATCTCAATGCTCTTTTCTCAGATTAGACAAAAATATACTAACAATACCAACTGTATGAGTTATGTCTGGCCTAGTGTAAACTATACCATACATCAAGCTACCTACTACAAACACATAAAGAATTTTCTGCATATATTCTTTTTCTTGATCACTAGAAGGAGATTGTTTGACACTTAATTTGAAAGATATTACAAGAGGTGTACTTATAGGTTTAGCTTTAGCTATATTAAATCGTTGCAGTACATTCTCAATATATTTTTCTTGAGATAGCCACAACTTCTTGCATTTCCTATCATGAATGATCCTCAAGCCAAGAATCTGCTTTGTTTTCCCTAAATTCTTTATTGCAAAGGACTTGCTCAACTCTTTCTTCAAACTATCAATTTTGGAAGAAATATAACCCACAATGAGCATATCATCAGAAGTAGTCTTCTTATAGTCTTGTTGAACCATAACTGACTCAAACTTCTTATACCATTGCTTGGGTGCTTGTTTCAGTCCATACAAACTCTTTCTCAATTTGCAGATATAATTTTCTTTTCCTTTTACCATAAAACCTTCAGGTTATTTTATGTAGATTTTTTACTCTAAATCACTATGAAGGAAGACTGTTTTAATATCCATTTGCTCAACCTCTAAATCAAGAGTAATAGCTAATCTCAAAATAATACGAATTGATCACATATTGACCAATGGTAAGAAAATCTCCTCAAAGTCAACTCTTTTTTTTTCTGACTGAAGCCCTTGACAATTAATCTGACTTTGTATCGTGGAGATGAGGAATTCTCTTCTTGCTTTACTTTATAGATCCATATATTCTTTAAAACTTTTCTATCTTTAGGAAGCTTTACTAATTCAAAGGTGTGATTATCAGCTAATGACTGTATTTCATCTTTTATAGTTGCAATCCATTCTGCCTTTTTCTTACTCTCAATGGCTTCCTCATAGCATTCAAGTTCTTCATCATTAGGTGAATACCTGGTAGAATATGTTTGTTCTCTGGTAGATCTTCTAAATGGATCTTCAGGTTCCTCAATATATGTCTCTTGTTGATCATCAATTGCTTCATATTCAGGAGTACCAACCTCATCTGCATTCTGATTATTATTTTGCACATCACTATAATTATGAGCCTCAACTGCATCAGGCGTATAAGTTGTAAAAGATAATCTAAGTTAATCAAACCACCGGTCTGAGGCTTTGATTTCTCCACCTTTTTAATATCTTCAATAGTTTGGTTTTCTATAAATACTACATCACAACTTCTGATAAATTTCTTCTGAATTGGATCATAGCATCTGTAATCAAACTCATCTTGCCTATAGCAAATGAAGATACATTGTCGAGTCTTGGCATCTAACTTGGACCTCTCATCTTTGAGAACATGCATAAAAAATTTGCAACCAAATACTCATAGATAGTTATAGGAAATATCCTTACCATACCAGAACCTATTTGGAATATCATTTTCCAATGCAATAGCGAAAGTTAGATTGGTCACATATGCAACAGTGTACAAAGCTTTACCCTAAAAAGAGTTAGGCAATTTAGCCTTTGAAAGCACACATCTGACTCTCTCCATCAATGTTTTGTTCATCCTTTCTACCAAACCATTCAGTTGAGGAGTCTTAAGAGGTATCTTCTGATATCTGATACTATATTCTCTGCAATATGCATCAAAAGGCCAATAATATTCACCATCATTATCAATGCGGATACATTTCAACTTCTTTCATGTTTCCCTCTCAGCAGAAGCTTGAAATTCTTTAAATGCGCTAAGAGCTTGATCTTTAGACTTTAAGGTACGAACCCAAATTCTCTTAGAATGATCATCAATAAAAGTCACAAAGTAAAGTGTACCACCAAATGACTTTTCCTTCAAATGACTACATATATCTGAATGTACCAGCTCAAGCAAATCATTTTTCCTTGAAGGAGAATGATGTTTAAAAGAAACTCTCTTCTATTTTTCAGCCAAGCAATGAACACGCCTATCTAACCTTGCACCTTTCAATCCCAAAAGTAAATTCCTTTTAACTAGACAATCGAATCTCTTCTCACTAATATGACTCAACCTCTTGTGCCATAATTTTGAAGAGTTATCACCTTCAACTGTATTAACAAGATCTGTAGATATTAAAGCTTGCAACTAATATAAGCCCGAAGCCATCTTTCATCTACCCACAACTAAGAAGCCTTTGTTGATTTTACATTTTTCATTATCAAAAGTGTTGCAATAGTTATCATCATCATGCTTACTAGTAGAGATTAAATGCAACTTAATATCTGGGATATGTCTAACATTCTTTAACTCTAATTTTGTTTCATTTTGGCTCTCCAAATAAACAGTTTCAATGTCTATCACCTTTGACACTCCATTATTACCTATCTTCAAAACTCTAAAATCACCCGGAGTATAAGATGTGAAGAACTCCTTCCTAGATATAACATGAAAGTATGCACCACTATCAATAACCCAAGCAGTGTCATCATAGGTTACATTGATCATATTCTCTTGATAAACTATAGTCAAATCATCATCTGAAGTGGTAGTGGCAACACGATCAGTATTATTGTCATTGCCTCTCCTTTCTTGCTTCCCTTTGTCTTCTTTGTTCTCTTTTTTCCACTTGAAATAATATTTCTTAATATGCTCTGGTTTACAACAGTAATGACATTCAATGTTCTTATACCTTGATTTTGATTTACTCATGCTCTTGCTTTTATTCTGATCTTGACTCCTACTTTTATTTCTTTCTCCTGTTTTCAGTAACTAAAATTTTTTACTATGAACTAGATGCCCCTGAGTTTTTCTTCTCATCTCTTCATTCAAAACACTAGTCTTTGCATATGACATGGTTACACCACTTTCAGGAGCAGAATTAGTCAAAGATACGCGGAAGTTTTTCCATGAGTCAGGAAGTGTATTCAACAACCAAAGTCCAATAACCTCTTTATCAAATTTGATACCCATGCCAGATAATTGATTAAAGATACTTTGAAATCCATTCACACGATCAAGTATAGAGCTGCATTCTCTATATTGCAAGCGTATAGCTTGTTTTAAGCAAAAATAACTTATTATTACCAGTTTTTGAAACATATAAAGTTTCAAGCTTTTCTCACAAGGTTTTATCATTTGTTTCATTAGCAATATGATTCAATACATTATCTTTTACCTATTGCCTAATAAAACCACATACTTGCAATCTTCATTAGATTTAAACTTAGATTTTTGAGAAGCAAATACAGGTAAATGCAATCTTTTCACAACAAGAAAGTCCTTTATTTTTCCTTTTAATTTGTAATAATTTGTGTCATCCAAATAAATTATTTTACTCACATTCACCTCCATCATTCAAATAAGCAAATAACCACAATCAACTAATGAACTAATGAACTAGCTCTGATACTACTTTGATGGGAATAAACCGAGATAAATTCTTTATTACTTAAATAAATCTATGAGGAGTGACTAAGTAAAATTCAGCAAACAACCATTATCAAATTTGCCCCAAGATGCATAAATTAATCGCGCATAGAAACAATGATTTTTTACGTGAAGAACCCTTTCAATGTGAAGAATAAAAATCGCGGGACCTCTCTTGGTCTAAGTAAAAGATGTCCACAATCAAAATTAATGTTTACAGCAACTATAAGCTACTACAACAGCCCTCAAGTGAAGAATCAACACCAAATCAACCAAATAACAAGAAATAAATAAGAAAATAGAGAAAAATCACCCAAAATAGCTACTATTCATGTCAATGGATGAGTTTCGGTTGTTCAAATCTGATTTCCACCATCCAAATTAAAGAACAACATATTCTAAATGTGCTCAGCAAATTTCAGCCAAATCCGACAAAAAATAACCTTCCGATTGTCGGAGAAAAGCAAACTAGTCGCTGCTTAAACAATAAACTTCGAGCAAAAAATGCCGGAAATCCAATGTCTAAAACTAATATACACCGTTCATAATGAAGAACAATGAGTCATCTAACTGCTGTCCGAATTTCAGCCTGATCGAAAAATGGATGGTCGTCCGATCACTGAAAAACTAAGACTGATCTGGTTGACTCATTTTGCAGAAAAATAAAACTCTCTTTCTTTTCTCTCCATTTTCTCTCTTTCTTTTGGTGGCTGCCAAATAAATTATGTCTCGAATGCAACTTAGAGTTAATAAAGTTAAAACTTTAATAGTCCTAATGGGTTAAAATAAGTGAGCTCAAATATGAATTTTTCAAATAGGAAAGACCCCAAAAAATCTAATACTATAAACATATTGCTTATTGATTTTCCTAGTCTTGGCCTTTCAAGAATGGCTTAATCCATATTATATATGAAATGTTGTATTTAGTATTTACTTCATTACCTTCTGACCATTTTATGACATGTCTAAAAGAATGGGGAGATTTGTGAAAAAGAAGCTGTTAACTCGGCACATCACGGTTAATAGAGACTCCTATCAGATGTATTACTGGGATGATTCATCTGCACAATAGGATTTTGTATTATTGAGATAAATAATTTTACATAACTTAGGAATTGTTCAAAAATATACGTAGATTCATCAAACATAAGTTGTCGGCATATTATGATTAATAGAGGAGACCTTATTTCATGCAACTTGGGAATTGTATGGTTGGGTCAATATATAATAATCAATGCAAGTTAACGCCTCTGCGTGATATTAATTCAGCAAACTACAAATGAATTGGCCATCTGATAGAGAAATCTTCTCTGCTTTTGTAACTGTGTCTAAAGGCAGAGGGCTGAAACTTCGAGAAGGGCCATAAAAATGAGGGAAACTGTTGGTACCGTCCACAGTTTCATATGTTAATCCATCCCCTAGCTGCAAAAAAAAAAAAAATAGTAACAATAAATAAAAAATTACAAGCTAAGCATGTTTCAGCAGGGAACCAAAATTATGAGATTATATATGCTACATTAAGCTCCAAAGTTAAATCTAATAAATGGAAATTATAAATTGGATCAATATTTATAAAAAAAAAATGCTATCAAATATGACTTAGAAGAGCATAAAACAGCCTTGCTCGTCATTACATCCTCGCATATGAGAAACCGAAATATTAAGTTTTTAAAATCTTCCTTCTAATTCTATTATTCTTCCATCAAATCTTCAAGTTGCAATTCAGTGGGGTGTTTGTAAGTAACTTTTGCATAGAAAGTGATTGACAGAAACATAATACAAAGACACCAAGTACATCTTTTCCCCTCTTAAAGCAGGTTTTTCAAGCATAAAATAGAATAACACTTGCGGGTAATCATAAATTCAAAACATGAGATCTAGGTTTGGTTATGTATGGGTTAATATGGTATGGTTTAAAACCAAACCATTTTTGGGAGGATTTCTAACTTATTTTGATGGTATTATGGTTTAATGATGGTTTAATAATGGCAATTTTGGGGCATTTTGTTAAACCATAGATTTGGTGTGTTATGATGATTTAATTTTCTCATTACTAAAATTAACCTTAATTAAATTTAAAAAACCATAATCCTATTCTAATATAATTTAAATTTGGATTTTCATTAAAATAAATTTAACAATAGAAATATTTTCAAAAATCTCTACTTTTCTTTCTTTTTTTTTTTTAAAAATATTTTTTTAATTTTTAATTTCAAAAATGTTTATGTTAAAATTTTTTATTTTGAATGATGTTTTGGATAATATTTATGTTATTGAATAATATTTTTGTGATTGTAACAAATTAATTATATTATTATTTTGTAAATTATTAATTTAATTGAATTTTATTAATATTTCTTATTTTCTTATTGTTATGGTATTTAAATTTATTATAAAATTTATTTTATTTTATTTTATTTTGAATAAAATATGTATTTACTAAAAATCTTATTAGCTTTTAGACGAAGTTAATTAGTTTTATTGTTATAACTTAAATAAATTTATTTTAATGTGAATTATATAAAATATTATACTAGAAAATATTCTAATCATTTTATGAACTAAACCATCAAATAACTTAACGGTATCAATGCCGTACCATAATCCTTCCAAACATGCCCCTAGTAAAAGTTCAAACAGATATAAGAAATAAATCATGAAAGAAAAAATCAGAGAGAGAGAGAGAGAGAGAGTTAACTGCATCATGAATAGAGTAAAATGCGAAGAACTAAAATAACAGCAGCAAGGGCTCTTTGCAATTCATCCCTTGCAAGAGTTGAAGGGCCCATATTTACCGTCACAGTTTCAACGTTAAAAGGCCAAATTTGAAAAATTACAAAATGCAAACCTTTTTAGCATCAATTTGAAGAAGGTATAATTCAAAATTAGTGTTCAAGAAAAAGTTCTGTAATGTTGACTGAACCTGCAACAAATAACATGCCAACGGACAGTATTAGGATGCAAGCCCTTCACAAGAACAAGAAACAACATAATGTTGGAATATAAAGTTTCATCTTGAGAAATGCGTTTGAATTCCAAAATTTATGAACATTTGTGACCCTACTTTCTAAAACAACAAATGGGACCTATGCTTCTCAATTTAAATCCGTTTAACTTTTGAGGCTTAGGGATAGAAAACTTGTTCTATAATGGTACTGTAAATAATGGTACTGTAAGCTTTTTTTATATATAATTTATTTTAGAAGATTAGAAATATTTAATGATGGTAGGTACTAGAAAATGAAATTCCACCGAATATAATGATCAATTTCTAATTGAGCAATTGAAGTAACTGAAGAAGAAAAACAACAGAGGGAAAAAGAGGGGACCTGGCCGAGTTTGCTCAGGTGTATGAAACCGGAAGATCTGTCAAGATCTCCACCTAACGTGGATCCATTTTTCTGCAACTCTTCCCACTCATTTGCTGTACTAATCCCGTACACATATTCTTCGCCTTCACTCCCGATCGCTTCCTCCTTTGAACACATGTCCAACACTTTTGTGCAGCCGCCCGGCCACCACCAACCCACCGTACCCGATTAATGCTAATTGGACAAAAAAACTGCTGGGCTCGTTTTCATTTGGATTTGGGTATTCCAAGCCCAACTATATTGGTTTAAAGCGTTGGATTCCACGCCTGTCATTTAAAAAGGTCTGAAACAGCATAGCGACGTTATTTGCGAGGCACTGCTTGTCTGAGTTTTCATTTTGTAGTACAAAATTCCATTATTCGAAATTTTCAAGCAAATGGCTACTGCGGCGAAACTAGCTTTGCTTACTCCTCTCCATTCTCGTCTCAGCAAAGAATTCCCTCTTTTTCATTCCACTTTGATTCGTCCCAAGCTTTCGGATTCCTCATTTCCTCAGTTTAACACCAAGTTAAAGCAAGTAAGAAATGCACCCATTGTTTCTTTAGTTAGAGCCCAAGGCCAAAGCTCCCATGGTATGGCTTTTTATTTCTTCTTCTATTCTTGTTCTGGAAAAATAAATTTGTTATGCTTTTATATTGCAGTAACTGGGTAATCTCAAATATTTATTGATTTTTTTTATTTGATTTGTCGTAGAGTATATTCCGGATGC
This sequence comes from Garcia nutans, assembly GCA_947685225.1. NCBI lineage: Eukaryota > Viridiplantae > Streptophyta > Magnoliopsida > Malpighiales > Euphorbiaceae > Garcia > Garcia nutans. The sequence continues at coordinate 9,489,349 of CANTUV010000010.1, read as the reverse complement.
TAAATTCTACAAAGTGGAAGCAATTCTCAGGTGTTGTCATGTATCAGTTTTACCTTTGATTTTATTTTTCTTTAACCTTTTTTTTTAATGATTTTGGCTATGGCGATACCCATGGCTCTTGTTGTTGTTGAGTTCTGCATCTCTAATTTGGTTTCCATCTTTGCATTGTGTTGCTGAATTTGGGACGCCAAAGGCCCTGGCGAGTCACGCAAGTTTCCTCGGTAAGAACTAATGAATTTTTTACATTGTTTCAGCAATTGTGCGCTTTTTTTCTCAATACCGTAGTGAATATAATTAGCTTCTCATTTTTGTACTTCATTATGATTGATGAATCCAAGAAATAAGTTATTAATTCACCAGGTTATCCCTAAGGATCTTTCCATCTGTATTTGTTACGAATTTTAGAACGAATACTTCAACTCTGATTTAAAAATTTTATGTCAAAATAGTTGACTAATTTTAGAAGTTACATCTGGTTAGCAATGCGAGAGATTTAGTGAAGGTAGTAATTAACAGTTTATACTAAAAAGACTCGATGGGAATTATGGAACTTAGCTGCAGCGTGGGAGTAATATCTCTATCAGTTTGTCTTTTATCATAGTAACAGCCTTCAGTGACAGTGTCTAAATTGTGTAATTGCAAAACCAATGTTTGATAGATGATAGTCGTTAGGTGGTTAGTTTGGCAGCTACACATCTTTTCTTTGTTTTCTGTCGCCAAACAACAGAGAGAATATTTATATTTATCTTACTCTAGTCCACATTATTTTATAGTCACGAGTAAGAAGGGAATCCAGATCTATCTGGTTTCGACACCCTTACAAGGGTGGTTCTTTTCACTGTTCAATGTCCTTTGTCTTTTTTTTTTTTTCAACTTAGCTTTCAATTGACCTACATTCATATGCATACATAATACACTAACAGCTCAATCTTAAGGCTTTCATATTTACTAGACATCAAATTGCAGTGTTTGCTATTAATTTGTATTCCCGTTACAAAAAATGAAGGCCTTGCTGAAAATTGGTATCCGAGGTGTTACTATTTCTGATGTTCGAGGCTTTGGTGCTCAAGGTGGTTCAACAGAGAGGCATGGTGGTAAGCTCCTTAGTTATAGAACTATCAAAAGTTACTCCTTTTGTTGCTAGATGTTCTTGGAAAATCTAATAACTTGATTCTATAAGTCTTTGTTTCTCACTTCCCATTCAACGCCCCATATATTCAATTGATAACATTTAAACAGGTTGAATGATTCATACATTAATTTATGCTATTATTCCCTTAGTAATTACTGCTTATGGTGCTGTAGGCTCAGAATGTTCTGAAGACATGTTTGTTGCTAAAGTTAAGATGGAGATAGTGGTGAGCAAAGACCAGGTATGTTCTGTTGTAATTCTGTGGTAACCATGTATGTTCTGTTGTAATTCTGTGGTAAAATAACTAACATTTGAAATATACTTCTGTTATTATGGAAATTTTTTGTCCATATTGATGTGTTTAAACAATATATATAGCATAAAATACATATCCATTCCCAAATTACTAATTCATTAAATGCTTTACATTATCCCTAGGTTGAAGCTGTGATAGAGAAGATCATCAAGGAGGCAAGGACTGGAGAGATTGGCGATGGCAAAATTTTCTGTAAGATAACTTCTTTATGGAATTTAAGAATTCCATGATCCTTCAATTCCTTTCCACCTTAGGGTCTGAAAACAGTGGATATTAGCTGTATTCTGTAATAAAAATTTCCACGTATCTTAGGATTTGCTCTCAGGAAGCACTGTTTGCTATTTGAAAGAATCATATTTATTGACTTACTGAAGTACCTAGAGAATCTGTTAACATGTTGCAGGTTTTAGATGGTTAGTTGGAACTACAATTTTCTAGTAAAAATAAAAGTTGTACACTTTTGTGAGACCTTTTTTAGGGGCTCTCACCCTCCATATGCATGTGTGTGCCTGCATGTACTGATCATTTGTATTCCAGAAATAATGTTCAAGCATAATATGGTGGCAATGGTGCTAGTGCTATAGCTTTATGAGGATTCTGCATTTCCTGTGTTGGCATGACCGTGTTAACTGAAATATCTGTTGGTGCTATTTGTCTGTAGAGTGTAGATTTGAGGTGTAAGTTACATGAGAAAGAGTGTATTATATGTTTTTTTGCGCCAGCATACATGTTTTATTCACTCATGCTATATTGTTGCATGAAACATGAGAAGTAGTTCATTGGTGACTTGTTGGACCATGAAAAATCGGCCGCCAATGTCAAACACGTGAATTTTCCATGCCCACTTTTGGATCATGTTCCTGCATCATAATGAACTTCTGATGAATTATCCTGTATGCACTGATCTATTTTAGTCACCTTGAATTGTAAAATTGTCATGTAAACTCTGGGTGGCTAAGTTAGCATTGTGGAGCAAACCCGTATAGCACTTCCTGAGAGTGAAGACCAAACTATCATTATCATTTCTACAGCATCAGGTTTAAATATGCCATACGGCCCATACCTTGTGCAGTTATGGCACCATTATCCACACATCAGTCTTGATAGTGTGCACAACTTTATTTTTTAATTATTTGACACCCAATATAAATCATCAAACTCCTATTCTAATGGTGTTTCCTTGGCCTTGTAGTGGTGCCTGTTTCCGATTTAATAAGAGTTCGCACTGGTAACTTACTGCAACTTTATCAATCAAGAATTTAACCTTTAATACCTAGAATTCTGAAGGACAAAAGGATCTTGAAATCCATCTGAGCAACTTTTAATATGCAATTTTCAGGGGAGCGTGGAGAGAAAGCGGAAAGGATGACAGGAGGACGATCTGACATGACTTCTACTAGAGTGGTTTGAATGGCAATGCGCTACGCAAGATTGGCATCTATCCTTCAAGAAAAGCTTCTCTGATTAAACACGTCTTTTTCTTTTGAACTTATTGTACACAATTTCCTGTGAAAGTATAAATGAAATGAAACTTAATTTGTTTGCTTTCCATGGTTTTGAAGTTCAAATTAAGCCATTATTAGATTTGGGCCAAGAAAAAAATTTAGCAAAAGGATACATGAGTTATCGACCACCTCTCATTTGATGGGCTTGAAGGTTTCATTTTTTTTTAGGTTTCATTTGAATACACGGTATGAGCTTTATTTGTCTGATATACATTTTTTTTGAGCAACTTTGTCTTATATACATTCAGTGACTCCGTCCTTGCCGCGTTGTCTCTTCTTGTACCCGACATAGCATGTTCTCTATCCTTTCTACCGACGCGGTGATAGCTCATCGTTTGCTGTTTTATAATTTTATTTTATTTTATTTGGTTAAATTTTGGGTTTTAATTGTATTTCAACTCCCAAGTCCCAACCTAATAATTTTACAGGCCATTGAGATTTTGATCTAATTTATTTATTTTTGCTGCTTTTTAAACGTTTGTGATTAAAGTGAAGTTTATTATAAATAATTCTTTTTAGAAAGTGGCTAAAAAAATTGAATTCGAAGTTGTTATCTTATTGTTTAAAATTAGTTTACAGTTAAAATTAAAATATATTAAATACGTGTTACAGATTTTATTAAATTTTTTTAATTATTTTATTGATATTTTCTTAAAATATACATTTTTTTTATATTTCAAAAAGATTTTAACACGTAAATTTTATCATTATTAACTAGTTGCTTTGCAAATATTTTAGTATTTGTTTAATATATTTAACATTTTCAAAATATTATTACCATAATTATTAAATTTAAATATTATTTTTAATAATTTTGAATATTAATAGAAAATTAAATACATGGAGCAAGGTTTATGGACCAATTGAGAAATATTTATACATTGATCTGTATTAAAAAAAAATTGATGAAATTGTTTCACATAAATTTAGATCTTAAAGAAGTTGAGTGGTCTTTTGGTAACATAATTCAACACTTACAGTTAACATTTTCAGTAGTTAATTATTTTAAATTTATTTAATTAATATTTATTCTGAAACTTTCAATTAAATTGAAAATCACATAATAACTTATTTTCTAACTTAAAATATATACTAAATTAATAAGTAATTAAATTTTTAAATATTTTTATAATCTATATAAATATATAAAAGCTAAAAAAGAGAAACCTCTTCTAAAGCTGCCACATCATCTATTTATAAAAATATTAAAATTTTATAATTTCTCATTTTATCATTATTTCTCAATTTCTTAAAATATCACAATTTCTCATCTTTTTCACTTTCACAATTTCTCATGTAACCTTTTTATGTTCTCTGTCTTTATTATCGTTAGCTTTTTAACAATGACAAAGTATGATTGTTTTAATATTGCATCCTCATCATTTTTTTAAAATAACTACTTCAAATATTTTTTCTTAATTAATTTTTATTTAATTTTAATAATTTATATAAAATCTAATAATTGATAAATCATATTTGTTTTTTAATCTTCTTCTATTAAATAATTACATATTAATATAAATTTATAATATTAATTAACTAAATTATATTTTTAACTTTTATTTTTTTATAAATTAATTATATAATAATATAATTTAATAATATTTAATAATATTAATTGATTGATATTTTTTTAAATTTAAAAATTATAATATGACTCTTAATATTCGTAATAAATTATTTATAAATTAAATAATATATTTCTAATAATAATTGACTTATATATTTTTAAAAATTTTAAAAATATATAATAAAATATATAATTTTTGATATTTCTAATAAATTAATTATATGTTAATAATTTATTTAAATAATTTATTTAATTAATAATTTAGTTATAATAATAATTACTTTATATATTTTAGAGAAATTTTTATTATATAAAAGCCAAGAAAAGAATGATTGTTTTGAGGTTCTCTTTATTTTTTAGAAATAGCTATTTCATTTTTTTTGTTTTTTTATTCATTTTTTATTTAAATTTAATAATTTATATAAAATTTAAAATTTTATAATTAATAAATTGTATTTGTTTCTTAATTTTCTTCTATTAAATAATTACACGTTAATAAAATTAATATAATTTCATAATATTAACTAATTAAATTATAATTTTGACTTTTAATTATTATGAATTAATTAAAAATTAACATAATTTAATAATATTGATTGATTGATATTTTTTAGAAATTATAAAATGGATACTTAAATCTGGACTAATTAAGTAATAATATTTTTAACTTAAATTATTAATTTATATATTTAATAAATTATTAAATTTTAATAACTAAAAATATTAATATATAAAGATCAAAGATATCTTATATATAAAAAATTTATTAATCAAAATTAAAAAATAAATAATAGATTATCACATGATATATATATATACAATATAAAAATTTTATGTGTTATAATTATTTACTTCTTTATATATTATTTATTTTTTATAATTTACTATATAAAACTATTAATATATAAAGATAAAAAGTTAGATCACATTTTAATTTTATTTTCTATAACCATATATATTAATGATTATTAATTATATTAAATTTAAAATTTATTAACTAAAACTATTAACATATAAAAATAAATTATTATATATTAAATAAATTATTAATATATAAATATAAAATATCATATATATAATAAAATTTTTATAACACGGTAGAAAATTATATCATCGTATCACGCGGACATGTAACTAGTTAAATATGTATTTTATATTATTGAATACTTCAATTTTTTTTAATTTTATTAAACACTACCAATATTTGAATGCATCTTTTATTTTGTATATATAAATAAATGCAGAATTAAATTTTGTTTAAAGAATAAATTTTGATGACTTCTAATCAACGTTATCATATATTTTTAAAGAATTTTCATAATCTTGAATATATCTTAGATTTAACTTTATCAAATTTCGTAAGTGGCCAAATTCAAGGCAACCATCGGCGTTCAATTAAAGTTTAAAAGAGTAATAATAATTAGATTTCTCAAAAAAAAGAGAAAAAATAAAAAAGAATAAAAAGAATAACCAGATCTCGGGATCGGAGAGTCCCTATCCCGAAATTGGAAACGGATCTCCTCCTCCCCAAACAGGGTGCAATTCCAACTCCAAGCTCTCTTTCGACGCAGGCCAAACTACAGAAGGCCCAAGGCGTCGTCATAACGCCGTTAACCAGGCCAACCAACAACACTGGAGACTTAAGAAGCACGCTATAACGGCGCGTTTTACAGTTAAAACACCAAATTTGGCAATCTGTCCTGTAAGTACACACTCTCCCTCTTGTACCGAGTAAAGATTGAATTAGAGGACAGCTCTCTCTACATTTCAATTTCATTTGCCGAGAGGAGTTAGATCCCGCATTTGCTATTGGCTCTCTCTCAGGCAAGTTCACGATTTCAATTTTCTCTCATTTATAATTTCTAATATTAGATTCGATCACTGTTTCGATCTGATCTCATTTTCAATTTCTTGATTCAATTGTTTAGCTGTTTCTGATTTCAAGATTTCGGAAGAGAGATCGTGTTTTTTAATGGCTTGATCTTCTCAATCGTTTAGTGTTTTGATTGTTAAATGTGGATCTCTGTTTGCTTTATCATTTGTTTTGTATTATCGGAATTATTTGATCATTCCTTAGATTTGGAGTTTTGTACATCTATTGATGCGTTATATGAAGTTTTGTTAAAATTGCCTGTTTAGTTACTTGATCTACCATTTAGTTAAATCTAATAAAGTTTTAAGCTGTCCTTCTAAACAGATTGCATAGATTCATTAATAATGTGAATTACCTGATTGTATGATTTTGTGTTATCATTTTCATCGAGTCAAATTTATTAGATCATGTCCATTAAGGTATTAATGTTGATGTTGGTTGGACTATTAATGATTTTATTTTTATTTTCCTCATCAGACGTGAAAGGATGGGGCTGTCATTCGCCAAATTGTTCAGCCGACTGTTTGCTAAGAAGGAGATGCGCATACTGATGGTAGGTCTTGATGCTGCTGGTAAGACCACCATTCTATACAAGCTCAAGCTCGGAGAAATTGTCACAACCATTCCTACCATTGGTAAGTTCAATATAATTACTTCATCATCATCCATGTTTAATAAAGGATTAGATGGGCATTGGTGGAGGTGTTCCATATTTGAGTGACATTGCTTTCTTTTTCAAATAAATTGATTGTTTGTGATGAAATTTTATGGCATCCCTCAACTTCTTGGCCCTTCATATGTAGTGAGATCTTTTACCATATGTTTTTGGCTGCTGTCGCAAATTAATTGTTTGGGATTTTATCACCACTTGACTAGCATTAATTGTCCATATAGAATCTCTGTTTATTTTAGTAGAATCACATTAGCTTGCGAAAAAAAGAAAAAACTGTTTTGGCCATTGGCAAAGCAGTTTCTTTTGGTCCTCTTAAGGCCTCTGCCATCAATTATGATCCCAGTTCCTTTTTTTTTCCCACATAACAGTGTTTTGGACTTACAATTTGTTATCTTTTAACCAGGATTTAATGTGGAGACTGTAGAGTACAAGAATATTAGCTTCACTGTCTGGGATGTCGGTGGCCAGGACAAGGTATTATATTTTATCATTAAGCCCATTAACTAAATAGCATTGTCGATTTGTGTTTTATTAAGGACATAACTGTCTTGGGATTGTGGAAATGGAACATTCTTCCTTCTGTTAAACGTAGTAGAGAATCCAAGGCAATTCATGAAATTTTTCTACTTCTGAGATCTTGTCATCTGGCTTTTAATTACGCTCATGATTTAATGTGCTTTAAGAAATCTGTGCTTACGGTGGTCTGCTGCTGATTTGGTGCCTTCCATCAGCAGTTAATATAATCATAAGCTTAATATATCTGAGCAACTGTACACTCCATTTTCTCCCTTGATTATCAAGTGAAAGATTCCATGCAGCGGCTTACATTTTTAGGAATTTCATATATGTTTTAGACAACTTAGAGTGAGTTGACAGCTGTATGCAGTTAGGTTATGTTGTAGCTCTGTTAATGTATAAACTCAAAAAATTTTAGGGTTCTGTAATGAATTGTTTCCTCCTTTCTTTCTTTTTAGATCCGACCATTGTGGAGGCATTACTTCCAGAACACACAAGGTCTTATCTTTGTGGTTGATAGCAATGACAGAGACCGTGTGGTTGAAGCTAGGGATGAGCTACACAGGATGTTGAATGAGGTAACAAAAAGCCTAAGAATTCTTATTTACGATTAAGTTCAATATTTATGAAATCTATGAAAAGTTGCAATACTACCTCTTTCTTTTGGCAGGATGAGTTGAGGGATGCTGTACTGCTTGTATTTGCTAATAAGCAAGATCTTCCAAATGCAATGAATGCTGCTGAAATAACTGATAAGCTTGGCCTTCACTCTCTCCGCCAACGCCACTGGTAATATAAATGAAACCTACCACCCTTTTACCTTTCAGCCAGTGACCCACTCTCCTCTCATATGTCCAATTTGTATGTTGTACATTGCAGGTACATTCAGAGCACATGTGCGACTTCCGGTGAAGGGCTTTATGAGGGACTGGACTGGCTCTCAAACAATATTGCAAACAAGGTAGATACATCATGATAGTACATTGTTATGCTATATACTACTATTTAGGGGTTTACATTTGGTTGACCGAACCGTACCGAAATATAAAATAACCGAAATTTATATAATTTTATAAAAAATAACAAAACCAAATATTTTAAAAGAACTGATTCTAAAACTGAACTAAAATATTTTAGTGCAGTTAGTATATTGTTTTTATTAACTGTTTTTTTCCAAATAATCTTATATGGTGGTGAAACTTTGCTAATCAGTCAATTAATATAATTTTAAAATAAGTAAAATCACATGCAAATATATAACAAAATAGTTCTTTAGTAAATCATAGAAACTATACATAACATTTCATATATTAATATTTAATATTAACAAATATCATTATCTGAATTAAAATTAGCCTAAGATATATTTTTAATGGACAATAGTCCCAAAATAATCCGTGAGTTTATTGTTTTAATTATTACATTATATAAGCACTGCTAATGCCATACATCAAAAGGGTTCCAAAAGATAAAAGTTTTTTATAAGTATAATGCATAAAAATTAAAGTTTTTAATAAGTATAATAAATATAAATATAAATATAAATATAAATATAAATATAAATATAAATATATCATTAATTTATTTCAGTTAAATTGGTTAATTGATATTTTATTATGGAACTAACCAAGCCTAACACCGAACACCGAAAAATTTACATATCATTAACCGAACCGAGCCAAATTGAAAACCAGTTATGTCTTTACCGAAATAATTGGATTTTTAGGGTTCGGTTTGGTTTTTTGTTAAAACTGAATAATGCACACCCTTATATATGTTGCAGTTTGGGATGATCAATGATTTGCTTGTGTTTGACTTGATTATTTTGCTGCAGGCATAGATGGCGTAACTTGAGTTTCGGATTGCAAAAATTGCTGGAATACACAGTTGGTAGTGCTCATTTGTGTTATTAAAGTTTATTTTTTAAACCACCTTTAGCGCTTGTACCTGTTTAACCGTGTTTGTCATTTCTCTTGCAGACATTGCAATTTGTTTCTTGTAGCTTCAGAATAATTCATATATTTCTATTGTTCTTGACATATTAGTAGCATTTTATTTGTTTTTTGGATTTTTGTTTCAATGTAATGGATATAGAGACATTTTTCCCCTTTTCTATTGAGGCCTTCCATTTTTTTCCTCCTTTTCTTTCTCCCACCCTGTCATTGACATGGAATGGATACTGTTACTTGGTTAATGTCTGCTTAAAACATATTATAGGCTGTACTAGAACAGGGCTGATCATCATTTATAAGCAGAACAAGAATATATTGATGTTTGATCATCTTGGAAGTGATCAGAATAAATGGGCAAGAATTAGAATAATAAATATATGGTATCATTTTGCTAAAAAAAAGAGGAGAATACAAACTTTCGTGGAATTCAGAACAATGCCAGCAGTTGGCAATAGTAAAATATTCAATAACGTGACTGAATACTATTATTGATCCACGGAAAAAGGCGATGACGAAATTTCACGCATATCATCTTCTTTGCACACGGGATATGGGTTGTCTCCTTTGTACATCACAAAATTGGTTGAGGCATCATATTGAGGACCTTTAGATTACTTGTTTTTGCCAACTAAATGTGCGATTTCGATTCAATTAAAATTTTAGGATACTGGCTTGAATTATCTGTTTCCTTTAGACACAGAGTTATGAACTTGTTGATACGTTTTCCTCAAGATAGTAAAAACGAAAGCCTATGTATTCTCCCATTCGCTGTGTCGTTTTATCATCCTCCACCATTCCGCAGCACCACAAGACTAGTGAACAATAGATTTATCCAAAACTTTTGCATGGTTTTGCAACTCTCCATAATTCACGTTTTGGCAATCTTCTCTTACCATGGGCAATTCACATTGGCCTTTCTTTTTATCTGAAGGTGACTCCATTTTTGAATGGTTGTTAAAAAAAATAAAAATAAATTAATAACATAGAATTTAAGTAAAGAAAAAGCCCAACTTCGGTTGTACTTCAAGCAGTCATTTAATAGCCCAATAGGGTTCAAAGAGCCATTGATTGTACAACACTGTTGGTAAACGAACACCTCTCTCGCTCTCTGTCCATTTGAAGCAGCATACTTTTGGTGATCAATCATCAATGTCCAAAAGGAGAGTTCCGCTTCTCACATTCAATTCCCTCACGGCCTTCTCAAAGGTATGCTCTTCGAATAACTCTTCCTATTTAATCAAGACCCTTGCTCTATCGAATGATCTTAGCACTGCAGCTGAAAGATCAGAGTTTCATAACTCTGTTGGGTACCACTTGGATCATTCTGATGAGCATTTCCAGAGCCCTAGTGGTTCCTATGGCGAGACCCAAAATCCTCTAGAATCAGCGCAAAATCCGAATCGAAAGGGCTTAAACCCTAATTGGGGTTTGAGGGAAACCCCTCTAAATGTTGTAGGAAATAATCAATTTGCACGAATTTGGAATTCTGACGGGTCTCATGGGCAAAATCGTGTAGATTTTCAGCATAATTTAAATGGAGGTTATCAAAATTTTAGTGGGTCTTACCGAGAAATCAGTTCGAGCATTAATGAGAATGATCCGATTGAGAGGAAGGGTAATTCTAGCGAATATTATGTGAATACTGGGCAGTTTCAACATAACCATCGCGACTATTCTGCTCTGAATTCAAGGGGTTTACAGAATCATCCAAAACAGGTTTATGGAGGAAATGGAAATGTACATAATGTGCGTGGGGTTTATCACGAGCGACCTAGAGATAAGAGGCAGAACCCGACTGGGAATCATTTGCAAGGTCTTTCAAATTCACGAGGAAGTTGGAGTAGTAATTATACTCAAAATGCTAGTCAATTTCGGCCTGACTCAAGTGGTTTTGACACGGAGAATGCTGGGGTATATCAGCATCTCCCTAGTCCCAGCCAATATCAGCAGAACCTAAATGTCAGATATAACCAGCACAGTGTGAATGTTGATCAATATCAACCAAACTGGAATGGCTCGCAGAATATTATGGAGGCTTCTCAAGCGACAAACAATTCCAAGGTTGATGGGAATTTGGCTGTCTCTTCTGAAAGCAACCCATACAGAGATCCCCTTGAGGAGCTAGATGATTTTTGCAAGGAAAGGAAAATGAAAGAAGCTGTTAAACTTTTGCATTCATTAGAAGAGCAGAAAATTCCTGTGGATTTGTCTCGTTTTTTAAATTTAATGCAAGCATGTGGAGAGATGAAGGCTTTAGAGGAAGCAAAAGCAGTTCATGACCACATAATGAGATCATTATCACCTTTGAGTCTCAGCACATGGAACAAGGTCTTAGAGATGTATGCAAAATGTGGCGCTATGGACAATGCATATGATGTGTTTGACAAAATGCCAGAGCGCAATTTGAATTCTTGGGATACTATGATCGCATGGCTTGCTAAGAATGGACTAGGGGAGGATGCCATTGATCTCTTCACTCAGTTTAAACAAGCAGGATTTCAACCTGATGCACAAATGTATATAGGGGTGTTCTCTGCTTGCAGTGATGTAGGTGATGTTAATGAAGGAATGCTACACTTGGAATCCATGAAAAAAGATTACGGCATAGTGCCAACGATGGAACATTATGTAAGCATTGTGGACATGCTGGGAAATACTGGATATTTGGATGAAGCTTTGGAGTTCATTGAAAAGATGCCAATTGAGCCAAGTATAGATATTTGGATAACCTTGATGAATCTTAGCCGGGTTCACGGAAACTTGGAGCTTGGAGATCGCTGTGCTGAGCTTGTTGGGATTTTAGACCCCTCCCAATTGAATGAACAATCAAAGGCGGGTCTTATACCTGCAAAAGCATCAGCCATTGCAAAAGAAAAAGAGAAGATGGCAGGTCAAAATCTTTTAGAAGTTAGGAGTAGGACCCATGAATATCGAGCAGGGGATACATCACATCCTGAAAATGATAAAATCTATGCCATTCTTAGGGGTTTAAGAACACAAATGAAAGAGGCCGGTTACATTCCGGAGACAAGGTTTGTGTTGCATGACATAGATCAGGAAGGTAAGGAAGATGCTCTTCTTGCTCACAGTGAGAGACTTGCTACTGCTTATGGTCTTATAAGCAGTCCTGCTCGCCAACCTATTCGAGTAATCAAGAATCTTCGTGTTTGTGGTGATTGCCACAGTGCAATTAAAATCATTTCAAAGATTGTCGGAAGAGAGCTCATCATGCGTGATGCCAAGAGATTCCACCATTTCAAAGATGGGGTGTGCTCTTGTCGTGATTATTGGTGAACAAAAGGTCCTTTCATCACATTCTTTTTTTTTTCCTGTTCTTTTCAAACTTGTGTACGCAAGTTAGTTTTTAAGCCCATAAATTCTAGGCAAGGATGCTAGTAATTTTAATCTTAATGTTTTGTATTTCTTGTACTGTTTTGACCATTTGGAGTAAATTAGTATGAATTCTTTATGATTAAATATCCCGGTCTTTTGATTTTTTTCATGGATGCTTTGTGAGATATACAAATCCAGGAAAGAAGAAAAATTAGTTTGTAAGGCTGCCTATGATAGGATTGCCACCTAAATATTATATGCGTCTGTTAGATGCCTACACCAAATATTTTTGGTAATATTGATGTAGTGGACTTCAGCAGCTTTTAAGCCTCCACGAGATCTTATTAACATGTTAGCAGACCTTTTTCTTTGTTACATACAAGAGGAGGAAAGAAAAGAGTTTGAGAAAAGAAGGCAAATTGGGAAATTAGTGAGCTGTAAATAGGATAGGAAGAATATTGAAATTAGTTATCTGAATTTCTAAGTTAGTGTGAGGTGAGCTATTTGTAGTGGCAGAGTATGATGAGCAAATTATTATGATTGAATGATTTGCTCCCTCATTGCTTCTGTCTCTATTCTATTTTCTCTCATTCTCCCTATCTATCTCTGCTCTCTCTTCTAAACTCACATTCTAATTTCTAAACTCACATTCTCTTCTATCTCTGCTGTTATTCTAAACTCACATTCTTCTCATTTCTAATTTTTTGCTGGTTACCCTTGTGTTAGTAATCATCTGATGCATAACATTCTTCCTCATTTTGTTACATCAGTGAGCTGCTGATTGCTGAAATTTTTTATGAATATCCGAGTCACATAATAAGCTTTGAGAAGGTTTATTTGGATCCATTGCTTGCCCTGTTGTGTTGATCCATTATCCATGAGAACTCTTTCGACGAAGTGGTTGCCTGAAAATGTGAAGAGAACAAGGATAACATGAGACTCTGTTTTAGTTTTACTCTCCATTTTAGCATAATCTCCTGGATCATATATTGAATGCTTATCATGTCTTTTACTTGCCATGAAGAAATGTCTAATGTTCTCCTTCATTGATAATTTCTAACTAATTGGGTGATGAGCTAGTGGTAATTATGCAAGGACTGACAGTCATTGATATATCATAGCTTACAATGCTTTTGCTTCATTTGTTTATTTCCAGGTCACGCAATGAAGTTGACCAAATTAAGACCGGAAGTGAACAACAATTTTTTTCTCCAGGAAGAATGTGCTATGTTGTTGATACATGAATACTTCTTGTATATATGAATATCGAGGTTGCAAATGAGGATTTCTCTACTGTATCACAAGCGAGTCGAGGGATATCACAAGCGAGTTGAGGGAAATGAAGATAACACACTTATATAAGACTAACTTATGTTGCAAGAATGAATGAAATATGATTTTTTTTATAGGTCTACCGTTCTTGCATGAATGATGAGAAAATAATAAGATAGTAGACATTAAAGGTAGATTCCTGATTAGTTTATGGTGCTTAAAATGTATTTTCCGCACTTAGGAACATTCAAGGTATTCATTTTCTTATCTTCCGAGTTATGTGTTGACTATAGAATCTGAAATCCATTTTTGGTGCTACCGCTCCTAATTAGTAATTAAGAGGGTGTTTTTCAAAACTTAAAAGCTGGTCAAAACTGATTATAAGCAGTTTTTAGATTATAAGTTGTTTATTTAAGTGCTTCTGAAAACTTAAATAGTAGATTATAATCTGATTTTAATCAGTTTTTTAAAAGTTGAGTTTTGCTACTTTTTTTTTAAGCACTTATTTTTTAAGCAGTTTTGACCAAGTAAAAGACCATACTATCCCTACCTAATCTTCAATATTTCAAATTTGCCCACCCTATACACTTTGGTTCTCATCAAAATTCTTTTACGTTTCTTCTTAAATAAATTATTATTATTATTATTATTATTATTATTATTATTATTGCAAAATAAATTTTGAATTGACATTTAAAAAAATATTTTTATACAATAAATAAATTCAGGGACAGTTTGATCATTTTGACAGTTTCTGCAATTAAAAACTGATTATAAGCTGATTTTACATAAACACTTAACTGATTATAAACTGATTATCAGCTGATTATTAACTAGTTTACACTGCTTATTTTTAATCTGATTATAATCTAAAAATCACTTATTCACAATAAGATAAAAAGCTTCAGTTTTGAGAAACACCCTCTAAATATTGTCAAGCTTATTTGTTTGGAGCAACACACTTGGGACTGCCTTGTAAGAATGTCGGAGATGCGATGGATAAAAATAAAATAAAATAAAATAAAAACCCTTTTTTTTTTGTCCATGAATATTTTGATACTTTTCTATTTAAGCTTTTATTCTTTAATTGTGTACTTTTGAAAAAAGAAAATTTATTTAGTGGCTGAAAGAGAATTCAAAATATTCATTTTTAAAAATCCATACCATATTGAATTCTCTTTTCAGTTTTTTCTCTTTTTATTATTAATTTATGATTCTAAATGACTCCTAAAAATGTCATTAAGTTGAAATGCTCGTGGCGAATTTGGTCCATAGACAACTCATAATGTAAAGCATGAGAATGAGAATGAAGGTAAATGTGAATACAGCAGCAGCAGCGCAAAATAGCAGTATTAAATTAAATAAAATTGCGGCCGTCTTGTCAGACTGAGGGCATTAACGGATTACCATGAAACTAGAGGGGAAGATCATGAATTTAAAAACTACAAAAAGTATCACTCTGAACTCCAAAAATTGCATTCCGATCAAATATAATCTGAAAGGCCATCTAATTTCAGAGATTGCAGTGAGATGTCAAGGTCTGTATTAAATGCTGAAAGATTGGTTGTAGAAATGATAACACCAAACAATACAGAATTTTCCCCCTTAACACCGCATCTCCTTCCCAAGCACCAGTTGCAAGTTCATGCATCACTTTCTGCAGCTCCCTCAAACTTTAATTGTAAGGTCTTACCTGAAATACCATTAGAAAGGGCAGGAAATGATCAAATAAACCACCAGCAGTGACTATTCCAATAATAGGAAGTGATTAGCATGTGACAAGCAGGCATCCAGTGTCTTAATGAGGCTTACGAGTTGATAGATAACTCTCAACGTACCGTTGACAACAAATAATTTATATTTGGTCAAAGCCAATATCAAACATAGCTAAAAAGCTCTTTTAAGAAAAGCTAATGAAGGATGCAAATTCACCTCTTTCCAGGACCAAGAAGTTAATAAGCAGTCTGCAGATGGAAGAAAGGACTTTCAATTCTTGGCTGCTGCCAATTGATTATCATCTTCTGACTTCCCTTGTGTGTTTCCAGACACACGCACAACATATTTCAGATACAATAAAAAAGTTTTGTTGACTGTCCATTCCTGCCTCAGGATGCTGTTCACTTAAGGAAATTGTCACTTTTTGCCAACAGTAAAAGTTGTTTCGTGAAATGACTAGCCATTAAGTTTTCCATAATTTAACTATGAAGTGGGTCTACATATGAGGTCTCGCTAAGGTGCTTTCCTCCTTCAGGAACTTGAATCGAAGTCCCACAAATAGCCATCTTCTCCAGCAAGTTCTGAAGAGCATCATGCTTGTTCGCCAATTCCATAAGGACTTTGATTCTCCTGAAAGAAACATTGCTTGGCTTGTGACCTTTCTCAATCATCTGTAAGAAACACTTCTCTGCTTCCTCCAATTTCCCCATATCACAAAGTAAATCAAACAACACATCAGACACCAAATTATAAGATCCAAAACCCTTCTCCACCATGTCATTCCACAGAACTAGTGCCATCTCCACCTTTTCATGCCTCCTGAACAACCTGATCAGAAACATACAAGACTGTGTATTAGGCAAGCACCCAGCATCCATAATTCTCCCATACAAACTCCACGACCTTGTCAAGTCATTTGACCAATAAAAAACCCTAAAGAAAAGGTTATAAGTAGTTGCATTCGGACTCAAACCCTTTCTTGCCATCTCATCCATCAAACTTGAAGCATCACCAAGCCTCTTAGCAATACAGTAATTCCTAATAGCAGCATTATATGCTGCAGCATCCGGGTAACATCCATACTCCTTCATTTCCTTCAATATATCTCGAGCTTTATCAGGTTGACTGATCATTCCCAACCCTCCAATTATGCTAGTATATGTTATCACATCAGGTGATATATCCTCCTCTCTCATCTTCTCAACCAACTTGTAGGCCTTCTCCATTTCCCTACCCTTACAATACACATCAATCAAAGAATTGTACGAAACAACATCAGGTTTGATACCCAATTCTCTCATTTCATCAAAGAACGACTCTGCTTCCGCTGATGATTTCCAGCCTGATAAAAGTATATTATAAGTCTGCAAATCAGGTCTAAACTCTTTCTTCAATCTATGATATACATTTCTAGCATCAGTCATACTCTTCTCCTGACACAAAGTCCTCAACAACGCATTGTAACACGTGGTATCAAACACAGGCACCAACTTCTTGAACCTTCTAAAAGATTCCACAGTTTGCCTAACAGAACATAACTTAGCAACTCTACCCAAAACCACTTGCACAGTCCGTGGGGAAATTAAAGACGGGTCTTTTCTCTTCATTTGAATCAAAACATCCCAAATATAATCAAATTTACGGCTCCTACCCAATATATAAAGCATTGTATCTAAAGAATACGAAGTGTGATAAAACCCTCTTCTATTCGCAGTAAATTTAAAGAACTCAAGCGCTTGCAAGGGGTTTCCATGTCCAAACCTAAACCTTTTTAGGACTTTATCGATCAAATCGTTAGAGAGAAAAAACCCACTTGAGATTAAAGATTGTTTAAGGTTTTGAACGGAAGATGAGCTAGTAATGATACGGTAAACAGCCTCCACGTCGTCGTTGAGGGAAGCTGAGGTTGTGCAGAAGAAGAGGTGAGATAGAAAGGAAAGTGATGTCTTAGAAGCGTACCTTGACCTCGATGGAAGCGAGAGAGACTTAAGAAACATTATTGCTTATCTTTTCCGATGTGGAGGACTTGAATGTGCCGGTTGTTACTGGAATTTCGCCGCCTAAAGACTTCACAGGCTTACCCTGGATCGAGGACAGGAGGGGATTGCAATGCACTGCCACTGCCATGGCAATGAAACGGTACCGTTTGATGAAAGAAAAAATTCACTGTTGCCAACAACCAATGAAATCACATTTAATCTTATTTTGATGTTTGAGTGATATTAAAAAATTTATTAATTTAATTTTCTAACGGTAATTGAATTAAATTTAAAAATTCTAAATATTTCTGCAGATCGAATTTAAAAATGAAAATATGATTCGATGAAGTTTTAAGTCTCATCTTTTCTTTTCTGACCAAAAAAAAAATGTGTAATCAAATTGAAAGTTATTATTATAATAACTCAACTTGATAGCACCCTTATGTTATTTTGTAAATTAAACAAAAATAAATTGTAAAAGTTCCAAAAAATAATAAAGAAGATTTTTTTTTTTTTGCCTTTCGAAAATTTATAGACCTAAATTTAAAATGAGTTATTGAGATTGTATTATCAATTAATTTTTAAATTCTAAAACC
The DNA here is from genome assembly GCA_947685225.1 of Garcia nutans. Lineage (NCBI taxonomy): Eukaryota > Viridiplantae > Streptophyta > Magnoliopsida > Malpighiales > Euphorbiaceae > Garcia > Garcia nutans. Next base: position 9,470,916 of record CANTUV010000010.1, on the reverse strand, counting down.
TAATATATATAATTCTTTTACATTAGATAATTTAAGTAAATATGGAAAACTCACATTCATGCAAAAGAATTCACATGAGATTTTATTTGAAACATTAAATTAATCCAATTCAAAATTATAATACAAGATTAAAAAGGAAAGCTCCTCTCGAATATTAATAGTTATACAAACATTACAAAAGATAAGTAATAAACCTTACAAAATGTAAATAAATAATAAACCCAAATTAGTTATTATGCGACTTAATCTTATCAACAATTATTAATACAATTTCAAACAAATCAATAATTTTCTGGTTATCATCTGAAAAAGGACAGACTTCTACAGAACCATTAATTTTATAACTATTCTTGCATAAAAGAATCTGATTGGTTCCATCTCTAACCCAATTAACCACATCCCAGTATGATTTAGCGCTTGCAGATTTATATGCTTCTTGAAAATTAGCCAATGCATCGCTATAATCAGTTTGGCAAGCCTCAATTCGTTTCTTTGCAAGAGGCTCAGTGATTCCTTTATTTATATTCACAATTTTTTGCGATGTAGCTTGTACTTGATTTATGGCTATCGAAATGGCAATGACGACTAATCCATCCATATCAGCTCCACTGCTACGCGTATCGTTTGATAAACTTTGCATGCAAAATTTATAATCCTCATGTTTCTTGCATACACTGTCAATTAAAGATTGATCAGCTGCCTGTGTTCTAGATTGAATCGTTAAAATTATGATTAGGAGATTGATTAGTGAAATTGGGAGAAGAAAAGAAGCCATTTTTTTTCTTGTTAATTTGTGAAATGAAGGATTGATAAACAATGAAGTGATTGAATTTAAGGTCAGAAAATTCATGAAATGTATTGCTCAACAATGAAGTTTATTATTATATATTGGTATTTACTTTATATAGAAAATTGTATTTTAGTGGAGACAATTCATTGAGTAATATTTACCGCTCAAGTCAATTTCTCCTTATTTTAGCATCCTTTCAAGTATCATCCCAACAAAAAGAAAATAAAAAACAATTTAAATTTGAAATTCCGCAAGACACTTACTAAATATATGCTACATCATGAATTAATATGCAAGTAAGCAGTGACAAAACCAATACTTTATTGAGAGTGGACCAAAATTTTAAACAAAAAAAATTACAATCAAATATTAATTTAATAAGTTACACCATATATATTATTTTTAAAATAATTTTTATATATTTTTAAGATACTTTAATTATTTAATATATTTTTGAGATATTTTAATAAAAGTGCTTAAATTAATTATTTTGAATAAATTTACATAATATAATATATATAAATAAAATATTGATGTAATATATAAATAAAAATATTGAGACTTATATCAAAATATAACTTCATTAATCAATATTTAATTAAAAATAAATTTTTATTTAGACATTTAAATTTTTAAAAATTAAGTTTAATTTAATTTTATTATACCAATTTTTATATTTAAAAAAATATAATTAGTAAAATTTAATATTTTTTATACAAAAAAATATGAGTTAATTTAAAAGTACTAAAATTATATCAAAATAAAAAAAATTAAGAATTTTATTTATTTAGTTAAGTCTATTACTAATAATTTTATCCACATTTAAATTAGACATTAAATTTTCTATACAAAAATAAAATGAGAAATAATTATTTTTTTTATTTTTAATATATATTATACATATATATATATATCTATATACACACGTGTATATACACACACACACACACACATATATATATATATATGTATATATATATACATATATATATAGAAACCAAGGAGTCAATTGCCGCCCAGGACTTTTTTAGTTCCGAGTGAGTGTCCAATATTTATTCTTTCAGAGATTATTGTTAGACTGTTAGCTTTGAATGAGTCTATTGGAATATAATCTTCATATCTGCTGTCATATCTGTTTGTTGTATCTTAGCATATCTCTATTGTTGTTATACTTCCTCTTCTGTAGGGTTTTTTAGTTGTTCTCTTCTATGTATAAATTCGCTGGCAAAGCAGTGTTAACATATATAAAAATTTCCCCAGCAGCAGTTCCTTTATGGTATCAGAGCCTTTCTAAAGGTTATATTTTTTTTCCTATTTTTCTCTTCTCTTGATCCTATTCCATGGCTTCATTATCCACACCTATACCATCTTCAATTCCCTCTATTCAAAATCACGTCACTATCAAATTAACCTCAACCAATTATCTGTTATGGAAAACCCAAATCACTCCTCTCCTCTGCGGCCAACAACTGTTTAATCACGTTGATGGTTCTACTGATGCTCCACCCAAACAGATTAACAATACCCCCAATCCTGCTTATTCCGATTGGTTTCTTAAAGACCAGACTGTTCTTGGCTGGATTTTAAGCTCTCTTTCTGAACCGGTGTTATCTCAGGTGGTTGGTGTTGCCACTGCTCGCGAAGCCTGGACTCGTCTGAAAACCCAATATGCTTCTGGGTCCAGAGCTCAAATTCGCACTCTGAAAGCTGCTCTTCATTCTCTAACCAAGGGTTCCGACTCTATCTCCACTTATATGAGTCGTGCCAAACAATTATTTGATCAATTGCTTGCTCTTGATTCTCCAATCTCAGAGGATGATCTCATTGATCACATTTTAAGGGGGCTAAATCATGAATATCGCCCTTTCACTCGTAACATCGAAGCCCGTCTCACTTCTATTTCTTATGATGATTTGTTGGGTCTGTTGTTATCTGAAGAATTGCAGCTTCAAAGTAGTAATACTGTCACTCCGGCTGTTGCCCATTACACTTCTGTCAACCGTGGTGGTTCCTCACGTGGTCGTGGCCGTGGAGGTCGACGAGGTGGACAGTCCAATACTTCTGGTCGAGGTGCTAGCTCTTCCTCGGCAAACAGTAACTCCTTTTCTCCTGTGTGTTACAATTGTGGTGGCCAAGGGCACACTTCCAATGTGTGTCCCAGTCCAAGGTATAATCGGCAAAATCCCAAGCCTTCCAGTAATTTTTCCTCTTCACCCACTGTTGCTGCTGCTGAAAAACCATGGATCGTGGACAGTGGAGCGACCCATCACTTGACATCTGAACTGGACAATTTGGCTCTTCATTCTGAATACTCTGGCACTGATGAAGTAACGATTACAAATGGTAACACCTTGCCTATTTCTCGAACTGGGTCTTCTACTTTAACTCTCAATTCTCATACTTTTTCTTTACACAATATTTTGCATGTTCCTTCTTCAGATAGTAATTTAATTTCTGTTCGTCAGTTTGCTATTTCTAACACTGTCTCACTTGAATTTTTCCCAAATTTCTTTTTGATTAAGGACCTTCGGTCGAAGCAAATACTTCACAGGGGACATGTTAAAGATGGGCTTTACATTCTTGCCTCTACTGGTGTATCTCCTAAGTGCTATTCTGTGTCGTTGTCTACTTGGCATGCCAGACTCGGTCACGCTTGCTCTCATACTATTTCCAAGATTTTATCAACCAATAAATTGTCTTCTTCAAATAAAATTGCTCGCTCCTTATGCGAAACTTGTTCAATTAGTAAATCGCATAAGTTACCTTTTGTTGAGTCTTCTTTTGTAGCCAAGGAACCTCTAGAATTAGTTTGTTCAGATTTGTGGGGACCTGCCCCCCTTTCTTCTTTGGATGGATGTTTATATTATGTTTTGTTCTTTGATCATTTCACCAAATATTCCTGGATTTATTTTGTTAAATATAAATCAGAAGTTCTGTCATGCTTTATTAAGTTTCGTGCTCTTGTTGAAAAATTTTTTGGAAAGCCAATCAAAAACTTTCAATCAGACTGGGGTGGGGAGTTCCAAGCACTAAAACCTTACTTATCTGAAAATGGAATTGTACAAAGAAGCTCTTGTCCACATACACCTGAACAAAATGGGTGTGCCGAAAGAAAACACAGGCACATTACAGAAACTGGCCGAGCCTTTTTGTATCAAGCTTCTTTGCCACCTAAGTTTTGGGACCATGCCTTTGCTGCGGCTGTGTACACAATTAACAGATTACCCACTCCTAATCTTGGTCATTTGTCCCCTTATCAAAAACTCTTTAATCATCCACCTGATTACAATTTTCTTCGTGTTTTTGGTTGTACCTGTTATCCGTGGCTTAAACCTTACACTTCAAATAAACTTCAACCTCGTTCTTCCAAGTGTGTGTTTCTTGGATACAGTTTGCTTCATAAAGGGTATAAGTGTTTTTCTTTGACAACTCATAAAGTATTCTACTCACGCCATGTTTTATTTGATGAGCAGGATTTTCCGTTCAAGAATAGTGATGGTAGCTCCTCAGTCCTTGGTCCTTCGCCTACTTTACCAATTTTATCACCACTCAACAAGCCATCCACAACGCAATCCACTACCATTTTGCCGATTGTTTCTACTGCACCTCTCATTTCACCAGTTGAAAATGCAACACTGCCACAGGTTGCTCCACCTGTTGCACCAGCACAACCTTCTGCCTTGGCTTTGCCGCCTGTTCGTGCTCCACAATCTGTTTCAACGAGTAGTCATCCTATGGTGACACGTTCTAGAACTGGCAATCTCAAGCCTCGAGTTTTTCAATCTGTTGTTCCACCAGATGCTCCTTCGTCTTATTCTGAGGCAGCTAAATATACAGTGTGAAGAGATGCTATGTCCTCTGAAATTGATGCCTTGATGTCCAATGGCACGTGGGACTTGACTCCTAGATCAGTGGCACCCAACATTATCGGTTATAAATGGATTTATCGTGTAAAAACAAAGGCCGATGGTTCAATTGACCGTTACAAGGCACCATTGGTCGCCAATGGGTTTCATCAACGTCCTGGCTTGGATTATATTGAAACCTTCAGTCCTGTTATTAAACCAGCCACAGTCCGAATGGTTCTATCAATTGCAGTCAATAATAGGTGGGGCATTCGACAACTTGATGTGTCAAATGCATTTCTCCATGGAACGCTTGATGAACCTGTTTTTATGGAACAACCGCAGGGGTTTGTGGATCAAACCAAATCTGATTATGTTTGTGCCTTGAAGAAATCTTTATACGGCCTCAAACAAGCACCTCGTGCTTGGTTTTTCTGTTTGTCGAAGGCGTTGCAAGACATTGGTTTTTCTGCTTCAAAGGCTGATAGTTCTCTATTTGTTTATTCTAACAAATCTTATTTGGTTTATTGTCTGGTCTATGTCGATGATTTAATCATCACTGGCTCTAACTCGCAGCTTCTGACTCAGTTGATTGCTCGACTTTGAAAAAAAGTCACCCTCAAAGATCTTGGTGTTCTTCGATATTTCTTGGGTGTCGAAGTTTTTTTTTTAACCCGCTGGGCTTCATTTGTCACAGACCAAATATATTAGAGAACTGTTACACAAACCCAATATGCAACAGTGTGTCGCTGTTGCCACTCCTGCTATGCCTCAGTTAGCGTTATATCAGGATTGTGGAAATACTTTTGAAGATCCAAAGCTTTACCGCCAGGTTGTAGGCATGTTACAATATCTGACTTTAACTAGACCTGATATAACGATGGCAGTCAACAAAATGTCTCAGTTTATGCATTCCCCATCTGTTTCTCAGTGGCAGGCTGTCAAACGTATTTTACGTTACCTGAAAGGCACAGTATCTCATGGTTTGTTGCTTCGCCCATCCACTCATGGTAATTTGGTTGCATTTAGTGATGCTGATTGGGGAGGTGATCACATTGATCGCAAGAGTACCTCTGCCTATGCTGTGTTTCATGGCAACAATTTGATCTCCTGGTGTTCAAAAAAACAGCGTACTGTTGCTCGGTCCAGCACTGACTCAGAATATCAAGTTGTCGCCACTGCTGCCTCTGAATTATATTGGCTACATGGACTTCTGTCAGAGCTCAAACAAACTTCAGCTGCTGTACCTCGTCTCTGGTGTGATAATGTCTCTGCTACGTACTTGGCAGCCAATCCGGTGTTCCACTCTCGGTCCAAACATCTTGAGTTGGACTTTCATTTTGTCCGTGATCAAGTACGCAAAAAGCATCTTCAAGTATCTTATGTATCTACACAGGATCAGCTGGCCGACTTGCTGACTAAACCTCTGTCCAAGTCTCGATTTCTTGACCTGCGCTTCAAACTGAAGGTTGTTCCCCCACCATCAGTTTGCGGGGAGGTGTTAGACCGTTAGCTTTGAATGAGTCTATTGGAATATAATCTCCATATCTGCTGTCATATCTGTTTGTTGTATCTTAGCATATCTCTATTGTTGTTATACTTCCTCTTCTGTAGGGTTTTTTAGTTGTTCTCTTCTATGTATAAATTCGCTGGCAAAGCAGTGTTAACATATATAAAAATTTCCCCAGCAGCAGTTCCTTTAATTATTAACTGATAATCACAAATTGGAATTATTTTAAATTATTTAATAATATTCATTTTAAATATCTCAATTAAGCTAAAATTTTTCAAGTTAAATTCTTTGTGAAGTACAATAATTAATGGTTCAACTCCTAATATTTTTCAATGATTTAACATTTTAAAAAATTTAACGTTTTATTTTCCAAATATATATATATATATATAACAACTCTTCTTTAATCTCCATGCATTATTTTTGTCGCTCATTTACTATTCTTGACCCCGCTTAGATCTTCAATTTTTCTGACCTTAGTTCATACATTACATGTACACCTCCATATATCGCTTCATGCAAGATGAATACGAATTACGTAAATGAAAAATATGTTAAGATCACATCCATAGAAAGGTTATAAATTCCCATTTCAAATAAAAAACTAAAATATATACATATATCCCAGAACTTATTGTATTAGCGATCTGAAATTTATATTTTGAGGAGTGTTGTCACCTGACTGCAATTAAAAATATATATATTTAGCAACGTAATATACTCACATACATACTTAAATTCATGCTCCTAAAAAAGTTAAATTAAAAAAAAGAGCCAAAATTGTTAAGTGCAATAAAGCTTTCCACTTTTAAAAACCAGAAAAAAATGGCTGCTTTTTTTTTATTTGGGGACAGAATGGCTGCAATTATTTTACGAAACAGATCCAATGACATAATATAATAAAATAAAGAAAATATACATATTTCACCAATGCTCAAAAGGATCCATTTGACATTCCCAATAACCCAAAACGTTTAAAAAAATACAATTAAAAAAAACTTTTAAAAAGAAAAAAAAAAAACAAATCTGTCCACATTGACCCGTGACCTTACTTCGTTTTAGGATAGGACGACAGACTTCACCCACTAAAACAAAAGAGGTGAAGAGGGACAGCTAAAGTCAAAAGCTTAATTTCTCCTCCGTTAATTTGTATTCAGAAAATAAATTGACCCTTACTCTTCCTTTTTTTTTTGTCCTGATATGATTTTCATTTCTTCACCTACAACTAGTTGTTTATATATATATATATATATATATATATAATCTTCAAGCAGTAGATGGGGCCGTGGCATATTGCACCGCGCCAGCTTCCGAGAGAGCTGCAATGAATGGCTGCAAGTTCACCGGCTCAGCATCAGCCTCTGCCACTAGAGGTTTCTTGTAATCCAGTGATTCATCATTGTAAATGTCCCACCATTTCTTCACCAGCATCTTTATGTCCTCCCTCCCCATGTTCTCCTCTTTCCCAGTGTACAGGGGCGGAGCTGGGAGAGTCGTGTGGAGGCTGACGATCTCCCTCGCCGGCGGCAATGAACACATAAATTTATTGCTTTTAAAAAAATATAATTAGTAAAATTTAATATTTTTTATACAAAAAAATATAAATTAATTTGAAAGTAATAAAATTATATCAAAATAAAAATAATTTTTTAAGAATTTTATATATTTAGTTAAGTCCATTACTAATAATTTTATCCACATTTAAATTAGTTATTAAGTTTTTTATACAAAAATAAAATGATAAATAATTATTTTTTTTTATTTTTAATATATATTATACATATGTATACACACACACATGTATACACACACACATATACATATATACATATATTGAAACCAAGAGGATCAATTGCCCTCCAGGACTTCCTTAGTTCTGAGTGAGTGTCCAGTATTTATTCTTTCAGAGATTATTAACTGATAATCACAAATTGGAATGGTTATGAAAATATTTTAAATTATTTAATAATATTCATTTTAAATATCTCAATTAAGCTAAAATTTTTCAAGTTAAATTCTCTGTGAAGTACAATAATTAATGGTTAAACTCCTAATATCTTTCAATGATTTAACGTTTTATTTTCCAAATATATATATATATATATATAACAACTGTAAATTATGGGGTTTGGATTATTTGTTTTGTGGTTATTTGCTCCTCATCTGGTCTCCCACACCCAGATGAGGAAGGATTTGTAATGTGGGTTTCTTAATATTATTACTATTTTTGTTGTTCAAAAACAAAAGAATATATATATATATATATTTAGGCAGAATAATGAGATTTTATTTAAATCTTAAATATGAAATCCCTGTAGCATCAGAGTTTACAATATTTTTAATATAAACAGGCAAGTTATTAAAATAAGAAAACCTCATGTTTGTCTCCTTAATTCTTCCCAATGTGGCAAGACTATCCGCTGCAGTATTTCCTTCTATGTAGATATGTAAAATTGTTGAATCAATTTGATGAAGCAGTCTCCGAATTTGCTGGATAGTGTAATCTGAACTACAGGTCTAAAGGCTCAGAAGATTAACAATTTCTTGAGAATCCATTTCAACTATAGCCGGAAGAAAACATAGCTCCACACAAGTTGTGAGTCCCTGCAGAACTGCTTGAGCTTCTGCTTGCAATGACGACTTGGCAGATAGGAGAAAACAGTCTGCTCGTAAGAAGGGCGAATTCCAGCCCCTTACTATAGAACCACCAGCTGAGATGAGATGAGTGTAGGATGCGTCGACATTGACTTTGTAAAAAGGATTTTTTTGCTTTCTCCAAAAAACAAGATGAGGTTTAAGTGGTGCAGCCTGACCAAAAACGAGTGGCAAAAAATCTCTGAAATTGGTATCTTTATGAGTTCGTGATTTAGCAAATTTAGTTCCTGATTGCGCAATTCCCCAGTTAAAAATTGAGGACTGAATTCCTCTAATTATTTGCGGGAAGTAGACACTTTCATTCCCCCAACTCAGTTTGCAAAACGCCAACCAGACATTATATAGAATTAATAGAGGAGTAAGCCTTGCAATCTTACCAGGTAAAGATGTAGGATAGTGAGCGAAACAAAGTGAGAGCTTCGGTCTGCTGGCTTTGAAAAAACTGCTACTTTAAAAAATGACCAAAAGTGAGCGAAACAAAGTGAGCGAAAACATTAATTCGAACATGAGTAAAGGAGCACAAAGTGAGCAAAAACCGCTAACCTAAACAAAGAGGAAAGCAAAATTAAGAAGAGCGAAACAAAAACAATAAAAGGGAAATCGATGGCTGAGAACTTCGACGTGGATGCCAAATTGGATGCGTGTCTCGATTTGACGGTCCGTCGCTCCATTTACTCTACCTTGGCTGGCGCCTTTGGCGGTATCCTTTTCTTCAGGACTCCTGTGACTCGTTGGGCATCTGTAGCTTTTGGTGCTGGAGTGGGCATTGGATCTGCTTATGTTGAGTGTTCTTGTATATTTGATGGATCTGCGAAGTTGGCACCTTTAAAGACATCGGATGCTCCTGCTTACCAGGATGGTCAGGACTAGGGAGCAAGCTGGTATTTGAAGGTTATGATGTTTGATCAAAAGACAGGATTTTGTTGACATTGAGATATATCATAGGCCATTTACCGAGTAGTTCAAACATTGATGATGTTGACGGATGATAATAAATAGTTAGCCTGATGTACTACAAATTTGTTATGCTTTTTGTTGCCATCAGTTTGTAATTTTATCAAGGTAAATTTACAATGGGGGGAGCCAAAAGAAGAAGAACAAATGCTTCAGTTGAAAAAAAAAAAAGAATATATATATATAAGTATATATATATATATATATAACAACTCTTATTTAATCTCCATGCATTATTTTTGTCGGTCATTTACTATTCTTGACCCCGCTTAGATCTTCAATTTTCCTGACCCTAGTTCATACATTACATGCACACCTCCATATATTATTCTAAGCTAGACCTAAAATCTTGTTTATACAAGCCAGACTCTGATCTCTATTATCTCTATTATGAAACGAGACTTGCTCATTTATAATTATCTAACAACATATATTCCACTAAAGAAAATTTGATAAAGATTTTATATAAATAAAATTATTCTGTCAAATATTTAGTTGGCAAGGAAATTAATTTTTTTTTCTATTAATTAATAGGATGCATTATTAAGATTATTAGATTGTAAGTGCCAATCTTTACTCAGTTATAGTCTTTTTTTTTTTTTGAAAGCTAGTCTTTTTTTATTTCAACATAAATAATTAATTTTTACTGAATAAGAAAATTTAATATAATTGTAAAAAATAAAAAATCTCACATAAATATATAACTATATTGGATAAAATTATAAATATATATTTAATCTAATATACAAAAATTCACTTATAACCTTAATGAAAAGTGTTTTTTTAGTACGACAAAAAAAAAAGAAAATGAGTAAAAAGACGAGACAAATTAAAAGCAAGACATATATATCTAAAATAGACCAACCGAGAACTTCCGTTTAATACGTGGTATAAACTAAGAAGACGACATTAGAACAGACAAGAATATACTGATGATGAGCGAGTTCCATGGGGAAACCTTTAGCTATCAAAGATGGACGATGGATATCCAGCTCGAACTTAATTTTTATTACCAAAACACGGATCCTGTTAAAAACTTATAAAAAGCATATTGCGAATGTGGGAGTGGGAGTGGGAGTGGGAGCTACATAAAATTCACAATAGTTCCACTGCTGCATCTAAGTTGGGAATTATATGGAATTTATATATAATTTTTTTATTTATATGGAAATTATATATATTTATCATTAATCAACACTACTCATAATATATATCCCTATATAAGCACATTAAAAATCCCTTCCAATATTGTAATAAAAAATCTCAACTAAAGGTCAGTAGCATCATGCATAAATATAGGAAAATGACGTTTTTCTTTTTCTTTTTTTCCATAACTTTTTCTTTGATATTGATTTGTCGCCTTACATATTAATTCAGTGCTGTTAGTTTTGCTTTATTTTTTTCCTCCTCGAACTCATTTGCGGATTAAAGCAATGGATTAAAATTAATGTTAATTCCAGGAATCGATTTTTGAAGTAAAATAACCTTTTTTTTTTCTTAAATAAAGATAGTATATTCTTTTTTGGTTATGCTGAAAGGAGAAAGCTAGGTTTAATTAAGTAGTATCACCATCATAATTAACGTGTGATTTTATTATTTGCAACATTACCATTGTTAATACTACGACATATCATATTTTATTTTTGTTACTTGAATTAAAAAATTACGTCCTTTAATATTTTTTTTCTTTAAATTTTACATTGTTTACCAAAGGTTTTTTAATCATTTTATAAAAAAAAATATATAATGAACTAATTATACTCATACTCAAATGGTTTTGTATAAAAATATCATAAAAGGTGAAAATATTTTTAAAAATATTTATTTATCTACTCTAAGGCATACATTTCGCTATGGGATATTTATAAAACAACACAAAAAAAATAATTTTTATTTTAAAAAATTCTAAGAAAAATAAAAATAATTATATTTTTTAAAAAATAAGATAAATTTTTAAAAATATCTCATTCCTCACTAAAATAATATATTTTTAAATACCTATTCTCATACTACAATTAATATTTTACTTTAATTTTCATATTTTTTAAAATTTCACTATTGAATAAAAATATTTTAATAAAATAATAATAATTAATATTTTAAATTATTTTTTTAATATATAAATTTTATTAAATTTTAAAAAAATAATTTTAATTACAAAAAATAAAAAAATTAATAAAAGAAAAATAAATTAATAAAAATTAATAAAATTATTTTTAAATGAAATAAAATTTAATTATTATATTATATATGTTGTTTTGTTGGATGTATATTTTATATATATTTATTTTTTTGAAAATATGATATAAAAATTTATGAAAAAACAGACATAAAAAAATTAAAAAAAAAAAAAGCAACGGCTAAAAAGAGTCAAAATGGAAGGAAAAAAAAAGGGGACGTCCGTAAAAGTGAAAACGCATAATGAAAAACGCGTAATTTCCTCTTTACCTCTATCATGTAATTTTGTCTGTTCTCATAGCTTCGGCTTCCAGATAAAGCTCAAAAGTTTGATAGACTGTAATCTAATGTAACCAAGCCATAGAAGCTGCAAAGCCCAATAACCTAATTGAGCCCATTCAGTGAAGTGTACGCAAGCCGACAATGATAAGGCTGTTGCACTGAAAATCAAAATCTAAATCCCAAACGTCTAATGGTCTTGTAACTCGTTAACCAGAGATCTGGGTGTGCGAGAGACGCAAGGATTTTCTCAATGGATTTCAGTCAGGTAAATTGGACATTTGTCTTCAGATCTCGTCTCTTATCTGCTCATAGCCATTATTAATTCGTTTCAGTAAGTAGATCTGGAATAATTATACGCTACAACCGTTGTAGCAATAAATGCCTACAACGGACCAATGTGATTCTTACACTTTGAATAAATGCCTACAATGAATCAATGAAATAAATCATTTAATCTACGTGTAAGAATCTCGTTGGTCCGTTGTAGGCATTTATTGCTACAACGGTTGTAGCATATAATTTTTCGTAGATCTGTGATTTGTAGTTGCCATTTTCTGCTCGTAAATAATCATTGTAAAATTGCTGAATAACTAAAAACTGCAATTGAATTGCTAATAAACATTTTCTTTCTACTTCGGTTTTTAAGTTGAAACATCACAGATAAATTTAGTTGGAGAGCGATCGGATTCCGAAAACTATAAACTTTCACAAAAACATCCATTAAACCGTTAAATTTGGTGTTTAATCAGCTGCCAACTAGGTCCAACTATGTAATCTCAAATGTTTTTCTAGGTTAAATATTGGTAGTTTGGAGGTCTGAGAAAAGTGAAAACAAGTTTGATTATCGATACATTTGTTGGCTTAATCTTTGTCTTAATTTATTTCATTTTTCTTTCTGTAGCCTGCAGGCGAAAACTATGCCAATCCAAAGACATGCTTATTTCATGTGCTCTTTAAGGTCTGAAACATCTCTTATACTTGTAATTATTGTTTGAACTTTGAACAATCAACTGTACATTTTAACTTGCCATTGTTAAATCTGGCAGGCTGCAGCTCTGGCATTCTACATACTCTCAGCCCTGTTTGTTGATAACTTTGTCATCATCTTTGTGGTTACTGTTATTCTTGCTGCCCTTGATTTTTGGGTGGTGAAGAACGTTAGCGGCAGGATCTTAGTCGGGCTTAGGTGGTGGAATGAAATAAATGAGGAGGGTGAGAGCGTGTGGAAGTTTGAATGCCTTGATCAAGAGGTTTGCAATAAATAAATGTTGATGATGAGTTTATCTATTTTTCATCTCTGTTGCTAAGTAATTATTTCTGGATCAGCATTCTTGTAGCTCTAGATTCATATAATTATACTTGTCTTAAGCTGTCTATCTTTATTCTTGTTATTTTATGCAGTCGTTGGCTCGTATGAACAAGAAGGATTCATGGCTATTTTGGTGGACATTATACCTTACTGTAAGTAACTATTTTGCTCAGTATTGTTTGTAGCCCTAACTTCACAGTTTTGCGCACGACATTACCCATCTGACTGAAGAATAATATTTTAATGGTTTATTGTGTTTGATGGTGAAAGATGTATAGCAGCATCATTCAACTTGGTATTAAGGCAGGGCAACAGAGAAAGTTTTGGGTTGGTGTTGGGAGGAAATAAGTAATAACTTGCTATTTCTTTGAAGATGTGATGATTCAATGGCATAACTTTGGCCTGGGTCACACCTCTTTAATGGTCTTAAGGACAATAGGGCATAAGCGTTGTTGTCTGCCTTAGGGTTGAGAGGGATTTTATTGTTTTTATTTATATTCTTTATTAGTTAGTTTTACAAGTTTTACTTTTATGTTACTTTATGTCTTTTGATTTGGATTGTATATGCTGATAACTATAATTACACAGAACCAATACTTGAAGGTGAATATCACCACATCAAATGGTGCTGAACTGCTGGGCACAGATTAAAGTTGCCCCTTTCTTTCATAGTAGTCTGATTGTAGCTACAGAAAACACAAGTGCTTTTTAGGTTTGGGGCTATAATAGAAACTATACACAAGGAACTATTTAAGGGAGATGGATGGAGAGAAAGAAGACATTGAAGACCTTAATTCTAATGAAAGGAAAGAAGAAAAAAGATAAATTTTCACTTCTTGATTAGATCCTATTGGTTTCTCTAGGAATGTCTTGACAAGTTGAGTTTGGGTTTTGGTATTGTATTTTTTCTTTTTGTGAGTATATGACTAGTGTGGTTTTTCTCCGCACTCCGGTGTTAGCCTCAATGGACATACTTAGGTCCTAAGTGCTTACAGGCCTTAGTGCTGTGCCTTTGTAAACTATGCATACAACCTTAGGTTGAGCTGGATTGGAGTATGAGACGTGTAAGCATCCTGGTGTTTGGATCAGAACTACATAGATATTTTATCTGATGATGCCCTGGGTGTTGAGATGGAAAGGACATAAAACAGAAGTTTATACCCATAGATGAATTGCCTGTAGCATTAAAACTTAAATAAGTTTTCTAAAACTCTTGTTCACTCGGAATCCAGTATTTATTTGTTTTTTCATGTCATATTAATTTTTTCCCCTCAACAATTACAGGCAGCTGCTTGGATTGTCCTTGGAATTTTTTCAATCATAAGGTTTGAGGTTGATTATGTCCTGGTAATAGGAGTTTGTTTGAGCCTCAGCATTGCAAATATTATTGGGTTCACCAAATGCCGCAAAGGTCTGGAATATTATCATTTGAAACTTTCTATATATTTTGATAATGTTGTTACTCATTTTTGTGCCATGCTGAAAAACTCTAGCGAATGCCTTAAAGTGTACTTATTTCCTGTTTGCAAATGCCTTTTTATGTCAATATCACCATGCTTTATTTCATTGTCATGGGCTGGAGCTTTTAGTTTTCTGCTTGAAATAGTGCTCCTCTGGTGCTTGCTATCCAACTTTGAGTCAATTGAAATTCATGCTAATTGTGAATATGGATATGTATTGATATGATTGCCAGAAAAGGAATCAGGGAATGAAATTGTTTTCTACTGAGATAATTAGCTTAAAGTTTACTTGTTTGTTAGCCTGTGGCCTTGTCTCAAAATTGTCAGTTTAGGAATTGTGTTATTTTGTTGATTGCATAAGAAGTTACTTCAGTTTTGGAACTTAAGATTGATACTTCCATGAAGTAATTGCAACGCTAATATTTATGAATAGTGGACTAGGCGCTGACATTATTTAATTTTTAACAAGTGAAAAGATGTATGAAATTGGCAATAGCTCAGTATACTAATTGCGCCAAGGGAGGTAAGTAACCCGTCTAGGCATTCAAACTGATATTATGCAACTTTAAAATTCACCACAATCTGCCAATCTTGGAGTATCAACCATATCTTTTCCTATCCCAGTTGGGTTTGTTACTTTCAGAATTTCATTCATCCCATGCAATTTCAAAGGACCAGTAAAGGAATTGCATCCCATACTAGCATAGCTCCCATTAGTTCATACAGTATAGGTTTGGTTGAAATTGAAGCCTGAACATTCAGGCAAGCTGGGGGCTTGGCACTAAGTTATATAACCCCAATCTACTTACGTTCAGCCTAAGCTGATAAATGATGGAATGCTACATGTATTAAGCGTCTTCATTTCATGAAATTTCCTAATGTAAATATCCTTTCACATTGAGCCTCCCAAGCCAAGGAAAAACACGTTGTTGGGGATCATGGGCACAGCAGCTTAACCTTTTCCCTAAAAACCTGCTAGAAAAAAATGCTCGTCTTGCATCTCTTGTTTTTCAAGAAAAATTTTGTTATTAATTTATTAAAAAGTTACCCCTTTTTTATCATCCAATGAACTTTTTAAGGAGTTGGACGTTCAGCTTGATCTGTTATTCTTTTTAATTAATTAATTATTTTTTTTATGGATTTTGACTTGGCATTTTGGCATTATGCACGATATATCATACAATTATTAGCATGACTATATGGCCCTTAGGATCTTATCTATCACTTGGTCCATATGTTATGGTCATCAAAAAGCTTGAATGTTGCTATGTTTCCTCCATTTTCGATTATTGATGTTCATTCTTGACTGACATATCCAGATGCCAAGAAGCAGATTCAACAATTTGCCTCCCAGACAATTGCATCTCGTTTCTCATCTACCATACAGTCTGCATTTAGTGTAGTGTGAGTTCCCTGAACTGAAAAGCTTATCCAAATGCGTAGATCTGCTTCCTTAACAGAGACGCTACGAGGCACAACGATGTCGGCCACTGTTAGATTGTTGACATAATCTTCTACAGAAACACGAAGCTCTTTCTAATTTTATTGTGCATGGTCAGTAATTGATGGAAACTGGTGGAACTTTTTTGGAATTATGAAAGTTGTAAAGACAGTATGAGGACTGTATGTAAAGAAAAAAGAGAACGAAAAAATTGTAAAGATATTATAAGGTTTTTGGAGTAAACATAATGTGTTTTTGATCAAATCATGTGATGATAAACTTTTGACAGTGGTCCTTCACTGAGGATCTGAAAAGCAAGTTGAAATTTCTTTGAATGTGAGTGTCAAAAAAAAGACAAATTAAATTGGTTCATCGAGTTGTCAGAATAAATAAAGCAAGTGAAATTATGTTTAATGGTGGTTCTACTTGTTGATTAGACATTTCTAGCATTAAAAATCGTGGTCTTTGTATATGATTTTGTGCATTTCTTTTCGTTGGAGAATGATATGGGTTGAAAATGGTTCTTTCTTTTTGGTAATTGATTGTGGTCGCTTACATACTTTAGCGTCATTTTCAAAATTATAATTCCCTTTGCTTGTACGGCAAGGGAAATATTCATCAAATATTAACACCCATTTTCGACCGAGTTGGATTCCCAGTTATTACTTGACTGTGAAATTGAAATGTGGCCATGAAAGAAGCTCAAGAAGATCACCATTTCTTGGAATAATGGTGGTGTCTACATCTAACTTTGAGAAGTGGAACGACCATCGTCTTTAAAAATAAAATTTAAAAAAGTCCGCTCAGAGGTACTATTTCAAGTTGGTATATGCAATGAATGCGATAGTTTTGGCATAGGAAGAATGATGGTGTTCACATCTAACTGACTACGCCTTTTTAAAGGAGGGTTGGAAGGAAAATTTTAAGTCCAAGAAGTTGCCATTTTGACCTTAAAAAACAAATCAATAGCCAGCCTAACGATGGTCTGACTTACAAATCTGAACTGAAAATTAGAGCTTTGAAACACAATTAAAGTCATAAATGGTAGGGTTTAATTCCTAGAAGAAATTGCAAGTTGGTATCGCTTTTTTATAACTTTTAACAGTTGACTAGATTTAAGTTATAAGATTTTCACAAATATGCCGATTTTTCACACGAATATGTTCCTATTGGAAATGGAACTTTTTTTTAAATAAAAGACAGGCGTCGACTTTTTAATTTGACGTGGTGTTAAATTCGGACAAATAGAGACCTAATTTAATTTAATTATTAAGAGTGGCGTTTGGCAAATTATAATTTTTCCCTAAAGTCAAAATAAAAATTGCTGGTAAGGAGCCTCAAAAGGAGATGATAAACTATAAATTATTTGCAAAACAAAGAACAAAGGTATAACCAATAAGTGATTGTACAAGTTGTTCAACATTTTTATTTCTCGTGTAAGATGTCGTAAGTTTGATCTTTGTAAATAGAATTATTATTTGTTAGAATCATTTTACTTCTTAATGGGTCTATTCGGTATGAAGAGAATTACATTTGATCTAGTGGATTCGAGGACATCTGTAGTAATACAAAAAAAAAAAATAAAGGTATGGCTATGGCTATTTTAAGGTGATTTTATTTCCATGCCCTGGATTCAAATAATGCCTAACGGGGATGTGAAATTTCACAATTTTAGAAAGAGTATAAAGATTTCAATGTCCACTGAATCTAGCTAGACTTTCATTTTTGCTTGTTAATTTTATAATTTCTTTTATTTATTTTAATTAGATTAAGAGTTTGCACAAAGAATCTTTGTTGTAAAAATTAAAGAAAGAAAAACAATAAGCAAAAATTGGAATAACCTTTTATTTATTTATTTATTTGGGCATCTACAATGGCCACAGTTATATTCTCCTCTGTTTTCAACTGATTCGGGCTTTTTTATTAAAATATGAGAGAAAATCTCATATTTTATCAAAATATGAGAATTTCTTCGATAATTACTCAAATATGGGAGTCAAAATATAAATTAAAATTTTAAATTTCAGTTGTATTTTTTTTATTTTTCAGTTATTTGTAGTCAAATTGAAACTTAAAGTTTCGGTTTGTATTTTAACTCTCGTATTTGAGTAATTATGGGAGAAAGTCTCTTTTTTTAATTACTCAAAGTTTTGATTTGGTCAAAATAATTTTTTTTTTTAACATTGGCCAAACCGAAACTTTTATAATTAATAATTATATCGGCCAAAATTATAGTAATAATGATAATAATATTTAATAATAATATTAATAATAAAAATTATAATTATAATTAATAATTATATAATTATTAATAATTAACTATTATATTAGAATAGTAATTAATATTATTATTAATTATTATTATTATTATTATAATTAAAATATAATTATATAATTATTAATAATTAATAATAACAATAATTAACAATTACATTGGACTCAAATAATTAATAGTTTTATTTGGGTCTAAAAATAATTAATAATAATATTATTATAATTAATAATTATATAACTAATAATAAATTATTATATTTATTATTAGTTATATAATTATTAATTATAATTATATTATTATTAACTATTTTTAGGATCAAATAAAATTATTAATTATTTGAGTCCAATATAATTGTTAATTAGTGGTGTTGTTATTATTAATTATATAATTATAAATTATATTTATTATTAGTTATATAATTATTAATTATATTTATTTATTATATTTATTATTAGTTATTGATTATTTTTGAACTCAAATAAAATTATTTATTATAATTATTAATTAAATTTATTATTAATTATAATTTTATTATTATTAACTATCTTTGGGCCAAATAAAATTACTAATTACTTGAGTCTAATGTAATTATTAATTATTATTATTATTATTGTTATTAATTATATTTATTATTAGTTATATAATTATTAATTATAATGATATTATTATTAATTATTTTTGGACTCAAATAAATCTATTAATTACTTAAGTTCAATGTAATTATTAATTATTGTTATTATTAATTATCAGTAATTATATAATTATTAATTATAATTATTTTTATTATTAATGATATTAATTACTTGAGTCTAATATAATAATTAATAATTATTATTAATAATTATATAATTATTAATTATAATTATATTATAATTATAATTTTTATATTATTATTATTATTATTATTATATTATTATTATTATTATTATTATTATTTTGGCCAAACTAAAACTTTAAATTTTGGTTTGGCCAATATTAAAAATGGTGTGCATGGCTGCCACGTGCAAAATTTTTTGCTAAACTGAAATTTTGAATTTTAATTTGACCATAAATAATAAAAAAATTATAAATTAAAATGTATTTTAATTTTTATATTTGAGTAAATACGAAAGGTACTTGTATATTTTAGTTAAATATAAGAATTTTTTTATATTTTAATAAAAAGCTCGCGCCGTCATCATTCTTATCGTCACCTCCACAACGTCATCACCATTATATAAAATTATAATAATAACAATATTTTCGTATGGCTTGATTTTTGAGTTATACCAAAAAATACTTTCCTAAAATCAATATATTTTCTTTTGATATATAATGGACAAAATAATAATAATAATTTCATATTTCAATTATAAAATATAGAAACTAATCATAATTTTTTTTGAGAACAAGAAACTAATTATAATTAATTACTAAAAAGCAATAATAATAAATAGCCTGAAAACGTAATAGTAATAAATTTATGGAGATTAAATGATTGAGTGCCTAATTCGTAGTATAAAAAATAATTTTTTTTCAAATTTTTTTTATATATATAGGAAAACAATAATAAGTGTGTAATAATTCCCACTAGTTGATCAGTTTTGTAAGTGCTCTAAAACTGAATATTGACAAACGGCCGTGTATGTAAATCAATATGTTAGATAATAATTAATTAGAAATAGATGCATAAGTTGATATGATGAGTTAAAAATAAATCGTAAGAAATAGACAGTAACAAGCGTCCAAAGTAAAAGCAATTTTGGGCGGTTAAGCAAAGAGGTTATGTATAGATCTTGACTGTTAAGATCAGTGGCGGAACCAGGATCACTCGAAGGGAGGGCAATATACGTACACACACTTGAAGGGGGGGCAATATACTTGAAGGGGGGGCAAAATCTTCCCATTACAGTGCTTTTAAATTGCATTTGGTTCCATGGACGTGTTTATGTATATATATATACATGTATATGATTGGTTGAGGGGGGGCAACAGACCCCACATGACCCCATGTAAATCTGCCACCGGTTAAGATCATCCTTTCCCTTTCATAATCTCACTTTCTTATTCTATTTGTCATGTATTTGCTCGTGTGTCTAACCCTAGGAAATGGACGCAAAACTAACCCTAAACCCCAATTAAAACCTACCATATAATTCTCTTATATTCTCCACTCAATTATTGGAAATTTTGTTAATGGACACGTACGTGCATCATTTATATGCATGTATTTTTCATCAAGTTACTCTAATGTCATGATTGAGATCTATTTTGAATTGATTATAACAATCATCTGTGGCAAACTCAAATCATTCTTGATGATGGGTCAAAATTAAACCATTGGCACTGCTTGAAAAAAAAAAAAAAAGAAGTCCAGTACTCAGCCACCAGTATTTTAATTAATTAATTAAGTCTACTATAACGTTTATTAACCATATCTTTAGTACTTAGAATAAATACATATTAAGTATAATTCTTATCCATTTAATAATTAAAGTTTCTTACTTTATATGAAATTGTTCTCATCATATTATATACAAGACAGACTTTTTATAAATACAATGAATTTAATATTATATAGAAAAGGTTTACATGAATTCGATTCAAGAGAATTACTTGTAGAGGGGAGATTATTGAACACATTCAATATATAATAAAAAAAAATTTAAACTTTCAATCATATAAAATGATTCATATTTGGTTTATCTGATTGCAAAAATATCTAAAATAATTTATTGTATGAAATATATAGTTGAAGTTACGGAGTGCACGTAACAATACAGAAAATGGAAACAATATAATATTTAGCCCAGTGAGTAGTGATAGCGGCAAAGAAAAGGGGCATTTGGGAAAGGGAAAGATTTGAGTTGTGACAGCCATTTGATTTAAGTCATAGCATTGCAATATGGCTTCGGTTTGATTGATTGTCATGTGCACTTGCGTTTTTGGAGCTTATTGTAATAAGTTGTAACTCTAATAATTAATACGGCACAGAGAAATGATTTTTATTTTATTTTGATATTTAAAATTTACATTTTTAAAGAAATTATGTTAAATATGAATTTTTCATTATATATGTATAATTACAATATATTTTTTTAATATTGAAAAATTTTTATATATAAGAAATTTTGAATTCTGATGATATCACCTATTAGAAAATCCTAACGTGTACATGATCTATGTCTCCACTCATAGACTAGACCAATCAAAAAGTATAATTTTATAATCAAAACTAATTAAAATTATTTTTTAAAAAATTATAATTTAAATCAAAATTTTTTATTGATATAGTCTATGAGTGTGGATATATATCAGGTTGATGATAGAATTTCTCATAAACTATTACCTAAATGCTCTTCTATTTTCTTTTACGCAAATGATATCTTATTGGTCAAGTTACAAAACAAACGATTATTTCAAGCAAAAAAAAAAAAGAAAAATCTCTTAAGTCTTAACAATACTTCATTGTGGTGAAATTTTTTGTTACACAGTTAAAATCAAATGAAAAACTTAGAACAAAAGAAGGAAAAAAATTATTCATAAATTGGCTAAAATAAGAAAAATAAAATATTGTGATTTAAATTAAGTTAAGTGCATTAAAAATAAAGAGAATTTTAGTTCAAAAAGAGAATATTCAGGAACGATAGAGAAATTATTTTAAGGATCTTCTTAATAGCAACCATAATGGTAACATTAAGAGGTTAGACGATATGCTCAAGAAAAATTTAAAGTATACTAGACGAATTAGATTTTCTAAAGTTAAAAATTTTTTGAAGATGATGAAAGTTGATAAAGCCTGTGGACCAGATGAAATACCTATTGAGGTTTAAAAATGTTTAGGAGATATAGAAATTGCATGGTTGATAGCTTTATTCAATAAGATCCTAAGTACTAAGAAAATGCATGATGAATGAAAGCAAAGTAATTTGATATTTATTTTTAAGAATAAAGGAGATATTCAGAATTGCTTAAATTATAGAGGTATGAAGCTTATGAGCTACACTATAAAATTGTGGGAGAGAGTTGTAAAACATCATTTGTGTCTAAATATTTGTATCTTCTCAAATTAGTTTGGCTTTATACATGGTCGATCAACTATAGAAATTATCTTCCTTCTTAGAGATTTGATGAAAAAGTATAGAGAGATGATTAAGGATTTACATATGATTTTTATTGACTTGAAAAAAGCTTATGATAGAGTCTCTAAAGAAATTTTATGGTAGATTCTAGAGTTTAAGAAAATATATATACGATATATTCAAGTCTTAAAGGATGTGTATGAGGGAGTTGTCACTAGTGCAGTGGCGTAGCCAGGATTTTAGATAAGGGGGGTCCAATTCAACTTAAAATTTATAATTCACAAAAATAACATTTATAATAAAATAAATAAAACAAGAAAAATGTTGGATACAAAGAAAATTTAAAACATTAAATTACAATATTCCTCGCCTATTTTTCATTGATTGAAATCTATTCATAATTGTTTCATTGTCAATACTTGCAAATACATCTCTTTCAATATAGGTAACTAAACAATCATTTAGCAGCTCATCTCCCATGCTATTACGAAGTGAACTCTTAATAATTTTCATTGCGGAGAAAGCTCTTTCCACTGTAGCTGTAGCAACTGGTAAAAGCAATGCCAATTTGATTAACAGATACACTAAAGGAAAAACTTTATGCTTTTTTATAGCAACCATAGTTTTGGCGAGATCTCCAATTCCTTTCAATTCAGAAAATTTCTTATCCAAACGCACATCAACAATGAAGTTCTGAAGTTGAGATTGGAGTTCAATTAAATCAACTGGCGAAAAGTCAGAGGGATAAAACTTTGCAAGTTCAACTAATTTGCTCACATCAAATGCAGAAAATGAATCTTTAGGATCAAGACAAGCCATACACAAAAGCAACTTTGTATTAACTTCATCAAATCGACTATTCAACTCTTGAAGTTGCATATCAATTACTGAATAAAAAAGCTCAACTCGATAATGATGGAGATTTGTCATTGGTTCCATTCCCCGCTTTGATCTTGGAACAAAAACATGCTCGTCCATATTTATCACACTAATTTCATTTTTAGCACAAAATTCAAACACTTCTTTCAATAAATCCTCCCAACCATTATCTCTAACATCCTGCAAACGGAGTTTTGACACTTTTACCAAATTCATAGCATTCACAATATTTTGATCCCTCTTTTGTAAAACTTGAGACAACTCATTTGTGATTCCCAAAATCAATTTCATAAGATGCAACACAAACACAAATTCAAATTGAATCACAATATCAAACATTTTAATGGCCTCACCCCTTTGTGAATCATCAATCCCATTATCTCTAACATAATCAACAATATCCACAACTGAAGAAAATAAATGAATCAAATTAATAAGCGTACCGTAATGAGAACCCCAACGAGTATCTCCCGGCCTCTTCAATGTCATCTCTTGATTCAACCCTCGTCCATTTTTTATGATACCTTCTTCAATTCCTTTTGCCACTTTTTCCATTTGCAATTCTCGAAGCATTTCTTTTCTTTTACAAGAAACTCCAACTATATTCACCAAACGATTAATAGTATGGAAAAATGAACATACACTATGGTGCTTTTTAGCAACTGCAACAAGAGTAAGTTGGAGTTGATGGGCAAAACAGTGAATGTAATAAGCACTTGGATTTTCCTTTAAAATTAAACTTTTGAGGCCATTGAATTCACCCCGCATGTTACTAGCCCCATCATACCCTTGTCCTCTCAAACCAGATATGCTTAAGCCATAAGTACAAAAGAAAGACTTCAAACCTGCTAGAAGCGTTGAGGCACTTGTATCATGTACATGAACAACACCAATAAACCTTTCAACCACACACCCTTGTTCATTCAAATACCGTACAACAACACCTATTTGCTCTTTAACTGAAACATCTCGACATTCATCAACTAGAATAGAAAACAAATCATTGCCCATATCTGAAATAATAGCTTTTGTTGTCTCAAATGCACATGCACTAATGATATCTTTTTGAATAATAGGAGAAGTGAGCTTGTGATTTTCAGGAGCATTATGAAGCACAACACTATTAATTTCTTCATTAGTTAAAGCCAATACTTTAACAAATTCAATGAAATTTCCTTGATTTAATGAAGTTTCAGATTCATCATGTCCTCGAAAAGGTAGACCTTGCATCAAAAGATAGCGAAGAGCAAGTAATGATGCATATAATCTACAGCGATACTCACGCTTTGACTTTTCAGAATGTTTTGAAAAAGCAAATTCAATGTGTTGCTCTTGATTCATTAAATCTTGACAAGCTAATCGACACCTATGATGCAAAGAATCGTGTTTTCCTACATGATCTCTTATTCTCTCTTTCTTTCGCCAAGTTGAAAAACCTTCAGATACAAAAGTATTATGACCTCTTTCACTATGTCCGGGTGAAAAAAGATAACAATACAAACAAAATACCGCATCTTTTTCAATACTATATTCTAACCAATCACTAAAATCATCAAACCACGATAATATAAATTTCCTTTCTCTACCTCCTTCTACTCTTTTAGGAAAAGTATGATTGCGTGGTTGACATGGACCTTTTAATAAATAGGCTCTACGTACCTGATCTCGGACATCAGGTGGATAACTCATTATGCTAGGTCGTAATCCCGGATCAGAAGGAATATTTTCTATATCAATCTCATGTTGTTGAATAGTAGGTTCTTTTGGTGGTACCGGTTGAACAATTGCTTCCTTATGTGGTTGAGTCGATTGAATATTTTGATTAACTGATGGCGACTCTTCACTACTTGGTCTTAATTTTTTAAAATATCGCTCCATATAACTACAAAGAATAAGAAAAATAATTCAATCACAATAGTCAATAGATATATAGTAGCCATTTCAATTTATCAAATACTAAACATTAAAAATATCAAATTATAAAAGAAATAAAAAAATTCCAGATTATAAACTACAAAAAAATAATAATTTCAATTTAACTTCATACTACTTTTCTCAAAAAAAAAAAAACTTCATACTACAAAATCAAATTAAACATTTCAAATTTATAATGTCCTCAAGTATTCAAGCCAATTTCTTAATTCATTATTTTTCAAATTTCAATTCATTTTAGCAAGATAAAAAATTGCAGCAAAATAAATATGAGATTAAAAGTAAGTGGTGTACCTATTCTTAACTTGTTGCCGCTGCCTTGCTGGTGCCAATCGGTGAAAGAATGAAATTGAAAAAGGAAGAAACTGTTATCTGAAAAAAAAAAGAAAGAAAAAGGAATTAACGAAGAAGAAACGTGAGAAAGAAGAGAAAGAGTCACAATTAAGTTATTCTTGTTTGTTTGTAATGGGCAGAGTCATTGACAAATCTTGTTTGTTTGTAATGGGTTTGATTAAAAGGCCCAGTTTTAAAGATTGGAAAAAAAAGAATGAAAAATGTTGGGAGCGTGGATCGAAGTTGCGTGCTCTCACATAGTAAGGCCAAGCTGTTCCATCTCAACCAATGTAATATTCATTCTCAAATATACCTAAAAAATTTTTATTTTTAACTGAGGGGGGAACAGGGCCCCATGGGACCCCTTTATCTCCGCCTCTGCACTAGTGTCTACACTGTGAGAGGGGATATTAGAAATTTTTTTTATTTTTATTGGATTACACAAAGATTCAGTTTTGAGCTCTTATTTTTTCACATTGATCATATATGAGCTAATAAGATATATACAAGGTAATATCCCTTGGTGTATGATATTTGTATATGATATTTTATTAATATATGAGACTCAAGCAGGAGTAAGTCAAAAGTTGGAGTTATGAAAAAGCACTTTAGAATCTAAAGATTTTAAGCTAAATAGGACTAAAACTGAGTATATACATTGTAGATTTAATAATGAAAATAGATAAATAGGCGAAATTATTTTAGACAAAATAGTTGCACCTCATAATATTCAGTATAAGTACCTTGGCTCTATTTTTCAAGAAGATTTGGGTTGTAAAAAATATGTAAGTCACAGGATTAAAGCTGATTGGATGAAGTAAATGAGTGTTGCAGAAATTTTATGTGATCGAAAAATGCCAATTAATTAAAAAAAAATTATACCGCACTGTAATAAGGCCTGCGATGATGTCTGATTGTGAGTGTTGGACAATAAAAGGACAACACATGAGTAAGATAGATATTGTAAAAATAAAAATGATAGAATGGATATGTGGACACACTAGAATTGACAGAATCTGCAATGAGTGTATTAAAAAAAAGTAGGAGTAGCACCTATTGAGGATAGGATAAGATAAGAGAGCATAGATTAAGATGGTTTGGTCATATAAAATGAAGATCTAGCAATACTCCGGTCAGAAAAATCGAATAAGTTAGAGTAAATATAACTAAGAGATACAGTGGTAGACCTAAATTGAGTTGGTCAAAAATTGTCTAAAATGATTTTATAATATTATATTTATCAAAAAAGATAGCTCTAAATTATACGGAGTGAAAAAGAAAAAATCTTATAGCCGATCCTAATTGATTTGGGATTAAGATTTTGTTGGGTTGAGTTGAGTTAAGTTAAAATCAAATGGGAATGCAAAGGTTGATTATATAAGTTAATTATATATGGAATTAATATTAATGATAAATCTTAATCTACTATTGGCAAGCATATACAAGCTCTGTGAATACAAAGAAAATCTATTTGTGTAAATTCAAAAAATACAGACATTATTAGTGGATGTGAGGCACAGTCGACACTCAGTATAAGTAGTTCTTTTGCATACTTTTATATTTCTATTATGTTCATCCTTATCTTTATATTTTTCTTCGTTATTCAAATATGTACGGCCAACCTTTATTAGATGCTTCTAACGTTTCTTAAGCATCGAAATGTCCTCTTCATTCAAAGATATGGTCAAATTAATCAGCAAGTTGCCGGATGCTTATATGACTACAAAGTTATTTATTTCTTTATTTTTTGGTCATGCACAAAAAGAAAAAAAAAAGTTAATTTTGTTTCAAAAATTAAAACTAAGTGATAAGTTTAATGAAAACAAGTTAAAGAAATTAAAATAATTAAGAGGGAGGGTAAAGGAAAATAGTATTAAAAAATGAAAAGGAAACCTTCGAGAAGATATGAGAGATTAAGGGGCATCATATATACTCTAAATCTATAAACTCCTTTCATTTTATTTCAAGTATCATATAAGAATAATGTGTACAAACTAAAAAAATAATTAGCAATTATAAATTTTATAAAAATTTTATTATAATTTATCTAAATACCTTTTCTCAATTTTCACACTATTTATTATCTTTCAATAATTAATAAGGGCAATATTAGAATTTTTTAATTAATACTCTCTTAAATTTATAAAAATAACATTTGAAGAAATAAAAAAAAATTATTGTACGACACTTGAAATAAAACGGAGGAAGTACTTAAGATATTTAATTAGGAATTAATGCTCACTTACATACATATAATCTATAATATTTCATCTGTCCTATAAAGATTATCTACTTTTTTTATAAATTTTAAGAAAATATAATTAATTAATTGATAATTCATGCATTTCTCTTTTTTACTCTTGTTTATATATTTATTTTATCTTAAAAATAGTTTAAACTATTATTAATTTCTTATTTAAAGTATAAATTTATTAGATAGTAAAATAATAAAAAAGATATTAAATATATTTTATAAATAAAAATTAATAATTATTTTAAAATATTTTAAAATAAAATAGTAAATAACTTTTTTGTAACAGTAAAAATAATAAATAATCTAAACCTTCTATTATACTTTTGACCAAAAAATATTAGAATTAATTGAAACGCTAAAACTACAAGCGGAGAAACTTCTTTGCATCTATTCCACCCTTTTGATCCTCAAACGCCTAATAATAATTTAACTTTTCTTGGGGAATTTTTTACTTCATCCGCTATTGGCTAAGAGATGAAACTTATTATTATTATTATTATTATTATTATTATTATTATTATTATTGAATTTCGATTTGAATTTTAAATTTATAAATTTAAAATTTTAAAAATAATTTTAATATTACTAAAATAAAAATTTATTCTATAAATCGTGCCTTAATTAATAATACATCAATGTTTTTTTTTCAATTTGTAGTAGATTAATTTATTTACATTTCACGGTTGTAGTGAAACATACACTAGACAATAAACAAAGCAAGACCTGTTCACCAAGTGGATCATAAAGGGTTATATGGCATTACCATAAGTCGACATTACAGCATCTTACTCAATATATACTTTAATTAGTACAAGTAATTAGTTTTCCAATTTAATTATCGAGTTAAAATTAATAAAACATTTGGCGTAATGCTAATAACACTGGATTATTGCAAGTGTAAATGGTGAAAGAATTTGGTAGTGGTTGTTCAAAAAGATAAAGAAAGAGACAGAGACTCATACAGACGTTGAGAACGTGTCAAAAGAAGGGAATTTGTGCTTCCCTCTTTTAAGTCTTTCTTTTCTTCTAGTTTCCCTCTTTCGGAGTAAAAAATTGAAATTTTTTAACCTAAATAGTTATATTCTTTATAAAACCTCCATTTTAGTATATAGACATAACAGTGGCGGAGCCAGCTGCTCCGTGAGAGAGGAGCTGAAGAGGAGAAGAGGGGGCTGAGACGCTGAGCGTCCACCTTCGTTGCTCCGGCCGGCAGAAAAGCCCCCTTATAAATACACGTCCGGCAGCCGGCAGGGGGTCATCAGCCCCTACACGATCCCACCTGCCTCCGCCTCTGGACATATATATTCTCTCTAAAGCTTTATACTTTTTTCATTATGCATCCACAATTAGTGGCGAAATCATAATAAAAATAATTGAGGAATAAAATTTAAAAAAAAAATACAGATGGATTTATTTTTATTTTTATTTTTATATTAAAAAATTAATACAAATATTTGATATTAATATTTATATTTAATTTTATTTCATATTAAATAATTAAATATTAAATATTTATTATTTAAATTTTATTTAGCAAAATTACATAATATATTATTTTTAAATAATATTTATATATTTTTTGAGATATTTTAACAAAAATATTTAAATTAATATTTTTTAATAAATTTATATGATATAATATTTTTTACAAAATAATTAACATAATAAAAAAAAACTTTATATTCAATTCATAATTAAATTATAAAATAATTAGTCTAATCATAAAATCTCAAATTCTTAATTCATATTATAATCAAATCCTAAAATAATTAATATAATCATCAAAATTCAAATTTTAATTCATAGTCAAATACCAAAATAATTAACCTAATAATCAAAATAATAAACTAAAACTTATAAATTAAATTTTAAATTAAACAATAATTATAAAAAAGTTTAATACTAGACAACATTATCAAAATAATAAATTAAAAATTAATTTTAAATTTTAAAATGATTAATATTTAAATTTAATTTTTAAAAAAATAAATATGCATACACACACAAAAATATATATAAATACTATATATTATATAAATATATATTATATTATAAATTAGTTTTATATTATATAAATATAAGTATTATTAATTATATATATAAATATGCATTTTTTTTTGTCAAAGATACATAAATATATGTGTGTGTATATATATATATATATATATATATATGTATATGTCTATAGAAACCAAGGAGGCAATAGACCCCTTTAGTTTTGCCGTTGCGTTATGATATTGATAATATATAGGATTTTCTTTAATTATAGATTAGGAGAGCGCGAATTAATCAATGCAGTTTTGTAAATATTGAAAATTTTTTAGGTTCTTGATTATTATGAGACATAATATTTTTTTATATATAAATTTAATTTTAAGGTCTCATTTAATTTAATTATTCGTAGTTGTTGTTATAAATAGCTGTTAAATGATAAATAGTTAATAGTTGTTAGATACTTGATTGTCAAATTAATATTTAGTAAAATTATTACTATTATTAATTGTTATTGTTTATATATTTAATGAGTATTAAAAATAAATATTAATATTTATCTTTTTATTTAAATAAGTTATTTTGAAAAATTTCTTAATCGAAGTTTAAAAAAAATTGCACTATCTAATAGTTAATTGTAATCACAAAAAAAAGGAATTTTATGCAAATATTCGAAACTAAAAAGCTAATAACTATATTGAATATTATTGAATAAATACGCAAAGATGACATTTGATCCTTAAATTAATGACTTAGTAAATTGTAAAAAAAAAAAAAAAAACTTGGTTTGCCATGAAAAAAATTGGAATAGACTAGACTGACTAAAGGGTCTTGTCATGGGAAGAGAAGAGTCTATGTTGATGTGATGGATTTATGTTATGGGGATATGGAGAAATTATTAGGAGACCCTTGTTTTGGGAATGGTTTAATAATGACCAAAACTGGGCACAAGTCTTATGGGCATAATAAGGGCATGAATTTAAGGAGAATTAACTCTTACTTTTGGTTTAATTTACAAGTCATTGTTTCTGCAAAGGCTTAACAAGGTTTACTATGAGTCATAATCGCACTAATTATACCTACTAGTACTTGACTTTCCCTTGCATCTTGCCAGCTAAAATTCTCTCGACTTGGGCGACCAGGTGAAATAATTAGAATTTTTGCTTGGAAAACAAGCGCAAAACCCTTTTAAATTCAATCAAGTATGATGCCTTCTTTTTTTTCCCCTCATAATGGGTCAATGATATATAGTTATGTTTATAAAACGCTCCATAAGATCTCCAATCGTTTAGTTCACGGAGTGCCCTCACACCTAAAATCAAATATATGGGTAAAATTTAAAACATAAAATTTATATGATTAGATATATGATAATGATCCAACATCAAAAAATTAGATAGGTGATCTTGATATCATATTAAAAAAATAAATTCGGGCTAAATAAAATTCAGACATAATTTAACCCTTAAAATTAAATTAAAAAATGAGAATTATTTAAACCTTTATAAAAAGTGTATTTTTATTATATTTAAGATATTTAATATTATATATTAATATAATTGGTATATAATGGCAAATAGTGAAACTATTTTAAAAGTGAATATCAATATTTCAGTAAGTGTTCTAGTATAAAAACCTTTAATCACATGACTATTTCTTACTAGTCTAAATTCAACTAATTATATTTAATTAAAAAGATAAATTCTAAATTAAGTGACAATATTTTAAAAAAAATTATTTTACACTTTTTTATCCCGTATATAAAATAAAATTAAAAAAAAGTGTGCTTCTCAATTCGATGAAATAAATAAAAAATAAATAAAGGGAAAAAATAATACTTTCAAATAGGAAAGTGGATTATGGTCCAAGACGTAACAAAATTCAGGACCAATGCCGTTGCTTCATGGTGGCTATCGCCTAGGCTAAATCTTAGCTAATTCAAATCCAAAATAAATTATAAAAAAAAACAAAAACAAAATAAACTAATTGAAAGCATGCTTTTTTTTTTTAATAAACTTGAAAGCATGCTTTGAGAGTTGATAATGGTCGGAAAAAATATATAATCGTTTTATATGAAACCTTAGTCCCTCATCATCTTCACCTGCTTCAAAATATTTCTATGTAACCCATCAAATAAATCTCTATTTTAAATTTGTTTTATTATTATAATTAATAATATCATATAAAAAGCACGAGCACTCACTCGTTTCAGAAAAAATAAAATAAACAAATAAACAAATAAACAAAACAAAACAGGGATCTGCTTAAATGGACTTCAATTGGTTTTTTATAACTTGTTTCAGTGTGCGTGTTCGAGAAAGTTGAAAAGTCAAACAGTCAACCTTAATTATAATATACAACTTACAAATCCCACTGTAAGTACTATTTTTTAAAAAATATTAAAAATTCTTCAATTATAGCACATGCCCACTTGAACTTTCCCTTGCTAATCCACGTATATATATGTAAGTGAAAACTGATTATCTATCAGATAAACCAAAACACCAAGCCAAAGCCTCAAGCTATTATCCAAAATCACCTCATCAACCGTCTTCTCTGTTTATCTTCTCCATACTCCAAAACTCGAGAATTCGAAATTTGAATCTGATCTTCAATAATTTCTTGATTCAAGAAAGAAAGAAAAATTAATGGATAGTGAAGTAAGAAACTATGATTCTGCAAGTTACACAAATGAAGAAGATACAGACGTAAGAAAAGGTCCATGGACTGAAGAAGAAGACCATATACTTAGAGAGTACGTCAAAATCCACGGTGAAGGTCGCTGGAACGCCACTGCTCGCTGTGCAGGTTAATTAATTTCTTATCTAAACTTAATCTTGATCATTTTATTGTTTGATAAAGTAACTAATCATACATTAGTTTACTTCTTGGACTTGATTATATTTATATATGTATATACAGGATTGAAGCGGACAGGTAAAAGCTGTCGATTAAGATGGTTAAATTACTTAAGACCAGATGTTCGACGCGGTGATATAACTCTTGAAGAACAGCTTTTGATTCTCGAACTTCATTCTCGATGGGGCAATAGGTAATTACTTTTAGATTATTGATCAATTAATTAATTAAACGTTGTTAATTATGGCTTAATCAATTAATGGTTGTTAAATTTGATTAAAAGGTGGTCGAAAATAGCGCAATACATGCCTGGAAGAACAGACAATGAGATAAAGAATTACTGGAGAACAAGAGTCCAGAAACAAGCAAAGCAGCTCAAATGTGATGTTAATAGCAAACAATTTAGAGACGCTATGCGTTACATTTGGATACCTCGCTTACTCGAAAGAATCCAGGCTGCATCCGGATCTTCCACAGTTCAACCCGCCACTACTAATGATCAATCAATTACCGGATCCGACTGGGTCGACCAAAACTTCATGCCAGAATTATCGGGGACTTCATCGGACTCCTTGGAAACCGAGATTTCCCCTGTATCCGGCCTCACCGACTATCAAAATCCAACATGGAAGAGCATGGAAAATGGAAATGGATCGGGTTTGTACCCGGAATATGAGCCGGGTTGGTGGGAAATGGACAACAATGGTGGTGATGGGGAATCAATGGAGAGTTTATGGAATGAAGAAAATATTTGGTTTCTACAGCAACAGCTAATGTAATGATGAGTTCTAATTAAATTTTTGTTATCAATTTAGAAAGAAAGATTTAATTAGAATTTTTTAACTTGTTTACGTGACGCTTCAAGTCATTCAAAATTAATTTTGGCGATGCCGTGCTGCTTCTAAACTGGCAAGTAAACTACATATGTCCATATGCCTATGTCCTCTAACATTACACTTTTTATTTACATTACTCTTTTTATTTAATTTCTTCCATATTTAATTTTGTTTTTATATGAAAATTTGATATAAAACAACCCATCTTGTCATCCAATTTATAGAGTCGTGGAAAAACAAATTATCAAGATTCTCCACTTTCATGTCTAATGAGGAATTTTATTAGTATTTTTCGAATTTTTTATTTCTAAAATTCAAAAGTAATGATTTATGAGTTCACCTGTATTATGTGATTATTAACTCTTTGATATTATAAATAAATATTTTTATCAAAAAATTATTTGTGATAGATTATCGCTAGTAATTTAAGTTGAATATTATTATTTGATATAGTCTGATTAATTAAACTTTTATCCTATATATCTTATAGAGTACGTATGTGTATATATATATGTATATGACGGAAATTTGTATGAGAATCTTTTTAAAATCAAATAAATTTAGTCTAACATAAAGTAAAAAAGTTAGCCTTTTGGGTGAAATCTACATACCCTCTCAAATCAATTCTTGTTATAGATACATAATTCTTCTTCAAAATAAATGTTTTTTTTCCAATGGTATTACTTTTTTTTATTTAGTTTCATGTATGTATATTGGAATATTATGGTGTACTAGAATATAATAAGAACACAGATAAGCCTTAGTAAGATGATTCTTTGTTTTTCCTTTGCAAGGTCGACAAACGGAAAAAGAAATCAAGGATGGGAAGAAAATAAATAATAAAATTATATTCATTTATATATAAATATTATGCAACTTATTTTTATATTTTTTATATTTTTATTTTTTTAGTAATGAATATATGAATACTTTATAAATATTAGAGATTAAAAATTAATTATAAATATAATATAACATAATAATAATATATAAGAAATATTACAAAAACTTTAAACTGATTATTCATATGACGAAAATAAAAATATAACAATGCATATAACAGCTAGAGTTTACAGTGGTTTTTTTTTTTTCCCAAAAAGATATATCAATTACAAATGTCAATATGATGATATGTCTTTGTCTCAGAATTTTAGATGTAGCGTTTGATGTTGTATTCTGAAATTGTGGAGTTAACATTTTTCACATATTAGTGGGATGTCTATAGTTTTAGGCATGTTTGATGTTCTACAAATATATTATAATATTAGGGTTCATATTTTACACATTTGCAATTCAAAAATAGTCTTAGAACTAATATAATATTTTTCATTATTCTGTACAGAATGGATGCATGGAATGCTAAAATAAAAATAAAAATAAAAAGAAATTGACATTGACGATAGCTACCTAGGAATTTTAGGATATGTATATACATAATAGTGTTTTCTGTACGC
The DNA here is from genome assembly GCA_947685225.1 of Garcia nutans. Classification (NCBI taxonomy): domain Eukaryota; kingdom Viridiplantae; phylum Streptophyta; class Magnoliopsida; order Malpighiales; family Euphorbiaceae; genus Garcia; species Garcia nutans. Next base: position 9,435,614 of record CANTUV010000010.1, on the reverse strand, counting down.
TGAATGAAACGCTCATTGCAGCAACTCTTGACTCTATTTTATACCATCTTTGAATTCATTTACTCGAAACTCAATGTCAACCATACAATGAGTAGTTCATTAAACTCAGAACATGGAATTCCTTAGTATGCCTAAATTAGCCGAAATTAATATTTGATTCATGAAATCGGGTCAAAGATTGAAAATATGCTTCATTGAACATTAAGAGAAAAAAAAAAAGAAGGTTAAAATTAAATTTGATAATTTAATATAATAAATTAGAGAGTCAATTAATTTGAGTTTTTGTACATCTACAATAAAATAAAATATTTTATTTCTACAACGCAATAAATAATTTCTACAACATGAAATTATTAATTGGTTGTAGATATAAAAAAAAATTAGAAGACAAAAGCTCTTTGTTCTGACTGTTTGAAGGCTATTGGCAAACAGAATATAAATATAAAACCATGCATAAGCTAATTTTTAATATGCAGCCGGCAGCAGCTAACTCTAAGTAAACTCCAAGTAAACGACTTAGTGGGATTGTTTGATAAATTATTAATTAATTAATTCGTCGCCTTTCTAGAAATTTTTTTTTTTAAAAGATGCAGTCATTGCTTACGTTTAATCATTTCTATTCTTGTTCATAAGTGGGTGCACGATTTAAATAAGTCCTCTCTTCTTCTTCTTCTTCTTCTTCCCCTTAATTTCTGATGTGATTGAGGAAATAAACAGTTCAATTTTAATCATAAATAATTTATTTTAACTGAATTAGAGGAGTCTTATTAAAATTAATTTAATTCAATATATAATTATAATATGATAATTATTCATGTAGATTGCCATTGTCATTTTCATTTTTTTAAGTCGTTTTAGTATTAAGTTTTGACGGATAGGTTAACTGAATATTGGATTCGGATGATCAAATTAAAGTGAAATTCAAATAAATTCATAAGTTTGAGTTGAAATTGGTTTCATACACTGTTAGCAAATAATTAACCATCTGAATTATAAAATCAATAACAATTTTCCATTATTCAATGGATTTATAAAAAAACTATAAAAAATTAAATTTAAATTATAAAATATAAAACAACTTCAATTTCACTAAGAGAATCAGTTTTCCAGTCTCAAAGCTCTATGGCCACATCACATGTAGTGAGAGAGTAATTGGGCTACATCGGAAATGGGCTTTATGGCAATGGCTGTGCTGAGGTTTTCAAATGGGCTAGTTTCTAGCAAATCATCCGTAAACAAGAATGCCAGTCGCTAATGTCAATTGGTTGCATCATGACCTGCCGTCATAATAAATGGGATTTTTTTTTGAAAATACTAAACATAAATTATTTTAAAAAATATTATTTTTTTAATAATTCACTTTTTAATTTTAAAAATATGGCTTTTAAATGTATACATGTATCATGTATATATATATATCTAGTACACATACATTAAATATATATTTCATATATTAAAAATATACCAATTTTAAAAACACTTTAATATAATATAATTTTGTCTAATAAATATACAGAGTCTCACTAAAATTACAATGATAAATTAGAGATTAATTATGTATAAATTTGGGATGAATAAAATCCATCATATTTCTATAAGTTATTGATATTTACTGTCATTATTTATTATCAATTTATCACATTATTGTTGCTGAAGTCTACATATTGCATACGCCATTTCAACATTTAAAATAATGTGGCATATGATATGACAGATTACATGATAAATAATATTAAATATATGTAGCTAAATAATGTTAATCAGTAGCCAATTGTATTTTTTAACTAGGAAGTCTATTCCTCCCCCCCCCCCCCCCCCCCCCCCCTCTCGTTTTACCATATATATATATTTTTAAAATTAATTTTTAAATATTAATTATTTTAAAAATTTTAAATTAATTTTAAATTTATTATTTTAATAATGTTATTATATATTATAATTATTTATCATTATTATATTATTTGAAGTTTAATTTGCAGATTTTAGTTTATTATTTTAATAATTAGGTTAATTATTTTAAAATTTAATTATAATATGGATCGAAAATTTGAAGTTTTATAATTAGATTAACTATTTTGCATTTTGATTATAAATTAAGTTTAAAAATTTTATAATTAAGTTAATTATTTTATAAAAAAATTATCATATAAATTTATTGAAAATATCTAAAAATATATATAAATATTATTTTAAAAATAATATATATTATGTAATTTTTCATAGTAATATTTAAATATTTAAATAAAAATAATAAATATTTAAATATTGAATGCCTAATTCATGGTTTCACCATTGATTAGAATAATGATAGCTCTTTCCCTCAAGTTCTCATACTTGTAAATTGATTTTAAATATCAGCTAAACATTTGTATTTAATATTTTTTTTGACAAATTTTTGCTCTTAATAAATAACGTTAAAAGTGATTTTTTAAAGATAAAAAAATGATACTCAGCTACCATGCCTTGGCAAATTAAAGGGACTTGAATTTGCAAACCAAGATTTTTTCGGTTAGTGAAAGATGGGGAGTGGAAATGCAACTATTGTTGTTTTGACATGTAGCAACATAATGAATGCAGAAAAAAAAAACATATATAATTAATAACCAAAATCATACTTAAATCATAAAATTATAATCAAAATTTAAACATAAAAAATTTTTCATCATTATTTTAAATTTAATTTATTTTCTTAATTATGACATTTAATTTATTTCTAAACACTCCATAGATCAAATGCTGTAATTTTTTTTAATGGTTATAGGAATAAAAATATGATATATTTATTTTGATTGAAATCACAGGCATTGTTTTTTTTTTATAGGCATGTCATTTTTTTAGGCATAAGCGTAATATATTTTTTTTGTAATCGTAGGCATGTCATATTTTTTTGTTAGTCATAGATATAGTTATATGTTCGAAGGATTTAAAATAAATATTCCTTCTCTTGTTTTTCAATAACAACTATTTTGGCTTCTTCTTGTTATTTATTTTTGTATATATTATTTACGTGACCTATTTGATCATATTTGATGTATTTGATATCTGGCCTCCACTAATATTTATATTGTATATGATTTGTCTCCTTGGCAATGAGGACATGGTGGATAATTTCTTTTCAAAGCATTTATTTTCTTATTGATTTTGCTATAAAAGCTCATTCCATAATGTTTTCTTCCCTCATAGACTTCCTTTATTCTTAAGCCAACAATGCATTTAGCAATTCTGCTAAGGTAATACTTGATAGATCTCTTGAGTTTTCTAAAGCGGTAATTATAGTTTTAAATTTTTCAGTAGTTGAAATAAAATTTTTTAGACAATTGTAAAATTAGAAAAACCAGTACCAAAGAGTTTTGCTTTATTAACAATACCAAAAAAGCTTGTTTGTATAATATTTTGACAGAATTTGATTCTTTTGTCCTTTGCATCTCAAATTCTTAAATTAAATTCAACACTTGCATTCCTTTGATTATTTCACTTTCTTCATACTCTTGTTTTAAGAAATTTCAAATCTCTTTCATTATTATTATTTTTTGTCATTATTATGTTGAAAATTATAGAAGATAAAGCTGTAATATCCCGATTTTTGATATATTTTAGAATAGTAAATACGGGAGAGTATATGAGGGTAATGGATAGAGAAAATCTGAGATTGATGTTTATGATGGATGTTATATATGTATTATAAATGTTTAAAATAAACATGACATATATAAGACATATACATATATCCAACATATACATCACATATATACGAGGTATAATTGGTTGTAGAAAAGTTGATTTTAATTAAATAATAATAATAATAATATGTGAAGAGGACAAAGCCAAAGGAAGAAAGAAGATGTGTGGTGGAGAATTAAAGTGAAATTATTTATAATATTTTATTTATGTAAGGATAAGGATGAATAAAGAAGAGGGAAGTTCTTCTTCTCCTTCTTCTTCTTTTCAATGTGAGATAGAGAGGAAGAGTGGAAAGAGTGGACTTTTCATGTTACATATCAAAGTTTATAAGAGATTTAAGAGAGATTTAAAAAAATAGTCAAGTTTTGGCAAGTAATTTAAATAAATACTTTCTTCTTGAGCTTATTTTATGGATTATATATATATGTATGATATAGTTACTGAGATAAAGTGATGATTAATTGAATAATATGATGATAATGATATATTGAAGTGTATATATATGTTGAATTGATACATAGATGAAGTACATATGGTTAGATGTTGAGGATAATGATGAGAAATTGGAATTGAGGAAAAGAGTAAGGGTTTGGTAAAGTTGAGTTGAAAATTGGGTGAATTGATATATGGATGATGGTATGAATAAAATACATGATGATTGTTATTATGATTTTGTGTTTAAATTAACAAGATGTACATAAAAAATAATAAGCTTGGAATAACCAAAGATTTGTATATATAACTTCTTTGGTTTGTATATATGATCTTGAGTTTATATATATGATTTTGAGATTGTGCATATTTGGTTTAACATGGGTTGGAGTTGCTATATGATATGTGAGTATTGCATTGATGAAATAGAGTGAAAGAGTATTTTTGCGATGTCATGGGCATACATAGAGATTTAGCCTGATACTTCCAATGACACACTCATATCCATGGACGTGTTATAGTCACTGTAATATAGAATTAAGGATACAGGCAGTGACACGCCCATATCTCTGGCGCGTGTCGTAGCTACTGTAAGGCAACATTAAGGACACGGGCAGTGACACGCCCATGTCCTTGGCATGTCAAAGTTTCTAAAAGTTGAGTGTGTTACTTGAAGAATTATGAGAAAATATGTTAATTATGCTACATATTTGTATGTTGATGAGTCATATGATGAGTGTGGCTTATGCTTGCATGATGAAAGTATAAAATGAAAAAATGTGGTTGGATGTCAAGTGTGAATTATAAATGAATAATGATTATGTACATATGAGATGATCACTATGCTATGACATGTGATTTATCATGTATGCATTTAATGCATTGTGAAGCCATTGATAATGGCTAAATTGAGTATAAAGTGAAACATATCCAATATGTGAAAATGATTTAAAGTATTTAGGTAATGTGGCTTGTTGTGTATACATTAAAGATATTGTGAAAAGCCATTTGCAATGGCTAGATTGCATAAAATGTGATACATTGTGATAATATAATATTAAAATGATACGATATTGAAATGAATAAGAAAAATGAGAAATGAGGCAAGATGCCTAGTTGAATGTGAGAAAATGTGAAAGAAATGGAAGATGAATATTGGTAATGCTTGTGATCTATGTATCAATGGTGTGAACTAGTAATGTGACGTGATCATAAATAATGATGATCATTGGAAAAGTATAAACTAAAGTGATGCTATATACATATAATATATATCATTACTTGTCTAATTGTGTTGAGATTGATTGGATATGCACGAGAGGTCTTGAGTAGAGTTAGGCCTAGAGGCGCATATGTTAATGGATCTGAGCAGAGCTAGGTCTTGACCCGAGCAGAGCTGGGTCATGTATTTAAGATGACGGTTGCCCTGAGCAGAGTTAAGTCATATGATTGAAATTGAAAATGGACCCGAGCATAACTAGGTCGAGAAACTGATAGTATGACAGCTCAACTTAGTAATTGCAATGATGTGTGAGTGGGATGTGAAGCCCAATGGTCATGTACGAATATGGAATGTGATTTCCAATAGTATAATGATGTGTAAGTGAGATGTGAATTCCAATATTGTATTGTTGTATATTATATGTGGATAAGGATGTGATATTTGTATTTGTGTATTTGTATATATATATTGTTTATATGTACCACTAAGCTTTGAAGCTTAGCGCGGTTGTGTAAATCGCGCAGGTAAGTAGTTTGCTAATCTGAGAGTCGAATATTTATGCCACAAGAAGACTTAGAGTGTGCCAGAGATCAACTAGGATGTGGTGCATGTATGTACATTTTATTATTTTGTAGTTTGATCATATGTATTTATATATAGGTAAATTTTTGAAAAGACAATGTATAAATGTATATATATAATTAAATGAAAAATTTTAATAATTTTGAAAATATTACTTTTGAAGAATAAGATTTGATAATGTAAAATGTTTTTATGTTCTTATAGATATATATATATATATATATTTGTATAAATACTATAATGAAAGGTTTGAATGGATCTACAACGTGACATCCTTATGTCTTATATACATATTGTACATATATGAAGTATATATGTACAATATATATATATAGGGTATAGAGGTATTATAAAAGCTAAAAATAAAACTAACCATGCTTTTAATTTTAGTTGATTTTTTTTTATGAGTTTTTATTTGTGTAACAGTTGGACTGTTTGATAATTTTAAAACTTCGTAATCTTGTTCTACCGCTTCTCATAGGTCATTGGCATCAAGATAGGCTTTCATTTTAACAACTCACATTTGATAATTTATTCCATCAAATATTGGGGGCAAAATTGAAGAGAATGACGCTTCAATTTTCATATTGAGTTGTTTGTGACTGAGTTTTGTAAAGATAAATGAAAGATCATTTCGTGAATTTATAGGACTTTATTTTATGTTTGTGTTTTTTGAATTTTAGAAACTCGCATACCCCTTAAGATAAATAACTTTATACTATTATTATTGTTTTTGACATATAACAATGTAATGAATGTAGGAAAAGAAACTTGTATCCAGTTTATTCATAAAATATTACATATTTATGCTAAAAACTTAACGACCAAAATCATAATCAAATCATAAAATCAAATCATACTTAAATCATAAAATCATAATTAAAATTTAAACATAAAAAATAAAAAATAAATCTTAACCACTGGTATTTTGAATTTAATTTATTTCCTTAACTGTGGTATTTGATTCACTTCTCAACATCAACAATGGCCATGAGGTTTGTCCTTGTCGGTCGCCCCCACCTTATGGGAATGGAAGGTGCCTTACAGTAGTACCAAATCTCTGGTGGGCACTACATTCACACAATGATCTGATACTCTACACCTACTTATAGATAGAATTTGCCAAAATTCTATTTGGAATTTGGAATACAGCTGTGTCCGCATTCGATCTCTCTTACTCCACCTTCATTGGATGGTATTATTGTCTACGACTCTCTACTCTTAACGGATGCTGGATGTTGGAAGGGACCCCATTGAATCAATCATCCTTTTATTCATCTATATTATCAACTTAGCTTTTTACTCATTGTTTTCTATTTTTTGAATGAATGTTAATCCATCGACTGTGTGTGAAGGAAATTACTAATTCGGAAATGTCAAATATCGAAGAATTATTTCAAGCTTAATTAATATTCAATTCTATAACTACAAATAACTTAATTATTTATTTTAATTAACATATACTATATATAAACAATGCTTAATTTTAAATTTTAATTGAAATTTAAATTTAAGATATTTTGGTTCTGAAAATATTTTAATAACCTAATAAGGATGGTGCCATAGCATTAGCAATATAATATCATTATGCTAAATAGTGGAATAGACACCACAGCAAGAAGGTTAGTATGGTAAAAGCAATCGAGACAAAATGTCAATTCCACAATTCCTTCCCTGTTCCTATTATGTAATCCAAGTTGCATTTTATATTCCAATTCCAAACATGCAATACACTCTATCCAGCATTCTTCCTATGGCTCCAAAATACCATTATTTCTATTTCACGGATCTCTTTTTAATTCTCGTAGTATTATCAAGTTGTATAAAATTTTCTACTTGTTCAGGCGCAGAAACAGATTTCAACAAATGGGTATCTTGGAACAATGACATTCACCGGAGAAGATCAGTCTTGGAAGCCAAATCTATCCTTCAGCCTGGCAAACTTCTTGATGACAAACTCAGGAATGCAGAAATGAACAATGTGACAATAACAGTTAACCAAAATGGAACTGGTGATTTCATGACTATAGGAGATGCTCTTAAAAGCATTCCACCACGTAACACTAGGAGAATTATAATTGAGATAAAATCAGGCATTTACAGGTATGAACTCTTTATCTCCTGCAATAAGAGATAGACGATTGACCATTTAATTAAATAGCTTGCCAATGACCGATTGCTTATTATAGGGAAAAGATTGCTATCCCAAAAACACTGCCATTCATTACATTCATGGGAGAGTCAAGTAATCCGGCAATTATTACTGGAAATGATACAGCATCATCAGTGTCTGCAAATGGGATGCCACTGAAGACATTTCAAAGTGCAACCGTTGCTGTTGATGCAAATTATTTTATAGCCATTAACATCATATTTGAGGTAAACTTGAAAGTACTCAAAAGTAATAAGTATTATTTATAATTTGGTTTTAGCGTGTGTTAATTAAAGGCGAGTAGATTAGGCACACTCTTTGGTGTTCACAGCATCTTAATTTTATAAATCTTTAATGTTTTCCCTTTTTAGTTTCTCTGCATCAGATAAAAATTTCATAAATTTAATATCTTTATATTTTAAATTCAACCATCTATTGCATAAATTTGAAAATCATTTTCTTTACTTGAGAATTTTAAATAATAAGTTACAAAATAGAGTAACTTATTTTTCATTTTTGGTAAAATTCTCTTGTACAATTCAAAATTTAAGTTCAAAATATATTTTGACAGAAATGTCATATTCTTAGTTTGTTGGGATATCCTTTGAAGACACCAATTTGAAAATATCTGAAGGAAGATGATAAAAATGTAGTACAATGAGACCAAAAACTACAGGAAATTCCAATAGAAAAAAGAAATCTCCTGAACTTTCTGGTCTCTGGAGATTTTGGACGGTCTCGTGTAATCAAGTGTTTGACTTTCATGCTACTAATAAATCAAGGAAGAATTTCAGACAATGTTTGGAAAAGAATTAATTAGTGTTATAAAAATAATAATAATTAATCTGCAGAACACAGCTCCACATAAGATTGGATCGAGAGGAGAACAAGCAGTAGCACTTCGCATATCAGGGACGAAAGCAGCATTTTACAATTGCAGTTTTTATGGGAATCAAGACACTCTTTATGATCATATAGGCCTTCACTATTTCTATAATTGCTTCATCCAAGGCTCTGTCGATTTCATTTTCGGCGCTGGAAGGTCCCTTTACCAGGTCAATATTATAAATTACCATTTCTCAATAATTTTCCATCCATCAACATCTAAATATCAATTATACAATTTTTTTTAACTATTCTATTTTCAGAATTGCCATTTAAATTCCATCACTAAGAAGGTGGCCTCTCTCACAGCTCAAAAACGCAGCAATTCGTCATTGGAAAGTGGGTTTTCGTTTAAAGATTGTTTGGTAACAGGGAGTGGCTTAGTGTACCTTGGAAGAGCTTGGGGAGATTATTCCAGGGTCGTTTTCTCTTACACTTACATGGATAATGTTGTTCTTCCCCAAGGTTGGAATGATTGGGGTGACCAAAAGCGAGACACGTGCGTTGTTTCACTTTTTTTTAAGTAATTAATCCAATACTTTTTTATTAGCATATAATTATAATGGTAATTTGATTTATTGATTGCAGGAGAGTGTTCTATGCAGAATACAAATGCAGTGGGCCTGGAGCCAACTTCACAGGAAGGGTGCCATGGGCTCGAATACTTACTGATGAAGAGGCTCAGCCCTTTTTAGGTACGTACTATGTTGATGGAGATTCTTGGCTCATTTCTCCTTCACAAAATTAAAAATTATTCATTGCTTCCTTCTACCTTTACCACTCAATTAACACTTACAAAACACTTGTGACATCTCTTAAAATTGAATTTTACTTTATATTGTGTGAAAATTCTTAGTATTTGAGAAAAAATAAAAGTGTTGTGTCATATATATTGAAGACAAAAATTTTAATTTTGTAAGATTTGAATTTTTTTTATATATACACCATGTATGCTTCTGAATAAAATTTTATTTTATTGAAGGATAAATCATTTTTTTAACTTTTCTTAATTTAAAACTATAGTTCAATTTTATAAATTTGTTTTGCACATGTGCATAAACAGAATTTAAATTTTTAGTATAAATCTATTAACAATGACATATAATTATATATTGGAATTATTATTAATTACAATTTATATGCATAAAACAATAATATGGCATCTTTTTTTTTCATTTGACATTGATTTTCTTTATATTTTTCATGAATTATTCATTCAATCTATGACTTTTTTTTTATCTAATTATAATTATAATTTATTTGAAGAGAGTCTCTCATCGATCAATTGCTACACTACATTCTATTTCTATCATTGTGATTGTCGTCCAATCACCAAAACAAGGTGCCTCGAAATTTGATTCTTGTAAAATAATCGAAATGTTGAATTTAGCAAAAAGTCCCCCAACAGAGAGTTCGTGTTTTGCTCTTCTTATGTATATAACAGGAAGCATAATTATTGCCGTAAAAATAATCAAAATTACACGCTCGATTGTGTAAAAAAGAAAAGATAAGATAATGTTTACAGTTATTTTACACCATTTTATCATTGTAGTATTTTTTTTTATATATTTTTTATCTGTTTGTATATTCATATTTGTGGTTGAATTATGTTACTTTTGTGTCTATTTATTTTTATTGCATGAGATTCTAACTGTGCATAAGATTTTGGTAATTGGTGATAATAATTATTAATTAGTTAATTTATATTTATGTGTGTATATAATGAAATATTGGGAGGCCGTTTATATTGAGTATCATTGGTACAGCCCCTTATTTACCAAGCTCATAAACTGAGCTCTATATTCTCAACACTAAGAATGAACTTTCAGGGAAGAACAGATCTCGATATAGAACTTTTGTGGCTTTACTGAGCTCTCCATGTCTGTTAGATAGATTCTTAGCATAATCGTCATACAACTCTAATACTTTTTTAAAAATTCGTTAATACACTTAGACTTTGTCTCTTATCCTTCAACTATAAATAAGAGTAAACTTCCGCAGATAAAGAATTTTTTTTCTCAACTTTTTCAGCTCATTTATCTGCGGATGATTCGAATATTGATTTAAGCATCAAAATTTTTTCATTGGAGGTCCGCTTATTCTCTCTCTTGCAGATAGAAAAGTCAGCAGTAAAACTTAAACCTAAACAAAAAATCCTTGAGAGCCTACCTCATCATTAATCATGATAATATATGGATATGGAAGGAGATCTCCCCGAACAAGTTACTTAAATTGGCCAAAATTAAAGCTACATTAATTTACTTTAATTGGCCAAAATTAAAGCTACATTGCTCCATCTATCCTATTAAGTCATTTTCCTTAATGTTCGTACCTAATATTCTTTAAAAGGCCAATTCGCAAGCCAAATTTTCTTTATCATAGTTTGGTAAGATTGAAAAATTAGCATGTAAAAATATTTCAATTAAAAGTCATAATATTTATTTTCTAATGCGGACAGTTAACTAGTAATTCAAATTATGTGGAATCATCATTTGATCTAAAAGAATTATAATTAATAATTTATATAAAAAAAAAGGCACATGCTTAGACTAGTTATAATTATAATTACTATTCCCTCTAGCTAAGGCAACCTCTATATTTGGTGATTGTAAAATTACTGCAGCTTTAGAATTCCTTGCACATTTTTGCTATATTAGTTAATTGGTGTAGAAAGAACAGTATCCAACATATACATACAAGAGTTTGCATCAAATGGATCATAATATTTGAACACAATTGGGCAAATGATTATGACCCTAAACCAATTTATTAGTCAATAATGAGCTGAGGCCTCTTTGGTATCATGTTATTTTTCTAGGTATACCTAATTAAATCAACTTAACAGGCCAGGCTTTGCGATATGGTCCACATCTAATTAATATAGCACAAACATTTGTATTGTGTAAAGCATAATATATTTTTATTATCTAAATCAATTAATGTTCTCAAGGTACGATTACAAATTAGAAATTACTCAATCTAGGTAATAAATAGCTACATTTTAAGAGGCATGGAAAAAAATTAACTAGCGTCTATATGTATTAATTTTTTGTTTATAAACTCTAAACTCCACTATGATTATGTACGTGATTGAATTTATTTTAAGTGAAACTTTAAACACATTCAGATTTGGTGTAATCATATTCATTTCTCTATTATATAAATTAGATTATTTTTCACCAATAATATATATAGTATGTGAATAATTATATCAAAAAATTTTCAAAAAAAAAGTATGTCACAATTGACACGCTTAAATATCAAATTTTTTCTTAAATAATTTTTTCAAATATATAATTAATATTACAAAATACATTATAACTGTAACTAATAATAGCTATTAAATAAATAATAAAAATAACATTGTAATTTAACGAGATTCGACTAATTTTATCTGTGTCCTCAGGTACCACTAAAATAATATTACTAATTTTAAAAAAATATTAAAAAAATAATATAAAAATAAGACCTTATATATAAAAAGTCTTATTTGGGATGGATTTCTAAAGGGAGGGGGTCCTTTTTTTTATAACCCAAATACCATCTCTCCATATCACACGTCTTCAGAGGCGAAGGTACATTATTGAGAGGGGCAACTGCCCTTCTCTTTTTGAAAATATGTAAATATATATAATATTTATTAAAATTTTTTATAATTTTTTATTAATTTTTCTTCATAATTTTAAATTGCCCCCTCTTTCTTTAATTTATATAAGAAGTCAAAAAAATAATTACAATAAATTATTTATTCCATAAGCAATATAATTATCTTTTTAAAAAATTGACAAAAATTGATAATATACAAATACAAAAAAAGAAAAAAGAAATTAGAGAAATGAATAAATTTTTTAACTAAATTAGTTTGAACTCATTTAATGAATTAATTTACCCATTCATTTCAATTATTTTTAAGAAATTATATTCACTATTTTTTTTATCAAATAAACTATTCATTATTTAATATTTTTTCTTTCTATTTTAACTTTTTTACGAATTATTTTCTAAATTTAAAATTTTATATACACAGATATATTAATATTTTTTATTAATTAATTTTTTGACAATGAAAATAATTAATTAATAAATTTATAAATTTATAAAATATTATTAAAATAAAAATAAATAGAGATAATTAGAGGCCAACTCAAATTTTTTTTAAAAAAATTGTCTTTTTTTATTTTAAATTTTGACTTTGCCCTGCACGTCTTCCGATATACTATTAAAATAGCCAACAACATTCTCTACTATGGTTAGGGGGAATAAATCATAAATATCCTTTTTTTTGGGATGAAATTTACCTAATGAATCTAAATTATTAGTAAAACAGAAATTGGATTTGAACTAATACACATTAATAATTGGTATAGGATTATCTATTTTTAGAACTCCAAACTAGCTAGTGGGTTGAATCGAAATTTGGCTCAACTTGAATTTGGGAATATGGCTATGTCTCCCCAAGCCTGAGGAAATTTTTATAGATATGGCCAATCTGGATGTGTTCCGCAGTCTAACTCATGTTGTCCGATACTCCAATAAAAATAATCATTAAATAGAGTGTTGGATTGAAACATCCTATCTCTATCAATGCTAGTGATTACCGACATTAAGAATGGTCCAAAGCCGTATTCAAGTCTTTGTCCAAACAGTGAAAAACACTTCTGACTTCCTTTTGTTTCGTATCCTTTTCTTCGCTGTCTGATCTGGTTTAAATTTGTATGAATTTGTTGGTTAATACTTCAAGCCAATTAAAGTACAACCAATTGACCATAGACTTTTTTCTTAAAATAGAAATTATAAAAAAGAAAGAGAAAATCTTACATTATATAGGATTTTTTTTTTGCAAAACACGTACAATATGCATTTCATACTCCTAAATAACTTGACTGCGTACGCAACTAATTAGCAAAACAAATGCTAAAATATATACTAGAAAGGGGCAAAAAGAACTCCTTGCTGGATCAAGATAGGTAGGATAGTGTATCCTTAATTTCAAATGTGACCTATTTACAGCTACACAAAAGAATTTCCTTGCCCTTTTTTTTTTTCGTCCTTGATGCATTGTTGCATTCTTTATGAAGAGTAGTACAACGATAAATATAATATTTATATAAAGAAAGAAACTTACTTATAAATATATATAAATGTTGTAATTATAAGTGAGATTAAGCTTGAAGATGGATCAAGATTAATTGATTTAGGCATTATTAATAATAATTTGATCATTATTATGAATCTTGAAAAGGTCAAGGCGGGTATCTCCCAATCTTAAAGAGTAAGCAGCTTTCTTGAGTTCGGCCCAAGTGAAAGGCTTATATTGGGATGGATTCTGAGTAGATACCATCTCTGGTAATGGACATATCCATGCATTTAGTGGTGGTGCCCCAAAATACATCATTGACGTTCTTGCCTTTGAAGAGTTTGCCATTACTCTATGTCTTACACTCTTCACTCTCCCATTCGTCAATACCTATTCATTTCACCGCAACGAGAAAATATTTTAATTTAACTCCATAATATATATTTTCAAACTCTAAATTGCCGTTGTTAATTTAATTAATTAATAGTATTAACCTGTAAGGCGTCACCAGCAATCAAGAAAAATCCGGCGGGGTCAGGAGGGACGGGAACCCACAAACCATCATGAAGGCAGATTTGAAGCCCTGAAGCATCATTGGATCGCAAGATGGTCAAGATTTGAGGGTCAGAGTGTTCTCCAAATCCAATTCTTTTAGATGATGGGTCCCAATCCTTGACCTCTTCTACCGCTGGATAGTGATTAAGTCGAAACACTGAATCGCTGTGAACGTCTCTGATTAGTCTACTCAGTATATACTTATCTTTCATCCATAAACCTTCTGCCAGCAGATCAAGAATCTCACATCCCAATTCTCTAACTTCTTCAATATAATCCTTTACAGCACAACTGCAACAACAATTTTAATTAAAAAACACTTATTAATATTGTGATTATTTTCTTTTTGCTTATTCCATTATACGGTAGTCATTTTTTACGCTTACATTATTTTTATCAAAAATTTTTTTACTCTAACATTAATATAAAGTAATTATTGAAATATCTTCAACAGATTAAAATATTTAATTTTTTAATACTAATGGTAAAATATATTTTCACATGTATTAACAGTATAGTTTTTTTAAAAAAATAAAATTATAAATATTCTTTACTTTTTAGAAATTTTTTGATAATATTAATATAGATAAGATAAAAACTATTTTTATTTTTAATTTTACAAAAATTATTATTGTCGTGAAAACGCGAGAGCATCAGAGCCTGTCTTTTTTGTTGATTTGATTGGAGAATTATTGATTTCTTTGAGATTTTTATAATTTATTGTAATTAATTATAATTTGTTGTTTCTTGGCACAGCTATTGGCCACTAGCCTGTTGCCTGTCGGAAAAAGTAGAGCCTCTATTGCCAAATGGAATTGAAAAAATATAATATACTTTTATCAATTTTTTTTTTAAAAAAGACCCAATATAAAGACATAATGCCTTTAGGTAGTCGTAAAATTGTCTCTTTCTTCTATCATATAATTGTATCTGTTGTTAAGAGCAGGACAAAATTCAGGCAGTCTCTTCTCTTTTGTGTTATTGTGTGTGTGTGGACTAGAAAGATTATATATTCTGATCAAAATTATGAATTATGACGCATTATTGTTATTTTTGTATTATTTCTTACGTAAAAAAAAAAGAATCTATAAGATTTCTTTTGCAAAAATAAAAATTTGAAGAGAACAAAACAATGTGGTAGACATTTGAATCTTGATAATGTTTATTTGCTAACCCAATAAAAACTTTTATACTCTTTTCAAATTAGGTCCAAAAAAGTTATAAAAAAAAAAAAAGAACAAGCCATGTTGCAAAAAGTTGTTAACAGTACTTAAAGAAAAGTTTTCCTTTTATTACGAGTTGAAAATTCAAACAAAATATGTAGATTAAAATTTACTGGATTTCCTTGTTTATATATATATATATAATATATATACGTATCATTTATAATTATAATATTATTATATTTCGTATACATATCAGTGTTGCACGTGTTTGTCTTTTAATTCGAAGGTCAAAATCTCATTTAATTCCGTGACAAAGAGCTATAAACCGTAAAACAATTGGAAACGATGTAGAATCAAAATTCAAAGCTATGTCAATCTTTTTTTAAAATGAAGGAAATAAATTATTTAATTTTCTATATAGCTTATTGTTTACAATACGAAAATCTAACTTTATTTTTTTTAAAATAATTACTCAGTGTATTTTATTTTTCTTCTCCTCAAAAAAAAATTATTGAAAGGAAAGATGTCTTTTTCTAGTATACCAAGCAATTACTATTTTTAAAAAAAAATTATCCGATCCACCGTTTTCATTTTCAAAATTAAAATTCTTATCCAGCGGCCTATGTAATTCAATATTATATATCATATTCTTCATTTAAAAAATGGGGCAACCGTTACCACATCAAAGTTATAAAATATATATTTGCTGAAAATTAATCAAACACGCCACAAACTGAGCTTAAAGCCCGCGAACCTTTACGATACTAACTAAACAAACACTAAGCATAGATGTATATATATATATATATATATATATACTAAATTTGAGTATCAAATAAATATAAAATAATATATTTAAATAATTACCCTTCTATAAGTTAGGTTATAACGGAATTCATTGACTTTAATATATAATGCAAAACCAGAAAAGAAAGAAAATTTACCTGAATGTCTGAGGATTATCAGGGGAGATAGTTTTGGATCGCTCAGAAATAGAGACAGGATTTGTGTGAAGAAGAAGATATTCAAGCTCGCCGACATCGCCATTGCAGCCAATAGTTTTACAGCCATAGCCAAAAGGAGTAGAAGGTCCAGCTTTGTTTTTCTCAATGCTTGGTTTTGCAAAAAAATCGATACCTTC
The DNA here is from genome assembly GCA_947685225.1 of Garcia nutans. Taxonomy (NCBI): domain Eukaryota; kingdom Viridiplantae; phylum Streptophyta; class Magnoliopsida; order Malpighiales; family Euphorbiaceae; genus Garcia; species Garcia nutans. The sequence goes on along the minus strand of CANTUV010000010.1, from coordinate 9,418,721 downwards.
CATTTCTAATCTGGCGACTATTTCATCGTTAACTCCATGATTAACGACCTTGAAGAATCCATAATCTTCACATGCTCTTACAATCGATTCAGAAACAATTGACTTATCAAGAGAAAGATCAATTGTAGGAATTCCTACAGCTTTTGCTTTCTTTGTTCGCATTATTGGAGTTGGAGAAGGAACTACCATTTTTCGCAGGGAAGGAAGCAAACTAACAAATAAAAAGGAAAATTAAATGATTTGAATTTGAACTCGAAAGGTATGAATTCGTATGATCATAGTTGAAGGTGGTGGTTCCTATTATATACATATAGAGAAGGGAGAAAGAGGGAAGCATATATTATTATTTTAATGCTAGGCAATAGTCATCTTTGATTATTTTTAAAATTAAATAGTAACGTTAATTTAGGAGACGTGGACTTTATAATTATAAATTTACAAAAATAAAAAATTAGAGAGAATATAAGATAGTTTTTACATAAATAATGAAATATATTAATTAGTATAAATTATTTAAAATATATAAATTATTTGTTTATTTTATGTAATATTGTGTTATTGTATGAATATATGTCAAATTTGTTACAATTTAAACGGAATAAATACATTTATGGTCACCAAACTATTTGTTGGTCGTTAGATAAATTTATTAAAGCTTATATATAGATAGATTATAAAGAAGGAAAAAAGATTAAAAAAAAAAATAAGGGAAAAAAAAGGCTCGAGAAAGGAGACGCGTGAAGGAGAAATAAAAAGGTAAGAAGTGGCTTACATTAGGTGGGAGAGGAGGTTGGGGCCAACCTGGTAGCGGCTGTTTGTCCCCTCTCTAATTGGACCTTGTTACTGACGCTTTTCAAAAGAGTGTGGGCGTTAAACTCCATCTATTTCATTCTTTTCTGTTTATTTTCAAATTACGCGTATTTTGACTTTTTCCACTCTTTTCTATTTTTTAGTTTTTGAGTTTTCACCCATCATGTCAAATTTCACACTTTCTTTTTTAATTTTCTTTTTTACTTACCATTCTGTATATAATATTATTTTTTTTAACGAAATAGAGGAAACAGCATAACAAATAGTAACAATTTGAATCGTTTTTCATGTTCCAAAATAAAATAAATGTTTTCATCAAAAAAATAAAAAAAAAATATTTGATTAGTGCATTCCCAACCAATTCATTGAACATTATTTATTTAATTTATTAATTTAAAGAATTGAAGTTCGACTTTACTTTTCTATCTTAGTACGGGCACATTCGTGAATTTAAATGTTTTGGCGATTTAATTCTATCTTTAATCTATCTATTTAATTAGTTGTAGGATAGCATTTTTCATAAATTTTAATTATTCATTTATATATACATATATATATATATATTAGCATATGTAATTAGTTGTTATTTTTATCTTATTAAATATAAATATTATTTTTTAATGGCATTGAATATCAATGACAATACAATATACGAGTTAAGTTTACTAATAGACTAATTAAAGAAAAGATAAAATAATTAATATGCATAAATTTTTATTAGCACAACCTATAAAAATAAAATAACATGAAAAAATTACAAGGTGGCTTGTTCTTATAAAAGAATTACTTGATATATGGTGAACGATTTTCTCAAAAATTTTCTATATATATGTGTGTGTGAATCAAATAAAACAATTCAATCTTGCTTTAAAATATTTTATTAATGCGAGAGTTTTTATATATAATTTCATGCAGTTAAATTTTGAAAAATTCAGTTTAATTACATTTAAAATTTTAAGGAGCATAAAGGAGATTAAGATTATAATTACTATAAATTCACGCCATCTCTATACATATTGTGTCCAATAGATAAGTTTGAATGTGAGAAACAGTTCATAGAAAGAAAAATGGCTAGCTAATTGATTTTATTGCTGACGTTATTTAACTATCTAAGTGTGAAAATAAGCATTGAAAATTTGTAATTTTTTTTATCATTTCTCAAAACAGTATATATCCAAATGGTAAAACCTTGTCGTTGACTAAGTTGATGGTGTTCATTTTTGGTTTTGAGATTGATCCCTTTTGTCATGGGGTCTCAATTATAATAGTATTCATAATTATTATATTATTACTATTATCATCATTATTATTGTACTAAAGGTTTTAACAAATAATTTTTTTACGGTCATTTGTTTCATTTTGTTAATTATGATGTAATTAATCTAATTATAGATTTATGGAATACTTATCTCTTAATATAAAAGTCAAAAATTTAATTATGGTAATCATTTCCTTAAATTTATCCTTAAAAAATAGAAAACAAAGGGAATAAAAAGTTAAAAACGAATCATTTTTTGTAAAATTATCACATGATATTCATCTTTAGCCAATCATCTTTATTAAGTGTGAAAACAACCATTTTCTTTGGTAGGATTGTCTAATTTAATGTTTACATACCATTAATGTTTATGGACTATTTATATATAAATGCATTTATTTTATTTTATTACATTGATAAAGAAAGCTACAATTTCTAACAATCTTTTGTGAACTTTCACAAAGGGAAACTAATAGCTATTTTATACCAAAAAAACATTTTAAACTTTAAAGTCAAATTTGGATTCGGAAAGTAGCAGTTTTACAAACTGTACAGGCAAGAGGTAGGTTAATATAAGTTTTTAATGTCATAAAATTAAATTTAAACATGAAATTTTTTAACAAAATAAATAGAAATAATAATGAAAAAATAAAATATACAAAATTTTAAAATTTTATAATGTAAAATCGAAATTTTACTGAATTTATAATTAAGTTACCTAATAAAAAGCAAACTTTCAAAGTTGTCATTGGGACCAGCTCCTTCTCAAGGGCAATTAATAGACAATTAGCTCATTATTTAAATCAAATTGGTAACCCAATTGAAAGACATGCATATGGTTCAGGAGAGACGGTCAAATATTAAATTAAACTCTAATGGTTAGTAAGTGTCCTTCAAATTTCAAAAGATATATTTAAAAATTAAATTGTAATTAATGAGATAATTAATAATGACAATTTAGCAACTTTTTATTATTTATTTATTTATTTGATTGCTTTAGTAAAGACAATTAAATACAATTAGAATAGTAGATACGCAATGCCGCTGATAATTTTAATTAATATGTATACATATAATAATTTTAAATAAAAAATATGAAATTTTAATAATTATAAATATTTTTATTTAATAATTAATTTAAATTTATTAATTAATATAATAAAAATGAATATTATATTATTTAATAGGAGAATTAAAATAAACATAACTTATAAAAGTGTTTATGTATAATTATAGTATTTTTTTCATATAAAATTACCGTCTCAATACTATTTATAGAATTAGCATTATTAAAATTTAGTATATTATATATACAAATTATTATAATTTTAATATTTCAATTTTTTTAACAAAATAAATCAACATAAAAATAAATTATTTAAAAAATCATATTATCTTTTATGAAAAGAAAATATGCACACGTACTCGAACATACAAAAAACATGATCGTGCAAACAAGATCTTAAAATAAAAATAAAAATTATTTATTTTCTTAAACTAATTTTTTGAATATTTTAAAAGTTGTGTAAAAAATTTTTAGCGTAGGTTGATTGCATATAGAATACTTTTTATTTTTTATATGGTATTATAAATATGAATAAGAAAAATATATTAGTTTATAATAAAAAAAAATCAAACACTTGAAAAAGTAGAAAGGGTAAGAAGGAAATGAAAACATTTATAAAAAAGTTTTTTTAAGTATAAAATAAAAAATAGGATATAAAAAAATTCAACTAAAATATTGCAAATAATAAACATTTTTTTATTTTAATTTTATGAATAAAAAATCATTCAATATACATTATGTTAATTTCCCAAAAAAATGGTGTTCTTTCAAATACAATTATTCTAAAAATTAATTTATATTATTATCAATATTTAATTTATTTTTCTATATAATGTATTATTATAACAAATTATTGTCAATATATATATATAGCATAAACCTATTTAATTATTGTACCAATATTATTTATTTTAATATTATATATAGATTAGTGAAAGCCTCTCTTCTTCTTCTTTTTTTCCTCTCCATTCTATTATGATAATTTACTAAAAATTTGATAGTAGGATTTGAAATCAATATAATTTTTTAATTATTAATTGGTTTTCAATTCTCTTAATAATTATATAATTAATGTTTGTGATTAATTTTATGGAAAATTGATGGGTGGAAGGTACCATCTACTCATTCATTTCTCAAACTATATATATATATATTAATTTATTATACAATTATAAGATAAGTTGGTTGAAGTTGTCACCCAAAACTTTGATGGGTCGGAATAATATTCAACATGACAGGAAAAAAAACAAATATCTCTTATAATATTTTTTTTGATGAATAATAAAATATAACCTCAATTCTGCAGTCCTGTTTGAAATTAAAATAAATACCATCTCAAAAAATAATAAATAATAATAGATTTATCTAATTAACCTCCGTCATGGTGGGATCATGAACAAATTATAAACAATGTGGAATATAATAATAATATTATTGTTTAGTTGTGTAAATTAAATAAAAAAAATTAAAAAGCAAAGTCATTCTATCCACCATTTGGGGGCTTGCATTACCTTAAACACTGGACCTGATTTCATGGTGCAGAATATAGGAAGAGAGAGACATTTAGAGCAGACAAAGCAGTTTACTATATTAAAAAAATTTAAAAATAAAAATAAAAAATGGGATTATTTGCCTTCAAATTAGTTGTGAATTCTGACAAATGGTGGGTTCTAAAATCTTCCTCTATTGCCATATGGCACTCTGTGGCAGTCCCAAGTCATCGCTGCAATGTCACCGATCGGTATGTGATACCTCCAGCTCTACTTGACGAAGATGGAGAATACACATAGCAGTAATTAATGGGAAATTCTTGTACAAAACGGTACATATAATATTGAACCAATGAAAGCTAAAGAAAAAAATTAATGGAAAAAAAATTATCTTATTTTTTTAAAATTATTTTTTAGAGTAGAGCTGAATCATAATAACAACAAAGCTCTCTTCATCTTATTTTCAATTTATTAATTAGTTGTATATATATTCTACTCATGATAATATATTTTGAAATTAATACATACATTATTATGCAGCGATAAACTTTTGCACAGGCACGGCTCAAGGGGGGAGCAACCTGAGCAACCGCTCAGGACCCCCTCTTGAGCCGGGCCTATATTATTACACATTACTCTAAAAAAACTAGGTAGAAGATGAATTGTTCAGACTACACATTACCCTTGAGCCGGGCCTACATTACTTCATATTTGCAATGTGTTTTTAATTGTTCAGACTACACATTAATCTTGAAGATTCAAATCTTAATTTCTGCATAATTACTCTATTTTTTATGCCCATTTCTGCATTCTTAGCATCTTAATTACACTTAAAAGAGAATAGTAATTTCTGTATAATTTCTGACACTGTTTTTTAGGGGCCCATATCTTAATTTCTGCTCGGGGCCCCTAAAATATCCGAGACGACTCTGCTTTTGCATATAATTTATTTTAACAAATTATCGATATTAATAATATTAAAAAATATGATTTATAATTTCATTAATGAATACTTTTTTTAGTATTGAGAGGAAAATATATTTTTCATATTATGTATTTAATTAGTAGCCACTTTGTATATGTTCGTACATATTAGATTTATATCAACTTTAATTTACTTTGCAGTTGTATATTAGCTTTTATTAAAATAACCTTAATTTTTTTTGGTTAACTTTTAGTAGTAAAACAACTTAATCATTAAAATATTTGTTTTTAATTTTATTATTTATTGTATTAATTTTTATGAAATGGGAGGATGATAAATAAGGAATGCGATAAGAATATATAAACATGCAAAGTACTAATTACAGAGGAAAATGTGAAAATGGAGGAAAGTGATAGGAACTTATAAACACAGAGCATATATATTGGCATATTAAACGCAATTATAATCAAAATAACTAAAATTAGCCACTCGAATGATACTCTCATTAGATATAATTATTTGTAATATTTCATTCTCAATTAAGTATGTGAGATTAATTGATCAATAATGTAGTCTTGAAAATTTTAAAAAGTAATATTGTAGTCTTGAAATTTTTAAAAAGTAATATGCACAATTTAAAGATCAAGCTCTTAATTAATTTCTTATGTCATTTAATTAATATAATGCTTGACTTATTTATGAAGGATTTCATTTGCTTTCATGAAATAATAAGGATATAAAGGAAGAAAACAATTGGACAGAGGAAAATATTATTTAGCTTACAAGAAAACTGAAATTTCCGAAATCTAAACATAGCTACTTTGGATATTTTCCTATAAAAAAATCAATCAAGTACTATATAAGATTTAAATCGCAATAAAATTCAAACCAGAGAGTTTATGTGAAACAAATGACGATCTTTGATGGCTTGTAAATTTAAAAAAGAAATGTGCGCATATTATAACAGCTACACTACCAATAAAGAAAATTATTAATAGTTAATTATTTGATGACTTTTAATATATGGGATATTTATATATATAACTCAACTAATATTTATGATGATGACTACAGTTGTGATGGAAATATTAGGTAGACTTGATAATATTTTATATATTTTATGAAATGAATAAAAGAAAGAAACCATATATACTATATATATGTGTGTATTAAATATCTCAAACTTTGCTTGTTTAATTATTTAGATGACGATGCATCTTGTCCCTTTCATATGGGGATAATTTTAATATAATCTTAAAGATAAAAAAAATTAATAAGGTAAAAAATTTAATATAATCATAAAGATTTCATAATTAATTTCACGATCCAATATTTATAGATTTTCTTTTAAAACAAGAAAAGAAAAATATTGTTTTTGCTAGATGATCACGAAATTGAAAACTGTGGTCAGCTGATTTTACAAGTTTTGGCTGTAGGTTGAGTAGTTCTGCTAATAATGATAGTTGGGATCTTGATATTGATATTGACCATTGCCAATACAAAAAGCAGTGTAGCTCACTTGGTATATATTTTGCTATTTCCTTTGCTTATTATACGGTATATTCAACTTTATAAATAATAATTAAACCCACCCATTTTCCATTGACAGCTTATTGTTATCGATCATTTGCTGTTAACTCTTAATTATATTTATATATGATTTACTTTTATTAATCATTATTTACTTCAATTATTTCCGTGGTTAGTTACATGTCGTTTTGTGGTGAATTAATATTTGTCATTGAATGGATTTAAATATTTTCCATAATTAAGCTGCTGGTTTTTAATTATACTATTCAACATATTTGCAGATTTTTCAGTATATCTTATTTTTAATTAAGTTAAATTTATCGATATTTTTGAATTATTTTATTATGTATTTAATTATAGCTGAAATCTAAATTCATAACTATTACAACTTTATTACTGTGCATTTAATTATTATTAAAACTGAAATTTAATTATAGTTAAAAAGTTTATAGATATAAAAACAATTCAATATCATTTAATCAAAATTCATTATTCTATATATACAATATTCAAGCAATCAAGATAGGTCGAGACATTTTTTCTTTCTTTCTCTTTTTGTATGGAAATTAAAAGATAATAATGGGCTACATATGTATGTAGGGTTAAAAATAATTTCGAATACGGCAAAAAGGGCCAATGTTAGCTCAACGTAAATGTACTAAAACAAAATGCAGTCAAAGCTTCATGCGAATTTTATATATATTAAAAGTGTTATTCAAGCAAAAATGCCAAAAAGAATTATAGCTAGCTAGCTAGCTATTTAGTTATATATATATATATATATATATATTTGTTGAACTAGTAGCCAAGCAATATTGTGCCGAAAGACAGTAAAAACAAAAAAAAAAAAACAGTCAAGTCCAACTCCAAGAAGAAGAACAAAGCAGCAATAATATTGAAAAAAGATCAGATTAACGGGTTCAAAAGCCAGCAAAGAAAGAAAATTTATTAACTGCTGTTAAAATTTAAAAAAAATAATGAAATAAATTTAAATGACATAAAAGAACAACTTAATTACATGTGTATCTCTGTTTTGAACTGACATCAAAAGAAGAATAGTGACAAGTTGTATGGAAACAATTCCATTAAAATTTAAATGGAATAAGAAAATAACAGACAATTATTCTTTAATGAATTTATATTGAAGTATAGTTTTGGACGTTTGCTGTTGTGCGTTATATTTGAGTTTCTAACAACTCTCTAGTCGGCAACATAAGCTTTTTTTTTTTTTGATAAGTTTTTTATTTTTTTTATCATATCCTTACACTACAAAACTGCAGTCGGTGTGGTCAAATGTCCTTTGCATTTTTTTAGTTTGACTAGTCCCATCTGCATTTTTGTAAGTGCATTTATGTTGTTATTATTATTATTAATTGTCTCTTGAGTTTTGTATTTATCATATTTATGGAGTACTTTTTTAACGAAAACATATTTAATGATGCTCTCTTTTATTACATTAACTTTATGCATTTCCAATTCTTTTTTAATATTTACTTCCACCAACTAAATAGTCATTTATTTTAAATTATAACCCAGCTATTATTTTAATATATTAAATTTTGATTATATTCATATTTAATATTATTTATTAAAATATTTAATAAATATATCTCATGTTCCAATAACAATGCAACAGGAAAATTGATACTTGTATATTTATATTTCCAAAAGGAAAAAACTTATATGAAATAAAAAATATTTATTAATCCGGAACGAGGTGTATTAATCACAATAATTAAATTTTAATTTTAATTCAATTATCAATTGATTCAATCAATCTATTGAATTAATTTTAATATAGAATATTTTAAGGGAACATATAGATAGAATTATAGTCAGTATAAACGTTATATAAGATCAGCAAAATCCATAATCCGAAATAGTCCAAACAACAATATTAGTAGGCAAGTTGTAACACGAAGCAAATGGACAGCGAAGAAGAGAGCAATGCAGTAGACATCATAATCAATTGAACCCGTGATTTTTTTTTAATTTCAAGTGTCTGTTTGTACAGTGGATGTTTTGCAATTGTACTTTATACAAATATATATACATATATATATATAAATATAAACGAAGGACAAAATGTGTGTATTTCTCAATTTGAAGGACCTTTCAATTTGTTTTTTAAAAATTTTTATTCTATTTTCTAAATCAATATCTTTTTTTTTCTTTGTGATTTGAAAAAAAAAGAGTCCCTTAAAATTTAAATTCAATCTTGATTTTTTGACAAATTTATTAATTAAGTTTAAGAAATAAGTAATTTTTATTGAAAAATAATGATATAAAATATTAAAATTATTAAATCTATAAGATAATGTTTATTCAGTCATTTACCTTTGTGGATTGGTGTAGCTTTGGGCTATAATGAAATGAAAATATGCTAAAACGCTAAGATACTGTTTAATATTATACGTGTATATAATTTGGACAGAAATTAAATTCAACTTCAAATTTCCTACTTACTGATAAAAAAAAATGAAAATCTGCTGACAATAATTGGGGCTAGAGATGGGTACTGTTGGCCCTAAATTTTCAGACCCATCAATCAATTTTAGGTACTTCTTTTACTCCTTTAACCTATTTAAATTAATCACAAAACCTAAGAAATTAGAATAAAAGGGGTAAGTTATTAAAGCTCTTTCAGATTTATAATATTTAGTACACATTTTAATCAGAATGATTTTTTTTAATATTTTCAGTGTTCATCATAATATATATAGAGCTATGAAATATAAATATTGAAAATGATTAAAATGATAATTTGATTTGCGTAATTTATCAATTTTTTTTTTCATTTGTAAGTTCCTTCATTTTCTTTATCCCTTACCAACTCTAAGAACGATTCATAACAGAGATTCATTAAATTAATCACTTACTTTGTTTAATTAATGTATATTAAATAACACAGAGAACAAAGAACTTCACTTTTTATCTTGTTTCATTGATGAAGGGAGTTGGTCTAAAAAATCTTCTTCACAAGTTGAAATAACATCAATGGATCATTTACTAAACATCTGTTACTTAAAGAGAGCTAGCCTGTATATAAACGCTGGAACTAATCTTGAAAATTTTTGTTCCATTCATTTGACATTTGGAAAACATATATAATAATTAATTAGTCTGTATTATTTGTTACAAATGAACTGCTAATTCAAAGACTAATATGAGAAGGAACTTACAAATCGTTGATCATTTTTATTTAGCCATTACATTATCTCTTTAAAATCAGCGAGCATTATAGAGCTCCATTGATTGTACTGTGACTGTCTCTGTCTCTGTTTTCTCCCGTGTACAAACGCATTTACTAGAAGACACTTTTACCTGCCTTAATTATTTGCCAGTTACGGAGACACGTGTCAAAGTGTTCCAAATCTCACGTACAATATACAGAAATTTCATTTATAACAATCTTTGTTGGCTATCTATCACTTTATTATTAGATTTTGTAAATTTCTTAATCTTAATTTACTCTGCATAGGCAAAATAACAATGCACAATACCTCATGATATTATTTTTTTATAATTAAGACAAAAATAACTGCGAATGAATAGAAAATTGAGAATAAGGAAGTTGTCTTCCACTCTTATTAATTATTTATTGAAATAATTAAGTATACAATTAGCTTCAATTTTCCATTTTTAGTTCACATATGTACCAATAACAACACCAACCCCATAAAAGATGAATGTCAAAAGTACTTAATACCTGCACCAAACGCCATGGCGCATACTTGATTTAGCTCAAGAGGGATAGACAGAAACGGAGAGTAGGAAGAAGAACAACCATGCAAATTGCTCAACTTTCTATCGGTGACATCCGAAAGGAAGTCCTTCATTATAGTAGTAAAACTGACTCCACACTACAAAAAAGGTAGGTTTTCCCGGTGGAAATGTAGAGGCGGTTTTATAAGTCGTCTCTAGTATATAAAAGATATATGTTAGTGGCGCTTGGTAGTGGCTTTCAAATAAACCGCCGCTAATAGCGGTTTAATAATTACTCGCGGTTTGCGGTTCAATTTTCCGCTAATTACCATAACACATCTCTCATTCGCATTTCATCCTTCAAAATAACGAAACCCTAACGCAGAATATCGAAATCCTTCAAGCCGTTCCCATGAATATCGTTAAAATTCCATCAAGCCATTCCTTCAAAATCCGTTGAAATCATCAAAATCCGTTCTGACTCTGGGCTTATAGGAGTTCTGACTCTTCCATTTCTATTTTAATTTCGATTTCGATTTATATTGTAAAGCGAGCGAGGCATGTTTTATAGGCATCATTTCTATTATATTGTATCTTTTTCTACTTCAGTTACTCCAACTGTGGCTTTCAGTGAACGCCCGCATTATGGCAGCGGCGGCTGCGGCATTAACCCTTTGGGGATTGTTAGATGTGTCTCTTCTATCTGCTCCTCCCCGGCGCCGCGGCCGAAAACCACGGTGGAGTGGAACGAACCAGTTTCCACCTCTGAAGTTGGCGATGGCGGTAACCGTGCTATCGAAGAGGATACTAAGCCTTCTATTCCTGTTCGAGCTTTTTTCTTCTCTACCAGGTTTGTTTCTTTAATTTTTAGCATTGTTTTTTCGAATTATAAACTGGGTTTTTGTTTTTTTGGAAATGTGAAACTAAGTAAACCTTCTTATCATCTTAATCTATGGGTTTGCATTATTTGAAATATACAATATATGTGTTTATATATATATCTGAGTTTTATAGTTAATTGTTGCTGATGTAGTGTTGATTTGAAGAGCTTAGTGGAACAGAACAGACCCAATTTTATCCCACCAACTTCCCGGATGACTAATTATGTTGTACTTAAATTTGGGAATCTCTCTGAATCCAGTGTAAGTCCATTTTGTTCTTTTATACAAATTAACAATGTTGGGTCTCTCTGTTCATTTTGTTCTTCTTTATACAAATTAACAATGTTGGGTCTCTCTTTTGCCTCTAAGAGAGGTTTGAAAATAAAATAAACCAATCCCCTTTTTTTTAATTTTAAATGAATTTGTATTGTTTTTTTATGACTGCTAGAATTAATCTTGGGCAGAGCTATACAATTCTGCAGGATACTTTATGATTAGTTATGTTTGCGGGTCTCATAGGACATGCCAATGCAATGTATAGTCCATTCTCTAAGTCATAATGTTTTCATGGCTGATTCATTGCTTTAGGGTTGTATTTTGTCCTTTAATTTGGGGTTAGTTTTTTAATGGCTTTTTTATACATGATTTATGTTCATTTTGTAGTTGAATAACATTTCAAATGGTTTTTGAAATGTTAACTTCATCTTTTGAGTAGATCATGTTATTCGGAAAATAGTTCTTGTAGAGTGGGTCAATAACCCTTTTACTAGTTTTGATCTTATTGTCAGTCATTAGTTTATCACTTTTTGAAACTCAAATGGCCTCCTGTGATTTTTTCAAATTTCTGATTTCTTAATTACGGTATGAGATTCTTTTTTTTCTTCTAATATTTGTATGAATGATTCAAGTTATTACTGAAGCAGTATTTGAATTGTTTGCTTCGGGTGGGCACTTATATAAGTGGAAGTAATAGCTGTTTCATGGTAGTGTTTCAATATGGCTCTATTGTCTTGTTTAATGTCCGTGAACATGAGGTTGATGATTGATTACCTGAAAATTGTAAGAAACCATGCATCAGGGTTGCTTCCTGAAATGAGAAAGGATGGTGAGATGTATATTCTGATTGCAAATCAGTATTTGCTATATGGTTGAGTAGCCATTAATAGAAAATGCGAGAGACATTCTGTTGTTGGTAGGTGAAATGGTGTAACACAAAATGTGATGGACACAAACAATACTAATCTTGATCAAATGGATCTCAACAGAGTTGTTTTGGAGTGAAAAAAAAATAAACAGAAAAAAGTGGAATGATCCATAATCGCTTAGAATTGTACATATTAGCCTGCATATTGTCTCAACTCTTTGCATAGCTCAGATTTTTTTTTCCATAGTTGTAGGATTCACGCAACCTGAATATCTCTAAACCTTTTGAAACATATAGCTGCTGAACCAGGTAAGATGAAGGAAAAGAATCGGTTGTGTTTGAGGCTGAGTTATCTTATATCTCAAGGTTGGTAATTTAAAATGGTAAAACAATTGGAACACTCATGTAGAAATGATGTCTGCAAAACCAAGGAACAATTCTTCATATTACAAACATGAGACATGTTTTATCTATATTACAAGATTGCGTGGATTAGCAGTTGCTTCATTGCTCCTAATATGGATGAATCTGGATAGAAGTTTACAGATAACAGTTCCTGATGAACACGTTCTTCAACTCGAGTTGCTGTCTACTCCTTACTGCTTTTGTGTCTTACATGCCAAATCATAGTTTTCATTAGTAGATATCTTGATTTTGTCTTTGTTTGTTGACAATTGTTGTCTAAATAATTAAAAATCTTGCAATCACTGTATATCTCATTTTGGGTTGCAATGCTATTTTATTTATTGGGTTATATTTGTCCACTTTTGCATAATATGTCTGTGCATGTGAACTATCAATTGAAAATGTCAAATATTATAATGTTTTAATGAATTCAATAGCCTAATTATTTTAAGATTCTTATCAGATGCCAATATTATGGTCCATTGACAGCATTGTTCTTATATAATGTTTTAATGAATTCAATAGCCTAATTTTTTTAAGATTTTTAAGAAGCAATTTATATATTGTTCTAGTTTTACTTTTTCAAATTTTATTCAGTTTACAGCATTGGTATTTGTCTTCTTTGCATCCAATGTTCACTTGTCATTCTTTTTTATTGTTCAGAAGTTAAGTGCTATTAACAAAGCAAATGCAACAAAGAAGAAAAATGCACATACATGTGGAAGAAAAAGCTATGCGAGAAAAATAAAAGAAATTGTATGAGAATTAGCGTCTATTTTGAAATTGCATGTACTAATAGTTTGATTACATGTTTTCTACTAGTTAATTTGAGATTTTTGATGGATTATAGATTGATAAAACTGGACAAGTACCTGATAGATTGAGCCTTTATGAAGAAACCCATAAGAGAAAGGATGAGACTTATATCGATGATGAAGTTAGACAATTGATTGTAAGTATCATTTATATTATATATTTAAAAACTATAAATTCCTCTGCTTATATAAGTTTCATTTTGTAGGAAAAAGCCCATTCTCTAATAAGCTAAAGAAGTCAATATCCTTCTATTGATTCATCTGAATTGAATGAACAAGTTTTTCAAGAAGTCATGGGACAAGAACACAATGGTCAAGTGCGAGGTGTTGGCCTTGGTCCTACACCGACAAGTTATTTTGGTCGGAAGAGAGCAAGGTGTGAATCTTCAGATTCTGCACAATCAAAGAAAATTGATATACTTGAGAAACAATTGGAAGAAGTGACTGAAAAATATGATTCAGTGGCAGCAACTTTGAATGGTTTAAAATCATGGATTTCCAAAACATTTCCGGGTGCTCTTGAGGTAATATAACTACAACTCTGATTTGATTTCTTTTGATTGGATGATTTAATGAGTAGGAAGCAATCGGTTAGTTGTGCTAGTGCCTCATCTTCATGTAGCTCATTTATGTATGTTTCATTGGAACATGCAGTTGAATTCTTTTGTTTTGAAATTCAAATTTTAAACCATTGTTTCATTTATGATTTGTTATCTGGAGTTAGCATTGTTTTATTGGACGGTGCTTATATGCCTGTACTTGTCTAATTTGTTAGCAAAACTGACCTTTATAATTAATAGATCATTACATTACTACAGTGATTATAGCTTATCTAATAATCTTATATTAGATTTATGTATTAACTCTAAAATGGTTTGTTTCTTTCATTGGATAAACTTTTATGGTTTTTATTCATAATACATGCTTTTCATTTAGTGGATTGATAAATTTCCATTCATTGACATCTAGTGTTATTTTTATTAAATATTTTTAATGTTATTTACAGGAGGTCAATAATGATGCAGCAAGTAACCGAGATGGATATTCTCCACTTAATATTTCGTCACATTCAAGTCATAATCCGAGAGATAATGTCTAGATGGTTAGTTTGAAGGTCTATTAAAATGTAATTTAGTGATCTTTTGGCATATTGACTCGTGGTGCTTTTTAAAGCATAAATAGTGAGCTTGTTATGAAAATCTTATTTGGCATATTGGCTCAAAGTGCTTTTTAAAAAGCACAAGTAGTAAACTTGTTAGGATAAATTTTATTGAAAGATTAATGAAATAGATTTGTTTTACTATGTAATTTATTTTTTAGCTTACAGTAAATTATGTATATTAATTTATTTCAAATTAACATGTGTATTTATATTATTTGATTACAAAATCAGTTCCATTAAAAAAAGAATATAAAAAAATTGTTCATAGAATCCCTATAATCGCCTAATATAAATACTAGCAAAATTGTAAATTACAAAAAATTTAAATCTAGCATGGAATTTGTAGCGGCGGTTTTAAACCGCCTCTACATACGCTGATACACAATTTTAGCGGCGCATCTGTTTTTTTTTTGAAACAAAATTAAAGGCGGTTTCAATCGCCGCTACATGCGCCGCTACTAAATTTTAGCGGTAGCGGCGGTTAAAACCTCCTCTACTCAATTTTGGCGGCAGTTCCGTTTTCAGTTGAAAGAAACGTAGAGGCGGTTTTAACCGCCGCTACATAAAATACTATTCATTTTTGGCGGCAAAATTGTGATCAATTCAGTAAGTGCTCTAGAGGCGGTTTTGTGGCGCTGCTACTTAAACCGCCGCTAATTTTGAAGCTACCCCGTCGGACCTAATAACCGCCTCTACGACGTAGAGACAGTGGCATTGACGCCGCTTATTCGGCGGCTTTCCAAACCGCCTCTAATAATTGTAGGGGTGGTTAAAACCGCCTCTATAGACTAAAAAAACCGCCGGGAAAGAGCCAAATTTTTGTAGTGCCATTACTCTTATATATAGGCCATTGTAAGCCTAAAAACAAAGCCTTGCAAGATCAATAAAGCCATACAACAAAAAAAAATTCCAGAGCTCATGCAGGATAGCACCAAATTAATGTCCATAATCCATTCAAATTTTTGCCCATCATAAACTTATAATTTATAATCATTCTGTTCTCGTTGGTTATCAAATCACTCTAGCGAAACCCTGTAAACAACAAATATATATATAGTTGGGGAATAGCTAATTCAGGGGATAAATTTGCAGCGCCATTTTTGCCTTTCTCGGACCATCTGCCTTCGTGTTTTGGTAAAGACAATCTGAAACCTTCTTTGGTGTTCTGGAAAAAACCGAAGCAGGGCTCTTATAAGATGAATATAGATGCGTCCTTTGCTCCCCCTTTAGCATCGGGCGGTGCTATTATCCGAGATGATGATGGAAATTTCAAAACTGCATATGCTTTCCTCTTAACTGCTACTGATCCGCATAATGCAGAGTTTCAAGCTCTTAATGTTGATTTTTGATGGGGACTTCAGCTCGACTATGACAGTTTACACTTGGAAGTGTATTCTCTTGCTTTGGTTTCGTCAACTTAATTCCAGCAGCTCTTGTTCGTCAACCCAGGCTGGTTCGCTTAAAGATTTACTTTGCAAATCTTCCTCTTTTGTCACTCACATTCATAGGGAAGGTAACCAGGCATCCCACTATCTGGCCTACTACAGCAGATTAAACAAGACAACTAGAGTTTTTAATACATTTTCTTCTCTCCCTAATTTCATAAAAGGCATTATTCTCACTGATTATAGAAACATCCCTTACAGTCGCTTTAAGTAATTAGGGATACACTTCATTAGTTTTCTGCCCATTTAATATAAGGGTATTGTATAAACTATTTGTATGGGGTTGCCATACTTTTTATTATATTTATAAATATTTGTGGTGATGCCGTCCACCTTTATCTAAATATATATATATATATATATATATAGAGAGAGAGAGAGAGAGAGAGAGAGAGAGAGAGAGAGAGAGAGAGAGAGAGAGAGAGAGAGAGAGAGAGAGGTCTTAACTTAGCCAAGAAATTAAGAAATAATGATACTGTTATCAATTAAGAAAAATTGAAGTGATCTTAGATAACTTGGCCCAGAAATTCAATTTTCTTTGCCTCTTAATCCCCATTCATACTGTAGAAAAGAAATGGCAATTGAGAAATGACAAAGCACCAAGTCTTTAAAGACAAGCTTGGGCCTCATAGTGGGCTCATGCTTTGGGTAAAGCAGGCCCATTCCATTAGTCTGTTTGTCCCTTCCTTCCAATTGGACATCCGGTCGCCCACAACCAGTGTGGCCTACCAGTGCGTACTCTCTTTGTTTTTTGGTCAATCTCTACCGTACTTAGAGAACGCATTAATTGGTTAGATATAAAGAAAAATTGAAAGATACTTGCATGCACAGAGTGTACGTATATATATATTCAATTAATAAAAAGTAAATAGAATTGATTATTTTTTCTATTATCATTTTATTTTATTGGCAATTTATTATTAGCTAGTTGTTTATAAAGCCAGTCCATATTAGAATTTCTGGGATAAATTAAGCTCCTCATTAATTTTTTTTAATTTTTTTTAACTTTTGCTAAAAGTGTTTTAGTCGTTTTACGAAAATAAATAACAATATCATAGTAAACTTATAATATAATAAATTTATAATAATTTTTTTTATTTTATAACAATTTAATAAATTTCTAAATTAATAAAAACATTAATAAATTTAGTAAAATGTGTAATTTTTTGATTTTTTCTAATAATTATGCAAAAAGCGTCTAAATATTATCAGTGACTTGTGAATTGTGAGTCCACAAAAACCTTCCAGACGTCGCTTCGGAAGACTTTAGCGCTCAAAAAGGGACCGTAATTTCACTCCAAAAAATCCTCTCTTTTTCAAGTTTCTATCAATCAAAACCCTAATTCCTTAATCTCAATAAACCCTAATTAAGTTCCTCATGTTCGAGAATCTGAATTCCTACAAACGTTAGAAACAAAAACCCTAAATTGGCTTAAGGAGTGGCAATGGACGCCAAGGACATTCTAGGTTTGCCCAAAACTCCATTGCCATTAACGCAAGAGAAGAAATCCCAACCCAAGAAGGACTCTCAGAGAAAACCGGATGGCATTTCCCGCGAGGTATGTATGCCCTACAACAATTACGAGTATGTATTTCCCTGGTTTGCCTCTTTAATCAAGTGAATTTCTGTTGTAATGTTTGTGGAACCGTAGGTCTATGCTCTCACGGGTGGATTGGCACCTCTTATGCCGTCGATTGATACCACTCAATTGAAACGACGACCACCATCAGACGAGAAGGTCCGTTACTGTTAATATATCATTTATTGAGTTTTTATATATTTTTCTTTCTTTTTCGAGTCACTTGATCTTGGTTGAGTTTATAGCATTCTGTAAATTATAAGACCAGTGCAGGAAGTAGAGGTGTGGTCTAAATAAGGTTGAGCTTGCAAGAGAATAGGGACCGCCTTCATTGTCATTCAATGGAATTGAATTCTACTTATATTTATGAATTGTGTGTTTACAGAATGTTAGGATCTGTCTAACTCGTGCTTCATCCATGTTCCTGTATGCATAGGTCGTGCTATGAGTTAATTATGTAATCTTGTTATTCTTACGCTTTTATGTGACTCAATTTTGTCTGTTGTCAAAATATATGAATTAGAATGTGTTTCTGACAAATTTGAGAACCTGCATTCAGATCACATGGCAGTGGCTTCCTTTTACAAATTCTGCCCGAAAGGATAATCTTCATCTTTACCACTGGGTAGGTTGTAACTGCTGAAGTTGTCTCTTAATGAGGTGTCCATTTGTCAGTTGGAGTCTTTTAAAAGATTCTGTCTGTTTGATTTGCAGGTCAGAGTTGTAAATGGTATTCCACCAACTGGTGACTATTCTTTTGCCAAGTATAACAAAGTATGCACAAGTTTGCCTCCATCTTCACGTGTATTAGGCTATAAGAGAATTAATACGTGTTTTCTTTTTTTCTTTTCTTTTTCTTTTTCTTCTTTTTTTTTTGTCAAACTGAATATGTTAGTTTATTTGTAAATCTGCAGTCTGTTGATGTTGTCAAGTACACTGATGAAGAGTATGAGAAATATTTGATTGATCCCGTAGGTATCAACTCATGGTTTCATCTTTATGAATTTCTGTAGCTGCTATATTGTAAGATTTCCATTAAGCATGCTAGTTAAGAATAAAGAGGAATTATCTTGTCCATATTTCCTGTTACAAATTATGGAACTAATTCCCAAACACTCTATTTCTGTTAGATGTGGACCAAGGAGGAGACAGATCTATTGTTTGACCTGTGTGAAAGATTTGATCTCCGCTTCATTATCATAGCTGATAGGTTCCCATCATCTCGGACTGTGGAGGAATTGAAGGATCGTTATTATAGTGGTATTTTTTTAAAAAAAAATATTTTAACTATTTCTTGCTGCATACCCAATTATTTATCTTTCTTGTTGTTCCTTTAATGGTTCAAAACTGAACTGTTCTTTGATTAATATCCAAGGCAAATTGGCACAGAACTATCTGATTTTTTAACTGACGTTTTCTTTATCCAGTTTCTCGAGCTATACTGATTGCTAGAGCTCCATCTTCTGGGGATGTTTCAGGACACCCTCTTATAAAGGTCTGGCATTAATAGAGTTTTCACATGAATGTTCTACTTCTTTGTTACAATTTTTTTCGTCTTGGAACTTTCAATTATCTAGGACTGCTATCATTAAATTAAAGCTGAGGTTTCCTACATCAAGTTTTCTTTGGTTTCATAGCTTTTGATCTTTATTTCTGCACATAGGAACCGTACAATGTTTCACAAGAGATAGATCGCAAACGTGCATTGTCCATGGTCCTTTCACAAACAAAGCAGCAAGAGCGAAAAGATGCTGAGGTCTGTATTTTACTTTGCTACTGATCACTACCGGGTGATGTGTTTATATATAGGTTCATATGTCCTTCCTTTTTGCAGGTTCTTGCCGAAGCCAAAAGAATAACTGAATCACGCATGGCCGCAAAGGTAAGTGATGAACTAGATATGTTCTTTCACTCTTTTTTTAAGTAATTGGGGATTTTTATAATCTTAAAGGCAACAAGGAGGTGGAACAACTTGGCGGTATCTTATCATTGATCAATTAGGAGAGCGAGTTGTTTCTCAAAGTCGCAACTAAGAGTGTTTGGGAGCATTTCCAATATGATTTTTTATGGTTTAGTATAAGATGGTTCAAGAGTGAACCATGTTTGGGAGTATTTCCATCTTATTTTTCATGGTTTACTATGGTTTGTCATAGTGTGACAATGACAATTTTTGCCAACTATTTTAAACCACTAATTTGGTGTGTTGATCTGGTTTAATTTTTTTATACCAAAATTACCCTAAATTAAATTTCAAAAACCTTAAAAAACTCATCATAATATATAACTCTCAATTAAATTTTATTGATATTTTTTATTTTTCTTAGTGGCATAATCACTTAAATTTGTTATAACATTTAATTGATCTTATTATTTTTATGAATAGACTATGTATTTGCTAAAAATTATTAGTTTTTTAGATGTAATTAATTATTTTTATAATTTACAGGTTAAAAAATTTATTTTAATATGAATATATATGAAATAATATACTAATACTGGAGGGCATTTTGGTTATTTTATCTATTTAAACCAAATCATACCATTAAATAGTATACCATTTTCGTAAACATGGTACCCTGCCAATACTATTCCGTACCATACCATACTATATTGGATATATTATACCATACATTATTCAATCATGCTGGAAATACTTTCAAACAGGGTGTATGTTTGAAAAACTAAAATTTGAAAAAACTTTATGGAATAGAATTTCTATTTAGACAGTCATGGTATGATATGGAACAAAATGTTTTTCCTTTTGTCCATGGGTTGGCATCTCCTTGGTGCACTTTACTTAAATTAATGTATTTTCTATTAAAAACTCCATAGCACAATGCAGTCTGTGAATTTTTGGGATGGAGAATTTTCACTTGATTTCGTAAAAGTTTCTGATCTTTGTTTTGTGTTATGGACATGTCTGTGGCAGGTTATTTGTTATATTACTCACTGGGTCTTTTGTGGCCTTCTCAGGGTGTTGAAGAATCTGCATTGCCTGCAGCATCAAATGCTGGCCCAGAAATTGCTGAGACAGATACCAATATTGATGATACTGTTTCACCTTCATCAAATGCTCAGCCAGCCTCTGCAGCAGTTACACCTTCAACTTCCTTAATGGCGGAAAATGCCTCCACTCTTGCTTCTCTGCGCATGGTATATTGATTATCTGATTTTCACTCTTGCAGCTTCCCTCCTCCACCCAATCCTCCCCCAATATAATTTTGAAGAAAATCTACTACAGATGAACAACGGAATAAGAAACCAATTGTCTTTTTTTTCCCCTTCCCGGGGTTGAAACATAGATCAATCACATGTAGCTTTCATTTTTTTTTAATTTATCTATAGTTTTGCTAAATATTATATATATTGCAATAGTGACTAGTCTGACTTAGTTTTTTTATAAAAATGTCAGCTTCGTGTATACTTGAGAACATATGCTCTTGAGCAAATGGTGCAAGCTGCAAGTTCTTCTGCAGGGCTTCGGACAATCAAGCGAGTTGAGCAGACATTACAAGAACTTGGGGTCTGTTTATTCTCCATGAACTCTTGATGCCTCCTTTTCTTGTTGTATTATTCATGATGAATGATTTTATGTCTTTGACAATTAGACATCAATACTTTTCCATCATCTTTTCTATAAGCACCTTTTTAGTGTTCTTTTGACTTGTTGGGCATATTTCCTGTGAAGATGACTTGAAACTCTTTAGCTCTATGAAATCCCCCATGTCCAACTGTCTTTATTTTATTTTCTCTCTCTATATTTGTTGTTGTTAAGGCGGGCTGGGAGAATGATAGGTGGAGAGAAAGGAGTCATAGAGGTTGTTCAGTGGGTAGTGTTTTTGGCTGCAAATTCACTTTATCTTCAAGGTCAATTCAACTTGTATTCTTGATTAAATGCATATTACTTGTGACTTTAACTTGGCCATTTTCTGGGCATTGGATTTTACAAGTCTCTTGAATGAAGATGTCTTTCTTTAACTATGTTTTTGCATATCATCTAAAATTCATTCTTCACTTCTATCATATAATTATTATTTGATCTAAGTAGGTACTCTTAAATTTGTTTAATAGTTGTCTTTTGGATAAACTGTAATTATAAATTTTGCAGACAGTTCCATTGTTTCGTATAAACTGCCTTGTACAAACTGGGTATTATCACGTACTGTGTTTTTCTTTGCAGGTTAATTTAAAACCAAGGGTGCCAACCAAAGCTGTTTGTACAGAGCACCTTGAATTAAGAAAAGAAATACTGACTCTACTAAATCTTCAAAAACAGGTATTGCACACCTTAGAGGTTCACAATTTCAAATGCAGAACTGCACAGTAAAAGTAAATGTGAGAGTTGTAGATTTGATATTTTTAATGAAAGAAATATCCATAATTCCATAGTTATGTCATGATATTTGAAAGAGCTGTTCTGCATTTTTTCTCTGACATGCCAGTCTTCAATTTGTCTCTCAGTTGCAGTATAAAGAGGCAGAAGGTTCATCTTTTCGTGAGGGTTCGTATACTGAAATGCCTGGCACACCTAAGGTCACTGAACTCTGCTTTATAAAACTTGTGTTGCACATCCTTTTAAAGATATGCATTCTGCAGACGTTTATATCATATAAATAATTGACATTTATGATGGTCAACAATCACAGCGTTCACACCGTGATCAGGATCGAACATTTTTCCCAGACTCTATGAGTTTTGGAGGTAATTAACATTTCTAGCCATTTTGGTGTTTCCTTGATCTTATTCTGCGTCAAATTAGTTTTATGGGTTGGCTGATATATGTTTGGTTGTGGATGCCAGGGGAGAGGTCTGGCAGAAGGGACCAGAAACGCAAGGTAGACACCAAATTTGTCTATTTCATCTACAAGTAATAGTTTTTTTCTCTAATATACTGTGGAATCTGATAATCCTGCGTATTTTGATTCTCAAGGGACCTGGAAGGTTATCTGAAACTCCATCATCGCCAGCTCATAAAAGGCCCAGAAAGTTGAAGGCATCTGATCTATGATTTTGAAGGTGAGGAAGCTCAGTGAACTTTAATGAATGTGGTATATTCTTATTGAACTATTAGTCTATAGACTTAATGTATATTCTCTTCAGGTTTTAATAAATGCCCTGCTGGATTGGGAAGATCTCACAAGAAAAAAGTATAAAGCTCCCCGTATTTCGAGTTTTTAAGTTATTACATCTGATCAGAAGCCATACCATGCCACTAGGAATGATGAGGATGGGTGATCATAATTAGAAGATTGAAAAATCCTTTCCACCAGAGGTGGTAATATTCTAGTTTTGTTTCAGATTTGGAGGCTTAGATGTCTAAAATTTAATGTTATGTGTAAATGCAGCCCATCCAAGAACAAAAAAGCGAGGTCTTTCCTGAAAGATGTTTGCTTTTGTATTTTTAATTAATTAGTTGATTGAAGAATTTTGTGCCCTTGGTTGATGTTCCTAGTGGAAACCTTCATGCGATTACTGGTTCAGCTTCCACTGACCATTGAACGTATCACAATTATGATTCAGCCAGTAAACATACAGTGGAATGGTCGAAGAAGGGACAGTAATTTATAAGTTCAGCTGCTTTATCATTTGGATAAGAATATGAAATAAATTCGAATATTAATTTATTCTACAAACCTTAATTATCATCAATATTTTCCCAAAAATTAAAAATAAATCCTTATGAGTGGTCGTGGTTGAGATAAAGTCTATTTGCTTACGGAAAAGAATATATAAATGGTGTCTATTTTTTTAAAAAAAATTACTATTTTGATTTTTTTTGGTCTCGGTTTTAATAGAAATAATTATATTACTCACTTTACATGCTAAAATAATTACAGTATTTTTATTTTTTTTGTCACTTAAATTTATATTTTTATCTTTTTCCCCTTTTCGCTTTATTTTATTTTGTAAATACTTTTCTTAGAATTTATTTGAATGGTGAGGAAAAAAGTGTTAATTTTAAATTTTTTTTAAGAAAGTAATTATGAGTTTTCTATTTATGGTTTTATTTTTTAAAAATATAAATTAAAAAAAAAATGACAACGGGAAGATGAAGAAAAGAATAGAACATTTTAAAAAGAGGATATTAAGTAAATTTACTATTATGTAACATTTTAATTTGTAAAACTTGGTAGGTAGTCATATCATAAAATAAAATTTTAAACAATTTGAAGCAGTTTGACTTTGTTTGTTGTTTTTATTTAATTTTATTTGAGCTCAAACTTTATTTGTTGGTTAGAATATGAGAGAGTAATAAATTTGAAGTGCCATTAAAATCATATATAATAGCAGATGAGATTAGCAACAGCATTATTCATCACCCAATATAATAGGATTAATTTAAGTCTTTCTTATCTGCCGCTGCTATTAATATTTATTTATCAACTATAGATTCATTTTTAAATCTTATATTTAAAAAATATGCTGACAAGAAGACTTTCATTTTGCAGATGCAGTTCTTGCCTCCGCTCCAACTTATTTTTCTCCACATAAAATGCTTTTTAAGAAGGGGAAACTTGGTACTTCTCTCTTTCTGTTTCATATTATTTACTGTATCTAGTTAATTAATTAAGTGCATGTATATATACACATATTTACTAATTTGAATTTAATGAATTGGAAGCACCCTGATTTTTTGTCTTAACAGGTTTGGAATAACAGACGTGCCGTTTGCAGTTTTACATGTTATTTGTATATAAAAATTAAGATATTAAGATGAGTAAATTACTATAACATTTTATTTCTTATATTTTGATTAATTTGATGTAAATAGGAGAATTTGGTCGAATTGATTAAAAGGAATTCCTGCAGCTTCAATAAACAAAATAAATAGTAAGCACTTTTTGTGGCAATATTATATATAGTTTGTTTTAAAAGTATTAATTTGTAAATATAACTTTCATGAGCTAAATCACTAAATTGCCGTTTCAATAAGCAGCCAGATAAAAAAAAAAGCGTATTGTCGTTTTTACATAAACTGGCCGACTGGCCTTAGAACAAATATGGCATCTATCTTTCCAGATAAAATACGGATTTTCTCTTGCCTACTGAAGAATACTAATCGGCCACAAATTTTCTTATGCACTTTATGGTAAAGGATTAATAGATTTTCTTCTCAATTAATCGTATGTGAAGGAGAAAGCATGCGAGTAACCACTGCTTTGAGGGGTCCTCCGCCGCGCTTCCTCCTCTACAACCGCCAGTGCCACCCTTTTTCATATCCGAAACGTTTCTTATTCAAGTCTCGTTGCAGTTTAAGAGAGCAAAGCAGAGCAAGTCTAAGAACCACTTGGCCGTCCGTTTGCATTTCGCTATTCGGTTCAGGATTCTTTTTAGGTCCCCTCATCGATGGACTTCATTCGAGGGTGAATCTTGTGGAGTATCAAAATGGGGCAATCAACTTTGGTCCTCTTCACACTAACTTTTGGGTAATAATTGAAATTGAAATCTTTATTTAGTTACTGTACGATATGATATATTTGCGAAGTTTCCTGCTACAAATTAATGTTTGGATTGTTGGTATTAGGTTCCTCCATTATTAGGATTGTTTTATTGCACTGTTGGGTTTCTACATCTCTTCTTGGATGAAAGAACACCTTCAAAGATTCCAGAAGGAAGCCCAAAAAAAGTAGCTGTTGCACTTGTGTAAGTATCAATTACTCCTAATTGATTGTCGATTATCTGCTTGAAATGAAGAAAGTTAAAAAGAGTTCAACTTTGGCACTTGCAACACATCCCCTTGTTTCTTTTTGGTACAGAGCACTTCTAGTATTCATAGAATTGAGCGCTGAAATGTATAAAGCTGGAGTAGCAGACAATATTGAAGCCTATATCTTATTTGCATTAGCAGAAATCATATGGTTTTCCCTGGACAGAACCTGGTTTGGCTTCGCTTTAGCATCCATCGTAGGTCTTGCTTGTCCATTGGCTGAAATTCCTATAATGAAGTAAGGCTGCATACTCTCCCATCAAAAAAAATCATCCGCCATATATATAACTGGGAGACTTACTGATTTTGTTCGATACCCCTTTTCAGGTTCTTCCACCTTTGGCAGTATCCAAAAGCAAATATTGAGATCTTTGGTCAGGTAATTAATTATGATACTAGATGGAAGCATTCTTTGCTTAAAACTACAATTATCTTGGAAAATCAGAGGACTTCTGCTTCTGCAGGGATTAGTCACTTGGACAATCACTTGCTACTTCGTTTATACACCATTTCTGATCAGTTTAGCACGCTGGTTGAGATCAGCTGTAGCTGCTGCTGACAAGTCTGCCTAGGAAATATGTTGGAAACTGGAATTTTTTTTAAAGCTACAAAAAAGAGGATTTAGGTGTGACCCTGTGGAGTGAAACAACCAGTTTCGGATCATTTTGAACTTTACCTCAACCGCTTGCCTAGGAGTTTAAGAAATGTCAATCCATCTTGCTTGCAGTGAACAAAACAGGGATGAATATTTACAAGTATGCAACTGTAAAGTAATAATGTGAGAGTAGAATGTTGATATGTTTCACTCTATTATTTACAAGATATTAGTTAATTCAAGATATTAAGTTTTGGACTAATCAATTGACTGCCTATGGTTTCTCTATGCTCTCTAAGTATTACATCTAAATTCTAGAGAAAGAAATTAATTACTCGTCTATTGATAAAAACAATAAATTTAACAACTAGGATCTGAAGTAAACATTAGCTGAAACTATTAATAAAACATTAACTGAAACTATTACTAGTCAAGAACAAATCAGAGATCTCTTTGATGAATTTGGATTCAGGGGAGCTCAAGTTTTCAGTCTTGAGATTCTTTATTGCTGAACTTCTAAGAAAAACTGGCAAAAGATTTAGAAAAACTTGACCAACAAAGAATTTCAGATGGAAAAAACTTGATCAACTAACTTCTAAGAATTCTATTACATCTAGACAATAACACTTAGCTTTAGGAGCTTAAGAAGCTCAAGACAACTGTGGAAGTTAAGTGACAAGCATAGAGCCATCAGCCGTGAAACAGGCTCCCAATTCACCTCTAACGTGATGAGATTGTGGTGTGGAGGACCAGAACTGGAAGGCTTCCACAGTAAAAAGAAGGAAGATTCGGTGAAGGCAAAGAGATATGCATTGTGAAGCTTTCTGACTAGTAAAAATAACAAAAACAGGATAAAACACGACGATTGTAAATAGAATCAAAATACTATTGACTTCAATGGCAAGGATGATCCAACAATGCATGTTAATTAATTACACTCAAAATAAAATACAAATTTGAATCAGATCAACAAAACATTCTGAAAAGGCAAAGTCATATGTGTGAATACATGAACAGACGCTGGAATTCAAGGCTGTCCTCTTGTTCCTGCATTGCAGGCTTTAAGTTGATTTGATATGCTCATGTTCACAGCTAAATGGCATTCATCATATTAGAAAAAGAACATGAAAAGAATGATAAACATAGACATGATAATTGATAGCAATCTAGCTTAAAGTGTATATGATATATCGAGAAGTGGTCTCTGTACATATGTATATGCACTAACACTATTTCCGAGATCCAATTCAATCTGCAATACAAAACTTGACTTAATCAACAAAGACAACATCTATGATCTCTGGGAACTTCTCCTTAATTGCAGCTTTGATTCCTGACCCAATGGACTCAGGTCCTGAATACCTCACATGGCAGTTCCCACTATCAACAGACAGAACTTCCGCACTCCCACCAAAGTTTTTAACTGCTGGTCTCAATATATCGAGATGACCATTCACTGCCTGCAGTTGCACAGAATGGAGAATTTGTTAAGATCATCAAACAAAATTCAACTAACGTGATAGTGTTATTCTTTTTCTTATCAGCTAGTGGTAGTTGAGAACGCACCTCAGCAGTTGTCTCCCTTTCTTCTTCGTCATATACTTGGTGGATGTCTTTTACTGCATCTCCAAATTTTTCCTTCAATACTCTTTCAATCCCCATTTTCATGGTGGTTGTTGAGCTAGGACAGCTAACACATGCTCCTGTTAATCAATTCAATGTGCAAGCAAAAAGATCAAATGAAACATTAAAATATGATCATTGATATTTTTTTTATTCAACCAACTAATGACAAATAAAATATGTTAAACAAAATATGTTCCTTATTAGGGTAACTATATATAATTGTAAATTTCAACATACATCCATGCATAGGCATTATCTGTTCAGTAATACCACATCCTTAAGTCTTTCATCTACGGAAAACAGATAAATTTTTAATGAATAAAGACCAGATATAGGGTAGAGGTGGCAAACTTAGCAACTGTCCATAGTTCATTTAATAACCAAGACACAAGGAGTCGTCTTATTGTACACTCAAAGCTGTAATAGAGGGAGAGAAGGGGAAGAGGAGGGATGGTGGTGGTTCTGGGTGGCCTTTGTCTTTTTTCTAGTACTCGTATATAAGGGAAAAGCATTAAAGTTCGTATTGGCAATCCTGTTTCTTTTCTAGTTCTACTTCATTGTGGAAGATGCAGTTGGATGGGCGGAACCATATATATATGTGTGTGTGTATATATGTATTTATTTCTTTAAAAATTAATATTTTAAAATTAATTATTTTAAAATTAATTTTTAATTTATTGTTTTGATAATTTTAATCTTTGTAACTGAGTTTAATATTCTAAATTTGCCGTTAAATTTTTTCTTTTAATCTTGATAAAATTTTTTTAAAAATAAATAGAAAAAAGAATTTGTTTAATTCGAGCAAAGATATTTGACTTTAATTCAAATAAAGATATTAGATAATTGTTTTAGTGAATTTTTTCTTTAACTTTAATTCAAATTAACATACCATACTTTAAATCAAATAAAGATTTTGTTTAATTTCATTTAAGCAAAAACAAAAGGATTTGAATAAAATCAATCAATAGTATGAAAATAAATTATTATATGATTAACATTAAATAAAATGTTAAATTTTATAAATCATATAATAAGTATATTTCACTATGTAATTAAATCATGTCACAATTATATTTTTCTATATTTTCAGAATGACTTTGATTAACTTACTATACATATATGGTCAGACATTTTTATTAGAATCTTCAATATTAATTTCATGTATGAAAAATAATAATTTCAAAATAAAAACAAAATATTTCTGTCAAAGAAAATAAAAAAAATACAATTCAACAGTAATATTAAAATACCACAGGTTTGCAAATATCATATTTGCATATGTGAAAAAAAAAGGGAGGAGTCAAACGATGAAAAACTTGGAGAGACGAAAAAGGAAGAGGCATATTCAAAATTATTATCATAATTCATACATGCATATATATATATATATTTATTTATTTATTCATTTGTTTTTATGATAAACTCGACAAACCAAACATTATTATTTAACTCTAATAAATTGGTAAAACTTATAAGAAAATTTTAAAACTTAAATTGTTGCTATAAACATGTCCAAATAGAATGAGAAAACCAATTAGATTATATCATATTTACTGTTTTATTTTGTTTGCTATTATAAAATTTAAGTGTGTTCACTTGTGGAAGACTAGAATAAAAATAGAAAATTATATTTTTAGAATTTTAAAAAAATAGAAAATAAAATATATGCTTATATGGTATATTTTTTTTAAATTAAAAAATAGAAAATAATTATTAAATTTTTTAATTTTAATAAAATTTTGAAAAATATAAATCTTATATTATAAATAGAGTCAAATTTTCTAATATGAAAATTTAAAATTTTTATGTCGATGTTAAAAAATAATTTTTTGCTTCTATTAAGTAAACATATTTTCTAAACTTTTTATAAAAAAATAATCTAATTTTCTTAAAATATTAAAAATAGAGAATAAAAAATTATTTTCTATAAATAAATAAACTTTTAGAAAAATAGTGAACGAATAGCTTTTTTAATTATAATTTATCACAGACAAACGAGAACATAATAATTTATACACATATATATATAAGAGCAACATGATTAGCATATCATTATTTATTTTTCCTCCAAAAAAAAAAGCATATATCATGATTTATTTAATTGGACAATAATCTTTAAATAAATAATGACATCAAAATAAGATAAAAATGGATTGCTCTTCTACATTTATCTTGAACGGCCAAAGCACTCATGAATGCTACGGTGAAGTGATTAAACTTAAACACGCGAAGGTAAAATGTAAAAGTCCGACAGCCGCATCTAAGCTTCTAAATTCAATAGTGTTTGTAGTTGTTCATTGAACTTTTATAGATTTATGAATGTGACCTGTGGAATTCCAGTAATCAAAGAATTAATCTTTACTAAGGTAGTCAAATCCATAATCAATTCCAGTAATCAAAGAATTAATCTTTACTAAGGTAGTCAAATCCATAATCAATTCTTTGATGCCCTGACTGACAACCAGTGCAAAAACCCAGTTAAAAATGGGTAAAAAATAGCCCGCCCAAACCCACTAAGAAGATATTTCTGCTACATAATAGCTCTGTGCTCTATTGATTTTTAGATGTCGATTTTATACCCTTAATTTAAAAAAAAAAAAAAAAGAAACAAAGAGCACAAAGGCCTCTAGGGTTTTCTGCTATAGGCTTTCTATGGTGGGATTGGACTCAGATTCTCAGCCCCAAAATCTCCAGAATAACACTCAGTCTGGCTTCCCCTTCACCAAAGGCCAAGAAGTGGAGGTCAGCAGCGACGACGATGGGTTTAGAGATGCATGGTACACGGCCACCATTGTGGATTCTCCAACCAAATCTGCTTCCAAGAAGAGAAAGAAAGTCCTGATTGAGTACAAGACTTTGGTAACTGAAGATGGGGTCACTCCTTTGACGGAGTCTGTGGATATTGGTTACATTAGGCCTCTGCCTCCCAAGGATTCAGACACTGGTAGCCGGGTTTTTCAGGAAAACGATGTAGTTGATGCTAGTCACAGAGATGGGTGGTGGACTGGGATTGTAAGGAAGGTTTTAGAGGGTTCTAGGTATAGGGTTTATTTTGATAATCCACCAGAGGTGATTGATTTTGATGGGAAAGATTTGAGAGTTCATTGGAAATGGGTTAATGACGACTGGATGCCGCCGGAGAAACAGGTATGCCGTGTGGTTAATGTGGGGAATTTATGGGTTTTTCGCCTCAAATCTCCGTTTTCACTGTAATTTGTTGTGAATTTGTTTTATTTCGTAAATAAGATGCTTTGTCTTTTTAATATTTATCAGGGTGCATGAGTGTTACATTCTGTTGAATTTATATACCAAAAAAATAATGTGGCCATCATTTATTAATGAAATATCTTTCTTGGAAATCATTTTGTTTACTCAATTTATGAACCTGATATGGTATTTGCATTCTCAATTATTTTCTTGCTTTTCTTTTTCTTTTTCTTCTTCATTTCTTTTTTGAATTTCTGTCAATCTTGATATATCTGTGTTTGACATGGTTTTTCCCTTCAATTCTATTGAAATCTTGGATCATTTTATATAAGCTGTGTCAATTGCACGTTAGAGGGAAAAAGTTTACCGTCCAGATTTGGATGCTAAGGAGAAACTTTCTTATAGGCCTACAGTGCATGAGTTGGATTGCGACCTGGAGTCTTTATAGGCCTGCTAAATTTTTCTTGTGCACATGCATAGCATAATTGGTCAGTTATTATGGTTTATGTAACTATTTCAGCCCTTCTTGTCTTTACATGCCTTATAGATTTATAGTTTTCTTTTCCTGAAGCACATAGGGTACCCACCTAAGTTGTGCTACTGCTTAGAGTAACCTGAATAAAGCTATTAAATTTCACTATTGCAAACTCCAGTGTCATTTTTCCCATGAACAGTTTTAACAGAAGATTCGTTGTTTCTGCTGTGCGATCTCTCTCTGTGTATATATATATATAAATGAGTATTTTATTTATTCATCTGTATTCTTTTTCTTTGACTACCATTTTTCACTTGAATTGTAATTTCACAGTGTTCCTTCTCTATTGTTGACATAGTTAAAGAAATATGCTATCTGGCTGATTTTGTACCATATGAATAATTTGGTTTTGTAATTTGATTTTAAAGCAAACGACAGGATCAGTTTTTAGCTCAGGCACAGCAGTAGAGGTGAATATTGACAGAGAAAATGTACGCGATATATGGTTCCCGGCAGTTGTCATTAAGGAAAATGGGGACAACACTTTCTTGGTGAAATATCAAAGCTTAGGAAATAGTGATGAGGTGGGGACAAAAGTTACTGTGGATTCCCTCCATATTCGGCCCATTCCTCCTCATTATGCGGATAGAAACTATGAATTGCTTGAAAAGGTGGATGCACAATATAACTTTGGTTGGCGGGCTGGAGTGATAACTAAACTTCTTGCTGGAAAGAGGTACAATGTCTTCTTTAAGCAGGGAAATGAGGACAAGGAACTTATTCACACAGAAATAAGGCCTCATGTGGAATGGATTGATGGCCAATGGATTTGTAAATCCAAGGTATGGTTTCTGTTTTGGCGCTTGGGGTTTTTTTTCTGTGGTTTTGGCTTTTCATGTTATTTGTGGAAAGTAATTAAAAAAAAATAACAACTTCAACCTTGTTTAAATTTTCTTCATATTGTTTCAAGTGTTGGCAAATGGCCATAAATTGAATCATCTTTAATTGAGGCTGGTCAATATCTTTCAGATTGATCCTTGCCTTTTCAATTTGGTCACTGTGGTCAAATTGTTTGTGTTTTTGTTTTTCCAAAGAAGCTTGTTACGTCAAATGATGTTTTGGATGTGCACCTGCGCTAGCTAATTTGGGTAGTAAAATGGCCATTCCTAGGTTTAGATCTCTCTTGTTATTACTTGGTTCTCCAAAGCTTACTTTTTGTTTGCACATGTGTGTGAATTGCAAGCTTTTGCTAAAGCAATTGGAACATTGCCATAAGAAACGCTACATGTACATGGTAAATTAATATGTTAAGGTTACATGTTGAATAAATTCATATAAAGTGGGAGGATTTCAAAAGATTTAGAAATAGAGCTTCTAATGACACCTTAAGAGCATAACTCATAATTTTCCCTGATTATCTTGTTTTATTTCATATTACTGATTCCCTAACTTGCTGAATATGCTTTATCTATCATTGTGTTAGTTTTATCCATACTTGTTGAATAAGTATATTACTTCTCTTGTGATAAACTTCAGCTACAGCTTTTGCACTTTTTGCTACTAGTAATTTTGAATCGCACAGTTAAGTACAACATTTAGAATGTGAACATAAAGTTGTCTTTGACTTTCTGAATGGGGCATCGTCTAAGAGAAGTAGAATGAGAAAGCACATGATCAGTTGTACCATATTTTCCTCTGGCCTGGGGTTTTGAGATGCTTCCTCACATTAATTGGCAGCGTGTATAATGGGGTAACTGAAAAAGATGTGTTTCTATTCGTCATTGGTAGCATAACTGACATAGTGGAAGCTAAGAACAAAGAGAGTATAGTAGCTATAACCCTGTTTAGTCTAAGAATGCCCAGAAATATAGAAACAACAAAAAATCGTTGAGCTAATGAATACCAAAAGCTTGGAAATAAAGAGACAAAGTTTTCTTTGAAATTTTTATTGAAATCTGAAAAATTGCTCATCACCTTCTAAAAGGCTACATTATACAGAGTTAGGGTTACGTAAACTCTTATTACAAATAAGGAAACTAAATAAATTGGCAATAGACTGCTAAAAATAGAATGGAATGCATACATAGAAACAGAATAATCACCAAGCTAGACAAAATGCTAAAATAGTGCCTTGATATAATATTCCTACCAAAATTAAATTAGAAAATAAATATATGCATATTTTTAGATTGACTAGGAATCTTATTTTCGTTTTCTTTGGCTTTATCGTTCTCTCTTGGAAAAAACTCGATTCCGAGTTTTGTAGTGTTGAAGAATCAATAACTGAAATACTAAATCAATGACAAGTTCAGTACTCCGTAGAGGTGGCAAATTATCTAGCAAATCGTCTTTAATCAACTCCTTGTACTCTTTGAATAACTGCTGGATTTTATTGGAATATTGAATGATTCCCAAATTAGATCACTTCTTGACGGTTGGTTAATTAAAGAAAACATTAAAATGATTTTAGTACTTTCAGTTTCACATATTTTAACAAATATGTTCCCATTGATTTGGTTAACTTTGTTGTTTGTAGAACTCATGCCAACCAATCTCTTTACCTCTTCCTCATTGATTATCGTTGTCATCATTTTTTACACCACCAGGAACTCAGCACATAATGGTGAAATATTAGGCTCTATCTCCTCACAATAGTTATCAAAAACTGATCGTAATTTTTCAATTTCCTCTATCTCATTATTATATTCATAAAAAATTGGTTCTAGTTCTTTAAAATAATTCTCCAAATAATCATCTTATACTGTTTGATTAGCAGTTTCAGCTTCATAAAAAGAGTTCACAACCTCGAATTCCTCATCAATTTTCAAATCTCCTAGAGGATCAAGTTTGTGGCTGCCTTCAAGAATCTAGTTATTTTGATCTCCCATGAGTTGCATTATATGCTTTTTTATCGAATTCATCATTTGTCTCGTCTGTTCATCCATCATCTGTTCAAGTTGTTGCTCAAGGTAGGCCATGTGATCACATTTATAAACCTCCTCTATAAGTTGTTGCCGTTGTTTTCGTGATGCCATAGCGGTCCAAGAATGAACACAATTTTGATACCAACTAATGGAGCAGAAATTAAGAACAAAGAGAGTACAATTGTTATAACCATGTTTAGTCTAAGAATGTCTAGGAATATAGAAACAACAAACAATCGTTGAGTTAATAAATACCGAAAGCTTGGAAATAAAGACAAAATTTTCTTTGAAATTTTTATTGAAATCTGAAAAATTATTCATCACCTTCTAAAAGGTTACATTATATAAAATTAGGATTGCATAAACTCTTATTGCAAATAAGAAAATAAATTAGCAATAGACTGCCAAAAATAGAACAGAACGTGCACATGGAAACAAAATAATCACTAAGCTAGACAAAATGCTAAAATGGTGTTTTGATATGATCTTTCTACCAAAATTAAATAAAAAAATAAATATCTGTATATTTTTAGATTGACTAGGAATCTATCTTATTTTCTTTTTCTTTGGCTTTATCAATAACTAACAGGATTTTGTTTCCAGGAAATTGTGATTAATTTTGATAATAAAAAGCAGTTAGGTGAGGCCCACAACAGCACTGACAATGCTGACTTGTCTGCAAAACTAGAAAGGTCAGGAGCTGTTGAAGGTTGTAAGACTGAAGAAAAGGCACCTTGTTCCACAAGCTTACAGAAACTGATAGAGCAGTCAATTCGTTGCTATGAAAAATCAGTTTCTCATGGCTTGCCTCCAAGCAAGAAGGTAAAGCTGGCTGCTCCTAATGGTTCTGGTGTTCGTTCATGTTCTTCAAGAAAGCCAACAGAAAAAGATGCTGCAGATTCCCCATTACTAGCTGGGTCATCACCATTAGTGGAGATTCCAATTGAAACATCAACTAATGAAACTCTTCATGGTTTAGCCACTCCAAGAACTCGAGGCAAAAGAACTCAACACTCGTACTCCAAAAGGCCCATGGTTGTAGATCGGGCTTCTGCTAAAACTGAAAGCCCTGCAGGAAAGAGAGCAGTGAGTTGGATTTCTTCTCTTAGTCCTTTATTAATTTGAGTAAATCCCATACTTCTGATTCAAGTAATAACAATAATTTTCTAGCACAGCATATTGGTCCACAAGATGGTCTGGCTTTGGATCTCTTAATGTCATATACTGAAGCTCTTCTTCTTCTTCTTCTTTTTTTTTTTTGTTTTTTCATTTATGAAAATAACATTGATTCAATTGTACCCTTAGCGAGCATAAAGAAATTAACTTGCCTATAACTGTAACTACTGGGAAGATTAAAGAAACCACCATGCTTAATGGGTTAGTTCAAGAGTTGTATTAAATTGTTTATATTGGTTATTCTGTATGCGAACAATAGCTTCAGTACGGTACATGCTTGCTACATGTATGCATTAAGGATGATCATCCTTCTTTATATTTTGAGTACACCTCTATTGACATATTCATTGAGTAAAACAATAGTCTTCACCATTTCAGTATATCTTTGTGAAAATATATTTTTATTTTTATAGTTATAACAAATATGCCATTTATTAAGATGTATACAATAGTCTTCACCATTTCAGTATATCTTTGTGAAAATATATTTTTATTTTTATAGTTATAACAAATATGCCATTTATTAAAAATCATTAAGAACATTTAATATACAAATAGCCATTTAACAAATAGCTAGTTGGTGCAAATAGGTCTTTCTCGCTGTCAACTTTCTTGTTGGCATTTGAGAACATTTTGTATACTAGCAGTTTTTGTTTGTTCCATGATCTAGTACACTTTTTTTTTTCCTTTGTTTATTGGATCACATTTTTTCGCGATTCACACAGAAGGCTAAGCTGAAGAAAGATGCTGAAGCAGCCCATCAAAAAGTGGATATTATAACAAGGAAAGGGAGATATACTAAATCACTATTTAGGAGTCCTTCTGCAGCAGGTATCATGCTTTATTGCTCTTTATATGTTGCATTGCTTATTTCTTTGTTTTAAAGGAAATTCCTATGAAATGATATCCCAATGCAGTGGATGCTGCTACTCAAAACATCAATGAAAATGAGGATAAAGCCACCGGTGAACTCCCTGTTATCATAGCATTACAGGCTACGGGAACGAGGAGTTCACACCTTGATGATCCTTCTCAGTTTTCTGGAGAGGAAACACTGAAGCTTATTAGGGATCAAAAGAAGAATTTATTAAATGATTCAGGAGTCAAGATCATGGTAAGCAAATTTACTTACAGATACATAAGGTGATTTTTCAGGGAAGAAATGTCTGCATGACTGTCAAGAAATTGCCAAAATTGAGAATCTACTATTATAAAAGATTGTATAGTAATAATAGTAAAATTGTTCAGCCTTTGTAAAATGTTAATCCATGTGCAGTGATACCATCTCTTAGTAAAGGTTATATTGTCATGCTATATCTTACTTATCTTATGTCATGCTAATTTTTCTAGGTCATGTCAATTCCATCTTGTTCTTTTTGTTCCTTTACCAGAATATTATGCTGTTTTTTTTTTTCAGGGACTCAATCAGCGTAAGCGTGGAGGAAGCAGTCAACGAAGAAAGAGGGGAAGACCACGTAAACTACTAATCATTAGCTCAAAGGCTTCAGAGACTGGTAAAAAAATTCAAACCACAATAATTAGCCGGATAATGGTCTATATTTTAAGATGCACAAACACATACTATCCTTTGTAGGTAAGGAGGACCATGGCGTTCAAGATGTTGCTAATGAATTAGTTGTAAAAGATCAGACAACTAATGAAGTTGAACTGCCAATACAGGCAAGGGTGAAGTCTACAGGTACGAGGGGTTTAGAAACTGAAAGTTATTTTTGGCCTTCCTATAAGTGATGCCCAATGCTTATCAAAGATCTGAGGATGGTTGTTGTGGGCGGCGTATACAGTTAGAAGAGAAAATTCATTAAAAGCCCTTTAATTTTCGAGCTTTAACAATTGAGCCTGCCAGAGGAAAGGCTATTCTATTGAGCTTCAAACCGTTTGATTTGAGGCAATCGAGTACTAATTTAAGAGGCAAGATGTAAGGCCATAATAGAAAAAGCTTATCCTAGAAAGATGATTATCTAATCACAGATAATAATATTTCTGTATATCAAGCATTTTGTTTATGAAATATATGGCCTTCTATATGTAGATATCAAGAATTGGTATTGAGGGGCTTAAAAAACTTAGAACTGTACAAAATTCAGGTGACATATATCTGCTGCGGTTAAATTATTATTCAGTTGCATCAAATCATACAACTCAGGTGCTCAACAGAATACGCATTCAATTGGAGGATCAGCAGCACAAAGCTTGAGAATTTCAAGGGTTTTTGGAAGAGTTTTGCCTTATTAGAATGTCAGTAGCAGAGAGGGAAACTACCAAATGAAACTGTGAGAAATGTTGGGCAAATAACTGAACCTGTCATTGAAAAAAATATAGAAAAACCGGAGATAACTTTCTGCGACACTCTGCTGTGATGAAATAAATTGAAATTTTATGTTAGCTTAGAGTGCGCTGACAGTTTTTTCAAATTTGGTCATGTATAATCCTAGATCCACTTTGTGGAATAGAATTTGAGGAATGGATAGAATTCCTGTGATCTCTTACTGGATCCGGTAACCAAATAGTTCTAAGATTCTGAATTTCCATTTTTTTTTTACTATGATTCTTTTCTTTTTTCGTCCAGCAAAGCAATTATGATCTAATTGAGCACCTGAGAGATCTTAAAAAAGAAACAAGAAATGAATGATGCACTGGACAATGCTTGTTATTTGAATATTGGGTGTGTTGATGTTCCTCCAACCCGTTCTCTTTCACTCTTTTTTTTTTCTGCTTTTTACCTTAAGGGAAACAGAAGCAAGAAAGTCATAACAGATGCATGTCTTCGCACTTGCACTCACAAATTTTTGGATCTACATACTGAAGCTCAGTTTGTAACTTTGTAGTTTCTCAAGTTGAATCCCAAGAGAAAACAGGTGAAGTTTCTGAGGCAGATTGCACTACAAAAGAAGGTGATATGACCATGGTGTCAAAGAATGTTGCGGATGATGATCAACCCTTGTCAATGTGGATTGGGGGACTGCATTCTGCTGCAAGTACTGAAGAACCAAGTAAGTTGCTTTAGACACTCACAGTGGACTCCCTTTTTTTAACAATTTGTTTGACTATTTGTTGTTTGCTTAGGATTATGCTCTAGCAAACCTAGTGGATGGAATGAAACAAAAGATAGGCATGTTGATCTAGCAGTAGTATCTTCTGAGACTGATGCCCAAAATGACAGTGTGCCGGATGGGAATCAGTGTTTGCCTTTTGTAAGGAGGTCGCTGGTTTGGAAAACAATTGAATCTATGGAAGTATTCCAAATCATACCACAAAAACCGCATTTTCATCCTTTGTTTGATTGTAAAGAGGAGTATCGTGAAGGATCAGCCATTGGCTTTATGGTGACTTTTGCCAGTTTGTTTGAGAAGATAACCTCACTGCAATTTCATGATTCTAAGACAATATTGGAGAGTACTTTGGAAAGTCTTCTTGATTTAGAGAGGCATGGATTTGATGTTACCATACCTCAGGACCGCGTGAATGAATTGCTATCAATTAAGGAGAGGAAAGAAGAGCTGTTGCATAAATCAAAAGATGTCGAAAAGCAGATAGTGGAGCACACTAACGAGAAAAGGAAATTGGATACAAAGATAAATGATATTGTAAAAAAGATTAAGGAGTTACAGGAAGAACTTGCTGCATCCAAGTCAAAGATGGAGACCAAAGATATGGAGATTGCCAACTTGCAGTGGAACTTGGATTCCATGAATGAAGTCATTAATGA
The DNA here is from genome assembly GCA_947685225.1 of Garcia nutans. Classification (NCBI taxonomy): domain Eukaryota; kingdom Viridiplantae; phylum Streptophyta; class Magnoliopsida; order Malpighiales; family Euphorbiaceae; genus Garcia; species Garcia nutans. The sequence goes on along the minus strand of CANTUV010000010.1, from coordinate 9,379,067 downwards.
TGCACGAAATACTTACAAAACTATAGCTTGTGCCCCGTGGAAATTACCCAGGTGCTGCTGAGTACCTGACAGTTTCTTCCCTTGTATATGTGGATTTGTAGGACAGTAGGACAGAGCTGACCGTGAAAGTTGTAGCATTTTGCATTATAGTGGTCATGAAATTGTATGTATGCTTACTCATTTCTTCTGTGTATTTATGTAACTAAATCTGTTGCTGGAGATGATTTTGTATGATTGCTGGTGATATATTTTCGAGTTTCGGCATTTCGAAATGATCGAAGAGCTGACTTTATCAGAACCGCTATTGGTAGTTTTTTTCTAATTTTTAACTGAATCATGTCTTCTAATTCGAAGGCAAATATTATTTGTAGCTGTATTTAGAGTACAAAGTGAACACTGAAGGGGAAGGTGGACTGGACTAGACTGGGCAACAAGTAATCACTACAGTCTACAGTTGCAAACTTGCAAGTCAATTACCATCAAAACTCCGTAAAAAACTAATTCAGGATTTTACTTCAAAAAGAATTGAGTGTTCAAATTAGTAAATCTCAATTCCTGCATGATAGGGAATATGGATTTTGTAGGTTCTTAGACTATAAATAAAAAAAATATTAAATTTCACCTACATTTCAAGTGAAGGTCTTTTATAAACTATATAAAAATTTGCCTAGTTTATATTATATTATTTTGATATAAATATGAATATAAAGAATTTGATAACTGGTAAATAAAAAAATTAAAGCTTCTACGGCTACTGCACAAGGTCCTATGCTATGCTGAGTTATTAAATAAAGAGTTATTACTTCTCCTCATGGTAGTACTAAATGATGTAGCAGAAATCAAATGAATATCTTAACTTTGTCTTGTAGTGGGCATTGAAGAAAGTACGAGACTCTTCCCGTCGCTATAACATTTCCTTTTTTGGAAAATTATATTTTTTGTATATTTCTCCAAAATTTTTTTTTAAAAAAATCAAGTATTTAAGTATTTAATGATTAAAATATTTTAAACTTATTTTTTTTGGTTTTTTTTTTTACTCTTTTTAGTATTTACGAACGGAGAAATAAAAAATTTGCATTTTGTCCAGTATTAATAGATCCGAACTGATTCAATTGATTAAACCAATTTAATTAAAAATTGAAATAGAAATCAGTCCAGTATGATGATTCGGTTAGCATTTCTGGTTTCAAAAATTTCATCTTTTTTTTCGTGGACCTGACCTTTAGGTTAAAAAAAAAAATCAATCACTATTAACTCGAGCAGAATGTTATACATTAGTCAATCTCTTCATAACTTAAATTTATAAGTGTAGACATAAAAAAACTTAATAGCATTAATCACTTGGGAAATTTATTAATGTATTTACTTCTTATTTCGATTTAATTTTAATTGGACTCCAGTTATAACTTTGTTAACTCATGATACTCTGCTTTACCAGTTCTAAAGTTGAGTCAAGTCCAAAAACTATGATTTTACTCTTATTTATCATCAAATTATATTTGATCAAACATTTCAAATTTATTTTTAAGATTCTTATCAATCATTTTAATTAATAACAACTCAAACAATAATATTAATTAAAACGCGTGCAAGATGCAGTAGTATTTATCCCAGCAACCATGTTGAAATTTTGGACTTTATGGATAATTTTATTTTGAATTTTTTAAAAAAAATATAAAAAAAATTAAAAATAATTTTAAATTTATCATATTTATAAAATATTTATTAAAATATCAGAATTTATAAAATATTTTGAACTTTTGACAAAAATATTGAAAAGATTAAAAATAATTTTAATCAGAATTTATAAAATATTTATCAAAATACCAAATTTTTATTAGTTTACAATGAATTTACCGTGAATTTATAATGAGTTTATAAATTTTACATATAAACTTATTATGAGTTTATAATAAAATAACTAAAATATTCCTAATAAAAAAGTAAAAATAAAAAAAAATTTGTGGTGGGTGTGATTTGCCTTTTATTTTTAGATTTTATAAATATTAGAGTGTTGGGACTTTTGACATTAATGGACTTCCTACAAATGTGGGGTTATAGGTCATTTTGTCCTTTGAACCATTTAATTAATATTCCATTCTTCTTCTTTCTTCTTTATGGATGCGGGAACAATCCCACTGCCAACAAACCATAATCGCAAGAAACATGTATAAACTATAAAAAGAAGACGACATATGGCTTTCGCTTTAGTTACCCTCCCCGTTCGGAAAGTGGAAAAAAGTTAGCCAATGAGCGAATTTGATACTTACTACTTTCAAAACTGGCCAATTCACTTATCAATGGAGTTAGATGGCCATACACTTTATCTTTAAAGCTTCATTATAATTGTTTGGTAAAGTCACCTATAAATCTAATGAATAACTTGAGCTTTCGAAGGTACTTAGCAGAAAACAAGTCTTTTTACCTGTGATATTTGGATTTGTAAAAATAATCTATGTATACATTTATAGACACACACACACACTAATAAACTAAAGATGATATAGTTTTAATTAATTCCTTCATACCAGTTAACCAATGATGATAGCGATTATGCCTTTTCTTAAATTATTTTAGAATGAGTGTACTAAAAAATTTGAGTGCAAAACATAATTTTCCAATAGTCGAAAAATAATTATTTTAAAATATTTTTCTCCAACTTTTGTAAGTGCCACTGATATTGATTTTTTTTTTATTTTGAAAAAATGTTTATTGTGATGATTGGTAATTGCTAAGTAGTTTATATCTTTATATGTTAAATAAATTAATACCTCTAATTTATTATAAAAAAATAAATTAAAATTAAAATAGGTGATAAAAAGGGCAAAAAGGAAAGGAAGAAAGAAAGCATAATTGGAGCCTGCAAAAGGCTTTATTTTTTGGAAGAAACGACACCTGCCGAAAGCAAATTTTTTTTTAACCAATACCGAAAGCAAATTTGATAATTGAGAAAAAGACTAATACTGAATCTCCGGACATTTAGAAGGGTTAGATGTTTCCGTAAATTATAGAAAAGTAATGAATTTTGGTGGACCGACCACATGTGAACCTAATTATTAACCCCTTCATACTTGATAATTATTTGAAAATTAAATTTTCTTGTTCCTTGTCCTAATATAGATATAATATTAAATTTAAGAATTATTTTATGAATAATTTTCATCATATTTATTGAGACTCAAGTAATTCTTTAAAAATATCTCAAAATATAATCTAACAATAAATCTACCGCTTTTGTATTAAATTAATATTTATATTATTATGATTTTATATATTCAATTAAGATTTATACAAATTAATACATATAATTTGTAATCATTATTTTTTTATTGGTTCATATATATATATATATATTTGATATAAAGCTATAAAGTCAAGGAGGAAAAGAAGGCATCAATGAGCCCTATCAACACCCTAAAACTTACAATTTCATCAATCACCATATTGAATTTTTTCAGAGTTTCATTAGCAAATTGAAGTTTTTTGTTTTTCTCTCTTTTAATTATTTGGTCCAAATTTTATTAGAATGTCCAAAATTTATTAATAGTCAATTTATTGGTAAAGTTCTTGTAGGATTTAGGTGATCCATAAAGATGAACTTTCAAATTTTGATTTTTTTCTGGCCCTTTAAAAAATTAAACATTTTTACTTGGTTAGAAGTTTAATTTTGGTATTTTGGTTAAATAACTACAATCTTTGGACATGAAACATTAAAGAATAAAACTTTATATTAATCACGCGCGCGCACACGAACGCACATATATATAATAAAAATTATAGTTCAATCTATGGACAATTTTTACCTTAATATATATTTTAATTATTATTTTCTTAAACTAATACTTTTAATTATTGGCTTTATTAATGATATAATACTTTAATTTAAATTAAAAAATTATGATTTTTTAAAAATATTTTAATTTTTCAAAAGCATATATTGTTTATGAATATAATATAGTGTAGAAATTAAACTAATTAATTTCTTAAAAAAGGCAAATTTAGTTTTGGTGAATTTTGTGTCAGACTCTTAACATAAATTAAATTTTGTTGAATTTATTTGAATGTGGTTAGGGATGAGTAAAATTTAGTTAGCCGATCGATTAATCAGTTAATTGATTTGATTAATCGACCATGACTATATATGGTCGATTTTGGTTATAAATTTATATAAAATTAATTTTTGATTCGATTAACGGTTAATCGACTTTTATCAGTCGATTAACCGTTAAACGATTAATATTTATATGTATATAATAATTTTTTATAGGCATACCAGAATTATTGATGGGGTTTACCATAATTATTTATGGGTTTATTTTTAGTGAATTTTTCATAAATCTTTTTAATTTTTTCTTTATAAATTCTTTTAAACCAATTAAAGATATATATGTTAATTAAAATTAATTTTTTAAAAATTTTAAATTAAAATATAATAAATATTTTTTTATTTTTCTAATCAATTCTATCTAAAATTTTAAATCATTTTAATTTTAATTTTACTTGATTCTATTTCAATTATATTTCAAAATATGAATTTTCAGCCAAATAGGATCTAAAATAACTGACGATAAATATAGGTTCGTCTTACTAAATACCAACTCAAATAATATATGCATCTATTTATAAGCTACATTTTTTATTGTAGATTTATTTAGTGCATCATTATATTCTTACGTTACGGATCTTTATTAATTAATAACTTAATTAAAATAAAAAATAAAAAGACTAAAACTTAGTATGATATATTATTTATAAAAAAATAAAAAATTACTTCATTAAAAATTACTTAATTTTATTATATATCTATACATGTATATATGTTTTTAAAAATTTTGGTTAAAAAAATATAATCTAATACTTTTAACCCTAAAATTAAATTAATCATATTTATTAAAATTAATATATTTAAATTAAATATAATTATAATATTATACATTGTCAAAATTATATATATTTTTATATTTAGATATCAAAAATTTTACAAAATTAAATAATAAACCCTAAACCTATTTAACTTTCTAAATATTAAGCATTATTTAGATATCAAAATTTTTTAAAAAAAATTATGGCAAACCCATAAATAATTATAGTATGCCCATAAAAAATTATGACATACACATAATATTTCTATTGAATTTTAGATCTTTTTCTACTGTTACATATTTTTTTAATTAACTATTACATACCTCTATATAATTTCTACATTTATATATTATTTTTGAATAAACTATTACATACTTCTATTTAATTTATAATTAATAAATTTTTTATAAATACTTTTCTATTGTATATATAATTAATTATTATCATAACTTGATTTATTTAATATGTAATTTGTATTTTTTAATTCTTTCAATAATATGTACTACACAATTTATTCAATAATATATACTACATAATTCATTCAATGATATATACTACACAATCTCTTCAATGATATATAATATATAAATAGTTAATTTATTGCATACTTTTATTTAATTTATAATTAATAAATTTTTTATAAATACTTTTCTATTATATATATAATTAATTATTATCATAACTTAATTTATTTGACATATAATTTATTATTTTTTAATTCTTTTAATGATATATACTACACAATTTCTTTAATAATATATAATATATAAATAGTTAATTTATTCTTACTTACTAAATAAAAAATTAGTTAATTTATTATTAACTATTTTAAAATTTATTAATTCGACATTGTAACATTCATTTTAAAAAATTAAGCTAATATATTTAGTTAAATGAATAATTAATTGAATCGACCGAATCAATTCGATTTAATTAACTAATTAAATTGATAAAAATTAAAATTTAATTAATTCGATAAAAAAAATTATGCCGTCGAAATTTTTGTTTAATTTTCAGTTCATGCCCACCGCTAAATGCGGTAGCTCCATCCGCCGTGTTATTATTATTTTTTCCTTTTTATAACTTTATCTTCTTCTTTTTTCAATTAGTGTTACGGATGAGCAACTTTGCTTTTGAGTTTTGAGATATTCATAAATTTAACTATCAAACTGATTTTTGGACATTTTTTATAGTTAGAAATATAAAAAATACAGTTCAAATTTTAAAATTTTTAACTGCTGGCAGTCTATCGTTTAGGGTTAATGGTCCATTATTGTGTGTGTGTGTGTGTGTGTGTGTATATATACTCTAATTTATTGGCTTCAATAATTGCAATTATTTGGGGCATTATTTTTTTTAAAGATATTCACACTATAAAATTATAATTTCATAATATATCAATAAATATTGGATTTTTTACAAAACTATCAGAAATAAAATAAAATAAAATTTACCTAATTTTTAAAATATTTTTAAATTATCAAAATTTATATTTAGTTTACAAATTTACCGTATTCACATAATTTATTAGAAATTTATAATCAATGTATTATAAATTTATTATACATATCATAATTTTCATAAATTTATTATATATTTTTATAAAACAATCAAAATTTTCTGATAAAATATGAAAAAAATTACAAAATACAATGAAGGGCATATTTTCCCTTCAATATGATATTTATTGGCTTCAAATATCAAATTTAGGACCACAAAATATCAGGTTACGAAAGTTGATTAAATTGAATGTATGACTCATCCACACATCTTCTATGTATAATAATAAATTTAAAGTTACTAATATCATATTGCACTATGTGTTTTCCTATAATATGGTTAAGTGTTTAAATTATTTATTATTATCTGTTATTTTTATTTATATATATGTATTTTTAAAAATATTATTTATAATCTTAAAATTTATTTTTTAAAATATTTCTTTAAAGAATATTAATATTATTTATAGCCTAAAATTTATCTTAATTTAAATTTAATTTAGGTTGGACCTAAATCTCTAAATAAGATTGAAATCAAGTTGAGATTAGTCTATTATATATATTTTTTTCCAGCGTTGATAATTTTTTAATTTTAGTTTAGAAAAACATGCGCACAACAATTAAAAATAATTCGTTTAAATATTAAATTAAAAATATTCAAATTATTACTTCATCAACCTATAATATGTGAATTGACAAGGTTATTATATAGGAATATTTATTTTGACACCCATCAATTCAGGTATGTGCTTCATGAATCTTAGGAACTGAATTAAGAATTATTCATCTGTTTCTTTATAATACAGGTATGTATAATTGAATTAGGAGTTGTTCGTATGTTTTAATTTATTTTCGTCCTTAATTTTGTGTGATTTCTTTGATTAAATGTTCAACTAGAGTTCCTTTATTAATCTATTTGACTATTTTTAGCTTAGATATCAAACTGTTTAGCTCTATTTCCATATAAAAAGGAGATATTATTATAATATTGTTAAACTTTGTTGCCATGAAAATCTAGATTTTTTTTATCAACCTTTTTTATAATATGGTAATTTCAGTCTAAGAAACTATAGATATATTACCAATTGATGCAAACATGAGAATTTTCTATCTTGGAGGAATATGACCGTATGTAGGGCCGGCCCGTTACTTTGGATTACCCCAGACAAATTAAAATTTAATTGCTTAATTACTTTTAAAAATGTCAATTTTTTTAATAAATGGGCTGTCTTCTTGCTCAACTTCCTTGGGAATGTATAATGGACCACAAATAAGAAACGGCCCATTTATTAATTTTCTTTTATGTGTATTAATGTAAATATATATATATACGTATATATGAGTGGGTTGCTCTCTAGATAGATTGCCCTAGACAATGGGCTGTCTGTCTGGCTTACCCTAGGGCTGGGTCTAACCGTATGTTACACAAATGTATGATTATGAGCTGAACCAAGCTATTGAAGTTATTGTGACCTTAATTATATGATAATTATATATATATTGTGACCTTAATTATATGATATATATATATATATATATATATATATATAGTGAGGGGTGGAGGGAGAGGGGGGATTGGGGAGGCAATGGATCCTCCTCTCCTCTTCTCCATGTGTATATATATATACATATAAACTATATAAATTATATAATAAATTAAAATATTAAATATAAAATAAAAATTTAATATAAATTGTGATTAGTTTAATAAAATTTAAACTATAAATTATAATTAGGTTAATAACATTAGAGCTATAAATTTATAATTATTAATCGGTAATTTTTTCTATATAAATTTTACTCTCTTTCGATAAATTTCTGATCGATAATTTTTTCTGTATAAATTTTATCCCCTTTCAATAAATTTATGCCTCATAAGTATATTTTATTTTCATCTTCCAATAAAATAAAAGTCGGTTTTGGGTACATTGATCCCAAAGTATAGTGCATAGAACTTGATTATTATTAAAGAAAGGTAATATGGCCAATTTTTTTAAAAATATTATTTCATATACTGTAATCCGTTATATGTATTCAGTCTTTTGCTATTTTATTACACCATAACATAATAAAGTATCAAAAAATATCATTAATATAGTCATAAGTTAATTACGATTGTTTCTATAAAATTTGTGATTATATATTTATCAACGTAGAAATAATATGATTATATTTATGCTTTTTCATTAGACATTAGGTATCGACTATAGCGAAAAGAACTGTGTTGTTTTCTTTGGTCTTAGTCACAAAATAAAAATAATTTTTTTAATTTTAATTATCTTTATTTTCTTATAGAAATAATTTTTTATTTGAAAAAATTTTAATATATTAATTTTTTTATTTTATTTTATTTTTATTTAATATTTTTAAAATATATTTATATATATAGTTTTTTATTCTTTTAAAAAAAATCCCTTGGATTGGAATAATTTGAATCAATTTATTACTTCTATTTTCACTACTCTGAAAGAAAACTCTTAACATAAATTATATATATGAAATTATATATATAAGAGAAAAAAGTATGAAAAAATATCCAATTAAATATGAAATTATATATATTTTCATAATTTTTAATTTAATAATAAATTTTATTTAATTTTTTAATATGAATCAGTTACATGTTAACGAGGTTGTATGTGATATAAAAAACACCCATAGCATCACGCGATATCATTTCTAGTTATTATTTAAATTGAACATCAACCTTTAATATGCATTCATAAATGTATAAGATAATTAAATTGATGAAAAATCCTCTCTTAGATTTGGTATATGTATACTCATATAATAATAAATTATTAAAAGAGAGATAATAAAAAAAATAATTATAGTTATTTATTTTTTATTGGTTAGGTGCACATGCACTAAATTTAGAATATTTTATTAGATTGATAGACATTAAATTAAAAAAATAGCTAAATAATATAATTTTTTACAAATTTAATTCTATAACCCATATGAAAATATTTAAATTTAATTTGAGATTTTAAATTTTTAAATAATTATTTGAAGAGAGAAATGTCAGGCTATAAGAGTCGATATAATTGTGTTCCAGAGGAAATCCAAATAATTAGAAACAGATAATATGGGACTAAAAAGTCTCACACAGCAATTGTATTAAATATCTAATAGCAAGAAAAAGACTTGGTCCAATTGCTTATAAAATTGAAAAAATTATATAAAAATTTTATTTTTTAAAAAATTTTATTTTATGTTTTTTACAATTTTGTAATTTTTTTTTGACACTTACAATTTTGTAATTTTTGATTTATAAAAATAATATTTTTTATATTTTTACACCATATATATATCAAAAATTTACTAAGCATATAATCAACATACACCAAAAATATATTACAAATAAACAGTAGTTTTACAAAATCTTCTATTGTACAATATTTTTTGTTCACAGTATATTTACATTTTTTTCCTCTTAAAATTATTTTTATAAATTTCCCATATCTCATTCAATTGAGATACTGCTACACATTTATCACTACAAAAGCCATCAGAAGACGATTCACACGCAATATAACATGTTCAACTACCGTAAAATTCAATTCAATTCTCTGTATGTTCCTTCCCTCCCTTCCACCACTGTTCCGGTTCTCCATTTTTGCACTTGATAACTTGATCAAAAGTTGGCTTGATTAATTAATTTGGTAGTTTTGTATAAGCTGCTGGTTTTCTGGGTTGTTAGTTAGTAATTAATTAATGGGCGCCAATCTTTTTCCTGACCAAGGCTTGTTTAATGGTTTTCATGCTTTCCTAGTGTGGAGATTTATTAATTAGTGCTACTAGTTTTTTTCATTCCATAATTATAAATTACTTTCCTATGGGCTTCAGTCTCTGTTTTATGATTTTAATTTAGTTGTTGCTTTGCTTTTATCAGCTATCAAATACTAGTTAATTTTCATCTTCATTTTTAGTTTCTTCTTTTTATTTTTCTCTTTTGTATATATACTGGTTCGATATTGAAGTTTAATTGTGCTAACTATACCATTTATTTTAGAGGATACTATTAACTGTGGTACGTTGTGTTAGAACTCGATTTAATTAAGCAATTTAGAATTTGAAGTTGACGTAACTATTTCATGACTTGTTCTTTTATTTCTTATTTTGGGCAACGAGGATTGACCGCTAATTAGGATCATTTAATGCCTCATCAACTGCCTTTTCTTCGTTGCATGGAGCCTTTATTTTTTTAATATATATATGTATATATATATATATATATATATAAATAGACCGTCTGCTAATTTGCAGGTTAAGAGAATAGAAAATGAAGAATTTCTCAGCTCAGGCTGAGGAGGAAAAAGAAGGGAAAGATGGGGTTCCTTCAACTGGTCCTGTTTATCGTAATTTACTATCCAAAAATGAATTTCCTGCACCCGATTCTGGTATTTCTACATCATGGGATCTTTTCAGGTAGTTCACTTTCCATTTTTCTTTTATAATTTTCTTCAAGTTCATCATAAAATTGTTCTATAGTAAACACATGTTGAGGTTTTTTATGGGTTTCAAGGGCTTATTTGACTATAAAGTTGATGTTTTAACAATGAACACGTCTTTGATATATAGTATTTCTGTAAAGAACTGTCCTGGAAACAAAATGCTCGGGTGGCGTAAATTTGTTAATGGAAAGGTAATTAATTTACTTTCCAGTTACAAAGTGAATACGTATGGATTTAACAGTCTTTAGTTTTTTATTTTTTATTTTTTTTTTAAATTCAGGTGGGACCTCATGTTTGGAAGACTTACATGGAAGTGTATGAAGAAGTTCTGCAAGTTGGTTCTGCATTACGAGCATCTGGTGCTGAACCTGTATGTCCATTTGATTAACTTTGGATGTGTAGAATTGGCAATGAAGTTCATCATTTCTTTTCTCTGATTTTTTATTTTCTTCGAGGATTTGTTGGAACTTTTCATAAAATAGGGCTGCCGAGTTGGAGTTTATGGATCAAATTGTCCTCAATGGATTGTGGCAATGGAGGTCTTTACAATTACATCTTGACATTTTCTTTTCTCATATATGTCTTGTTGGATCTTTAATCTTTTTTTCTTTCTATTTCTTCTTATTTGCTTCATGTAACCAACAAGGTTCTTCCTTTCTGTTTATAACTTTTTCTAGGCTTGCAATGCACATAGCTTGATTTGCGTCCCACTCTATGATACCCTCGGTAATGTTAAAATTTAATGTTTGCATCCTCTCTTGGTTGCATTGGAAAGCAAAAAAGACATTCAATTTTATTTCTTGCTTGCTTTCTGGTTTAAATGAAAGAATACCATGGAATTGATATGATCACTTATTTTTTAGTCCCCTGTTTGTAAACAATGTCCTTAGAATCACCGTTGATCCTAATTTATATTCTCAAATATTAGCAGCAGCTAATGGTTTTTTTGGAGATTAATCACTGAATATAAAATGTTTAGTTGAATGAGTTTCTTGGATACAGGTCCTGGTGCTGTTAATTTTATTATAGATCACGCAGAGATTGATTTTGTTTTTATGCAAGATAAAAAAGTAAAAGAGGCAAGTTTCTTGAAATTGACTTGCTCTAAGGTCAATTATATGTTCTTCCATATAATCTTGCAAATGAAAGCAGCTAAAGTTTCTAATTGAGCATATTCTTATATTTGCAGTTGCTGAATCCTGACTGCAGAGCTGCTACAAGGCTTAAAAGTGAGATTAAGCAGACAAATATTGATTTGCTGTTGCTAGAAGTGCTATAAAGCATCCTACTGAGTTTCCTTTCATTGTGGTTGCAGCAATTGTTTGCTTCACTTCCTTGACAGAGGAAGAGAAGGAAAAGGAAACTTTTTTAGACGTTAGACCGGAGAAAAATGTGAAATACACTAGACGGATTAGATTTTCGGAAGTTAAAGAAGCTTTGAAAAGGATGAAAGTTGGTAAAGCCTATGGACCAGATAAGATACCTATTGAGGTTTAGAAATGTTTGGGAGATATAGGAGTTACATGGTTGACATTTTTGTTCAATAAGATTTTAAGTACAAAGAAAATGCCTAATGAATGGAGACAAAGTAATTTGATACCTATTTTTAAGAATAAAGGAGATATTCAGAATTGCTCAAATTATAGAGGTATAAAGCTTATGAGTCACACTATGAAATTGTGGGAAAGAGTTGTAGGACACCGTTTGCGGTTAGATACTTGTATCTCCTCAAATCAGTTTGTCTTTATGCCTAGTCAATCAACTATGGAAGCTATTTTTCTTACAAGAGATTTGATGGAAAAGTATAGAGAGTTGAAGAAGGACTTACATATTGTTTTTATTAACTTAGAAAAGGCGTATGATAGAGTCCCTAGAGAAGTTTTATGGTGGGTTCTAGAGGGTAGAGGAATATTTATACGATATATCCAAGTCTTAAAGGATATGTATGAGGGAGCTACCACCAGTATCCGCACCGTGGGAGGGGATACTAAGGATTTTTCCGTTTCTATTGGATTACACCAAGGTTCAGCTTTGAGCCCTTATCTTTTCGCTTTGGTCATGGATGAGCTAACAAGACATATACAGGATGACATCCCTTGGTGTATGATATTTGCAGATGATATTGTATTAATAGATGAGACTCAAGCAGGGGTAAGCCAAAAGTTGGAGTTATGGAGAAGCACTTTGGAATCGAAGTGTTTTAAGCTAAGTAAGACTAAGACTGAGTATATGCATTGTAGATTTAATAGCAAGAATAGAAAAAAAAACAAGACGGAATAGCAGGGCCTCATAGTATTTATTTTAAATACCTTGTCTCTATTCTTCAAGAAGATGAGGGTTGTGAAGAAGATGTAAATCACAGGATTAAAGCTAGTTGGATGAAGTGTAAAGGTGCTACAGGAATTCTATGTGATCGAAAGAAGCCAATTAAATTTAAAAAAAAATTTACCGCACTGTAATACGGCCTGCGATGATGTATAGTAGTGAGTGTTGGGCAGTAAAATGACAACACATGAGTAAAATGCATGTTGCGAAAATGAGAATGATAAGATAGATGTGTGGTCATACTATGATGGATAGAATCCGCAATGAGTACATTAGAGAAAAAGTGAGGGCAGTACCTATTGAGGATAAGATAAGAGAGCATAGATTGAGATGATTTGGTCATGTGAAACGAAGACCTAGCGATGTGCCTGTTAGAAAAACCGAACAAGTTAGAGTAGATATAGCTAAGAGAGACAGAGATAGGCCTAAACTAACTTGGTCAAAGATGGTCCAAAATGATCTTATGATGTTACATCTATCAGAAGAGATAACCTTAAATCGTATTGAGTGAAAAAAAAGAATCCACATAGCCGACCCCAATTGACTTGGGATTAAGGCATTGTTGTTGTTGTTGGTGCTGCTTTCTGGTTTAAATGAAAGAATACTATGGAATTGATATGATCACTTATTTTTTAGTCTCCTGTTTGTAAACAATGTCCTTAGAATCACCGTTGATCCTAATTTATATTCTCAAATATTAGCAGCAGCTAATGGTAATTTTGGAGATTAATCACTGAATATAAAATGTTTAGTTGAACGAGTTTCTTGGATACAGGTCCTGGTGCTGTTAATTTTATTATAGATCACGCAGAGATTGATTTTGTTTTTGTGCAAGATAAAAAAGTAAAAGAGGCAAGTTTCTTGAAATTGACTTGCTCTAAGGTTTGAAGCCAACATTTTTAGCTGGTGTACCTCGAGTCTTTGAAAAAATACAAGAAGGCATGAGAATTTGTCATTATGTTTACATAAATTGGTATTGAATGATAGCTTACTAAGACTCAGCTCATCTGGTTATCAGGTATAAAAATGGCAATAGAAGAACTGAATCCTGTTCAGAGGCGAATTTTTGACTTTCTGTACAAATAGTAAGATCATCTTCTATTGATTCTATCATTTTTCTTTAACAAAGTGGTCTATTTTTGTCACCACTTGTAATGAACAGAAGCCAATGCTTTTTATATACTAATACGGTGCACAATTGACACTGATGCATCCGTATATTGTGTTATACAGCCAACTTTTTTGGATGAATCAAGGTTACAGGCAGAAATATGCTTCACCATTGGCAGATTTATTAGCCTTCAGGAAGGTTGTAGCTCATCTTGCTTAATAGTTGATTCCTTTGTTTTTTTAACCACCATAAACAGTGTCTTTGGCTGTGGGAACCTTGTCAGTTTTACAAGCTATCTATCCTGAGATTATTCCTTACTACTTGTTTACCTACAAAGAAAATATTCTCTCGCCTGACTTTTTTTGGAGCATTGATTTCTCATTTTAAATTTTTATATCTTTTTATTAGGTTAAAGCTAAGTTAGGTGGTCGTCTTCGACTTGTTCTGTCTGGAGGTGCACCCTTGAGCACTGAAATCGAAGAATTCTTGCGGGTTACTTGCTGTGCTTTCGTTCTCCAAGGCTATGGTAAAGAACTGCAATCATACTTAAAATTATCTGTAGACAATATAGAAAGGGAAGAAATGGAGCTCTAAGCTAATACTATAATCTGAATTAATTTTTAGGTCTTATTTATTATAAATGAACCCACAAGATTTTGTGGAATTCATGTTTGTTATAAATGAAAATATGTTTTATTTTAGCCTTGTAGTTTATGGAATTCAAAATAAAAAAGTTATATTTCAAATTCATTTATACCAAAAGAGAGGATATAGTAACTTGTATGTATATATATATAGATATATGTTGAATCATCAACATTATGGTTCTTTCAGGGTTGACGGAGACCTGTGGACCAGTGACACTAGGCTTTCCAGATGAAATGCGCATGTTAGGTGCTGTTGGTTCTGTAGCAGTGTACAATGAGTTGCGGCTGGAGGAGGTTTCAGAGATGGGCTACAATCTGCTCAGTAAACCTATCGCGGTGAGATTTGCGTAAAAGGAAAAACTCTCTTTTCTGGGTACTACAAGAATCCTGAACTCACAAAAGAATGCATGAAAGATGGATGGTTTCATACAGGTTAAGTAGCTTCTGTTTCTTGTTAAACAGAAATTGTTGCTAATTAAATTAAATTTCATGCTCTAAAAATCTTTTGGTTCTTCAGGGGACATAGGGGAAATTTCTCCAAATGGAGTTGTGAAGATAATTGACAGAAAGAAAAATCTTATAAAACTCTCACAAGGAGAATATGTGGCAGTTTAGTACTTGGAAAGTGTTTATTGTATCACTTCGATTGTTGATGATGTAAATATCTTTCCACTTCTTGGTGATTACATGTATTCTTTGTTCTGTTAATTAAAATGTGTTAATCTTTGATTTATAAATGTTTTCATTGTTCTCAAGATTTGGTCTACGGAAACAGCTTCAAGTCAATGCTTGTTGCAGTAGTTGTACTCCATGAAGATAACACTAAAAAGTGGGCACAGTCAAATGGCTATAAGGGTTCATTCCCAGAACTTTGTTCTCTTGATCGGCTAAAGGAACACGTCCTTTCAGAACTAAAGTCTGCAGCTGAGAGAAACAAGGTATGGTAGCATTTTGAGCACATAATTAGCACTGTTCTTTTTCTAGCTTTAGTCTGTGGTACAATGGTTTTCTATCTTTTTCTTACTAATTGTGGGTGTGTGCGCGCGAAAACCAGCTGAGAGGTTTTGAATATATTAAAGGAGTGATTTTGGAATTTCGACCCTTCGACATGGAAAGAGACTTGGTGACTGCAACATTGAAGAAGAAAAGAAATAAATTGCTCAATTACTATCAGGTAAACTAACCTACTTGCTTAATTAGCAAATAAAGTTTCTGCTTAATTAGCAATTGTTAATAATAAGATGACCGAGGAGCTCACAATTAGTATAATGATATTTGTGCAGGCGGAAATTGATGAACTTTACAAAAAATTGGCAGTGAAACGAGCTTAACCAGACATTTCGCTAGAATACTTTCGTATTGCAATGAAAATTTTTGTATTTCTGTGTTCAGTGAACACACAAGAATAATTTAATTATAAGGTATTTGTGTTTCTTGAGTGTGCAATTGTTTTCTTTGAGATAAGAAGTAGCAAAAGAGAACTACACAACAAGACCCAGTCTGTCTATAAGCTTTTGAAAAAAATTGGTCTTCAATGATAAACAACTAATTGGATCTTTTGATGATTTCAATATTTAGGAAGAAACACAAAGATTCATGCATCTGCATTCATGGATATTCAAACACAAAATTTATGTTTTTCTGTTTGTATTGAGAAATGGATTATTCAGATAACCTATATTAACGTGTCCGAACTTAAATCCAGAAGATATTAGATAATAATGTTTTGCATTTAAGAAACAAAAACCAGAAATCAACGGCAAGACTATATTATGCTTCAACATTAACACCATGCCTTGCCTTACCTAACCATTTACATTGCCACAGGAGAACACAGCAAAACGCAAACGTCTTAAGCCGCAGAGCACGCCATGCAAGTGTTAGAAAAAGCCCTTCATATAAAATGCACCCGCCGTATCTATGCTCTCTCAACGGCCAATCTCAAGAACCTGGCCAAAACTCAATTTCTTCAAAACAGTAACTTAGCTAACGTTGAAACGCGATGTCGTTTAACAAAATGATCTTCACCTGCGTTCAATCCAATCAAATTCACAAAGCGCAATACCTGTTCGATAAAATGCCTCTGTAAAACGTTGTTTCTTGGAACACCATGCTATCCGCCTTCAACAAAACCAAGAACTCCGGATAAGTCTATAAATGTTTCGTACAAATGCTGAGAGTTGGAATTATACCCAATGAATATACAATCTCAATAGTGCTGGCTGCAGTTTTGGAAAATTTTTTTATTGCCCTAGTGCCTCAAATTCATGTGCATGTGGTTTCCTTAGGGCTTAATATGAATGTGTTTGTTGGCTCTGCTTTGATAAGAGCATATGCGGCTGTCGGGAATCAAGTTGCATTAGGTAGAGCTTTTGATGAGATTCTGAAGAAAGATGTAACTTCTTGGAATTCACTAGTTTCGAGTTATGTGGAACTGGGATGCTTTGGTGAGGCTCAAAGAATTTTTTGTTTGATGCCTAAAAAGAATTTTGTTTCTTGGACTATTTTGGTAAATGGGTACATTGCCAATAACGGGATTAATAAGGCTAGGGATACATTTCGAGTTAGCTTGGTCAAAAAACCCAAACCAATGTCGCTCTCTCTGGATCTCGAGGGAAACCTCGAGCGTAAACCTCATCCTCCTAGCCCGAATGACGATCGTTTCACCAAAAAGGTGAAGATCTGAGAGGAGAATGGAACTGAGATTGATATGGTGCTGAAGTCTCAATCTGCAGTAGGGCTTGCGCGGTCTTTCAAAGATTGTTTGATGTCTGACAATGGTAATGGAGCATCGGGGGTGAGTAAGGGTAATGGTCTTGCGGACTCTTTTGGTGAAAAAATGGATCAAGACGAGATTCAGTCGGTCTCTGAAGAGGATCTCGATCCTTATTTTGAAAATATTGATAGGGATGGAATTTTGGATTCGGACAAGAATATTACCATTGATATGTCCGGGGATCACCCTAGGATTTTGCTTTCGAAGGAAGTTGACGAGGAGATTTGTCAGCCTTGGAAAAATGCCATTGTTATTAGACTGCTAGGCCGGAGAATTGGGTACAAGGCCTTGGTGAATAAGCTTGCCCTACTGTGGAAAACAAAAAGTGGGTATAAGGTGATTGATTTGTCTAACGATTATTTCATTGTGAAGTTCTTCTCTGAAGAGGATAAGCTTGCTGTTCTATTAGGAGGTCCTTGGACTGTATTTGGCCATTACTTAATTGTTCAACCTTGGAGTCCAGAGTTTTGTACTTCAGATGATAAAATTTCCAAAGTAGTGGCGTGGGTTAGGTTTCCTGACATGCAAATACAATACTATCACAAGAGAGTGCTAAGAGCTATTGCTACTGCTATTGGGAAACCAATTCGCATTGATTATAATACTGTGGGAGTTACAAGGGGTAAGTTTGCTCGCATTGCTGTTGAATTGGATCTTGGAAAACCTTTAGCATCCAAGTTTGAGATCGAAGGGAAGATTCAATATGTTGAGTATGAAGGTTTATATAATATTTGTTTTCATTGTGGGTGCTTTGGCCACAATAAGGATTCCTGTTCTAGACTTAATTCAGATCAAGTGAATCATGATCAGTCCATGGACTTGAACAACGCTGTTCCCCCTGTTCAACCCCATCATGCGCAGGGTAAGGTTTCATCGGATTCTCGTCCGGCTTGCGGGGAGTGGATGGTTGCTCCTTCTCGACGTCGACGAGTAGGTACTAATAAGGAAGCTAATACTAGAATGGAAACTAAAGGTAAGGAAAGAAGAATGTCAACATCTGGGTCGAGATATGGAATTCTTGAACATTTCACGGCCAAAAATCAGAGCTTTGCCAATGAATTATTTGTAGGCGATAATTCTGGCTCAAATAAGGTAGGTGAGGCGGATAAGGAGAATATTTTTCCTGGCATTATGGGATCTCAAGTTATTGTGGACATTGAGACAAGGCCTGTGTCCAAGCCCACTGATCCCAAAAAGAAGCACTCTACAGGTTCTATCCCAAAGAAAGTTATACAGAAATCTCCTTCTAAAAACCTTGTTCAGCCCAAAGATCCTTCTCTGGTGAGCCCGATTCGCATTATTCAAAGGCAAGAGCCCCCACTTTTACCTATTACTACTTCTCTTAATGAGGATCATACGGCTGTCTCTTTTAATGAGCAGGTTAACATCTCCTCATCCATACGGCTTCGTTCTAAGTCAAGAGAGGCGAGCAGTATGGAGAGGTCTGGTCTGGTGTTACGGAAAAAAGGAGCCATTAAAAAGCCGCCAGATCCTAAGAAAGGAGTGATGGGTAAGAAGGCTCATGTGGGTGGCTTTAAAGCTAAGGAGATCGTTGATAAGGAAGAGTTAATTCCTGTCCATAATATGATCTCTGAGCTTACTAAGAAGTTTGATGAAGAATCTTCAAAGTTGGCTGAGGGGAGGATCCCTGATATGGATATTGACGAGTCAGATTTCTCTGAGGACGAGGATGATGATCCCAGAGATCCCTACTTGTTGGATGATTAATGGATTTTTGTTGTTTAGCATGGAACTGCCAAGGCTTTGCTCAATCGAGCAAGGTCACTTTTCTAAAGGATATTCTCAGAAGACAGAAGATTCAAATGCTGGTAATTGTGGAGCCCAGGATCAGTGGGTTGAGCGCAGATCGTGCGATTAAGAAGATGGGTTTGCCTTTTTCTCATAGAGTGGAAGCCCAAGGTTTCTCAGGGGGTATTTGGATTCTATGGGACTATGGATGGAATGTTGATGTTTTAGTTAACAGTTCTCAATTTATTCATGTCAAGATTAGCAGTTTGAACTCTTCTCCTTTCTTGCTTACTGCTGTTTATGGTAGTCCTCAAGTTTGTTTTAGAAGGCAATTATGGAAAGACCTGGACAATATTGTGGGCTTTTGTTCTCTTCCGTGGGTTCTGCTGGGGGATTTTAATGCGGTTTTATGTCCTAACGAGCGGAAAGGATCAGTGGATGACTTGAGATACTGTAAAGTTTTTCGTAATTTTATCGAGGGGAATGGCTTGTTGGATTTGGGTTTCAGTGGACCCAAGTTTACTTGGAGGCGTGGTTTAAAACTGGGGAGGTTAGACAGAGCTATTGGTAACCAAAGGTGGCTGTCTTGCTTTCCAGATTCGGCGGTGAAGGTTTTACCTCGCACTCATTCAGATCACTCTCCCATTAAGCTTTCCCTTCGGTGTGAGAGTGCTTCTGATTCTAATATGGGGAATTTTAAATTCATTAATTTCTGGCAGAATAGAGATGATTTTAAGACGCTTCTGCGAACGGCTTGGAATCATAATATGCCTGTCATCTCCAATTTGAAGGAGTTGGCTTCTTCATTGACTGTGTGGAATAAGGAAGTGGTAGGTGTGATCAATAAGAGGAAGAATAGAGTCCTTGCTCGCCTTAAAGGTGTTCAGGCTGCTATGGACAGACATCCCTCTAATCCCTTGATCGATCTCGAACGTGAGCTTCTAGCTGAGCTTGAGCAGATTCTATCGGATGAAGAAAGTTTGTGGGCTCAAAAATCCAGGAGTGAGTGGTTGTCTAGTGGGGACCGTAACACTAAATATTTCCATTCTATTACTATGACTCGGCGGCGAAAGAACAAGATTTGCCAGCTGAAAGATTCTAATGGTATTTGGTGTGCTGATCAGAATGTTCTTACGAATTGGGTTGTGGATTATTTTAAAAACTTGTACTCTGAAGACAGGATGTTATGCCCTACTCTTGAATGCCCGAACCGTTTCAACCCCTTGAC
The DNA here is from genome assembly GCA_947685225.1 of Garcia nutans. NCBI lineage: Eukaryota > Viridiplantae > Streptophyta > Magnoliopsida > Malpighiales > Euphorbiaceae > Garcia > Garcia nutans. The sequence goes on along the minus strand of CANTUV010000010.1, from coordinate 9,358,412 downwards.
TGAGGATGATGTGGCTAAGTTAAATCTTGAGGTTTCCATTGGAGAGGTACATCGAGCTTTATTTGATATGAACCCTTCCAAAGCTCCCGGGTTGGATGGGTTCAATGCTTTCTTTTTTCAACATAATTGGAGTACTATTGGCAAGGATATTGTTGGTTTTGTGGACGGTATTTTCAGAGGCAGATTCTCGGTGGAGGAAATTAATAAGACCCTCATTGTCCTTATTCCTAAAATTAGTTCTCCTTCCACTTTGGCGCATTTTCGGCCTATCAGTTTGTGCAATACTATTTTTAAGCTGGTTACCAAAGTTATTGTTAACAGGTTGAAGCCGATTTTGCCTAGTCTCGTGGGTGATAATCAGGTGAGTTTTGTAGAAGGGAGACATATCACGGATAACACTATTATTGCTCAAGAAGTGATCCATTCTTTGAGAAGGAAGAAGTCCGGAAAAAAATGGATGGCCATTAAAGTTGATTTAGAGAAGGCTTATGATAGATTGGGGTGGGAGTTTATCAGTAGTACTCTTGAGTTGGCAGGGATTCCGGTTAATCTTATTAGCATTATTATGAAGTGTATTTCCTCTTCTGAGTTAAGCATTTGCTGGAATGGTTCTCGATCAGATTTCTTCAAGCCTTCGAGGGGAGTTAGACAAGGGGACCCCCTTTCTCCTTACATCTTTGTGTTGTGTATGGAGAGGCTCTCGCATATGATTTATGAAGCTTGTGATAAGGGCTGTTGGAAGGCTTTTAAGGTGGGAAGATCCGGGCCTTTTATTTCCCATCTTTTCTTTGCGGATGACCTTTTGTTGTTTGCTGAAGCTTCGGAATCGCAATTGGAAGTGGTCCTTAATATTTGTAATAGGTTTGCTGAAGCATCGGGTCAAAAGGTGAATATGGAGAAGACTACTATGTTCTTTTCATCCAATATCTCTAACCAGGAAGCTAGACAATTGAGTACGGCTTGTGGTTTTCGAGTCACCGAGGATCTTGGTCGGTATCTTGGAGTACCGTTAAATGTTGGTAGAAGTAAGAGGACATCTTATTCTTTCCTTTTGGAGAAGGTTCGGAATAATTTGGCGGGTTGGAAAGCTTCCTGCCTATCTCTGGCGGGGCGTATCACACTGGTTAAGTCTGTCATTCTAGCTATCCCTTCTTATATTTTTCAAACAGTTTCCATTCCTATTTCTATTTGTTCGGAGATTGAGAAGCTTTGTAGAGGTTTTATTTGGGGCAGTGCTCATGATAGCAAAGGGATCTCGCTTGTTAGATGGGATTCGGTTTGTAAGCCGAAGTGTAATGGAGGTCTTGGGATTCGTAATTTACATGAAGTGAATGATGCTTACTTGATGAAGCTGGTGTGGGGTTTTCTCCGATCTCCTAACAAGCTTTGGGTGCGTGTTCTTCGTGGTAAATACACTAAAGATAGTAATGTGTTTCCCGCTTAGCTTCAAAGTCTCCAATCATTCGTGGCTTTGGAGGAACATGTTGCGAGTTTGGCCCAAGGTTATGAGAGGCGTTTGGTGGGTAGTGGGGAATGGCCGCACGGTCCGTTTTTGGTCTGATCAGTGGCTTCCGGACTGTGGGCCTTTGATTAACTATGCTACTTCTTTTATTTCTCAGGAGGAAGCTAATAGGCCTATCATTGATTTCATTAGAAATAATGGTTCGTGGAAATGGGAGGTTTTTGAGCAGAAAGTGCCTGTTTCTTTGCTGTCCAGAATAGCGGCTACCCCTTGTCATATTAATAATCAGTTTTGTGATGAGTTTTATTGGGGAGCCTCCAGCAGTGGTGATTTTACCATGAAGACCGCGTTCAGTGGGATGAGCAATGGGATTGAGGCCCATGTTTCCAAGAGATGGAGACTTATTTGGGGTTGGAAAGGAGCTGAGAGAATCAGAGTTTTTCTGTGGCTTTTAAGCCATGATCGTTTAATGACGCAGGTGGAGCGGTATAGAAGACACTTGGAGATTGATACCACCTGTCAGTTATGCCTTCTTCATGCTGAATCATGTTTGCATGTGCTTCGTGATTGTGAGGTGGCTAGGAGTTTGTGGCGAAGCTTAGTCCCTGTCGAAATTTGGGATAATTTCTTTGCTCTTGGTGATGTTTCGAATTGGGTCTCGTTTAATCTGCAGCAATCTAGGCAAATCTCTGCTCAGGTTAAGTGGAACCAGATTTTTGGGGTTGCATGCTGGTTTCTTTGGAAGTGGAGATGTAGTTCTCTCTTTGATGTGCAATTCCAAAGGCCTTGGAACCCTCCTGATATAGTCATGGACTTCACACAGGCGATGGCTTGTGCAGGAAGTCATCTTAATGCAGAGAACATTCAGGCGAGAGAGCAGGTTTTGATTGGGTGGGAGGCCCCGGCTGAGGGTTGGTTCAAGCTAAACACCGATGGATCATATTCGCAGGTCACGAATTGGACTACAGCAGGTGGAGTATTGCGCAACTCGTCTGGCAGATGGGTTTCTGGTTTTGCCTTCAATCTTGGGTCTTGCTCGATCCTTTTAGCTGAGTTGTGGGGTTTATTCATGGGACTCCATCTTGCTTGGAATTCTGGCGCTCGGAGAGTTATAGCGGAGGTGGATAATCTTTTGGTCTCTAGTCTTGCTAATTGCCGTCCAGCTACTTGCTCGATGGGATGGAATTTGATCACAAATATTCATTCTCTTCTTAATAGAAATTGGGAGGTGAAGGTTTGTCACGTTTACAGGGAAGCCAATCAATGTGCGGATTGGATGGCTCATTTCGGGTTATCAAGGAATTTGGGTTACCATGAGTTCGACAGGCCCCCTGATGGTTTGATGAGTTTATTGTTTAGTGATTTTTCTGGTGCAACTTTTTTCAGATCTGTTGCTGCTTAATGCTTAGTTATCCCTTCTTTCCAAAAAAAAAATAAGGCTAGGTCTTTGTTCAACAAGATGAGCGAAAAGAATGTAGTATCTTGGACTGTGATGATTAGTGGGTATGCACAAAATGGGAGGTTTGGAGATGCCGCGAACCAGTTTTGCTTGATGGTGAGATCAGAGACCAGACCCAATCATTTTACATTTTCCAGTGTTTTAGATGCTTGTGCAGGGTGCTCTTCTCTTCTCATGGGCCAGCAAGCTCACGCTATCATATTAAAAGCGGGCATACCTGATGATGTTGTCTTATTGACTTCACCTGTTGATATGTACGGAAAAGAGGTGACATTGATGCAGCTTATAGCGTTTTTGAGTCCATGAAAAAGAAGAATACGGTTCCTTGGAATTCGATGATAGGAGGCTGTGATAGGCATGGACTTGCAACAAGAGCATTGAAGGAATTTGAAAGAATGATTAGGTGCGGTGTTAGGCCAGATCAGGTAACATTTCTTAAAATATTGTCAGCGTGTGCACACAGAGGACTAGTTGAAGAAGAAGAAAAGCACTTTGGATTGATGGAGGAAAAGTATGGAATACAAGCAGGCGGGGAGAATTACACTTGCATGGTGGACCTGTATGGGAGAGCAGGCCAGCTAGAAAAGCAGAGAAACTGATCAAGGAAATGCCATTTGAGCCTGATGAGATTGTGTGGGGTGCATTGCTTGGAGCCTGTGGTTTACATTCTAGTTTGCAGCTTGGTGAATTTGCTGCAAATGGAATTCACAAGCTGAAAACAAATCATCCTGTAGCTTATTCTCTGTTGTCAAAGATTCATGGGGAAAGAGGGGAATGGAATGGTATTTTTGAGCTGAGAAAAATGATGAAACCGCAACATGTTAAAACACAGAAGGCAGGGAGTTGGATAGCGTCTGCTTCAGACAAAAGATCGAGAAAATAACAAGAAGATTAACATCCATGCGGTGATTCTTATGCCATTGCCATTTTGCTGCCTGCTGCCGCAGGAGTTGATCAAAGGTGTGCTTTCTCAAATTTAATATGAAATGACTATTAATAGATGAAGCATGCAACGATGAATATGCTGTGAATTTAGATTGCTGCGCCAAGTACAGTATTCAAATCGCAGTAACACTTGTCAAAGATTATGGTGATGAAAAATGGCACCTCTTCTTTGACCATCATGCTCTTTGCCTAGTAATATGATAATTAAACTAAGCTTCTTACGCCCCAACTATTTGCAAAGAATTATAAGAAAATTGAATCATAGATTAAATTCATTGGAAAAAGAATTTATAACAACAATATCTTATTTCATTTTATTCTAAATTAGGATTCATTTTTTTATTTATTTTTGACCTGGTTGTATGCTTTATGCTGATTTAGAAGCAAATGTTTTGTCAAACATAAATGTGTAATTACCTGATTTCGCCTGCTAGTATTCTTCTGCATATATTCATAAGATTTGTCAAAAATATCTTCTAAAATAAAAATTATTTTCAAAAATATGGACCTTTCTTTTTCTCTTTTAAAAATACTTATTTTTTAACTTGTAATTTCAAAAGATACTTTTTTTAAGCGATATATCTTTAGCATACCTTCAGAATTATATATTCAACATATATTTGATATATTAGAAGTATATTAAAAAGTCTCCTAAAAAAAGTATATTAAAAATTGAAATATTTTTCTTAAAAGAAAATTAAAACAGTACTACACAGTGTAATTTCCTTTGCATTTATTTTGCTGGTGTGAACGAATTCGAAGCCCAAAAATAACTCTCATGACTCATACATCCATAAAACATATTATGTGATCATATCATGTTGTCTAAAATAAGCTTTTGTAAAAACAATGATAAATTACGACATCATTAAAATTTAATATTATTAACACCTCAATTTTTATTTGTTACAGCATGTTTAGCCCTAACTTATAAAAATTAGCTTATTAATATGTTTATAAAAATTTAAAATTTTGAAGTAATATTTGATAAAAATAGCTTATAAATATATTTATTTTTAAAATAATTAAAAAATATAATATTACATTATTAAAAAGTATTTATTGAAATAAACATGGATAATATGATAAATTATTTAGTTAAGAGAATGCCTATTGAGAACCTCAGAATTTTTTTTTTATAAAATCATTTTTAATTTTTAAAATTTAATCAAATTAATAAGTCGCCTCTATAAATAATCCCTTTAATATGTAAAATAATTTAAAATGTTTTTCACTTGCAATCAAATTTTTTATTTCAGTAATTTCCTTTGTATTTTTCATAAACCCAATAAAAAATAAAAATAATTAATTTTCAGATTCCCGAACAAAATGATCTTCTATTGGCAAATGAATCATCCAGTCATACAATTTTAACTCAAATTAAACGCAACCATATTCCAGAAAACTAATCTTCAAAGACACCAGACTGATGCTCAAAAATAAAAATAAAAATAAAGACATCTGGTTGGAGAATTTATACATTTCTCCGCTTATATCCGTTTAACGGTTTAGATATAAGATAAATCATGTTCAAAACGTAACTTACGAGTGAAAGTACCTTTGCCTCTTTCAAAAGTATATTAAGTGAAATTGGAACTCAACTATCCGTGTTGGTTTAGAGAATTCATACTATATTAATAAGTATTTATAGTAAACTAATTTCTGCTTCTGGCTAAGTTTTCCTACGAACCCAAACATAAAATTGAAAGCAACTTGCGTTTCTGGTCATCTCTGTCGCTGGAAATTGATGAAATATCGGATAAATTACAATTACCATCTTCGTTTCTTAAGATCATCAGGCTCTGCGCCAACTTTTTTCGCCTCGTCTCCATCATCTACATCTCCCTCTCCTTTTCCGCATCTGAAGCACCAGCTTTTCTATTTTCGTTAGGCAATAAGTGGCAGGCCGCTGTTCATATTGGCTGATAAAGATGTTCGGCTAGATGCGGCTGGGTTGGACATGTTATGAGAAGGCCCGGTTTTAGTCGATAGATCAACAGCGGCTAAAGATGGGATCATCAGAGATAACAGTTTTGCCCCCCGTGGGATTTTGAGCATTTTCACTTGTATATTATCTTCTGCGGGTCTCTGTTATGGAGAAGATACCGAGTTCAAAAAGATATATCCCGACAGCCGAGCAATGGTCGGCGGTAGGAAATTTGGGGCCTTCCACATGACAATGGCTGCTAGGATTTTAGGCAAGGGTATTTATTCAACGTAAATTGTTATCCTTTTGCTTTTTTAAGGGGTAAAAAAAGAAAAGCGGGAAAATTAAAATTTTTTTAACCCTATTCACATGCTTTTTAAGCAAGGAATATTATCAGTAATCAATAGAAACCAAGAGAATTTACTGCCAAAATGAATATATTTACCACAAACAGTAGGTCAGAAATAGCTAGGAGGTAGCTTGTCCATACTACCAATGAAACATGAATATCAACGAAACCGAATCCAAAAATAAATGCGGGAAGGAAACAGTAAAATAGAATGATGACGACTAAACCTAATTTTTCAAGAAATACAAGAAGCTTGGCCAGCTGAATGGGAGAGGTCCATAAAGGCGGATTTGCCATATGATAGCACCATCACTATCAACGTCTCAATTGTCCCGGGAGAAATATTTGAATAAACAAAAAATGTGGACATGTTTCATTTTCTGTTCTTGCTCTCTTCCTTCTCCCTCTCCCGCTTCCTGTAAAGCTTCTCCAGAGCTCGCTTGGCCTCACAATTTGGGAAGTTGGCTAACTCATAGTAGTGTGGTGCTATATCTACTAGCCTGTAGACAGAAGACTTTAATTACAAGCCTTATCCAAAAACAGGTTCCAAGTTTTAAAGAATTTAAATTCACCATTAAACACAACGTTAGATCCCACAAGACAAGAATCAAGGTGTCATAATCACAGGCTTATATCTAAAATGAAGTAAACATGTTAAAAGTAAAAAGGAAAAAGTGTCACAGGAATTAGAGACTAACCATTCACCACGAATATCTGTCACCGTACGAATAAAATTCCTGCTTGTTAGGACATACTCATTATAGATAACCCACTCTGGCTTATGATCCAGACAATTTGAAGGATGTAAATGAACCACCTACAGATGAATTAACCAAAAAAGAAAAAAGGATGAGGTCACCTATTCTCATGAATCGCATAACCAAGACTTTCATCACAATCTAGTTTTGGACGGCAACAGAAATGAGGAATTAGAAGTAAACTAACATACTTGGTTGTCTTTCACTGTCAGATAGTGCCCAGTACGTTCCAGATGAGCAACCTGCATGAAATAACCTGCTAGCATAGCTTTTCTTATGTTGACATAATAGTCGCGGCTGTTGAAGTCAGTGCTGCATAACTTAAGGTTAAACCTCGCCATAATGCGTACGAGCTGTTGTCTAACATTATCAGCAGCCTTGAGAGCTCGATGATTGACAAAATTTTCATAGCACCAAGATGGGTCCTCGTCTGTAATTCATTAGAATCATAAATAACATTGAAAACAAAGAACAAAGTTTTAAGATAACTAAACTCAAAAAAAAAACAAACACTTACCGTTCTGCTTGTACGCATGGTACACGTTCAACAGCGTCAGGTGATCTCCATCTATGTGCCCGAAGCTAGCCTTAGCTTCATCAGCAGCCTTTTGAGCCTCCCTAGGGCGGACAAAGCAATTTGGTACTAAAGAAAGAATTTGGTTATCACAGAAGAGACCCATTGTAGGTCAGCAGATGCATACAGGCGAGACGACACCATTTGCTTGATGAGATAATACTGAGAAACTGCAACTATCTGCATCAGCACTTACTTAGAATCTGATGGTGCATGCCAACCGGGGGCATGGAACCCATACAAGACAGTGGCTGATGACGACCTAATTGGACACAAATTCTTCAAATGCATGCATGTGTATGTATACTTTCATACACATGCAAGCAATTGAACAACTAACACCATGCACAGAGAGAGAGCCGTGCACATGCCATATGAGGCGATGCATCCAATGAATAATGCAACCCAATGGCATCTACTTATACTCAATTACTCATTTAGAACAGACTCGAGACTACTAACAAATGTGAGAGTAAATAATCATACCTGAAAGCACTGCAGAGAGTGATAGAATCTCATTTGAACAGTTAAATTCAGGACTAACGACCAGCATCTTTGCCATCTGAGGATCTAAGGGAAACTCGCTCATGATTTCCCCAAGCTTAGTCAAATTTCCATCATCATCTAATGCTCCCAAATAATTTAGCATCTCTAGTGCTCGCATTAATGTCTCAGGAGCAGGAGGGTCCATAAAATCAAAATGTACCAGGTCATCAATTCCAAGTTTCTTCAGTGTTAGAACTGTATTTGCAAGATTAGATCGCAGTATTTCTGGATATGTTTGAGGCTGAAGATCTTGTTGAAAACTTTTCTCTGTGTAAAGTCTGAAACATTTTCCCGGCTGAGTTCTACCAGCACGACCAGACCTCTGGTGAGCACTTGCCTTTGATATTGGGGACACCAACAAAGATTCAACTCGTACTCGTGGATTATAAACCTTTTGCTTTGCAAAACCTGGGTCAATGACATAAACAATGCCATCGATAGTCAAAGAAGTTTCGGCTATGTTTGTTGACACCACAATCTTCCTTCCAGCAGGACCGCCCTCTATCGATGGGGGTGGAGCAGGTTCAAAAATTTTCTGCTGCATGGCAGGTGGAAGAGTTGAATATAGAGGCACTACTTTCACTGGCCCTGCCTGGTCCCCCATATTACCAATTTCTTTTATTATTTTACGGCAAGCATCTTCTATCTCCTCCTCACCTGTGAGAAAAACAAGTATGTCCCCAGGTGTTTCATACATGTGTATCTGGACAACAGTCCTAATTGCTGCCTCAAGATAATCCCTTTCAGGATCCTGGGTGTAGAAAATCTCCACTGGATGAAGTCTGCCAGGAACTCTCATCAGTGGTGCATCATTAAAATAACCTTGAAACTTCTCAGCCTCTAGTGTTGCACTCATAACAACTAGCTTCAGATCAAGTCTATTTCTTAGAACTTCTTTAAGGAGCCCAAATAGCACATCTGTTGCCAAAGTTCTTTCATGAGCTTCATCAAGGATTATTACTTTATATCGTTCCAAAAGTGGATCAGTCATTGCCTCTCTTAAAAGCATACCATCAGTCAAATACCTGCCATAGAAAAGCAGAAAAATGTAGAAACATGCCAATTAATCTGAGCATCATAACTGACTAGCACAAATGGTAAAACAGACCAGCCATTAAAAAGTAGAAAAATGCAGGAACATACCACTCAATCCAAGCATCATAATTCACTCAAAAAATAGTAAAATAGTCATATAGATACAGCAGAAACAAATCATGAATAACTCACTTCAAAACAGTTCTTGCACTGCTACAGTCCTCAAAACGTATACTATAACCGACTTCTTCACCAATATTCACATCCATCTCCTCAGCAACACGTCGAGAAACAGACATTGCAGCCACTCTTCGCGGCTGGGTGCATCCAATCATCATTTTCCGACGTTTATCTGGTGTTTCCATGTCTACTGCTTCCAAAACAAACTGGGGAATCTGTAACATGAAGAAAGATTAATATATTTTCCTCTGTCCAATAACTTTTGACACATTAAAATTGCTCGTGCAACTATTAGCACCCATTAAATTGTACAACCAATAAGAAGCTAGAACATATCCTTTCCTAACATTAAATTTGCTTTATGTTGCATAGTCTAAGCCTTGCAGGAAGAATAGGAAGGAGATTAACAAACATACAAGCATCAAAAAAATGCATGAATATCTACACAAAACACAAAAAGAGGGGGACTTGGGGAACTTACAAGCCCCAAAACTCCGGGGAAACACAAATAATTTGGCCGCAAATATTGGTTTTCAATATTAAAAAATAAAATAGTTTATAAAATTAACAACTCACTAATGAAACCTAACCGTCAAAAACAATAACACCAAACATAAGCCAGTGAGCAGAGTAAGCCGGTGAGCAGAGTGACTATACCAATATGAAAACGCAGCAGTTGATAAAAATCATTAAGCAAAAGGGAAAGTATTAACCAACCAACCTGAGTAGTTTTACCGCTACCAGTCTCACCGACAAGAATCAACACCTGATTTTTCTTTAAAGTGGCCAAGAACTCCTCCTTTTGGTGCCAAACAGGCAGAGTCTTCCTCTTCTCTAATATTTCTAAGTACCTCTGCGAATATGGCCTCCCAGTCCATCGATTCACCAAACTGTTGTTGTTTCCGTTGTTGTTCATTGCCGTTATGAAAGTTGACGAGGGTACCCCTCCGCCGTTGGTTTTCGCTATCTTCGCCGAGACGGAGGTCTCGTCCACCACATCAAACAAACTTACTTTCCTCTTCCTCTCAGTACTCATCTAAATCCAATAAACCTAGCCACAAAGTTCAGTAGGGACCCGGGACTTGGTTCCGAATCGATTGATAAAAGTAAAGATATATGCAATTTAAAATCGAATGCCGTAAACCCTAGAAGAACTTAAGAAAAAAAAAATTAGTAGCAAAGCAGGGCGCGGGGGCGAGCGTGTTATATAGTGGTTGAACTTTCTAGATTTGCTAATTGGTCCCTGTATTTTTAATTTCGGCGACCGACAAAATCCCGTTTTGATGAGCTCTGAATCTACGCAATTTAGGCCCAGCCCATTTAATAGAACTCTGAGCCCTTGGCTACTTTGATCCTCGCATCCGTGGTTTTTTTCGGAGGATGATTTAAGATTTTTTTTTTCTTTTAGAAAATTATCATTTTTTAATTTTTTTTAACATTTAATATTTTTTTGAAGATTTTAAAAATATTTTATTTTTAAATTTTTCTAAAAAAATATATTGTATGTATTTAATATATTATATATTATAGATTATAGATTTGTATATTGTATGTATAATTTTAATGCACCAACAGCTATAATTAGAAAAAAAATATTTCAAAAGTTGAAATAATAAAAGTAAATATTTTTTTAAATAAATTCCATTATTTTTGGGCTTTTTACAAAACTGCAAAAAAATATAAAATTTTTTATTAATTTATAATTTTATTATATTTACATAGTTTATTATAAGTTGATCATATATATAATAACTTTTGTAAATTTATTATAAATTTATTATAAGTTTAATATATATTTATAAAATGACTAAAAACTTAGATAAAAATTCAATTAAATATCTCAACTATAATATTAGTAGCAATCAAATACATATAATTTTTTTTTATTAAATTTGGATCAAATAAGTAATTTAGTTAATGACAACTCAATTTGACATTAAAAGCTGCTTTGCTGACAATTGTTAGCCTCAAGCCCCTAATTTGAATATAAATCAAAGGTTCAATTGAATATTTATAGCAATTAGACAGCTATTTTTTTTTAGCAATTCAAATACCTTATTGGTTAACTTTTATATTTTCACAAAATTTTTTAAAGAAAAATGAAAAAAATAATTTATTGTTTAATTAAAAAATATTTTTATTTGAAAAACTAGAAAAGAATTTTCTATGCCAATTAGCTAATAGTTGAGTTTTAAGATACTTTTAATTGCTTTTTAAATATTGAGTCATAAAAAATATTGGAGCCTTTATTTCCTATTTTGATTGAATTGCTTTTTTCTTTTTATTTTTTCATACTTTAATATTTTTATTTTATAAAATATTTTTTATATTTAAAATTTCAGAATATTTTAGGTTGATTTTATAATAATTTAAAATTTTTATTTTATTTAAAATTATTATTTAATTATAATTTTATTTTTAATTTTAAAATATACATGTAAATATTTAGATTATGAAATATTTTACTTAATTATATTTTTGTATAAAATTATGTAAAAAAGAAAACTATTTAAATAATATATATATAAATGAAAAAATAGAATATAGAAAATAAGATTAAGTAAATATTTTTCTAATTTGTAAATTTTTAATTTGAAAAATAATTAAAAAATAAAAATTTTAAAAATCTAAAAACAAAAATAAAAACTAAAAAATGTAAATAAAAAATATTTTTTCACAACAAAACAATTCATAATTAATTCTTCAAATTTTATATAATTTAAAATATTTTTTCTATTATATTGTGTTTAAATAAGAATTATTGATTTTAACCATTTCAAACTCATTTAAATTTATTAGAATTTTTATTTAATATTAATAAATATCTTTATTTTAATTATCTAAATAATAATATTAAATTTAATTTAATTGTCTGTATAGTTAAAAAAAATATTTTAGTTATCTAGTTGCCGCTAGAATCATAATTAAAGTGTTTAATTTAACTTTTTAACTTATATATAAAATTAGGGTTTGAGACCTACAATTTAGGTGTTTAATTGAATATGAGATCAATAATTGTCAATAAAATATTTTTTAATGAGAAATTAAGTTATCGTTATCGAAGGTATTTATATGATCCAAATTTAATAAAAAAAATATTTAAAATAGTTAAAAAAAAACTTAAATTTCTAATTACTATCGGTATCATAATTGAGATTTTAATTCAATCTTTACCCAAAAAAAAACTTATGATGAAATATATAAATATTTAAAAAATATAGTAAAAAGGTTAATTGTCCCGTTTTCTTATTTGGAGAGCCCAATAAGCATCCGTTGAGTTTTGATGGTAAAAAAATATGCACATGGCCTATTTTTTTACAAAAGTCAAAATCAATTGATTTTTCACTGTTTCTAAAAATGAAGACATATTATATTAGAAAAGTGTTCGTATAATACTGTTGATATTTTTACTTAATGTATATATATTAATTTTCAGATACTATAGTAATTTTAAGTAAATAATCATAAAAATTGATGATCATAAATATTTTTATTATTTAATAATTAATTTAAATTTATTAATAATTATTCAATCAATAATTTATTCGTTTGTGCTCTTATAAATAAAATAAGCATTTATAATATTTCTATGGAAGAATTAAAATAAATGTAGTTTATAAAAGTGTCTTATATATAATAATAGTACATTCTCAGTATCCCAATTTATTATGATTTATTTATCTAGTTTAAAAAAATGTTCATGAAGATCAGTATAGTTTTATTAATAATATTATTTTTTAAGTTATTTTTATTAATATTTAACTTTAACTAAAAAATTAATGAAAACATTTGAAATTCAGAGTAAATATTACCCCATTATCTTTGAAATAAAGTTTTAATTAATTTAATAAAAAACATATATAGATGATATTATATAATTTAAAGTAATATGATTTTATGATGGATATTATCGTATTCATGCCTAAGTATTCTTATTGATTATTATTTACCTCAAAAAAAAATCTACTTAAGTAATCTTCATCAAATATTTACATGAATCTCTACAATTTTATGATAAAAAGTTTTTTTTTTCTAATTCTAAGCTATTCTTTATACAATTGATTTTTTTATTTAGCAAACTAATTACAAAATGATATTTTAATTAAAAATTTATCATGAATATACATTTTGTATTATCTAATGTAAATACTCTTTTTATATATATAATTATCATATAGACTTCCTCTATTTACTATTTTACATAAATAGTTGCTCTAACATGAATGCTAAATAAAATTTTAATTGCTTTCACTCTTTTAAAAAGTTACCACTATTTTTTTTAAGTCTCAAAAAGATTATTACTTTTTATTAATAGTATTAATTTTTTTACTTCATTTTTTATAACTATTCTTTATTAATACTTATCTTTTAAGATATATTTAAGTATATTTAATATAAAAAGGTAATATTTTATATATTATCCTTATGCTCTTAATTTTTATTAAAAAATAACAATTTTTTAAAATAAAGATTAAATTTTTTAATGAAAATGAAATGTAATATTTAACTCTTGTAATTTTTCACTCTAGTTGACAATAACACTTTATTAATTATTCTTATACCTAAATATTAACTAATTAATATATTTAATCTATACTCTTATATTATTTATTGTTATTATTATTATAACATATATTAATTCATCAAACCTCTCCTTATTCTTATTAAAGTTAATAATTGATTAACCATCGTTTTTTTTATATTGTCTTACGTGTTTCTGCATGGGATAATTAACTCTATAACTTCAATTATACAGTCATTATAAATATGTGCTTTAATTTACTTACTCGTACATTCTTTAATTAAATATGACTAAGTTATATACGCATATACATTTTATTATTTACTCTAATTTTTCACTTTATTAATGTTGATCAGTAAAAATAAATCAAACTAGTGTGTATATATATATATATATAATTTTTCATTATATGTCAAGAAATTATTTTAAAAAATTAAATTTATATGAAATTATCATATTAATTTTTTTATATCATATATTTTTATATATTATAATTAAAGTATCTATAAATTAATATATTTAATATTTTTTATATTTTTGAGTTTGTTGATATTTTATTTATATTAATACTTAAAATTATAATTTACATAGATTAAAAAATATTTTTTAAAATATAAATTAAAATTTAAAATAAAAGGTAAAAAAAATCCCATTGAAGCTTATTTTTTTTGAAAAAAATTAAGTTTAAAATAAAAGATAAACAAATTCCCATTGAAATCTTGAACTTTAAAATAAAAGGTAGAAAAAGTATCGTTGAAAGCCATTAAAACTAAAAAAATTCATCGGACAATAATTCTTTCTCTCTTTTTTTTTCAAATATATTAAGTCTTTCATTATCAAGTCTTTCAAAGAAATTTAATTATCCAAAATAACCTCATAAACGACGCTATTTTCTCTATAAAATTTGAGAAAAAAAAAGACACGTATCAGTAATTTTAATTTTATTTATTGTCAGTAAATGCCACTCAATATGTCAAAAGACTAAAAAAAAATATTTCAATAACCATTTTACCTTGTCAAAAAAAAAATAGAGGTAAGATCGACATTTAAAAAAAAAAGAAGTGAAAACCAATTATAGTCAGCGGCCGCTCAGAAATCCAAAGACTAATAAAAATTCTTTAATAATTACTTTACCTTGTGAATAACCAGAGGCAAGGCCTAAAACATAAGGTGCATATTATATCGTTAACGACGTTTATGATACTTGTGATATTTCTCCATATTTATTTAATGAGGTGGAATTGATTGGAGTATTTGGACTATCATAAAATAAACTTTTTTTGTTCATAATTATTACTGAATTGATTAAGAAAAGGCCACAATAATAATAATAATAATAATAATAATAATAGACAATCCGTTAGAATTAGCCCAACGGACCACCTGTCGTTACTCTTATGAAAGGGCAGAGATCCGATCCTCAAAAATATATTTTCGAAAATTGAACTTTTTAAAAAATAATAATAATAAAATAATAATAATAATGATGTACGATGAAGATTAGAGAACTCAATCTTTCGATTTTCTTTTTCATTAAAAGCATCGAATTGATGAGGAGACCAATAAGATTAAAGATGATATAAAAATGAGACCAATAATACTTATGCTTATTTATTAAATTTATAAAACATTATTTATCATGGGATTGAAAATTATAATTTAAGCAGTAGAAACTTCTTAATATTAGATTCGGTCGGATCAAAATATACTCTAAATCTGACATATACTCACCCTCTAACTTCAATTATAAAAATTCCATTAAAAAGTTCATCAAATTTTTTAAAAATAATAGTAAAAATTAAGAGAAGATTCTTAAATTAAAATTATTCAACACAATATTTAATTTATAAATATGTATGTAATTACGGCTTAGTTGCATGTATCTAGGAAAAGGGTTATTATTAATACTATATTATGGTATAAATTTAAATTTTGGAAAATTAAATTATGTATTTATTTAATTTATAATTAATAAATAAACAGATTTTATTTGGGTAAAAATGACATCGTGTGGAGAGTCAACGACCCATGGGCAAGGCATTAAATTGCAATACGCATTCATCTTGATTTTTCTTCAAATCAAAGTGTCCAACTGGCTTGGCCTAGAAATTAATGGAAAGGATAACAATATATATAATTTATCCAAGTAAAAGTGACGAGCACTTATTTAATTGATAAATGTCTCTCGATCGTTGTAGTCAAACTGCGGCGGAGCGTTCCGTGGGATAAAAAGATGATTTTAATATATAATATGATAATTGATAGATGATACTTATATTTTATTTTATAATTTCTTATAAGATTATCTCTCTTATTAAAATTTTAGATTATCCGCCTACCAAATCATAAAAAAATATTTTATTTATTTTATATATTATTTTTATTTAATTATTTTTTAATAATTTAGATTAATGATATATTATTAATTTTTTAATTTTTTTTATATGTTTGCCTAGTTAAAAAAAATGATCTCCCACTTGTCCTTTAAAAAAATTAAAAAGATCAATTAGAAGAATACATTTATAAATATTTTTTTAGATTTTTAAGTTTTTCGTTATAAGTTTGCCTGTTTAAAAAAAAATTGACCTCCCACCTTCACTTTTTACATACTTAAATAAATTAAAAAGATCATCTATAACATATTTAAATATAAAAAGAAGAGAATACATGAGTTCATTCTTGTTACAACTAATCAATAATCACAAAATATATATATAAATTGAATTCTCATCCTTTAATAGCTCGAAATTATTTTTTAAAAATATATATTATGTACCTTTACTATATAAAAAAAAGAGAAGTTATTTATTGCAATTAGATTTATTATCAGGGCAAGAAGTAGTGAAACCCTCATTACCGGCCAAGATTGTCTCTTCTTGTAAGCTTAGAGCACTCAAATCCCAATGCCTTGCCAATTTGACGTTGCACATTATTAGCAAGTTCAAATCTTGATTTATAATCATCACCATCATTGCATTTGGAAAGCCCAGATACAGTGTCAAGAAACTGAATACTGTAATAAGGTAGAGGGTTCATAAGAAAGAACAGAGGGTCAAGACACTTTGACCCACCTGCAGCCGTTCCATAACACATACTTACATATGCATTTAATGCTACAGGAACTATTTCATCACTCATTTCCGAAAATAAAGGACTAAACCTTAATAAATATGGTTCCCTACAAGTCGTTCCTTCTGGACATACTACAAGATCCCCTTGATTTAATAGCCTTTCCATCATCTTCCCGTTTTGGTCACGGTTACGAGTTAATCGGACGGTCTTGATTGGTGATAGTATCTCCGACATTCTACTCAGACTTTATGTGACTGCAGTGAAATTTTTCTTCAAAGAAAAAGAAAGAAATAAAGGGTCTAATAATATTCTATGGTTACAAACATAAAGAAGGCCTTTTTTAGAAATATAAGTAAATTTTGTTTTGGGGTCGAAGAAGACGAGGGTTTTGATATTGTGCAACGAAATCCAGAGAATGATAATATGGAAATAGAGATTGTGTAAGGGAGAATTAAGGCGGCAATGGTCCTGATCAGGGCAAGTATAAAACCCAAAAGGGACCCACATGAGGAATGAAAGGGTAGCTAATGGTGTCAGTCTGAAAGCTAGCCGGCCATCATGGAAAATAAGTGGTTTGGGGTATTTGTCTTTGGGTAGGTGTCACCAAACCCTCTAGTCTCCCTCTATCACCAGGTAAATTTCCTGTTGCAAGAAATTTCAACAATATTAATTAGTTTCAATAAATTAAAATTTGAAATTCTAATAAAAATAAGAGAACATTAATTGTTGAAGATTCTTTTTTCAAATAATAGTAATAATTTCATTTAAAATTCATAGTCTTAAAAATATAATTTTTTTATCTAATTAGATAGATTTAGACATTTTTCTATTATGAGATAGTTTCACCACTTATAATATTATTCAGACGTAATATGGTGATGTAATATCATATAAAATAATATCATAATATCAAATATTATATACAATGAATTATCTTCAAGTGAATAACAAAAAAATTCTTCTGACATAATATGGTGATGTAATATCATATATAATAATATCATAATATCAAGCATTCTATACAATGAATTATCTCCAAGTGAATAACAAAAAAATTCTCCTTTTTTCCCTCTGCTCCGAAATTATGATTTAAATAAAAAAATATATATATATTCTCTCTTTTTGCCTTTTAATTTTCAAAAAGAAAGGTGCTTAATTTGGTGAGTTTCTAAAACTGATCTTCCCATATGTAATGACAAGAAGGAAAAAAGTTTAAAAGCTATCTAACCTTGAAATGAGGGAATAATTCATGGTGGTGATTATGATCAAGACGCCTGTTAAAGCAACTAATGCCAATAACACCTTGACTGTCATATATCTTCTGCTCACCAAGAATAATCTTCTCTAAAACTTGAATGTCTTTCTTTTTCTCTTCCATGAGTCCCACAAAATACCCACACACAGACTTAAGCTTTCTTCCAACTACAAAATCAATCTCTAGATAATCACTTAAGAAACTCTCAATCATTACTTGAAAAAGCTCACTGACAGCTACCTTTCTTCGTCTTCCAGAAAGAACTTGGGCAAAACAGCTCTTCCAACTCTAAATTTGTCTTTCTTAATTCCGAAGAAGCATATCATAACCATGGTCTTCAAGCCCATTTCTTCACTTACTAAGGAAATAAAAGGGTATAGAAGGAAAAGAACAAAAGCCCTTAAAATGTTGAAGATTTGTTTGATAAGGGACCCAAATAATATTACATATTGATGACGGGGCTACCTCTTGGGGGGTCCGCCTAGCTCTCCGAGCTCGGTCTCGGATGATGGTTGCGCTCGGTCTCCAACCTATAAGATAAGAGAGAGGAGAATCGGACTCCGCCGGGGGAGGCTCTAATGTCTAAGTCAGAGCTCGGTATGTATCAAAAGAGTATGTAGAGAGAAGAGAGGAGGAGAGAGAGCCTTTTTTACCTGTGGGGTCTGCCCTTATATATAGATGGTATGTAGGGGACAAGCCTGCTGTGTCAAAGACTATTTACAAAGTTGTGCTGATGCACCTGCTGTGTTAGAGGATATCGAGGAAGCTCGGGTAGGATGAGAGTATACCGAGCTAAGGTCCAGTCTACTTGAGAGCCCGTCCAAAGGGTGATTAATCATGAAGCTTGGTTAATATGCTCGGTTAAAGGAGGAGTAGTACCACTAGACCCCCTCAAGTTATCTGACATTTATGTTAGCTGTAAAGGTGCCACACAAGGGAGCTTGGTCTAGCTTCGGGTAACTATGCTAATCATGATATAAAGAGGTTGTGCTCGGTGCATGAGCTAAGAATAGTACTCGATGCACGAGCTAGGGGGAGTACTATCATTAGTCTCCCCTTGGTCATTTGACATTTATGTCAAACTCAAGTGTATTGCTTATAAAGGTCAAATCAAACTCGGTCGGGGGCAACAGAGAGGCCGAGGCACACAGAGTAGAGTTTGTATCACTAGAGGGGCAAGGCTAGAAGAAAAAGGCCCAGTCTCCTAGGAGTAGTAGTACCACCGGCCCATCTGAGAAGTCTTGGCTTTCTATACCAAGGAGAGTGGATGAATATTCTAGAAGGACACATATCAAAAAAGAAGTGAGGCGATGCTTCTAAAACCGAGGTAACGGTTGGGCGAAAGTTGAAAAGATGGAACATTTGCCGCATTTAAAGGGGGACGTCGGTTCACATGCCTGAATAAGACTTTATAAATAGAGGGTAGTGGAACAATATTCGGTATATAATTCAAAAGAAAGAAGCTCGGTTCGTCTGGCTAAGAAAGGTTTAAGAGCTCAGTTTTCAGAGATTATTGTTAAGTTTCTGCTTTGTATTTAGAATTCTAGTAGCAAAATGGTGTGAACAGTTATCGACGTGGCTGCGTTAGAGGAAGGAGGAGAGGTGGGCTCTCCAAGTGTGCTGGGGGAGGGAAATTATGCTGAAACTAGGCCGGTGATGACCGAAATAATCGAGCCAGAGATACGAAAACATCTTCAACTGGTGGATGAAGAGGAAGAAACAATTGAAGTCCAAGAGGTACACCCGAGCTCGGAGAAGGCTCGGGTGAGAGACACAAATCCACTCTGACAAAGGTAAAACCGGTTGGAATACGGCAGAAGTATCAAATACTGAAGGAGTACAAGATGCTTACTTAGAAGAAGATGTCCGAGCCTACAACACCCTGCCAGAGCACCAAATAACAATCTATGAAGAGAATCTGAGGTTGAGGTATGGTTTTCTCTGCGCCCCTTCCCTCTAGCTTTTCTAAATTACCACAAGATCGCCCCCAGTCAGCTGAGTCCAAAGGCATAGCAAACAATCACAGAGTTCAAGATACTATGTGAATTGCTCGGGGTTGAGCCTTCTCCAAGAGTGTTGAGTGTCTTCAGCGTGCTATGACTTTCCTCTGGAGCAGACAAGGATTTTTTGTACTTATAAGAGAGGTCTAAACTGGAGATGTTCACAGGAAAACCGAACTCGATAAAGGCTTAGAAGGATCAATTCTTCATTTTGGAGAATAACTGGGGGTGGTTCGGTTGCCAAAATATCTAGTGGGTGAACCCCAGCAGAGAACAAGTAATTAGGGGAAGGCTAGACTAAAGCGAGCTAGCTGTGTTTGAGACAGTGGAGTGTGACATTCTGAGAGAAGAGGAATGTCAAGACACTTATTAGGGAGTATCTTCCCCTTGAAAGGGCACCGAAGAGAATTCGACTAGAAAATCGGACAGGTATGCTTTATGTTTCGGTACTTGGTTTTTGCTTAAGATTAATGTATGAAGTGTGTTTTTAAGTGTTTGGTTATAACTTGTGGCTTGGTTGAACAGAGAGGGGCTTGGGGTCGGCGAGCAGAGAACTCAAATGCTTGGCAGAGAAGGAGGCAAGAAGGGAGGCTCGAAAAAAGGCGAGGATGGCTGAGCGAGCAGGCGAGAGTAGTTTCGCTCGCGAGCACCCGAGAGACCTGACTACTGGGACCAGTCTGGCTAGGGAGCAAGAACTTGCAGTGGACTTGGCTCTTCTTACCTAGATACTGCCAGAGCCCGAGCCAAACAGGGAGGTAGAAGGACACATGCCTCACAGAGGAGTAGGTGAAGACTTGTCTCTGGGAGAGGTGGAAGAATCGTTAGCCCGCTGGTACAGCAAGCTTCAGTTAGTGGAGACGGTTAATGAAAAGCTGATAGGCCCACACAGTACCCCGCATTTCATACAAGATGCTGGTGTTCAAAAGGTTCTTGGAAAAATATACCAAGCAGTCTTAAAGGAGAGGCGCGATGATGTGCCTATGAGCTCGGAAGATATAGCAAAAGATGTAACGACCCCATCTGCACAGTCTTAAGACAGCTAGTCTATTGGACCTTTTCTCCCGTAGGTGGACCATAGTCCTAGCCCTCAACCTGGCAGGCCGCCACAGTACTGGACTGCTCTCGCAGGCCCTCCAGTAGAATTTGTTTATTTGGCTCCCAAAGGAATCGCCTTCCCGGATCGAACACCTGACATCTCCCTTATGAGAGCCAGCGAGCACAATACTTATGAAATGAACTATTTTTCTGATTAATGAAGTCTTTCTTTTGCAACTTGCTTTCAATACTTATGTTTGATTGATTTGTTGTGTGATGTGGTATGTGAATTACATATTTAACTTGGTCATTAATCGAGCATTGGACATACTGTGTGATGTTGACATGTTTATGTCATCTGTTCAATATGCTCCAGCACAAGGTGCATAGGAAAGTCTCATTAATAGTGCCTTGGGCACGATCATATGGTATGCTCGGTTACACTGGGCATTCTGGAGCCCATATACCAAGCGGTCTATTAAGCATGGTAGGGTGATTAAGCAGAACTTTGCATCCTGTTATGCTATAATATGAATTTTGTACATACACTTTAAGAACTTGTAAAATAAAAAATGAATTGAAAGTTGTAAAGCAATTACCTGCCCGAGGTATTATCCACAGTGGTCGGTTAGATGATCTGCTTTGAAGTTCGGCTTCTAGAAGAGTATTTTTGGCATTTATGGCTCAGGCAAGAGTTGTTCGAGCTTTCTCTTTCCAATTAGATTCTTGACTCTGGTAGAGCTGCTCGAGCTCTTCTGCTTTAGCACATTCTTGGCTCTGGTGGAGCTGCTTGAGCACTTTTGGTTTGAGCAGATTCTTATCAAAAATTAGAGGTGTCAGTGCCTCTCTTCATTGCCTCGATATTTATGTCAAGTAGTCTTTTGAGCTGGGTTTCAGAGGGCTAACAAAGCACCTAACTATATACATTGATATGTCTTTGATACAATAATAAAATCAGATAAGAGGGGTTTGGGACCTCATATGGAGGGATGTTACATAAGTCATCGAACTTATAAAATTGTACAGTTGAATACACATTGGAGCATTCAATGAGAGCATTAATGCCCAGTTAGAGCGCAGAAGTTCGACCCAACAGAAGGGGCTATAACAAAATGCACGCGCAGGCGCTATAAGCAAACTGGTAAATTATAGAACATTAAGTGTTATGATATCGTAAATAAAATAAATGTGCGAGAAGACGTTAAGTAGCTTGGTATTATAAATGAAAAGCATCTTATATTGCTCGACTTTAATTGTATTCATAATTATTATTAGCTCATTTGCTTATGGTGAGCTCGGTTCGTTTAGTTAGATGTGTTGATGCATATATATTAATATGAAAAATAGTAATTGATTGCTTGTTTGATGAGCTATGATGTGATGAAGGGGTTAAGAACTTGATGCGCAACTAGGGCACTTGTGAGGAACCAAGAGCTCGGTGTGCGATCAAAGCACTTGTAAGGAGCTAGGAGCTCGGTGTACAACTAGGGCACTTGTAAGATGCACATTCAAAATGCGATTAATTTGGCACAGCTAGGACGCACTTATGCACGGTTAAAGTGTGATTAATTTAGCGCGGCTAGGGCGCGCTTATGTACGGTCAGAGTGTGATTGGTTGTTGCGCAACAAGGTCACTATAAGGCTCTTTATGTAAGCCATGTTGAGCTAAAAGTAATTGGAGAACTCAGTTGAGCTGTTCGATATTTGAGCGATTGTGCGTTGCATTACATAATTTAATAAATTGTAAATACTATATGCATTCATTATGAGAAAAATTAGATAATCATTGTATAAAATGATAAAGTAGAGCACAGCCAGACTGCTTCTTGCAAGAACCGTGGGACATACCTGATACTGCCTCTGCTAGGGAATAGTTTGCCCACGCTCACTGCACCACTAATGACGGGACTACCTCAAGGGGGTCCGCCTAGCTTCCCGAGCTAGGTCTAGGATGATGGCTGCGCTCAGTCTCCAACCTGTAAAACAAAGAGGCGGATCGAGCTCCACCGGGGAGACTCTGATGCCTAAGTCAGAGCTCGGTATGTATCAAGAGAGTAAGTGAAAAAAAGAGAGATGGAGAGAGAGCCCTTTTTATCTGTGGGAGTCTGCCCCTATATATAGATAGTGTGTGGGGAACAAATCTGCATGTGTCAGAGAATATTTAAAAAATTGTGCTGATGCGCCTGTCATATCAAAACTATATGTCTGTTATGTTAGAGGATGTCAAGGAAGCTCAGTAGGATGAGGGTGTACAGAGCTGAGATTTAGTCTACTTGAAAGTCCGTCTAAAGGGTAATTAGTCATGAAGCTCGATTGACATGCTCGATTAAAGAAAGAATAGTATCACATATATTGAGTAGATGGCATTAATAAAAGAAATTAAAGAAACCTTCAACATCTATCAATCAAGTCGACTTCATTTATACTATCAAGTTAGCTATTAGTACATTGAATATACATAATTGATATGAGTTTAACATCCAATTCCAATCCACTTACTATGAATTAACAAAATAAAATTATTTATTGTCAGTGAGAATTGCTTTTCAATGAGTACTATATTTAGTACGTAATCCAAAATATTTACTGTCAATTAAGAAGAGTACTACGACAGTCAACATTCTATTCTATTTTTGTTTTTGAGAAAATTAAAAAAAAATGGTGAAGGATGTAATATTTTTTTTTTGGTATACCATTTGGTACACTACTACGACAGTCAACATATATATTGTATAGTGGTTATCAATGAATTACAGATTGCTTCGTTGGTCTGCTTCGTGTCAAGTATATATATATATATATATATATATATGCATACCTAGGTTAGATTGGTTAGTCTGTGGTTATCAGCTTATACACATATATCATTTTTCTAAATCAAAACAATTAATTTGCTCTAATGATTTTATTAAAATTCCTATAGCAAGGAAATTATACAGTGAATTGGGTGCACTAATTAAAGAAAAATATTTTTTCCTTTTCTTTTATGAAATTTCTAGACATAGAAATTGAACCTCCCGCCTGGAAAATGAGTTAAACCCATCATTTTTCACTTCAAAGTATATACAAAATTCTATCATGTACAATAATAGGTAATAATTTGGAGTTTCAAAAAAAAAAGTAATAATTTGGAGTGTTGAAGCCAAATTCAAGTGATATGAAGTATAAACACAGATATAATATGATACGGATATGTTAACATAACAGTTTTTAAAAAATAATAATACGACATATATAGAATATATTTATAGAGCATTCGATTGCATTAGAATTCGAGAAAAATTGATAAAATAATCATTTTTTTACCAAGAATACTATATTTTTTTACAAATAAATTCATATAAAATAAAGTGTCGAGTCCACTAAACTTTATTAACTAGTTGAAAAAATATTATAGTAGGGAGAGTAGAGAAAATTATTTTATTGGAAAAAGAGATTATAGGGGTCATATGTCAAAAGACAATTATGATCTTACTTTTGGATGTGATAAAATAAAAAATATTATAAGGGTAGTTTAAGTATTATTTAAACTTTTTTAGTAAAGTTTGATTGTAACCGGACAAGTTAATATTTTTTTAATCTCTTTTTTCAGTATTTTATTATATTTTTCAAACACGGTAATATAATATTTCTCAATAAAATATAATCTTATAATATATATCTGTAAATATATTTTCAGTAATCTACCAAACGACCTAATATATATATATATATATATATATTAAAATTATAAAAATATAATGAAGATAAATACATATTAAAAAAATATAAATTAGTTCATTTGTATATTAATATAATCATACACACATATACGACATATATGTTTTAAGTTATAAAATATAATGAGAGATAAACATGTATTTAAAATAAATATATATTAGTTTATTTATATATGAATATAATTATACAAACAAAAAGAATTTTGTAATAAAAAGAAAAGTTTTTGTAATTAAGACTGATTATAATTATCTAGCTAGTAATTTATCAATATCATATAAATTAAATTTTATTTTAAAATATATTTTAAAATATCCAAAAATTTCTTAAAATGTGTCTCTATCATATTATGTGTGTGTGTGTCTTATCCGTATTCTTATATGTTTAAAAAAAAACACATACAGAGCCATATGCAACACATGTCGAGCACATATTATTGAGTGCTATCCATATTAGAAAAATGTCAGATACCAATATTTTATTCTAATTAAAATGTGAATGATTCATAGTTCAAGCCTCTTTTTTTCTTTGAAAAAAGGCTCATGATATTTTAATTATAGCTAGGTTAATTAGTTTGAGAAAAAATTATGTTTGGTGACGTTTCATTTTCAATCCACATACATGCTTCCATGCTCTATATATCATGATTAGTAAGATTATTAGTGGACAATATTAACTAATGATAACTGCTCTGTTTAGATTATGATAAATTTTTAATTCTAGATGTACGAAGGGTTAATTAGCTATACCCCCTTTTATTAAGAGAAAATTAAACAAACTTCAAAGAAAGGAAGTTTTTCTATTTATAACTTTCCAATAACTTGCTATTTTTTTCATAAAAAAAATTCTGAAGTAACTAATACCATACCGTTATACCCACACACGAGTGGTACGGCCGTTCGGGTTCCACTGTCGTTATAATTATATGATTAATTGCGGTTTTGTCATTATAATAGCTATATATTTTTTTTTATTTTATATTATATATATTAATTACAGATAGTGATAGAATCTGAAAAATTTAGCAAGGAGATTAAATTAAGGGACCCACTGGAAGACCAACAAATTGGTTGTCAATGGGGAAAGAATGGATCAATTCTAATCTAATAATTTGTTAAATTGGCTAACCAGTTTAGACTGCTGCATTTTTTCTGACTCTATCATGTGCATAAATCATAATTTATTGATTATTTCCAGCTAAAAGTCTGATTATGAATACATCAGTGAGATTTATATAGCTATTATAGCATTAAATTTCATCCCTGATTTTCTCCTGTCTCTACTAGTTAGTGCTATAAATTTCATGATCGACCAACTTTTTTTCTTTTTCATTTTATACTCTTGCCGCCATATATGATATATGATGACTTTTCTTTCAATTAGAATTGTCAGTACTTGATTGTTACGTGCATTTTAAAAATGTTCAATTCACATACATTTATTGAAAGAAAAAAAAAAGAACATTGCAACAAAGCTAATAATCATATAATTGAGTTTTTTATAATACTTTTTAAAAAAAAAAATGGGCATCAATGTACAATATATGACTGGGAGAAAGGAAAGACAGTGGCATAAACTTGCCAAAGAAAATAAGTGAGAATGGGCAACAAAAATATGCATTAATTAATTGTTATATTAATATTATTATTTTATATTGAATATATTTATGAAAAAATATATACTCCCTCCATTTCATTTTAATTATTACTTTAGTAAAAAAATTATTAAATTTTAAGTGTCACTTTTATAAATTTAAGATACTATTAATTATTAAGTTTCAAATTTATTATATCTCAATGATATTAATAATGAATGATGATAGAATAATTAAAAATGTTAATTAGATTATTTTGATTAATTATTATGAATTTTTTTTATAAAATTTAAAATTTATAATTATTATATTAGTATGTGTGCTTTATTCTTATATTATATTTGAAGTGAAACGGAAGAGGTACAATTTTTTTCTTATGAATACAGATAAAATCTTAGATTATTATAGAAAGATAACCCGATTGTAAAAGACTCCTATTAGATTATAGCGAAGCCATTACTTGATGGCATTAGGTGGTTGCTTGTTAGATGTCATAAGGGGCCCTTGAAAGTGTAGGTTTGGCCCATGAAAGTTAAGGTTTGACTGGTTATATAGTTCATGAAACACGTTCTGCTTTTTGGAAAATTCTTGTACGTTTTGTCTTTGACCGCTTGCTTTTTCATATGGTGTCTAATGCAGCGAGTGCTTCAAATTTGTAGGAACCTTATTTATTTATTTATTTATTTATATTAATGTGAAAGCAGATTTAAGTTTAATAATAAAATTATTCCATTCGTCCCTGAAATCACTGCCTTTTTAACTCATGTATATATATTAAAAAAATATTAAAATTTTTAAATAATATATAAAATTATTTTTAATAGACTAAAATACTCTATTAATTTATTAATACTATACTATCACTTTATTAATTAAGCTATTAATAATAAGGTATAATTTAAAAAAATAATTAATTTTTTTATTATATAAAGTGATAATTTAAGTGAAATAATTTTTTTATATGACATTGTTTTCATATTTGATATTCCAACATTGTTTTCACATTTGATATTTCAACATTCCTTTGAGTTTGTCGCTTTGTTTCTAAAGGTTTGAGTCAAAAATCTTTTAAATCTGTTGAGTTATTCATCAAAATTAAAACTTGTTTTGTCAAAAATTTAATATTACTATAAAACATAATTTAATAGTAAATATACTTTTTTTAATATTTCTAAGTTTAATCTCTCTCTTTCCATATTATAATGTTAAAAAAAAAAGACAAAACTTTAACAATTATTCTTTACTTATTGCGAGTTTCTTTCAAATTAAAAAAAATTCGAGACATTATCTTAATAATTTTTTTTTATTAAAACCAAAAATTATATTGAAAAATATTAATGGATGCCAACTTTAAGCAGTAATAAATATTTTTTTCATCCTGCTGAAATACGATATTTTCCATATAGTATTGAGGGAGTACTATATTTTTATTGAGATCTATTTTATTTTTATTAAACTTTGTACAATAATTTTAAAATATGTATAGTTTTTATTAATAATATTGAAAAAAGTGATTATAATAAATTTAAATAAAAATAATACATATTTCAATAAAAATTAAGTTAATTTATTATTTAAAGAGTGTTAATATGACATTAATTAACAGAATTCATTATATACTATTCTCTCCATTTATAAATAATTATTAATTTAAAATGATAAATTTTATTTATAAATAATTATTAATTTATAAAAATTAAAATTATTTTATATCTTTTTTTTAATTTATTCTTATATAATTATCAAAAAAATATTATTAATAGAATGAATAATAAATTAAGGAGAATGGTAATTTAATAAAATGGTTATATAAAATAAATTATTAAATAAATTTATTAAATTTTATATAAAAATTTTAAAGTGTTAATTATTTATTAAATTGCACACTAAGAGACCTCGGAAAGCAAACATAAATAAGGGTTGAAAAGGAAGTCCAAAAAGTTTGTTTATCTTGAGTTGAAGATTCTGCGTATTCAGAAATTCTTTGAA
Source organism: Garcia nutans (assembly GCA_947685225.1). NCBI lineage: Eukaryota > Viridiplantae > Streptophyta > Magnoliopsida > Malpighiales > Euphorbiaceae > Garcia > Garcia nutans. Next base: position 9,329,993 of record CANTUV010000010.1, on the reverse strand, counting down.
AATGAGTACAGCATTAGCTTTTTTTTGAACCATCAGCATTAGCTTGACGTTTTGAATAAAAATTAATATTTTAAAATTTAGCAATGATCTGTTTAAAATTATTCTAACATGAAATGAAATTCATAATTCATATACACTACGCTACACGTGGAAGATAAGACAAAAAGAGTTTTGCTGCTGATGCCGAGCACGTACGGTTTCCTACAAATACCTCGGAAAACGCGCATGTATGTGCCTCTAACATAAAAGCCAAGCGCGAAACCACCATGCCATAAGTGCTTTTATTACTACAAAAATTGCTCATTAAAGGGGACTGCTTGTTGATCAATATCCTAATTCAACAAATTGGTCTTGCAGGATCGGCTTCTTTATATTTATAGGAATTCTTTTTTCCACTAAAACAACGGAAACAACTTATATTTTATGTATACAAAAAATCAAGTAATTGCAATGTTCATTGAATTTTCGGATCAGAAAAGAAAATGTTCATTGAATTTAGTTATTTTCTCGAAAAATATATCCTATATTGTCGATAAATTAACTTTTGCAAGATGGGTTTGTTGAGGATATCCATCAATCATTATGAATAAGAGTGGCTTGTTAATTTATTTTCCATTGCTCCAATCATATATATATATATATATATATAGCCTAAATTTGCAGTGTTATGTGCCTATCATAGCAATTTCACCCTTGCCAATAAAAATGTAGATAATTAATATATATATCATGATAATTCATGCCCATTTCAGCCTTATTACTTCATTGCAATTTTCAATGTTATTTTAACTTTGAAATGTAGGTACCCAATCTGATCTTCTTCCACATTAATTTGAACATTTCAATAGAAAAAGATTATACAAGCGTAAATAGTACAGCATAAATAGATATCCATTAAAATTTTAAGGGGGAGAAAAATCTAATATAAAAAAAAAGAAGATAAACTTAATGAAAGTAAAAAAAACTCAAAAATTTAATATCGTAAAATTCTATATTGAAATATAGTGTCAAGCCTATACAATGTATTTTCTTAATAAATTCATGAAAAAGATGTCTTAAATAAATAATATTTTTTTAGATTCAACAACCGTTATCATAGCCGGTATTCTTTTAAAAAAAAAAGAATATGAAAACAATAGTTGAATTTTACATCAAATTTACGACTATTGTTAGTGATATTAAATAAATAATTTTAAATCCATTTTCAGTGTTATAGCCTTAATTTTAACTTTTGAGAGTCCTTTTATAAAAAACTATGCCAAGTTATTACTCGATCTGATATAAATAACCACACTTTCAGACAATAATTATCTAATATATACATGTCTTAAGCTATGTCTTGAATTTTCCATTATAAATCATACTTAAAACTCTTAACATATTAGCTTTAGTACTATCACAATATACATGTCTAATATCAAACAATAAATTTCCCAGCCACTATACTTCTTTACCTGCAATAACTAATGTAGTAAATTTTAATTTTATAGCGGAATATATTATGTATATTTACTTCTTAGAAGCCCAAAAGACTACTCATCTTACCAAAAGTAAATATATTTCCTCAATAAACCCATGAAGAAGTAAACTTATTATCTCTTACACTAATTATTCAACTAGCAAAAGTTATTATAAAAATAATTTCAATTCTTTGGTTTTTTTAAGAAATCCCAAAACTTAATACTTTAAAATTTTAGATTGTAATGCCCCAGACTCACGAAGTATGTTTCCTCAATAAATCCATGAAGAAAATCTTCAAATATTAATAAAAAAATAATCATTAATTAATTATATATATATATAAATATTAAGTACTCAAAAATAACTAAAAATTTTCCCGTCAAAAATAAAAATGTGATAACAGGAAGTGGATGTGGAGTCGAGCAAGCATTATCAATGATGATCATTAGTTTCGCAACAAGCATAACCTTTCTATTGCTTGGAAATGGTAACATTTGAATCGAGAGAGCAACTATAATAAAAATTATAAGAGCAAGTGCTGGCCGAGAAGAAGGATTTTATATATAATAGAATCTAGAGTTTAGCTTAATTATAAACAGGAAATTATTTAGACAATTAAGATTCCATATTAATCTACATTTAAATAATATTAAAATTTAATTATAGAAGAGTAACTTAGTATTTAGGAGTATATATTATAACGGTCTAACTCTCAAGTTTAAATTTTAAGTGTTCTGTTTGCATGTAATTAATAAAAACTAATACTATTTCTGTCTTAAAATAATAGAGACATTTTTTATCTCACGTATATTAAAAAAAATTAAATTATTTAATCAATAGATAATTTTTCTATAATCTATCAATTTTACTCTCTGTCTATACTAAATAGCTATTGATTATTATAAAAATTAACACAGCTATTGATTAAGTTAAAGTAATTATAATTTAAAAAATAAAAATAATTAAATGTAATGTTAATTAAAAAATATTTAAATTACAGTATAATAGTTAATTTATAATATAATTATAATTTAAATAAAATAATGATATTATATTTTGATATAATTAAAAAATAAAAACATATTTACTATTTTGGATAGAAAGAGTATTAAAAATCTGTAACGTCGTGGACCTAGCTATGGTACATATCATTAATTATCCCATAATGATGTTGGTAATTATGTTTTATTTCTGTTCTGGGGATAATTAATGCCTTTTCACGCAATAATCTTTTTTTTTTTCTAAATATTGCAGTCGCTTTTGGCAACTTAATCAAGATTTTAATTTTGGTAAAAATTGTCTTGATCCCATATTAAATTAATTATGAACATGAGAGCAAGGAAAGAAATTTCTAATTTAATTAAAATTTGAGCTATATTTTAACAAAAAAGCTATCTGGCTAGAATCTAGCCAGATATAAAGATATATTAGAGTATTTATTAAAGGGTAATTTTGTCTCAAAAATGAAAAGACAAATATTATTAATTATCGAGCCTATTAATTTAAAAAAAAAAAGACAAAAAGACCATCTTTACCTAGCTAGATTCTTGCCAAATAACATTATCCATATTTTAAATGATAACTTCATAATTTATGGATTTAATTTTATTTTTGTTTATAAATATTTAAACCCATAGAATTTGAATACTATTATTTTTTTAAAATAAAAAATATTAATTCCGTCTTATTTAAATTACTATTTTTAGCTTATACACACTTATTAAAAAATTATTAAATTTTTTTAATATTATATAAAATTATTTTAAATTAACTAAAATATTCTTATTAACTCATTAATATTCAAAATATTATAATCTCACTTCATTAATTAACTTATCAATAATAAGAACATAGTTAAAAAAATTTATTAATTTTATAAAGTCATAATATAAATGAGATAATTTTTTTTACAAAAAAGATAATTTAAATAGGGAGGTAATAACATACAAAATCATCCATTTGTTAAAATGAGAGATTTCACAAGATAATTATCCCATTTATTATATGAGATTCAGAAACAATCACAGTAAAAAATATTTGAGTAAATGAGAAACAAGTGCTAGTGCTTGATAAATCCAATTGGTGGGGTTGTTTGCCTCCCTTTCAAACACAGTCAAATTTCAAAAATAGGTTTCAATTTTCAATTCATATTCTACAAAAATTAATTCAATATTTATTTATTTATTTATGAAATATGTAAAAAATAAAAATATTTTTAAAAATATTCCCTTTTTTCTTTAAAAATACTCATTTTGATATTTAAATTTAAAATACTCCATTTGCATAAATATATATCTAATATTATATTTAATAATATACTAAGAATATATTCTATTTTCAGAAATATATATGAGTGTACTTTTAGCGTATCATACAAAGGTTGTAGAATATTTTTGAAAAAAATAAAAATAAAAAATGACATCCCTTTATTTATTAACTTTATTTTTTAGGCCTATTGAAGCTTTAAGACCTAATTCTCATCCACTTTGAGCTAAATCTGTGTATCTTGATATATTTAAATTAATTTTATATCTACATTCACACCATTACTGCCGTCAATTAGGCTGCACACTGCTTAAAAGGACTAATCTTCCTTGCTAATAAACAAAAGAACTGAAAAAACTTGAAAGCTACACTTTCAACAATCTATAAATCTATACAAGAAGTTGCTAACCTTCAGCTCAAACAGGAGAAAATTAGGAGAAGGAATTTATACATGGAAAATCAATTAGCCGTTTTGTCTGTTTTTTCACACATCCCCATGGTTGCACAACCCTACAAAAACCCTGCAAGTCTTTTATGCAACGAGGAAATGGGAGGATGAGAAAACAAAACTAAGAAAAGAAAAAGAGAGGAACCAGAGAAGGGCAAGGGTGTTAAAAAGAAAACGAAATAATGAGCATCAATAAACTTGTTGGAAGTCCCAATATCATCGTCTGAACTAAAAGTGCAAAACCACAAGTAATAACCTTACATGTTAATCACTGTACAAAGATATCAAATCTCTCTCTAAACTCGGTGTTTGCCCACATATATATACAAAACTCATACTAGTTCCGAGTGCTGCCTCAGCTTCAGTACATGGAGTTATTCAAGTCTTTACTATATACTGCAAGTATCAGCAAGAGTTTTAAGGGGTAAAAGAGAACTCTGCAACTTTTTACTTCTTACTCAAACCTGAACCAGAAACTTGTCTTTCCGCCAAACTGTGTATGCACAAAACATAGCAAACAATAAGGAAAAAAAAAACCGAAAATATTCTTGATTTCTTATAATCAGAATCAATGAAAAAATTCAATGTTTATCGATATTAAAAAAAAACTGCAGCAATAATATGTCAGGAATACATACTTTGGAGAGCCAGAGCCAGGTCCATCACTTTCATGGGCAGAATTTTCGTAAAATTGAACTGAAATCAGACCTTCACCCGCGGGAACTGCTCCCTCAGGCGACCTTTGTGGCCACATGCTTCCACTATTCCTGGAGCACATTCCTTCAAAGAAAAGTTTCAAGTGTATTATCAATATAAAGGCCCTATTAGAATATGGGTATTATGTTAAGACAAAGATTCTTAATGCATGAGACATATCTTGTGTTTGAACCTGAAATGTCCTGAATCACTCAGCAGCACTAATACTGGGATGTAGTTTGGGATAAAACACCAAGGGAAGTATGATATAGGCTATAACTGATTAATATAGACCAAGCTAGCTCTCAATGCTACATATCTAAACTGTGCTTCACGCATAAGAATGACTACTGAGGGACAGCAGGAAACCCGTGATTGATAACTAGTGAGAAGAATTCCACAACCAAGAGTCTTCAACTCTTTTTAGGATTCTAATAATGACTAGAAGCTGAGAGCAATGGACCATCATCAGCTGCCTGAAAAAATCCCATAAAGATAAACAATCACAATAGCCAAGAAGCTGCAGTGGCCATGCACAATTCAGCAAGCTATGAACTAAAGTGATTCAGGAAATTAGGAATACTGGCATTAGAACAGTGTGTTCCACTAGTAAGCTGGATAAGGAGAGACACCAAGTTGCTGCTTATTCTGTTCCTTCTCCTTTTTTCACTCAGACCACCAAAGCTCCAATTAACTACTGAGAAGTAGGTGGTTGGGAGGAAAAATCGCAACCCCAGAATTTTCCTTTCATTTGACTTGTGTTTTTTCAGTATCTGGACTTCCAGTGCTTGGAAGTACAACAAAAATGGAACCATTCTAATTTGCTTCTAAAGGAACTTTACAGCGAAGACTAATCATTGGGTTGCAGTTCAGACAGAATCATAATATAATCATCTCAAGTTCAACTTAAAGATTTAAACAGAATCCGGCATGGCCTCCAACTATTTTCTATCTGCCTCAACTTATTGCTTAGGATTTTTAGTCATGTGTAGCAAATGAGCTACTGATTCAATTAGTTACAGAGGAATAGAGGTTTAGGGTTTAAAATAGAGAAGAAGAAGAGGTTAGGAAGAAGGGAATAAGAGAGAAGAGGCAGTGAGAATGTTAAGAAGGAATATTTCATTCAATCATACTGATATGCATAATCATCAGTAGAATCATATAAGAATTACCCATAAACAAACAAAACACTATAACCACTACCCACACAGCTACTAACCCATATCACACACGGCTAACTCTAATTATTATTTGTCCTACTCACAACTCAGCACCTTAACAACAATTCAGCACTCAACCCTTTCTATTACTTCTTTTTCTTCTCCTATATGCAACATCATGGATGATTGGATATCACAAAACGTTAACAAATATGTCACGTATGAAAGGAGAAAAAGGGAAATTGTGCAACTATAGCAGAAACAAGTTGTGGAAGGAGAGTAAGCAGGAGAGAATGTGCTTGAAAAAGATAAGTAGGAGGATGAGCTGTAAATGGGCACAAAAGGCATTAGCCACCTGAGTAGAAAATATTCCTAAGAGTGAATGTGATTGGTTTATCTAATTTTGTACCATAGCTAGTATCAGTTTATAATTCCGTTGATGTGGTACTGAATATTCATCTTAATGAGAATTATCAATTCTTCCTCTCTACTATTTCTTTCCTCTTCTTCTTCTTCTCTCTTCTTTCTCTCTTCTCCCTTCTAAACTAATCTCTTCTCTTCTAATCTTCTATTGTTCTGATATTCATTAGTTATATTAAGCTATTGATTACTATGTATATTACAAATTGGTATCAGAGCATCGATCTAGGCAAAAAAAAAAGAGTAAAACAGCAAGGAAATCAAGAAATCCAGCTACAGGGGAAGGTTCTGAAACAGAAGAAATAGATGAAATCGGAGCAAAACTTACCAATGTTTATCTGCAATTCGATGCTATCCAAAAAGAAAGCCAAGCAGCTAGAGTCGAGCATCAACGGACATATGACCAAGTGCAAACCGAGCAATTGAAGCTGAGTTTGCAGTTCGCACAGATGATGGAGATGTTGCCCAATCTCGGCAAAGGAAAAGACACACTGAAGGCACCTCAACGGTGGAGAGACAGCCAATACTTCCAACGAGAGGCATCCTTCCGACACCCAAACCCAGAGAAACAAATGATTACGGGTTTACTCAGTTCGAAGAAAATCAGAAGGGGTACCTAGGTCGACTTCTCCCTAAGATGAAGCTCCCTCTCTTTGAAGGTAAGAATCCTCAATCTTGGTTATGGAAATGCAATGAATATTTCTTGGTATATGAAGTGTCAGAGGACCGAAAAATGGAGATCGGTCCACTGCATCTGGGGGAAGGGCCAGAAAAATGGTTTTGGGTTTGGCATAAAACACACCCAAATGCTACATGGGAAGAATTCTCTCGAGCTAGCTCTCATTTTTCGGTTCAGGGATTCACCTATTGAAGACATTGTAATCGAGTTTAATCAACTCAAGCAACGAGATGGAGTTCTAGAATTTCAAGAGGAGTTTGAAGAGAAAAAAGCTCAAATGGAAGGAGAGAACCCTTACCTCACCGAAGCCAACTTTATATCGAGTTTCATCGGTGGGTTGAAGCCGGAAATAAGTGGACCGGTGAGGATGCTCTGACCAAGGACCATCCATGAGGCTTTTGAATTTGCACGCTTACAAGAAGTAACTCTGGAAGCCACCAAGAGAAGTATGAGATTAATCTCTCCCCACCAACCCTTCAACAGTGCTTCTAGCCCAATAACAAAACAAACCCAAGCTAACCAACCTAACCAAACACTAAACCCCAAGCCCATCAATAGCTACCCCCCAAAACTCCAACCTAACTCCACAAAAAACGTCGTCGTATCCTATTTAGGCCAACAGAAACCCACTAACTCTTGTTTTCGGTGTGGCGAAAAATATTTTTCAGGCCACCGCTGTCAAACAAAAACAGCATACACCCACCTAGGGCAGGAGGAAAAAGATGAGCTACAAGATGGGGAGTGGCAAGCAGTAGAGGACGAAACTAACGAAGAAGTAGAAGCGGAAAGGGTACAATTATCTCTTCATGTCATTGATGGTTGCGTGGCAGATAACACGATCAAATTAAAGGGGCAAATCAAGAATCGAATGTTGATTATCTTGATTGACAGTGGAAGCACACAATTTTATCGACACTAAGGTGGTGGAGGAGCTTAAAAAGCCCATGACCCATGTTAACCCAGCCACTGTTATAGTGGCCGATGGCAGGAAGATAGTGGTGAGATCGAAGTGTTTTGGGTGCTCATGGTCGATGCAAGGACATCGATTCCAGTTCGACCTTCGAGTCCTAGACATAGGGGACTATGATATCGTTCTAGGAGTCGATTGGATGAAGACATATACTCCTATTACCTTCGATTTCGAAGGATATAAGCTTCAGTTCAAGAAAGAGGGCAAATTGATTGAGCTGAAGGGGATGACTAATGCGCCTTCAGCTAAGGTAATGAGCGATAAAACCTTGTACAAAATGATACAAGGGGGTTGGCAAAGACTCTCTGCAAGGTTGTTTGCTGTTTCACTTTCCACCATAAACACTTCCCGAGTAACCACACACCAAACCAAACCCAGAACTCCCTTCAATCCTTACTCACCCACTACCAGGACATCTTCCAAAAACCAACAGCCCTACCACCATTTCACACTCACAACCATAGCATTCCACTACAACCAAACACCGTCCCAGTCAATGTGAGACCATATCGCAACCCACATTTTCAAAAAAAATGAAATGGAGAAATTGATCCATGAGATGTTAATGACCTCCATTATCCAGCACAACCATAGTCCTTATGCTTCTCCTGCTTTGTTGGTCAAGAAAAAGGATGGAACATGCAGGTTTTGAGTGGACTACCGGAAGCTGAATGAACTGACCATTAAAGACAAATTTCCAATTACAATTATAGAAGATCTCTTAGATGAGTTAAATGGGGCCAGAATTTTCTCAAAGATCGATTTACGATCTGGGTACCATCAAATTCGCATGAAACCTAAAGACATTCACAAGACGGCTTTCAGAACCCATTATAGGCACTATGAATTCACAGTCATGCCATTTGGCTTGACTAATGCCCCAGCCACCTTCCAAGCTCTAATGAATCAGGTATTCCACCAATATCTCAGAAAAATTGTATTAGTTTTCTTTGATGATATTTTAATTTACAGCCACACAGAGGAGATACATCTAGAACACTTGGACACTGTGTTTAAAATTCTGAGACAGCAACAACTTTATGCCAAGAAAGAAAAATGTGCATTTGGTTGCCAATCTATTGAATACCTCGGCCACATTATCTCCAGTGAAGGCGTAGCTACTGACAAGGAGAAAATTAAAGCTATGGTTAATTGGCCTATTCCCTCCAATTTGAAAGAATTAAGAGGTTTTTTGGGGTTAACTGGGTATTACAGAAGGTTTATTAAAGGCTATGGTGAAGTTAGTAGGCCTTTGACTGAGTTGCTAAAAAGGATGGCTTCAAGAGGAACCCCGAGGCTGAAACTGCCTTCAACGGTCTTAAAACAACCATGTTAAAACATCTCCAGTACTTTCACTCCCTAACTTCTCTCAACCCTTTGTTTTGGAGTGTGATGCTAGTGGCAAAGGGCTTGGGGTTGTGTTAATGATAGGTGGAAGACCAATGGCCTATTTGTCTAAGCATTTAAGCCCAACAAATCATGTGTTACCAGCATACAAGAGAGAGTTAATGGCAATTGTATTTGCTGTGACTAAATTCAGACATTATTTAGAGCATGTAAGATTGTTTATTAAAACAGATCAACAAAGTATCAAACATCTACTTGAACAACGTCTACATTCGTAAATCCAACAAAATAGAATTACAAAACTCCTTGGCTAAGACTATAAAATAATTTACAAAAAAGGGAAATTAAATCAGGCAACTGATGCCCTTTCAAGGAGACCAGCGGCCACTGAAGATAGTGAATTACTCTCAGTCTCTATTGTACCAACTTGGGTCACAGAGGTAAAAGACTCCTATCAGAATGATTCACATCCCCAAGAATTAATTCACACTCTCACCATCAACCCCCAGCAAATACCCAGCTACTCTTTCAAAGGAGGGCATTTGATACAAGGGAAGAGTATATATTGAGTCTGCTAATGAGTTAAGGAGTAAGTTGCTCCAAGAGTTTCATGACTCTCCCCTGGGGGGTCATTCTGGAATTCAGGCTACACTTAAGAGCCTACAACAATATTTTTATTGGCCTAGAATGCAGAAGTCAGTGGTTGAATGGGTCAAGCAATGTGACACTTGTTGCAGGTGTAAGTCTAAAAATTGCTCCACCCCCTGGGTTATTGCAACCTCTCCCAATTCCCACCTCTGCTTGTTCAGTAGTCAATCTAGATTTCATTGAAAAGCTTCCTAAATCCCAATGGCAAAACACAATTCTTGTAGTGATTGACAGGCATAGACTGTGGCTAAGAAGTACTAGGATAATGTGGGAAAACTTCATGGAATTCCAGACACAATAATTGGCAGAGATAGAGTCTTCACCAGCCATTTTTGGAAGGAACTATTCAAGTTGTTAGGAGTGAAACTTCATATGTCCGCTGCATACCACCCTCAAAACGACAGCCAAACTGAAAGACTAAATCAGACTTTGGAGACTTATCTTCGCTGCATGACCCATCATAATCCAAGCAAGTGGATGGCGTGGTTAAGCATGGTAGAGTGGTGGTACAACACCACCAATCAAACCTCCATTAAGATGAGTCCATTTTCAGGCCCTTTATGGAAGGAAACCAGCACCTCCACCCTTTCTTTACAAGGAAACTAGTGTGGCAGCAGTAGAGGATTTCTTGAAACAAAGGGAGGTGATAAACCAGCAGTTAAAAGAACACCTACGGCAAGCTAAAAACATAATGAAACTCTATGCAAACAACAAAAGATGTGAAAGAGAATTTCAAGTTGGAGACCAAGTCTATCTCAAATTGCAACCTTATCGGCAGACCTCCTTGACACTTCACAAGAATATGAAACTGACTGCAAAATATTATGGGCCCTTTGAAATCATTGAGAAAACGGGATAGTGGCCTATAAGTTGTTGTTACCTCCTAGTTTCAAGATCCACCCAGTTTTTCATGTGTCCCTGTTGAAGAAAAAGATTGGTGAAAAGGTAGTACCAATGACCAAGCTGCCTAGCATGAATAATGATGAATTTATTGTAGCTCCTGAGAAAGTTCTTAAAAGTAGAGTGGTTTGGAGGGGAAATCAACATGTGCAACAAATATTAATCAAATGGATCAATCTTCCTACAATTGATTCCACCTGGAAGGATCTCTTGTTCATCCAAGGCCAATTTCCAGAATTTGTCCATTCTTGGGGACAAAAATGTTCTCAAGGGAGGGGCATTGTCACATATGAAAGGAGAAAAAAGGGGAATTGTGCAACTATAGCAGGAATCAGTTGTGGAAGGAGAGTGGCAAGAGAGAATGTGCTTGAAAAAGATAAGTAGGAGGATGAGCTATAAATGAGGACAAAAGGCATTAACCACCTGGGTAAAAAGTATTCCTAAGAGTGAATGTTATTGGTTTATCTAATTTTGTACTGTAGCTAGTATCAGTTTATAATTCTGTTGATGTGATACTGAATATTCATCTTAATGAGAATTATCAATTATTCCTCTCTACTATTTCGTTCTTCTTCTTCTTCTTCTTCTTCTTCTTTTCAATTCTTTCTCTTTTCTCCCTTCTAAACTAATCTCTTCTCTTCCAATCTTCTATTGTTCTGATATTCATTAGTTATATTAAGCTACTGATTACCGTGTGTGTTACAAAATAAAACAGATTGATTTCATTTTGGATATAATAAAAGTGAATGTTATAGCTTTATCGAAATGAAATGTTTACACACATTTAATATTAAACTTGGGGAGGCAGGGAGGTTGGAAAAGGAAAGGCAGTAAACTAAACAGGATTCCCTCAAACAATAAGCAATCAAATGAAGGCAAAGTACACACACCCCTCCAACAAACCAACACCTTTGGTCTTCTGCTGTAGGCCAAGCATCCAGAAGTAGACTGCAGACTGTTTGTTTCCAAGTAGCAAATCAAATTAAATCCTCAGATTAAAATTTTCCTAATTCATCTGCCAATTATTTGCAAAAATTAGCAGATCTGCAGTCCACCCAAAATGGTTGATATGTAAAATTGCACTGACACAGTGGTACACTACAGGAGCCAGACATTGGACATTGTTCTAAATCCTTATTTTAATTTCAGAATGATGAGATTTAAATATTAAAATCAGAATCAGGATTTTGCAGTTTCAACATTGTAATAAGAAATTAACAGAATTAGCTTCCTAGAAAAACAACATTAATGCTTAAGACAACTGAGAAAGGTGTGATGCCAGTCAAGGCACAATCTTACAGCTAACAACTATTACTGAATGCACCACAGAGGGTTTAAAAAATGGTGATTTGACATGTTTGGTATTATTCATGATAATACCTAATAATTAAAGAAAATGAGAGAATATATAGTCTTAATTCATGAGTTCTATTCAACAAATTACACCAAGTTAACAGTGAGGTTATGGGGGCTATAAAGGGGGTAAATCCATTGGCCTTGCAGTAACCAGTCAAACACCATAAGAGTTCATGAGAAACAACTTGTCAAGAGCATAAATTTAGGACCAGCTTATAAAAAACATATATTGTAACGTTGGAAACTGCTTGAAGGTTCTTATCAAGGGAAGTAATACCAATGCCTTATACAATAAGAATATTCATAAATCAGGAATCAAATGTAGGGTCAGATAAGAGACATTGCATGCCTATCTCAATAACTAAATCTAGTTAACTAACTATGAATGGTACATGCTCCTGGCATCAAACAGGAAAGGTAAAAAGAATGGTTGAAATAAAACTCCAATATGCTACAATACCTTGAAAGATAATGATAAGGCAGAAGAGAACAGTAATGACCATGGCATATAGGCTGCTGTTCCAAGGTGATGATTTGGCTGCTCTCATCTTTTTCAGTGTTTTGATTCGTTCATTCCTAGCACGTTTTCTCATGGAAAGCTCAGTGATTTGCTGCACCAACCTCTGGTCAGCAGCATCTAGTGATGGACCTTTAGGAGGGCGAGGTGGCTTAGGAGCCTTTCTAGAGTTTTTCTTCTTTTGTTTCTCTTCTACAAGATTCTTGTTCACGAAGGACATGTGCTGTTGATCCTCTTCTCCTTCTGAGCTCTTGTCTAGCAACAACTCCATGGTCTCATCAGCACCCTCACCAAATTTTGATGAATTCACCAATCCATCAAAACTGAGAGGCCCACTCCAAACGCTACTTAAAACTTTCTTGGTTCGCTTATCATTTGCTCCATCCTCTTCACTAGTTGTCCCTCCACTTTCAATATCTACTTCAAGCTCTCTTTCTCTGGAAACCAATGGATCCATCATCCAAGGTAAGTCTCTATAACATAGCTCTTCCCCCATCTGTATATCAAGAGCAATGTTCTTTTATCACAGAACTCCAGTCCTTGCAATTAAATTATTTTCTAAGTTTTAAATTTAATCTTAAGGAGTAACATTAATGATAAATTCTATAACTAAGCAAAAAAGTCTAGTGAGTAGGAATCCAGAGACGCTGTTTTTGCCCAAAACCCTTAATCAACAAATTAAAAAAGGTTTGAACTTTTCTGTGAAGACCAAAAATCACATCAACCTCGAGCAATCATAAAATAATCCTGCGCTTGAAAGCGAAACAGTGCCCTATTAAACAAGAGCTTTATATGCAACAGCAACGCTCTTCAATTTTTTTTTTTTTTTAAAATTGCAAAATAAACAAAATCAACGATTATGAGATAACCCATAAAGACAGAAAAGTTCTTTCCTTTTGCAAATTTTTTTCTTTCCCATCATCCAAAAAGCAGCTAAAACCTAACCCATCAACCAAAAACACAGAATGTCGAAACCAAATTCATTGACTTAGCGATAATAATTAAAAACAAAAAAACAAAACAAAACAAAATACTAATTAATAATAACAACAAATGTACCTTGAAAGGAAGCAAAGAATCCCTTAGCGAGTTCAGTGAACGGATAACTGAATTGACTGCTAGATTCATCAGAATGCATCCATAAATTTGAAAAATTTTGCAAACATTTAATGTAAATTTAGTACTGTCAAAAAACCAACAGAGAAAAAAACACCAATCCCAGGTTTTTTGTCTTTTTGCTGCCATTGTTGAAAAGTATAATTTTTTTTAAGTCGAACGTGTCGGCTTGTGACCACAGACCGCGACGGGTAATTGCCGGTAATTACAAAGACGGGTCACGTCTTAAATTTAATTTGTCATTAGAAGATAGATATTGTTAAATAGAATGTGAATCACTATTTAATAAATTAATTTTATTACATAGTATTATTTTATTTAAATTAAAATTTATTTATAATTTTTTTAATTTAATTTTTAATTGTATTATTATAAATATTTTATTATAGATAATTTATTAGAAATAATTGATAATAAAGAGATTTTTTTAATTTTTCATTCTCTATATATTTTTTCTCTTTTTTTATTTATAATATATTATCAGCATGATAGTTTATTCAAATTATAATAATAAAGGAAGAAATATTTAATTTTTTTAATTTATAAGAAAAATTTTATATCTTTTAAATTAAGAGACACTTCTGTATATTTAATTTATATGATTTAATATGATTAATTTTTGCTTAATTGAAATTTATAATTTTTTTTTCAATACGTAATATCAAATTTCTTCATGTTGAATTATTAAAAAAAATATTATGAATTTTTTTTAATATATATGTATCTCTTGTATAAAGAGTTGCTCTGTTACAATAGATAATACATATTTCATTAATATATTTGCAAAGATATATGTACTGTTGTTCCATTATTTATCAACTTTAAGTATTATATATACGTATAAATAATTGACATCTGTACATATTTTTGACTTGGATTCATGAATATAATGTAAATTTTTTATTTTTTATGCTTATTAACCAATGGATTTAAACTTGAATTTCACGTGTGTGTGTGTGTATATATATATACATTTCGTGGTTCTTGATTAAAACTTGAATTTATTATCATTGATATTTTCTAATGAAATTATATGTTACGGGTACTTAATAATGAGATTCACCTTAATATTGTGAATCTTAGAGATACTATAAAAAGAAAATCAAACATCCTCGCAGAATCGCTTAGAAGTAATAATTTTCTTTTTGATTACTCGAATAAGAAATTAAAAATTGATTATCTCATTATTAATTATTACAATCTTTTTGATGGATATTAAATTTTTTATGCCTCAAATATGCTCATACAGTAACTATATTGAGAGCAAAGAATTATAAAATATTTTGAACTAATTTTTTTATTTATCCGTAGCTAAATAAAATTTTTAGTTTTTGATGAAAAATAATCAAACTCGTCTAACTATTTTGACATTATTTTCTGAAGTGAATGTGATATATTTTCAATATCATGGACGAGATCTTGATAAAAAAAATATAGTGAAAAAAAACTTCTACCAATTTTAAAATCAAAAACGCTAAAAAGATATATATTGGCACAATTCTCATAATTCTTCATGATTAGAAAATATTTGTTATTGTTATCATTTACAAAAATTAATGTTAACATGATATTTGGTTCTGCAAATATAGTTGAAGGCTCCAGAAGAGTTCATCTTATATTCTGAATTTGAGCAAAATAATATTTTAATGATGCATTGTATTCAAATAGATCCTGAAAAAATCTATTAAATTTTAAAGAATACATCGCAATTGATATTATATTGAAACAAAGTGAAAGAGATATTGAATTTTTATGTATTAACTCTATGAATTTGAACCAGAAGTTAATATTTAATAAATTTTAAATTTCTTAACTAGATTATACTTTATAAAAAATAAAGATGGTTGAGTTACACTATATGCACCGGAAATGCATAGATCTCAAAAATTTTATCCTTTGGCATAATCATCTTGGTCATCCATGTTCAAATATAATGTGACATATTGTTGAGAATATAAATGGACATTCATTAAAAAAAATTAGAAAATAATTTTGCTTGATGATTACTTTTGTGCTTCTTGTACTCAAGGTAAATTAATTATGAGACCTTCACCAACTAAATTATATTTGGAGTCCCCTTAATTTCTATAAAAATACATGAAGATATTTGTGTCCATATCTATAAATCTTGTAAACCATTTAGATACTTTATGGTTTTAATTAATGCTTCAACTTGATGGTCATATATTGTCTATTGTCAACTCCTAATATTATTTTTTCTAAATTTATTGTTAAAATTATAAAGTTAAGGCCAATGATTCTTGATTATCATATCAAAATAGTTTTTATAGATAATGCATATAAGTTCACTTAAAAAGAATTTTATGATTATATTACCAATGAATATTTTATTGCATATGTTCATGCTCGATATGGGTTAGTTGAATTATTATTAAGATTTTACGATCAATTATTATTCTTATGCTTATGAAATCAAAACTTTCAATATACGCTTGGATACATATTATTGTTTGTATTGCACCTTTAATTTGTATTTGATTGTCTACATATCATAAGTTTTTTATTTTGTAACTTGTGTTTATCTGAATTAATATGTCTTATTTAGAATTTGCTATATTAAAATTTCTTGTTGCAGTGTATATATTCTTATTGCATCCCCTTAAAGAAATAAAATAGATTATCAATATTATTTTGATATCTATATAGGTTTTGATTGTCTACATTAGATATTATAGATCTTCACCGATAAATTTTCTAGAGCAAGATTTTTAGTGAGTTAGTTTTCACTCCATTAGGGAAAGATAAATGTAAAGGATCAAAAGCACAATAGATTAGTTGGAATACACTAACTTTATCCAATCTTGATACATGCACAAATCAATGTAAACTGAAAGTTTAAAAATTAATTCATTTGTATAATATTACAAATCAGTTACAAATATATTTACAAATATCTAGTATGTGTTCAAATCACATATTTCAGCTGCTAATACTCTTACTCGATTGATTGTCCCTATAAGACATCTTATTAGTGTAACAACTAATAGATATAATATACGTCTTAAGCGTAGTAGACTACTTAGTTCAAAATATTAATTTTTGAGATAATGAAAAATAAATAATTTTAAAATGACACTCCTGAAGATGTCAAAAGCAACATAAGTCAATAACCATACATTTATAGAAAAGTAACCCCATATGTGGTTCCAGTATCGAAAAATTATGATATCTCATTAAAATCTAGCAATATATGAAAAAGAGATGAAATTATTATTGATAATATGTTTGCATATGTTGATATTAAAATTATCAAAATATGCTTGAGCCTGAAAATATTTAAAATTATCGACATCGAAATGATTGGCCAAAATGAAAAGTAATCAAGACCGAGCTAGATTCATTTGTTAAATATATAATATTTAGACCAGTAGTCTAGACAACAAAAGATGTCATGTCCATGGGTATTATATATAAAAGAAAGAAAATCATATGAGATTGTGAAAAAAGGACATTTCCTCTATTATGAATGAAATTACTCTTAAACTTAGTTTTGCAGTCCCTGAAGAGCTCGACATTATATTATAATAATTTGCTCATATCACTCTTAAGAGAAATAAGTTAAATGAAATTATGATATGCAATGCACAACTTGTGGTATAAGAATTCTCACAAAGTTCTTGTATAGATTATGATATAGACATATTCTCCTATCATGGATGTTATTATCTTTAGATTTTTTATCAGTTTGATAGCCTTTGAAAGGCTTGACATATATTTGATGGATGTTATGATAGTTTACTTATATAGTTCATTAGATAATGACATATATATATATAAATTCCTGAAGGATTAAAGATGTCTGAAGCATATAATATCTTGATAAATATACTATATTGAGTTTAAAGATTCTGATATAAGCTAGGTGGATGTGGTATAGTCGCCTATTTAAATACTTAGAGAAAATGGATATGAAAATAATTTCATTTGCCCATATATTTTTATCTGGAAGATAAATATAAAATTTATCATAGTTGCAGTTTATGTTAATAATTTAAATATAGTAAGAACTCCAGAAGAGAACTCAAGTACTACAGACTATTAGCAAGAGAATTTGAAATGAAAAATCTTGAAAAAATAAAATTTTATCTTGAATTTCAAGTTGAATATCTGTCAAATGGAATTCTTCTCCATCAATCATCATATATTAAAAAATCTCAAAATAATTTTATATGGATAAATCTTATTTATTAAGCATTACAATGGCTGTTCATTTTTTTGATATAAAAAAAGATCATTTTCGCCCTCTAGAAGATAATGAAGAAATTCTTAGTCCTGAAGTACCATATCTCAATGCAATAGGAGTACTTTTATATCTTACTAACAATACAATATCAACTATTACTTTTGCAGTTAACTTACTTGTAAGGTTTAGTTCATCTCCTACTAGAAGACATTAGAATGGAGTGAAACATGTTCTACGCTACCTACGTGGCACATCCGATATGTATTTATTTTTTTGAAAGAAATAAAGTCTAAATTGGCAGGATATGCTGATGTTGAATGTCTTTCTTATCCTCATAAAGCTCGGTCTCAAACATGTTATATCTTTATCTGTAATAATACTGCTATTTCATAGCGATATGTAAAGCAAACAACTACTGCTACTTCATTAAATCATTCAGAATTATTAGCTATTCATGAAGCTAGTCGTGAATGTGTATGGTTGAGAAGCTTAATTAAACATATTAGAAGAACATGTGGATTACTTATAGAAAGCAACCAACCAACAATATTACATGAAGATAATGCAGCATGTATTGTACAAATCAAGAAAGGATACATAAAAGGTGATAGAACTAAACATTTATCATCAAAGTTCTTTTATATTCATGAGCTCATAAAAAGAAGAAAAATAGATATTTGTAAAGTTCGTTCAAGTGATAATCCAACAGATTTGTTTATAAAGACATTATTGATATCAATTTTTAAAAATATATACGCAATATTGATATACGTTCAGTTAAAAATATGTCTTAGTCAGTTATATTTTTAAGGAAAAGTTACTTATAAATATTGTATTCTTTTTTCCTTCGCTAAGTTTTTATCCTACTGAATTTTTCTTAGCAATGTTTTAACGAGACATATTCATAAGGATAGCCATTTAAGAAAAAGTGTTAAATAATATATGGATGACTACTTATTAGATTAATCTTATCCTATTAAGATTATAATTAATATTATCCTATTTAAATTAAAATTTAATTGTAATCTTTTTTCTGATCTAATTTCTACATATGCTACTATAAATACCACATTATAGATTGTTCATTAAAAGCAATTAATAATAAAGAGATTTTTCTAATTTTTTATTCTCTATATATCTCCTCTCTTCTTTTATTTACAACAAAGAAAAATTTTTAAAACTCAAAACTTAATTAATATTGCTAATATTTTGGACATGTACATGTGCTAATTGGCCCCCTTATTAATTTTAAAATAAATCTAGGCATTTTATATTATATTTTTTAAAAAGGAAAGTCAAGTTGGCCGAATTTGGATAGCCAGAATTTGGCCAAACTAGAAAAAATATAAAAATATTTTTTTGGATAATTTTAGCTCCAAAACAAGTTATTTATTTTTCTTTAAACACTCGTATTAAATAATGTTCAATGAAAATATGCATTTTTTAATTCCATTGTTATTAAAATACTACTAATTAATGAGTTTGTCTATCTAAAATATTTTAATTTATTAAATTATTTATTATAATTAGTAAAAAATAAAGATAATAAATAATAAATAAAGGGCAAAACATAAAAAAATAAATATAATAAAAAGAAAAAAAAACAACAAATAAAAAATTGTAAAAAGGAAAGAATAAAAAACTTAAAAAAAATTTGATTACTTAAACTTAATTATATTGTTGTGTTTTAATATTAAATTATATATATTTATATATATCAAATGATAAAGCATTGGTGTATGTGATAAAAGATATACTGTTCAATTCTATGTCACGATAATTTTTTTTTAAAGTTATATCATCACACACCTTTTTTTAAATTATTTATAAAAATTTTATTATCTAACATTATAAAAATAAATTTTATTAACACTTATATATTATTTACATATAATAGCTAAAATATATAATAACTAGTAATATATAATGTGTAATTAGTTAGTATTATATAACTAGTAACTATATTAAGTAATAGTCATAATAGAATCCACTTCAGTAATAGAAGATATGAGTATAAAATTATATTAAGATTCAAATAATATATTAAAATTATGTATAACTTAATTATAATGCTTTAAAAGTTAAATAGTTATTTACCATTTATTGATTTTCAAATAAATATGAGCATAGTAGATTGTACATTCATGACTATATATATTAATTTTAATTGAACAATAAATTTTTGATATACAATAATTATTTTATTATATTTATTTAATATATAAATTATATATCATTAACTATGTTGTATATATCAATTTATGTTATATGTATAAATTCATGTAATTTGTTATATAACAATATTAATTTAATGTAATTAATTATAGTATAAATATAAATTAATATAATTGGCAACTACATAATAAGTTTAATTTAATATAATTGATTGTATATAAGTATAAGTTATATATTGAAATTAATTTAATATAATTGATTACGCAACTTGTATATATTTATGTATTTGACTATATAATATGATTTAATTTAATATAATTGATTATATTATAAGTATAAATTTATGTAATTGACTATGTAATAATGTAATAAATTTAATTTAATATAATTGGCTATGTTAATATGTATAAATTCATGTAATTAACTGCATATTAAATTTAATATAGAGTAATTAACTATGTTATAAGTATAAATTCATATAATTATCTATATAATAATATTAGTTTAATATAAATGACTATGATATAAGTATAAATTTATGTAATTGGCTATATAATAAGTTTAAACTAATATAATTGATTATGTTATATTTATAAATTCATATAATTAGCTACATAATAAATTTAATTTAATTTATTTTAAAAAATAAATATTTAATGATATTTATAATAATTGACTATGTTATAAATATAAATTCATATAATTGATTGTATAAAAATTAATTTAATGTAATTGATTATATCATACTTTTAAAATTATATTATTGGCTATATAATAAGATTAGTTTAATATAATTGATTATGTTATAAGTATAAATTCATGTAATTGACTCTATAATAGTTTAATTTAATTTAATTTAAAAATTAAATATTTAATAATATTTCTTAATATTTTAAAATAATGACATAAATAATAATATTAAATTTTTATGATTAGATCAAATAAATATTATTATTATTACAACAACAACAACAACAAAGCCTTAATCGCAAGTCAATTAGAGTCGGCTATATAAATTCTTTTTTTTTTCACTCAATACGATTTAAGGTTATCTCTTCTGATATATGGATTAAAATATTATTATTATTATTTTAATAAAATTACAACTATTATATAATAATTAATATGTATACTATATATATCTAGTGATAGATTAAGAGATTAACTAATATAATTTGATTGATCTTTTATTTTATAAAGGAACAAGAGAAATATAAAAATATTTTGATTTTCAAATTTCTTAATTAAAAATATGAGTTATTATAATTTTTTAAAAAATAATATATAGTCATCTATTTAATAATTATTAAAATTATTATTTTTTAAAAAAATTATTACACAACTGTGCGGTTTAAAACTAGTTGACTATTGTTTTTTTCATATTAGTTATGCATGTCTATATTATATTATTCATATTATTTTTACAATTATGTATAATGCACTTAAACACAGTTAGTTGTTTAAAATTTTTCAGTATTAAATGGTGTTTCTCAAAACTGAAACTTTTCAGTTTATTGTGAATAAGTGATTTTTAGATAATAATCATATTAAAAATAAACAGTTAAGCGTTTCTGTAAACTAGTTAATAATCAGCTGATAATCGGTTTATAATCAGTTAAGTGTTTCTGTAAAATCAGCTTATAATCAGTTTTTAATTGCAGAAACTGTCAAAATGACCAAACTGTCCCTGAATTTATTTATTGTATAAAAATAATTTTTTAAATATCAATTCAAAATTTATTTTGCAATATTAATAATAATAATAAAATTTATTTAATAATAATAATAATAATAAACGTAAAAGAATTTTGATGGGAACTAAAGTGTATAGGGTGGGCAAATTTGAAATATTGAAGACTAGATATGGATAGTATGGTCTTTTACTTGGTCAAAACTGTTTAAAAAATAAATGCTTAAAAAAAAGTAGCAAAACCCAAATTTTAAAAATTTGATTAAAATCAGATTATAATCTACTATTTAAGTTTTCAGAAACACTTAAATAAACAACTTATAATCTAAAAACTGCTTATAATCAATTTTGACCAGCTTTTAAGTTTTGAGAAACACCCTCTTAGTTTTTCTTGTAATATTTTTAATTTTGAAACAGTATTTGTTTTAAACAATAATAACTATTAATTATATTTTTGAAAAAAAGATAAATATTTAGAAAAAAAAAAGCTTATTAAATAATTTGCCTCTTAGGAAAATAGAGTAATAATTAAGAGAGAATAAAATTTAAAAATTCAAATTTGATTATGAA
Source organism: Garcia nutans (assembly GCA_947685225.1). Lineage (NCBI taxonomy): Eukaryota > Viridiplantae > Streptophyta > Magnoliopsida > Malpighiales > Euphorbiaceae > Garcia > Garcia nutans. The sequence goes on along the minus strand of CANTUV010000010.1, from coordinate 9,307,371 downwards.
ATCTTGATATGAAAGTAAATTTAAGTGGGAAAAAGTGAATTTTGGCCATTACGGCCGCAAATTATCTAGCCACTTGATAATATCATTTCCGAAAAGTACTTATTTTATATTCACCAAACTGTTTTTTTTTTTGAAAAAGAAGCAGATGCTTCTAAATATTGATCTGATGATAAAAATCAACAAGGAAAGTGGGCACATTGACCCAAACCTTAAAGCAATCAAAACGAATGGAGGCTCTTGCCAATAAATGAGCACCCCGATTCGAAGATCGCTGAATCCAAGACACAGAAATGTTTTGCCTAGCCTGCAAAATGGCTTTACAATCTAAAATAAGCAATCCGAATTCTGAAAAATCAGCAACATCAGAAGAAAGGGCTTGAACTAAAGTTAAACAATCTGTAAAGAAGCAACCAGGTTTGGGCAACGCATCTCGAGCAAAAAGTAGGCCATGTCTAAGAGCAAGAGCCTCCACAATTAATGGGTCCCTGCCTCCTTCTGTAAAACCCGAAACAGCAAGAGTAAAAGACCCCTCACCATCCTCAAATAGGCAACCAAAACCCACAAAACCAGAATTCAGAAAGAGAGCTCCATCAGTGTAACCATGCCAAGCACTAGGACCCATTACCATCGCTGGACAAGAAGCTATAGACACCGGAGCAGCAGAAATAACATCAGTCATATTTACTGTTAAAAAACAATTCAAGAATTCCTTAGCTAACCGGACAATTAACGCCGGCGGTAACCACTTGGCAGACCACAAAAAGTCATTACGTGCTGCCCATAATTTCCATGCACAGGTAGCCACAAAAGCTGCTTTTTCCTTACCCATAATAGAATGAACTTGTTTAAAAAAATTTAAGAAAGAAAGCTCATTATCTACCACCTGCAATCCTGCAAGACGCCAAACTTCCACCGCCCGAGGACAATGTAATAAGACATGTCCATTTGATTCAGCATTAGCACAAAAAAGACAGACAGCAGGGACATCAACACCTCTTTCAAGCAATTTTTCTCGGGTTGGAAGAATTTGCCTACAAGCTCTCCACATAAAGTCCTTGATTTTAGGGGGAACTTTAAGATCCCAAATTTTATTCCACACTCCATCATCCAGAAGCAAATGTTGGTTGCCCAAAGAATTAAAAATCACATGATAGGCACTCTTCACCGAATACAACCCTTTTTTGTGGTAATGCCAAATAATTTTATCCTCCCGTTCCATAACGCTTAACGGTATAGCAAGAATTGCTTGCATATCCCTTACTGAAAATAGATTCATGATCTGATTAACGTCCCATCGCCGACTATCAGGCACAAAAAGATCACAAACCCGCATTGCATTTGGAATAAAGAAATTACCATCATCAGGAAGAAAACCATCATCCTTTGGGATCCACGGACTTGAATTAACATAAATGCTCTTGCCATTCCCAACCCGCCACCGAGCACCTTGTCTTTAACACCTGTTTAGAGGACAAAACACTCTTAGCATATTAAAGCAAAAAAAAAAAAAGAGCAAACAAGCAAACAAAAAAAAGAAAAAAGAGCAAAAAACCTGACATTTTAAAGCAATAAACCACTAGAAAAAAAAAACATATATATAAAAAAAAGAAAACAAAAGCCAAAATGCAAAATCAAGACTCTTTAAGCAGCCTATAGCCAATACGATAAGAAGCATAAGCATCAATGGTGGCATATTCAATCTGAGTAGGATCAATCAGCACCCTTGATAGCCAATCACTCCTTGAAACATACTTTGGATTTGGGATGTCAAGCCTCACCACACTATCAGCAATGTCTTTAAGCCCCCAGGCTTTCCATAGAACATTGAAGGCCAGCGGCGTAGAATCAATTCTCTAAAATCAGCAATACTTGCACAATTAAGTCTGTACTCATCACGTAGCTTGGTCACATCTGTAGCAACCTCAACTCCAACAGAAGTAATATTACCATCACTCAGGAAATCCTTCAGATATTGGGGAATGTAATCAACGTAGATAAGCTGGAGAATTAGACACTTTGTACCTACACAGTTGCAATATTGCAGTTTTATTGCTCATCGTGGAAGTTACATTAGGCCTCCATTCACAATCCAGTCCAACAATCATTTGCAGACATCTATGTTCCCTTATGAAGCTGAGAATCCAAGCATCAGCTGCATCAGCACTCTTTGTAACTGTTGTTTTTATAGCTCTCCCTGCGAAATGAACAAGTTGAGTGTTTGACATTGCTGTTTTTTTTTTCTTTTTTTTTTTTTTCCTTTTCTTTACTGAAATTGAGTTTTAAAGAAATAGTAACCCTTACTTATTGGCCATAAGTATGTTTGCTGAAAAGAGTGACTTGGAAAGCCAAAAGGCATGATTAATTAGTCATATTGGGAAAGAAATATTAGCAGTACTGCTCACTGCTCACTGATTATTTAATATATTTAATGATGTGATTGATTCAGGTTTATAGATATGAGAAATCAAGAAGTTGGTCATCTGGGCAAGAGAATTTTGAAGGTAATACCGAGAACCATTAATTCCTGTTGTAGCGATTGGAAATAGAGGATAATTGTTAGTTGTTATTTAGATATGTAATCCTAATCCGCAATAATATGCACAAAACGAAATAATACCATCAATATATAAAAAATTATTACTATTTTTCTACACATCAACAGGAATGAGCGGAGAAGCCCCTTTTTTTCTCAGTAGTAGTTTTTATTTTTACGAATGGCGGAGTTTTTGGAACTGCCACTCTTATCCAATTGTGCTAGCTTTAATCTTTCTTAACCAATGGAAAAAACAAACTGTTTACAAGAAACCTGTGTCAAAATATTGCCTGCCGGTGTTATAAGGCGGAGCATAAAATAGCTGAACAAGCACAATCTCTAAAAGCGGGCTATGAATTTTTGTTATTAAGCCATTCGAACTTGCAACTTCCACTTATGAAAAACATGATTAGCCATCCTGAAAAATAAAGCAATTAAATCAGGGCGGCTGCCAATAGGCCAGAAGTTCCGACGGGTTGGAACTTGGAGGGCTAAAGCGACCACTCCAGTGCCAAAGTCCACCATCACAGCAGTTTATTAATTAAGATTGCACTTGTTGTACCGGTAGTCCATTAGTTAAGATTGCAGCAGTTCATTTATCAGGAAATTTTATTACATGAAATTTGAACCATGATGCTGACTCTTAAAATACCATGCCTTTACCACTAAGTTAAGACATCAATTAGCATATTAGCTCATTAGTTAAGATTGCACTACTAATATGTTGCATCGCATAACATCGTGAAAAAAAAATCCTGAATAATAATAAAAAAAAAAAAAACTGCATACTCGTTCTTGGGAAACAACTGAACTGCACCAATATCAAGCATATGAGAAACTAGCAGAAATGACGAGCACAAGCTACCTTATTCAGCAAGCAGGAGTCCGCCCTGAATGTCAATAGGCAAACCATATAGCCCTTTTTTCTTTTGGAAACACAGTATATATACCCTTCTTTCCGGGTCAAATAAAGAAGATGCCTAAATTGACATCGCTTGTTTGATGCAGTATGGGATGAGAATTATGCAGAAGCTAAAAAGAAAATTTTACATGTTTGAGTACTCTACAAAATCAAGCCGAGTAATCTGCCAATACTAATCCACTGATGCAAATATCATCCTTTCGGAGTTTGCAACTCCAAAGCATGGCCACATATATCCAAGAAAATCAGTCACAACGACGAAGTACTGAAGAGAAATGAACCACTAATTGAAATGCAAGCATTCTACTGACATGATAAATCAGTCCAGCCATTCCCTTATCAAGGTCTATTACAAAGCTAACACACTTACCTAGATCTGGGCCTGCCCTGTGCATTATTCAAACGTGACCATGATCTGGGCCCTGAAAACGTTTGGAGTAAAATTTTAACTAAGGCAGAATAATCATCATAAAAATCTGCAAATACCAACAAAAAGAATTGCAATGTCTGCCATCCCCATTCAATCAAAATCCTACTAAATTTCACAAAAGCAAAACCCTCCTGTGAATAGTGCACACACAATTGCAGTTAGTGAGCTGCTGAAGTTATTAGAACTATGTTTTCTCACTTTTGCGCATGATGCTTAAACTTACCATGGATTTCATAAAAAGTGAATCAACCAAAAAGAAAAAAAGTACATCTCTTTACTTGATTGAAGAGCAAGAGAACTCACCAAAATCAGTTCCAGTACATCAATCAGTATCGATTGTAAGCTTTCCCATAATCCTCATGCCCTTGACGCTGGAACTCAACATAACTGTCATGAGGCCTTGAAGGATAATTTTCCATATGATTTGGATATCTGGCCCTTGAATCCATTGGTAAACCAGCCCCAGTATAGCGAGGATTGGCTGAGGAGCCATCATAGTCAGAAAAAGTGTGCTGTTTATAACCATGAAAACCTGACGTTGGCATTTGCTGCCGTGCTTGATGTTGACGTCTCTGAGCATCAAGTTGAAGAAAGTCTTCCCACTGTCTTGTATGTGTGCCCCTCAGCACTGCCAGTTTCTTCATGAAAGACTCTCTCATCTCCCTGATAGTCTAAAATCAATAGGGCGAAGAGCAAATATCAGAACTTCCTTATAAACACAGAAAAGGAACATGCTTGCATTTTCACAATTAATGAATTGGGCATTGCAGCAGCTCTCTAATTAGAAACAACAGAAACTATTAATTTGAAACAGTAGGGAAAAAAATAGTTCTGAATTTATTTGACACAATGATTTCTTTATACAGAAAGTTCACGCTGATCAATATGCCATAAGGTCCCTCTTACTTCGATCTCATTAGAAGACACAACAGAACAGGAAAGGAACATGAACATGAGCATACAAGAATATTGTTTCTTTGATTTGATAATCATAAATTCATTAGTGACAGAAGGTGATAGAAAGAGAGGAACTAAAACCCTAATATATATTATTCAAATGCCATGCCTAAACAAGATTCAAATGGTTGTAGTACATTTCATGTAACACAAATACTCAAAACCATTCAGCTAGGTCCCTTTGTTCTAATTATAAGCATGGAAATCAAGCTCATATTTAGCAGGCAAGAATCATTTTGCCAATTACACTTGAAACCCAAAGGCCAAAAGTAGAGTGTTAAAAGATAGATCTATTACCTCACGATGCTTATAATTCTCTTCATCTTCTTCCTTGTCGCGAATTTTAACAAGCTCCATTGCCTCCTTATTATACTCCAACTCTAGTTCTTCTAACGTCTGAGGGAAGGTAGAGCATTCAAATTGCCGACCAGTTTGCAAATCAGGACCCAGTCTCTCAGTATCCCACCCTTCATTTCTATAAATGCCCATGCTGTGATTATGACCATCATATGAACCATATGATTTGCCAGCGTATGGGGGACATGCAGGAGATTTAGAATGGCTTGAGCGACTTCTACCACCATCACTACCATAAGCTTCATGAAATGAAGAGTATGTTAAGCACTTGATTCGAGATGCTAGATGGTAGCTTTAACTACATGATATTTAACATTCACACAGTGAACCCATCCGTCGCAAACAAGTCCGAATATGCTTTCAGTAAATAATTTCGTTTTGCAGACAATCCGACCATTTCAGATCCACTCACGATAATACCTCAGAATCGTACACATTATGCTTGAAGCTAAGAACTTACCTCTTGCTGCAAATAAACGACAAGTAACAAGCAGCACCATTAAGAATACAGAATTTTTAAATGAACTCTACCAAAAAACAAAACATATGTAGGGGCCTAACATATGAAAATTGGTTTACCAGTTTTGTAAGGATGCCATAAACAAATCCTATGCTATCCTACCTTGTGGAGATCCCCTAGAAAACTTTTGCAGATCCTCGCGAATGCGATCTTCCACAATCTTATTATCTTGTCTTCCAAACCTTGGTTGATACTGTGATGTATCACGTGGGTGAGCTGGATAAGACCTTTGGAATTCAGAGCGTCGCAATCGGGAGCCAACAGGACTTCGCTCAGGTGACCTAGATCTGCTCCTGTAGGAACTAGAAGAGCCCTTCTGTTCACCCTCCCCTTTAATGACCTTATGCACAGCATCAACACCTTTTGCCAAAATTAACCTATCCTTGCCACTAACAATTATAAATTTCTCCTCCATTTTGATTTTGCAGCCAATATCCTTTTCAATCCTTTGTATCACTTTCTCGGTGAACAGGGCTTTTACATGTTTTTCTCTTGCAGGAACCCTTTCAAAGAAATCTTGAGACTTGCGATTTGCTCCAAGGGTAGAGGGGCACCCCTGTATAAGTGCCATATTACGGTGTACAACATTTAATCCCAAAGATAAAAGGCAAAAACAAAAAACTGAGAAAAGGCTGGGGGTAGGAAGAACAAAGCAGCACCCCTCTGCTTATGCATGTGAATTAATGCCCCAACAACAAACTTATATAAGACACAGAAAAAGAATAGTGAACCAAAACGTATTATGTCTTGGTGGCATAGTTAGTAAGAAATAAATTAAAATAATAACCATAAATTAAAATTTGTCAATAAATTAAAATTTGTCTTCTAAAAAATTTTAACCAGTTTAACTGTTTAAGAAACATTCTCACTTGTAACTCGGCAAAATTAAACTAGCCTTTGATATGCTAACATGAACCTTAATCTAAACTAGGCCAAATAAAAAAGAAAAGAGCTGAAAAATGATATTAGTCTTAGAATATCTGGAAGTGAAGTTTCCTTATTGCACGGCATTACCACAAAAGTTGAAAACTAATTTTTTAAAATAATGACAATGATGACAAAGAGTTATCAAATCATGGAACAACGGAATTTTATGTGCACATCCTTTTGTTTATGCAAGATGCTTGACATAAAGTGTAACAATAATTAATAAATTTCAGCAAATAAATAATGCTGGTGATGTATTTACATAGCAAGAAATGCACCTGAGTAAAGTGACCTGATTCTCCACAAATTTTGCAAATCATTTCTTCTTCTTTCCTTTTCTTCCAATTTCTCTCTGTAGCTTTTGATTTTGCTTCCCAAAATTTAGCTTCTCGGCTTGTGAAATCAGTAGGCACAGCATTGGGGTCCCGAGGTTCTTCTTCCTCATCAGAGCCAGCATGGGACCGTTTATTAGCTTTTGACCTATCTTGTGCATTATTGGCACTAGATCCTGGAGGGCCAGTGTATTCCTTGTAAATTTCGCTAAAATCATCATCATCTATATCTGGCCTTGTTGCCATCCAAAAAGGAGTTAACTTAAGTCAAAATCCTGCATTACCAAAAACAAACGACGTCTTATAGATCATATAAGTAAACATAAATGAAGAAAGATAATCATCACCCTCAAAACAAAAGAGAATAGTCAACAGGTAATCGATAAAGCACTAATCCTTTTCTTTTTCTAAAAATAATTTTGTACACTTATTCTCATGTAAGACACACTCCAATATTTCTGGTTGCTTGTTTTAGCTCTGGAACCCGTTATACAGCAACATATCTGAACAGCAAATTCAATTAAGAGCGACACAATTATCCAACAAAAAAAGCACAAATATAAAAGCAATTATATAATAATAATTGCTAGCATATCAAGAATTGTTAAGACCATTGAGAATGAGTTTGAAGCTAATAATAAAGAAATCAACTTTAGTTTAATTGGAACGAGTTTAATGTATCAGGTGAAAAATGAATCATGTCAATTAACTGGAATTGAAGTAGGGTTATAAACAATCGTGTGTAGAATAGAGGATATCTCGAAGAAGAAAGACATTACCTGAGCGGCGAGAAGGAGATAAAGAGTAAGGGCCTTGGACGATGACCACAGAAGAGAAGCTAGGGCTCGTTTCTTTTGCCTTTTCACTGCTGCGAGTCGTTTCTTCTTTTCTACTATATATATTTATATTTAATTTGATTTCGGCAATTTCTCTAAAAAATAATAATATTTTGATTAAAGTATTAAATATAAAAATATTTTTTAATATTAAAAATAGAGAGAGAAAATGGATATTGAATTATTCAGAGGTACACTTATGCTAGATGCTGTGTAAATATAAAAATAATTTATATTCTATTAATTTTAGAAATATAATAATGTATATTTAACATATATTTTTTATAAGTCAATGCTTATCAATTAATCTACATACTCAATGGTTATATTATAAGTTAAAATTTTTAATGTAATAAAAAAAATTAATATGAGAAATTCAAACCTAAAACAACTTTTTTTGGGGGGTAATAAAGAACTCTTAATCTTAAAGAATAAAATTTGTTGAATTGGTTTAATTAAGAGAGAAGAGTAGCTCATTTTCATATTATTTGATTCAATGCTCAAATTCAGTTTTACACATTTCAAATACATTAAAATATACTACTGTTATGAAAGATATAATAAAATATACTAATAATTTTCTTCTAATTAGCAACTAGAACTATGTGCTCGTTTCGCTCAAGATATATATATATATATTATATAATATAATCTTATTTATCTAGTTATATAAAGAAAAGTTTAAAATATACTACAACTATTAATAATAAAATTGAAAAGTAAATAAAATATGTAAGAAAAAAATATCAAACTCATATATAATTATAGCATTATATGAAATGCAGTTGAATATCAGAATAAATTAATAAATTAGTCGATGAATTATATAGTCATAGCTATAAATGTTTCAATTTTATAATTAATGATGCATTTGAAACATAGATAAATTGTACATGACGAGTGTAATGTTATAAGATAGCCTAATCAATTCAATTATTTATATCATTTTATAATTAATAAATAAATATAAATATTAATTATAATTTTAATATAAAATATAAATTCATGCCCTTATATATAAATATATGTATATATTTATATTTATATGTCAATGACACTATTTAAATTTTATTTTATGTATTCATAATATTTATTTTTATCTCTTAATTAATTTTTTAATTTTTTATTAAATTATAAAAAATATTATTTTCTTCGTAAAATTATTTCAATAACTTATAAAATAAAATTAATATTTATGAAGATAAACATTTTACTATTTTATAAATTTAATTTTTTTCTTCAATAAATAAAAAATGGTTTTTTTTTTATTTTTTTAATTTTTTAAAACACACTATAATTTTATTCAATTTATAAAATATAAATATAAATACTCATAAAAAATATTTTGAATTAATAGACTTTCTAATATGGTAGCTCATAATATGATTAGAGTTTCAAAGTATAAATTTTCAGTATTAAAATTTTACTTCTAATTGCATTCGTAAGAATTTTAAGTTATGATATTCAATAATAAAATATTATTGCATAAAAAAATTTTGAGTTGATATTTTTTTCTTGAATCATTTTTTAAAATTATGAAAAATAAAAATTTTAGATCATTTAATTATTAATTATTTATATATTTTTATGGATTATAAAAGTAAAAAAGTAACTAATTTTGATTTGATTATTTTTTATCTCTTTTAATAGTATAATATATTATAAAGAATCAAAAAATATAGACACATATAATATATTAATTTATTGATAGAGCGTTCTAAAAATATTATTTTCAAAAATATAAAAATTTTAAAATTAATTAAATGAATAAAAATTATAAAATATATTTATTATTATAATAAAATATAATTTTATAATAATTTTTACCTTTTTTCATACAATTCATTATAAAAACAATAAGTTATTAAAAATTTTATATAATTTATCACAATATATATTAATATAAAATTAATAAATTATTTATACTGTATAAATTCAAGAACTAAACTACATTTAAATTTTTAAAATAAAAATCAAAATAAAATTAAAAATTTATAATTAAGTTATTAAAATATAAGTGATTTTTTAAATATATTTTATTAAATTGAATATATAATATTAAATTATACTAAAAAAACTAAAAAAATTGATAAAAAAAATAAAAAAAAAGGAGATTTAGGGGTAAAATAGAAAAAGGAATGGAAATCATTGTCTATCGAAAACTAAAAAAAATGATAAAAATAGCTTAAAAAAATTGATAAAAAAAACTAAAAAAAAAAGATGTAGGGATAGGCAAAATGAAAAAGAGAAGGGAAAATTCATTATTCATCAACAGTTAATCTTATTCCCTTTTAAATTATAGAAATAGATATTATTATAAAGTACTTTATCCAGTAAAATCTTATATTTTTTTATTTAAATATGAATTACTAAATTATAGTTATATCTATATATGTATATGAATATTTAAAATAATAATTAATAAATAAAAAATATACTGCGACAATTTGATGTAATTTTATGACTGCTCTCAAAACATGATGAATGATTAATAATAATTATGATTGAGTATTTATTAGCTCGTGAAACTAAATTGCTCAAATTAAAAAAAATAGTCAAAATGAATTTTAAGAACTTAAATTATTGTCAAATAATCATGTAAAATAAATTTAGTGGCTTCGTTAGTTATGTATATCTTATATATCTTAAAATTTTAAAATTTTATTTGTGCCATATATATATATTTTTTGATTCATTAATAAAAATTTATTTTATATTTTAAAAAAGTAAAATATGTTATTTTAAATTTATTTTTATGAGTTTTGGTTATATAAGTTATAGGTAAAGAAAAAAAAGATGATGTATATGGTAAATATTAATTTGAGGTTTAAATATTTGAAATTTTTTAATTTAAAAATTAAAGCATAAATATTTATTTGAATATTTTTAATTTAATATATATAAAGAAATAATTATACAATATGTTAAAATTAACAGTTGACAATACGATCGATATGAAATTGATAATTGTTAAAGCCGATTCTATAGCGCGAGTGTCGTATAAAATTTTATACTATATGAAACACGATATGTTAAAGCTAATTGTTATGATGGCACGTCTTATTTAATTAATTTTAATTTAATATTTAAAAATTTTAATTTAAGAAAATTTAAGGGGTGACAAGTGGCAAAGTATTATGCTAGTGATTTTAGATTTAATATTTTATATAGATAGATTTATTTTGAAAATTATCTAAAATTAATTAATTTTAATTTAATATTTAAAATTTCAATTTAATAAAATTTGAGAAAGTGACAAATATCAAAGCGCTGTATTAGTGATTTTAAATTTAGAATTATTATATTATATATAAATTTGTTTTGAAATTTATTTAAAATTAATTAATTTTAATTTAATATTTAATTTTTTTTGTAAAAATATTTGTCATATATTTTATTAATATTAAATTTGCTATCAATGTATTTTAAATTTTTTACAATACTAAATTTATCATTTATTAGAATAGATAATTAATTAATTATTATAAATATTAATTTGAAAAGTTCATATATAATTGGATTAATATATTTTAATTGACATTAATAAAATTTTAGTTAAATTAAAATTTTAAAATTATTATTTATTATAATAGATAATTAATTAATTAAATAATTATTATAGATATTTATTTAAATATTTTAAATAATATTAAAATAACCTATTTAATATTGATAATAATTTGTTAAACTAAAATTTTAAAATATTAAATTTATTATTTATTATAATAGATAATTAATTCATTAGTTTCGATATTTATTTAGAGAATTTAAATATAATTTAAATATTATATTCGATATTGATAATAATTAATTAAAATTTTTAAAATATTAAATTTATTATTTATTAAAATAGACAATTAATTAATTATTATATTTTAAATATGATTATAATATTTTATTTGATATTTATAATAATTAATTCAATTAATTTTTTAAATGTTAAGTTATTAATTATTAGAATATCCAATTGATTAATTGTTATAAATAATTAATTCTTTTAGGTACCTTATCCTCTACCAACAAAAAATAATGTATTATCCCTTTAGTACGTTTCTGTTTTCAATTTGAATCATCTTCGTATAAAAGTCATTATTCGCTAGTTTTCTAATCTCTTTATTTTTGCTGATCATAGAGTGATTACGCTAATATGACATCTGACAATATTTTTTTTTCTGATGAAATACAAAGTCATAGGTTATTAATCCTTAATTAGTAAGTTTTTTTTATGTATATTTATGTGTTTTTCTTCTTCTTATTATTATTTTTTAAAGGTTCGAACCCCAAAAAATATTTTAGGGGTTCGAACTCCTAACCTACCTAACGAGAGAAATTAGGTAACCCGCTGAGATAACCCACCGAGTTTTTTTTTCTTATTTTTGTTTCTATTTTTAGTTTAGTTTTTATAAACTATTATAATTATTTTCTTAGCAAACTTCAGTAGATAATTGTGTATTTGGAATTTGGAATTTTGAATTGTTGATTTTGTTTTTAACAATAATTATTATTTTATTATGGTGTCTTGCTCATGTTTGATAAAAGTTCTCAATGAAATATAAGATTGATATTGAATTAAATATATAATAATTCATATTAAATATAAATATATACCATAAATATGTTATGGTGTATTTTTCATATTTTATTTAAGTACAGAATACTTCCATAAATTATGTTTATTTTAATTGTTCCATAAAATATTATAAAATTTATTTTTTTATAAAAAATATAATCGAAGAAATAATTAAGAAAATACATAATTAATAAATTTAGGTTAATTATTAAATAAAAAATATTTATGATTACTATTTAAAGTATTAATTAATAAATAAAAATATACTACAATAATTTGATATAATTTTACGAATGCTCTCAAAACATGACGAATGATTAATAATGATTATGATTGAATATTTATTAGCTCGTGAAACTAAAGTGCTCAAATTAAAAAAAAAACCAAAATGAATTTTAAGAACTTAAATTAACTTGAAATAATCATGCAAATTATAAAAATATACGAGATATATTATAAATATATTTTTTATTTTACTACATTTGTAAAATCCATTGTTTTTAATAATAATATAATAAGTTAAAAAAATTAAGAAAATAAAATAGGAATGAAGAAAGGTGTGCCGGTGGTTTTACAGCATTTGTAATATCCATAGTTTAATAATAATAATAATACTAATAATAAGTTAAAAAAGGAAAAAGAAAGAAAACAAAAAAAAAGAGAATAATAAAGAAAGGTGTTGTGGTGATTTAAAAAAAAAATATATATATATATATATATTAAAAAAAGAAAAAAAGAGTATATAAGGGATAAGAATAAAGAGAAAATAAAATAAAATAAAATTTCTTTTTCTTCTTCTTTTTTTTTTGTCTATCCAATTTCCTTTAAAGAGAGAGAGAGAGAGAGAAAACGAGAATCTTTTCATTCTTTACTCAAAGTTTTACCTTAAAAACAAAAAGATTCATGTTGATTTTAAAGAGATACCGAATATTCAAGTAAAATATGTTATTTGAAGTTAGCAAAACTCTGGGCGTCTTTTTTTTTTTTTTTTATGAGTTTTGTATGTTTTTTTATCTTTATTAATTTAAAAGTGTGGCTGTCCTTAATTTATTAACTAGCGACAGTCTTATCTATTTTTTTTTATAATTTTTGTTATTTTTGTTATTTTGTATATTTTTATTTGTATTTTATTCTTCAAATATTTTTTTATATCAATACATATTTAAAATTTAGAGTTTATTTTTATTTTTATATTTTAATATTTTTTAGAATATAAATGATTACAATTTAAGCTTTTATTATAAAATTTATTTTTATTCTTATTTAAAGGTTATATGTTCTCTTCAGAGAGATATTTATCTTTTTTTAACGAAGGTTATTTGTTATTATCAAATGGAGATGTTATTCTCATATGAAAAATGACGGTGATTCAATATATTGACAGATAAAATAAGTGTCCCGCTAAAAATTAAATTAATCGATGTATATTACCATTATTTACTGTTTGCGTATATAAAAATTTCTGAAAATATAGTAACTTTATTAATTATATACATTTTATATATTTTAAAATTTTATTTGGATCTTACTTTTTGATTCATTAATTAAAATTTATTTTATATTTAATAAAAGTAAAATATGTTATTTTAAATTTGTTTTCGTGAGTTTTGGTTATGTACGTGATAGGTAAAGAAAAAAAAAATGATATATATGAGAAATATTAATTTGAGGCTTAATTTTTTGAAAATTTTTAATTAAAAAATTGAAGCTTAAATACTTATTTGAATATTTTTAATTTAATATATATAAGAAATAATTATACAATATGTTAAAATTAACGATTGACAATAAGATCGATACAAAATTGATAATTGTTAAAGCCAATTCTATAGCATGAATTAATTTAATTAATTTTACGATTGCACGTCTTATTTAATAAATTTTAATTTAATATTTAAATATTTTAATTTAAGAAATTTTAAGGGAGTGACAAATAGCAAATTGTTATCCTTGTGACTTTAGATATAATATTATATATAGGTAGATTTGTTTTGAAAATCATCTAAAATTAATTAATTTTAATTTAATATTTAAAATTTCAATTTAAGAAAATTTGAGAAAGTGACAAATAGCAAAGTGTTATATTAGTGACTTTAAATTTAGCATTATTATATTATATATAGATTTATTTTAAAAATTATTTAAAATTAATTAATTTTAATTTAATATTTAAAATTTTAATTTAAGAAAAATTGAGAAAGTAACAAATGACAAAGTATTGTGCTAGTGATTTTAAATTTAGTATTATTATATATAAATTTGTTTTGAAAATCATCAAAAATTAATTAATTTTAATTTACTATTTAATATTTTAGTTTAAGAAAATTTGAGGAAGTAACAAATAGTAAAATATTGTGCTAGTAACTTTAAATTTAGTATTTTATATATAGAAATATAGATTTGTTTTGAAAATAAACTAAAATTAATTAATTTTAATTTAAGAAAATTTGAGAAAGTGCCAAATGATAAAATATTGTGCTGGTGATTTTAAATTTAGTATTATATATAAATATAGATATCGGTGATATTTTATTTTATTTTTTTAATGCAAAAATGATGTTTTATTTAAAAGAGTGTAAACAATAAATATATATATATATATATGACTCTCTCTCTCTCTCTCTCTTTCCTTTCTGGTTCAATGCATCTCTCTGCTGCATGGATGTAAATCGTTTCTCCAATACGACGGGTTTTTCAAAATATGGTCGTTTCCAGTCATGGGTATTTGGATTGTCTCTGTGTTTCGTCGGGGAAAAAGAGACGACAAAGAGACGACTACCACCATCATGGCCACCACCGCACCAACCATTCCGAACTATTACCAAAATCAACATCAAAGCCAGAACCAGCACATTCAGCATCATCATCATCCATGCTTTAATCGCCAGGACCCCTTCGCCAAGCAGAATAACGATTACCAATTCAATAATCACGATTACCATTCTAATTATGGTACTAACCCCCAAATGAGGTTGTGTGAACCTAATGAACCGTTTGGTGTAGGAGGTGGAGGATTCTGCTCTAATGACCGCAAAAGAGGACGATATCCTTCTGGTCGAGTAGGTTCACCAGGTAATCAATCTTCTTCACCATCACTAAAAAGTGTATTACAATTTCAAATTACAATTTTGTTTTACATTTTTGTTTCTTTTTATTTTCAGGTCATAATGGTGATGCTGTTAATGTCAAACTTTACGTTGCACCGATTCTGAGGACTACAACTGAAGAAGAGGTAAGTTGGTTCTGTTCTAGCTTCAACATATTTTTTGTTTTCGTTTGCAGAATGAGAAAAAATGAGAACCTACACTTAGTTCATCCATTTGTTTGTGTTCCTTTAAGCTAGAATGATCACTAAACTTATGGTACGTTTGTTAGGTCGCAATGAATGTAATGTAATATAATCAAACGCATTTCTAATATAATGTTTCCGCTGAAAATGTATTTGATTACATCTACGGTCTACCAAACCCCACTTTAAGACTTGTAATCTTAAACTTCACTAGAAGAGGGGTTCTATGCAGCCTTATCTTCACTTTTTATATTATGAGGGTCACATACACATATGCTTTCTTATAAATGTCACTAGAGGAGTGGTTCTAAGCAGCCTTGTCTACACTTTTTATATTATGATGGTCATACATACATTCATACTTTCTTATAAAATGTTGCTTCTTTAACTTAAAATAGATCGTTTGTTTATTTTAATTAACAAATTATGTATAAATATGGCTATTGCTTCTTTGTAATAGATCCGCCCCTTGTTTGAACAACATGGAAGTGTCGTTGAGGTAATTCTCCCTAGGGATAAGTGGACTGGCCAACAGCAAGGTAATTGTAATAATAACCTCTATAACTCATTTTTCGCTTGTATCAATGTCTATATTGAATCTTTTGAGGGTCTGACTGTAGCAACTTATATTCTTATGTTACACACGAATTTGACAATAAAATTCTTTACCATATGAACGGATTAATTCTGATGGTGAGCTAGGTATTAAATATAAGCTTACTTTCATGTTTCATTATATATATATGCTATTGGGTTGTGGTAGTATATTGTGATTTTCCATAAGTAGGGAATTTTTGTCTGAGATAGTCATTGCATTCATGGCTATATTGATGACATTTCGATGCCTTCATGATTGCCTCCCTACCTTTATAATGGGATTGTGCCAAATTATGCATATAACTTTTGACAACATTCCTTAATTTCTTGTTAGGTATAGCAAAATTGTGTGATGTGTTAGTGCTAATGTTGATTCATATCTCTAATTTCATTTTTAGCATCTATGAACGTTCAGTTTACAGCTCATGGCAGAGATCTATTTTGTGCTCTTTTAGTTGAATTTATGCCTTGCTGCATAAGGACTCAGGTTCATTTTCATGGATGTGCTGTTTCCCTGGTTGTATTTTATTTTCTTAAATACTTAAGATGTTTAAGTTGGAAATTCCATAAGAATAGTTATTTGTCAATTTTTAGCTTGTTGCATCTTTTTCTGTTGTTATTTAGCATCTATAATAATTGAATCAATCTATATTCAAATTTACTTCATCAGGGTATTTAGCTTCAAAACAGGAAATTGAGGAAGTATGAGAAATAAATATTCACATTTACTCTAGCTGAGCAAAATATTCAAATTTAATACTTTCGGTTCATTGTTGCATGCGTGATAACATGCAAAGTGCTTAAGGCATTGCTATTTGAAACAAAGGAAAATTAGAGTACATTAGTGGATGGCATGGCCATTAAATCTCTTAGGTTGAAGGTTGTGGTTTGCAATGATGTTAATTATGATTAACTTCATTGCATGGGCAATCTTACTTGTATTCACTAGCAATGCAAGGGCATATCTATTTATTTATATTCGCATTTACTCTAGCTGAGCAAAATATTCAAATTTAATACTTCTGGTTCATTGTTGTATGCGTGATAACATGCAAAGTGCTTAAGGCATTGCTATTTGAAACAAAGGAAAATTAGAGTACATTAGTGGATGGCATGGGCATTAAATCTCTTAGGTTGAAGGTTGTGGCTTGCAATGATGTTAATTATGATTAAATTCATTGCACAGGCAATCTTACTTGTATTCACCAGCAATGCAAGGGCATATCTATTTATTTGCTTGAGTGCATATACCATGTAAAAGCACCTTTTATCTGAGATGCATGTGCATATGATGTTCCCCAAAAGGAACTGGACATTTTTATCCTTCTCTTTTTATTTCTAGGATTCTAGTTTATATATTGATACTTTTTATGACAGATATTTTCTCCATATGGTCATGTGGAAGATGTCTACATTGCACGAGATACACTGAAGCAAAGTCGTGGTAAGTCCACCTTTCTCATTAATCATTTATTCTTGTTTAGTTGGAGATACATCCATTAAGACTCAATATGGTTCCTTTAACCTAGATATTTCTTGGGTGTTGTTCAGTTCCACATGATTATAATTATTTCTTTTCATGGGTTCTACATGCATCATTCAGTGGCGAAGTGACTGGAAATAAGAAAGCAAAGGCTTCAGAACAGGTTGATGATATATGCAATTTTTCAGTGACCTGTTGCACCAATTGCTCTGTCTGATAACTCTCATTTGTAGTCAAGAAACAAATATGATGACCTTTTCTTGTGGTGTCTTGGCCACTTTAATAGTGTTTTGAATTTTTTTTTCTATAGATTTCAAGTTGGTTCTGATTTTGTGGTGTCTGCTTTTATGAAGGATGTGCATTTATTAAATTTTCATACAGAGATATGGCAGTGGCAGCAATGAAAGCATTAAATGGAACTTTCACAATGAGAGTAATGGTTACCTACTACTTTTTAAGTGCATCTTTCTGATTGTACTTCTGAATTTATTTTCTTATTGTCTCTTTTTCTGATCATTCTAGGGTTGTGATCAGCCTTTGATTGTTCGTTTTGCGGATCCCAAAAAATGCAGGATTGGAGAATCTAGGTTTTGCATTCTTCTTTGCACTTGTATTCATTTACATATTTATCTTTTTCATGAACTGTGACTATGTGATGTATTTTGCTGTTAATAAGCAGTGATTAGTCAAGAAGCACAGAGTGGTGATTATGCAATATGCTAACCTTTTATATGCCTCATGGCATGGGTTTGTCAACTAATTTTGGCTACCTTATGATCAGCACCGATGAATCCTAAAATGCCACACCATATGACAAAGGGCTATGACATTTACTTTTGTTTATTCTTGAGTTAGCTCTTTAGACTGCTGCTACTATGCTTAAGATGGAAACCAAACCATCCAAATGAACATTGAAACATAAGATTTACTAATTAACTTTGCTTGTTTTGATAGTTCTGTCATAAGAGATGGAAATAAGACTAAACGCTTAACTTTCATGGGATCATATGATCTTTTTCTTTATCCCCATTCACCCTGCAATTCCTCATTGATACTTTCTTTCTCAGGGGAAATTATGCATTTGGTGGACAGAACTTTGATCCATGTTGTCAAGAACAAATGATTAGGTACATTTTGTTTATCCATTCTCCTTCCTTTCCACGTTGTCCTTTTTGTGTGGATACCAAGTTGAGTTTCTGTTTTATGGTCTATTTGATGCAGGCCAGCACCCAATTTTGGTGATTCCATGGGAGGGTGTCTTTTGCCTAATTCTTTATATTCTATGCAAGAAATCCCCATACATTCACAACCACATGTTTCCCATGCAATAAATCCAGTAATTGGAGTTCCTCATATGATAGAACAACCTCTTCCTCCAATTAAGCAGCCACCAACACAATCGTGTCAGATCCCATTACAACAAACTCAAGCTACTCAAAAATGTTTGCAATCATCTCAAGCAGCAGTTTCTGAGATGATGAAACAGACTCAAAATTTAGAGAAGCAGGAGAATGTACAGATTCCACTTGAGGTAGTCATCAATGCTTATTCTTTTCCTACTTGATCTCGTATTCTGTTTACTTATTTCTTAAGATATTAATTTCATTGATTAGTGATCTAATGATTTGCAATTACATGATATCTGCTTGTGACCCCCCTCCCATATCCTCTGTATGGTTCATATGCACTGCTATTCAATAACAGTTGAATTGTGAAATTTTATAGATGAGACTGAGGTGTGGTTAATGATTCCTATAAGACAGTTGTGGCATTATGTTATTTTCACCTGAATAGAAATGTGGACCTGTTTTAGGATTTATTTAACTTCACATTGTGGTGTTATCTCGTTTCTTATGACTGGTTACTATAAGAACTCTGACAAGCTACCATGATGTCATACCTTGCTGCAGTCTCCAGTGACTGAAAGCAATCCTCCAGCAATGAGTGTTATCTCTGCTGCACCTGCAGTACCTCCAAGTCCTCAGACAGCAGGTCCAGAAGAGTGTGATTGGAGTGAGCATTTCTGCCCTGATGGGTACAAGTACTATGTTACGGTCCCTAGATAAGGATCTAGTTATGGGGCGATGGGATGAGGGATTGGTGGGTGATTGGGATGACGAAGGGCGTTTACTGCGACCTATGGTTGCAGACGTTCAGGCTCAATAGAGGGACCCTGAAAACCTCTTGAGTTTAAGTCTCAAAAACTGTAGAAAGTTCAAGCTGTCCTTCATTAACAGAAATGAAAGATTAAATACAGAAATATAAGTAACTGCCTCTACAAATAAGGAAGTTACTGCCTTAGTGGAATTGGTAAACCACCCACTAACTTAGGGAAAGCAAACACATAGCAGAACATGGGAAAAACAGAAAAACAGAATAGAAACTAACTGCTGGACAGACAAAATAGAAAAGAAGCTAACTGCTGGACTTGACTGACTTAGCTTTCTGTCCATGGGTAAACCTCTTGTACACCTGGACAGGCTTGTTAATATTACTCCCCTCCTCCACAAGGCGTTTGTTGTCAAACGCAAAGTTTTGATATGTGAGGTGGAACTGATTAGCATCCTCCCATGAAGCATCAGCAGGAGAAGAGTTATGCCAATGAACCAGAACTTGTAAATGTCCACCCCGCACACGATGATCCAAGATAGCAAGTGGTTGATGTTGAACAACATCCTGCGAAAGAGTGGCAAAACTGGAAGAGGTGCAGTCGAACCAATATGGTACTTTTTCAGGCTGGATACATAAAAAACAGGATGAATTTTTTACTCCGAAGGTAGATCCAGCTTGTATGCCATGGTTCCAACTCTTGCAGTAATAGTAAATGGCCCATAGAACTTAGCTAAAAGTTTCTGGTTGCTCCGTTTAGAGATGGACTATTGGCGGTAAGGCTGAAGCCGAAGTAAAACCTGCTCACCAACCTGGAACTCCAAATCCCGATGATGTTTGTCATAATTAGCCTTCATTTTTTTGCTGCGCCAGAAGGAGATTATGGCGTAGTAACTTCAGAACTTCATCCCTGGACTGTAATGCAATGTCCACAGCCTCTACGAATGAACTACCAGGACAGTATGACAGCAACCTAGGTGGTGGACGGCCATAAACCACTTCAAAAGGTGTAGCCTTGAGAGAGGAGTGAAAACCGGTATTATAGCAATATTCAGCCCATGAAAGCCAATCTGTCCATTTAGTAGGCTGCAAACTTGTAAAACATCTGAGATACATCTCAATTGTGCAGTTTGCAACCTCTGTTTGACCATCTGATTGTGGATGGTAGGCTGAGCTAAAAGACAATTCAGTGCCACTCAAACGAAAGAGCTCCTTCCAAAAAGAACTTGTAAAAGTAACATCACGATCACTGATTATAGTTTCAGGCAGCCCATGTAATTTAAAAATATGATCGAAAAAAGAACGAGCCACACTTACAGCCGTATAAGGATGAGACAAGGGAATAAAGTGGCCGCATTTTGAAAATCGATCAACCACCACCAATAAAACACTTTTCCCTTTGGACATTGGCAAGCCTTCCACAAAGTCCAAAGAAATATCAGACCAGATTTGTGTTGGAACCGGAAGAGGTTGGAGAAGACCTGCTGGTTGCAATGTTTCTTATTTGTGGCGTTGACAAATATTACAAGCCCGAACAAAATCTCGAACATCAGATTTCATTCCTGCCCAATAGAAATCACGTGTGATCCTGTAGAGAGTCTTTTGATAACCCTCATGACTCTGATTGTGCAGGGCAGCTACCACCAGTTGAATTGAAGGAGAGGTTTTCGGCGGAAAAATTCTGTTTTTGTACAGCAGAAAGCCCTGTTTGAAATTCCACTGAGGCGGTGCTGTTTTGTTATTAACTTGAGAGAGTAATTGCTGTACCTCTGGTGAAGAGTCTTGTTCTTTTCAAATTTCTTCAAATAAATTGAGTTGCGGCATAGAAATTGCAGAAAGGACAGCAATGTCGGCATTTTGACGAGAAAGGACATCTGCAACCTGATTGTTCTTTCCAGCCTTGTATTCCACTGTAAAAAAAAAATCCCATCAGCTTACTAATCCAGTGTTGCTAGTTGGAAGAAAGAGTCCGCTGCTCTAGGAGGAATTTTAAACTGTAGTGATCTGTCCGCACTATAAATTGGCGACCCCATAAATAAGAATTCCAGTGCCTCACTGCCTTGACCAACCCAATCAGCTCCTTGTCATAGGCAGGTAATTTCTGATGGCGGACTGCCATTGGCCGACTGAAATAAGCGGCTGGTTTGTTGTGTTGTAACAAGACAGCTCCCATTCTCGAATCAGAGGCATCACACTCGATGGTGAAAGGCTGGCTGAAATCTGGAAGAGTAAGAACAGGAGTGGACGTCATCACTTTCTTAAGTTCATCAAAAGTAGCAATTGCCTCCGGACTCCAGTGGAATGAATTCTTCCGTAACATCGCCGTGAGAGGGGCAGCAATGATACCGTAGTTCAGGACAAATTTACAGTAATAGCCAGTGAGCCCTAAAAATCCTCTCAATCCCCGAATGGTTGTGGGTCGAGGCCAATCCAGTACTGCAGAAATCTTGGATTGATCAACCTGTACACCTCGTGAAGTTATAACATGACCCAAATAAGCAACCTGGTTCTGGGCAAAGGAACATTTGGATTTCTTCAAAAATAACTTGTTGCTGGACAATAATTGAAAGACCAAACGCAGGTGATGGAGGTGTTCTGCCCAAGTTTGACTGAAAACCAAGATATCGTCAAAGAAAACTAAAACAAATTTCCGCAAATAGGGTTGGAATACCTCATTCATCAATGCCTGAAAAGTTGATGGAGCATTCGTGAGGCCAAACGGCATCACCAAAAATTCGAAATGGCCATGGTGAGTGCGGAAAGCAGTTTTCTCAATATCGGGACTGTACATGCAGACTTGATGGTATCCAGCCAATAAATCCAGTTTTGTAAAGAATTTAGCCCCTCCTAACTCCTCCAATAATTCATCGATTACCGGAATTGAGAACTTATCTTTTACAGTTTTCGAATTTAGTTCCCGGTAATCCACACATAATCTCCACGAACCATCTGCCTTGGGAACAAGAATGACGGGTGAGGAGAATGGAGACCGGCTGGGTCTGATGATGCCCTGTTGCAACATGGCTGAATATTGCCTCTCAATTTCATCTTTCTGCCCATGAGGATATCTATAAGGGCGAACCACCACTGGACCCGTTCCTAGTTCCAAAGTTATACGATGATCAAAAGGCCTGTTGGGAGGAAGACATGTGGGAGTATTGAATAAGGCTGTAAATTCTGCCAACAATTTCTGCAATTGAACGTCAGCCTCTAGGGAAGTCTGAATGGCGTTAACTTCTAATAAAAAATTAGGGTTAGGAGTCTGGATTCCCCATAATTCAACCCGTTTACCCTGGGCATAAAACTTCATACTCATGAGAGAGAAATCCCACAAAATGGGTCCCAATGTGCGTAACCAATTAACTCCCAATACTACATCAAAATCGGTTAGAGGCAGCACAAATAAATCAGTTGATAAGGAATAAGAGTCCAAGTAGAGAGTGGACTGTTTACAAATACCAGGACTATTGATAGATTCCCCATTGGCCACGTTAACCTTTAAATCTGCTCTTTTATCCACAAAAGCCGTTGAGTGATCTACGGCAGAAACAAAAATAAAACTGTGTGTACTACCCGAATCAACAAGGACCAGAACTGATTTCCCATTCCACTTTCCTTCCAGACGCATTGTTTGAGGGTTTCTGATTCCCGTGATTGCATTCAATGAGATCTCTGGAGCGAATTCTTCTTCATGGAATTCAGCCACTGCATTTTCAGTCTCTCCTTCAACTAATTCAATCCAAAAGAGTTTTTTGCAATGATGTCCCCGCACAAAAGCTTCATCACAATTGAAGCAAAGGCCCTTCTTTCTTCTATCCTCCATCTTTTCTCTGGTTAATGTTTTAACAGAACGGGTAGGCCTTATGTTTGTCACTGCTGTTCCCTTTCTGGTATCACGAAAATTTGAGATTTTGGAAGACAACCTGCGTTCATACAAACGGGACATGCTCATTACTGTCACCAAATCCTTGGGCTGATTTAATTCAACCTCCACAGCAATTGCTTCCTGCAGCCCACTAAGGTACAATTGTACCTTTTGGAATTGGGTAAGTGTGACGGCACGAAATACCAAACTCTCAAATTTAGTTTGATAATCCGCTACGGATCCCCATTGTTTGAGTTTGGCTAATTCTCCCAATTTGTTGCTACGAACAGGTGGTCCAAACCGAAGATTACACTGGTGGGTGAACTCCTCCCACGTGGGATCCGGCATATCTTCCAATAATTGCATGTACCAAAGCTGTGCTGCTCCCTCTAAATGATAGGCAGCCAAGCTGACTTTCTCTTCCTCCGGGGTGGATTGATGACGGAAGAAGTGACCGCAGCGGCTTAACCAAATCAGGGGGTCTTCAAGCCCATTGAAACGAGGAAAGTCAAGTTTGGTAAATTTCGGTACAATCGTGTTTCCTCCAGTAGATTCAGAAACAGATATACCAGAAATTCCCTTATCTTTGCGGCCCTTGGAATGACTTTCAGCACCAGCAGACATTCCTCTTTTACAGGATTCCAAATCCAGAGACATTGCATCAAGCTTTGCTTGTATTTGCTCCACCTTCTCTTGTCGAGCTTGGTTGGCTTGCTGCTCGGCTAGGACAATGTTGAGGAGTTTGGTAAGTTGTTCTGAAACTGAGTCTCCCATAACTATTGGCTTTGATACCAATCTGTTACGATCCCTAGATAAGGATCTAGTTATGGGGCGATGGGATGAGGGATTGGTGGGTGATTGGGATGACGAAGGGCGTTTACTGCGACCTATGGTTGCAGACGTTCAGGCTCAATAGAGGGACCCTGAAAACCTCTTGGGTTTAAGTCTCAAAAACTGTAGAAAGTTCAAGCTGTCCTTCATTAACAGAAATGAAAGATTAAATACAGAAATATAAGTAACTGCCTCTACAAATACGAAAGTTACTGCCTTAGTGGAATTGGTAAACCACCCACTAACTTAGGGAAAGCAAACACATGGCAGAACATGGGAAAAACAGAAAAACGGAATAGAAACTAACTGCTGGACAGACAAAACAGAAAAGAAGCTAACTGCTGGACTTGACTGACTTAGCTTTCTGTCCATGGGTAAACCTCTTGTACACCTGGACAGGCTTGTTAACATACTATTATAATTGCACAACTTGTGAAAGTAGAGTAAGTTATCTGTCTTCACAGACTACATTCCATTGGGCTGTTTTGATTTTGGTAGTTCTAGATCTTATTTTTTAGTACTTTTTTTACTAGCGTTGTACCTCAAGTTTCTAAACCCAACTCCAGGTATGATCCAAATCATAGGTCTCACTTACAGCCTCAATTTCTGGAGATAATTGTGGGCTGGGGCTTTGTAAGATCTAGGATTTCACAGTTCTGGGCCCTGCTCATGAGCAGGTCTAAGAGAGTTGGTTTGGGATGGTGTGGGGGGGAGGAAAGGGAGGGACTATTTTTCCCTTTTCAAGTTGTGAGAATTGAGTAATTGGTTCAATTAGAGGTGACAATACTTCCAGAGTTTGTGATCATTGTATCAAACTTCAACCTGCAGTGGGAGAAGCCTGAAGATTTCAACTTATTTCAGAAACAATTGCAGAAGAAGCAAAAGCTACAAATTTCTGGACAACAACCAAAAAACCTTTCTGCTAGTTTTTGTTGTGAAGAAGTTGATCAAACACAAAAGATGCTTCTTTTAATACCTCCTCCATCATAAATTCCAAATCAACATCCTCATCTGTGGTAGTCTTGTTCTTTTTATATGGTTTTCTGATGTCAGAAATTTTTGCTTGTTGCATTATCAATTGGGCCTCTGCTGTTTTCAGTTGTGAAAAGGCCAGCGTTCATTATCCAGATCAAGATGCACATGAATTTGTATTTTTGTTCTTGTGGGGAATCGACTTTTGCTGTCTTCCCAATACAAATTCAATATCAGCAAGTTAGAATTGCCTTGTGAAAGTAAGATAGACATTCATTTCAGGTTTAATGCTTAGGCATGTAACTTAAGTTTTTTCATTTCTTGTGGCTGTAAAGGTTTTTTCTCCAATCCTCAAGCTTTGACATTGGACTGGATCTCTATAGGAATACAAAATGCAGCTGCTGATGTATTTTTTTAAATATCTAATTGTTCACACTTTGACTGTGATATTTGGTAAGAGCATTGTGCGCCGGTATGTTGAGGATGGTTTTATCATTGAGGTAGAACTCAACAACTTGATTGTACCTCACAAGTGAATTACTTATCCAAGGACAGCCACTTTGATAACTTAACGGAAAAGGTCAAAGTGTTATGATTCTAGATCTCTTTATATATCAAGATGTCAGGTTTTCAAATTCCTGTTGCCTTCCTCACCCTTTAATTAACTTTAAACAAATGGATTTTTTATGGCTGATAAAGAGCAGTCATCGAGAATATGGTTTCATCTGTTCTTTTTCTGAGCTTCAGAAATGCGATTGCTGAGAATTTAATACATTGAGCTCTATCGATGGACCGTTCTTGGATTATGCATGACCAGCTGAAATAGTACATTGGTTTATGGAATTTGTTGATGAAATTTGCTATGTGACTTGTATGAAAAACTGAGTTAATCGACACTTTGAATTTGTCAATAGTTGAATTTGTGCACAATTAAAAGATCGCTGCTGTCTTCAACCATGTCATATCATGAATGGTACAGTTTCTGCCATTTCCTGGAATAGAGAAATGCAGTCTTTTTTTCATGTTTTATAACTAGATTCGTGTATTATGTGGCTTTTATTTCTTTTGGATATTAGATGTTTCTCTCATACGTTTTAGTTTTTCTTATAGTTTCTCTAACTCCTGTTTCTGTTAAATTGGTGGGAGGGCATATTTCATTCCAACTGGCTTTGTGTTTTGCAGGACATGGATCATGTGCAAATACAGTCAGAAACTAGTGTAGTTGTTGATTCTGCCTGTGTTTAACAGGTATCTAGGGTTAAAACTTTTAAGATATTTGATCACCATCAGGATTTAGGGCTCCGATTTTTAAATTTATGCAATTATAAGAGACTACAGTTAGCAGTCTACTGGCAAGCAGCTATTTGAAGTGATTCCTGAGGTTTTATCCATTCTTATTGCGACCAATATTATTAACCTGGGTTGTTAAATTAGGTTTTAACTGCTGAGTTGTGTGGTGGTCATACTCAGATATGTTTGAAGATGTGGATGTGGGCCAATATATGCTATAGATGATTAATTGTTATATTACCTCTTATGTTGCACCCTAAATAACTTTCCACTAAGTTGTTATTGATATTAAATATTTCAACTCCTGCCCTTCTTATTTCTTTCTTCTGCATGCCCACACATAGCACAGGAGTAAAGGAGAAAATTCAGGAATATACTATAGTTTAATTTAGATTGGATTGTTTTTGGCTGCTCATAGGTTTTGTATTGCAGAATTTAACATTCACCACATCTATAGGGAGATATTTATTGCACTCACTAGTCATCCTTTTTGGATTATATGCAGGTATTTAAGGTGAAAATCAGGCCTGCTGATGGAGAAACCATCAAAATAATGATGCATATGTTGATCTTGCAGGAAATATATCTGGCTTAGGATTTGCCTGTGCATTAACCATGTTGCGCGGTGAATTCTATGACTATTACTGGCGTTTTGCCTTGCTTTTTTCTTTTTTTTTTTTTGCCCATTGATTCTTCTTATTCCTGGATATGCTACTGAGAAAAATCTCATGTACCTATTTAATCAGCATAACTTACATCCGCCCCTCAACTTAAACATTTTCAGATTTTACAGACTGGGGAACTTCGCATTCTAACAATGTAAACTTGTAAATGAGCATTGTACTATTACCCGTTTCTTTTTACTAGTCATTTTCTCCTGGAGCCAGCACATGATCTGGTTTTTTATGGCATAGATGGGCAATATGGGTGGGGTGGAAGAGAACTGGGCAGTACTTCGTAGTTATGCCTTCTACTATGGAACTGGGAGTCCTCTGGCAATCTTCAGCAGCATGCCAATGAAGCTTTAGCTGTGGAGTTGGCAGACATCTTCATTATTAATTTACTTTATTTTCTAAAATATGTAAATTGAATATTAATTCCTAAAAATTGAATGATGCAGTTGTTAGATTATCCCTGGGCGAAGCACACCATGACATGGAATGAATTCACAGCACAGGTCCTGTTGTGATAAAATGGATACGACTGTGTATATTGCGTGTTCTTTTTAGGTTTTGATCGTCTAGTTAAATCTCTTTGCGTAAAGTTAATGTCACAAAGCATATAATTTCTTACAAGTTTTTGGATTCTTCATTTTTTTTTTTCAAGTTGGAATTTTAATTACTAGAATCCTCGTTTACTATCATCAGTGATATTTTATTGTTAAGAGCTCCTGGCCATTTTGGTGCACGAACGAGAGAGAAGGCTTTCCGGTAAGGGTTGCTTTAACTTTTGATTGGGTTGTAATCGACAAGGACGTTTTACCCTTTGGTAGAAACAAGTGAAGTGTCCCTAAAGTCGTAGGACATAAAATTCCCTAGCCTTTATTTAGCATGTCAGAAAAGTGGATCTCAGCTTTTCAAGCACAAGAAAACAGACACTGATGCTTACTTGGTGCTGAGTAAGAAAATCTTTTTCCAGTATGGCATTGAATATTGGTGTTTCCATATCAAATACTATGTTAGGTCTCTATATAATAGAACTTTACCAACTTTCTGTTCATTTAATTTAATTTATTGAGATATTCTTCAGTTTGTCAGATAGAGCCAGTGCCACTTTAAAATCTCATACGAAGGTGGCTAAGTGAATTGTGCTCTTTTAGGGCTGACCTTTTCATTATGACTAAAAAAACCCAATGAATAGGAAAAGGGTGTATAATTAAAAACTTTCTAGGGAACAATGAGAACAACAGTTGAAGCATCTGATCCACAGTTCTTAAAAAAAAAAATTGATTGCCAATGCCAATGGATATATTAAGCGACAAATATATTCTCACCAAATAGCGGTACAAGTGCTCATGGCCAAGAGGCATAGAACCACAGATAGTGTACAAAGCCATTTTCCGGTATCTAATGCTATATATTAGAATCAAACAAGCACAATCCATATTCTTTATTTACGCAAGACATATATGCACATTGGAGAGAAATATTAAAGACAAAAAGAGGGTATTAACTATAGAAAGCTGAAACTGGTTCTCTGCTTGGCCGAGTTAATATTCTTTCCGAGCTCTTAGCAGCCCCTTAATCAATATTCAGAGACCACATTAATTTTCTTTACCAAATTCTCTCGATTGGACCACTTTTTTTTTTTTTTTTTAAAAAGAAAAATAATTAATGGTGGTCTGAGTTCACTAAAAAAAAATTCTTATAAAATAATACTTACAACAACAACAACAACAACTAAGCCTTAGTCTCAAACAAGTTGGGGTCGACTGTATGGATCCTCAACAAAATAAGCTCAAAAGACACCAAAAAAGATACTTCAGCCTTAGGCCTCTTCCAAGACACGGATTTTACGTCTCCATTCAAGTCTGTCATTAATCAAATCCGCATCAAAATCTAAGGCACGTAAGTCTCTTGCTATCACCTGATTCCACACAGTTCTAGGTCTTCCATGACCTCTAGCCCCCTCAATCAACAAATTCTCATACTTACGAACCGCAGCATTAGGAGGTCTTCTTAAAACATGCCCATACCATCTAAGTCTTCCTTCCCTCACCTTATCTCCGACATCCGTTACTTGGACTTTTTGTCGAATATGAACATTCTTAATTTTGTCCAGTCTGGTATGTCCACACATCCATCTTAGCATCCTCATTTCTGCCACACTCATCTTATGCAAATGTTGTCCCGTTGGTGCCCAACACTCACTACCATAGAGCATCACAGGTCTAACAACCGTCCTATAGAATTTACCTTTCACTTTTAGAGGTATTTTCTTATCACATAGAACCCCAGTCGCACCCTTCCACTTCAACCACCCTACCTGTATTCTGTGAGCCACATCTTCATCTATACGGCCATCATTCTGGAACACCGAACCCAAATATTTGAACTGCTTGGTTTTAGGAACCAAAACTCCATCCAACTTAACCTCATGTTCCTGCTTCTTCCTTAGACTGAACTCACAGTGCATATATTCCGTTTTACTCCTACTTAACTTAAAACCCTTGTCCTCGAGGGTTTTTCTCCACACTTCCAACTTACAGTTTACACCAGCATTAGTCTCATCAATTAAAATAATATCATCAGCAAACAACATACACCAATGAACATTGTCTTGTATGCTTCTGGTTAGCTCGTCCATAACCAGGGTAAATAAATATGGACTCATGGCCGAACCTTGATGCAATCCGGTTGTAATGGGGAAAGCCTCAGTGTCTCCACCAGGTGTTTTCACACTAGTGGATGCATTCTCATACATGTCCTTGATGATGTTGATATATTTGCCGCTGACTCCTTTCCTCTTCAAAACCCACCATAACACTTCTCTTGGTACTCTATCATAGGCTTTCTCCAAGTCAATAAATACCATGTGGAAATCTTTTTTCTTCTCTTGATACAATTCCATTAGTCTTCTTAGAAGAGAAATAGCCTCCATGGTAGATCTCCCTGGCATAAACCCAAACTGATTCTCCGAAACTCTTGTAAGCTTCCTCAATCTGTGTTCAATAATCCTTTCCCATAATTTCATAGTATAACTCATAAGTTTGATACCCCGATAATTTGTACAGCATTGAATGTCTCCCTTATTTTTATATATGGGTACCAGGATACTCTTCCTCCAGACAATCGGCATCTTACGTCCTTTCACAATAGCATTAAAGAGTTTAGTTAACCAGGCAACTCCTACCTCTCCAAGGTTCTTCCAAACCTCTATAGGAATACCATCCGGGCCACAAGCTTTACCAACTTTCATATACTTCAAGGCTTCTCTTACTTCACTATGCAAGATCCTCCTAGACCAGCTGATATAACCATTTGTTGCATGAAGACCTTGAAAATCTTGTTCATGTTCAGGGTGAATAACTGCTCAAAATAAGCCTTCCACCTCTCCTTAATCTCAACATCTCCTGTCAACACCTGTTGATCTTCGTCCTTTATACATTTGACTTTGCTTAAATCTCTGCTTTTCCTTTCTCTCATCCTTGCAATCTTATAAATGCCCATTTCTCTCTCTTTAGTACTTAACTTTTGATAAATCCCTTTCAAGACTCTGCCACGAGCTACACTAACAGCCTTCTTTGCCTCTTTCTTAGCCCTCTTATATTCCTCAAAGGCCTCGCTATTAACCGCATTCGGTAACTTTTTATACCATTCCCTCTTAGCCTTAATAGCCTTTTGAACCTCCTCATCCCACCACCATGCATCGTGCGGCCCTGCCCCTTTAGAGATCAAATTAATTTAGATAAAAATAAAATAATAATTTAAATAAAAAAATAATACTTAATGGATCAAATTAATTTAGATAAAAAATATTTTATATATTAATTATATTAAAAAATTAATTATTCTAATATTATATTTATTATTAAATAATAAATATAATATTAAAATTAATATTAGAATAATTAATTTTTTAATATAATATAATATTTTTAACTCCAATCAATTTAATATATATAATATTTATTATCTCTGTGTAGTATTAATTTAACTATCCTTATCAAGAAAACCTAGTCACTATCTTTTAATCTTTGATTGCATTACTTTACTCGCTTTCTTTTGAAATCAATGCACATTCCTTCGACAACAAAAACAAATGGCATAAGACAAACAATAAGGTCAGAAAAGCTACCAGTAATTAAAGGTTGC
Organism: Garcia nutans; assembly: GCA_947685225.1. Classification (NCBI taxonomy): domain Eukaryota; kingdom Viridiplantae; phylum Streptophyta; class Magnoliopsida; order Malpighiales; family Euphorbiaceae; genus Garcia; species Garcia nutans. The sequence continues at coordinate 9,275,737 of CANTUV010000010.1, read as the reverse complement.
AGTAAGTAGCCTCCTTTCATCTCTTTTTTTTCCCCATATTTTTGTATATTTAACATTTTCTTCAAACCCAAAACCACAAAAATAGAAAAGAGAGAGAGAGAGAGAGTATAAGAGATAGTAATTGCCAAGAGAATATTGAACTCGACAAAAGAAACTACTCCTAATTAGCGGTCAGAGGCAAAATAAGGTGGAATCAGATAGGCTGATGATCTCTTCCGTCGGCTATGTATTTTTAAGAATAAGTTTTGTTAGCAAGAGCAGTAAAAGTGGAGGCTCAGCCCTCCCAACTCCCTCTTTTCCTTTTACCCCCACCCTCCTCGAGCAGCTTGTCTGCCCCTGTTAGCATTAGACTTAAAAAAAAACTCTTACAGTGAAACAAGAATGCATTCTTGTTCTTCAAGAGAGAGATCATCATGACCTGTCAGCAAGAAAATTACATAATATTTATAACATATATATTTATATATATATGATTTTTATATATCATCATCGGCAAAAGAAAAGGTCTTTCATCTACACCTCCTTTCAACTCGATCGGTTAATTTAATGGAACTACAAAGGCAGTAAATTACTGTTACTCTTCCTTCAACATATGTGAGGGGACAATGTCTTGAAGAAGCCCATAATCTTGAATCAAAGAAGATTTTGTTGGAGTGCAAAATCGCTTCTGATCATGTACAAAACTAGCATTTGTAGTTCCATTATAATTATAGCCCAAACCCAAAGGAGAAGAGAAGCTACTGAGGGAGGGTTGTTGATGTTGTTGAAAGAGTGATAATCTTCTTTGCATTGGCATTGCAAAAGTATTAGTTGTAGAAAAACCAGACTGATCTGAATTTTTATTAGAAGCTCCAAGAAAGCTTGGACGAGGCATGACTGGACTTGGATGTATGTGTTGGCCTTCATAAGTGTACACAACTATGCTTGGATCACTGAAAGATCTTTCTACTCTTTTCTTCACATTACATGATGCACTAGTGCAACGATAATAACTCCTGAAAATCAAAATCAAAAAGGCCAAAAACAACAAAATTTTCAAAACCCATTAATATATATATATAGACCAAAATGTATTATAAAATTTACCCAAATTTTATAAATTGATTTACATATTGAAATCAGTACCTAGGAAAAGGGCTATTTTTTACAGCTTTTTGGCCGTACTTTCTCCATCTGTACCCATCTTCGAGATGATCAACCTCGGTCTTTGTCATGAAAGCGAATCTAGGTTCTCTCTGTCTCTTCTGATTTGTCTTCTTAGGCTTCAACCTGCAAATTAACAACCATAAAAAACCTATCAAACACTTTTCCAACAATAGAAAAAGAAAAACCCAATATGTTTCTCATATGGGTTATCATAAACATTAAGTTAAAACTTCAAAAAAAATACCATCAAAGTTCAATGTTACTGCAATTGTGTGAAAGCCATGAAATTTCGAGTTTGAGCTCTCAGTCAGAATAAAATCAAAACATTCCTAGATATCAAAAACAAAAAAAAAATACCATCAGAACTCAAAACTCACTCTTTCTTAGTTGCTCATCTTCCTCATTATCCACAGCCTTAACTGGCTGATTTTCATCATTTAAAGCCTCACTAGAAGCTGAAGAAATCGAGGAAGAGTTAGGCGTTGCAGGCTGATTCAACACTTCAGGCGATTCAGTCTTTGTAACAACAACTTCTTGATTATTACTATCAACTGGAGATTGCACCGCAGAGGGTAACCGAAACATATTGAATAGAGAAGGACTAAAGTCCTGCATACCCAATAACTCCATAAACCCTAAAGAATTATTCTATCTCCATCACAAAACTCAAAAACACCACTGTGAAGTGGATAACTACTCTGCATATGATCAGCAAATGTTGAAGATCCAACCATATTCTCAATCTTTGTCGTTTCTTTACCTTCCATAACCCTGTAAATCAAATCAGAGACACATTTTTCATCAAGAACCCACAAATCCCAAGAAAGAAACAGAGAGAGGCGAAAAAATAATGGGTTTTTTTCCCTTTTAACCTTTGGCAGTGGAGAAAGAAAGAAGAGTAAGAAAGGGTTGATCTAGTTTTTATGGAAGGTAGGTGTGTGTGAGTATGTAGGAGAGGTTTGGGTGTGGAAAAAACTGAGATTTTGGGAGATGGTGAGAGGTTTTATTTCTTTTTCTTTTTCTTTGGGTGAGATTGAAATTTTGAGCAGACATGAATTGACCGGCAATTGTATGTCAAGTTTTTTTTTTTCTACGGACATGAAAGATAGCCCGTTGGCAAATTCAATGCAAGAGAGTTTACCGACAAGCCAAAAACGGTCGAGCCATTCATACGTGGATTTTGACCGGTTAACCGGTTTGGATAGACTAAGATGTGAACGGGTTGAGCTACATGTGAGATGCCTACGACTTAAAAAAAGCATCTATAGTAGTCGCTAGTGTGCATGTGACACTCCAATTCTCACTTTATTTAATTTTAATAAAATATTCAAATTATTATATTATAAATAAAAAATTTTGCATAATTTAATTATATTATCACCTATGATCGCATCAATTATATATTATAATTTAAATTATAATATTTAAAAAATAATTTAAATTATTTTTTAAATCACATTTTATAATTAACTTGATCTATGAATACAACTATAAACCAAATTTATCTAAAAATTTTTCATTATAAATAATCTATAAGTTATCTCTAAAATATATTGAGAGAAGAACGTTGTATCATTTTTGTATCAAAGTGTGATGCATGCTTCATAAATTAATTCCCCTACACAATTTTTTTCCGCAATTGCTAGTCCAATTTAATATTTATTTATTTATTTATTATATTTTGGTGTATCAAAATTAATTATTTTGACAAGGAAAAAAATAAATTATAGGAATTATAGTTTTTAATTAAATAAATTATAATTAAGAAGACTATGATGTTTTTAATTAATTAGGTTTTGTTTATATATTATATACAACATTGGAAGACAGCCTGCCTCTTTCCACAGTACATATATAGTACAACAAATTAAATTATCTCTTTGACTTGTTCAAAATTTTGATTTCTGTACTTGTTGAATGCGCATAGAGATACCATTGCATGCAGTTGAATTTTGATATAAAAGTTTAAAAAAAAATCTCAAAGCTATATTATATTATATCATTTTCATAAATAATAAGTGATTAATTTATATATTATATTATTATTTCATTGAAATATGAGTACGTATACCTAATTTTTAGACTATATATTATACATTTTCATAAACCCCTCATCAGTTCAGTAAATTTAAACATAATACATGATAGAAATTTTATGTACTTTTTTAAAAACATTAATTTGCATTTGTTTTGAACTAAGACAAGATTCCCTCGGTCACATAATACAAGTTAAATGAAACAAAACTTCTAGTGAAGGTCGGTTGGTTATTTATATAGTTTAATTTTAATCTCTACTTATATTTAATTAAGGTAAATCTGGATAAATTAACTAATCATTGTATCGCATAACTTGAAGAAGGGTGAAAATATTAATATGTTAATGAATGCTTAATTCTCATATTCACTAGAGTCGGTGAAAACGCCAACTTTTTAACCTTTTTTTTTTTTTTCAGTTTATGAGAACCCCCAACACCCCCCCCCCCCCCCCCCCCCCCCCCCCCCCCCCCCCCCCTAAAAAAAAAGAAAAAGAAAAGAGAGAAAGGGAGAAAAAGAAAGATAATAATTTTTCTTTTTGTCGATAATAATATATGGGGAAGGTTCGTGCACGTGTGGTGGAACCATCCATCCCTAGCTCGCACGCTCGCATAAATTGCGCGCAATCCCCACTTACTTTTTTGCATTTTCAGTTTCACTTCATTAATTTTTTTTATTAAGTATTGTAATTGGAAGAATGAGAAATCGATATTGAATCTGATGTCTAGAAATATTATCACTATACTAAATTTCAGTGTGCATTTTCACTTCATTGATAGTTAAATGATTAATGTTCATCTTTTTTTAATTAACCTAAACGCTTCAAGCTATTATAATTTTATTACCACTTACACAAATAATATAAAAAATAATTTTTTTCATTTTATATTTTAATAGTGTAATATATACAACTTAAGCTTCTAATTTTGTTTTTAAAAAATATCAATATTTTCATATAGAAATTAAAAATAATAGTATTCTTTCTATTTTATTTTAAGTGGCGTGTAAGAACAGTGTGCATAGATTAAAAAAATTATTAATTATTATAAATTTTATAAAAAATTTATTATAATTTATCTAAATACTTTTTTTATATTTATTATTCTATTTATTTTCTTTTATTATAATATTTTAAATTTTTAAAAATGCGTTTAAAATAAAATAAAATTTTTTATTTATCATATTTGAAATAAAATGGAGAGATTAGGCAATAATAAGTATTGAATTAGGATAAGCCATGCAGTTGATCATCATATACGCGAGGGTATTTGCTATTAAAGAAATTCACACCTCACCGAAAACCCCTTGTCCCTTTGCTAATTATCGAACTCAGAACGGACTGTGTATTAATTGCGTAGCTATCCAGAGTGGTTCCCATAATTTTTAAATATATATATATATGTCCCATCATGTCTTTAACATTAAACTCACAAGCAATAGATATCCCATAATAAGAGCAGAAATAGTCAGCTCCATCTATATTTATTTATTTTTTCAAATAAAATGTTAAATAATTGAGAATTATTAACTATAATTAATTAACTTCTATTAAATTATTTTAAGTCGTAATTAATTAACTATTTCCTGCGAGATTTAATGAAAATACCAAATTTAAATTTTGTATTTTATTATTTAAAAATGAAAAATCAGCTTAATATTTTTGTTCATTAGATCTCAGCCGAATTTGAATTTATAATTTATTAATACTAAAAAATTCACCATAAATTCTAAAAGCTAAAAGTTTATTCAAGTAATGAAATGGCTTAATAAAAGTGTTTACTCATTTTCTTACTAATTTACGTCTTTAATACTTAAATTATGCTTAACAATTTTTTTTTCCAATACTTACTTTTTAATAACTAAAAAACTTAACTGATAAATAACACCATATATTAAATAAAAAATAATTTATTGATCAAATCATTTTTTTAAGATTCAATCTCATATATATATATACATATGATAGAACAAAGTACCTCAAAGAAAGGAGTTGATTTAAACAAAGAGACAAGAATTTAGGTGATGAAATTAGGTTTGTCGTGTAAAATCGAAACCAAAAAATAAGATTTTTAATAAGAAAAATTAAAAAAGTGGACCGTATTTGGTCCACATTACAAGGCGTTGCTGTCTCTATCGCTTGCCACACATGCGTCGATGCACGGCTTCTTCCTTTCTTTATTCAATCTTAATTACACGTGTTCTTCTCTTTCTTCTTCATTCATGGGTCCTACAAATACTCCCGCCGCGGTCCTTTTTTTTTTTGTCATTTAATATACATTTTTTTTAAATAAAAAACAAAAATCCGACGACCCATATTCGTTTGCGTGACATCAATCGCACGTTGCCTTTATTTCAGCCGTGATCAATGTTTGGCCTCCATCACCGTCAAAATCACTGTCTAACAATAAAGTATAAATATAATATGAACGTTCGAATTATTGTAATAAATCATAAATTATCTGAAATGATAATATAATCCAATTAATACGAAATAAAATGATTAAGAATTTATTTAAAATTTTATTATCTAAAAAATATATATTTATTGTTAAGGTGTATTTAATGTACATTAATAAAATATTTTTTAAAATATATTTAATTTTTCACAAATTTGAAAGAAAGTAATACTCATATATATATATAATATTAGATTTGGTTGAGATGAGAATTTAAAGATGATTTATAATTTTCAAATTTAATATTAAAATAACTTGTTTAAATTTATTTTAAACAAAATTCCAATTCACATGTAACTTTGAACAAAATTGATAAGGAAAAAACAGCTGACACCTATTGCCTGAAGCCAATAAAATGGGATAATCTGTTTGAATACAATAGGCATTGGTTTCGTGTTGGTACAAGGAGCGAATTGCGTCGCTAAATCAGGTGGAGCGTACACATTAGACAGAGAGAAGTGACAGCGTTTAAGCTCCCAGTATCTTGTTCTTTATTACTGTATTATTATTATTATTTAATCTTATCTATGCGCAATGGCAAAGCCACTCAGCTGCCCCTTCTATTTTAGAATTATATATATTATTAAAAATTTTAAAATATTTAATTATTTTATTTAAAATTTTAAAATATCACTCTATCCTTCAACTTCTATAAGAAGTTAAAACAATAAATTCAATATAAATTATTCTTCTTTAAATCAATAGATATCTTTTTTAAAAAATTAATCAAAAAGTAATTGCAATTCTCTAAAATCAAAAAAAAAAGAAAAAAAAGATAATATTAGAATATATGAAATTGTAATTTTTTTTGTTCTTTATATATAAAAGATATTTACGCATTAGTTTATGAATATATAAAAATATTATTATATGTATTATTTTTAATACATATATAATATTTTTATTTTGTCCCTTTTACTAATAAATTTAGCTTTGCCTCTATCTATGTGTGAGTGAAATTTAATTTATTTTATTGTAAAAAGTAATTAGTAATATATCTTTATTACTATTTTTTTATTTATGGATATTCTCATATTTGTTTATTAATAATTTATTAATTTAAATATAATATTATGTAATAAATAAATGAATGAATGAATTATAGTGTAGAAGAGGATGGGTGAAGTTTGACTAATGTTTGCTCATTGGATACGTTTGGGAGCTCAAAAAGAGACAAAAATAATATATATAGTAAATATATTTATATATAAGTAGTTTTTGTAGTAATGTGAAAAGTCACAATCGTCCGTTACCTTCGGCTTAGAACACAGAGCCCAAAGATTTGACTATGGTCAGTAGTCTCCGCTGTGTATAGGTCCAATAATATCCCATTGTAAGTAGTCAACAGTTGTTCATTTGGACCATCCATTTCATCACTTATATGCTTTCTGACTTGTGTGCTTCCAACCATTGGCAACTTGCTACTCTAAATCACTTACTTATCCACATGATTTAACCCAATTCTAAATTAGCGATTTTAAGTTGAAATTAATTTGATTTTAAATTTATTGCAAGTTGAAATATATTTTTTTAGAGGTAAATATATATATATATATATCTAATTATATTCTTTATAGAAATATATATTTATATCTATTAAAGTAATGTTCACTAAACCTAGACCAAATATTTATTTGAAATGAAACACAAAGGACTTAACCCAGACAAAATATTTGAAGGAGGCTTTAAATGAAACACAAAGGACTATGAAAAAATTATCTTAAATGACTGCCAACCACAAAAATTGATTATTTCATATGATTCTTTTATAAGGATCATTTATTCTCTAATATTATATTTTAAATATTTTAATATAAATTTAAGAGTGTCAATTTCAAAATATAACTTATGTTAAGATTAGAAAATTCATTTTTATATTAATCACTTCATATAATTGTATTTAATTAATATGAGATTTTTTTTCATATTTTCTTAAAAAGAGTATTAATTGAAAATAAATTAAATAAATTTTAATATAATTAAATATACAATAAAATTATCATTACAAATGATACGTTATTTTTTTGTGTGATTAATATACATTATTTTTTTGTGTGATTAATTTATTAAAATTTATTCATATTATTTGTATCTTGAATATATTAGAGAAATAACATATTACATACACAGTGTCATAGTCTATTTTTTTTAAAAAAATTAGTGACAGGGATATATAAACTAATTATAATAAAAATCCCTCTGAACCTAGCTGATATTGCTCGTGACTATTTGTTTAAACAAACAAATAAGCAACTAAATAAAAAAAAATTAGATTTTGTGAACCACCTTATCGTTATACTTTAATTTAAAAGATAACCAACTTGAAGATATCTCTTTCACTAATTAATAAAAGTACATATTTTTTTTAAAAGAGAAGAGCAAGCAAGCAAACAATAAATAATATTAAAAAAGACCTTAATTTTTTTTATGCATGAGAATTAAGAAGAGTAGACCTTCTGACAAACTAGAATTAAGGGGCACTCCCTTTGATATATCTAACTTGTGAATGAGTATAAATTTTTGGCTAATATATAAAATCTTTGCGTGAATCATCAAGTTTGGACGCATTTGGATTTTTCAATACAAGTTGGGGATTGAAAACTGCACATATCAAAAGACAAACAATTAAAATTTTTAAATTTCCCAACAACATCACATTTTTGTATATTTTTGCTACTAATTTGTCCAGTTTAAAAAAAAAAAGAAAATATTGCTCTATAGTTCCAAATTTTATTAATGGTTCTTGTGTATGTTCTTAATTTCTTGAGCAGACGTATTATATACACATCTTGAATACCTTATAAAATGTTCAACTCGTCAATTTACTGTAAAATTAAATTAATAGGCCCCCTTTTCATATCTTCTTTGACACAGATTGAAAAAGTCAAAGCATAAAATGAATTTATTAATTGAGGAGTTATTTTATAGTATGTCCCAGAGAGGTATAGTTATGTTTGTATTTTCTCATGAATTAAGAAAAAAAATCTAATTAAATTAGCATATTTTATTTAAGTTTTGCCTAATATATTATTTAACATGAATACAAGTTTTTTTAAATAATTATTTTTTAATCATTAATATAATATAAATAACATGTATAGATTGACTAATTATAAAATTATAATACCGGATAATCGCCAAAAAAAAAATTCTGTAAATATTCCATACGTTTAATTAATTATCAAATTCTGATCGGTATTCACTAAGGACAAATATATAGTTGGCCTTGTTAAAACTAATTATAATTGCCTTTTTTTTTCTTTGATCAACAACATTAAATAACGGCTCTTGATAATATATATTTATTAATAATCATAATGAATACTAAATAAATAAAAGGCATGTTAAAAAATAAATAAATTTAATTATAATCTTAAATTAAATGAGATACTTAAATGAGATATTCAACTATAATTGCGGATAAAAAAGAAAAAATAAAAATATATATCGTTTAGGGAAATGAATTAATGGAACAGTAATTATTACATGTGATCCTACATTAATAATAAAGTCTTGCTTGAAAGCTTCTAAATTCATTAGTGTGCTGCTTTACTAATTTTCTAAACTTTTGTTCAAGCTTTTCTTGTTAGCTTTGCAAATTTACTTAAAGAGTATTTGGTTACATAAAAATTTAAAAAAAATAATTAAATAATTTTATTTAATAAAAAATATTATATTTATTTATAAATAATTTATATAAAATAAAATATTAAATATATTAAATTTTATTAATCAGCTAGTAAAATATGTTACTTAGGATTAATAGAAAAAATATTTCACTGAAAAAATAAATTGAGGGATTTATATATCAAAAAATAATCATATCTTTAATTTAAAATATGATAAAATAAGAAAGAGATATTATAAGCATAATTTAGGTATTAATTAAATTTTTTCTATGAAGTTAGGTTGTAATAAAATAAGTTAATATTTTTTTTAATTTATTTTTTTAATATTTTATTATATCTTTTAAATACATTAATATAATTTTTTTAATAAAATATAATTTATATAATATATTTTTGTAAAATATATTTTTAATAATTAATTTTTTTTAGTAATTAACTGAATGTACTATTAAGATTATATTTAAGAATAAACATCAAAAAATAATTTTAAAATTTGACCGTGAATTGTCCATTATATATTTTTAAAGCAGGATATTAGAGATTTAAATCATGTGTGCTTTTTTTTTTTAATTATGACGTACGTCTTAGATTTTTTTTTTTACTGGATCGCAGTCAAAGTTTTTTTTTTAATTAAAAATTTAACGGATCAAAATAATATCGGAAGTTAGACAATGAGATGGACACTATTTTAATAGTTTTTATTAAATAAATATTTTATCATTATTAAAAATATTTAAAGTTAAATAATTGAAATACAGAAGATTTTACCATTTAATTTTTTTATTTTTTAAAATAAAATTTCAATAAATCAAATAAAAAAAATTTCTATAATGGTTTGTTTGGTAACGAGAAACTCTTGGCAGAGTCTGATCATATTTTTAGCATAGAGTTCAACTATTAAAATAAAATTTTAAGGAGATTAATACAATAATTTACCGTTAGAGTCTTCACTTTAATATAAATTTATAGTAAGACTCCATGCAAAATATATTCAGTGTCATTGAATGTTAAAAGTGCTGTTTAAATTAATTTTTTAACAGACAATTTCGTTGAGATATTCTTTATATTTTATCACTTTTTCTATCCATGATGGATAAACACTTTACCACCAAACCACCTTAACATAATTATGATTTTTTTAAAACATAATCCCTGTAAAATAATTATGAGCATGCTTTTAATATCTTTTCCATTAATTATTGCATATACTACTATTTTATAATGATACATAATTGATGTGTATTAATCACTTTAGAAAACTTTCAATTGTATAAACGATTGTTTAATAAAACAATTTTAAATTTAGCAAATGAAAGAATCCATTTTTATAAAAACTATTGGAAAAAATTTAAAAAAAAAGTCCACTTCTTGCAAAAATGAAGAAAAATAAAAAATAATCATTTTGAATTAACCATAGCAGTTAAGTGATTTCACGATGTACTTCGCAGTTTGCACGATAAAAGGCTGTTGATTCCAACACAAAAGGCCTTTTAAAACAGGACAGAGTCCTGCACTCTTTGTGAATAATAATAATAATAATTTAATGTCCCAAAAAAATTTAATGGGATGGTTACTCAATCAATTACTGCCATTTTTTTCATATAGAATTGGGCAAATTTAGCCAACATAAAATAACCAAAATATTTGTCTATTTTTCACTTAATAAATTTTTATCTTCCTAATAATTATATATATATATATATATATATATATCCAATCTCATCATCATCAAAACTCCCAAGCCTTCTGACTAGTCCATTTCACAAAGTGCATACATATAATTACAGAAATTATATATAAAATTAAAATCATGAAAAATCACAAATAGTTTCCGTATCTGTTTTTAATTAATGAGCCATCATTATATAAGAGGCAAAGTACAAAAAAAAAATCACTACAATTATCAAGAAAATTTTTAAAAAATCATATATTGTGCTTTGATTATTTAAATATATTATATTATATCATATAAAATAAATATATTTGGGGATGGGGTTAGGGTTTAGTAAATGGGGGTGTCCGATACAATTGATATGGTGTAAACTGTAAAGCAACAATATATATTATATATATGAAATTTGGAAATTTTTATAAACATTTGAAGATAATAGGCATGATAATAGTAGCAAAATCAAGTAATCTAAAGCCCTAGAGTTAGAAACTTATAAAGAGCAATTAGACAGTGATGATGTGGAAAAATATTTGCAGAAGATACAAGCTGACAAAGATCCCATAAAAACTTGTCTGCTTCAAAAGAAAATCCCCAATCAATTTGACAGTAATTAAGAGGAATGTTAAGTAGTGAGCAAAACGAAAAAATCTTAAGTAAATCCCACATTATTGCTATCCGAGGATTAATCCATGTATATATTGTCATTAACTATAAATAATCATTATTCTATTTAATTTGAATAATGATTATTTAATTTAATTAGTTTTAATTTAATTCATCCTTATTTTTATCTATTTTTTAATTTGATTAAATCATGCATGTTTTACAATTAATTAATTAATTAATTTTTCTTTGCACACAATTGGTGAGTTTTTAATTAAATGCCATTGAAGTCGTTGTGAAAGATAAAGGATTAAACTTGAATTCTAATCTATGGTATTTATGAAATTTGTTTTTTATTATTTTTTATATCCTTCTGCTCGTCTAGTTCTAATCTAAAAGATTCACATAGTTCTAACAGCCTAGATGGATGTGAAAGTACAATGGGCTGGGCCTCCTTAATATTGGTCCAATATTGAGTCCATGAATGGGGCCCAATAGAAATTTCGGAGTAATTAGATCAATATATTGGTGTATTGTATCATTCTTTGATTTTATCAGTCCAATATTAGATAAAAAATCCAATTCATTTATTTTTTGCCATCACCAATATAATTAACTTTAATGAATATATTCAAAAGGCTCCCTCACGTACATCAACTAGCCATATGACGATGTGATTTTTTATTGTGCTATAAAAAAATATTATGAAAAATTATTGAAATTAAATATATACCCCACTATAAATATAAATTGTTAAACCAATTTTTTATTCATTTATATCAATTAATAATTTCAATCAATAAATTTAACATAGATAAAATTTTTAATATTTATATGTTAATAATTTATTAAATATTTTTATCTATATATATATTTATAATTTCAATTATTAAATTTTAAATTTAATATGATTAACAATAATTAATATAATTATAGAGAATAAAATTGAAACTTAAGCCAACTTTTTATCTTTGTATATTAATAATTTCAATTTATAAATTGTGGAATAGACACAAACAATCAAACAAAATAAAGAGAGATAAAAAATTATAACACATAATATTTTTGTGTTATATATATGCACTACGTAGTAGTTTATATTTTATCTATTTTTAATTTCAGTCAATAAATTTATTATATATAATACATCTTATATTTAAATATTAATAATTTATTAAATGTATGGCTTTTTTTCAAATAATAATAATTTCAATTAAAAAATTTATTAATAATGTATTAAATATATAATTTTGATTTTCATATATTAATATTTTTATTAATAAATTTTTAATAATAATTTATTAAATTTACAAAATATATGATTTCTTATCTTTATATTTTAATTTTTATAAATAAAGACATAAAAATATGTTACTTTTCTTTTTTATAAACACAAATAAATGTTTTTTTTTTCATTTTTATACTATATATATATGATGTGACAACCAATATTTACTTCATTTTCCTTTGTTTATATATGTGTGTGTGTGTGTGTTATGTCTTTATTTATGTACAACAATGTTTGGTATATTACTTTATTATTATTTATATAATTGTACATCTATTTTTAAATTACTATATATTTTTATAAAGACAATGTATTAATTTAATATTTTATTTTTATTTATTTCTATATGTGTATAAGAATTTGAAGATGCTACATATATATATATATATATATAGAGAGAGAGAGAGAGAGAGAGAGAGAGAGAGAGAGAGAGAGATATTTCCTTGAGGAAAATTCTTTATGCAAGCCATAAATATGGATTTTTTTTATATCTCCCCAACCCACCCACCCCCCAGAAAAAAAAAACGTTTTTGAGTGGTTAAAAAAATATTAAGTTTAATCTTTTGTAATTTTACCAATCTATAAGTTAGATATAGTACTATATTTAAGTTGAATGCATCAGCAGTTCTCATTCAATAATGATGCCTGTGAGTGCAATTAAATTTTAATAATATTATTATTATCATATAAGGGCTTTTTAATTCGAAAAAAGAAGCGATGGCAATTTTTATTATCTAACAATAAGAGATTATATAATTGTACAAACTAAAATTTCCATGAGGTACATGTAACATCTATGTATAAATTTGATAAAATCAAACGATTTTTCAACAAATTAATTAGATACTTATAACAAAATGCAGAGAAAATTAATAATACTGAATTCAACAGTATTCACTAGTCCATCTGGAAGTCGCATAATCTTTAATTAACACAACAAAATGGAAAAAGAAAAAAAGAAAAAAAGAAAAAAAATGTAGTTAAGAATCTACACAATCAGGAACACGTGTGGACTTATAAAACAAAGCTCCTAAAACTATGAAAATAACACAAATAACATATGAAGAAAAAAGAAAAGAAAAGAAAAAGAATGATAGGCCTTTAATTACAGATGATTAATTAGTTTCCACTAATTATCATCATCATTAGAACCTGTTAATACCTTGACCATTATCTGCATAACTTTGACTCTCATTTGCAAATTCAAAATATAATCAGCAGTTTCTCTGAAAAGCTCCTCCATACCCATAGATTCACTATTAGGGATTAGCTTCTTTAGAGTTCTAACTCTTCTATGGACACTACTGCCATTTGTTGTTCTTCTTCTAGAACCTTCTAGACGTGCCCTCCTCTTCATTAACACCCTTCTTGATCTTTTGTTCTTAATAACAATACTCCTTTGTTTCCTTCTCCAATATTGATGATTATGCGATTCCAAGACTTTGTGCATTTCTTGATGACTTTCTTGGACAATACCCTTCAAAGAAACAAGAAGAGGATGTGGAGATATACCCATTATCTATTAAGTTTCTATATTGAATAAAAGCCCTTCCAATTTGGGTTTGCAAGGACAAGATCTTAGAATTTAAACCACATATAGCACAATTTAAGGGCACCTCTCCTTTTATATGGTAATTTAGGGTTGGTATCTAATAAGGATAATACAAATTAAAATAGGGTCCACAAAAAAAAAGGTTCTTAGGAAGGACTCCAAGGGAATTGGGATAAATGAATAAGGAAGAGCCAAGTGTACCAAAGGGTTTTGCTTGTTGCTTTGGGCATGTTGTCCAGCTCAATGCACATGCACCCACATGATTATTTCTTTCTCTCCACCACCTTCTCAAAACCCACCATCTTTCTTCACAGTTCACACCCTCTAATCTCATCAAAACACCCTGGATTATTCCTCCACTTTTCCAAATTCAATGCATATAGTGTTAACTAATTCTAATTTTTGCCCTCTTCAATTAATTTCCAGCTCAAATTACAAATTACAACCTTCTATTAGCTCGTGCATGTTTCTGAACAAGAAACCTATACTTATAAAAACTAAAATCATATTGTTAGTTAGAAATTATTGGATTGTTAATTAATTTTCAATGCTATAGTGTTAACAAAATGTGAAAGATTTAGATTCTGATGTTGGGATAAGGTTAAGTTTTTTTTTTTCCGTTGACATTCATGAATGCCCGAGTTTTGATCAAGTAATGAGATTTGTCCTTATAAAATATATTTGGGCAAATCAAGTTCTGACATGTCTGCTTCATAGTACAACAACAACAGAGAACTTAGTCGACATTTTTTGCATTTTTTTACGTCACAGACAAATTAAGGCAAAGATGCATGCATCGATCTTTGTTACATATATAATTCCTCATTTCTCAGTTTCAAAATCATTCCATTTTTCGATCTCTTGCTCAAGGTTGTTGTAGCACTCTTGCAACTTTGACACGTTGATTGATGAGCAATCAAAAACTAGCAAGCTGGGGCTCACTAAACTATTCATAATTCAGGTTTAATCGCCCATAAATTCTCACACAAATAAAACTTCAAATCCAATCCACAAATATCTCCAGTGTTTTTTTCAGGAACGGATCCAGGAATGGATTTCGGGCCAAATTGATTACCACCTAAATTTTTTAAAAGTCACCCTCCAAACTTACCGATATATATATATATATCTTAATATATGGAAATTTTATAATATAATTATTGTATTAGTAACTTCATTATATTTATCAGTCAAATATTTATAAAAAAAATTTATAAATTAATTATTTATAATTTTAAAAATAGTTATTATTTATTTTCTGGTTTTGGTAAAAATAATTGCCTATATTTTCTTTCTCTTTTATTTTGACTAATAATTATCACTATAAATTTAAATAAAAAATTTATTATTACACTAATGAATTAGATGTAATAAAATTTTAATTTTAGTCATACAACGCTGAATCAATTAACGAAAATATAATTTAAGTTAAAAAAAACTTAATTTTATATGATGTCTATAAGAATTGATTTAAAAAGATAGAATTTAATAAGTGTTACCAAAAAAATTATTAATTTCAATATTACTAAATCATTGCCATTGCTAAAAAAATATATTGTAATTGAATCCATAGCAACAAAAAAAAAAAACATTATAATTGAGTCTAAAAGTTAATTTTTAAAGCTGCAATTTTAAAAAAAAATCATAAATTTGTAAGGCCAACGAATAAGAAATTAAAATAAATTGAAGAAAATATCTTTTATTATTATTTTAAGATCATATGACTAAACAATTAATATTGTTAGACTTTTTTTAATAATCATATGAATAAATATTTAAAATTATTGATTTTTTTTTTATATAATCAATCACAAAAATAGATATAATCAATCACATAATTAGATATACTCTTTAGAATTTTTGGGGCCAACACCAATTTACTCTTATAAAAAATTAACTTATAATATATTATAAAAAAATAAAATATTTGGAGGGGTGTGCAAGGCCCCTCTTGATATGCACGTGGCTTCGTCTCTGTTTTTTTTTTTCTTATATATCTTTTTAGATAAGTCGAATCATCATCAAAATGAATTATATAGTAATAGGTAATTTGGTAGGATATTGAAAAAATTGGTTATTGAAAATTTATTTTATAGATATATGTTATTACGATTATATTTTGCTATAAAATATTATCTTACCGTTTTTTAAAAATGAAATAAAATGTTAGAAAAGTGAATTAAAAAAATATTAACTTATTTGGTTAAAATTTTACTTTACTGAAAAAGTTTAAATAATATCTAAATTACCTTTATAATATATCTTTTTTATTTTACCATACCCTAAAATAAGACCATAATTATTTTTTGATATGAGATCCAATAATTTTCTTTCCTAGTAAAATAATTTTTTTTTCTATTCTCTCCAAAGTAAAATATTTTATTAACTAGTTGATAAAATTTAGTGGATTCGATATTTTATTTTATATGAATTATTTATAAATAAACATAGTATTCTTAGTCAAAGAGAATTATCTTATCAATTTTCATGAGAATATAATACAACCAAACAATCTATAAAATTGTGAATTCATTTCTTTTTGCAATTATTTCCTTACTAGGTTTTGATTTTTTTTTTTCACAATTGAAAATAAAATGTTCTTTTTGAGAATATGATACATTTGGTTTTTAAGAAATTTAATTTTTTAATATTTTTATAATCTAATATATTTATTTTGAAATAGTAATTAATTATTTTTAAAATGTAATTCTCATATAATAACCCTAATCTTTATTTGCTTCTCTAATTGAGTTAATAAGAAAAGGAAATAGAAGAAAAATGAGGATACATAATGAATTGTATATATTGCAAATATTGATATTAAGAGAGTCTCAATCTAATGGTTAAATATGCACTTTATTTTAATGCAAAAAAAAGCATTAAATGTATAAAAAATATATAAAAAATAAAAACATGTAATAAATCTTATAATAAATATAATGATTATTTCTTGTAAACTCCTCAATAGTACGGGGCTCAAGAACATGTGTATGCACATGCAATTGTTGAGTGATGAAGGGCAGATTAAAACATACGTATGGTTTTGATAATATAATATAATATACATATATATATACACACACACATGCCGCTAATGCTAAATGTAGATTAGGATAAAATGAAAAAAAAAATGGATATTTTAATTTCTTAATTATAATAATCTCTATGGAAAATTTGTGGTGCACGAAACGAACAGGTAGACAACAATGTTATATGGGATGTTGTGTTTCTGTCACGGGAGTTGTTGTTGGTACTCTTTCATTTTCGTCTTGATACACTTGCTGGTATAAGCCTTTTTTTTTTTAAACAAAATTATCTTTAATATAAAAAACAAAACAAACTAATGCCATAGTGACGGCTATGCACATGGATTAATCCACAGCCTCACAATCTCCGTTAAATTATTTGCTTCATTTCTTCACTTAAAAGACCTTTTTTATTAATTAGTAGCTACCCATTACATTGTTATTTTATTATTGAATCTAAATATATATATATATATATATACACTTGCGTGCTATGTTTCCATTCGCAACCAACAAATTTAATTAGCTTTATTTCTCAAATCATTCTGTATCCCACTTTCTTTTCTTTTTTTTTTCTTAATTTCTCATATTCATGGACGCATATAAATTTTCATTCTAATTATTTTTTATAGATCAGTCTTTCCCTATAATTTTTTTTTTGAGTTTTCTCGGTAGTGCAAGAGGTCGAAAATTGACCATTTAAGGAATTTACTTTCTAATACTAGATTTTGTGAGTGAATTTTTTCTTTAAAATATAAAAAGAGAATTCTTATTTATAAAATATAAATTACATAACACATTATAACAAATGAAATATGTATTCAGTTATTTTTTAATTAGAAATAAAAAGAAAATCGAATTAATGCGTAACATTAATAATAATAACAATCTTTGCAACTGAAATTTGGCGAATAAAATTCATATAGATGGACAAAAAAAATAATTAAATTCCTGATAAAACATTTTCAAGAAACATGAAACCCTAGTTGTTTGTCAAAGTGACGACCTCTTTTGGCACATGGAAAGAAGCTAATTGGGATGCAGCAATCACGTGTGAAGGAATGATAATCTAGCGAAGGAGTAGTGGGCCTCATGGCCCAATAACACTCTTATTATTACCCATCACCAACTTCGCTTTTAATTGCATGCTGGAATCGAAACGATGTCACGTTCTCCATGTGCTCAAGAGAGATCAAGCAACTTTCTTAATTATTATCATTATCTTTAAAATTAAAATTAAAATTAAAATTCATGAGAGCTTCTTTGAACTAATATTCTTCACTATATATATATATATATATATATGTTTTATTTATATTCCCAAAGGCCGAAAGAAAAAGTGCATTGCGGCGCTGGCCGCTTCAAATGTTTAGGTGGCCCGTTCAAAAGCCAGTTTTTGATAAGCCTACTGACGTGGTCACATGCAAAATATCATTTTTATGAGGAGTTTACGCTTTTTCCGTGAATTCTCTGTTGACTTTTCAAAAAATAACGGCAGATGAATTTTTTTTTTACTTCTATATAATATATAAATAAGCTGCCGCTTTTTTATTTTTACGGACACATCACATTTATTTTTCTTTTATTATTAGTATTATTTAATTTTTTTATTTATAAATCAATAAAAAATATACCAAACATACATATAATATTTATCAAACGTATATAAATTTTATTTAATATTTTCTAACTTTACTTTTTTAATTTTATATTTACACAATATACACAATATCTATAAAACATCTACATAACATATACAAAATTATATTTGAATAATGAAATTAATATATTTTTTAATTTTTTATGTGTACAATATTTAAATTTTATTTAAAATAATTTTAATAATTTTTATTAATATATTTTTATATATTTTACTCTTTTTATTATTTTTTAGTATTATTTATTTTTTATAATTGAAATTAAATTTTTTTATTTATAAAATTTAATAATTTTTTATACTAAAAATATAATTTTTTATTATTTTATTATAATATTTTTATTTACTAATAAAATTAAAAAAAAAGATAAAATATTAAAATAAAATATTAATTATAGTGAGAGAATGTGTATTTAAAAAAAAGAATTCTTATTTTAGTGAGAAATAAGATATTTTTAAAAATTTGTTCTAATTTTTTTAATAGTATAAATATTTTTATTTTTTATATTATTTTTAAAATAAAATTTATTTTTAGTTTTGTAAATGTCTCCATTTTTATTGTGCATGTTCACTACATTAGCCTATGAGGTTAAAACAAATGCATTTATAAAAAAGAATTAAATATTTTCTTTTTTGGGCTTAGGCTTTATAACTACAGTTGGGCTGGGTTGAGACTGTGCTTATCTACATAAAAGATCAGTCCTTGAGTCTGACTAAATTTTTTGTATGTGGACCCGGTCAAAGATTGAGTGAATGTGCGTGCTGGGTTTGAAGTCCATTATGGCTGAAAAATTGTCATGGGCCTAGAGCGGGCTCTGGAGTCTGACTAAATTTTTTAAAAATAGATTGCATGTATTTTTCATAATATATTAATTTAAAAAAAATTATTTTTTTAATGTAACTAAAAATACACTTATAAGTATACTTCTGACATACTAACATATATAAATCCAAAATAGATATTTTGGAAACTAAAATTCAAAGATAAATATTTAAAAAAAGAAAGTATTTTCTTAAAAAATATTTTTAATTTTTTAAAAGTATTTTTATTATTTAAAATATTTTTTACATAAATCTCAGTTTTAACTTAATTATATTTATAATAACTATATATGGATGAAAATTAAAAGTTAATATTTTTTAAAAATAATTTTATTTTTAAAGAAAATTAAAAAAAAAATCCTCCTTAATTCACCAACAACGACCACGGTGCAACTCTAGCTTTATATCGCAAAATAATTGGGCTCCTCGCTTTAAAAACCTTGAAACTTTTTCCTAAATTGGAAGGAGGCTTTATTGCGTTTAGGGAAGTGCAGTCTGCTGGTGATGGTTGTTGATTCAACAAACGGTGGATGGAGCGCTTCGTAGAATATAAAATCTATCATCATCTGGTAGTGATAGGACCAGAAGATTCAAGAGGGAAGAGGCATATTCCAGGTTTGTGCGTGAATCTAATATAAAATTAATCTCTCTCTAATTTCTCTTGGATTCGTTTATTAGATTCGCGCACAAACTCGTAATCTGTCTTTTTCGATTTTTTTTTTCCGTATATGAATGAATATTCTTCTTTTGTTTTAAATGCTTCTTCTACTGCTGAGAATTTCTGTCTCAAAATCGCAATTTCTAGATTAGGCTTTTTTTTATCAGGAAAGTGGATCTGTGAGAAGATTTTGGATTCTTTCTTCTTTTTTTTGGTAGGATTTAATTTTTGGTAATTACTCAGTCATTTGTATATTATATTTTTTTTTGAATAGCTGTGATTTTTATTTTGGTAATTGCAGGTGTAATATAGCTGTGAAATCGAAAAAACAGTTCAATTGAGGTATCAACAAACACGTACACAAGAATTGTATAATAAATTCGCCAAAACTCTGAATCGATTCTCAGATTTTTTATTGATAATGGAGCGGAAATGGCTTGTTCCTGTTTTGGAGATGGGAAATTGGAATTGCAAAACGCGAACTGTACATTGCCATTCCAACAATAAGCTTTGTTGTGGTTTGGTAGGCTTGTTTGCAACCTCCACATTTAGTCAATGTAAATTTTGTACTTTCTAACTCTACTTCGATTCTAACTTTCTAACTCTACTTCCATGGACTGAAATTAGCATGCCCGAACTGGATTGACTGGTAGTCAGTTACTTTAAATATATGATTGGGAAAATTTACTGTGTACCGTATAATGATTTGCTCTTTTCTAAAGTATCGAAGCCTTTTTTTTTTTTTTTTTTAAATTCTATGGAAACACGCACATATTTTTCCAGTTTTATGTTTTTTAGCATTATAAATTTTTGAGGCCGAATTTTTAATATACATGTAAAAAAATAAATATAAATATATACAAAATAATTAATAATATAATATATATATATATATTATGTATTTATTAAATATCTACCAAATATCTATTAAATATTTATCAAATATTCATCAAATATCTATAAAATATTTTTAATATTTTTTAAATTTATAATTATATAACATACACGCAATATCTATATAATATTTATATAAAATATATATAATATACACAAATAAATATATAACATATACATAATAAATATTAAATATCTATAATACATATTAAAAATACATAATATTTACCAAACATCTGCACATTATCTATTTAACAAAATTAATATTTTTGTTTAACTTTTTTATGTATATAATGTGTAAAATATATTTAAAAATAAATTTAATATTTTTATTAATATATTTATATATATATTTTGCTTTTTAAATTATTTTTTATGAGTATAATTTATTTTTTATAATTATAATTAAAAATTTTCCTTTACTAAAATAAATAAATTTTATATGCTATAAAATAATTTAAAATATTAAATATTATTATTTTATTAAAATATTTTTATTAATAGTAAAACTAAAAAAAAGAAGATAAAAATTGAAGTAAATTACTAATTGTACTTAAAGAAGAGGTCTTTTTTTTTTTTAAAAAAATCCTTATGTTATTTAGGAGTGAGACATTTTTAAAATTTTACTCTGCTATTTTATAAAAGTGTAAATATTTTTATTTTTTATAGTATTTTTAGAATAAAATTTATTTATTTTAGGTAGTTTTGTAAATGTCCCTATATAAGTGGATATTTAAATAAAAATAATAATTTGATAAAAATTGTGTTTGTATACAGTTTATGATGATGAACATTAAAAACTGAAATATTTGTTAAAATTTTATTATTGTTAAATCAATATTTTATTAATAATAATTTAGAAAAGGTTAAAAATTGAAAGAACTAAAAAAAAATTAATAATCAATAGAAACTAAAGATTGAGTTAATTTAAAAGGATAAACCGGCTAATTTATTCTCAATTTAAGTGAATTTTTTAATTCTATCTAAATTTAAATCTTATAACAATTTGTTATATAAACTTTTTCAAATGAAATAAATTTAAACTAAGCTCAACAAGTTACGTGACCTATAGAGTTTGAAAGCTGATATGACTTTAATAATAAAAATTTTTGCTGACATGGAAATGACGTGGACTTGCATACAAAAAAAAAAAGAAATAAGAATGGCAAAACGGCAAAACGGTATAGTTTTGCCTGAATCCCAAAATGAAAAATACAAGTCATGAAAAATATTTATCTATTATGCGTTTTTGTATTTTATGAGTTTTTGATAAAAGAAAGATTAGTTAAAGGCAAAAAGCAATTGGAAAAAAAATAAGAAGAAGAAGAAGAAGAGGAAGAGAATCTATTTGAGTATTTTCTTTGTTATTTGTTAATTTGCATTACAGAGCAGAAACTTGTCATCTGTTTTACGGCTTCAGTTATCAATTATGGAGAAGACGCCCAATTCATGCATATTCAGGTAATCGTCTAAAAAAAGATTACAATAATATTGTAGCATTCTTCATATATATATATATATATACACACACACACACACACACATATGGGGTGGCTATGTTTTTTTTTTGGCATATTCAATTCCATTGACACATCAATTAGAAATCCTGAAAATTAATTATAAATGTTGTATTCATTCTCAATATATACATAAAGATTATTATATATGTATATGTTTGTCGCAAAGATTAAAACTCAAAATGGACAGTTCTTTAATGGTAAATTGGATAATCTTTAAGTATTTTTTTTATCAGAAAATCTTTAAATATTTAGAGGAGATTGTAATATAATATTTGAATCTTTGACGTTTTATTCTAAAATATGTATTCTTTAACCACCGAGCCTATAAATTATTTGATAAAAAATATTCTAATTTAATTAGAAATTTCGAATTCAATTTTTTAAATATACAATTACGTTAAAACTTAGTAGGAATAATTTATACAATATATATGTAAATATTATTGATAAAAAATTTTAATTCCGATATTTTTTTAAATATTTATTTTTTTAATTTTTAATTTTAAAAATATCCACTTTCACACATAAATACTATATTTTGTATATTAGAGATATATCAACAACATATATACAATATATTATATAAATTTTTATGATTTCTAAAAATTATACATTAATTTAAAAAAGCCTTTTTTTACATAATTACACTTAAAAAAAATTAATTTCTAAAATACTGTTGCTTTTTTTTTTTTCATTTTTACAGAAGAAAAATTCTAATATGGACTAAGTCTATATCCCCACTCATAGATCAAACCAATAAAAAATTATAATGTTAAAATAAAAACTAATTAATTTTTTTTAAAATATTATAATTTAAATCAGAATTTTTAATTAATCTGATCTATATGTAGAGACATGAGTCAGGTTCATAATAGCATTCTTCTTTACAAAAACATATGCTATAGTTGCAAACATATGGTGTTTTTTCCCATTCATATTATTTGTATATATTATGTATATATTATATATATGTTGATTGAGATAATTAACATATACATATTTTGCTATCTAATTATTTTTTATAATTTAAATTTATAATTTTATTATTATAAAAATAATTATAATAATATTATGGAATTAATATTTATTAATTTACATGTATAATAATTAAATGTTTATCATCATATTATAGAGAATTTATAAGTTTAGAAGTTTAAATATATATATATTTATAAATTTATAAAATATGTTAAGGGGAAAAATATAAATATGAGATATTTTAATTTTGATTTCAAACCAAAAATAAGATTCACAAAATTTATATAAAAATTTAAAAATAAAAAAATCATTTAATAAAAATCATTAAAATTTACTTTTTATTAAATTTTGTATTATATTCATAAAATTAAAATTAAAAACAAAGTTTATCTTGTATATGTTGCATATATTATATATATCTTTATTTATTGTATGTATATTGCATATATATTGTGTATTTACTGTGCATATACCTATTTTTATTGTTTATATATGCTCTGAATATATTAAATTTCAATTGATAAAATATATAATTTTTTAATATATTATTGTTTAATTTATATTATATGTATTTCATATATATTTATTTATATTGTGTGTATGTTATATATTTTTTATATATATTGAGTACATACTATATTTATGTTATATATATACCGAAAAATTAAATGCATACTGAAATGAAAATTTAATCTAAACCAACATTAAAATGAAATAAATACAACTCAAAAAAAAAAGAGATAAACATATTTAGAAACACAAAAATTAAAAAAGAATAATTGAAAAATTCACAAAAAAATATTTCTTTTAAGCATTTTACTAAATATGTAAAATCAATTTCACCATTGAAAAATAACAACATTAAAAATTAAGAATAACAAAATAAAAAAAATACAAAATATTTATAAATGCAAATCAAATCAAATTTCCTATTTTTTATAGATCTGCATTTAAGATTTGCAAATGGAAGATTTACAAATCACTCATGTAACAAATTATTAAATCAAATTTTTGGAGATGGAAGATTTACTACGTGAGTACATCATTGACGTTTTCTTGTTATCTTTTAGTCAAGTTTCTACTGTAGCATTGTGTAGCTCTGGATTTTGAAGATTTATTGTAGATAAGAGAATAGAAATCGAGAAATAAATGAAAGATAAAGAAAAGAAAAGGGTGAGGAAGAGGGAGAGGGATAGAAGAGAAGAGATGGAAAACAGAAATGCTTATTTTAGAAAAAAAAAAGAGTTAAGAACTGTAAATCTGAAAAAGAAAAAGATTAAACATGAAGGAAGAAAAAAAAAACTGATGTAAAATTGAAATTGGAAGGAAAAAAAAGGTATATGATTTAATTTAAAAAGAAAATTAAAAGAATTGCTATAGAACGTAACCCAGTAATCTTGCCCAAAGTAAGTAAATGATACGTAAATGTAATGGAGCATATTCTTATTGGTAACTCTTTTGATCGGGAAGGTGCGATTAGTCCCGTTGCTTTAATTTTGTAGCGCTTTTGATTGCCAACCGCCAAGTAAATATTATAAAGTAGAATATACTATTTCTATTGATAAATCCAGTGACGTAAACTTTACAACAGTTCCAAATGCTTTCAAGATTCCATTCCAGAAAACAACACCCAGTGGATTCCTATCCAGATTAATTTCTGCTGATAAATATAGATAATTCATAAATCTTAATTTTCTATCTAATTATCTTCTTCCTTTTTTTTTAATAATTTTTTTTATATATAATTGCACTGCCTGTTTGTCCAGGGAAAAAAAAAATACTTCCTATAAACAAGCCATGCATTTTTCTTGAAGGAGCTGGTAGCAAATACACAAGTATTGTATTTGATGATCATCAAGAGGCACCCAATAGTGCTATCTTTATTTCATATCCTGATAAAATTGTAGCTAAAGGCATATATGGAATTCAAGACAAAGCTTAATTATAGTTTTTAAGAACTCTTAATTGATTAATTAACAGAATAAATATAACCTAGAAATTGGTTCATCACACAAAATAACTTGGACACGAGCTACTGCAATTAAGATACAAGGGAATAAATTTGTGGGATTTTACTAAAATATGAAAGTAATCTTATGTATTTACAAGAATATGTTACTTTTATATTTATCAAAGTATAACAGTCAAAATTTTAAATCAAAACTCAAAATTTTAATTTAAACTTCTACTTTTTTAACAAATAAATTTATGAAATCAAAAACTAAGAGTTTCAGTTTCATAATTATATATATATATATATATATATTAAATGGAGTGAAACTGAAATTATTAGTTTCAGTTTCGCTTTAGGTAAAAATAGTTTTTACACCGGTCATTTGGCCGGTGTGGAAACTATTATATATATATATTTAATTTTTTTAAACTTTTTTTAATACAAAAGAGTGTGAATTGAAAGTTTCTAATAGGCTGTTGTTAGCATTCATATTTAGGTACATACATGTAATTAATAAATGTGTGATATTTTTAAAATAAGTTTATGTTTTATATTAAAATAAATTTAAAAAATATTATTTATAAAATTTAATTTGGTGAGCGTGGAAATTATTATATATATTTTAATTTTTTTGATATAAAAGAGTGTGAATTGGAGATTTTTAATAGGCTATTGTTAGCGTTCATATTTAGGAACATATATATAAATAAATGTGTCATATTTTCAAAATATGTTTATATTTTATATTAAAATATATTTAAATAATATTATTTGTAAAATTTAATTTGTATGATATAATTGTATTAAAACTAAATTTACAAATTTTATAATTACAATCAATTATATCATAGAAATTAAAATTTTAATTTCTTTATTTAAAAAATAAATAATTGAATGTGAAAAAATATTAAAATTTATTTATAAAATAAAAGTTTAAAATTAACATTTTAATTGTTCTTAATAATATCATTGTAATTTATTAAAAAACTATCATTCTAATTTCTCAATATTAATGCATTAAGAATGTTAATTTTATTAAATTTAATAAATAATATTTTTTAAATTTATTTTAATATAAAATATAAATTTATTTTTAAAATGTAACACATTTATTTATCTGTATGTACCTAAATATAGTAATAATAAAAAAATAAAACTTTAAGTTTTGATTTATTAATTATTGAATCTCATACTTTCATAAATCTGGTTTCTATCACCAATCGTGCCTTTGTTGAAATACAATAAACCTTTTTTGATGATAAAGGCCGTCATTATTTCAGTGAATGCTGTACTGAACGTGCTATGAATTTTATTTAGAGGAATTTACACGTTCTACTGAAATTCCCGTTTTCAAATATACGGCCCGGACATTCTTTTTTTATTTATACGCCAAACCTTTTCATTTTTACGATTTTTAACGTTATTTTTTTCTGCATTTTTTATATTTTATTTTTATTTATATTTTTTTTATCTATAAATAATTTTTTATTATTATATTCTCATTATATACACTAAAAAAAACATACACATAGTATATACACAATATACATATAGCAATCCGTAGTATATATATAATATATACACATTATTTATATAATATTTACATCAATTATTTATTTTTTTTAATTTTACATACACACAATATTCATATAACATATAGATAACATATACAAGACATATACAATAAATACATAAAATAAACATAATATCTATAATATCTATATAACATACACATGATATACATGTAATATCTACATAATAAAATTAATATTTTTAAATATTTTTAATGTTTATAATATTTAAAATTTATTTAAAAATAAAATTTATGATTTTTATAAATATATTATATATATATTTTTTAATTTTTTGAGTATTATTTGTTATTTGTAATTAAAATTAAAATTTTATTTTTATAAAAAATAATAAAATTTATTAGTTGAAAATATATTTTAAAATATTAAATATTATTATTTCATCATAATATTGTTATTTAATAGTAAATTTTGAAAAAAAAGATGAAATATATAGTAAAATATTGCTTAAAAAGAGATAAGATGTATTGTTTTAAAAAAAATTTATTTTAAAGAGGAATGGAGTATTTAAAAAAAATCTTGATTTTAGTATGTTTGAAAAATTTTTTAAGGTATAATATTTTTAAAAATTAAACTTATTTTTAGGTTAATTTTATAAATATCCTTTTTATTTAGGGCGCCGGTCTGTCAATTTATGCGCTGCTCATGAGTGGCACGGGGACCTTTTTCTACTGTATTATTTATTTTTATAACACAAGGTTGGGATGCTTCGCACTACAGTGGTCACGATGATTAAGTCTTTTAATAATGCTGAAAATAGCGATCTCCAATTAATTATTAATAACGGACTGACGTTTAATGTTGTAGTCATTTCTCAAATTACAAATCAACTGTAACATATGTGGAAGGCATTAATAAAGGAGAAGGAGCTAACACTTCAAATTGTGGAAGAAATTCCATGCTTTGTGAATATGTCATATTGATGCGGATGGTTGGCTTACCAAGTTACCTAATGTTATTTGACGTCACCTAATCTTTTTTTTTTCTTTTAAAATTATTTAATAAACCTACACACACATTTAATATATTATTCTCTCCATTATATTGTAATTATCATTTTAAAAATAATTATAAATATAAAAATAATTATTAGTAATTATAAATTTTATAAAAAATTATAATATTTTGTTTAATTATCTTTTTTATTAATTACTAATTTTATTTAGGATAAATTTAAAATTTTATAATTAATACTAGATTAAATTTATACAAATAACAATTAAAGCAGAATAAAATAATTTATCTTATAGGACACTTAAATACAACGAAAGAAGTAAATAATAATTTTTTTTACTCCTTCCATTCTACTCTAGTTGTTGTTTTAAGAATAATTATGTGTACCAAAGCAATCATTAATAATTATTAATTTTACAAAAAAAATATACATTATTTCACTTAATTAGTCTTTTTAACTATTCTCTATTAATTAATTATTGACTTTATCTCACAAAAATAAATTTAAAATTTTATAATTAATATTATTTTGAATTTATAAAAATAATAAATAAAATAAAATAAAAAATAATTTTTCATACAACACTTTAAAGTGGAACGGAGGTGTACTTGAGATCGGTAGAATCAAAATTATGTCTAGACTTTCGGTGCGACCAATAATCTCTTGTCAAAGGCCATCGATGCAATGAAAAAGATGGTTATCTGTTTTGGCCACCAATTTCTTGACTTCTGAATTTGAGTGCTTAATTACTAGCTTAAATTATATATCCATTCCGTTTTACTTTTAATATCGCACAACAATTGTATACTCACATTTAAAAAAAACAAAAATGATACTCATATTAAAAAAAAGCCATTATAAATTTAAATTTTTTTTATTATAATTTACTTAAATATTTTTTTTCATCTTTCTCATTTCATTTATTTTTTTTATTGATTAATAGAGATAATATTAAAATTTTTTTAATTAATACTCTTTTAATTTTTTAAAAATAATACTTAAAATAAAATAAATTTTTTTTTATGGTATTTGAAATGAAACGAAAAGATTACCACGGCCTATAAATGATAACAGAACCAATTGCAAAGTGAACTAAAGCCAATTTTGAGAAGCTCGTAATGGTTAGTAGTAAGCAGTAAATGAGAAAAAGGGTCAGAGAGAATTTTGAATAATTGCCTTAATTGTGAATTTCCAGTTTATATTTTCTTTACTGATTTTTTTTGGGGTGTCTTCAGATCCATATGATTTTCTTTAGAGCACAAGTAAAATGTATTCAAAGAATTTCATTTGATAGATTTATTTCTATGATTAAGTTCACCTCAAGGATATGATTAGAACTTATTTTTGTCGATCAAATGATTACGTATATTTTCTGATCACTCCATCAGTTACTATATTAATTAGCTAAATTAATTTATTTATTGTTTAAACCCAAATTTATGTTTTTTTTAAAAAAAACCAAAATTTCAATATCATTGAACCTACATATGTTATAATAAATATTTATATAATACAAGATAAATGATATATATATCTGAATGCATTGTTTATAAAATATTATACTTGGTTCTGATTAATCCAACTTGTTAATTTGTGGTTTTGTTTTTCAATTTTTCTTTGGACACCCTGAATTCATTTTTTATGTATGTATTTTTTTATTTTTTGTGTTTCAAAAAAAACCATATTAATTTATTACTTGCAATGTTATCACAGCCTTTTTTTTAATAGTGTTAGGTACACGTTAAGATATAATTAATAGTAAATACATATAAAATTTGAGCAATATATTCATATTCATTCCTTATTCCCATGCTGAAAAAAGAATAAAACCAAACAAAACAGAAAAATAATATGCTATATATATAAAATAATTACATAATTATTTCCTTAATTACTTGAATTGATATAATTATATAGATTACGTTACTTATTGTACTCCTCACTACCACTTTTTGTAGTCAATATATAGTATCTAATCTTGATTTTCTATTTTCTCAAAATACTTTCATACACACAAATCTTAATTTTCTATTTTCTCTAAATACTATCATACACATACAATGTCAGGTGAAAATCATTTTTTAATTTATAATTTGAAAACATACATAATGAACTCCTTACAGGGCTATATATATATATATATATATATATATATATATTCTATGAATCACATTGTTACATATATCTGGTAATTGTACAGCAATTTTTAACAGGTCCCTTGTCAAAGTAAAATGCAGAATCTCAATTCATTTCTATTTGCTGGGGTGTTATTTTTACTGTTCCAAAACTACTATTTGAGTGGCTGTAAGGCTTTGGAATGTCAATATTCCGACGCCATCATCATTGTTGATAAGTCAGGCCATGGAAATTTCACTTCAGTTCAAAGTGCCATTAATTCTATTCCTGAGAGGAATACTCATTGGATACATATTCAAATTTCTCCTGGAAAATATATGTATGCTAATATATTAATCTTTTTTTCTATTATACTGCTTAATTTATTACATATTGATTAAGTTTTGTGCTCGCATTTGTAATTAATTTTGGCTGCAGAGAAAAGGTCACAATTCCTGTGAAGAAACCTTGTATTGTTCTACAAGGAGCAGGTAACAAGTTGACAAGTATTGAATGGGGTGATCATGAGGTAACAAGCACCAGTGCTACCTTCACCTCATATCCTGATAATGTCATAGCCAAGGGCATTACATTCAAGGTAAAACCAAATCTTTATAGTTTTTCTTTCAAGAATTTCTGGGTTATGAAACAAGCACTTGATTTTCTCTATAATTTACTCAATGAATTTTTTTAATTAATGAATTTGGGTTTCATGAGAACTTTAGTACACAGTTCTTCTAATGATCTTTTGTGAATTTAATTTTTTTTTGAAATAATTGATTATATCAGAATACATTTAACTTTCGGATGGGCCTAAACAACTTCAATTGGAGACAAGCTGTGTCAGCTAGAATTAAAGGGGACAGATCTGCTTTCTATGAGTGTGCTTTTCTAGGAATTCAAGATACTCTATGGGATGAAAAGGGTCGCCACTACTTCAGTGAATGTTATATTGAAGGTGCAATTGATTTCATTTTCGGGAAAGCAAAGTCTACTTACGAGGTTCGCAGAAACAATTTAAAAGAAAAAATGATGAAAAAATTTTCCAGTTTTATTCCAAGCATATAAATTAAATTTGACGTGTTCCATATTTTTTATAAAATATTCAGAATTGTGAAATATCAGTTAACGTAGGAAAATACGAACCTGGATTACAAGGGTGTATAACAGCACAGAAGAAGGAATGGCCAGAACATGAGAGTGGATTTGTGTTTAAAAATTCTGTAATCGGTGGAACGGGTAAAGCTTATCTTGGAAGAGCTTGGGGACCTTATTCTACTGTAATTATCAGTAATTCAACCTTATCAGATGTCGTAGTTCCTCAAGGTTGGAATGCTTGGGACTATGTTCACCACGAGTAAGACTAATTCATTTTAATTTTTTTAAAAATCCATTTTATGTATTTTATTGTTAAAATCACATAAATTGTTGCTTACTGAACGTGCAATAATTTTATGTATGTAGAGCAAATTTTACATATGTAGAGGCCAATAATAAAGGAATAGGAGCAGATACTTCAAAACGAGTGGCCTGGACCAAGAAACTCAGTGCATATCAGCTCAGTAAATATTTGGATATCTCGTTCGTCGATGGAGATGGATGGCTTGCTAAAATACCTAATTTCTAATAATATATTAATTGATTTTTTATGTGTACTTTTTTTTCATTGTTCAAAAAACCGTTGCTTAATTATTGATGGACTAATTGATTCCTGTTGCTTAAAATTAGTGACGTTATGATTATTTATTGCTTTCAGTGTACCAATTTGAATAATACGTGGGAATTATTTAAAGTACCAATCAACCTTTATTTTAGCGACGTTTAGATTTTTATGAGACTGGAAATTTATAATTTAATTAAATTTTTAATGAAAATAAAATTAAGAAAAATCAACATTATAATAAAAATAATATAGTCTTTTCGTCCAAATACACTTTTTCTATTTATAATATTTTAATATATTAATTAATATATTAAATTTTTATTTTTTTAGTATTATAATATGATGAGGAAGAATCGAATCGAAATTTCTTTATAAAAAATATTTTTATCGTTAAAATATGTCTTATTATACAATATATTAAATGTTTATTAACTACTTATATATCATACTAAAAATAAATATAAAAACAATTTTTTTAAAAAAAATTTATGAAGTAAAAAATGCTTATTAATTTTGGGAAAATATGAACTGGCTATGAATATAACATGCTCGGTTAAAACTAAACTGTGATTTATCATTCAAGATATTATGCCTTTCATCATATATATTTTTTAAATTTTTATATTTTTTTTCTATCTTTTTGTCGATCTTTTAATTTTGTGAAAAGATTTTTTTTCGTTAATCTTATAAAAGTATATAATAATAAACTCACATATACTATAAACTTTGTATACTTCATGATGAATATGAAATATTTATAAATTAATTTTAATAATTTTAAAAATCTGATATAACAATGATTTTTTTTTAATTTTTTCTGATAATTTTAATAATAAACTCATTTATCATTTATCATTTATGATTTTTTTAATTAATTACACGACTTGACCTGAAAGCAAGCCTTTGACCCTATTATATTCGATTTCTTTTTGGTGGCTCACTGACATACCACTTTCAGTCTTCCTATGATGTGATAGCTGAAGTCAATTTTTTAATTTTTTTTAAAATCACGTGCTTTCTGCGTATATTTATATAACAATCTAGAATAATATTCGAGAGCTTCTGCACATTAGAAATTCTTGAGATTCCTTTCCAACTGAATCTTTATAAATCACCAACATCACCAGCACATTTGCCTAATTAATTATAAAAGGCCAAATAAAAATATCAAAAACATTTTTTTGTTGATTAGACCCTATCACTTCTCTAAATAATATACACCTAAATATATAAATTTAATTTTATTATAATTTAAACTGAATTACCAAATTCAAAATTCAAAAAAAAAATAAGTATCAGTCAAAAGAAATGTTTTTCAGCCTAACTTTTACTGCAAGTTTGAAGAAATATTATCAGTTTATAATCATTTTGTATCATGGTGTTAAGGTCACAGAATTTTGGAAAAAAAAAATAATGTAAATCACAAGTAAACTGGCAATGGCATATGCAATTTGCCCAATTTTTCTTTACTTTTTTATTATTTCAATTTGCTTTTTCTTAGACAATAAGTGGTAAATTAATTTTTAATTTTCTCTTTATTAAACCCATCTTGTTCATATTAATAAATTAATTATTCT
Source organism: Garcia nutans (assembly GCA_947685225.1). Taxonomy (NCBI): domain Eukaryota; kingdom Viridiplantae; phylum Streptophyta; class Magnoliopsida; order Malpighiales; family Euphorbiaceae; genus Garcia; species Garcia nutans. Next base: position 9,241,946 of record CANTUV010000010.1, on the reverse strand, counting down.
CTTTTAAATTCTTATAAAATGCAGACTCTTTAATTAACAAGTTATACCTAAATTTAATAAACATATTATAATTTACTTCAAATCATATATTATTCTAATGACACGTTTTCATTAGCACTCAAAAAAGTAATTTTATTCCATCCACCACGCAATAGCTGTTCTACAGGATTTTGTAATTGGCGTTGACCTCCATCTTAATACATCTTTTATATATAAGTCTATTGTGACAAGTCCATTAATTCTTAATTTGTAATATCACTTGAAAACAAAATGCAGCTTTTTCATTCATTTTGGTTGATATTGCTTCTTTGTTCTAATGTTTGTAGAGTATTGGGTTGCCAATTAAATGAATTCAGTAATAACAAAATTGCATATACAATTACAGTTGATAAGTCAGGCAATAAAGGAACTTTCACAACAATTCAAAGTGCCATTGATTCAATTCCTGAAGGGAATAGTCAGTGGATACATGTCAAAATTTCACCAGATACATACAGGTAAAGAAAAATCAAAATTCTACTTACAGTTCAAATTTTATTAGCAATCCACATAAATGTCTCTCCTATAAGAATTTCTAAAACATCAAAAGAATTATTTTGTTTCTTCAGGGAAAAAGTTACAATTCCTATGAAGAAACCATTCATATTTCTGGAAGGAGCAGGCAAAGAGTTGACAAATATTGAATGGGGTGATAATGAAGTGACAGGAACCAGTGCTACCTTTAGTTCTTTTCCTGAAAACATCATAGTAAAAGGCATTCAGTTTAAGGTATGTAAAAACAGAGAAATATAATTCTAGTAAAGTTAATTCTTTAATTACTACAGAAAATGCTTATTAGTTTTTTCGCTTTCAGAATACATATAACTGGAACTTACCAGTAAAGGCAAAGAGTTTCAGCTGGAGACCAGCTGTGGCAGCTAGAGTAAGAAGAGATAAGTCTGCTTTTTATGGTTGTTCCTTTGTAGGACTACAAGATACTTTTTGGGATGACAAAGGTCGACATTACTTCAATAATTGCTACTTTGAAGGCGCCGTTGATTTCATTTTTGGCAAAGCCAAATCCATCTACGAGGTTTGTTTATATTTAAGGATTCCCTCTATTAGCAGTCAGATTATTTGCTTCCTAACTTATTGATATTTATGTGCAGAAATGCTTGATAACTGTTAACATTGGAATATACAACCCAGAATTAGCTGGATATATAACAGCACAAAAGAAAGAATGGGCAGAGCATGAGAGTGGGTTTGTGTTCAAAAATTGTGAAATAAATGGGAGTGGAAAAGCTTAATCTTGGAAGAGCTTGGGGACCCTTTTCTTCTGTAATTATTTATGATTCAATAGTATCTGATGTTGTCATCCCTCAAGGTTGGAATGTTTGGGACTACATTGGCCATGAGTCAGACTTTCTTCTATTATCACTCGTCATAAAATTTAATTTTTCAATATTTTCAAATTCTTATTTGACTTATTACATTCCTAAAATAAATCTCAACTATATAATTAGTCATTTTTATCACTAATTAACTTGAAATGATGTCATTTTTTCTGGGAACATATACAGAAAGCAATCAACAGTAATTAATTTTATTCTTAAATTAATTTGCAGAGCAAATTTAACTTACGTGGAGGGTAACAATAATGGAGCAGGAGCAGACACTTCAAAGCGTGTAGCTTGGATGAAGAAACTTAATGCTTCTGAACTTAGCAAGTTTTTGACTATGTCATATATAGATTCAGAAGGGTGATTGCTCATTTTCCCAATATCTACTGATCTTTTTGAATGTTTTTAATAGAAAATGCATAAACTATTTTTTCGAGTTACTATTGCTGGTTATTATTTCTTTTAGAAATTTATTATTGTAACTTATACTGAGTATATATTGATTAAATGTATTATTATCAAGAGATACATTTCCTTTTAAAAATATGAGTGTAAACCCAAAAAAAAAATTTACATATTCTTTCAAATGATAATAATATAATTAAGAAAGGAATTAAAAATAGTGTGTGATGCTTCGCAAGAATCTCTCATGAAGTCGCTGTTGATTTCATTGTTGGCAAAAGCCAAATTCATCAGCGAGGTTTGCCGATATTTAAGGATTTCCTCAGTTAGCAATCAGATTATTTGCTTCCCCAACTTGTTGATAAGATGTTTGATTCTTGAGATAGTCTCACTAGAGGCAAAAGCTGACCCAAGAATAATTAATTAGCTATTGTATAAAAATAATTTTTATGAATATATTCAATCAAATATTTGGTTTAAAATTTTATTTAGCAAATTTGGCATTTAATATTACAGAATGTAAAATAAAAGATAAAACTTTCAATTTAAAATATTGGATAAAACGTTCAATTTATAATATTGTAGAAGGCAGCGATTTTAAATAAAAAAAGGATTCCTTTCACACAAGCCCTTAACCTACTGCAGTTATACAAGAATATGAAATGAATGGCATGATGAAAACTACAAACCACTGTGCTTGCACTTTATTCAATATTTTTGTCAAATTGGCCCTGTACATCAGCTTCAGCCGTTACAATGAAGAATATATGATGCGTCATGCATCTAGTTTTATTAATGCCATGATAATGTTCTTTAAACTTTTGGTACTATTACCGTCCCACACCTCATACTTCGCCATAATTTTCTTTCATTCTTTCTTTGTTTCTTTTTTTTTTCTTTCACTAACTAAACATTCATTAAATAATACTTCCACTTGTAGCCATACCACCACCAACACCTCCTCTAGCTCCTGCACCTCCACCAACACTGACACCACCACCTGTACCGATATTTCCCCCAACACCACCACTAGCACCACCACCAACACTACCTCCAGCTCCTACACCTCTACCAACATTGCCTCCAACTCCTACACCTCCACCGGCTCTAACACCACCACCAGTACCGATGCTTCCTGCAACCCCACCACTAGCACCACCACCAATGCCTCCACCTGCTCCTACACTCCCACCACGACCTTCTTCAACTCATACACCTCCATCGGCTCCGATACCACCACCAACACCGATGCTTCCTCTAATTCCACCACCAGCACCACCAGTAACGCCTCCTCTAGCTCTAACACTACCTCCAGCTCTTACACCACCAACAACATTGCCTCCAACTCCTACACCTCCACTGGCTCCGACACTACCACCAACACTGATGCTTCCCCCAACATCACCACCAGCGCCTCCTTCAGCTCCTACACCTCCATCGATATTGCCTCCAACTCCTACACTTTCACCGGCTTCGGCGCCACCACAAGCACCAATGCTTCCCCCGGCACCACCATAATGCCTCCTCCAACTCCAACACCACCTCCAGCTCCTACACCCCCACCAACATTGCCTCCAACTCCTATACCTCCACTAGCTCCAGCACCACTACCAGCACCGATGCTTCCCCCAACTCTACCACTAGTACCACCACCAATGCCTCCTCCAGCTCCAACACCACCTCCAACTCTACCACTAGTACCACCACCAACGCCTCCTCCAGCTCTACCACCACCAATGCCTCCTCCAGCTCCAACACCACCTCCAACTCCTACACTCCCACCAACATTGCCTCCAACTCCTACACCTCCATCGGCTCCTGCACCACTACCAGCACCGATGCTTTCTCCACCACTAGCACCGATGCCTCCTCCTGCTCCTACACCCCTACCACCATGGCCCCCTCCAACTCCTACACCTACACTAGCTCCAGCACTAGCACAAGCACCAATGCTTCCTCCAACACCGCCACCAATGCCTCCTCCAACTCCTACACCTCCACCGGCACCAACACCACCACCAGCACCAATACTTCCTCTTGCACCGCCACCAATACCTCCTCCAACTCCACCACCACCAACACCTCCTCCAGCTCCTACACCTCCACCAACATTACCTCTAACTCCACCACCACGACTTCCTCCAACTCCTGCGCCTCCACCAGCACCAGCACCAGCACCACCTCCAGCACCAATGCTTCCTCCAACACTTCCTCCAGCACCTAAACCCCCACCTATATTGCCTCCAGCTCCACCACCACGGCCTCCTCCAACTCCTACACCTCCACTGGCTCCGGCACTACCACCAACACCGATACTTCTCCCAACACCACCACTAGCATCGCCACCATTGCCTCCTCTAGCTCCACCGCCACCACTAACACTCCCTCCAGCTCCTACACCTCTACCATCACCAACAGCCCCCTAGCACCGATGCTTCCCCCAACACCACCATTAGCACCACCTCCAACACCTCCTCTAGCTCCTACACTTCCATCAACATTGCCACCAACTTTTACATCGCCGCCAGCCCCAACACCAGGCCCGGCTATGAGGGGGAGCAACTTGAGCGGTTGCTCAGGGCCCCTCAAAAATTTTATATAAACTGTGAAAACACATGGCAATTGATTATATAAAAATTTGAAATCATAGATTTTACAGGCCCCTCAAAAATTTTATATAAATTGTGTTTTAAAAGTATTTATAAATGGAAAATAACTTGTGTTTTAAAATTCTCAGGAAATTCTCAGGAAAATAAAAGTATAAGAAGCATACACAGTCGAACTTGTATTTATAAATGGAAAATAACTTGTGTTTTAAAAATTTATAAAAATGCTCAGGCCCCTTAAAAATTTTATTATTTTACATTGTTATTTTTAGGGTCTTAAGTCCTAAATATTTATTTTTGGACGGTCCCTCAAATTTAAAATTTTCGCTCCGACACTGTTTTTTAGGGACCCATATTTTAATTTCTGCTCGGGGCCCCTAAAATGTCCAAGACGGCCCTGCCCAGCACCAATACTTCCCCCAGCACCACCACCTCCTTTGAGTCCATTTCCACAATAAACTCGTCCTCATTATTTTGTTTATTAACTCCTCCAGCATTGCCTTTAACCCCACCACCAACAATATTACCTTTAGGTCTTCCATTATCGCCTTTTCCAACTCCTTACACTATCATCTCCACTTATCTCTACCTTACTGTTTATGCTTTCTTTAGCACTCAATACTCCATTATCACCCTTACCCCTTTTATAAATAATATCATGTCGCAATCCTAATGATATTTTTAATGTTATCATCATTGTAAATACCATTAATATAGCAACCATAACGTTATTTTTCAAGGACCTAGCCATATTTCTCTATGGCAGAAACAAAAGCAGAAAAGAGTTTCAGCAAAATGCTTCCAATAACTTATCGACAATGTCTTGCTTCTTACAAATTAATGGTTAATGCGGTGTGGTATTGATAGAGGCGAGGAAAAAAGTAATATAGTGGTGTTATTCAAATCTTGAAAACACAATATGGTGTCGATGTGTCATGAAAATTCAACGTAGTTTGACATGGGCATTTACAATTAATTTGCACTATTTGTGTCAACTGCATATGCTCCCTGCCGCCAGCAAGTCATTTTCATACAAAATAAAACGTGTCAGAGTAACATGAAATAATACACAGTGCCCTACACAGATAAGCCCATTAATTTGGAGGAGAATTCTTGAAGCACCTAAAGAATCAAACCAAGAACTGACAGTAGGTGAGTACAGCAGAGTGTACGTGCCTTTAGTCAGGGCATTCCGTGTTATATTCTCACTCAAAACTAAGACTTGGAGCCACAAATATTGATAGTGCAGTAGGTTGATTAGCATGCTCATATATATAAATCCACTTACTTTTATTAGATAAGGGTACATATGAAAAAGTTGTTTATGATTTTGATCTTTCCCTTTCGATCATCGAGTCTAGGACGCATGCATTATGCTCTACACTCTAGACCGGATTGGATTTTTTTTTTGAGGAAATTATATAAAAATATTATTTTTTTAATTCATTTTACTCTATTTTATTTTTTTTTAATAATTTTATACTTTTTATGCATTTACAAATATATCAAAAACATGCTGAAGATATACTAAAAATATATAAAAAATAAACTGTATTTTTGTAAAAATACGCGCTGAAGATATACTAAAAATATATCAAAAATAAACTGTATTTTTGTAAAAAAAATTATGTGTATAGTATATTTGTAAATGCTTTATTTACACAATAGATTTGTAATTTTTCTCTTTTTAAATCAATTTTGTATTTCTCTTTTTTTTTATATATTTTCTAAAAAATATTTTCTACCCTACATACTGGGAAACAAAACATGCATAGGTAGAAAGAGATTAGCTTGAATTAATAATAAAAATTATTTTACTGTACATATGAGAGTGTCATGCCACAGCATATGAGAGTTGTTGCATGTTTTGTTCAGTAACAGACCCCCCTGTCTGTTTTGTTCAATAAGGGGATGTTATACCTTTCAGTCTTCAGATTTTTTTTTCTTTTTCTTTTTTTGTATATTAACGTCTGATTTAATACATGAAACATTACAAAAATGAGTTGAACCAAAATCCAGCTTTAGTTCAGGTAAGTTCAAATAGTAAAGGCATTGAGTAATCAATCCCATGCAATATTTTTTTAAGCAATAATATGGCAATTAGATTTCAGATGTTACTTTGTTCTTTTTTGTTTCATTTCATCTTACTAAGATAATTTATTAATATGGAAAATACTACTGCAGATCGGGTTATATGCACCTAATTAATAAAAACTAAATATAATTAATTATTTTTTATTTTTATTATTTTATTAATAATATTATTGGCTGAATATATGTTTATATTAGAATTGATTGCTTTCCTTCTCGTCCTAACCCTCAATGCGACCATTGAAATTTTATAGTATTAGTAATGGCACTTCTAGTTCTAGTGAGCTTTTGGTGAGTCGGTGACCAAACACGAGTTTTGTAGAAAAATATTTGAAAAAATATATACATATTTTTTTCTTTTAAACATATTAACAACTTTAAAAATATCAAATTTAAAAGAATATAAAATAATTTATAAATTTAGAAGCAATAGTAGGATGGACTAGATTGGATGGGCATGGCCTCGTGCAATATAGAATTAATGGGTATCATTCCCTCCAATCCATTGTATTAAAAAAAAGAATAAAAATTTTTTAAAAAATTTTAAACATTACAAAATATTAAAAAAATAAATAAAAGATACATACCATATAATTTTCTCATAAATAAATAGCCAGTGCTGCTTATCTAAAATTCTCGACACTTCCCATAAACCAAAAGTATTAATAACACGCGAACTATAAAACGAAACAAAACAACAGTTCTAAAACTTGATAAAAGAACAAAAAAAAAAAAAAACAGTTGTAAAAGATATTTTGACAAATAAAAAAAATCACATCAATTTCAACAATAAAAATATGAAATTGATACGAAAAATCTAATTGCAAAAATAATAATATGAAATTGATGCAAAAAGTTCAATTGCAAATTAAAAATATATGAAATTGACACAAAAACGTTCAACTGCAAAAATAAAAATATGAAATTGATACGAAAAGTAGCATTTTCATAATAAATTTAGCCACTGTCATGCCATTCATATTATTAGTTTCTATTTTTTATTCAATGGCCAACCACTTGATTCCCGCCGTAATTTCGGATTAAAAGGTCAAACACCACATTTTGCTTTTGCAACGCTAAAGTTTGTTGAAGCCTAGAGGTAACAATACAAAATCAAACACATGGTCAATAATAAAGGTTCAATTTGTTACATGTAAGACCATTTCCTTTTTCTTTCAAGAGAAAAAAACAGCAAAATGGGACATGATAGCTTCTTAGCAAGGCACCGAGAAAGAGGATTTTTTGAAACATAAAAAAATTGAGAAGCTTACATACAGGGGAATTATAAACATGAACACGTTACAGGGGGGTAACAAAAATGTGCAACAAGATGCAAATAGCTAGCTACAAGCGAAGCATTTGTAAATTAGAAAATTGCTCAAAACTCATATTTTGAGGATGAGTTCTATCATCATTAAGTACAAGCAATTTTAGGGTGTCAGATTCTTTTAACCAGGCAGTAACAATAGATCCTGTTGATGTAAATCGACCTAAGTTGCATTCGGCTAACCGAAAGGGTGCACCCATGCTAGTTAGAAGTGCCTCAACAGCTCGCCTTAGTGCACTATCACCTACTACTTTGCTATGTTTGCCCCATCCAGTCAAAATGCTGAAAAAAGAAAAGGGGTTCAGATTCTTCCTCAAGAAATTAGAAGGCCAATCATAGTTATATCAGTTCACATAAATATAATAGCAAGTGCAACCTTAACAGTTTTGGCAACTCATGGCCCTCAAACACAATTGAGCGAATGTTAAGCAACCATGCATGAACCATTGCCCGAGCAGCACCAGATGACATCAAATGCAAATCTAAGCAAGAATTAGACCACACATTCTCCCATACTTGCCGGCGTTTCCCTTCAAGCACAACTAGTTGAGCCCCTCGTTTCTGAAAACACATTACATAAAAGAGTATTTCACATGTACACCCCAACAAAGAAAAAATTGGCTTTAAATCAGCAACATTTATTGGTAAACTAACCTGACCAAAGTGCCATAGCATGTCAGTCAGGGCATTATAGAAGGCAGATGCTGTTGAAGAGTCCATCAACTTGACTTCATCAAATAGGGTCTGTGCTTGCTTCCAAACATTTTCTTTATAACCCATAAGAAGTCCATGTGCCACACCATAGACCTGATCATCAAATAATCGAAGCTCCTCCAGTAGCATTGAAGCATCTTCAAAAGAATCACAATGACTGCATCCAGAAACGGAACAAATTAAGTTAGATCCATGTTTGAAGCCAAGTATCCTTAAAAGTATATTTAAGCAGCCATGATATAAGATGGACAGAAGGCAACAGACAACCAATATATTTTTACCATTTCAAAATCAGATGACCTAAATCTGTGACCTAATTTTGTCCACAAATGCAGTCTCAGGATGGGGAACTTTAACAAAGCTCCATAAAAAAGGCATTGTACTTCTACTAATTCTTGTTGAAAGAGAAATACTGGTAATCTTAATCTCAATCTCAATCCATGTGGTTTATTTTAGCTGTAGAAGTAGGATTGCTACTAAGGTACAAGTGAAAAAACCAGAGATAACATTGTCAGGTTTTATAAACATGGAGAGTGACCTTCCTTTCACCATCACCATGCATATAATCTATATATTTGCTGATTTAGCTCAACGACAGGCCAAATGCATCCGCAAAGAACAATCACAGTCCAGCTACTTTTGAACTTAACAATAAGATTAAACTCAAAATGCTCCGCATAATACCTGTTTCAACCATAATTTCAACCATTGTTATCAGTTTGCAGGTTTCATTCTTCATGTATGATAAAAAAATTTGAAACTGATAATTTTCGTTGGTCTAATACTGCAAATTTTTTCCAAGATACTAAATCTGAAAATACATGAAAAGTCACATCAGTAACAAGCTTGACTGCATCTGTTACAGAGAAACAGAGTCAAAATGTACCACCTTCACATCTTTAAACATTAGTCAAATGGTATTAAAACTAATTTTAGTAAAAAGGTAGCAATCGCCGAAACTTCATAGTACCTGCAAGCATTTAAAATGGCGGAGAACGTGACAACATTTGGTTTGATTTCCAGCTCATGCATCTTCCGGAAGACTCCCAAAATGCACAAAATTTCCTGTTTGCCCTTGTTCTTTGCTGGACCTGCCTTTTCAACAGTAAGCTGCCCAAAAATCTTTATGATCCTATTACCCTCCCTATCTGTCACCTGACTTTCAGTAATTTCCTGCATAACTCTCGAATATGAAGATTTAACTGGCAACTTATTGGCTTCACCAGCATCATCAACCACACATTGTACGGCTGCTGACCGCCCAAAGGCATCAATTATGGAATTATAAGTAACGACGTTAGGCTTAATTCCCTCCCCTATCATCTCATCAAGCAAAGTCACAGTAGATTCCACCAATCCATTCTTGCACAAGGCATCTACAAGTGCGGTATAAAGGACAACATCTGCCTTCAATCCTGCCTGCTTAAACTCCCTAAACACATCCATTGCTTCCTTATACAGACCACCTTTCGAGAAAACATCAATTAAGGTTGAATAAGTTAATATATTAGGTGAAACACGTGCCACTTTCATCTCCTCAAACACTCTCCTTACCTCGTCATACTTGGCTTGTTTCCCATATCCCCCTAAAAGTGCATTATAAGTCACAACGTCTTTCCTAATACCAGAATTCTCCATCTCCTTACAAACATCTAAAGCCTCCTCAAACCTTCCAAGCTTAGCATAAACAGAAAGCAGAGTATTATATGAAACTCTATCCAATCGGATCCCCAAAAACTTCATTTCACTGAACAAATTAAGAGCATCATCTAATCTACCATCTTTAGCATAACCATCAATCATAGTACTATAAGTAACAACATTAGGCAATATATTCTTGGCAGGCATCTCAGACATAATCTCAAAGGCCAAGTCCATTTGCCCGCCTTTACAAACCGCATCCAAAAGAGTATTATAAGTAAATATATCTTGATCAATGCCTCTATTCACCATTTCACTAAACAAGCTCCTTGCCGCCTCCCAAAGCCCCCCTCTGCTACACACAGCAAGCATCGAATTAAAAGTAATTCTATCAGGTTGCACTCCAATTTTCAACATCTCATCGAAAATTTCCACTACTTGCTTAAACTCTACACCGCCTTTGCCACATGCATCAATCACAGCATTGTAAGTGACTAAATTTGGCTTTAGCCCATAATCCTTCATTGAATCAAAAACCTTAATAGCTTCATCGCAATAGCCACTCCTCCCATAAGCACTAATTAAAGCAGAGAAAGCATAAACAGTATTACCATAACCATCACTAAGAGCAGTCTCAAATACAGACTTTGCAAGCTCTACTTTACCCAATCTTCCAAGAGTACTAATCATGGCACTAGCTAATTTACCTTGCTCGTTCTTCCTCTTTTCTGTTCTCACTGCAAATTGAAAGCATCGGATCGCTTTAGAAGAATCTCCTCTGTTTCCAAGCTCTCGAAGCAAGAAAATATAATCATCGGAGCCACAGAACCGAGACTCAAAATTGAGCAACACATTCTCAAGAGCTTTATCGTCGTTCCCATACAAGACCACCTCTTGCAAAGCTTCCTCGGCAACTGAAGTGTGGCGGGTGCCCATGCTGGTTTTGGGTCGCCCAAAGTGAAGTTTAGACACGAATCTGGTGGAGCGATGACCTGAGAAATCGGCGGCGAGCTCGGATTTCGATGATTGGAGACCAGATAGAGAAGGGAAAGAAGGGTTCTGGGTATGAGTGGTGGCGGCAGTGGAAGCACCAGGTTTTGATGCATTGCGAGGCGAAGGAGAGAGAGGGGGTTTAGCGAGAGAGACTTTCTGATTGGTCCAGCAATGTTTGGGATTCTGGTGGTCGCCCAGGCGATGGTTCTTTAAATGGTTTTGTGGGTAGGGGTGGTTTTGATAAGGCTTGGTAGCAGTAATTGAGCAGTGCGGTGGCGTTGAAGCCATCCAATTTCTTGATAAAGATACAATCTTTACAGCTCAAAAATGTATGGGTTACAGAGAGCAGCTGAAACCTGGTGCTGGAACAGTTTTCGCTAGGGTTTGGGCGGGGGAGAAGAAGGAGAAGGAACGGCCATTTTTGGAGATATGGCAGAGAATACAGAAACCTTGATAATTTGATAGCCGGAAGTCTTTAGCCTTTGTTTGGACGAGAGTAAGTTAGACGAGAAATTAAATTACTTTAATGCAGGGATGGAGAGTAATGTAAATGAAATTTAACTTAAATTATTTTTTATTATTTTGTGAATTGAATAATTATTTTGTGAATTGAATAAAAGGTTGAGTAATTTAATTTTTTTTTTAATTTTAATAAAAAAAGAAAGGTTAAAATAATAATTTTATTTATTTTTATTACTAATTATTTTTATTTATTTTCATTTCGCTTTATTTTGAAGATAAATATTTTAGATATTAAAAAATTAAAAAATTAAAATTATTCTATTTTACTCTCATTTACCATATTACTAATTATACTAAACAAAAAAAATAAAATTACACTTACTTTTTTCTTTTTTACCTTCATTTACTTTCAACGAAACAAAGACTTGACTTTGAGAGTTTAGACTTTAGAGATAAGAAAGATGAGTTGTTGGATAACTGAGCTAACTCAGCTGAGTTGAGTTTGTTTTTTTTTTTATTACTATTTTTTGTTTTTTTTGTTTTTTTTTTTTTTTTTTCAGACATTGGAATCTTCGCCCTATTTTTACTTTATTTTTTTCTTTTTTTCTTGTCGCCATTTTCAGGGTTCTTATTTGTATATGATACTTTTTTAGGTCGTGTTTGTATGATAAAATCTGGATGTAAGATTTCAAAAAAATGCACGAATAATGTCAAAATTCTTTGTTTACTTAGCAAAAAAATAGTCAAATTACATGAATTTAGATATTTTCATTTTGTGTCTAAATATTTAAAAAATGAAGATTTTAAATTTCACATTAAATTTTACAAAATTTATTATTTCCCTCCCTTGAAAGATTTTAATAATTTTGTTTAATATTTTAAAGTTACTCTCTAATCTAATTAAAATATAATTATGTCATTGTTTAGTTTACTCATATATATGTGCATTATTTAATTTCAAATTATACAATCGTTTAATAATTGTGTTTTACAATAATAAGTTTTTTTTCAAAATTTTATTTAAATTTTATTTACTATATTATTAATTAAATCTACTTTATAATGGAACAAAAAAGGAATTAGAAAAACTTTTAGGGAGTAGTTCTCTCTTTTTCTTCTTATGTATCAATACTTAGTTCAACTTAATTGATAAAATTGAACTATAAGTTAAAAATTTAGATAACTAATTGATGGCTTTGGAACTTTAAATTGAAAAGTTGAAAATTAAAATTTAAAAATTATTAGGAATTGCAATGAAAATAGGCTAAATTAATAACTTACATTCAAAATCTATGAAATTAATTTTGATTTCAGAACTAAACATAAGTACTAGTAGATAGGGATATAATGAAAATTTTAAAATTTTATTCTATTATGAGTGGCAGAGCTAGTTTCTCTAGGATAGGGGGCTAAAAGAGAAGAAAAGATGAGGGGAGTTGAAGTTGAGGGGACTGAAGGGCTGAGAGTTGGATATATATCTGGTGGTCAGCAGGAGAGTCATTAGTCCCTACCCGACTCAATCTAATTTCGTCATTGTCTATTACTAAATAATAAAATTTATTAAATTTAATCTATTAATATTTTATTTACATGGTCAAGAATAAGTTATGTAATTTTTTTTTATTAATTATATGTAAAAAAATATTTAAAATTAAAATTCCAGATTTAAGCTGTTAACACATACTCTGTCTATCAAATCAAACTTTAGCAGTTAAATTCTGAAGGTTTTAAATATTCTCCATCCAAACATGGTTGACCTAAAATTGCAAGAATTTTAACTTTTTAAGTTAATCATCGCCGCTAGAAACCCAACGATGTGCCTGTACTTACGTGGATAAATAACAAAGAGCCGGTAGCTGAAGTTTATCACCAACAGGTGATCCAATAAGTTACTCAGAGTGACTGCACATCACAACTTTTCGCAGATTGAATCAAACCAAACCAAACCAAACCAGTTTTGGTTTAAATCATTCAATGTTTTGGATTAATGTAATTTACAAAGTCCAACCCTTTTTTTTTATTTTACTTCTTAATAATAATTATAATTACTATAAAATTACTAGAACTGAATTTAAAATTTATAAATTTTTATTCGGAAAGTGAACAAAATTTTAAATTTTTCATTTGAAAAAATAATTTGGAGATTTTACGTTAAGGTTGTAAAAGAGTATTCCAATTTAAACTGATAAATTTCATTAAACATTTTAATTTTAATTTAAACCTACTTAATTTCAATTTATACAATGATTAATGATAAACCTTTTTTTTTCCTAATATTAGTTTGGTAGGCCCTAATATACATGTGGAAGCTGCCAGAAGAAGAGTGAATCAAGGCAACAAATTTAACGTGGGGCCGAAGATGGTAACTACAAAACGCTGCTCCCGAGACAGGGGAAGGCCTGAGGGTGGAAAAAAAAAAGGCTAATTGCTTTTCTCTCAAGTTTGGATTTTTTTTATTATTTATTTATTTAGCTATATAAATAGTAAAATTACTCCGAAATGGAAATGTGAATCAGGTTATTGAAAATTTTATCTGGCTGAGTAGAATATGAATTGTAAGTTTCAATATTAAAAAATATAGGCAAAAAAAATAATTAAGTGGACCTGTATTTTAGTTTTTTTTTTCTACCGAATTATTTTAATTTTAACCTATTAAATTTCTGTAATTATTTATTTTATTCTCAATTAATTTTTTACAGATTTTTTTTTTATAAAACTAACTTAACATCTTTAAATATATTAATATTTTATTAATTAATGAAATTTTTAATAGCAAACATTCATAAATAAAAATAACTTTTACTTATAAAATAAACAAATTTAAAAAAATAATACACGGCCCCATAAAAATTTATATAATAATAGAGATTATAAAATTTGAGAATGAATATTTAAAAGAGATGAATCATATAATATTTTATTTTAAGACACATATAATTTAATAACAGCTAATCACTAAAACAGAAAAATTGAGAACTAAGACTTTAAAAGAAAAAATCTAAATTCATATAGAAATTAATTTTTATAATAACTAAAAAAATTAGGAGAATATAAACAATAAATATATGTATACATGTATATTTATAAATTGACTATAAGTTGATCTTTGAGCATGTGATTGAGTCATTTGTCTCTCTTCCCGTGAGGACAAATGTTCACGAAGCCAGTATTCATGACAGGCTCTATTAATAAATTATGGCAAAACACCTCAGAAATGTCTCTATCTTAACTCCCAATAGACCATGTTTTCACTTGAAAACCTCCCTTGAATATTTATCCCCTTCAAAATTAAAAATCTTCAGCAAATACAAGAGTTGGAAGTTCATTTTTTTTTTATTTCTGAATTTATTTATTAAGAGTTCAAAGTTTATTTTAGAGTTAATTTTTTTTATTTTTAAATTTATACCACTAATAAAACTCTATTAACTAATAAAATATTAATATATTTATCGATTTTAAGTCATTTTTACTGGGAAAAAAATCTGTCAAAAAATTGTTAATTGAGAATAAAATAAATGAGTTTAAGAGTTTAATAGGACTAAATTAAAGTATAAAAGGTTTAATAAAAGAAACCACTAAAATACAGGAGCACTTAACTTAATGTGTTTTGCCAAAAAAAATAAAAAGGTCGAAACTTACTAAATCACTTTTTAAAGTTTTTTATTTGTTGCAGAGAATATCCATGTTCTTGATTCCGAATATCTGGGTTCCATGAAATGTGTAATGCATTAATTTTAAAAGAAAATTATGTGAGATTGAATTTTGTTGTGTGAATATTCACACTACTGACTTGAAACATTTGGGATTAAAGTATAAAATAATTAGGTATAAGGAAATTTATTAGGTACTTGAAAAAGTCTATTCAGTGGTTGAAATGTCTATTTAAACTCCTCAAAGAGGTATTTGACGCTATTAGTTCGGTGAAGGAGGACAATATTGAGTTTTGATCACTTAAATGTTTGAACGTCGTCAACTTCTATCCAATTTGGTTGGATGCAAAATTGCTTGGATTAAAAGATAAGCCAATAGGGTTGCCGATGCTCTTGCTAGGGAATCCTTGTCTTATGTCAATCTCCGAATTTTCTAGTTGATATTATTATTTTGAATTCTAATAATCAAGGACGCCAGGTTTGGATGTATGGAGATTGCCTCCTGGTTAGGGTTAGATTAATGTGTCCTGTGATTATTTAAATCTTATTTGGTTTTGTTTTAATAAAATTACTTTCGATTTCAAAAATATATATATATGTTTGACATATATTAAAAATATACTCAACGTATACTAAAAATATATCATATTTTTTCAAATTTTGATATATGCACAGTATTTTTTATTTCACAGTATTTTTGTATTTTTTTTAAAGTTATTTTTACAAATTTCCCTTCCTCAACGAAATTCTTGTTTAATCCCACTGCGCACAAATGCAAATCAGATAATTAGTCACTCTCATCCTTTGTCCACCGGCTCAAATTCATTTGTCTGTAATACAAAGCCGTCAACTGAAGCTTCGGCCCAAGCATTATTACCAGAAGCAGCTGGGCACCTATTGCATAATCCAGGAGTTGCTAGACAAGGGCTGAAACCACCAGTTGCAAAAAAGTTTACACTATAATCTGTCGTATGCCGGTTGACTAAAGAGATTACAAAGAAGAACTGCTTTGCTTTCCAGAGAAAACGCAAATATAGTGGGCAATAACCCTTAAAATAGATGGCGACAGGAATCGAAAAGTTAAACCATAAAGGGGAAGATTGAAAAGTTACTTTTACTAACTGAATCTGCTTCTACAAAATACAAATTAGAATACTTTTGGTAGCGTGCAACTCAGTTTAGTTGCTAACAACGTATTTGCCTTCAAGAGGTTGTGGCTTATGGCCTCAAAGCTCAAATCTTCCTCTCCTAGCATATTAAAATTAAATTTTTTTTTTTTCAAAAAAAGAGAACCTGGAAGAAATAGAAAAAAGAAAAGAAACTCAACTTCGTATAAACCCGTACAAATTGCGCTCATGTGAGTTAAGCTAGCTGACTGGCCAAAACTTGAAAATTGAGGCCAAGCTTCAAAAATTGAAGCTACTCGTGTATTTCATATGTAGAACTAATCTTCAATATGTTTTTTTTTCTCACGGCTGATTTTCGGGGCTCCTTTTTTTGCAGTATTCATAAAGCCTGGTATTGGTAAGCCTATTGTGGCTTGTTAAAGATCCTTTAACCTGTAGGTGAGACATAAAGAAAAGTGAGAAATTCGCAAAGTTCCATCAAGTTGCAGGGAAAATATATTTTAATGACCTCGGAATGCTGATGAAAAGACCAATTACTGCAACCCCAACTACAAGAGGAAATACTGGTGCTGCAGTCAACTCCTGTACGCATCAACGAGGCAAAGTTGCTTATTTAATCAGGTGCCAAAACAAAGAGTTGGGAAAAGGAGCAATTCTGAATCGAAGTCACCGCATTCTAAGTTGTTGCAAGAGTTTTTAACAACATATGACTACGGAATGATACAAACCTGTTTTTGCTGATCCTTAAAATTGTATCTCAGTGGACCAACATGAATTTGGGCAGTCTTCTCTAGGCCAACCTCAATAACATCCGAGTCAAATTTGAGGGTGCTTGATTGGAGACTTGATCTAAGCTGCAGGAGGTGTTTACCCTTGGGCAAGTTCTTCACCTGGAAAAAATTGGAGTGGCAATGGGAAGATAGATTCAATCATAGACTTATCACTAGCTGACTTGATCTCTACCAATAGATGCGAGTGAAATTCTTTGTCATATTCCCTTCAACATTACAGCTTAAAATGGTCATCTCTGGTTGTTCAAAGGCGACAAAATTCAATTCCTTGATGTCCTCAGATCCAACCTGAACTATTAGCCAATATGTTAAACATCAGACTTCGCATAATTGCAGAAACGATTGAAATTATACATAGGCATTGATCATTGAGCTTATCATGAATTAAAAATGAAAACAAGAAAGATTTTGAATGGTCAAAATAAGTTGGATCGGCATTTTCATAAATACAAAAATTAAGAGAACCACCTTTACAGCAACAGATTCTGGTGATGCCCGTTCTATTCTAGTGTTACTTAAGCCATGCTTTTCAACTGCTTTAATCACGTTAAGTTATGTGAGGAATGAGTCCTCTGAGCCTATAATTTCCTAATGAATCAGTTATTGTCTCTTCATAGTAGCCTTTTGACTCCGACCGAGCTTCAACTGAAACACCTTCTTTTGGCTGGCCAGACAAAAGGGTGACCATACCTGTAGCACTAAAGAGGATAAACCAAATTACCCTCTTCGAAGAGCAAAAATATCTGCACATAAACATATGGAATTTGGAATATTCTAAATTCAGCAGCATTTCAATAGAACGAAGAATTTACAGGATCACGATGCCAAATGAAGAAAAATGCAGTGCAGAAGAGTATAAGAATTCATACTTAAAACTTCATTTGGTTTGTGGAACAGCATGGATAGAACACAAACCAAATAACTATTCTGTGTTGAGTAGTTATTTGAAGTAATTTAATGCAGAATTATTATTCCATATTTCCATAACATATCGATTATACAATCTCAACTTTTGGTTGAAAGTTTGAAGTAATAATTATTAGGTAATATAGATATTACACAAATTTGTAGAACAAAAATACGAGAGACAAGATAAAAACAATTATTAAATGCAAAATAGTTATTCCATTATTCTATTTCATGAACCAAATAAAGCACTAATGTAAAGTTTCTCTTTTTAATAAAAATGGCAAAAAACAATGAAGATCATATTGCACAAGACATTTAAAAATAACAAGATCATAATGATAAGAGTTTAACCTTTAGCAATGTTAGAATGTAGTTGCAATCACTTATTCAATATTTAATATTTTGCATGTTTTTCCTTTCCATTGAAAAACCCAGCAATCAAAGAACTCCCAACTTTTTAAACATAATTGGAGACTCTCTCTTATAAATTTTATGGTTTGTTTTGTTGATGTAATTGAGTTCCAGAAAATATAATGAACACAAGTGCACACGATATATTATTGCAAGTGTCTCCACGTAGTGGAAGCAGAATGAAGACACAAGAGACCTGTAAGCAACATGGGTAGCCTGGAAAGCGACATCCTTAGAATCCCCAGAACCAACCTCTATTGCCTTTGCCGGAGGTGAGAAAGCATACTCCTACAACCCAAAAATTCTTCATGAGATAAATGCTGCAATCTGCAATTTCCTTTCTTTTTATGCTATAAGCTTGCATATATATTGGTATAATATTTGGCGGGCATGACTTCTAGGTAACTTTGACTCATGGACCAGAAAATGTCAAACCTCAAGTTAGACAGACGGATAGAAGTGGAAATTTCTGTTTTGAGGTATGTAGGTCTACAGTATGACAAGATGCTTTTTTAGCTACTGATATTACTGGCACTCTCACAAACAGGCACTTTTAGTTATTATCATATAAAATTATAATAGTCAAGTACCTGGCACTTTCACTGAAATACCTTGCCCTCAAATAAGTGAATCATTAACTGGCTTTTGAATTTGGAATTCAAACTTCACCTTGGCACCTGGAAACCAATGCAAGCCTCTTGATTTTTTTGTGTGCGCATTCAGGCCTTTGTGACCTTTCTAATTTATCCTTGTTTATTATTATTTCTATTTATGCCCTTCACGCTCTGGAATTTTCTGAAGTATGCACTTTCTGAAAAAATCTCAAAACTCCTGTTTCCCAATTTGTTGACATGTGACTATTTAAAGTTGACTAGATTACTGTATGAACAGCTGGGAATTGAGGTGTGCGCCTACTGCTGTTAAGCTGAAATGTATAATTGTCAATTTTGATCTATGAGGTGCTAATTGCAGCGCTGTGAACTGATGAATCCATAACAATTATATTACTCATGAAGTATTATGTTGTATTATATTACTGTGAAATGATTTGGAATATATGCGTTGCTATTGTGGTTATTTTATTGATATGCATAGGCCACAGCAAGGTTATTGTGTTCAATCACATGGGGCATAAAGCCATAGGCTTGACTGTCGCATGGGACATAAAGCCATAAACTTGACTATCACATGGGACAAGAGCTACAAAGCCATAAAATTGACTAACACTCTTGAGAAGAAACATTGGCAACTATAAATTGTTTTTGGCCATGCTTAATTTGGATTTTTAATTTGCATTAGTCATTGCATGTTGACATCATAATGCTTTCATTTCTGAAATCTCATTTCTCTTCTTCATCACTGTTGTTAGGTCCCACCTGGTGAATATCGCTTGTCTGCTTTTGCTGCTACGAGAATTCTCCTGCACTTCTGTTTTTACCACCTTATATTGATGTTGTGGTCAAAAGTCCACTATTGAATGTAGAATTTTCTCAGGTAAGCTATCATTTTTTATGAACTAGAATTAACTCTTCTTATTTCTATGTTTTTCCTTTTCTAGCAGTAATAATGTAGGTTAATAAAATTGTGGACTATTTGAATTTTCCTTGCTATCATGTCTTACTATGCTCAGCAGCTCAAATTATATGAAGGGTCAAATTTCTCAGAGCCCAGTGGTTCTTTGGGATTATGAAATTGTTAGATTGGTTACACATGGCACAATTACGTTGTAATGCCATTACACATATTGGGATTAAAACCCAATTCTTTTTGTTAATTACAGACAAATACCTATTTTAATTCTGCTTGCTGAACTAACTGTATAATGCTCCAAATATTCATTTCTTTTTTCTTTTCATCACTAAAATTGGTAAGGGTACTTACTTGATGAATCTTATTTTTTAATTCCTGTGCATTTTTTTATGGGTCAAAATACTTCTTATCAATGTTCTTTCTTTGTGATAAAGGCCCTAGTCAATGTGCTTGGCTCTGTAACTTGCAAGGAGAAATGCGATTCATCTGTTTCTGTTACCTTGGTGAGATTAGCTGGCAAGCATAATGAAGAAAGGAAGTCTATTAGTTTGACAGATGAGGGTGATGAATTTTTCTTTCCAAGGGTCTTACCCGGAAAATGCAGGCTTGAGGTGCAATGCTTGCATGGTGTTAATGATATTTTATTTTGGCAGATAGTATTTGGCGTGTTATGAATGACATTTTTGATAGTTTCTGAATGTTGTTGATTCTATGTGCATGATCTATTTTTTTAGGTCAAACATAATTCCCCTGAAGCTTTGCCCAGTGAAGATAATTGGTGCTGGATGCAGAGCTCCATTAATGTAGATGTTGGTGCTGAGGATGCTAAAGGAATTGTATTCTTCAAAAAGGTTACTGGATTAAAGTTTTCTCAACCCATGATGTAGATGCTTGCTTGACCCAGCCAGATAGTTCAATTATTAATTTGAAGATCAAGGTAAATTTGTTCTTAAAAAGCTCTTGCTTTGTTATTCTTATAACTATGTGAGGACATCAAACTTGCTTTCAAATGTATTTAATGGCACGGTTGCATGAATTACAGAAAGGTTCACAGCGCATATGTGTAGAATCTCCAGGAGTGCATGAGCTCCATTTTGTTGACTCATGCGTCTCGTTTGGAAGCTCACCAGTGAAGATTGATACATCAAACCCCTTGGTAGTTTTTTTATGGAGTATACCCATTATTTTTGTTTTCTTTTGACAGTTTTGGGCATCTTGAATTTTTTTATTGGTTAAGAGAAGTAAAAAAAAAGATTGTTTCCTTTATTTATCTTATTTTCCATTTCATGTTGTGGATTGTTTCTGTACTTTATTTTCCATTTCATGCTGTAGCCTATCTATCTGAGAGGAGAGAAGTGTCTTCTCAAAGGACAAATCCAGGCCGGGTTAAGCTCAGCTGGTGGTGTGTCTGAACTGCTTAATAATATTTTTGCGGATGTTATGAATGGTGAGGGCAGTATTATTGATGGTACAACTGCCAATCTTGATTCTAATGGAAGTGATCAAACCAGCACTGCTTTGTATGAGTACTTTGTGTGGGCTAATCTTGGAGAGAAACTTACTTTTGTTCCTCGAGACACAAGGCATACATATCTTGACTGGTGGTTTTTCTTTTTGCTATTTTCACTCCGTGTCTCTAATAGCAGAATTATAGAATAGTACTGAAATGAAACTGCATTTTTTGCCCTGTTCAGCTTGATTTGACAATTTAGTGGTAGATGCTTGATAGAGCTATACTGCAGCAACTGAATTTTGCAACTGGTCTTCGTACCAAACTTTGAATTGAGAAATTAGATTTCCTTATTGGGATTGATTATCCTGAAATATAGCTAATTATAAAATCACATGAATCAGTTACCATGAATAAGTTGGTTGAGAAATAAAAGTTCGGGCAAAGAATTGCAGTTGTTTAAATGTTCATAAAAGTTCAGGAAAAGAAATGCAGTTGTTGAAATGTTCTTTTTCATGTTTCTTCTACAGACTACAATCAACTTTGGTTGTTGTGGAAGTTTCATTCTAATTCCTTTTATTGGCTTTATATAAGCTATTCCCGTTTATTCAATTAACTTGAGCTTTGACATGTTTCAGGGTTGATGGAGAGAAGAAGATCTTGTTTTATCCCAAAGAACGTAGTGTAAGAACAATAAAATGATACACCTTTCAAAGGTTTTCTGGGATTATCTCTGGAGCTTGATACTAAAATTTTTAGTTTTCATTAGGTCTTGGTAACAAATGATGGCTGTCCAGCTTCAATTCCACTGTTTTCTGGTCGTCCTGGTTTATACTGAAACACGGCAAAGCTCAAAGCTCAAACTATATTATTTCAGATTGTAACAACAATATATATACAAGAAGAGACTCGATCCTAAACTAATACTGACAGCAAACTTATACTTCTTATACAACTACAATTCATAATCCTACCACAATACTACTTCCTTACATTCCCCCTCAAGGTGAGCTAGAGGGACGAATGCTCAGCTTGTCTCGAAGCTCCAAGAACCGTCGTTTATGTAATGGTTTTGTCAGAATGTCTGCAGTTTGGTCTTCTGTACTGATATATTTCACTTGTAGCTGCCGTTTGCTGACCAAATCACGAACAAAATGAAAGTCAATCTCCATGTGTTTGGTCCTATTATGAAAAATAGGATTTGCTGTAAGATATGTTGCACTCAAATTATCACACCAAACAGTTGGAGTGCTTTGAATCGAAATTCCAATCTCCGCAAGTAGTGAACGAAGCCAAATAATTTCAGAAGTAAGTGCTGCAATGGCTCTATATTCAGCTTCTGTGGAGGAGCGAGATACTGACTTTTGCTTCCTTGATGCCCATGAAATTATTGAAGACCCATAGTATATTGCGAATCCGGTAGTGGATTTTCTATCATCCACTGAACTTCCCCAATCAGAATCACAAAATCCAGTTAACGTGTTGAGTCCTCCACGCTTAAGCAATATTCCATGACTTACAGTTGTTTTAAGATACCGTAGTATCCTTTTAACTGCCACCCAATGTTCTTCTGAAGGAGAATGCATAAATTGTGACACTTTATTGACTGAAAAAGCAATATCTGGTCTTGTAAAGGTCAAGTACTGTAAGCTTCCAACCAAACTTCTAAAGAGCTGTTGATCATGAAACGGTTTGCTCCCTTGAGAAGATAGCCGAGATTTAACATTTGCCGGTGTGCTTATGATACTACAGTTGGCCATCTGTGTTCGTTCCAAAAGCTCTTGAATATACTTCTTTTGACATAGAAATAACCCCGCTGAAGTTCGTCTAGCTTCAATGCCAAGAAAATATGATAAGTCTCCCAACTTTTTGACAGCAAACTGACTTTCCAGCTTGTGAACAAGTTGCGAAATCAACTCTTGATCATTCCCTAACAACAAAATGTCATCCACATAGACCATACAATAAAGTCTGCTTTTACCTTTAAGCATATAAAATAATGACGTATCAGTTTTGGATCCTTGAAAACCGAACGTATATAAGGTATCACTGAGACACTTGTTCCACATCCTTGGAGCCTGTTTAAGTCCATATAACGACTTCTTTAATGAACAAACAAAATCAGGTTTTTCTGGGTCTACAAATCCTTGCGGTTGAGACATGAAAACTTCCTCATCTAACTGCCCATGTAAAAATGCATTAGAGATGTCAAGTTGATGAATTGGCCAATTATTCTTTACTGCAATTGACAATAGTAGTCGAACTGTTGCCGGTTTCACCACAGGACTAAATGTCTCCATATAATCAACACCAGGTCGTTGATGAAAGCCTTTCGCAACAAGCCGCGCCTTGTATCGTTCAACCGAGCCATCTGCTTTTAACTTAGTCTTGTATACCCATTTATTTCCAATGACATTTTGAGATGGATGTGGCGGAACCAGTTGCCAAGTTCCATTCATAAGTAGGGCATTTATTTCTTCAAGCATTGCATTCCTCCATCGTGGATCCTTTGCTGCTTGAGAGTATGTACCAGGAGTAGCTTCAATCTGAACAGTAGCTGAAAAAGATCGTGGCTGTCGCGGCTTTAAGTTTCCCGTTTGAGATCTGGTCACCATAGTGTGACGACGAGGAACAATTTCAGGCGAAGGTGGAGGTGCTGCCGCCGTTGATGATTCAGATGGAGAATCAGGATTCTCCGTTTGTATGCTTGGGCTGTGAGTAGGAGAGCTGGATGCTCTTGTGGCCGACTCAGATTGTTGTGCTATGCTTGAAGAAACAGCTACTGGTTGTTCTTGTATTGATGCCGTAGGTGTTGACATAGAAACAGTAGATGCTGAATTCCCCCTTTGTTCCAAGACCGTGGCTAATGGTAGAGTAAAAGTTGGTGGTGCTGTTGATGACCTTTGGACAGTGGTATCTTCAATGTTTGGACTGCTGAAAGGAAACACCTGCTCATCAAAAATAACATGCCGTGAGACAAAGAATTTTTTTGTAATAGGATCATAACACTTATATCCTTTATGAGTGCGACTGTAACCAAGAAAAACACATGATTTGGATCTAGGAACCAATTTGTTAGTAGCATATGGTCGTAACCAAGGAAAACAGAGACACCCAAAGACTCTCAAATTCTTGTAATTTGGCCGACTACCAAAGAGAACCTCAAAGGGAGATTTATGTTGCAAGAGAGGTGTAGGAAGACGGTTTATAATATAGGTTGCAGTCTCAAAGGCATTTGTCCAGAACTTATTAGGAATAGACGCATGATGTAACAAAGCTCTTCCCGTTTCAACTACATGTCTATGTTTTCTTTCAGCACACCCATTTTGTTCTGGTGTATAGGGACACGAAATTCTTTGAACAATTCCATTCTCTCGTAAATACGATGTTAAAACTTGAAATTCACCTCCCCAATCTGCTTGAAACATTTTGATTGGTCGTCCAAAGAATTTTTCCACAATTACTCTAAACTGCTTAAAAACAGATAACACATCAGACTTATATTGTAAGAAGTATATCCAAGTATACTTGCTATAATGATCATAAAATATGACATAATAACGAAAATTATCATTAGAATCTACTGGAGCAGGTCCCCATACATCGGAACATATTAAATCAAGCGGTCCACTAGCTTTAAAGGTGGATGACTCAAATGGCAATTTATGACTCTTGGCCATTGAACAAGATTGACAAATACCAAACAACTTTGACTGAGAGAGTAAACTAGAGTCTATGATACGACTAACAGTAGACGAATTAGCATGCCCCAGACGCGCATGCCAAGTTGTCAAGGTGGCTTTATTGCATTGAACAAAATTTGTCTGGATCGCCTTATTCACTTGAAACGGGTAAACACCTTCCTTACTCGGGCCTTGGTGCAGTACCTCCCTCGTTGCCAAATCCTTAACAAGAAATTGATGAGGGAAAAATTCAACAGAAACTTGATTAGTTGAACAAAAAGAATTAACAGATAATAAATTTGGAAGCACATCCGGTACGCACAAAATAGTCTCAAGATTAAACTTACGATTCATTCCAGAGATTGAAGATCTTCCAACATGAGTTATATTAAGTTTGGATCCATTACCTAGAGCAACTTCCTCAGGTCCTTGATATTCATTGTGAATCGCAAGGTTGTCCAAGTCAGCAGTCATATGATGCGTAGAACCACTGTCCATGAGCCATGGTTGATGCTGTGAAGTTGAATTATTGATTGCCACATTAGCCACGGGTCTGGTTTGCACACGTTGAGAATTTACAGTTTTTGGAGATGGACACACCCTTGCCGTATGCCCTTGACCATTACAATTGTAACAGATTAGTGGAGCTTGGTCATTATATTGAGAGGAGGAGTAGGTATTATAGTTTGAATAGTTATTGTAATTCGAATAACTATTGGGAGTCGAATAACCCCTTCTTCCAAAATTCTGGTTATTCGATCTACCGCTGCCTCGTCCACCACGTCCACGTCCTCTACTGCGAGAAGACGTTGTCTGCGTTTGAGAGAATTGTGCAGAAGGTGCAATCAAAGAATTTCCCTCTTCATGCTTCAATCGCCGTTCTTCCGTGAGTAATAATCCGTGAACATCATCAAAAGTGATATCATCCACGCGTGAATCCATGATTCGAAGAAAGGTCCCGTAGCTTGGTCCAAGACCATTAAGAATAAACTCAATCAGTTGATCATCAGAGACAGGATGCTCAAGAGCTCCTAATTTATCTGCAATCAGTTTGGCAGTGGAGATATAAGTATCAATTGTTTGATTATCTCTTTTAAGATTGTGAAGTTGAGTCCGAAGTTCACGAATTCTTGCTCGTGATCCAGAAGCATACACTGTTTGTAGCTTCAACCAAGCTGCCCTTGCCGTTGTAAGTCCCACCAATTTTGGCAATATAGTTTCAGTAACAGAAGAAACGATCCAGCTAAGGACCAGCTGATCATTCCTATTCCAGATCACAAAATCTCTGTTAATGCTACCATCAGCTCCAAGTCGTGGAGGTGCAGTTGCTGAATCATCAATATGATCTTGAAGACCACAGCCGCTAACCATGGGTAGAAATTGGGTCTTCCATAAAAGAAAATTTTCTGAGGTTAATTTAACTGAAATTTGATGATTTAGGTTTGGGCTAGCAGTCGAAATTACTGGATTGTGTGAAAGAGAAGCAGACACAGCCGACGAAGATGGTGTTTCGGTTTCGGTGGAGTGAGTGTCTGCCATGGCAGTCGAAAAAATTTTCCTTATGGGTATCTAAACCTCTTCTAGCTCTGATACCATGAAACACGGCAAAGCTCAAAGCTCAAACTATATTATTTCAGATTGTAACAACAATATATATACAAGAAGAGACTCGATCCTAAACTAATACTGACAGCAAACTTATACTTCTTATACAACTACAATTCATAATCCTACCACAATACTACTTCCTTACATATACATAGAAGGATCAGTTTCTCCCCCTATATCTGACGTTTATATTAAGATAACTGCTACGGAAGATAGCCATATTACACCACTGAAGAAAGATGAAATAGCACTTGAAACTACCACAAAGACAGATGGTTCCTTCATTGGAGGGCCTTTATATGATGATATAAAATACATTGTTGGGGCGTCAAAGGTTTGGAATGCATATTGTTGAATTACTATTTACAATTTATGTAGTGCAATATATTATACTTTATCCATATGCTGTTAGCAACTTTTTAAAAATAAAAAAATTCAAATCAGGTTATTATCCTATTGCTTATCATCATTTGTTATTTTATGTTACATGATACTTCATCAATTTGTGCAGCCTGGCTATCATCTTAAACGCGTGGGACCTCATTCATTTTCATGCCAGAAGCTTGACCAGATCTCTGTGCATATATATTCAGAGGGTGATGCTAGTAAGCCTATTTCTTCTGTGCTATTATCATTGAGTGAAGATGATGGATATAGAAACAACTCTATATCTGGAGCTGGTGGAGCGTTCCTTTTTGATAACTTATTTCCTGGCATTTTCTATCTACGCCCCCTGCTAAAGGTACACTGCCAGAATGGAAATTCTTTCTTTTGCTGCATTTGACTTCAATTTTTCTAAACTTTAGGCCAAATGTATTGGGTTATTTTTCTCCCCTCAGGCTTGCTACTTTTGTGCTAGTCATCAACCAACCATAACCCTTCTCCTTCATCTGGCTTTGGGCTTGAGAGTGGCAATATTAGTATTAATGACATTTAAGTTCTGCATGTATATAATTTCCATACAAGATTGCATACAGCTTATTTTTGTCTCTTTCTTCCAATTCCTTTCTTTCCCTCCTCTCCCTTTCAAATTACCATGTCAGTTTCGTACAGGGCCGTCTTGGACATTTTAGGGGTCTCGAGCAGAAATTAAAATATGGACTCCTAAAAAACAGTATCGGAGTGAAAATTTTAGATTTGAGGGGCCGTCCAAAAATAAATATTTAGGATTTAAGGGCCTAAAAATACCAATATGACTACTTAATTATGTAATTTTTTTATATATATTGAAAATTTGACATCAAACAGTTTTTTGGATAAAAAATATAAACAAATTAAAATAGAACAAAAAAGAAAATAAAAAATTACAAAACAAAAAAAAAAGAATGCCTAAAACGTAAATTTGAAAAACAATTCCCGTATACAGTATTTTTACAAATTGAAAATATTTATCCGTGTATTTTTGGAAAGTGCAATTTAAAAGTAGTGAATAGTATAAATTTCTCATATATATTCTTCATTTTTAAATTATGAAATCAGTTCTTTTAGCGAACTGATTTTGCTGCTGTGCTAATATGGTAGCCAGCTGCTTGCAATCATAGATCTTTTAGCGTCCTGTACAGTGAACTGATTTGAGGCCCTGCACAGTAAACTGATTTGAGGGGTCCTGAGCAACCGCTCAGGGTGCTCCCTTGAGAGCCGGGCCTGGTTTCGTAGCAATTAAATAACATTGCATTGGAAATCCGAAATTTTTGTTATTTTAAAATCATTTTTAATCAATCATCTAGTTGTGACTTCCCTTGCCCTGATTTCATCTCTGAAGCTTCTGTGAAGTTAAGGCTTTCACCAGTACTTAATAAATTCATGAAAAAGAGTGCCGGTTTGCCCATGCAAATTTTGCATCTCTCAGTTGCTGTATTGTGCATAAAGACATCACAGAGTTTTGAACAGTTAATATTTGGTCGACTTCATTATAAACATTTTTCTTTTTTAAATCACTGTTCTAAAAAATATGACCTTTCAAGTTAGTGTTGCCAAGAACTCATCAAAGAGGAATTTACAAATTTAGTATCCTCGCACTATTTGTATTATGTTCAGATTATAATTTCTTTTCTTGCGTATTTCAATTTAAAAAATTACCTTTGCCTTGTAACCTGTATTAACCATCCTAACCACACCACAAACATCATAGGAGATTCCCTTAATATCTGCTACTGAAGCCATATTTGGCAAAACCTGACCAAACAAACAATTCAAGACGTGACCAAAAATATATATACTTGACAAAATTACATCCTGTACCTTAAGAAAAGGTTTCGTTTTCCAAAATATGGACGATGCGACACTTTTTTTTTAAATTACATTAAAATCGTTTTTTTTCTTTTTTTTATAATTTTTTATATTTATTTATTTATTTATATTTATGCTTTTTATTTAATATATTTTTTAATATCATATTTTTAATATACACATAAAAAAAATAAACACACATATAATATATATACAATACATATTAAACAATACAAATTACATCAATATCTATAACACATCAACAATACATTTACAATATATGTACAATGCATTTATAATATATTTACATAATATTTTAAATATTTTTTTAATTTTTTATTATGACAATATCTACATAACATCAACACAACATTCAATAATTTTTATATAAAATATATACAAAATTTAAATAATAAATATATAACATACACACAACATCTATAATACATCTACAATATATCTACTATACATCTATGTAATTAAATTATATATATTTTTATATTTTTTATGTGTATAATATATAAAATTTATTTAAAAATAAATTTAATAATTTTTGTTAATATATTTTTATTTTTTTATTTTTAATTTTTTTAGTATTACTTATTTTTATAATTAAAATTATTTTTTTTATTTGACAAAAAAAATTAATTTTTATATGATGAAAATAATTTAAAATATTAATTTTTATTATTTTATTAGAATATTTTTATTAATATTAAAATTTTAAAAAATAAAAATTTAAAGTAAAATATTAACTATAATGAGGAAATAGATATTTTTAAAAATATATATTTTATTGAAAAATGAGATTATTTTAAAATTTTATAGTAATTTTTTTATAATAATATAAATATTTTTAACTTTTATAGTGTATTTTTATAATAATTTTATTTATATTTTTATAATAATTTTATTTGATAAGATAGTTAGGTGAATGTTTGTAAATTATTTCAACTAAAATGGCCCTATAAAACTAAAGTCATTGGGCTTAACCTGGCCCAGTCAGTAATTGATGAAGGATTTTTGATAAAAATATAAAAAAAATTAAAAATAATTTTAAATTTATTATATTTATAAAATATTTATTAAAAAATAAGAATTTATAAAATATTTATTAAAATATTAAATTTTTATTAATTTATAATAAATTTATAATGAATTTATCATAAATTTATAATTATATTTTTATAAATTTTTTATAATTTATAATAAATTTATTATAAATTTATAATAAAATAATTAAAATATTTTTAATAAAAAAATAAATTTTTTTAAAATGTAGTGGACCCTCTGAAGCTCAATTGCACTTTGAAAATTAAAAGAACAGAGACGAAACCAAACGATTGAAAAATCAACAATCGACTTTTACTTGAAAAAAGAAAAAAAATTGAATCAAAGGTTATACATTGTAGAGAACTAATATCGCCTAACAGAGGAATACCATAGGTAATTTTCATTTCGTTTTGATGTTATTTATTCTAAATTTTCAATTACTAGATCTTCAAATCTCATCTCCAAATCCAAAATCCAGTGTCTTAAATTGAGCTGATGGATATTTTGTGACAGTGAAATTCTCAGGTAGAAATAGAAGATTGAAAGTGTTATATAGATGGCAAGGATCAAACCACAAGCTCTGTTGCAGCAGAGCAAAAAGAAGAAGGGGCCGAGTCGAATAAGTGGTGTTACTATCCTTTTATGTGGATTGATTATTCTATTGTCTATCTTTTTCTTGTATTCTACCTACAAACATTGGTCATTAAGGTTTATTATGCTCTTAATGATTTTTCTTGTATTTTGATTGTTAACCGTCTTCTCTTCTTGATTTTCGCTTATAATATTTACTTATTTTGTTTTTTATTATTCTGGTTTAGGTCAAGAATTCAGGCTGAAACTGGCAAAACATCAGACGTTGAGGTGCATCTTATTCAGATTTTTTAAAAAATAGTTAAATTATCATTCATTATATTAACATCTTGGTTTTGGAGTTTTTATCAGTTCTAAGAGTTTAATTTTCCTTTACTGGACTTTAACTTTCTCTGGCTCTCTTTTTCAATTTCTCTGTGTTGTAGGTTGAGATTGATCAGCCATTTGTGGAATCGAAGAAATCTGATATCCCTGGTTATGCAGTATGTCTTTTTTTTTTTTTTCAGATTGTTTTAACTCCAGTTTCTCTGTTTATAATTGAAAGCGTTAGTGTAACCACATATAGATTTAGTGTAATCTTTCATTGTGTAATCAAGAATATAGATAATGCTACTTGTATCTTTAATGTTTCTTTTGTAGGAAATGTGATAATAAGCTGCTAGGATTTTTTGAACATTTTATTTTCCAGTTAGTTTTTGGGTAAGTGAGTGTCATGAATTCTTATTTGCCACTAGATTGGAAGTGTTCGCCAATAGTTTCATTTGCCATGGGAGATGTCTCATATTTTGATGTGCAACCTTGCAAAACACATTATATTGAAAGAAATTGTATTCATAAGAGATTTGTTTGCTGGAGGGTTCACCTACCTATTCTATGGACATTCTATTTTTAATGGAGGTTTGCCAACTAGCTTATTGTTGCAGTACCATACAATCATTATATTGTTCGTAACTTGTAGTTTCATATGGGTCTATTAGCTTGAGGAGTCAGCTTTAGAATCTTTATATTGTATTGAAATTTAGTCAACTCATTTCTTTGATTGATATTAAATATTGCCCATTCATATGCAATTTTATGTGAAATTGTATAACTGATTTATAATGCTATAGTTTTGAATTTTTTGTTCTATTGCTAGGTTATAAATACATCAAAAGGCTTTATCACAGTGGAAATTTTCAAGGATGGCACTTTTGAAGTTGTTGACAAGTTTGTTGAATTATGGTGAGCACTTGAATTGCGCCACTTATTTCAACCTTGTGTTCATAGGTTCATGTATGTAGTTCATGTTGCTAATATTATCATTCTCTATAGCTGCCATTGTACAATGCTGAATTTGCAATGTTCTTTTATTGGATTTATTCATCTTAATAGAAGATAACGTGTTCTAATTGAGATATTTACACCTACTTTGTTTTTGTTAACAACAATTTTGTGTTGTGGGTTAAATTGCTAGATACATTGTGGAATTGGTTAACAATAGGCTTGTATTTAT
Organism: Garcia nutans; assembly: GCA_947685225.1. Classification (NCBI taxonomy): domain Eukaryota; kingdom Viridiplantae; phylum Streptophyta; class Magnoliopsida; order Malpighiales; family Euphorbiaceae; genus Garcia; species Garcia nutans. Next base: position 9,209,804 of record CANTUV010000010.1, on the reverse strand, counting down.
AGAATCAAGTGAAGGAATTTGTGCAATCATTTTACTTTCACATATCTAGCATATTCCGAATCCTGTGAAGATACCTTTATACTTGGATTTATTTGTTGCGAGCATCAAATCATACATATTATGGCTAGTATTGTTCTTTCATCATGTTCTCTTTTTAGCATGTCATTTTATCAACTCTATCAGCAGCCTTTCTTTGGCTAGAAATGGGAGCTCATATCATGTTGATGCTTGCAGAATTGTTGTTGAGTTCTCTTTGTTTTTTTTTTCCTTTTTATATCCTGTCCCTCCCAATGCGTGAAAATGTGTGTAAGGTTTTATCTAGAACAACTAGGAAGGGTCAACTACGTTAAAAACAATGTGGAACAGTTGCAGAAGGGAGTCCTCCTATTCTTTTTTGGTAGTTGTTTGGTTTTACTTATACTGAGTGCTCAATACAGCATCAACTGCCTCATGCATTAATTGCAATTGATAGGTTTTCATCAAAAAATACTAGAATCAATTTAACTTTTAATCAAAATTCACGGTATAGTTTACATGTGATGGTCCAGGCTCTGTAGAATTTAGTTTATTATTGATCAATCAACTACAAGAAGCATTAATAGCAGAACACAATTGTAATAACTTTATCTGTCAATTTCTTCTTAAGCTGATTTATTAGTAGCTGCTGCTGAAAAACTCCTGCCTTCCGGAAACAATTCTTGTGCAAATCTTCTCCTTGGTTAAGATGTACCAATGCAAATGGTTTTTGCAGTGAAAAGGGGCACTTCAAGGGGATGCGTTTTCGTCAGGTGATAAAGCATTATGTGATTCAGGCAGCAGAAAGTGATAGTCTTGGCTCTGCAGAAGATTGGATTTCAAAGGGGAAGCATTACAGTCAACTTGATACAAGGTTGCTGGCCCAAATCATATTTCTTATTATCCTTCATTCTTTTAATATTCTATGAATTGTCAATTTTGCACATTTGAGTTTTAATTATAAGTATATTTTGGCATTCAACCAGTTTGAAACACGAGGCATTTATGCTGGGAACTTCTAAGGTAAAACATGATGACAAAGGATTTGAGCTTTTCATTACAACTGCACCAATCCCAGATCTAACTGAAAAACTCATAGTTTTTGGACGGGTCATCAAGGGAGAGGATGCTGTTCAGGTGAAACAACCTTTTTCTTTCTAGTTTCTACGTTACATGTGCGTTTTTTTCCTCCCATTTTCCATATATCGGCATCATGTTGCCCATGACAAGGAGACATTATCACACAGTAATTAATATTTTGAATAAATTGCGGTACATCATTTGTTCTACTACCGGGATTATAGATTATTGTCCTTATGGAGTTATACTTGGTTGGATAAGCATGCTCAGAAATCATATTTTTACTACTTTATGCTCAAGAAGTTGTTTTCTGGTTGTTGCTGATTATGTTCTCGAACAGGAAATTGAAGAGGTGGATACAGATGAATATTATCAACCTAAAACTCGGATAAGCATCATTGATGTGACTCTGAAACAGGAAATCTGAACATTGTCCTTCCGCTTCAAACCTTTTCCACGTTGCATCATTTCCCCCATACGATGAACCATGTTTCCTACAAAACTTGTAATACGAACACATTTAGGGACCGTGCGTACAAAGGCACTTCTCTGGGATGGAGATCTACACAAGGGTTCAAGATATTGTAAATTAGCATGTGAAGTGAGGGATATCAATTCTGTTTCCATTATTTTTCTTCAGACTGGATCAGACCCTAAAATTACATTGTATAACAGGCCGATGTAATCCTGTACCCTGAAATATTAAGAAAAAAAAAACGTAATTTTGCTGATGGCCTATGCTTGTGATTGGAGCTTTTTGCTTGTTCTCTGGCCTTTTTTTCAATTTTTTTTTTCTGGTCTTTTTTGGCTTCGCCATAGCAAATTTGAAAAGCTAAGGGTGTGTAATTGTGTTCACTTGTGGAAAATTTGAGTAGTCTGCTAGAAATTTTTTTTATAAAAAATAAAAATAAAAGTTCATATTTATATAGTATAATTTTTTAAATTAGAAAATAAAAAATAAAATTTTTAATTTTCTAACTTTAAAAAGATTTTGAAAAATATATTTAAGATATTTTAAATTTTTTTATAAATAGCCATATTTTTTAGTTTTCATATCAGAGGAAAGATAATTTTTCATTTCTACTAAGATAATTTTTCATTTTTACTAAATAAACACATTTTTAATTTTTTTTAAATTTAAAATAAAAAAATATTTTATTTCTGGATGTTACACTGCAAATTGCTTACTACTTCAAAAGTATATTCAATGTCTACAAAATTTAGATTGAAACATTCCAACTATGAATGATATGGTACATCACAAAATTTGTTATATAACAAGAATCGGCTAAATGAGAAACCTGCTTCAATGGGATTTGGGACAGACCCTCTCAAGCAAGTTCTCAAGCTCGGGGCTTGCATGAATACCATCTTTCTCAATTCTCCGACGCATCTCAGGAGCTAATCTGTCAGCAGCTATGTATGTCTTCAGCAGCAAACTGTAAGCATTGGAGTCGAGACAATTAATTTGTTTCAAGATCAAGCAGAACTTCTCAGCACCATCAATATCTTTTTCTGCATGAAAATAATCCAGAAATGCATTCACCGTTTCCTGGTTTGGTTTCCACTCATACTCCTCAGTTTGAGAAAATGCTGCTTTCAAATGCTTCAAAGTCAAGTCCAACTGACGGATCTTCAAGAAGAAAACCATGAACATCTCCCGAGCCTTAAAGAGAGGTCCTTTAGTCCTCGCAACTGCATCATCGAAGATCAATTCAGCTTCTTCGTACTTGTCCTGCTCCAGGTAGGCTCTTATAGCCACATTTGCTAACCTCTTATCATAACTAGAGTAGCTGGATTCCCATTCCTTAAAACATTTGGCTATACCCTCAACATCTTTTAGTTTGGCAAGTGCCTGAAGCATCACAAGGTAACTCGTATTGGTGACTGTAGAGAAACTTGACTTGAGGGAATTCCAAACTCGACTGACCTCACTTGGATTAGAAGTACCAGTATAGATGCTAAGCAGAAAATGGTAAGCTTCGCGATCGGGATATCCCATCTTGGCCTCTAGCTTTTTAAGAGCTGATTCAGCTTTCTCAAAATGTCCTGCCTTGAGATAGATTGTAGCTACATTACTGTAAGTAGTCCATTTGCAATTTTCTTCCTCACCCTTTTCAATCTCAGCCAAAACTCTCTCTACTCCCTCAAAATCATTCAAACATCCATAGCTCTGCATCCATATATTATAAGTATAAGAACAAGGAGAGATGTGCCTCTGCTTCATTTCATGTACTAAGGGAGGAACCTTCTCAGGTTGGCCTAATCTCATATGTAACGCCATGAGATTATTAAAAGCTAAAGAAGTGCGAAGAAAGTTCATTTCATCCATTTTTTCAAAAAGAGCCAAAGCCTTGTCATATTCAAGTCCCTTGCAATAACAGTTCAGAAGTGCTCCATAAGTACTGTAATTTTTTGCAGATGGTAAAACGCCATTGAAGTAATTCTCAGCAGCGATTATCCCTTTGGTTTTTGCTATAAGATCTAAGCGCATTGCATGGTCAGCATTGTTGAAGTTCATTTTCCTCTTCTCCATCCACTCTATTATCTGCCATCACAATAAGCTACTCTTAAACAAATTAAATACCTAAACAAAAGTGAAACAGAAGATATATAGCCAAAACAGGAAGCTTATTCGCATTGGATTTATAAATTTCACGAGTATAAATGAGAACTGGGAACAGACCTCAAGGGCATGATCGAACCTGTTATACTTGCGGAGTGCTTTGATGCACCGAACAAGCTCACTTTTCGCTACGGTTTTCCCCTCCATTATATAGTCATTTAAAGTTTTTGATACACTTCCACCGGTCGCCCCTAGAGACGACAACCTCTGGTACAGCCGTACCGGTTTCCCCCCTGAACCCAATGCTGAAGGACCCGTCTCGGTCACAACCTCCGCCTCCGCCGCCGCACAGAATTTCCTAGCCAGCCATGAAAATGAACCATTTGACAAAAGACGGCTAGGGTTCTTCGCCATGTTGCTCCGATTCAGTAGAAAGAACTAGCAATCTGCTTGAATAAATGGGCTTTGTTAGGATTTTACGAATTGCGCTTCTACCTGTTAATTTTTCCTTTCTTATATTTTAATAGCTGACTGAAATTCAATACGTAACGTCGTTTAATTGTACTTTAAAAACAGTGCCGTTTTGTTATAGGCACTCGGTCTTTACAGTTCTAGTTTCTGATATGATACAGACATACAGTGAAAAACTGAAAATGAAGGCATTGTCTCTGTTTCGTCCTCTCTCCTTCTCTTTATCTCCTTCATGTTCACGCCCTTACTTCCGCCATAAACCTATCTTTCGTGTCTCGTGCTCTTCTCTTCGATCGGAGCAGGTTCGTTTCTCCCAATTTGTTTTCAATTCACTACTTCAATTTCCCAATCTTTCTCTCTCTCAATTTGTTTTCAATTTTTAGGTGAAAGTCGAAGATACAAGCACAACATCTGAATACAAACCAGGATTATTCGATGATTTTTTCCTTACTCTCTTTCTAAACAAAATGGTCAAGGTTAGAACAGTTGATGATCCGTAGATAACCAAATTACTATAGATTTTTGCATAATTATTGATCGAATTTTTCTCTCTTTTTTTTCTCAATTTCTGTTTGATTATTATTGCTTATAAGGACGTTAACAGGAGGTTGGATGGGATTCTGAGAAGCCTGGATACGATGGATTAATCGAAGTAGCCAATCGCCTTATGTTAACAGGCAGAACAAATGCTGATACGAAAGACGCAGCGGTTTGTTTGATATATGTATATATATATATATATATACACACGTATAAAATAAAAATTGTATCTTTATAAGGCAGGTTCGAATATTGTATCTTTATAAGGTCTTTTATGTGAAGTTATTACTGTTCTTTGGCATAAGGCAGGTTCGAATATTAAGGTCACTGTTTCCTCCACTTCTCTTAGATTTATACAAACTGCTCATATCTTCTATAGGAGGAGGAAAATTAGCTGCTTTGATGGTTGGTGAGTTGTTTTCGTATTCACATGTCTCTTTCATGTTAATTGATTGATTATTATTCTGCAATTTTGTAATTTTGTTCAAATTTGGTCTTAATAAACCTCTTAGATTATATGTTATACTGCAAGGGTGACTGTACTCAATTGTCAGTGGCTTATGGGTACATGCACAGTGAATTCTGTAGATCTTCCGGATGGAACTTCATGTGAAAGTGGGGTAATTTTTTAAAATTTCATTTCTTCTGGATCAATGTTTTGTCATTCATCAATTCGTGCAAGGTGAGGCATTTTAAGAGTGGGCGTTGTGTTCAAGTCTCACTAGTACTAAACATACTCACTAAATGCTCAAAAAAATATGTGTATCTTGTCTTTGATTCATAATTTTATCTGAACTCAATGTTGATTGATTGGTTGGCATTTCATGAAGGTTTTTGTGGAAAGATGCAAGTATTTAGAAGGAAGCAAATGTATAGGCATTTGTGTTAATACATGTAAACTTCCAACAGAGGTAAATTAATGATCCCCCTTTATGATCAAATTTCTATTTAGTTTAGTTTGTTATTTTTAAATTTTCTTCTTTCAGCACTGCATTTAACATGCTTTGTTAACTTGCATAATTTGATTTTGTAGGCTTTCTTCAAGGATTACACGGGAGTCCCCTTGTTGATTGAGCCAAACTTCACAGATTATAGTTGTCAGGTATCTTTCGTCCCTTTTTTATTAGTTGGCAAAAGTTTCATCTAGATGGTTAAAAAAGTCTTCTTGTCCTGGATATGATATTCAAACTGCAAATTAAAACGAAACTTGCTTTAGGCCCTAGCTTAGACTTTAAGCAGTCTTTGTTAAACATTTTGGTTATTTGAAGAGGTGAAGAAAAAATAAATAACAAATGTATTGTTCTTACCTTAATGTGCAGTTTAAAGTTGGTGTTATTCCTCCAAAGCCCGAAGATGATAGCGCACTCAAGGAGGCTTGCCTTGAAGGATGTCCAGTTGCAAGTCGAAGAAGGCAAGTTGCCCAAAACATCGATGTAGGGCAGTGCCCCATGGCATAATTTCTTGTTGGCAAAGTCCTTTTTGCAAGTTATTGTAAGGCTAGTAGCAGGATGCTCTGTCCTCTGGGACAGAAATTCACCTGGCCTCGGGTTGGATTCATTATATCTAGGAAGAGCATGCAATGCTTAATTTCGCGGGAAGTGACCATTATATGCGTGACTGAATGCACTTTTTGTTCACTTCAATTAACTTGAATACCAACCAACGGATTATTTATTGAATTGTGAATATCTTGCATTTACATAAATTCTGCATGCTGAACTGCCAGAGTATGAATAATTTCTGTTGCTCATTTTTCGTTTTCCTTAAATTTATAAATGTGCAAAAATTGAATTGTTGTGGCTGGAACAACCAATTGTATATAATGTTATGGCAGTAACGTGTTATAATGCCATTCTTGTGCTTAGCCACGACAGGTCAATGCCGGTGTAGTGTGGTTATAGTAATAATCTATCTATAAATAACACAAAATCATGAATTTAGCTTATTTCGCCTCTAGATTCTTTTGTTTTTTTTATTTTAGTTACTATTTCAATTGATTTTTAGGGATTAATAATCCAAAGAAATCTATTAAGACGAGAAGTGACTTCTTGAATTCAAATATACATATGGACCTAGGAATTAAAAGAATTGAACAATTATTTACTCATGTTTAGTACTACAAAAGACAATGCCATAATTTATATCCCACGCTCGGCTCACTTGACATCAGAAGTTAAAAACACAGTTTCCTACATCATATGTGCATCTAGAGATAATAAAGAATTTCATCATTTTCAGAATTAAGAATAATTTGATTGAAAGAATTGCTTTAGGAAAGTTACAACAAATTCACTGAACAGATTGATGGTATGGCTGGTTTTGCCATGTAATTCGCTAACCAAAAGCCTAAAAGGATATCACATTTGATTAAATATCAAGTAAATGTAAGCCTCTACGAACTAAAATATAAGATCATACACAGTTAATAACTAAACAAGAAGACGTTAAGTGCTCATTCAGCGTAAATAATTATACAAAGATTAAAAGTCCTATCCTACATGAAAAAAGTTCTCAAACACGTCAAAGTGGGCATCAATGGTCCCAACCAGATGGCCTCCGCCTTTCTCTGCCCCTTTCTCTGGAACTGCAAAAACAGAAGCAAATAAATAACTTAGTCAGCACCAAACTGAAATTAATCATAAAAATAAATAAATAAAGAGAAAAAAGGAATGTTAATTGAACTGAGAATAACCTTTGCACGTTTTGACTAGGATTTCCACCGGAGTTCTAGCTGATTGTCTGAGTTATATTCGCATCTCCACTAATTGAACCTCCGGAGACAAAACCAGGTAGGGAGCTAATTGAACCACCAGAAACAAAACCAGGTAGGGGGCTGGTTGTCTGGGTTCTATTTATGTCTCCACCGATTTTACCACCAGACACAAATCCAGGTAATGATGGTCTCTTGTTGGCATAAGTATTTGAACTTTGAGGATTTGATGAGGCAGCAACAAAATTACTCCTGAATTGAGTTGCCATCCCTGTCCTCAGTGAATTAACTGAGGTAGATCGACTTTGAGCGGCATGAGATGAAGTACTATTGGATTCTGGATTATAGCCAATGCCAAGACCGTAATCCACTCCACGCACACCTCGACCACCTCCACCTCTCCCTCTACCCTTTTTACCCCCTGCACAAGTAAATTTGTGAGGACGTTTAATGGTCTTGAAGCAAAGTCTTCATATCAAAAGTTACATATTCTGCTACTAAGCATTTCCTATCCCTTGATGGAGTATCAATTTAAGATTGCAAGAAAATTTCAAGTCCCATTTTTTTTTAGAGAAAGGAGAAGTCCTAGATAACATATTTCTAGAATACCCTAATCACAGGATATGCCAGCAACAAGAACCTTAGAAGCAAGTAATTGCAAGGAGGCCTTGTATTGCTAACAATCAAGAACATTAAATGCAAAATAGAGAAAAGCATACCTCCTTTTGTCGCATCACGTTTGGATCTGAATCTTCCATCCTATTGAATTACATGGTAAACATCACTCAGAGAGAGAGAGAGCAGAGAAAAGGAATGAAATGGCACCACTCAGAACATGTTGCCAACGATAATAGTAATAACAAAGAGGCAAAATAGAAAAAACGCACGCCAAGAGAAAAGAGCAGAAAAGGCATGATTATAATTAAAATGAAGATGCAACAGAAAATTCCTCAAAATAAGGATGCCTAAATCTCTCAAAATTCGTCTACCAACAAGGTACCTACTTTTGGTTTTACTATGCTATAGAAACAGTCTATACTAAGAAATGTTATTTTTTAGAGGGCCAGATATTTTTATCTCTTATGCAGCTTGAACAAGCCTTATAGATTAGCATTTGCACCAGGAAGATCAAGTAAGACCTTGCAAATATAAAAAAGATCTAGAAAATATCCCCCAGGATGGATGCGTGCTCAGTTGGTTGAGTAGGGTGCAGCAGAGGGTGTTGGGCTAGTGCGTGAATATTTCTCTCCCACCTCTTATTTGCAAAGAATATGAGACATAAGACCACCACATTGTCGAGTTTATTGTGTACATATGAAATAGTACGTCATACAAAGAAACCATATTATGCATGCTACCAATTGATAATTCAACTGAACTGGATACTAATTCTAGCTTCGATTTCACAAGACAGAGAAAACAACCACGGAACATCTAAACATAAATCCAAACGGCCTTGAAAAGCATCAAATTTAAAAGAACAAATATATCCAAAAAATTACCTTCATTGCCAGATCCATAAGTTCCATGGGAACATTCTGACCAGCAGCAATCAAACTATTAACCAATTCACCAGCCAAGCGTGCTTCTTTCTGAGTAATAAGAGTGTATGCAATCCCATCTTTGTCACCAGCACGACCAGTTCTACCAATACGATGCACATGCATGTCCATATCTCTTGCAATATCAAAGTTCACAACTGACTTGATCGATTTGATGTCAAGTCCACGAGCAGCAACATCAGTCGCAATAAGAACATGATAGACACCTGATTTAAATTTTTGCAAAATCTCCATCCGAGAAGCCTGGTCTTTGTCGCCATGAAGAGCTGCAACTTTGAACCCCTTTTGAGCTAGTTGCGATTCAATATCATCAACAGTAGCTTTTTTAGAAGCAAAAGCCAGAACATCACCGTCATCAATCATCCCAGGCAGCTTTTCAAGAAGCCAAGGTAACTTCTCTGCATCAGAGGGAATTACTTGAACAACCTGAGTAATATCTTCATTGGCCATTCCCACCTCCCCCACCGTAACTCTTATGGGATCAGTAAGAATCTCCCTAGCTAGTTTTTCAACTTTCCGAGGCATTGTAGCTGAATAGAGTAAGGTTTCGCGATCTGGCCTAATCTGACCGACAATGGACCTTATCTGTGGCTCAAATCCCAGGTCAAACATTCTATCAGCCTCGTCCAGTACCAAGTAAGTTGCTTTCAGCATATTCAGTGCCTTCATCTTTAACAAGTCTATCAATCTCCCTGGAGTGGCAACAACAATATCACATCCTGCCTTGAGTTCTTTGAACTGATCAAGCTTGGACATCCCACCATAGACAGCAGAGACGCGTATGCCATGTGGTTTGGCAAATTTCTTTGCTTCCAAATATATTTGATGCGCCAATTCTCTAGTGGGTGCGCAAATCACCCCAATTGGACCCTCTTCTTTCTGAAGTTCAGGCTGATCCATAATATGTACAATCATGGGAAGTACAAAAGCAGCAGTCTTTCCTGAACCAGTTTTTGCTATCCCAATTATATCTCTCCCAGAAAGCACAATTGGCAAAGCTTGACACTGTATTGCTGTAGGCTTTTCATAAGCTTGTTTTGCAATAGCATTCATCAATTGTGTTGAAAAACCACAGTCCTCAAATGTCTTAATTGGCCTGGGAACATCAAAACCTGAAACACGGATGGCCAAACTCTTGCGGTACTCGGCAACATCCTGCTCACTCATCCCTAGAGGGATTTGAGAATCAAGTTGACAATTAGAATTAATTAACAGGTTATCTAAGTTATAAACTATTAACTGACGATTTACAGTAATAAAACCACAAATAATTTAAAATCTTACCTGATATCGAAGGTTTTTCCTCATAAAAATCCTTGTTAAACAGCTCATACTCGATCGAGCTATGATCCAGAGCTGGAATGGGCTCAATCTTCTTCTTATCAAGAACCACCGGATTATCATCGGAATCATACTCCAATAACCCCGCATCCACAGCTTTAGCCGCGGCGTAAACTTCCTCGTCCGAATTATAACCTGCATGTAGCGCATCCGCCGCCAGCGTCAATCCCAAATCCTTCTTCGCTTTCAAAAAGCTCTCCATAGGATCATCATCCTCGTCATCCCTATACATCTCCACCTTCTCCTTCGGCTTCGGCGGCGGGGCTGTTCTCATCTCTTCATGAATTCCCTCCATGAACGCGTCCAGAGGGTCAATTTCATCATCGTCAACTCCGTTATCTTTATTATTATTAGCTAAGGTATTCTTGGCATTATCATTTTCCTCATACTCGATGTTGTCAAGGTCGGTGTCTTCATAGTTGTCATGGCCATGGCGGGAGGAAGGAGGGACATAGAGCCGTTGCGGAGCTTGAGACCGCTCAAAATTATAAGTGCATTGGCGGTTTATTCCAAAACCTTCGAATCCGAATTTCCGTTTTGACATCTTTGCCGGTGCCGAAACGATTGTTAAAGCGAATATCGGGAGAAAAAACCCTAGATTAGCATGTGAAGGAGAGGGCAATATTGCAATACTAAACCCTAATTAATCGCTAAGAGTAAGATTTTAGGTTGGGTTTTTCAGAGTTTAGGATCTGAAATTGAATGCTATTATCTGGGCAGGGAAATTGCAGCAGTCATACTTATGACTCGCGAGTTACGATAACGACCGAGACGATGAAGGTAATGATTGGAAAATGGTATTTCCTGTTATTAGGGTCATTAGGGTCGGTTTAGAATATAGATGGGCTCATAGAACCGAGCCTGGGCCTTGAAAACTTTGAATGTGATGTAACTATTTTCTAATCAATACTTGGAGGATTTTATGATTTTAGAAGTAGATTTTGGTAGTAATTTTTTTAATATTAAAAAAATTATTTTTTATAATTTAAATCAAATTCAGACATTTTAATTTATAATCCATTTGGATCTATATTTAATTTTGGAAATTAATTAATTAAAAAAATGTATAAATTTTCAATCGTGTTTAAAAGTCCAAAATAATTAGTTATGTCTTCAATTTGAGAAATTATTTGCAATTACACTTTAAAATACTAAAAATTTAATAGATATTTGAGTATTTATTCCTTTGCTATAATTAATTAAAGTATATGGCTTTATTCAACATTTGATTATCATACTTATATTTTATAATTTTACTTCTAAAACTTAAATTTAAATTTATAGTGGTGATCAATCCAAATCAACTCAATCACATATCAAATATTAATATATATAGTATAGCAAACAATTGAGAAATATATTTTTTCTCTCAATTCTTGTATACTTTTCTTTTTTCATAATTTAATTGTGGGACTGCCGTCAATTTATTAACAAGTGGCAACTATTTTCATTTTTATAATTTTTTATTAGATTTTAATATTAATTTTTCAGTTTTACTTATTTAGTTATATAGTTTATTTTAAAAATAATTTTCAGATAAATATAGGTCTAAAACTTAGCAGCTGTATCTCATTTTTATTTTTATTCATTTTTTTAGAATAAAACTAAATGTAATTTAAATTTTTATTATGAAATTTGTCATTCATTACTTTGAGATTATTTGTCATTATCTAATAGAAATTATTTATCATTATCCATTAAAAATTATTTATTATTCTTTAATAGATGTTTATTTTTCTCTAATGGAGGTATTCTTCTTGTATAAAAGATAACATATAGCAGATATAACAAATGTTTCACTGAAAGCTAAATTATCCGTGACATATTACTATTATTCACTGTTCGCATCAAAGAAGTTCAAGAAAATTCGGTAACTTCAATAGTTATATATATTTTGTGTATTTTAAAATTATATAATTTTATTTGTGCCTTACAAATATATTTTTTAATTTATTAAAGAGAATTTATTTTATGTTATAAAAGTAATTGAGTAATTCCTAACAATTTATTAATAAATTTCATTTTATATTGGTACAATTTATTTTTATCATGTCTTGTTTTTCTCTTAAAAAATGAAAAAAAAAAGATATAAATAGCCAAATAAATACAAACATCGTCAAACTTACTTGACACTTGACAGGAAGAACACCGTAGAAAAATGCACGAGGAAGTGTTAGGTACGTGCAGAGTTAGGTGTTTGGTGACCCGATCATGCCCATGATTGCCTATGACGCCTGACAGACAACATCATATCCATGGCTCTCTATTAGTGGGACCCCATAGCCCATCAAGCGAACTGCGGGACCCGAGTAACCTCAATCACGATTCTTGACTCCAATCGCGAAACACCGCTTAATATGTACTCATTAATATGTAATAAATTCCTTTTTAATTAATAATTAATCATAGAATTACAGTACACTAATTGATTTTCTTTCCATATAATGATTAATTGTCGGTACGCGCTTTGGAGGGATTTTATTAATGTTTATTTAATTTATATTTTAAAAAATATTTTTAATATACATCAATTATTATTTTATTTTATTATTTTAAATTTAAATGTTATATTTAATTTTTAAATATATAAAATGTGCATAACTTAATTTTAAAAAAACTATTATACAGTTAGTCAATAGAACTAAAAATAAATTTTTATTTATATCTACAAAAACCATTTAGTTTAAAAAAATTAATGAATTTTTTTTTAAGAAAATCTGTCTACATAATTTTGGAGCTCTTTTTATTATATCGAAAGTGATTTATTACATGTATTATTTATTTAGCAATTCACTATAACATGATTATTAATTGTTCATTTTGAGATTTTTATTTATTTATTTAGTTGTAATACAGTATCATGAGTTTTTTATTGCTTTGCAATTTATCAAATTTAATTAAAATACAAAATATTTATAGTAAAGCTAAGATATGCAAATAAAATAAATTCATTAAAGTTTTATCATAAAAATTCTAATAAATAAAATGGCAGTAAACATACTTATAGTTGAATTAATCTTTATAGTTTTGAATTTTAATTAAATGTTATGGTTGATAAATAGCATACAAAAAGGTCGTCAATATTAGGTTTTGGTTGGTAGGAAAAAAAATATAGTAGGTTTGTGCCATAAATCTATCATACCACTTCATCTATTTTAATGTCTTTCTTGATATAGGCGATGGAGACTCAATTATGTCTCGCAGCTTTCATAAGATAAGCATTCTAATCATACAATACTTTAGCAATTTATATTATAATATCTTGTTCAACGGATCCTTGCAACACCCTGCACCCATAATTCTTATAGTGCCCTACGCGCTAAGCTTCCCTAGCATCTCTGCGCGCCCCGTAAAATTCAACAAATATCATGTAGCTCACAGTGCCCCAGTCGCACACCTAGCAGCCCATCGCGTCCTAGTTGCTCATCGAGCCATTAGCACCTACGGTGCATATCAATGCGCCTAGTTGCGCTCAAACTCTTAAGCATTACGGTACACATCAATGCGCCCTAGCCACGCTCATACTCTTAAGAGCTCACGGTGCATATCAATGCACTCTAACCGCACTCAAGCTCTTAAGCACTCACGGTGCCTATCAATGCGCCCTAGCTGCGCTCAAAGCTCTTAGCACTCTGATCATACATAATACAATGCCCTCGTGTGCCCTAAGCCATCATAGCGCTCCTATTACGTGCTGAGATTTGATCACCGTGATTGAGCATCAAGGAAACCATTCTAACTGTGCATCAATTTTTGTTATAGTGCTATGTACTATGTACAGTGCCTTTGCAATGCACCTAGCTCTAACAACAATGGCACATCTTAGTGCTCAAACAAAGCACCTCATCTTACTCTATATGAAGTCTATATTTGTTATTCCCAAGCCTAATCTAGTATTGTGAATGATGTAAGCAATTGGTCAATTCAGCAATCAATAGCACGAGACTACATTGACATGAATGTCAAGACAATGAAGCAGGCACTGACATGCCTAATTATTGAGCTGACGTCATTGATTGCCAAGCACTGGCATCCCTAACAACTAAAGGCATACCTTTAAGGGCCAAGCACTAACATCATTGATTGCCGAGTAGATATCATTGATTGTCGAGCACTGGCATCCCCAACATCTAAAGGTGTACCCTCAAGGGCCAGGTTTAGACACTCAAGCTCATTAAAGAGAAACTCCTTACTCCTACATACTGGGCAATGGTTAAGCTAATAGCACAGAAGAACGACCCACATCGAAAAGAAACTTATACAGCTCCTTTTGAGCCACAATGCTCTGTTCCAGAAGGCTTTCCCAGAAGCCATACTTTATAATAGGTCGACCCAATTGACTGCCACAAATAACACTTCAACCAAGTAATTATGTTACAACTTCATTTTCAATTTTACAAGTTCTTAAAATACGTGTATAATAGTAGAACGCTCAGGACAGAGTGCTGAAGAGCATCTAGTGACGCGAGAATGATATGTAAATAGTGCCAAAAGGCACCAATATTAGAATGCTCAGATGCACCTCGTACTCAGAGAGGCTAATCAGATATCATAAATATGTTGGCAAAATGCAACACGAAATGTGCATTTTATCATTTTATCAGGCTCGGTTATGGACTGAGCCATCAGGATAGAACATATCACATACTGCATAATAAAACAAGCTTGAGTGTCAGACTATGGTTCAAAAGAAGAGATTTTCATTATAGGTAAAACGTTCATTACATAAGTAGCCCGACTCTTACAATTTGATAATGGACCGAGCTTGAATAAATCCTATGCTTCCTATACTAAAATTTTACAAGTCTTGGACCTCGTTCTCTTCATCTTCTTTACCCTCTTCATCCTCATCATCTTCCTACTCTTCTGTCTTGGCCTCAGTAACTAGCTGGTCGATGTTTATGTCCATCATTCATGATAGATTCATGTCCGGATTTTCTTCCTTTAATCTTTTTGACACAGCCTGCTGGTAGGCATAGATGTCCTGCGCGTAGCGTTTATCACTCCCTGCAGACTCGGCAACCAATCATTGCCAAGCGGCCTTGAGTGCCTCATATGTCAGGCGCAGGTCGGCCATTTTCTCTCGCAGGGCTCCCTCTACAGTGCGCAACTCTTCTATTTTACTCTTCATAGCTTTTCGAGCTTGTTTCAACTCCTCTTCCTTAGCACTCAGGGCCTTTTCGGCCTCCTACCTTTATGCATACTTTTCTTCACAACTCTTTAAGGCCTGGGCAAAGTTCGCTGCCACGCCGCTACCCAATCTGCCATGGTATGGGAGAGCTGGGCAAGCTATAAGATACCACAATTTTAGTGTCAAACTTTGAATCCAGATACTAGGGTCGGATTATCACTTACAATATGAGAAACATTTATCATTTCTGAGTAACATCTTCCGAACTCATTAGCGTGTGCTCATGCCTTTTTTATGGGATAGTCTTATATATCTATTTCAACACTTTTTGGGGATCGAGGTCCTGCACTAAGTATGATGAACCATCCCGACCCCTGAGCTTCTTGGTCACTGCCTCCACTAGCCGAAGTAGGGTGTAATGGAGGGCTAGTGACTCCTTTACTGCACTTTACAGTGCATTTTTGGGTCCAATCTCTAGGCAAGGCTCAGTTTTTGGCACCAACTCTAAGGGAGAAGTTGAGTCCTCGGTAAGGGGCTCTTCCCCTGAGCAGCACTTTTCCCTGAAGCTCGCCTGTTTGAAGGCTCGCTGCTAGTCTTGGCCTTTTTTTTGGCCTCCTTTCTTGTCGCCTGTTCGGCCAGGCACTTCAGCTCCCTGGTGGATGACCCTAAGCCTCCTTCTATATAACCAAGCAAAAAGTTAATCAAATAAACAGTTTAGCAAATAGAGATTAAATATAGAAGTTCTTACACTTACCAGCCCAATATTCGGAATGAACTTCCTTTAGAGCTTTTCTAAGGGGAAAGTACTTTTTTATTAGTGAGATGACATTCCTCTTCTCCCTCGTAATGTTCTTTTCAACAATTTTAAAAACCTCGAGCTCGTCCTGACCAAGCCTCTCCTTGGCACTCACTCCCCTTTGGGCTCAATCATCCACTTGTTCGAGCAACTGAACCCTTCGCGGTTCTCTAAGATAAAAAATTGATCTTTTCAAGCTTTCACCGAGTCAAGCTTTCTTATGAACAAACCCATACCAAACCTCCCTTACAGGTACAAGAAGTCTTCGTCAGCTCTTGAGTGCAGCCTGAGTACACTGAACGCACTTAACACCCGCGAGGTAGGAACCATCCCAAGCAGCTCGCACAAGATCTCAAAGCCTATGATTGTCCCCCCAGGCATTTGATCTCAACTAGCCAAGAGCAGTGTTTGGGTATCGTAATAATGATAGGAGGAACGGGTGTAGATAGAAATGCACCCTCGACCTCAGATCTTCTTCACAGATCATCACCTAGTTCTCAGTCAAATCATCGTAGGCTCGGACTTTCTTTTCAGGGAAGAGCATCTTGTAATCCTCTGGTATTTGGTACTTTTTTCAAACCCCTTCTAGGTCTACCTCTATCACGGTGGATCAAATGTCACTAACATGAGCTTTTTTTTAGCTCAAATGAACCTTTTGAACTGCAGTCACATCCTCTTCTTCCTCGTCAATCAGCGTAGGAGGTCTCCTTTCCCGTCCTCCTTGCTCCGTCTTCATCAACCCAACGTTAACCTGAACACCCTTTTTTCGGTGTAGCCTCACCTAGTGCACCGAGGAAGCTCACCTTTCCAGCCTCTTTCTGGTGTAGCCTCACCCATTTTTCCTACTAAACTTTTAATATAAAATCTTAAAAACACAAGAGAAAACCTAACCTCTGTAGTCTTTCAAGCTGAACTCTCAAATCTTATCACAGCAACCGAGCTATTATTACTTGATTGAAGTCGAGTAAAGTGAAGTGCTTGCCCTACCCCCTATTTATAGGAGTGAAACGTGCTGTTGAACCGATGTCATTATTGCATAACGTAGCCGTTACGCTCTCCAAAGCGTTACTCCTTTTCACTTCCCGCCTGAATCGTTATCTTGGTATCCGAAGCATCCACACGATATCCCAAGCGTCGCCTTACACTGGTATGACACGTGTCCTTCTAGAATCTTCACTAACTCTCTTTGAAATGAATGCCAAGACTTTTGGGGGTGGATTAGTGATATTGCCCGCTCTACCCTTGGGAGTCGGGCTTCTCCCTCAGGCTGTTAGAGCACTGCTTTGTATTTCTTAACTTATTTATGGCTCCGACCGAGCTTGGCATCTCCAAGTAATATACTTGAGTTTGACATAAATGTTAAATGACTAGGGGGAACTAGTGATAGTACATCTGCCTCTCTAGCTCATGTACTGAGCTTCTCACTAGTTCCACGCAATCATATAACCGTCTTGTATCATGAATTAGCATAATCACCTGAGCTTCCTTGTATTACACTTCTGAATCTAACATAAATGTTAGATGACTTGACTGGGTCTAGTAATATTAATCGAGCTCCATGACCGGTCGTCTCTTATACTAGACTCTCATAAGATGATTCAACCTCGGCTCTAGGCATCCTTGTCCGACCGAGCTCTCTGGACATCTCTGACATGGTAGGCGCACAATCCCGATACTCTGAATATTCACCAACACATACAGGTTTTGTCTCCCACGCACCAACTAAATATAAGGGTAGACCCCATAGGTATGAGACCTTCGCTTCTCTCAACTATTACTCTCTTTACATTCAAATAAACCGAGCTCTGATTTAGGCATAAGAGCCTCTCTTCGTGGAGCCCGATCATTCTCTCTCTCTTGTCTTGTAGATTAAAGACCGAGTACAGACAGCACCCGAGACTGAGCATGGATAGTTAGAAAGCCCCCGAAGTTCAACCCAGCATCAATATAAATTAAGAATAAATTCATATTCATTACTTTCGCACTTCTTACTATGGTTCAAACAATTCACTGTTGTTGCTTACTTGACAATCAAACGTAGAAAAAACTCATTCTGATGAGTCGCAATGAATATAAAGAATTAATTTAAAATAATGAAGATCTAAATTAAAAATTTATGGGAAACAAACATATGAGATAAGTTTAATTATAATCATTAATCGTCATAATAAAACGATATGAAAACTCTCTAATTTTTGTTCAATTTTACTTGTGTCAATTTTGATCGTTTATTAATTAGATATAAGATGCTTTTGCATTATAATTTATATATTTTTTTTGTTCACTCTTGATTGTTTGCAGTATAGGATTTGAATTTTTTTTTTGGAAGAGACAATAAAATTTCTAACTATTTTGTTGCAATTATGAAACACGAATAATTATATGCTACAACGGTTGTAGCAATAAATGCCTACAACAAGCCAATTGAATTTTTACACGTAGACTAAATATGACACGTGGCGTTATGGAATAATCATATTTAGTCTACGTGTAAAAATTCAATTGGCTTATTGTAGGCATTTATTGCTACAACCGTTGTAGCATATAATTATTCTATGAAACACAATTATAGTTAGTTACTTGGGCTATTTGTCCAATGACTTTTTTCCTTGCACAACTAATAATAGCTTAATGGGGGTATCAAGCGTCAACTAGTTGAACTAGTAAAATAATAGCTCAAGGGTTTTAACTTTTGAACTACTAATTTTTCTTTTACTTTTTAAAGATGAAAATTAAAGGAAAGAGAAGCCAAAATGAACTGAATCATTAAATCCAAAATGCGGCCAATCTAATTTATATAATATATGCTTGCAGTTGGAAACTATGTGATATGATAATATGTTTTATAATTTTAATGAAAATTTAAATCCATGAATAAAGTGGTATGGAGACAACGACAAGTGTGGAAGGCACCACGGACATGAAATGCGGTGTCCGAATTTTGCGGTAGATGTCACTTGTCAATTGTCGCACGCTAACACTAACTCTCTAGATTTAAGAAATTATAGGGGGATCTTATTAATTTGATGCCGAAACGGTGGCTTTTAATTCATGTACATAGATTAAAAATTCATTAAAATTTTAAAATATTATGTAAAATTATTTTAAATAAATTAATATATTTTTTATTCATAAATTAAATTATTAATAATAAAGAGATAGTAAAAAAAAATTCATTAATTTTTTTATTGTATAAAGTGATAATTTTAGAAGGGTAAGTTTTTTTTTTATAAATATGACAATTTTTATGAGATAAGAGTAATTATTAGCATCTAGACCATATTACTCCTAAATGTATTAATTATTATTATGCATATCTCATAATGCAAATAATTAATTATATATTTACAAGATAATTATTGTATGATATAATAATATTGCTATTTAATTTTATCTGTGTATCGTACGATGGACTAAAAAATTTATCTAATATATATAAATACACACGTAAATGTTGTTTCATTGTATCCAATTTATAAGTATTTTTGCCAACTTATGACCAATCTATATATAATATTAAAATAGATAATAATAATTCACGTTATATAATACTAATATATTTTTTAATGCAAATTAAAATTTTATTAATAAATTAAAGAATATATCTATAATATATAAATAAAATAAATAATATGCACATAATTAATAAAGTTACTTGATGTATTTAAACTCTATGAATTTCTTTAATCTAAATAGTGAATAATAGTAATATATCATGGATAATCTGACCTTCAGTGAAATACTTATTTTATTTATCATTTATAATCACTTTTCACGTGTAAATAATATATTTTTTTAGAATGATAAATAACTTTTATTAGAGAATGAGAAATCTCAATTGAAAGAAGACACAACATTTTTAAATATAGAAAAATAAAGCTTCATAATAAAATTTAGTTTGCATTCAATTTTATTAGAAAAAAATAAAATAACACAAAATAATAATAAACAATAAATTTCAAATCCATATTAATCTTAAAATTATTTTGAAAATAAACTACACAAAAAAAATACCTAAAATTAAAAAATACATAAAAGTTAAATAATAAATTATGAATAAATTAAGATAAAATAAGATGGACGGAAATGCCATTTGTTGGCAGTCTCATTATTAAATTAAAAAAAGAGAAAAAAATTATGAAAATTCAAAGGAGAATAAGCTAATATTATTTTTTAAATATATTATTTTTAATATATTTATAGCTCATTGTACTTATTTATTTTGATCACTTTATCTCCATATATTTATGTATTTACCAAATTATCTATTGTACTTCTCTATTTTATTTCAATAAATACTTATATAATCACATATTAATTATTTTATCCCTTATAATTATTTATTTCATACTCAATAGACACCTAAATAAAAATAGTATTATATGTATATATAAGTGTTTATTTGATACAAATATATAAATGTAAGAAACAAAATAACCAATATGTAATTATATAAATATCAGTTAGAATAAAGTAAATAAGTATAAAATATAATATGATAAATGTATAAGTACATGAAATAAAATAATTAAAATGAATAAGTATAATAAGCTGTAGATATATTATGACCATTAAGTTGAATTATTTTTTATTAGAATATAAAATTAATTGTTATAAATATTTATTTAAAAAATTTAAATAAAATTTAAATATTTTTTTACTATTAATAATAATTAGTTGTTATCTAATAATATATTTAAATTTTAAAATAATTAAATGGATATTTATTTAATAATATAAATTAATTTTTAAAATATTAAATTATTATTTAAAGAGTTTAAATAGAATTATAATATTTATATTGATAATAATTAGTTAATATATATTATATAAAAAATTAAATATTAATAATAATATAAATTAAATATGATTATTAATTTTTTATATTTTTTTATTTAAAATTACTATAAAATTTTAAAATTATTATATGGATACATTAATTAGAAATAGCTATAGGATTGAACTTGCACTTTTAAATTAATGTCATTGTCCATTGATTGGAAGATCTTTAATTGGGATTTTGATTTGATCCTATTGAGATTAAAAGCAGTGGACCACCCTACGTCATGGCTTCCATACTATTAATTGTATAGATAAATTATGTAAGGATGAACATTTATCTAATGATTAATTAATCAATCAAATCTCATTTTAAATTAAATTTTTTGAAGACCAATTTCATTAAATAAATAAATAAATTTTTATTTTTAGTCGATTTAATTAATTATGCAATTTTTTTTTGTCCATCTGATTATATTAAGATTTAACCGAATTTTGTGTCAATTGCAAATTTGTGTGTCCATGTATAATTATTTTTAGTTGCTTTTTGCTGAATATATTAATAAAGTAGTGAGAGCCCACAATTTGAGAAGAGCCAAATTATATGCATTGCGATGAATTTATATTATGCCGATTCTTCATCATGAAAGATAAATTTAAAATTCTTTACAGTATAGCGTGAAATTGCAATGCACCAAATATTTTTATGAAAAACGCATTTTTCTTGGCAAATAACAATGCACCGTTGTTATTTTTGACAGCCGCTGTAGTTTTTTCAACACCGTGTAATAATAACAAGGCACTGCTGTCGTTTTTTCAACGCTTTTTTTTTTTCTGAATTGTTTTTTCAACACAATGTAATAATAAAAATGCACCAAATACTTTTTTGGCCAATAACAATGCACCAAATAAGAGCCATATCGAAGTAGAACAGAAGCTAAAATCAAAACTATTCAATGGCAAAAATTGTTAAATTTTAGACAATTAAACGTATGAAATGAAGGGGGTGATTTCCAGATGGGTGAAATAAAGATAATTATTGTAAAATGTTGTATTTTTTCGAACGGTCACTCAATTAACCAATTTAATTAATAATTAATCAATAAAAAAATTTATAAATTATATTTTTTAATCAAATCGATCAAATAAATCTTATAATTAATTAATCAAATTGAGTTTTTAATTAATTAACTAAAAATTTAGTAATCATAATATGCTCACCCCTAATAAATTATGTCAATAGGGAACAAATAAAATCTATTTATAACACATATGTTTGAATTTCATTTATAAAATAATTGAATTTACATTTAAATGATTTCAGCTTTAAATTAAGGATCAAGCTACAAATTAATTTAATTTTTATTCTTCAATCCTGAAATTTAATTCATTTATAAAAAAATAATAATCAATTTAAAATTATTTTTCTTTAAATTAAAATTAAATCAACTGACGAAAGAGTTTGTGCATCTCATTATTAGTTAAAGTTTAATTTTCAAAGTCAACACGCAAGATAAAATTTTATCACTATTTTTATTAATAATTAGAGTTTGTGAATAAGAAAAATTCTACAGTGTAAAGCCACCATACATTCTTACTCAATTTTGAAGCGATAACTTAGTGTAGTCAAATATTAAACTGAAAAAATGGAGAATATTACTACTAATTTAAAATAATAAAAAAATACCACTTATATTCCTTTTTTTTTTTAAAAAAAAAAAATTTCCGCTCTGAAGATAACTTTCTTTTGGTTTCCACGCTGAAGGTAACTTTCTTTTGTTTTCCACTTGCCTTGTCCTTTTCCTAAAGAGAAAGTGCTGAAACGACGTCGTTAAATGGCTCAACTCTGGACTTGATAGTATTTAGAAGAACATGGACTGGCATTACGGGAAATCTGAATCAACGCGCAACAGAGCAAATAAGTCCACTTTTTTACCGTTACTTTGTACTTTTCCGTTAACGGCACACGTTGGCCACATTAATAAAAGCCAGTGGCCCATCTCTGCTTTTCACAATCACATATATCCATTAGATAAAAATTCGGACAGCAAAAACAAAACAAAATAAAAGGAAAAGGTTTTTTTTTTTTTTTTTTTTTTTATTTAAACCGAAACAAAAACCTAAAAAATGCCAAAAGCTTCTTCCTTCCTGATGACAAAGTGAAACCAACGATATCTCCACCTACAGTTATAAACAAGCTTCTCTGTTTCTCTTTTATTTTTTTTTTCTGTAAGCTCCAGTTCCTGAGTTCAATTTCTTCGACTCAACTCAGTAATGGAGGGTTTCCCACTGAATTATCAACTCCGAGTTGCTGTTTCTACGATGATATCTCCACCATTGGATCATTTTTCATCTACTGTAACAAGCAAGTCGTGCTTGTAGTGCTTCGCTTTCTTTTTGGATTTTGTGAGTGTGTATAGACTGTGATATCGGTGTTGATTGGTTGAAATCTCGCAGATCTAACGTGTAATTTTATATTAATCAACGGCGTCGGTGATGTCGGTGCTCGCAGCCGCTAATACCGCTGGTAGTTTTATTTTTCTCCCCCTTATCATTTCTATTTGCTTCTTTTATTATTTCTGTTTTGCTGGTTTTCGTTGATATTTGAACTCTTGAGTGTTTATCAAAGCTGCTTTTAGTAGCTTGAGGAAATTGGGAATGGAAATGAAAGTTATATATTTTTGTTTTTCGATTTCTGAAGTGCTAAAATGCTGATTTGTGGTTGGATGGAAGTTTTGTTTATGTTTGTTTCTTAATCATTCAATATTGAGAAATTAAAATTTCATTGGCTTATGTGATAATTGGGTTTCTTGAGGTGGGATTTTTCCTCTGGTAGTTTATCTTGCCAAAAGAAAGGCAAAAGAAAGTTTGACTGCTATGTTTTTTCCATTCCGATATTAGCAACCTAAATTGAGGGAAATTTTGGACATCACCATAGACTGTAACACTGAATTGATTGCCTGGTAGATATTGCAGTCGGTGTTAATTTTAGGGTATTGAGAGAGATAGGCATCTATAGATTCTATACGCATACATACAGTTGTGTTTGCGGTAGATTCATCCATGTTTGACTTTCAGGAACCAATTGAATTAATTTGTTTGTCGTAGCTAAAACTTTGGTTATATGATTTCTTGCTTTTGTTAGATTGAGACTTTATTTTGAATATGATGTGCAGAAGTATCAAGAAAAGTCTGCAGTCTGTTGCTGCAACTTTTAGTTGTTTTGTGCTGTGCAATTCCCATCACCGATGCCAATTTGGTTGGCGGTCAATTATTCGAAGAACTGATAATAGTGCCGCCGAGTAGGGTGCCTTTGGCTGCACCATCTATACCTGATCTGCCTCTCCCAGCCAACCTGCCACCGTTTCGTAAACCACGTATAAAACATTTATCACCACTTGGTGCACCATCTATTGTGGTACCACCTGCCAAACCTCCTGATTATGGGCCATTAATAACTTCCAGTCATCCACCTACTAGTACGCGTTTGTCAAAACCATCAATGAAGAAGAGTGCATTAGTGCCTCCTGTTGTTGGATTGGTGGATATTGCACCAACACGGTCCAGCTCTGGTGCAAATATTACTGGTTTAACTCAGCCACCATTATCTCCTCATGTCTCTGGTAAGAATAAGACAATTTGAATTTTTTAGTATTTCTACTTTTACACTTTCTTCTTTCCTCCACGATAATTGCATAACTACCAAAGGATAATTTGGGAATACCTACTAATTTGTTGTTGATAAAGTGGGAGTACCTACTAATGTGTTATTTCCTACTCAAACTACACACCCAGAAAAAGGAAACTTACTGAACTATCTGCTCATCTCATAAGCAAACTCTCACATAGTAAGCAAACTCGTGATTATGCACTGATCGTAGATACTGAGACTTGATTTCTTATTTTTCCAGATTGTTGCAAGCCTGACATGGTTTTGAAACGAGGGACTCATGGTTGCCATTGTGTTTATCCCATAAAGCTTGACCTTCTCCTTTTGAATGTCTCACAAAATCCTAACTGGAATAAATTTCTGCAAGAACTAGCCTCCCAGCTTGATCTTCTTGTTTCTCAGATTGAATTGATAAACTTTTATGTACTTAGCTTATCAAGATTAAATATTTCAATGGATATTACTCCTCATACGGGAATCAGCTTTTCTGCCCGTGATGTGTCTTCAATAAACTCTTCACTTGCACTTCACAAGGTTCATCTTGACTCTACTCTTACTGGTGATTACAGACTCCTCAATCTTACCTGGTTTGAACCTCCAGCACCTTCCCAAGGTAAATTTCATCTTTCCCTTCATTGCTTTGAGGATGTCAATTTGATTTTGTAAGCAATAGGGAGATTCTGTTATTCAGATATAGTTTTGCTGTGCTATGAATTTTCTCATTGACATTTAGACTCTGCCCTAATTTATTTCATTATTAAAATTATATAGATTCATGTAACATCTGTACTTTGGGTGTTGGGCTGGAGGGAGGGTTTCTTTTAGTGGAAGTAATGATAGCTTATTTTTTCGCATAAATCCGTAGATCGTTGAAGTGTATTCTGAAAAATTCTTTCTACTGCTATGTTGTTGGAGGCCAACTAACTCAGTGGATAACAGTATCGGAAAGTCTCCACTATGACTGCTGGAAGCCAACTGATTTTTTTTTATCACCAAGTTGCAGGAAGCCAACTGATTCATTGAACGACTGTGCTGTAAATTATATGCAAATGATTTTTTTTGCCACTTTTTGACTCTCAGTCAAAGCAGGTCACTTATTAGTTTAAAATTTACCAAAAAAAATTCTGATAGATTTTTTTGTTTACATTTTATTTTTTACTACCGTTAAATTGAATAATAGATTTTTTTGTTTACATTTTATTTTTTACTACCATTAATTTGAATAAGCTATACTATTGTACTGATAGAGTTATTCTTACCTTTTTTTTTCATAAAAGGTTTAAAGTGCTGAAACTACATAGATGTTAATTCTCTTGTTTATATGTTGAAATGACTTGGAATCTCATTTACAGCTCCTACTTTTGCTTCGCCACCTGTGGAAGCAGCAGAACATCAATCTGCAACTCTCACACCACTTGATGCTTCAAACAAAGGCAAACATACAAATTTAGTGCTTATACTTGCTGTTGGTGCTGGCATTGTAATCATTGCTATAATATCTATGCTTATAATATGCTCATGTGCATTTCGTGGACAGAAGCTTAAAGGAGGATCTCCCAAAGAAACAGGTATGCATCTCAAGTATTAGGTCCAGCATTTTTATGCCATTTCTCTAATTAACTATTTCAGGAATATTTGGAATATCTGGAGAATAAAAACTGTGTGTTAGCTGAAGATAACACCTTGCAGCTTGCATTAGTGAACATGCTACATATGGCATTGAGGGCAACATTGTTCAAATTATCATTATTGGTAGTGGGCCTAGTTGCTATCCTCTCGCATTTGGGACATGCCAGTTTTATCTCAAATAAAAAAGTGTGTATTGAATTGCAGCTTTTGTGGTTGCTAGTTTGAACCTTAAATAGCAAAGTTCATTTAATGACATATTACTTCATGGACAGTGGACCTGCTTGGACACATAAATGTTGACTATAACACATATGAATTTGGATAAAAAGAGAATGCCTAAACTAACAGCTTGGAACTGCAGATATATATTTGGTTGTGATCACTCAAGATATGCTGCACATAATGTCCTATCTTTTTGTATTGCTGACCTCTGAAGTAACACTTTTTATTGCATCTTATGAATGTAAATACTCATGTTAGATATCTATTTCTCATTGCATAAACTTTTGATGTTCTTTTGTTCATTTGTTGCTACATTTAATCTTTGTACAAATTAACATTTCTTTTTTTTTTTCTCAGTGAAGCCTAGGACTGTAGATGCGGTTCCAGCTGGAGGATCTCTTCCTCATCCTTCCAGTACAAGGTTTCTGGCCTATGATGAACTTAAAGAAGCAACTAACAACTTTGAACCTGCAAGCATACTTGGAGAGGGTGGGTTTGGTAGAGTTTTCAAGGGTGTCTTAAGTGATGGCACAGCTGTAGCAATTAAGAGGCTTGCAAGTGGAGGCCAGCAAGGGGATAAAGAATTTCTAGTCGAGGTTGAGATGCTTAGCAGATTGCATCATCGTAATCTTGTCAAACTTGTGGGCTACTATACTAGTCGTGACTCTTCGCAAAATATACTGTGTTATGAACTCGTTCCAAATGGAACCTTAGAGGCCTGGCTGCATGGTAATCTGAATCTTAAAACAAAGATCTTCCTTGCATATTGGATTTTTTCTATTTCCTTTTAACTTGAATAACTTATGAAGATAGGATGCTTATCGTTGAAGAAAAATTAAATATTTTAAAATGATTCAACACCTTAGCCTGAAGTGTCTCAATTAACATAATACATGGGAATGGGACGAAACATGCTCATATTATTCTGTCACTACAGTTTGGATCTTTTACTTTCTGAATATCTTTATGGGCTTTGGATATGGTCTTCATCGACTGTAGTGAGAAGAACTTAAAAAATGTCCTTCTGTAGTTTGACTTTCTTTGGTGGAGTCCATTTGCTGATCATGGACTGGAAATATGGGCTCAGTATGTAGGGACTGAATATCAACATGCCTAATGATCTAAGCCAAATTATACATAATGAATTATAGTGTCAAGATAGAACTCAACTTGAACTCGGTGGAGTTCTCATTTTGATTGAAAGCTCGAGTTTGGCTTGAGCTGATATTCAATTGATCATGCTTGATTAATATTAGAAAAATAAATTAACTTATTTTTTAATATCAAATAAAATTTTAAAAAACTCGAATAAGCTCGAGTTTGAGATGAAATTAATAAGTTATTATATATAATATAAAATATATTTAAAATTATATAAATCTTAATACTTGATTAGGCTCGTAGGAGGCTCAAGCTGAGTGAGTATTATGATACATGAACTTGACTCGACTTATTACTCAAATTACTCAGCTCGAGCTCTAATCAAGTCGAATTTAAGTATTTTAGGGGTTGAGTTCAAGTAGTACATGAGTAGATTGACTTATTTACATCCTTAATGTGATATTACGTTAGCAAATATGTTATCATGCTCACTTGAAAAATTTTGAATTCTTGTGCTGTCTTTAAATCTGGATTCTAATAAGTTGAATCTACCATACCTATCTGCACTGGACCCTTGTAATGGAGTTCATGCAACATAGAATATTTTATGCTGTGCACAGGACTAATGCTACTTTCTTTTTGCCTCAGGTCATCTGGGAGTAAATTGTCCTTTGGATTGGGATACCAGAATGAAAATTGCACTTGATGCTGCAAGAGGTCTTGCATATCTGCATGAGGACTCACAACCCAGTGTTATCCACAGAGATTTCAAGGCATCGAATATATTGCTTGAGAATAACTTCCATGCTAAAGTTGCTGATTTTGGACTTGCCAAACAGGCACCTGAAGGCAGGGCAAACTACCTTTCAACTCGTGTGATGGGCACATTTGGGTTAGTCTCAATCAATCTTTCGCTTGATCTTTCTAATTTCTCTTCTTTTGGGTCATTGAGAGAGAATACCATTGATGTTTTAGGTATGTAGCCCCTGAGTATGCTATGACTGGACATCTACTAGTAAAAAGCGATGTTTACAGCTATGGAGTTGTCCTCCTCGAGCTGCTGACTGGAAGGAAACCTGTAGATATGTCACAACCATCTGGGCAGGAAAACTTGGTCACTTGGGTTAGTATGCCTGAGCTTTTTATATGTTGATCCTTTATAATAATTGAAATATATGTTTTATCATGTGATAGAATATTTGGATTATATTTATTTCAGGCCAGGCCAATCCTCAGAGACAAAGATAGGTTAGAAGAGCTTGCTGATCCCAGGCTTGGGGGAAAATATCCGAAAGAAGATTTTGTACGTGTTTGCACCATTGCAGCGGCTTGTGTCGCATCTGAGGTGAACCAGCGACCAACCATGGGTGAAGTGGTCCAGTCGCTTAAAATGGTGCAGCATGTCACAGAATATCAGGATTCCCTATCAGCCTCAAACACCCGACCAAACATGAGACAGTCATCAACTACCTTCGAGTCTGATGGGTCGTCTTCAATATTCTCCTCGGGCCCTTACTCTGGTCTAAGTGTCTTTGACAATGACAATGTTTCTCGAACAGCAGTTTTGTCTGAAGATCTTCATGAAGGACGATGAGTTCTTTCAAAGGTAGTTAACTGCATGATTTGAAAAAGCCTTCTTTTGGTAATCCAATGCAATATACCATTTGAGGGTAGATTCAAGATGGCCAACTACTAGTAGAAATTCTTTCAATAAATGGCATAGATTCCATAGTTGTGATTGGTAGAGGAGGGAAGTGGATGTTTTTTCTGTTCTTCCTTGTAGGAGACTACTGCGAAATTTTCCCTAAGGCAGTGGTGGTTCTCTACATGTTTGACGAAATTTTGTATATATGCTTTCTAGCTTTGTATCATTGAATTGTTCTCGAGGGTTTTTGCTTAATCTTCTTTCCTTGCATCCTATTATTTTTCATAGCCATGTTTCATTTCTTAGGCTTTTCTATGATTTTTCTCCGTTCTGATTCGATTCCTGTGTTCCACTCAAGTTTCTAGGAAGGAATTATTTAGGAAGGCAAGAAATCCCTCGTTATCCCTGGTCCGCAAATGGTCATTGGTTTATTCTTGTCTCCGTCCCCCCATGGAGTATTGCCTCATGAGGATTTCTATAGATTTTTTCTTTATTTTTTTAAGAAATAGTATTTGATTCTAAGTTGTGGTGAATTATGATATTCTAAACAATGAAAATATAATCAAGAAGCATCCATTAAAACAAAATCTTATAATCCCAAGTAATTTTTGAAGGCCTGTGGAAGTAGAATAATTT
Organism: Garcia nutans; assembly: GCA_947685225.1. Classification (NCBI taxonomy): domain Eukaryota; kingdom Viridiplantae; phylum Streptophyta; class Magnoliopsida; order Malpighiales; family Euphorbiaceae; genus Garcia; species Garcia nutans. The sequence continues at coordinate 9,179,910 of CANTUV010000010.1, read as the reverse complement.
TAAATTTACAACATTTCCCTATAATTCATCTAACTTAGAAACAAATTCATGTAAATTCGTAATTTTGAGTTCTCTCTGTTTATCCAATTGAAATTTGCATAAATTCTTTACTATTTGTTTGGAATTAGAATATACGATAATAGAACAATAAAAATTATTTCAACCTTTTTTCATAGAAATATATATCTAATTTTTAATTATAAATAATAATATTAAAAAATTTACATATTATTGAGTCATCTTTAATGTTAGAATCACATTATAAAAGACATTCATGATCGTATGAAACACCAACACTTTAAATAAAATAAAATATTTATGTCGGACACGTTTTAAATATTTGTCTTGCATATATCGGATACAACTTCATGCGTATTTCATTTTTTATTATTTTTATTTATTAAACATATGAAGCACAAATTCATAATACCACATATATTTAAAATATTTTAAAATATATTTTTTAGTAATATTTTATTTACTTGATATATTGATAAATTATTAGTTAAATAATTATAATTAATTATAATTATAAATTTTTTTATCTCAAAAAATTTATTTATTTATTTTAACAATCAAAATATAGTTTAATGACTAAAAATATATGTTGTTCTCATTTAAATTTTAAATTTAAATTTAAATATTTTTCTTTTTTATATATAATTGATAAAAAAATTATTTTTTTACTTATATAATTATATTTATATAAATAAATTAATATATTTATTTTAAATATATATGTATCTCTCATTACATATTTATAATTTAAATACATATATATAAACGTATTTTATTAGTGCGGTGCCTCTATTTTTTTCGATATGTCCATACTATACGGTGTCTGTATTTCATATCCCTCGCCGCCCTTGTTAGTCTCGGTAAATGCAAAATAAATTTCTCCCTTTCCCAACTCAGTAAGAAGAAAAACTGGAGATTTACCAGTTCCCACACTGTTATAGGACCGATCCCTGCAGAAGTCTGAGAATCTGCACCCAGTGTCAGCCTTAGCATTATTACGTAAAGTCGCACTGAAATCCAACCTTGAAATTTATTTAATGGATTTCACTGTTTATATAAGTTTTATTTGTTATTAATAATTTTTAAAATTTCAAGTCTCTACTTCACTGGTAAAGCTCAATTTTTTGTAAAAAAAAACTCTAATTTATATGTTTTAAAAAACATAACAGATAATATTTAATTGTTTTGAGTTTAAAAATAAAAGTCATTTTCAAATTAATGAAATTATATTAACATGAAAGAATTTGAGGAAATTTAACTCTTTTAATGCAATCCACAAACCATTCAATGCCATTTCCCTCCCGCTTATAAATTGCATATCCTGTATGTATTTATTTCATCATCTTCTTCAGCACACACAGTCGACTCTACCCGAGATTAAATAAATAAAAAGTTAACATTTCAATATATATATATATATCAACAACTGATTATGAAGCTTAACAGATCCATTGCCTTTATCATTTCTCTCTTATGCTTTTTTTCATTCACCGGAGAGGCAATCCGTGACGTTTCAAACTATGCTACTTGTATGTTTGTCCCTTCAAAACCAAAAATAGCCCAATCTCCGACTAATCATAAAACTAATCACATTTCTCCTATACAATCTGTCGTGCCCTCCGCAACCAAATCCACTACTAATGCTCTAGGATCTGAACTAGTCGAGCTTTTATGTTAAAATGGAATCACTTTGGACTGGAAGAACCCTAATGTGGCCTTAAGCGGCTGCTGCTTCTTCTTTTTGTTGTTGTAAATGAATGGCCATAGACATAGAGGATGTTCGTTGTCGAATGAATAACTGAAATTTTGTTTAATTTTTTTTCCCGTGATTAGTAGGCTTTTATTATTATTATTATTATTATTATTATTATTATTATTATTATTATTATTATTATTATTATTATTGTTAATTAATTAATGATTGTAAGAACTCCTAATTGGATTCTCGTTGCATATGTGTATTTTTCTCTGTAAAGAATACCTCAATATTAGATTTATATTTATATTATACAATGAGAGTAATATTAATATTTTTACTTTATGTTTTTGCATGTAGTAAATAAAATGAAATAACCGGTTCAATTTAATTAAAGAATCTAAAAATTTTTATTTCTTTAAATTTTTTATTCGATTATAAAGTTTTATTATTGAACGAATTGAATAGTTGATTTATTTTTTATTTTTTAATATATAATTTAATAGATGATTATGCCTACTTAAATTTATAAAATATTATGAGATGATGTTTAATTTTAATAATGTGGCCCCAATTTATTTCATGGTATGCTTTTTTTTTTTTTCAAATTTCTTATATAAATAAATTGAAAATTTTTAATATCTAAAATTATAAATATTCATAATATACTTAAATTTAAAATAAATGTTATATGTCCTCTTATAATGAATGTCTATATTTTTCTAATGAAAGTTATTTTTCCTTATCAAATGGAGGTATTTTTTCTACACATGACAAATAGAATAGTCTTATTGAAAACATATTACTCATATTATATTATCATTAAAAACTATTTATATCAAAAAATTCAGAGAAATATAATAACTTCAGTAGTTATACATATTTTAAATATTTTAAAATTATATAATTTATTTGTATTTTACTACTATACTTTTTGATATATTAAGTAAGCGTTTGGTTGACAAGAAAGCAGTGAAAATTATCTTGAAAAACTTAAGCCTATATTTAGATGGGAGTAAATTTAGAGGAAAATTAAATTTACTTTAATAAAGGAAATGATGGTAAATGAGAGAAAAAATTAAATTTATATTGAATTTACTCTCCTTTACTCTTTTTTGTCCTATTATTTCTTATACCAAATAAGAGAAATTACGAGAAATTGAATTTACTTTCTCCCTTTTACCTCTATTTACTTTCAACCAAATATAGGCTAATGAAAATTTATTTTGTATTAATGTTTTTTAAATTGAAAATTTGCTATTTAACTAAAACTTTAACGAATTCATCTAAACCACCAAAGGATAAGTTGTATAAAGCCCAATTGCCATGACGCCAACAAGCCATTTTGTTCGACAGGAATGAGTAAATAGTAAAAAATTGATGAATTCGATGAATCATGTTAGTTTAAATTAGCTGAATTAGTTAGTTTTAATTTATATATTTATTAATAAATTCAATTGAATTTAATAAAATCGATCAATAATAGTTAATTTTTCAAAATAATATTTTCAAACAATTAATAATTATCGAGTTAGTTGATTTTTAAAATTTGACTAATCCCACCAATGTTTATTTTTAGACAGATCCACCCAACTACAATGGAGCCGGCAACCTGCCTTTTGTAAACAACTAAACAAGCAAACATTTGATATTTATTCAAAAAATAAAAAAATAAAAAAATATATTTCTTTAAAATTAAAAAAAAATGTATGCATATAAAAGGCAAATAAAGATGTATATTTTTGCTATATCAATTATCATAAGTAAAAAAATTTTAAAATTTAAAAGTGAATGTGAATTTAAAAAAATAATTTTCAAAAATATTTTATTTTTTTGTAATGTTTTATATAAAGTTTTCTTTATCGTTTGAAGTTTTAAATCTAAGTGGACTAAACGCTTTGGAGGTGAAGGCTTTTCGTTTGGGAAGGATTATACGGTTTTTTTTTTTCATTTTTTTTATAGCTGTTCTTATATTATTTATCACTTCTTAAATCATTAATTCGAAAAAACTTTAGATTTTTTTGATTACTTTAAATTATGGTGATACTGTTGGTGGTAGCACACCAAAATTGAAAAATAAAAATAAAGAAAGTCAAAAATGCAAGGTGCTTAACAATGAAGAAATTGTCAAAAATGTGAGGTGAAAATGAAAGGTGCCTAATTTAGCCTAATTTTCACCTAATTTAGTTTGACAATTTATTTGCATTTGAAGCCTATAAATAGGCTCATTCTCTCCATTTGTAAATACACCAAGCAAACACAAAATATAGCTTAAGGAGAGCTATAGGTTAAATACCAAATAGTTTATATTAGGAATTAGAGAATCAATCTCTTGGAGTTCCTTGGAGTATAAATATTTGGGGGTTGTTTTGTGGGTGTCGGTTAGAAAAATATTTTGTAATTTGTGGTTGTAACAATTTGCCGCATAGTGAATATTTTTCTTGGTTGTCGTTAGACAACGACCGTGGTTTTTCTCCATTCGGGAGTTTTCCACGTTAAATCATTGTGTTTTATTCTCTTTAATTTCTCAATTGTTATTTTATTTTCTCATTTATTCCTGCTTAAAGACGGTCCGAGGGGCGGGAAAATAGCGATTTTCCCAACAAGTGGTATCAGAGCTTAGGTGTTATAATTTTTTGTCAAAAATCTTAGTATGCTCTGTGGTTGCAGCTTGGTCTGATCTTCCACATCAGAAAAGATTTTTGTTAAAAATTATTTTTGTTTTTAAGCTGGTGGAGCTTTGGAAAAGGTGGAGCTGTTTTGCTTTGGTGTGCTTGAGTATTGGTGGTGAGATAAATAATTACATGTCGAGGTAAATTCTGTCAAACGACACGAATTTAGTCTAAGGCAAGTGGATTTTAAGTGAGACCTTTGTGACTCATCCTCTTACCTGGGAATTTACCTGGTGTAATATTTATTTCTGGTCCTTTATTAAGCACAAAGTAAGCATGTCGGCAATGAGATGCGAGATTGAGAAATTTGATGGGAGAATGAATTTTGCACTGTGGCAAGTGCAAGTCAAAGACGTGTTGATACAGTCTGGACTACATAAGGTTTTGCAGGGTAAACCAGTCAGCGGAAGAAATTCAGAAAAAGGCGGTGGCAGTGGAGACTCAGAAAAATCCAAGATTAGTGACGAAGAATGGGAGGAGCTGGATATCAAGGCGGCAAGTCAAATTCGCATGTGTCTAGCAAAAAATGTTCTTGCTAATGTGCTTGGATTGTCCACGACAAAGGAGCTGTGGGAGAAACTGGAAGAATTGTATCAGGGAAAAAATATATCCAACAGGTTATATTTGAAAGAGCAATTTCATACGTTGAAAATGGCGGAAGGTTCAAAGCTGTCCGATCACCTGAGTGTCCTCAATGGTATTATCTCTGAATTAGAAACTCTTGGAGTGAAAACCGAAGATGAAGATAAAGCTCTCCGGCTCATCCTGTCACTTCCTTCAACATATGAGCACATGAAGCCTGTTCTGAAATATGGTAGTAAGGAAGTGGTGTATGCGGATGTGGTTAGTAAGCTCATTACTGAGGAGAGAAGACTGAATGAAATGAAAAATAAATCTTATGAGAATTCAGCTTTATCTGTCGGTATCAGGAAAAAGAATAAAGGCTCCGGAAAGAGGAAGGTTGTCTGCTGGGGGTGTGGTCAAACTGGACACGTGAGGAAGGATTGCCCGAACGGTGGAGCTGATTCGGCTAGAAGCTCTAACGTTGTTGCTGCCAATGTGATCTCCTGTGGCGAAGGAGATGATGAGTTGTCTCTGTAGTTGAGAGAAGTGTGTCCTCATGGCATGATTGCTACCGGTTGAGATGCCATGGAAGAGGACTGATTATTGGTAGCTGGTCCACGGAAATGCGCGCTGCATTGGTTTACAGTTGATGCAAGGTGCGTGGTGGAAAAATTATGTCGATGGCTAATGAACTCTCGGAAAGTCAACAGGAGGGTTGCACCATAAACTATTAGCGGGATCCGACATGGCCGATGAAAAATTCTTGGAGTTGGCGAAATAATTCCAAGTGTCGATACTCTTTTATGGTGGAGTATGTTAATTCTTGACGTTAAGAATTATAATTGTCGGTAACAGACAATGTTGTGTTTTTATTTTTCAAGGTGGAGATTGTTGGTGGTAGCACACCAAAATTGAAAAATAAAAATAAAGAAAGTCAAAAATGCAAGGTGCCTAACAATGAAGAAATTGTCAAAAATGTGAGGTGAAAATGGGAGGTGCCTAATTTAGCCTAATTTTCACCTAATTTAGTTTGACAATTTATTTGCATTTGAAGCCTATAAATAGGCTCATTCTCTCCATTTGTAAATACACCAAGCAAACACAAAATATAGCTTAAGGAGAGCTATAGGTTAAATACCAAATAGTTTATATTAGGAATTAGAGAATCAATCTCTTGGAGTTCCTTGGAGTATAAATATTTGGGGGTTGTTTTGTGGGTGTCGGTTAGAAAAATATTTTGTAATTTGTGGTTGTAACAATTTGCCGCATAGTGAATATTTTTCTTGGTTGTCGTTAGACAACGACCGTGGTTTTTCTCCATTCGGGAGTTTTCCACGTTAAATCATTGTGTTTTATTCTCTTTAATTTCTCAATTGTTATTTTATTTTCTCATTTATTCCTGCTTAAAGACGGTCCGAGAGGCGGGAAAATAGCGATTTTCCCAACAGATACCATCACATTTGGAGAAAGAAAACAATTTATAAACTCAAATTCACTAAAATGCCATCAAACTTATGACACGTATGAATCTGACACGTGTATGGTTGAAGCTTAATCTCCCAATTAAGGAAGAGATGTATAGCCAAGGTTAGGAGCCAAGCCATCAACACTAAGCCTCTAACATTGACTTTGTCTAGCAACACAAAATAAAGAACTTCCTTTTTTTTTAACAGGACACAAAATAACTTCCTTGAAAATTAATAATTTGTACATAAACAGAAACATTTCCTATCAACAAGCTTAACCATAAGTGCTTCTTCCACGAACACCCATTATATATATATTTCTCAATATCCTAATGCTCACTTCCTCTTCCATTGTAACTATTTTAACTTTTCTCCTAATATATGCATATATATATTTTTATTTCAATAGAATAAAAGAGAAGATGATGATGGAGCTCCAAAAATTCATTCTCCTCCTCATCTCCTCTTCTCTTATCTCATAATCACCATTCACAGAGGTTGCCGTCACTGCTTCCTTTTCTTCTCCGCTTCCTTCTACAACTAGTGCAGCAGATCCGCCTACAAAAGCTCCATCACCTAAAAATAATATAGATACCATTTCACCTACATCAACACCTTCTATGTCGACCAGTCCAATTCCAACTCCAAGTGATTTAGAATTGCTATTTGATACAATTTCAAAACCGTCGAAAAATCCAATTCTGAAAAAAATATGTGGAGAGACCGATCACCTGTTGAAATGTATGGCTTCAATTTCTCTATTTCAAACCGGCAAATCAAATTCAGTTTTCGTACTAAAAATGGAAATGCAAGCTCTCTGTCGAGGTCTTGAAAAAGCAATAGCTAAGGCCGATGAGCTAACAGAAGATCTTTCATTATCAGATATGCTTAAAAGTTGTCTTAATACATGTCTTGAGATTTATGACACAGCACTTCATGACTTAGATGATGCTCTTGCTGCCATTAAAACTCATGATGTTGACAAGCTAAAAACTTTTCTTAGTGCTACTATTTCAGATATAGGAACTTGTGATGAAGCTTTCCAAGAAGAACCTGGTCTAGACACCCCCATGAAAGAATACGATCAGGAATTGAATAAGCTTGCTAGCAACAATTTGGCCATTGTTAATACAATGCTTCGCTAGATTAATATTAATTCAATTACTTTATGTTGTCCTAATTACAGTCATGAAGAGTTGATTCATTCATTTTTTGTACTGTATCATTCGTAGTTCTTGCTTGCTTTTCCAATTCAAGCAACAAAAATACAGTAATTTTTTCTTTTTTAATTATTAATTGTACTTAGAATGTGTAATCAATTTTCCTTCAATTTTTTTCTCTCATGTACACGTTATACAATTGAGTTCTTTCCTTCTAATTACAATTTTCAATTGATACAGCAAAATGTTATTCAATAATTTCTTCTTCTTCTCTTAATTATGTTTAGGTGCGGAACGACCTTATTGTTATTACTATCATATAAAGTAAAAAAAAAATTCTGTTTTTTTTGTTTTGATTTGAAAGAAAGAAAGAAAGAAAGAAAGCAACTGTAATATACTATTTTGAATCTCAATGCAAGATTTCCGCACCACTTTTCTTTCTCAAATGTCTTCCCCCTTGGTTAATTTAAAATTTTATCATTAAGTAACCAACAAGTAATAGTTTGATAGCTAAAAATATGTATTGCTTTAGCTTAAATTTTAATTTTAAGTCTTCTAACCATTTTTCCTCTTTATATATAATTAATAAAAAATATTGTTAAATAAATCTGATTATTACGTATCATATAACTATAGATATATTAATTTTCCAATAAATTTTTATGTATTCAATAATTTTTGTTTGATAAAAGAATAAAAAAGCCTATTCACTTTTTTTTGTTCGCATAAAAAAATCATTTATATATGTTTTATTTTGCTAATAAAATAAAGACTCATTGAAATTACCCCAAAAATAATATATATATGTATATATATACATACACATATATACATACATACATATTCCATTTAAGATGAAAGAGAGTGTATAATTATTTATTATTAGTTTTATTACTGTTCACACTATAAAATACTATCTCCGTCCTAAATTAATAAGCTGGCCTTTTATTTTAACCCGTCTTAAATTATGGTCTATTTATCATTTTAATAAATTAATTTTTATATTAAATTTTTATAATATTTTTATTTAATATTATTTATTAAATATATCTTATATTAAAATAATAATATAATAAGAAAAAAATATATAAATTTATATCTTTAATAATAATAATTAATTTTTTAATTATTATAAAATAATAAATTGAGTCTATTAATTGAGTATGGAAGAAATATTATATTTAAGACATTTAAAAAAATTTAGATGTGGTAATTACTCATTACATATTTAAAAAAATATTTTTTACATATTTCAAAAGGCAAAAAAAATTTTTTTAACTTTGATTATTATTTTTTTCGTATAATTTTTTAAAGGTGTGGCAAGCCAATTGCTCATTTGTTTGATATTATGTGAAAATCTTTTAAAAATACTGATGTATAATCATGATGGAAATACCGTTAAGATAGTTTCACGCAATACCAAATGTGCAGTTTATTTGGAATGTTTTTAACGCGGAACACGCGACGCAGGCGCGTGAAATAATAACAAAGGGTGCAAACTAACGTAAACGCCCGGATGCACATCGTCTTAACCTGCGCACGCATTTGCAGTGTAACCAGCCATGTATCAAAGAAGAGGGAAATAAAAGGAAAGGAGAGAGATTAGAGATAGAAAGTAAAGGAAGGAATTGGAGACTGAGTTTACTATGAGTTGAATCAACCGAGTTGGATGACCGAATCAACATAGGAGACACACCACCAACAACTACTACTACTACTACAAAGGGCTTAGGCTAAAACCACCCTTCTAAACAAAAAAAAAGGGGGAAAAAACACAGGGTGTGGTGTGGTAATAGCCAAAAGATGGAGAACGAGAAGGGGATTTTTAGTCATTCTCTAAGCGTCCTTTATCTCTCTCATTCTCATCATTGTTGTTACCATTCTTTCTTCTCTAACCCTAATTCTACATATCTAATCATCGCTGAACCAAAACTTAAAACTATAACCAAACGTCACCTACAAATCTCTGTACGCCAATTATTCTCCTATTCTCCTCTTTCTCTTATTTCTCTTTGTCCTTTACTTTTCTTCTTTCTGCGTTTTCTTTCTTTTCCGCTTAAGGTTTTTTTCCCCTTTCACTACCTTGCGACGAGGGCGTCTGGGTTTCGAATTTTCTTCAAGGTAACACTTCTATTTGGGTTTTCTTGTGTGGATTTTTTTTGGGTTGTTCGTGGTTCTGTGGGTTAATGAATGTGTTATTTCGTTTATTTCAATTTCAGCGTGCTTGCTCTTTTTGGGTTATGTTTTGGTTTTGGTGTATTGATTGATTATATCTGGGAGTTGCTTTTGCTTTTCTATTATAAGGTTATTGGATTTATCAATGGGTATTCTCTCTCTCATATGAGTTTGTTTGCTCGATGTTTGCTTGGCTGGTACGGGGTTATGGATTTAAATTGGGTCGAAGTTACTTGATGTGTTTTTGTTGTTTCCACTCTAGTTTTCATAGTTTGAATGTGATATATAACATGTTGCAATGTGGATCCGGTTATGAGTTGCGGTTTCATATTAGCAATAGATTGTTCTTGGTTAACCTTTTTTATTTTCATTTTTTGCTCACTTGAATCAGTTTTGGTTCTACATATCTCTCTGTGTAATTGATCAACGCTTCATAATCCTTGCCCTTCCTTCCCATTATCATTTGTTCTCTTGTTTATTCCGTTACAAGGGAAAATTAATTAGTTTTTGTTCGGATTTTTTTTGTAGCATTTCCAGGGGTTGTTGGAGTGTGAGTGGAGGCAATACGCTAACTGGGTTATAACAAATTTTTGTTCATGGAAGAGTTCGGTGTTCAGTTTAATGGCATTGGAAGTTTTGTAAGAAAGAAAAGAAGTCAAGCATCTCGTCGGCCTAAGCCTGATGCAGAGCCTTTTATTGACAGTCATGATCATTCAACCTCATCAATGACACCTCCCTCAGATGATGCTACTAAGGCTTCCAGTGATGAGAATGATACTCTTTCTAGGAGGAAAGAGTTCAATCTTAATCAATGTGTGTCCAGGGTTTTTTCTGCTACGGAAGTTGAAGGAGAAAGGTCCTACATGGGGAATAAGGAGGGTGAAGGATTCAATGACCCTGGGAGAAATATGCTTCACAACAAACGCTCTAGTGAAGGTGTCCTTGCCCCTGCCAATTGGAAACAAACAAGCAAGATAAAGGAAACCTTTGAGTCCGAGTCACGAATTGAACATATCTATATGGGAAGGAATGGTGAAAGTCAGAGTTCAGAGCAGCAGGCAGGACTTATTTTAGATGCACCGGGAAATGAGAACAAAGTTAAAAAGGTTAGGTTCAAGGTTGGTGGTGTCACACACTCAATTCGGGCCAGCTCACAAACTGATGGTGCATCTTCTGTTAAGAGTTCTCGATTCTCAGAATTTCCAAGATCATGTCTGAAGCAAAACCTTATGGTACTCCATTCAGCTTGACTCATTTTATTTTTTGCAGAGATGTCAGATGCATGTCTATGTTGTGTTCCCATTTCTTGGTGTGGGCCGTGGATTTCTATGTTAACTACAGCTACAGAGTATTTTTAAGTAGAACCGGAAATAGTTGAAAGTTTTGTGTGCTCATCTGCTAGCAAGTTAATTCATACGATTTGCTCATACCACTGTTTATGCATTTCAAGAAGTTACTCTCTGGATCTCATAACTCCTTGTATAACTGTCATCTATTTATTTGTCGTGTTCTCATTATTGCATTGAATCTTAGCATCAGTTGTCAACACCGATTTTCTGCTTGCGCACATAGATCTATATACCTGGAATTGCACATTGATTCATATACCTGGAATTGTTTTTGATTCATATACCTCGAATTGTTTTCTTGCAGGTGTATGTTAATCTTACTTTACTTCTATGGAAGAATATCTCTTGTATAAATGTGCATTAGTTCTCAGCTAATTATTGTTCCTGTTAGTGGTAACCTCATAATCCCATGTATTCATGTCATTCACCTTATTTGTTTTGCAGGGTGATATAAAGGAAGACCATTCTATTTTAGATAAGAAGACTGGTTTGCAAGGAGTCCCTTGGAAGGATTTCTCCACAGGTGGTTTTAGTCTTGGGAAAGAGAGTACTTTTATGGGGAAGAATACGTCAGGAAAACAAGGAGAGAAATCTGAACCAGTTCGCAAGAGCAAGCGGGTGTCCAAGAGGCGTGTGTTAGATGGGGAAATTGGTGAAGACTATGAGGATGATGAGATCCGGTACCTGGAGAAACTCAAAGCTCCAAATATCACAGCAAGATATAAAGACGATGAAGAATCAAGCAAGAAACAGCGAAATCTGTCCAGCATAGAAAAGGCTGGTACTTCAAAGTCGGTGAAGGATGGGAAGAAGAAATTCACTTCAGAGAGAGCATCAGAGGACACGTATTATGAGGAGGAAGAAGATCTGGCATCTGAGGATGAGCTTGAAGGTAATAAAAAGAAGCAGAAGAAGGAATCTGTTGATGCATTGATGGACAGTAAGAGGGAGATGACTCTGACAACACGGCAACGTGCCCTTCAGTCGAGCAAAGATGGCTCTGCATTTGGTTCCAACTTGATTGAATTTCCAAATGGATTACCGCCTGCACCATCAAGAAGTAAGTATTTCTGACTTCTCTTCCCCTTTTTTTTTTCTTTTTTTTTGAGAATTCTAATTGGGTTACTGATTATGTTGATATTGTTATATTTCCTTTTTATGCAGAGCAAAAGGAGAAACTTTCAGAAGTGGAGCAGCAACTAAAGAAGGCTGAGGCTGCTCAGAGACGGAGAATGCAAGTTGAGAAGGCTGCAAGGGAGTCGGAGGTTCAGTGCTCTCTGCATTTTGGTTTTACATTTGCTTTTCATTTATTATGTTCGAGACATGCCTGAGTTTTAAGAATGTTGATTTTAAGATTTCTTGTATTCGACCTTGTAGGCTGAAGCTATTAGAAAAATACTCGGTCAAGATTCCAGCAGGAAGAAGCGAGAAGAGAAAATAAAGAAGCGTCAGGAAGAATTGGCACAGGTGTCAGAAAGTGTTTAAAAAATAAACTATTTTCTGCCTTTATATAATGAGCTTTTTGTTTAGTTTTTCTCACTTGCTTTGTGCAGGAGAGGGCTGCTAATGCGCTGATGCTTGCATCAAACACCATCAGATATGTCATGGGTCCTAATGGGACTGTTGTGATATTCTCCAAGGATATGGGCCTTCCTAGCATATTTGACCCTAAACCTTGCAGGTTTAAAATCTTGACCCAAACTTGAAATTACTTGTTGCAATTTGAACGGACGATGCCTGAATGCTAATGATCTGACAATTTTCCATGTCAATATGCAGCTATCCTTCTCCACGTGAAAAATGTGTGGGCCCTGCATGTACTAATCCATACAAGTATAGAGATTCCAAGTCAAAGCTTCCGCTTTGCAGTTTGCAGTGCTACAAGGCAGTTCAGGAACAGATGCAAGCTGAAGCTAGCTGCTGATTTTGGTGAAAAATCTATGGTGCTAGAATATAGTTTTGCACAGCTACGTAGATAGTTCAGTTAACTATAGACTAATGAAAGAGCGTTTTTAACTTAGTATAGATGGATTATACAAGGATGTCGGCTAATTTGCTGTTGTTTACAGCCTAAATATCTATATATGAAAATTTGCCTTCAATTTTGCCAAGAATGATGTCTATGCTTAGTGTAGAGGAAGCTGAAGGATTGTTGCTAACTAGATGTCAGGGAAACTGAAAATCTCAAGCCCTTTTTTTGTACAGAATATTTAATTTGGTAAAGATTGATAGTTTGGCCATTACAAAATATTTACATTACAACGTTGTGCTACACAGCTTCAAACATGACTAACCGGTTACAAAATACCATCTATTATTTTGATTCTTTAGTATTTCAAGATTATTTATTGTAGTTGATTATACAATTATGGAAATATGGAAATTTTTATCATCACCTTGCAGTCCATGGCCTTTTTTTTAATATTAGTATAATTTTTAGAATTGATTGTATACTTTAATTTATGAATTATTAAATTTTGATATACTTAAATGGATATTTATTATCATAATACGGTGTAATTAATTTAAAATCTCCAATTTCAGAAGCTAGAATAAATATATTACAATTACTTATTCTGAAGAAGTAAAAAGGATGCAAATGTAAGCTTTTTATATATTAGATTAATTTTATGTTTTTTTAAAGAGAATTGTTAATTATATTCGCTTTGGAAAGTAAATCTTCAATAATTTTTTTTCTATAATAAATATTTTTAAATTAATAAAAAAATTATTAAATAATAATTTTTTAAAGTAATTGTAATTAGTATTAGTATTCCCTCTTATAATAAGGTTAAATGACCAAAATCATTTTGAGATAAAATATAACACTCAGGATCCGAGTCCGACCCGTTAACAAATGAGATCCGAATCTCGATATTCAGAAAGCCACTGTTACTAACAAAAATAAAACAATCTTTTCTTGCTCGAACACGCTACAACTACTTCTGTGTGTCTCTTATCGTTCTCACTTTAAGCGCCGTCTAGTCCTCAACTTGATAGGATAAGGAGCTACTAATTTAACTTGATTACTCATATTAATCAATTTTAGCACTTGCACGAGTTAAGGTAGGCAGTAATTGGCGAAAAATGGCGCACTCATTAGTCTCCTCATCGGCCTCTTCTCTCAGATTCAGTTCTCTTGTTCTCTCTCCAAACCCTAGCACCACTTCCGATTCCCAGAAGCTTTCTCTCCCTTTCGAGCCCATTCGTTCCAGGTTTTCAGATTTATTGTTTGTTTATTTGTTTGTTAGCATGATTATTATTGGTTTGGTGAAGGGTTCAATTGAAAGGAATCGAGGTCGCTGTTTCTGGGTTTGATTATATTTTATTTTCTGGATGAATGATTTAAGAATCTAAATGGTCATGGGTATGTGCTTGACATTGAGTAGTTGAATTCTTTCATGCATTTCTTGTTAAACAATTTAAGAGTGAGCATGCATTTGCTCGTTTTCTTTCTTTAATAATTATAGTGACAAAATAGAGCGTGAAAATTACTAATATATTGCAGGAAATTGAGAAATTTTAGTAGTTGTGGAAAGAATTTTCAGCCATCCCCAGCAAAGGCTGTTTACTCTGGTGAGTTTTGGGCACCTGAGAAAACTTCTAGACGAGGGATTTGGTCAATAAGGTAGGTTCTATGAGAGATTTTCATGCCTATATTCCTCGTCATTGTCTATGTACATGACTCATGAGTACTCATGGAACGGAGAAAAATGCTTTCTTTTTCATTTTGTAGAGATGATTTGGAAATCCCATCTTCACCTTATTTCCCTGCATATGCCAATGGGCAAGCGCAAGGGCCACCTCCAATGGTGCATGAGAGATTCCATAGCGTAATTAGTCAACTTTTTCAATATGTGAGTCATTTTATTTGTTTCCATTGTGAATTTTCTGTGTCAAATGCTGCACATTTTATTTTTCACAAGTTCTGACAGTTGTGAATTTCGGATTGTTAGAGAATAATACGCTGTGGTGGAGCTGTTGATGATGACATGGCAAACATTATCGTTGCTCAACTTCTTTATCTTGATGCAGTTGATCCTAACAAGGTGTTTTATGTCGTATATGGCGGTGATATCTTATATCAATGCTAATTCTCTGCATTCTAATATTTAGCTTCATAGTAGCCCATCAAATTTCATTTCTTTCTCTTTAGCTTGCTATTTGATGTGCATATGCATACAGTATCACATTTTCTGAACACAGTTTGTACCATTTAAGAAAATTTTGAGAAGATTTACTAGTTTGTGTATTCTCTTTCTTTGAAACAGGACATTGTAATGTATGTAAATTCTCCAGGAGGATCAGTTACAGCTGGTATATTATTTTCACTCTGTTCATCTTTTTTGTTGCTTGTTTTTGAACTTCTTTACTGATTACGTATTTATTGTCTTAGGCATGGCAATATTCGACACCATGAGGCATATCCGACCTGATGTATCCACTGTCTGTGTTGGGTTAGCAGCTAGGTACAAGATTCACTGTTTTACCTTTTTCTTTTCCCCCATTTATACCTTGGGACCTTTGCGATATCTTATAGCCGATGGCTCCTCTCTTTGTTTCTTCTTGGAGAGTAAAAGCTTGAACATTCTGATGTTAGTAATGATAATTCTCTCTGGGAGTAGTTAACAATGAGTTGTTGGAAGTAATGGCACAGTGCCCTTTTTTGGGGGACTAGTAATAAATTCATTTGAACATGTCAAAATTGGGTGTGCCTTTGTCCACACAGATAATATGAGATGGGAACCAAAAAAGAGCTAAAATTAAAGGAAGAATTTTGAACTAGCTTTGAAATTCTAGGTGATCAATAACATCTGCATGATTACCTGAAAATAGCAAGCCTAGGGGGTTGATGGATGATGAAGTAACATACTATTTTATGTCTGTCCCTTGCATATGGTTTCACAACTTGAATATAATATGGATAGTTAATATTTAACTTTGTTAAATAGTATTTGATGGCGTGATTTTATAGTTCTAATCATAGATTCTTGAATGGTTGGGCGGACTGTGTCACTATGCATAACATTACATATACTGGTACTTACATTGGATCTCAGACCCTACCTCTTGGCTGAAGAAAAAATGAAGCAGAACAAACATTTTTTAAGGCCATTATATCTGGTTATTGCCTATCTTGATCATTTGCAATTTAGTGCCTCGTTTGAATGTCAGTTGCTTCTATAGGTGGTTCTCAACTATTGCAGTTTCTAACATATATTTAAACTTGTTTTAGATTGCTCTGTGTCCCCTGAAGAAACATGTAGTTAGACCTGTTTGGACTGATCTTTGTCCCCAGAAGAATTTGGGAATCATAAGGTCAATCTGTAGTTTTTAAGTTTTAGTACCCCCAATAGTTGCTAAACTACTGCTGTAGATCCCTATTTCAGGCTGAGGATTGCAGCGCAGCAAACTCTTTGCTTAATCATTTTCTTGGAACAAACTTTTGAAGGGCAGTGTTTGAGCCCCATTATGCTTCTACAACTTTTACTGATCATTACTTGCTGTCTTAGATAAGAATTGACATCATTGCTGCTGTGAACATTGTTAATTTGTTCATTAGTGCACAAGCATTTTTCATTCTTAGTAATGGCTTTCCTTTTTTTTTTCTTAAACAGTATGGGTGCTTTCCTGCTTAGTGCTGGGACCAAAGGTAAATAATGCTCCTTTGATTTGTAGGTTTAAAGTTTCAACCTTTGGTTGTTGTTCGCAACTTTACTGAACATGTTTCTTCTATCTATTGCATGTGAGTGAAGGGAAAAGATACAGCTTGCCGAACTCGAGGATAATGATCCATCAGCCTCTTGGTGGAGCTCAGGGTGGTCAATCTGACATAGATATTCAGGTATACAATCCTTTTTCACTATATTGTTTAAGATAATTTCTGGCATTTCTTTATTGATGAAAGGTGGTGCTAAACTAAAGCATGCCTGTTCCTGGTCAGAGGAATAAAGTTTTACATGTGGTTTCTAATTCTAATGATACATGTTGATTTTTACGCATAGATATAATTCTTCAATTTTAAAGAAGATATGATATTATTGCGCATCCACAGATTATATATAGGGTAGCAGGGGACTGATGCGTACGCAATGTTATACTTGTCTCGTAAAATTATTGAAACTGCTGTGTTTCTTTTGAGCATGGTCCTAACCAATAGGCATAATTGTCAGGCAAATGAAATGTTGCATCATAAGGCAAACCTAAATGGATATCTTGCATACCACACTGGTCAAAGTCTCGAGAAGATCAACCAGGACACAGACCGTGACTACTTCATGAGCGCAAAAGAAGCTGCAGACTATGGTCTTATTGATGGTGTTATCACGAATCCTCTCAAAGCCCTCCAGCCGCTGGCAGCTGCAGCAGATCAACAATGATCTATCTTCTGTAAAATTCCTGAAGCCATTTTTAGTATTTATTGTAGAGTTAAATCAGGAGGATTATATTGGTGTTCTTAGTTTTCTTGAATGCTCAATGATGTTTACTGGATAATAAAAAGAGCATTTGTTTGCTGTTAGTACCAGCAGAGTCTTAGGTCGGCCTTTTTTTTTTGTTTCCCATTTTCTCCGATTTTTACTTTCGGATGGAGTCCCAGTAAAACCAGAACATGAGAAATTGATTAAATTTTGAAATGTTGCTAGTTTGGCTTTGTAATCATCATTTATCACATAATGGTAAATGCAATTTTTAGGACCGAGTTGGTGGCTAAAAGTCCACCGAGAACAAATTAAAATGAAAATTGGTTGGTGATTAACGGTGATGATGGTAGCGGATAAATTTGAGAACCGCATTTCCATGCTTGATGAAGTTTAGAGTGGTTTTAATGATTTGACATTGATTTTTGGGTTGAATTGCATTTTGCTAGAATTTAATTTGATCCAGCATTGGTCCAATGCTCAATGTGGATTTTGCAGAACATTTTGGCCCAAACATCTCCTTAAAAATTCATTTGAACTCAATTTGAAATCCGGCTGTCGATTAAACAGTACCATTGTTAACCAAATCAAATTTAGTAAAATGTAATTATGGGACTCGCTTGATTTTTTAAATAATAAAATTAAAAACTTAAAAATTAAAAATTAAAAAGAAAATGAAATCCGTTCGTGGAAGCCATATTTGAGTTTCATCAAACAAAATAGAATTCCAGATTTTTATTTGAATAAACTCAGATTTTGCATTTCAGATTTTTATCATACGTTACAATGTGGACGTCTGCAATGCGCTTCTGGATTGTCTAGACATATTAAAAAAAAAATCAGTAGTCTATATAGTGAGATTTTTATCAGTAGCAAAAAAAATGAATTGTAACTTTTAATTCGAAATGAGTGATCAGATCCATTTTATATAGAAAATACTAAGCCTTAAAACTCTACGACATTCTCATTCGGAATTCTACAATCAATTATTTCAAGCTACTTGTAGTTTTGAGCATTATTTTTATTTTTTAATTTCCATGCTAACCGTTTTATGATGGATTATTTTCTTATGTTGTTTAAGATTTGTAAGGCATGTATTGATAAGGAAATATCTTGAAGACCTATTCTTTTGCTGTCTGTTGTTGTTATCTGGTGTAAATATAATTTGTATTTTGTATCTGATTGTGCTTCCATCTTTATAGGGATTTAGTCTCCCGTACTTGTATATATAGACCTCTTTACACAGTAATGAGACATCATCAAATCACTTTATACCTTGGCATCTTTATGGGATCAGAGCCATAATCTTTTTTTTTTCTTTCTTTTTCTTTTTTCTCGAAGTTTCTCTTCTTCTGCCAATGGCTTCATTATCTACTCTTCCTTCTACAATTCCATCTGTTCATAACCATGTCATCATCAAATTGACCTCTACCAACTATTTGCTTTGGAAAACTCAGATTATTCCTCTGCTCCAAGGTCAACAGCTTATCCATCATGTCGATGGCTCTGTTTCTCCTCCTCCCAAACAGGTTAATGATACTCCTAATCCCGCATATGCTGACTGGTTCCTCAAGGATCAAACTGTTCTTGGTTGGATTCTCAGTTCCTTGTCTGAATTTGTTCTCTCTCAAGTTGTTGGTGTTGCCACGGCTTATGATGCCTGGACTCGGCTGAAAACCCACTATGCTTCTGGTTCTAAAGCTCAGATTCGCACTCTTAAATCATCTCTTCATGCTCTCTCAAAAGGAACTGATTCTATTTCTGTTTACATGGGTCGTGCTAAATAGATTTACGATCAATTACTGTCTCTTGATGCTACTATCTCTGAGGATGACTTTGTTGATCATATTCTTCGTGGGTTGGGTCAGGACTATTGTCCATTTACGCGTAATATTGAAGCGCGTTTAGCATCAATTTCTTATGATGATCTGTTTGGTTTGTTGCTTTCTGAAGAGTTGCAACTGCAGAATGCTGAACCAATTACGCCTGCTATTGCTTATTACACTAATGTTCCTGTCAATCGTGGTGGTTTTTTTCGTGGTAGAGGGTGTGGTGGACGTCATCCAAACAGTTCTAGCAGAGGATCAAGTTCAACATCTGGTTCGCAAAACTCTCCAGTTTGTTACAACTGTGGTGGCCAAGGTCATTTGGCCAATGTATGCCCAAGTCCAAGGTATAATAGGGACAATCCTAAACCAGCCAGTCATTTCACTACCTCACCAACTGCAGCCCCTCAATCTTGGATCATGGATAGTGGAGCGACCCATCACTTGACGTCTGAACTGGACAATCTTGCTCTTCATTCCGAATACTCTGACACTGACGAAGTTGCTCTGACCAATGGTAAAACCTTGCCTATGTCTCATACTGGGTCTGCTTGTTTATCTCTCAATACTCATCAATTTTCTTTGTGTAATATTTTACGTGTTCCTAATGCCAATACTAATCTGATTTCTGTTTGACAGTTTGCACTTTCTAATGATGTCTCACTTGAGTTTTTTCCCAATTGTTTTGTCATTAAGGACCTTCGGTCGAGGCAAGTTCTTCACAAGGGGAGTGTTAAGGATGGACTTTATGTGTTGGCTTCTGCAGCGATTTCTCCCTCATGCAATTCCGTTTCTTTATCAACATGGCATGCTAGGCTCGGCCATGCTTGTTCTAAAACTGTTTCACGAATTTTGTCTTCCAATAATTTGTCTTATTTCAATAAAAAGAATAACTCTTTATGTGAAACCTGTTGTGTTAGTAAAACGCACAAGTTACCTTTTCTTGATTCTACATTTGTTGCTAAGGAACCTTTGGAATTAGTTTGTTCGGACTTATGGGGTCCTGCCCCAATTGCCACTTCTGAGGGATGTCTTTACTATGTCATGTTTTATGACCATTACACAAAGTACTCCTAGATTTATTTTCTTCGGAAAAAACCAGATGTTCATTCTTGTTTCATCCAATTTCGGTTAATTGTTGAAAATTTTTTTGGGAAATCCATTAAATCCTTTCAATCTGATTGGGGAGGGGAGTATCAAGCCCTTAAAACTTATTTGGCACAAAATGGTATCATTCAAAGAAGTTCATGTCCACATACACTTGAACAGAACGGTTGTGCGGAGAGAAAACACAGACACATAACCGAAACGGGTAGAGAAAACACAGACACATAACCAAAATATTGGGATCATGCTTTTGCCACTGCTATATACACAATAAATCGCCTGCTTACTCCGAAACTCAATCATATGTCTCCCTATCAAAAAGTGTTTGATCGGCAGCCAGATTATCATTTTCTTAAAATTTTCGGTTATGCTTGTTATCCATGGCTTAAACCGTATACTTCCAATAAATTAGAACCTCGTTCTACGAAGTGTGTTTTCCTCGGTTATAGTCTGCTTCACAAAGGTTATAAGTGTCTTTCATTATCTACTAATAAAATTTTTTATTCACGTCATGTTTTGTTTGATGAACAAGATTTTCCGTTCAAGCAAAGTGATGGTAACTCCTCAATCCTCGGTTCTCCACCAACTCTTCCTTTACTGTCTCCACTTCACAAACCAAGCACACCTCCAACTATGGATTCTAATCCTTCTTCTACTGGCATTTCAGTACAAGCTAATGAACAAATGTCTCTGCTACCTATAGTTACTGTACCGCCAGAACAACCTACATCTTTGACTCTCATTAATGGTGATCCCGTTCCTTTAACTATACCACCTGTGGAACGTGGTGTCTCTATATCTCAACCCACTGACAGTCCCAATCGCCATCCTATGCTCACACGGTCCAAAACTGGCAGTTTAAAACCTAGATTATTTCAAGCTGTTGCTCCTTCTAGTGCGCCATCTTCCTATTAAGAGGTTGCAAAATTCTTAATTTGGAGAGAGGCCATGACTGCTGAAATAGATGCTTTAATGTCCAATGGCACATGGGACTTAGTTCCAAGAATACAAGCGACTAATATTATAGGTTGCAAATGGATATTTCGCATTAAAACTAAAGCTGATGGCACGGTTGATCGTTATAAAGCCCGGTTGGTTGAGAAGGGCTTTCATCAACGCCCTGGCCTTGATTATATTGAAACATTCAGCCCTGTTATTAAACCTGCCACTGTTCGATTGGTTTTATCTATTGCAGTTAATCATCAATGGGACATTCATCAACTTGATGTCTCCAACGCATTTCTTCATGGTACGCTTGAAGAACCAGTCTTTATGGAACAACCACAAGGTTTTGTTGACCCAACAAAATCTGATTTTGTTTGTGATTTAAAAAAATCTTTATACGGACTTAAACAAGCACCACGTGCTTGGTATTTTTGTCTCTCCAAAGCCTTACACGATATTGGATTCTGTGGTTCGAAGGCAGATAGCTCACTGTTTGTTTATTCTAATAACACTGATCTTGCCTACTGTTTAGTCTATGTTGATGATTTGATAATCACAGGTTCCAGTACAACTCTGCTTCGACGTTTAATCACTGCACTTGGTTCCAAAATTGCTCTCAAAGATCTTGGTGCCCTTCATTATTTTTTGGGTGTCGAAGCAACTTTCACAAGTGCAGGTCTTCATTTAACTCAATCAAAGTATGTTCAGGACCTGTTACGCAAGGCTAATATGCATGACGCAGCTTCAATTTCTACACCAGCTACACCGCAGCTTGCTTTATCTCAAGATTGTGGAAATTCTTTTGAGGATCCTAAATTATATCGGCAAATTGTAGGAATGCTACAGTATCTAGCTCTGACAAGACCTGATATTACTATGGCTGTCAACAAAATGTCGCAATTTATGCTTGCTCCTTCGGTGTCTCAGTGGCAAGGTGTTAAACATATTCTACGTTATTTGTGTGGAACTGTTTCTCATGGTTTGTTGATTCGACCATCGTCACATGGAAGTTTGGTGGCTTATAGTGATGTGGACTGGGGAGGTGATCAAATTGATCGCAAGAGCACAACTGCATATGCTGTTTTCCATGGTAGTAATTTAATTTCATGGTGTTCTAAAAAGCAAAATACTGTTGCACGCTCCAGCACAGATTCTGAATATCGTGCTCTTGCAACCACTGCTTCCGAATTGTATTGGCTGAAAGGTCTCCTTACTGAACTTAAGCAGTTGATGCCCACAACTCCTAAAATCTGATGTGATAATATTTCAGCAACATACTTAGCAGCCAACCCAGTTTTTCAATCACTCACAAAACATCTTGAGCTTGACTTTCATTTTGTCAGAGATCAAGTTAGGAAGAAGCACCTCCAAGTTTCTTATATCTCAACAGCAGATCAGCTTGCGGACCTGCTTACAAAACCGCTGTCTAAAGCTAGGTTTCTTGATCTACGATTCAAACTCAAGGTGGTTCCCTCCTTTCGTTTGCGGGGAAGTGATAAGAAAATATCTTGAAGACCTATTCTTTAGCTGTCTGTTGTTGTTATCTGGTGTAAATATAATTTGTATTTTGTATCTGATTGTGCTTCCATCTTTATAGGGATTTAGTCTCCTGTACTTGTATATATAGACCTCTTTACATAGTAATGAGACATCATCAAATCACTTTATACCTTGATAACTTTATGTATAAGCGTTCATTTTTATCTATTAAATGCAGCTTTTATTTTATAAACTTAAATTTACCTTTAGAACGCACGCTATGTAGCTGAATTTTATAAGATGTAACTCCCACTGGGGGCGATCAGTGCCAATCTCTCAACATCACTCAAAATGTATTAGATTATATATATATATTTTTCGAAGTTTCTCAATTGTTATATTTGCTGCATTTAGTGAATTTTACTGGGATTGTTAAAGTTATACTTTTTAACAGCTCGTGTTTCTCTTTTAAATTTTTGTTATAAATACTTTTTTATTTATTATTAATGGTGTTGATTCATTTAGTTTAATAAATAATTATTTATTTATTATAATTATTTTTGTTATACATATTTTTTTAATCTTCTTATTAATTTATAACTATAAATAAATAATTATTTATTTAAAATTATTACAAAATTAAAAAAAAATAGTGGTGCGATTCTTTTCTAGATAGGAAAGTTACTTATATTTTACATTATATAAATAGAATTTTATAATATATTATGATAAGGCGAAATGTTCAAATAAACACCTACAACAACAACAATAACTAAGCCTTAGTCCTAAATAAGTTGGAGTCGACTATATAAATCCTCAACAAAATAAGCTCAAAAGACACCAAAAAAGATACTCCAGCCTTAGGCCCCTTCCAAGATACGGATAAACTATATAAATAGTAATTAAATACTTAATTTTTTTTCACTATTTAAATTATTTTTATGGCTAGAAATTTAAATAATACATAAATTATAATCTAGATAGCAATTAAACATTTAAATTTTTTGTTAGGCTATTTAAGTTTTTTTTTATTAAAATAAGACCAAATAAGTATAAATTTAACAGCAGCTATAATTTCCGTCAAATAATACTCTTTTTGATAAATATGAAACTCACTTTTTTTAGTTTTATTGAATAAAAATTAATACTTTAATATCACATATTTTATTATAATTGAATGATATTTATTGTGCACTGAAACTGTTATTATAGGTTGATATTACTATAATTATTATTATTTTATAATGCTATTATGAATTTTTCTAATATTATTTTGGTATTACCATAATTATTAATATTAATTAATTAATGTGCACCACCATAAAAAAAGAAATAGAAAATAAAAATAAAAATAGAAAAAAATATTAATTTGTTAATTAAAAAATAGAAACAAAAATAATTTGTTAATAAAAAATAGAAATAATTTTATAAATAGAAATAGAAATTAATAAAAGAAATTATTAATTTGTTAATACAAATTAATAAAATAATTTATTAATTTTTATTCAATAAAAACTAAAAGTGTGAGTCGGAGATTATAACTACTATTAAATTTGTGCTTATTTAACCTTATTTTAATAAAAAAAAATACTTAAATAGTCCAAAAAAAATTTAAATATTTAATTGCTACTTAGATTATAATTTAGGTGTCTATTGAAATCTTTAGCTGTTCTAGATCTACATCTGATATACCTGAATCTAGTAATAAATTAAAAAGTGTAGATTATAGTACAACAGTTCCACACTTATATTATAATCCAACAGGAACAATGAACCCTTTGGAACCAAACCCTAATTATAATCAACCTCAGAATATAGAACATTCACCTTCTCCACCTATGTCACCTACAGCTTCCTTCATGACAGGAAATGTAGAAAGCATAGATAGAGAATTAAATGTAATTAATAAAGAATTTAATTTTGATTATGATAAATTAAATAAAGAATTAACGGCAATTAAAAATAAAGATAAATTAGAAAATGTAATAAAAAAGGTAAAAGACTTTGAATCAGTTAAAGAAGAATATGTTGACTTTATAAAATATTATGAAGTCAATATGAAATTCTTTGATTGGTTTAAAAGAATTTATAGAGGAAAACTTAAATTAGAAAAATCAATAAATCCAGTGACTGTTAGGAATAAAAATACAGAATGGAAAGTAAAAGATAAAATCATACAAAGTGAACATCCACCTAAAACATCAAGTATATTTTTACATGGAGATAAAGAAATAAATATAGCACCATTTAAAATAATTTCTGAAGATGATCCTAATAGGAAAATCTTAGAACAAAATAATTTCAGTAATGCACATTTAGTAACTATAGGACAACAATTAAACAGAATAGAAGACACTATTAAAGAAAGTAAAATAGTAAAAATTGAAAAAGAAGTTAAAGATAAAAAACTTAAATCACATGTTTTTAAACCTTTCGAAGTTTCTAAAACAGGACAAAAGGAATTAAAAACTAAAGATTCAGATTTTGTTAAAGCAATTAAAGAACAATTAAGTAAAATTGAATCTTCTTCTGGGTCAAAACAGGTAGTACCAGAAACACCCCAGTTTTTAAATGTTTAAAATGTTCTTCTATTGTTGTTGAATATATTAAAACATCATCAATATAAACAATACAAAATTTAGTGTAAGGGTTAAAAATGTCATTCATCACTCTCTGAAACTCAGAGGGTGCATTCTTTAAACCAAAAGGCATAACATTCCATTCATACTGTCCAAATGGAACAGTGAATGCAGTCTTATACCTATCTTTAGGGTTAATCTGAATTTGCCAAAAACCAGATTTCATATCAAATTTACTAAAAATATTTGCTTTATATAATCTTCCTAATAAATCTTTTTTATTTGGAATAGGGTACCTAATCCATTTTAAAGCTTTATTCAAAGGTTTATAATTTATTACCAATCTAGGTGCACCTCTTTCTATTTCAGAAGCCTTGTTTACATAAAATGCAGCACAAGACCAAGGGCTTCTAGATTTAGTTATTAGTCCTTTATTTTCTAAATCATTTATTTCTTTTTTACAAAATTCAATTAAATCAGGCGCCATCTGAATGGGCCTAGCTTTAGTTGTAATAGACTTTTCATCAAAGCCTATTTCATAAGGTAAATCAACCATGTGTTGCTTCCTGTTCCAAAATGCATTTGGAATATCAGCACACAAATCTTTTTCTATTTGAGATTTTAATTTATCAATTTTATTTTGCGTAAATTTATTATTTAACTGTTCATTTATTTTTTGTAAATGATAGTTATTCTTTAAATTACAAAGTTGTTCAGACTTTGCTTTTATAAGTGCATTTATTTGTAATTCATTTATTGAATGTGCCTTTAAAAGATTTAAATTCCTCTTTTTAGGTTTTTCTAAAAATGGAAAAATTATCTTTTGTTTTCTAGCTTTAAAACTTATACTATTATCATTTACTGAATAAGGTGTTATTAAATTCATGAATGGCGTTCCTAAGATTACCATATGATGAATATTAGTTAAAATGAATATATTCTTTATTTCTAAATTATTATCTATAATTGATGCTTCTGCTTTACCAAGAATATTTAATTTAGATTTATTTGCTGCAGACAAACTTTCATTAGTTTCATGCCAAAATCTTTTTGGTACTAAACTAGGTTTAATGCAGTTTAAATCAGCTCCTGTATCAAATAATGCTATAGTTTCTATATTATAATTATCAGAAAATTTTAACTTTATTTTTATTAAATATTTTCTAGATGTTATTTCATGCAACATAAAAATTAAATTATCTGGAATTTTATCTTTACTAATTAAACTAATTTCATTATCAGTTTCTTTATCATTTATTTGTTCAATATCTTGTTCAGCTTCTTCATCAGAAGAAGAAGTTGAATTCATTAAGGATTTTATTATTTGTGAATCATGTTCTTGTTTGTTTTTTAATTCTTTTAATTCTAGTTTAATTTCTTTAATTTCCTTCTGTAAATCATTTATAGTTGGTTTATTTTTTATTGTTTTATTTTTATTTAATATTGTAGTTAAATCATATGTTTGTTTACTAGTGCTGGGCAACATAGAATGTTTAGGTTTATCATCTTCTAAAATTTTATTTAACATTTTTTCTTGAATTTTAGGGTCACTTATATATTTTATTACTTCTAAAATAGATTCCTGTTCTTTAGTTAAAACATTTAATGATTTACTATTGTTGTCAGAACTTGATTCTGATCCTATATCATCTATTTGATTTAGTTCTTCAGAATCTGAATAATCTTCAGAATCTGAATAATCTAAATATAATTCGTGAATTTTATTTATTATAGATTCTTCTAAATTTAATTCTTGTAATTTTTTATCAAATTTACAAAATCTTGATGTGTGTCCTTTTCTTCCACATTTATAACATGTTAAGTCTTTATATGATGTGAATTTTTTTATCTTTTTGTCTATAAGGTTCATATATATATATAAGAAGCTGATTATGTTATCTCACTAGACAAAAGTAGAAAAATCAGGATTTGATTTGTAGTTGGCACTTGATTCCAAAATTTTGAGATATCATATTATTGATGCAGACATGGTCTGAATTTGCGTTGGCTCCTTCGCTCAAACTCCAAACAGTTTTGACATGTACAGCTTAAATGACATCGTAGTCTTTTTCATATATTTAGTCTTTGCTTGTTTTAGAGAATGAATATAAAACATAATAAATATTTTATTTTATTTTTCATTTTCTTTGTTTAGATAATAATAATAATAATAAGAGAAGAAAAGAAACAAAAATATAAATAATTTGTTCCGATTTCTTTCCAATCTTATAAAAAAATTTCCTACCAATTTAGAAAAAGTTGAAAAATGAAAAAAAAAATGAAGATATAGTTTAGAAAGTTTTAATTTATGTTTTATCAATTTAAAAAAAATTATAAACTTTATTTTTTATATTTTAATTAGACAATAAAAACGAAAATATAAATTTTCTTTTTTTTTTCCTCTTTTCTATTGCACTGTAAATAACTCATGCTAAAAAACCCAACAAAGACTTACGACTTAATATTAAGGAGAATTTACAATAGGTTGGTGTTTACTAGAATTAAAAATTAAATCATCTTAAATTGAATTTCAAAAAAATTTAATATAAATATTATTAAATAACTTAAAATAATTAAATAATAAAAATTTTAAATTGAGTTGTGAAAGACTAAGAGTTGGCAATTCTTGGCCAGCGAGTGGAAGAATGTAGATAAATTATCAGTATATTTGATAAATTACTGAAAAAATTTATTATTGAAAATATATTTTATAAAAATATATTATTAGAATTATATTTTATTAAAAAAAGTTATATTATTGTGTTTGACAAAAATTATAAAATACTGATAAAATAAATTAAAAAAATATTAATTTATTTGATTACAACCTAATTTTATAAAAAAAAATTTACAGAGAAAGTTTAAGTAATATCTAAATTACCTTTATAATATTTATTTTTTATTTTATCATATCCTAAAATAAAGACATGATTATATTTTAATATGTGAATCCGTCAATTTTTTTTAGTGAAATATTTTTTATTACTCACTTTAAATAAAATATTTTACCAACTAATTAGTAAAGTTTAATGAGTTTAATATTTTATTTTATATAAATTATTTATAAATAAATATAATATTATTGGTTAATGAGAATTACATAATTAATTTTTTTTAATTTTTATACAACCAAACATTGTAAAACAAAAAGAGATTTAGTTTTGGGACGTTTTTGGAGAGCTGAATTAGGCCAATATCTTCCCCCTGAGAAAAAGAGATTATAGTTGATGGCTAATTGGCTTGTTATTTTCGGCAAGCAAGAAAGAAAATGTAACAGTTTCCACACCCAAAAAGTACCATAAAACCCAACAAAGCAAAACCTTTTTATAAGAGGGATTGTTAAGATATAGCCTTGCACCAAATTCTCAACCCAACAAACTAAAAAAAATTAAAATAATTATTAAAAAAAGGGTTAAAAAACACAAAGAAAAGCTACCAAAAAGGTCAACCATTTCTCTTCCACCATATCCACCACTCAACAAAAGCAAAAGAGAGCCTTATCCTTAAAAAGATCTTGGAGCAGTCACTCGTGAAGCTCGTGCCCTTCTTTAATTTACCTATTTACAAAAGCAAATCAATTCAACCACCAAAAGAGCCTGCAGGCCCTCTTTCTCATTCATTTTAATTTAAGCCTCAATCTCAAGAAACCCAATAAGAGAGATCACTTGTATCTCCCAGTCTCCACTCACTCTGTTGGTGCCAAAGTAGTGCAACTATTTTAGCCATTTCGTGGTGAAAATAAACAAGAAATCAAGAAGCTCTGCCAGGTAAACAATAATAAGTAAACTAAAACTAGTACTGCTACTACTACTGGCAGTAGTAGTTGTTGTGGTGGCAGCCATATTATATGTATTATCATATATGAACATTGTTTTTTGTTCTTTTAAGTACATTTTTCTAGGCTGCAGAAACCTGCAGGCCTCCCAAAAAAAGCCCCAAGATCAAGAAGGGACAACAGGAATCCTTTCATCGTAAAAATTGCTTCTCGTGAAACTAGTAAAGGCTGAGTAAGTGGGTAATTCCTCTAGCTCATCAAAGAAGTCATTTTCTTCCGATTTGGGTGTTGAAAATGTCATCAATCTAGGACAAGAGATTATAGGCTCTGCATCCAAGAGAATACCCAATGTGTCCTGATCTGTTTTTTCTGCAACTGGATTGTTATCTGTAAATGGGTCTTCTTGGCTAATCATCATTTCTTGAGAACAACTTAATGGGGATGATCGTAAGTAGTAAAAATCATGACTTTCATCGTCATTTTTATGGCTGATTTCCAGCTCCACAATGGGTTCATTCTGATTCTGATTCTCCTCTTCTTGTTCTTGTTTTGGAGTTGGAGGATGATCTTCAACAGTACTCGGTTGTGTTTGGTTTTGGGATTCTTTTGGTTGGTTTTGGTTTATGAGGTCGGTGGTGCTATGGGGATCAGGACCTGGGTGGTTATGGGTAGAGCTGTAGGTGATTATCAGAATTGAAGCATCTGTTCCGCATCTCTCCACTTGTTTCTTGGCGGAACAGCCCTTTGATGTGCTGCACCTGTAATAGCCTCTAAATAGAAAAAAAAAAAAAAAAAAGGCATGAAACCAATGAATGACAACTCTTAATGTTGTGTTCTGAAGACAAATCAAGGGTTAAAAGCTGTAATTAGCTTATAACAAGAAAATATAAAGAATTTAAGTTGATTTTGAAAGACTGCTCTTTGCCCAACAAAAAATTAAGAAGAATTCAAATAAACCTGGGATAAGGAGATCCTTTAATGGGTTTTTGCCCATATTTTCTCCATGACCAAAAATCAGAAGGAGGCCCTTCATTCTTTAATTTCCCAGCATTTGCTTCAATCTTTACTGTAACAACAGTCTTTTCAACTACCTTCCTACAAAAGCGTATGCAAAAGAAAATAAATTTTGATACAAAAAGAAAACCCCAAGAAAAGACTTCATTTCATTTCACATTATACCACTTTCTAGAAAGAAATTATACCAAAAGAAAAAAAATAAATTAGAAAAGGAAAAACAAGAAAAGAATGTACTTAAGAATCCACCCACCTTCTTTTGGAGGCCTGAGTTTCTGATTTGAGTTCTGAAGCTTTTGAGTCCAGTTCTAAAGAAGGAGAAGAACCATCCATGACTGCTTTTGTCTATTATAGCAGTGATTCTTTACAATCTTATGCTAAAAAGCTATAGATTAGACAGAGAAGATAATTGAGAAGATTTAACTTAAAGAGAAGTAAGTGAAAAATGAAAAGAATAGGATCAAGATCATACTCCAATTGATTAAGAGAGAGAAAAAAAAGGCAGTTAGGCAATAGATGACAAGAACAAGTTGCTTTCTTTCCTTTTCTTTTCACTCATCAAATATAAAGGCAATAAACAAGAACAAACTGTGAACATACATATAACCAGCACCACTCCCCACCTTGCAATAAAAAATAAAACCCACCCTCACAGTTGCAACATGAATGTGTATAGATATTTCACATGTGGCAAAAATTAAATTACAAAACATTGTTCCCACTCATCTTGTTGGCTAGACCAAAAAAAAAACTTAAAACTTTCCATACTCATCTTAATTAAGGTTTGACATGTGGATATTACTATTATGAATATGTCAAGTATGAAATTTTTATTTTATTTGACAGTGCAGACACACAGATGCCAACTTCCAAACACAATTAAAATGAGTTTTTTTTTTCTTGCTGGATTTGGTGGGGAGACCATGTCATTATTAATGTCTTTAATAACAAGCCATCTTTTTTATGGATGGAACTTGCAAAACTGTAGATGTTTTGATTTATATATCACATAATCCAAAGGTGGTTAATTTCACCCTCTGCTCGTCAAACTTACTAATATATTTTACTTGTGATTATTTATTATTTCAGAGTGAGAAACTGGTAGCATGTAATAGTTTATTTATATGATTCATTATATATATATATCTCAAGGATTCAACGTGTATAAAGTATCTAAAATATCAAAATAACTAAAGTATATAATATCTTGATAAATATATTATATTGAGTTCTAAAGATCATGATATAAACTAAAGCAATCTAGACGGATATATACAATTGTCTATTTAAATATTTTAAAAAATGAATATGAAAATAATTTTATTTGTCCATATATTTTTATCTAGAAGATAAATTTAAAATTTATTATAGTTAAAATTTATATTTATGATTTAAATATAGTGATAACTCCAGAAGATATCTTAATTACTGTAAACTATTTAAAGAATGATTTTAAAATGAAGGATCTTGAAAGAACATAATTTTATCTTGGATTTCAAGTTGAGTATTTGTCAAATGAAATTCTTGTCCATCAAATATTATATATCAAACTTGAAATAATTTTATATAAATAAATCTTATCCATCATGTACTCCAATAGTTATTCATTCTCTTGATATAAAAAGAGATTATTTTCATCCACAAAAAGATAATAAAGAGATTCTTGATCCTGAAATATCATATATCAGTGTAATATGGTAGTTTAATATCTTGATAATAATAAAAAAATTAGATATTATTTTTGCAGTTAACTTATTTACAAAATTTAGTTCTACACTAACTATAAATCATTGAAATAGAGTGAAACATGTTCTATGCTATCTATGTGGCACATCTGATATGAGTTACATCTACACATATAATAATATTACTATTTTATGGCTATATATAAAGTATACAATCGCTGCTATTTCATTCCTTCATTCAGAGATATTAGTCATTCATGAAGCTAATTGTGAATGTATATATTTAATAACCATAATCAAATATATTAGAGGAGCTTGTGGATTAACTATAGAAATCAACAAACCAGCTATATTGCATGAAGATAATCCATCATGGATTGCACAAATTGATGGAGGCTGCACAAGGATAACAGAATTGAACATAATCACCAAAGGTCTCTTATACACATGAAAGAATGAAAAAATAAAAAGTCGATATTTGCAAAGTTCGTTCAAACAAAAATTCAGCAGAGTCATTCACAAAGACACTACAGACATTAGTCCTCAAAAAATATGTATACAATGTTATGATACGTTCACTTAAAATATTTTATTTGAATATATTTTTGAAGAAAAATTACTTATAAATACTGTATTTTTTTTCTTTGTTAAATTTTTATCCTACTGAATTTTTATTAGCAAGATTTTAATAAGACATGTTCATAGAGATAGTCATAAAAAAAATATTTTGAGATATGTGGATGACTACTTAATTAGATTAATCTTATCCTATCAGAGTGCTGATTAATTTTATTCTATTCAGATTGGAATTAACTTTATAATCTTTTATTCTTATCAAAAGTCTATTTACATCACTATATATATTCTATTATGAGCGATATATTTTACACAATTTATAATAAAAAAATTTCATTTTTTTCTCTACATATTTCCTCATTTATTTTATTTATAATTAATTAATTTATTTAAATAAACTATAATTTGAGTTTATCTATTAGAGACCGGGAGTAACAAAAATAAAATAAAGGTTCAGGCCTGCCAAATAAGCAGCGTAAGACAGAATTCATTAAAAAAGAGTGATAGAATTCTGATTTGAGTCTCTGTCTCTCAAGTTGCTAGACATCTCAGCTGACAGAGCATTTGGATAATTGGATTGGTATTATTATTTATTAGATTCATTCTTGACCAGCTGCCAATATTTAAAACTTTAATTATCAATTATTAAAAATATTATTTTTTTAATATATCACGTATGCTTTTAAATTTCGAAGTATTAAAAACTAGATTTCAAAGGATCATCTAATTGTTAATTTCATCAATTAGTGCTTTTTATTTTAATTTGATTTATTTTAAATTTAAATACTCATTTGATTTTTATTTTATTTTTTAAAAAGACCAAAATTTTCCAAAAAAAAAAAAGAGAAAGGCTGAATTAATTTGTTGGTTGCATTGGAACACTTTCATATTATTCAATTTTTTTTTTCAGAAATTAATGACAAAAGGAGAGAGATTTTTTAAAATGATAAATAAATAAAAAATCATTATTTATTGTTGTTATTCTATTTAAAATATATTAATAAAGGATAAAGATAGCATCACGTTAAGTTCTAATATGATTTTATAAAATAAGTTACAATTTTTTTTTAAAATTCTATTTCTCTAGGAAATAATTTTAGATTTTTTTTGAACCATAATTTTAGATTTATTTAGGAAAACTTACACTCTATAGCACACTTTTTAACTTTTTTTAAAAACATCCTAATTTTTTAGTATATTTTTGATATATTAAATATATATTAAATATATACTTTTAAAAATTAAATATACCTTTAATATACCAAATTTATACTAAAAATATATTTCTAAAAATAATATTTTTAAAATTAAAAGTTAAAAAAGGATATTTTTAAAATTAAAATTAAAAAAAATATTTTTAAAAATATTTTTATTTTTTAGGATATTTTTAAAAAAACCCCATTTATTTATATGCCAAGATATATAGAGAAATAATAAAGTAACAAAGTTGATAAGTATCCTCTTATCATTACGGGAGAGTATGATTCGGTCCAATTTAAAGATACGTAAATGGCCAACCATCTCAAAAGTTGTAACTTTTAAAAATACCATATTCATAACCATTCTATAAATAAAAATCTGCATATTATTTTGCTTGAAATTCTCCGAATAGTTCGATTCAAAAATTCAATATTTTTAATATTAGGTTCCATTAACCAAAATTTTTCTAACTAAAATTTTACTAACTAAAATTTTTATATAATAAAAGTATATCATAAGAAAATACAAAAAAAAATGTATAAAAACTTAAATATGTAAATATTTTTTAAATTACTGATGAAATAATCAGTTTCTATTTTTTTAAAGTTTAAGTTCGTAACATGTTATCGAACACTAATAAAAATAGGGATTTTTTAAAAATACCTTAAAAAATAAAAGTATTTCTTTTCCTTTTTAATTTTAAAAATATCTTTTTTTTTTATTTTTAATTTTAAAAATACCCTTTTCAGAGATATATCTTTAATATATATTTAGTATATTAAAGATATATTTAATTTTTAAAAATATATATTGAGTTTACATTTGGTACATCAAAAATATACAAAAAAAAATATAAGATATAGTTAAAAAAAGTTTAAAAATGTGTTATACAATATAATTTTCTCATAAAAAATATAGGATGATATAACTTTTAATACAATTAAAAATATAGATTTAACTTTTGACTTATATAAGTTATATATATTTATTCATGTATTTGTTTAATAGTTTTATCAATATGTTTTTGTATTTTAAAAATTAATCATAATTAAATAAATAAATAAACATTTATATGTATAGCTATAACTAGATACTGCAAAATTTTATATTAATTATTAAATATGTAACAATGCTAATTATATCTCACAAATTATATATGATTAATACAATTAAATTATTAAAATATTAGTTTTTAAAGGTTATTGCATTTACTATATCCTTTATATTAATAAAATTAAATTAAGAAACAAGAAAATAATTATTATTTTAATTATGAAATTTAACATAATTTAAGTTGGTTCAAAATAGTTTTAATGCGAATATAGTTTAAAATATATAATAATAATATATTATAAAATTCAATATAAATCAATTTAAAAAAGTTAAAGATCAACCATATCTTTTAATTCTAAATATTTCAATCTAATTATTTGAACTAATTCAAAAATTTTCAAGATTATACTCAATCATATTTATCATATGTTATTGTCAAAACATAAGATTACTCTATGGCTTATTGTAGTCTGGTTCAATCTAAAAATTTAAAAAAATTTAGAACTGAATTAAAATTTAGAAATTTTCAAATTATTATAATTGCAACCGAATCATATATATAAAATATTTATATTGTATTATTTTAAAAAAATTAAAATAATACAATTAGAATATTCGGTTTTAACTAAACGGTTACAGTTCAAAATAAATATAGAAATTCAGAAATTTAAAATTAATTTTATTTCAAATTTAAGAAGTAAAATAATATTTAATTGTTTTAGCAATATAAAATATTTAATTCATTCATAATTCATTTGTTGTTATTCATATTCATAAAAAATTATATCAATATTATTTATATTTACTACCATTACTCATCAATATTAATTATTATTAATATTCACATTCATTATTATTATTAAAAACTACTAATATTATTATATTGAGTTTTTTAATCAATACAAATTATTATAATTAGTATTAATTATTATCACTGGTATTCGTGATAGCAATTATTCATATAAACATATTAATAAATTATATTTAGTTATAAATGATAAATTAATAACTATATATTTTAATTACTTTAATTATATATAATTTAACCTATATTTTTTTTATTAAAATTATACTTTATTTTGAAATTAAATTAGAAAAATAATTATTTAATTGTATTTTTATTTACTTATATTTGAGTTAATACTCATAAAATTCATATTATGAATTGAAATAAAATATTTCTTATAGTTTAAAAATAAGCATTATAAATATATCTATATATATATTCATAGAAAATTGAAATTTTCAAAATAAATATGTAAGAAGATATAATATAAATTAATAAAATAATAATAATAATAAATTGATTATCATTTTGATTTTTTAGTTTGGTATGGTATAATTATTGGTTCGGATATAGTTTAATATTTATAATCATCCTATATTATAATAAATTGATATAGTTTGATTTAAAAAAATTAAAAAAATTAACAAATCTTTTTAATTCTAAATATTTTAATTTGATTATTAAAATGGTTTGCATACTTTTTAAATATACAAATTCATACATTACAAGCATAACAATAATCTATATCATAGTCAAAGTTAAGTATGTACACGTACCATGCTTGGGCCTCGGGATAAGACAAAGGCCAAGGAAAAAAATAAATAAGTGAAAAGTGTAAAGATAAATTTTTATTAATACTGATTTTTCTTTTCTTTTTTAAATAATTGCACATAATTGAGTACTTGAATAAATAACCATTAAATTTTATATTTATTACAAATAAGAAATTATTATTAAAACTAAAATCTAGCCATGCATTACAATTTATTTCTTAAATAATTTTTACAAATATAATTACGATAATTTTTTGTCAATATTGAACAATTAATATTAGAGTATGGGGATACTTCTAGTGATGACTTTTAAAGAAATTTATTAAAAATTTTAAATTTATTAAAATGTCATCATATGATGATGATTGTGAAAATGGTATAATTATAACAACAATTATATACATTAAGATACAACTTTAACGGTAAATACATATTTTTAAGAAATTTATTATCAAATCTCCTCTCCCCATACTAATTATTAAAATATAAAATATAAAAAACAAAATATAATATCTAAAAATTATTAATTTGAAATACAATTTATTGACTTGGATTTTAAAATTAAGTTTTTATTTATATTCTTTCACTATTATTTGGAAGAAAGAAAAGTAACAAGGGAATAGAAATAAATAGTCAAATTATTATTCTTGTATATTATGAGACTGATATTTTTTAATTTTAGTTAGCCGTTATTATATAATTTTATTTTGAAATTTCATCTCTAGAAATTATTAGATATTCCAATTAATATTTTTGAATTTACTGAAAGTCTAATAGAGGTTAAAATATAATTAATTGCAGATAATTATAGAAAACAAAGAATAAAGTCTCCCAATATTTAATATTTCTTACCAAATTTACAATAACTTTAAATTATTTGAAAAGCTCCAACATTAAATGAAATCTCCACTCCGATAATCAAACAACGCCTAAATTTATAAAAGAGTTTGTTCGTGGCATTGACTTGCATCCTGATAAGATTGTAGTTTATATACCCACGGAATGTCTCCAGAAAGGCAATAACGAGCAATCTTCATCATCCAGGATGTAATGTGGGACCCCTTGTTAAGTTAACCCCACCTAACCGGAAAGAATATACGATTGGCTGATTTTTTTATTTTTTATTTTTTATTTTTATTTTTATCAGAGATTGGCTGATTCTTTCTTAGACGTAGACAAAGATAAGTACATTAAAATTACAGGCGACCTCTTCAAAAACTAATTAGATTTTTTATTACGGTGTTTTGATTTTATAATTTTCTTAAATGGGCAAAATATCAAGCAAAAATAAAAATAAACATTTTTTTTGTGAATATCTAATATACCCTTGATATATAGTTCAATAATTAGAGCGTGATAACATTTACGTACAATTTAGTTAATTTAAATTTAAAATTGTATATCAAATTTACCACCACATTGTTTTTTGTATTAGAAATAAAAAAAAATATTATTTTTATAAAGTTCAAATATTAAGAAT
Source organism: Garcia nutans (assembly GCA_947685225.1). NCBI lineage: Eukaryota > Viridiplantae > Streptophyta > Magnoliopsida > Malpighiales > Euphorbiaceae > Garcia > Garcia nutans. Next base: position 9,142,112 of record CANTUV010000010.1, on the reverse strand, counting down.
TGATTTCTCGAAAATTTGAAAAAATTAAAGGATACTAACTTGGAAAATGAATTTGAGTTTTTTGACTAGTTCGTCTAATGCATGCTCGAATACATCACCTAAATGGAGAAATAGGCAAATTTCCAGTTAAAAAAAAGGGTATAATCGGAGGAAGAAAGCAAATTTCCAAATAATCAATAAAACTAAAGAGAAAGAACATCATAAGAGAATGACGGAAGATGAAAAATATATACTTACTTAAAATTGCAAATAAAAAATAATCAATCTCGTTGACTCTACAATATTATATAAGGCATAATTGTAGATAGTAGGAAATTAATTAGTTTTTTTATATAATTATAAATAATTAATTTGTTGACGTCACTTCCTACTAGAAACGTATTTCCACTAAAATTATGTTTTCCGGCCAACCTATTTGTTATTCCTTTAACATTTATTGCTGAAAATTTTCTGTTGTATTGAAATATTCATCCGTCTAATTGAGAGGACAACATTATTCTCACTGTTTTAAATTCTTTTTTGCATTCTTATTAATTTTTTAAGTATCTAATATTTAGTTATAAACAAATTTTAATTATATTTGTACAAATATTTGTATAAATATTTTAACTATTTATAATAATATTCTTTAATATTTATATATTTTTTAAGCCATGGGTAAACATGATATATATATATATATATATATATATAACAAAAAGAACTATTTCATAGTTGATTATGAAACTGTAAATCTTAAGTAATTGCTTGCTTTCTCAATATGAAGAACTGCTTCTAAATTTATAATGTTGTATTTTGACCAAAATCTATGCCCAAAATAATAATAATAATAATAAGAGTCATATGAAACGTACCTAAAAAAATAATTAATAATAATAAAGATAAAAATATCAACATGATGATAAAATCAATCATAAAACAGCGCGTTTTGTTTTTTTGTTTTTTGTTTTTTTTTTCAAAGAAAGTATATATATATATATATATCCCAAATAGTAATTAAATAATAAAAATGCATGGGGCATATATAATGAATGAAAGACCAAGTCTCATGTCAACTCACTTAAGGCAATGGACGTGACAACCACTTTATAAAATTAAATTCCACGAGCCATTAATTTGCAGAGCTATATCGACTTCCATTTCATGCTCCTTGCTTATAATGTAATCCTAAACAATTTGATCGATTTCAAGCCAAAGTTAATATTATGGGTTGGCAACAGAAAGCGAAGGAGCTCTTTGCAAGTTTCTCAGAACCATTTCAACTTTTCACAATTACACTTCTTAGCATCTTAATCCCTCTTTCCTTTCTTCTCCTTGCTAGGCTCTCTTGTTACAGTTATTTATTGAGTATTTCTTCTGATCTTACAAACCCACCTTCTAATTCTTTTGTTTTCGCTTTGTTCTTATACACAAATCCAGCCATTTTATATTTTCTTGTTTCTATTTTTAGCATAGCCACTCTTCTGCATGGCTTAACAGGTAAAATTACCCTTTTAACTGAATCACCGAGTGAAATTCACAGACCACGTTTATTTACTGCTTGGATTTTACTATGTACTTTACAAGTATGTGTTGGGTTAGGAATTGAAGGAAGCATATCAGCTGGAATTGATGGGTACAATTTGAATATGGAAAGGAGTTTGTTAAGTAGAGTTATATTTTTCTTGGGTTTGCACGAGACTATGCTTTATTGGTGTAGAACTGTGGTTAAACCAGTGGTTGATGATACAATTTTTGGGGTGGCTAGAGAAGAAAAATGGGTTCATAAGGTGGCTATGGCTGTGAGTGTTGGTGGTTTGTGGTGGTGGAGATTGAGAGATGAGGTTGAGTCTTTGGTAACAGTGGCGGAGTCAAAGAAAGAGCTGGCGGTGGGTATTAGCCTGGCTGACTTGCTTGGTTGGTGGCTTTATTACGTTACTGTAACAATTGGTATGGTAAGAATTGTGAAAGGTCTAATTTGGGTTATAACGATTTTGATTTGTAGGACAAGGGTGAGAAGTAATTATTCTTGCGACTCTCTTGGAAATGAGGATAAGGTTTAAACGATAGACTGAGTTTATGTAAAAATTTCTTAAATTCGAATAATTATCTCTATACATTTTCTTTTTTCTTTTTTTTTTCAAAGAGTTGTATTTATTTTTTTGGTCAATGCCAACAATATTGTTCTACTTTCTTTAATTACTGTAATTAAACTTGTACCAGTAAGGTTGTTTTTTTAATTTACGGTGAATTATATTAAAACACATTATGAAATTTAATTAGGCACTTCTTTGTGATTTAATTAAAAAAATTGATTATTTGTTTATAAAAATATTATATATTACACCTTGTAAATTAACTTTGGTCTAAATAAGTTATATAAGACTAAAATTTTAAACATTGTTTAAGTTAATTTATAACACAATAGATAACGTGCTACTAATCAACCATGAAAACGCCTTTGTTTTTGCAGTTGCTAGTTGCAGTTTGCAAAAAATTAATATTAAAAAATGAAAATGGCGTGCCCTTTTTTCAACTGGCCAATAAAATGGCAAAGGATATCGTTTAAGGCCAAAAATTTATATGACAAAATAAAAATCTAACGTTTAGGCATAAATATCAAATTTTTGTTTCCCTACTTTCTCAGAAAAAAAAAATATTGTTTCCTTCGATCGTGCGGCCGAGAGGTTAGTGTCTGCATATGCTACTTGTTTTTTCTTCCGAATTGATGAGTTTTGTTCTGCTGAACATTTTTTTTACCAGAAAAAAAGGCTTTTTAAATATATAAATTACTATTTTAATTAAGTATTAATAATTTGATCTAAAATGATTTTTTAATGAATTTAACATGTTTTATTCTAGTCATTAAACTTCCAAAATAAAAATATTAAACTTTTTTATAATATTTTTAAAATAATACTATTGAAAAAGTTAATTTTAATACTCAATGCAAAGAAAAAAAGGAAAAAACCGATATATTGAAGCAATAAGAAATAGGCACAGAATTGTTAAGGATTTGAAAAAGAAAGCAAAGCAAAAGGCCGCAGAGCTGCTGATTTAGAAGACGAAGTCACAACTCTACAACATAATACAATGGGCTCTCGCTTTCCATGCTATGATGGCCCAAACTGAGTCAAACTTCAAAAAATCCCCTTGTATTTGTTTAAATATTTATATATTTATCATCACTGTTAATTTTTTGGTTCAAATTAATGTCTAGAATTCAGAAATTATATATTTTAAGATTATGCTTTCAATTGTGACAAATAATATTACGATTCTAATCTAATCCTTCCTCTTTTTTAATATGAACTATTCAAAAAAATATCTTGGTCAATGGCTGAAAATCAACCTCTCCATATTGGCCAGGCATTAGAACCCAGGTTATTAAATTTTTATTTTTTTTTTCTTTCATTAAGCATACCATTACCTAGTTTCTTTTTTTCCAAATAATTTTATATTTGTCTAATTTTATTTGTCCAAACTTATATATGTTACAATTTTAAAAAAATAAAATAAAATAAAAAAACAGTTGTAGGTTTGATATCATCTTCATTTGGATTTTAGCCACTTTGTTTCAATACTGATGACACCTTAGAATTATTTTAAACCAAGCAGGCCGCTGATGGTTATTTTAAAATGTCAACGTCATTGTCACAATCCTTTTTGTATAAATTTATTTTTGTTACATACTTCGGATTTCTCTATGATTAAGTGATGAACAGAACAAAGTGGGATTTCTACCGGTGATATATATTAATTAGCTAAATAATAAAACCATATTGTCTCACTTGCGTGTAAATTTGCCGATTAGCTTCTGTTCTGAGATGGCAAGTGCTTTGTTCTCTTTCAGTCCATTCGACTTCGCTGGCATCCAAGGCGATTATATTCCTCTTGATGAAGATTATGAGAGACAGCAAGTCACTATGAAAGAAAAACATGATCTCCTTTTTTCAATGGATGAATTGGACCTAGTTTATCCTCTTTGTTCTGAATATGTTACTTATAAAGATCAACAGTAGCCACCGCCGCCTCAGAAGTCTAATTGTTTGACATTAGATACTCATTTTGGTTCTTGTTTTGCAGCACCAGTACAACCTATGCAGGAAATAAAGAAATCTGAGAATATTCCGAAACACATTAAGGAAACTTCGTACCCATTTGGTATTTCCTCATCTTTGGAGCTTCTCAACAATTATGGAAGTGGTATTAAGCAATTGAACTTGAATCAGAACCAATTCAACAATGTAAGCAACGAAAATTTTTTAGGGGCTAGAAACAAATTATCTACTGAGGAGATTATGAGAGTAGCTGGAACAAGATACATACAATTTTCTGATCAAAGGTATGGAGATTTCTCTATGCTTATGCATCCTTTTGGCTATGCTCTCTCAGGCCTTTCTGAAGAAGAAACAAGGGATGCAGAACTTGCTTACCTTCTTTTCGCTGCTGCGGAGAAAGTAGGCTACCAACAATTTGATCGTGCTAGTAGATTACTCTCCCTCTGCGAATGGATTGCATCTGAGCGAGCCAATCCAGTTCAGAGAGTTATCTTTTATTTCGCGGAAGCTCTTCGCGAAAGGATTGATAAGGCTACTGGAAGGTTCGCGCCTAAAGATCAGAGAAATATTAAATGTGATGGTCCTAATGGGTTTAAGTACTGATCTTGCTTTCCATCAGAAAGTTCCATTAAATCAAATTACACAACTCACATCAATCTAAGCTATTATTGAAAATATTGGATCAGCGCTAAAGCTCCATGTGATTGATCTTGAAATCAGAAGTGGTGTTCAATGGACAGCAATGATGCAAGCTCTAGCAGAACGTAAACAGCGCCCGATTGAACATCTTAAGGTAACTGCAGTTTGTCCAGCTGAAAAGCAGAAGAAGACAGAGGAAACGGGTAGGAGCTTAGATAGTTTTGCCAAGTCGATGAACTTTCCTTTCACATTCAAGGCAGTTTATATAACAAATGTGAGTGATATCAAGGATGACTTATTGGAAATTGCTGCAGAAGAATCCCTGGTTGTTGTTTCTAACTTGATTCTCAGGTCCTTAATCTCAAGGACTGATTGCTTGGAAAATTTAATGAGAGTGATTAAAAATCTTAACCCATTAATAATGATTGTTACTGAAGTTGAAGCAAGTCACAATTCGCCTATATTTGTGAATCGTTTCATTGAAACATTATTCTTTTACAATGCATACTTTGATTGCCTAGAGACCTGCATGGATAGGAACCTTGAGCAAAAATCAATAATTGAAACAATACTTTCTCACGGGATAAGAGAAATTGTGGCATTGGAAGATGATGAAAGGATTGCTAGAAGTGTGAAGATTGATGTGTGGAGGGCATTTTTCTCAAGATTTAGAATGACAGAGATAGGATTTAGTGAGTCGTCTTCGTACCAAGCTAGCTTGGTTCCTAAACAATTTGCTAGTGGGAATTCATGGACTTTTGACAGGAACGGTAAGTGTTTACTTGTTGGGTGGGAGGGAACGCCGTTGCACTCCATTTCAGCTTGGAAGTTCTCTAGAGAGAGATTGGGGGGGGGGGGGGGGGGGGGGCGGTGGTTTGAAATTAAACCTCTAATGTATGTTAATTGACTCTTTTAAGCTTAGCTTTGATTTCTAAATTTTTTTGACCTGAATAAAAATAATTTGATTCATATTTGAAATGGGATCATCAATATTTCTCAGTTCTCTTACACGTAACATATTTTAGATTTGTTACGCCATATAAAATGGTTGCAAGTTTATACCAAATGAATGAAGTATAGCAACAGAATCAATTCAAAACAGAGTCTAATAAAAAATCCTTTTACTTGTAAAAAATAACTCCAGTTTTATAAAAAGAAATATAAGAATTTATTTCTCACCTTTATTCGTATGGACTTATTTTTTATTTTCTATTTTTCATCCAAAAATTAGTTAGAAAATGAAAATTAGAAAAATTAGAAAATTAAAAAGAAAAATAAAAAATAATGGAAATGAAAAATATTTTGTACAACTAAGTAGTTCCTGAGTTATGTCTAAAAGAAAATTGGAAAAATTATATTATATATTAAGTATGTTTTAAATTAAAAGTAATTGGATATTTTTAAAAATCTTTTTTAATTTTTTAATATTTTCGAAAACAACCAAAGAAAATTTGCTTTTGTTCGTCCCCCGTTATATTGACTTGAATTTTTTTTAGCTCATGACAGACGGCCCTTTTTCTTGTTGGGCTACATCATTTGCCGAAGCCGCCCATGAGACTCCAGGCCCAAGGTATAGTTTTTTTTTTTTCTGAACTGGAAGGCATAGTTTAGTCGTTCTGGGCGGAGCGCAATTATACAAAGCGTGAGCCACGTCATCTAGGTGACACGTGTCAATGAAATGTCCGAAAATCATTAATTCTGCTTCTTCTTCCTTTGCCTCTCTTTTCCATTGAGTCGCAATGCAAAGCAGAGCACAGTAGCTATGGTGACGAAATCAAGCGACTCTGCCTCTAAGCTCAAAGTTAGTTCTTATCTGTAACTTTCTTTTTTTTAAAAAAAAAAAGTTTTCTTTGTTACCTGGACATTTTTTTCGCCATCCTTTATTCGCACTTTCCTATTTTTCTTTTTTTTTAAGTAAGATACTTTGGGCCAGAATTAATCATAATTCAATGTTCTTATTTTAATTATCATGCAGATAAGTTTAGATTCTGGATCTAATGTGGTTCTGAGCGTTTGGGATATGTGATGTTTATTGAGGACTGAAAATTGCTGACATGAATTTATTGTACGAAAGCCCTGTCTGTATGCTAATATATTTCAGGGAAAAAAATTATGTTTTTTTGTTTCCTAAGATGTATTCCATGTAATAAATAACTGTACAGAATTGATTGATCACATAATTTTATGTACTATTGCTTAAATACGTTGGTATTTGTTATTACCCTTCATAGAAATTTCATGGAGAACAGTCAAATGAGGGTATTGGAAACCTACCATGTAAGACGAATCAGCTGAAAAGGCAAATTCAGGCAGAGAGAATTATTTCTATCAAGGTAAGTACCCTTTTTTTTTAATGTTTGCTTTTATAATCATAAATATGACATTGATCCACAATGCTACTCTCTTATGAATGAAAGCTTGCAATATAGTCGATAATTAAGAAACCAATGCTTAAATGTTGTACAGGAAAAAGTTGAAATGAACAGGAGGAAATTAGAACTTAATATTTCTAAACTTATATTATCGGCTACATCAAGGATTGCTACCATGAATCTTTCAAGACTTGGAAGCCCTCTCTGCAAGTATAGTGGATTTGTACTAGGATCAGGGGATAAGGATTATATTAATGGTCATGAAGTTATTCCCTCGACAAGCACAAAGCTTCCTTTCATTGAGAAGATATCGCCATATACTACCTCGATATTTTTAGACAGGTATGACTAATTGACAATCACAGATGTTCCTCTTTATCATGTATTTAACATATCACATGGTGAGGAGGCCATTGTGCATCCATGTCAAGTTCACTTCCATTCATAACAAAAAAAATCCATCTTAATCTTGAATGTTTTAAACTTCATGCTGGAGAAATAATGAAAAGTGTGTTCTGATGTATATGTTTCTTCTCTCGTATCAATTCATTTGAAAATCTAGTTTTGCTATTATATCTTAATCATGCCTTACACAGCACAGGAATCAGAGAATGGCTGAAGACCAGTCAGTGGTTGGAAGGAGACGCATATACTATGATTAACAAGGCAGCGAAGCACTTATCTGTATTGATAGTGAAGAAGACGTTGAAGAACCTGAGGAAGAGAAACATGACTTTTCTGAGGGTGAAGATCGCATTCTATGGTATGTTAAACTTACTATGTTCAGATAGCATATCTACACTCAGAAAAAATATACTCCCTCTGTCCCAAATAAATAAGCTCACTTTCCTTTTTCGTTCGTCTCAAATTATAGTCCACTTATCATTTTAATAAGTTAGTTGGCATATTAAATTTCTATAATATCCCTATTTAATACTATTTATTAAATAATATAAAAAATATATACAAATAAAAATAATTAATTTTTCTTAATATTTATGGAATGAGAAGTAAGCATATCTTTATGGGACGGAGAGAGTATTTATTTATTTTATGGAAAAAAAATACATTGTTAAAACAGTATAATGACTTCCCTAATTCATGAGATTGAATTCCAGTTATTTTAGCCTTTCTGTTTTTCTTTTTCTCCCTTCTTTTCATCCTTACATTTTCAAGACAAGCTTAAACTGTGATATTGTACAAAATTGCATTGCACTCCTCTCAGCAAATATGCTCAATTAAAAGAAAGATCAAACTGAAAAACAAGATAGAAGAAGTTTGCAAAAGCTAATGTTGTTGGCAGATTTATTCCTGCTTTCTTAATCTTCTAGGTTATGATAATAATTGTTCATCAGATAGCATTAGGGACATATATGAACTTGCTGCTTTTTTTCCCTTAAGTTCTAGGCACTCACAGCATTTATTTATAGGAAAAGGAGGCAGGCTGGCAGTAAGCATGAATTTTTATTTGGCCTGTTCTCCATGGCACCTTGATTGGTAAACATTAGCATCAGTTAAAATTACTTCATGATGTATCTTTTGAATTTGACAGGATGGTCTTTCAGGAACACGGATTGGCTGAGGAAGTCTTAAACATTGTTAGCCAATTTATTGGAGTCTCCACATCAGAAATTCAGGTATTAATATTTTTCTACTTGGAAGTATTTTCATTATTCTTCACTTGTAATTTGGGTTAATTGAAAATGCAATTCCTACTCTTTACTGCTGAGTGATGTATTGTGTTTGAGATTTGCAGGAGAGGTGCAGCGTGCTCAAGGAAAATTTTGATGAGGAACAAAATAACAAAGATTCTGGAGACTCAGCGTCTGAGAAGGGCATCTCTCTTGACAAAAGCCTAAGTGCTGCTTTAGATTCTTTTGATAACCTATTTTGTCGTCGTTGTTTGGTACATGGACTGACAATTTCTGGCCTTTCATTAATTGTTAAATAACAATTATGAGTATGACAGTGTCTGACATAGTCTTTGAATTACTTCAACATTGATGTTTATCTGCTTGTATCTATCAAACAGGTATTTGACTGCTGCCTACATGGTTGTTCGCAAACGTTGATCAATCCCGTAAGTAGAAATTTTCATTATACACTCTCTACTTATTATAACTTATTATGCTGGTTATTCTTTTCCATCTAATAGAGGGCTTTGGTCGGCAGAGTGAAGAGCAGCCTTATTGTTCTGAATACGAAGATGACAGAAAACCTTGCGGCGACCAATGTTGCCTAAGGGTATTTTCGAATCTATTCTTTTAGATGATCGTTCTTCTTTTCTGCTTCTTTCTCTTCTTCTTTTATTCCAAGCTATGTACATATGCAGAATTTTATTTTTCCTGGTCAAGTATATCTCAATCTAACAAGATTGGGACTTAGAATCAAAAGAACTATTGCACTGGATAAGCTGTTACGAATATGTGTCAAAATTATTATAAATTGCAGATCATAGCTGTAAGAATGTGGAATTCTATTTTCTGTTGTCATGTTCTTTTTTGGTTTCTTTGGCATACTATAGGTTTGTTCTGTACTTGTGAAGCTAATTTGTCTCTCAAGTGCTACTTTTTTACATGACTTGCACGCTGTTTTGTGCCAATAATTAATTATTTCTCTTTACATTTTGTGTCTAATGTGTATAGTTACATTTCACTAATGCCATTGGATGTATTTGTTGCACCCTGGAACTTTGGTGAATAATTTGACATTTTTACTGTAGTATGCCACTCGTGCTGCATCAGCTCTATATTTTCATTCGAAAGTCTGCCATTGTTCTATCCAAATTGAGAATCTATTACTTATGCCAAAGCCTTGCAGTTGAGAGTTGCTGAAGACTTGCCAAAAGGTTCAGTTAATAGCTGCAGCATTAGAAGGGTTAAGATTCACTGCAGTCACCTCAAATGCAGTAGCACCAATTAATGCCAATGATGGTGCGGATCTAACAAAAGATGATAGATGTTTTTCTGAGAAAGAGATATCTGTTACTTCAGAAGCTGTTTGTCACTCAGAACTTGTTTCTGTAGCTCCATATTTGGATATACCTGCTATGATGTTACCCAATCAAGAACACATCAGAAAACGTAAAGTGTCACAGGATTCAAGTATACCTCTTGATGACTGCATGGTTCCTTTCGATCTCCAAGATTGTTCTAGTAAGAAGCAAAAGAAACTATTGACTCTGGATGTAGGAACTAAGGATGTTGAAGATATCTCAAATCTTCATGACATAACTGGTACTAAATGTACAATGCATAAAAGTGAACTTCAGTTGACTGCTATAGGCACACCAAATGATCCCAGTGAACATGAATCAAAAAATTTTGTTTTTTCTGGCATTAAAGAGGCAACTAGGGATGAAGCCGATGATATCACTAAAGTTCCAGAATTGAATCTGTCATCCTTAACAAAAAGACGCCCGAGAGGTGTATTAAGCAAGTGTGAGTGGAAACCTATTGATAAAGAATTATATTTGAAGGGAGTGGAGATATTTGGAAAAAACAGGTATTGTGATTTCCATATAGTTTAAATAAATTGTTTACCTCTGTGTGTTGATTGATTTCATTTATTTTCAATTACAAACATCTTCATTATGTTATTGAATTCCAGCAATGACTTGGAAGTCTATGAGTGGTACTTCTTTACCTACCCGAATAGGTTAAACCTCTAACACCAAGCATTATATACTCACTGACCATGTAATAAGCAATTTAGTGAAGTAAAATCTTAACAAATCTCACTAGAAGATCACGATGCTGGTTCTGGAAGAAAATATTTTTAACACAATGTTTTCTTATTAAAACTTAAATTGGTCCTGAATCCCTACCTATACTGATTTCCTTCGCATTGCACGCCTAAGAAGCATCCCTTGCAAATTCTTAAACTGTGAAGGTGAAATAGAAAGAAGTTGAGAATAGTAGCATGAGTGAGAAACATATATTTAATTTTATTTTTATGTACTGTAAAACTCCACGAAATTCATTGATATGGCTAAGGGCTTTTTCCCTTGGCCTTTTCTAGGTGTGCTTGTGCCTTGGGGATGGTGAGGGGGAAGGTTTGAAGAAAGTTTGTCTCTGTGTTCCCATTTTAACAATGCTAATTAGATGTTGTAAATTTTGTACAAAATTTGTTAAAACTTTGGATATGCATGCAGTGCAAAGTTATAAAGTAGCAATAGACTCCACTGTTGAAATTTACATATAATTTATTATGTTTTCACTTAATGTACAAGTTTCTCTGCAGTTGTCTTATAGCTAGAAATTTACTTTCTGGGTTGAAGACTTGTATCGAAGTGTCAAATTACATGGGTGACAGTGGAGCAACAATGCCTCATAGATCTGTTGTACTGTAACACCCCCATATCCAATGCACACACACTACAACCACAACAATGTAGCATAAGTGCACCAAACATAGGGATGCTACGGTTTTCTTAACATTCAAAACACTTTAAACTTGATACAACACCCTTATCATTATACATTATAGAAAAGTAGATCATTTACTTATAAAACAAAACATATTAGTTATATATATATATATATATATACATTTATATATTACACAGCGGAAGTTATAAAATATGTACATATTTACATATTAAACATTTCTTTACAAAATATAAAGAAGTATACATGATTGGCAAGTCTGCTCTGATCTTTAAGCTCCCAAAATGGATTCTTCAAGGTCTACTCTCACTTGGTCTTGATGAACTCTCGGGTCCAACTCTATCAACTCTATTACCTGCGCGATTAAACACTATCGCGCTAAGCCAACGGCTTAGTAAGATAATCATGCTCATGATATGACTTAGTGCAATGCAATGTCATTTCTCAATCCATATTATACATGTAACATCATATATGCAAAACTAACAACATACTTTCACATTACATATCACATTTCAATATCTTTTCATATACCTCATTAGTATTCATTTAACCATTCATAATCAACACTAAACAAAGACAAGCATGGGCCCAAGACACACTAATATGCCATTCAATTTTCAGAGTTAATGCTTTGGTTTTGTTATCACATTTATCAATATCATATACCCAACTAGGCTTCAAGGATTAAGTTCAACCAAGCTTCAAGGGGAGCAAAGCATGCTAAGCTTCTACCCAACTTGGCTTCAAGAACTAACCCAACCTAGCTTCAAGGGTGGTAACATCTCAATTAGGCTTCAAGGATTCAATCCAACCTAACTTCAAGAGATTGTTACACTTATTAGGCATGCCACCAACAACCAACTCTGAAAATGGAATAACACATTAGCCACACAATTCATTTATTATTCAATTATCATTTTCATTCTCAATTCTCAACAACATTTAGGCAAACATGCCTTATTTCTTTCAATTGCATCATCATAGCCAAACACAATGGCATTGTCTCATATCATGTCTTATTTGAATTATCATTGCATCTTTGATATACATTTCAATTTCAATGTATATTACTCATGAAACACATTACCATTCACAATGCATAACATAACATTGTTCAATCTCAACAATGCAATTAGGGCAAAGAACAATTGATATGATTCATAGTTTTAGGACCTTACACATGCATTTGATTATATCATTCATTGATTCAAGTGTGTTTAAAGTGTTTAGGGTTAGGTTTAGGGACCAACCTACCCTTGGAGAACCAAAACAATGCAATTAGAACAAAGAATAAAAACCCCAACCCACACAATTGAGGGATGTTGGGAAATTGAGGTGATTACCACTCTATTCCCTTAAACCAGATTAGTAGGAGAGCGAAAATAAATGCGGAATATTAACACAGAATTTGATAACGGAGTTCGGCCAATTATGCCTACGTCTCCGGAGCTGTTGCAGACTTATATTAAGGAGAAAAATACAATGTGTTTACAAACACTCACAACCCTCACTCAATTATGAACAAGAATTTTTCCTCACAAAATTCTCTCAAAGACACTCTCTTCTCTTTACTTCTTCAATTTAAGGTGTATTCTCCAAATGAGGGAGATGGGTTTATATAGGCTTCAAAAACATGGTTGGTGAAATTAGTCAATAAATTAGGCACCTCCATTTTGACAATTACCTAAATTAGGTACCTCCATTTTTGACTTTGACAATTCCCCAAATTAGGCACCTCCACTTTTGACAATGTCCTAAATTAGGCACCTCCATTTTTGACAATTAGGCACCTCCATTTTTTACTAAAAAATGGTTGGTGCCTACTTCTTTAACAAGGGACACGGGCAGCCACTTGAGGGACACGGCCAAGCTTGTGACCGTGTCACTCAACCCAATTGGACAGTAAGCAACACGGGCAAGGGACACGGCCAAGCTTGTGGCCGTGTCTCTTAAACCAAAACTCACAGTAGCTAACACGGCTTGGGAACACGGCCATGTCACCCAAAAACTAATCCAACACGCCCAAAATCCCTTGGCTTGGCCGTGTCACACATTGCTTTTGGTCGTGTCTCCCAAAACACAAACCCTAATATGCACAACTCTCCTCCAAATTGCACTCAAACTCATCAAACACCATATAACATGTTTCAAATGAATGGAATCAATGTTCTAAACACAAATTCTACATGTTTATCACAATAATCACCTCACAAAACATTAATATTACATTAAACACAAACCCTAAAATCCTCATCCTTTTCCATCTTTCAAACTCAACATCCACCACTTCCAACAACAATACCTATTTAAACTCTTAACTTAAAACCAATTCAACACTTGAAAACACAACACAAACACATCTCAAACACACCAAATCACAAAATCAACAAACTCTAATTCACTTTAACACCACTTCAAAATAAGTAAAGAAAACAAAAGAATACTTACTAAATAATGAAATTTCTTGAAATTCCAACTTGTTTACTTGAAATCTCCTTCAACCTTTGAGCTAAGAACATCAAAATCTTCCTTTGCTCTTTTGTTTTCCTTTGCCTTTGGTGAGCCGGCCAACATCAAGAAGAAGAAGAGAAGATGATGAAGAAATCACAAAGTCAAACACTCATTAAATACCCATCCAAAAGAAAATTACTATAATACCCTCATACACATCTTAATTCCCTTTATAATTTCTTGCCCACTTTGGTAATTTCACATGCCCTAAAAAAAATCTCCTCTTGCATTGACCAACCCTTTTGACCAATGTATATGTTATATATATCATCATATACACAACATATAAACTTGTCTCTAAACCCTATTTCTTCCCAAAACACATATACATATACTTTTCTTTTCTCAATTTAAACCCACAACAACAACAACAACAACATACAAAACTTCTAGGGCATGCATAGGGATATTACATGTACCAAGTTCAATTCTGGAAGATAATGGAAAGACTGATTTAGATTACATGGTATGGATTGTAATATTCCAGAAAAAATTAGATTTCTACATTTTTAAGATCACGTTAAAAAGAAAGCACCACGTGCTTCAACCATTAGGAGATAGCTATCTTTTTGGGTGATTGCACTTCATAGTCTGGTGGACTTGGACTAATTTTAGTTCAGGAAATAATATTGCCTCCACAAAATGAGGGTAGAAGAGAATCTGGCTGATATAATTGTCAGAAGATAGCTGCTGACATTATTTTATTTTGGATTTGCTTGTGTAAATTTTCTATGCTGTATTTGAAGCTATCCTTCTCTCAAGGACTTTGTTGCTTCTTGGTTCAACTGTTACCTTTTGTTTCATGTAGGAGCAAGAGATGCCAGCAAGATCACGATTACTTCTTAGGAGGGGCAGGACACGGAAACTTAAATATTCTTGGAAATCTGTTGGTCATCCATCATTCTGGAAAAGAATTGCTGATGGCAAAAATCAGTCTTGTAAACAGTATACACCATGTGGATGCCAGTCAATGTGCGGAAAACAATGCCCTTGTCTACATAATGGAACATGCTGTGAAAAATATTGTGTGTATGTTGAGGTTTCATTTGATAATTTGACTAGTGAATAAATAAACAATGGCAGACTTTTTCAAGTCAATACTGGGCTTGATCGATCTCATAAGATCGAGGATCTATCTCTTCTTATAATGGTGAGCAATGGCTGTCTCTTCGAGAGCGAGACATAGTTCGTCATACAAATGTTGAAAATAGGTTCCAATTTGCTCGGGGGTTTCATTTGATAATTTGACTAGTGAATAAATAAACATGTATATATCATGCTGATAGCTTCCTGGGCACCTGTAGTGATCGGCGGCATTCTTATTAAGAGTAGTCACATTGACATTTATCTCTTTGTGGAACAGGGAACCTATTCCTTATAAAGTGCTTGAATCATGGCCAAGTTATTTAACATTTAGCTATAGCTTTTTCTTTAGGTGCTCAAAGAGTTGCAAAAATCGTTTTAGAGGATGCCACTGTGCAAAGAGTCAATGCAGAAGTCGACAGTGTCCATGCTTTGCTGCTGGACGTGATGTGATCCAGATGTTTGTCGGAATTGCTGGGTTAGGTAACGAATTCTGTACATGTATTGCCATTAATCAATGAGGTCATAGAATTGCAAGTGCACAAAACGTGTACTATCATTGTGGATATCGTTAATTAGATATTGGTGTTCTCTTTTTGTTAGACACTACGATATGATATTGATAAATTCCTTGGAGCTTTTATGCACCATTTTTCACTTGTGTAAAATGTGCTTGGTGTGCCCATATAATTTTTTTGGCGGGAATTATTTTGAGATTGATTGCTGATACAAGAATCATTCATTGCATAATTTGGTAGCTCTTATAATTTGTTCTCTGATTTGGGCTTTATGTAATTCTGCCGCTGTTGACAGATTAGATTGCTGAATTTTTACCTATTATTGGTGGTTCCTTTTTTCTCCATTTTTATGGATGTTTTGTAATTTTCACAGTTGTGGCCATGGTTCGTTAGGTGAACCACCCAAACGAGGAGATGGCCAATGTTGGAACATGAGGCTTCTTCTAAGGCAACAGCAGAGAGTATGTAATTCTGAAATCATTACTAATTTTATTAGTATGATTTTGAAAGTTGAAATAAATATGTGGTTATATTATTTTGAAAATTTTCCTTCTTCAGATCCTTTTGGCGAAGTCTGATGTGGCTGGATGGGGTGCCTTTCTAAAGGTAGAATTGCATATATAGTTGTCTTCAATAATCATGTAATAGTTTTTTTCAACAAATTGAATGATGTGATTTCAGAATCCTGTCAATAAAAATGATTATCTTGGAGAATATACTAGTGAACTGATTTCCCACCGAGAGGCAGATAAGCGGGGAAAAATCTATGATCATGCCAATTCATCATTCCTCTTTGACTTGAATGACAAGGCAAGTGATAGTTGCTCTTTTTTTTACACTTTCTCATGTTCTATTAGGATGCCTACTATATCCTGGCTGCTTAGTTGGAGGTATTCCTCCCTTCCTATAAATCTTTTTTGTCCATTCTAATGAACTTTACTTTCGATGTCCAATATGAAAGTCTTGAGCCAAAGCATTTGTCCATTTGGGGGCATCCAAGTGACAGTTGCTGTCTACGAGATCAACCATCCTATAACAGCAGGATGATATCTTGTATTGATGGCAGATTGGCCTTTGGTTGAATGCCAACTTCTTTTAGCAATTCAGAACAACGGGTCACGTTTTATCATCTTAAGCTCAATATCAAAGTCAAACAGCTCCAGAAATCAGAAACCGTGTCAACGCGCAAAATTTATATTTTTTGTTCATCGCTTAATGTTTTTAATATGAGATGCCTTTTCATCTACAGTATGCCCTTGATGCTTACCGCAAAGGAGATAAACTGAAATTTGCAAACCATTCCTCGAATCCTAATTGCTATGCAAAGGTATGCTTCTTCTGGTGTTCCAGCGGTAAATATGGTATTTTTCTTAGTTGACTAATTCTCTGGGTTGCTTTCTGTTCAAAAAAAAAATCTCTGGGTTGCTTAGGTGATGCTGGTGGCAGGAGATCATCGAGTAGGCATCTTTGCCAAGGAACATATTGAAGCTAGTGAGGAGCTGTTCTATGATTATCATTATGGGCCAGACCAGGCTCCTGCATGGGCTAGAAAACCTGAGCGTTCCAAAAGAGATGATTCAACAATCTCCCAAGGTAGAGCAAAGAAACATCAATCTCATTGATGAATTGTTTGCCGGGGCTTCGATTCAGATATGGAGAATGTTGCTCTAATTATGCAATTGCCATTTTTCCCCATTTTAACCGAAGATACTGATTAAAACCAAACCAACGATTTGTCAGCAATTACTTGTATATAGAGCTATAAGTGTGCTCCTAGAGATTTTGATTGTTAAATAACAAAATAGAACGAGCAATAAGATCACACAAATTATGATTGGCAACAACGTAGAACTTGTCTCGAGGCTTCCTGTGCTAGGTAGGCAACAAGTATAGGATCTAGAATGTTGCTTCTATATGTATCATCTTAACTGCAATAAATGGAAATAGTTAAAAACACCATCCTTTGTGGTTGGTATGCTTATGGCTCTCTGTCTCTCCCTCTTGCTAGAAAAATAATCACATTTGATTTGGAGAAGCCATGAATATTGAAATTTACTTGCATCACTGCCTAAAATCTGAAGAGGCAGAAATGATTAAAAGAATATACAGGCGTTAAAGAAATTTTAATGAAATCTGCTCCCCTGTTTATGTTGCAAGTGAAAATACAATAATTCATTCCACGTATCAGGAATGCCAGGAAGACACCAATGGCTGCAATCTTGACCGCTTGAAACATAGCTTTTGTAGGTTTCTTTCCATAAATGGATGGATGACCATCTATCCGAAATGCCGATAAACTGGTAATATTCAAGAAAGTAACAGGAGTTCTCATATGCCTAATGACATCCTCTGTTATGGTATTCTTCTCAGAGAAGTCCATACCAGAAGTTGCATTTAAAGGTCGTGTTGCTTCCTCACAATGCCCTCCTGAATTCCATTGCCCACCCCTGTACAATATATCATAAACAAGTCAGTAAAGTGATTGGATACTTGGAGCTTAAAGTAAATATTGGTATCTGACAGTAACCTGAAATGTGAAGGTGCAGAACTTCGAAAGAAAACTTGGGTCTTTCTGGGGTTGATGTGTCTATCAACCCATGATGCCCAGGTCAGCAAAGCTCTTCTGAAAGCTATAGAAACATCAAGCTTGGGATAAACTAGGCTCCATTCCTGGTAGTAATTGATCCTGGTGCAATGACGGCAGATATTACAAATGATGATAATAAAAAAGGGCAGCCCGGTGCCCGCAATGAGCGGGGCCGGGGAAGGGTCGGACCAAAATGTAGGAAAATCTATCTATAAAAGTTGTGTTTCCGTTGCAAAGCAGTATTACATTTTTCCAGTTGTGGTTACTCCATTTGAGTTGGTGCCTTTTTCTCAAGGCTTCATCTAGCTAAGCTTTTCAAATTGCTTGTATAGTCGTAAAAGTGAGTAAGGTCATCTAAATTTATAATCTTCATAGCATCATATATGATGTTAAAATAATTGAAACAATAGAAATAAGCAATTAAAATACCCAAGCAAACTGAAAACCAGGTGCCTTCACTACTTATGTTCAGAATCAAAAGGCCTAATAGTTCAAGAAGGGAAAAGACACTGAACCAGCTTTTGTTTTGAAATGAGACCACCAATGGACAGAGTTGAAGATTAGGATATCAGCCCCTCTCCATCTTGAAGATCCATGATCAATGGCATCAATTCGCAAAGTTTGCACCCGCTTCTGCCCAACTCTTGCTTTGCTCTCATGAACCAAGAAATGTGATACATAGTACTCTATAGTACATTTGTAATTCTGCAAATCCAATCTCAAAAATAAGATACTAATATAATAAAGAAATGAATGAAGCAATCTCACAATAAAGCCATTACCACAAATTTGAAGCTATAATTGCCTTTCTCCTTGGTGATTCTCCTTCCACGAGCCTCATATACCATCTTGGGATCTTTAACAGCGGCCATTAACATACAAAGCATGGACTCCCATTGATTCCTATTAATTGAATCACCAACAAAAACCACTTTCTTCCCTCTGATTAGTTCCAGCATTCTGGTTGCGTTGAACCTAGTAAAATACCCAATCCCAAGAAGGACCAAATTATACGTCATATTGAACTCTAAATTAAATTATATTAATGCCCAGCCTGTCCAAATAGAATAGCAAGTTTGTGTTTCAAAAGAAAAAGAAAATCAATACCTTGGAATGTCACAATCTTGAGGTTGCCATCTCCACTTCATGAAATCTTTATCCAATCTCCCATTGCCCACACAATCAAACCCTTCATCAATGAAAGGACATGAACTATTTGTATATAGAGGAGGATAGCTTTCATCGTTGACCCACCTCCGTTTTGTAATGTCACATTCTCTTGTGCTCTTCGGCCTAGTCCTACTTTTGCTAAAGTCTTCAATATTTTCCACTGAAATTGCTCTATTTTTCCTCTTTTCAATGTCTCCTTCCATTGGAGCTTCAGTATTTTCAACTGAAGGTGCTTTTTAGTCTTCTCTTCTGTCTTTTCACTCCTTGAAACTTCAGTTTTTTCTATTGGGATTGCTCCTTTTTTATTCTCCTCAATCGTTTCACTACCTGTGACTTGACTTTTCTCAGACGAATTTTCTGGTCCTGATGCACTCTCTTGCACATTAGTAAAATTACCCTTTACACCATTTTCGTCTCTTTCATCTTTTAGCATTTCAGGTTCATCTTTGTCTTCTCCAATTGAAATGCTAGCAAATCCAGAAGTATTTTCAGGAAGTAAGAAGTGGGTATCTGTCAAAATTGGATTTTTCAAGCCATTATCTGAGAAATTTTTGGCCAGGCCAATGGACTCTACATAAACGGGTTTGAGACCCACGAGAAGGGAAGTTGAATTGAACTCAAAATTTGCTTATTGGAGAATCGAAGGGCAAGATTTGAATAGCCAGACGGTAAAAAATGTTAGAAGAATTATAGAAGATGAGAGTGTGAAAGAAAAGACAAGGAATCTTGTAGATTTGAAGGAGAAACTTCTCTGCCTATCCATCTGGCTGAGCTCTTAGTTACTCATGTGAGATGTGAAATTTAATTTAGAGTTCAAAGAATAGGAAATAAAGATGTATATATTTTAAAGACACAGTTTAAAGAATAGGAAATAAAGATGAAAAATAGAGTAAAAAATAATATTATTTTATGTCGAAAGTAATTATATTTTTTAATTTTTAAATTGACATATTTGTGTTTTTATCAACTAAGAAACCTAAATCACTAATAAAATATATTTCACATTTTTTATGATATAAGATAGAAAAAAAATATGAAAAATGCTCTTCATGTATGTAGGTATTGATTATTAATTTGCATAATATTACAAAATCAATATTTTAAGTTAAAAAAAACTAAGAGAGAATAAAAATAAGGACTAATGGAAAACAAATAAAACAATTTTCATCAATCTCGATAAGCAAAATGTCAATTTTGTTGTTGGATCCAAATAAAAATACAACTATATTCAGTGCACAAAAAATAGTGAAGAAATGAAAATATAATAATATAATTAATGATAATATCGTAAACAATATTTACTTTTGAAATTTATTGAAAAATAAATGTTATTTTATCTTGGACAATATTGCCGCACTCTTTTTATTTCACCTGTTATTCTTACATTGACTAGATGTAAATTGTCCGAATAGTCTCGAGTCTTTCCCTAATTCCATTGGCAATCTGAGAACTCTTTTTTTAAGTGTTTATGAGAAAAATAAAAGGGCAGACATGCCAATTCGAGCACTGCAATAAGACAAGATATAATATGAGGGATGCTGCTAAGCTAAAGTGGCTGGCGGCTATGAGGATAGCAAAGATTAAAGATAGCTGGAGCCTTGATGTCAACAATGACGTGCGACGTTACGAAAACAAAATAACTAAGTTGTAAGATGAGTGCCCTATAAGGTGCTGTGATTCTGTGAATAAATAGGGTAAAATATTTTATTTGATTCTTCCATTTCTAATGTCTAACCTCCTTAAATGGGCTGATATTTGGCTGATCGAAGTCTCTTTGCTACGAAAGGTATCGGCTTCAGCAGTAAGTGGGTCAGATTATAATCAAATTCGAAAGCTATTGGCACAATCGCTCAATTCAAATGGTTAAGCTCCATGGTTGATAAAAAACAAAAAAAAAAAAAAACTGAAATTTCCCTGTAGTGTAGCAATACATAAAATAAACCCTCAACTGCATCCGCCAATTATTTATTAACTTACGACTTCTTATGAAGAAAAAACTGCCTCAACAAGAGCATGCTTCTTCTTAGGGTATCCCATACCAACCAAGTGGTTAAGATAGACCTTCCCATCCTTCACTGTTGCTGCTGTAGCTATCCGGTGTGCCGGTCCTTTAAACTTTGCCGCAAGAGTTGCAGTCTCCCACCCATCTAAGCTCTCCACTAATCTCCCTGAAGGATTTCCAGCCACCACAAGCTTAGCCGGCGACAGTAATTCTAAACCATCTCCAAATGAGAGTGAGCCTCCATTTACCTTGATTAACTTGACTTCATCTCCCTTAGCTAAATCAATCTTATATAATTTTCCAGTAACAGTATGAATTACTAGTAGGAACCCATCAGGGTGATAAACAATTCCATTCAGTGCAATCAGGTTTTTGTACCACTCTTTTTGAATGAAGAGCGGGCTTCTGATAATTGATAAGAATTGACCATCCTTCCCAACTTTCCAGACTTTACTGGCTTTGACATCAGTAACATATGCATTACCTTCTGAATCGACCGCCACGTCATCTGCAAAGGATTTCTCATCACCTACAAGATTGAAAAACATCTCAGACTACGTAAGTACAGGACAAGCCCCTGGTAGGTCTGGCCTCAACCCTTTCAAAATCCCAACTTTTAGTACCATTAATCAGTTGTCCCCTCAAAAGACAACAAAATCAAATAAAAAGTTGCCTGCTTATCAGGTTACAATCCATAATGAGCTAATATCAAAACTCAGAAGAATTAATTGCAATTAATTCTGTTGAGCTGCACGCTTATTCAATAAGTTATAAAATGGCAAAGATTGACTGGTCAAAGAATCCAGCCATAAATTCGTCCTTCCAAGTTCCAATTAAATAAGAGCAAAATTAAGAATCAACTACTCATAAAACAAAAGAGAATAAATTAATAAAACTGCCAAAGCCAAAACATTCATCACAACAACTAATTATAAGGTCTAACAAGATCCAAAGCTCAAAAGCTTAATCCACAAAGTCATTTAAAAAACATCAATGCTTATCGATTAGGCACATAGGTCCTGTTTGATTTAGCGGTTTCATGCAGCTGATAGCTGTTGCTGATAGCTGGTAGCTGTTGCGGATAGCTGTTAGCTGATAAATAATGAGCGTTTAGTAAAAATATAGTAAGCTGTTGTTGTTATTGTGTAAAATGACCAATAAGGGTATTAATATTAAATGTTACAGATATTAATATTATCTAATAATTCAGGGTTAATATTGTCAAATAAAAAAACTATCAGCAACTGTTTAGAAAAAGCTAGGAGGATGAGCTTTTTCAAACAGCTGCTGTTTGAGCCTTCAAACAGCTAACAGCTGCTGATAAAAAAGTTAACCAAACACCTAAACAGCTGCTGATTGACTTGAAACAGCTATCAGCTGCCTCAATCAACTAAACCAAACACCCCCATAGTTTATGTTTACCCACATAAAGCCACTAATAACCCACCTATAAAGTCATAACGGCGACTAGGCAGGAGTGAGAAGAAGGCTAAGTTTTGTGTAATTAATAAGCTAAATAATTATTAAAATATAATTTTTACATCTCTATATTTTTTAAAATTAAACTGTTTAGTCCTTTTGTCAATATTTTCATCCTAAAATCATTAGTCAACTACTTTTATATTATAAAATAACTTATTTGTTCTCCCCTTATATATATTTATCTTTATTATTAATTAAGTTTATTTCATTTTTAATTTTATTTTATATATAGATCATCTGTAAAATAATATAAGACATTATTAGTATTATTTGAAATTATTTTTTAATAACATCAATAAAATTAAAATAAATAATATATATAAATTATCTGCAAAATAATATAAGATATTATTCATATTATTTAAAATTATTTTTAAATAATATTTATAAAATTAAAATAAATTATATGTAAGAAATATAAATATAAATAAAAATAAGCATGACTTAACAAATAACAAAAAAAGAAATATATAAAGGAATGATAAATAAATTATTTTATAATATTAAAATAGTTAACTAATATTTTAGAATGAAAATATTAACAGAAAGACTAAATAATTTAATATTTAAAAATAGAGAATGTAAAAATTAGATATTAAAAATATAAAAATTGAATAATATAATAAGTAAAACTTCATAAATTTTATAATTATTTAGCCTAAATAATAAATGTGTGGCTTTATACTATTATACAGTATCATACCAACCACCATGAGCCTCTGCTTCTAAAATTGAGAGGTTCATCTTCAACTCTAGTAATTTTCATAGGGGTAAATTTGTCCTTTTGAGCCATTTTGTCAATTTTTAAACATAGCCATTTTAGTCCTTGAATAATATATGATCTAACAATTAAGATTAATAAGCAACCTTGACAATGGCGCCTTCTTAAAAAATATTATAATCAACATAGTTACATGAATATACGGAACAAAAAACATAATACATGCATATAAACAAGGATTCCTTATTTTGTCGCCACATACAAAGTTCAATTCTAACCAAATGATTCCTACCAAATTTGACTTAGTCATAACTTCATTTACATGTGTTTTTTTTTTTTTAAAAAAAGGCTTTGAATATAGAATTTAACCCCTCAACTTTACTTCATGTGAATTTATCAAGCCTGAAATATAATATTATATCAAGCCTTTACGAAATATCTTTTGTTGCATAGAAATCATAGCCAGGTCAAAGCAGCGGTGAGCCGATCAAAATGCAAATTAAAAAGAAATGAAAGATTTTTTTTGGGTTATTTTAAACTTACTCGGGCCACTGAGTTGGGTAAGGAACAGACGCTCCCAGGTGGACAGATCATAAGCCGCAACCGCACTGTATTTGTTCCAAAGTACATCGGCGGCCACAACAAGCAACCGATTCCTTGGCCGGTCAATTACGATACCGAGAGTTGAGTTCCCGGCCAAATCAGCGTCTTTCACTACAGTAACCTCTTGTAAAACAGTTTTCGGAGAGTAATCTTCAGGCACATGAATTTCGCCAACGCCGCCTTCCATGAAGGAGACTATGAATCGACGGTTGAGATCGTCCCATTTAGAGCATTCACGGAGGAAGCCAGAACTGTGGTAATGGTAGACGTGGGTGGTGGGCTTGGCCAGCTCGAGAGAGATGATAAAGGCGATTGGGATGGCTGAGAAGAGGATGAGGAAGAGAAGGGATTTTGTGGAGCAGATTGAGAAAGCCATTGTTGCTGAGAAGTAGAAGAAAGATCGAGGGAGAGGGAAGTGAGGTGTAGAAGGAAGTGTGATGAGGCCAATACGATGGATGTTTGGTATATTGTTTTCAGAGAGAAGAGAATAAAGTAATTTACTATGGCATCGATTGTTCAACTTCTTACCAATTGTGTTTCAAATTTATTTCTTGTTTTGGAACTAACGCCTTCATTAGATGATAACATAAATTTATTAATATATAATAAAATATTATAATTATATAATCTGTGCATATTTTTTTATTTAAAAAATCACCAAAATTAAATTTTTACTAAAATTTTTAATATTTTTTAAATTTATTTAAAATTTCACTTTAAATTATCTAGAAATTATAAAAATATTATTAAACCTAATAAATATTTATTTTTTCATTTTAAAATATTGCAGTCATTGTATTTTTATTTTTTCAATTTTTTCTTTTTCACTAATATTTTATAATCATCCTCATTTTTTTATCAAAACTTTATATTTTTTTTATTATTTATAATATGACATCCACTAATACATTAATTCTGTAAGTTAAAGTCCTTTTTAAATCAAGCTATAAAAAATAAATATTATATTTTTAACTATATATGCATATTTGAATTGTTATAATTATGATATTTTATAAGAAATTTATTAATTTTATTGTGTTTAATCGTAATCTCTATCTCTTTTTTATTTTTTTATTTTCTTTTTTCATTTTAATTTTTAGAATGTCTTATAAATCTGCCCTAATTTATCCTAACTCACACCAAAATATTTTTTCTGCTATAAGAAATTCTCCATTTTTACTTTCTAAGACAGTTGTATATTTAAATCTTAAAATGAAATATCTGGTTGATGTTAATTTTTAAAAAAAAAAATTTACATAACTGTCCTATTCACTCGTAACTTGCCCTAATTCATATCAAAATACTTCTTTCTTTTATATCATGCAAAGCCATAAAATTAATAATTTAAAATTTTGTGATTTTTGAATTATAAGATTATTATATAAAATCATATTATTAATGTGGAAATTAAAACAAACAAACAAAATAAATCACATAATACATTATAAAATTATGGCAAATCATAAAACATATAAAGAATAAATGTTATTTTTTTTAGATTGAACTCTTGAATTTAAATCACTATAAATATTAAAAAAAAAGAAAACATAATTTTCTAATTCAACCATATCAATTTCTACTCATTCAATGATTTGTGAATGTGAGTTCATATAACTGTACTTTGAATATTCCACACATAATGATTTATAATAAAAAAATTATATTATATGGTTCCTTTCATAAAAAATACTCTAAATTTTAAAACTACAATAATTATTGAAATTTAAATGGAAGGAAAAAATGGTATCAACAAATGAATTCCAATTTTTTCTAATGTTTGATTCAAAATACAATGAAATATGAAGAATTCACATCATATATAAGTGTTGATTATTTTTTTTATATTATGATAATAAAATATTTTAAATCATAAAAAATGAAGGGGAAAAAAAAAGAACCAAGGCGCAAAAAAATAAAACAAAGTTTTCATCCTCAATATATGCTCGCTAATAAAAATACAATTATTAATGCTTATAATTATTTTTTCAGGATTATAATTTTTTAGTTTATTTAAAAAACATACTTCAATACGTAGAAAATAATTAGAAAAAAAAAACAATGTAATAGTATAAGTCATCATAATATCCTTAAGGCAAACATGGCTGCTGATTGGCTAGCTAACCATCCTACGCTGTTCCCACAAGGACTTTATGTGTTACAGACGGAACCTAATGGCTTGAGAGAGTTGCTGGCTCACGATGTTTTGGGTATTCGCTGCACCAAAATGGTTTCTCAGCTTCCTTAAGGCTTGAGCCTTCTTCTTTGTACAAAAAGACAAAAAAAGATAAGAATTAATTACTTTCTAAGTTAGTAAAAGTACAAATATGCTAATTTAAAAGTTAAGAAATTCAATTGCTCCATTTATAATAATTTTCTTTCTCGTGAGTAATTAATTTGTCTATTTTAGAAAAAATTGTTTAAAGAAAATATATAAAATTTATTTTTTCTTTAAATTTTATGCTTTATTTTTTTATAATTTATATTTTTATATTTATAAAAATATTTTTTCTTACAACGTATACTGAATATATGCTCAACATATATCAAAAATATATCAAAGATAAATCATATTTTATAATTTTTTGTTTATACAATATATTTACAAATTTTTTATTTACACAATATATTCATAATTTTTTCTGTTAAATTATTTTTGTAAATTTCCCCAAATAAAAAGTTTCTTTTGTGATTACAATAGAGGAAATTACACCATATATATACATTTTAATTTTTCTATTTCTTTTTACTGTTGATTTTTTTTCAGTTTTAATTTTTTATTTTCAATTTTATGTTTTTTTTTTTTCAAAAATACAGTTTTTTTTTTTCTTTTTATACCAGTTCTTATTGTTGCTTCGCCATTGCATGCAAATCATCCACTACCATTGTCGCCTATCCACCACCGGCGTGCGTCTATTCTCTTCATTGATCAGATTTTTTTTCTTTTTAATAGATTTTCAAAGAGATGATGTGCATTCATTATTTTTTTAATTTTGGGTTAGTTTTGGACTTTTTCCCATTTTCTTTTTACAGAGATAGAGAATGAAAAAGGGAACTTGGACAATTATTTCGTGTTCTCCGTCAAATTTATGTTACTTCGTCATATTGATATGATTGTTTGCTTAGACATTAGTTGTTATTTAGTTGAATCTAAAAAGCATATTCATTTTCACCAATTTCTCTTCAACCTTTTTTTTTAATTTCAATGTTGCATATGGACCATTTTTGATGGATCATAAATCATTAATTGCTATTGAGTTGATATACATTTAGCGGGGGTCAAAATGAACAAACACCATAAATAAAATATATAAAATTAGTGGGTTAATATTCACCTTAAATAATTAGTATCATAAATGAATCAACACATTTATAATATGATTTTAAACAGATTCACATACGAATACACTATAATCTGTTTAACTAAAACGATTTAGTTTTTATATAATTTAAAATTATATAATTTTATTATTATTTATTATAAAAAAATAAATATTATATATTTATTATATTATTATAATTTTATTATTATACGAAGTATTATTATTTATTTATAAATATTTTATTTAATTTTTAGTTATTTTTATTAAAAATTTATTAATTTTATCTAATTATTAAATTATTTTATTAATTTAATTATTAATTAATTTAATTTTAATTTTTTATGAATTTTAGAAATTATTTTTCTAAATAAATGTTAAAAATTAAATAATTTTTATAATTTAAATAATCTAATATTATTTATTTTATCTCCTTAATATGTTTTCATATTAACTTCTAATACTAAAATATAAGACACACCAATTATTTATTTTATATTAATTATGTTATAAATTTTATTTTATGTATTTTTAAAAAAATTTTAATATATTTATATTTTAAAATTAATTTAATCATAATTTTATTTTATGAATAATTATTTAATTGATTATTTATAAATATAAAATTATTATATCGTGTTATCTATTTAATTTTTATATTAATATAATTAATTAATAAATTATATTTATATTAATTTTAATTATATTATTAAAGAAAATTAATTCGATACAAATACCATCCGCGCACATATTTTAAAAACTCTATATGCACTTTAGTTTGTATGCATAAGAAACTTTAGCCGAAGCATAGGAACGATTTGATGTGTATGCTTGCTAATTATATTGCGCAGCGCAGTCTCTTACTAAATGGGTGCCCCACTAAATATAACATATTTTATATGTTTGATAATATATATATTTTTTAATTTTTTAACTTTTTATTAAATTTAAAATATAATATCGATTTATATGTGACATATATTAAATATAAATAATTAAAAAATAATTATACATTTATATATACATAAATATATATTATAAAAAATAACAGTATATATTATATATATAGATAAATTTATGTATATATTATATATATACATGTGATAAATATGTGTATATGCGATAAATAATGCATATTATCTTATTGCAGATGTAATAAATATGTGTATATGTTATATATATGTGTGGATAAATATGCATATATATTATACATAAATAATTAAAAAATAAAAATATATATGAATATATATGTAGGTATATATTGCAAAAGAATAACAATGTATTTTACATATATATAAATATATAATATATGTTATATATATATATGTAGATATATCGATTTATGTTTAGATATATATAGGTATATATTATAAAATAATGACAATATATTACACATATATTAATATATCAATATATATCGATATATGTTACATATACTAGCTAAAAATAACAATATATATAAATATATGTCGATATATATTATATATAAAATGATATTATAATTTATAAGCTATATATATTTTGAACATTTAAATTCACCTTATTAAAAAACTTTTATTTAAAAGTATTTTTATAGCAATTTTTATAATATTTTTAAAAATTAAAATTTTAACGTTATTTTTGCAAATATCCCATTAAAGTGTATGAGAGCTAGAGGAATGTGAGGTTTTAAAGGAAATTTACAAAACTATTTAAAAATATAAATTTTATTTTAAAAACACTACAAAAATATAAAAAAATTTATAATTTAAAAAAAAATTGGAACAAATTTTTAAAAATGCATAACTTCTCACTGAAATAAGATTATTTTTTTTAAAAAAATACATCTATCTTTTTTTCAAAAATATATATTCTCTTACTACAATCAATATTTTACTCCAATTTTTATTTTTTAAAAATTTTACTATTAAATAAAAATATTCTAATAAGATAATATAAATTAATATTTTAAATTATATTTTCAGCACATAAAAATTATTAATTTTTATAAAGAAAAAGTTTTAATTATAAAAAATAAATAGTACTCACAAAAAAATTAAAAAGAAAAATATATAAAATTAGTTTAATAAAAATTATTAAATTTAATTTTAAACAAATTTTACATAACATACATATAAAATAGTTTTAAAAAAATATTACTTTTGTTATGTAGATATTGGATAAATATTCTATATGTGTTGATAGATATTATGTGCATGTTATGTATTAATTTATATATGTTGCATATATTTTATGTAAAAATTAATTATGTATATATTGCATAAATATAAAATTAAAAAAATAAAGTTAAAAAAAATATTATATGAATATTTAATAGATATTTAGTAAATATTTGATAGATATAATAGATCATTAATAGATGTTTCATATATATTTTATATATGTTATTATTTATTGTGTGTGTATTCTTATATATGTTTTATATATATATATATTATGTATATTTTTATTTTTTATGAATATTAAGAATATGGCATAAAAATTATTTTTAAATAAAAATACGAATAAAAACAAATGAAAAAATAAAAACAAGTGCCTAAAAAATTAAAAGATAACTTGCATTTTATAGAATTGAAGAAAAAAAAACTTTGATTCACTGTTTTTGAAAAATAAAAAAGAAAAGAGGGTATAAAGTCTAATTTCCTCAAGTTTTAAAGGGCATTTATAAAAATATTTAAAAAAAATTAAATTTACTATATTTTTAAATTTATAATTTTTTTATAATATTTTTTTAATAATACTAAATTTATATATTTTATTATGAGTTTATCATGTATTTATTATGAACTTATAAATTTACATAGTTTATTATAAATTTATTATGAATTTATTATAAAATAACTAAAATATTATTATAAAAATAAAAAATTTTATAAAAAATAATTTTGGGTATATAAATTTAGGTGTTGATTATGAATTTATTAATTTATATAATTTATTGTGTATTTATTATAAAATAATTAAAATAATACCTATAAAAAAAATGGCGAAGGTTCAAATTTTCCCATTTTAACTACCTAAGTAGCAAGGCCAAGTAGTCTTATTAATTTTTTTTTTGTTTATCAGCGCCCAATAGTCTAATTTATTAAGCCAATTACTCTCTGGCTGGCCGTTCTTGCCCATTGGTAGAGTGGCACTGGCCTCATCGTAGAACCGTACGATATAATTGGAACTGTACGAGCAAAGAGAAAATTTTCGCTAATTCGCGACTTGGCTGGATCTTTCTCTGCAACACTGCATCTCTTAGGTAAACCCTAATTTCGATCTTCTATCTCTCACTCTTCGCTCTGTTTTTTGTATCAGTTTTAGGGTTTCAGGTAGTTATGTTCATTATGTTTATTATATATGGATATTGTATGTTATTATTCTTGAGATAATAAATTATTTCAATTTGTAACTTTGTTTTAGGATTTGTATTTCTAACGGCATGTATTTGAATTGATTTAACAGATTCTCTCGTTACGTTTTGTGTATTATTCCTTTAAGCATGTTAAGAACAAAAAAAAATGTTGATTGCAGATTTGTTAGGTTTAACCAGGGGAAGCCAAATGGCTGGTGGTAGGATTGCGCATGCTACCTTGAAAGGACCAAGCGTTGTTAAGGAGATTTGTATTGGAATTGCCCTTGGCTTGGCTGCTGGTGGTCTTTGGAAGATGCATCACTGGAATGAGCAGAGAAAAGTGAGAGCTTTTTATGATTTGCTAGAAAAAGGTGAGATCAGTGTGGTTGCAGAAGAATAAATTAAGTTTTGAGCTTCTTCAAACATGATATTTTATTGACAGCTTATGTAGAATTCTGAATTTTCTTATTCCCCTTTTGGCTCTTAAGTTGAGCATGTACTTGGTTTATATTTGAAGAATAAATTCCTTGTTTTAAGTTGTGGAGCATTACACTTTTTTTTTTTGGGAAAATGGAGCATTACATATTTGGTTTGCATACGATGTGTTAAGTTTAATGGCCTAATTTCTCATGGTATGTTATTAGTTTTAATTAATGCTTTTGCCACTGCATCTCTTGAGAACAACAGATGCAAATGGACAAAGCTTAGCTTCATTCGATTTGGTTGCTGGTTTAATTCATGAAAACACGGTTCTAAGTTAGTCAAGGTTGTCTGCCTGGAACAAGGAACTGTAGATTTTGATAGTGCATCGCAGTGTCTGATTTGAAATTTTAACTATATATAAAATATTAGATTATGTAAGTGTTTGCTATTAGTCCGTATGGCAAGGATACAATTTCAGGAGGGCATTATTTTTCTTGGCGATAAAGAAATCATTTTAACCATAGAGATTCATGTTGATTCCGTGAATAATCTACCTAGGATATGCCTACTGTTTATGGTATCTGAGCAGTTATTTTTAATCGGCAGTTTTATTAGTAACGAGTTCAGTTAACCATTTTTGGAATAATAAATTTTATAAGATTTGGTTATAGTTTTAGTTAGGTTATTTTGAAATTTTATTGAGAAAACTGCACTCATTTTATTTGAAGTTTAATAAATTTGCTAATGAACGGGTATTTCTTTCACCAAAAGCTAATGTGTTGTATGTGTATGCATATTACAATTCATTCACAGAAACGAAGTTTGTATTGAAATTCCACTGAAATTATGATGAAATTGTATTTTTTCCTTTTATTTTCACTTTCGGTTCCATACGTTGCCATTAACTCATGATTCATTTATTTCTCCACGATGTTGAAGCAGCTTCACTGTTATCATTTTAAAAAATACAATATACCAACGAACTGATATACAACATCCCCTATCATCTAGTAATAATTCATGACAAAGGTAGAAGAGCAAATGACAGAAGCTAGAGCCAGCGCGATGGCAAATGACATTGCCACCAAGTAAGATGAGCCCGAATCTGTATGCCAGTAATGTTGCAATTAGAGAAGGATTTTGCTACTAAAATGAATTAACACTCTTCCACCAATAATGCCCATTATCATATTGCAGACGTAATACAATGAGAAACTAAGAAGTAATACAATGAGAAACTATGTAAATATCGTACAGACCTTTTCATCTCAAAGCATGGCATGTGCTGCTGATCGGCTTGGGGAATACAATAAACTTAGACCCCAATGCTGCTTTAATAAATTTTTTTAACACTTAGTGTACAATTGATGATAGATTTCAGAGTAAAAATTGTTACTGATGCACGCATCTACGATTGATAATAGATTTCCTCTGTTTCCGCATCCATTTGCACATTGAATGCTGCTCCCGTTTTAGTCCTCAGCAGAGTAACATTTCTGCCAATTCAATCTACACAACGAGTAATGATAAGATTATAAAACCGAACTAAAAATCAGGAGGGAGCAAAACTTTATCAACTACCGTAGGCATAGTCCTTATCGGAGAAGTCAATTAGGAGATCGAAAGGGGAAGGTATAACCAACAAAAAACATAGTAGACACTTGAATGCCTCAAGTTTTATACCCCATGACCAACCTTTTCTTTTAATGTTGGGAGATCAAGGAGGGCAGTAGAATCACAACCTCATTTCTCAAGGAAAACATGGTAGCATGTTTTGGCCACTTTTTGAAAAGGAAGAGGGCGTAGAACCAAAACTTAAAAAGCCATAAAAGACCTAACATGTTGAAAGGTAAAATGGTAATATTATCTGCACTAACATTAGGTGCTTTTAGACAAGCATCTCAACTCACTAAGGCAATGAAGCATATCACTTAGCAAACTTCAAATAAATGTGATCCCCTGCTGCCCATTGATAGGTAGTCTCTTTGCCCTCCCCCTCCCCTGGACCAAAAAAATTTATACAGGCTTCCTGCCTCCACTCCCAAAAGGAAAAAAAGAATGCAAAAAATCAAGTATCTCTGTTTTGCACCATCTACAGTTACTTCAGCCTGTCACCTTATCTTCAAACACCCAAGTCGGACAAGGATATTTAGCCATCAGAAATAAGGCAATGACAAAAATCAAAAGGAAAATCTATGTATCATTTTAGAAAAGAACTGAGATCAACCTCTAAATATGTGCCTGTGCGCTGTGTTCCATATGTATTCGCTGATTCTATCATAGGAAATGTTTACAGCATAAACCCGGTTTTGCTTTGGTTCACTTGATTATGGACAATCATGGATGAGCCAATGGAATATTATGAGACAGTGCTACAGTGAAAAGCAGACAGGAATAGGAAAATACCATAGCAATGACCTTGGCATAGAGGAGAATTCTTCTAGCTCAAAATCTGCTAGATCTGGGCCACCACCTGCACTGGCAGCTGCTGCTTTTCCTTCAGAGTCTGTAATTCCTTCACCTGCGTGATCTTTGGATGCATCAATTTCTGCATTTACGTCAGAAATGTTTGACACACAATGTTTCTGCAACCATCTATCTGTTTCCCAGAGAACATGCATGATGCTCTCTCGTACAGAGAAACCATGACTCTCAAAGGGAAAAATGACCAGGTGACAAAATGCCCCATGACCCTTTAGAGCATTGAAGAAACGATCTGACTGCATCACATCAAATGCAAAATAAGCAACAGGTAAACAAAATGACAAGAGATAATGACCAGCACAAAACATTACAACTCTTGACCAGAACTTAGAAAATAAAATATTAGTTAGTGAGAATAGGATGAAATGATCTTTCTATTTCATCGATCATGATAAGTGATTGGTAATGTAGGGTTGAAGTGAGAATATTTTAGGAAATAAAATAAATAAAAACAATATAAAGAGGAGGAAGGGAAAATAGAAAAGAAAGAATACCTGCATGGTTAGTGTTCCTGGATTATTATCTTCTTCTCCATGGATCAGTAATATTGGCTTTTTAATTTTGTTCGCAGATATGAAAGGGCTCATCGCAACATAGGTCTTAGTGGCCTCCCAGAGAGTTCTGTCCTCATTCCATGCCAATAAAGTGAAAGTCACTAAACCACCCAAAAGTAAATCACAAGACGAGACTGATGGAAAATAAGATGAAAAGTATAAGAATCATTTCTTAATTGCTTGTAATTATTAAGCCTTTTAAACCAAAACATCCACCCATTTCAACTAGCATGTTACCTGAAACCAAAAGGTGTAAGTGTTCTGTTGTAGGCCCCAGAGCGTGCAATTCCACAACAGAAAAGATGAGGGGCATGTGCCAAGAGGTTTGCAGTCATGAATGCACCATAAGAATGTCCTCCTACAGCAATTTTGCTAGGATGAGCAACCTTAAACCAGTGACTTCAAAAGGCTTCCATAATAATTTCATCCGTTACCATAAATACAGTCATATGCAAAAGAGTAAAGGAGCTTACTCCACGTAGAATAACTTTCTCAACAGCTGCCTCTTGTCACAAGACTTGCATGTGATTAGCCAAAATGAGAGGTTTGGCAAGGAATTCTCCTGAATGTCGTATGCAAATATTCTCTAGAATGTTCTATAGTCTTCCATAGAGTTTTAAAGTTGTGTATGTGTAGATTTCTCTAGAATATGGTAGATAATGTCTTAGGAAGATGCCATAGAATATTAAAAAAATATGCTAGGAATTGTGTAGAACTTTAATATAAGCTGTTGAATCAAATTGATCACCACTGTCCATTGAGGGGGTGGAGTAGTATAAATAGAGATAGAATTCATTTGTTGTAACTATCCAAGAAATCCAAATTCTTTAAGTAATAAGAGTTTTCAAGCATTCTCTCTTCTTCTCTTGGGTTTGAGTTTGCTTTCTTTATCACTTAGCTTCCGCATTTAACTTGTCTAAACATTTCGAGGGAAGACTGACTAGCATTCTTTCAAGTGTTGGGCAAAATTTGCTAGTGCCGCATGGGTTTAAACTTGTGTGAAAAAAATCCCGTGACAGTTGGTATCAAAGCCTCGGTTGAGAAAATTTCAACATAAGAGAATGGCAGAAGCTGCTAATCCTTCTGTTGCTACTAGCATCACCCAAGGAGGGAAGGGCCGCAAGAATAAGTCAAGGGACATCATCGCTGCCATGAAGGAAAGATTGGCAAGGTTTAATGCCACCATGTTCGAGATAAGGGACAAAGTGAAGGATTTGAACCAACGCATTGAGCGGCAAGAGTCTATTGGGGTGGACGAGCTTTGTGAGAAGATGCAAGGTGCCTAAACACAGTCTTGGACATAGTGTCCAAGAAGATGCAATCCTTGGAGGCCACCGTTGCTGCGAAGGATGATGAGGTGAATGCTTGCAAAATAAGGATTACCAACCTTGAAGAAGTCGTGGAGAAACTCCAAACTCAACTTAGTGTGTGCATGGCTGCCGTAGCCAATGGAGGTAGAGCTACGCATGCCACTCCAACCCACAAAGTGGATATTCCCCGCCCACAAGCCTATAGTGGGGCGAGGAATGCAAGGAAAATCGACAACTTCCTTTGGGGCATGAGAACTACTTTGATGCGGTAGGAATCTTCGATGATGCTCAACGGGTGAAGAGCATCACTCCCTACTTAAGGTACATCGCCATAGTGTGGTGGCAAAGGAGGTGTGATGATGTGAAGAAAGGTCTTTGCACCATCAATAATTGGAAAGACTTCAAAGGGAAACTCAAGAAGCAGTTCTATCGCGAAGATGCACAAAACGAAGCAAGGGCTAAGCTTCGTCGCCTTCAACACAAGGAAGGTCACATAAGGGAGTATTTGAAGGAATTCTCTGAGTTGCTGCTGGAGATTCCGAACATGAGGCAAGAAGATGCTCTCTTTTGCTTCATGGATGGCCTAACTGGATGGGCCAAGCTTGAACTCCAAAGGAGAGGAGTCCAAGATCCAGCTACCGCAATGGCGCAAGAAGTCCACCTACAATGGAAAAGGTGGGGGAGATAGGGATAAATCACCCAAGAAGGGCCAAGCCTCCAGGGACAAAGGCAAAGGAAAAAAGGAGGACACGGATGATGCTTCCAAGTCCAAGATCGCTTGCTTTTTATGCAATGGGCCTCATCGGGCTTTTGAGTGCCCTAAGCGTGGAAATATTGCTGCCTTATTCATGGAGGAGGAGAAGCAAGAAGAACGAAGACTTGCTTCAATGCACCTACTTAGTGCAATCCAAGCCAAAGTGGAAGAGCAGCCATGAGGCCAAATGTATGTGGAGACCGAGATTGGGGCAAGACCATCCAAGCCTTGGTGGATACCGGTGCCGACATAGTCTATATGGCCAAAAAGCAAGCGGACAAGATTGGCTTATCCGACACCAAGGAGAAGGGCTTCGTCAAGGGGGTCAATGCTAAGAGTCTCCCAATTGATGATGTAGCACGAGACACTAATATCAAAATCGGCCAATGGAGAGGTAAGGTCGATATCACTATTACTCCCATTGATGATAATAAGTTCTATTTGGGTATAGACTTTCTAGATATGGTGACGGCTTTTTTAGTTCCTTATGCCGACACCATGTGCATCATGGAGAAGGGACAACCATGTGTTGTTCCCGTCAAGAGGAAGATTAGTAAGGAGAGAATGGTGTCCGCAATCCAACTCTCCAAGGGGGTGAAGAGGAAAGAATCAACTTATCTTGCCACCCTCAAGGTAGACGAAGGCCCCATAAACGGAAGGGTAAATGCACCAAAGGCAGTTCAAGACGTGCTTGAAGAGTTCAATGACGTCATGTCCGCCGACTACCAAAGAAGCTTCCTCCAAGAATAGAGGTGGATCATGCCATTAAGTTAGAGGTTAGAGCAAAGCCACCCGCTTTTGCTCCCTATCGCATGGCACCACTCGAATTAGAAGAGTTAAGAAGGCAATTGAAGGAATTACTTGATGCCGGTTACATCCGTCCCTCCAAAGCTCCTTATGGTGCACCCGAATTAGAAGAGCTAAGGAGGCAATTGAAGAAATTGCTTGATGCCGGCTACATCCGTCCCTCCAAAGCTCCTTATGGTGCGCCGATTTTATTTCAAAAGAAGCATGATGAGTTACTTCGGCTTTGCATTGACTACCGAGCACTCAACAAGATCACCATCAAGAACAAGTATCACATCCCACTCATTGTAGATTTATTTGATCAACTTGGCGATGCAAGGTACTTCACCAAGTTGGATTTGCGATCGGAGTACTATCAAGTTCGTATAGCCAAAGGAGATGAGCCAAAGACGACATGTGTCACACGATATGGGTAATACGAATTCCTTGTGATGCCCTTTAGCCTCACCAATGTGCCGGCCACATTTTGCACACTTATGAATAAGGTACTTGCTCCTTTCCTTAATTGATTTGTAGTTGTGTACTTTGATGATATTGTGATTTATAGCAAAACATTGGAGGGACATGTGGAGCATTTGAGGCAAGTGTTCCACACTTCGAAAGAAACTGAACTCTATGTGAAGAATGAGAAATGTTCCTTCGCCCAAGAAGAAGTTACATTCTTGGGTCATGTCATCGGTAGAGACAAGCTAAGAATAG
The DNA here is from genome assembly GCA_947685225.1 of Garcia nutans. Taxonomy (NCBI): domain Eukaryota; kingdom Viridiplantae; phylum Streptophyta; class Magnoliopsida; order Malpighiales; family Euphorbiaceae; genus Garcia; species Garcia nutans. Next base: position 9,104,305 of record CANTUV010000010.1, on the reverse strand, counting down.
ACAAGTCCAAGGTGGAAGCTATCCAAGATTGAGAGCCGCCAACCAAAGTCACCGAGTTAAGATCATTCCTTGGCTTGGTGAATTACTATAGAAGATCCATCAAGGGATATTCTTCTATACCCGCTCCACTGACGGATTTGCTAAAGAAAGGGCGAAGTTGGGAGTGGACTTCGCGATGTCAACATGCCTTTGATGAGTTGAAGAAGGCAATTGTGGAGGAGCCGATGCTAGCGCTCCTCAACTATTTCCAACCATTCGAGGTGCACACTGATGCTTCCGATTTCGCAATATGTGGTGTGTTAATGCAAGATGGACATCCTATTGCCTTTGAAAGTACGAAGCTCAATGATACCGAGAGGCGGTACACAGTGCAAGAAAAGGAGATGACCGCGGCAGTGCATTGTTTGCGCACATGGCGACACTACTTGCTTGGGAGCAAGTTTGTGGTCAAGACAGATCACGTTGCCATTAGCTATTTCCAAACACAAAAGAAGCTTTCTCCAAAGCAAGATAGATGGCAAGACTTCCTAGCAAAGTTTGACTACACATTGGAGTACAAGCCCGGTAAAGCCAACTTAGTTGCGGATGGTTTGAGTCGAAAAGGAGAGCTCGCCGACATTAGCAGTCCTCAAAGCACTTTAAAGGCACGGATCAAGGAGGGACTAGAGTATGATTACATGGCCCAAACCATCATTCGCGATGTCAACATGCCTTTGATGAGTTGAAGAAGGCAATTGTGGAGGAGCCGATGTTAGCGCTCCTCAACTATTTCCAACCATTCGAGGTGCACACTGATGCTTCTGATTTCGCAATATGTGGTGTGTTAATGCAAGATGGACATCCTATTGCCTTTGAGAGTACGAAGCTCAATGATACCGAGAGGCGGTACACAGTGCAAGAAAAGGAGATGACCGCGGCAGTGCATTGTTTGCGCACATGGCGACACTACTTGCTTGGGAGCAAGTTTGTGGTCAAGACAGATCACGTTGCCATTAGCTATTTCCAAACACAAAAGAAGCTTTCTCCAAAGCAAGATAGATGGCAAGACTTCCTAGCAAAGTTTGACTACACATTGGAGTACAAGCCCGGTAAAGCCAACTTAGTTGCGGATGGTTTGAGTCGAAAAGGAGAGCTAGCCGACATTAGCAGTCCTCAAAGCACTTTAAAGGCACGGATCAAGGAGGGACTAGAGTATGATTATATGGCCCAAACCATCATTGCTCTTGTCAAAGAGAGAAAGACAAGACGCTTTTGGGTAGAAGATGGCTTGATATACACCAAAGGAAGAAAGCTCTATGTTCCATCATATGACAACTTAAGAAGGGAGACCTTGAAAGAGTGCCATGATAGCAAATGGGCTAGCCATCCGGGGATACATCGGACTCTCGCAATGGTGGAAGATGCTTATTATTAGCCTCACTTAAAGGATGATGTTGAGGCATATGTGAAGACTTGTCTTGTATGCCAACAAGACAAGGTGGAACAACAAATACCCGCAAGTCTACTCGAGCCACTTTCCATCCCCGAAAGGCCTTGAGAAAGTGTTTCTATGGATTTCATCGTGAAATTACCCACATCCGAAGGATGCAATTGGGTGTTAGTAGTAGTGAATTGGGTGTTAGTAGTAGTGAATTGGTTCTCCAAATATGCTACTTTCTTCCTAACACTGAAGGAGTGCACCGCTGAACAAGCTGCACAGTTGTTCTTAAAGCATGTTGTGAAGTATTGGGGCGTACCCAAGACTATTGTGAGCGATAGGGATAATCGCTTCACTAGGAGATTTTGGACCGAGTTGTTCAAGCTATTGGGTACCGAACTCAAGTTCTCAACTAGTTTCCACGCTCAAACGGATGGGCAAACGGAGAGGGTGAATGAATTGTTGAAGTTATACTTGAGGCACTATGTGAGTGTCAACCAACGAGATTGGGCAAAGATGTTTAATGTTGCCCAATTCTCCTATAATCTTCAAAGGAGTGAATCCACGGGGCGTAGTCCGTTCGCGATAGTCATGGGCCAACAACCCTTGACTTCAAATTCTATTGTCACAAGCTATACTGGTGTTAGTCTTTCAGCCTATAAATTTGCCAAAGGTTGAAATGACAATGCAGACATTGCTAGAACCTCCTTGGAGAAGACATCCAAAAGGATAAAGAAGTAGGCCGACAAGAAGAGGCAATCGAGAGAGTTCTAAGTAGGAGACCTTGTGCTTGTCAAAATGCATAATCATACAAGGTTGACGGGACTACATCACGGACTCATTAGGAGGTATGAGGGACCATTCCCCATCATCAAGAAAGTGGGGAAGCAAGCCTACAAGGTGGAGTTGCCTCCTAAAATCAAGTTTCATCCCGTATTCCATATGAGCTTGTTGAAGCCATGCAAGGAAGATGTGGAAGATCCAAGCCGTGGAATATAGCAAAGGGCGCCAATGGGTGTATGCATCCAACATGACAAGAAAGTGGAAGAAATTTTGGCCAATAGGGTGAAACGTCATTCCAATCAACCGCCCACACATGAACTCCTTGTCAAGTAGAAGAGATTGCCCGAAAGTGAAGCCAGTTGAAAACCCATCCAACACTTGTGGCAATTCAATGATCAAATTCAAACCTATGAATACTTGAAGGCGACGAGGACGTCGCCAGATTAGATAGGGGAGAATGTCACAAGACTTGCATGTTACTAGCCAAAATGAGAGGTTTGGATAGGAATTCTCCAAAATGTTGTATGTAAATATTCTCTAGAATGTTCTATAGTCTTCCATAGAGTTCTAGAGTTGTGTATGTGTAGATTTCTCTAGAATATGACAGATAATGTCTTAAGGAGATGCATAGAATATTCAAAAGAATATGCTACGAATTGTCTAGAACTTTAATATAGGTTGTTGGATCAAATTGATTACCACCGTCCATTGAGGGGGTGGAGTAGTATAAATAGGGAGTAGGATTCATTTGTTGTAACCATCCAAGAAATCTAAGTTCTTTGAGTAATAAGAGCTTTCAAGCATTCTTTCAATTCTCTCTTCTTCTCTTGTGTTTGAGTTGCTTTCTTTATCATTTAGCTTCCGCATTTAACTTGTCTAAGCATTTCGAAGGAAGGCTGACTAGCATTCTTTCAAGTGTTGGGCAAAGTTTGATAGTGCCGCACGGGTTTGAGCTTGTGTGAAAGAAATCCCGTGACACTCTGCACTAGCAACCAATTGCTCTACATACCTAGTCAAGGCATTTCATTTAAATTAAAATTCTAGGGTTATCTACATATTGTGTATTCTTTATTGATAATTTACATAAGCTGAAAAGGAAGATGAATCTACAGTTAACAGAGAAATAGTGAAGAGATGGCTCCTCAATTAGTGTATATGTATTTTGTAGGGAAAAATATGCCACCACTTGACAGTTTTAGTTAATATGTCATATCACTGATTTTAAGTCACGTTCCTACATGAACAAGATATACACATAACAGATGGTTTGTATCATTCGTAACACTAAAAGAGTTTGGTTTACACGAGCATTTTGTGTAACTGGCAACCTAATTCCATGAACATACCAAACAGAACAGACGTGAACAATTTGATTTGACCTTGCTACATAACAATATTTGGTCACAACATAATTATCATATTACCTGTCATTTCCCTCCTCGTCGCCTTCACCAATAATAGGAATTGTTGGTCCAGATAAAATGGCAAACCTACAAGATATAGAACAAAGCAAGGTAATAATGTGATTGGAAGAATGTGTAAAAACACACCAAAACATCGAATAGATGTGCAACGAAACAAAGAGAACAGGGATTTCATGCCTTCTAGAAAACCAAAGAAGTGTCGATGTTGGACCTATGTCTGCAAATTCATTAGGGGAACCACGAACTTGTCCTGCAACATCTTTGCTTTTAAATTCTCCAAGGTAAGACCAGAATAGACAAGGAAGAGGGCCATCTTTTGATGGATCATAGCCTGGTGGCAAGTATAATATTGCAGTTAGCTGAACTCCATCCTTCCTCTGGTAACTAATCATCTCTTTCTACAGTGATGCCAACTGAGGGTAGGGTGAGGAAAATTTGTGATCTGACATGTTTTCTTATCTGGCCAGCTCTGGATATAATATTGAGTATTTTCAGTTTTTGACTCCTTTGAAGTCAATATTTTCAATTGATCAAGATATAGATCCCCTACCTTATTATCAGACAAAAGAATTTGGTTTAGAACATTGGCATCAATAGGTATTTGGAACCAGGTCAAAACCCATTACTGCAAGGTGGGTCTAGAATACTCACATATCAAACAAATCAAGGAAAGGTATATTCCCTTCGGGTGTAGCACCATTTCCATTCAATAAAACATAAGTGCCTTTATCATTTTCCCTTTTTATCTTTGCAATCACATAAGTTCCAGAAGGGGTTCTTCTCATCATAGGAGAGCCAGGGTCGGAGTAAACATCTTTCGATGACCTATCAAAGAGTATGCGTGGACTCACATCTGCAGAGCCAGGAGATATTACCCAAGTCCTTGTCCGCCTGGTCTTATACCATGATTCATAAACTAGAGCTAGAAAATCATCACACCAAGAAATTCCACTGGAAACAAACAACAAAAATCATACCAAGATAAGATTCTAAGTTAAATTTTTTTAGAATATTTTTGAAAACAGAGGTAAAAGCTGGCTGCAAGAAGATCACATGATTCATATGGATAATTTACATATATATTGTGCCACTGCCTTCAATAAATACTAGTTGATATTTGATACCAATGATCTGGCGAAATTATACAGATCGGAAACTTAAGGATCAAAAGATTGCCCAAGGAATGGCAGTCAAATGTTTACATTCTCTGAATCCCACAGCAGTATCCTAGTATTCTTGGTAACTTAAAAAAAAATCGAGCACATAACAAGAACCATAGGCAAGATGAGCAATGAAATTACTAATATATGCACATAAACAAATGCAAATCCCAGCTGCACTCAAGCACTTTTGATTTATCTCTAAGAGCCCTATCAAGAGCTATTAAATTTATGAAGTTATCAATGACAAAATCAAAATTTCATTCATAAAATCACCTCCAAAAAAATAATTAAAAAAAATATCAATTTCAACCTACATTTAAGGACCTATTTGAAGCCAATTTTTAGGGGAAAAGGAATCAAATATATAGCTTATGTCCGTACCCATAGCACAGATCGAGTTTGAGTAAGATTTTTGTCTGTTCACCTTCAAGTGGCTCAGGTTGTGTATAAATTATATCTCGTGTAGAAACTTCCACTTTTGCATCACCCTCATCTTGGGTCTCTGCCCTAAAACCTCAAAAGTGTCAAACATCGAATTAAAATAACACATATAAACAATGATTAAACTCAAATTGTTGCCACTCCAGTGCACATCCATGAGTAGAGTTAAAAATTCATTTATTTACCACTAGAGCGTCGAAGGCTTGTCAGCTCTCCAATTGATTGATCGCATCCCTTTGCGCACACTATTGAATGCTATAGGAATGTCCTCAGCAAGAGGCAAATCACAAAGTTCCCTCACAAACTTCCCATCAGTTCTCCATATTTCTACTTTTTTTGGAAATCTACCACATGGTACAATAAAAGAGTAAGGCCTGTGAAGAGAACTAATTAAAATATACTTCTGGTCTGGTGAAGGGTCCATGGATGTATACACAGCTGGTGGGGCAATTTCCTTGGCTGTCCCATCCAAGGATACCAACATAAGTTGTGAGGTGACATAGCAGTCAAATAAATCTTCATCTTACTCATCTTTCAGTAAATCCTGGAAAGTTCGAACTTGTAGAACACTATTTGTCTCGTTAGATTGAATCTTCGGTCCCGAGGGAACCAAAGGTTTCTTAGGTGGATCTCCACGAGAAGATGGAATGGTGCAAACTAATAGAGAAGAGTTGTCCACCCAAACAAAATTATCAAAAACAGCATCTGGTGACTGAAACAATGGCTTAGCTTTCCCTGTTTCCACATTAGCAATCCATCCTCTAAGCTTGCTACTAATATTATCTTCTTCATCCACTCGGATGCTGAAGGATAAATGCCTACCATCAAGAGACCATGTCACAAAATTTATCTTCGCACCATTTGGGAAACCATGTACCTCCTTTTCTGGCCCCAAAGTACCATCAGGCATCAATTGATGGATACCAATACCAGTGTAAAATGACATTCGACTCCTGGTATTGCATTTTCCATCAATACGCATGCCAGCCAGCTTTACCTCAGGTCTAGCTAGTTCTGCCATTTGAGGTAAAGCTCTCCTCTTAAAAAATATTATTTTGTCTCTTAGTGGAGAAAATGACAATGCTGGGAGAGGTGGAGCATCAACTATATCTTTTAATTTCTGGTGGAGGAACTTGATATTTACCTCCCAGTGCTTCTACATATTATGAAATGAAATAAATGTTGTCAATTAGATGCAATAATCAATCAAGAAATGTCCATTTGTGAGTAGGATTAAGAATTAAGAAAAGCACAATACTGCAGAGATCGTGACATTAAATCCCGAAAAGGAAATATTGAGAATTAATTCAATGCCAATTCAATAAAATAGGTGCTACAACAATTCAATTTCCTTAATATATTACCTGCTATATTAAAAACTATTAAATAAAAACTAATAATAAGCAATCTTCAAGTAAGTTCAATCATTTCACATTCTCAAAAAGAAGCGAATTCAGTACCTTCATCCTCAGTTGGAGTATTAGCTGAAGAATTGACAGAGCCATTGGAACCACGGCCACCATCTTCGCCAGAAAAAAAGGTTACAGGCACGAGATTGCCAGGCCTAGAAGTAGCAACGGTCATGATTGAGCTTAATCAGGCGGAATTTCTAGAGTGAGTTCTCAGGTAGCCAGGCCCAGGCGCAGGAGACGAAGAGAATCGGGCAAGTTTAAGATAAAAAGGAGGCGGAGGAGAGAGAGGGGACAGATCTAGGATAGAAAAACGATGATAAACTTTGTAGAGGCGCATTATTGGAGTGACTGGCTTTTTTCTTTTTTAGTCTTTGCCTTGTAATAGTGATGAAATAAAATATCTAATAAAAAAAATAACATCAAGAATCTTTGAGCCTGATTTTTGACTTTTACAACCCTGTAGTTTGAATTGGATCATTTACAACTAAAAAGCCCATGCCCATCTTTTATCACCGTTTTGCATTTGGAAAATGACGTCATCCATCCTTTTAATAATAATATTTTAGTCATTTTATTATAAAATCAAAATAAATTATATAAAATTTATAATCTCATAATAAATTTATAACAAACTAATAAAAATTTAATATTTTAATAAATTAATCATAAATTTTTATAAATTTAAATATATTTAAAAAATATAAAAAATTTAATATTTTTTAATTTTTATTATATTTTTATCAAAATTTCACTTAAATTTCATTTACATTTAATATCGTATAAATTTAGAAAAAAAATAAATTGGGCTTCGTATAAAATTAACTCAAAAAATTACAAAATTATAGCTTTTTAAAAAAATAGTTATAAATCTATAAAAGTAGCCGCAAAATAATAAAAATACGATACTGTTATTTCTCTCTTTTATCATTTTGTAAGTATCGTTGACTGCTTTTTCTTCATCATCATCCTTCTTGTGATTCATCATCATCATCATCATTATTCTTCTCCTTCATCATCATCATTATCATTATCATCATCCTCCTCCTCTTCCTTCTTTGTTTTTTCTTCTTCTTCTTCTTTTTTGTCTTCATCAATATCATCAATTGACAATCAAAAATCAAAAGTCACATTTTTCTCTTCATCTTCATCCTCATCTTCATCAGATCTATTTTTAAACATCAGATATTCATCATCATCTTTTTCATCATCATTAATCAAAAAAATCAATAGATCTTCTTCATCATATTCTTTATCAATATATATATATATATATATATAATCAACAATAAATTAAACAAAGATATGAAATATTAATCAAAGTTAATAATCTTACGTGCAATCAAACATGAAAGTTTTGGTTTATAAGGATAAATCTCTATTTTCATATTATATTTAAATCTCCATCTTCATTTTATTATTCAACAAAATTTTCATCTCCATATTTTTCTTCAAAAAAAATTAATTTCGCAATTGTTTATGCATTGTAGATATTTTATGCATATAAAAAAATATATTATAAAATTATTGATATATTATAAATCCATTAAAAATATTTTACATATATAAGAAAAATACATAATAAATTTATTGATGTATTGTAAATATATTATAGATATTTTGTGTATGTAAAAATAATATAAAATAAATTTATTGATGAATTATAGATGATTATAGATATATTATTTTTATTTATATAAATTATGTGTATATTATATAAATGTTATGTATAAGTAAAATTATTGATGTATTATATATTGTATGTGTTAAAATAATATAAAATAAAATAATTGATGCAATATTGATGTATGATAGGTAATTATATATTAAAAAAATACAAAATAAAAATATTTATGTATTATAGATGTTATGTTGATATTGTAAATAAATAAAATTATTGATATATTACATATTATATGTGTTAGAAAAATATAAAATAAAAATATTGATGCAGTATTGATATATTATAGATATTTTAATATATTATATGTACTGTATATTTGTAAGAATATAACATTAAAAAATATTTTTGGATAAAATAATATTAAAAAAATGTAAAATAAAAACAAAAATCGATGTGAAAAAGGGTTGAGAGTTTATAAGAATTCTTAATACATTTAAAGAGTTAAGGTAAAGATTAAACAAAAGTTTTATAAAAAATAAAACTGAAAAAAAGTATAAATTAAAAAAATTGTGCAGTATATTTAAAAAGAAATAATTAAATGACAATAAATGGTGCGAATTCCTAACAAATTAATATGGAGTTATTTAACAAGATATAATTAAGAAGTGGAAATACACTTTCATAGTCACGTAGTTTAGGTCTATTGAGCTTTCCGGTTCTGACCAACTTTTTCGAAAGGCGCTGACAAAAAGAAAGTCTGTCGCTATCGCAACGGCGAGAGAAAAAGCTCATAGTGTTCCCATCAACAAAAGCTGGCTTTCTCAGGTCCATCTTCCGGGATTGGCCTTGGCCACCACGGTCTCCAATTCTAATCACACAACACGGCCCAACATTTTTTTTTCCTTTCAAGTTTTTGGCCCAATATCTTAATCTGAGTAATGGCTACAGCCACTTCACAAACCGCAAGGATATATTTAAAGTTAATTACATGGAATACCGTATTTTAAATTTGTGTTTTTAAATATAGAGTAGACCAAAAAAAAATTTCAATAATGCGACACGTGATTTGTTTTATTCATTTTATACATTTTAACATTGTTTTTTCTTTTTTATTTTTTTTGTAATTTTTTTATTTTAATAATTTTTTTATTTTTTTATTATTATATTTTTATTATACATAAAAAAATATATATAATATATATAAATAAAGAGCAACATATTTTCAATATATACATAATATATCTATAATATATCTACAATATATATACTATAATTAACCAACATATAAAAACTATATATATCTATAATATATATACTATAATTAAGGAACATATACATATTTTATAATATATAAAAACTATAATATAATATATACATGATATATTTATAATATATAATATAATATTTTCGAAATATATAAAATTATATTACAAAAAGATATTCTCAATAAATTTTTTTAATAAATTTTTATAAAATTATATTATTTCATATCAAATGTATTATTTTTATAAATAATATATAAAATAAACTTAATTTTTATTTTTTTGAAGAATTTTATAATATATATATAATATATCTATATATAATATATATAAATAGTAAAAATATGATAATGTACAATATTTTTATAATTTTATAAATTTTTAGATATTTTTGAGATTTTTTATATCAGTAATATTTTTTATTTTGTAGGTAATTTTATAAAAAGTCCTATTTTTATAAAAAAAAAAAAAGAAAATTATAGTATAGATTTTTTAGTTTTTAAAATATTATTTTGATATATTTTTAATACATTAAATATATCTTAGATGTGTTTAGAAAATTATATTTTAAAATGAAAAAAATAATATTTTAAAAAATAAAAGTGGATATTGTTTAAAGTAATTTTATTTTTTAGATATGTTTAAAAAATCCTTAAAAGGCTAAATAGTAATAATGCATTAACATTAGGCTAAATAATTATAAAATTTTTGAGGTTTTGCATATTATACTAATTAGTTTATGTATTTTTAATATTTAATATTTGCATAATTTAATTTGTAAAAATTAAACTGTTTAGTTTTTTTGTTAATATTTTTATCCTAAAGATATTAATAAATTACTTTGATATTATAAAATAATTTATTTATTTTTTTTATATATATATTTTTTATTATTTGTTAAGTCATGCTTATTTTTAATTTTATTTATATTTCTTACACATAATTTATTTTAATTTTATAAATATTATTAAAAAAAATTTTAAATAATATGAATAATATATTTTATTATTTTACAGATAATCTATGTATATTATTTATTTTAATTTTATAGTATTATTAAAAAATAATTTAAAATAATATAAATAATATCTTTTATTATTTTGCAGACGACCTATATATAAAATAAAATTAAAAATAAAATAAGCTTAATAAATAACAAAGATAAATATACATAAATTAAGAGCAAATAAGTTATTTTATAATATATTTATCGTTGTAATAATATATATAAATTAATAATATATTTATCTTTATAAAAATATATATAAATTAAATAACTTATTAAAATATTTATAAAATTAAAATAAATTATGTATAAAAAATATAAATAAAATAAAAAATAAACATAATTTAACGAATAATAAATAAAAAATATATATATAATAAATTATTTTATAATATTAAAGTAATTGACTAATATTTTAAAATAAAAATATTAATAAAAAATTAAATAATTTAATTTTTAAAAATTTAAAAAATATAAATATTAAATATTAAAAATAAAAAAAAATTATTAGTTTAATATTCAAAATCTTATAAATTTTATAATTATTTAGCCTTAACGTTAAAACTGGATATACCTTAAACAACTAAAACACGGCACAAGCTTTTGTTCACACTCGCCAATTGCCGATATTTTCTTTCTTTGTACACAATTTCATTCACATAAAAATATCTAAACATAGTATGAAGTGAAAGCACGTAATTGGTTCTCACCTGATAAGATATCTGTGTTCAAAATTCATTACATTTCCCAATAATACTGCTCCCTCCATTGCCACCTTCTCGCGACATTACCAAAGCAGGAAAAAAATGGCAACTCTAACTAGTCTTAACCTCTCAACCCCAAGACTCGCAGCCAAGGCTACAGATGCACCAAAGGCTCAACCCATCTTCAAATCAAACCACCCATGGAAAAGGACTTACCAATTCGGCTCGGGTCGCATGCAAATCCTTCGACCCGTAAGAGCAGCTCCTGATAGATTATCGGATAAAGTGCAGCAGAGCATCAAAACTGCAGAGGAGGCTTGCGAGGGTGACCCGGCCAGCGGTGAATGCGTGGCGGCTTGGGATGAAGTAGAGGAGCTGAGTGCAGCTGCTAGCCATGCCAGGGACAAGAAGAAAAACTCTGATCCGTTAGAGGATTTCTGTAAGGACAATCCGGAGACAGTTGAGTGTCGCACTTATGACAATTGAATTCAGTTTTCTTTTGCTTTTCTTTTCGTTGTTCGGTAATCAAGTTCTAGATGTTTACCAGTTCAAAAAAAAAAAGTTTACTAATTAAGAAGTTGGATTATGGGTTGTCATGGTATTATTAGATATATATATATATATATATATATATATATACCACACCATTACCATCTTGGAAAATGATACTTCTTTTCATGGTATAATACTTCTTAGCTATTTGGTTATTCAATAGCATTTAGCATTATCTGGTTTCAAATGTTCATCTTTATCGTCTAAATGAATTTGAAAAGCATATATAATTATAAAATTTTAATTTAGGTGTATATCAAATTATACGAATTTATATATATGTATATATCAAATTATACGAATATATATAATAAGTATTCCTTTTTATTGTATAAACATATGAAATTTTTAATTAAGTTTATAAAGTTAAGATTTGTTTATATGAAATCTGAAGAAAAGATTTATCTATATGAAATAGGATATGTAATTTTATCATTTTTAATTTTATTGACTTATTTTTTTTAAATTAGTTGGTGGTAGAAACGTAAATTACCCATCACGTACAATTTTAAAACCTTAAGTTAGTTTTTGACAATAGAATAATCGAATAGTTAAAATAATAATATTCTTCATTGTTTCAATTCAATTAATTTATTTCTTTAATGATAGTTCAAATTTACAAGTTTATTAAAATTTAGTTCAAATATTTTTAGAAAGTTTGTCAAGGAATAAAGAGCAACTAATAATAGTTTCAATGTAAGTTTGGATTAAAATCAATTTGAAGTTTATAAAAATGAAACGAAAAGTAGTCTGATGGAAACTATCTGTAAATGAATAACCAGCAAACATGTAACTTCTCAAGTAGACCTGGCCACCAGACAGGAAGAAATTTATGGATGGATGCGCTGGATTTTTTAAAATTTTATTTTTAAAAATTTACTATTTTTCAAATCTAATCCGGCCATGTCAGATCTATTCTCTAACTATTAATGGAAACAAGGTGGTAAACTGGTAATGGAAAGAGAGAATAATACCATTTCTTTCTCTGACCTCGATGGAAAATCTCAATTTTCACTCTAATCTCCCTAATGGGTGGACAATTTTCTCATCATACGTCAATACAAGTGAATGTTAATTTTCCTGTGTGCTATATAGATTGCCTGCAAAAATTACCGACGAAGTCGCTGACCAGGTTACAATTTGACGATAAAAATGACCATCCGTCAACAGCAGATAGAATAGAAATAGCAGCACGTACACCAATTTATCAGATAAGAACAATCCATTTGTTAGAATAACTTCATGGCTAACCAAAACGTTCTAGATGAATCATGGCAAGAATTTATGTTCTCCACGCCATCTCTGTTCATATGTTCATTTTCAAGTTTCAAACTAGATGGGTTTACATTTCTATAAAATATTATCCTAATTCAGTGCGCGCAAATTATCAATTGTTGGACCATGGACATTATCAACTTGACTTGACCAATAAAAAGTTTTATATTTAAGGATTTGTCTTCGCCCTTATCACAAACCATCTTCCAGCCCCATAATGTTCCTCAGGATTCAGAGGAAATAACACACCAACTATCCCACCAACTTTGAAATATCTTTAGTCTAGTACATCTTGTGGAAAGCGATGTGATAATTATCTCCACTTTGACGTCAAAGATAACAAACTACAAGGAAACTGCTCTGCAGGAGCGCGGAAGAACAATGTACCACCATGAATTTATATCTCAACAATGCTATTCTGACCCTCGAGGCAGCGCTGGATCCTAATTTATGGCATTATTAAAGCCCAAAGTTCGCAGTTCTTTCTATGCTATTTGCAAAGCCAGAAAACTAACCACCTTCGGAATTTAAGGTTATAGCAAACTTACAAAATTTGTGCAAAGCCTGGTAAAACTAGCACACAATGTAGTATTTCCAATGTTCCAGTGATATCCCAGACAAAAATCCAGTGAACTTGTGCGAGGCGATTAAATACAAAGAGCAGTTTGCACATTGGAAAACATATGACAAATAAAGTACACAAATCATTCACATTATAATGATAAGAAAGAAACTCGTACCACTATCCCATATTCAACAACACTACTGATACTAAATATTCAATAAACAACATCTCCCACGTTGGGAACAGCTATATTATAAGACATATAAACATTGACAGATAGGCAACCATCAATGTTCAGCACAACACATCACCAGCTCGAACGCAGACCCCAAGAACACAAGACACCAACACACACCTAACATGCCATACCAAACGAACCCAAAACAACAAAAGTCTCACACCAGGTAAAGACCCAAAAAAGACCCACATAGAATAAACACATCCATTTCCAGCAAGTTACTAGACAGATTATCAATACTGTAACATATCAGCAGAAGCCATGATGGGCTGCACAGGACAAGGGAGTTGCCACGGTTCCAGCAGGGCATCTGGTATCTCGGGGATGTCCACTTCAATGCCGCTGACATCCTCGACTATCTGGAGTACAGAATTCAAGGATCGAAGCCTCTCAGTCAATTCCGTAACCTGAGCCCTCAATACATTGTTGGCGTGTTCCATCTCCACAAACCGTTGGCTGTTGACATTGATACTCTGCCTCAACTGACCATTCTCATTCTGCAATAGGCTCACTTCACTAATCAGATCCTCCAGCTGTTTCTGCTTCCTCATCCTGGACCGCCTGGCAGATTCCCTGTTTGATATCATCCTCTTCCTTTTCCTCTCATCGATATTTGCATATCGCGGATCGGAATCGGATCCGGAGCTCGTTGCCTGCCTTTGCATTGTCAATTATATTTTTTCCGAAAAAATAAAATTTCTCAGATAAAATAGATTTTAAATTACCTACCTGCTGTTAAGAAATATTTGATACTTATCTACTAAATTTAGATAGAATTAATGATTTCAAAAATTAAATCTGGAGAAATAGAGAGAAAAATCAACCAAATGGGTTCAATCACAAAGAAATCACTTCATGAAAACACGTAGAACCAGTAAAGAAACACAACCGAAAAGGAATGGAGAATTCGAACTCGACGCATGAGGATGGCGTAATTCATAGAAAATCTAAAATCATTGGGACGTTTTTACTAAAACCTAATCTCCGATTCCAAAATCGAAGAGGAATATAGATATTTAAGACCTACTGACAAGAATAAACTCGACAAAAGGAGATCAGGAACCCTAGATCTGGATCAGGATCAAATCCAGCAATCGATTCAATAAATCAAAGCTTTAGAAGAAACATCGACCAAAAGCGACACAGAAAGCTAAAGACCAGAGGGGAAAGAAAAAAGCGAAAGAGAACTTAGCTGATGGCTATGAAGAATCGAAACGCGAACGAAACGGAGTGAAAGAGGGGATAAGAAAAGAAACGCGATGATATGACCTGAAAAGCGACAATAAAGAAAGCTGAAGGTACTGCAGATTAGGGCTTTTATAGAAGGTAAGAGTGGCTTTAGCTGGCAGGTGAAATTATAATTATGTAATTTTTGATTATTTAATTTGCTTCAAAAAATAAATTAAATTGTCATTTGTTGTTACTTAGTGATATCGGCTGTGTTTTTAGAATCGGACCGGTCATTGAACCGATCTTCCTATTGATTCATGGTCCGACCGAGTTGAAACGGTTGAACCGAATTTTTAATTTTTTTAATTTTAATATTTTATTAGGAAAATATATTTTTTAAGTGAAAAAAATAAAATTTTATTTGAAAAAAATAATTTATTTTTTAAAAAATAATTTTTCAACCAGTTTTTGGTCAAAACCAGCCGGTTTTGACCAGTTCAATTTAAAAACCCGATTTTTAATCTATTTTGAAAAAATATGAAAACTGAATCGGACTGGCAGCCGATTTCTGGTTTAATCGGTCCGACCGGCCAGTCCGGTCCGATTTTAATAACACTGGATATCAGTGCAATTTGCTGGCGTACGCCAGTTATATTTTTAAGAAAAAAATATTAATTATAATTATTTTAAAAAATAATTAAAAAATAAATTTTTATAAAATAAAAATATTTATTAATAATTATTAAAAAATATTATCGGTGCAATTTGCTGGCGTAAAGAGTACGCAGTTGTATTTTTAAGAGAAAAATATTAATTATAATTATTTTAAAAAATAATTATTAAATAATTTTTATAGAATAAAAATATTTATTAATAAATATTATAAAAAATTATAAAAAATTATTTAATAATTATTTTTTAAAATAATTATAATCAACATCTCTCTTTTTAGACTCTCTAGCAAATAATGTTTGCTTTGGAAAGAGTATCCGGCAAAGATTCCTTTTTCTCGGGCAAGAACTCCGAATCTGTACGACAAACCTCGTTGTCGTTGGGCCTTTTTTCTTTGGCTTTTTCGGTCACGCCGTCACGGACGGTCTTTGGCTGCTTTGGGGTTGGGACATAATTTAATTATAACAATTTACGTGATAAAAATGTGTTTTCATTTTTTTTATTTTTTTTCTTAATTCCTTGTTTACATTAGAAAACTTGTCAAACCTTGTGTATTATAGCAATAAAATAATGTTTATATTTTGAAAATGTCTCACTTTCCTATGGAAGTTAAAACAATATACTTCTTAAATATTCGGAAGGGAATTTAATTTGTTAAAATTTTCAAATTTAATTCCATATACTTGTATATGGTTTTCAATCCATAGTTTTTTTAATCTCTATATATATTCATTTAACCACTCATTTGAGTATTAAATATGAGTTGGAGTTGAAATGTTTCATTCGATTATTTTCTGAATCCAATATTTATAATTTGATTTATATAAGTTATAATAGAATGATATCTTTTGTGTTACTTCAAAAATATTCGTATATATATTTTTTTATAAAATAATTTTAATCATTTAGTTATACAAAAAATATCTAAAATATATTACAATAATTAAGATTAAAATCGAAGAGAAAAAAACATAAAAGAAATAAAAGTAATATTTAAAAAAAATTATAAAATAATTATAATATTTATTTATTTATACTCAATTAATAATATTTTATAACAATTATAATAATATTTTACTTATTTATACTTAATTATAATATATTATTTTTAATTTTTAATGTTTTTATTTTTTAAATATTAATCATCTTTTATATTATTTATAAAAATTAAAAATATATATATATATTTAAAGTAATACAAGGACGTTATTTTTATATAAATTAAAATTAATGATATAGATAAATATTTTATACTAAATGCAAATAGTTTTTATTTTTTTAACATACATAAGGGTATATATATATATATATTTATTTATATATATAGGGGTAAAATGAGTAGGAGAACCTAAAATCACTTTTCATCTACAGTGATTTAATTTTTTTTTTAATTATAGAATATAGATATATACAATAAATCACTGTTACATGAACTCTTCCTAATATCATTGTTACGAAAAACATAATTCAGTCAGAAATTTAACAATATCTATTATAATTGCATTAGAAAAAAAATATCAAATATGAGTATGAGTATATATATATATATATGTTTATATATATTACATGGTTAAATTATCCGAGATAAATATATTCAAGTTTAAATTTAGGCTCAAAAAATTTCAAGCCGAAAAATTTGAATTACAGAGTAGTTTAATCCAATTTATAATACTAGCTAATCAATAGTAATTTTATTTTAAGCAATATAGATTTAAGATTCCATAATTTATTCAAGGGAACAAAAAAAAACATTATATGTAGATCTGTCTAGTGAATGTAAAAAACATCTATATATTTATCTTTCTCGACATGTATGTATATATATTAAAAGAAAAAAAATTCATCAATTGAACTTTTTAAATACCGTTTAAAATGACCAAAGTGTAAAAAATCAATTTAATTAATGATATAATTCATGTTATTTAAATGTTATCATTTGAAATAATTAAAAGATAAAAATATAATTATTTTAAATTTTATTCATATATAAAAAAGTAGAGTTTAATTTGAATTATAATATTTTAGATTTTTACTTGCCTGCTACGCGATAACTAAATTCATTTATTTTATTCATTTTGAACTTGGTTGTATATATTTTTAATAAGAAAATTGATAAAATGGATTCAAATGAATTTATTCATGAAGATTTTCAATTTCCAAAGAGTTTTAAAGAAATATAATAATTTATTTATAATATTTTAAAATTTCAGTTATGATAAATCAACTATATATTATTAAAATTTATTTGGTTATAAAATAATAAATGGTATGCTCATCAAATAATTGCTAGTAGAGGTTGAAATGTCTATCTATCTCCCTTTTATGTAATAAAAAAAAAGATTTTAATAAAATACTATGTATATTATTATTCTAAAATTAGAAATTTTAATCTGTAAATTTTATTAATAAGTTAATAATTATGAAGTTGATATTTTAAGTTATATTATATATTGCACCTGCAAATTTAATTTATGCATATACCTTATTTTGGAAAAAAAATATAGATTTGAATTGCATATTCTTAATGCTTAAAAAAAAATTATATTAGTTCTTAAAAATGTACAATTAGTTTAAAGAGAGAACTGCATCTGGGAATGAAACCGAAAAAAAAAAGAAGGATCATATCCATATTCAATTCTTTTTACTAAACCCCCAGTGGTTTTGCTTACAATTACAAGTAACCGGCTTAATCAGTGTGCCTGTTTGGCTGTTTTAGTATAAGAAACTAACTTTTGTTTTGTTTTTATAAGAGATTTTTAATTAAAACATTCAAAAAATTAATTTTATGTTGTTTATTTCCAAAAATAAGTTTAATTAAGAAAAACTTTTTAATTTATAATACTATAAACAAATTCAAACTTGTACAAATTTTATATTTTTTAATCAATTATTATTAAATATAAAATATAGAAAAACGATAATTTTAATGATTAACAATAATCGGTAGGATGATTGATGAATTAATAAACTTATATATATATATAGATAAGTAAAAATAGAATATTCGTTAAACTATAAAAAGGATTACAAAGGATCCAAAGTTAGTATAGGGGAACTAACATTGCTGTAACAATTTATAAATAGGCTTTGAAAAGCAATCTTAAGCAGGCTTTCACTGCAGACACAAGCCAAAATAAAGACAAAGATTAGGCTAAAATAATACTAAACATCTTGAATACATACTTCAAGTTCTAAAAAAGTTAAAGCTTGCAACTAAAGATAATATAAGAAAAAATTATCACAGTGAAGGTCTCAAGAATCCTTTAATAAACTAGAGATACATATTGAGGTTAATTTAGCAAGTGGTGTCTTTATAGGATCAGACTTCTCAAAATATCAATATATCAATCGAATAAAAAAGAGACCAACATCATCAAGGCACCCTAACAAGGATGGACTATGGTTAAGGGGTTTTTAAAAGAGTTTGTGAAACTTCTAAACGCCATAAGAATCCAAACATCCTGAGCTCGTAAAAACTTGTCTTCAAAGTGATGAGAGCAACAAGTCATTGTAAAGGAGGGCAAACTAATGCCAAACGTCTTGAAAGACTCCTATTTCTCTTTAAATCACATAAAAAAAGAGACAAATATATTTGAAAAAAAAAAGTTTACAAGTCTTTTATATAAAAAAAAAGTTTTAAAAAATATGTTTACAAGTATAAAAAAAAAGTTTTTGAAATAGTTTACAAGTCTTTTATATAAAAAAAAAAGTTTTAAAAAGTACAGATAGTAGAAAGATAGAAAATTTCAAAAAAAAAAAAACTATTTGAAACAAATATATTTTCAATAATAATGGTAATATATGTTAACTAAGCTGAATTAGATAAAAAAGTTATATATATATAATTTCACAAGCCTCAAGCTGAGCTCTAACCCAGTTCAGAAAAAAAAAAATAAAAAAGACCTGAGCTCTAACCCGTTACAAGGCTTAGGGAAGGGGGCTGAGAAGAAGGCTTGCATGTCGCTTGCCCTCTTATCATTAATTTATAAAGACTTTTCCCCTTTATCTATATAAATATATAAAAATCAGGCGCCATATTATCTATTTCTAAAAATACTTCAATATTATACTTTTTTAATTTCTCATTAATTTCTCAATTTTACTTTCTCTCTTATTAATAAAAAAAACTTAAAATATTCAATTTGATTTTGATTCAATATTAAACAGTTATATCTTTTAATTAATTTTTAATTAATTTAAATAATTTATATAAAATTTAAAATTTAACAATTAATTATATTTGTGACTTTATTATTCTATTAAATAATTACACACTATTATAATTTCATAATATTAATTAAATAAATTATATTTATGACTTTTAATTTTTCTATAAATTAATTATATATTAATATAATTAAATAATATGATTGAATTATATTTTTTTAGAAATTTAAAAATTTTAAAAAATATATGACTTTTAACCAGTATAATAAATTAATTATAAATTAAATAATCTATTCATAATAATAATAATTAATTTATATATATTTAGAAATTTAAAATTTAAACAATAAAATATATAACTTTTAATATTTCTAACAAATTAATCATACATTGATAATTTATGTAATAATAATATTTATATTAATAACATTTTCAATAAAAATCTAATAATTATAAATTTCTCTATTCACAATTTTTTTATTATTTAAAAAAGTTTGCTTGATTTATATATATATATATATTTTTTTTATCATTTTTATAGAATTCATGATTTTTTTTATTGTATAAATATGTATATATTTTGTTCTTGATTAGAAAAAGTGTCAAATTATGAAATAAAAAAATTATATTTGCTCACCAATATTATTTAATAAAATTATTATAAAAATTGAGATAAATATTTTATTTTATATTGTTACAATATAATTTGTTATTAATTTACATATAAATTATTTATGTTTATTTATTTATATTTTGCTTTTCTCATTATCATGTAATGGGTAGGTAAGAGATTGAAAATAAAAAATTTATAACTACTATATGAGAGGATAAAAAATATATAAATTATAATTTTATAATTTATTATTATTAAACTTAGAATTTAAAAAAGTTAAAGATATAAAAAGACAATATTAAAATTTAAAAAGTTATGATTTTAGAAAGATAATAAATAATTATATATTATATATTATTATTTAAAAATATTATATAATATTATTAAATTATTGAATTCGAATAAATCTGGTTGAACCATGGATCAATCATTAATCTAGACTGGTATCCTGTCCGATTATAAAAATATTACTCCTTAGTAAAAGACAAATTCACTAAACAATGATAAATTATTTATGAAAAATAATTACATAAATAGAAAATAAAATATTTAAAAATTTATATGTATTAGTTTAAATTAAACAAAAATGTTTTTTTTTGTTAAAGTAGTGTATGTACTTTAAAAAAATTACATGTACATTAATAGTTAATTTAAATTAAAGAAAATGTTTAGTTTTTTTTTTTTTGTTAAAGTAGTGGATGTAGTTTTTTTACGAGGCAAATGATAGGTGATATAAATTAATTTAATGTAATTTATTATTATTATTAAGGTTTCTAATTTATTACTATTATTAAGGTTTATGCGTAATTATGTGATATTAAATAATTATCTCTTTCGCAATTTAATTTATTATATTTATTTTGTAATGAGTTTATTATGAAATATATAGTTTTAATTTTTTTATTTGCTAGTATATATTTTTATTTAATATTTTTTAATTTTTTAATTTAATTCATTGACTATAGTAATAAAAATATTAGTATAAATTAATTATACTCATGATCAAGTAAAAAATTATATCTACATATCATGTGGGTCAACGATTAATATATATATAAAACTAGAGAAATTGGGTTGATCCCATGAGTCTGCCACTGCCTAAGAACTAAGGGCTTTTGATAAAAATCTAAAAAAAATTAAAAATAATTTTAAATTTATCATATTTATAAAATATTTATTAAAATACTAAATTTTTATTAGTTTACAAAGAGTTTATAATGAGTTTATAAATTTTATATAATTTATAATGAGTTTATTATGAGTTTATAATTAAATAACTAAAATACCCATAATAAAAAGTAAATTTTTTAAAAAATACGGCGGAGTGCGTTATTTTTTCAAGAACTAAAAAGTTAAGAGGTTGTGCGGCTGTATGGAGAAAAAGAAGCCTTAAATCTTATAAATAGCTATCTATTTCATTTTTTGTTCGATCATTGTCGATTAATAAACCTATATTTGTACATTGTTTTTCAATTATATTTAAAAGAAGAAAGTCATTTTTCTTTCTTTTTTTTTTATATAAGAAACTGCATATTATTAACTTAAATCATCACAAATAACAGTAGCAAGGAAGCCAGGAATAGACTCCCAGATCACAGTATTAGCATCATAAATGGAAGCTCTAGCCAATTGATGAGCCACCGTATTAGCTAATCTAGAAACCCAGCTAACCGACAAATTATTGTTAGCTTGGAGTAGAGAAATACAATCAGATACAACTAACCCAAATTTAGAATTGTCAACAGAGGAAGAAAAAATTTGCATTGACTACTTCTTTGGCATCTACTTCGATACTTACTACCTCATGGTGGAAAGAAGAAAGCCATGAAAGATTGGCTCTTATAGTAGCAGCCTCAGCTATTGTTGCATTAAAAACATTTGATAGAGGACCATAAATTGCTCTCACGAATTGACCGCTACTATCATGTATCACAACATCGTAGCTTGCATGGGATGATGAGTCATGAAATGCTGCATCCACATTACACTTCTAACAACCAACAACCCTGCTTTTCCCATCTCCGATTATGCACTTTATGCTTCTGAATATTGCACCCTAGCATATCTTGGATACTGGCCTTAGATGACACCCAAGAATCAACATAACCTATAGCAGACGAAATGATATCTAAGCAGGCAGTGCATTTACCTTCCCACACAAACAAATTACGGGCAAACCATATCCTCCAAATAATACAACACCATAGCTCCACACTGTCAAGAGGATGTTGATCAATAAATTTAAAGAAAAAGTCTTTCAGACTTGTAAAACAGAGCAATGAATATTTTTCTCTCATATCCCATAACTCCCAGTAGCCAACCACTATTGGACAATTGAAAAACACATGAGTAATATCCTCTGTCTCGCCACAAGCAGCACAACTCTCATCCATATACCAGTCGAGCTTTGGTTGGAAGAAGATTAAGTACCACTCTCCATAAAAAGATTTTAATCTTGTCTGGAAGGTTGAGCTTCCATAATCTATCCCATCTTCTATTAGGAAGATTAGAAGCATTCGTAGAATGAGGCACTGAATTAATTATATGATCCCCAGACTTTACTGAGTATAAGCCCTTCTTGTCATAATGCCAGACAAGTGTGTCGTCCACTTCTCTACAGCTTAGTGGGATCTTACTGATTAGAGTAGCTTCCTCATCCGAAAAGAAGTGAGCAAGCTTCTCCCAGTTCCAACCTCTACTGTCTTTCGAAAAAAGGTTTTTAACCTGTTACTGTCCAATACTTTCATTGCACACACTTGAAACAAGAAAATTCTTGCCTTGGAAGGCAAGGATCTTGCCATATTCTGATAGTATTCCCATCTTCCACATGCCACCCCACACCCTTACTTAACAATTCTTGCGTAGCAATAAGCCCTCTCCTAATAAAGCTCGAGTTATGACACAATTGAGTTGAAAAAATATCCCCACTATAGTAATATCTTGCTTTGAGAATCCTACCGAGAAGGCTAGCTGCATTAGAGATATACCTCCACCCTTGCTTAGTAATCATTGCCAAATTAAAGGAATGCAGCCGGCAAAAACGTATACCATTACAATTCTTACCAACATTAAGTTTATCCCAATTTAACGAAAGAACAAAATTTTGCCCATTTTTTTTCCAACCCCACCAAAAAGAGTTCATCATCATCTGAAGCTCCTCACAAATAGATATCGGCACTAAAAATACATCCATACAAATAAGAATCAATGGCTTGCGCCATTGACTTAATCAATATCTCCCTACTCGCACAAGAGAGAAATTTACCTTGCCAGTTTAGTATATGCTTCTCCATTCTATCTTTCAAGAAGGAGAAGACACACTTCTTGTCTCTTTCAATCAAGGATGACAGCCTTAGATAATGCCCTATATCTAAAGGGTTAAAAACCCCCCAAGTTAGAGGAGATAGCATGTCTCATATATTCAAGCACATTAGTGCTAAATAATATACTAGACATGTGGAAATTAACCGCCTGCCCTGATGCTCTTTCATACAATTGCAAGTTATGCTTCATCACATGGTACTTCTTTTTTGTTGCTTTGAAAAACAAAAAAGAGTCATCTACAAATAATAAGTGTAAAACTGTTGGTGCCCTTCGACAAATTCTATTCCTATGGATACCACCTGATAATTCAGCCTATCAAAGCAAATCAGTAAACCCTTGCGCACATATAATAAACAAGGGGATAAAGGGTCCTCTTGTCTCAACCCTATATGGGGAATAATAGGTCCAAACTCTATGCCATTCAACAAAACTGAGTGCTTGACAGACTTGGCATACAACATAACAAACTTGACCCATATCTCACTGAAATCCAGGTTTAACATCATCAACTATAAAAAACTTAAATCCGTCTTATCATACGTTTTACTAATGTCAATTTTCAGAGCTGCATCATCAATGCTCCCATGAGCCTTAGTTTTCATAGTGTGTAAGACTTCGAAAGCAATCATTACATTGTCTGAGATAAGATGGCCCAGCACAACGCAGACTGAAATTTAAATATAATATTGGGTAATAATAGCTTCATCCTATTGGCAAGAACCTTAGCAATGATTTTATAAATGACATTGCATAAGGATATAAGACGCAAATCTTTCATACAGTTAATATCTGTTTTCTTAGGAATTAGAACAATATTAGTGTCCTTTAAAGAATCATGAAAAACCCCATGCTCAAGCCATTCAAGACAACTCCTAAAAACATCCCCTCTAATAACATTCCAAAACTTTTGGAAAAATGCAGGTT
This sequence comes from Garcia nutans, assembly GCA_947685225.1. NCBI lineage: Eukaryota > Viridiplantae > Streptophyta > Magnoliopsida > Malpighiales > Euphorbiaceae > Garcia > Garcia nutans. The sequence continues at coordinate 9,079,572 of CANTUV010000010.1, read as the reverse complement.
CATAATGTCTGGGCCTGGTGGTTTATCTGAATGCATTTGGAAAATAGCTTGCCTAAACTCATTTTCCTTAAAAGGCTCCAAAAGACATGCATTCTGCTACTCTGTAATCATACATTGAACTACATCAATTACTTGAGCATAATCACCAGTACATTCACTAAACACATCCATAAAATACCTGACCGCAATCTCTCCCATTTCCTTTTCGGAAGAAAACCAGCAGCCGGTATCATCTTTTAGAGCTTTAATAAAATTAGACTTCCTTCTATCTGAAGCTTGCGTATGAAAATACTTATTTTTAAAAAAGTTAATTCTTTTTTGTTTTTTCCTTAACATAATAATATCAATGATTTGTTATAAAAACATCAATTTAAAAACTTTAAAGCCAAAAATAAAATATGTAAATTTATATTCAAAAACTTTATTCTGTTTCTCATCATTTGTCAGGTTTTATTTAAAAAAAATAATTGATTGTATATTGAAAATAATTATTAGAATATTTATTTATAAGAAGAAACTTTTATTTATTTATCTAATCAGTAATCAAATATGTATTTCTTCATAGCTAAAAAAAAACGTCGTTTCCTTTCCATCAATAATATCATGGAGTTTAAATTAAACGTGGATTAATTTACTTATTAAATTTATTTAAAGTTTTTATATTTAATTTTTTGGCAAGATGTAAGGTACCTAAGAGCAAAGACACTCATATTAAAAGGGGAGCGGCTGCCCTCTTCTGTTTTGAAAATTACATATACATATATATATATATATTATTAAATTTTTTAAAATACTTAATTGCCCCTTTAAATTTTTTAAAAAATATATTATATTTTTATTTTATCTCTCTTTACTAAAAAGTCCGATTTCACTCTTGAAGGTAGGCATGATACTTTAAGGAAAATTAAAAATATTAATTTTTCAAAAATAAAAAGGATAGAATGGTAGATTTATACTTGATTTAAATGAGATTATCTCGAGTTCTTAACTAATAAACTTATTGAATGAGTGAAATTGTTCAAAATTCTTTTAATTTAATATGATTTATTAATTTCAAAATGATTTTTTTCTCATGAGAATTAAAAATTAATTAGATTAAATGTTTACAAAATTTAAGTTTTAGAAGTAGTATACAATCACTATATCATAAATACAATGTCCTGGTCATTTTAATTTTTATTATTTAATGAGTGACTGCTTTATTTTTAATGCAAAAGTATATGTTGGACAATCTATTCTATAATTTAAAATTGAAGAAAAAATCACTGTTTATACTACAATGAAATGATAAATATATCTATTATTTTTATTTTTTAAATTAAATTTCGTTTTTATTATTTTTTTGAAAGTAAGACCAAATTCTTTTTTTCTTGTTGAAAGTAAGACCAAATTCATTAACATAAATTATTGGCTAATACATTAATAAAAAAATGAAAAGTGAAATCCCACGCAACTATATCAGTACAGAAACTAGAATATCTAACTAAAATATGAGCAATCACATTAGTATTCCTACAAATCCAAGTAATCATCTAAGATGAAAACCTCAAGATGAAGTGCAATAATAATTCAAAAAATAAAAATAATATTAATATAATAAAAATTAATAAATTATAATAAATACAAAAATAAAAAAATATTTTTTAAAATGAAGAGAAAAAATAAATTAAAAATTAAGAATAAAATATTATTAATCAAATATAAATAAGTAAAAAATTGATATAATTTTTATAAGATATTATCAATTGAGTTTAAATAAATAAATTGTATAATTTTTTAAATATTATTTTTATTTCTTATATATTTTATTTTCCTTTTAATTTTATTTTTAACTGTTTTAACATATTTTAAATATTTTGTATCTATAATTAAATAATTAAAATTATTTTATAAAAAAATTAAAATATATATACCCGAAATATGGCGAAGGTGTAATTCTAGTTTTTTACTAAAAGGAGAAAATGTGATAATAGTGGCTGGACCTTAAGTTAGCTCACGTTTCATAATAGGTTGGCTCACAAGTCACAAAACCTATAACAACAGTGCCCCGACTGAATAAGCTCGTAGATCCCCCGATATGGTCACGGTCGCTCACGCTTAAACGCGATTCAGCCAACTTCTGACGGAGTATTTTCTAGAATAAGTTTTAAACAGGCTTTTCGGTAAACCTCGAAGCCGTTGCTCCATGATCGCGGCAAGCCCGCATTTCTGGTTGTTTCCGCGCCAATCTCGATCTACAGAATCAATTCCCTCACCGGCAAATCATTAAGCAAGAAGAGAGAACTAAGCAGAGATCCAAGTGAAACAATGACGGTAGATGATGTGCCATTGGACGATAAGGCGAAGAGGATGAGAGATCTGCTATCAAGCTTCTATTCTCCAGATCCTGCAATGTCATCCAGCAATTCTTCGAACTTCGCTTCATTAGATGCCATCAACACCACCTCATTCGATCCCAATCAGTACATGAATCTTCTGGTACGCCCCTAATCTCCTATTGATCCCGATTTAAATTGTTTGATTTAATGTTCTTTTTGTGGTTCAAAACTCAACTCGAAGCAATGGAAATGGAAATTTCACGTTTCGCATATGAATTTCGAGTATATGAAGAAGCATAAAGTTAATTATTAGTTCTAATGTAGGTGCAAAAGTCAAATTTGGAAGGGCTTCTGCATAAGCATGTTGAAATGGCAGCTGAGATAAAGAATCTTGACACTGATTCGCAAATGTTAGTTTATGAAAATTACAACAAGTTCATCAGCGCGACTGACACGATCAAGAGGTATTGCTTTCGATTCTTTTTAGTTTTTTTGGTGAAACTTTGCTTATAATTTATCTTATTATTGTATGGCGATTTGGATTTGTTAGGAGTTCCTTTGAACGTCTTCTTTATCATGTTTTTTTCTATTTTACATCTCCAAAAAAGATGGAGTTATTTTTTTTTGGTGACCCTTATATTGGACGAGTACAATTTTGATATATTTACAGAATGAAAACTAACATTGTGGGCATGGAAGCAAATATGGAGCAGCTCCTTGAAAAAGTATGCACATGACTTTCATCTTAACACTTGTTGAATCTGTGCTTTTGTGCGTGTGTTTGTTTATAAGAAGTGAATGGCAAAGAATGACAAACTCCACCAACCATTGCAGATAATGTCTGTGCAATCAAGAAGTGATGGTGTAAATACATCACTTTTTGAAAAGAGAGAACATATAGAGAAATTGCATCGCACACGCAACCTTCTTCGTAAAGTTCAGGTATCGGCATTACCAGCCTATCCTTCATGGTTTATCTATGGGTCAGTAAATGCTTACTTTTGTTTTACCTCTGGAAACAAATACTTAAGAAAATACTGAACTGAAATTGTGTATCCTCTGTAGAGGGATTGACCTTGAAGAATGATTAATCAAAATTATATGCACAGGCGTTCCTTCTGTGTTATTTAGTCAACCTTTACTTTTTGAGGGCTGACAAAGCCGTTGTCTTGGAAGTGATGTGTGGCTAGTTTTGTTGATTGAACTGAGAGCTTGTAGAATAGTCATCTATTCTCACTTTCCTGTCTAAATTAATGGGTATATAGGGTCCCATAATTGACGATTTGTATAGTTCAATTTTTAATGGGATGGAGGCAGTAATGCTTATTTCTCCATAGCTTGAATATTGATTTGTATCAATACATGAGTCTCACTGATTTCTTCTTATGTGGAAAAGGGCAGTTCATATATGATCTACCTGCTAGACTTGGGAAATTTATTAAATCAGAGTCATATGCTGATGCAGTCAAGTTCTATACTGGAGCAATGCCCATTTTTAAGGTTACTTATGCTTTATCTCAGCTTTGAATTACTGGATAAAAAATGTTGCTAATATTTTGTTTTTAGTTTTCATTTAGTGCATTATTCTTCTTGCTTCTTTGATGCGTCACATAAAAGTCCTAAGTGTTCAGATACTATCTTTTTTAGGCATATGGGGATTCATCATTCCAGGACTGTAAGCGAGCATCGGAAGAAGCTATGGCCACAGTTATAAAGAATTTACAGGTATGTTTTGCACCAAGTCTGGTTGCTTCCAAGCCAAGCTAAACATGCAGATTGAGGACCAATAAATGTTTTCTTACTTGTTCCAATATTCTTTAGCAATTTAGATTCTTATTTTAGATATTAAAAATAATGGTAGTTCCCATAATGCTTATTGTGAATGAAAGTAGCGCACTTGTTTACATGTCAATATTGCAAGACAGGAGCTATGCTGTTGCTGATCCAAAATCTCTTACATGTGCTTTTCAGGGAAAACTATTCTCAGATACTGAATCCATACAAGCAAGGGCTGAGGCTGCAGTGCTTCTTAAGCAGTTGGATTTTCCGGTTGGTATTGTTTTGTTAATTTATTGCTTCTGTTTGTCTGTTAGTTGGCTAGCATGTTATAGTTGTATGAAAAAAGAGCAGGGTAGAGGGCATAATAACAGTTAAATTTCAATTTTTTTATGCTTGAATTCTTCTTATACATGCATATTCATTTTTCTTTGTTCACGTATGATTGGTTAAGACATTGTTGTGCAAATGATAAAAAATTGCCTCTTTTTTTGACAGGTTGACAGCTTAAAGGCCAAACTATTTGAAAAATTAGAACAATCTCTTCAGGACCTTTACCTTAAGACAGAAGAAATTACCAATGTTTTGGAGAATTCTAATGATCCTTCACATGCTGCCACCTCAAACGATGTAAGTGGGGGAAAGAAATACTACTTTTTTCATGCCTTTTATGATAATACTCTCATCTTGCAGTTATGTGCCTGTTTGTGTATTGTTTCTTTTCTTTCTACTCTCTTTTATCGTTCATCAGTTCCTGGACTAAGAATCAACTTTTATCCTTAATAATCCAATTTTAGGCTTCTGTTATTGAGTTTGCCGAGGCTATCCGAGCATATCGAGTAATATTTCCTGACTCAGAAAAGCAGCTAATTAAACTTTCTCAAGACTTGATTACCAAGTAAGTCAGGATGTTCATTGGAGTTTGCAAATTGGTTTGCTACATATGGTTTTTATTTACCTTGATGACAATTGGTTCTTCAGCAAAAAATTTTTATGGCAGCAGTTTGCTCATATAACTGATTGGCATTTGTTGCTTTAGGCACTTTGGAATCACTGAGCAATACATAAAGGAACCAGTTTCTGTTGCAAAGTTTTTGTGTATTCTTAGTAAGTACTATACATCTTCTAACACAATCTCTTGGTGCTCATAAATTTTTCATGGCATTTTTTTTATCTAGTTTTCATTCCTCAATTCTCACCCTGCTCAAGCTTTCATCCGTCAATAAGTCACTGCAGTTGGAGCATGCATTTGGGGTATTTGATGCCACCTTCTTTTGCAGGATTAAAACTCAACTTTCATTATGTTATGCTACTAACATATGATGTAATGTTCTTCTAGAATTGTGTCCTTCAATATAATGTTGCTCCACTTTGCTTGTGATTTCTTTTCTCATTACTTTTCCGAGTGGCCCAAGTCTTCTCAGTTCACGTTTGTATTTCTAGCATGTGGACCCAGGAGTATTATTTTTCAGTTGGGAATCTCTGTTCTGTTAGTGCTCTGCTAATATAAGAAGCTTCTTTAGCATTACTTTTACACATTACCCCGTGCTTCTTGGTTTGGCCATTCTTGCAAGTGGAAGTTTTTTTTTTCCTGATCTGTAAAACAAAGTGTCCTCACCAAAAGCATGGTGGGAAAAAAATTCTTATCTTGCTAAGATCTGCATTAATAAGTCGTCTTCATAGGCAACGCTGTTATGGTGTCGAAAGGATGTCCTTTTAGAATAGGCCCTAGAGGACCAGTGAATGCCCAAAATAGTATTAAACTTACATTTCATCTGCAGACTATTGCAGTGAAAATAAGCTTTATCATTTCTCCCAACTTTTCTAACAATAACTTGATTTTTAGTTTGATGAATGTTGGTTGCTGGTTCTCTCTTATTTGGCAGCTTCCCATCTAATTTGTTGAAATATCTTGTCAAATGCAGGAATTATATGGAGAGATGTACTCTTAATGGATGAAGTGCTGCTTGAGGCTTTTCTTCCTGATTATTCTTTGGAGGTTGTCCTTTTAATTTTTATTGTCATATTCGATAACAATCTGCATGAGCATTTCATCTCTCTTTCATCTGAAGTGAGAAAATTTATTGATACATTTGAGAATGAAACTTGGTGTACTAATTAATCCTGTTTGGTTTTAGGCTGCCCGGGTTGTTGTCAAGCAGTATATTGCAAACACATTTTCTCACCTTCTGCACAATATCTCAGGTTATTGTTACATTTTAAATGAAGTTTTACTTCTCTAGTTGCATATCATTGACAAAGAAGTTAGGTTCAGTGGGTGTTGTATTACAATTGCTAGTTGTTTAGAAAGGGATAGTGGCACAAGAAAGAATCTTCTAGTGGCATAAACTCTTGTTTTTTGTGAATGTGCAATGAGATTCATTCATTACTATAGCATCAGAATCTCCATGTATTGGGAGAAATTACAAGCATTGACAACTTGAAAGAAAATTCAAATGTGCACAAAGATCAATTACAGAAACTATAATTTGTCTCTCTAATAGATCCTAGCTCCAAACCCATTTCAATGGTTGAGAAAACACTGGACTGATCCTCTCTGTGGAATCTACATCTTCACTTAGGGGTCATAAGACCATAGCTGTAGGGATTTTCAACCATCATCTTGATATTGCAGATACTGAGAACTGCTAGAACTAGCTCTTAATCTACCATTCTACTTCTTGTAGAGACTATCTATCCCTGTATACCCCTAACTAAAATTTCAACCACCAACAAAGTGGTGAAGAGAGACTAATAATCCATGATGGATTTGAAAAAATATCTGAATATAGTAATGAGTGATATCTTTTTCTTATCTGTTAAATCCTTTTATCTTTAAATAGCTTAATGGTCCAAGTTAAATTCTGATTGAACTGGCAGATGCCCTCATTGTTAATGCCTATAACAAGCAAAAGGAGGGAGGGGAAGAGCATCCCTTGCAGGTTGCCCTGGAGACCAGCAAAAACACATTGCTTAAAGGAAGCATGGATGCCTTAGAGGTAATATATCATGAGCTATTACGTAAGCAGTTTTACATCACCTGCACTAAATTATGCAAATATATGTCCATATTCTTTATTATTTGTATTATTTCTTTATGTGCCTTTATTGCTTGTACTTTTGACATTTTTGTGCTATTTGGTACGTGCACATGGTCATCTAGCTCTTGAAAATGTTTCTTCGGCTTATTCATTCCAGGAGTTCCACCGACTTATTGATGATGACTCAGAGTTACTGCTCAAACTGAGAGATTTAATTGTTGATTGGGTTCAAGAAGGTTTTCAGAACTTCTTTAGGGCTCTGGATGATCGATTCCTCTTGCTGTCTGGAAGAAGTAAATCTGCCAGTCAAGATCAAGGTTTGACAGTTGACAAAGTTGACAAAGTGCTTCCTGGTCTTGTCCTGGTGCTGGCTCAACTTTCTGTTTTTATTGAACAAACTGCCATCCCAAGAATTACTGAGGCAAGGAACCACCAAATGGATCTATTTCAAGTTTCTCTTTATGGCATTATCATATCAAAATTTATAACACTATCTATAACCTCTGGGGTTTGCCTTAATAGTGTTGTTCTAATTGCCAGGAAATAGCTACTTCTTTTTCTGGTGGTGGTATTCGAGGCTATGAAAATGGGCCTGCTTTTGTTCCTGGTGAAATTTGTCGAATTTTTCGATCAGCTGGTGAAAAGTTTCTGCATCATGTATGTGTCAACAATCTCTCTAGATTTTGAATTTTTTGAGTTAAAACTTCTGTACACCATTATTAATTTCTCTAATTGGTGTTGGTGGCTTCATTATGTCTAATCTACGCGGCCATGTATCATCGAACACTTTGGGATGTTTGGTACTTGGGTATGATAAAAATCTCCGAGCCTGTTTGGAGCCGTTAATTATCTTCTGTACCACTTACCAAACTTCCCTCAGGACACACTATCCTGCATTCAGAACACCTGATACTATTAAATCATCAGTTCATGACTGCACTGTGGAGTTCCTCCTTAAAATTTCCCATTGCATAACATGAAATATTCTTGTGGTTGTGGGAGTCATTGCTGCATTAGACTCGTTAATCTTAGCACTAACAGGGCTGTGATTTCTACTTTAGTATATTATCAAGCAAGGAATTTGACTTCTTAATTCCTTTACCCCATTATGAAGGAAAAAAATTCCTGTTGAGTCAGAAAACCTCTTCATAGGATAATGAATCTCTGCTTTGCATATTGCCTTTGATTTTGGCATCATCAACAAGAAAGTAACTTTTTTCCACACAATACATGCTAGTCTGGCCTTTTGAGGTTAACTGTGTGTGTTGAACGCTTTTTTTTTTTTTTTTTTTTTTTGCAATTGTGGTGTCATTTTTTAGTCTGGGAAGTTAGCAAAATATCAGCGAGGCATTCTCCGTTATCATATTATTTGCTCTTGCATATAAGTCTGTGGTTTATTGATTCCATTTATAGTCTCAGTAATTTTGGCATTAGTTCTTTTCTTTTTGATTATATATATCTGAGACTTGGCAAAGAATCTAACTTTATGTTTTAATCCAGTATATGACTTTGAGAACTCAGAGAGTATCAGTTCTCTTGAAGAAGAGGTTTAAAGCTCCTAATTGGGTCAAGGTCAGTAGGTGGCCCCCCACATTTCATATGTTTTAGAGAATGCGTTGAAAAGGGATAATTTAGCACTGAAATTAACTAATATTTTTGAATTTTTTGCAGCACAAGGAACCAAGAGAAGTTCATATGTTCGTTGATTTATTTCTTCAAGAGGTTTGCACATGGTTCCTTCCCCTTCCGGTTATTTCTTGAGTGGCACTAAGAGATGATATTATGATGCCAACTTTACTTGTTTCACTTTCCGAAATGTTACAATAGAACTTGTACATTTGTAATGCATGGACATATGCCTCATCATTGTGAAAATGTGACCAACTTTGATTTTGTCCTCGCCAGTTGGAAACAGTATGTACTGAGGTAAAGCAGATTTTACCTCAAGGAGTTATTCGCAAGCATCTTCGTTCTGAAAGCAATGGAAGCACAGCATCCTCTCGCAGCAATCCATTACGAGATGATAAAATGAGTCGGTCACATACCCAAAGGGCCAGGAGCCAGCTTCTGGAAACCCACCTAGCAAAATTGTTCAAGCAAAAAGTTGAGATTTTTACGAAAACTGAATTTACACAGGTATTGGATTGCGATTGCTTAACTTTGTCAGGGGGATGCATAACTGCAAGTGGTAATGAAAGTAACATGGATTCTTTCTGGCTATGATTGCAGGAATCTGTGGTAACTACTATAGTAAAACTTTGTCTTAAAAGTTTGCAAGAATTCGTTCGACTCCAAACTTTCAACCGGAGTGGATTTCAGCAAATTCAGTTGGATATTCAGTTTTTACGGGCTCCCTTAAGAGAAACCGTCGAAGATGAAGCAGCCATTGACTTTTTGCTTGATGAGGTAATAACGAATAGCCTTATTCAAGAATTTGAGTTCTTGCTCAGGAAGCTAGCATTGGAATTTACATTGGTTTTATTTGTTCTCTTTTTTATATAAACATGCACTATTTATCTGGAAAAGGTTGGGTTTGAGGGAGAGAGTTGGGGTTGCCTTTCCTTTCTTTTATGTACTTATCCAAGGTGCCTGATCTTAACATGTTTGTAGTTAGGTTTGACATTTTTTTGCAATAAATGATAGCCATATGTTTGTTTATGAGCAGGTGATTGTTGGTGCTTCAGAACGATGTCTTGACCCAATTCCTCTTGAGCCTCCCATCTTGGACAAACTAATTCAGGCAAAGTTAACCACAAAAAGGGAACAAAATGCAATTGCTTCATAACTAGGGATGTTCAAATAAGTGGTTACATTGTTTTTCAGTCATTGAGAACTGTCAAATGAATATCTGACTGGATTCTTCAAAATAAGAAGCTCCACTGGCATCTTTGGGCATATAGTGCATATTAAGACTATCAGATGAGTCAAGAGGCCAATATTTGTTACGAAATCAGCCTTGGAAAATTTGAGTTACTATTTCAAGCCTCAGTTCGACTGCTTATAGGCTCGAGTCTGCATTGCACCCAAAAAGTTCATGCTCTTGAAGGGTTTACCTTAGTGGGAGAGCCTGACTTAATTTGCAATAATTTTTGCCTCCTTACTCTAGTTGCTAGGACATCTAAGCCAACTGGTATCGAACTTTCCCTCCAGCCCTTTTAGGATCATGTAGCTTATACTCTGGTATAGATGTGACATTGTACATGTTAAACACGCTAACTTTATTTATCAGACTGCCCAGGGGTTGTTCTTTTTTGGAGAGGAGAGGCTGTTTGCTAATTCAATGTTGCAGGAGGACTCTTGTGCGAATTGCTATTTGCTTCTCTCAGTTGTGTGAACCTTATAGCCATTTTTACATTTGACACTGCCATTTTCTTTTCTTATTAAAATAGTACAATACGACTTTTTTCTAAAACCAAAATGATTGTTCCGTGCGGTGAATTGGTATTTATAGTTTTCACTTCATCAAGAGTGCACAGTTCATTTTCGTGAGAATAAGAATCCGAGTTCTCGAGGATGAGGCTAATGCGATTGTCTTTGCTTAGGGCGTTTGCGATAAAACAAGACCTTATTTTGTAATTTATCACTCTTGAATTATCAAGGATCCCTGTTATAATATATGCTCCATTAGGGGCAGAACCAGGTGGGATCGGGTGGGGTTGATGATCCATTCTGGCCAGCCACCGATGTGTATTTTTAAAGTGAATTTTTGTCAGCCGGAGCAGCAGAGGTGGAGGCTCAGTCTCCCCCAGCCTCTCCATCTCCTTCTTATATGTATTGAAGAGAAATTTTATCCCTTCTCTGAAGGGCTGATTTTGCCACTGTGCTCAATATAGCAGTGATAGAATAGTGCTATGACTAAAGGCATCAACTAATATCTGTCGCTAAAACTGATTTCGCCCTCAAAATGAGAATGACATTAAAAATTAAAATATTAATAGATATTATCTTTATAGTTTGGGATGGAATGTCTGTCATATAATGCATGGTTAAAGGTCTACAAGTTACATCTAAATAGTTTCTTCCCTTCAAATATTATTGTTGCTAAAAAAAAAATTAAGATTATTATTATTATTATATAGCGAATTAATATTTTAAAAAACAAAATTTTAGTTAATAAATCTTAAATTTCTAAAAATGACTAAGTTTATGCATATGATAACTAAGAATTATATTGTACACATTTTTTTAATATTCAATACAACCAGCTAAAGTTTAAGAATTATTCAATAAAATAATTATTCTATTTGCACAACTCATGCGCGTTATAGTTGAAGAGTCCTCAACTGGATTCCAAACAACTCACATTTTAGTTTATTTGTCCTTTTTCCCTTCATTTTTTCACATTTTATTTATAAATTTTTTCTCTTTTCCCCAGTTTTTTCGCATTTTAATTTTTCTCATTTTTCCTCCACTGTTTGACATTTTAGATTTTTAAAATTTTCCCCTTTTTCTCAATTTTTCATATTTTAATTTTTCTCCTCACACTAGCTGTCGCAAAGTGCCCATCATGAGCGTGCACGAACATGATATTATGCTACACCCAGGATATTCTCTCTACTTTTCGCGCAGTTCTCATTATTTCCCGCCAAAAAACTCTTCTCCTTTTATCTTTTGGCGCCAAACCAGCGACTCTTCCCCCCTGTCTCATCGACTCATCTCCATCGTCTGTCTCTCTATCATTCTCTATTCATTTTGTTTGATCGAACCATGAAGGATTTGGATTTCAATGCGGACAAAGGTTAGCTCTCCTTTCGTTTGCTCCTTTTTTATCACTTGTCTTTCTTTTTGATATATTATAGTTTCTTATTTTTCCAGTTCTGGCCAAGGATTTCCTTTCCAACTTCGCCGATGCAAATGGTGAAGCCAAATACACCAATATTCTTGTAAGTTCTCTCTATTTTTTTCTTTAACATTTCCTCCATTTCGCCTCCAAATATTAATACCCATAAGAAATAAAAAAAAAAATTCTCAAAAACCTATTCGTTGGTTGCTCAAATGTCATTGGTAGTTTCAAAGGCAATCTTAGCATTTTAATCTCTATTATAATTTCAATTCAGTTCTAATTGTTCTTTGCTCTTTAGCAAGATGTTGCAAATCGTAAGATTCGTGCAGTCCAGATCGATCTCGAAGACTTCCTCAATGTAAATTTAATTTAATTTAATTTGTATAGCATGTCTATTAATACCAGCTCCCAATTCGATTTTTGGGTTGGAAATCTAAAACCCTAAGTTGTTTATTAAATATTTTGTAGTATAAGGACTTGGATGAGGAATTCTTTAGACGGGTTACTGAGAATACCCGTCGATATATTGGAGTTTTTGCTACTGCCATTGATGAGTTGATGCCTGATCCCACCGAGGCATTTCTAGATGATGACCATGACATATTAATGACACAGAGATCTGAGGATGCTAATGAGAATGCTGATGGTTCTGATCTGCAGCAGAAGATTCCTGCAGAGATCAAGCGTTCCTAGTGAGTTTCATGAATACGTATTCATTTGCTTGGATTGCTGTTGAATTAGTTCTATTTCCCAGATATTGTTGTTTACAGATGATTTTTTTTGGATTTACATCTGCTGCTGAATTGTCTCAATTTGAGTTTTCTAATACTTGTGTTGCTAGGCTGCTTTCTGCTATTGCATATTAGCATGCCAATTCAAGTTAGAGATCGATTATGATTATGGATGTTGTGAGGATTGATAAATTATTTCTAACATAACATGGGTTGGTCCAAATAGTCTTTGATTAGATATTCGGATCTGAGCTAGACATTTGTTTTTGACAGATAATTTGTTGCTAAATGTGCAATGTTGATTGTGGTTTTGCAAAGAATTTGTTTTTGCTACTCGGATATGTTAAATGGTTCTGCAAAGAATGGGCTGTTACTTGATATAGTGGACATAATTACTTGCTTTAATGCTTGCTCTTTCTTGATTCAGTGAAGTTTATATTAGAGCACCTTCAAAGGGACGGCCATTCACTATCAGAGAGGTTAAGGCTTCATATATTGGGCAGCTTGTAAGGATATCTGGTATTGTGACACGATGTTCGGATGTGAAGCCACTGATGCAGGTAGCTGTATATACGTGTGAAGACTGTGGCTTTGAAATTTATCAGGTAAGGAGTACAAACTATCAAGACATAACTGAATCTAGTTTTGTCACTTGTCAGATTTACTGGTCAACATAGTCTTAGTGGGTTCCAAATGAAGGTCTTCTTTGATCTTATTGTTAGAGATATCTGGCTGAAATTTTGGCCATTATTTAAGCTTAGTATTGTGGTTTAGAATTTATTTAGAAGCCTTTTCTTTTGTGATATTAATGTTAATGTATTTTTTTTCTCTCATGCATCGAATAGGAAGTAACTGCTCGAGTGTTCATGCCGTTGTTTGAGTGCCCATCTAAGAACTGTAAAACAAACAGAGCAAATGGAAACCTTATTCTTCAACTCAGAGCATCAAAGTTTCTCAAGTTTCAGGAGGTGCTTATTTTTAAATTTCGTTTTCAGCAATTTATAACATATCAAAAGCAAGCACCAGTTACTTATGTTTTGTTTTGTAATACAATTATGGTTTTGTGCAGGCCAAGATTCAAGAGTTGGCAGAGCATGTTCCAAAAGGTCACATTCCAAGGTCGATGACTGTTCATTTTAGAGGAGAACTCACAAGAAAGGTTAGTGGTTTCATGAATTTCCGAAGAGGATACACTCCAGTTCTTTTGGAATAAGACATGGCACCTGATTTCAGCTACCTATGCTACTGTGCCTCAAGTTGTCATATACAGCGCCCAACTGTAGCCTTATTGATGCCTAAGCTCTTAGTTAAAGCAACAGTTAATAAAAATAAAATAGCTCAATCAATTTGGATAAACCTTGTTCATGGATAAATACACGGCTTCCTTTATGGCCTTCTGTGTTCAGAATTTGCCATCTGGAGAAAGAAGAAAAATAAATGAATACTGTTAGGCAAATAATTAGAAATGAAGATTATTTTTGCATTCATCCTTAAGCTTAAGTGTTTTGTTGTACTTCTGATGCATTGTCGGAACATTTAGCTTGTATCTGACACTTTTTTTTGACATTCTCAGGTAGCTCCAGGTGATGTCGTTGAATTATCAGGGATCTTTCTCCCAATTCCTTACACTGGTTTCAGAGCACTTCGTGCTGGCTTAGTTGCTGATACATTCTTGGAGGCGATGTCTGTCACTCATTTCAAGAAAAAATATGAAGAGTAAGCAAGTTTTCAGTTCTCCATTGTCATAAAGAACTTGTAATCACTGGAATTCTCCATATTACATGTGCTCACCCATTTGCCGATATTGAAGCAATATTTCTTTTCTTTTTTCTTCATCTTGTTTATACTGAACTCAAATTGGGAGCCTTTTTTTGTCCTACAACCTGATTTCTTTCATTCAGAAATGAAACCAGTTAGTATGAAATTTTATCCATTCCATATTGTCCATACTGGCAAGTGGATTGACAAGTATTTTTAACTCTAATCACAACCTGAGTCCTCTGAAAACCCTGGTCTTGGGTTTGTGATTAGTTTCAGTATTTTTAATATGTAATTTGAATTAGATTAGAGAAGAGATGATAGGCTCATTTCACTAAAAAAACATATGGAAATTTCCCTATGAGCAATTGAAAAAAAAGAGCCTGACAGCCAAATGAATTGAATATTCATGTATGATATTTTTCTTTTTAACTGCTATTTATGTGGTTTGTGTGAAAGAAAATTCATTTTCATGAAATAAATCCACGAAATAAGGATACACACACTCGCATGTATATATTTTGGAGTGTAAGATGCCTTGACACAGGAAGGTTTCATTTTTCCTTTTCTGGATAAGTTACCAGTGTTAGTATTTGAGGAGTCTTAGGCAACTCACACTTAGGCAAAGGCTCTAAATTCCCTTTTAGCAAGCATGACTTGAATAAGACCAAACAAGAGTTAAGCAGATTTACTCACTTGTGCTTTATCACAGGTATGAACTCAGAGAAGATGAGGAAGAGCAGATCACACGCCTAGCTGAGGATGGTGATATTTATAATAGGTTGTCTCAATCATTAGCTCCTGAAATTTATGGACATGAAGATATTAAAAAAGCATTACTTCTTCTTCTTGTGGGTGCTCCTCATCGGATGCTGAAGGATGGAATGAAGGTAATGCATATATTCCTGCATGGTGTTCTCATACTTGTTGGCAGATCCATTTATGCGTATCATTTTGCAACTGAAATTTAAATTAAAGGTTACTTTTTAATCTGCTGTGGGATAAAGTAGGTTTCATTGCTTCTATGCGGACCTGTGCTTCAGGGCTTTCAGAGGAGTATTTTATTCAATTCATTTCAGTACATTATCTATATCTGTCTAGTTATGGCGTTGTTTAGGGTCACGTTGTTTGGGAGAGCAGGATACCTTATCCTCCTATAAAGAGTATTTTAGAGATCTCTCTGACTCTCTCATTTCTTCTATCAATGGATAAGATTTATCCAACACATATTTATGATTGTGATGATGTGAGTTAGCACTATCTGTGATGCATTTCTTTTTAAAGTGAAGTTGATGAAATATTTCAATTCAATGAAATTGCAGATTAGAGGAGATGTACATTTATGTCTGATGGGTGATCCTGGGGTTGCAAAAAGTCAGCTTCTGAAGCACATAATAAATGTAGCGCCTAGAGGAGTGTATACGACTGGCAGAGGAAGCAGTGGAGTTGGTCTAACTGCTGCTGTTCAGAAGGATCCGGTTACAAATGAGATGGTCTTGGAAGGTGGAGCTTTGGTGAGATTTGTACTTTTTTTGTGCAACAGTTTAATTTACTTATATTGACTTTGATTTCTACTATGTTGTGTACTATGACAGAAAAATGTGGATTCTATTCATGCTGGCATAAAATTACATGCTGCCAAAAAATCTATTAAACTGGCCTTGTTCCAATGGATTGCCTTAATCTTTTAATTTCCAATTTCAATAAGTTAATATCTAGGGTTATTATTGAGATGTTTGAGATTCAAGTGGAGTACTGTTAATTTGTTTCAGGTTCTAGCTGATATGGGTATATGTGCTATTGATGAGTTTGACAAGATGGATGAATCGGATCGTACAGCAATTCATGAAGTTATGGAGCAGCAGACTGTCAGCATTGCCAAAGCTGGGATCACAACTTCTCTGAATGCAAGAACTGCTGTCCTTGCAGCTGCAAATCCAGCCTGGTACAGCCTTCCTGGCAGTGTCAGTTGTTAATTCACATGCTACTTATGTCTTGCTGTTAATACTTGACACTTCTTTTTATAATCCAACAAGATGAAACTCTCTCGTTTCTTTGCATGAATAAGTCTAAATATAAAATCCTATTTATTGATAATGGGGGTCATGTAATTTTTTTTGTAGGGGAAGATATGACCTTAGGAGAACTCCTGCTGAAAATATAAATTTACCTCCTGCTCTTCTATCAAGATTTGATCTCCTGTGGTTGATCCTTGATCGAGCAGATATGGATAGTGATCTTGAAATGGCTAGGCACGTTGTTTATGTGCACCAGAATAAAGAGTCCCCTGCTCTTGGTTTCACTCCACTTGAACCATCTATTCTTCGGTAAATATCAAAATTTTTTGTGAGAAATCAATTATGAACACCAGCTTCATAGTAACTCCTTCATAATTTTCTTCCTATTTGAGCATCTTCTTTTTTCACAGCACAAATAATATTGTAGCACGCCACTTGTGTCCACAAATTGTACAATTGTTGGGTCGCAGGTAAAACCATTCATGTGCATACTTCTTGGATCACATGGTGCTGCTTGGATAGACCCATGCACTTACATTTCAAAGCTTGATTAATTTCTGTGAAATTCCACTGTTAAGTTCGCATGGTTAGTAAGGGAGCCGTTGGCTTTGGTAATAGGGCTTTGCAATTTTTAACACTTTTTTTTCACGTGGTGAGAAATATTCAGAATAAAATAATTGGTTTCTGTAGAATTGACTGTTTTTATGTGATCTGAATTTAAATGCTAAAATGATACCATTTCATTCAATGCTGTGCAGAGCATATATTTCAGCTGCCAGGAGATTGTCACCTTGCGTCCCCAAGGAATTGGAGGAGTATATTGCTACTGCATATTCCAGCATTCGGCAAGAAGAAGCAAAATCAAATGCCCCACATTCCTATACAACTGTTAGAACTCTTCTCAGCATCCTCCGGATATCAGGTGTAAGTCCCAATTTTCATTTGTTTCTTGCGATAGACACTGGTCCTAGAGTGTGAAAAAGGGGCAGGGAAGGCAAGATGTTTCGTCCAGGTAGGGCTGTTTGAATTTTTACATACCTGGATTCTAGTCATTCTCTCTGATCAGACAGCAGTTGTCGGGAATCAAAAGCAAAAGCTATAGGTTAGAAAGCTGATTTTATGCCTGCCTAATGGATTGGACAGAAGTTGGCTGTTCACACAAAAAGGAAAAGGCAACTTGAATCTGTAATGCATCTTTGTTTTTTTTTTTTTACATCAAGGAGCTTGAAATTGATTTCAATGAGTTGCAGGCTTTAGCAAGACTAAGATTCTCAGAGACTGTGGCTCAGAGTGATGTGGATGAAGCACTAAGATTAATGCAAATGTCAAAGTTCTCTTTATATTCTGATGATCGTCAGAGGTCAGGTCTGGATGCCATCTCTGATATATATTCAATCTTGAGAGATGAAGCTGCAAGGAGTAACTCCATGGACGTGAACTATGCCCATGCGCTCAATTGGATCTCTAGAAAGGTAAGTGGATTTGATTCATTGAATTTTATTTGTTATTATTTGGTGGTTTGAAAAAATAAAAATTGCATACCTGGGACTTTTCTCAGATTTAAGATTCCCTCTGTACTGTTCATGCTGGATTGATCCTTATAGATGCTTTTTCTACTCGTGATGAAATATACGTTTTTCCCCTCAAAATTACATTGTAATCAGATTGGTTGAAATGCTTGTTTATGAACAGGGATACAGTGAAGCTCAATTGAAAGAATGTCTAGAGGAATATGCAGCCTTAAATGTGTGGCAGATACATCCTCAGACCTTTGATATCAGGTTTATTGATGCTTGAGGGACGTTGTAAATTATTGTAGTGGCTTCAATGCCATGTGGTTGACCGGATTAACCAGCATTCAAAAAGATTCAGTGGGAAGTCTAAGGTCTTGTATTGTTTACTTTTGTAATGTGGATTTATTTTTTAACTTGTCAAAATAGCATTGATTGTTAAAGCTATTGTTACTGTTGCAAACTTCTGCTAACTTAGACAAGAAGGATATTTTTTTTTTCTTCTTTTAGAGATAAAAAAAAATTAGTGTCACGATTTTATTTTATTTATGTTATCTCTGAATTTAAAATTTTATACAATAGAAATAACTTAGTAACTCTCATTTTAGGTAATATGTTTATGTATCCTTGTGAAATGTACACCCATATGATATGATTAGGAAATGTAAAAAAACAAAACTCAGAAGATTTAGTCTAATATTTTTGTTGAAAATGACTAATATTATTAGATTTATTTATAATTAATTAGATAATTTTAAAAAGATTACCATTTAATAAAACTATTAACTAAACAAGATAACATAAAATTATTAAATTAAATAAAACTGTTAAAAGAAATCAATCACAACAATTTTACATTTATCATGGCATGTTTTAATAGAAATAAAACAATCTTGCTAGAAAGTTATTTATATAATTTTTAGCATTTAATTAGTTTTATTTACTGTATAAATTATGCATTCAAACACAGTTTAATGAAAAATACAAAATCGAATTTCGCTTTTCGAATTGTAACACTGATTGAATTGATTTTCGGCACGATCCAGGGAAGGCCGCGGCGTTCCGCTACTACTTTGTAGTAAAGCAGCAACGCATAGCCCTATTCCACTGCCAATAAGACAAATATATCCCATCAGTCATTTCAGAACTGGTGCCCTAATCTTTTAATTTGTAAAATTGTAACCCAAAAATTGTAGCCCTATTAATCAACCCATCCTTAATTATAATTAATCTCTCAAAAATATTCTCTCCAAGATTAAGCTTTTTATTTTATTTTATTTTCGTTAAAATCCCTCCTTTTGGTTGTTTATTTTTCCATTTTCTCTCATTCTCTGTACTGGCCAAAAAATAAAAAAATAAAATAAATAAATACACGAAAGCCAGAGAGAGAGAGAGAGAGACAACAACCAAATTTCAAAAATGTGAAGTCTGCTCTTTCTGTGTCCTTTGAATTGATATTTCTGAGTTCCATTTCCCAAACCCAAGTTGGAATCCAATTATCAATTTTCTTCTCAATCTCTCTCTGCGTGAGTAAAAGGAATTCAACTTTTCTTTCTTAAGGTAAGAAAATAAGAAAATACTTCATCTCTTGTATTAGATTTTTGTTCATTTTCCATCTTGGTTCATCCTCTTATTGTGGTTTTGTTGATTTTGCCTTTTTTTTTTTGCCACTAATTGTTGTTTGTCATGCCTATCTAAGTGTGAATTTCTTTGGTTTAGTTACCAATTTGGAACCTAAATGCTAACGTAGTGCACATTCAGTTTGGAGAAAATGAAGTTTGTCAATGGATGGTTTGCTTATTGGGGTTTTTCCATATTAGTTTTGTTTATTAATCTATGTTTATTGATTAATAGACTCGAGGGAGACAGTATCAGATTACTGAGTAGTCTTGGTCTTTGTATTTTGAGAATCAAGAACACCTCTTGAAATATCAGTTTCTGTGGAGTTTTAGTAGGTGGATAAACAGTTTTGCCTACAGCTACACAATAACTGGGAGAGAAAAAAGAGAAAAAAAAGCAGAAAACTGCAATGTCTAATTTAGGCTTACTGTTTCATAAATCTCAATAATCTTCTGATAAGTGTAGATATCTATCAACACTAGCATGTACTTGAGATTGGATTGGTCCTGAGCCACCGGTAGGTCCCTTGTTGTAATGCAGTTCAGTCAGGAGGAGTAGGAGACAGGAGATCAGTGGGCAAACGGCTTTTTAGATAGTTTTCAGGACATCTAACGCTAAGGCAGAGAATTGATGCAAAAGGGTGTGGAAATTATGTTATGGTTAAGTATTTTATAGGATGCAATGTAACAGGGAAGGAGCTGACTGTTAGGGCCCTATGAGTGAAATTCATATCTGGATTATTAACTTACAATTTCACTCATCTGATACATGATGTTAAAAGGATATCATTAGGCTTCTTGCAATTTTTCAGACAATTTGGATTATATGTTAGTTTCTGGGTTGTGGACTTGGAGGACTCTCAAGTCACCTTGCATTTTTCAGTAACACCATGTAGGCCATTGTCATTCATCGACGTCTACACTCTTCTTTTGGTTGAACGGTATCCTACATGATGGGATAACTCTGTATCATTTAAGCTAAGCTCACAGCACACCCTGCAAAAGGGTAAAAATGGTGCAAGCAGGAGGATTAGTTCTATGGTATTTTTGCTGGGACTTATTCATGCATAATGCTTTAAAACATTGTTTGAGAATAAATATACACATTCCAGCATAATCTTTGCAGGTTCCAAGGTATATTGTATGGTGTTTATATAAAAATAATTATTCAGTTGTACTGTGTAAGGCAAATCTGATGCACTAGGAAAGGCAAATCTGGTGCACTTGGACAGTGCATATAGTGTGTGTGTGTTGGGGGGTTAAGCTTTTCTAAGACCTTGTACATTTGTTGTAACAGTTTTGTGTTCATGTACCATGAGATTCTAGCACATCCTATGGTAATCTGTTTTCTGGCTGTGCTTGTTAACACCAATTTAAATTCATCTGTTCCTTGGATTGACATTGTTTTTTGTGAGATTGCAATACCCAAATTGTGGCAATCTTTTGTTTGTAGACCATGTCTTTCATAGAATGCTTTAGTGTTTATTTCGTTCTAAAAAATACTTGTTTCCTCAGATTGTACAAAAAAATGGACTTCTGGAAGAGTTCCTCTTCCATAAGTAAGGTGCCTTTAAGTACTACAAATAACATGGTGGAGAAGGCTCAGTTTGAACAAGAAGACAAGAATGAAATAGATGTAGACCTTAGAGAAGTTTACTATCTAATTTTGCTTTTTTTATCTTCTGGGCCTTGCCAAAGGAGTTTTGTACAATTTTGGAATGAGCTTTTGAACATGAGCTTCTGCCAAGAAGATATCATCCATGGTTTTCAAGAAGCGATATTCGTAGTGGAAATGATCATGATGATGGTGTCTCTCTTCCATTAAATTATAATAAATTGGTGGACAGGTACATGTGCTTCAATTTTTTGTTTTTTGTTTTTTTTTCCCAAATAAATAAGGGATGTAGTTTAGAGTCCAGGGGTAAAACTTTATTTCCATATGGTGTTCTTATGTCATCGCATTTTCTATTGTCATTTTTTCACTTATCATTTGATAAATTATAGCTTGCAACATATCTATTATTTCAACAATTATCACTTGAAAATTGAATTATGGATGGGGTTTCAGAACATCAATTGGCCTTCTTAAAACTTTATTCTCTTAATTTTTTCTTTTTTCTTTTTGGAGTAATGCCGCTCAACCCTGTGTGTATTAATTAACAAATGCTTACACTGCATCGCAGAATAATTAAGGACACCTTTCCTACAATAAAATTAAGAAAAGAAAATTTTCTGTTGGAGTTCATCTCTAATTGTGAATGGTTTTCACTTTATCAATCAAGTTAATAATTTAATAATCTCTGCTAAACAATCATTGATAGCAAGACTCAGAAAGGTATTAGGCAAAGAAAAAGTGGAAGGCTGTTCCGATAAGGGGGAGCATCTGTTTGCATAGACCCAAAATTTTCTTTGCTTTATGCTTTAAATGCTTTTTGTGGTGTATTATTTTTTATTTGCCATGCTAATGGGACATCTATGGTTTTGCCATTTGCATAACTATCAGGTATCCTCATATTGAGAAGGATCATCTGGTAAAGCTTCTGAAGCAAATGCTACAGCATATTGCCCCTCCTCCCCTTGGCAAGATTCGAGGACATAAAACAAATGCAGCTGATGTTCCTACTTTACTGGGATCTGGTTCCTTTTCCCTTCTGGATTGTATGTGATAAAGAACTATCATCGTACTTATAAAATTATTTTTCAGATGAATTTGGAAACACACTCTGCTCTTACATGGTTTTTTTCCCTTAAAACAAATTCTACCATATGGAATTGTGTACCTCAAAGAATGTTGCTTCTTGCATTGAGAACTCTTGATCTTGCAACTGCTAGGTTGTAGGCTTGAGGCCTAAGTGTATTCATAGTTGTTAAAAGCGCGCTCTAGGCGCGCCTGAGGCGCGCTTTGGGTGAGGCTCCATCGTTAGGGCTTCAACAGTTGAAGCGTAGCACACTTCTCAAAAGCCACGCGTTTCTGCGCTTAGGCGTGATTCTTCCCGATTTGTTAGGCGCAGAAAAAACGCGCTTTACATAAATAAGGCGTGATTTTAGGATTTTAAATATTTTATTTTCTATTTAGTAATTTTCCTAGTTAGTGATTGGTTAACATAAAAATAATTAAAAAAAAGGAAAGAGAAGAGTGATAGAGTGATAATTGGTAGGCTAATTAGTCACAAAGTAGTACTAGGAATAAAACAATTAGTCCTAAAGTCATGCCTTAGTGGTATTACAATATTAGTAATAAGTTAATTAAACTATTAGTAGTAGTAGTTATTGGGTTAAACTATTTTGTCATATCATATGAGACATTTTGTGTGAAATATCTATTATGCGGTGTCTTTTTTGTGTGCTTTTTATGTGTTTCATAGTTTTTATATGATGTGGTATGATAATACTTGTGTGATATGTTCTTTAGTATGGTTAACATTGTATTTTTGTAGTTATTTTATGTTTTTATTAGTTTTATAGAGTTTCATGCGTGTTTGCGCTTCACTTCAATGAAGCCTGCGCGTGAGCCTCGAGGCTCGCGCTTTAGGCTCTGGGACCCTTTGCGCTTTTTTGCGCCTCGCGCTTCTGACAACTATGAGTGTATTCATTTCATGCAAAAATGATGAGGGATAGGACCAATCACCATGGTTTGCAGAAGCATGAAAGGGTAACAGCCTTCATCTCCAGGTTATAGGAGTTTGCTAACCATTGTTTGTAGGCAAATGGTTCTACTTGGCAACTCCTTCACCAGGGTATGGCTTTTATAGTGCAAAGATGTTACTTGGACATTCCTGACAATGGCATGTATTTCATTTGCCAATTGACAGAGTTAATTTTTTTCAGAATTTGTTGAATTTCAAAAATCATTTTTCTGAACATTCAGTTTAGGGAGTTCTTATACTGTATAGTGCTCTGGATATGAATAAAGTCTGTCAAACCGAGGTCCATTATCTTGCTTCCTTAATGGTACTTATAAGGTACCTCTGAGGCAACAACCTGGCTGAATTCTCTGCAACAACAAACTTCTCTAATTATTTGTTCATTTTCCTTGGTTTTTACTTCTTTGAAAGTGCTATGCGTTCTTTCTCCTATTCTTGTGTCCATTTTCATTATTAGTTCTTTCTGTGTTCATTCTCCAAATTCTCTGTTTCTTGTTACTTTTTCCCAACCTTTGGCCTATCTGTTTTTCAGGTGATAGAAGTGTGAATAAGCAAGTTAATCCTTTCCCTGTGCACTTGCGTTGGCTTCACATGCAGACTGATCAGGTGCATGGTTTAGGCTTAAGGGAAATTGGAGGAGGTTTTACAAAGCACCATCGAGCTCCATCCGTTCGATCTGCATGCTATGCAGTTGCCAAGCCATTGACTATGGTGCAAAAGATGCAAAACATCAAGAAGTTGCAGGGACACCGTGATGCTGTATACTGTGGTATGGTTTTCTATTGCTTTGAACTTGTAAATTAACTTTTTGGTTTTGTTTCATTTTTTTTCTTTAGATTATATTATTTTTTGGGAAGTTCCTTTTTACCAAATGTGCTTCAAGGTATGGCGTCATTAATTACCTTTTGATGTTTACCTCTTATATTTAGTTGGTCATTGGTTGTGTAAGTAAGAACCATTGTTTGGTTTCAGAGTTAAAAAAATGGGGGGTCAGAATTTTGTTTGGCAGTGTATTTTTGAAAACCTTTTTAAATGTTCTTTTGTTGCTGTCATCTCAGGCGTCACCCACGAGAAACAGCTATGAGTATTTCTTAATCTCAAAAATTGATAATAAATGAAGATTGTTTTTGCTATGCCCAAATATCTACCAAATCTTGTCTACAAGTTTGCATTTTTTGCCACATTTATGTTAAACTCCATGTTGGCTTTTCTTTGAAGAATTTTAGCAGACTGGTTTGAATAATTTTTCTTTTGTCTCTCTATAGCTATATTTGATTGCTCAGGGAGGTATGTGATTACTGGTTCGGATGATCGTCTTGTTAAGATTTGGTCGATGGAAACTGCATTTTGCTTGGCAAGCTGTCTAGGGCATGAAGTGAGTTAGATTGCATGTGCAAAAATATGGTATGTTAGGTGTATCTTTGGCAGTTGTTCTGTTCTCTCTATTTTAATTTAATCTTATCATTGTGTGCTCTCAAGGGTTACGGACTTGGCTGTAAGTTCAAACAATGCTTTAGTGGCATCTGCTTCTAATGATTTCGTCATCCGAGTAGTAAGGATTTCCTACTTTGCTTTTAAGTTTGGATTTTTTTTGTGCTCTTTTTCAATTTCAAGTCAATCATTTTAATTTATCAATTTTACGTTGAATCCTTTACATTGGTAAAAATTTTGTCCCAACTTAATGAATTTGACATTTTTTGTTGACTTCAATAAAATATTCTTTGTTAATTATGGCAGACTCTTTCCTTTCTCTCACTCTTTCATTTTACACACCCCTCCCTTTTATTTCTTACTCTGCACTCACCTCTGCCGCAATCAATAATCTCCGTCAAGGTGTAATGGTAGGTTCTGAGAGGAAAGGCTAATGTTTATGTAATTATGGTCTGATGGGTGCTCTCATTGGAGTTTACTCGCTGTGCATCAGATTTTGATTTTTTTTTTCATCTTTTCAAAATTTATTTGATATTTTTTGAAGTAAATTGAACTTTTCCTCTCTTTTTTTTTGTCAAATCAAGATAAATAAAGCTTTCATTTGTAGCTGTTTTATGAAATTACCTTTTGATAGTGCTATCACCAAATTTGAGTGCTTTCAATGAGATTGCTATTAATTCAAAGGTCACAAGTAAATTAATAAAAAATAGAAAGGATTAGCTTTAAATTGAAAAGGCACATATTTATTTTGGACTCTTTTTTAATGATGATTTTGATAAAGTGCATAATTATTTATCAGCAATAAAAATTTGTTTTTTTTTTTCTTTGCCATTCACTAAGTTGGCCAAAATTGATGCCAATGTCAAAAAGGTGAGGGTAGAAGTTAATAAAATTAAAAAGGTGTCCTACAATTGGCACAAAGACTAGGATTCCTTTTATCATTTGACCTGTCTTTTGGGTCTGCTACAGTGGCGCTTGCCAGATGGGTTGCCAATATCAGTATTGCGGGGGCATGCTGGAGCTGTTACTGCCATTGCATTTAGTCCCAGGCCTAGCTCTGTATACGAGCTTTTATCGTGAGCCCTTTTCTCAAATTTTTATTGCTTCTATAGTTGTATTGAATATCATCTAATCTGATCTAACCCTTGTACAATTTGAGTTAAGTTTTGCTTAGGCACTATTTTATATTTGAGTTTTATGAAAACATTTCATATGTTCTTTTCCAATCGCAACCTGCTAGAAGTTCTATCTGAAAAATTTTACAATGAGATATCATGGTTGTGGATGTTCTGTTAACATCTGGCTGGAAGGCACACATGTAGCAAATTGTATACTGACAAATTGTACAAATGAATTTTACGTCCTATGTGGCTACAACACATTAATAATTTTATTAATGCCAGATGAATTGTGCCAATCCAAGGCACAATTTCATGGCTGAATAGGATTGTGCCAATCCAAAGGCAAATTTCATGGGCCATTATGAAATCATCTCAATGTGGCATTATGTGATGGTGTGGCTATACATGAAATATATCATATTCTTATGCAGTGATATGTCGGATGCCAGCTCTGTTTATGTCAAATTCTGTGTGTTTTTAGCATATGAAGCATTTCCTTTGTTGGAATTCTTTGGGTATTTTTAGTTAGTTTTCTAAAATTTGTAAGTCGTCGGATGATGGAACTTGTTGAATCTGGGATGCTAGATATTCCCAATGCAGTCCACGAATTTATGTGCCAAAACCTTCAGATGCTTTTGCTGGTTAGATGATTGCCCATATAATTGTTTTGTTAGGCATTATACTGCTAATAGGAGTAATTCAGAAATTTTATGCAGGTAAGAATAACGGTTCATCTAGTAATGGACCCTGTACAAGCAACAGTCCGCAGAGCAATCAGATCTTATGTTGTGCGTACAATGCCAATGGAACTGTATTTGTCACTGGTAGTTCTGACACTTATGCAAGGGTGTGTTGATAATGTGACTCTTGAAATGACTCTTTGTTCATCTGTCATTGCACTATTTACGGTTTTTGTCTATTAATATTTCTGTATTCTATTTTGATATCTTGATTAAGAACCAGATGCTTGCAGGTTTGGAATGCCTGTAAACCTAATACAGATGGGTTGGAACAACCAATTCATGAGATGGATGTATTATCTGGCCATGAGAATGATGTCAATTATGTTCAGTTCAGGTTAGTCAGTCTTTGCTAGTAAATGATTTTCACTTATAAAGTCTCACATAAACTACTGCTTCATCTGCAGTGGCTGTGCTGTGGCTTCAAGATCTTTGCTATCTGACACTTTAAAGGAGGAGAACATCCCTAAATTTAAAAATTCCTGGTTTGTTGATATCTTCTCTCTTAATATATTTACCATCTTTTTGAATTAAACGATTCCTACAAATCTCTTTTTGGGTATGTAGAGCACAAAGTCAACCTTCTACTTCTTGAAAAGCGTACTGGACAATTATTACTTAAACCTCATTACTCTCAGGTTCTGTCATGACAACATAGTTACCTGTTCTCGTGATGGTAGTGCAATTATATGGAGTCCTATATCACGCAGATCCCATGTGAGTCCCCTGAACAAGTTCCCATCATTGTTTTCATTTTGTGGATTTGGCAGAGGCATATTTTGTTTTCTATAAATCTTTTTCAGAATTATTTTGCACCATTAGCTCTGTAAAATTTGAAATGCTGTAACCAAGTTCAATAACTGTACTGCTCAGAATTTGGATGCACTTCCTCTTACGACATTTATTGTCGTAGGGTACGTTGGACAAAGTCATATCATCTGAAAGTTCCGCCTCCGCCATTGCCTCCACAACCGCCCTGGGGAGGTCCACGTCAGAGAATTCTTCCAACTCCCCGTGGTGTTAATATGATTATGTGGAGATTATAGCTTGGATAATTGCTTTGTGCTTGCAGCTATAATGGGTATAATAATCACCAGAGCAATTAACTTATGCTGAATGGGTTGGCTTTTCCTATTGATTTAAATAGATTTTCATTTAATGTTGCATATGTCGTGTTCTATTTCCATGTAAAGTTTTTTCCAACTTGTCTTGAATGGGTTGGCTTTTCCTATTGATTTAAGAATATTTTTTTCATTTACATATTGCATATTTTGTGTTTTAGTTGGGGGATATCTTTTCCCACGTTCATTGTCTTTATTCTGTATAATCTTTGATATCCTTCTTAAAGTGATGCCAGGATTGTCTTGAGGTTCAGAAACAAAGCAAAGCTTGCATTAATGCTTTCTGTGATGATGATTGAGGCTTACACATCTTAATCTGGAAAACTGGTTCTCCTAATTGCTGTTGCAAATCTAGATCCTGGTCTATTTAATTCAGCAAAATTGGTGATCCACATTTATAAATGTATATCAGATAGGCTCTCCTATGACATTGCATCTGAATCTTTAAAGATGTTTTGCTTAAAAATTTATCTTTACCGTCTTTGTTAAGCTGCATCTAATTTATGCAGATTGTAGAATATGCATTTGGAATGCTGCTGATAGTAGCTTAGTACACTCTCTGACTGGTCACACTGCATCGGTAAGTGTTTTGTTCATATTGTGCAATTATTATGCCGTCATTATGTCTATCCTACCTATTTCAGTCTATTCTGGATCAATTTAGAATCTTTTGAACAGACCATCATTTTTTTACTGCTGCAACTCTTGGTTAGCTCGATTTTTTTGCTGAATTTGACAGAACAGGATATAAATAATTGAACTATTTGTGCTTGCCACTTTAGTTGTCTTAGCAATTTGAAACCTATATCTGCACCATCCTGTAGTTTGTCATCCGAAATTTATCTTAGTTTTTTTTTATTTTTTATTTATTTTTCCTCAAAGATTGACTGTTTGATCATTGACTTTTTGGCAGTCTTATGTATTAGATGTTCATCCTTTCAACCCACGGATAGCTATGAGTGCAGGGTATGATGGAAGGACAATAGTCTGGGATGTATGTTTCTGGTTCCATAATTTTTAATGAGCTACCAGTCTGCTTGTCTATTGCTTATTGACTCTCTGGTGTGTTACATTATAGATATGGGAGGGTGTTCGTATTCGCATATATGAAATTGGACTTGGACGTTTCAAGTTGGTTGATAGGAAGTTCTCTCCGCAAGTGATTGAATCATTTGCTTTCTTATTCTTATGTTAAACAAAGAATTTTTGCCCACTTGATTATTTTAGTGGATGGTGTAGATATCTTGATGTGGCTTATATACTTCACTCCTTAGAACAGAATTCCTCCCTCTTAAATGAATATTCACTGCTTTAATTCATGTATTGCATACTCTTTTTGTCAATGAATTAGGAACTGCCTAGCACATACTTGATATAATAAATAGTGGACTTTATTCTTTTACCAACTTACTCCTTTTGTTGTTTGAATTTTTCTTTCCTTTGATCAAGTGAAAGACCGCGGACCATTTTCTGTCTTTTAGCTTAAATCTGTAGAGCTCAAATATGAGGTGTTTCGCTTCCATGCAAAGACATGGCACAAGGAGAGAGCACGCGAGATATACATTTGAGATGTAATTCCTTGTTTTTCCTGCCTCATGTGAGATAATTATAAAGTATGTGCTTCATGCCTTGCATTTAGCGGGCACCATTTGAAGATATGTTTAACAATTTGTTCAGACTAGCAGTGAATCCTGCCAAGCTTCCCCCTTTCCTATTGTTTTTCTTAGGCATAAGAAACACAAACCATATGGAGAAAAATATATAGCCTTTTGCGTTAGTAAACTGAGCAATTATTCTTAAGTAACTTTTGAGAAATGTCGGAATTGTTACAGAATGGTGGGGGAACAAAGGTTTACTTGGAACCCTGTTGATGTCTGATGTGCGTCCATCCTATTAACTGTGTTCTCTTTGAACAAATTCTCTGAATTCTTGAACTCAAATAAGACTTCATCGTTTCACAGTAAATTAGCAGCCCAATCATCAATTTGACTATAAGGAAGTGGAGAGTTAAGGGGAACTTGCACCGCCAATTGACCAATCAACTTCCTCAGTTGTCATGAAGTAATTACTCGGAGTTGGAGTGGAGGAGGTCAGTTAAGTTAAACTTCCTTGGGGAAGTGTAAAGAAATTTCCTAAAATAAATGTATGTTAATAAGGCATTATTGTACTTCGCAGCATAGTTCCTTGGAAGTTCACTTGTGAACCAAACATGAAATCAGTATACTTATTGGGAAAGAATTTACAGAACACACACTATAATTTACAACTTCCTAGTTAATAAGTGCCAAGGAAAACATTTCTCAGAAAGTTACTTTCTAGGAAACGAACACATTTTTAGCCAAACGAGGCCTATATTTCATTAACATTAAATGCTTGTGGAGGTGAATGGGTTTGGACATGCCATGCTAGGCCTCAACTTACATGCTTCATTTGAGATTGAATATAGAGTAGCTCTCAGAGCTGTTTACATTTTATTTTTTAAAATTGTTTTAGCCAATTTAGCAAATCATGGTTTTGGAAAAGCAAAAAAATCTAGGTTTCAACCATGGTTTTCTCTGTTTAAAAAAAACCCATGGTTTTCTCTAAATACTATAAAAGCGGTTGAATTGCAATGCTTAACACACACATGGTCATCATTGATATTAACAGACTTATTTAGGTTTTTTCACTGGAAGATGTTCATTGAATTTCAGTTTACTGGACAGACTGAACCTTTTGTGTTTAACACAAAGGTATTATATATGAGCATCAGTTTGAATAATATACCTTTTGATTGTGTTCTGAGTCCTTCATTTCTTCCTGCTTCTGTTGTTACCTGCTATTGGGAAGTTAGACATTTTTCAACTCTTCACAATGTTCTCTTTCGTTGTCAATGCATTTTTCAATTCCATTCTTTCATCTCCCCCCATTTCACCTTAGCTACCCCTCCACTCTCTCTTTTTTGGTAAGGCATTTTCTCTCTCTTGTAGGGATGGAACATCAATAGTGCTTTCAGATGATGTTGGCCAGGTACATTTGCTAAACACAGGCCAAGGAGAGTCCCAAAAGGATGCAAAATATGATCAGGTAAGGGAAATTCTCCTGATTATTTTAGTAATCCTTTAGCATTTTATTGATTGCTGTTTGTATCACATTAGCAATTTATTGATTGCTGTTTATATTACATGTCTATGAAGTTCTTCCTTGGAGATTATCGGCCACTTATCAGGGATCCTGCTGGAAATGTTCTTGATCAGGTTAGCACCATAGTTGTCAGAAGCGCGAGGCGCAAAAAAGCGCAAAGGGTCCCGGAGCCTAAAGCGCGAGCCTCGAGGCTCAGGCGCGGGCTTCATCAAAGTGAAGCGCAAACACGCATGAAACTCTATAAAACTAATAAAAACATAAAATAACTACAAAAATACAATGTTAACCATACTAAAGAACATATCACACAAGTATTATCATACCACATCATATAAAAACTATGAAACACATAAAAAGCACACAAAAAAGACACCGCATAATAGATATTTCACACAAAATGTCTCATATGATATGACAAAATAGTTTAACCCAATAACTACTACTACTAATAGTTTAATTAACTTATTACTAATATTGTAATACCACTAAGGCATGACTTTAGGACTAATTGTTTTATTCCTAGTACTACTTTGTGACTAATTAGCCTACCAATTATCACTCTATCACTCTTCTCTTTCCTTTTTTTTAATTATTTTTATGTTAACCAATCACTAACTAGGAAAATTACTAAATAGGAAATAAAATATTTAAAATTATAAAATAACGCCTTATTTATGTAAAGTGCGCTTTTTCTGCGCCTAACAAATCGGGAAGAATCACGCCTAAGCGTAGAAACGCGTGGCTTTTGAGAAGTGCGCTACGCTTCAACTGTTGAAGCCCTAACGATGGAGCCTCACCCAAAGCGCGCCTCAGGCGCGCCTAGAGCACGCTTTTAACAACTATGGTTAGCACCCATTTTTTATTACTTCCTCTGTTGCCACTTTTATACTTATGTAATGGTCAATGTTGGGTTTACTGTACAGACAAAGAGGAAAAGAAAAAACTCACAATTCAGATTGTTTTCTTATGTCGACATATATTAATCGCATTGCAATACTGGTCTCGTGTCTGACAATTTAAAGTATAATTTATGGGTTAATAGAATTGACAAGAAATAGAACGATGTTTAGGATTTTGAACTATTGAAGGGGATCAGTCCTCCAAGTTAACCAGCTCATGTGGGGTTTGTCTCCAGTAGATTTCTCTAATATTTCCTCTCTTATATTCCTTAAGCAATGTCTAGTATAAAAATTCAACTTAGAATCCCTAACTATCTAGTGTTTATATAATTAGAAAATATGATTGATAAACTGATACTGAATAAGAAAAAATGTTTTTAAAAAAAAGTTTACTTTTAGCAATCCGCAGTCTTCTCATTCTTTTCAACTTAAGCATTTGTTTAGGAGTCAGATCTTTTGATGGCTTATATTTGTACTATTTGTTAACTTGAGAAAATTTATGCAGGAGTCACAACTTCCTCCACATCGTCGGAATATTCAAGATCCGCTTTGTGATTCCAGTATGTCTGTTACAGAAGCCAGGTTATTTCATATGTTTTTCTGATACAATAGATCTCTAAGATATGTTTCAACTGGATATTCTAGGTATGATTCCATATCCGGAACCCTATCAGACTATGTTCCAGCAATGACGACTTGGTGCTCTCGGCATTGAGTGGCATCCTCCATCCATTAAATTCGCCGTTGGTCCAGATTTCAGTTTAGGTCTAGATTATCAAATGCCTCCTTTGGAAGATTTGGATAGAATGATAGAACCACTCCCAGAGTTTATGGATGCCATTTATTGGGAACCAGAAAATGAAGTGATAAGTGATGACAGTGACTCAGAGTATAATATCCCAGAGGAATGCACCATTGAAGGTAAGCAAGGTAGTCTGTGTTGCAGCTCTGCCAGTGATCCTGATTGTAGCATGGAAAACAGTGAAAATGAACATGAGAAAGATGGCCCTCGCAGATCAAGAAGAAGCAAACACAAAAACAAAGCAGTGCTTCACCTATATCAATTTATTTTCCTCATTTTTTTTGGGAAAAAAATAAAAGAGAACTAAGCAAAACTGATGTTATTGCTTTCTAGGTCGAGCCATCTGAGAGGCGTGTCAAAAAGAGGAACTTGAATGAGCGAGATGGATCAATATCTGGAAGTACTGGAGCTAAGAAATTTAAAAATGGCCGGAAAGTCACTAAGAGGAAATCTTCAAAGGCAAAGTCATTGAGACCTCAGCGTGTTGCAGCTCGCAATGCTCTAAATATGTTCTCCAGAATAACTGGAACATCTACAGATGGAGATGATGAGGATGACTCTGAGGAAGATACATCCAGTAGTGTATCAGGGCTGCAAGATTCAAACATCCAGAGCAACATATCTTATAAATACGTGCAGAATATGCAAGAAACAAAAGAAGAAAATATTCACAAAAGTCTCGAGCTCCCTGGAGCTCCCTGAATCTCAATCCGATGCTAGAACTAGGAAGAAATTAGTCTTGAAGTTTTCACTGCGCGATGCTAAGAAGTCTGTGTCTCTGAAAGACAGCATAACCAATGTTGACAGCAGGGTTTGATCAGATGAATCCATCTTCCAGATCTCTTCAAGAAACTGGGATCGGCTTAAGCTCCAAAGATCCAGGGCCATCTTCTTTAGATGTGTTTGGAGTGAAGCAATCCCAATCCCGGCATAGTGATCATGTCAGTGCTACATGGTATCCTGAAAAGGTTGACGATGGCATAGGTGAATCTGCAGGTAACAATGCAAGCAAAATCAGATGGGGAGAGGTCAAGACCCGCACATCCATGTATTCAAGATTAGGAGATATGATGCCACTTGATGGATCGATTGGATTTAATTATGATGCAGACAAAGAAAACGAGATTGATGTTAATCGGTATGTTAAAACTGAAATTGCATTTATATACATATATACATATGCATTCATGACAGAATATCTAAATATGGAGGCATGTTGTTTTTCAGGGGTGAAAAACAGTTTGAAGTAGATCGAGATTGTGCAAAAGTTGAAGAGCCTATTCCTTCAGGTGTAATGCAGAGATCTTTGATATTTCTGTCATTTTCACTAGCTGATATCTGTTAGATATATTTTGGTACAGAATAAAGCAAGGATCCTTAATATTAGGAGTGTTTTTAGGAGTAAATATAGGACTTGTTCCCCACTTTAGAGTCTTTACTTGTATATATAAATTCATGTAACCTTTTACCCAAAATATAGAGAATTCTTCCTTCTCTGCTGTGTTAACATGGTATCAGAGCCTCCTTAGGCTGTTCTCTGTGTGTGAGCTTCCTCCAGTGAGGGGCTGGAAAATTTAGGGGGGCAGTTTGGTTTGTGGTCTAGGTCATACACTTAGGACCATTTTTAGTTCTCACCTCCACCTTCAGAAGTAGCACAGGGGTCGTATCGGCCGGTACCCGAAGTCCGGCGGCCATCCTACCGGCGAGTGGTGGTCACGCGCCAAAAGAACAATTTTCGTCATTTTCACGCGCCGGCGCGTGGGAGTGCGTGGCTGTATTTCCGGCGAACGGCTTCTGTTTTCCGGCGTCGCAGTGGACCCAGCTGCCCATCCCGGTGGTCGGTTCTGGCATTCTGGTGATTTCAGACCTTTGAACAGTAATCAGGTTCCTAGTCTTCTGTTTTTTCTGCATTTTTAGCTGCTGATTAACGTTGGATTTGTTGAAGTTCTGGTCTTGTGGAATTGTTTTTGCGATACTCTTTGGGTATTATTTTGGATTTGTTGTTGCATTTAACTTGCGGTGCATTTCGTCATGGATGATAAGAAAACTATTGATGTGCTTCTAGTAGTTAATAAGATCACAGAACACCGGTTGAATGAAAACAATTTCCTAGAATGGCATAAGACTATTAAAATTTATTTGAGAAGTGTAGATAAGGATGACCACCTGACGGATGATCCACCATAAGGTGATGCTAGAAAATTTTGGGTAAGAGAAGATGCACGATTATTTTTGCAAATACAAAATTGTATTGGCCGTGATGTGGTTGGTTTGATTGGTCATTGTGAGTTTGTCAAAGACTTAATGGAGTATCTCGAATTTTTGTACTCGGGTAAAGGAAATTTGAACCGTATGTATGATACTTGTGTGGCATTATATCGAGCTGAGCAAAGGGACAAGCCTCTTACAGTGTATTTTGGGGAGGTAAAAAGGATTATTGAGGACCTTAATGTCTTAATGCCCTTTAGTCCAGACATTAAGGTCCAATAGAGTCAACGAGAGCAGATGGGTGTCATGTGTTTTCTTGCAGGTCTATCTCCAGCATTTGAAACGGCTAAGTCCCAAATCCTCTCTGGTAGTGAAGTTCCTAATTTGAGGGAAACATTTTCTCGAGTGCTTCGAAGTGAAGGTTCAAATCCAATGACATCCGCTCCTAGTGCTCTCGTGAGTCGAGATTCAGGACAGTATGGAAATCAGGGTAAAGGGGGGAATAATCGTGGGAGTACTGGTCATCGGGACTCAAATGTTATATGTTACTACTGTCATGAATCAGGCCATACTAAACGTTTCTGTAAGAAGCTCTTAAACAAGCAGTCTCGAGCCAATATGGCTAGTCAAGAATGTGCATCCAGCTCTTCAGATACTGTGACAATATCTGCAGCAGAATTTGCTGAGCTCTCTAAATATCGCACTTCCAAGCCTGTGGACTCTTCCGTTGCTGCTGCTGCTAAATCAGGTATCTCTAGCACATCAGGTTGGGTCATTGATTTTGGTTGCACAGACCACATGACAGGTAACCCGAGTCTCTTATCTTCGTTAAAGAAACCTGATATTCATCGTTATGTTACTTTAGCCGATGAATCTAAAACTTTTGCTACTGGTATTGGTACTGCCAACCCAACTCCATCTCTTCCGTTATCAAAAGTGTTGTGTATACCTAAGTTTTCATTTAATTTGTTGTCGGTTAGCACAATTACTGAAACATTAAATTGTTGTGTTACATTTTTTCCTGTCAATGTTGTGTTTCAGGATCTTTTGACGAGGCGGATTATTGGTAGAGGACACAAGTCGAATGGCCTTTATCTTCTTGATGATCAAATTTCCACTTCATTGGTGTGTGATGGTTCCCTGTCTCCTTCAGAAGTTCATTGTCGCCTTGGTCACCCCTCATTGTCTTCCTTAAAAAAGTTGTATCCACAATTTCAGTCTTTGTCTAGTTTAGATTGTGAGTCATGTCAGTTTGCGAAACATCATCGTTCACATTTAATTCCTCGAGTGATTAAACGGGCTGAGTTCCCTTTTGAGAGAGTACATTATGATGTTTGGGGTCCTTGTCCGGTCACTTCCCAAGCTGGTTTTAGGTACTTTGTTACTTTTGTGGATGATCACCCTCGGTGTACTTGGTTATTTTTAATGAAAAATCGTTTTGAGTTGTTTTCGATTTTTTGCTCCTTTTGTGCTGAAATTAAAACTCAATTTAATAAGACTATTCGTATCCTGCACAGTGATAACGCAAAAGAATACATGTCTAGTTCATTTCAGTCCTATATGTCTCTGAACGGTATTGTTCATCAAACTTCTTGTGTTGATGCACCCTCTCAAAATGGGGTCGCCGAAAGGAAAAATAGACATCTTCTTGAGGTTTCTCGTGCACTCCTTTTTCAAATGAAGGTACCTAAACGTTTTTGGGCTGATGCCGTTTCTACAGCTTGTTTTTTGATCAACCGAATGCCTTCCGTTGTTCTCAAGGGTATAACTCCATACAGTGTCTTGTTTCCCTCCAGAGCGTTGTTTCCTATTACTCCTCGTATCTTCGGGTGCACTTGCTTTGTGCGTGATGTCCGTCCACATGTTACCAAATTGGATCCCAAATCTCTTCGGTGTGTCTTTCTTGGGTATTCTCGACAACAAAAGGGGTACCGTTGTTTTTCTCCCGAATTGAACCGATATCTTGTCTCCGTAGATGTTACCTTCTTTGAGAAAACTCCATTTTTTCCCTCACCATCTACATATGCCAGTCAGGGGGAGGAAGATGATCTTTTAATTTATGTTATTCATAGGAGTCCTGATTCCACTACCGATCCTACTCATATTCCAGAGTCCACTAATAATGAACCGGTTCCTATTCCTATACCAACTCCCTCTCGCCCTCGTTTTAACCAGGTGTACTCCAGAAGATTGGCCATTACTGACTCACATCCTCCACCTGTCGCCTCGTTGGAAGCTCCTTCAATTCTTCCACAGTCTGATCTTGACCTTCCTGTTGCTATTAGAAAAGGTAAACGTTCATGTACTCATCCCATTTCCTCATTTGTGAGTTATGACCATTTGTCTTCCTTGTCTCGGTGTTTTGTGAGTAATCTGGATTCAGTGTCTACCCCCAAAACTGTTACCCAAGCTTTATCTCATCCTAGTTGGCAAGCAGCAATGGCAGAGGAAATGGCCGCCTTGGAAGCAAATGGTACTTGGGATCTTGTAACCCTTCCTGCAGGGAAGAAGGCTATTGGGTGTAAGTGGATTTTCTCTGTTAAAGTTAAACCAGACGGTTCTGTGGCTCTTTTTAAGGCTCACTTAGTTGCAAAGGGTTATGCTCAAGTGTATGGTATTGATTATTCTGATACATTCTCTCCTGTGGCAAAATTATCTTCTGTTCGTTTGTTTATCTCGTTAGCAGCCCGTCATGATTGGCCCTTGCATCAGCTTGATGTTAAAAATGTTTTTCTTCATGGTGATCTTCAAGAAGAGGTCTATTTAGAGCAACCGCCTGGCTTTGTTGCTCAGGGGGAGAATGGTAAAGTATGTAGGCTTCGCAAATCTCTATATGGTTTAAAACAAAGTTCTCGGGCTTGGTTTGGGAGGTTCTGCGAAGTAGTTCAAACATTTGGCATGACAAAGAGTATGTGTGATCACTCAGTATTTTTCAAAAAGTCGAGTGCTGGAGTAATTCTACTTGTAGTTTATGTTGATGATATTGTCATTACGGGGAGTGACTCAGCTGGTATTTCATCACTTAAACTATTTCTCCAATCCCAATTCCAAACAAAGGATTTGGGTCTCTTGAAGTACTTTCTGGGCATTGAAGTATCTAGGTGTAAGCGGGGTATATTCTTATCTCAAAGAAAGTATGTTCTTAACCTTATGGAAGACACTGGTAAATTAGGTGCAAAACCATGTAGTGCTCCAATGACACCTAATGTCCAGCTAACAACTGATGGGGAATTATTTTCTGACCCTGAGATGTATAGGCGGCTGATTGGCAAATTGAACTATCTTACTGTAACACGACCAGACATTGCTTACTCAGTTAGTATCATGAGTAAATTCATGTCTGCTCCAACTATTGCACATTGGGAAACATTGGGACAGATTTTATGTTACTTGAAGAGTGCTTCTGGGAGAGGCATTCTCTACAGCAATCATGGTCATTTGGATGTTGAGTGTTTCTCTGATGCAGATTGGGCAGGTTCGAAGTTGATAGAAGGTCAACTACATGATATTGTGTGTTTGTGGGAGGAAACATAGTATCTTGGAAAAGCAAGAAACAAAATGTGGTGTCTCGCTCCAGCGCTGAATCCGAGTACCGTGCTATGGCACAATCTACTTGTGAAGTTATTTGGATTCGTCAGCTCCTAGAGGAAATAGGTTTCAAAACATCCTCAGCAAAGTTGTGGTGTGATAACAAGGCGGCTATTCATATTGCTTTTAACCCAGTGTTTCATGAACGAACCAAACATATTGAGATCGACTGTCACTTTATCCGAGAAAAGATACAACAAGGCATCATCATCTCTACAGAATATGTCAAGACGGGAGAACAACTTGGTGATATCTTTACAAAAGCTTTAAATGGGTCTCGGGTTAGCTAATTTTGTAACAAGTTAGGCATGCTCGACATATATGCTCTAACTTGAGGGGGAGTGTTAGATATATTTTGGTACAGAATAAAGCAAGGATCCTTAATATTAGGAGTGTTTTTAGGAGTAAATATAGGACTTGTTCCCCACTTTAGAGTCTCTACTTATATATATAAATTCATGTAACCTTTTACCCAAAATATGGAGAATTCTTCCTTCTCTGCTTAGTTAACAATATCTAATTAAAATATGATGCTTTTGCAGGCACTTGTAATAGAACAAGTCCTGATGATGGAGACGGAGAATTGTCTGAATCTGATAAATGCAGAAATTTTGATTCACTGGAAGCAAGTGAATATGCCAGTGTAAGCCCTTGTCAGGAATTGAAGGAAAATCATCCTCCTAAGTTAGCAAGATTAAAGATGAGAACAAAAGGGACTCTGGGTTCCAACCATACATCTATAAGATCAGTGGATGATTTACGTCAAGATACAGTCGATGTGGTGTCTGAAAGTCCCTCTCACCCAGAGCTAAATCAACTTTTGGGAGTACAAGAAAAATGTGAAAATTCCAGCAGATCGATTTCTTTATACAGTATTCAAAAAAGGGGAAAGTCACATAAGACCATGGCTGATTTAGAAGATCTGGATAATGGTATGGAAGAAAATACTTCAGATGCTTTGCGCAGAACCAGATCAATGAATATGAAGGCAACTTCACGGGAGTCAAATGATGTGAAGCTTAACTTGAGGGTGAAAGTAGGTCATGAATTGGTGGGGACATCAAATAGTCATGGTATTAAGCTCCTACCTGAAGAAAGAGTGTTGAACTTGAGAATTACGGCAAGATCAAGGTCTACAAGGAACAGGCGAGCTGATAATGGCTTGAAATATTTGATTTCAAAAAATCCCAAGTTTCCCTGAAAAAAAATTGCCGTGGCTGATCTTGTCAAAACATGAGGATGGCTATCGATACATCCTTCAGCTAGGTGACGAAGTAGTGTATTTGAGACAGGTATATTCTTGATTCATGGTTTTTGTTTCTTTGAATCCCAACCTTTGAGATTTGTGTCTTATGTTTTATGATTTTGACTATTTATTGTTGGCTTTTGGTTATTTCAGGGTCATCAGGAGTATATTGAGTCAACTCATTCACTAGAAAAAGGTCCTTGGAGTTCCATCATGGGACACCTTAGTGCTGTGGAAATTTGCAAGGTTGAAAGCCTTGATTATGCCCCATGTCCTGGTTCTGGGGACAGTTGCTGTAAAATCATACTCAGATTTATAGATCCTTCATCCCATGCACGTGGTAAATCATTCAAGTTGACCCTGCCTGACCTGATCAATTTTCCTGATTTTGTTGTTGAGAAAACTCGGAATGATGCTGCTATGAGTAGAAATTGGACCCACAGGGATAAATGCCTTGTGTGGTGGAGGAATGAGAATGGGGAAGACGGTAGTTGGCGGGATGGTAGAATTCTTTATTCAGAGGCTAAATCTGATGAGTTTGCTGATAGTCCTTGGGAGAGATACACTGTCCGCTACAGTACTGATTCCCGTGAAACCCATCGGCACAGTCCTTGGGAACTGTATGATCCAAAAGTGGCATGGGAACCCCCTTGTATTGATCTGGATATCAGCCAAAAGCTACTATCTTCTTTTGATAGATTAGAAGGGTCAGTGAGCAGAAATCAGGTATCTTTTTTGCACTCCTTCGTATTAAATTTTGTAGAAATTTGCATTTAAAATTGAAGTTGATTTGACATTGTGAAAAGGTTTTTCCATGTGATTTTGATTAATTCTTCTCTAAATATCTCAGGATCATTATGGAATCCAA
This sequence comes from Garcia nutans, assembly GCA_947685225.1. NCBI lineage: Eukaryota > Viridiplantae > Streptophyta > Magnoliopsida > Malpighiales > Euphorbiaceae > Garcia > Garcia nutans. Next base: position 9,039,226 of record CANTUV010000010.1, on the reverse strand, counting down.
AATTGATTGAAGCTTCTCAGAAATTGGATTTCTTTAACAGGTACAATGCTTTGTGACTTCCTCTAATCTCATCTCTCCCGTTTTTTTCTGGTTATGAATGTGAAAATTTTGGCCTAGGAAGGTCATGGAGTTCATCAAATAAAAATAATTGAGGTAATTATGTGGAGTTCCTGTTTATTATGAATGTGCCAGGCTAAAGAATTTTAATGGTTATTTACCTGCTTAACCAGCCACTGTAATTCTTTGTCAAGGCATGTAAATACAATACCTCACCCCTTTTATCATTGGAATAGGATATGTAGTTTATATAGAAAAGTGGAATTAGTAAAGCAAGTAGCATTTTCATCTTCTCCATGTAATTGAAATTTATGATTAGACTAACCTTTAAGCTGCCTGGATTCTATCAGGTTTCCTGTTCCTCTCTGTCCTGAAATTATCCGGTCAAGTTTAGAGAACAAATACTACCGGAGCTTAGAAGCAGCGAAGCATGACATAAGTGTAATGATGAAAAATGCCCAATCTTATATTGCAAAGAATGCTATATGACTGGTATTCCAGGATACTGTCAAAACTATGAGAAATATATGTTTTATTTATTGTTTCTCTTTTAAAATTTTCACGCCTCACCTTTCATTGTTCCTGATCCAATTTTTTGTAAAATGTAAGAATCCTCCTTAACTGGCCATAAGACAATGAATGAGATATACCCTTATCAAAATTGAAGGGGTGATGGATCTGATGAGTGTCTCTTAATGTATGTATAGCCTCGCTTTTAATGTCTTCGAAATAAAAAATAAAATACAATCTTCACTTGGGTTTTTAACCATTCCATTAATCAACTGATATCAGGTTAATTTTATTATTTTGCAAATTTGATTCTCGCTAAAATTTATTATCTAATGAGCATACAATCAAATATGCAAGCAGAGAAATCTTCGATTAAAATTTTTTTAATAGAAAGAATTTTTTTTAAATTTTTTTAAAAAATATTTTTTTTAGTTTACTATATTCTAAATTGCATTCTGAACTCATACGATAAGCTACATAAAGTTATTTGTAAGCTTTTATAAGGATTTTTCTTCGAAATGAGGACGCAACCAATTGTGTTTAAAAAATTTTAGAAAATAAGTTGGATTGCCAAACAAGTAATTCTTACTTTAAGTTTTTCAAAATAAAAGTTAATTCTTATTTTAATGCTTTAAAGTAAACGATGAAGTTGATTTTATTACTGATATAGGTATTTTATTTAAAATAATAAGAAATAAATACATATAAAAATTGTATTTACTTCAATTTAAATAAATACATATAAAAATTGTATTTACTTCAATTTAAATCCAATCAATAATTTTGTTACTTGAGATTGTTTTAAATTCTTATTTGTTACTTCTGAAATCTTAAATATGTTAGACTAAAACATCAATTAAAATATATTATATATTTTTTAATTTATAAATAAAAATCTTCCTTGATATAACATTGTATTAATTAATAAACATTAAATTTATCAAAAAAATTAATAAACACTAAAAATAATTATTTTTTAAACATTAAAAACTTAAAAGAAAAAATAATCATTATTTCTTTAAATACAAGAAATTTATTTAAGCAAAATAACTATATTATATATATAAGGAGAAAAGTTTTTAATATTATTAACCAAGTGGTACAATAAGAAATTACCACTTGGCTTAGTTTTAAGACAAAACTATATTAATTTTAAGACAAATAAGTTAAAAAATTCTTGATAATTTGCATATAGATCACTATTGTCCATTCAAAATACAATTATAAAAAAAATAATAATGAAATATAATTATCTCAAAGAATTTAAATTACAATAAATTTAAAAGAATTTAATTTCAAAATTCTTGATAATTTGCATATAGATCACTATTGTCCATTCAAAAATTAATTTCAAAATCTAGTAATTAAAATGGTGAAAAGTGTATATATTTTTATCATCGTCCATTATTCCTGCAATGTGTAATAGCATTTCAATTATTAAATTTATGTTATATTTTTTGATTTCGAGAGTTGAATGTGTTATGTGTATGTGTTCTATGAATTGTAGATGGTACAAGATTAATTATCAAAAAGATTTAAAAATTGGGTTATTAAAGCAAATATTTTATTTGGAGCTATGGCCGAAAAAAAAAATTATTCTAAGAATGATATTAACTTCATCTTATATAAGAATTTTTTTTAAATTTTAGCAAAAAGACAGTTTTTAATCACATTATTTTTTATTATGATCATTAATAAAAATTAAGGCCAATCATTATTTCATGTCTATATATATATATATAATGACACAAGTTTTCAATATTATTAAGCCAAGTGGCACAATAAAAAATTACCACTTGGCTTAATTTTAAGACAAAACTATAATAATAACTTTAAGACAAATAAGTTAAAAAATTCTTGATAATTTGCGTATAGATCACTATTGTCCATTCAAAATACAATTATAAAAAAAAATAATAAAATATAATTATCTCAAAGAATTTAAATTACAACAAATTCAAAAGAATTTAATTTCAAAATTCTTGATAAAAAATTCTTGATAATTTGCATATAGATCACTATTGTCCATTCAAAATTTAATTTTAAAATCTACTAATTAAAACGGTAAAAAGCATATTGAGGTAATTAATATACAATTATCAAAAAAAATATAATAATGAAATATGATTATCTCAAAGAATTTAAATTACAACAAGTTCAAAAGAATTTAATTTCAAAATTCTTGATAATTTGCATATAGATTACTATTGTCCATTCAAAATTTAATTTCAAAGTCTATTAATTAAAACGGTGAAAAGCGTATATATTTTTACCATTGTCCATTACTCCTGTAATGAGAAATAGCATTTCAGTTATTAAATTTATTTTATATTTTTTTATTTTAAGAATTGAGTGTGTTATGTATACGTGTTCTCTGAATTATATATGGTACAAGATTAATTATCAGAAAGACTTGAAAATCGTGTTATTAAAGTAAATATTTTATCTGGAGGTGTAGCCGGAGAAAAAGTGTTCATTCAAATAATAATATTAACTTCATCTTACGCAAAAAAAAAAAAAAAAAAAAATTCAATTTCAACGAAGACAATTTTTAATCATATTTTTTTTTCTATGAATATTAATAAAAGTAAAGATTAATTATTATCTCATATGATATTATTTTTTAATAAAATTTGTGTTTATACATAGATAAATTTAAGTTGCTTGTTTTTAAGTGACAAGTAAAAGGGTTTGAATATTTTAATTTATAATAATGATGAATAAATTATAAATAAAACTATAAATGTAGTGTTTAAAGAAATCTTTTACAATTTAATTTGATATATTATTAGATATATTTTACATTAAATTGCTATGTATTGTAATCATTTTAAATCATATTATATTTTAAAGGCTAAATAATTATAATGTCAATGAGATTTTATATATTACACTAGTCAGTCTCTGTATTTTTAATATTTAATTTTTGCATCATCCAATTTTTAAAAATTAAATTATTTAGTCATTCTGTTAATATTTTTATCCTAAAAATATTAGCCAATTACTTTAATATTATAAAATAATTTATTTTTTTTCTTTATATATATTTTTCTTTATTATTTATTAATTCATATTTATTTTTAATTTTATTTATATTTCTTACACATAATTTATTTTAATTTTATAAATATTATTAAAAAATAATTTTAAAAATACTAATAATATCTTTTATTATTTTATAGACAATCTATATATATTATTTATTTAAATTTTACAGATATTATTAAAAAATAATTTTAAATAATATAAATAATATCTTTTATTATTTTATAAACGATCTATATATAAAATAAAATTAAAAATAAAATAAACTTAATAAATAATATAAATAAATATATATAAATAAAGAGCAAATAAGTTATTTTATATTATATTTATCTTTGTAAGAATATATATAAATTAATAATATATTTATCTTTATAAAAATATATATAAATTAAAATAACATATTAAAATATTTATAAAATTAAAATAAATTATGTGTAAAAAATATAAATAAAATTAAAAATAAGTATTACTTAATAAATAACAAAATATATATATATATATAAATAAATAAATTATTTTATAATATTAAAGTAATTGATTAATATTTAAACAGTTTAATTTTTAAAAATTTAAAAAATATAAAAATTAAATATTAAAAATATAAGGACTAATTAGTATAATATATAAAATTTTATAGACTTTATAATTATTTAGTCTATTTTAAATAAGAATAAACACAATTAAATAAAATTTTATAAAAAAAATATAAAAAAATTTTATTTTTTCTTTAATTAGTTTTTTTAAAATATTACTCCGTGCATGTTTATAATACTAGTATATAATAATAAAAGAAAATGCTTGCACAGACACGTGCCTTAAAAACTCAGATCATCCTTGTAAAACTCAGTTCCAGCACTGCAAAACCCTATCACCAACCCTTTTGCGCTCTTTTGGCCGCTACAAATTTAGCAATCGTCAAGATCCATCATGGCCGGCGGCAAGATCAAGAAAGAGAAGCCAAAGCCTTCAAGAGCACCGTCGAACCACTACAAAGGAGGAATATCGTTTCATAAATCGAAGGGGCAGCACATCCTCAAGAACCCTTTGCTTGTAGACACCATAGTCCAAAAATCAGGAATCAAGAGCACCGATGTTATTCTCGAGATCGGTCCCGGTACTGGAAATCTTACGAAGAAGCTTTTAGAAACCGGAAAAATGGTTATTGCTATTGAGCTTGACTCCCGCATGGTTCTCGAGCTCCAGCGCCGCTTTCAAGGCACCCCTTTTTCTAACAGATTAAAGGTATGGTTTTTAATTTTGTTGTTTTTAAATTTTTAAATTTTTTTTTCCTCTGCTGACTGGTTTCTGATCAAATTCTTGAAGTCCAATGGAATTTACCTAATTTAGTTGGTGAGAATAGGATTGAAGTTATTCAGCTACAAAATTTTGTGAATTTGGGGAATAGTCAGTATTAGTTTGGCATTTCTAGTTTGTATTGATTGTTTATTTTTATGGGGATGAATTAAAGCTAAGAACTTTATCTGATATTTTGATTTTGACAGGTGATTCAAGGTGATGTGCTTAAGACTGATCTTCCCTATTTTGATATATGTGTGGCCAACATCCCTTATCAAATCTCCTCTCCCCTCACATTCAAACTACTGAATCACCAACCTTCTTTTCGGTGTGCTATTATAATGTTCCAAAGGGAATTTGCAATGAGACTCGTTGCACAGCCTGGCGACACTCTGTATTGCCGTCTATCTGTGAATAGCCAGCTCTATGCTAGAGTCAATCATCTTCTCAAAGTTGGAAAGAACAATTTCAGGCCTCCACCAAAAGTGGATTCCTCTGTAGTCCGCATTGAACCCAGAAAACCACGTCCTCAAGTGAATCCCAAGGAATGGGATGGATTTATAAGAATTTGTTTCATTCGAAAGAACAAGACTCTTGGTTCGATTTTCAGGATGAAAAATGTCTTGTCTTTGCTAGAAAAGAACTACAAGACTCTGCAGGCATTACAACTTTCTCAGAATGGTTCCGAAGGTAATACAGAAATGGATATTTCTGGACTAGGGGAATATAAGGAGGGCCAAAGCATGGATTTGGATGATGGAACTGACGACGAAATGGAGATGGAGGATGGTGAAGGTGCAGATACTGAGGTGTCTGAATTCAAAGAAAAAGTTATAAATGTGTTGAAAGCGAGAAACTTTTATGAGAAGAGGTCCTCTAAACTCACACAAGAAGAGTTCTTATATCTGCTTTCTCGTTTCAATATGGCCGGCATACACTTCTCATGATCTTATTTTCTTATTTTCTTTTCTTTATAATTTTTTTGACCTTTGAGTTTTGTTTAGTTTTGCCCAATTTTATTGAACTTTAAACTGTATAATTGATCTTATTCAACAGAAATTGCCCATTATTTTGTCTCGTGTTGTTATTGCTACTTGTATGGATACGATGGGGTGGGTCTCTGTAAAAGCAAAGCTCTGGCAAGTAGGAGAATGGCACTTTCAAATGATAATAATAATAATAATAATAATAATAATAATATATGCAATCACGTAACCTATATTTTAATTTTAGGTATGAAATTTATTTTTAAAAATTCTGAAGTTATTTTTAATTAGAGTTGATATTTTTCAATTTTAAGAACCATTTTGATGGCATTTGAACTCTGAAAGAAGATGAAAGAAACTGGACAGAACTGTCGGACGGCATATTGGTGTCAAATAACACGTCGTTCAAGTCTGGCAGATGGTATCTTTTTTGGCGCAGTCCGTGGACGCACTGATGATGATGAAGCAGAAAAGCAAGTGGAAGAATGGCCTTTACTTTTTGAACTGAGATGATATTTTGTAGAGGAAAATTGCATGCCGTCTCCTATATATGACAAATTTTTCTATGTGGGATTAATAATGATGATAACATATCAATTCATGGTGGATACCGCAAAACTTACCTTTGAAATTGAAGCCAAAAGAAAAAAAGGGGAATTGGGATTGCAGATATTTTGGTAAAACAATCTTTCGTTGAAGTTTTACAGGCTGCGAAGTGTCTTCACTTTTAATCGATTATAGCCATCGTAATCTAGTTATTCTCCAAGGTGGATTAGGACGCAAACCATCTATGGGTAAAGAGATACTATTTTCTGGCCAATAAATAAACAGATTTTATTCAACTCTAAATGTGTCGCCGGTATTGATTTTCCAGGATCGGAAGGCGGAAAAGGAAAGATCTTTCCACTGAAAATTATAAAAAATTCATGCCTGATCCCAAGCGTTCAATGTAAGTGAAATCTCAACGTTCAGTTTTTACTATATTGAATACAATATTTAATTATACAAACGTTACCACTCATATAAGGCCAAATTTGTAGTTCTACAAACTTACAGATGCATTGTTGAGAAAACATAAATAAAGTGTACGAAATAATAAATACATTAAAAACCTCTAGTTCTAACTTCTAATCTAATATGCTGTCCTGCTGCTGCGAGTCTACAGCTCCTCTGCGTTGAGTTGAGTCTGCCCGTCGTCGGTCAGTTGTTCTCCTATTTCTCCTGCTTGAATTATTTATTTGTTTATTTATTTTCGGTTGCAAATTGGTGTTTAATGGCCGCTTATTAAGGAATTAGAATATACTGCAAGTTGCTAATGCGTATTACCAATACAATTTTCTTATAGTTTAGGAGTTTATATGGATTATTTTCAACAATTCAGTTTTCTTTCATGAAAAATATTGGAAATGGGGTTATTTGAAGCTCTAGAACTGGACATGTAAGCATTTTTGGGCAATTATTATCTGTAAACCCTGGCCCTATCAGTTTTACTTCTCTGAAGACTCTGATATTTTTCCAGTTTTTCAATCTCTGTTTTTTGTGCCAAATCTGTGCCTTATTTCAATCGTACCAAGATGTTTTTCTCTTCTCCTTCCCTAGCTGAACCTATTTTTTTTACCATACTATCTCAACTGTTAAAATGTACAGATATCCCACAGTTTCAATGGAGGCTCAAGCTCATGGTGGAATTACTGTTGGGCCGCCTCGTGTCAAAGCAACACTTAAACTAGGATCAGAAACCTACACTGTTGATGCAAATCTGGGCAGTACCATATCCGAGGATTTGGTTTCTATGAAAGAGAAAAGTATGAAGGTATTGAAGGAATTCATCACCAAACATAATGTTCCTAATGATGTCCCTGATGAATTGGTCGAGAACTCTTCAGATGATGATGAAGAAATCCCTGAGAAGCCTCATGTTAAATCAAAGAAAACTAAACTTACTTGAGTTTCCCTTGTTATGGGGTAAAATCTGGTAACATCCATGAAAAGCTTTTCTTTTTTCTAATCGTCTTGAGCAAAATATTAGTACTAAAATTTTAGGTTGTTCTTTTAAATGAATTGCTACATATTCCTTCTAACCTTAATTAATTTTATAGTTTCTGTATCAATATGTGATTATAATTAGGCATCTACTGCCTTGTGTGTTGTTGCAAATGCTTTGCTCCAACTCCAACTCTCTTTCATTCCTTCCTTTGAATAAAATCCAACAGCTAACCAGTTGGCTCAGAAGGGGAAGTGTAACATATAGAAAAAGAAGAGAAGGAATAGGCTGAGCTGAGCTGGGAATTGAGAGTTAGTTGAGCTGTGAATAGGACAAGATAAATAAAAAAGTAGGAGTAGCCGAGTGAGATAGTAGTCATTTTATTTTTGTTTGCTAGCTGATGATGGAGTATATGATTGTGAATATTGTTATGCAGAGGACATTGTGAATGAATGAGAATATTCCTACTGCTACATTCCCTCTGCCATCTCCTTTCTCTCTCTCTCTCTCTTCCTTCTCTATTATCTGTTTTCCCTATCTGATATCTGATTCCCTTGCTTCTTCCCTCTCCGTTCTCTACTTCTAAGTGCTTGCGAGTGTGTGTGTGTTACAGAAAGACAACTCCATTTGGAGGTAAACAAATGTATCGGCCTTAGCATCCCCATGTCTAAGAAATTAGCCTTCATCCTAATCAAAATCTCACGGCCCTTAGATCTTCTCAGGAGTGTAATTATTACTAAATTGATTGGAGAAATTCCTCAAGAATTACTTTCTGGATCTGGGTTAGGACCTTACAGTGTTGGCTGTTTGCAATGTGTACAGATCTGGAAGTTTACATGAAAATTTGGGGGAAAATGATCGGTTGTCCTTTCTTTTCTTTTCTTCTCCTTCTTTTTCTAATCTTGTCATTAGAAGCTTATCTACAGGCAAAGACTAATATTATGGGTTTAGCTTGCTGTTACGTCCTAGTTCAGAAACGAAAATAATGCATGATAATATCATGCTTTCATATTCTTGTAATTAAAGAAAATGTATAAATACATAGATGACTTACAACATCTGCTTATACAAATAGCTATTGCATGTAATTAAAAGCTTATATGGTTTCCGATGCTTGATATCTTTCAGATGCTGTCTGGAGCCTTTACTGAAATTTACGTACGGGTGTTTTTTTGTGGTACAAGAGACTGAAGCTTACAGCACCCCCTTGATTAAAAACAGTAGTTTTCTAATGTTTTATCATTAGCAGCCAAAAATGGGTTATAAATTAAAAAAAAAAAGGTAATATACATACTCGATTGAATCAGATAATGCCATAACCATTCAATTAATGGATTTGCAATTTGCAATAATAAATCAATAGGCAAAACGAAAAAGCATATGCTATTTTACCTGCATTTGATGTATAAAATTATATGAAATGCTAATCCTATTTATATATTTGAATCGAAGGCTACTCCCATAGCTAGCGCATAAAATATAACCATAAAAAAGTATAGAAATACCAGATCCAATGTTCACTAAATTATGCCTTCATTTGTTTTCTATGCTTCTAATAGCTTCCAGCAAGGCTTCCCTCTCTAGCGGTTTGTGCATACAGAGATCCATTCCTGCCTCCCTCGCTTTCTGGCCTTCATCACCTGAATTATGTGCTGTTAATGCTATGATGGGTATGTGAATGTCATAACATCTCTCCTCATTCCTTATTAGTCTTGATGCTTCATATCCATTCATTATTGGCATCTGTTAGAATAACACACAAGAGTTTAGTAATTTATCAGTAGTTCTTAAATTTAGCTTCTTCCGATATGCAGTTCAATTTTGAAGACTATTCATCATACCATGTACAAGTCACATATAGTCTTTACCTCACAGTCCATTAATATATAATCATAAGGAGATGTGGAGAAGGCTACATTTCTCCTTTGGTCTTGTAAACTGAGTCGGACTAGTTCTACAGCTTCCTCTCCATTTTGACAAAGCTCAACGGATGCACCAAGCCGTGACAGATTAATCATGGCTATCTTTTGTAAGAACTGATTATCTTCAGCTACCAAGATTCTCATTTCACGCAAGGGTTTGTCACTATTGTATTCTTCTTCTTCTATCTCTGAGGATCCAGTTGAGTATCTTCGAGCTGGATAATTTTTTGATTTCCTCTGTTTCTCCCTCCTTAAGCTGCCTTCTGCAAGCATATCCCCTTCATGGAGCGAGGGTCCATAAGATGAAGGAACTGCTGATCTTGTTTGGGTATGAATACGCATTGCAGATGATGAAGCAAGATCTTTAACTACTTTCTCACCTCCTTTTACACGTCCTCTCTTTGTTTTAGCTGATGAAACTCCACGCTGCAAATTACCCCCAAATTCTGGAAGAAGTCTAATCATCTGACATAAACGAGATCCATGAAGTGGTTTCAGCAAAATTTCATCATCGGGATCGATCAAGTCCTCTTCGAAGCCTTTAGAATCGATGCTACGTGAAGTTGGTTTATCTAACCAAACGACCTTGCAACAAGCTCGGTGATGGTCCCTTTTAAATTCAGTTACAACTCCATAGAGTTGTTGAAATGGCCCAGCACTTGCATCTATTACAAGCAATATAAAGCTCGGAGCACCTCTAAGAATAATGCTGCTACTTCTATGAGAAGGTAATCTTTGTTCTATCCCATCCAAGGCACTTAGAGGAACATCTTTTGATCTACTGCTAGAAATTTCAGTCCTCGAACCGAAATCTGATTTTTCTGACGAGCTGTAGGATGAAACATTCTGCTTGGGTTTTATCTTTGTTAGAGTTGAATGAAGGCGTTCCCATTTACTTACAGCCAATACCTTTATGCCTAAGCTTTCCATAAATTTCTGCACAATTTTTTGCCTTTCTGCATTTTGAATCAAGAGAACAACATGAGATCCATCAGGCTTGGGACTATAACTGAGAATGGATAATTGGGGACTGGAGGCGCGGATAGTAAGGCTATGAACTGGAGCTTCAACAGTATCATATATGGAGTCACTTCCCATTTCAATGTCACCCCTTGTATTAGTATTTGAAGGAGTCCCAGCAGATGTAATAAGAAAAATATTGAACCTGAAGCAAGTTCCCCTCTTGCCGCTCTCTTTATCCACAATTTCAATTTCTCCACCCATCAAACGTACCTGAAGCAGAGTTAGAATATTAGATCAATGTGTATCATCTAATTAATAGAAATTAGTAAAAAGAAGCAATTGCATTTGCTTACCAAAGACTGAACAATTCCAAGCCCTAAGCCAGTGCCTCCTTGTCCAAGAACTGTTTCTTTGACCTGAACAAAATTTTCGAAGACTGATTTTTGCTTTTCTTTTGGAATTCCTTTACCAGTATCATCCACCTCAAAAACAAATTCCCAACAGTTTGGATTCTGCTTCACTGAATTCATGGCTTCCACATCATTATCTTCTCTGTTCTCAGTAAACCAGCATGAAAAATGTTTCCAGAAATCATTCTGATTGGAAGCAATTATTTTGTTCTTTAAACTGGGTTTTTGAGCCCATATTCGAACTGCTACATGCCCTTCAGAAGTAAACTTAACAGCATTGCTTAGTAAATTGCAGAGAACTTGTTTGAGCTTTACCCTGTCGCCTTTTACCCGAGAAAATTTAAGGAGGGATCCGTCACAGGGATCCAAAATAACATCCACACCCTTTCTCATTCCAACAGGATGAAACAAATCAACTACATCTTCAACAAGTTGGGCTAAATCAAATTCTTCTGATTCAACCTGCATCTTTCCAGCTTCAATTTTGCTTGTATCAAGAATAGAATTCAATAAACCTGAACCAATAAATTGTGGAATTCAATATTGTGGATATAGATTGTAGTAACATATGAAGGTACTGAAAAGGAAAGAGTGGGTCAATACTGATAGTTAAAACCCCTAAAAAAAGGACATAAATTAGGAGAGGTCATTGAGATTGAGCTTACCTACCAAGTCCTTTGCACAATCATCCATTTGTTGTAAATTTGTCTGTAATTCAGAACCTGGGGACACTTCATAGCTGATTTCTATCAAACCAGTAATGCCTGCTAGCGCGGCGCGAATGTCATGGCTAGCACTAGTTAAAGCAAGACTCTTATTCATACTCTTTCTCTCCGCTTGTTGAGTTGCTTCCATTTGTTTTATCAAAGCTGAACACAAATGTATCTCTCTAGTTGCAGCCCTAACCATTAACAATACAAAGCTGAGAATAGAGATGAAGACTGCAGCAATCATTACCATCAATAGAACCAGGGCAACTTTTGTGCTCCTGTGAACTGTACTCACTAATCCATTGTATGGGAAAGCCAACGCACATACCTGAGATCTAAATACAGTCAGAAATCAAATTTTAATATGAAAAGACTAATTAAATTGAGAAACTGAATTTGCTATTATCAATAGTTGAAGCATACCGATTCCACTCCCACAATATCAAGTAGAGAACAGTACACTCTATACTTTGTTTCCCTAATGTTCAAAATGGAAGGTTTTGGCATGCCATTGTTGGGTAAGCATAAAACATCTCCAACATGATCTATAATGTCGCCATTGGATTTCAATAAGTTGAAGGAAACTGATTTTCCATTTACCAGCATTTGAGTGTATGCTAACCCATCTCTAAGAGCATCCCCATGTTGTGTAGCCAAGAACAAACTTCCACCAAAAAGGTCAATACCATTAAAGAAATTGACCAATTCTTTGACTGGAAACCCTAAAGAGACAACTCCTTGTCCAATACTCACAGAATTAAGAAATAGAAGATCTTGACCACTATTCCATCCATTTCCTAATGAAGCATACCCATTAGCACTATTTAAAGCTTCTTGAATCCAGCTTGCATTAGTCAAAATGTGAAATTGGGTTTTAATGGTGTCTCCATATAGTTTTCCTGTGTGAGGATTTGCAAGTTGCTTGTACCAAATAAATTTCATGGGCTCACTTGAATTGGAAGAATATGTAGAGTTAGAGTACAGTGCAAAAGTCTGATTGCCATCAAGATAATATGAGAAAAATGGCCCTTCTAGTCCAATGTATGAAATCTGTGATGCGTGAGGAATTGTTAATAATGCTTGAAATAAAACTGGAGCTACCTGCGACCGAAAAAAGAAAACCTCAAACCATTATAATAAATAAACGAGTCAAGTTCAAACTTCGAGTCAAATTAATTCAATTTAGCTAAATTTTAATTTCGAGTTAATTGAAGCCGGGTTCAAGCCAAATTAACTAAAAGAAAAAGAAAAAAAAAGTAATGGATAGCCAACCTTATTTTGGATATCAAACTGGGAGAGATGAGTTCCATTGAGAGCAGAAGTCAAAACTGTGGCTAAATTTACGGCAGATGAGTTTAAAGGATGCAGCAATTTAGCAGTGTTGTCAACTTCAGAAAGCAATGCAGACCGAAAAATATGAGCATTAAAATCAACATTGACCTTCATATGTTGAATTATCTTATACCACCATGGGATCACTACGCTTGGAAGTAACAGCACTCCTATTGTCTGCATATTATACAACATATGTAACTATATAATAACAAATAAATCAAACGGAATATGTATATATATATATAAAGATTAGTTATGAATTCAATAAACTATGCGAGTTTGCTTTAATTACCAATAGAATAAAGATGAAAAGAGGTCGTGATGCCACAAGAGAACTGAACTTCATTGAACCTTTTAGTTAATACTTCATGTAAATTTGAAATCACAAACTCGTAGCTTCACAAAAGACACAGAGTTTCAGCACATTGGTTGAGTATTTCTTTAAACGTATTATATTAGGAGAAAATCTCTCTATTCTTCACTAAAGAGGAAGCTTGATTTTCTTTTGTAATATATATATATATATATATATATATATTAAATTTTTGAGGTAGGGGACGAAATTTAACAAAGTTTATGTGAATTTATGTTTCTATATTAGGGAAGTAAAATCTAATTGCCTTATTTTCTTCCAATTTTATTTAGGGAAGTCAATTAGTAGAATCTTTGCAAATTTAGTTTTGGTCCATTTTTAATATAGTTGATGAAGGTTTAATTTTGATTACAAACTTTTGATCAATTTTTTTTCCCATAAGATAATTTTACTATAACAAGAAAAAATTGATGGGCACAATACACATTTAATTTTTCATGTCTAAATAGCTCATTAGTTGTTTTGTTTGGCTTCACTATTAGGCTATAGTTTCTTGGTTTTGCTACAATCGAGTCTAATGAAATTAAAATATCATAGAATAATTAATTATGGTTTACCAAATACATACCAATTAAGTATGTGCAATTAAAAATCAATAGCATAATATTTTTTTGAGAAACAATTATTAATAAATTAATAATCATATATTGCTATCAAATTTAGAAAAAAAAAAAAGAAAAAAAAAAGTTTCGAGTCTGAGAGTGGAACAAATTTAACTGAGTAAAAATAGGGCGTCAAAATTTGATTTAAAAAAATAGATTTTCTCGAGAGAAAAATAAGTATTCAAATTTTATTCTCAAAAAGTTTTTCTTCCTTTTATTTTTTTTCTCTCAGTTCCATACTTACTTAATATGGTGAAGATTAATTTATATTCACTGTCTATCTAGGTAAAAAGAGAATTATAAGATTGATCAGGACATGTGTTTATGATAAATAACCAATTTTTAAAAATATGTTTCTAGATTTATAATTAATGTTTTTTGACATGTAAAATCGTATGAAGTAAAATGGCGTTGTATAACATAAATGATGTAAAATAAATTTAAAATTTAATGATTTATATATTTTTTGTTTTTTTTAATTTAAAATTTAGTCATTACTTTAATTAATTTTTAATTTAATTTAATATTACCAAATACTTTAAAGTTAAATATTAAAAAAATTAATTTTAAGTGTTGAATCTATTATTTAACACCATCTTACTCTTTTAGAAGCAAAATCAAGCTGGATATGCTAATGCTTTGTAAATTGTGTTGGAGGAACCACGTCTGTGTGTATTAAAATAAATGCAAAATATATTTGAACAAAGTACAGAATTCATCTTTGAAGTTGCAACATAATTCATCTTTGAAGTTGCATTGTAAATGGTATTCAATTCCAGGGCAATTGATCCTAGTGGATACTGTACATATCATATGAAAAAGGCAGCCTAAATACTTACTACCATTTCTGATAAAAGCTTCAATTTTAATGCTGGGGACTACATTAATGTTTGAGCTTATAAAGTCTCCAATGGAAATAGTGCCCGCTTACTAAAACCATAATCATAAGATCTCAAAATCAAACAGCTAATCATCAGAGACAAAACTGACTCTGTAAATAATACTAACTGTCACAGGAATTCATGATTCTGATATTCACAATGACCTGAAAATTATGACCACAGAACCAGAATACAGAATCATGCTAGTATATCACGTTTACGTCTATGATGACAGGAAATTCACCTGAACATCCTTAAAAATACCAGGCCATGAACTAAACACGCATTAGCCTCAATTACTTTCAGAAAGGAATGACAGTTTTACATTATTGAAAATAGAACCAAAAGAAAAATTGTACAACACAAAAGGTGGGAAAAAAATATATAGGATGCAACAAGTAGGAAAATATACAAAGCAAACCTCCATCTTCTGAGCAGAGTAAAGTTGGTCTTCAACGACTTCGTTACAGCGTTTATTAAGCCAAATCTCTCCTCCAATGTCTCTTCTTCATCATCTCAGACCAACTTGCAAGAAGATTGGAGACTTCAAACTTGCCAGAGAACTTCATCTTTTGGGCCAACTCCTCAAGTATATCAGGCTTCCCAGTTTTGGAGAAATTAGCTACAAACCTGTTGTAATCAAGCTGAGGAGCTTTCATTCCCTTTTCTAACATCTCTTCCAAATATTTACAAGCATCGCCTGATCTTCCTTGGCTTATAAGCCCTGAAATGAGAACAGTATAGGAGTTATCATCAGGGCAAAACCCTTTCCTAATCATCTCATCCCAAACTAGTCGACTCATTTCATAGTTCCTTATCTGAAAGTAGGATTTCATGATCATTTGTAAGTGTGAATTGTAGGTTCAATTCCACTCTCTATCATCTTCTTATATATATTTGCAGCAGCATCAGGCATCATCAGGCATTTCTCCAAATCTCTCCTCCAATGTCTCTTCTTCATCAACTCAGACCAACTTGCAAGAAGATTGGAGACTTCAAACTTGCCAGAGAACATCTTTTGGGCCAACTCCTCAAGTATATCAGGCTTCCCAGCTCTGGAGAAATCAGCTACAAACCTGTTGTAATCAAGCCGAGGAGCTTTCATTCCCTTTTCTAACATCTCTTCCAAACATTTACAAGCATCGCCTGATCTTCCTTGGCTTATAAGCCCTGAAATGAGAACAGTATAGGAGTTATCATCAGGGCAAAACCCTTTCCTAATCATCTCATCCCAACTAGTCGACTCATTTCATAGTTCTTTATCTGAAAGTAGGATTTCATGATCATTTGTAAGTGTGAATTGTAGGTTCAATTCCACTCTCTATCATCTTCTTATATATATTTGCAGCAGCATCAGGCATTTTTTGACTGGTCATCAATTTGATAAAAGCATTGTATGTACGTCCATCTGGAGGGCAACTCTGTTCTTTCATCTCCTTCAACAAGTCATAAACGATATCCATCCTCTTCTGATTCCCAAACCCTGTGATCAAACAGGTGTAAACTGCAGCATCTGGCTTGCACCCAGAATCAATTGTCTCATCAAAATATCTTCTTCCATCTTTGATTGCTTGCATAGATCACGAATCAAAATTGTATAGCTCCGAGCATCAGGTGATGGACCCTTACCCTTCATGAGCACAAAAAACTTGATTGCGTCAGACCTCTTCTTACTCCTTAATAGCCCTTCAAGCATAATATTATGTGCAACGATGTCAGGCTTAAACCCCTTGTCAATCATCTCATTCCACACCCTTCCTGCCTCCATCAAATTCTTCACCCTACGCCAACCATTAAGCAACACTGTATAAGTCCTCAAATTTGGGGTAAACCTACCTTCCAACTTTCCAAAAAGGGCTTGCGCTTCTTTACCAAGCTTGGCTCTCCCAAGACTATCCAGAAACAAATTGATAGTCTCAACTCCAACTTTATACTTGTGCTTCTTCATAAACTCAAATATCCCAACAGCCTTTTTCCTCTCTTTAGCAACAGCAAAAGCTTTCATTGCAATTGAAAATGCGTCCATTGTCAAAAGCCCTTTCTCACCCATTTCTTCGAGCATTGAAACCATAGTCTCAAACTGTCTAGTCTTTGCAAGTATACTAATCATCGAGTTGTAAGTCCTCGAATCATGGGCAAAACCCGGCTTTTGCCCTGCCCAGCAGAAGAACCGGAATGCTGGTTTTCTAGCATGACGGAAACTTCTCAATACGTCTACGACCAGATCATGCGATAACTTTATCCCGCATTCATCAAGAACCGCCTCCATGTTGCGATCCAACGCAAACAATTCATCGATCACCTAGCATACTCTATTGACCTCTATAGGATCCGCACTTGACTTGACATTTGGACCTTCTTTGCTTTCGCAACTGTCAAGCTCATTATTATCATCAGTTTCAGTATCGGAATCTACTCCACCACCAGCGAAGTAAGAAAAACCCCTAGAAGTTAACTCAGCAGATTTTCCTTGAACATGAAGACTGGGCAATAATGAAATTTCAAATCTTGATTTTGTAATCAGTGGCAATTTTCTTGTAGATATGAAAACGGAGAGGCGTGTGGCAAAAAAAATGGAACTTGACAATAATAATTATAGAGACTACAATTATGATAAGAATAAAACAAACGAGACAAGGGCATATAGCTACCACCAGGAAGGCACACCTGCTCTCCTCCACATCGTTCTCCTCCTCTTTGTCTCTCTTCGTGAGAGAGAAGCTTCTCGGCGGAGTAGATTTGGCCATATAAACTTGATTGCCGTTGGGATTCGACACAGCGATGGAGCAAAATTGAAAAATTGGCGGGCTTTTTCAGAGTGAGAAACATTGGGCAGCCATTAAAGGACAATGAAGAGCTTTGAGATTGGTGCGGCGTGGGATGGCACTGGAAAGTGGAGGCAGGAGCACCAGCAGACGTGAGAAGGTGTAATTAACGGTAAGGTCGCTGTTGGGTTCAGTTCAGAGGTGGACAGATCTTACTGGGCCTGACCCAGTGTATTCCTTTCTCAAGATCCAAGCCCATAAAAATAGCTCTCTGTCACACTAGATTATTGCCTCAAATTCCCGCCAAAAACGCCGATCGTCGAAACACTAGCCGGGAACCGGGAATTTCCACTAAATTCCCGCCATATCCCAACTTACAGTTGGACACCTAACAACTCCTTGGCTAACTTTCTCTTCTTGATTTCTTTACTCTCTGGAGCGACCAACATTGTCTCAACCTCTTCTGTTTCGTATCTATCGCTGCTCCGTTCATGTTTTTACTTAATTTGAATCCTCTAGTGACATTCTCTCATCAGAAAAGAACCACGTAAATGGCGCCGTCGATCGCCGCTGGTCAATCCACAACGTCAGATCACCTCTTTCTTCTCTCCTTCTCCATCTCCTGGTCCTGCTCCCACACTCTCCAAATTACAAACTCCCAAATCTAACCCTAACGCTGAGTCTAAATCTCCAAGCCCTAGCAATACCCCTTACCCTAGCCCTACTACTCCTTCACCTTTAGATTCTAAAACCAGGAAACCGCTACTAATCATTGGCCAAACGCCCTCTCCATCTCCGTCAACACATGCAACCGCCGCTAAGACTTACGGCGAAGAGGTGGTGGACAAGAGGATTAAGGTTTATTGGCCGTTGGATAAGAGCTGGTACGAGGGTTGCGTTAAATCTTATGATGACTTTTCTGCTAAGCATTTGGTTCAGTATAATGATTTTGAAGAGAAGGTGCTGGATTTAGAAAACGAGAAGATCGAGTGGGTTGAGGCAAGCGTGAAGAAATTCAAACGGTTGCGTCGAGGTTCTTTGGCTTTCAAGAAGACAGTGGTTGATATTGAAAAGGAAAATAGCGGGGGTGATGGTGATGATTCTAGTGATGAAGATTGGACGAAGAATTTAGAGAAGGACAACAGCGAGGAGGAGGATGTAGATTTGGATGATGAGGAAGAAGAGGATGATGTGGGGGGAGGCAAGAAAGAAACGCAGGGGAAAAGTGGATGGAGTAAAAGGAAGGCCAGTGGAGCTGGAAAGTTGGGTTCCGGGAAGAGAAGCAATAGTAGCGTGGATGTGAACAAAGGAGATTTCAAGGTTTCAGGTGGATGCCCAGTGGAGAATAAAGGAGGTAAGTTTGCTTTTCTCTTTCTGCTCACTTTGTTTTTGTATTTTTGGAGGGGAGTTTGGAGCAATTGTCATTTATACTGCAATATGAGAACTTTGGTTAGGTGAAGTCAATGATAAGACGGGGATTTGTTGGATTGATTGATGTACTAAGACTAGTTCTGTAAAACAGTTCCTGTTAGTTCCTTAGGTTTAGAATGGATACTTTTTTTTTCTTTGACATTGTTTATTTGTTTTTATCCTCCTTTTACATGTGATACTTCATACTTCACATGACAATGGTTGCCTTCTATATCGAAACTACCATGACTAGAATAATAACCAACATTAAGGTTTAATATCATTCATGTTGATTTGGCCTTGATTTACTGCAGATGGGGTGTCTAATGGCCTTGGTAGCACCTTAACGAGTGATGCTTCTGAAAAATTTACCTCATGTGAAGCTGAGAAGTTGTGGTTTCTTGGAGCGTAAGTTCTATTCTCTCTACACTTATTGGTTCATGTTTTGAATCATATGGCAGCATGAAGAGCAAGAAGTATCCAGTATTTCCTATGAGTACATTGATGGTGTCCATGTGAATTGGCATGCACAAATGCCCAGCTATTGATTTGAATTCAAGGGCAATTTACTAATTCAGCTTACATATCCATTGAAACAGAGAAAGGAGGGATGCAAATCGGAGGAGTCCTGGAGATGCAATGATCCAAGGACTCTATACCTTCCTCCAAATTTTGTGAAGAACTTATCAGGTGGCCATGTAAGAACTTTCATACAGGGTCAGGTTTAAAGTAATTAAGGTCTTTGGCTTCAGTTTTCATTGCTTCTCATGGGCAGAGACAATGGCGGGAGTTCAAATCCAAGCATATGGATAAAGTTTTGTTTTTTAAGGTAACTGAACCTGAATGTATTATTAACAAAATATCACTTTCCTTTGTACGTTTAAGTGATAATACCTCAATTTTGTGGTGCAGATGGGCAAGTTTTATGAGCTTTTTGAAATGGATGCCCATGTGGGAGCTAAGGAATTAGATTTGCAATATATGAAGGTATTGATTGGTTTAAGTGTTATGCTTATGGAATTGTTTACCATGCTAGCCTTCATTATTTCCTCACTTTATCTCAATTAGTCAAAATATTGACCTGAGGCATTTTCATATGTCTCAGTTAGATTGTTTGGGTATCTTTTGGTTAATTTCTTAGGTTTTGACCTCAATTCAGTATTTGCATTTAAAGTTGATCTGACCTCAAGTCTGTATTCGATTCCTATTTTGATCAATAAGGAGAACAGCCTCATTATGGTTTTCCATAGAGGAACTTCTCAATGAATGTGGAGAAACTGGCTAGAAAGGTTAGCACATCTGTTGATATTCCTTAAATTGGCACGCAATCCTTTGTGGAAAGTTTCACTTGAGCTGCCTTGACAGAGCAGGGTTATCGAGTTCTGCTTGTAGAGCAGACAGAAACACCTGAACAATTAGAACTTCGTCGCAAAGAGAAAGGTTCTAAAGACAGAGTCTGTAGATGTTTTGATAGATCCCTGAAATGTTATCGTTTTGTTCACAACTACTTCTTTCTCTACCATTGGTTGCTTAAGTATACTTCATCTCTGCCCTGATTTGGCTGTTTTATTACATGTCCTTATTAAGCAAATTCTCAAATATTGACAGGTAGCCATGATGCTGATGTAAATTATACATTCTGATTTTTTTTCCTTTTAAAGAAATTATGTTTTAGCCAATTCACTTGTGAATCTGTTACATCTGAAGTCTTGACAGAACTTATTTCCTGTCTGTCAGGTTGTGAAATGTGAAATTTGTGCAGTGGTTACAAAAGGAACACTCACTGAGGGAGAATTACTTAGCGCAAATCCTGATGCTTCTTACATAATGGCAGTGACTGAAAGCTGTCAGAATTTGGAAAAACAAAATTTTGAGCGAGTTTTTGGTTTTTGCATGGTTGATGTTGCTACGAGCAGAATCATTCTTGGGCAGGTAAATTGATTTTCTTTAAATAACTATGTAGCGCATTAGTTAATGGCTTTTGGTGTATTGTGGATATATGAATTTAGTTAATCGGTCTTACAATCTTATCTATTCTGGTATTACCTTCACATTTGATTGTTCCCTCTGCCAGTTTGGAGATGATGCAGAGTGCAGTTCGTTGTGTTGTCTATTATCTGAAACTGAGAGAGTAATGATGAGGCACACTAGAAATCCTTTAGCCAATGAGTTGATTCCCCTCTCACAATTCTAGGATGCCAAGAAAACTGTTCATGAAGTGAAGACTATCTACAAGCATTTAACTATCCAAGCAGCTTCTGGATGTTCAGATAAAACAGATACAAAGACAACAAATCTTCACGGTGAATTTGGCCGCCTGCCAGAAATCTTGTCAGACCTGATAAATAAAGAAGAAAACCTAGCTCTTTCAGCTCTTGGAGACACTCTATATTATCTAAAGCAGGCTTTTCTGGATGAGACATTACTTCGATTTGCAAAATTTGAGTCACTTCCATGCTCTGATTTTTTTAATGTTGCTCAAAAACCATACATGATTCTCAACGCTGCTGCGCTGGAGAATCTTGAGATCTTTGAGAATAACAGAAATGGAGGCTCTTCAGGGTAAGGTTGTATGCAAATAAATTTGTCAAACTTATTGTTTCCCTGGCCCTATTCTGATATGTATTTTTTTTTTTCATGAAGCACACTACGCCCATTTGAATCATTGTGTGACAGCATTTGGGAAGAGGTTGCTGAAAGCATGGGTGGCAAGGCCTTTATATGATTTGAGATCTATTAAGGACCGCCGGGATGCTGTAGCTGGTTTACGGGTAGGTTTCTGTTTGCTGTTCATTTTCTTGAGCAACAAATGCTTTGGAGGGTAATTATTTTTTAGGTTACATATGGCTTTATGAACTTCAAATGGAGTCATTTGAGTTTTTCTTTTATCAAATTTCTTGAATAAGATTTGATTTGCAATATAAGTTGGAAGACGTTTCAAATAACACACATGAGTTGCTGGGCATGCCAGTTTGATGCTGCCCATTTGAAGTCAGTCATTTTTATTTGTTTGACTTTTGAGGTGATTAGATTATGAATCTGGACAGATCTCTCTTGAAGATAAATTTGGAACATCTATAGAAAGCAAGATATTTCAAATACAGTGAAGATTTTTTTGAAGGAATTACGTTTTCCTCCTTGCATCTTTATTGGTATAATTTGTAGTGAAAACTTAACTCCTATCTTCTTTCCTCTCATTTTCACAACTTCAGATGTTTGTGAAAAATCCCTGGCTGTAGATGCTTTAGCAAGATATTTAAGTTTATGGTTTGATGACTTTCTAAGAAAGAAGCCTATATCAGTCGCATGCCATTTTACCATTTATGAAGTCCACCTGTCCATGGGCTGTGTATTAAAAGTAGAACTAGCTATTGAATTAGTGTAGCTGATACCCAAATAACCATATGACTACTTGAGATGATGTAGCCTTTTCTCTTTTCAATTTCTTGTTTTAGGAAATCTTTGGTCATTTATTTACATGTGTATCCAGTGGCGAAGCTATGTATTGTAGAAGGGGGGCAACTACCCCCCTTCTCTTTTTTTTTTTTATTTAAATAATACATATTTATATAAGATTTATTAAAAGTTTTAAAATTTTTTGTTTGCCCTTCTTAAAATTTAGCTTATAGAAGAAAAATAAAAATAAATCCTAATAAATATTTTTTTTCCTAAGCAGTATTTTTCTTCTAAACAAATTGAAGAGAAAAAATTGATATTTTCAAATGCAAAACAGAGGAAGAAAAAAATTTTGAAAAAAGATAAATTCTTCAACTAAATTAATTGAACTCATTTAATGAATTAAAAAAACTAAGAATTTTCAGAAAAAAGGACTAAGAAAAAATTAAAGTGCAATAAAAAGAATGAAAAATGAGAAAGAATATAAACTTAAAATCTTTAACATTTTTAAATCTAATTTTGTTTTTCTTTTTTAAATTTCTTTTGTTTAAGATTTTCATTTTATTATTTCTACTTCTATATTATTATGTGATAATTTTAACTTCAATTATTTATTAAGAGATTGTTCATAATTCAATATTTTTTCTCTTTCGTTCATTTTTTATGTATCATCGGATAAATTTAGAAGTATATATATATAAATATATTAATTTTTTTTTGATTAATTTAATTATTTTTTTGATAGATAAATATGATCTATTAATAAATTAACAAATTTATAAAATAAAAATTATGTATGAATGGTACATTGAGCAACAAAATAAAAACAAAGAGAGACAATAAAAAGATTAAGATTTCAAGAGAATTTTTTTGCCCCCCTTTAGAAATTTTGACTTCGCCCCGGTGTGTATCAATAGTCTCTAGTGCCTTTTGGTTTTCAGCCTGAAATTGCACCTTTTGTATGTTCTCTCTAGTCTTGGTATTTTGTTGTTACTCATGCATTCTGACATTTATTTCTGCTCTCTAGGGTGTAAATCAACCTATGGCGCAGGAATTTCGAAAAGCATTGTCCAGGCTCCCTGACATGGAGCCATTGCTTGCACGCATTTTTTCTATCTGGTATTCCTGAAAGAGGAAAAGGCCATGCATCATTATGAATTATAAAACAACCTCCCGATGGTTCCTTTTGATGATTTTCTATGTGTGCTATTTTTATTGTATCCAGCAAAGCTAATGGAAGAAATTCAAATAAAATAATTTTATACGAGGATGCATCAAAAAAGCAGCTCCAGGAGTTCATATCTGCTCTACGTGGCTTTGAATTGATGGCTCAAGCATGTTCTTCACTTGGTGTCATTTTGGAAAATGTTGAGTCTAGGCAACTACATGATTTATTAACATCTGGTATTGGCGGTCCTAATGTTCATTTGTTTTTCCACAAAATGTGCGGCACCTTAATTGTATTTATCATATGCAGGTAGAGGTCTTCCTGACACCCATTCAATTCTTAAACATTTTAAGGACTCATTTGATTGGGTCGAAGCCAATAATTCTGGACGTATAATACCTCATGGAGGAGTAGATATGGAGTATGATTCTGCATGTAAAAAAGTTAGGGAAAGTGAGTCTAGTTTAACAAAACACCTGAAGGAACAACGGAAGTTACTCGGAGACAACAGTATGAAGTTTCCAGAAATATTTGGTCCTTTTCTCCAGACAACTTCTTGTAGTACATAATGAAGTTCTGTCATCTTATTACCTGTTACAGATCAAGTATGTCACAGGTGGGAAAGACGCATATATATTAGAAGTTCCGGAACATTTGCGTGGGAGCATTCCTCGAGATTATGAGTTGCATTCGTCCAGAGGCTTCAAAATGGCACTAACATCTTTTACCTGTTGGATATGGAGCCAAAGGCTTCAAAATTCATTTTTTACATAATTATTTTTAGGCTAAATAATTATAAAGTCTATGAAGTTTTATATCAGCATTTAATTTTTGTATTTTTTTATTTTTAAAAATTAAATTATTTAGTCTTTCTGTTAAAAATATTAGTCAATTACTTTGATATTATAAAATAATTTTTTTTGTTTTTCTTTTATATATATATATATTTTTTTGTTATTTGTTAAGTCATGCTTATTTTTTATTTTATTTATATTTTTTGTATATAATTTATTTTAATTTTATAAATATTATTAAAAATAATTTTAAACAATACGAATAATATTTTTTATTATTTTATAGATAATTCATATATTATTTATTTTAATTTTATAGATATTAAAAAAATAATTTTAAATAATACGAATGTCTTTTATTATTTTGCAGATAATTTATATATAAAATAAAATTAAACATAAAATAAATTTAATAAATAATAAAAATAAATATATATAAAAGAAGTGTAAAAAAATTATTTTATAATATCAAAGTAATTGATTAATGATTTTAAAATGAAAATATTGATAAAATGATTAAATAGTTTAATTTTTAAACACTGGATGTAAAAATTAGATATTAAAAATACATTAACTGACTAGTGTAATATGTAAAATTTTAAAAATTTTATAATTATTTAGCTTTATTTTTACAGCACAGTAGCTGGGTAAGTATATTGAATTAAAAAAAGGAAAATGAATAAATAGTTGATCTGTAATTCTTCAGTTATTCAATTGATAATGGTTTGGGTGGATCATTGTCAGAAAATTTTAAGAATCTAATGTAAACCACCTAATAACAATACATGATAATTTGATGTTTCCTGTCAATATTAGAAGGCATATTTGTTGGTAACAGTTTCCAGATAGTCCTTGGAGATTAAATTCCATTCTTACTATTAATTATTTCAGGGCTACCCGATTCTATACTACAAAAAGCTGCTGCGAAGTCCAGAGAATTTGAGGCTGTATATGGTAAACACAGAAAAGGATCTGAAGGCTTCATAGTGATGTGAAGGCACTCATCATCTAAAATTTGTTTAATGTCACTACAAATTTGAGTTGCCACGGATCTGAGAATATTGATATCAGCACGCTGACAAAACTTCAGTATAGAGCTAGGATACTTGTACAACAACATTGAAGTCATTGTCTTCTGCATTTCAAGACTTTGTATCGTGCCATCTACAGCAAAAATGAAGAGATTTTGTCTTCTGCTGAGGCATGTGGGGACCACTTTTTGGCTCTGGAGATTTGCCCTCTTTTTTCTAGGAGCAGTTCTTTCGAACTTTGGGATCATCTAATGATGTGCGGTAAAATTTGTAGCTATTGAGTATGCAATTAAATTGGATATGACGATTCAATCTGGACCCCATTTAGGATTGACAGAAAAAGTCACTTTAAGGGTTAACCAAATCTTTTGTACAGTAATTTTATTTTTGAGGAAATGGAGGGGTGGTGTTTTTGTCTCAATCAAGAAGTGATGCATTTCCAATTATGTCTTGTTGAAATGTCAAAGAGGTGGGTTCACCCAACAAAGTGGAAGGTTGTTGGCTCCCATATTTTGTAAAATGTCTTGATCATGCAATTGACTTGCTTTGAAAGTTGATTACTTGTGTGTATATATATTTATATATTTTTTGAGCAAGTGTTTGCACATTAGTTTATGCAATGGTAGTTCATCTTACTGGCCAGTGTAGCTGTTGATTTTTGGAACTTTTTAGTTATTGGGTGGTTCGTGGTGTTTTAATTACTGAAAGGATGGATTTCTTAAAACTGAATCTTCTTATGTAAAATTGATTTTCTATTCATTTTTGCCCATAAAAAGGGGGAAGAATATTGACAAAAGAGCATTGATGGAATGCTCTGATACAAATCAAAATAATGGACAATTATATCACAATTTTTAGGTTCATGCATTTATACTAAATGATGCTGCTCATCTTCTACTTCATTTCTTGATGTGTAATCTTGATTCTCATCATCATCAAAATCCTGAAACTTAAGAGCAAAATAACATAAGTAGCTAATATATTTTTCCTTTTTATTCAAGTCCTAATAGCAGCTGAATTCTGATGTAAGAACAAGGCTGCTTCTTCAAACTTGTTTAGAAATCATTGTCATCTAGAGTTGTAAAGAAATTGGCCAGTTCTCCAATTTCTAAACTGAAGGTAATTGATAAAAATTTACTGACCTGATACTGTCTTCGAATGGTTTTCTGAAAAGCCGAAATTGTCCTAATCACTATGTACATTGGGAGGAGAATTCCAGTTGCTCTTAAGACAAGTATCTGAAGCATGCCCCAAAGATAGATTTGAGATAGTGACAAATCATCTAATTTCGGTTAAATTAAAATAGTAGCTATAGCAGTTGAAGTACGAAACAGCCACAATAATAAAGTTAAAATTACTTACAGTGAGGAGTGTGAAGGGGTAATCTTCTGTTCCGCCTGTGAGTGTTCCCAAGAGATGTTTCAAAAGCAAAAGGGCCGTAAACTGCCAATTCAATTGATCATTTTTAACAAAATAATCAGAAACTACGAACAACATTGGCAAATTAAAGTATTACTTCCAAATTATGATTTCAACTTCTTTTACTGTCTCGTCTTTGACTAGTGTGAATTTTACTTTTTTAAAAATGGAAATATTTTGTAGCTTTTTGGTTTTCTTCTCTCTTCACAAAAAAAAAGGGAAATATTTAAAAGGATTGGGACGGTTAGAATTTAAATTTTCCATCTCTTGTTTATAAGGCAGGTTGTTGACTGCCGGATTTCTAGCCGGAATACTACGGCATGAGGTTCTGGCCCGCATGGTACAACTGTAGTTCACCGACGAATTGACCCTTATTGTGATGCCACAAATAGGGTAATTACTGTATAAATTACCCATCTGGTGGTACAATCCATCCAGAATTTAATTAAAATACATTAAAAGTCCATATCGTTCAGCTTGGTCAACAAAAGTACTCCGTACTAGTTACCCATTTTTGACCCCCAGAAAAAAAAAAAAAAGAAGGAAAAATTTAATGATAATAAATGCAGACATCATCACAAGTCAGAATTTAAATCCGACAGACTGTTACAGTTCAAAATGTTTGCCATGTTTTATTTATAGCCTGAGGTCAGAGAAGAATATTATTATGAATTAAACTTACCGTTAAAGCCAATGACCGGCAATAAGAGGCGCTTCTATCTGCGGCGGAGACGCATTCAGAGTACGCTGCCACCATTTCTAAGGTTTCAGGGTCATGTTCGCTTGTTGGAATTTCGACGCTTTCTCTATTATATTCATCAATAATTAGAATTAATAAACTACGGATGAATTTCACAAAAAAAAAAAGTTCTTGGAGCATTGCACGTTACTCGAATTTCAGATATTGCAAGTTGAGCAAAGAGAATATAATTTCTTAGAACATTAAAATATCAGAACAGTACTTATGTTTTTCAATAAAAAGCAAAATTAGTTGTAAAGCACCTTTTCTTTTTATATTATAGACTATTTAATTAATTATGTACTTTTGCAAATAAAAGATAGAACATTTTTATTAATTAAAATTAAAGGTGATAATAAATAGTCTAAAACGCGGATAAACAGTTGGTGGATAATGCCACGCGTACGCTTTTTATTTATCTAAAAAAATTATGAAATATATGATTGGAAAATTTTATTAGTGTTATCATTTATCCAAAAATAAAATAAAAATGGTATTATGAAATATTTGAGTAAAAAATATGTAATATCGATATCATATGTACCTAATTGTCATTGCATCGATTATCAGAGACTTGTTTGAAGGTGCTGTGTATCCTGGTTCGTATTTCTGCAATAAACAGAAAACAAAATTCCAAAATTTTTCATGCTCTGAAATGATTGAAATTGAATGTCTTAAGAAAGAGTACAGAATAAAATTAAAACTGTGCTGGCAAGTGGCAACCCATGCGAGAAAATTTTTCTCGAATTTCCTAGAAAGTAATCTTTTTTTTTTTTCTAAGCTTTATTTTCATGGGAGAAAAATAATATTTGGTTCGACAAGCAAAAATTACTGCGAATTTTGAATACAGAGAAAACCCATGAAAATATTGCCAATAATAATAAAAATATAATATTATATAGCAGAGGCAGAGAAAGAGAGAAAACTTTAACATAGAGAAAAAAAAATTCAATAAAGACAAGAAAGGAAACTGCAGAGCCCAAAATTCAAAGCCAAGGACAAAGTTGATGTTTACAGAGTTTGAATTAGAAATTGATAATAAATCCAATATGAATCAGAAGGTCCAGAAAAAAAAATGCAACAAAGAGACGAAAACAATTTCTTAAATACTTTACAAAAAAAATTCAAATTCACATTTATTTTTATTCTTCTTTTTCTTTTCCCAATAGCCGGAAAATCATACCTGAAGGCAAATTTCACAAGTTGTATTACCCTTCTCGTTACACCATCTCTGTATGCAATCTCTGTGTGCAAACTGAATTAAGAAACCAAAATTTGGAAGGGAAAGATTAAAAAACAGAGCATAAAAAGAAAAGTCATAAAAAGCAGAGAATATATAGAAAAAAATTGTAATTACCTTAACAGTTCCGGAACAAGCACAAGGAGCTTCTAAGCTCTTGCAGCTTTCAAATTCAGCTTCATGGCAAATTCTACAGTGATATACTGCAGAATTTGATTGCCAATCATCGATAAATACTACAACGTCTCCCATGTTTTTTTTAATACAGATACTTCTTTTCTTTTTTATTTTTGAAATGAAACTCTGTTTTTCTCTCTGGTTATCAAAAACTCCTTTCGTCCTTCTCTCTCTCTCTCTCTCTCTGTCCGCTCTTCTCGACTTTAAAGAAAAGAATTATGACTTGGAATTTCAAAAATGCCCTTATAATTTAAATAACTTATAATATATTAAAAAAATTATGAAAATGGATTGCTGGCCCACTGGAGATGTAATTAATTAATGATTAATTGGGCTAATCTTATTTAAGAGGGACCTAACTGTCATTATCTTTTCTTCTTAATTATATTGCCATTCTGAATCTAACGGAAGAATAGGTAGCAATGCAAAACCCAACTAAGATTTCACCACTCTAATTAGAAAATCTTCTTTTCGATTACTGATTTTGTTTGTTTATTTTATTTATTTTTGTTATTTAGATCTGGATTCTTGGAGGCATAGACCAAATCAAGGAGCACGGTTTTGTTTGAAGCTGGAATTTATTTTTGTATTTTAATTTTCTTGGAAATGCAGTGAAGCTGGAAATTTATAATTTGAAGTGTTTGACCTGCAAATTTGTATAAGAGACTTGTGATTGGGTCATCAAATAAAAATATTTCTTCAATTACACTTAATTGATAAAATCAAATTAAGTTAGCAGCCGTGGAAATGATGTATGTATCAATTAAATTAGATTCCTTATAATTTCCCTTCTTATAGGCACTTTCCTGATTAAGCTGCACACGTAATGAAATCTATCTGATTCCAACTAAAAGAAAAATTAAAAATATGAATTATTAGAGAGAATAGAGATAGAGCAGAAGGGTAATGATGTAATCTGATAAAATAAATGAGATATGAATCCAAAAATTAGTATGTCATTAATGCAATTAGAAAAAAAAAAGAATAGAATATAATTAATAAATCTATATACCGTTTTTTTCTGTCCTGACCGCGTCCAATTCAAATACAAAAATCTATTTTTTCATATTTGAATCTAAAGCCTCCGATCTGCAATTAACGGCTCTCTTGCCTACCTGAAATTTAAAATAGTGGGCCCCCACAGACCTCGGAGAAAAAAAGAAATTGAAAAATTGAAACGCGCTCATCGAAAAACTGCTGTCATCAGAACATGTGATCCGCTGGGCCCTTTTTTTTTGACGCTGGATGATGTCCCTTTCTGTTTTTCCTGTTTTCTTTTTGCTGTTTTGATGTCCTTTTCTGATTTATAATTTTACTATTTTTTTATTTATTATATTTCTACATTAAAATAATGTCATCCGATTAATAATTTGATGATTGCATTTAATTCATCGTATATCATATTAAAATTTTAAACTTTAATTAAAAATTTTAAATTTAATAACCTTCTTTTTTTAGTAAATATTTTTTAAGAATTCTATGATGTTAAAAAAACATACTTTAATATAGAATCTAAATATTTACTTATTTTAATTTTTTTATTGATTTAAAATATATAACTTTATTAATATAAAAGATGATTTCAATCTCAGTCTATTATTTAATGTTATATGTCTATATTAAAAATAAAAAATAGTACAAATATTTATATAAATTGACTTGATATAAATAATAAAATAAATAATAGAATATAAATTAATAAAATAAAAGATCAAATAAAAAAATGAATAAAAAATTTAACATAGTTCAGTATACGCTTACATCCACGAGCAAAGAATAATAAAATTCACTAAAAACTAAAAAAATATGCAAAAAAAAAAATAAAAGGCAATACTCAAACCATTAATTTAATTATATCCAAAAATCTCACATAATCTCACAAAATTACAAATCACACTATAAATATAAATCAAAATTACAAGATGGCCACATAAATTACTTCTACCAAACAGCTATATTTTAAGACTATATATATAAGAGTGTTTGACTTAAGTAAGAAGAATACAAATTCTATTTAAAAATGATTTCTAATTACTTAATCAAAATAAATTAGAAGTTTATCAAATAAATCTTCCTAAATAATATCAAATTAGAAAAATAAACTTCTAATAAAAAATTAATTCCATTAAAAAATTCATCTTTCAAAATTAGAGTAATTAAGAATAACAAAAGTTCTTAAATAATTCAAAATCAATCCCAACAATTCTTCACATTGACTTTAAATTATCTTGTACCAAAATTTAAAATTTTACTCCACCTTCTCCAAAATAAACTAATAACTTAAGTTTTGCAAATAACAACCAAGCATAAACAAGACTTAAACTTGCTTAACAAAAGAGGTTTAACCACAAAACTACTAAAATTCAAACTTCTCATGGATGATGAACCTATAGTTAAACTCGCAATAGTAGAATCTTACACCACATATAATCTACCAACTTATTTAGCCTTCATACAAATACGGGCACCTTTCAAATATTTGAAAATTCTTCCTTCACTGGTAAATTTGTAACTAATATTATCTAAAGCAGATAACGAAATAATATTTTTTTTCATACCAGGAATATGTCGACCTCAATAAGAGTTCTAACTACATTATCATGCATTCTAATATTAACAGTATCAATGCCAGTAATTTTACATAAATGATTATTGTCCGTTAAAATAGCTATACTATCAATTAATTTGTAAGAAAAAAATCAATTCTTATTGACACATATGTGGAATGAGCAACAAAAATTTAAAAATTATTCTCCATTGATTTTGACATCTTCTTATTCACAGTATAGACATCACTATAAAAATCATTTTGTGCAATACTGACTTCACCAAAATTATTTTATTGAGTCTTTTCTTTATTTTTATTTTATAGCTCGAGACATTTTACTTTAATGTGCTCTCTTTTTTTACAGTAATTACAAGTTAAATTATAGTATTTATTTCTAACAGCTAAAATTTTTCATGTACTATTTTTATCAAAATAAAGCTCATTAACAATAAGGTCTTTAACAAATAATGCTTCATTAATCTCGTCAACAGTCAAAATTTTATTACTATGAATCATAATTTCTCCAATATTTCTAAAAGATGAAGGTAACGACCTTAATAATATAAGTATTTTGTCTTCCCCATCATATTTAACATCTAAATTTTCTAAATCTATGAGAGTATAATTAAATCCATTAATATAATATTTCAAAGATGTATCTTCTGCCATGTTGAGCATGTGTATGCAATGCTGTACAACTAATTTGCTGGTGAGATTTTTCTTCACATATAACAACTCTAATCTTTTTTCATAAATCTTTGGCAGTTTTTTCATGAATGACTTCACATAAAAACCTCATTAGACAAATATAATAGAATTGCAGCTATCGCATTCTCCTCCAAATCTTGCTTCTACTCTTCAGTTAATTTTTCAGACAATTTATCTTTGCCTAATATTAATTTATGTAATCCGTCATGTGTCAAAATCGCTTTCATCTTGACTTGCCAATGGACAAAGTTAATATTGTTATCATATTTTCAATTTCAAATTTTTTCATCGTTATAATTAACCAAAAAATAAATATTAATTAATGAATCGGACTTTGATACCACTTGTTAGGAATAAAAGACTTTAAAAATATTTATATGAATTGACTTGATACAAATAATAAAATAAATAGTAGAATATAAATTAAGAAAACGAAAGAGTAAACGGAAAAAAAAAAGAGCAAACAATTTAACATGGTTCAGCGTAATCATACATCCATGGGCAAAGAATAGTAAAATTCACTAAAAACTAAAAAGGTACAAAAAAAATAAAAGGAAACATTCAAACCTTTAATCTAATTACATCTAAAAGCTTTACACAATCTCATAAAATTACAAATCACATTGTGAGCATAGAGCAAAATCACAAGATGACCTCACAAATTGCTTATACTAAATAGCTATATTTTGAGACTATATATATAGGAGTGCTTGAGTTGAATAGTAAGAATATAAATTTTATTTAAGAAGTGATACTACTCCTAATTACTGAGCTCCCTAACTGATCTTCGCATCATGAGCACAAAGACCCAACTCTTAGAATATACCAAACTTTGTCACGATCCTGGACATCTTATTTAACCGAACCCTGTAGACATTCACTGACATAACAGATGCAATATAACATGTCAGCCGCACCATACCGACGGCAGGAGCACCATTCAACATGGCATGGGGACCATATGATATGGCAGGCGCATAATTTCGACATTCCAAATATTCATTGATGTATGCAGGGCTTGTCCCCCAGACACCGGCTATAAAATAGGGACAAGCCCCCTACAAGTAAGGCTTCTTTCCCAAAAGAATCTTTTAGCACTTTTTGCTGGTAACACGATTACTGACTTAAACATCGAAGTTTTCTCATTGGAGCTCGATCCCTCTCTTTATCTTTCAGATAGTAGAGCTAACAATAACAGAACCTGAACTATCAGAAGTCTTGAGATTTACCTCTCATCAGCGGTGTGGTGAGTGTAGACAGGCTAATCCCCGAGTGATGGATACCAAGACTCAAGACGAAACCTCTGAAGCACAAAATAATACCCTAACTCCAAATAAAAACCTACCCCCACCACCACCCAAATAGCATCTGACTTGATCTTCTACAGCTCTACTCGAAATAAATACACCTTCAACAAATACCCTCGACCTTATTAGCCCCGCTTGTTCAATTAGCTTCAACAGTGGTGCAGTCTCCTAGTTTGTCAGATCAATCAATCAGTGAGCTGACAGCCACCCTGAGAGACTTCATGAAGGCCTTCGAGCAGCAAGCTGTTGAAAACCTAGAAGCACAAGCGCAACCCAAACATCTAACCAATGTGCAAGCTTGCACTCCATCTTCCACCTGCCAGCCATTACCTGCCTCATCCCGAGCTTACTAAACTCCCCCACCAACCTACCACGCGGCGCCACATCAACCAACCCATAATTACCCTTAAACTCAACATGAATTCAACCCACAATACCTGACCATAGAAGTCTCCCCTAGGCTGAACGAAGTTAAGAGAAGGCTCTGCTCTCCTGAATGTTCCACTTCTCAAACATATGATCCTCTAGCCCAGACCCAGGGTCAGCCCAAGCGAAGTGGGATGGAGATAAATGCAGAAGATATCAACACGTTAGTGGAGGATAAAATCAAATGGATGCGCAGAGGAATGACTTTGCAATATGATGCCATTTTCGCTCCCCCTTGGATAAGGAGATATTGAGCGAAGTCCATTCAAACTTTCAGGTACCAAAGTTAAAGGAGTACGATGAAACTACTGACCTTCGGACACACATTGACAAATTTTTCAATATGACCCTTCTCTATACAACATCAGATTCTGCCCTGTGCAAGCTCTTCCCGAAGACTTTGATTGGAAATGCCCAAATGTGGTACAAAAATTTAAAAACTCACTCGATCTTCAACTTCAGCCAGTTCACCGAACTCTTTATCTACAAATTTGTGGCCTCTATTGACCCTGGCCATACCTCAACTGACTTGTTTAAAAATGTACAGAAGCCCGATGGGACATTGCGGCAATATGTTGATAGATTCCCTGAAACAACGGGTAGAATTTCAAGGATGAACTTTAAGATCGCACTAGAGGCTCTAGTCAACAACACTCAAAGTTGTGAGTTCTCTTATTCTTTGAGCAATAGCCCACCACAAGATTTTGTTGAGCTCATGGCTCGATCCCATTAGTATATTTAGGCCGATAAGAATGACAGGCTCTAGGACAAACTTAATGACAATCGCCAAAATCAAACCAAGACACTCACAACCCCTAATGACCCTCAAAAACCCAAAATCCCAAAACATAAACCAGATCCCCCCAGACCAACAAAATCCCATACCCCATAGAGAAGCTACAATTATGCCCCAACAAAACCTCATCCTCAAAACCTAAACTGAACCTACCACATCTCTGAAACTGCTGAACAATACACACTTTTGACGACCTCTAGGGCCACTGTGTTGCGATGGCTCAAGGATAATGCTGGATGGTGTGCCTACAATTGGTATGATGCGTCTAACATGTCGGTGTATTGCGTTTGCTGTATCAGCGAATGTCTACATGGCTCAGTTAAATAGAAGTGTCCAAGACCATGGCGAAGTTCGATATATTTTAAGAATTGGGTCTTTGTGCTCATGATACGAATATTGGTTAGGGAGCTTGGTAATTAGGGACAGTATCAAGAAGAATTTCTAATTACTTAGTCAAAATGAATTAGAAGACTTATCAAATAAATATTTCTAAATAATATCAAATTAAAAAAAATAAACTTTCAATAAAAAAACTAATTACATTAAAAAAATTCATCTTCCAAAATAAAGTGTAATTAAGAATAATAAAACTTCTTAAATAATTTAAAATCAATCCCAACAGTATAAAGTATATGCAAAATAGCGTTGATCTATATATTTTATTTTTTAATCTCTAAAAATACAATAAAATTTTTTATGATTATAAATGTTAAAATTTGAATTTTCTTGTTAAAAATACAAAAAAAGAATAATTATATTATACTTGTTTAGGAATGTCATTTGAATTGTTATATAATCTTAAATTATTTATTGAGTCCATAAAAACGTGATTTATATTTAACATATAAGAAAATATAATTATATATATATTATGGAATAATTATTATTAAGTTGAGAAAAGGGTCGTTGACTTGTGCTTATCCCAATCTCGATCTTATCATAACTTTTATTATATTTACATATATCTTTTAATATAAAATTCTAAAATAAAATTATTAATTAATAATTTTGAGTGGTATGGTGATAAAAATGGGATGATTAGGATTATGTGTGTTTCAATAGGTTTGAAGCCCACAATTGGCGAGAAGAGCACAAGCAAATGAAAAGCAAGTGGCGGCCAAATTGGAGGAGGCGGCTGGTGGGGACAAAACGATGCGGCAGACATGTTTATGTCATCGCCTTCTTATTAGAGTGATGATTTGACATCATCCATCAGATATTGTCTTGCCTTTATCATATTTTATTTATTTCTAATTTTCTTGAGTTGCTTCATCCCCATAATTATACAAAATCGGCTCACAAATGGATTGATTTCTATTTAATTTTGATTTTTTTATTAATTAATCTTGTAACAATTATTTCTTTATACGCGAAAAAAAAAGGCTAAAGTGCATGTTACAAAAGTAATTGAGCATACGTCAGAATTTTGAGCATTCGGTATTGTTTACAAATTTATTTTATAAAAATACTCCTTCATCCATTTTATAAAAATTATTTATCATTTTATTTTAATTTTTTTTAAATTAATTAATTATTTTTATTTATAGAATATATTTAATATTTTTTTAATCTTATTCTCTAATAAATTTATATTTTAAATAAAAAAATTAATGATAATTTAAATTATTTTAAAATAAAATAAATATATAAATAAGAGTAAAAAAATTATTAAAATATTAATTATATTTTTTTAAATTTATAAAAAAAGTGGACAATGGCTGTAGAACCGAGAAAGTAGTAATTAAAACAAAAAGAAAATAAAAAAACATAATAAATTACAACAAAAAAAAAAAGTTGAACTCGGTACGTACATTCAAGTCCACTATCATACGTGGATAGTTTAAGAATTCGGATCCAACTTAAATTTTTGAACCACGTGAATAGCTATAAATATTTAATAACGAAATAATTAATTTTATATTCTAAAATAACATAAACTCTAAGTGATTGGGAGGCTTTTCTGGGTTTTTTTTTTTCTTGACGCCTTAAGAGGATGATATTTTAATTATCGTGAGCTTTAAATTATAGGCTTTATTTGCGGAACACTTAACATATCTAGTATCCGCCGTTTGGGAACAAATTGAACTCACCAAATACTAATCGGGAGGTCCCCAGCTTTACGTAGGAGGGGAAAGACGAGAATAATTATTGAATCAAGTAAATTATGACACTCAAATTTAAAGACTGATAATTTGATTTATATGATAAATCATTTTGAGTAAAGCAGATTATTTGTTTGTTTGGTTAAATATTAGCCAATCTCTGCCATTATAAGAAGAAAACATTGATTTTCATTATTAATTTAGTTAAGAATGGATTAGATCATAAGAAGAAGGAGATGCAGTTGGAGGAAACTTTGCTTCAAATTTAAAACTTCATGTATGGATATTGGTACGCTATCTACTGTTCTATCACCATCGCATTCCCTTTTGATGTAAAATAAAACCTATCCATCCCCTGAACTAAAAATAATTACTCCTTAAACTTAATTAGTAGGGTTTTGTTTATTAATATCTTTTTTATTAATAACTTTTTCTAAGTGTCTGTTTTAAATGAGCTGGTTTTAAAAATTATTGTTTCATATCATTCTATCAAATCCAATTTGTCCTGTTATTTAAAAATTAATATAATTTATTAGTTTGATATGAATTTAGATAGAATTATTGTTATTGCCGTAATTGATCAGATAAGGCCAAAATTAAAGAAAAAAAAATTCAAGTTTGACTTCGGCAGGCAGGATTATAAGCTCAATTGATAACAGGCTCCATTTATTTATTTTTTTTATATTTATAAAAAAATAGTGAAAATATTTTCAAAAATAACTTTTTTTCTTCAAAGTTACTCAAAAAAGACAAAAACTTAAATTTATAATTTTAAAAATATTTATAAATTTATCCAAAATATAAATTTATGATTTTAAAAATACTCATTTTCAATTTATAATAGTTAATATTATTTTATTTTTTAATAATATATTTATTTAATTAGGCCAAATTTTAGCTTGACGACAGGCCCAGGCCTATGTTGTTCAGAACTAACCGTTAGGCCGGATGAGTGCCCCAGCCCATTGTCTGGTCAATTTTCGACAGCTCTGAGGCCTCAACCTTGCCAAGTGTTGCAATTGGAAACTTAAAATTTTTATTTTTATTTTAGCAAAAATATAGGAAAAATATCAAAATTGAACAAATTCATCTAGGAAAGCCACTAGATCTGGATTATCTATTCAAATCAAAAAATACAACGAACAAGTTTGGATTTTTGTTGCAAATTTTAGGGGGGAAAAAAAGAAAATTTAAGAAACAAGTAAATGCCCATAGTACCTGGAATAAAAATGATGAAATTATAATAGGCCCAATGACCATTACAAGAAAAATGCAACGAAAACAAATTATTATCGAAAAGAAGGAAAATTTGTAAGTTTTCTGGTACAAAACCCTTTTTATATGGCCAAAAATTTTGAAAGCAAAGCCGCTAATGGATGAGAAGATGAGGTATTTCTAGAAAGACACCATATTGAATAGCCTCAAATTTGAAGTTTTGGACCATTAAAAAGGACTTAGCTAGCGAGCTTTCCTGGAAATTGAGATTTTTCTTTTAATTTTTAAATTAAATTTATTTTATTATCTGTTTGAACAGCCAGAAAAAAAAAATAATAGGGAATTAAGAAAAGTGAAGTTGAGTTTGATTGGGCTTTAAATGAAAGTGGCTGCTTGTTAAAATGAAAGAAGATTCCAGATGATAAAATTATAAATATCTCGAAAAAGAATATATATATATATATAAATATCATAATAATTGCAATCAAATGGATAATGATTATAACAGCTATGGTGGATTAGGATACACTAAGGCTGGTTCATAAGATTTTTGGCTTAAAAATCCTAGGAAAACTGTGTGCAGCTTTTTCCCATGATTTTTACTGGCCAAATGCAGGGGAAAAGTTAGAATTGTATTAGATAAAGGTTTTTTTTTTCAATTTTTTATATAATAATTATTTAATAAATTTATTAATCTATTAATAAAATATCTTCATTTATTAACAACAAAAATAATCAAATAAATAATCAAATAAAGTATAAAAAATATTTTTTAACAAATATAATTATTGCAAAAATTATCAAAGATTATTAAAAGTATAAATAATAAAATAAAGAGTAAAAAAAATTTAACACAAAAAAAAATAAAAAATAAAGATGTTAATTTTATATTTTTTTTTCAATTTTATTTTTTCATTATCTTTTCAATTTATTTTTAATTTTTTAATTAATCGGATGCGATTAAATTAATTTGATTAAAAATTTTAAAATTTATATTTTTTCCTCTTCTTAAATAGAAAGATAATTTAAAATTTTAAGGGTGAAAAATAAAAGATTTTAAAAATTTTAATAAATAAATAAATATATATATGTATATTTTTTTTTAAAATGAAGAGGGTTGTTGTCCCCTTCCTAACTATGTGACTTCATCACTGTCCAAATGCTCACTTGCTCTTTAATATCTTAAATTAAAAATATTTCTAAAAATATTTATTAATAATGTTATCTCAGGTCATGTTGCTTCAAAACAGAGTATATTTTATTTATGCTTAAATGTCGAGTTTAAATCTAATTGTTTCTTTACTCCCCGTGTAATTAATGAAAAAAATTGTTATCTCAGCCTCAGTGGCTTAATTAATTATAAGTCAAAAAAAAAATTTCGGATGTTTATGAAAATGTTTTAGATGGTTAAAAGAAAACTATTAAAATTTGTCATTTTAATGTGGTTTTCCAAAGTAGTAATATTTTAACTTAACTACTTTTTTAAGAATAAATAATTGATTTTTGTTATTAAACGGTGAATAATTTTACCGAGCCTGCGGTTTAGAAATCCGGTGTAGAATAAAACCACCGCTTATAAATAGAGTAGTGATATTAACTAGCTTTGTTATCTGAACTTTTAAGGCTAAGAAATTTCTGAAACCTGCTAAAAGCAATAACAGCGAAAATGGAGAGATTGAACATGAAGAAGATTGTCCATCAGAAAATAGTGGTAGCAGTGGATGAGAGCAAAGAAAGCATGCACGCTCTCTCTTGGTGTCTCAAAAACCTTGTCTCTCCCAACCCCAATTCCTCCCTAGTCCTCCTCTATGTCAAGCCTCCACCTCCTGTCTACTCTGCCTTCGATGCAGCAGGTTGGTTAATTAATTTTAATTTCCAGATTCAGGGTTTATTAATTAACTGGAACTTCCAAAT
Source organism: Garcia nutans (assembly GCA_947685225.1). Taxonomy (NCBI): domain Eukaryota; kingdom Viridiplantae; phylum Streptophyta; class Magnoliopsida; order Malpighiales; family Euphorbiaceae; genus Garcia; species Garcia nutans. The sequence continues at coordinate 8,998,994 of CANTUV010000010.1, read as the reverse complement.
AATTTATATTTAATTGCAGGGTACATGTTTTCTGGTGATGTGATTTCTGCCTTGGAAAAATACGGGAATGATTTGGTGAATTCTGTGATGGAAAGAGCTGAAGCTATATACAGAAATTTCAACAGTAATTTAAAGGTGGAGAAAGTAGTTGGCACTGGAGAAGCAACGGATGTAATATGTGATACAGTAGACAAACTTAGAGCTGACGTTCTGGTCATGGGAAGCCATGGTTATGGCTTCTTGAAGAGGTACATAATTAATCTGTCTCCAAAAGTACTTTTTTCTAGAATCCTAGATTTGAGGAATCCCATCTTATTTATAATTCTTGATTCGTTAATTGTTGCAGGGCTCTGCTTGGAAGTGTTAGTGACTATTGTGCTAAACATGTAAAATGTCCGGTGGTGATAGTTAAGCACTCAGAAAAGTGAACTTTAATTGTTGGTTAATTCCCTCCCATTGCCGTAGGAGGAATCATGGCTTACTATTCCCAGTTTTCGCTATCATGTAATTAAGTTTAAGTCTATATAAGTAGTACCCAATCAACTAAAACATTTGTGCAAGATCGGGCATACAATCTATACAAGTTAAATCTTTCTGGCTTAGCAACCAGCTGAAGTTCAGTTACTGATGTTAATGGTGGTAAGATTCCAGATTCGAACTTTATTCTGACCTGATTAATTACATTTACCAATGAGTTTTTATACAGATTTCAGTTTGAACTTTGAACTAAATTTAGTAAAAGTAAAAAAATAAATTACACTTACTGACCAAAGCTGATGTGCCCAAAAGTTTGAGTGTTATGCCTAGAAATGTATGTAGGTCATTGACTTAGGTGGAAATGTTGATCACACGGCTGATATTTGTGAATGTGAGTGTATGCGCAATCAAACAATTTGCCACAGTGGTTCACTCCATTTGAACTTGACACAAATCTATTAGTGGACTATATTCAGTTTATAAAATATCAACTGCTACCAGATTCGCCCAAAACCAACCAAGCCACTGGCACTGAGATTAAAATTAAGTCCACTCCATAGTCACTGGCATTGAGCTTAAAATTAGGTCCACTCCATAGCCAATATATATTACTGAAGTTTTGAAAAGCCGATCATATAAATTTTCACCAAATCAAATCAACTCGAATTCCAGAATCGTAATTGTTTAAAAAAATTTCCTCTCTGTACATTTTGTAGATTATATGACTTCATAAATCTTACATGTTAGAGAAAACCGTCATGCAAATGATTGAATTTATTGAGTGATGCAAACCGACCAGGCTGTTGTGTTTGTTTGATACATTTCCTTCAAAACTGACCCCTCCAAAGAAGTCCACATTTACTTCCTCCTGATGACTCTTTCTTTTTCATTGTTACATGCCATATGGTCACCAGGCGAAAGCCTTTCCAAATCAAGTTTATACTACTGAAGGCATGATACTTTTTCTGTTAGTGTTTCTCCTTTTTTTGGGTGGATAAATGGAATAATACAGTTAGGGAAAATTACATATATAACCTAAAAACTAAAAACATTTATAAAATTACGGCTCCCTATAGAAAGTTACAAAAATACGATTATCTTTTAGAAAATTTACATATATACGTCATTTTACCGTGAATCAATAGATACGTCTTTTTTTGGTAATCATCACCCCTGGTCACTTATTTATTTATTCACAAACTCTGGTCATTTGTTAAAATCATTATAAAGATAAAGATTAGAGTTTTTATGGCAGTACCTAGTTTCGGCCTGTAAGTGATAGCTAAGCAGCATATGTCATCTCTCACACTTGAATATGAATTTTAAGTATTTAAAAAAATTATATGAATTGTATGGTGTTGGAAACATAGCAGTTTTTTAAGTCTTTATTCTATATAATGACTCAATTAGTGATACGAATCAAAAGAAGAAGTAAAGAAGATGAAGAAAGGTATGGAAAAATCTGGAAATTTCTGTCTATGAAAAATGTATATACAACTAACTATATAGTGAGCTATCTAACAAACTTGTAACAGAGAGGAAAGAGAACTTCATATACAAAATGTTGCGTTGATAACAGGATTTGGCAAAAAAGATTACGGTGGAACTTGATCATCAGTAATAGGACAAGGTAATGTTGAAGTTGATTGTGGTTGTTGAATAGTGTGATAAGGAAAAATATTTTCTGTAAAAGACTCATCTCTAGAATGAATAACCACCTGTTGTGACAAATCATACAGCTTAAAAGCTTTTCTTCCAGCAGAATGACCCAAGTACATACTTTGACTAGCTCGAGGGGAAAATTTTCTCTTATGAGGAAGATTATCTTTTGCAAAAGCTAGGCAACCAAAGGTCTTAATTGTGTCATAGGTAGGTTTCTGTTTGAACAAGACTTCAAAAGGAGTTTGCCATTATAGAATGGATGTTGGTAACCTATTTATAAGAAATGTGGCATGAAGAACTGCCTCCCCCCAGAAAATAGTAGGTAATTTGGCTTGAAATAACAAAGACCTAGCTACCTATAGTATGTGTCTATGCTTACATTCCACAACACCATTTTGCTGTGGATAATATGTACATGTTTTCTGATGTATTATCCCATGAGAAGTTAAAAGAGATTGACATTGATTGCTCAAAAATTCTAAACCATTAGCAGTCCTTAAAGTTTTAACTAACACTTTAAATTGTGTTTAATCATGGTGATAAATTTGGACAGAAGTGGAACTGCTTGACTCTTATGGCTCATTAAGTATACCCATACTGCCCTACTGTAATCATCAACCAGTGTAAGAAAATAATGAAAACCATCAATAGATGGCTCTGATTTAGGCCCCCAAATATCAACATGCAGCAAAGAAAAAGGTTGATCAGTAGAATGAGTAATTAAGGGAAATGTTGTACGAGTTTGTTTAGCAAGTGGACAAATATTACAAGGACTAGAAGTAAGATGATCTATTTTATTGATAAAACTGAGGTGCTATAAAATAATACCAGAGGGATGACCTAGTCTATTGTGCCATAAAAATAGTGTGTTCATGGATATTTGATTATTACAAATCAAATTTATAGAGCTACTCAGGCTGTAATCATTATTCTCATCAACTGGATTACTAGCCTTCAATATGTACATATTTCCAATCACCTTTCCAAATACCACTAAGCTCTTAATCTTCTGGTCCAGTAAAAAACATCAATTATGAGTAAACAAAATGTTTACTTTGTTTTGTTGCGTGAACTTGGTTACTGATATTATATTGTGGGAAAAGTTTAGTAGGTATAAAACATTGTAAAGATGAACTCAATGGTTAAAGATAATAGTGCCAAAGTAAAGGACCTGAGGCACTGTTTTGTTAGGTAAATGAACATTGATAGGTTGTTTAAGAAGCTGAATATCATTGAACAAATTCCTATCTGCACAAATGTGATTAGAGGCACCACTGTCTATAATCCAAAAGGAATTATTAGAAGTACTTTCATGATGAACATTACCTGCAAAATTATCCTCTTGAACAAAATTCATGAAGCTATTTTGTGACATCTGCTGTCCTTGCACATAGTTAGACACTTCTTGCTTGATAAGCTCTGCTATACCAACTTAAGTCTTTTCCTCTTGATCATCAGTGATCTTAGCCTATGCCTTACTCTCAACCATATGGACATGGAATCTGCCTTGCTCTCTCTGGTGTTTCTTCAAGTCATTATACCACTCAGGAACTCCTGTCAATTTATAACAACTCTCCTTCATATGCCCGTGCTTCTTACAACAATCACAAAATTTGCCTTCATTTCTGCCAAAATCTCTCTTTCTATTCTCTTTTGATCCATTATATACATTCTTGTTAAAATTCCCTTTGTCAACAGAATTAGTCTTAGTTAACATCACAGAACCATCAGCAAATAATTCTGACTTCATTGCAACAGTCTTTTGCTTCTCCACTCTAAGAATGAGTGAATAAGCCTGACTCGCGTATGGAAAAGGATCCAGCAAAAGAACTTGATCCTTAGCATTATCAAAACTCTCATTCAGCCCCATCAAGAATTGCATGAGCATATTCAAAGACAACTTCTTCCATAGCCTTATTCACTCCACATTCACATTTACCACATGTGCATCGTGGTGAAGGATTAATGCGATTCAATTCGTCCCAGAACTTCCTTAGTTTCGTATAATATGTTTGAACAGTAAGATTTCCTTGTTTTAGATTCGTAATATCCGATTGCAATTGAAATATTTATGGTCCATTATTCTCTGCATAATTTTCTTCTAAATTGTCCCAAAGCTCTTTTGTAGACGAAGCATACATGAATGCTTTTGATATCTCCTTTTTCATTGCATTCAGTATCCAAGATACAACCATCAAGTCCGCCCTGCGCCAATTCTCATACTCACTTGAATCCTCCTTAGGAACATTCATATTTCCTTCGATAAAACTAATTTTGTTCTTCGCCTTCAAAGCAATTTTCATCGACCTACTCCAGGCAATAAAATTGTTGCCATCAAGTGGATTCGACACCAAAATCATTCCAGAATTATCTGAATTTTGCAATTGAAGTAAACTGCCATTGTTCTGTGCCCTAGCTTCCCGTGATTGCTCATCAGCTGGCGGACTGCCTTTGCTCATCTTTAAAACTGATCTCAAGGGAAAAGAAAAAAAAATAATCAAAGATCAACAGAGTCCCTTAGGATTGCTCGAATAGCATAATATGAATCATAAGAAAAAGTAAAGAAGATGAAGAAAGGTATGAAAAAATCTGGAAATTCCTATCTATGAAAAATGTATATACAACTATATAATGAGCTATCTAACAAACTTGTAACAAAGAGGAAAGAGAAATGTAAAACTTGACAGCTAGCAACTAAGCAAGTTGCAACATACACTGCACGTGAGTTTGATATTTGCATAACTAACTAAACATATCGTTTTGACACATTCTTAAGCTTCTTACTTCATATACAAAACGCTGCGTTGATAACTTAGGTTATTCCCTTCAATTAGCTCCAATTTAACATAACACAAACTGCTTATTATTAAAATAAAATAAATTAAATATATACTAAAATTAAATGAAAAGTAACCAAAATTTAGCAAATAGAACAAAAAAATTAAAATAAACTAGACATAAACAAAAATTAAATAAAGAACAACAAAAAAATAATCTAAAACGGTATAAAAAATAAAACTTTAAAATCAAATAAAATAAACTCAATATATACCAAAATTAAATAAAAATATAAATACAAAATATAAAATAAATCAAACATATACCAAAAAAAAAATAAAAATCAACCAAAAACAACACAAATAAAATATTAAAAAAAGTAATTCCAAATTTTTCTATCTTATATATGTTAAGAATATGTTTGGTTTATTTTACCACTTATATAAAATCTAGTATATTCTGAGTATATGTTTGGTATACTTTATAGTTGATTTTCGAATTTTAAATATGAGAAACAAGTAATACCAAAATAAAAAAATCTAATATATTTTAATTATATATTTAGTATATTTTACAATTGATTTTAATTTGGATATGAAAAATAAAAGTAAATTCAATTTAGATATGTTTAATATATTTTGTATATGCTGAGCATATATTTTAAAATTTTGGTTTATGTTGAGTATATATTTTAGAAATCTAAAATATATCAAATCCAAATAAAATATTAAAAATATAAAATAAAATAAACATATACTAAAATCAAATAAAAAGAACCAAATTACAAAATCCAAATAAAAAAATTACAAACAAAACTAAAAATATGCAAAGCATAACAACCCAAACAAAATATAAAAATAAACTTAAAATAAACTAAACATGTACCGAAATCAAATAAAAAAGTAACAAAAAATAACTAAAATCAAATATAAAATATATAAAACAAAATAAATATATACCAAAATAAATAAATAAATAAATCTAGTATTTTTTTAAATATATATTTGATATATTTTACAGTTGTTTTGCAATTTGGATATAAAAAGTAAAAGGAAATTCAATTTGGATATGTTTAATATATTTTGTATATGTTGAGTATATATTTTAAAATTTTGGTTTGCGTTGAGTATATATTTTAGAAATCTAAAATATATCAAATCCAAATAAAATATTAAAAACATAAAATAAACAAAACATATACTAAAATCAAATAAAAAGCAACCAAATTATAAAATCTAAATAAAAAAATTTATAAACAAAACTAAAATTATGCAATGCATGACAACCCAAACAAAATATCAAAAAAAAAAAAAACTTAAAATAAACTAAACATATACCCAAATCAAATAAAAAGGCAACAAAAAAAACCAAAATCAAATATAAAAAAATAATATAAAATAAAATAGATATATACCAAAATTATCTAAAAAGCAATCCAATTACAAATCCAAACAGAAACATTTTCATAAAGGTAGATATTAGGTATATATTTGATAATTTTTAATATTTTTGCTATTTTTAGTGAAAATATAAATTTATCAAAGAAATTAAAAATTAAAAAATAACAATGGTGCAGTCAAAAATAAAAAAGAATAATGAGAGAAGGAAAAATAATAGCATGATTTTATGGTAATAATAGAATATGATTAATAATTTTTTATAAACAAATTATCATTTATGTTTTATTTTCTTAAAATTAACTTATTTTATTATATTCACATAATAATGATTTTTATTATTATAATTGAATATCATTTTTGATGAATTGAAATATTAATGTAAAAGAAATAAAGATGTTCTAATTTAATTATAAATCAATTAACTTACTATGTTATTTTTTTAAAATTAAATTATTATTTTAATTTAATTTAAAATATTTCTTTAAATCACAACCATTCCAACCTATTCACCATTCCTGTTAAATTTTTCACGCGGCAAATTTAAATATCATACTCTCGAGACACGTATAATAAAATATATGGTTCAGAATTTTATGACGTATAAAAGAAAAGAAAAGAATGAGATGTCATATAAATATAAAATTTGTAAGTTATATATGAATAAAAAGAAAATTCACCATATAAATGTAAATTTAAAGAGAAAAATAGTATTTTTTTTATAATTTTCTCATACAGTTGGTCAACTCCTTAAGAACATTTATAATTCTCTAAAATAATAAAATAAAAAGGGCCAGTCCCACCTCTGCAGAGATTATTTCTCGTTGGGAAGGACTGTCATTCATTGATTAAAAAATTATTTAATTACTAGCATAAATTTTAAAAAATAAATAAATAAAAGTGAAAACCATTAAAGTTTTACTAATCCTCATTGTTGAAAGACTAAATCTCACCTTCATTTTATAATATTATTTATATATAAAAAATAAATATAGGACCTATTTTATAGGATTTGGCCCCGAACCATTGTTGATACTCTAAAGACTATTTTTTTTTATTTAATCGAATATTTTATTTAATAGGAAAGCATGGAAAAGGAAATACATCTGGCTTATAATATGAAAACAAAAGGAATATGGCCGCTCTAGCCAGAAAAGAGCAGCATCAACAAAAGCCTAAGACTAATGATAACGAATGAAAGGGATACCCATGGTATCCGAATTTACAAGCTTTTGCAAGGCATGGGGAAGAGCTGAAAAAGAAGAGTAAATGACGTTTTTCTTGTGTCTTCTACTATAAATAGCAAGATAATTCGCAACCTGATTACCTTCACGGTATATATGAGAGATAGTTGATCTTGTAGTATGAATTCTAGAATTAATCCGTCGAGCATTGACATTAGAGCGGGAAAGGATCTGGACGGCAAGAGTCTCAGAGTCAGTTTCAATGTCAATAGGCAAAAACTGATATTTAATGCACCAATCCAAACCCAACAATACAGCTTGCGCCTCTGCATCAAGAGCTGTTGTTGCTTGTATAGAAAAACCAGAAGCAGTAATCATCACACCATTTTGGTCCCGAAGCACAAAACCACCAGCAGCTCCATACCCTGTAAAGGAGGCGTCGACATTCAGTTTAAGGCGCCCATTTAGAGGCTTCTTCCAAGTAACCAAAACTGGATAAAGAATAAATACGATTCTATGTAAATTTAAGGGCTATATATACATTTCAGTTCTCAAGTCCAAAAGAATAAAGAGGCCATAACAATCAAATTCAAATTCTATCCAAAGAGTAAAGTGCTGAACAGTATACCACTTCATTGCTTGGTGAATTGGATAAAAAAAAAGAAGTTTAATTTAGTCCTTAAATTATAGTGAGAAGTTTAAATTGACTTTTAATTTTTTTTAAATTAAATTTATATATTTTTTAAATTTGATCTAAATTACTTTTTTTTAATGAAACCGTTAAATAGTTAATGATATGAGCTAATTTAAAATAAAATTAAAAATTAGGAGTCAAATTGAACTTTTTAAAAATATTAACATAATATATTTAAAAATTATTTATTAATTAATATTTTTAATATTAATAATTTATAATATTAATAAATATTTTTTTATAATTTTATAATTTTATAATTTATAATAATTTAATAATCTATAATTTAACAAATAATTAAAAATATTAAATAATTTATATAATAATATTTTAAATGTAATATTACGAAATTAATACTAAAATATTAATAAATAATTTATATTAAAAATTATAATTTATAATATTAATAAATATTAATAATTTTATTTTTAATATATTTCATATATTTAATAATTAATTAATTTTTACCATTATAAATTATTTATTAATTTATTATTTTTAATATCAATAATTTATAATAATAATAAATATTTTTTATAATTTTATAGTTCATAATACTTATCTATATTTGTGAAACCTCTAGTTTTTAGGAAATTTAGAGACCAGGGGTAAAATGGTAATTTTATACTCTTTATATATTCAAGGGCATTTTAAGTCGTTTGATACTTATTTTTTATATTGGGGTTGACGAGACGGTCGTTTTAAGTATACTATTATATTTTTAGCTTTGGATGTATTTTGGTCATTTCGGAGGTCGAAAAATTTACGAGGTCGATTTTAAAATTTATATTGTCATTTTCATGACCATGACGTCATTACGGTCGTTTTGACTATAATATTGCTTGGATTTTATTTTAAGTATTTTTTGAGTAATTAATAATTAATAAATTAATTAAATTAATTAGAATAAATTAATTTAAGGGTATATTGATAATTTACCACCCAAATTATTATAAATATGGGTGTTAGGGCACTCAATCAAGTGTTTAGAAACCTTGTGCCGTCAGAGAGAGAAAAGAGGAAGAAAAATAAAATTTTTGGGTCAAATCTGGGCTGCTGTCGTTTGGTCAGAGGGCGTGCACGGTAGCTGGTGTCGTTTGGCGTGGGAGCGTGTCGTTCGGTACGGGGTTGCAGGCTGGATGCCGTGTCGTTCGGCATGCGGAGCTTGTCTTTCGGCAGGGCAGCGTGGAATTGAGGCCTGTCGTTTGGGATTCTAAATTCTGGCAGTTTTGAGATTTTGAGGTTTTCTTCAATTTCTTTCAATTTTTTCTAACTTCATGGCATGATTTCTGTTATTTAGTCTTAGTATAACACATAGGATGTTAAAAAATAAAATTTTAAGGTTGATTTTGATTTTTAATGAATTTAAATATATTAAATTGTTTAAGGGTGTTATTGGTGTTATTGAGTTTGGATTTAAGATTAATGAAAATAAACTTATGATGTGTAACCAAATTTGATTTGGATCTGTTCTAGGGATGTTAAACTTGATCTAAAAATTTATTTTGGAATTTTCATGTTTGATTTATAATTTTAATTCATTAATAAAGTAAAAATTTATTACTGCTTGTGATTGCTGATATTCCAGTAGCTTTGTCAAATTTTTAAAAATTATTGATAAATAATCTAGGTCTGAATTTTTGATATGTTTTAGGATATGATGTTAGGTGTTTATAAAAAAAATATTTTTGAGGTCTGGTTCAAATGTTTGTGTTTCGAAATAAATTTATTTCTTAACTACTGCCAGTATGGTAACTGGTTGTATAAATCCGATTTAAAAAATTTAATTGAGGGACTCAGAGGTTTCTAAAAATTTTGAAAATTTTATATGTTGTTCAATCTGAAGTTAATTATATGGAAAAAATATTTATAGATTTTTACTACAACTATAAGATGATGAAATTGGTGTGATTTTGTAACATTGCCAGTTTGGGTTCCAAGCTGGAATCAGTGTATCGCAAAGTGGTTTTGAGGGACTAAACCAATTTCGATTTCTATGAAATTTTGCACGGCATGCATTTGTATAATGGAGGACCTTTTGAAATTTTTCCAAAATTTTTAAGCGTTAAAATTATTTTCTGTGAATTTTTGAAATCAATCGCTATGTTAGTAAACTTTATTAGTTTTAGTTGAAAATATGATTTTAGGATTTCGAGAGGAGTTTTATGCAAAAATGTTTAATGTTTGGATTAAATAAGTAAATTTTGATATTCTGAAAGTTAGAACCTTGATTTATTTAATGGACTTTGGAAATTTAAGTTAGGATATGTTTAATTGCCAAGTTAAACCATGGTCTTGGTTTGAGCCGATTTGGCTCAATATAAAATTTGATTTTTTTTTGTAAATTAATGGATTATAGGTCGGATTGTATCTTTAATTTAATTTAGATGCTCGAATGATCGCTGAGATGAAATTACTTATAAATATGTACTACAGGTACTTTTCATTATTTAGCTATATGTTTGATGTTTCGTCATTCATGGCATGCATGACATTTATCATGTTAGATATATTAGTGATATTGATTATTGGGTCATGTAAACATTTTCTTAGACGATAACCAAACCGGTGCTCAAAATCAGTAGGTCGGTGAGGGTGTCTGGATTTCTCCGCAAACCAAGTAAGTTTCATGGGTATATGTGATTACTTGTGATGTGCTACTTGCTAACCAAATACTATATATATATTATAGCCCTTCTCAATATATAATTATTCCTTTCAATTTCGCTAGACTATTCTTTCTACCTAAGCTTTGCATGTAAATAGAAGACAGAGAAACGTATGTGTTTGATTTATTAATAGTATTAAATGAACTTGAAATTCTTTGTGTTGTGTGATGGTGTGTCATATGGGGACGGAGGTTATTGATTGAGATTGTTCATTGACTATTGCTATTGATTGTTCATTGAGGCTACAAGCCTGATTGCTCATTGGGGCTATAAGCCCGATTGTACATTGATATTGATTGAAGAAGGAGGTATTATGATATTGGTAGACCCCGACACACCATCTTGTATGAATTGATTGTGATTGAAATTCTTGTTATATATATTGTTTATTGTTATAGAAAAGTTTCTCTGCCTCTCATGAGCTTACTGGACGTCTATATAACGCTCACACCCCTATAGATTGATTTTGCAGGTTCAGAGCGTTTGTTAGCATATGTCGTTATTTCTCCGCAGTCGTTCCTTTGAGTTTCTTGTCATCAATCTTGGTTTGACATTATTCCGTTTCTAAATAGAGATTTATGGAATAAAATATGGGCGGACCGAGTCCGAACCCTTTGTTTGTAATAAGAGAGGAATATTTTCTCTCGTTTGTGATTGTATTTAAGAGTGGAATATTTAAATATCTTGCATTATAACTAGAGCATTTGGAACATGAAATTGAGTGTATTAAACTTAGAAAAGAGTTATGTATTGTTTTAATTATTGAGTATCCAGGCTTGTATTGTTATACTTAGGTACAACTATATGCCGGTCACGGCTTTCCAGTTGGGTCGTGACAATATTAATGTATTGTATATGTAGTAAGAGTCAAACTGTGCTATTTTCTATAATTCAAGGTCATTTCATACACCATAGAAATAAATGATACGCTATTTATTTTTTATTCTCTTTCTTGTTGATTGAAGCTTTAATATAAATTATAATATTTTTAATATTAATTTCGTAATATTATAATTAATACTATATTTAAAAATATTATCAAAATCATATATAATATAAATTATTTTATATTTTTAATTATTTGTTAAATTTTAGATGATTAAATTATTATAAATTATAAAAAAATATTTATTAATATTATAAATTATTGATATTAAAAATATTAATTAATAAATAATTTTTTAAAATTTATTATATTATATTTTTTAAAAAGTTTAATTTGATCCATTATATTTAGTTTTAGTTTAAATTGACCTGTGCCGTTAACATTTAACAGTTCCGTTAAAAAAAGATAATTTAAATCAAATTTAAAAAAAAGTATTTATTTGGATTAAAAAAAAATTAAGAGCTAATTTAAACTTTTTATTATAATTCAAAGATTAAATTAAACATTAAAATAGACAAATAAATTTACATGCAACTAGAGAAATTGAATCACTAAGCATTTCGCAATTGTAACGAGTGATTTCAACATCTTTTTTCTACAATATAACGAGTGATTGCAATTTACAAGGGGTCTATAAGACTACCATCTATTGGAGTGACTTAATAATGCCTTAAAATCTAGAAACATTATCTCAATATTTATCGTTCCAAAGTACATAAGTTTCTCCTTTGTCTCTTTTTGCCCCACCCTTTGCTGGTTTTGCCTTAGATTAAAAGGTTGTCGGCAGCCCAAAATCTTCTTTATCTCTTTATCTTTTATATATTTTCAGTGTTTTTTTCGATTGATTTGCTTGCGCTAGGAGTAGATCTGAGTTTTATTAGCCCTATTTTATGTTTCACCTTCAGGTGCTTTGCATTTTTAAATGATAGGAGCTTCTCAATCTTTATTTCTTTGGGAAATTGTTGGTGTTGGCCTCTTTCCCCTCTATCTTGGCTTTTTCCATACGCGAAAAGATTATTCCCGATGTTTACAGACCAAGCTTGAAGAAAGTCTTTGGTCTTTATCTGGTCTTGCTTTCTTTGAATTCCTTAAAGTTTGAAGATCTACATCTCCCTTTCTCTTGTGTTTTAAGCTTGATATCCATTAGTGCAGAATGTTGTTATCTTGCTTAGAGTTTCTTTGCGTCAGCCATTTTCATCTTTCTATCTAACATGGTTAGGGAGATTTTTTCAACTTTATTAAAGTTTTGTTCCATTGAGATTGGAAAGCTTCTATATTTTTTATGTTTGTTTCTTAACTTCTCCTTTAGTTCCAAACACTAATTTGGAGAAAGGCTATGTACTGGTGTTTTAGTTTCTAAAATACCTCTATTTTATATGCTAAAAAAAATTACATTGTAATTTTTCTCTCACGAACAAAACATAAAAGAGAATAGTAGCGATGTACAAGCATTCAGTAATAACTATTGTCACCACTATTAGTATGATAGAACTATCATAATCAAGTAATTAAACCTCTAATCAATAGTAACTATTACCATATGAGTTGTGTGATTCTTTAACTTTGCAATTTCAATCAAACTACTAAAACAGAACCCCTTAAATATAACATTATTTTGCAAAATCAATATAGAATACTAGTAGAGTTTGCAAATTCCCTAAATATATAAAAGAAAAAAATGCGAGGTTCATGAAATGAAGCTTGCCTTGGTGATTAAATCGGAAGTTAAAAGAGACAAATTTCTTTTGAGGTGAGGAAGATTGTACTACTGTTAGGATTATAGTTTTTGTGCATGAATATGAAACTTAACAATAGTTCGGAAAACATAAATGTGTATGATCTTTTTCGAACGCTTTTTTTTGTTGGTGAAAAAGAGAAGCTACAAACTAGCGAATATAAGCAACACCCACAACATCATGAGATAACCATCCCGCAACTCCATGAGGAGGAATCTGCAGATAAATGAACTCTGGGGTCATAACTATAAGCAAGATGGGACAAATAATCTGCCACAAAATTAGCTTCATGGTGCACATGCTCAACTTCAAACTGAGGAAAGAATTGTAGAAGGGATTGAATGGATCGAACTAAGGAAACACATGTGGCATTAGAGGAAGCTCTCTCCATAATCATATCCACTGCTACAAGATTATCGCTCTCAACACTAAGCAACGATATTCCCATGTTCTTAGCCATCAACAAGCCATAATAGATAGTCCATAATTCCGCTTTGAGGATCGGACAAATGCCAATATTGGCAACAAACCCATTCAACCATCTGCCATTGTTGTCCCTAAGAACTCCACCTGCAAAGACGATTTTCGTTGCTTCATTAATAGAAGCATCAATGTTTAGTTTAGAGCTGAATCCTTGAAATGAGGAAAGAAAGGATGAGCAAAGGCATCTTCCACCATCTTCGCCTGGGCCAATATATCATTGATCAAGGACATGTTAGATAGATGAACATCGTTGAACACTACGTTATTCCGATACTTCCAGATTGACAAAATAGCCATTCCAAAACGAACCGGCCAATTAACACCATTAATCTGATCATTTCACATCCTCAGATTTGAAAAAATCCAAAGAGTTAATAGAAGCATTAAGATAAAAAAACCAGCCCAAGTGCTGGTCAAGCAAAATAGATACTCAGACGTTGTGTGCCATAAAACGGTTCCGGAGGAGACGCATAGCTGACTCATCATGCGATTTACATAAGCCACAGAGAGAGGAAGACTCATCATGCGATTAACATCATTAATCTGACTCATCATGCGTTTTTCGAGCACTTTAATAACAAGTATTCGTGCTTGATATAATTAAACTAATTTAAATTTAGCAAAAAAATATAAATAGCAAAAATTAATAAATTCAATCTTTAAATTAAAATTAACAAAACTATATATAAATAAAGTACAATAAATACTTATTTTTACATAAACCATTGAAATAAATCAAATGAATTCCATAGTAATTCATACAAAATATGAATAATTCATAAGTTTATTTTATTTTATTAATCATCGAGACAACATTATTGAGTAAAGTATCTTATTATTAGACTTAGATTCGATTTTAGATCGGAAAATAACAAAAAAGAAAAAGGTCGAAGGGAAAAGAAGCAGCGGCCCCACTGACGAACCTGATCCAGCTCATCAAAGTGTCCATTTAATCCCCCCAAAAAAATTATTCCTCTTTGGTGTTTTACTTGTGTCCCATTCTCAGCCAGAGGACCCGAAATCGGACGATCTGGTTCGAGCCCGGGCTTTACAAGGATCGTCGTCAGTGATTCTCTAGCTCTCGATTAAGGATCTGATCTTCTCATTACCAATCTATTCATCCACTGAAGCCATGTTTCTTCTTGATTGGTTTTATGGTGTACTGGCTTCTCTCGGTCTGTGGCAGAAAGAGGCCAAGATCTTGTTTCTAGGGCTCGATAATGCCGGCAAAACCACTTTGCTTCACATGTTGAAAGATGAGGTTCGATTATTGTTCCTTTTTTCCGTTTCTTGATTGTGTAATTTGGTTGATTGATTATTCTATTCTATATTTCGAATTAGGGAAAGATCTCTGATTTATGTTGGCTTTATCAATTCAAAGTTTAATTTTTTCTTTTATAACCCAAAACATTTGAAAATTTTAGCCGAATAACACAGCCAATTTAGATTTTTTTTTCTTTTTTTGGCGGGAGTGGTAATTTGGTTAATTGGACTAATGGACTGGATTCTAATCCGGAAATTAATTGATTAATCAATCCTAGTCAAACTGAGGGTTAAGCAGTTTCGATTCAGTTCAACTGAAATACGAGGTTCTGTCTAAATGTGTGTGAGTGAGCTTGCATGATTTATCTTTTCACTTCGCTTTTATTAGCTATCCAGCATAGTGCGTTACTTAACTGAGCTGAGCAGTACATTGTTTATGATTTCACTCTGATTGCAGAGGTTGGCTCAGCATCAGCCTACCCAGTATCCCACATCCGAAGAGCTTAGTATTGGGAAAATTAAGTTTAAGGCATTTGACTTGGGAGGTCATCAGATTGCTCGGAGAGTCTGGAAAGATTACTATGCCAAGGTAAATTATTCATAACATTGTAGCTAGGTTTGGAGTTATATATATATATGTAATGAAGAGTGTCAATACAATATAAGTTCTTCAAGCTATTCAATTTGCCATTTAGTATGTAATACTCCAGGTTCCAACTAGTTTAACTACTAATCAGTGAAGTGATTTGGCTTTCTCAAGGTGACCAAAGATTAAACTCTACCCATGCCTGAGTCCTGAGATAATGACAGGAGGGCCTGTGCATTATACTTAATAAGATACCAGTTCCTTTCATGTGCATTGTAGTTCCATACATCAGTATATTTAATAACCTCTGAAACTATGGTCTTATTGATTTTTGTTTTAACTATATATTCCATTCAAATTTTATTATTGATTTTGGGTTTTATTGTATTCTGATTTCTTATTTTTCATATTCAATTATGCTGTTTGTATGTATTTTTCTGTTTGTCTGACATTTTTATTTAAGTTTTTTCTTTTTTTTCCCCATACCCTTCTTGAGATGTGGCGTTTCTGTGAATGTCTTTCTCATGGCTGCATCAGCCTATATTGTGCATCTTAAGTTGAAATATATATTTAAAATTTTCTTTTTTCTGTGATCTATGGTCACAAATTTGAGTCGTGAAAACACTCTCTTGCAACTGCAAGGGAAGGTTGCATATAATAGACCCCATAGGTCCGACACTTTTTCATACCACACGTATTGCAGGAGTGTTTGTGCATCAGGCTTCTCTAGTTTGGTTTCTTAGGCATTTTCTGCTATTCAAACTGTTATGACAATCACAATCAAATTATCTATATACTTCAACTCTGCCAACTCAAGCCATGCAGTTCAATTCTTTCAAATGTTACTGATTATGTGCAAGGTTGTACTAAGATAGTGCTTGCTTTGATGTGCCCTGGCTAGAGAGAGTATATTTGGAAGTGAGAGTGACCCATGACTAGGACATGGCCTTTGTCACATGCATAGTTAGTAATATGAATGCTCAAATAGTGGCAATTTCATTGAAATGAACTTTCTATATTTTCCTTTTCAGTTTTTGCTAGCATTTTCTGTGCTCAAGATATCATCATTGTCCTCTATTTCTTTTTGCGATTTTGGCTTAGATGGCTTGGCTGTTTCCATTTTCATTTGGAGAACTTGTGTATTGTTGTGAAGAATGTTCTTGTAATGCTATAACAAACCCAGTGGTTTGTTAATAGATTAGGTAGATAGATAGAGAAGAAGAAGAAGAAGACAGAGGAAAGAAGGAGAAGAAGAACAAAGGAAATAGGGATAAGAAGAACACAGAAAATAGAGAGAATAGGAGTGAAAATATTAGATGATTGATTGATAATTGATTCTTTCACAAGCATTCACAAGCATTTGTACAACTTCTATAATATGAGTAATTGACTAACAAACAAAATATGACCTCATAGCATATTTACACACTACTGGCAGTCGGTCCTACTATGTTATTCTACTGTCCTATTCCCAATTCCCACTGCCCCAATCATCACCAATCAATTAATCATTAGCCTAATCAACCTTCTCCTCATTTACACTTTTACCCCTTCTCCTCCTCATTTACACTTTTACCCCTTTTCCTCATTCTGTATGTAACAATTCCTTCCCCTCTAAGCCATTTTTGTCCCCAAGAATGCATAGAGTCAGGGAATTGATTGCAATGGAGCTCAAATCTTCCCATGTAGCATCCACCGAAAGAAAATTGGGCCATTTTACCAATACCTGCTGCACATGACTGTTGTCCCTCAATTACCCTTGATTTTAAGAACTTCTCAGGCCCTATTACTGTCTCTAGAGAAGGTAGGTTGACCCATTTAATCAAGACTTGGTGAATTTGTGGATTGTCTCGGAGTATGATATTTGAATTAAGAAAATTTTCAAGTCCAACATCATACGCCCCTTGGTTATAGGCTGTCAGGTCACTGTGAAGCAGTAGTAGGAGTTGTTTCTGAGAGTCAGTGTGGCTAGGAGCTACTGGGTAGATAGTTTAGAGTTGGATGGAGAAGAGACGAGCTAAAATGTCCTACCCTGTTGACTGCAACATTCTACTTAGTTCTCTACCACTCATTAGCTTAACGGAGGCAGCCTCAGTTGCTCCTATAATCTCTACCATCTTACCATCCTTCTTCAATAAGAGTTTGCAGTTTTCGGAATCAAAGGTTATTGGTGTGTAAGAATGCATCCAGTCAACACTTGGAACCATGTTGTCGTCCCCTAATTCTATGATACGCACATCGAATTGGAATTCAATTCCTGTATGCTCCAAGAACAATCAAAACATTTATTTCGCACCACAATCTTCCGTCCCTCAGCTATAGTAACATTGATGGGAGTTACATGTACAGTGTGCAGCTTTAAATGATCAACCAGCTTAGAATCAATAAAGATGTGAGTAGACCCACTGTCAATCAGTATAACAATTTGCTTGCTCTTAATCTACTCCTTCTATTTAATCGTGTTATCTGATGATAGGCTGCCATCGATAACATGTAGTGAGAGTTGGGTGTGTTCATTTATCGCCTCACCATCTTCATCTTCCTGGATTTTTGGCCACTCTTCTTCTGGGTTTGGTGTCTCTTCTTCCTCGGCACCTTGCATTGAAAGAAGTTGTTTGGGTTTGCATCGGTCGTCGGGATAATATCGATCACCGCATCGGAAACAAGAGTTGGACCTTTTTCGATTTTGACTGTAGGGAGTTCCAACTTTGAAATTGTTCGGTTGAGATTTTGGTTTAAACAGTGTTGGACTAATGGTGGTAGTGTTGAGCTCAGTGGTTTGGGCTTGAGTGGTAGTTGTTTTGTGGGGTTGTCTGTCAAACGACGTTGCTAGGTTCTTGAAAGATTTTTCAGAAGCTTCAAGAACAACTTCCTGCAACTGAGCTTGTTCAAAAGCTCTGTTCAACGATGATTGCTGGAGCATCCTTACCATAACTCCATTCTCCTCCTTTAAACCACCCAAAAAGCTCGATAAATAATATAACTCACAAAGATTAGGGGTTGTCCTTTCGACCTTTGCCCTGATTTCTTCAAATTACTCTTGATAACTCTTCACAGAGCCCATTTGTCTAAGTTTGGGAAACTCTGCTACGACATCCTCAATTGGGGAGTCTTTAAATCATTTAAGAATCGCCGAAGAAAATTCCTCCCAACTCGCTCCTTCATTTGAATTAATCCATCCCTGAAACCATCGTACCACGACATTGTCAAGGTACAGACTAGCGAGCTCAAACTTGTTCTCCCCTTGTCTCTCTTCTTTTGGGTCTCCTTCATCTTCCTCTTCTAATTCATCTCCTGGGTTGTCATTAGGAAAGCAAGAGTTTGTCCGAGCTAGGTTGTGAGCCGGTAACGATTTCGGTGGTTTTGGGTTGAGTGTTTTCTGTATCTACTTGGATTTTTGGTTGGAGTTAGGTTGCGATTTTGGTGGGTAGGAATAGATGGGTTTCGGGTTTGGTGGGTTATGGAAATTTTTGCGAAATGGTGAGTTTTAGGTGGCTCGGAAAGAGTTTTGGGTGGCTCGAAAATTCTTCCCAGAAGCTTCGATCTCTTTCTTCAGTCCGCCCACAAAACTCGATAGATAGTATGTTTCCTTTCTTTCGAAAATGGGTAAGTCCATCTTCAGTAACAATTGGTTGGAATACCTTCGACCACTACTATCACCTTGAAGGTGGCCAACGAAAAGAAGCTTTGTTTCCTCCATCCTCACACCTGCAAAGCTCCTTCATTCTCTGGTACCCTGAGATTTGGGTTCGGTAATAGCCCTTTGGTAGAGGCAGTAGGCTCCTCAATAAGGGTTTCTTTCCCTTTGTCTTGCAAGTTGAAGAGCAGTTGCATCATCTGATTGAGTTGAAGACCATTTTGATTTGTTCGGCATGCAACTGGTCAAATGCTCTCTGGTGTTCGGCGCGAGAGGATTGCTGCTCTTTCTGGATGGCAGCTAACTGAAGATGAACTTCAGTCTCAAGAAGGGTAAGCCTTTTCTAACTCCTCTGTATACATTTCATCAACTGTTGTGCCTTCTCATGCCTGTGATTTCTGAGTTTTTTTTAAATTGTTTGCTCATGGTTTAGAAGAAAATGGCGAGGATAGAGGACTTTGATACCAATTTGTAACAAACCTGGTTTGTTAATAGATTAGGGAGATAGAGAGAGAAGAAGAAGACAGGGGAAAGAAGGAGAAGATATTAGATGTTGATTAATTGATAATTGATCCTTTCACAAGCATATGTACAACCTATATAATATGAGTAATTGACTAACCAACAAAATATGACCTCATAGCATATTTACACACTATTGGCAGTCACTCCTACTTTCTACTATCCTATTCCGAATTCCCACTACCCCAATCATCACCAATCAATTAATCATTAGCCTCAACAACCTTCTCCTCCTCATTTACACTTTTACCCCTTCTCCTCCTTTTGTATGTAGCAAATGCTTACCCAATATGACATGTCACTGAAGGCAAAATGCTTTACCCTTTTTATTTGTTTGTCTTTTTCTTTTAAAAGTTCACCTTGCTGCGCTTGTAATTGCCATATTTGGGTGTGTTGTGATTGCAATAATAGTTCACCTTGCTGCGCTTGTAATTGACGTAAAAGTTCACGTCCTATATCTATTACAACAACAACAACAACAACAACAACAACAAAGCCTTAATCCCAAGTCAATTGAGGTCGGCTATATGGATTCTTCTTTTCCACTCAATACGATTTAAGGTTATCTCTTCTGATAGATATAACATCATAAGATCATTTTGGACCACCTTTGACCAAGTCAGTTTAGGCCTACCTCTGCCTCTCTTAGTTATATCTACTCTAACTGGTTTGGTTTTTCTAACTGGCGCATCGCTAGGTTTTCGTTTCACATGGCCAAACCACCTCAATCTATGCTCTCTTATCTTATCCTCAATAGGTGTTACCCCCACTTTTTCTCTAATGCACTCATTGCGGATTCTATCCATCCTAGTATGACCACACATCCATCTTATCATTCTCATTTCCGCAACATGCATTTTACTCATGTGCTGTCCTTTTACTGCCCAACACTCACTACCATACATCATAGCAGACCGTATTACAGTGCGGTAAAATTTTTCTTTTAATTTAATTGGCATCTTTCGATCACATAGAACTCCTGTAGCACCTCTCCACTTCATCCAACCACTTTAATCCTATGATTTACATCTTTTTCACAACCCCCATCTTCTTGAAGAATTGAGCCAAGGTATCTAAAATAAGTACTATGAGGCACTGCTATTCTCTCTAAAATAATTTTGCCTCTTTCTCTATTCTCGCTATTAAATCTACAATGCATATACTCAGTCTTAGTCCTACTTAGCTTAAAACCCTTAGATTCCAAAGTGCTTCTCCATAACTCCAACTTTTGATTTACCCTTGCTTGAGTCTCATCTATTAATACAATATCATCTACAAACATCATACACCAAGGAATGTCATCTTGTATATGTCTTGTTAGCTCATCCATGACCAAGCGAAAAGATAAAGGCTCAAAGCTGAACCTTGGTGTAATCCAATACAACAACAACAACAACAACTAAGCCTTAATCTCAAACAAGTTGGGGTCGGCTGTATGGATTCTCAACAAAATAAGCTCAAAAGACACCAAAAAAGATACTCCAGCCTTAGGCCCCTTCCAAGACACGGATTTTACGTCTCCATTCAAGTCTGTCATTAATCAAATCCGCATCAAGATCTAAGGCACGTAAGTCTCTTGCTATCACCTCCTTCCACACAGTTCTAGGTCTGCCACGACCTCTAGCCCCCTCAATCAACAAATTCTCACACTTACGAACCGCAGCATTAGGAGGTCTTCTTAAAACATGCCCATACCATTTAAGTCTTCCTTCCCTCACCTTATCTTCGACGTCCGCTACTTGGACTTTTTGTCGAATATGAACATTCTTAATTTTGTCCAGTCTGGTATGTCCACACATCCATCTTAGCATCCTCATTTCTGCCACACTCATCTTATGCAATTGTTGTCCCGTTGGTGCCCAACACTCACTACCATAGAGCATCGCAGGTCTAACAACCGTCCTATAGAATTTACCTTTCACTTTCAGAGGTATTTTCTTATCACATAGAACCCCAGTCGCACCCTTCCACTTCAACCACCCTACCTGTATTCTGTGAGCCACATCTTCATCTATACGGCTATCATTCTGGAACACCGAACCCAAATATTTGAAGTGCTTGGTTTTAGGAACCAAAACTCCATCCAACTTAACCTCATGTTCCTGCTTCTTCCTTAGACTGAACTCACAGTGCATATATTCCGTTTTACTTCTACTTAACTTAAAACCCTTGTCCTCGAGGGTTTTTCTCCACACTTCCAACTTACGGTTTACACCAGCACTAGTCTCATCAATTAAAATAATGTCATCAGCAAACAACATACACCAAGGAACATCGTCTTGTATGCTTCTGGTTAGCTCGTCCATAACCAGGGTAAATAAATATGGACTCATGGTCGAACCTTGATGCAATCCGGTAGTAATAGGGAAAGCATCAGTGTCTCCACCAGGTGTTTTCACACTAGTGGATGCATTCTCATACATGTCCTTGATGATGTTGATATATTTGCCGTTGACTCCTTTCCTCTTCAAAACCCACCATAACACTTCTCTTGGTACTCTATCATAGGCTTTCTCCAAGTCAATAAATACCATGTGAAGATCTTTCTTCTTCTCTTGATACAATTCCATTAGTCTTCTTAGAAGAGAAATAGCCTCCATGGTAGATCTCCCTGGCATAAACCCAAACTGATTCTCCGAAACTCTTGTAAGCTTCCTCAATCTGTGTTCAATAATCCTTTCCCATAATTTCATAGTATGGCTCATAAGTTTGATACCCCGATAATTTGTACAGCATTGAATGTCTCCCTTATTTTTATATATGGGTACCATGATACTCTTCCTCCAGGCATTTGGCATCTTACGTCCTTTCACAATAGCATTAAAGAGTTTAGTTAACCAGGCAACTCCTACCTCTCCAAGGTTCTTCCAAACCTCTATAGGAATACCATCTGGGCCACAAGCTTTACCAACTTTCATATACTTCAAGGCTTCTCTTACTTCACTATGCAAGATCCTCCTAGACCAGCTGATATAATCATTTGTTGCATGAAGACCTTGAAAATCTTGTTCATGTTCAGGGTTGAATAACTGCTCAAAATAAGCCTTCCACCTCTCCTTAATCTCAACATCTCCTGTCAACACCCGTTGATCTTCGTCCTTTATACATTTGATTTGGCTTAAATCTCTTGGTGTAATCCAATAGAAACGAAAAAATTCTTAGTTCCCCTCCCACGGTGCGGACACTGGTAGTAGCTCCCTCATGCATATCCTTCAAGACTTAGATATATCGTATAGATATTCCCCTACGCTCTAGGACCCACCATAAAACTTCTCTAGGGACTCTATCATACGCCTTTTCCAAGTCAATAAAAACCATATGTAAGTCTTCTTCATCTCTCTATACTTTTCCATCAAATCTCTTATAAGAAAAATAAATTCCATAGTTGATCGACTAGGCATATAGCCAAACTGATTTGAAGAGATACAAGTATCTAACCGCAAACGGTATTCCACAACTCTTTCCCACAATTTCATAGTGTGGCTCATAAGCTTTATACCTCTATAATTTGAGCAATTTTGAATATTTTCTTTATTCTTAAAAATAGGTATCAAATTACTTTGTCTCCATTTATTAGGCATTTTCTTTAAACTTAAGATCTTATTGAACAAAGATGTTAACCATGTAACTCCTGTATCTCCCAAACATTTCCAAACCTCAATAGATATCTCATCTGGTACACAGGCTTTACCAACTTTCATCATCTTCAAAGCTTCTTTAACTTCCAAAAATCTAATCCGTCTAGTGTATTTCACATTTTTCTCCGGCCTAACGTCTAAACTCTCAATGTTATTACTATGGTTACAATTAAGAAGTTCCTCAAAATAGTTTTTCCATCATTCCTTGATATTCTCTTCTTGAATCAGAACCTTATTCTCTTTATATCTATTATGAGGATAAAAACTAACCAACTGTTAGGCTTTCTTATCTTTACAGTTCTATGGATATCAAAGGTTTAACCCCTTTATTGTGATAATGGCATTCATGATGTTTTTTTTTTGCCAAGTGGTCTTTCATTATTTTTTAACAGCATTTTTTATAATGAAACTGATTAATCTGAAATTGGTTGCTGAGCTTATTTCTCTATGTTTGTGATGTTCCGTATTTGGAATGAAATTGAAAAATGGTGCATATAGTTTGTGTTTGGCAGGTACTATTTTTGTTAGGTATATCTGTTATTTGCTGTATGCAGTTGCATATTATTCGCTGGGGGTTGCATTTCTGCAAGTAACATAGAATGTAATTTTTTTTAGGTGGACGCTGTGGTTTACTTGGTTGATGCCTATGACAAAGAGAGGTTTGCAGAATCCAAGAAGGAACTGGATGCTCTCCTCTCTGACGAGGCTCTCACTAATGTTCCATTTCTCATCTTGGGGAACAAGATTGACATACCTTATGCTGCTTCAGAGGATGAATTGCGATACCACCTTGGCTTGACAAACTTCACCACTGGTAAAGGGAACGTAAACTTGGCAGGCTCAAATGTACGTCCTTTGGAGGTGTTCATGTGTAGCATTGTTCGCAAAATGGGATATGGTGATGGCTTCAAGTGGCTCTCTCAATATATTAAGTAAGGGATTTGTCAAGAAAGATATTCCGCACAACCTCGATTCCCCACCCCAGCATGACCTGCCCTATCAAAACGTTGTATTCACCCCCACCCCCCTCGCTGTTTAAATTTGATGTATTGTGATCTGGATCTGTGTGGAAGGAGGTATATCGCTGCTCTGTAAAATTGACTTGTGGCAGCAAGTTGTTCTTTGATCTTTGTAGTTTGTTAATTGACTTCTGCCATCTCTTGCTGTAGTCTTAATATGTAGAGCCAGCAAAAATTGAAATCTCTATTATATTCGTCTATGCCTGCGCCTGCAATGCCGCATTATGGAATGTACTTATTTAATGGTATAAAATGTGTCGGTTGCATGTATGGAGTGTCTTTATTTGGCTGTATCCTAGACGAAAAGTGCTTAGATGCATAGCGTCCTTTTTTTTTTTTTATTTCTTTCTTTAAACATGTCATTGTGTGGTCACTCCGTTTCTGATTTAATGGTGGAAGATTCAAGATTTTGTGCCTGCAATATTAGGATCGCCATGCTAATAACATAATAGAAAATGTGACCAGCAGGACTCGACCCGTCTGTAAAAGCTGTATCATGGAACCATAACCTTCTTCTTTAACACAGTCTGTTTATAAGGTAGGGTATGATTCAAGTTTTATTTATTTTGATTTTTATCTTTCATGGTGTGATTTTTCATAAAAATTTCATGATTTAAAAATCATAAAATTTTAATTATTAATTTAGTAATTTTTTATAATTTTATAATTTTATCTTTTAAAAATATTTAAATTAAATTCTTTAAATACTAAAAATATATTATTAAATAATTTTTTTATTTTCATTAATATATTAAAATTTTAAAAATATTATTAATTTAAATAAAAATATTTTTATTTAATTATATTTTATCATATATCTATCTTTTTAAATATAATAAATATTATTTTTAGTATTATACGATGTAATATCATATATATTATTAAAGGAAGGAAGATGGGCAATGTATATACTTTTCTTCTGCTTCCTCTCGTGAAGCCTTTCCCCTTCCTCTGTGAAGCTCGTCGGTTATATTTTTTATTTTAATAATATTACAATTCAACTGTTGAAACTTGTGACTTTTAATTAAAAATATAACTAAGCTAAATTAATGATTACTATATGATATTTGCTCAATCTCAATTCACAAAAATTCAACTCAAAGTCTAGATATTTAAAATACATAACAATGAATCTTTAATTTATTCATGTTAGAAGTGGCATTGATAATTAGAATAGCATGGAGTTTGAGTCAATGGTAAAGCTAAAGTCAGTGTTAGAAATTTAAATAAAGATATTTGTTTATTTGTTATTTGAATAAACTTAAAAGTCATGCTTCTACATCAAATTAATAGATTATTATTTAGAAACAATAATATAAAAAAATAAATTTCAAATTATATAAATTTTAAATTTCACAAATACATATGTTGATTATTTGTATAATCTTTCATATTTTTGAGACAATTTTCATTGCTAAATTAAAAGTCATTGATGAATTAATGGAAAGTCTAAATATCATCAATTCATATAAAAAAAATAAAAATAAATAACAAAACCTATACTTGAGGAAATTGAAAAATATTTTATATTATTGAGAAGCAAAATACACTTCTAAGATAAATAATTCCTATTGTTTATTCACTTTTTTCAGAGAAAAACAAGTCATTTCACTATTATCACAATATAAAATAATGACCAATCCAGTCAAAGTGACAATGTTTGTATTAGTTTACTTGCATGAGGAATCACTTATACAGGGAGTGCGTAGAGAAACTGAAAACGACGTATTTTCAAAACATTAAATCAAAAGGCCATCCAATCCAATCCAAGAGCAAAATGACAATATGGTATCTTGTTGAAGAGAAAAATGGCTCATGTGCGGCCCAACAGTACTGGGCCTTCTACTTACCTAGTGGGCTTTTATTTTTTTAATATTTTTATAAATTTTAAAAATGTTTTAAAATATATATTTTTAAAAAAATTTAACTGAAATTATACTATATATTTATATCTCAAATATATAAAATGTATATCAATATAAACTTGTGAGTCTGATTACCTTTGAAATTAAATGTTGAAAATTAAATATTTTAAAAAAAATTAATAAGATATTCTCACTTTTTTCTTAGCATTTTTATATATTCTTTTATACAATAGTAAAAAATTAAAACCCAAAAAAAAAAAAAGAAAAAAGAAAAGATGACCGCTTCCAATCCTCTGGCCTGCATGGACTTTTTCTGAAGTTGCTATTGACACAGTCCTTAAGGCAAATAAGTCACAATATTAATTAATAATTACACCGAATGCCTATCTTTAGAAATATTATATTATATTATTCTTTTTCATTTTTTTTCCCTGCCCTTGATCGCGTCATTAGTGATGGATTAATTTTAACTTACTAATACTGAAAATAATTTAAAATTATAAAATTACGCATTTTAATTGCAACTAAAATTTAATTAATTTGAATACTATTTATTCATGCATGTACGAGATATTAGTTTTCAATTATTTGCCCTTTTAACGTGTATTATTTTTGTATATATATATATATATATGATAGCCATATGGTTCAATAGTATATCTGTCCGTATCTTAATTTATAAACCCATGAAACTTAATAGAAGCATGCACGGACGGTCCAATAATAACTCTCCCATTATATTAACCAACAGTCTCAAATTAATATAATATATGCTAATGTCCATTCTTGAAGTTAATTTCATATTTGTTGGACATTTTATAAGTATTTGATGAGGAGACATGAATATTTTATGATAGATTATATGATGTTAATCTGTTGACTAAGGTATAAACTCAGTTTTTGCTTTGGTTTTTTTTTTATTATTATTATTATTTTGTTGAATTTTTTTATTAAAACAAAGATATTTTAGTTAATATAGTTATATATAGTTGAACCGTTCCTTGATTTCTCTTGGCTTTGCTAGGTGAAAGACAAACATGAGGCGATAAATATTTCATGGAAACAGCCACAAAATTCTAGTAATCTACCACTACCGCCACCATTTGATTGGATCATGCCTAAACTCTATGTCTGTAAATGGTCAAAAAATACCTTATTATATACATAATTATTCACGGTGGATTTACATTTGAAAAATAAATCAATTTTTTTCAAAAAATTGGTCTATTTTGCCCATTGATTATTTGATATTTATTTATAAGTAAATATTTTTAAACGCATTACTATTTGCTTAATTAGTAATTTCATTTAATAATAAAGATGAAACTGTTTAAAAATAATAAATAAATATTAAAATTTTTCATATTACTAATATATCTTTTTTTAATAAAATACTCACAAAAATATCAATTTAATTTTACAAAATATTATTTATGAGGATTTTATTTTTTAACTTATTGATTAGAATTTAATTATCAAAGTCACATTATAATGTTTAAAAATTTACAATTTATTTATAGATTTTGTAGTTCCAAAATATTTAATTAAAATAAATTTAATATAATAATACGTAAAAATTTACAAAAAACACATTTTATTGGAATCTCAATCCTCAAAGCACCCAAGTAGCAAACGACCTAATCCTTTGTAGAATTTTAGTTAATACCAAGTCCACCATTATACTTGTCACATGATGGAGCGGTTTAACAAACACTTCCTACAAACTTACACAAAACACAATTTTCTGTCGATATATAAAAAACGCCTCAATAACCCAAAGATTCTCACTCAATTGAATGAATATTTTTATCTTCAACGATGGGAAATTATATGACAATCCAATCATCATCAAATAAAACTGCCGGAAAAGTAATTCTATCTGACGGCACAATTCAAGAATTCGATCAACCCTTAACCGTGGCAGAGCTAATGCTAGAGTACCCTCAACAAGTGGTGGTCGAGTTCTGCTCACGATTGTCTGAAAAGAGGCCAACTCCATTGCCAGCCGACAAGAAGCTAGAGAAAGAAAAGGTTTATCTAATGCTGCCTATCAAGAGAGGAAAGCCCGCTTCTTTATCTTCAGAGGAAGCAAAAAATGTTCTCCTTACAGCCACCTCTGTTTTAAGATCAAAGTCTATGTTTTCTTCTTCTAAGTTTCTTCCTCTTTTTGCTAGGATTTGCGCTGTATCTGCAGGGATTGAAAAACCCACCACCAGGTTTGTTTTGGAAAAGAAGAAGCCAGCAATGGATGCCTATGATGAGTTGTCGGAAATGTTGCCGGAGATTTTGGAGGATAGACCGGAGTATTTGAGCAGGCAGCTTTCTGGGAAAGGATGGAAGCCTAGCTTGGACACAATTAAAGAGAAGAATGTAGAGAAAAAGATACCTCATTGGTTGTTTAATTTCCAAGCTTAATTAATTAGTATATGTTATATTGCCAATCGTTTGCAATTAGAGGAAGAAATGCTGAGATAATATTAATGCATGTTAATTTATTAGGTCTATTTGCTAAACGGTATTAGCTGCTTGGATAATTAAGAAGCTATAAACATGTTTAGACTAATAATTAATTATTCATATTTTCTTTTTATTTTGTTGTGCATCATGAACTCAATATCGTGTTTGAATTATACAATGAAGACTGGAGAGTCGTTTCCTGTAACTTAATCGTATTATTTCACTACATTACTTTTCTCTATATTTAAATATTTAATTAATTTTATTATCAAAATGTGAATACTTGATTGCATTATAAGATAAACACATAACTAACTTGAGATTGCTGCAACACCAACATATGCATACATTTAAGAACACATTCTGAACAGAAGTTGGACTTGAAAACAGAAAGAACACACAATTACTATGTCATTAGTTATACACATTATTATTTAATTATTTAATTGTTAGTAGTTAGGCTGTTATGGGGTTAGGTTTTCCACTTATGTTGAAAATCCTTCTATATTATAGTACTTTATTTATTATGTTATTCAACAGATTGAGTTTGAGTGAGGAATTAGGCAAAGTTGATAATCTAATTCATATATATATATATATATATATATATATATATTATGATGGCGCACACAACTAAATTCTTAATTAATCTGTTAGCATTCCATATATTAGGGATTCTACAGCGCACAAGGGATGCATAACGTTTTCTTTTTGATTTATATGAATAATTAAATGAAACATAATAATGTTATTTCTTAAGCTTTTAGATATCAACATAATTTACATTAACATTCACATATTATTTTTTTAATGCAGTAGAAAACATCAGCCTTAAAAACTAGACACAGTAATATCCTATGGAAAGAAACTCCAATTTGGCCATCTTATTGATTACTTATAACCTTTTTTTTGCTACTATATCTTTAATATATATACATATGGTAAAATATAGATAATTTTAGCCATTGATTTATTTAATTATCATGTCTAGCTTGGTTATAGCTAGCTAGGCCCATGCTAAATGCTTTGCAGTATAAAAAAATTAAAAAAAAAAGCTATTACAAAAATCTTAGTTTTTTTTAAATGATACAAAAGATAATTAATAATTTTTTAAAGAAAAAAAATAAATCGAAAATTAAGAATAAGATATCATAAATAAAAAATGAATAATAAGATATTATCAATGGAGTTTAAATAAGTAAAATATTATTTCTCTTACTGCCGCCGACGTATGACTTAACATCTTTTCTAAATTTTTATATTATTTTTATAATAAATAATATGGATAATAAAATTTGGTAAATTTATTCATTTTTTTCTAAAATATTAGCATATATATGAACTGATTTAAAAATATATTAAATGAGAGTTTTTCACTAAAAAAAATCATAGTTCGACTATTAAAAATAAAAAAATTAATATAACTCTTACCAAACATGATAAAATATAGCAATATTGATTGTAAACAATAAATCTAATTCAATAATAACATGTTAGAATTACTATTTTAATTAACTATTATATATATATCACATTATTTTTTTAATTTGACTTTTAATCAAAATTTTTGTTAAAAATTAAAATACAATAATAATTTTTAATTATTTTATATAACTACTTTATAAATTATAGAAAAAAAAAATATTTCATCAATTATAAAAAAAACTGTGTATATATATAAATAAAGAACAATATTTAAATAACTATAAAATAACAATTATAATATCAAGGACAAAATGAATAAAAATAATTATAATATTCGGGGCCAAATGAGTAAAAGGAAAGCAAAATTACTGTCTTCTCTTTTAAATTATAGAATATGAATATTATTGATTATAATATATAAGAAGTACTATAGTAATTTCATATTATATGTTATAAGAATAAAAAATATCACGGCGAGGTGATTAAGTTGAATTCACCAAAGAAATTAAAAATAAAAAACAGGAACAAGTGTAACATTCATACATTGCCTGACCTTTTCGAGTCCTCTCTCGAGGACTAATTACGCCCAACAATTGTTTACCGTTTTAGCCCATAAGCTGGAGCCTAAACGCCTGTTTAAAAAACAGGCCATAGCGACTTCTTATTTGGATTTATGAAGTGTTTTTTTATAAAAATATAATAAAAAATAAAATATTTATAAAAATAGTTTTTCCTTTCAAATTTACCAGCTTTTTTAATTTTTTTTAATTTCAGAAAAAATTCATTACAAAAATATACATCTAGTATATGTATAATATTTGAAAAGTATATAAATAGTATTGTTTTCAATTATATTTTTAAAAATAAGCATTTTTTAAAAACTGTATTATATTTTAAAAAATAAAAAAATGAAATATGATGTAGTTTTTCATTTATAAAATGGTCAATCTTTTCATGACTAATCATGGCTAATTGTTGTTTGGGATCTTTACAAAAATATCAAAAAAATAAAAAAAAAAATAAAAAAAATTATTTTTTTAAAATATTTTTATATTTATTAGAATTTATAATTTTTTTTATGAAGATTTATATAATTTATTATGAATTTATTATAAAATAACTAAAATAATTTTGATAAAATATATAAAAAATATATAAAAAAAAATAGTAGATTTACACCAAAAATTAAGGCCTAATGCCGATTAAGGAATTAAGCAGGCCATAGGGAATCAGTTAATAAATTAATTATTGATTGATCAACTAATTAATTAATGAAGGGTAAAATTAATAGGGCAGTGAAACTCTTTTTTTTTTTTTTTGTGTTTCTTTGCTCTTATTCTAAAAAAACACCTTTTTCTAATACTCAAAAAAAAAAAAAAAAAAAACTCATAGAAGTATGGCAGCAGCAGACCAAATGGATAAGAGCGAAAAATAGAAAATGGGATGTTGAAAAGTGAGGTCAGAGGATGATAATACATTCATGAAAATGTACAAAGTCTGACCAATCATAATTTTTTGGAATTATTACCCACAATAATAATTAATGGCGCTTTGTTACTATCAAACTGCCTTTCTAAACTTTAATCATTTGATCATCCTTAATTAATTACAGTTGGTACGTCTCCCAGTGCCTCTAAAAACATTGTTTTGATTAATTACTATAATTTCATCCGCTAATAACCAGCCTCCACCACTTCACTTGCCACCAGATGGGCGATGAAAAGTGCCAAAATCTCAATTAGCATCTCAATTAATATTTTAAAAAAAAAGGAGCTGCTAGTAGTTATATTATTTTTGCACATAGGCCTTGATTGATATTATTTGTAGAAGACAAGGGCATTCTGAATCTGAGCAAAGAAAATATGAGTTGTAACAGAAAAATCTTTAATAACTTTTTATTATCGCCAATAAAATTAAGTGAGGTTATTTTTTTGTATGATATCACTGATTATAGCTCATAAGTTGGCATAATATCAAATCAGCTTTCTTAATATTGATATAACTAAAGTACAATTATTAACTTTTTAATTTTCTTTAGCAAATAGTTTGTATTAACATTTGAATATTCAACTATCTATTGTTGACTTGTGAAAATCAATTCATATATATATATTTAAATTACTACAATTAATAATAATATTTGAAAAAGATAATTAAATCAATTAATTTAATATTTTATTAATTTAAAATAAAATAAAATTTAATATTACTAATATTAAATATTTGATGAATTTAATATTTATTAAATTTTATTTTATTTTTAATTATTTTTATTTTCTTATTTTGATAAATAATGAATAAACTTTATAAAATTTAAATAAATTATTTTTAATTGAATAATTAAATTTATTTATTTAATTGAAATAAATAATATATTAATTTCAAATCAATTAGTTTTAATATTAATAAATTATATTTATCTATTATTTATTTAGTTAAATATATTTAAATAGTAAGATTTATTTATTTCAATTTTTATTACAAATTGAACTGGAGGGTGATAAAATGCATCAATATATTTTTGGGAGACAAACAGTGTAATTTATTTAATTTTTTATACATTAATTTTAAGGCTGCTAGTGTCACATCAGTTTATATATGTAATACTAGCATTGTATTTTGTGTGATATCATATAAATGACATGTTAATTTATTGTTAAACTCAATAATAGAAAAAGATGAAAATTTTTTTTATTATAAAAAATATAATTTGAGAGATGATGAATATAAAAATAAAAATATAAAAGTAATAAAATTGTACTAGTATATTATTCAAAGACGATAGTGTAATTTACCGAAATTACATAAGAATTTCACTACACATTACGCTAACTTTCCTTGGAAAACTGAAAACCCCAGTACTTTAATTATGTATCACGGGAAGTTGGGAACATACTTCAAAGTTGAAACAAGTTGTAAATGATACTGCCTGGTTTCTGCTTATTTATTTATTTTATCTTATTTTTGTAAGTGCACTCACAATATAATATATATATATATATTACTTCAACCGTTTTATTTTAAATGTTATATAAAAAATATTTTTTATTTTATTTTAAATTTTAATCTTAAAAATTTTAAAAAATTAATTAAAAAATTTTAATATTACTCATATTAATTAATAAAAAAATAAATATAAAGAAAAATAATATTTAAATAAATTATAATAAAATTTTTATAAAATTTATAATAACTAATTATTTAATTAGTCTGTGTATATTATTTTTATATAATATTTAAAATAAAATGGATGACGTAAACATTATTAGCCAATCGAACCAATCGACTGCCCTCATTGAACCTATTGTATCTTTACATCCTTAATTTATTTCTTTGGAAACACTCTGTAATTTATCTCTTCTCTATATATTTGTCCAACAAATCCAAATGGCTCAAATTTTCACGATTACCTATCAGTATTACCTCCAAATATTTTACTTCCTTTTTTTTTCCCACAGTGTCTAAAATATTTTGTTTTCTTAACTATATAATAATAAACGCAACTTGTATGTAAAAATTTTAAATTGATTGTTTATTGAAATCCTATTTTAAATTTAATAAATTAGTTATTTTTCATTTTACCTCAAGGGAAAAATCAAATAAAAAAAATAAATATTTTATGAGAAATAAAGGTTGTATACTCGTGTATAAATTGCAATGGACTAAGTTGTTTGTCTTTTACGCCCATGGTCATGAGCTTCGATTTTCTAAAATTTTTGGAATATTTTGTAATAGGAAGAAACTAATTTTCTCTAATTTTTTCATCACATAATTAATTATATTTGAACATAAAAGTTCTATTAAAATTTTAAATTTTAATTTCATCGCAAGTTAATAATTTATGTATAGTCGAATTAAAAAAATATATATATATATATATATGATTTTTATTGAATAAAAAATCACTTGTTGGTCGAGTGTTATTGTGGTCGAGTTTCAAAAGTGTTGTTGTTCCATCATTTTAATTTGGTTCAATGAAAGAAACAAGTGATGTGTTATTTAATTTTCAAATGTAAATATGCAATGCAATCATTTAATTTTTACCGTCCACGAATGGGTTAAAACTCAGCAGATAATTTGTGACCTCTCTTCCAAGTCAAGCTACTTCCTATTCTATTTCAGAATTCCGTGATTTCTATTCCATTAGTTCCTTTAATCAAGTGCTATTCAGACCACAATAACTCTCTAACATCAGCCATAGCTCATTAATTATTTGAACGTTGAATCTGATCGCACCAATGACTTCTGGTTGCTAATTACACCTTAATCCACCTGATCTTTATCTACTACAATTGTAGATCTTATGCTTGCCAGCCATTACAAGAAAATTTTCTTATTAAGCAATATGAAGAAAACTCCCTGCTACCTAAAGATATTCCCTATTTATTTTTTCATATACATACCAAAAAAATAATAATTTTATTGAAGTATTATATATTTTTTATCGTTTATCTAATACAATTTTATTTAATATGAATATGAGTGTCATTAATATTTTGTTTATAAATAATTTTTTTCTTAATTAATGCAATTAACATTGCAAAATGTAAATTACTAAGACCATTGTTATTTAATATATTATGGAAAAGATTAACTAGTGTCATATTGACATCTTTTAAACAGTAATAAATACTGTTTTTTTATTAGAATATTTTTTATTTTTATTAAAATTTATGCAATAATTTTAAAATGTGTGTAATTTTCTTATTAATCATCTTGAAAAAATTTGATTATAATAAATTTAAATTAAAATAACACATATTTTAATAAAATTAAAATATTTATTATTATTTAAAGAGTGTCAATATGACACTCGTAATTCTAATATTATTAAGCAAAAAAATAAAAAAAAAATATAGTTAGTTTCTGACAACTATTCAGGATTTATTAAGAAATTAAATGAATTTATTATATTTTAAAATAAGCAAATTAAATTTTATTTGAAAATATTAGATGGTTAAAACTAAAAAAAATTATAACTAAATATATATAGAAAAAAAATAAAACTATTAGAGACATTTTATTATGCTCTGATCTATAAAAATTATCTACTATTTTATTTTAAAATATCTTAAAATACTTATATATTTTTATTTATAGTATATATTTAAAATTTCTTTTCTTATTTCATTCTTCAATAAATTCATACTTTAAATAAAAAGTTAAATGATAATTAGTATTATTTTCTCCATCTTAAATAAAAAACTTATTTTTTTGTTCATCATAAATTACAGCTAACTTATTATTTTAATAAGTTAGCTAACATGTTAAATATATATAATATATTTATTTAATATTATTTATTACATATATTCTATAAGAATATAATAAATATATATATATATATTTATATTTATATTTATAATGATAATAATTATTTTTTTAATTTTTATAAAATAAAAAGTGAATTTATTAATATGGGATAGAGAAAATAATTATTATATTAATAAGAATAAAAAATATATATTATTAATATATTAATTATATATATATTTTTTAATTTATAAAGCAGGAAAGTGACGATCTTTATAAAAAAAAAACATACATTAGTTATTTAGTCAACTGGGTGTTGTAACCTCCTACTGATCAAGTGAAGTGATCACCAAATCAGCCTTGTTTGCGGACGAAACACGCCACCTGTTAGTTCATAACCCCGCTGAGCCATAGGGAGAGTCACTCTGTTCAAAACGACAGGTAATGTAATCAACTCAAAAAGTAAATAATAAGAAAAACATAAATTAATTAAATTAATTAAATGAGTAAAAAATAATAATAAATTAATTACAGTTTTATTCAAATTTTATTTTTTATTTAATTTATTTTACAATTAATTAAATAATTTAATTTGCAGCACCGTATTAATATTCCATTATTTTTCATGTTACCATGATCATATGATGGATCAATTTTTCTATTGGTATTAATTAGTCTTGTTTTCTATACCATAGATTATTCATAATAAAAATTTATTATCTAATTTCTAGAAATAAATCCAAATCAATAAATTGGGGGGCAACGCTGATTGCATCTCTTTAGTTCTCTTCATGTAAAAGCTAGCTAAAGATACCAACTTGTTATCTAATCATAAAAGTTGTTATCTTACATCATCACTGCCGTTTTTGCACAAACATTGTCGCTTGGCCCTATATATACTACAACTTCACCACTCCTCCGAGCCTTCATCCTCAGAGAAATTATAACATTTCACCATTGCCTTCCAAGAAAAAATGGCTTCCACTTCCACACCCTTCATTATTTTGCTGTTTGTCACCGTGGGTATTTATTGGCAAACCAGCACCGCCCTAGAGCCGTTTGCTTGCGACCCAAGAAATGAAACGACAAGAAACTTGCCTTTTTGCCAAGTGAAATTGCCGATTCAGGATAGAGTTAAGGACCTTATTGGAAGATTAACATTGTCAGAAAAAGTCCGCTTGCTAGTTGACAATGCAGCTGCAGTTTCTCGGCTTGGAATTAAAGGGTATGAATGGTGGTCTGAAGCTCTTCATGGCGTTTCAAATGTAGGTCCAGGGACTAAGTTCGGAGGCTCCTTTCCTGGGGCCACTAGCTTTCCTCAAGTCATCACCACCGCCGCTTCTTTCAATGCTACTCTATGGGAGGCTATTGGACGGGTAAGAGTTATTTTTTTATTCATTTATATATGTTATACATAATATCTAAATTACAAAATACTATATATTTAACCAAGTAATTAAAGTTAATATGGTGGATTAAATTAAGCAATAAATTATAGCAAGGAAACTTTCTGATGTTTTTTTCTTTTTGTTATGATGTGATATTACTTTATTTTTGAACAGTTTAATTTGTTAGATTATACCCTGTTTAAGTTTGGTCATGTTAACCGCACCATGTTTTTTTTTAGCATAAACGCACCATGTTTGCTCCCACCTGAGTGTCTTTGTTTATGTATGACTTTCTCTTGCTATTTCTTCATTGTTGGGTCATTCAACTAATGAAGGGACCAATCAATCTTATCTATTCTTATAATATATATATTCACTATTTCTATTGGTAAATTCTTAAAATACCCAGTTGCAAAATAAATTAAGCCCTCCTTTTGTATTAATTTTAAAAATAATAATAATAATAAATTTAGATTTTAAATAACAATTTATCTTCGTCTTCTATTAAAGTAACTTAAGAATTTAATTTTTTTGTTAGAATTAAATTTAAAAAAATGTTGTATAATTCACTTAAAAAAATGCCAACTACAATTATTATCATCCAGAAAAATTATGCACAATAAATTATACAACTTAAAGAAATATTACTCTTACTAAAGTCAGTATTGACTATTGGGCTGCAACTTTTTAGTATTATTTATTTATTGGCATTGGATGACAACAAACTACAAAGCCACATTATCTGTATCTCGCTTTAAAAGCACTAAAGTTTTCACTTTTTAGAAAAATGATAAAGAATAAACAAGTTTTGATTTTGTTCACTCTAATATTATATCTTGGAGTATATTAACTTTATTCCAATGTATATATGTAGACAAAGAGACATGATTAATTGAAATCCTAACAATTTTTTTTTTTTTTTGAAAAATAGCGGCAAGTTGTGCATTATATATATATATATATTATAATTTACAATTTAATAATATATACGGTGAAAATAAAAAAAAATAGAGAGTAGTGTAGAGATGCTAAGGTGGGGCCAATGGGCAGGTAGTGTCAGACGAAGCAAGGGCGATGTACAATGAAGGGGTGGCTGGACTCACGTACTGGAGCCCAAATGTGAATATATTCAGAGATCCAAGGTGGGGCCGAGGACAGGAGACTCCCGGTGAAGATCCTTTGGTTGTGGGTAAATATGCCGCTAGCTACGTTAGGGGCTTACAGGGAAACGACGGTGACCGGTTGAAGGTTGCTGCTTGTTGTAAGCATTTCACTGCCTATGATCTCGACAATTGGAATGGAGTGGATCGCTTCCACTTTAATGCTAAGGTACTTTAATTATTAATTATTTTATTTTATTTTATTTTTTTAATAGATTAGAATCCTCCTCTGCTTTTAGTTTTTTCTTTTTATCAATTTACACGTGAATGTGTTTACTTGGTTTCTGGTCACTGATAGGTTAAATTGGTTTATCTACTTCCTACATCAATGTCGTGGGAATTTGGGTCATCCACAGGATTTAATATAGATAGCTATTGTATAATGAAATCACCACATTGTCTTTTGTCTACGTACAGCAAGGGAAAATTATTATAATTATTATTTAATTTAAAAACTAATACTGAAAACAAACAGAACAAATCAAATTTCTTGCATACATTAAAATAAAAAAGATTTAAGGGGTTCATCCTTGATAAATTAGGCTAGAGATAATTAGTATTTTTTAAAAAAAATCATATTATGAAATCACACTGTCAGTAATTAAAATTGATGAACTGGCCCATTGCCATTTTGCCATGGTTGCGGAACAGGTAAGTAAGCAGGACATAGAAGACACATTTGACGTGCCATTCAGAATGTGTGTGAAGGAAGGAAAGGTAGCAAGTGTGATGTGCTCTTATAATCAAGTTAATGGTATCCCCACTTGTGCTGATCCCAATTTGCTACTAAAAACAGTACGAACTCAATGGGGCCTCAACGGGTGAGAAATAATTCTGAACCATTTAAGATTGCCATCTAGACTTTTGATTTGTAACAATATAACCAAAATGCCATATTGGTTTCATCCATAGGTATATTGTTTCAGACTGTGATTCTGTTGGAGTTTATTATGATAAGCAACATTATACATCTACTCCTGAAGAGGCTGCTGCTGATGCAATTAAAGCAGGTCTAGATTTGGATTGTGGTCCATTTCTTGCTATACATACTGAGGATGCAGTTAAAAACGGCCTCATAAACGAAGCTGATCATGTAAATGGTGCTTTGTTTAATACTTTAACGGTCCAGATGAGGCTTGGGATGTTTGATGGTGAACCATCGTCCCACCCTTATGGTACCTTGGGTCCAAAAGACGTTTGCACCTCGGCTCACCAAGAACTAGCCCTGGAAGCAGCTAGACAAGGCATTGTTCTTTTGAAAAATCAACATGGCCCTTCATTGCCTTTGTCTATTCGCCGTCATCGCACAATTGCTGTCATTGGGCCTAATTCTAATGTCACTGTTACTATGATTGGAAATTATGCGGGTATAGTTTGAAATTTAGATCTTTTTATTTTTTTAATTTTGGGATTTTTACAAAAAATATAAGAAAAAAATAAAAATAAAAATTCAATTTACAATATTTTTTAAAATATTTTTAGGTTTAAAAGAATTTTTTATTTTTTTATAAAAATAGTTTATTATGAATTTATAAATTTGTATAATTTATTATGAGTTTAGTGTAAAATGATTAAAATATTTCAGTAACAATGAAAAAATTTTATAAAAAAATGGCAGGGGATATAATTTTTCCAATTTTTTTATCAATTAAACTTGAAGGATCGTCAAGAAAACTGGGAATGACAAATTTTGTTGCTTTGGCCTCATAATTAGGTGTTGCTTGTGGATATGCGACGCCTTTGCTAGGAATAGGGAGTTATGCGAGGACAATTTATCAACAGGGTTGTGCAGATGTGGACTGTGTTAGTGACCAGCTATTTGGTGGAGCAATTGGAGCTGCAAGTCAAGCAGATGCAACAGTTCTAGTTATGGGTCTTGACCAATCCATAGAAGCAGAGTTCAGAGACAGGGCTGATCTACTTCTTCCAGGACGCCAACAAGAGCTTGTATCCAAGATTGCTTCAGCTTCTAAAGGACCAACCATTTTGATCTTGATGTCTGGTGGCCCAATTGACGTGTCTTTTGCTAAGAATGACCCAAAAATCTCTGCCATCTTATGGGCTGGTTATCCAGGCCAAGCCGGTGGAGCTGCCATTGCTGATATTTTATTTGGAAAAACTAACCCAGGTTTGTTACATAGCATATACTCAATTCCAGAGCTATTGACACGACGTCACTTATCTACTTTTTTTTTCAGGAGGAAAGCTGCCTATGACATGGTACCCACAAGATTATATTACAAATCTACCAATGACAGAAATGGGAATGAGATCAAGCCAATCAAAGGGTTATCCTGGCAGAACTTATAGATTCTACGAAGGTAAAGTGGTCTACCCATTTGGGTATGGACTGAGCTACACAAATTTTGTTCACAACATAGCTAGGGCACCCACGATGGTTTCAGTACCCCTTGACGGCCACCGTCATGGCTACGGCAACACAACCATTTCAGGTAAGGCAATTAGAGTCACACATGCAAGATGTAACAGGCTCTCATTAGGAATTCAAGTAGATGTGAAAAATGTTGGATCCAAGGATGGAACTCACACGCTACTAGTTTACTCTACTCCACCAGCAGGACGTTGGGCTCCGCATAAGCAATTGGTAGCCTTCAAGAAAGTACATGTGGTAGCAGGAACACAACAAAGAGTAGGAATTAATATACATGTGTGCAAGTATCTTAGCGTTGTGGATAGATCTGGAATTCGAAGAATTCCAATTGGTCAGCATAATCTTCACATTGGTGATATTAAGCACTCGGTATCACTTCAAGGCACAGTTCTTGGTGTTATCAAGTCTTGATTTCATTTTTTTTCGTTAGTCCAAATTCTTTACTACATATACGCAAACATACTTCCATTTTTATGTATCTGTATCAAATAAGAGTTCTATACTGTATTGCCCTATTGTTTTAAGAATTGAGCACAAGTTGTGCTGGCATAAAAATCTAATCTGATTTGTGGTTTTCAAAAGGAGAGGAGATACAAATATGCCTTTCAACTTATTACACAGGCATAATTTAGTTCTTTTTATTTTTTTTGGGGCTCAAATAAGCTTAAATTTTTTTAAAATCAACTTTTTAAGCCCCTCAATTATCGCTAAAATTAATGACGTTATATTATGGGACAAAATATAAATATGCTCCTAAACTTATTGCTTGGGTGCCATTTGGTCCTCTCTTTTTTTGTGCTCATATTTTTTTGGCTCAATTATGCATAAATTTTTACAAAAATAACTATTTTAACCCTTAGGCAAATAAAAACTTTAATATCATTAAATTTAGAGAATATATGGATCCCACCTGAAATAAAAAAAAATTATTTTTACATAAAATAATTAAATATTATTAGAAAAAAAAATCATAGTATCTTATTACAAAAAAATTATATATTTATTCATAATTATAAAATTTTATTTGAACTTTTTATAAATATATGATTGTATTAAAGGTTTGAAAAAAAAAAATAACATATGAGATTTTTATTTCTTCTCCTTTTACTAAGGAAATTTCAAAATTTTCACCGTAGTCAACTTCCACAGAACTCAAGCCATCTCTTCAAAATTTTAGAATCCACGTATTAAATCCTTAGCAGACATAAAGTGAGCAAAAGAAGATTTAAATGAAATATCATCGGTCATATATATTTTATATTTCTTTATCGATGCTGTTAACCTCACCGTCAATGATGACTGTTGGCTTGTAAGTTGGCAGGAGCATAGTTTTTTTGGATAAATAATTTGAGTTTTACCACCTAAAATAGAGGAGATATAATTGCTCGTGGATTCTATACGGTGACTAGAGCTATAAAAAACTATGATCTCTCTACCCAATATCACTATTTCTCTCCTATTCATTTTCTACAAACAAATTTGAACAAGAAATAAATTTCTTTCACAACTGTATAACATATTTATTTTTATATTTTACTTTTCTTTTTAAATTCAAAAATATAAATAGTGAAAAATATATAAAAAATTTTTGTCTTTGTTATATATATGTTCAAGAATTTAACTAACAACACGAGATAAGAGCTAAATTACTGTTATTTAGGTATATTTAAGCAAAAAAAAATATCAATTTATATCAAAATAGTTATTTT
The DNA here is from genome assembly GCA_947685225.1 of Garcia nutans. Lineage (NCBI taxonomy): Eukaryota > Viridiplantae > Streptophyta > Magnoliopsida > Malpighiales > Euphorbiaceae > Garcia > Garcia nutans. The sequence goes on along the minus strand of CANTUV010000010.1, from coordinate 8,956,714 downwards.
TAAAAAAAATTAATCATAATTGGGCCTAAAAAATAAGGGCCAAATTATAGTTGCGCTATAAGTTTAGGTATATATATATATACATTCTCCCTATAATATAATGACATTAAAATTTTCATTAAGTGATGAATTTAGAAAGTTAATTTTTAAAAAATTTAGGCTTATTTGAGAAAAAAAAAGGCTTAGTTATATATGTAATATATGTTGGAGGGCATATATGTACCTCTCCCTTTCAAAATTACTATCCATTTTTTATTTTTATTCCTGGAAAATGTAAGTCTAAAGTTGTTCAGATTTTAATGGTCACATTCTTTTTAGGAACAAACACATTATTGATTTTGAGGTTTTTTTTTTTTTTTTTTTTTGAAAATGGATTTTGAGGTTTTAAATCTGAAAAAAACAAAATTTTAAAATGTCAAATCGGAGATTGTTCTGCGTATAAGAAGTTAAGAATCATCCTAATGTTTGTGTAACTAGCAACAAAACAGAACATGATTTAGAGAGATGCAACAAAGACAATTAATTCACCACATTGGTTTTGTTCATGTAGGCCGTTTTAGAATTGGTTGGATCAGTATATTGAGCCGGATGGAGAGACATATTTGGGCTTCTCGTATCCAAGGTTGTTATTGCCCATAGCGCTCCATCTTGGTCTTAATGTCTGCCAGTGTCAGTCCTATTGATGCACTTCATTTTATGGGAAGTTTATAAAAATAACTGAAAAATATAAAAAAAAATTATGAAAATATTGTGTAAATAAAAAATTTATATAAAAAAAGATAAATATGCTATATTTTTAGTATACTTGAGTAAATTTTTAGCATATGTAGTAAAAACGTAAAAAAAATTATTTTTGTGAACTAAAAATGAAATTTGGAAAAAAAAAAAAAGAGTATTCCATGTAATTTTCTCTTATTTTATTTTTTCATTTGATAAATTTAATTTTAATTTATCAAATAGTCAAATGGAGAAATTCTTGGATTAATTCACGCCCCAACCGTGCTTAAGTTTTTTTTTTTATGTAAACCTAAAATTGCACCCCACACTCCATCCTATGAATTTAAAAACTATTTTTTAGATACTAATTCCTAAAAGAGAAACAAATTCCTTTGCCGATCAAGCTAATTAGGTTAATTTAACTTCAAATTCAAATGCCCTATCTCACAACTTCAAAAAATATTTTGAATCAAAAACTCATTTCATCCAAAAATTGATACCATCTTATGGATCAAATAAAAAATTTTCAAAGTCCAACCTACAAGCTCATTAATGGGAGAATGGATTTGCAAAATTCCAAATCACACAGTCATGAACCCAACAATTACTAATAACTGGTTACGAATAACCATCAAACTATTTCCTTTTTCTTTTTCCTTCCCCTTAGCTTTAATATTTTATTACGAACAGTTTCTCCTACAGTACTATGCATATTCACATTCAATCAAACAAGTCCTTCAAAATTTGTAAATTTTGGCTGAGAGATTATAGAAGAGTTAAAATACTGGAAATTTTAAGCACTTATCTGCAACGTCAATCGCCATGTCCACAGATAAGCCGATCGTTTGGTAATGGATATATATTAACTGCAGTACTCTCACTTAGTTATATAAGTGATAGGTGATTCTTTATGTCGCCGAAGGAAACAAAAAACACTTAATTCAACTGTTAAATTCCCCATATGTAATTATTATCATTTAGTTATATATGTATAGGCCGCGTTTGCTTTAATATTTTTCGTTGTTGTAATTAAAGAGCCGCGTAGTGTCATGTGGTGTGCAGAAGTTCGTTTGTCTAAGGATTGGCTCGATTGAGACATTACATAGCTATAACGATTAACCCATGCAAATTTATGATAGGTTTATGCTCCGACACCTCAGACTCCTTGATGCCTCTGTCAGCCTATTTTCTTTATTACCTATAATTACTGCTTTGTTCTTTCTTCGTTTATGCCAATTGGCCCCCTCTAATTATTGTTTTCAGACCTCACATCTTAAATTTTTTTTTTTTCAAAATAAAATTATTAACGTGTTAAATTGTTACAATACCAGCGAAGATTTTCATTTGCCTACCAAAAGCAGTCAAATATGGATCCATTGCTAAAGAAGAATTATTGTTGCTCATGTATGGTCCCAAATAGTTAAAAAATAATAATCACACCTTGGCCCTGTCAACTACGAATCTTGTAGGTTTGAGGACCCGGCCTTCATATTCAAATTACTTCACCAAATAATATAGATATTTGATAATATCATTAATATTGCTGTTGAGCATAGTTTTCACATTAATAATTTATAAGTGAAGTGTTAGGTATATATATGATATGCTCTATCTCTAATTTATTATGTAATAATTAAACACATTTTATTTTAATTAATATATAACATTTATATTTTAAGATCATATTTAATTTTGTTAGTATGATGTTGCATTGATTAAATTTTAAGACTTATCATTAAGATGAGATCTTGATAATGAAAGTTAAGTCTTTTATAATTTAATCTAAAATTATTATTGATAATAAAATCATTAAATATGGCTTTAATGGTCTAATTAGATCAATATTTATGTGATGATCTCTATAAGATAGAGATTAGTTATTCTCATTAACTAAATCACATATATAAATGGTGCATATGGAGATATGACCATTAAACCGATTCAATAGAGAATTTCTAACGGTTAAAATTACCAATAAACTGTCAATGAGATATTCTTTTAAATAATATAATATAATAATTTCTTTTGACCTAAGATTATCATGGTAATTGACAAGTTATTTATCATACTTTGACACTGAACACCTATTGTGTTAGAGTAATAGTTGAAAGGATATTGGATATAATTAAATAACTGTAGAATTAGTGATTGATCAAGATTGAATTTATCAACTCTTGGTAATGAGTTTAAGCTATATGTTGTCATTAATTATAAATAACTTATTTAAGACCTTGGCCAAGACAAATGAATGAAGAAGAAAGAATTTTCTTAAGTCATTCACTTATTCTTTATAATTTACAAATATAGTTGGTAACCTATAGTATTTGACAGATTAACCATGTCTTAGAATTGATCCGAATCTATAATAACAGAAGAAAATATTATATTATTCGTTTAGAGGTTATTGATAATAATTATTTATTTTATGATATTTGGTCATTAAAGAGTGTTGCTAGACGCCAACCTTGATTAGTAAATTGATTTGACTAATTTACTACTAATTTAATATTGAACCTATAGGATCGCACACTAATGAGCGTTCTGGACTTTGTTAATAGATTAATTATATTATTATTTAATAATTAAATTAAAAATTTTAATTATTTAAATAAATAATATTTTTAGTCTAAATAAAATATTATTATATTTTCTGCTAGCACCGATAATATAATTAATATGATAAGTGGCAAATTAAAATTTTTATTTAGAATAAAAAATTAATTAATTAATATTTTGTGGATAAATTTATTATATATATTAAATTATTATTTATATATTTTGATATATAAATATTTAAAACTAAAATATATATAATAAAATAATAAATATTATTTATATTAAATTATTATTTATGTGATAAATAATTTAAATTTAAAATAAAAAAATATTATAAAATGATATAAGTGCTTGATGCATTAATATTAATGCTCCAAGCATTAACATTAATGTAAGCATTAACATTAATGCACCATATATTAAGCATTAACATTAATGCACCAAGCATTAACATTTAAGTGGAATAATGTCATATGACACTTAAGAGTTGTAAATAGTTACAACTCAATATCTATAAATAGACTTATAATCAAGGCATTCGAAATAATTTAAGAGAGAAAAATTTTTACAAACTTTAGAAAGAAATTTTTTTATAAGTTTAAGAGAGAAATAATTTTAGAGAAATAAGCTAGAAAATTAAGAAATGTCTTAATCTTATAATAAATATTTTTCATAAGAGAGAGTTAGAAGGTTAAGAAAGTTTTAATCTTATAAATATTTATCCAATTTTAAAGCTAATGTTTTAATAAAAATTTTAGCTTAAAATTTTAATTTGATTACAAATTTTATTTATCAAAGAGTTGATAGTAAAGCTCAGTCTCGGTGTGGATATACATAGAGATTTTGTACAATCGATGTTTTAATATCAAAAGTACAATTATAGGTAATTTTAAATAAAAATTTTAAACGCAAACAGATCTATTCTGGATTATTCTGGACTTTCACTGCGTGTTATGAATACTGAATATTCCTACAGTAGTATCAGAGCTATAGATTTTTGCGTTTAAATAATATTAAAAAGTTTAAATATAATTCTTATTATTGGTAAAAATATATTTTGTTTAGATATTCTCTAAAATTTTATTTTATTGTGAATAAAATAAAATAAAATATTAATATAATATTATTTTATTAAGAATAAAATAATAATTAAAAGATAATTTTGAAATAAATATTTAACATGAGATGTTACATATGTATATATATATTTTTATGACTTATATCATTTATTAAATAATTTTTTTAATTGTAAAACGTTTATCATTAAATAAAAAATATATATTTATACTACCAATAATAAAGATCATATTAAACCCAGTAAAATAAAGTTGTCTCATACACCATCTCCTATGATCTTGGATTATTGGTCTCTTAGATTATTGAAATTAAATAATTTTAGTATAATAGTTATGCATAATTATTTAATTTTCAAAAAAGTATAATAAATATATGCTATTATGAATATTATTTATTTTAATAAATCCTATTTATATGTGATATAAGAATTTATTTATTTATATATATATATAATTGGTTAAAATAAATAATTAATATATATTGAATTTTGTTTAGTTGTTACATACTTATATTATATGTTATATGTGATATAAATTAATATTATATATTACATGTGATAAAAATTAATTTAAAAGTAATTATATGTAGACAACTTAAACTAAAATTCATATATTATGAGTGATTTGATCATCACATTATTATTTAAAAATTGAGTTCTCAAATAATAAAATATAAGATATTTTGTTATATAGTTTTTCATCAAAATAAATATTTTATTTATCAATATTTATAAATAGCGACCTGATAACCAGGAGACTTATAGTTTAAAAATAAAATAAAATTATTTATTGTATAAAATACATATATGAAAATAATTATTCAAAATTGTACTATACGTCTGGATTACCTGAGGGAGTATAAAATTTATTTAATTCTTTGTTATTATTTAATGGATGAAATCAACTATACCAATAGGAACGACCTGACAATCAGGAAACTATTGAACCTAGAACTATTTAAGAAAATTACATAGTGATGTAACTGGTAAAAAAAAATATCTACCTTTAAAAATTTTGTATGAGAAACGGCTTGACTACCAAGGAGCTCATTCATATTATTAAAGATTTTCTTCATTTCACTAAATAGAAATACAAATTTCTTAACCTATAATAAGAATATATAGTTTGATTTAGTGAAAATATCATTTTTTTTATAATATAAATAAAAAAAATGTGTTCTTATATTATTGTATTTTCTTATGAATTATAAAATTCTCAGTATGTCTATTGTATCACTGCGAGCCATATTTGATGCTAGCAAGCTGGTTGAACCAAAATTTCAATGATTGGTACTGAAATTTGAGAATTGTTCTTACGCACGAAAAACTTATAAATACGATTGATAAACCTATTAAAGAATCATCAAAAGATGATGTTGAAGCTACTAAAAATTACCAGAAATACTTGGAAGAATGTCTTACTGCTAAATGCATCATTCTTGTTTTTATAAGTTCAGAACTCCAGAGGAAACATCATAATATGGATCCATCTGCAATCATTGAACATCTTAAGAAGATGTATGACACTAAAAGCAGGATAGCAAGATACCAACTGTCTAAAATATAGTTTGGATCTAAATTGACTGTTAACACTTCATTGGGATCCCATATTCTAAAAATGATTGATCTTATTGAAGAACTTGAGAAATTAGGATGCAAACTGGGCAAAGAGCTCTCTCAATATTTGATCTTGTAGTCATTACCTGAGTTCTTTTCATAATTTATTATTAATTTCAGCATGAATAAATTGAATTGTGATCTTCATGAGATGCTTAATATGCTGATTGATTATCAAAATCAACTTGTATCTGAAAAGAATAAAGGAACAGTTATGTTGGTTGGCAGCTCTTCTAAAAGGAAGGATAAAGGTAAAAATAAATAATAAAAAATATTGTGTCTAAGGGCGGTATAACCAAACCCAAATGCAGAGTAGACAAAGCTAACCAATCAAATGCTGAGTGTTTCTTCTATAAGAAGAAAGGACATCGGAAGAGAAATTATAAGGAGTATCTTGCATATCTTAAGGAAAAGAAACAAGATAAAACTTTTATAAAATATATTTTCATGATTTTTTAACTGTTACTGATTTTTCACTATGGATATTAGACTGGCAGTAGTTTTAACATCTGCAATATGTTTCAGGGATTACAAATAAGCAGAAGGTTAAAGAAATGAGAAGTCAATCTTTAAGTTGGGAATGGTGCAAAAGTTGTACCTCTAGCTGTAAGAACAATTATTCTAATAATACCTGCAGACAAAGTACTTTTGTTGGAAGACTGTTTTTATGTTCCTAAGTTTGTTTCAAATATAATATCAATTTTAATATTAAATAAACGTGGTTTTCATTTTGTTCTAGATAATAATATTTGCTCTATTTATTGTAGTGATATTTTCTATGCAAATGGTTATATCCAATATGGTATTTATATATTACCTAATATGATTGTTAAATCAATTATGCATATTTCTAATCTTAAGAGAAAAATAGATGATCAAGGAAATCACATATACCTTTGATGTTGCAGACTTGCTCATATTGGAGAGAAAAAAATTCAAAAGTTGCACAAAGAAGGTTACCTTGACAAGTATGATTAAGAATCATATCTAACTTGTGAATCTTGTCTCAAAGAAAAAATGACTAATCTCTATTTATTGAAAGTGGAGAAAGAGCATCAAAATTATTGGGTCTAATTCGCACATATATATGTGGACCAATGAAAATTCATGCCAACGAAGAATATTCTTATTTTATCACATTTACTGATGATATGTCAAGATATGAATTTGTGTATCTTATGAAACATAAGTCTGAGTCTTTTAAAATATTCAAAAGATTCCGTAGTAAAATTGAAAAACAGACGGGTAAAAGTATAAAAATACTAAGGTCTAATAAATGTAGAGAATATCTTAGTGATGATTTTATTGGATATCTCAAAGAGAATGTGATTCTCTTACATTGGACTTCTCTAGGAATACCAAAACATAATGGTGTGTCCAAAAGAAGGAATCGAGCCTTATTAGATATGGTGAAATCTATGATGAGGCTCATTGATATTCCAATAAACTTATAGGGATATGCTTTGGAGACAACATCATACTTACTAAATAAAGTTTCTACTAAATCGGTCTCTACAACCCAATATGAGATATAGAAAGGACGTAAACCAAGTCTTAAACATATTAAAATTTGGGGTTATCCAGTTTATGTTAAAAAGTAAAAATAGATAAACTTGATTCAAGATCTGATAAAAGTAGATTCATCGGATATCCTAAAGAAACAATTGGATATTATTTCTATCACCCTTCTGACTATATAGTGTTTGAGGCTAGAAGTGCAACCTTTTTGGAAAGGAAATTTCTTTCAGACGGAAGTCATGGTGAGAGAATTGAACTTGATGAAATTGAAGACAATGATGAATCAACACTATATCAAGAACATGAAATACAAGATGAGCAACCTTTACTAGATGTTTTAAAGTTGACAAAGAAATTACCAACTTCGATAATTGATGTTCAAGAAGTAATTATAGGTCAAGAGCAAATTAATAAATTTGTTCCACTTATAATTGAACAATAACCAAGTTTAGTACAAAATGATCCAATTGTACATGTACCTCTTAGAAGGTCTTCTCGTCAACATCATGAACCAAAAAGATTAAATCTAATGATAAACAATGATGATTCGAATGAGGTTAATCATAATGATGATAATCCTAAGACCTATGAAGAGGCTATTCAAAGTTCTGACCGAGAAAAATGGCAAAAAGCCATGGAATCCAAGATAGAATCCATGAAGACAAATAAAGTATGGACTTTGGTTAATGCTTCAGAGGATATAAAACCTATTGGTTATAAATGGATTTATAAGAGAAAGATTGGAGCAGACAGTAAGGTAGAGAAATCATTGCCACATGAGAATATTTCTCATCATAGTCAATTCCTTCTTTTTAACAATATCCTTTGGCAACAAATCCATTCGGATTCTACTTGCTATTGCAGCTTACTGTGATTATGAAATATGACAGATGGATGTGAAAATAACATTTCTTAATGGTGAGCTAGAAGAGGATGTGTATATTACACAGCCTCAAGGGTTTATATTCCAGTATGATAATAATAAGGTTTGTAAGCTACAAAGATCTATTTATGGACTCAAGCAAGCCTCAAGGAGTTGAAATATTCACCTTAACAAGATAATTAAAAAGTTTAATTTTGTTAGATGCGAAGAAGACCCTTGTGCGTACAAAAAGGCTAGTGGGAGCACAATTATTTTTTTGGTATTATATGTTGATGATATTTTGATCATTGGAAATGATGTACCAGCATTATACAATACCAAAATTTGGCTATCTGAACAGTTTTTTATGAAAGACTTGGGAGAAACAACTTATATTTTAGGGATAAAAATTTATAGAGATAAATATAAAAAGTTGCTTGGACTTTCACAATCTATGTACATTGATACCAGAAGGTCGATGGAAAAGATAATGCAGTAGATCCATTCACTAAAGCGCTTGGTGCAAAGGAGTTTGACAAGCATAAGTGAAAATTAGGAATGGGATACATGACAAATTGATCATAAAATCATTAAATAGAGCTTTAATGATCTAATTTTATCATTATATATGTGATGGTCTCTATAAGATAGAGATTTGTTGTTCTCATTAACTAAATCACATATATATAAATTATGCATATAGAGATATAGTCATTAACGACTCAATGGAGAATTTTTAATAGTTAAAATTACCAATAAACTGTCAATGAGATATTCTTTTATAGAATATAATATAATAATTTCCTTTAACCTGAGATCATCATAGTAATTAACAAGTTATTTATCATACTTTGATACTGGACACTTATTACTTTAGAGCAATAATTGAAAGGATATTGGGTATAATTAAATAGATATAGAATTAGTTATTGATCAAGATGGAATCTGTCAACTCTTAGTAATGAGTTTAAGTTCTATATTACCATTAATTATCAATAGAGCAAAGCAGATGAATGAAGAAGAAAGGAGTTTCCTAAGTCATTCACTTATTGTTTATAATTGACATGAAATATAGTTGTCAACCTATAGATTTGACAGATTAACAATGTCTTAGGATTGACCCGGAGTTATAATGACAAAAGAAAATATTATATTATTTTTTTAGAGTTTCTTGATAATAATTATTTATTTCATGCTATTTGGTCATTAAGAAGTGTTGCTAGACGTCAATCTTGATTAACAAATTGATTTGACTAATTTACTATCGATTTTGCATTAAACATATGGGTCGCACACTAACGAGCGTTCTGAGTTTTGTTAATAGATTAATTATATCATTATTTAATAATTAAATTAAAAAATTTAATTATTTAAATAAATAATATTTTCAGCCCAAATAGAATATTATTATATTTCCTACTAGCACTGATAATATAATTAATATGGTAAGTGGCAAATTACATTTTTTATTTAGAATAGAAAATTAATTAATTAATATTTTGTGGATAAATTTATTATATATATTAAATTATTATTTATATATTTTGATAGATAAATATTTAAAACTAAAATATATATAATAAAATAATAAATATTATTTATATCAAATTATTATTTATGTGGTAAATAAATAATTTAAATTTAAAATAAAAAAATTTATAAAATAATATAAGTGTTTGATGCATTAATATTAATGCTCCAATCATTAATATTAATACATCATACACTAAATATCAACACTTGGAGCATTAACATTTAAGTGGAATAATATAACATATGGTGTTTAAAAATTGTAAATAGTTACATTTCAATATTTATAAATAGGCTTATGATCAATGCATTCAAGATAATTTAAGAGAGAAAAATTTTTACAAACTTAAGAAATTTTTTTTTTACAAATTTAAGAGAAAAATAATTTTAGAGAAATAAGCTATAAGATTAAGAAATGTCTTAATCTTATAATAAATATTTTTTATAAGAGAGAGTTAGAAGATTAAGAAAGCCTTAATTTTATAAATATTTATCGAATTTTAAAGCTAATATTTTAATAAAAATTTTAGCTTAAGATTTTCATTTGCTCACAAATTTTATTTATCAAATGGTTGATGGCAAAGCTTAGTATCAGTGTGGATACATATGGAGATTTCGTACAATCGAAGTTTTAATATTAAAAGCTCAATTATAGGTAATTTTAAATATATTTTTTAATTATATATATATAAATTTTAAACACAAATAAATCTATTATAGATTATTTCAAACTTCTGCCGCGTGCTATGGCCGAACATTCCTGCATGAATAAATGTTGAACCTGATGACATAAGTTAGTGTTACGTAAATGGATTCCAGTATTATCAACTCATGAATTCAATTACATACATATACAGACCCATAAACTTTAATATATATTGGAAGAAAAGAAAATTGTTGAGTAATAAATTAAGTTGTAGTAGAGGAATATGAGCTGTACGTAAATCATTGAAGCAAAGATTTAAAGATGCGTAATTCAAGCTTATAATAATTAAAATTTCCGCAATGAGAAACCGTACATACACAGAACTTGAATTTGTCGAGTACAAAGCTAACTAGCTCAGTAACCCTTGTTGCATTGGCTAAGTAAATAGTCCTAATTAATTATTAATTCAACCTTACAATATATATATATATATAAATATAAAAGCCTGTCGTGTGATCAGTTTTGCAAATGTGAAAATGGAAAAAGGACAGAGCTGTATCAGAGGGGTTAGCATGTGGAAATGCAAAGCCAAGACAAAAAAAAACATGGTGGAAGCAAAATATAGGACTGATTAAGACATATATATAAGGCCAACGATGTCAAATTGAATCATTGCTATGTTCTATCTCTCATTATCTAATCTTGTAAGTTTCCTTTAAGTCCCAAAGTACCACTTGCATGCTTGTACCCCATCATCCACTGCTATCATATGCTATCGCCAACACCACTCTTAATTATTTCAAGACTCCAGAGAAATTATATAATTTTTCCTCTTACCAATATTATTATATATTTATTACGAATCTAATAATTTATCAGAGATTAAGTGAGTTTAAATTTAAATTTTTATGAGAATTTAAATAATAAACTGAATAATGCAGGTTTGTTAACTATCACATAAATAAATAAAAAACTTGTAATAATAAAACTTGCTCATTTTATTAATGTAAACGTGAATGCATTATAATATATAATTACAAAGAGGGGTGCAAGTAAATGAGAAAAATTTCAGCATCCAATACCATTATCAGACTCCTCTCATAATTTTAATTAGTCCTCAATCTTAGACTCTAAGACTCAAAATATACTCTTTATTTGGTAAAACCTTTGATTTAACAATATTCAGCCTCTCTCACTCTCATTAAAAAAATTACGTCTCTTGCCGCATATTTTCTGGTTGGCCAATTCGAGTAAACTCAACTATTGACTTATGTTATTGGAAACTAATATATAGTGTCAAACATCAACTGTATTGTGCATATGATTTTCTGCAAGTGATATTCTATATATTAAACAAAAACCAAGTCGTATATTTGTAATGGTAAATCTTTGAGACTTTTAACTTTTTAAAATTCTATTCAATTTTTTTTAAGTCTCATTTTTTTTTAAAACCTATCTAGTTCTGGATTAGAAAAAATTTTAAAATTATAAACTATAGTTTTAATTCTACCAAAAAATCCTTAATTCATCGTTGATATGCTAGCAGTCTCTTATAAATTTTTTTTTTTTGCTTTTTTACTTTTTTTTTTTTTTTTTGCATTAGATATTAATTACAAATAGCAAGCACAACCTGATCTTGAAAAATTGCTAAACTTTATAACATGCCTATATATTTTTGGCAAGCAAAGAGAATGCCTATATATAACTGTCAATATTTGAAACTAATTAATAATTTTAGATACACTGCTTTTATATTGATAAATAAGAGTATTCCACAAGAAGGAATTTTCAATATGAATTGTAATGTTAAATTTATTGACCAAAAAACAAAATCTAGAATTTTAGTTGTGGCGTGTGAAATAATGAAAAGAATGAAGTTGACTGTGTGTATTATATATGTATAATACATAGTACTCCATGAGGTCAAAGCAAGTTCTGTCAATAACACTGAATTCTGAGCCTGATCGTTTCGTTGCCTCGGCAAAATTTGCTTGACTTTGTTCATCTTACAATCCACTACTTAATTTTCTTGGCTTTATTCAGGAGACCTAGCTATTTTCTTGAAAAATTACTATATTTTTACTTCCACTGATGTTTTAATTTTCTGACAGAATGCTTAAAAAAATAAATCATTCTATACCTTATACCTAGCAGTAATTGAGTATGGATGGGAACATATACAAAATCAGGTGGCTATATAATAAAAATTATTTCATTTTCCACAATTTATAATATTAATTAAGTCCCTTTCGTTTTTTTTTTAAAAAAGATAAAAACAACTTCTAACATATATTGGAATTTTCCACTTAATATATATATATTTAAAGCTGCATATATTAATTGCTGAACCAAGGGATATCCCTTTCTGAACATGCAATAATTAACAACATCAGGAAAGTTCAGTAAAGCCGACTTTATCAGTGTGTTAGCTGAAGAATTTAATTAGAACTCTTACTAAAATAGTGAATATTGGAAAATTTTAATTCTGATTATATAATTCCAGCTTTAAAAGGATTGAGTAAATGTAAATGAGTAAATATTTTACTACTGCAGCAAAAAAAAAACAAAGTACAATCTAAATCATTAAATATATAAATTTAGAGAAAACAATACAAAATCAAATGCTGCAATAAGCATAAAAATAATGGGCAATTAATTTAAAATATAACGTAATGAATAAGACTAACCTAAAAAATACAGCATAAGAGGGAAAAAAAGTTTGATTTGCCACTTTATCAAACATTCGGAATCGGGCGGCTAATGAATTAAATACTGGGCCAAGTCATACCCCGTTTTTCAAATGGTAGGGGGTGAGGTGATTTTTTTTTTGTCACTCGTTTAGTGTCAGATATATTGTTTGATTAATTTAAATTTAAATACTATTAGATCTCGAATAAAATGATTCTTTTAGTAAATTTTTTTTATTCACAATACTTAAATCTAAGATCTTACTTAAAAGATAACAAGTTTTTTTTATTAATTGTGCCATCTGAAAGAGATGAGATGAATTTAATTAAAGGTATTTATTCAAAGTTTGATCTTAATTTTGTTTTTATTTATAATACTCTTTTTGGCACTTGGGATTAACCGCTAGATACATGAAATGAATTTGTATAATAAAGCATTTTCACATTAAATATCATCAAAATCATTAAAATTTTACCTGCTCTTTTCAGAACTTTCTTCTTTGTTTTCCCTTTAAATTAATGATAATAATTATAGCATTGCAGGACACGCCAACTTTTGATTCTTCAAACGAAGTTCTTCATTCATATATATATATATTGGCAAATAAACTATTTTCAGCAATGAGCCACCCAATAACTAGTTATTTATGCCATCACGCCTTTCATGCATCCTAACTTATAAATTTAGTCAGAAACCTTCTTCCCAAGGGATGGGAGATTTATATATTTATATTTATATATATAGGTATAATAAATTAATAATATAAAAAATTACTTGAAATTTTCATTATGTGATGAATTTTAAATTTGAGTAATCTCATCAAATTATTTTTTTAAAAAGTTTAATTTTATTATCAATTATATTTAAAGTTTAATTTTATTATCAATTATATTTAAACTTAAATTTACTAAAAATAATAATATACTTCACATAAAGAATATTAATTATCATAAAAAAGAAAATTCAACTGACAAAACAATAGGTCCTCGCTTTTTAATTTTTGATGTTATAATTAGTTTAAATATAATAATTTTTTGAATCAAAGAAAACCTTTCAAAAGTTTATAAATGTGAATGCACTTTTCGCCATTAGATTTTTGTTGACCCATCATAAAATTATTAACAACAGATCACGTGAATCCTACAAATTCAACACTTTAATTTACAAAATCACAATAATTTGTTCAAATTTGCATATATACTCTTCAAAAATTAAATAAAAAATAAAAAAAATCCTGCAAATAATTTTAATTAATTAATATAAATAATTAGAACGCTCCCTCCATGTTATAGATTAGGTGCATGATTAGGACACTTTCGAGCAAAGACCACCCGAATTAGGCTGGCATTGTTGGCCATTTTTGAGCCCTCTCTTGTAAAACCAGATCACTAACTCAGACAAAAAACTCTGCACATGGCCTCTCTCTCAAATCTCCACGTGAAATTTCATCCATAGACACGTGCACCCCTCAGAACCCTCTTCTGAATTTTACTGCACATTTTCAAAATTCCACCAATCATCATTTTTGTTAAAATTAATATTATCATTACTTAATTATAATTTACTGGAAAAATCGTCTATGCTGTCGCTGTATTCTGATGATGTACGTTCAAAGTAATTGATTTTTTTTTATAATATACTCAATTTAATTTTAATTTTAAAATTAATTAAAATTTATGATATATATATTTTTTATTTTCATTTAAATTATTATTAATAATACATTAATTCTGAACATATAAATTAATTATTGAAGAATTATTTTAATTTAATAAAAAAATTTGAATTCAAGTGCTAAATATATAATTAAGTTAAAACTCAGTTTTCGTAGTCATGTTCGGCTTGATTTCAAAAAATAAATTAAAAAAATATATTGATTCAATTAATATAAATAATATGCTATTATATAATAAAAAATTACTTATAAATTTTTTTAATAATAAAATATTATTATATCGATATATTCATTTAATATATAAATAAGACTTAATTACTATTCGTAACTGGTAAGCCGCTTATAATAAGGCTGTCGAAAAACACAAATAGAGATATAAACCTTGTCTAAATTTCTGTTTTTGATAAAAATTAAAAAATAAATAAATAAAAGAATCTTTAGGAGTTCACAATCACATTTTGCCTCCATTTATACAAACATGTCTAAAGAATGGGAGTGTCTGCCATTAACCTAAACTTTTAATCACTAATTAATTAATTATTATTATATGTTTTATATAGTATTATTAAGATTGGCTCAAGTGATTCCATAATAAAAAATAATGTAATGCTCATTACTGGTTAATTACTTAATTGTGTCCCTTTAAATGAGGATCTTGCTTTAAGCATTGTATTGGCCACTCTGGAATTTTGAGTAGGTATTCTGTGAAATCTCTATCTTGATTTTTTCAAATCTATTTTTGATTCATCCTTCAATAATTTTCATTAAATTACTTTTGTTTATACAGGTTCAGGATTGAGTTTCTGACTGTAATCAGATTGGCTTCAAGTTGATTAAGCATTACTAATATAGTATAATCCATTTTAATTAACCATCCTAATTAATGCCTAATTATCCAATTGTAATAATGACCTGCCTCATATTATTAGCCCATGATATGAAGGAGGTCAAATTGAGAATTGGCAACCTTCTTCTCTCTCCTTAAAATAAATAATTAATCAAATAAAATAGAATTTCTCTAATAGTACTTTAATTTTTTAAAAAAATGGAAAAATTAAGAATTTAATTATATGCCGCAAAGTATTCATCAATGTGCAAAAATAATTGCAGAGACAAAAGCTAGATATAAGAAAAAATCCCACGTAAAATAGATTTAAGCCTAATTAATGAAAAAAAAAATATTGATGTTTCTTTCATTAAATTGAAAAAAGGAAATCCTGTAAATTTGAGTGAGTACCTAGAGCACAAATTTGAATTTCGCTAGTCGTTCCTAAAAACCGAAGGTTATTATAGAAAATATTTTCTATTTTTCTTTTTAAATTTTATTATCTTTTATATTTTCATCTTCAAAGTTGAAAAATTAGAAAATAATAAATATGTTAATATTTATTTCCATTTAAAATCATTGTTATTTTTCATAACTCTCTATTTTAAATGATAGTTGAAAACATTAGAAAGTAATTTTTCATAATATAGTGTAATTTTGAACAATCCAAAAAATTATTTCTGAACATTTTATTTATAAATTTTTGATAATTAGTAGTAAATTCCAATTTTGTTTATTTCCTTAAAAAATATTTTTTTTCTTTGAAAAATAGACTTTATTATTCACATCTAAACAAGAAAACTATTTAGAAAGCTAATTTTTAATAATTTTAGTTATTTTATGAGTTGTATCCAGATAATTTGACTTTTCTACTTCTAGTTATGTTGATAAAATGTAGAATTATAAATGACCTCTTGAATTTCATATTAAATTTAAAATTGACAAAAAAATTTAACCCATAATAACTCCATAACTATACAAGGATTCTAAGTTCGCACCTAAGCTAGATTTTCCCTTTATTTCTTCCTTCTTTAAAGTCAACCTCAAAAAACAATAATAAAATAAAAATTAAAAAAAAGGAATTAAAACTCTAATTGTTAGTCGTTAGGACGATTGTTGCACTTGCAACCTCATCCAAGAGGAATAAATAAATAAATAAATTATATATATATAGGAATGACAACAAAAAAAAGACAGTTAGAAGATATATATATATATATATATATATAACGTGAAGAGACAGCAGCGCCAATTTTACATATTGTTATAAAAAAAATATAATGAGAAAATAAATTTAGAGATAACTTAATTTTAAAAGTTAGTTTATGATGTTATAATTATTCAAATAATTATAAGGAGTATATATTTATTATATTTAATTAATATAAAATATTTCATATATCTCGCTTATATTTACAGCCGAGCACATATAAAAAATTTTAAAAATAAAATTTATAGAATTAGATATTTACGGATGTCTCAATATATAAAAATTAGATTGATGACTCTGATATCGTACTGAAAAAATAAATTTTAACTTAATTTAATTTTAAAAATTAATTTATGAGATGAAAATTATTTAAGTTTTTATAAAAAATATATATTTATTAAATTTAATTAATGTAAAATACACAATAAAATAAGTGCTACTGTCCTTTAGAAAAAAGAAAATAAAACGGAATATAATAATTGATAAGCAAGTTTTATTGGCCTGCCTTTGTAAATTTAGTCAATTCTGCTTCAGAGACATTGCATGTGTCTTCCCCATAACCGTCCCTCTGATATGTTCTTCATTTGTTTTTTCCCATGTGCCTTTCAATTTGGAATTTAGGACACCCTATCCTAATCTAATTACAGGTCATGGCCTTCTTTATCAAGTAAAAGAAAAAAGAAAATACTCCTCAAGACACCTGCCCTGTGATGTTACATTCCATTCCCTTCTCCACAATTTCATTCAATTGAAGTGACAAAACAAATTGAATACGAAGAAGAAATTTTTTATTAAATTAGAATTGGGCCCATTTTTAACGACTTTGGTGGCAGATATTGTAAACAAAATTAGGAAATATTCAATTCTTATATGCAAAAGGAGACACAAATGCACCATAAATATGTTCCATTTTTTTAATCTATTTTTTTTTCCTTGTGAGTCCAACAAATAAAACTGTAACTACGGAGTATGTCAAAAAAAAAAAAAAGAGTTTAATAAATTGATGATGTCCCTCATTTACTTGTACACCTTGGACTGCTTAGCTGTACAAGAGCTGCACCTATGTTAATAGAAAGAAACCAACTCTTACACTGTAGACCCTGATTTGTCCAGAGGGTCCAATGGTCCCTAACTTATGGGAACATCAACAACAACCCAAGTAATATTTGTAGGTCCTCTTTGATCCATACAACTGAATAAAACTATTTTTTTAAAATAAAAAAATTAATATAATATGCAAATAAGTTTGAATTTGAATTATTTTTTTTAATTGAAAGGTTGGAATTCAGTAAAACAATCCAAATATTCAAACAAAATTAACTATTCCTCATATTATTATCAATCATTCAAGTTTAAAAATTTATTAAATTAAAAATAGATATTACAAAATACTTAAGAACAGTGAAATCAATTAACCAATAAGGGAACAACTAACAAAATCTATAAAATTTTCTATCATTGATATCATTAAAAATAAGAGGGTTAAAAAATTCAGTAAATGAATTTCACTGTTGAAATAAAATAGAGAAGAAAATTCCAAAATGAGCCACATGGTCAGCTTAAAATTAATAAGTTTGAAATTGGATTATCATATTTATGGTAATTATAAGATTATGGCAAATTTTATATAAAAAAAAATTGATCCAATGATTTATTATTGGGATTGCTATTAGAATTAAATTTTCTACTGATCATGATTGAAAAGCGAGTGTATTTTTTATTTTCATGTTCTTTTAGAAATATATAAATTAAGAAAAAAAATCATTGAATAATATAATTTTTTCACCATATAAATATTTTTTAAAAATATTTATTCTGTTATATGTTATATTATTTTTTTAATTAGAAAAAAATGACTCCACAAAAACATATTGTTACCGTCTAATTAGATGAATGAGGAACAGAAGTTTCGACTCTTTCTTTCATGGAATGTGAAAGATATATTGGTGAAATTCTCCCTCAACTGTTGTTTTTCACCCAACATCCCCAACAAATAAAGATTAAAGACTACCTTTTGTCATCATTATGATTTAATTATCATTGCCATTAGCCAATGTGAAGCTATAATTGCAACCTTAATATCCCATGTTAATGAATAATTATATGCTACAACTGTTGTAGCAATAAATGCCTACAACACACCAATAGAATTCTTACACGTAGGCATTTATTGCTACAACAGAATTAAATAAATGTCAATAAATGCCTACGTGTAAAAATTCGATTGGTGTGTTGTAGGCATTTATTGCTACAACAGTTGTAGCATATAATTATTCTTAATGAAATTATCCCATGTTAATTCCGTGGATTAAGGTAGAAATTATGATCAAAGTAAGATTAATTAATTCATTTATTTAATGAACACCCGATAACATTGGTGATTTTCTTAATGTGATTAGAAAAACTAATGATGGGGCTTTCATATCAGAGTTATTTTTGTGTAGGTTTTGAAAATATTATACGTTTTATTTTCATATTAAAATTTTGAATTATGTTAATTTTATTAATCATTGATAAAATATTATATGAAAAAAAATAACGATGAGGAATTCAAATATAATAAAAAAATACACTAAATAATTTAAAAATGAAATTATAGCCAAGCAATGAGTGATTCTATATTGTATCGAATCATATATAATAATTTTAAAAAAATTTAAATAAAAAATGACTGCTTTATTTTTCTTAGCCATATACAAAATTGATCATTATTGGAAACACAAGAAATCATTTATCATATAATGTGTACATAACATGCAATAATAAGAATAATAATAATAATAATAATTTATTAATTATTATTATTATCGTTATAGGCCCCAAAACAGAAGAACAACAGGACAAGAGCATTGTCCAAAACCACAAGCTGATCTGGACATGGCGGAAGTCCATATGTAAAAACGGGACCCACAATGAGTGATGCCACGTGGAGGAATAGGAGAGATGACGGGGCAATGAATGGTAAGTGGGGTCAAAAGAAAAGGAAGTTAGACGAAGGCTTTAATACAAACCCATCTGGCTAGTATCCAAATTCATGTGCCTTCATTAATCAATCAGTGTATGTGGGTGAAATCAAAAGCAAAGGAAAAGCATGATTCCTGTGCGGCCGTGCCTTACGATACAAGAGTCACTCTCTTTCCTCCTCTATCGGTATGCTTCTCTTATCATTTTTTACTAATTCCTCCCCTTCTTTTTCCTTATTCTCAATCATATCCCACGTCTTGTTTCAGTTCTTCAACTTTTCGCTTTTGCTTAATGTAATCCGATTTTAATTTATAAATTTATACGTAAAAAAACAGCTTTAAATTAAATAGTTATTTCGAGAATCAAATAAATTATTTAATTCCGATTTGATTTCTAAAATTAGAGCACAAAAATGAATTTTTTTTAAAACAATTAATTCGAATCAATTTGATACTATTTATTTCAGAAACCATAATTTATAATATTAATTTTTATTTAATTGAAGTTGGATATCATAATTTTATAACATTAACCTTTGCTTAATTTAATCTGGCAAGAACTAAGACATAAATCTTAATTTTATAGAATTAATTCCTATTCAGTTTAATTTGGTAAAATATATGTTTATAGTATTAACTATCATATATGGATTTTATAAAATTAGAGTACAAAATAAATTTTCTTTTAAATTAATTATATTGAATCGATTAGACATTATTTGTGATAGACATAAAATAAATTAATTCGAAAAAATCTATACCAGAAATCATAATTTGTAACATTAACTTTTACTTTATTTTAATTTGACAAAATATATATTAGAGATCTTGATTTTATAGCATTAATTTTTTTACTTAATTTAATTCAGATACCATAATTTTATTTTTTTTTAACTTTTTACTTAAATTAACTCGGTATAATTTACACCATAAATGTATTTTCTAAAATTAGAGCATGAAAATGAGTTTTCTTAAAAATCAATTAAATCAAACCGATTCAACGCTATTTATTTTATAAATTATAATTTTACAGCATTAATTTTTTACTGAATTTATTTTGATAAAATCCATATCAGATATCATAATAACATAATCTCTTAGTACGTAATTTAACCTCACAAAATTTATGTCAGAAATCATAATTTTATAATAATAATTTTTACATAATTTAATTTAATAAAATCTATGTCAAATATCATATTTTACAGTTTTAAGTTTTTACTTAATTTAGTTCGGCATGGTCCATATCATAAATCATAATGTTATGATATTAACTTTTCTTTAATTTTATCATTAAATCAATGTGGTAATCTGTACTAGAGATCATGCTTTTATAATATTGTTTTTATTTAATTTAACTTGACAAAGTTTATATCAACTATTATGATTTTACAGCCTTCGCTTTTATTTAATTTAATTCGAAGTAATCTATGTTAAATATCATAGTTTTATAATATAAAATTTCAATTAATTAATTTGATACATTATGTGTCAAAAACTGTGATTTTATAACATTAATTTTTATTTAATTTCATAATTAAATTAATTTAACATAATCTACAAATGAGATCATAAGTTTATAACATTAATTTTTATTTAATTTAAATCGATAACATTTGTATGAAAAATCATAATTTAATAGCATTAACTTTTATTTAATTTTAATTATATCTTTTTTTAATTTAATTATGATTTAAGAATATGAAAAACCTGTTAACAGTAAATTTTAACACATTATCTTGTTAATTTGATATCTGTTGAAATTATGTGAAATTTTCTCATGCACTTGAAATGAAACTACGTTCAAAGAATGAAAATGGAAGTCTGGTTTGAGTACACCAGATATTGATTTACCAAATTCTGATCGTTTGAAAGAGACAACTTTACTTTGGCATGGCATCCCTATCTATCCCATGATGGGACTTTATAAATATATTGGCACCATCAATAAAGCCTTTAGGATTATAAGGGCAAATAAGTAAATTCAAAGTAACCGGAAATAAATAACTGGAGAGTTTTCGTACACTATCTTTACTTTACTTTTGGTTTTGGGCCTATTTGCTGGCTGTCCTATCGTGGTTGAACCCGAGAACTCGTGATGGGTCACCGCCAATATCCGGTAACAATCATGAAAGTCACCGGATATATCCGGTGACTAAAAAAAATACAAGTAATTTTTGAATACTAAAATAAAATAGGGTGGGGACTGGGGTTAGCTAGGGTCATAGTCTTCTACTTGTATAGGCCACAAGTGAAGAGCGAGAGAATCTACGGTATGGTGTGGTGCCAGCTATGAAGTTGAAGGATCAAAGCTTTCTCTGAGCCTGAGGTCAAAGCTGGCATTTTTTTATTTTTCATTTATTTTTTAAATTTTTGGGATTACCTTTTTCTCTCAACAAACTTCCCTATTTACACTAGAAATCTATACACATTTTAAACAACTTTCTTCTCTCCCCACTTTCTTCCCATTTTCCCTCTCTATCATCTTCTCTCCCTATATATATATATATATTCTCTTCTTCTTATTCTTCTTTATTTTATTACATTTGATTCAAATAAACAATGTCTATGCTTTGAAATATATATATAGACACGGAGAAGGATTAATTCATGGTTGATTGTTCTTCTTCAACAATAACAACAAGAATGGCTACTTCTCCATGTTTGAATGGTGCTGAAAAGAAACACTGGTGGCTTAGCAACCGAAAGGTAATTCATCAATCAATTATTTGATTGAAGACTAATGATCTTTTTTTATACAGCTTGATCTCATTTTTTTTTTAATTTCATTCTGGAATCGCGGCATTGGCATGATGATTTGTGTTTTTTTTTTATGCGTGTAGATTGTAGATAAGTACATTAAAGACGCTAGGAATCTGATTGCAAGTCAAGAACAGAGCGATATTGCTTCAGCTTTGAACCTTCTAGACGCGGCTTTGGCTCTGTCTCCTCGTTTTGAAGTGGCTTTAGAACTCAAGGCTAGATCTCTGCTTTATCTCAGAAGATTTAAGGACGTCGCCGATATGCTTCAGGACTACATTCCCAGTCTAGAAATGGGAAATGATGACTCCGGGTCGGTCTCTTCTGATAACTCGTCTTCGTCGTCGCAGCAGCTGTCCAGAGAAAGAGTCAAGCTTTTGCCTTCTAATAACTCCTCATCGGACTTAACGGACCGGGATCCAGGTTTCAAGTGTTTCTCTGTTTCAGACTTGAAGAAGAAAGTTATGGCTGGGCTTTGTAAAAATTGCGAGAAAGAAGGGCAATGGAGGTAATTTTATTTTCTTTTTATAAATATTTGATAATGTTATATTCTCTGGTACAAAATTAATGAGTTTAATTTATTATTTAGGTCAGTAAAAATGTTGCTATTGGTTTTGAGTAAATGCAGAGGCAACCTTTCTTTAACATTTCTTTATGAGATATAAGGCGGTGCCCACAGTTGGATTTTCCAACTTAAAAAGTGCTTCTTCGAAAAATAACAAATTATGGGAATTCTGCAATTCACTGTTTGTTGAAATTGCTCTGTTTTTGAATATAATTTTGATTATTTTAGATCAGAAAGTTGAAAAAATCATTATGGTTTAGTTGTGCTATTGCATATATCAAATATTTTGTCTTAGTAATTTCTAATATAACTTCATTGACTTTTTATTTTGTAAGAAATACATGTGGGTTTTGATTTTGTTTTTCTTATTAGTCTTTATAGACTGTTTCCAATTTAGATATGCCGAAAAAAATATTTGGTAGCCTGGTAGGTGTTATGTTTTTCTCTAAACCTTAATAATAATAATAATTAATATACTAAATGTTTTTTTTGGAATAAATATATACTAAAATTTTAGTCATAATCCTATGCTTATATTCAACCGGAAAAGTCAGATCTTAGATAATTCCCAACAGTAATCGAAACAATTCATTAAATACCTAGTCAATCTTTAAAGAAGAAAGAAAAAAATAAATTTAGCTCACTGATTTTTACTGTTCAATTGTGCCAGGTATTTGGTATTGGGTCAAGCATGTTGCCATCTGGGTTTGATGGAGGATGCCATGGTCCTTCTCCAAACCGGGAAACGCCTCTCTACTGCTGCATTCCGCCGTGAAAGTATTTCTTGGTCCGATGATAGCTTCTCCATTTCCAATTTCCCAATCTCCAGCGATATTAGCACCTCATCAGCCCCACCAACCCCACCGCGAAATTTGACCGAATCTGAAAGCATTTCCCAGCTTTTATCCCATATCAAGCTTCTCCTCCGCCGCCGTGCTGCAGCAATCGCTGCCTTCTATGCAGGCCTGTACTCGGAGGCCATCCGCCACTTTACCAAGATTGTAGAAGGCCGCCGAGGGGCTCCACAAGGATTCTTGGCAGAATGCTATATGCACAGAGCTTTTGCATACAAGTCATCGGGTAGAATAGCAGAAGCTATTGCTGATTGCAATAAGACATTAGCTCTTGACCCTACGCGTATCCAAGCACTAGAAACCAGAGCCTCGCTTTTAGAAACCATCCGTTGCTTGCCTGACTGTTTACACGATCTTGAACATTTGAAACTCTTGTACAATTCAATCTTGCGAGATAGGAAACTTCCAGGCCCGGCCTGGAAGCGACATAATGTGAGATACAGGGAAATTCCTGGGAAACTGTGTGCATTGACCACCAGAATTCAAGAATTGAAACAAAGGGTAGCTTCTGGGGAGACTGGAAATGTTGATTATTATGCTTTAATTGGACTTAGGCGTGGGTGTTCAAGATCAGAGTTAGAGAGAGCTCATTTGTTGCTTTGTTTAAGGCATAAGCCTGATAAGGCTATAAATTTTGTTGAGAGATGTGAATTTGCAGGCGATAGAGATCTTGATTCAGTTAAAGATCGAGCAAAAATGTCTGCGTTATTGCTTTATAGATTGCTGCAGAAGGGTTACACTAGTGTAATGGCTACGATTATCGATGAAGAGGCGGCAGAGATAGAAAGGAAGAAAGCCGCAGCTGCTTTGCAAGCAGCAGCGGCAATTCAGCGAACAGCCCAGAATACAAAACTCGAAACAAATCCACCAACTGTGGAGAAATCAGGTTCTAATAGGATCAATTCAACTGAAAATAAACTAGCAACATCTTCAGGAACCTCTAATCCATCAGTTTTTCAAGGGGTTTTTCGCCGGGACCTTGCCGCAGTTGGTAATTTACTATCTCAAGCTGGATTTAACCGTCCCATTTCAGTGAAATATGAGGCATTAAGCTGCTAAATCAACAAGAACAAGTCTTCAAATGTTGCCGGCGGTAGAATCTCTGGGTCATTTTGTACAAAATATATAATTTTAGACCGCCGGAAAATTTTGCCACTCTCTTCTTCCATGTTTTCTTAATTTCATTATCTGCATCTACTACATCTACATGTACAGAATTTTCCAATTTTCAGTACCCAGAACTCATTTACTATTATTTTTTGTTCCTTCCCATACGCTTATCTTAAATTAGGGGTTATATTCTGCCGCTTTTGATTTTAACTTTCCATGTGATGCTCATGGTAAATGTTTAAAAAAGATTGGTACTTCGTGGTACTCTGTTACAGCAGGGAGCAGGTTTGTACAGGAGAAGATGACGGAGAAGCTGGTTTTGTCTTCTCTACTGTGTCCTATACGCAGAGTTCTATTATTTTTTTTCTGTGGTTAGTTTATCCATCAGTTCTATTAATTTTTTTCTGTGGTTAGTTTATCCATGGACTGACATGTCTGACATTCCACTAGATTTCTTTTTTTTTACACTGAGGCCTGCCTATGGTTTTTCCTTTGTCCACGCTAACTCTGTCTAAGCTGCATTGCCATTGGTCTAGGAGCACACCCTCTCCATGTTGTGGCCTTAAGCGCCAATTTTTAATTATTTTTGGTAAGTGTCCTATTTTTAATGGTGGAAACTGTGAATCTCTACAGGGAGAAAAGGATTTGTCAGGTTTTTTTATTTGCTTATTATTTTTTTCCCATTGAGGTCAGGTCTGGTTAATGCAACAAAAGAAAAAGTGTAATCAAGCACTCAATACAAGAAAACCAAAAGAGTTAGAAAGGTAATGTCAATTCAAGGGTATACTTTGGAGGTTTTTGGGTATTGGAATTGGCATCTATAGAATTACTGATACTGTCTACCACCCTTGCACTCTCTGGATACACCACGCAGTAGATGAAGTTCACAAAATAGTTACTGTGTGCGGATAAGAGAAAAGCAATAATGATGATTCTGATTCATATCCGTAATGGGAGTTCGGACTTTTTAAGAGGGTTGTTGGGGGCAATTTATCAACTTACTAAGTTTTCCAACTTCTCAAACCTAATTCTGTATGTTCGTGGCTTTAGGTGCTATTTTTCTTTTCTACCAAAATTAAAAGCCTGTGATGTTTTGCTTCATCAAAAGCTGGCATCATTATTCTACTATTCCTATTTCTACTTCTTTCATGCAAAACAGGACAAAGGACTTCAAATTTTTGTGGAAAACAGTTACTGTTAAATACATGTACAATGGCATCAAAGTAATTAATGTTTGAAAGGGGCATTTTTAGATTTTCTTTATTGAAGAGGATGCCTCACAAAATGAATTTCTCTTTTTCTTTTTCTTTTTTTATAGTATTACATTATAGAGAACAAGAGAATCGAATCTAAACTTATCTAAAAAAAATATACTTGCTGCTAGGTTATGAATGAACATGCAATTTCTTATATGATATCTCATAAACTTTTCATTACCTTTGAGCAAAATGAAAACAATATATAAAAATGATAATAATGATGTCAGTTATAACTATAATAGGTTGCTTATGTTGGAATTTCAAATAAGACTCTTACGTAAAGATAGGAAAAAGAGAGATTAAATTAGGCATAATAATAATTTTATTAAGAAAGGAACTCCACTCTTACAAAACAATAAACTAGCTCACATATTTATAGTACTCTAAATAACCTTTGAGCTTCTCACATTAACAGACTTAAACACTCTTAATTAACTCATAATTTAAATCACATTAAAAATAAGCATAAATAGGCTAAATATCCTAAAGTAACATAAAGAGTTACATACTTGAAAACTCAGAAGACAAATTTAATATTTAAATTTACTATTTCTAGCAGCGGAGGAGGAAGGGGTCCTGGGGGGCAATAGACCCCCCTTCCCCTCCTCCCACCTCATATATATATATAGAATTTTATGTACACATATATAAATAAAATTTTATGGTATTTTATAAAAATTATATATATAGTATTTTATACTTATTAACTTTTTTTACTATATATATTTTTTAAATAGTGGGTATTTAGAGTTTTATATTTAGGTATTTATATATATATATAATATTATATATATTGAATTTTTTTGTCATATATATATTTTTTAATTAGTGGGTATTTAGAGTTTCGTGATTAAGTATTTATATATCTATAATATTTATATAAAATTTATAGTATTTTGTATACATATTGATTTTTTTATTATATATAATGAATATTTAAAATTTTATAATTATATATATATAGTATTATATAAATATTAATTTTTTTTACCATATATATATTTTTGTTTTAATTAGTGGGTGTTTAAAATTTTATAATTAGGTATTTATATTAATATTAGGATATTATTATTTAATTATGAATTGGATAAAACTAATATTCTCATTTGAAATAGTATTCAATAAAATACTATAAATAAATTAATAGATTCAATAATTAAAAAAAATATATGAGAAATTTAATAAATTTTTAGAATTTAATAAATAATATAAAATTTTGATAGAATTCCTTTAAAAAAATTTATAATAAAAATTTAAAATTTACTATAATATTAAATGTTCAATTTTATTTTCAAATCACTTTTAATTTTTTTACTTAAAAAATTTATCCTCTTTACATTTTATTTTTTGTTACCCCACTGATTTCTAACAGCTTAATAAGTAATTAATCACATATTAAATGCAAAATTACTTAAGTTTCTTAAGTACTAAATTCGTTTGGGTTTCACATAAATTGTTGATAGCTTTAATTGTTAAAACGATGCCTTTTAATTTCTTCCCTTCTAAGTGATTTGAGAGCCTTTGTATTATCCTGAGGAATAGGCTTTGTTCCTTGTCTTATTGTTCTTTTTATCCTTCCAAGCTACTCAACAACTTTGTTTTCTTTTTTCACTCTTAAACTTTACATCACTTGATCCTCTAATCCTTTTTTTTTTATTTTTTTTTTCTCATTAGAACTCGGATCACATGTTTCGAAGATTTTATTATTTTAATGCATTAATTAATATATCCGTCTCTTTCAGTTTCTTTTCTAAATTTTAAAAATTTTATTAAAATCATCTCCTTTATTAAATTATCATAATACCTCCTTAAAATTTTTTTTTAATAAATATACTATGTGTATCAAATTAATATGGATTAAAAATATTTATATATTAATTATATTAAAAAAATAATTATTTTAATCATCTTGCATTTATTATTGAATATTAGAATATTAACTTTTCTAATACAGTTAATACATAAAATACTTTTAATTCATTTAGAATTACTCTTTTTTTTAATACTATATATTTAGGTTTTACTCTCACTCAAATTTATATTATAGCCCTTTCAAATTATTAATATATTCTTCATTTTTTCTTGATTTTTAAATATTGACTCTAAAAATATGAAGTACCTAAAACTTATATATATTTTGTTGTTCTATAATTTTTTTCCATTGTATAAATTATATCCTAAGTATATTCAAATTGTTAATATTTAATTTTCAAATAAGTTATCTCAAAAAAAATTTTCAAATAAGTAAGCAGGCTATTTCTAGTTATTATAAAGTTACTATAAAGATTATTTAAAAATAATAAAAATACTCGACTCGACTCCGAAATTGTGGTTTATGCAAAAAAAAAATACATAATTTTAAAATATTTATTTTTATTTTTTCATTCATTAATTTGAACCAAAACAAAAAAAATTAAATATTTTCTCAAATAAAAAATATTTTTTTCATCCTGCTAAAATTATCACTTTTGTAAAAAAAATTATTCCTCTTAAATTATCACTCTATATAATAAAAAAAATTAATGAGCTTTTTTAAATAATATCTTTATTATCAATAACTTAATTAACAAAGTGAGAGTATATGATTAATAAATTAATAGAAAGTATTTTAGTTTATTTAAAATAATTCTATATAATATCTAGAAAATTTAATAATTTTTTTAATTGGTATGCATGAGCTAAAAGCGACTATTTCAGCAAGACGAAATGAGTATATTATTTCTTAGGGATTTTGGTTTTGCTTCTTTGATAATTGAATCAGATGCAATAAACGTTGTAGGGGCTTGTGTTTCCTAATTCATTTATCTTTGATAATATTGGGCAGTCTACTATGGTTTTTAGTAGTGTTAGTTTTGTTAATGTTAATCGAGGTTGTAAACTTGAATTTTTATATATTAATTAAATTTGAATTTGTTTTACATCAGAGTTTTATTAATTAATTCATAATTTGTTTATAAAAATAAAAAAAAATATATAAATAAATTTGTTAATATAAAAAAATGCAAATTTATAAATTATAAAAACTCATTTTTATAGAAAAAATGAATATCACTGTAGCGTGATTCCACTGAATTAATTTTTCTTTTATTTCGTTAGTGTATATAAGTTTTTGAGTATGTAATGGGATAGAAATGGCCAAATTGGCTTTTAAGACTTCTCCCGTATATGCTTCTGAATATTGGTTTTAAATATTCACCAAATTACAAAAAAAAAAAACAAATAATTAATTTCAGAATGGAATTTCACATTCATGCTTAGCTAGATTTAATCCTTCCAAAGAAACTTAATAATTCATTAATCTAGGATGAATTCGTTGGCATTTCTATTATTTTATATAGCAATAGATGTGGTAATATATAAATAAATTTATTGATCAATTTCTGATCTTCTAACTAATATCATAATTATTAGTAGTAACAGTTGTAATTAACTCTAATGACCCTATAAATTTTATATTTATATAGAATTATTAGAAGTGCGACGGACTTGTAGAATTAGTCATTAGTGGCATAAAAGTGGGTAGAAAAAAAATGCTACCTCTTACACATCTTCGATCTACTTTTTAATTTTTAAACTATAGAAAACAGCTTTATTATAAAGTAAGAAATGATATTAATACCCTCTTATATTATATTTATTAGTACTTCTCATCTGACATAAAAAAATTAATAAAAATATATATTAATTTTCATGTAAGTCTGTTTTTATTAGGCTAATGCTAATATTATTTTATACAGTCACTTAGTAATTTAATGCATAGTTTATTATCTTGTGGCGAAAGAAAAGGTTTAAGGGGGGAAGGCTTTGCACGAATTCTCAGAAGCTTATTGCCAATTTGAATATTTGATTCCTTATTTTATTATATAATCGGTCAGAGCTAACGGTGCTTTTCTCCATAAAAGCCTAAAATATCTCTTCTTTTTTTTTTTTACTGATTCATCATTGATTTAATATTTTAATCTTAGATAGTGTAGAATTGTAAGATAATTAGAGAATCAATGAATTTTATGTTTGGTAATATTATATTATTCAAATTGTCTTTTAATCTTATGACATCATGAATTTAAAAATTCTATTTATTTAATAGAAAAATAAATCATCTCAACTATTTTAGCTTTATTATAAATTCTTTACGTCATTAGATCAATTTAAATTATGAAAATATTAATGTATAACTCATAACACATTCAAATATTATGTAATATTATATATTATTATATAATTTGATAATTTTTTTTATATTTTAAAAACTTACAAATTTATATTTTTATTATAATAACTTAAAATGATCAAATATTTATTTCTTAATATATTATATTAAAATATTAATTTAAATAAATTTATTTTCTTGAGTTATGAAGATGTAATATTAATTAAATAGTAAATATTTATATTACAAAATATTTTTAGATGTAAAATATCATTTGTTCATATTACCATTAAGTGAGAAGTTTATTGATCCAGTACTTAATATATTTGATAAAAATAAAGTATTGTTTAATTTTTAAGATATACTTGATTAACCAACGCGTCTCTATATTTTAAAATTTTAACTAGTAAGTCTTTGTATTTTTTTTCTAATATAAATTCTCTCTCTATTTCCTTCGTCTAATTTTAGGATATGTGTTAATTGGTGGGTTTTAAACAATTGCACATTTTATGCAATTTCTCTTCATATATGAGTTTGATTATTCACTATGTCTGTTCATCAATGTTCCCATTATTAAATAAATGGTTTAATTTAGGATTTCATTGAAAAACATATGAATGGGAAGGTAAAATATATTTAAGGATAGGTTAAACCACTAAATGTTTTGATTATGCTTTTATAGCGTATGTTAATCGTTACTTGAGAAGAGAAATGATGATGAGTTTAAGGTTTTAGAAGGGTCAATGAAAACGGTAAGAAAATTATTAATATATATATATTTGAGGGGTGAGATGCTAGAATAATTTTTTTAAAAATTTTGAGGATATTTCTTTATTTTCTATTGGATTTGTTCAACATGAATTTACATTAATTTGTAATTTTTAATTATTGATATTGGATAATTAAGATGAAAAAAAAGAAATTAAGTGATTTGAAGTTAGTTTTGTAGACCCAGTATATAAAGAATATTTAAATTCTATCTACTGCCGTGAATTTTATTTATCTATATAAAAATTAAAAAGTCTTTTAAGATATAATTAATTTTAATTAAGAAAATAAATAAATTTAAGAATAAGACTAAATTTTCATAAATCAAAATTAAATTAAAGTATATTGCTCATATAGAATAAGTCTTATATTATTGTTTTTGTGATAATTGGGAAGTTGAAAAGGAAGGATGTTTTAAGAGGAAAGAGGATTAGCAAGGGGTTGAAAATGGGATGAAGGAGGAGAAGAAGGGAAAATAACACGTGATGTTTGAATGTTGGGGACATTGAGAAGGGGAGACGCAGTGGCCATATATGATGATGTCAGTTGCGCCATGTGACAATATTATCATTTTCACGTGCTCTCTCTCTCTCTCTCTCCCCCTCGTATGAAGAATCAAGAATGCGCCATATGGAATATTTGGATGAAGAATATTAATTATAGTGATTTTAGAGAATAATTATTGAATAATTTTTTTATTAATTAAAAAATATTTATTATAATATTTTTTTATAAATAAAATTATAATAAATATTTTATAAATAAAGTTATAATAAATATCTTTTAATTAATATGAGGGAGATTATTAAATAATTACTTTTTAAATAAAAAAATATTTATTATAATATTTTTTATAAATAAAATTATAATAAATATTTTAAAAATAAAATTATAATAAATATCTTTTAATTAATATGAGAGAGATTGTCAAATAATCACTTTTTAAAATATGCAATTAGTATTTCTCTTATTTATTTATATTGAATGCTTAAATTAATTTTTAATTTTTTTTAAAATTTACTTAATATCTATTTTTTGTAATTTTAGTGTGTACATTCAATATGCTGATACTCAGAAATATATAAATTTAGAAACCAAAGCTGCGCACTTACATGTAAAAAAATTATCTTAATAATCAAACTTAATGACAATTCATTTTAATTTTAAATTTGATTTTTTTTCTCATTAGAATAATATTTTTCCTATGTTAAATAACTATTTAGAAAAGTTTAGAGATTAAATATATTATTGTAAAAAAAATTTAAAATGTGATAAAAAAAATTTTAATTAAAATACGAGTGTCAGAATAGCATTTCACCTAATTGTTTGTAACTAGATCAGCTATTTATAAATGATGCCTAATAACACAAAATCTGGCAAATTCGTATCAGGTTAATTAGCACTACTTATTCTATTCTCAAATAAAAACACAAAAAGAAGAGTACAAAACTATTGGTTAAATGAGATTTCAGTGGGTAATACTATTTAGACTAAATAATTATAAAAATTTTAAAATTTTACATATTATATTAGTCAATTTTTATATTTTTAATATTTATTTTTTATTTTTTTTTATTTTTAAAAATTAAACTGTTTTGTTCTTTTATTATTTTTAAAAATTATTTGCTCTTTTTATAAATATATATTTTTTTCTTTGTTATTTATTAAGTAATATTTATTTTTAATTTTATTTATATTTCTTTAACATAATTTATTTTAATTTTATAAATATTATTAAAAAATAATTTTAAATAATACGAATAATATATTTTATTATTTTACATATAATCTATATATATCATTTATTTTAATTTTATAGGTATTAATAAAAAATAATTTTAAATAATATAAATAATATCTTTTATTATTTTATAGACGATCTATATATAAAATAAAATTAAAAATAAAATAAATAAATAATAAAAATAAATATATATAAAGAAAAAATAAATAAGTTATTTTATAATATCAAAATAGTTGATTAATAATTTTAGGATGAAAATGTTGACAAAAAGACTAAACAATTTAATTTTTAAAAATACAAAGATGTAAAAATTAGTTATTAAAAATACAGAAATTGATTAATATAATATGCAAAATTACAAAAATTTTATAATTATTAAGCCTACTATTTTTTTTTAAATAATTTAGCCTACTATTTATTTATTCTAATTTACTGATGATTTGCCATTGTGTGGGAAATATAGAGTCCAAAACCAATTCAACATGTAAGTATAAATTCAGCAAATTATATTGTCTTAGTATTATTTTTACCGACTTGTTTAATGAGTGTGCTCTACGTTTTAAATAGGTTTAAATCAATAAAATTAAATAAATTATTAAAGATTTCAATTCGTGATTTTAAAAATTATATTTAAAAATAATTATTACAATTCAAATATGTTAAAAATATGTGTTTTTTAATTTATTTATAAATGAGTTTTAAAATTTCCCCACAGTTATGTTCTAAATACATGCATTGTCAGAAAAAAAAAAAATTGTACTTATACTATTGTTGATTTATTCTCCTGCTATGAGCTGTGAAGCACTTATTTTCTTTTTCTAGCTCAACAAGGGGAACAACTTAAATAAGATTTTTTCAAAATTTGTCATTATTTTAGTATTTTATTGGTGAAAGATAATTGAAAACTGAATTTTTTTTTTGACATTAGTGGATATATTTTACCTTCAAGATTTAAAATTGTGGAGTTGCCAATATTGACATTATTGGTTTGCGGTAAGGATAAAAATGGTGTGCTTATAATAATAAAAATTTATTATATTCTTAAAAATAAAGTTGCATTTAATTGAACTTTAAAAAATTTGAACAAAAAATAAAATTACAAATGATTTATTATTGAAAAAAACCATTAATTTAAAAACAAATAACATTACTTATTAAGGAATTAAATTAATAAGAAAAATATTCATTGTCAATTCATAATGTATTGTGATGAAATTAAAAACTTTTAGTATAAAGAAAAGTCACTAAACTTTTAAAAAAATTATGGGCATTATTCGCTAAGATAGCTAAACAAAGAAAAACCTTGTTTAACAAAAATATTGTTAGTCTCCAAATTGAATTTTTTTACAGCTTATAAAAACGTTAAAGGGGAATCACGTTAAAAAAGAAAAGCAATAAAGCCGAAAATTTTTTAATGTAAAATATGCATTATTTTCACAGCACTTCTTAACCATCTTTGACCTACGTGCATTCATTCTGTTGGTCAGTTAGACTCAAGATCAGTTTAACGCTACATGTTTCTTGCTCGAAAAGCTTGGGCCCGAGCTCCTCTAATAGAGCCCATTCATTTGTGGCCCAAGCCCATTGCCTTGTATTTCTCGTTTGTTGATAAGCACGAATAAGCATTTGCTTCTTGGTACGTTTACCTAAAAAAAATAAATTTAATTATAAAGATACTATAAAAATAAAAAATATTTATATTTTTATAAAAAATTAATATAAAATTTTAAAAATCATTTTTAGTAAAATAAATTTTTAAAAAAATATATATCTTTTTCCAATACAATCAATATTTTACTTCAAATTTTTATTTTTTAAAACTTCATTATTAAATAAAAAATTATAATAAAATAATAAAAATTAATATTTTAAATTATTTTTCATCATATAAAAATTATAATTTTTATAAAAAGAAAAAATTAATTTTAATTATAAAAAATAAATAACACTAAAAAATAAAATATAATATACAAAAATACATTAATAAAATTTATTAAATTTATTTTTAAATAAATTTTACATATTATACACAAAAAAATATGTATAATTTTATTATTTAGATGTATTATAGATGTTGTGTATGTATTATATTTTCATTATTAAAATTATGTATATTTTATGTAAAAATTATTAAATATTATATGAATATTATATAAATATTGTGTGAATATTTTAAAAATAAAAAATTAAAATAAATAAATATTAAAAATATTATAAAGATGTATTGCAAATTTATTGTAAATATATTATTACTGTATTATAAATGTATTATAAATATTATAAATAAAGTCTATATTTCTGAATGTGTATTTTATATATATTATATATATGTTATGTATATATTAATTTTTTATATATATTAAAAATATAATATAATTTTTTTTAAAATAAAAAATTATAAATAAAATAAAATTGCAAAAAAAATAAAAAAAAATTATAAAAAGAAATAAAAAAAGAAAAATCAACATTAAAAACAAATTAAAAAAAAACCTGTGTCCCATAAAAAAAAATCGCACTACAGTAATTTTAAAAGTTCAAAACTTTTCTTTAAGAGTTATCAAGCATTTCTAGTCATTAAGAGGAAAATTACAAAAAATATCACATTAAAATGGGACCAAGTATAACAAATTCCACATATTTGGCCACAGACGTAAAAAAATCACTTGGTCTTCAATGAGGAAGTTCTTTTTCTCCTTTTAGAAGAATTGTTGATGTTGCTGTCTCCAGTACAATTGGAACAAAACCAATCCTCCTCTGGAATATTTTTAAGAGGAGGCTCACAGCAGTCTGTGTGCATACCTATTCCACAACCCAAGGAACCACTTTCATTGCCACATATCAGCATAACAGCTCCTCTATCTTGGGAACCACAAGCCTGACAGGCTATATCGTCACTACTAATATTATCTGATGGTGTTGACTCCTCAACAATCTCCTCTGCCCTGCTCAACAAATTTGCATACGACTTCTCTGCCCAAGCATTAGTATTGTATAGTACATGTCTCTCCAGAGGATATCCAGGCTTACAGACATACTCTACCAAGTAATCAGCCACAATGCAGGGTATCTCATGTCTTAGAAACTCTTGCACCCACAAATCAACACGTGGCATGCCAGGGCTAACAATGGCATAGTCAACCGCAGAAGTGAGGAAGCGAGTGTAAGGAGGAGAAGTTGCTAAGATGGTCCCATCACCTGCCTTCACGACACGTTTGAGAGTATCCTGTTTGTTGAGGTGCAAGTACAGACAATGTATCAAGATAATAGAGGGAAGAATAATTCTAACATATTTTCTGGAACATATGAAACGTGAAATGGAGAAACTGCAGGTAAATAACATTTGAAAAGAAAACATACCAAAGGTGGCGCAATGCACTCTCCATAAATGATTATACGCATGCCATAAAATGCACCATGACCTGTTTTCTCCCGTAAAAGTCGCCACTTTCTTGGAGCCTCCAAATTAATTGCACCATCTTCACTAAGGCTATTCTTATGCCATTCGTATGGCTCCTCATCCAAGAACCTGCCTGCTTGACTACAGGCAGTTAGATAATCGGTGTTAAGAATCCACCTGCATTTAGCATGTAATCAGTCTATTTGAACAGAAGATCATATATTAGTGGATATTCTATGATGTGAGAGATTCCAAATTTCTCAGCAAAAGAAACTCCCATAGCAATTTCAGAAATTAAAGTAAACTAAATCTTATTGCGGAAAATTCTGATAGCCATGCTGGTAATTAAGTACCTTCCCGAGGCTGCAGCTGCAAAAAACTTTTCTGTCCTACGGATTGGGTCTGGAGCTATAAAATGTGTTGCTTGGTATGACCATTGATGACAATCTCTGCATACTTTTCCTTTCAAGCGCCTAATAACTTGAGTAAATTCCCTTCTCTGTGGCTTATGTCCGCTCAATATAAACGATACAGGTTCAGTTTTCACTTGTTTTGAAACTTTTGTCGCTGGAGTAGAATCGGGATTATCTTCCCTAGATTTCCTTTTAATCTTCATGGGCACTTTATCAGATATTACAAATGTTTTTCGAACATGATCTTTGGCCTGTCTTATAATTTTACCTCTTCTAACAAAGGGTTTGTTTTCTTTCTCTGCCTCCATGGAGCTATCTGATTTTTTCCCAGCTATAGTCCTGCTCTTAGTTTTATTTGCATAACATGGCTTGCATTTATCCTTTTCCATGGCGTTCTCAATGTTCTTGCCATCACGGGCCTCTTCCCCATCTAAAACTTCCACAGATTTTGCTTCTTTAAGGACAGGAGGGATAGTCTTTGTCTTGGTTTTACCTGATGGCTGACTTTTCCCTTTAGTCACTTCCCCTTTCATACTAGTTCCTTTATGGGTTGATTCACCTTTCTGTTGGAGTTCAGTTGCATTCTTCTCTTCCTTTGCACTATCTTCCATGCTATCAGCAGCAACATTCTTCTCTTCATGATGTACATCTTTATCATCTGAAGCCTCAGTTTCATCATCCATAAGATTAGTCTCCATCTCCATATCATATCCAGACTTTGAACAATTATTTTTCTCCACTTCCTTTACTGCAGTATCATCGAAAGTTTTAGGGGATGTTTCTGGCTCATTGGCATTAGAGATCTTCTCATGATTTTTGCTCTCTCCAGACTGACTTGTTAAGGGATCAACTTCTGCAACAGCAGTATTTAAATAAATAGATCCTTTTTGGTTGGCAGTACTTCTTAATTTTGGTCTAGAACCCAAAGTCTTCTTGGCCATCATCTTTGTCCTCCCTTTCTTTATAATTATGTTTTTATTTCCTTCCCTAATCTCTTCTGAATTAGCAATCGTCTGAGATTTCTCAGTCTCTGATTTGCTTTCACAGGGTGATGGAGCCAGTTTTTCTTGAAGCTGGTACTTTGATAACCCACCATCTGCAACCAAATGTTCGGACTTTTCAGCTCCAAAATCTTTACCTTCAGGTATTCCAGCCAAACTTGACCTTCTCAATTTGAATGATGTTTGTGGTGTATTTTTATTATAACTCCCATTTTGTCCAGTCTCTGTGGCTGCACTTTCAAGTGGACCTTGTGCAAATGGTTTCCTTTTAAATTCTGATGATTTGCCTGCTGAAGCATCAGCATGCGACTTCTGTGCTTCAAGACTAACTATATCATCCCCATAGTGATCCTGACTTCCAATGGGAGAGTGGTTATCAATCTTGGACTGACCATCTAACAAAGATGCTGGTTCCACTTCCAATCCTTTATTGCAACTAATCAATGGACTTCCTCTCACACTAGCTTGTGTATCATGACTTGTATTCTGGGATTTTGCATTAGAACATGAAACATCTATCTTTTGCATTTTGATGCTTGATGTTTCTTCATAATGTAGTTCACTTCCCTCTGGATGATATTCAGAAGCTGCACATCCGTTTAAGTCCTTAGTGTACTCCTTTTTGGCAGAAAGCATACTAAGGGATTCACCTAATTGAACTTTACGAGAGCCTCTAATTTTGCCTGATGATGGGGATAATCGTGGGGTTTTCCTTGTGTAACTTAGAGCGCCAAACTTTGCATCAGAAGCAGGGTTTTCTGCACTTCTAGAAATAGACTCCAAGTCATTGCCTCCTTTTGTAGATTTTGGAGTTCTCTCTTGTGGATCAGGTATCTCAACAGAAGTATCATCATTGAAAGTATTAGTAACAAGACAGGCAGACACCTTAGAGACACAATAACTATCAAAGTCTGATGAGTGATCAGCTCTATTCTTTCTCCCAGGAGTTAAACACATGTTGTTTACTTTCACAGCAATTGGCAAACCTTCAGGCTCACTTAAAGTGGGCAACACTTTTGGAGATTCCCCAGTTGATTTTGGCAGTTGACAAGCGTCACGAGTTCCAACTTTCAATCTAGGAGTGGTATCTGCCATTTCCCGACTTGATTGCTTCACAGTGGAGCCCTCAGCATCATCCTCAGAATCCTTTGCTTCAGCTTCCATCATCTCCAGCTCATAACCACTATAGCAAAAGTGTGAGAAGTAAGCATTTTTTATTCTAACATTTGTTTTATTCTTCTAGGAGACAAATGTTCATAGATAATAACAACATTAACTTGGTGATCAAATATAAATTATGGCACCCAGATAATCCATGATATTTCTACAATGTACATTACACATATTCAGTTAAAATTCAAAATTTATTGCACTAATAAGTTAGCATAGATATATTTTGGAAACCTATAGGACCATGCAGTCACTTGATAGTTGATACAAATTCATCATCATGAGATAATAGTTGCAGGCAAAACTTAAGTAAAACTAAAACATGAAAGCGCCTCTAAACTAATTCAGTTGATCAGACATTCCATCATGTAGTTCAAACACCAAAAGCTTGGGTACAGTAATCCAGCATCTCCACTCTTATGTGGTGTTTAATTGTTCTGAGTAAGATAATCTCGTTAAATTTATCATGTAAACTATTGCTCATGCACATAATTCAGCATAACATGACATGATGCCATGTTATTCTATCCTACCCATCCCTGTGAAATAAAAACTGTTTCATCATATCTTCAGCAAAAACAACACTAACCCAACAATTTCAAAAACCTTACCTCTTGCCATAACTATCTTCTGGAAGAAGTTTCCAATCCCTTAAGCTGCAGAAGAAGGAAAGTTCATTTTAAGAAACACTCAATACTTATTACATGCTTGATTATTTCAACACACAGTAGAACAAAAGGGCAACTTACCAATCTTCCAACCAACGGTGGTTAACAAGCTTTGTTCTCTTCAATTTACTGGCAAGCTCATACTTCTCACCTGTATATGGATGGCAAACAAAATTTACAAAACAAAATCATTAAAAAAACCATATAAAAGCATAGGTCATCATATTGACTTAATGAACGCCTGCTAGCACCATAATCTAAACAACAAAAATTTGGAGCTGTTAAAGAAATAAAAACTATATATACTGACAGATTAAATGTAGTTAAGTATTGAACGAAAGCAGGTGAGCATCAGAGAAGGATGAACTTAACATATGCATTAAAAAAACATAAATTCTAGATGATTCTGAACAGGCTTTGGCAGTAAGAATATTAAAACGGCACCTTCAAATTTGTAGCATATTAGATGAGTAACTTTGTTTGCTACCAATGGCTTAGAAAACTGTGCACCCATCAACCGAACCATAGCCTGTGAAAGAAAACAAAACTCAGCTATAACATCATATAATCACATGAAAGAGAAAATCAAGAGCGATCCTCGATAGCTCTAGTAGCAAGTCATGAAAGCAGTAACAGGGAAAAAAAAGAGCAGGGCATCGGGCAATA
Source organism: Garcia nutans (assembly GCA_947685225.1). NCBI lineage: Eukaryota > Viridiplantae > Streptophyta > Magnoliopsida > Malpighiales > Euphorbiaceae > Garcia > Garcia nutans. The sequence continues at coordinate 8,916,306 of CANTUV010000010.1, read as the reverse complement.
CCATAATGTCCTCTCGATCTTGTCGTTGGTATCCAGTTAAACATATCATAATACCTTTGGCACCCGGAATTCCATTCAAATCTCTAAGAGGTCTATACATAATCTACACCGAAAATAAATAAATAAATAAAATCATAAGGGCCTAACTGTATGCACCCACAAATAGAAGGACAAACTAATGTTCTAGAAAGCGACAACAATTCATTGTTTTAGTACAATTGTAACATTTCTTAGAAATCAGCATATATATCCTTCAAAAAGTAATCAGCATATATATCCTTCAAAAAGTGCAAGAAAATTGTATTAGAATGAAAAACAAAATTATAATAAAAATAAACCCAAATAGAGAGAACTCACAGAAGTGGCATCTACAGGCAATCCAATATCATAACTATGTTCAACCCATAATGCCGTGACCAGTGTCTTCCCATCATTTCTTGCAGCAACACATATAGGATCGTCCTACATAATATGAGAACATTTACTAAAAATGTGCATTTCCTGATTATTAAAAGAATTAGAAGCAGAAAGAGCATAAATTGTGCTTAAACGCTGAAATCAATTTGCAATTAAAGTTAAAAGGTCATAGGATTTACGTAAACAATCTTATCTACGATCACATGGGTACAAATTTCGCTGTACTGACCAGCATCGACTCCACCGCCACTAAGAAGCTTGGCTTGAACCTACAAATTTCAATAATCAATAACATCCGCCAATAATCCCCTTCAATTTAACGAATCAAAACAGAAATAGAAATATATAAGGAGAGAGAGTAAAGAGACCTCGCGTTCGTGAATGGAGTCGAAACCAAAGAGAACGAAACTGACGCCGGAAAACGTTTTGGAAGGAGAATTGGTTTCCAGCATTGAATTCAACTTATAGATTATAAGATGAGGGGAAAATGAGAAAGAATGAGATTTTGATTTGAAATGAGAAGGATAAACGTTCTTTTTTTTTCTTTGAATGTGGACTGAAAGAGAGAAAAATGGAGAGGTGCTGTTTCGTAAAACTCAATTGAGAGGGAATTATTTGTTCAATTTTGGATTTAATTTTTTGGGGCCTGGCGGGGGATGAAATGTGCAATGCAAGATAGGCGGTCAAGCCACGCCCTGCCTCCACGTGGTTGGACATGTGTTCACGCTTCAGTTCGCACATCTAACTGGTAATTACTATCTGACCTAGACGATGTGGATCCGACCCTAATTGAGCCCAACTCATACATTCAAGGCCCGACCATATTTATAAATTATTTATCAAGATATCATAATTTATAAAATATTTATTAAAATATCATTAGTTTATAATGAATTTATTTTAAATTTATTATATATTTATAAATTTTACATAATTTATGATAAATTTATTATAAGTTTATAATAAAATAACTAAAATATTATAATAAAAAAAGTAAAAATTTTAAAAAATAAAGTAGAACATATAATTTCTTTTTTGCCTTTAAAAAATGTTCGCTTTTCAATTTCCAATTGTAAAAATATCATTTTCAAAAATATATATTTAGTATATCTACTACATAAAGGATCTTCTAATAAAAAAATAAACATATAATTTAATTTTTCTTTTTTTAATCGAAATTTTTGTTTTTTTTAATAAATTGATAAATAAAACCTGCAAAATATAAACAAAATTAATAATTCTTTTATATTTTTTAATAAATAGTATGTAAATAGCTTTTTTTTTTGAGATAAAATACCATGTAAATGGCTAGATATCTATATATTACCAATTTAATTTAGTATAGTTATTGTTTAACAAAAAAAAAAGGGCTGGGCCTAAAAGTTCTCAAAAAATGGAGTAGCTAGGTTAGGTGATTTTGTTGCGATTTTATCACCTCGTTTCTCATATGGAAAAAATAGACTTTGGTAGTTCAGCATGTTTAAGGGGCTTAACATTAAGGTTTTGAATCATATAAAATATGTAAATACTGTCTTCTTTTTTATTTGCCCGAGTAAAAAAAATATAATTGAAAAATTCATTAGACAAAAAAGCCAAAATGAATAAAATTAAAAATTCCAAAGTGACTAGGATTAATTGAAATTTCAATATACATATTTAATTTTTAAAAGTGATTATATTAAAATTGATATGTGATATTATATAATAAAATAAAAATATATATAATAATTATTTTATCAAGAAAATAAGTCAACCAAAATTAAAGAGGTCAAACTGAAAAATCAATTGAAGTTTTATTTTTAGCCAAAAAAAAAAACCTTTTATCAAAAGAACTTGTTTTTCAAGGCATTACGTCTATTCTTCCCTTTCGCTTGGGCCAGTTCAAAAAATAAAAAGGCTCTTCTCCTTCTTCGATTTTTCCCTTCCCTCTCCCTGTCTCAGTCTGTTTCTCCCCAAAACATAGCCACTGCCAGCAGCACCCATCCAGGCCCAGCCAGCCGCAGCACCGCCGACCGCCGCCATCCACGACGCCCACCGTACCGACCCCCTCGATAAATTTTTGGTTCCGCCACTGAGTCACCTTCATCGGTGGAATTATCATGTTCAAGTAAGTCTCTTTCTAACCCTTCCCAATTCAGTCTATGTTTTGCTTGTCGATCAAGTCTAATTGACGAATTGATTATATTGAACGTTTCCATGATTCAATTGTTTTATGAAATGAAATTTTGTTAGTTATCTTTAGCTTATATTTAGTTTCTTGAATTTGGAGAATCAGTAAAAAATTCGAAACCGTAAATTTTGTTTGGTTCCTTCACGAATGAAATTTTTATCAATTTCTGATTTTGTTGGATGCAGAATTATTGTTATGTTTCCTTCTTTCACCTTGCATTTTTTGAGTTAATTGGTGGTTTTTATGTTTACTTTATCAAGAATGATCATTGAGAAACAGTAAACCTGTATGGATTTCAGGTATCTACCTAGGCATCAGTTTGGTAATCTACAAAGCAAGATGTTTCCTGCATATTTTTGGCTGGTGGGGACATGTTGTGCAACATCTGTGGCATCATTTGGTTATCTGCATCCATGGAAATCAGCATCCACTGCAGAGAAGTACCAGCTGGGTTTCTTACTCTCTTCATTGGCTTTCAATCTAGCCAACTTGTTTGTCTTTACACCCATGACTATTGAGGTATGACTCTTGTGATCTGTGAACTCCAACTTTCGCTTCAAAAATTTATATTATCTGCTGTCTCAAGGGTGCATTGTTAGAATTCAGTTCCAATACAATTAATTTGCCACTTTTACAATGCTAAATTGAAATGCCATTTAATCATAACTTTTGTTTGGTTGTAGAGAAATTTGAGGGAATAAATATTGAATATTTTCACTTTGAGACTTATTGTTGCTTGACATTTAGAATCTTGATACAAAAAAATTTGTGTAGTCCAGGTTCCAATCATTACATTATGATTCAAAAAATAATAATTTCCTTTATAATTCTATGTTCTCAACATCATCTTTGTTTAGGACCATACCCGATATACTTGTAGGAGATAACTGCTGGTATTAAGTTCATCTGATGATAGTTCTTCTGGTCTCATAGTGTTTCAATTAGAAATAATTATCCCAAGCATCCTGTGATGCTCTTGTTGTTTTCTCTTGGGCTGCTATTAAGTTAATTAATTTCTTAGTTTGCCTATGCATTTATCATTAACTTAAGATTTTGGATTTATTTGGTGGTTTAGATGATGAAGCAAAGGCACAAGGTGGAGCGTGAGGAGAACATTGGGAGTGAAATAGGGTGGTCGAAGAACCAAGAAGTTGCAAAGGCTAATCCAAAGCTTGCTGCCATGAACAAGAAATTTGGCATGATTCATGGTTTTTCATCCCTTGCCAATATTATGTCTTTTGGTAGCCTTACTATGCACTCATGGTACTTAGCAGGTAGGATGAATCTGTAACTTGAAGTTCATGCGGAAAATGTTCAGTGAACAATGTGTTAAATTAATTAGACTATGGATTAAATCAATTAGACTCAGACATAAGTGCTTTCTCATGGACATTTTCTAGTTCTTCCAGGCCAAGCTATTTATCCTGAACAATGTATCAAGTTTATCATTCTCACCTACTCTGAAATAGTGAAATAAAAGTTCACAGACTTGCATGCACATTTTCCCATTTGGCTCTGTTACCATATAAGTTCAATAGGTGCTGGATGTATTGAAACAAGCATCCCAGTTGTCATGATCTAAGGTTCCTTTGGTTTCATCATAGGAATTCCCTTGCTTGTTCTGATGCTTTTCTCAATATTAGAACTTCTTATATAGGAGTTCTCGATCTGCCAACTTAACTATGCACGAAATCAATGTTTCTGCATGACATGTCAGTGTGGAAAATGTAAATTTTCCTAATAGTATCTTACTCACAGTAGCTTATATTGTTTCATGTTGGTACTGTGAGCGAACAAATCTGAGATTGACACCTTTTAAGAAGTTTTTGAAATCTATTGGCGGATTCAAGCTGTAGCAGAATCAGGACTTGTATCACTGATGTAGCCAGGGCTGTAATATAGAAGGCCTAGAGTTCCTAAAGCTCTGCAATAAAGCCTGTTTATTTTGCCTTAATCTTGAGCAGACCACCGGTTAACTTGTGATTTTTGTCAAGTAATCAGTGTACGAGATTTGAAAGACATCTTCAAATCTGGGTTATTATTTTCCAGGAAATTATGGAGTGTACAGTCAACCACGTTCTCACAATTACATATATATGGAATCTACCTTGAGTTTGTGGGGGGAAGAGATTTTCGTAAATTCCGTGTACGTGTGAGTGAGGACGGGACTGGGTGCACGGAATAATTTGCCGCCCTTCCCTAAATCCTTGGCGGTCTGAGGACCGAGCATGGGGTGCAAAACGCATCTGTTCAATGGGCGGGCCTGGCCAGCCTCAACGAATGGGGCTAAATTTTGTTCAAAATCAACCCATATAAAACGTAGGCTTCAAGCGGTTTGGACAGGAGGACAAAATGCCATTTCGGGATGTAAAAAAAACCTACATAATGATTCTTAAATCGTATGAATTAAATCTATAAAATAGGTTATTAAAATGTGAGCTTAGATTTGGTTCGAACCGAATAGGAATTTTTAAGTTCATGGTTTAGGTTCAGTTTATTGATTCCAAACTGCTAGTTTGATGTATAATAAACTATTAATAATCATACAACCATATTTTTTAAGCATATAGTAAATATTATTATATAAAAAAGAGTTTTATTTATTGATAATGTATGAAAAATAGATTAATTAGACAATAATGAATTAATAATGTGATAAGTGATTATAAGCCATTTAAATACAAGTAATATAATTTCTTAATGTTACATAACAATGAAAATTATGTATAAATAATAAACATATGGTAAATATTATTATTTATAAAAAAAAATTATTATTGAGAAGATATACAAGTGGTATACACAAGTGGATTGATTCAATAACTTTTAATTATATAATCTTATTATACTAGGTCACACTTGTTTTTTTTTATTTGCATCGACAGTCAAAAAATAAAAAATTCAAACTAATAAAATAGTAATAACTTGTATATTTAAAAAAAAAATATTACTAGAACATATAAATTAACTAAATCGGATAATTGAAACTCGTGTCAATTCTCTTATTTAGAATAACAATAGTGGTTTATATTTTATTTGTTATTATATTTATGCTTATTTTTTTTAGATTATTGTTCAGTAAATACTTACTAATTGTTGATGAATAAGTAGGACTCGTAATGCAAGAATTTGTACTTTGTAGATTATAAAAATGAAATAATTAAGAAAAAAATTACATATATATGCATATAATAAGTTAATTAATATTTATTAATGAAGTAATATTATAAAATTAATTGCTTTAATTAACAAATTTAATTTATGGTTAACAATTATTTAATTATAATATAAAGTATTTCATTAATAAGTTAAAAAATGAAAGTAAGTAATGAGAAGTACTTCATAACCTACTTGTGATAATAATATAAAATTATAAAATTTGAAATTTAACTATAAAATAAAGTAAATATACATATAAATAAAAAAATTAAAATTGATAATGAATTATACATAATTATTAATTTATCACATGATCAAAATAGTTTTGCAATTTAACTTGAAATGAGTAAATAAAGGAATAGATAGTTACATAATTAAGTAGTCGTTTGTACCAAAATTAAATGAGCCTAGTCTAAGTACAAGGCCCTAGTCCAAGACATGTGGAATTTTATGAAAGCAGCCGGGTTGATGAGAAAAAAGATAGAGAGAGAGAACATGGTTAAGTTAGAAATTTGTAGTTCTTTTTTGTTTTAGTTTCCAAATCAAGTTTTAATAGATTTCATTTCCCTTTAAATTGTAAATTTTGGTTATTTGTCCAAAATTTGTTAATATTATCATTTTACTTTCAATTAAATTCTTGTTGGTTTCAAGCAATTATTGAAAGTAAGTTTGATTATCTAATTTCTTTTCCAATTGTTTAGAAAATATGCATTGTCGTTTAGTTTAAAAGTCATTTTAAGCATTTTTCGGTTAAAAAATCTATAATTGTATAGCGTATTACGTATTTTTCAATGGCTGAAATTTGCTATTCATTGGGCAAATAATAAGTTTTTCCATATGTCTAAAAGAATAACGTCTTAAGTTTTTATAGGACATTGCTGTTTTGAATAAGGTTAATATAATTTTTATGTTTTGATAGATTTATTTTTTTGAATATTTTAAATTTTTCTATGGATTTATTTTCATAGATACTGTAGTTGTTTACAAATTTTATATAGATGTTTGTTGGGATAATATTAATAATTGATTTTTTTTTATAAATTAATAAAAATAAATGTAAGTTAACTAGAGAAACCAACTTGAAAATAGGTTAACCAGACCTTTTTGGATAGACTTAGGTTCACGTCTAAAATTGTTGAATTTGAGGTCACCGTCCGTCATGAATCAATTACTCTGATGTTATTTTTGTCTTTATGAGGTGAAATTGCGATGTTCGTCAGGTCTTCGGCAGTTTTCATTTATTCATGAGGGAACTATATTGTATAACACATTTTTTTTATTTTTTTTTAAATTTATATTTTTTATATTTTTGATATATTAAATATTTATTTTTAAAAATTAAATATATTTTTAATATATTAAATATATACTTAAAGTATATCTTAAAAAAAGAATATTTTTAAAATTAAAATTTTTAAAAAATATTTTTGAAATTGAAATTAAAAAAATATTTTTGAAATTATTTTTATTTTTTCGGATATTTTTTAATAAAACCCTTTATTTATCCATTTATTTCGCGGGCCTTAATAACCACAGAAGCCTATAGAATCGGTGGCACGTCGCTTCCAATTCTTTTAGACTTGCCCAATATCAGGCATGGCTATGTTAAATGTATTATTTTTTCTATATTAACTTGAAATTCACTTGTAAATAAATGTAGATGACACGTAAGAACTAAGAAGCAAATGTAATCCACAAGTACCCCTTCAACCATAACATAAGCCGAAATAGTAGATAAAATATCATATATTCGTATCATACCCTTTTTCAACTTTCCAACAAGATGCTCGGCCCTATTAATAGCCTTATCCAACTGCAACGTCGCATTTAAGAAGTTTGGGCTGGTCCACCTCCAACTTCTGTTCCTTGCCAATCGCCACCATCAACGAAATTCAACCCAACCGAAGGGCAAATTTTAATACTGTTAATCACTTTGAAGCAACTATTAGATTCCAAAAAAAAATCTAGATGATGACATGAAATAAAAAACCATTAAGTGGAAATTACCACTTTTGTTTAAAATTTTACTTTTTTACTAAAAACTTTGGTTATTTTATAAAAATATATAATAATTTTGTAACAATCTAATAATTAATATATATATATTATATTACATGAAATTAGTAATTCATAAATTTACTAAAAAATTCTAACAAATTTCATAATATTTTTATAATCTGATAAATTTATAATATTATTTGACAATTCATCAACCCGAGGTGTTAATGGATTATGATTACCAAGTTTACTATTGCTAATTTCTTGTTGGATAGATAGCATATGTGTATAAATTTATCGAACTCGATCAAATTTGATCAAATTGAGTAGATTTTAATTGAGTTCGATTTGTTTATATTATATATACGGATAAAATTAAATTAAATTTTTTAAAAAAAATTAAGTTATGGTCGAGTTAAAATTTATTTTTTTATTTAATCCGAGCTTAACCGACATATATATTATATATTTTTTTATAAATTATAATATATATTATATAATCCGACACGAATCAATTCAACTATAAATTTTTATATATAATATTATATATATTAAATATATTTATAATATATATTATAATCCGATTTAATATGATTGAACCGGATCAAAATTGAAAAATTTTAAATTAATCGAAAATATATATAAATTTTATCAAATTTAATTTAATATAAATTTCATCGGATTAAAATTTACTCTCAATTTAATTGAACTCGATGAATATACATCGTAATAGATTGACACAAAAGCACAGCTATTTTTTGCTGGAGACGGACCCAGTTTCTCTCCAAATTCCAAAAGAATCACTTTTGCAGACGAGGACCTTTTTGGCCTTGTGGCTTGTAGAGGTCGCTTTTGTCCTGCATGTGAATTTCCATGTGCTTTAAACGTGAAATCTAAACTACACATTCCTACTAATTTCTTTTCATTTGAATTTTCTTCCGGAACCGGTAAATGATTTCGCAGCATTCTTAAATAACTTCAATTTTCTTGATATAATTTAATGATATTTTGGAAGTGTTTGCTTGCAGTTTAACTCATAATTGATGAACTATTGAATAATTTTAATATCTTTGTTAGCTTACTAAGTAGCATCCACATATCATATACAGACAACAATTTCGTGTTTATGTCATTTACGCCAATTCTCACTTTCAAATCTATTTTGGTACTTCGACAGCCTAACATAACTACTCTTGGAGGTCCCTATTCAATCAAAGCAAAAAGCTTTAAAACCTCAATTACACCATACTCATTACAATATTCTCAGAGAAATTATTTACTTCGCATACTTCTATTCTATACATGTTGAGAAATTTAATCAATGAGATTTTTAGTGAATCTTACCGTAAAAGCACTCGTAAGAATTTTCCTATTTCTACAAGAATTTTACAGCTAGACTCCCATTGTAAACTCATTTCTATCAATCAATATTGTTTTTTTTCTTCTTTTCTGCAAAGTTTACAATTCCTATCAGGACTAAAGAGAATTTGAATATGTTTTTTTTCTTTTTGTCCACTTAAAAATTGAAGAAAGAATAGTCTAATGAGTAATGATCAATCTCGCTGGCCATGTGCTGCAATCTATACAATATTCCAAGACAGATGCAATTTACCCAAAGCAATAAGATAATCAACGAAAATTGATCAAGCTATATGCTCCCACGAGTAAGAATCTTGCAGGGAACAATAGAACCACTAGCAAATGCATATGCTGTGAGGCAACAAGCCTGCTGAACCGTTTCAAGGATTCTCTCCCTGTCTGTAAGACACCAGAGAAATTGAATTTATTTTGGCGGATGTTGATTGATACAACAGGCTGCCCCATAATTATACCACCATTCAATCCGCGTGGTGCCAGAAGTGACCACCAGAACTTGCGCCGATGCTCTCTCCTGGTTTTTCTTATGCGGTTTAGTTCTTGGCGAATCACACTGCGCACAGATTTTAAATAGGAGTTCATATCGTGATCCCTTTGAATGGTTCCTTCAGAACCATATGCTGACCTGTCACTTAGAATCTCTAGTGGATGCGGTGAATTTAAGAATACAGTCTGTGCAGCGCGGAGCAGCTTCTTTGCATCATCAGCGTCAGACAATGGACGGCTTAAAAAATATAGACCACTGCCCGATGGAAGCAGATGATGGTGAGGTGAGAATTTCTCATCTGGTTGCAGAATTAGAAGCTCCCCCATTGGAGCGTAAAGCAGCTTCTGCAGTAAGAAAGGATGTATATTTAAGTTGATATTTCATGGAAAGAACTCCTATGAAATTCATGTTTCATTTAAAAGAGCAAAATTTACCTGGTTATTAAGACAAGGATGATTCCTGAATCTCCCATTAACAGCCTTCAAAAGTTCCGCAACATGATTAGGATAATTACAAGAGAAGGCTCGGGGCACAATGTCTCTATGCATCGTAATTGCCTGAACATGGCTTCGTGGCAATCCAAGCTTGTGAAGGAGATAGTCACCACCGCACATGATTGACGGTGCACCAAATGTTATTACAGGAAGCAAGGATGAGGCTGGCACCTCCTCTCTTATTAGCAACATGAGATTTACAAGTAGAGACAAGCTCCCACCAAGAGAATGCCCCGTGAAACGAAAGATTGCATGTCTGCCACGGGATTTCAGATGAGCACGTACTTCAGGCAACATCTGTTCATACATACCTTTTGCAGCCTCATAAATACCTCTATGCACAAGCACATCCAATCCCTGGAATGAGAATACAAATAGAAATCATCTATTTTTGCTATCATGCATGAATGACAACATTCTTTAATTGAAACTTCGCTTTGATCTTTCACAGGATAATTCTATATCCAAACACCATCAAATATTTTTGTAACAACACTCTGCACTCCTTAACATATATTTTGAAAGATGTGAACAAGAACTTGGAAACTAGAAAACGAATTTACCTCAAACTGAACAGGCTCAAAAAGGAGATTTGCTTGCCAGGATTCAAGTGACTCAGATCCCTGTAGAACAGAAATTTGACATGAACAAAAAATGACAGAATATACAGACAATAAGAGTAATAAACAATAGAAGAAGCTTCATTTTTCATGAGCGCCCCAATCATTCCTCCAGTGACAATAATGAGTGGCTATGAAACATAAAACTTCTTGCTTATATGGAGATGCATGCTCATTCCAAATTATCTCAGTCCAAGAAAGAAACTCAATAAATTACAATATTAAGAAATTCTTTACAATACCAATTGATACCTTACCTGAATCACAAAGAATCTTGTACCTTGATCATCATCACAAATAAACCATTCACATGGTGAGGAATGTGTTGAACTCAAATCATCTGCAACAGCCTGCTTTAATTCTTCCTTTGCAGCAACCACAGCTGTCACTGAGTCGGTGGTTGCCATGAGGGAAGCCACCTCTGAGTTCATCACATTCGTAGTTCCTTTGCTCCCATTGTCTCCTTCATGCAAATCATTCCGAGCCTCAGCTTTTGAGGATTTCAATGGAAGTATGCTTCTAGTATGAGAGTGCAGATAAGAAGCAGCAGAAGCAGCTATATGATAAGCAGTAGAGGCACTTATGCGATGTCCAATATTTTTCTGCTCCACATCCTCTACCTCCTTCTCTAAAAGCCCTTTCTCCGCTTCTTGATCAGTAGCTGACACCTGAATTTTCTCCGATTTCATTCGTAATTCCCTTTTATCTATTGACGAGGTCACATATTGAAGGCCACGATATTTTAAGATATTTCCTGCCTGAATTTACCACAAGGAGAAAAGTTCATCAAGCTCGAGTTATCCAGAATGCAGTTAAAACTGACTAATTTTCAACCCATAAAGGAACATGCAGAATATTGATTAAAAATTAATTATGTGAAGACAACAAAAACATAGAATATCCTGCTTGAAACAAGTTCTTTTATCCCCCGTCAAATCTCAGGCTTCATAAACAGGACATAAAACAGCTGCAAAGAAAAAGTTATCAGAAAAAAAATGAAATCTTGAAGAACCGGATATTTGATTTCTATCAAAATTTGCAGATGTCTCCTAAACCAAAAACCTGCCTAATGTAACATTCACCCTTCTACTTGATAGTTGAGGCATCTTAGGTACATTGTCAGCAGATCAGTGAAGGGGCAAAACATTCAAGAGTTATGCATGTACATTAACGCTGTAATACAAATGGTCCAAACCAGAATTTTACCGATACCCCGTCCATGAAAGCAGAGGAAAAAGAAAAAACAGAGAACCTGAAGATCTCTAAAGAACAAGCTATGTGATTCGATCTACTTCAATTAAATTCAACTCGTTTCACTAAGTTATATAATTGAACCTATCCCACACAATTGAAGATTGATTTAATCAGCAATTTAAGCAAGAAAGAATAAATTTTACCACGCATTGCTGGATCTAAGAATCAAAAAACACATCAATGAAATTAAGAAGCTCCATAGTGCCTCCATAATCACAAAAACTTACCCAGTTCAGCAAAAACATCAAACAAATGACTATCTCAAAAAAGATGAAAACCAAGAAACTAGTTTGGTACCTTGATCCTGGGTATGGAATAAGCCAAGTTTCCAAGGTACGACATTTGTGCATAAAGCTTGGCTTCTGCTAACGACACCTTCCTCAGTAACCTCGAAAACGAATCCCTATCAAATTCAATTTCTTTTTCGTCATCATCCTCAACTCCACAAACATCACACTCCTCCTCCTCGTTAGTAACGCCATGATTAACAACATAAAACTCACCTTCTTCATTCGACTCTTTACCACCGCTTCTCCTCTGTCCCTCCTCTTCCTTCCAGAGGGACCTAACATGCAAAATCTTCGATATCCAATTCCCGTTCTCTCCCTCAGATGAGCCCATTGTTCTTCTGGTCTCGTTGTCATCCCCAGTACCGCTTCTAATCTCTCCATTGTCTACCAAAACAGCATCGTCTACAGCCATCCCATTATACCTCTTATTATTTTGCCCTCCTCCTGGCCAGAAAGACTGCAAAGGGTATCTAAAAGAGAACGTTGAAGCCGCTTTTTGAGGTGCCGCTGCAGCCACCGTTGATTTCTCCTTCCCAACCGTACTCATCTGCGATGCGTTTGCCCGAATCTCTAAAGCCCCACTAACGGAGATCGAAGGAGCTATACCCTGCATTCCTGTTTTTAAACAAAAACTATCCATTCTTTTCCTAAAGCTCTCTTTGTCAACAAGAATTCTCCAAATTTTCTTTCTTAATTTCTTCCTTCTTATTCTTCTTAGTTCTTTTTTATTTCTCTTTAATATCTATGTATCTATATAGATATATATACAAATTGGGGAAAAAAAAGGACTAGCGTGAAACCCCGAGGTTTAAGGCGTTTACGTGCACCCACAATCTTTGAATTTTCACGTTGTCGTCTTGTTTCTTGTTCAATCAAAATCGAAAATCCCACTTCCTTTTATGGATCCAGCAATTACACCAAGCTGATGACCAACCTTCCCAAAATCACACCCTTTTTAACCTTCTTTTCTCACCAAATACACCAGCCCAGTTTTATTTTTCAAAATTTACCTTTATTTTACTTTTTAGTAAGCTTAAAAGAAAAGCAAAATGGGCCTTTTTCTTTTTCAGATGGACTTCAGCCTTGGTTGAGGGTAACGAAGAATAAAGTAAGAGAAAGTAAATTAAATTTATCTTATTTTTTTTGTTTGGTGTAAATAATATTAGAGTAAATAAGAGAAAAGTAATAGAAATAAGATTTTCTAATTTACTCTTAAACTTGTTAAATATTTCTCTCTAAAATGGAGAGAAATTTAAGTAAATTAAAATAAAAGCCTATTTTCTTCATCAAAAGTTGAAGGAAAATTTGAATTCCTCTCTTTTTTACTTAAAAAAACAAACAATAGAAAGTAATTGAAGGGAAATTTATTTTGCATTACCTCCACTTTATTAAAGAAAATTCAATTTCATATCTAATTTACCTTCATCAAAACAAAGCATTAATAGACAGGTTTTAACGACGTCGTTTAATGCTCGAACGAATTAGTCTACTGTCCCATTCTGGAGGCTGGCGCACACGTAGTTGATTTGATTCCCTGCGTAAGGGACGTGTTGTAGCCTGCAGGAAATATTATAATCACATACGAAAGCGTGTGTGTTTAATTGGGACCCACTGACCTACAGTTTGAATAGTTTATTTTTATATTAGAACATGAAAAATTATATAGCACAATTGAAATTAAAAATTAATTAAATAATTATATATTTAATTATTTAAAAGATTATAATTAAAATATTTTTAAAAATTATTTATATATATTATTATTTAATTAATTTATTATTTTAATTAAAATATTTAATTAGAATTAGAATTATATTATATAATTTTTAAGAAGTATAATAATAATATTAAATACTTCTAGAAATTGCCACGTCAGAAGATGCGGTTGAACTACAAAACATAATATGATAACAAGATGGCAATCAATAGTAATCAGCAAGTGACGTGTCCGTGAAACTCTCCATTTTGGACAGCTTATTCCTTCCGGTTACACGGGAGATCAGGGGCGTAACTTTGCACGTCTTCCCATATTAAGTATTTTACGTCCGTTTCTTCTGCCGACACCTGTCCGTCTTATCCAATTTCTACGGTTTTATCTATCTCTCTAATTACTTTACTTTTTTTTAATAGCTTCTAACAGGAATGAATTCGGATGAGTTTGATAATTAATTGACCCAATCAATCGATTAATTAAATTAAATTTTTTAAAAAATTTTAATTTAATTGATAAAATTTTTATTTTATTTAATTCGATTAATTAATTAAATTAAATTAGTCAGTTTAATTAATTAATTAAATTAATTAATTTTTTAAAATTTTATAATAAATTTTTTTTTAAAAAAATTAATATAATTAAATAATTAAATAAATTTTTTTAAAAATTTAAAAATAACTTTATTTTATAATAAAAATTTATATTTATAGTAAAAAATTAATATAATTAAAAATTAAATATAAATAATAAATAAAATTTTTAAAAAAAATTTGATTAACGGTTTAATCAATCAAACTGAACTGGTTAACTATTAATTAAACCAAAAATTTATAATTTTTTGAATTAAACTGATCAAATTATTCTAAATTTAATTAACTAAACTAAACTTTTAATCTTTTAATCGAATTTTATCTATCATTACTCTCTGATTTGATTAACATTATTCTATTTGTCATTTCTATGAAAGAGTAGTAGTTGTTATCTCATTCGCTTAATGATAATATGATTTAATAAAAAAAATAAAATACAATTTAACTATAAAAATTTAAAATATATATGTTGTGCTGTAAAAGTAAAGTTATGTAAACATATATACATAGAGAGAGAGACCAAGACACTCTATTGAGAAGGGGGCAGTGCCCTCTTTTAATTTTGAAATTTTTTTTTAATATATGTGTATATATTATTAAAATTTTAAAAATAAAAAGAGACTCTCTTTTAATTTTGAAATTTTCTTTTAATATATGTGTATATATTATTAAAATTTTAAAAATATTTAATTGTCCTTTTTAAAATTTTAAATTACTCTGCTATTATTTTAATTTTATAAAAAATTAAATAATAAATTTTATATAAATTATTATTCTCCAAATAAATATATATCTCTTCTAAAAGATTAATCAAAAAATAATTAATATTCTCTAAAAATAAAAAAAAATTATGGGGACAAATTTATTTGAGAAACAATACGGCTAAAATTTTTATTTCTTAATATATTTTTATTTTTTTAATTTATTATTTATATAAAAGATTATTATTTATAATATATATATGATATTTTTTTGCCTCCCTTCGCTAAAAGGTCTGATTTTACCCATGTGTGTGTGTATATATATATATACACAGAGGCGGAACCAAGGGGAGGCATGGGGGGTCTATTCCCCCCCCCCCCCCCCGGGTTCCTATATACATATATATATATATGTACATATATATATATACATGTATATGTATATGTATATAATTTATAATATTTATATAATTTCCCCCCTAATTCATATGCATATGTATATCTATATTTATAATTATCTCTTTGGTTTCTATATACATATACATATACATATACATGTATATATAAATATATATGTATAATTCTATATATATAAAATTAATAAAGCTTAAGTAATATAAAATTAATTTATAATATAATAAAATATATAGTAGTTATATATATTTGTGTGTGTATGTGTATTTATTTATTTTTTTCTTTAAGATTAATTTTTAGTTTTTAATTTATTGTTTTGATAATGTTATTATTATAATTATTTATAATTATTTTTTAATTTAAAGTTTAATTTTTTAGTTTTATTGTATAGTTTTAATGATTAGATTAATTATTTTAGAATTTAATTATGAATTGGAATTTAAGTTTTGATTATTAGGTTACTTATTTTATAATTTGACTATGATATGAAATGAGAATTTAAAATTTTATTATTAGGTTAATTATTTTACATTTTGGTTATGAATTGGGTTTAAAGTTTTGTGATTAAGTTAATTATTTTATAAAAAAAATTCTATCATATAAATTTATTAAAAATAATTAGTTTAAATACTTTTTTTAAAAATATCTCAAAATATATATAAATATTATTTAAAAAATAATATATATTATGTAATTTTGAAAATAAAATTTAGATATTGAAATAAAAATAATAAATATTTTAATATTTTATTATTTAATATAAAAATAAAATTGAATACAAATATTAATACCAATTATTTGTATTAATTTTTTAATATGAAAATAAAATTGAATATAAATTCGTATATATTTTTTTTTTTTGCTTGAAAATTTTGCCCCCCTTCGCCGGTGTCCTGGTTTCGCCACTGTATATATATAATTATAAGCCTCTAAATTGCAATTAATGAATAAACTGTAATTACCGAAAGAACTTATAAATTTAAGATATAAAATTTAAAAAAAATAATATTTTTTAAATTTATAACAATTCATGAACAAGTCTATAATCTATTTTATAATATTATTTTCAAATATAGTTATTCTGATATATGTATTTGATTTTAAACTTTGCTTGTTATATATTAAAAATAAATTATTATTATAACAGTACATGTATTTTTTTTCAGCTAAAGTATATATAGATTCCATTCAACAGAGGAAAAAGAGCTATCCAAATTACAAAGATTGATCAACTGATTTGGAGGATTACAAAGCCATTCAACTTTAAGCCTAGAGTTTAAGACTTTTATGGTAAGCCAATCAGCCACCTTGTTACATTATCTATTTGCAAAAACAAAATTACAATTATCAAAAAAAAAACAAAAATATCTTTTAATTTTCAGGACAAACGCATCTATTTCAATCAGTCAGGAGTTTTTTGAATTAATATAATCAGTGAGCTGCAAATTATCAGATTCAAATATACAGTTATTCATATTCAAAGATGCTGCTCTCTGCACAACTCTAAGAAGAGCAAGACCTTCATTAATAAGTGAAGATGATGAAATAATTAAATAAGCAGCTCCCTCTATGATTATGCCCGTTAAATTTGTAAACACCATTGATGCCCCCAGCCAGCAAAAGTTCTTCCCTCAGAATATGTTGCATCAGAGTTTACCCTTAACCAATTATTTGGTGGGTGATAGGTCCAAAGTGGATTCACCTTCTCCTATATCAAAATATTATAATTAGGAATGTACAAGGGTCAAGAGTGAATTTTCGATCGATTGGTTAACCGACAGTTTAAATTTTATTTTGACCGAAATTTTTGAATACTAAATTTATTGACCGAACTTATCAATTTTTAATTTCGATCGATTCGATTAATTAATTTAATCAAATTGATCGATTCTGTTAATTGACCAACCGAATTAATTAAAATTTTTTATTTTATAATAAAAATTTATATTTACAGTAAAAATATTATATAATTAAATAACTAAAAAATTTTATTAAACAACTAAATAAAACATAACTTTATTTTATAATAAAAAAATATTTAGACTAAAAATTTATATAATTAAAAACTTAAATAAAAATTTAATAAAAAACTAAAAAATTTTAAAAAAAATTTTAGTTACTTATTAACCAAATTAAAAAATAAAATAAAATAAATTCTTTAATTGAAATGACCGAATTAATTTTACTATTAATTAATCAAATTGAATTTTTGATAAGTTAATAGAATTATGTCCACTCCTAATTAGCATGTCTTTTATACAACAGTAAATATTATAATTATAATTGGGGTACATTTTATTTTGATTAAAATTTATCATAATTAATTTTTTTAAAATACTGGAAAAGTAAATTATGCATGTTATAATATTATTATATTAAATTTTAAAAAAGTAAAATATATTATAATAAAAAATAAATTATTTAATATTGTATAATAAACTTTATATGTCAAAAAAAAAGAATATTTATTGTTATTTAAGGAGTGGCAATATGTGGCTGTTATTGTTATTGTGGAGAATATTTTCAAACATGACTTTAAAAATCATTAGGTACTGACAGCGGCAATTGTTAGGTCTTATAACTGCATAATTAGAACTGGTATTTCTTTTCTTCTTTTAAAACCATGCATGCAACTTTTTTTTTTATCAGAATACAAATAGGCAAATAGCATTAAGAACTAACATGAATACACCATACAATCAGATTGTTAACACCTAGAATTAGATGAAAAAAACCTTCTTAAACCATATCTGTAACGTAGGAATCGCAGCCATAAAAAAAGAAAAATGATACATTAGAGAAAAGAGAAGAGTACCAAATAAAATAGCTGTCATTCTGCAACGTAAAGAAGATAGCGACTTTGAAAATCTCAGCTTAGTAGGATGCCAGAAAATAAACGGCAGGGATCTAGACACCGGAAGGATAAGATTGCCACTTCTTCAAAGTCCTTTGATCTGTTGGATGCATCAGATTCATCATGAATAGGATTAAAATCCACCTTCTGTCATAGAGAGGCAAGTTAAGAAACCATGCATCCATTTACTTCTTATTCAGTCCTAATTATACTCGTTGCATATTAATATAAATAAGTAAAAAATTGTGTCTCATGTAAAAAAAAAATTAAAGTATTATTTTACTCGTTCATTTCTTTATTATTGTATATTATATATTTTTAATTAAACCTTGATTACACAGGAATTTTCAGTCTTAAATTTCAACAAATTTAACATCAATAAACTAAAATTTATCTTGTACATGAATATTTTTCACTCAACTTATAATAAAATCGAATCATTTTACAAAAACTTGGCAAAAAAAGTCATAACTGTTTAGAACACAATGTTAGTTAGCTCCATTTTTTTTAGTATTATAATTAGGAGATGGAGGAATTGATCCTCAGTTGCTCAGAAAAGTTACATTTACCACTAAGTTATGCTTCAAGGTGCATTTGAACCATTTCTCTCTCTCTCTCTCTTTTTTTTTTCACTTTAGATATCATCAATTATATAAAATCTGAAATATATTAAGTATATGTTTGATATGCTTTGAGTTGTTTTTCAAATTTTATATACAAAAAAATTTAGAGGTAATCTTAAAATCTAAATATTTGGTATATATTGAATATATGTTTAGTATAATTTATAGTTGATTTTCAAATTTCAAATCTAAAGAATAGAGATAAACAAAAATTCATATATTTGATATATATTGAATATATGTTCGAGAAATATGGTATATATTGAATATATGCTCTAAAAATCTGGTATATGTTATGTGCTAAATTATATGTTTCAAAAATCTATAATATATATATCAAACTCAAACAGAACATCAAAAACCTAAAATAAACTAAACATATGCTAAAATAAAAAAAGATAACCAAATATAACAACTTGAACAGAACATAAAAAATATAAAATAAATCAATTATATATCAAAATCAAACAAAAAGCAAAAACAACCCAAACATATTAATATATATCAACAAATATTTTAATATATATAAAACCAAAATTTAAAAGCTAACACTCCATAAAAATATTGCGTATTATAATTATATTATTATACATTGCTTATATATATAGTATACTTAATTAAAGCATTTGTTTACTTTTTGAAACAAAAAGTAAGAATAATTGTTACTTCGCTTAACAAAAAATAATATAAATCGGATATATTTTAGGAAAAAGCAGAAAAGTGGTAATAATTCCCCAACAAAATCTTATTTAGAAGTCGTGGTTAAAAAACATATAATGATGGATGCATGCGTACTGCCACTTTTGTCGTACCAAATTCTAATTAATTAGCAGTGTATACTGATGGATTTGGGTTGAATTAGAGTATTTTTTTTAATTCGATCGAATTTAATTAAAAAGTTAAAAAATTAAATTAAAATTATTTATTTTTTTAAAATTTTAATCAAATTAAATTATTTTAAATTCAGTCGAATCAATTAAATTCAAATGGATTAATATTTAATATTTAAATTTAATATTTAAATTTACTATTATTTTATTTTAATATTATCTGATCGGATTGGATCGAATTATTTAGTAAATTAAAAAATATATATTTATATATAAATATATATGATTCGAATTATGTAGTATATATTATAATTTATATATATATATAATATACATGTATCAGTCGAGATTAGGCTGAATAAAAAAAATAAATCTCAACTCTACTATTCGACCGAACCTCAATTTTTTTTTAATTTTAACCTAATTTTACCTATATATATAATATAAAACAATCAAATTTAATTAAAATACAACCGATTCGAACAAATTCAGTGAGATTCAATAAATTTACATATCCCTGCAACCAACTCAAAACAAGCATAATTAACAAAATGAGCATTTATATACATACAATGGCGGACCAACAGTTAGCCCTCACTCACATTTCTTCAAAAATTATATGTATATATGTATATATATATATATATAAGAAGCAATTAATTCAATTTTTTCTTTATTTTTTTCTTTTGAGTTAGATGTTTGATGAATTTTATGTTGTTATTTTTTTAGCAATAATTTGGGACTGATAAAATGTGAATTTTGTTTTTTTTGTTAATATAAAATAACAATAGTAACTAGCTAGTTTTAAAATTGGGAGACCAGAGCTAGTATGCATAGATGAATAATAATTATTGAATATACTTTTTTGATGATTTGTATAATTTTTATATCTTTATATGTCATTGTATAATTTTTTATATTTTATAATCACGAGGCCTTTAAATTTAACATTTTATTGGATATTTTATTGCAATTTGCATGTGATTTAATTTTTCTTATTTTTTATAATATTATAACAACTAAACAATAGAATAATCAACAACAGTATTATTTTTCTTTGTTTGATTATTTTTACTGAAAAAGGTTTTGTATATTTTTAATAATTTTAGCAAAATTCTAATTTTTTTTTGGGAATTTAAGTAAAAAAAAAACCTTTAATTATTTTCTTTAGATAAATCTCATTAAGAACTTTAGGTACGCAGTCTTTAGAATGTCTCACACCATAAACCTAAAGGCAATCTAAGGTTTGACTACATAGTAATTTGAACTACAAAAAAATTATTAAATTAAAAAAACATCATATCTATCTGCCCATAAATTTATCAATGAGATTAGTCTTAATTTTTTTTTTGTGATAACAATAATATATTAAAATTTTTTTATAATATATTAATTTTATTATTATTAAGTTTCTACTAACTTTAAATACTGCATTTACCCCTGTATTTATAGTTTAGAAAATATAAATGAGAAGTATTGCTGTTGCTTCTGCAAAACATTTATGGAAAGTAGGCATGATAATTTTGTTGGATCTGATCTATATATGATTATATCCGATCCGATTGAATAGGATTATATCTGATCTATTTATAGTTGGAGTAGAATACAAATTAAAATAATTATATCATATATAGCTTTAGATTAGATGCAGATTATGTATAATCCTACTCGAAATCGATCTAATTATATATATTTTTAGATATTTATATAATATTTAATTTTAAATATTATACTAATAAATTTTATACAGTATACATTTAATATTAATTTCTTAATTTATTTTGAATAAAAAATATAAAACATGTGGCACGTTTAATTAATTAATTTGATTTATTATTTATTAAGTATATGTATTTATGCTAATATTTTTTATGATGAGACTGCTTATATTTTAAGAAATATTTATATTAATAAAGGTTAAGTTTGATATCAATATTTTTTTTATAATGAAGAGAGTTGACTATTATAATTATATTTTTTTATGATTTTTTTATATTTGATATATATATATATTACGATCTCACTCAATCCGTTTTAGCCCGATATGTGACAATAGTATTATTTATATTTTATCCAATCTGACTCGAGATGAGTACGAAGATGATGGATAAAGTATGTCATTTTACTTATAGAATAGGGTAAAGATTTTTATGAACTTAATTTATATTTGACCAGTTGCTATCCCTGAGGAAAAGCTGAAAAATAGGTAGAAAAGAAAAGGAAAAGAAAAAAAAACAAAAACGATACCGTATAAGTGTAAAAGAAAAACGTATAACTGTAATACCGTATGAATGTAATTTGACAATTAAAAATAGCATTTTATAAAATTTCATCCATAATTTTTGGTCTTCAAAAAAACCAACCCGACCGTTTACTACACGAACGACACTGTCGTTTTGATGTATTAACAACTTACCTACTAGATTGTTCCTCTCACGGGTTATCTCCTATTTCTACCCTAGTCGGTTTTCTCAATCTGTCTGCCGACGAAATCTTCACCCCGCCGATAGTTATCGATGGTCTATTCGCTCCTCAATTAATCAACGTCGATTTCAAGGTATAGATCACTGGCTTTTCTAGGTTTTTAAATTTATTTCATCAATAATTATAGATAGTCCCATAGAGAGAGATAGGAAAGGATTTGTGCATTTGATTTGCTTGTGATGATAAATTAATTCCTGTGATAATTAGGCATAGAAGATGAACAATTTATCCGCAGGACATTCATCAAAGTCAAAAGTTGGAACTTCACAACCTTCTGAAACTTCATTTAAGCGAAAGCGAGGCGTCTTTCAGAAAGATTGTGAGTAAATTAATAATTTTTTTCTATGCATATTTGTTCATGGATTTTGTATTAATTTTTTTTTTGACATTTTGGGTGCCACAGTGCAGCACATGATGTATGGTTTTGGAGATGATCCTAATGTAAGTGGTGATTTGTTATTATTGAAGTTCAATTAACAACCATCAAATCAAATTAAGCTTGCTTTAAGTATCTGGCCAATTTTTTTCTGAGATCTTATGGGAATTTAATTTTAAAAACCCGGCATAGAAATATCTGTTAAGATGATTATGATCATATAGAATTCTTTTTATTGATAATCTTTGTTTAGTTGATATGATTGCAAGAATCATGGTGATATCCATGGATACTTCTTGCTTGTACCCCAATGTACCATTATCAGATAAGCATCTATTTTTTCCGTCTATTATGTTCCTGTAATTAACAAGAAGCTTTCTTATTATCTCATAAACATGTCTGTGTAATTGTTGCTAGTTTCTGTATATGAGGTTGTTGGGTTTAGTTTCAATACGCTAATGATTTTTTTGTGCTGTATAATCAGCCTCTTCCAGAAACTGTGGCACTTGTGGAGGATATTGTAGTGGAGTATGTCACAGATTTGGTAAGCAGTCCTTTAGACTGTTAAGTATGACACAGTTTAAGCAAGACAATGTGATGGATGCTATATCTGTCTATTACCTTTTTGTAGGCGCATAAAGCCCAAGATATAGGATCAAAGAGGGGAAAGCTATCGGTTGAGGATTTTCTGTACCTAATTCGCAAGGTATTTTAATCACAGAATATCTTTTATCATCCATGTTATTCAAATTTTCGCCTCTAACTTTCATATATTCTTTTCCTATTTCATCTTCTAAATTGATGAATGGTGATTTTTAGTTATACATGCTGATAATTTCCTTTTTCTATACATTATAAGTTAACATTGTCTCTGTTTGGTATGCAAAAGAGGTGATAAGGGGAAAGAGTTTTGGGAATCATGCAGTAATAGTACCTTGTAGGATCAGTGGATGCTATAGCTAAACCATCACCCTGTTTTGTATCATTTATGCGTAGCCCTGCTGTATCCATCGCAAAGACAATTCAATCCAATTTGTAGCCAACAGTGAAATTGCCAGAGTGCTGATGGCAGTTCATGGAGAAGGATTTAAAATTCTGCTGCTCCGATAATTACATTTCAACTGCTTAGACATTTTTCATTTATCAGCTTCCAAATTCATGCTTTTTTATTGCTTGAAAGATGTATGCACACAGTTGTAGTCTTGCTTTGAAACTAACAGTGTATATCCTTGTTTTTGCAGGACCTGCCAAAACTTAACCGCTGTACAGAACTTCTGTCTATGCAAGAGGAGCTGAAACAAGCAAGGAAAGCTTTTGAAGTGGATGAGGACAAACTAGCATCAATAGAATGACATGGGAGAACATTAAATTGCAATGTTTTGTTACTTACTCTTGAGGTTGCAATTTAGTTGGCCATTAATAGAATGACATGGGAGAACATTAAATTGCAATTTTGTTACTTTTCCTTGAGGTTGCAATATAATTGGCCATTATGTATATAATGAAACTGGGTAAACCATATAATCACAATTGTCATATTATCTTTTTAAGTCTGTTTTTTTTTTTTTTCAATTCCCATTAGTTGGTCGTTCAAGTACCATTCTACTAGATATCTGAAATGACATTTTTTCCTCACTCTGCAAATCATGCTTTAAGAGTGAGAGCAATTGTCTGCTCTACAATTTTCAAAGGCAAGCCCTGTTTGGGAAGGTAGCGATGCCCTGTATAGGTATAGTTTGAGAAGTCAAATGTCTAAATTAATACTAGTCAAAAGGAAGCATTTTTCCATGCGTCCAAAGGATTTACACAGCAGGTATTGTGATCAGTTCTCCTCAACGGCATCCGTATTAATAACAATTATCTTCTGAATTTTATATACTACACTATAGACTACAAAAATAAAAAAAGAAAAGTGATACTACCCATAAAATAGCAAAATCGGGTTACATGTTGATTTCAGTTTCTCTAGCTCTCAATTACAGTGATTAGCAGTTTTCTTGAAAGAAAAACCAGATCATATAACTCGTAGGCAAAAGGGAGTTCCATTAATTTGTATGCAACTACTTGGACAAGGAAACAAAACAAAAGCCTCAACGGCTTCCTGGATTCCTATATAACCTAATGTTACAATGGGAACATTTTTAAAACCCAAGAAAAGAATTTGATTCTATCATACTCTACCCAAGAACTGCTTTGATCTTCGTCTTTTGGTCATCACTTAGTGACGTGGGGAAAAGAACTTCGTATGTGACATAAAGATCACCTTTCTTTGTGCTAAAATGCAATGGCATTCCTTCCCCTTTGAACTTTCTAACTTCCTTGGGTTTAGTGATTCCCTGGAATCACAAGTTATCATTGTTATATACCTTACTGGTTCATAAAATCATATATCAAAGTAAATATTATGGAAGCGCTATAGAAGAATGTCTTTCACGCTGACCTTTGTGCCAATGTTGACTAGACGTTCATCAAGGTGTTTGATGGTCTTCTCAAAACCAACAAGTGCTTGAACCTAACAGATATTTGGTTCAGGAAATTAACTCTAGCAAGATTTGAGTTTCTCTCGCAATATTTACAGAACAAAAAAGGTGGTGCTAGAGATTAAAATTACCAGTGTTATGGTCACATATGCGTGCAAGTCATTGCCTTCCCTTCTGAAGAGGTCATGAGGTGCTGTACGGATTCGGAACTGCCAGAAGTGCAATGAGTTATGCAATAGTAAAAAAAAAATAGCACTATCTAAAGTAGTCATTAAAGACTAACCTTCAAGTCTCCAGGCTCCCCATCTATTATTGGCTCACCATCCTCATAGAAAACCACCTCCTGCAACATGCATGGGAGCATTATTTTAAAATCTGCAAAGATAATAGTTATGTCCTCTCTCCTGTGAATGCTTTCAGTGAAAACATCAGGCTACCCGATATCTAGCAGAAGCCCACAGTTTCATCTTTCAAATTTCCATTTGACACCAAATAATAACTGTTCAATGAAAATTATGGTGACAATATTTTTAAAAAGACCTGATGATCAAAGTTGTGATCTCCCACTGAAGAGTGGCAAAAGAGTTTCACATAAAATTTTGAAATGGTAGCAACTACCTGTGAATGTGAAATTCACTTTACAGAAAAAAATCCAAAATCTACAGAGTTCCCAAGTAACATATATTTATATGCATGGGAATGAACACAGCATAGAACGCATATCACCCCTGTTTGATAAGACAATGCTTCAAACAACAGCTACAGATTTTGAATGCTTATCAGCATTCCTGAAAAGAGAGTAGTCATAGAAATAAACAAAGCCGGATTAGAAAATAAAATATCACACCATTTACAGTAACTCTTGAAAGCTATGGCTGGACTTTTTTATTACACTTCCGTCACATACAATTCAAAATTGACAAACTTTTACCGTTAAAACACCAAAGGACTTCCACAGAAGATAAACAAGAATA